>OZ026520.1:98619380-101207380 GCA_964019695.1 Loripinus fragilis
TGGGGAGACATTTGCTTCTTTCCATATGTCTGGTATTTTTCCAGTATATATTGATCTCTGGAAAATAAGCTGCAGGATGGGTGCTAATTCCTTATGTAATGTTTGAAGGACATTGGGTTTGAATTTGTCAGGTCCTGCAGCCTTGTGTGGGCTCAAGCCTTTAAGCAGCTTGTCAATGCCTTCAGCAACAATGCTAATGTCAGGCATTTTTGGATTGGGGCTGGGCTGGAATGGTAGGTGGGTACCAGAGTCATGCCAATCTTGCAATGACTTTTTGGACAAGGTACTTTAAACTTATGGGGGTTTTGGGGCTAAACACTTACTGAAACTGGTCATTTAAGGCATTTGCTTTTTCTTCTTCCGTTAAAAGAGTTTGATCATCCTTCTTTAAGGATGCAATGCCATTGAGTCCTGTTTGGAGTGCTTGAGCAGGGAGTATAGCTTTTTGGTTTTGACCTTAGGGGGTTTCCCTTCA
This sequence comes from Loripinus fragilis, assembly GCA_964019695.1. NCBI lineage: Eukaryota > Metazoa > Mollusca > Bivalvia > Lucinida > Lucinidae > Loripinus > Loripinus fragilis. The sequence continues at coordinate 98,619,856 of OZ026520.1, forward strand.
TCTTGGTCAGGAATTTCGCTGTTTATGCCTAAGATGTCCCCTAAGTATTTTTCATTTGCTTTTTCTGAAACCCACCTGACTAAATGCTTAGAATTAAGGAATTAACTTTGGTCATAAGGTCTGCTGGACATAGACCAGCGTTTATAGAGTTTGTCGCATTTTGTCATTAAGCGGCGGATTTCTTGATTTATCCAGGGGAATCCATCCCGAGTGCCTGATTGTCTAGTTGGTATGATTTGTCTATACCTTTCTCAACTTTGGTAGCAAACCTATCCCACATACTTTTTACACTGGTGGTGGCAAGGTCAGACTGTGTGAGGTCAGAGTGGAGATCCCTCATGGACTGTTTGAGCTGCTCCCAGTCGGCCTTCTTATATAATAAAATAGTGCGAGGGACCTGCTTTGATTTTATCAGGCTTTGCATTGACTTTGGCTAATACAATGTCATGGTCAGAGAGACCAGTGATGATTAATACATTTTCCACGAGGGTAGGGTTTGTTGTGAAAAATAAGTCCGGAATGTTTTGACCCTGAGTTGGCGAGGCAGGGTTTGCTCAAGCAGACAGTCGTTCAGTGCCTCATTGCACTCCCTGTAAAAAGTTGGATGGCCACAGTCCTGTAACGATTTGAGATTTTCCCAGACAACTTTGGGTAGTTTAAGTCCTCGAGCAGCCAGACAGTTGAGTTTGTTTGGTTGACTTGGGTCAAAGATTTGATCAGTTCTTCATAACTTGCTTGGTCTTATTCATGCGGTTTGTAGTATGCTCCAATAAAATCTGATTTGGATCCAGCAAAGTTCAACTGGACCCAGAGGTTTTCACAATTTGTATGGCAGACTGATTTTAGTTCTGATGTGAATTTGGAGTTCACCAGGATGATGACCCCTCCTCCCTTTTGTCCAGACCTGTCACGCCGATACACTGTGTAGGCTAGTACGATCCAGATAATTTTATCAGTGGGGTCCTGGCATGTATTTCTTTTTTTTTTTTTTTGGGGGGGGGCAGGTAGGTCATCACCTTATTTCACAGTGGGCTGTAGGAACCTGTTACAAAACAGATACACTCTGCCACTTTAAACCAGCTAGTGCATGCGCATGAATGCATGTTCAGCTCATTTTGCCATTTTAAATAAGGGGCCTTTAAGAATGTAAAGCGGTTTACTGATGGCTCATTATGTTAGTGAGGATCACCACCATAACAAATTATCATAAACTATATGTAAAGCAGTGGGTTCTCAAATACCATGAAAATCAATTATTTCACGAATAGCTATTCGTACATAAGCCCTCGGAAACTCATATTACTATGGGATACAAAATTCTTTGGTGGTCAGTTCGCATGTTCTCGGGCAGAAGCCATCAAAATCACACAGTGTGGTTTGTGTAATTATTCATTAGGAGACGAAGAATCTCTGGTGTATTTCCTCCACCAATGGGCAGTCTCTTGTGTACGCCCTCACTATAGTGGTTCAGAGCTGTAACAAGGAACAATCATTATGAGGTTCTCTTGTGTGTCAGACAGGATGAAAACTGGCCCCAGACCATGAATAACAGTGGGGCTGACGTCTCTAGGCCGCGGACCATTACCACAGATCACTGTAGAATTGTTAGAATTACGAGTGTGACATTTTGGTCATTAGCCATTCAGAAGTCTAAGGATCGCACTACTTACAATTTAAGCAGTTAAATGATCAAATAAAAAGGCACTAAACTCTGAATTTGATTTATCATATGACGTCGCATCCGGAAGTAAAATAACGCCATGCAATAAAATTGATTTACAGATTTTTGGGAAAAGTTATGACGTCCATAACAACATTGCGTACATAATGACAAAATTATAACGTTTTTATGGCAGAAATGAGATTTCAAAGAAATATTAATGTCATATGATAAATAGAATCTAATATTCGTGCTGTTGTATTATTGAATTCATTAAACTCGTTGCGAAAAAGAGATAAAATGCTCGGCAAGCCTCGAATTTATCTCTTTTCCTAAACTCTTTTAATAAATTCAATAAAACATGAGCACTCATATAAGATCGTCTATATATTGATTGATGATTTTGTGTGTGTCTCGCTTGGCCGGGGTAAAAATACGAAGAAGCATCATATACATATTTCCATTCGGATTTATCATAAAATGTAGGGGTAGTGCTTTTAAGATAAAATGTCAAGCCGCATCCACCATTCGACGATAAATAGCACAGCAAGCGAATTTCGTCTCTGACGAAATTCGTTGGCTGTGATATTTATCATTGGAATATGGATGAGGCTGGACATTTTATCTTCAAAGCCCTACCCTATTGTCATTCCAGGGTTCGTTGCGTATCTAATGATCAACAATTTGTGTGATAAGACTCTAGGTATACTTAGCCTCTATTCTGCACAAATATTGAAGTTTCAGAGGGCGTAACGTATCTGCACGCATGCGTGGGTGCGTACGCGTGCACACACACACGCACACACAGATTAAATTTTCCTAGGTCGATATCTACACGTACCGTGGATCTTTACTGCTATACACTCTGGTGGTATTCCCGAAACAATTTTTTCGAAAAAGCTGATTTTGAAAATTAAATTCAGCCGATGACAAAAAACATAAAAAAAATTACCCAGTAAGCAAAGAGTTAAGAGAAAATACAGCATACATGTACAGAATTTTACTGCCATTTCAAGCTGTTGAACTTTGAAACCTTTATAACAAACAATGTGATCCCAGATCTGAATATTGCATATGTAGCTGTCTGATCTGCGTTCATACTGTTTGCACGTGAGTTCAAATTTTTTTTGTCGTTTAAACGAAAACTATAGCATACGAACACAGCAGACAGCATTTCCAGCCGATGTTAGTGTTGAGCATAAACCAAACATATTATATATGAGCCGACTCACGAAATTTTGGTACTTATCGCATATGCGTAAAATTAATCGTCATGCGCGGATCCAGAGAGGGGGGGGGGGGGCAAGGAAAAATCACAAAACAATAGTGGTTCTTTGTAATACTTGTACATATCCCCTGGAAAATCACAAGGCTACCAAGCCAGCATTCAATTTTGACCATCTTCCGTACACCAGCGAAACGCAATTTAAATGGCGTTTTGCTGGCGTGCCGATCATGATCCGCTTATGGTGGTATTTGGATCCTACCTCCCCCTCAAAAACTAAATAAAAGAAACAACAACAAAAAAGCCAAAGTTGGACCCCCCTCCCTCTTACAAAATTTTCTGGATCGGCGCATGATCTTTAAGCATGTATGAGGAGCTATCCAGGTTGACTTGAGGAGTAAATTTTAGCCCGAACCCTTTTCCACGTCAATGCATTGTTTGTAAGAACAGCGAAGGCTCTTAGGAGACTGTGTGGGACCGCAGACTCGTCTAAGACTTCGCTGATCGTATTTCTATAAGTGCCATATTCCCACAAACTGACTCAAATGAGTGTTACATACATGTATTTATACTATCTTTGGTCTAGTTACCAAATATTTTTGCGCGTAAAATTATAAATAATTTCTTGCCCATCAGTTTTAACATATGTTTTGGGTGCTCTCGGAAACCGCAAATTTCACACTTTGTAAAAATTGGTACCAATTCCTCACAGCGTGTGAAAAATTGGTACCAACACGTCACGTATTTCATACCAATATTTCACATTTTGTGAAAAATGCGCACGAAGTGATACATGCGTATTCTTCACATTGCTTAAATACCCCCAAGATCTGCTGCATTTTGATTCGATTTCAATTCTTCACATGCATGGCATGATTTATAATTGGCGCGGTTCTAACAAGTTACAGGTAAACAGTTGAAACATCTGGGACCATGGGGACAGGAGTTAGAATATTCAAATGGTAATCACTAATATGAGCTGCGTCGCCAGATTGGACAGCTTGCGTCCATGTTCATGATGTAGATACAGAAACAATCACTAGTCTTTTAATATTGGATTGAGAATCTTTGGAGATTTTGAGCCGTGGCATGAGATTTCCAAAAAATGTGGTATGTGCGACCAGCAAGGGCGCAGACCAGATTGCGCATGCGCGCAGACTGATCTAAGACTTTGTTAGTCGGTTAAATTTTCTCTGACTGTTAAGCTACTGACCGAACATCATTTAGAGTTTCTAAGCTTAAAAGGAGGCTGCAGAGGCTCGTCTGAGTCTTCACTTGTCAAATGCCACATAGTTGGAAAATATCGTGGCTCATTTTTCAATCAGTGCAGGAAGAGTTTCAATCAGTGTAGCAAAGAAACATAGCCTCTTATCCACCTGTGTAGATACCAATCTTATCTGCGCATTTTGGCACATGCAAAAATAATATTCACTCATGATGCGCCTTGTATATAGCTAAGGAGAGCTAGATTTAGCTTTCCCTCTATTTCATACATCTTTGGATGGTGGATCCCCCCTTTTTTAAGCTCAAGGATGTACGTCAGGCCGTCCTGATATGTAGCATAAGCAAGTGGACCTCTACCATGTTTGTTCACAATATGACCATGGGGCCAAAAATGGCCCCACCCAGAGTGTCAAAATCCTGTTAATTGTGTCAACATAATTAATGGGCATTTTGTCATGTAAAGCTTTAAAATGGAACTGCTGATCTATATGTATAAAACATCATAGCTGGGATTTGGGGGAGGGGCAGCTATCATTTGCTATTAACTTTATAAACAGTCATTCTCTGTCGAGCGACCTCTTGCCCGAAGGCCCTCTTGTTTCTATATATTGTTCCTAAGAGACAAATTGATTTGGCCCCACTCTGTCATTCAAAATTATGAAAGAAAACACTCAAAAGTTATGTAGAATATTTAACGAATTAGCTTTGTGGTGATTAGGGATCTATTGAATTTCAGCATGCAGTTATTCTTAAAACAGTATTCTAATATTGTTTTGAAAAGTTCCAACGTATTATTTCTAATGCTTGATTAGAACATTTTTTTCCTATCTCTAAATCATCAGATTTTGATTCAACGCACATATTTTGCTTTACTGTTAATAAAATCACTCAAATTCATTATTTCAAGCTACTTTGTAAATAACTATTTATTTGAGATGGGGTACAGACAGCAAGAACACAAGGTACATACATGAAATTTCATACAAAAATTTTAACCACAATTTGAAGACATGCAAAACGCAGCAGCAATAACTCAAGTATTTACACTTTTGAGTTGTGTCCCTTTGATCTACGTAAGAAGCCGTTTCTAAGACGAATTTACACCCGCGTTAAAATTGTTTCTCTCTGAGGGTGTGCGAGACAGAGAAAGAGATGTAGTCATCCAGTCGTTGGCATCATAAAGTCATGTGATAAATATAATATTTCACATATGACTGGATATTACAAATTCTGTCATTGATATCTGTGAAGATTAAGTATCAATTCTTTACATCTGTGATAATTTAGTACCAAATTTTCATATGTGTGAGCATTTGGTACCCATTTTCGCACGTGTGAGGAATTGGTAGCGAGTCTTCAAAATTGTGAAAATTGAGTACCAATTCTTCATATCTGAGAAAAATCGAACCAGTTCTTCATAGATAAGACGAATACATACCGTTTCTTTACACGTTAAAAACATAAAATGTGAAATTTGAGCACAGATTTTAGACCCCCAAAATTATCAAAATTGACAATACAAAAATTTCACATTTGCCAAAAGTGACCGTTTTGGTACCAATTCTTCACACGATGTGAAATTTGCGAAGTGTGAAATTTGCAGTTTAACAGTGCTCAAAAGAACCATCTCATTGAGACGGTTATTTCGAGCGCCCAAAACATATGTTTTGTTTGTGTGTTTGTTTGTTTGATTTAATTCTTAATGTCCCATCAACAATCTTTCAGTTATAAAGGAACGGGTCTTCCTGGTTGAACCAGTACTAAGCTAGGATTAATGTTCTTGCTCAAGGATACAACGCAGTGACGCCGGTGAGGCACGAGGCCGCGGCCCTTAGGTCTCGGGTCAAGCACTCTTCCACTGAGCCACGGCGCTCCCTAATATATGTTTTGGTTGAGAAATAAGAATTTTTTTTTCCGTACGCACTCTTATTTTAACTAAAGGCCTGGACTATGATAATGAAACGCACATTCTAAGAGAATGAGTTTATTAGGTAACATGTAACTTATGATGTAAAAAGTGGGTAAGTGAGAGATACAGTTTATGTTTTTCAATCTGTTCACAAAAGTGGATAGCTGGCGAAGTTGGCAATGCCACATTGGTTGTTCCGGTTTCTGGACATCAGGACGTAACCCCGGTTACCCCACCGACTGCTCCAACTGAAATAAATTAAGTTAACCCTTTTATGCACTAACAGGCAGTTCCCTCTAATTTGATATAATAAACTTGGGATGGTCCATTGTATATAGTTAGGGGTCCAATGTTACAATTTCCAAATACAATGTATTTCTTGATCGTTTTTTCTAAGCAAACAGTGTAGACCCTGATGAAATGCCGCATTATGCGGCATTTTATATGGGTCTTCACCGTTTGCCAAAGTGCTCATTTTGGAGTCACTGGTGTTCAAAGGGTTAATACATCATAAACGTAAATCGTTGTATATATCTTCAAGTGTCTCCTCATATATTGGATTAAATCAAATTAAGCCATGCCTAGAAAAATCAACAAAATGCCCTGTTGGTCAACCAGCGAAGACCCCGCTCAGTGAGGGTGTCCACCTAGTCTGACCAGTGTCTTTTCTGTCCATCCGAAGATACTGTGGATTCATAGCTTACCCCAAAACCACACAGCTAAGACTCTGGTCAGACTAAGTACATGTAGATGACGATGCTGATCCTATTTGTCCTCATTGGGATCATATGTCACTTTGCTGTTGTATTTTTAAATGAGCCAGCTAAGTAAAGGAATTAACCATTCTATTTACATACCGTATTATATATAATAAGCTAACAATGGGTGCGTTTTAACCCTTTTCTTACCAATGGAATTTTCCATAAAGCTACAATAAAGTAAGGATGGTCTTTTGTAGATACTGAGCGGCCTAAGGATATAGTTTCATAAAATATTGTATTCATACGCCACAACATGCGGCTGCTGGTCAAGATTTGCACTGTACTTTCTTTACTATACAAATTAAAACCTTTCCTTGTACCCGCACGCAATATAGACCCGGATCAGACACCGCATCATTAGCTTCCTTAAATGGGTCTATAATGTTCGCCAAGATACTCCACATAACTGATTGTTCGATTGTTGCAACAACGGTCAATTTTGAAATGTTTGTTCTTACTTTTGTGTCACTGTATATAATTATGTTGATGTTTGGGAAATATCGCGCATACGATGTAGGAATCAAATTTATTAATAATTAATGCCAAAATGACAAAACAGTTTCGGCCTTGACGGAATTCTCAACTTGAGTCATCTCATTTGGCCAAATCATTTTTGCACATTCACGTTTCATATGATTTACTCTTCTTTCTATATTTTGTTCTATCTGTGTACAGTATGGTGTTGAAGTGGTTATAAACATTGCATTAATGTTTAATGCTGAATAAATTATTTGTATTTGTATTTATATTCTTTTCTTTGAAGATTGATTTTGTCTTAACATGCGGTTTGGACCCTGTTGAAATGCCGCACTATCCCTTTCATCTCGGTCTTCAATCACTGTTTGCTGAGGTATGGGTTTAGGGATTTCAGGTCCAAAAAGGGTAAACTGTGAGTATTATATCATCTGTTTTAAAGGAATGCACAGATGGAAGAGCATGCGCGGATCCAGAAAGTTTTGTCAGAGGGGGTCCAACTTTGATAACTTTTTTAGTTGATGAGGGGAGGGAGGATCTAAATAGCACTATAAGCGGGCCATGAATGATGGCCCACAACTCAATGCTGGCTTTGTAGTTTTGTGGTTTTCCAGGGAGGTGTCCGGACCCCTTGGCCCCCACTCCACCTGGATCCGCGCATGAAGTGTAGGCAACCATCCTACAATAACCATAACAGGTTTAAACATTAAACAATGACTAATCAAACAAACGTGTAGGCGGAGGATAAGTTGAAAGTGACCTCATAGCATGTTTTGGTAAATGGACAGTGTCAATTGTTGTAAACGGTAACACAGATCTGTTAATACTATTTAACAAGAAGATTCCGACGGTGAGAATTTAATATTTATTGATACTGAATTTAATTTATCAGTAGATCCTTCAAATGTTGAAAGTTTTAAACGGTTTTGGGATTTACCTTACGTCACTGTCATAAACGACATGTGGAATAGTATGCTACTTGCTATTATTTTATCGTATCAACTCGTCGCTGTCGGCTTAGCACATGCGCAGCTTAGCACATGGGCAAGATGGTAGACCAATGTGCTTAACTTAAGTTTTTTTTGTCCCTTCCGCATACAGTATGTAAAACTCACTCACTGACCTATTCTATCGGGCCGCGCAGCGCGGTCGGTAACGTGTCTGGCAACATATGCGAGTCTGACTGCAGATCCAGGGGTTGCAAGTTCGATCCCGGCCCGGTCCCATACTCTCCTGGAGACTCATCATGAAATAATTTCTATGGTCATTCTCCTCCCTTCCTCTGAATCATTCAAGAAGGGTTATTGTCTGTTACAAGCGAAATAATGTGCTCGAAGTACTGGTTAACTGTTTGTTCAAGCTTTCCCAGGAAAAAAATAAGTCAACTGACCGTCCCGCCATGACCATAGCTGTTGACTTGGGACGTAAAGTAACAAAACAAACAAACAAACAAACAAACTCACCTATTCTTAATTTTCCAATAATCTCTACCACCATAGTTACCATATCCGACAGCCAACATGGCGTGGTTGGGGTACTTGGCATTGCAGTAAGGGTTATTATAGACTCCTCCACGGTACGACCTGAAATGTACACCATCATAATAAAAAGGGGATCTTACATGAGTGCTCATGTATTATTGAATTTATCAAACGAATTGGGGAAAAGCGATTAAATGCGAGGCTATACGAGCATTTTATCGCTTTTTCGCAACGAGTTCAATAAATTCAGTAAAACAGGAGCACGTATCATACGAGACAAAAATATTTTTGATCGTGCTTTTGTTTAAAGAACGCTAAGATTTTGCAAATTGGATTACGCAACGTTATTACGCGACGTCATATGAAAATACACAATGTACATGGTCCAGCAGACGAGAATTTTGCACATGCCCTGTCTGAGTAAGGTTTAGGCACTCAAAGTCATTTGATCTGGCCCCGAAGTTATAAAACTTTTTTCATGCTCAACTCAGCTGAGCACGAAATTTCAATTGCTCATAAAAATTTAAATACCGACAAATGAAGAAGTTTATTGCTTGAAGTCTCTCAGATGATGTATTTATCAAGCTAATATTGTTGGCATTTTAACATTTATGAGCAGGATAAATTTCATGCTGAGCTGAGTTGAGCATGAAAAGTTATATAACCTCGAGGCCTGATCTGCACTGTTTTCATTGAATTCAGTGCCAAATACACCATGTCATTAATAGGTTAATTCTTGCAATAGGTTAAGATAAAGAGAGTAAATTTTTAAACATTTTCTTAAACATCCGTTTTTACATATATTTGGGGTGCTCAAAAGAACCGTTTCAATTAGACGGTTCTTTTGAGTACCCACATTATATGTTTTTGTTGAGAAATAAGATTTTTTTGTACACACTCTTAACTAAACGCCCTGTTTCACAGCTGACGAATCCATGGGGGAAGAAGGGTTGAAATCTAATATTTGGTCTGAGCCTTCATCTACATCTATATTTTTATGTGTGGGTGATGCGAAGGCACTGGCGAGACTGCATGCGTGCACAGTTTCATCTAAGCCTTTGTCGTCCTCCGATGGGGTTAATACGAGTGATGGTGGTACTAATTATTAACGGTTCAGTCATTCTAGATCTTTAACTATTTGCATGCCGAGGTCAAATATAAAATACGTTTGTTTAGGGTAACCCGACCCTACCAAACCTAAAAATTTTAGAATTTCAGAAAAAAATATAACTTGATGCATTTTGAAAATGCATAAAATTATATTATTTCCAGAAAAAAAATTAATATGTGTGCCTACCCTACTTAAAATTTTCAGACCCGTTACCCGAAACACACTTATTTTCCATTTGGCCTGGGTATTTTTTCACGATATTTTTGTCGTTGCTGATTGGTTTCCCAAAAATTATTTCAGATATCACATACGAGTGTTCAAATCAGCCTCTCTTTTTTCTCCTTTCCCCTTCTGGTTTGATAAATTCAATAAAACATGGCTACCCATGAGTAAAATATGCATGCTATTTAACTTCAATACATTACCCGAATCCTCTACCACTGACGTCAACGGCGATAGCCATAGGTCCGACACGGGCCAGTTCTGATTTTAGACTGTATTCTGACTTGCCCACATTTCTATAGCCTTTATCTGTAGATTCCACACAACTACGCCTGTACTTGCAATATCCGTCCTATATAAATAAAACGAATCAACCACGACCCGTTAAACACTTTTTGTTACACATTTATTAATATTTAGGTGCAAAATCCCATTTACGCCTAGGGTATTTTTTGAGACAAAGATAATAGTGCAGAACCAAATCAGAATCCACAGAACGTGGTCTCTGGTCAATGTCTCCACTGTTTGCTTAGAGAAGTCTATTAAAATAGGACTGACATTTTAAAATACAGATAAGGATGGGAAAATACATTCCGTGTAAATGGGCTAAGAAGGGTAATCTTTCGCTTTTTCTGCATATAAAAGTATAAATCTACCCTATACATCGGGCAGTTTGAAGATTCTACTTTCATTTCAGAACACTCGTAATTTGAGAAGAAAACATGGTACGCAGTTAAAATCACTTCAACATGATATTTTAAGCTTTATAAACATATTTAAGCTGCATAGACTTGCCCACCCTTATTCTTATGACGAGCCTTTCGACAAATGACAATCGAAAACTTTGTTTCTAACGGGTTTGACCTACGTTCGTCGATAGTATTTACGTTGTCGATTGCCGCCTATCCGATGTTAGGGACAAAACAAGATCTAGTTTCTTATCGATTTTATATGAGTTTGATACAGGTTAACATTGTAGACCCAGATGAGATGCCATTAAATGCGACATCGAACTAGAGTCTATCATGTTATCATCGAAACTTATTTAGCAACATAATACATTAAAATTGAACAATAGAACATTCTTACCTATTGCAGTTTTCATGAACATTTCAAATATCTGATGGCGCAAAAGAACAAGCTATTGTATGGTTTTGCACATGTATGGGAGATAACTCATTCAATAAATCACCTGCATTATCTTCCCGTACACATGTCCAAATCATACCATAAGTCTGCTTAAACAACGGCACGGCAAAAAAAGGAAATAACTTCTGGTACCATTCCGCGACAATAACTCAAATATACATACCCTTGCCCTGTATGGATAGCATCTTTCTGAGTCTACTCCGCTATTGTCCTTTATATACTTGAAGGCAAGGTTCATCCAGCCACCTCGACAACCTAGGTTACCTGTAACACCAAGTTTACCACCAATACAGACATCCAGATATGAGGGATTGGTAAGAAAATATTTCCCTTTATATACATGAAGGGGATGCGCATACAATATCGACAACCAAGGTTACAATTAACTACTTTTTAGTAGTTTAAGTTAACCACGAATCAGCCTTCCAGAAAAATGAGAATGATATTTTAAGAATTTTCTTTTTTGTATGCATGGAATAAATGCTTATCAAGCCACCTCGACAGCCCTGGTACATGTTACAAGTTTACAACCAATCATCCCTCTGGAAAAGTGAGGCTGATATTTAAGACTTTTTGTATGCATGGATTCAATGGTTATCCAGCTACTGGGACAACTCTGGTACATGCAACTAGCCTACCACCAATCAGCCCTCCAGAAAAGCGAGATTGATATTTAAGAATTTTCTTTTTTTTTACACATGGAGTCAATGGTCGACAACCATGGTACCTACAACAAGTTTACCGCCACCAACCGCCCTCCAGAAAAGTGAGATTGATACTACAGAATTGTTTTTTATAAAGGGTGTTATGAAAGGTCCATTCTGAGGTTAATCATAGAATTTCAAATTATTGAAAAGGAAATGGTGCTGAAAATTGCATTTTGTATAAACTTGTAGTTGCTTGTGATATTTTAAAGCATTTGACATCGTGTCTGGCATTACATGACGTCACAAAATTAAATTGTCTATAGTTGCTGTCTTTCAAACGTTCTGGAAAATCGCATGTTTTCTGACATTTGTTATTTTTATAATTCTTGAAGGTTGTTTTACAGCCTTGTGGTTTAAGAAATGTCACAAGGGTGTATCTAAGATGTATAGAAGTACATGGAGAGTGTTTTAACCAATTACGAAATGATCTGATTACTAGGGTCATTCAATGGCAAAGGCTGTTTGTTGTATACTCAAAATTGGCTCCTCGAGCCCAAAATACTCAATGGGAACTGGTTTTTTGCAGACACTTATTTTTGTGGCATAGTATTTGATTAAATATCCAATCGTTTATTTCTTTTCAAGTAGGTCCACTATACAGAATAGCAGGGCGTTATATTTCATTCAAAGCGTTATTACTAAACAAACAGGAAAATAACTTTATTGTGGAACGAACTTTCTTAACACCCTTTACAGATTTAGTCAATGGTTATCCGACCAAATAAACCTGGTACCTACAACAAGGTTACCACCAATCAACCCTCCAGAAAAGTGAGATAGATAATGAAGAATTTTCTTTTATACGCATGGAGTCAATGGTTAACTAGCCTCCTGGAAAACGCTAGTACCTGTGCACGTTTATCAACTTATGAGCCCTCCAGAAAAATGAGACAGACTTTAAAGAATTATCTTTTATACACATGTAGTCAATTATTATCTAGCCACATTGACAACCCAGGTACATGTTACAAGTGTACAACCAATCAGCTCTCCAGAAAAGTGAGATTGATATTAAAGAGTTTTCTTTTACACACATGGGGCAATGGTTATCCAGCCACCTCGACAACCCAGGTACATGTTACAAGTGTACCACCAATCAGCTCTGGAGAAAAGTGAAATTGATATTAAAGAATTTTCTTTTATACACATGAGGTCAATGGCTATCCAGCCACCTTGGCAACCCTGAAATCTGTAACAAGATAACCATCAATCAGCCCTTCAGTAAAGTGAAATTGATATTTATACACATGGAGTCTTTATCTATCCAGCCACTGGGACAACCCTGGTACCAATAAGAAGTTTACAACCAATTAGCTGTTAATTCGAAAATTTTGGCAAGAGTTTTATTTTCGCAAATTTTCGCGGATGTGAAGTTTTGTGACAGTTAAACCCTCGTGAAATGGCGAAATCACTTTATCATTTACTGGTGTAGGTAAATCATGCCCCAGTTGCGAAATTTTTAAAGTGGCAAATATGTCTTTTAACACTTTTCGCTTTCACGATTGCAAAATTTTCTGAATTTACAGTAGACTGTTGCTCTAAACTTACCATATTTATGGGTACAGTATACTGTTGCTCTAAACTAACCATATTTATGGGTACAGTAGACTGTTGCTCTAAACTTACCATATTTATGGGGACAATAGACTGTTGCTCTAAACTTACCATATTTACGGGTACATGCGACGGTTGCTCTAAACTTACCATATTTACGGGTACATGCAACGGTTGCTCTAAACTTACATTATTTACGGGTACAGTAGACTATTGCTCTAAACTTACCATATTTACGAGTACATAAGACTGTTGCTCTAAACTTACCATATTTACCGGTATATTAGACTGTTGCTCTAAACTTACCATATTTTTAGATACAGTATACTGCTCTAAACGTACTATATTTATGGGTACAATAGACTGTTGATCTAAACTTACCATATTTACGGGTATAGTCGACTGTTGCTCTAAACTTACCATATTTACGGGTACAGTAGACTATTGCTCTAAACTTACCATATTTACGAGTACATTAGACTGTTGCTCTAAACTTACCATATTTACCGGTATATTAGACTGTTGCTCTAAACTTACCATATTTACGGGTACAGTATACTGTTACTCTAAACGTACTATATTTATGGGTACAATAGACTGTTGATCTAAACTTACCATATTTACCGGTATATTAGACTGTTGCTCTAAACTTACCATATTTACGGGTACAGTATACTGTTACTCTAAACGTACTATATTTATGGGTGCAATAGACTGTTGATCTAAACTTACCATATTTACAGGTACAGTAGACTGTTGCTCTAAACTTACCATATTTACGGGTACAGTCGACCAGATTCTGCTCTGAAGGGTCTGGCATTCTTCCCTTCTTCTTCTTGTGTTGTCCCTCGAGAGATCCGAGAGCAGCAAATGCCCAGCAGCTTCCACAACTCCCCTTAAATCAAGCATACAAATAATTGAACCGTGACACGTGATTTCCAACAATGTGGCATTTTATAGTTTAGACTCAGACGAGCCTGTGTAGCCTCCTTTTAAGCTTAGAAACTCCAAATAATGCTCCGTCACTAGCTTAATCCTCATAGAATATTTAAGCGACTAGCAAGGGATCTGATCAGACTGCACGTATGCGCAGGCTGAACTGAGCCTTTGCTGGTCGCATATACCACATTGTTGGAAATCTCATATCATGGCTCAAATTATTATATGTTCACAATAGTTAAACCTTTACTCCATAGAATACTTTTAGATCATGACATCATTTTCTATTTTAAGACAACATTGAAAAAAATTCAAGAATAATTCAAAGTAAGTAAGGGTGCAAAGATCAGGAATCGATACAATCAAGTACCACACCTGACCCAGGATACCAATGGGAAAGTGACAAACTCACAGTAGACACCACAAACGAGAGCCAAGAGGTCAGCCCTTTCCCAGCAGGTGACCACAAAGCACATATAAACAGACGCGCACAAAGACATAGCAAACACAAGACAGAACAAAAACATAAAAGATCCACAAAAGAAGTACCGCCTTAAGTTAAGTTTTGGATTCCTTCTTTAAAATGTATGGAAAATTGGGCATTTGCTTCAAAACAGCAAATGCTCCATATCAGGGAGATATCAAATAGTTCATAAATAGATCCTCTTATCTGAAATCACAGTGTTTCCCAAATATAGTTTGAATAGGCCAGTATTTCGAAAAATCAGCTTTTGAATTTTCGAGTTTTTACTGTATATACATGTAGATAGATGATCCTGGTTACTTAAGAATAGGAAATATATACCAGTAAAGTTTGCTACGAAAAGATTATTTCAAACCCAGGAAAGTGTAAATTTGACGTCAGATAATGAAGTTTTCGAGAGTTTTTTTTTTACTGTTGGAGGACGGGAAAAATATTTTCTTGTCAGCATTAGTTCTCAATTTGTAAACATAGGACCTGCAAAAAGTTTGAAAATCTGTCATCAGGTTACATTTGGCCAAATTAATAATGAACAGGACTTTGCATTAGCAAGGGAGATCATCCATTCCTCAGTAAGACGGTTCTTTTGTACACACCAAACACATGCTTAAATTGATTGGTAAGAGAATAATTATAATTGTACGCACTTAATGTTTTCTTTATCACACCTATGAAAGTGTGATATCATGATATGTGAAGACAGTTTGAGCTACAATGGTAGTATTTCAACATTAGAACGTCGACTAGACGGTGCCATATTGCCTGACCTTGACAAGCACTGGGTAAATTGGACAGCAGTTTTCAAAATTAAATAATCTGGAAAAACGGACCCCTCAAAAATATATAGAACTTACAATATAAGAAAACAGCAGCCCCGTTTTTTTGAGTCTGTTCATGAAAACTAATGGAAAGTGCAACAATTCTCCCTAGCACCGGCTTAAGTGGTATTCTGCTCTCTGTCAGAACCCAATATTCCTGAAGGACCAGAATACGAAAAAATATCAATCCTATATCGATGTATGGTCTGGTTTGCTGTCAGAGACAACAAAATATTTTCAATATATTGACCCCATGATTTCAGAGATTAATCGTATCCGAAATTGTGCTATCTCCTAATTTTTATCTGGGTAAAATACATAATTTCTGTCATACTAAAGGCTTAGAAATTCTTTGGCACCCATAAAGACCCTATAATTAAACCAGTAGAAGAAACTATCATACCTGATTTTTGACTGGAGAAACCAGTCCACGCGTGGTCCAGTCCATTTTTGAAGGCGCCTCAAGGTCGTCCTCTTTGAGAGCAGGAGGGTATTCTTCGGGCTCCTCCGGAACGATTACTCCAGTTAAGAAAATTTTCTCATACTCATCCTCGGCCTAAATAAAAAAGAAAAGAAAATGAAGACAGTAATATGATATGGTCGTCAACCTTTTATTCTGGATACTGGTAGACATGTTCTTTGACAAATAGTGAAGACCTAGATACAATGCCGCTTTATGCTAGGATAAAAGCAATATTCGCAGGGACACAAATATACCATTTTATAGAAAGTTTGATCGAGGACCATTAAAAATGCAAAACAGTCAATTATCAATATGTATGGGATATAATTAAAGGGCAAAAGGCACTTTGTCCATTCCGAACCCGTCACATATAATCAATAAACATTTTTGGTGATTTTAAAATTTTGGCGCTTATATTATTGACGAAGATTGAAGACTCAGGCGAGTTTTTGCAAATGCTCACTCTTGTCATAATCCTGGCTGCTCGCATTTACGTAAGGTACTTTGAAACCTTTATTCCACAATATTCTAGCCTTTTCAGCAATGAAATATTCTTAAAGATTTTCTTTATTTATCACTGTTATTTTGGTTATATGGCTCTTAACGCCATTTAGAATTATTACATGATAGGTGTTTTCGTTTATAGTACAGCCGACCTGTATTATCCGTGGCACGTGGTATGCATTGTCCCGCTTACAGGTAAAATAAACAGATCTGGGAACCAGCAAATCACGTGCCTCTGACTAAGTTCATATCAAAAGTAAGGGTAACATACCAGGTCTGAGAGATGATTTTCACCAACAAAGTAGGATATCTCTCTACGATCATACGCTAGGTTATGTTCCTGGATGAACTTCATGGTGTCTTCCCAGTACAGGCGCCTGAAATAAACACGGCATAAATTCACATTTGCTACCAATGCGTGTTCCATTGGGGTAGGAGATCCGGACCCCACCCCCTGGAAAATAATAAAACTGTAGGTTTCCGTCAGCATACTGGTATGGACCCCCTGGAAAATCACAAAGCTACCCATTTAGCATTCAGTAAGTAATGGTGCAAAGATCAGGAATCGATACAATCAAGTACCACACCTGACCCAGGATCAAATGGGAAAGTGACAAACTCACAGAAGACACCACAAACGAGAGCCAAGAGGTCAGCCCTTTCCCAGCAGGTGACCACAAAACACATATAAACAGACGCGCACAAAACATAGCAAACACAAGACAGAACAAAAACATAAAAGATCAACAAAAGAAGTACCGCCTTGGAACGGTCAGTAAAATATTTTACTGGAGGGCTTAAACCGGTTTAACGGCGCCAACCTCACCCTTAATTCAGATGTGGATCAAGACACATAGATATTTGGTTTGCATGAAAGACCCCTAACTTATCAATGCATCATCTCCTAAAACATATAAATCAAGATATAACAAGGAGATAAAGTAAGGATAAGGACTCAACAGTAAATTAAACTGAATACCGGAGCAAAAGAAATCCAACAGGTAAACCCCGGTGGGCCCGACAAACAGCCAAAGCATCAGGCCCCTACCATCTCATCAATAGATAAGTCTTTAAGTCGGAACCATCATAGAGTCTGAAGTCCGACCCACCGGCGTGCAATTAAAGAGGAAAGCAAAGTTGCCAACCGTGATTGGGTTGACTACCAAGCATGCAGTCTGTTGCAATACATTAATGTTATAGCCAATCTTTTTATAATGGGAAATTATTTTAATGAACTGCGCTGAAAAATTATTAGAGCCAACAATCTTCTTCAACTTATACAACAAGTCACCATAGAAATCAGGTTCCGAAAGTCCTTGGCGCAAGAGAGATTTAAGTCCAACTTGGAATTTCGAAATCAAATCATAGTATCGTCTATAAAATTTTGAAAATGTTTTGCGAAGTTTATGATACCGATAGCCTTGTTTAAGAAGTTTCTGAGTTAACAATTTATTGCGAGTGTTGAAGTCAGCAACATAGCTAGATGCTCTAGCAAAACGAATGAGTTGAGAGATATAGACTCAATAGGATGTAGAACGAGGAACATCACCATCTAAAAATGGGAAATTGAAAATTTCAAATCAAAGTCGTCACGTTTGTCATAAATTTTGGTAGAAACAATATCATTAGAAATTGACAAATGCAAGTCTAAAAATGCGGCTTCGGTATCAGAGGCATTGGCTTTATTAAGTTGGAGCTCTGAAGGGTATATTTGACTAACCATATTGTCAAAATAAACATTATTAATATTTAAAATATCGTCCAAATATCTGGAAGTAGTGTTAAACGCATCAATAACATCAGCCTGCTTATCATCAGAAAGAGACATCATAAAGTCCCTTTCATAACAAAACAGGAATAAATCTGCAACCAGGGGAGCACAATTAGTGCCCATAAGTGTCAGGTCATCATCCGCTCGCCAGCAAAACGCCATAATTCATCTGACGCCACTGTCCGCTCCACATTCATTCATCTAATATCACAGTTTGCTCCTCCTTCATTCATCTTATGTCACACTTCTTTCTCATTTATTCATTTAATGTCACAGTCCGCTCGTCATCCATTCATCTTACGCCACAGTCTGCATCTTACGTCACAGTCCGCACCCCATTCAACCATCTTATGAAACAGTCTGGCTCTCACAAATATATCTTACGTCACTGTCCGTTCCTCATTCATTCATCTTACATTATAATCTGTTCCCATTCCAGCATTCCCTCATAAATCTTCCAGCACATTCATCCCATTTCACAATAAGATCCACACCTAAGCCCTTGTCTTCCCAATTTTTATCGTGTTAACTTTCAGCATAGCAGTTGTATATATGTATATACGTATAAGCATAATGGAAAACAGTGTGGATCCTGATCAGATGGCGTCGTCAGGAGCCAGCAAATCTGGATCCAGATCGTTTAAAAAAATAGATAAATCTTGGATCAGAAGGACAAAGATTAAGCTAATATGATAATGACGTAATCCGCTTAAGTCACAGAATATTTGTCACTCATTAATCTTTTTTTGTTGTTTATATCTTTTTTAAAAAAGGAAAGAAGGAGGAAAGAAGTTAAAAAAAGATAGAAATGGAAATATGTGACTATGACGCATACATTATGTAGGCATTTTATAGTCAGATAGTTTTTTTTAGGACATTATAATTTTTTTGGTCTCCAGAGTCTGGCCAAATATATAATAGTTCATATGGTCTCTTAAGAAAATAAGAGTCATATTTATGGATTAAGATTTATTTGAAATAGCTAAATTCTCAAAATTGATTTTATCTGAAAATGTATAAAAACATAACCACTATATAGAACAACTTATGTAATTTGGAGTAGTTGCCATTTTTTCCTGTGAACCTCTAGTTTAACTTAAGAAAATGCAATGTGCTTTTCTATTTCTCGTGTGTAAGAAGCCATTTATAGTTGGCCTTTGTAATTTATATTTTGAGGAAAAATGAACTATTTTACTAGAAGTTCAATGAAATTAAAAACTATTTTAGCTTGTTTTAATCATTAACTCCAAAGCGTATATTAACTAACTCAACTTGATTTCAATATTGTTAGCAATCAATATTTCCTGAACTTTAGACCACATACCAACATTTGCAAAACATGTTGACATGTGTTTCCCCTTGCATTGAACAAAACTCACATAGTACAGACGGGACTGACGGGACTAACTTACATATGAACAGATATTTATAATTTGGTATTATTCTCATGAGATATTTATAATTGAAATTCCTAAGTTTAACATCAACAGTGCAACTAACGTCAGAAAGAGGGCAAAGTTCAAGAATCGATACAACCAAACACCACACCTGACCTAGGATACCAATGGGAAAGTGACAACTTCACAATTAGACATCACAAACGAGAGCCAAGAGGTCAGCCCTTTCTCAGCAGGTGATCACAAGGTATTAATAAACAGACACACGAAAGCATAACAAAAACAAAACAGAAATAACATTAATGATCCACAAAAGAAGCAACGCCTTAGAACGGTCAGTAAAATATTTTACTGGATGGCTTAAACTGGTTTCACAGTGCGCCAACCTCACCCTTAGTTCCGGTGTGGATCATGTCACATAAAAGTTTGGGTTGCATGAAAGACCCCTATCTTATCAATGCATCATCTCCCAGATAAGTATTCAACAGTAAATAAAACTGAACACTGGAACAAAAGAAATCCAACAGGTAAACCCCTGTGGGCCTGACACCAGCAACAGCATCAGGCCCCTACCATTTCATCAATAGATAAAAATATGATCAGGTGAGTATGATCAGGAAATACCACAATCACAAACCGCAGACAGCCCCGTGTCACCGCGAGGAAGAGTTGCTAAACATCACGAGACACCAGGAAGACAAATTAAGCAAAGTAACCAGCTCTCTCTTCCCCATCAGGTCTTTAAGTCAGAACCGTCAAAGAGTCTGAAGTCCGACCCACTGGTGTGCAATAAAAAAGGCAAAGTTGCAAACCATGATTGGGTTGACCACCAAGCATGCAGTCTGTTGCAATACAATAATGTTATAGCCAATATTTTTATAATGGGAAATAATTTTACTGAACTGCGCTGAAAAATTATAAGTCAACAATTGTCTTCAATTTATACACCAAGTCACCATTGGATTCAGGTTCCGAAAGTCCTTGGCGTATGAGAGATTTAACTAAGTAAGGGTGCAAAGGGTCAAATTTACAATTTAGATATCGAATCATAGTATCATCTACAAAATTTAGAAAATGTTTTGCGAAGTTTAAAATACCAATAGCCTTGTTTAAGAAGTTTCTCAGTTAACTATTTATTACAAGTGTTGAAGTCAGTAACATGGCTAGATGTTCTAGCAAAATGAGTGAGTTGAGAGATATAGACTCCATATGATGTAGAGCAAGGAACATCATCATCTAAAAATGGGAAGTTGACAATATCAAAATCAAAGTCGTCACGTTTATCATAAATTTTGCTAGAAAAAATATCATTAGAAATTGACAAATGCAAGTCTAAAAACGCGGCTTCGGTATCAGAGGTATCAGCTTTATTAAGTTGGAGCTTTGAAGGGTATATTTGACTTATCATATTGTCAAAATGAACATTATTTATGTTTCAAATATCGTCTAAATATCTCGATGTAGTGTTAAAAGCATCAATGATATCAGCCAGCTTATCATCAGAAAGAGACATCATAAAGTCCCTCTCATAACAAAACAGGAATAAATCAGCAACCAGGGGAGCACAATTAGTGCTCAGAGGAATCCCAACTACTTGTCTATACAACTTGGTGCCAAATCGAATAAAACTATTGTCCAAAAAAGGTCAGTGCATCACATACATTTTGACAAGACCATGCATGATAGTTTTTAGGTTTTTCCGAAGTAATAATGCGGGTCTGTCGTTACATGCAAGGTAAGGAAAGCCTTCTCTAATGAAGATTCTTTCAATAAGATCATTAAGTTTATCTTTAATTAAATTATGAGGTAAAGCAGTGTAAAGAGTAGAAAAAATCATAAGTAAACGAAGTGGCGGCATTGAAATGTCTAGCTTTAAGTTTATCTTAAATTTCACCCGGATTTCAAATAGACCAAAATAGATTTTTACCAAATCTCTCATACCCCTTTTCACAGTACTTGATAACATGTTTTAACAGCTGTAAGACATGAGGTTAGCAATTTAGAAAGTTCTGTTGTCGTACAATAACTAGAATAAGCAATAAATCTTGCTATATAGGGTTTTTTATGGAGTTTAGGTTACCAGTACATCGCAGGAACTTTGTCTTGGTTTTCTTTAGCTTTGATACCAAAATGTAGGGTTGTATGACAACTATGCCCATTCACAACAACCCTCTCACTTAAAAACGACTGCAGTCAATAGACATTGGTGTCAACCAGCTCACGCTTCAGAGCATTTATATAATATAATCTTCAAACAACTTCAATATTCTTAGCAGCTTTATCTGCTGGAACAAAAGCTCATTTGAGAAAATTGAGACCAATTCATCTCTTGTTGAGGAAATTTCTTTGTCCATTTACTTCTGCTTTCATTGTAGGTACTTTTTCAACGCCTAGCAGCTGTAGGTTATATAAGCTTGGGTTTATCTAACTTTTTTGTTGAGTAGGTAAGTTGTTGAGGTTTTCATCTTTTACTTATTTTTCCTTTCTTTTGATATGTTAGATATTATATTATCATATTTAAGGAACTCTTTTTGATGGATATTAAACAAATTTTGTAGCTGTTCTAGTGGATAAATGTTTGAATTCCAAAGTCATATATATGTTCTTTTAATTTTATCCCATTTTCATACTAGGTATGGTAAAAGAGAATCTTATTATTACATTATATTTGAGAATTATTCCATAATATTTCCTTTGCTATCACATGAGTGCTTTCAGAGTTATAAATTTTGCACCACCGGGCTGAAACATCCCGCAGAAACATATTTTCATTTGTAATCTTACTACAATCTTGAATGTGTTGGTTACTTTCTAATATTAATTTTCCCTAAAAGCGTTTAATTTTTCAAGATAAAACTATTGCAAAATACCTTTGTTTTGTTAATCAAATATCCGTCTAACCCATCTAGCTTTTAGCGCTTCAATAAAATAATCTAAAGGGTGTTAAGAAAGCTCGTTCCGCTCTTCATCATAGAATTTCGAATCATATAAAAAGGAAATTATGCTGAAAAATTGCATTTTCAATGGGCCTGTTATTCCTTGTGATTCTATATAGTGTTTGGCATCGTGTCTGACATCGAATGTCTTCACACGATTACGTTTAATTTGGGTAGTATTTTTCAGTTGGTCTTGAAAAAAAATGTTATTTTCAAAAAAATTGACATTTATTATTTTGGATGGTTTTTTACAGCCTTGCAGTTTAGTAAACGTTCTAAAAGCTTATATAAGATTACTAACAACTCCATTTATGGTTTCTTAACCAATTAGAAAATATTCTTATCACTATGACCAGGACATGACAAGGGTTCTTTGTCATATACCCCCATTTTGTTCCTCAAGCCTAAATTCCGAGTGGTACTTGATTTTGAAGATAATTTATTCGGTGACAAAGCTTGAATAAACGTCCAGTTGTTTATTTCTTGTCAATTGTGTCGACTTCAAAGAATTCCAGTGACACGTATGTCATTAGACACATAATAACTAAAATAATAGGAACATCATTTTATTGTGGAACGAACTTTCTTAACACCCTTTATATTTGTCAACCTGAGTCCCCCGTTCTTATAGTCCTGCATTATGTTTGTCTAGTTTTCAGTCTAATATAAAATTAAACCTGGTGGATTATTTAAGATGGTCAACGGATAACTAAGTTTTGGTAAAGCAAAGGTTGTTTGTTCCCATTAAAGATAGCTGTCTATGGTTCCAACGCTTAAGGTAGTTAACAAAATCATTAAGCTTTGGTATTAGATCATTTTCAATTAAACTTTGTTTGTCATTAGAAAAAATAATTTCTAACATTTTAGCTTAATTAGAAGTCCACAGGAATCTCATAATTTCTAAGTGCTGAATGTTTGTGTATCTCAATGAGCTTACTCTCAAAATGATAGTTTTGTTTACATTTAGCTTAAGACCTAATATTAATTTAAAGTCGTCAAGCATACGTCTAAGCTTTTGGAATGATTTAAATGACCCATAAATTGCAAAAGTGACATCATCTGCAAACTTGGTGCTTTTGAATTCTTTACCATTTATTTTATCCCTGTTATTTCATGATCTTTTAAAAGTATTGCAGATCTAAATTCCAATGCATATTATTTAAAGATAAGGGGATAATGGACATCCCTGCCTTACACCTCGACTTATAGAGAAGACATTAGACATAAAATAGTAAGTGAGTATGATCAGGAAATACCACAATCAAAAACTGCAGACAACCCCGAGGCACCGCGAGGAAGAGCCGCCCAACCATCACGAGACACCAGGAAGACAAATTAAGCAAAGCAATCAGCTCTCTCTTCCCCATCAAGATGATTGCAATACTAGAATGGACATAAAGTAACGTACAACAAAACATAGAACAATTACAGACTCCCACAATGGGAGTAAAAATAAACAAAAAGTCAACAAAAACCTGCATTTTTTCAAACATTCATCTTACCTCTTTATTTCTTCCTCGGCCTCGTACGTTCTGTTGTAAGACTTCTTGAAGGTCAGCCATTGAAAGTCAAGGTCACGGTTGATATACTCCCAGGGGTTTTCAGTTGGTATTTCCCATGATTTCAGAGACAATGAGATATCACAGATAATGCACAGTGCGATACAACGTAGGATGATCTGAAAGAATGGAATGCTTGGACGATAAAATGGTTTATCTATAAACCCTTTTCAGACTAATGGAATTTCCATAAAGCCACATATAATTATGTCATGATGGTCCATTGTATATAATGAGGGGTCACAAGTTGATTTTCCAAAAATATATTGTACTTCTTTCTCTAAAGATTGATTTTATCTTAGCAAACAGTGAAGACCCCGATGAAATGCCGCCTTATGCGGCATTTGATCTGGGTCTTCACTGTTTGCCAAAGTACCTGCTTTACCAGTATCCAGAATGAAAGGGTTAAAAATAAATAAATCTCAGACACAGCTGCATGTGCGATATCTGACTTACGACAGGAAACCACTTAATTTAATCCAACAATGGCGGATTCCCGTGATTCTTGTAAGACTTACTTTGATACTTCCGTAAATACTGGAATAAGTCCAAATGAAATAAGAAGGACTGAATCAATACATCATATACTCAACCTAATTAAAAGGTCAGGCATATATGATTTCTACTTAACTAGATTTCAAACTGCTTAACAACAAAGAAACCAAATAAAGATTTTCAAAAACGGCTTTCGGGAACATGGTAAAGAAATCGAGGTTAAGAGAATTCCTTCATAATATATTCTGAAAAAGTTGCCATTTTAAAATTTGTAAATAAACGGTGCTTTTCACCCTAAACTTAAGTTTTTCTTTTGATAGTTTAAATGGTAATATTGGCATACATTTGAAAATTTTGAATAAAATCGGATTATTTAGTTCAAGATTTATAGCACTATTACTTCGATAGCAGAAACACTTTTACTTTTAGCATACTATACATGAACACAGTCTAAGAGGAGAGATTTATCAAAATGATGTTAGTGAAATCATGCTACATGTAAAACTTACTTGTACACGACTAGGTTTGAAGCAGATAAGCCGGAAAAATCACAGAAACATGCCCATCTTATTCAACTTTCGGACAAAAACCTGGTTTAAAGTTAATTTCGAGCGAATTGCAGTGCGATTCCCCTCAACAACCTTTGCCATGAGCACGTTTAGCAAAAATACATAATAAAACTCATCCCCAAAAATAAATGTAAAACATAAAGATAAAATATTTTTTTTCTTTCTTAGCATACACATTGTCAACCGTGAAAAGAGCAAAATGAAGAGCTACCGTCGAAAGTATAGCTCTCCACTTAATTAGTTCGTAGTTTTTAGAGAGAGAGAGAGAGAGAAAAGAGAGAGAGAGGGGGGGGGGTTTACTGAAACACGGATAGTAAAAAAAATCTACAACAATACTTCAAATCATAGACAGACATGCTAAACGCCATAGAATTTAAAGAATAGTAAGTAAAAATAATAGACAAAATATTTTCTCTACCATTTCGGCGTTGTTCCTGACCGGCGACCTGGCAGTGAATGACAATATTGAAAGGAAGGATGCATATCGGATACGTTTGGCCCACACCACATAAAAATGACACTATCCGCTCATTCGTTCTCCAGGCGCGTTCCTGAGGCATTTTATAGAGTACGCACTCTTTAGGGGGTCTGAGGTATTCCCCCTCTATGGGGCCAGGGGTGAAGCCCTGTGGCAGAAAATGGTTTTAGGGCATTCCAAAGGACTCAAGTTACGCTACTAAACACTATTAGTTGCATTTATCTTCCGAAAGTTAAATTAAATAAAGTAAAAATTGTGTTAAGCGTCCACTCAAAAAGAAGACCAGAAATTGGTTTTCAAGACCGATTATCGCTTAGTATTGCGGAATGCACCCTTTCAGCAATACTTACTACATTCATTAAGCCATCATTTGTCATTAAGATATTTACTTTCAAATTGTTTATTTTTGAGTGGGCGCTTAAGACAAGTTTTACTGTAACTAAAAAAACCCTATACTTGCTGCGTATAAAGTGCGTACACGTTGGTACGCACCTATTCTCTAATAGCACATGCACATATACGGGTGTCTTGTGATTTGTCTTAAGTTAAAGTTACTTCCAGACTACGTGCGCGCGGACAGCGAAGGCTAGGACGAGACTGCGCGATTGCGCAAACGAAGTTTACTTACTCTCATGAGCGTGTTCGATATAACTTGAACTAGCCAAGGGAAAGGGCTTTCCGAGCATATTTCAATTACCACCCAGCAGGCACGTCGAATCAACGTTGATGTGACGTCATTTTTATCCGAAGTTGTTCCGAATTCAACATCGATGTGACACCATGACGTCGCACCAATGTTGATAGCGCGTTGTTTCGACGTTATGTGCCTGCTGGGCAAGTTCAAATACGACCATTAAATTGAGAATTACTGATTTAGTAAGGACCTGTGCCCCAAATTACAATGCTTCCTTAAAGTTAAGGTCGACTTAAGATAGGTTTTGATATTTCAACATGTTACATTAAATGTTTAATAAATTGCCAGGATCGGTCAAAGATATCATAGTGATTTACAAAACAAATTAGACTATTTTGATTTTAATAAGTTCGAAACGTTATTTTTTGCATCATAAACATCAATGCTTAACTTAAGTCTTTCTTAACTTTAAGGAGGCATTGTAATTTTGGGCCCAGATTCTTAGTTTTATAGTGGTGGAGAAATCAGTCAGATTACCAGTACTGTGCAAAATGCGCCGGCTTGTTTGGGGTTCCATTTTACATGCTACTGTACCATGACATACTACATGTATATACCACATGATGTTGCGTCTGGGAGTGATATAAAGTCATGCAATAAAATCAATAAACCACTAGGGCTCGGGCTGATATGGTCTACTCGGGCTGAGATAGGGCTGGGATAAAAAAAATGTGTAATAATCTATATATCCCACCCTCGAACTCATGATAAATTCTTATCATGCATTATTTTTATTAAATGATATTCTTAAGCTAATTCCTGTACCTTCAAACTACAAATTCGAAGATCTAAGGTTAACAAAAATTGACTGTAAAGTCCTTTGGCTACTTTCTGCGCCCACTCTTACTTTATGTCAAGCTACCAGTGACCTAACGGATGTGTAGATTTATGCAAGATGTGCATTTTCATATGATCTGGCCGCCATTTTATCAATTGTTTCTTTTACAACTTAAGTGACCAGGATGACGGATCCGAGATATGTATCTTCATTCAACTCAATAACAAGTTTGATACGAATCGGAAGTAGCAAGAGGGTTGTTTTGTTCTGATTAAGATTAAAATAATTTTCATTTCTTAAGATCTCTATCCTTCATCGATACATGCACACTGCTTATACATACGCTGTACGCATTACTTCAATATGCGAAAAGCGCCCTTTTAAACGCAGGTGTATCGCTTTGTTAACCCCTTAACTTCATAATAACGCCTTTTGACGCCTTTGAAATATTATCCTGTTTGAAAATATTATGGAAAATGGAGCATTTGCTCTTTTGGAGCAAATGCTTCATTTTCCATAATATGTTTAAAAGTATTCAAAACTTAACTTTACTTTTTTCATGAATTTTTTCAATATTTTCTAAAAATAGTAAATGATGTCATGATCCAAAAAATAGCCTATGGAGTAAAGGGTTAAGTAAAATCTAAGTCTGAGAGTACTCTGATTTTAACCTTCTACAATTACCTTTACGTTTTTGGCGTGTGGTTGGCGTTCACACTTACAAAAATATTGTTTTGTTGAGTATTAATCTGTTACCTCTCATATTCAATGGAGTGCTGCACGTTGCCTGATAATCGTTGTCTATCTCACGGCATGTGCCTTTTTCAGGTCATGATGACGTTGCACTTTTTGAATGACGCCGCCAATTTCGCTGAGTCGACACAAACATCGATTATTACGTCATATTGGCCAGTTTGAACAGTGAATCAGCTTGAAAACTGATAAAATCAGTTTCAGGTCTTTTGATGTCAAGTTTACCAGGCTCGGCTACGAGAACGCATGTTGAATCACTCGGCAAACCTCGCGATGTCAACTAGCGTTCTCGAAGCCTTGCCTGGTAAACTTAGTATCAAAAGACACTCATCTAGTATTATTATATACCTATAACTGATACGACTTGAGAACTGTCTGTTTTCTGGCCATCTGATACAGAAAGCCGGATCAACGAACTGAGGTTTTCTGAATCCATATCACTATCCTTTAAAACGAGGCTAACGTCGGTTACCTGCTTTTGCGACGACGTTACGTAAAGTAAATTGCAAGCATGGTACCAGAGACAGAAAACATGTTGGCGTGACGTCAAGAAACGTAACGTTATGGCAAACGTTCCCGCAATTTTTCGTGATTAAAGACAAAAACAGGTTTTAAAACCAGAAAGAATGTCAGAAAAAAGGCATATAATAAACATATTATCATAATAGTAACTTGATCTGGCGTACAGTATCACGTCTCGTGGATGAGGCCATACCATTGGATCACCCTCGACGCTACGCGTCTCGGGAGATCGGATGGTATGAACTCATCCACTCGACGTGATACAGTACGCCAGATCAAGTTACTATTATGATAATGTGTATTTATTCTCTATATCTAGCGCACCTGACTAATGTGCACTGTAATATTTCAAGTAAGTTAAGACAAAAAGAGGGACAGCTCAGATGCCACTTCTTTTGGTTTAAACGTACACTTACTTTCCTACCACAACAAATTGTAGGGCGTAGAATTGGCGCCAGTTAAATGCATTTAAGCCCCCCCCCCCCCCCCTCCGCCGTAGGCTTAGACTGCTGTTCGTTCTAAGGCGATGATTCTGTTGTTGTTGATCTATTGTTTTATGGTTTTGTGTACTTCCCATTGTTTGTGGGAGTTCTATGTTTGTCTTTGTTTTGTTATGCATAACTTTGTGTTCATACTAGTTTTGCAATCATCTTTAAGAGGAAGAGAAAGCTGGTTGTTTTACTATTATTGCCTCACATATATATTGTTGCTATAAATGTTTGGTGGCTCTTCCTCACAGTTGGTCTGCAGTATGTGATTGTGGTATTTCCTGATCATACTCACTTACTTTTAGAGGTAAACATTTTTCAAGTCATAGATGTTTAATATTTGAACCTTTTATTGTTGTAGTTATTCCTAGGACCTTGGTATGTTGCATCGGGAATATGGGCACTATCAATGTTTAAATGATAAACATTACTTGACCTTAACCTACCTAAGGGCAAGGTCAAATTAGACTACTTACGCGTTTATATGGGGTCACTCTTGAAAATCATATTTTCGATAGCTGTTAATAAGCCTAAGTCATTATACTAACTAAATGTGCTCAATCGCCTGAGACAGAGACCAAAAAACAATTCCATATGTCTGGATAGAACTTTGATCTCTCAAGCAAGGTCACTCATATTGGACACCCATCAAAGGCTTTTATTTTCAGATACAAATGGGCAAAGTGAATACAAATTACATATGAAGCATTGATTAGCTGTGAAAACCTCCATTTTATTATATTTTGCATGTCTTAGGACCAAAACAAAGCTGTCATGCCCATATAAGATAAACAAAAAAACCTTCAGCACTTTTCTTCCAAGTGAACACGGACCTTGTTTTGTAGCATCAACCCATTTAAGCCTAGCGTCCTATAGGAGCAGTCTATTTGCAGCAAACGACTTCAGCAGACGACATTTTCAGATGCATTTTTTTTCTTGGCGCTTTAAGGTTTAAAGCAGGTGAAAGGTTACAGTGGATGTTCAGCTGTTGATGTAACGTTACATTTCTTTTTACAGTGTGGGTCCTACAACATTTGTTCAAATACTAACCATTCGTTGACGTTGGTCTTTTTATAACAAGGCCAAGTTTATTATGCTTTTCAGTATGGTAAAATCTTGAAGACACTGTTAAAGTAAGTAATGAGCAGGAATATGTGTTTGTTTGATTTGATTCTTTACGTCCCATCAGCAACTTTTCAATTATAAAGGGACGGGTCTTCCTGGGTTGAATCAGTACTAAGCTATGATTAATGTTCTTGCTCAAGGACCACAACGCAGTAAGGCCAGTGAGGCTCGAACCCGCGGCCCCTCGGTATCGAGTCAAGAACTCTACCACTGAGTCACTGCACTCCCAAAGATCAGGAATCGATACAATCAAGTAACACACCTGACCCAGGATACCACATGGGAAAGTGACAAAATCACAGGAAATCTTCACATAAAAGGGGGCCAATAGGTTAGCCCTTTCCCAGCAGGTGACCACAAGGCATGGCAGCATGACAGACACGTAACATACATAACAAAAATGATCATCAAAAGAAGCACCGCCTTGGAACGGCCAGTAAAACATATTTTTACTGGAGGGCTTAAATCAGCATGGTATGACATAATAATATGAAAACTATCCTAACATTGATATCCTAACCTTTTACATATGTTACATGTCTGGTAAAATTTGTAATCTCGTGAATGTTCCAAACCTGGGATTGGTATTGAAAATGAAAAATAAAGCTTGTTTGTTTCAACATTTTACTGACAAAACATATTAAATTTCTTAATTATGATAAGTACGGTTTATTCTATACATTTATACTGTTGTAACAGGTTTTAAAAATGGTTAATTAGGTTCAACAGCAATACACATTTCATAACGATTATTAATGGAGCTTTGCGGTAGATATTTGTGTGACGCCATAGATGAATCGCCAGTTTATGCTGGGGCATACTTTAACCCAATTAAGCCTAACATCCTTTTTGTGGAACATAGGCAAACAGTGAAGACCCAGATCAGACGACGCAGAATGCAGCGTCTGATCAGGGTCTTCACTGTTTGCTTATATATTTTCTATTTAAATTTAAATAACAATGATAATTGCCACTCAACAACCTCAAAAACGAAAATGGACTGGTTCTAAGATAAGAGTGGGATATTCCATTTAGTTTAAATGGGTTAAAAGTAT
Organism: Loripinus fragilis; assembly: GCA_964019695.1. Taxonomy (NCBI): domain Eukaryota; kingdom Metazoa; phylum Mollusca; class Bivalvia; order Lucinida; family Lucinidae; genus Loripinus; species Loripinus fragilis. The sequence goes on from OZ026520.1 coordinate 98,651,158, forward strand.
TTGGATTGTCTCTTCCCACTGGGATATATTTGGAGGTAGCTAGATTCTTAGGTAGCATTATTTTACATGCAAAAAAAACTTTTATCTATGACGTTGCGTCTGGGTGAGAAATGACGCCATGCAATAAAAACGATAAACCACTCGTGGTTTACAGATTTTCGGGAAACGTTATGACGTCCCTAACAACGTTACGTACATAATGACAAAATAATCACCTTTCTACGCAAGAAGTTAGATTTCAAGTAATCTGTCACATGATCAATAGAATCTAACATTCGTGCTCTTGCATTATTGAATTTATTAAACTCGTTGCGATAAAGAGATACAATGCTCGGCAAGCCTTGCATTTTATCTCTTTTCCCCAACTTGTTTAAAAAATTAAATAAAACATGAGCACTCATGTAAGATCCTCTATTTATCTGGGTATTTTAAAAAATATATCCGGGTACATGTATCTTCAGATAAAAGTTTGTTTGTTTTTTCTGATAAAATTTAGCCAAATAGTGTCAGAAAATATACAGAATTCATCATTTATTCAAGTGTTAGAGACGAATCATTAAATATAGGCATTTTGTCCAATGGTCAGAAAAAATCCTAATTTGGAACACATTGGGTAAGGGGATACTTTGCTTGGATTAGTAGGAAACGGCTAACAAACACTTTAAAAACAAAACAGAAAAAAAAAAAAACATCAGTTAGGCCCTGTAGTCATTTTTAGCATATCAGAGCCAGTATTTTACGGCAATTTAGTTTATAAATTTAAAAAGAGCCATTGGAAAGCCTTCTATACATGATCATACATAATAATTATAAAACGATCATCAAACATTATAAAAGAGTGGAATATGCATCAGTCTGCATGCCTGGTTATAAACTAAATCACGTTTTGTTGCTATGGTTTCCCCTTTAATTGTACAACGGTGGGTTAGGCCTCAGACTCAATGACGACCCTGATCATGCGCGGATACAGAGGGGGGCAGCGGGTCCGGATCCCCCTTAAAATCACAAAATATAGGGTTTCGTAGTAATACTGGACTGGATCCCTTAAAATCACAAGGCTACCAAACCAGCATTCAATGTTTGGCCATCATTGACACGCCAGGGAAACGCCATTTAAATAGTGTTCGTTTGCGGGCCGATGACGGCCCGATTATAATGGTACTGGGATCCTCTCTCCCCTCAACTTAAAAAAAAGTTGTCAAAGTCGAACCCCCTCTGACAAAACTTTCTGGATCCGCGCATGCTGACCTCAAACTTTCATTGATGGGTCAATGCCTGATGTTGGTCTTTGGTTGGACCAGCTGTGGCTCAGGCCTTTTCTTTGATTGATCACAGTTTGTTATTTGATGTGATTGTTTCCCTTTCATGATGCATTGTATACTGTAAAACCGGATATTTTCGGGAGAATTCTATTTTCGTAAATAACGTTGAATGACATATTTACGCCAAAAAATCGCGACTAGGGCATTATTTAATTATATCAGTAAATGACAGAGTGATTTTGACATTTTGCGAGGATTTTATTTTCACGAAACTAGTGAAGTTTCGCAAAAATAAAACTCGTGAAAATTTCCGAATTTACAGTACTATATTCGAGTATCAAAGTGAACTTTTGGTAGTAAATCCGGAGCTGGAACAGTTGTGATACTGTTGCTGTCACGTGACTGATTCAGAGCATCAACACTGACTTGTATCTCATTGGATCCTTGAATCTCATGACAGCTTGTGGTTTTGAGATCTTCTGAAGATATGTCATTGTTATCCATTGTATCATGCAAGTAATTCCGTTTTGATTTAGTGAAATCTTGCACATCATCAACTGTGTTGGTATGTTTACTCTTCTTATGGGTAAGGCAGTTCACATCATGATGGTTTTCAAGGCCACTGTCAATTTGCTCGACTAACCAGTAGGTTCTCATTAAGCCCTTTCCCTGAAACAATAATTGCGCCGCGACTTAAGCTTTCCAACAATGTGGTATGTGCGACCAGCCAAGGATCAGACCAACCTGCGCAAATGCGTAGCCTGATCAGGGCCTTTGCTAGTCGCTTGAATATTCTATAAGTGTTAAGCTACTGAGTGAACATCATTTAGATTTTCTAAGGTTAAATTGAGGCTGCACAGGCTCGTCTGAGTCTACACTTGTGAAAATGTCACATTGTTGAAAATCACATGTTGTGGCTCAAATTTAAATGCATATTTTTACATAGGATACTGTAACATAAATGCCACATAATGTGGAATTTCATCAGGGTCTACACTGTTTGTTAAGGTAAATAAGATCTTCAGACAAAATTGCATTTTTTTAATCAAACCATAAGGAGTGATCTATTAGTATACGAAGGTTGTCCAAGTAAAGTTCTGACTTTTGCACAAATTTGTTTTTCAGAAATTCTATAAAATCTGTATGATATGTTTATAAACATTTAGTACACATTTTGTACATTGTACACATATGGTTGGAATCACAGTTTAGATAACAAAGATATGAACCTTTATTTGACGGTGTATCAGTGTGTGCAGCACATGTCATGGGTTTTTTTTTGCTATATTTTCAGTAATTGGTGGTCAAATCTTTACAGTTTTACGCTCTAAAATGTGTTTATCTAATCCTATGTCACCTAACATACCTTTATTTCCATTTCTCCCCTTAACTCTGTCTTGTACTTTCCAAAAGTTTCCAATAATGATCTTGTAGGCTGCGATATTTGAATCTTCATGGCTAAAATATAGAAAGACATAATTTCAGATAAGGCACTCTTTTGAGTATAAATAGTAGTTATTTTTCTTACCTAAAATTTAAACATGTTTCACTAATTATTGAATACCCACAACATAATAGTGACAGAAAAAAATAAGCAACCAGTTATAATGGTTTTTCACATAGGCAATCCTATTGAAATTATCATAATTCTACATGCAAGTCAAAACAAAGTCCAATTTTATAGCGAAGTTTAGATATTATGCTGTGTGCATTTTTATTTCAATCACTATTAAATTCAAAGGGATGTAATTTTAAAAATCAGATTTTCAAATCTGTACAAAAAGGGTGGACTTAAACTGTCTTTCTCTGTTTTGCTTTTAGATCAAAACATTTGACAGAACAAGGAAATTTGACAACGAAATAATATCCCCTATCGAAATTATTCGAGGTTTCTTTCGCTGAATTTCTAAGGACATTCTAATCAATAATCATGTGCATTGCTATGAATATTCATGTGCATAACCCACAACCCAAATTTAATGATATTTAGACAATCAAAGGTCAAAAACTTTTCTACACGCGACAACGTTCTCATGAAACTTCACAAACATCATTACGCTATGGTCGTATATACTCAGTATTGATTTCATGCATTTCCTTCTATGGCTTGCTAACAAATGGCTGAGGACAGGAAAATCCATTGACATTTTGAAGATCAACGTGATAAAAAAACTCTTCTATTGCTTAGGAAAGACTAAAAAAAAATCATGTGCTTTTTCATGTTACTGTCGCATAAACACAAAATAAAAATCACGATTTGATAAGTTGCTTACTTAGTTATGGCTGTGGACAGAATTATATATTTTAATTTAAGCAAACATTGGGAAATAACTCATCTGGTACTGACATAATTACATACTGACAAAAATTCATGTGTATAACCATACAATTGTCATATAAATTGAGTATAAGTTTCATGAATGTCCATCCATTACTTACTTAGTTATAGCTGAGGATAGAGAAAATCATAAAATTTGCAAACAATCAGCAACCAAACCGCAATAATTTCTCTATATAGCGGATACGCCCTTATGAAACTTCACATGCATAACCACATCATGGTCATATATATTTAATATAGTTTCATTAAATTCCATCCATTGTATACAACGTTATGACTGACAACGCAAACAATCATTGTGGTCACCTGCTGGGAAAGAGATGACCTTTTGGCTCTTTTTTGTGATGACTAATTGTAATTTTGTCACTTTCCCATATGGTATCCTGGTTCAGATGTGGTACTTGATTGTATTGATCCCTGATCTTTGCCAACTTTTTTACTTTCATATGCAAAACCACACCATCTTCATATATATTCAGTATAAGTTTCATGAAATTCCATCTCTTGGTTACCTAGTTATGGCTGAGGATGGAAAATGCATTGATATTTATGCAATCAAAGGGCAATAACTCCTCTATAAGTTATGTCACTCAAATGAAACTTCACGTGCATAGCCACACTATGGTCATATAAATTCAGTATAAGTTTCAAGAAAATCCATTTATTGGTTTTCTTGTTATGGCTAAGGATTGAAAAAATCATTGAAATTTAGACAATCAAAGGCTAATAACTCCTCTTAACGTACATAACATCACCCTGGTAATATATATATTCAGTACACGTTTTATGAGATTCTATCCATAGGCTACCTAGTTATGGCCAAGGATGGAGACACTGATGTACGGATGGAAGGAAAGACGGATTGGGCTGGATGGACAATGCCAAACCAATATCCCTCCGCCTTCTGGGGGGGAGGTGGGGGGGGATAAAAATCAAAGTTTAAGCAGTTAACATTTCACGCTATTGCCAAATAAGCTGCTTTAGCAAGATGACATAAAATCAGACTTTACATGATGTGAAATGTACACCCTTTCAAATCATCGTACTCATCGACGTTTATCAGCAAATGTTTTGATAATATGAAATTACCAGGGGCATTTGGAAAGTTTTTAGCATGGTCTTTTATCTCAGTAACCAATTTACAAACCCTATCATGTTTGGTATTTTGTTAAAGAGCTATCTTTCCGCTGTGTTATGGCACAAATTTCATGAGGATATTAAAATGCAGACACGAAAAATATTATTGTGAATATATATACTGTTTGTATACTGGAAAACGCAAAATTTCAGTGGAAAATATAACAATTTACCTTGTTGGTATTTTTTTCAAGCACACTTTATGCTCTTTGTAATGAAACCAAAAGAAATTTTGTAAACCATGACAAAGGAAAGATAACTCTTGTAATCTTCCCACAGGGAAGATTAAGTTTAGCTATGATTTTATTTACATGTTCATTTTAATTGAAAACGATGGCAACCAAAAAAGTAAAAATATCTTGAGAGTAGAAATCAATAATTTTTGTCGTGGTTGACGCGATACCATGAGAAGTTCTTATGCCATTGACAAAAAGTAAAAAGTTAAGTTACCCCACCCTCTTCTTGAAAAGAATGGGTAGTGTTATAAGGAATAATTTTCTTGAATACAGAACTAAACAAGCCACACTTTTTGCGCAACGAAATGATTTTTATGCATTGTTAGCTACAAACAAAGCAAAATATATACTCAATAGGCATTTTTTGTGCTCCTGTAGTGACACAATTTATAGTAAAAGTGTAAAGAAAAATCGAAAAAAGTCCCATTTTTGAAAGTTTACCATTTCTCTATTAGTCAACATATTCTGAATGTAAAGGTGTAAGTCGTGCAAGCAGTGATCGCATAATATATTTTAATAAAAATTAAGTTGGCACCAAATCGTTACCTTGTCAAACCATGATCGTAAATAAGATCTCCAATTTTCCTTCATTTTTTACAAATATTTTGCTTAACATTTCAGCCAGTGTATAAACCCTACACATTTTGAGCATGTGCAGCACATGCACGCTGAGTCCTTTTCCAACAAAAAGTAAACCATCAAGTAGCCTTTGAATTCTAGTTTCCAAAATTGTGTTATTTGATAGCATTTTATCAAGGCATTCTAGGGTTATGATGCCATGCCTAGAACTTTCCAAATGCCCCACGTAATTATTCTATTTTTTCTAAACTGTGAATCCCCTAATTGTACGTCGCTGAAATTTTCCCTCAGTAAATTTTGGTTGAAAGATGGGAAAGCACACTCTCATATGTAGGCCTGGACATACGATTCAATGTAATCGCAATTATTAAATTGCTTAATCGCGGTAATGCTATTTCTTAATGTCAAGGGCTAAACTCAATGGATCTGGTAAATTTGAAACTTACCACTGTGCTACCTACTCGTATGTAATATAATTTAAATGGGGAAAGAATTTCAGGTATGATACAAGAGGAATAAAATGAAGTAATTACCTTCACCACTCGACTCCATTCTAGAAGCTGTATTCACAGTATCACCAAACAGACAGTACCGTGGCATAGTTAATCCTACAACACCAGCCACCACAGCGCCTGCAAAAAATACAAAAATAGTAAGTGAGTATGATCAGGAAATACCACAATCACAAACTGCAGACAACCCTGTGGCACCGCGAGGAAGGGCCGCTCAACCATCACGAGACACCCCCTCTTCTCTACAATAAGAGTATCACAGTTTAGAAGAAATAGAATATTTAATTTTATATTATCAAAAAATTTGTAGATAAACCTCTATGAGTATGATGATTTAAACTGGTGTACATTTCATATCACGAGCTAGCTAGTATAAGTACCTCATAATAATAATCTGAACAGATAAACATAAGACGCACTTCATATTTGTTTCCAGATACAATACACATTTTTATTAATTCATTTATTACACTGGCTGTCACACAATGCTCCTCAACGTTGGGTTTTAGGGCTCATATTTACAGTCAACCTTTAAACCTTGTGCTAATATTTGCTTGTTTACAATGTGTTTTAATTGTACCTCAGGCATTCCCACTATTAACATGTTTTAATCCTGTTACAATAGAATATTACCTGAATGTAAGCCTATTCTTATTCTTAAGCTTTCTCCTGGTAAATGTCTGATTCTGAAGTTCTTAACACTTTCTCTTATACTTAGAGACATGTTGGAAATTTCTGTCGCATGTTGATTTCCTATACGAATAGGTAGACCAGAGGCAACCATATAAGCATCACCAATCGTTTCGACCTGAAAATGGTAGACAACTGAAATTGAGATTCTATGATAGATTGAGAATACTAGGTGAGTGTTTTTTATATTTAGTTTACCAGGCACGGCTGAGAGAATGCTCGTTAAATTGCGAGGCCCGTCGAGCAATTCAACATGCAATATCGACGCCAAGTCTGTTAAACTTGACATCAAAAGACGTTAACCTGTTAAACTATTTATAAGTTTTGCCCATGGCGATTATGACGTAATTATTGATTTTTATGTCAATTCAGCGTCATCGAAATCATTCAAAGTATGCAACGCCAAAAGATACATGCAGTGAGACAAACAACGTTTATCAGGTCATTGTGCAACAATGCAGTTAATATGAGAGGTAACTGATAAAAACATCAATTTCTATGACTATCTCCTAAACCGTCGGTTGTTTTCAATACATTTTTATATCCAGAGATACATTATATTAAAATGTTTATGCAAAATAAGGTACCAGTGCAATTTTCCCTAGCATTTGCCAGTGAAATATATTTAAGCCCCAAGTGGGATTGGCAGCTGTGTATTGTAAGGCTGTGATTTGGTGTTATTGTTTCAATGTTTGTTGTTTCCCCTATTGTGTGTGCGGATGTTGTGTTTCTATTGGGCATGTGATAAAGCTCTTAGACTCAGTTCAAGGCAGTTCATCTGCTCATAAATACAATAAAACCTCAAAAAGTCAAACTTCGATTGGTGAAATACTTGCTAATTTGAAATAAATATGGGACACACTGAATTCAGAGAAATTTTCTGTAAGCACAAAACTGTGCAGTTAAAGACACAGACAACAGAGGAGATGATTATTATGAGAAGAGCAGAAAAAAAGTTTAAAGGTAACGATAGATATGTGATGTAGCTAATTAAAGTACTGTATTACTATTACCGATAAGGCTTAGTAAAGTTTGACCAGATGTGTTTAGACAATCCACTACCCATGGACTCTGGCAGTTAGATGTCATTAAGCCTATTCCTGTACAGCCTGTAAGTTGTGATTGCCTCTTTCAAAGGCGTGACAATGCACTTGACAGTTGGCGTTTGGTGCAAGACGGTATCCCTTTGTGACATATCGTGAATAGATTTGTGACATAACTTTAGAATGATAATAGAGTCGCATGCTTGAAAGATTTTAATATTTAACATTCAAGCTCTTGGTGATCGAACAAATACCTCGGTCATCTTATGGCTAAAATATAACTGGAATGTCAGCAAAGCCGGCATCCTTTTGGATCAATTTTATTTATTTCTTGTATTTTTTCACTGTCAAAATGACCATGGGACATTTTTCAATGGTAGAATTAGCTTATTACTTCAATTGAATCATACCAGAACTGGGCGACTACGAACAAACTGGCATTTATACTGCAACTGAATAGAACAAAAAAGAATCTCTAATCGTAACAGCAACCAACAGTCGTTGGCTGGTTGCTATAAACAAAGACAATATAGTGTTTTCTGTGAAGTTTGATTAAAAAACTTTAAACAGCTTTTTGCACTACATAAGTACCATATAGGACAAAATACAACACCTGGGTTCTTACAATGTATCATATATTACAGAAGTCTCTTTTAAACACATATGCTGTTCGCATGAAAGATCCCTAACTTATCAATGTATCATCTCCTATTAAATGCAAATCGAGAAATAATGATATGTGATTGTACACGCAATCCCTGAGGATTGAAACAACACAACCATTAAATGAAAGTGTGGAGAGATTTTTTAGGGCCGCCACACAGCACAGACAAAACAACAAGCCTATATGAGAGATACAGGCTAAGGATTGATACGAAATGAAATGTTAAAACCATCACTCTATGATAATATGAACTCACCTTATAAACTCTAAAGTTGTCTATTATAGCATCAAACGTGGTGTAAAGGTCATTGAGAAGATCGACCACTTGTAAAGGAGTACTCATGCCAGCCAGAGTAGTGAAGCCCACTATGTCACTAAAGTAAATAGTGACTCCATCAAAATGCTCAGGTTGTACTTGTGAACCAGCTTGTAATTGCTGTGCAACAGAACTGTAACCAAAACAATACATATAACTTTAACCTTGATCCTGTCAATACGCTTTTGTTCTTGATATGTCGTTTGATTTTAATGGCTGCTGCATATATTAGCCAATCAGTTAGCACAGAAATTAATTTTTTAGGTAAATTTAATCACATATTTTATCAATATTTGTAATATCTATTAAGTAAAATATTAGGTAAAACCGTGAATTTATCGAAGCGATCATTTCATAAGGGATAGTCATTTAAAAGGAGGAAAAAACTATAAGTAGGTCATAGATGATATATATCAATTATAAAGAATTAAGCGGTTCGCTCGCTGCACTCGTTTCAACTTAATTCCTTTGTGACTGTAATATATGATGTATAACCTATACTTACATTTCCCTTAAAAACTTACTGTGTTCTGAATAGTTCTCTATCTCATTATCTATGTATTTTCCACTGATACACTCAAACATTCGAGCAGGTTTGAATCTCGCTACCGTCGCTAGCAAAACATGTCGATTAGTGAAAATTATCAATTTGTTCCTGCAGTAGTATGTATCTCAATGGTTTGCCTGTGACATTCTGGTTTGCGGTTGTTTCACAGTGCAAGTCCTGGCCAAGAACTGCACTGGCTATCCCCAACCACTTCACGGGTGGCATCTTAGAAGCAAAATTGGTTAAGTCTGACAGCTATTTCAGTAAGCCAAGCATGAACATTATGCTCGAGAGTGCTTAATGTTGCAAATCAAAATACGAAAGAACAACTTTTGGCTGTTTAGAATAGCCCTGGGTAGTAACGCAATTGTTTGGGTTATCACAATATTAGGCATGTTGTGATGACCTGGCAACTTTTAATCTGTAAACAGAGGCCAAGTACCTGTCAGTAGAACCAGCATCACAATGAATCTATGGAAGAGAAGCGAAGAGAATGGATCCCTTAACATGATGTTTTCTAGATATCTTGAACTATGCCTTGTCATAAGAAACCCTGTCTTAGGGATCTGCTCATATTATTTAGATTTGTGTGTATTACATGTATTTCAGCTTATTGAATGGTATTTTGCAACTCTCTTTATAAGCTGAAAACCTATTAATAGACGCTTTGGCTAACGATGGTATGCCTCAGACTGAGATGACCCCAACAAACACACATACATAGGCAGCATCCTATATAAAAGTTCTTCAGCTCTCTTCTTTTCCTCCATGTAAGCTTTAGTCCTGTCTTCAACCAGACTCTCTAGGTTATTGGCGTACTGTTCCATTCTTTTCATCAGATTATCCATTATGTTGCTGCCTTTAGACCTGAATAATATACACGTGTAACATGTAATGCTTTTTTTATTTTAGTAAGGCTTGTTGTGTGGCTCTTCCTCACGATGCCATGGGTTTGTCTGCAGTTTGTGATTGTGGTATTTCCTGATCATACTCACTTATTTTTTTAATAAAAAAAATGATGAATGATATCGCGTATCATGCAAAACACAAACATTTTGCACCCGAGAGGTACACTGCTGTTATTCTGTATACTGATAACCAATTCGTCTAGAGAGCATTAATTTGAAGATAAAACTGACTTTATGGAAGTACGTTCTCCCTCTGACACTTACCATATATTGTACAAACATGATACTAGCAAGGTCTCTACTACTTTACTAACCCAAATGCTGCCACCCTCGCTAACATTATTAGTTGTTAAATGTGTTATACCTTTTATGTTGTTAATTCAGCAAACAGAAATAAAGTTATGTCTGTCTGTCTGTCTGTCTGTCTGATAGTTTTATTAATAATATTAAACCCCTGTAATAGCAGTGTGACACGAGTTGCATTTCAAGGAGAAAAATGCATTTTATTTGACCATTGGCAAATACCTTATAAACCTGTTTAAGAATTAGTTATGTTTTAATGACAAATATGTTCTTAAAAGGGTATCCTTTGGAAGCAAAGAATGCATCAAAGAACTAAAACTAGAGTGTGCATATTTTCTGGGTCAAGGCCTATAAAGTGGCCCTCTAATAGTTTTAACGTTTTACAATGAAACCCATGATTCAAAAGGACAAGAAAATAAAATCTACACTATAGTGAAGGGCAGGGAGACGTTCTACCACCGCTCTTCTAGTGGAACAAATTCCACTCATTAAAATAGTCCCTCTGAGAATATAAAAACGCTTTAACGGTCCTTACCATTTTGTAAAGCTAGTTTAAAAAGGTGTTATTATTAAATTCTGTTTTAAATGGTATTAGATTAAGTAAGAAACCGCTAAGATAACGCTACTTCAATATGCCAAATAGTAAGTGAGTATAATCAGGAAATACCACAATCACACACAGAAGACCAACCCACAGCACGGTGATGAAGAGCCACAAAACATTTACAGTAACAAGAAATCTGAAAGACTATTAAAGCAAAGCAACACGCTCTTTCTTCCTCTCTCAAAGTTAGATGCCACAAATATTTAGTGCCTTACAGTATTCACTGTAAACATACTTTGACATGCTTGGCTGTAGCTGGACCCACCGTAGCTCAACTAGAGGTTTTCTTTAGCTGTTACTATATGTGAGTCGTGAGCCCTTTTCTTAGGATCATCATGGTGCGTTAATTTGATTATATTTTCTCTCTATGGTGATACATTGCAAAAGTTGGAAATCCACCATGCGAGCTTAACATTTTTGTGCGTCAACAACAGAAGAATCTAAAATTTGGTACCAGTAAAATGCATTTAAGTCCCCCCCCCCCTGTGGCTTTGAATGGTTCTGTTGTTGTTGATTCGTTGTTGATTGTTACTCCCATAGTGGGATTCTGTAATTGCTCTATGCTTGGTTATGCATTACTTTATGTCCATTCTAGTTTTGCAATCATCTTGATGGGGAAGAGAGAGCTGGTTGCTCTGATTTGTTTGTCTTCCTGGTGTCATGTGATGGTTGTGTGGCTCTTCCTCGCGGTGCCATGGGTTTGCATGCAGTTTGATATTGTGGTATTTCCTGGTCATACTCACTCTTATTTATATGTGAAAAAGGTGATCAGGCCTCAAGAAATGTGCGTAACTGAAAATAATTTACTTATTTCTCAACCAAAACATATGTTGGTGGTACTCAAAAGAACTGTCTCAATAAGACGTTTCTTTTGAGCACCCAAAATAGATGTTTAGATTGCTGGGTAAGATTATTATTGTATTTCTACGCTCAAAAATTTGCTTATCTGGATCTATGAGTGATGTATTAAGTTTAACAACCATTGGTTTATAAACTATCTTAAAAATATCTGATTTGACCTACTTGTTTTGCTTGGTTTGATATTTAATGTCCCAGTCAACAGCTATGGTCATGTCTGGACTAGACTGTTAACCAGTACTTCGTGCACATAATTTTGCTTGTAACTGACAACAAGCCTTCTTGAATCAGCGAGAGGGGGAGAATGGCCGTAGCAATTATTTCATGATCAATCTCCACAAAAGTATGGGACCCAGCCAGGATCGAACTCTCAACCCCTGGATCTGCAGTCAGACAAGTATCTACAGTCTGACAAGTTACCGTTTGCGCTGTGAGGCCCTGTTTTCTCTCAATAGCACAGCTAGAAACTTAAATATCAACTTACTTTAGTTGTTTCTTCAATGTGTTGTCTATAGCATCAAAACTAGGCCTAATTTCTGGTGTTTCATCCCAACAGTTAATCATTATCTCAAATAGTTCAGGTGAGCAAGATTCAGAACTAACTTTGGGCCGAAAAGGAGGCGTTTCTCCAGCTTTAACACGGTTTGCCATTTCTGTGAAAATAAAGTTGCAATATCTGTCATTTTTTTATTATTTCAGTACAGACATTAAATAGCTAAAACTGACTCTTACGAAATAGAGAGAACCTTCAAATTTTTAATAAAGTTGAATTGATTTGGTTAAATCTGTTCATGGGCTAAATCAACAACGCTACCTTTAGCATCAGTTTAAGCATTTTCTGCTTTATGTCAGAACAGTGATTAGTGTCTTTGCTATTTGCTATCTGGAAAGTATTGTAGTCGAACTTGCTTCTTGCAAAATTTGCCAACTAGTCTCTGTAGCTAAGCAGGCTGGTTTGAGCCTTACTTGGTCAGAAATCCTGAAGACAGATTAACTGTCACGGTGCCGTGCTTTGTTCTGCAGTGCATGCACAGATCCAGAAAGTTTTGTTATTGGGGTCCGAATTTTGTTACGTTTTTTTTGTTTGTTTTATTTTTTGTATGTTTTTTTTTTTTCAGTTGATGAGGGGTTATATGATCCAAAACCCACTATAAATGGGTCATCATCCGACCGCCAGCGAAACGCCATTTAAATGGCTTGGTAGCTTTGTAATTTTTCAAGGGATCCATACCAGTATTGCCAAGAAACCCTATATTTTGTGAATTTTCAGGGGGGGGGGTCCAAACTCCCGTGTCTCTGCTCTGGATCCGCCCATGGCAGTGTGTGATTGTGGTATTTCCTGATCATATGCACGTGTGTTCCTGTGTCATGGCCTATATCATAGTGCTCTTGGTGCTTATTATGGCTATTATACGTGGGTCATCCAAAAAGTTCTGACAATGGCCTCATATCTCAGAAAATGTTATTGAAAATAGAATTATATTACCCATTGCATGTGGCCATGTGGTTGGCCTACTCATGTATGAAATATGGAGGTTTTATCATCACCTGATCCGATGCTATACAAATTTGTAAACATCACTGTGGGAGCCCATGGCCGCGAAAATACACGTTTTTAACTGATATTTGCTGGGATAGTCAACGATGCAGTATGTGTCTTTGGAAAGTTATATTAGTGGTTGGTGATGTTGTCTGAATATACACTTGACCTATAAAAGCAAATACCACAATGACATTAAAGTAGATGCTCTGAAAGTTCTTGTTTGATAGGCAACAATAGAAAATTAGATTTTTGCCTTACTTTAAGCGCTAATCATAAAATAGTATATTTTGAACACTTATATAAGCAATTACGGCAATTTTGCATTTTTATAGACACATGTTTTGATAAATCTGTTCTATAGTTGTCTTAAACACGTAAAAATAATAATTTTCAATAAATGTTTATACCAAATATAATACACTATTAGTACAACCCATTTTCATTGATATTTTTCTTGCAAAATCGGTGATATATTATAATCAAACCCCTGCTGATACCGCAGTTACACTAAAAATCATTATCCATGACGTACAAAATCAACACATATAATGTCTTTATTTATCTATATAAAAGTTTTAAAAAGCAGTATGTAATTTCTTAGAAATCTGGGCATGTGTACCCCATATAGTATCCCGTCCACGACCCTTTACCTTGTGTTCTTTAGTTACCTAGCAACCGTTGCGATTGCAACATGGAAAATATTTGAACTTGTGATTCAATTCCCTATATTCTAAATAATATATAAAGATAAATGAAACACATCCTAGAGAAATAGGTTTTGTTTAATGGGGTCATTGTCAGAACATTTTGGATGACCCTCGTAGGAGATACAATACCTGAACTATCTTGATCATTATACTCATATGGTAAACCTCGTACTATGATTTCTTGCAGTATGATAGCAAAACTATAGACATCTCCTTTTTGAGTGCCAGGACTCCAACCTGCCAGACGAAGGATTTCTGGAGCTGTCCATAGAAGATCTAAAACAAAATAAAATTTCACCAAACAATGGAATTATGACACAGAACACATATGAACAAGCAAGAAGATCTAAACAAAGTAAGTAAAGGTGCAAAGATCAGTACTTGATACAATCAAGTACCACACCTGACCAAGGATACCAATGGGAAAGTGACAAACTCACAGTTGGACATCACAAACGAGACCCAAGAGGTCAGCCCTTTCCCAGCAGGTGATCGCAAATTCGCATAACAATGGAATAATGACTCTAACCACATATGATCAAGCCAATTCTACAACAAATTGATATCCCCTGCTGAAACGATGTTAGATTTCATTCATTGAAATTAAGGCAATTAAAGAGCATTTACTCCCGTATATCCAAGGACAGTCTAATGAATATTCATGTGCATCCCCCATATTAATTGATATTAAGGCAATCAAAGGGCAATAACTTCTCTACACCCAATGACATTCTCATGAAATTCTGCATGCATAATCATACTATGGTCACATATACTCAGTAAAAGTATCATGAATTCCCTGCTTTTGCTTTCTAATGTATGACTGAGAACAGAAGGAATCATTGAAATTTTGAAAATCAAAAGGAAATAACTCCTCTATTACCTAGAATATCCTGACAAAACTTAACAAACATTACCATATTATGGTTATATATACTCAAAATAAAATACATGAAATAAGATCAATTGCTCACTTAGGTATGGCTGAGGATGGAAATAATTATTTAAATTTAAGCAATCGAAGGGCAATAACTCCTCTGCTACTTAGGATATCCTGACAAAACATCATGTGCATAACTACCCATGGTCATTTATACTCAGTAAAAGTTTCATGAAATTCCATCCATTGCTTACTGAGAAATAATTATGGCTAAAGTTTTAGAAAAAAATATTAAAATATAGGCAATCAAAGGGCAATAACTACTCAATAACAAATTACATTCTGGTGAAAGCTCGCGTAAATAACCACAATAAGGTCGTTTATTTTCAATGTAAGTTTCATGAAGTACAGTCATTGCTTATAAAGGTAAGGCATAGAATGGATAAAATCATTGAAATTTAGGCATCAAGGGCAATAATTCCTCTGTAACTGACGAGACCCCTATGAATCTTCACACGCATAGCCACATCATATTCATATATATTCAGTATAAGTTTCATGAAATTCTATCCAATGGTTACAAAGTAATGGCTGAGGGCGGAAAAATCATTGAAATTTAGGCAATCAAAGGGTAATAACTCCGCTATAACTGAGGAGACCTAAAAAAACTTCACATGTACAACCTCGCTATAGTCATATATATTCAGGATAAGTTTCATGAAATTCCATTGGTTACCAAGTTATGGCTGAGGATGGAAGATAGACAGTAGAACAGAATGACGGAAGGACAATGCCAAACCTATATCCTCCGCCTTTGGTGGAGATAATAAAGCTAATGTTTAACCAAAAATATTTTCTCTTTAATGCATACAGATCTGGTGCAATAATTAACTTATTTAAGAATTTTAGCATGAAAACCTTCAACCTTTGGTTTTCATGCAAATTAGATGTAATTTTCAGGACATTTCATACCTCAGTGAAATGCAAAAAAATAACTTTCAATTCTTATAATTACAACTTCTTTCGTTATTCTTTCTCCTTACTCTTTTAATTATATATTCTTTAAAATTACGTTTCTCTTGCATTTAGACTCTGACGTGCACTATGGCGCATATATAGACGTCACGACGTTCAATAAAAACAAGGTTGCAGCGAGATCGTATTAGACAGCTGATTGGCATAAATATGTACTGTTTATTTAAGCATTGTATGTAAGTTAATCTTTGCTTTTCCTCCTGAAAATATCTGTGTAAGTGTAAAGTAAAGTGTAAGTAGTGACTGACTGTCCATTTCTATTCATAGAAGCATTGCACAGTATCACAAAAGAAATTCTGCCGTGAATGTTCCGCCCCTCATGAAAAGGAACAGAAGTTCATTGAAAAATGAAATACAGGACAATATGATCAGATGACCATTCCTGACCAATCAGATTAACGGATCTCAATAAATAATATGACAATAGTAACTATTGTGTCACAAACAATCCCTATCTCAAACCAATGTTATGGTCTTAGCCCTTAAAGCGCCAAGAAAAAAAATGCATCTGAAAATGTCGTCTGCTGAAGTCGTCTGCTGCAAATAATTGCCTAACATTACTGACAAATTAAGTATAGAAGCAAAAAGCGTGGACCCAGATCAGACTGCTCCTATAGGAGCAGTCTGTTCTGGGTCCACAGTGTTTGCTATAGAGGCTTCTTAAACATTTCAGCAGACGAGAAAAGCAGACGTATTTTGTTTCGATTGTCCATTAAGGGTTAAAGGTTTGCACCATATGATGTTACTATACTCACTTGAGTAGTTCATTGAAATTCTATCCAAGACTTTTGTTTCTATTTCAATGAAGCTTTTTGGACCAAATCCCTTGATTTTCAGCATGAATCTACTGTCAACAACACACTGGGAGCTCCTGAGTCTGCCATGTACTTTTATGTCACTATTTTGAAGATAACGCATTCCCTGCAATGAAATAAAATGAGCCGCGACATGTGACTTCCAACAATGTGGCATTTTGACATTTGTAGATTGAGAGGAGTCTGCGCAGCCTCCTGTTAGGCTTAGAAACTCCAAATGATGTTCAGTCAGTAGCTTAACACTCATTGAATATTCGAGCGACTAGCAATGGCTCTGATCAGACTGCGCATATGCGCAGGCTGATCTGAGTCTTTGTGGGTCGCACATACCACATTGTTGGAAATCCCATGTCAGGGCTCAAATGCTAAAGCACTAATTGAAAATGATCATTCCTTATTGCCATGGCTTCCATATATAGATAGTGAAGGGAGTGCCCAAGCAGTCAAATATGGGAAAATTATAATACCAAATGAGCTTTTTATCCAAATCCAACTCTATGCAGAATGCAAGGAACGTTTAGTTTACTAGATGAAAGTAAGTCTATGTTTTTCAATGCCATGCAGCATTGTTGAAAAATATGAATATTGTGTAATATTTTATAGACGAAAAGGAATACCATTTGGGTTTAGATGCACATTATTGCATAGATATCTTTTTGTATAGCTGTTTTAACTTATTGTCAAATGAACGAAAATTCATGTTCAAATAAAGAGATTCACTTAACGCTTGAACATGGGTTTAACCATGCAAATACTTAAAACGAGCCCTGAGTTATTTACATGACGTAATATACAGAAAGCTTTGCGGACCAGACTGATTATTTCGCCAATGCTTTTATTTTTTAAAACGTTGCGTACGGTTATGACGTTGTGACGACGCTATGACGTTCGAAAGTTTACAGCTGACACCATTTTGTTTAGAGCAATCTAGTGCAAGAGAGGGATATTTTAAGTTTAAACAGCGATTTCAGTGCGAATTTGTTTGGAATTTGGTAAAATATTCAAGAAAAACGACCACACAAGTTTGTTCATTGCATTAGCACTTGCCTGGTCCCTCAGGACATGTTTGAGCACTTTTCCTATAGGCTTCGTGTTTTAACAGTTTTCTCGGGACCCGGCAAATGTTAATGCATGAAAGAACATGCGTGATCCCTATATTGATAACACATTTTTAAGTAAAGCTGACACTTTTGTCGATAGAAGAGAAAGTATTACTGTGCTTCGAGGTTTTAAGTGACCCCCATTTTTCTTTTTTTAAACATCTTTAAACTTTACATATACCCCTTTTCCACAAAAGCCCAGAATCCCATGAATCGACACGAATTGACAACTATTTGGATTCATGGCTGAATCGTACTCAGTTCGTGAAGATCTTCACTGATTCACACAGTCAGTAGTGATTTCTTGCAATTCGTAGGTCTATTGGGAATTCGGCTCAAAAGTTTTGAACTGTTCAAAACTTTGACCACGAATTCCCCCATTCGAAAATTAGTGCGTGATTCGTACCAAATTCCTAAGGCATTCTTGGACATCGTAACTGAATCTTAATCGATTTTGAGGCGTTTTGGGCATTCATAGCTACTTCTGGGCATTCGTAGCTACTCTTAGCTCATTCGTTGGGAATGAGGAGATTAAGCCAAGCAATAAAACCCAGGAAGAGATAGTAGAAGGATTTTCCCTAAGATTAATTACCCCGTCACGCGCATGTGAGCAGTCCTAGAAGTTGAAACAGATTTGACAGATTCTAGAGCACAATCAGGATCTGTCAGTAGCTCCTGGTTGGTTACTTTGCCAATGGCGAACTGCCATATTTTTCCAAGTCAAAGAGTCTGGGTCAGGGCCTCTCGACTTTAACGCTAGCTATAAAAGAAGCCGTTTTCAACACTCAAGTTGCAGGATCAATTCTACCGCTGCTTTACGAGGAACATTCATTTTGGAACTGATGCCCCGAAGCATGTATGGGCCTTTTTTATAACTATCCTGAAAGAAAATCTCGCGAATCCTGGCGAATCGGCGCGGATTTCTGTTAATTCATGCCCGATTCGTTCTGCATTCGGCATATTCTTAACTGATTCGTAATTGATTCCCTAACTTTCGTGCAGCATGATCTTATGTTATTTTGCTAACTGTAATGAATTTTTGCGCAATTCCAGCCGAATTGAGCTGATTCCCCCGAATATTCGTAATGACATCGTATCTAAATCGAGACTGACTCGTAGATTAGAGAAAAAAATTTAATGAAACCTCACGAATCCCCCCCCCCCCAATAAAAAAATCAATTCCTGGCGACTCGTGCGGTTCGTGGCCTGTGTGGAATAGGGGTATTAGACGAACGACACTTAGAATGTGGGTGTAAATGCACATCGTATAACTAAAACTTATTTTTGGAGGAAGCCCTTATTTTTAACTGAAGCCCAAATCCCCTGTAAAAACAATAACTTAGTTGTTTTTTTTCATGTTAATATACCCATTTGTACCTCAATAGATACATGTGGTATGTTTGCATATGCTATTACGTAATTTACTAGCCTACAGGAATATCTATATCCTTTGATCAGTGAAAATCTAGACCGCAAACCTCTCCCTTTCTCTCTCATACACTTACCATCATTTTGGCACACAGACACTTTTGTAAACGTTTATAGGGGGTCCTAGACCATGCCAAATGGGAGGCAGGAAAATAATAGGTTTTTTGGATGAAAAATTGCACCTCCCTTTATTTAGGTAAATGGAACAAAATGTGTTGCTTTTCTATGGACTCTTTGCTACTTATAATGTTTTTATCATCTCCGTCCAAAAAGGTGGACAATTTCAAGAAGACAGTGCCCATTCCCCACGTGTAACCACGTTGTATTTCTTTCTTGTACATCCAAATCACCCAATCTTAACCCCATTTAGCATATTTGAGACTATAAGAAGCCATCATGAGTGTGAGGGTGGGATAGAAAAATCCGTCCAGAGGATCACCGATTGGCATTACGGGGCATGCCAAGTGATGACAAACAGTGATCGCGCGGACAGATTTTTCCATCCCATCCTCACACAAATAATGGATTCTTTTTCTTGCTCACCACTGAGTACTGCATTTTATATTAAAAGAACATAAAAATGCTTCCAGAAATTTCCTGAATTCGATGAGATACCACATGTTGACGTCATTTTAACATTACAATGACGTCACGTATCACCGTGAGGCCAGCGTTCGGACGACCTACAGCTGTTTTTTTTATCTTTCCCACTGGCTGGTATGGGTATGTGAGAATAATCAGTTCAGATTTATAAATATTCAACCTGTCAATGTTTTGGCACATTGTTTGTACTTGTATTGTCTTCAGGTTGGAAAAAAGTCATGCTTGTCCTTAACATTTTGGCAGAATTGTACAAAGGGATTCACTGTAATCACAATACAGTAAAACCTCAATAAAACGGCCACTCAAAGATAGACTAAACAAAGATCTTAATGACAAATGGTAGCTAAACTAAGGTCGAAAGTATTGCAAAATGCTCCTTTTTGAGCATTCTGCAATACTTTTAACCTGCATTTAAGCAATACTTGGTCTTGAAAACCACATTTCGGACTTTGCGAGAGTAGCCGTATTACACGTATTATTACAAATTTATTGTTATCATGATATTGTATATTATACACACACCTGTACAATGTCGTTTATAAGAGAATGTCTGAATGCCCAGTCCAGTTCAATCCCATCATTTGCTATTATGTCCTGAAATAAAACGCAATTATTACATGTTACAATAGAAGACATCCGCAGGTTTAGCCACACGTTAAATCTAAACTAACTAGTTTCCCATGGGAGCGCAGTGGTTCAGTGGTAGAGTGCTTGACTCGAGACTAAAGGGCCGCGGGTTCAAGCCTCACCGGCGTCACTGCGTAGTGTCCTTGAGCAAGAACATTCATCCTAGCTTAGTACTGGTTCAACCCAGGAAGACCTGTCCCTTAATAACTGAAATATTGTTGATGAGACGTAAAGAATCAAATCAAACAAATAACCAGTTTCCCTACAATAACTAGCTTGAATGTGGTGGATAAGCTTGCAGGTGCAGGTTTGGCCACAGGTTAAATCTAAGCTGACAAGTTTCCTTACAATAGCTAGCTTGAATATTGATAAGTTTGCAGGTTTAGCCACAAGTTAAGTCTTAGCTGATCAGTTTCATCACAGATCAATTTCATTACAGTGGATAAGTCTGTTGGTTTAGCCAGAAGTTAAATTTAAACTGACCGGTTTCCCTAAAGTAACTAGCTTGAATGTGGATGATTGGGATTAGTAATACATACAGTAAAACCTATGTAAAACGACCACTTAAAAAAGACAAAGCAGAGTTCTTGATGACAAATGGTAGCTTAATGAAAGTCAAAAGTATTCTGCAATATTTTTGACCTGCATTAAGCGATAATAAGTCTTGAAACCGGCGTGAAACTGGTTTAAGCCCTCCAGTAAAATATTTTTACTAACGGTTCCAAGCGGTACTTTTTGGTCGATCATTTGTGATTTTGTGTCTTGTGTTTCACATGCTTTTGTTTATGTTCATTGCTGCCTTGTGGTCACCTGCTGGGAAAGGACTGACCTCTTGGCTTTTGTTTGTGGTGTTTATTGTATTTTTGTTACTTTTCCATGTAGTATCCTGGGTTAGGTGTGGTAATTGATTATATCGCTTCTTGATCTTTGCCGTCTTTCTTACTTTGAAAAACAATTTTTGGCCTTTACGAGTGGCCATTCTACACAGGTTTACTGTAGTGTCACAGACAGCGAATACCAATTTCAGCATTGATATTTTTGTGTTGGCCTACTGCAGGTCTGCACCTTCATTCACAGTCCACATACAATACACGTTTTATAAAATGTTACTAAGACTAACCATATCAACAGTGCTATGTAATATTAACTACTTTTAAACATATGTTAGTGCATGTATGTCATCAATAATCACATACAAGCTATCTACTTTTTTAGACAATCTTGAGTCACGCAAGATTCTACAGAATGGGCTCAAGCACTAAACAACAGTGTAATGGTTAGTATTTTGATTTAGATTTTGGTTTAGCTCAAACATTCAATGTAACACATTTCAATTGATTAATCTCATAAAAGCACTGATTGTTTGGGTTTAATATGTTTTATTTGCATTCGCCAGATTTGCATATTACAGGTTAATCCTTCTGATTGCCTTGCAACCTACCATAAGACTTCCTCTTTGGCAGACCTCTGACAGAACTGCGATGTTACCAGGCTCTACACATGCACCAAGGAATGTTACCTACCATAAGACTCCCTCTTTGGCAGACCTCAGACAGAACTGCGATGTTACCAGGCTCTACACATGCACCAAGGAATTTAACCTACCATAAGACTCCCTCTTGGGCAGACCTCTGACAGAACTGCGATGTTACCAGGCTCTATACATGCACCAAGGAATGTTACCTACCATAAGACTCCTTCTTGGGCAGACCTCTGACAGAACTGCGATGTTACCAGGCTCTACACATGCACCGAGGAATGTTACCTACCATAAGACTCCCTCTTGGACAGACCTCTGACAGAACTGCGATGTTACCAGGCTCTACACATGCACCAAGGAATGTTACCTACCATAAGACTCCCTCTTGCGCAGACCTCTGACAGAACTGCTATGCTACCAGGCTCTACACATGCACCAAGGAATGTTACCTACCATAAGACTCCCTCTTGGACAGACCACTGACAGAACTGCGATGTTACCAGGCTCTACACATGCACCAAGGAATGTTACCTACCATAAGACTCCCTCTTGGACAGAACTGTGACAGAACTGCGATGTTACCAGGCTCTACACATGCACCAAGGAATGTTACCTACCATAAGACTCCCTCTTGGGCAGACCTCTGGCAGAACTGCGATGTTACCAGGCTCTACACATGCACCGAGGAATGTTACCTACCATAAGACTCCCTCTTGGGCAGACCTCTGACAGTACTGCGATGTTACCAGGCTCTACACATGCACCAAGGAATGTTACCTACCATAAGACTCCCTCTTGGGCAGACCTCTGGCAGAACTGCGATGTTACCAGGCTCTACACATGCTCCGAGGAATGTTACCTACCATAAGACTCCCTCTTGGGCAGACCTCTGACAGTACTGCGATGTTACCAGGCTCTACACATGCACCAAGGAATGTTACCTACCATAAGACTCCCTCTTGGGCAGACCTCTGACAGTACTGCGATGTTACCAGGCTCTACACATGCACCAAGGAATGTTCCCTACCATAAGACTCCCTCTTGGGCAGACCTCTGGCAGAACTGCGATGTTACCAGGCTCTACACATGCACCGAGGAATGTTACCTACCATAAGACTCCCTCTTGGGCAGACCTCTGACAGTACTGCGATGTTACCAGGCTCTACACATGCACCAAGGAATGTAACCTACCATAAGACTCCCTCTTGGGCAGACCTCTGACAGAACTGCTATGCTACCAGGCTCTACACATGCACCAAGGAATGTTACCTACCATAAGACTCCCTCTTGGACAGACCTCTGACAGAACTGCGATGTTACCAGGCTCTACACATGCACCGAGGAATGTTACCTACAATAAGACTCCCTCTTGGGCAGACCTCTGACAGAACTGCAATGTTACCAGGCTCTACACATGCACCAAGGAATGTTACCTACCATAAGACTCCCTCTTGGGCAGACCTCTGACAGAACTGCGATGTTACCAGGCTCTACACATGCACCAAGGAATGTTTCCTACCATAAGACTCCCTCTTGGGCAGACCTCTGACAGAACTGCGATGTTACCAGGCTCTACACATGCACCAAGGAATGTAACCTACCATAAGACTCCCTCTTGGGCAGACCTCTGACAGAACTGCGATGTTACCAGGCTCTACACATGCACCAATGAATGTTACCTACCATAAGACTCCCTCTTGGACAGACCTCTGACAGAACTGCGATGTTACCAGGCTCTACACATACACCAAGGAATGTAACCTACCATAAGACTCTCTCTTGGACAGACCTCTGACAGAACTGCGATGTTACCAGGTTCTACACATGCACCAAGGAATGTAACCTACCATAAGACTCCCTCTTGGGCAGACCTCTGACAGAACTGCGATGTTACCACGCTCTACACATGCTCCAAGGAATGTTACCTACCATAAGACTCCCTCTTGGGCATACCTCTGACAGAACTGCGATGTTACCACGCTCTACACATGCACCAAGGAATGTTACCTACCATAAGACTCCCTCTTGGGCAGACCTCTGACAGAACTGCGATGTTACCACGCTCTACACATGCACCAAGGAATGTTACCTACCATAAGACTCCCTCTTGGGCAGACCTCTGACAGAACTGCGATGTTACCAGGCTCTACACATGCACCAAGGAATGTTACCTACCATAAGACTCCCTCTTGGGCAGACCTCTGACAGAACTGCGATGTTACCAGGCTCTACACATGCACCAAGGAATGTAACCTACCATAAGACTCCCTCTTGGGCAGACCTCTGACAGAACTGCGATGTTACCAGGCTCTACACATGCACCAAGGAATGTTACCTACCATAAGACTCCCTCTTGGGCATACCTCTGACAGAACTGCGATGTTACCACGCTCTACACATGCACCAAGGAATGTTACCTACCATAAGACTCCCTCTTGGGCAGACCTCTGACAGAACTGCGATGTTACCACGCTCTACACATGCACCAAGGAATGTTACCTACCATAAGACTCCCTCTTGGGCAGACCTCTGACAGAACTGCGATGTTACCAGGCTCTACACATGCACCAAGGAATGTTTCCTACCATAAGACTCCCTCTAGGACAGACCTCTGACAGAACTGCGATGTTACCAGGCTCTACACATGCACCAAGGAATGTTACCTACCATAAGACTCCCTCTTGGGCAGACCTCTGACAGAACTGCGATGTTACCAGGCTCTACACATGCACCAAGGAATGTTACCTACCATAAGACTCCCTCTTGGGAAGACCTCTGACAGAACTGCGATGTTACCAGGCTCTACACATGCACCAAGGAATGTAACCTACCATAAGACTCCCTCTTGGGCAGACCTCTGACAGAACTGCGATGTTACCAGGCTCTACACATGCACCAAGGAATGTTACCTACCATAAGACTCCCTCTTGGGCAGACCTCTGACAGAACTGCAATGTTATAGGCTCTACACATGCACCAAGGAATGTTACCTACCATAAGACTCCCTCTTGGGCAGACCTCTGACAGAACTGCGATGTTACCAGGCTCTAAACATGCACCAAGGAATGTTACCTACCATAAGACTCCCTCTTGGACAGACCTCTGACAGAACTGCGATGTTACCAGGCTCTCCACATGCACCAAGGAATGTAACCTACCATAAGACTCCCTCTTGGGCAGACCTCTGACAGAACTGCGATGTTACCAGGCTCTACACATGCACCAAGGAATGTTACCTACCATAAGACTCCCTCTTGGGAAGACCTCTGACAGAACTGCGATGTTACCACGCTCTACACATGCACCAAGGAATGTTACCTACCATAAGACTCCCTCTTGGGCAGACCTCTGACAGAACTGCGATGTTACCAGGCTCTACACATGCACCAAGGAATGTTTCCTACCATAAGACTCCCTCTAGGACAGACCTCTGACAGAACTGCGATGTTACCAGGCTCTACACATGCACCAAGGAATGTTTCCTACCATAAGACTCCCTCTTGGGCAGACCTCTGACAGAACTGCGATGTTACCAGGCTCTACACATACACCAAGGAATGTTACCTATCATAAGACTCCCTCTTGGGCAGACCTCTGACAGAACTGCGATGTTACCAGGCTCTACACATGCACCAAGGAATGTTTCCTACCATAAGACTCCCTCTAGGACAGACCTCTGACAGAACTGCGATGTTACCAGGCTCTACACATGCACCAAGGAATGTTTCCTACCATAAGACTCCCTCTTGGGCAGACCTCTGACAGAACTGCGATGTTACCAGGCTCTACACATGCACCAAGGAATGTTACCTATCATAAGACTCCCTCTTGGGCAGAACTCTGACAGAACTGCGATGTTACCAGGCTCTACACATGCACCAAGGAATGTTACCTACCATAAGACTCCCTCTTGGGCAGACCTCTGACAGAACTGCGATGTTACCAGGCTCTACACATGCACCAAGGAATGTAACCTACCATAAGACTCCCTCTTGGGCAGACCTCTGACAGAACTGCGATGTTACCAGGCTCTACACATGCACCAATGAATGTTACCTACCATAAGACTCCCTCTTGGACAGACCTCTGACAGAACTGCGATGTTACCAGGCTCTACACATACACCAAGGAATGTAACCTACCATAAGACTCTCTCTTGGACAGACCTCTGACAGAACTGCGATGTTACCAGGTTCTACACATGCACCAAGGAATGTAACCTACCATAAGACTCCCTCTTGGGCAGACCTCTGACAGAACTGCGATGTTACCACGCTCTACACATGCTCCAAGGAATGTTACCTACCATAAGACTCCCTCTTGGGCAGACCTCTGACAGAACTGCGATGTTACCACGCTCTACACATGCACCAAGGAATGTTACCTACCATAAGACTCCCTCTTGGACAGACCTCTGACAGAACTGCAATGTTACAGGCTCTACACATGCACCAAGGAATGTTACCTACCATAAGACTCCCTCTTGGGCAGACCTCTGACAGAACTGCAATGTTACCAGGCTCTACACATGCACCAAGGAATGTTACCTACCATAAGACTCCCTCTTGGGAAGACCTCTGACAGAACTGCGATGTTACCAGGCTCTACACATGCACCAAGGAATGTTACCTACCATAAGACTCCCTCTTGGGCAGACCTCTGACAGAACTGCGATGTTACTAGGCTCTATACATGCATCAAGGAATGTAACCTACCATAAGACTCCCTCTTGGGCATACCTCTGACAGAACTGCTATGTTACCAGGCTCTATACATGCATCAAGGAATGTTATCTACCATAAGACTCCCTCTTGGACAGACCTCTGACAGAACTGCGATGTTACTAGGCTCTATACATGCATCAAGGAATGTTATCTACCATAACACTCCCTCTTGGACAGACCTCTGACAGAACTGCAATGTTACCAGGCTCTACACATGCACCAAGGAATGTCACCTACCATAAGACTCCCTCTTGGGAAGACCTCTGACAGAACTGCAATGTTATAGGCTCTACACATGCACCAAGGAATGTTACCTACCATAAGACTCCCTCTTGGGCAGACCTCTGACAGAACTGCGATGTTACTAGGCTCTATACATGCATCAAGGAATGTTATCTACCATAACACTCCCTCTTGGACAGACCTCTGACAGAACTGCGATGTTACCAGGCTCTACACATGCACCAATGAATGTTACCTACCATAAGACTCCCTCTTGGACAGACCTCTGACAGAACTGCGATGTTACCAGGCTCTACACATACACCAAGGAATGTAACCTACCATAAGACTCTCTCTTGGACAGACCTCTGACAGAACTGCGATGTTACCAGGTTCTACACATGCACCAAGGAATGTAACCTACCATAAGACTCCCTCTTGGGCAGACCTCTGACAGAACTGCGATGTTACCACGCTCTACACATGCTCCAAGGAATGTTACCTACCATAAGACTCCCTCTTGGGCAGACCTCTGACAGAACTGCGATGTTACCACGCTCTACACATGCACCAAGGAATGTTACCTACCATAAGACTCCCTCTTGGGCAGACCTCTGACAGAACTGCGATGTTACCACGCTCTACACATGCACCAAGGAATGTTAGCTCTACACATGCACCAAGGAATGTAACCTATCATAAGACTCCCTCTTGGGCAGACCTCTGACAGAACTGCGATGTTACCACGCTCTACACATGCTCCAAGGAATGTTACCTACCATAAGACTCCCTCTTGGGCAGACCTCTGACAGAACTGCGATGTTACCACGCTCTACACATGCACCAAGGAATGTTACCTACCATAAGACTCCCTCTTGGACAGACCTCTGACAGAACTGCAATGTTACAGGCTCTACACATGCACCAAGGAATGTTACCTACCATAAGACTCCCTCTTGGGCAGACCTCTGACAGAACTGCAATGTTACCAGGCTCTACACATGCACCAAGGAATGTTACCTACCATAAGACTCCCTCTTGGGAAGACCTCTGACAGAACTGCAATGTTATAGGCTCTACACATGCACCAAGGAATGTTACCTACCATAAGACTCCCTCTTGGGCAGACCTCTGACAGAACTGCGATGTTACTAGGCTCTATACATGCATCAAGGAATGTTATCTACCATAACACTCCCTCTTGGACAGACCTCTGACAGAACTGCAATGTTACCAGGCTCTACACATGCACCAAGGAATGTTACCTACCATAAGACTCCCTCTTGGGCAGACCTTTGACAGAACTGCGATGTTACCAGGCTCTACACATGCACCAAGGAATGTTACCTACCATAAGACTCCCTCTTGGACAGACCTCTGACAGGACTGCGATGTTACCAGGCTCTACACATGCATCAAGGAATGTTACCTACCATAAGACTCCCTCTTGGGAAGACCTCTGACAGAACTGCTATGTTACCAGGCTCTACACATGCACCAAGGAATGTTACCTACCATAAGACTCCCTCTTGGGCAGACCTCTGACAGAACTGCAATGTTACAGGCTCTACACATGCACCAAGGAATGTTATCTACCATAAGACTCCCTCTTGGGCAGACCTCTGACAGAACTGCGATGTTACCAGGCTCTACACATGCACCAAGGAATGTTACCTACCATAAGACTCCCTCTTGGACAGACCTCTGACAGAACTGCAATGTTACCAGGCTCTACACATGCACCAAGGAATGTAACTTACCATAAGACTCCCTCTTGGGCAGACCTCTGACAGAACTGCTATGCTACCAGGCTCTACACATGCACCAAGGAATGTAACCTACCATAAGACTCCCTCTTGGGCAGACCTCTGACAGAACTGCGATGTTACCAGGCTCTACACATGCACCAAGGAATGTAACCTACCATAAGACTCCCTCTTGGGAAGACCTCTGACAGAACTGCAATGTTACAGGCTCTACACATGCACCAAGGAATGTTACCTACCATAAGACTCCCTCTTGGGAAGACCTCTGACAGAACTGCGATGTTACCACGCTCTACACATGCTCCAAGGAATGTTACCTACCATAAGACTCCCTCTTGGGCAGACCTCTGACAGAACTGCTATGCTACCAGGCTCTACACATGCACCAAGGAATGTTAGCTCTACACATGCACCAAGGAATGTTACCTACCATAAGACTCCCTCTTGGGCAGACCTCTGACAGAACTGCGATGTTACCAGGCTCTACACATGCACCAAGGAATGTTACCTACCATAAGACTCCCTCTTGGACAGACCTCTGACAGAACTGCGATGTTACCAGGCTCTACACATGCACCGAGGAATGTTACCTACCATAAGACTCCCTCTTTGGCAGACCTCTGACAGAACTGCGATGTTACCAGGCTCTACACATGCACCAAGGAATGTAACCTACCATAAGACTCCCTCTTGGACAGACCTCTGACAGAACTGCGATGTTACCAGGCTCTAAACATGCACCAAGGAATGTTACCTACCATAAGACTCCCTCTTGGGCAGACCTCTGACAGAACTGCGATGTTACCAGGCTCTACACATACACCAAGGAATGTTACCTACCATAAGACTCCCTCTTGGGCAGACCTCTGACAGAACTGCGATGTTACCAGGCTCTACACATGCTCCAAGGAATGTTACCTACCATAAGACTCCCTCTTGGGCAGACCTCTGACAGAACTGCAATGTTACCAGGCTCTACACATGCACCAAGGAATGTTACCTACCATAAGACTCCCTCTTGGGCAGACCTCTGACAGAACTGCAATGTTACCAGGCTCTACACATGCACCAAGGAATGTTACCTACCATAAGACTCCCTCTTGGGCAGACCTCTGACAGAACTGCAATGTTACCAGGCTCTACACATGCACCAAGGAATGTTACCTACCATAAGACTCCCTCTTGGGCAGACCTCTGACAGAACTGCGATGTTACCAGGCTCTACACATGCACCGAGGAATGTTACCTACCATAAGACTCCCTCTTGGGCAGACCTCTGACAGAACCGCGATGTTGCCAGGCTCTAAACATGCACCAAGGAATGTAACCTACCATAAGACTCCCTCTTGGGCAGACCTCTGACAGAACTGCAATGTTACCAGGCTCTACACATGCACCAAGGAATGTTACCTACCATAAGACTCCCTCTTGGGCAGACCTCTGACAGAACTGCGATGTTACCAGGCTCTACACATGCACCGAGGAATGTTACCTACCATAAGACTCCCTCTTGGGCAGACCTCTGACAGAACCGCGATGTTGCCAGGCTCTAAACATGCACCAAGGAATGTAACCTACCATAAGACTCCCTCTTGGGCAGACCTCTGACAGAACTGCGATGTTACCAGGCTCTACACATGCA
The DNA here is from genome assembly GCA_964019695.1 of Loripinus fragilis. Taxonomy (NCBI): domain Eukaryota; kingdom Metazoa; phylum Mollusca; class Bivalvia; order Lucinida; family Lucinidae; genus Loripinus; species Loripinus fragilis. The sequence goes on from OZ026520.1 coordinate 98,681,730, forward strand.
CCAAGGAATGTTACCTACCATAAGACTCCCTCTTGGGCAGACCTCTGACAGAACTGCGATGTTACCAGGCTCTATACATGCACCAAGGAATGTAACCTACCATAAGACTCCCTCTTGGACAGACCTCTGACAGAACCGCGATGTTGCCAGGCTCTAAACATGCACCAAGGAATGTAACCTACCATAAGACTCCCTCTTGGGCAGACCTCTGACAGAACTGCGATGTTACTAGGCTCTATACATGCATCAAGGAATGTTATCTACCATAACACTCCCTCTTGGACAGACCTCTGACAGAACTGCAATGTTACCAGGCTCTACACATGCACCAAGGAATGTAACCTACCATAAGACTCCCTCTTGGGCAGACCTCTGACAGAACTGCAATGTTACCAGGCTCTACACATGCACCAAGGAATGTTACCTACCATAAGACTCCCTCTTGGGAAGACCTCTGACAGAACTGCGATGTTACCAGGCTCTACACATGCACCAAGGAATGTAACCTACCATAAGACTCCCTCTTGGGCAGACCTCTGACAGAACTGCAATGTTATAGGCTCTACACATGCACCAAGGAATGTTACCTACCATAAGACTCCCTCTTGGGCAGACCTCTGACAGAACTGCGATGTTACTAGGCTCTATACATGCATCAAGGAATGTTATCTACCATAACACTCCCTCTTGGGCAGACCTCTGACAGAACTGCAATGTTACCAGGCTCTACACATGCACCAAGGAATGTAACCTACCATAAGACTCCCTCTTGGGCAGACCTCTGACAGAACTGCAATGTTACCAGGCTCTACACATGCACCAAGGAATGTTACCTACCATAAGACTCCCTCTTGGGCAGACCTCTGACAGAACTGCGATGTTACCAGGCTCTACACATGCACCAAGGAATGTAACCTACCATAAGACTCCCTCTTGGGCAGACCTCTGACAGAACTGCGATGTTACCAGGCTCTACACATGCACCAAGGAATGTTACCTACCATAAGACTCCCTCTTGGGAAGACCTCTGACAGAACTGCTATGTTACCAGGCTCTACACATGCACCAAGGAATGTAACCTACCATAAGACTCCCTCTTGGGCAGACCTCTGACAGAACTGCGATGTTACCAGGCTCTACACATGCACCAAGGAATGTTACCTACCATAAGACTCCCTCTTGGGAAGACCTCTGACAGAACTGCTATGCTACCAGGCTCTACACATGCACCAAGGAATGTTAGCTCTACACATGCACCAAGGAATGTTACCTACCATAAGACTCCCTCTTGGGCAGACCTCTGACAGAACTGCGATGTTACCAGGCTCTACACATGCACCAAGGAATGTTACCTACCATAAGACTCCCTCTTGGACAGACCTCTGACAGAACTGCGATGTTACCAGGCTCTACACATGCACCAAGGAATGTTACCTACCATAAGACTCCCTCTTGGGAAGACCTCTGACAGAACTGCGATGTTACCAGGCTCTACACATACACCAAGGAATGTTACCTACAATAAGACTCCCTCTTGGGCAGACCTCTGACAGAACTGCAATGTTACCAGGCTCTACACATGCACCAAGGAATGTTACCTACCATAAGACTCCCTCTTGGGCAGACCTCTGACAGAACTGCGATGTTACCAGGCTCTACACATGCACCGAGGAATGTTACCTACCATAAGACTCCCTCTTGGGCAGACCTCTGACAGAACCGCGATGTTGCCAGGCTCTAAACATGCACCAAGGAATGTAACCTACCATAAGACTCCCTCTTGGGCAGACCTCTGACAGAACTGCGATGTTACCAGGCTCTACACATGCACCAAGGAATGTTACCTACCATAAGACTCCCTCTTGGGCAGACCTCTGACAGAACTGCGATGTTACCAGGCTCTATACATGCACCAAGGAATGTAACCTACCATAAGACTCTCTCTTGGACAGACCTCTGACAGAACTGCGATGCTACCAGGCTCTACACATGCACCGAGGAATGTAACCTACCATAAGACTCCCTCTTGGGCAGACCTCTGGCAGAACTGCGATGTTACCAGGCTCTACACATGCACCAAGGAATGTTACCTACCATAAGACTCCCTCTTGGGCAGACCTCTGACAGAACTGCGATGTTACCAGGCTCTACACATGCACCAAGGAATGTTACCTACCATAAGACTCCCTCTTGGGCAGACCTCTGACAGAACTGCGATGTTACTAGGCTCTATACATGCATCAAGGAATGTTATCTACCATAACACTCCCTCTTGGGCAGACCTCTGACAGAACTGCGATGTTACCAGGCTCTACACATGCACCAAGGAATGTTACCTACCATAAGACTCCCTCTTGGGCAGACCTCTGACAGAACCGCGATGTTACCAGGCTCTACACATGCACCAAGGAATGTTACCTACCATAAGACTGCCTCTTGGGCAGACCTCTGACAGAACTGCGATGTTACCAGGCTCTACACATGCACCGAGGAATGTTACCTACCATAAGACTCCCTCTTGGGCAGACCTCTGACAGAACTGCAATGTTACCAGGCTCTACACATGCACCAAGGAATGTAACCTACCATAAGACTCCCTCTTGGGCAGACCTCTGACAGAACTGCGATGTTACCAGGCTCTACACATGCACCAAGGAATGTTACCTACCATAAGACTCCCTCTTGGGCAGACCTCTGACAGAACTGCGATGTTACCAGGCTCTATACATGCACCAAGGAATGTAACCTACCATAAGACTCCCTCTTGGACAGACCTCTGACAGAACCGCGATGTTGCCAGGCTCTAAACATGCACCAAGGAATGTAACCTACCATAAGACTCCCTCTTGGGCAGACCTCTGACAGAACTGCGATGTTACCAGGCTCTACACATGCACCAAGGAATGTTACCTACCATAAGACTCCCTCTTGGGAAGACCTCTGACAGAACTGCTATGTTACCAGGCTCTACACATGCACCAAGGAATGTAACCTACCATAAGACTCCCTCTTGGGCAGACCTCTGGCAGAACTGCGATGTTACAGGCTCTACACATGCACCAAGGAATGTTACCTACCATAAGACTCCCTCTTGGGCAGACCTCTGACAGAACTGCTATGTTACCAGGCTCTATACATACACCAAGGAATGTTTCCTACCATAAGACTCCCTCTTGGGCAGACCTCTGACAGAACTGCGATGTTACCAGACTCTACGCATGCACCAAGGAATGTTACCTACCATAAGACTCCCTCTTGGGCAGACCTCTGACAGAACTGCGATGTTACCAGGCTCTACACATGCACCAAGGAATGTAACCTACCATAAGACTCCCTCTTGGGCAGACCTCTGACAGAACTGCGATGTTACCAGGCTCTACACATGCACCAATGAATGTTACCTACCATAAGACTCCCTCTTGGACAGACCTCTGACAGAACTGCGATGTTACCAGGCTCTACACATACACCAAGGAATGTAACCTACCATAAGACTCTCTCTTGGACAGACCTCTGACAGAACTGCGATGTTACCAGGTTCTACACATGCACCAAGGAATGTAACCTACCATAAGACTCCCTCTTGGGCAGACCTCTGACAGAACTGCGATGTTACCACGCTCTACACATGCTCCAAGGAATGTTACCTACCATAAGACTCCCTCTTGGGCAGACCTCTGACAGAACTGCGATGTTACCACGCTCTACACATGCACCAAGGAATGTTACCTACCATAAGACTCCCTCTTGGACAGACCTCTGACAGAACTGCAATGTTACAGGCTCTACACATGCACCAAGGAATGTTACCTACCATAAGACTCCCTCTTGGGCAGACCTCTGACAGAACTGCAATGTTACCAGGCTCTACACATGCACCAAGGAATGTTACCTACCATAAGACTCCCTCTTGGGAAGACCTCTGACAGAACTGCAATGTTATAGGCTCTACACATGCACCAAGGAATGTTACCTACCATAAGACTCCCTCTTGGGCAGACCTCTGACAGAACTGCGATGTTACTAGGCTCTATACATGCATCAAGGAATGTTATCTACCATAACACTCCCTCTTGGACAGACCTCTGACAGAACTGCAATGTTACCAGGCTCTACACATGCACCAAGGAATGTTACCTACCATAAGACTCCCTCTTGGGAAGACCTCTGACAGAACTGCAATGTTATAGGCTCTACACATGCACCAAGGAATGTTACCTACCATAAGACTCCCTCTTGGGCAGACCTCTGACAGAACTGCGATGTTACTAGGCTCTATACATGCATCAAGGAATGTTATCTACCATAAGACTCCCTCTTGGACAGACCTCTGACAGAACTGCGATGTTACCAGGCTCTACACATGCACCAATGAATGTTACCTACCATAAGACTCCCTCTTGGACAGACCTCTGACAGAACTGCGATGTTACCAGGCTCTACACATACACCAAGGAATGTAACCTACCATAAGACTCTCTCTTGGACAGACCTCTGACAGAACTGCGATGTTACCAGGTTCTACACATGCACCAAGGAATGTAACCTACCATAAGACTCCCTCTTGGGCAGACCTCTGACAGAACTGCGATGTTACCACGCTCTACACATGCTCCAAGGAATGTTACCTACCATAAGACTCCCTCTTGGGCAGACCTCTGACAGAACTGCGATGTTACCACGCTCTACACATGCACCAAGGAATGTTACCTACCATAAGACTCCCTCTTGGACAGACCTCTGACAGAACTGCAATGTTACAGGCTCTACACATGCACCAAGGAATGTTACCTACCATAAGACTCCCTCTTGGGCAGACCTCTGACAGAACTGCAATGTTACCAGGCTCTACACATGCACCAAGGAATGTTACCTACCATAAGACTCCCTCTTGGGAAGACCTCTGACAGAACTGCAATGTTATAGGCTCTACACATGCACCAAGGAATGTTACCTACCATAAGACTCCCTCTTGGGCAGACCTCTGACAGAACTGCGATGTTACTAGGCTCTATACATGCATCAAGGAATGTTATCTACCATAACACTCCCTCTTGGACAGACCTCTGACAGGACTGCGATGTTACCAGGCTCTACACATGCATCAAGGAATGTTACCTACCATAAGACTCCCTCTTGGGAAGACCTCTGACAGAACTGCTATGTTACCAGGCTCTACACATGCACCAAGGAATGTTACCTACCATAAGACTCCCTCTTGGGCAGACCTCTGACAGAACTGCAATGTTACCAGGCTCTACACATGCACCAAGGAATGTTACCTACCATAAGACTCCCTCTTGGGCAGACCTCTGACAGAACTGCGATGTTACCAGGCTCTACACATGCACCAAGGAATGTTATCTACCATAAGACTCCCTCTTGGGCAGACCTCTGACAGAACTGCGATGTTACCAGGCTCTACACATGCACCAAGGAATGTTACCTACCATAAGACTCCCTCTTGGACAGACCTCTGACAGAACTGCAATGTTACCAGGCTCTACACATGCACCAAGGAATGTAACCTACCATAAGACTCCCTCTTGGGCAGACCTCTGACAGAACTGCTATGCTACCAGGCTCTACACATGCACCAAGGAATGTAACCTACCATAAGACTCCCTCTTGGGCAGACCTCTGACAGAACTGCGATGTTACCAGGCTCTACACATGCACCAAGGAATGTAACCTACCATAAGACTCCCTCTTGGGAAGACCTCTGACAGAACTGCAATGTTACAGGCTCTACACATGCACCAAGGAATGTTACCTACCATAAGACTCCCTCTTGGGAAGACCTCTGACAGAACTGCGATGTTACCACGCTCTACACATGCTCCAAGGAATGTTACCTACCATAAGACTCCCTCTTGGGCAGACCTCTGACAGAACTGCTATGCTACCAGGCTCTACACATGCACCAAGGAATGTTAGCTCTACACATGCACCAAGGAATGTTACCTACCATAAGGCTCCCTCTTTGGCAGACCTCTGACAGAACTGCGATGTTACCAGGCTCTACACATGCACCAAGGAATGTAACCTACCATAAGACTCCCTCTTGGACAGACCTCTGACAGAACTGCGATGTTACCAGGCTCTAAACATGCACCAAGGAATGTTACCTACCATAAGACTCCCTCTTGGGCAGACCTCTGACAGAACTGCGATGTTACCAGGCTCTACACATACACCAAGGAATGTTACCTACCATAAGACTCCCTCTTGGGCAGACCTCTGACAGAACTGCAATGTTACCAGGCTCTACACATGCACCAAGGAATGTTACCTACCATAAGACTCCCTCTTGGGCAGACCTCTGACAGAACTGCGATGTTACCAGGCTCTACACATGCACCGAGGAATGTTACCTACCATAAGACTCCCTCTTGGGCAGACCTCTGACAGAACCGCGATGTTGCCAGGCTCTAAACATGCACCAAGGAATGTAACCTACCATAAGACTCCCTCTTGGGCAGACCTCTGACAGAACTGCAATGTTACCAGGCTCTACACATGCACCAAGGAATGTTACCTACCATAAGACTCCCTCTTGGGCAGACCTCTGACAGAACTGCGATGTTACCAGGCTCTACACATGCACCGAGGAATGTTACCTACCATAAGACTCCCTCTTGGGCAGACCTCTGACAGAACCGCGATGTTGCCAGGCTCTAAACATGCACCAAGGAATGTAACCTACCATAAGACTCCCTCTTGGGCAGACCTCTGACAGAACTGCGATGTTACCAGGCTCTACACATGCACCAAGGAATGTTACCTACCATAAGACTCCCTCTTGGGCAGACCTCTGACAGAACTGCGATGTTACCAGGCTCTATACATGCACCAAGGAATGTAACCTACCATAAGACTCCCTCTTGGACAGACCTCTGACAGAACCGCGATGTTGCCAGGCTCTAAACATGCACCAAGGAATGTAACCTACCATAAGACTCCCTATTGGGCAGACCTCTGACAGAACTGCGATGTTACTAGGCTCTATACATGCATCAAGGAATGTTATCTACCATAACACTCCCTCTTGGACAGACCTCTGACAGAACTGCAATGTTACCAGGCTCTACACATGCACCAAGGAATGTAACCTACCATAAGACTCCCTCTTGGGCAGACCTCTGACAGAACTGCAATGTTACCAGGCTCTACACATGCACCAAGGAATGTTACCTACCATAAGACTCCCTCTTGGGAAGACCTCTGACAGAACTGCGATGTTACCAGGCTCTACACATGCACCAAGGAATGTAACCTACCATAAGACTCCCTCTTGGGCAGACCTCTGACAGAACTGCAATGTTATAGGCTCTACACATGCACCAAGGAATGTTACCTACCATAAGACTCCCTCTTGGGCAGACCTCTGACAGAACTGCGATGTTACTAGGCTCTATACATGCATCAAGGAATGTTATCTACCATAACACTCCCTCTTGGGCAGACCTCTGACAGAACTGCAATGTTACCAGGCTCTACACATGCACCAAGGAATGTAACCTACCATAAGACTCCCTCTTGGGCAGACCTCTGACAGAACTGCAATGTTACCAGGCTCTACACATGCACCAAGGAATGTTACCTACCATAAGACTCCCTCTTGGGCAGACCTCTGACAGAACTGCGATGTTACCAGGCTCTACACATGCACCAAGGAATGTAACCTACCATAAGACTCCCTCTTGGGCAGACCTCTGACAGAACTGCGATGTTACCAGGCTCTACACATGCACCAAGGAATGTTACCTACCATAAGACTCCCTCTTGGGAAGACCTCTGACAGAACTGCTATGTTACCAGGCTCTACACATGCACCAAGGAATGTAACCTACCATAAGACTCCCTCTTGGGCAGACCTCTGACAGAACTGCGATGTTACCAGGCTCTACACATGCACCAAGGAATGTTACCTACCATAAGACTCCCTCTTGGGAAGACCTCTGACAGAACTGCTATGCTACCAGGCTCTACACATGCACCAAGGAATGTTAGCTCTACACATGCACCAAGGAATGTTACCTACCATAAGACTCCCTCTTGGGCAGACCTCTGACAGAACTGCGATGTTACCAGGCTCTACACATGCACCAAGGAATGTTACCTACCATAAGACTCCCTCTTGGACAGACCTCTGACAGAACTGCGATGTTACCAGGCTCTACACATGCACCAAGGAATGTTACCTACCATAAGACTCCCTCTTGGGAAGACCTCTGACAGAACTGCGATGTTACCAGGCTCTACACATACACCAAGGAATGTTACCTACAATAAGACTCCCTCTTGGGCAGACCTCTGACAGAACTGCAATGTTACCAGGCTCTACACATGCACCAAGGAATGTTACCTACCATAAGACTCCCTCTTGGGCAGACCTCTGACAGAACTGCGATGTTACCAGGCTCTACACATGCACCGAGGAATGTTACCTACCATAAGACTCCCTCTTGGGCAGACCTCTGACAGAACCGCGATGTTGCCAGGCTCTAAACATGCACCAAGGAATGTAACCTACCATAAGACTCCCTCTTGGGCAGACCTCTGACAGAACTGCGATGTTACCAGGCTCTACACATGCACCAAGGAATGTTACCTACCATAAGACTCCCTCTTGGGCAGACCTCTGACAGAACTGCGATGTTACCAGGCTCTATACATGCACCAAGGAATGTAACCTACCATAAGACTCCCTCTTGGACAGACCTCTGACAGAACTGCGATGCTACCAGGCTCTACACATGCACCGAGGAATGTAACCTACCATAAGACTCCCTCTTGGGCAGACCTCTGGCAGAACTGCGATGTTACCAGGCTCTACACATGCACCAAGGAATGTTACCTACCATAAGACTCCCTCTTGGGCAGACCTCTGACAGAACTGCGATGTTACCAGGCTCTACACATGCACCAAGGAGTGTAACCTACCATAAGACTCCCTCTTGGGCAGACCTCTGACAGAACTGCGATGTTACCAGGCTCTACACATGCACCAAGCAATGTTACCTACCATAAGACTCCCTCTTGGGCAGACCTCTGACAGAACTGCGATGCTACCAGGCTCTACACATACACCAAGGAATGTAACCTACCATAAGACTCCCTCTTGGACAGAACTGTGACAGAACTGCGATGTTACCACGCTCTACACATGCACCAAGGAATGTAACCTACCATAAGACTCCCTCTTGGGCAGACCTCTGACAGAACTGCGATGTTACCAGGCTCTACACATGCACCAAGGAATGTAACCTACCATAAGACTCCCTCTTGGGCAGACCTCTGACAGAACTACAATGTTACCAGGCTTTACACATGCACCAAGGAATGTTACCTACCATAAGACTCCCTCTTTGACAGACCTCTGACAGAACTGCGATGTTACCAGGCTCTACACATGCACCAAGGAATGTTACCTACCATAAGACTCCCTCTTGGGAAGACCTCTGACAGAACTGCGATGTTACCAGGCTCTATACATGCACCAAGGAATGTTACCTACCATAAGACTCCCTCTTGGGCAGACCTCTGACAGAACTGCGATGTTACCAGGCTCTACACATGCACCAAGGAATGTTACCTACCATAAGACTCCCTCTTGGGCAGACCTCTGACAGAACTGCGATGTTACCAGACTCTACGCATGCACCAAGGAATGTTACCTACCATAAGACTCCCTCTTGGGCAGACCTCTGACAGAACTGCGATGTTACCAGGCTCTATACATGCACCAAGGAATGTAACCTACCATAAGACTCCCTCTTGGACAGACCTCTGACAGAACTGCGATGCTACCAGGCTCTACACATGCACCGAGGAATGTAACCTACCATAAGACTCCCTCTTGGGCAGACCTCTGGCAGAACTGCGATGTTACCAGGCTCTACACATGCACCAAGGAATGTTACCTACCATAAGACTCCCTCTTGGGCAGACCTCTGACAGAACTGCGATGTTACCAGGCTCTACACATGCACCAAGGAGTGTAACCTACCATAAGACTCCCTCTTGGGCAGACCTCTGACAGAACTGCGATGTTACCAGGCTCTACACATGCACCAAGCAATGTTACCTACCATAAGACTCCCTCTTGGGCAGACCTCTGACAGAACTGCGATGCTACCAGGCTCTACACATACACCAAGGAATGTAACCTACCATAAGACTCCCTCTTGGACAGAACTGTGACAGAACTGCGATGTTACCACGCTCTACACATGCACCAAGGAATGTAACCTACCATAAGACTCCCTCTTGGGCAGACCTCTGACAGAACTGCGATGTTACCAGGCTCTACACATGCACCAAGGAATGTAACCTACCATAAGACTCCCTCTTGGGCAGACCTCTGACAGAACTACAATGTTACCAGGCTTTACACATGCACCAAGGAATGTTACCTACCATAAGACTCCCTCTTTGACAGACCTCTGACAGAACTGCGATGTTACCAGGCTCTACACATGCACCAAGGAATGTTACCTACCATAAGACTCCCTCTTGGGAAGACCTCTGACAGAACTGCGATGTTACCAGGCTCTATACATGCACCAAGGAATGTTACCTACCATAAGACTCCCTCTTGGGCAGACCTCTGACAGAACTGCGATGTTACCAGGCTCTACACATGCACCAAGGAATGTTACCTACCATAAGACTCCCTCTTGGGCAGACCTCTGACAGAACTGCGATGTTACCAGACTCTACGCATGCACCAAGGAATGTTACCTACCATAAGACTCCCTCTTGGGCAGACCTCTGACAGTACTGCGATGTTACCAGGCTCTACACATGCACCAAGGAATGTAACCTACCATAAGACTCCCTCTTGGGCAGACCTTTGACAGAACTGCGATGTTACCAGGCTCTACACATGCACCAAGATATGTTACCTACCATAAGACTCCCTCTTGGGCAGACCTCTGACAGAACTGCGATGTTACCAGGCTCTACACATGCACCAAGGAATGTTACCTACCATAAGACTCCCTCTTGGGCAGACCTCTGACAGAACTGCTATGCTACCAGGCTCAACACATGCACCAAGGAATGTTACCTACCATAAGACTCCCTCTTGGGCAGACCTCTGACAGAACTGCAATGTTACCAGGCTCTACACATGCACCAAGATATGTTAACTACCATAAGACTCCCTCTTGGACAGACCTCTGACAGAACTGCGATGTTACCAGGCTCTACACATGCTCCAAGGAATGTTACCTACCATAAGACTCCCTCTTGGGCAGACCTCTGACAGAACTGCGATGTTACCAGGCTCTATACATGCACCAAGGAATGTTACCTACCATAAGACTCCCTCTTGGGCAGACCTCTGACAGAACTGCGATGTTACCAGGCTCTACACATGCACCAAGGAATGTTACCTACCATAAGACTCCCTCTTGGACAGACCTCTGACAGAACTGCGATGTTACCAGGCTCTACACATGCACCAAGGAATGTAACCTACCATAAGACTCCCTCTTGGGCAGACCTCTGACAGAACTGCAATGTTACCAGGCTCTACACATGCACCAAGCAATGTTACCTACCATAAGACTCCCTCTTGGGCAGACCTCTGGCAGAACTGCGATGTTACCAGGCTCTACACATGCACCAAGGAATGTTACCTACCATAAGACTCCCTCTTGGGAAGACCTCTGACAGAACTGCAATGTTACCAGGCTCTACACATGCACCAAGGAATGTTACCTACCATAAGACTCCCTCTTGGGAAGACCTCTGACAGAACTGCAATGTTACAGGCTCTACACATGCACCAAGGAATGTTACCTACCATAAGACTCCCTCTTGGGCAGACCTCTGACAGAACTGCGATGTTACCAGGTTCTACACATGCACCAAGCAATGTTACCTACCATAAGACTCCCTCTGGGACAGACCTCTGACAGAACTGCGATGTTACCAGGCTCTACACATGCACCAAGGAATGTTACCTACCATAAGACTCCCTCTTGGGAAGACCTCTGACAGAACTGCGATGTTACCAGGCTCTATACATGCACCAAGGAATGTTACCTACCATAAGACTCCCTCTTGGGCAGACCTCTGACAGAACTGCGATGTTACCAGGCTCTACACATGCACCAAGGAATGTTACCTACCATAAGACTCCCTCTTGGACAGACCTCTGACAGAACTGCGATGTTACCAGGCTCTACACATGCACCAAGGAATGTAACCTACCATAAGACTCCCTCTTGGGCAGACCTCTGACAGAACTGCGATGCTACCAGGCTCTACACATGCACCAAGGAATGTTTCCTACCATAAGACTCCCTCTTGGGCAGACCTCTGACAGGACTGCGATGTTACCAGGCTCTACACATACACCAAGGAATGTTACCTACCATAAGACTCCCTCTTGGACAGACCTCTGACAGAACTGCGATGTTACCAGGCTCTACACATGCACCAAGGAATGTTACCTACCATAAGACTCCCTCTTGGGCAGACCTCTGACAGAACTGCGATGTTACCAGGCTCTACACATGCACCAAGGAATGTTACCTACCATAAGACTCCCTCTTGGGCAGACCTCTGACAGAACTGCTATGTTACCAGGCTCTATACATACACCAAGGAATGTTACCTACCATAAGACTCCCTCTTGGGCAGACCTCTGACAGAACTGCTATGTTACCAGGCTCTATACATGCACCAAGGAATGTTACCTACCATAAGACTCCCTCTTAAGCAGACCTCTGACAGAACTGCGATGTTACCAGGCTCTATACATGCACCAAGGAATGTAACCTATCATAAGACTCCCTCTTGGGCAGACCTCTGGCAGAACTGCGATGTTACCAGACTCTACACATGCACCAAGGAATGTTACCTACCATAAGACTCCCTCTTGGACAGACCTCTGACAGAACTGCGATGTTACCAGGCTCTACACATGCACCGAGGAATGTTACCTACCATAAGACTCCCTCTTGGGCAGACCTCTGACAGAACTGCGATGTTACCAGGCTCTACACATGCACCAAGGTATGTTACCTACCATAAGACTCCCTCTTGGGCAGACCTCTGACAGAACTGCGATGTTACCAGGCTCTACACATGCACCAAGGAATGTTACCTACCATAAGACTCCCTCTTGGGCAGACCTCTGACAGGACTGCGATGTTACCAGGCTCTACACATGAACCAAGGAATGTTACCTACCATAAGACCCCCTCTTGGGCAGACCTCTGACAGAACTGCGATGTTACCAGGCTCTACACATGCACCAAGGAATGTTACCTACCATAAGACTCCCTCTTGGGCAGACCTCTGACAGAACTGCGATGTTACCAGGCTCTACACATGCACCAAGGAATGTAACCTACCATAAGACTCCCTCTTGGGCAGACCTCTGGCAGAACTGCGATGTTACCAGGCTCTACACATGCACCAAGGAATGTAACCTACCATAAGACTCCCTCTTGGACAGACCTCTGACAGGACTGCGATGTTACCAGGCTCTACACATGCACCAAGGAATGTTACCTACCATAAGACTCCCTCTTGGGCAAGCCTCTGACAGAACTGCGATGTTACCAGGCTCTATACATGCACCAAGGAATGTTACCTACCATAAGACTCCCTCTTGGACAGACCTCTGACAGAACTGCGATGTTACCAGGCTCTACACATGCACCAAGGAATGTAACCTACCATAAGACTCCCTCTTGGGCAAGCCTCTGACAGAACTGCGATGCTACCAGGCTCTACACATACACCAAGGAATGTTACCTACCATAAGACTCCCTCTTGGACAGACCTCTGACAGAACTGCGATGTTACCAGGCTCTACACATGCACCAAGGAATTTAACCTACCATAAGACTCCCTCTTGGGCAGACCTCTGACAGGACTGCGATGTTACCAGGCTCTACACATGCACCAAGGAATGTTACCTACCATAAGACTCCCTCTTGGGCAGACCTCTGACAGAACTGCGATGTTACCAGGCTCTACACATGCATCAAGGAATGTTACCTACCATAAGACTGCCTCTTGGGCAGACCTCTGACAGAACTGCAATGTTATAGGCTCTACACATGCACCAAGGAATGTTACCTACCATAAGACTCCCTCTTGGGCAGACCTCTGACAGAACTGCTATGTTACCAGGCTCTACACATGCACCAAGGAATGTTACCTACCATAAGACTCCCTCTTGGGCAGACCTCTGACAGAACTGCTATGTTTCCAGGCTCTACACATGCACCAAGGAATGTAACCTACCATAAGACTCCCTCTTGGGCAGACCTCTGACAGAACTGCTATGTTACCAGGCTCTCCACATGCACCAAGGAATGTTACCTACCATAAGACTCCCTCTTGGGCAGACCTCTGACAGAACTGCTATGTTACCAGGCTCTACGCATGCACCAAGGAATGTTACCTACCATAAGACTCCCTCTTGGGCAGACCTCTGACAGAACTGCGATGTTACCAGGCTCTACACATGCATCAAGGAATGTAACCTACCATAAAACTCCCTCTTGGACAGACCTCTGGCAGAACTGCGATGTTACCAGGCTCTACACATGCACCAAGGAATGTTACCTACCATAAGACTCCCTCTTGGGCAGACCTCTGACAGAACTGCAATGTTACCAGGCTCTACACATGCATCAAGGAATGTTACCTACCATAAGACTCCCTCTTGGGAAGACCTCTGACAGAACTGCGATGTTACCAGGCTCTACAAATACACCAAGGAATGTTACCTACCATAAGACTCCCTCTTTGACAGACCTCTGACAGAACTGCGATGTTACCAGGCTCTACACATGCACCAAGGAATGTTACCTACCATAAGACTCCCTCTTGGGCAGAACTCTGACAGAACTGCGATGTTACCAGGCTCTACACATGCACCAAGGAATGTTACCTACCATAAGACTCCCTCTTGGGCAGACCTCTGACAGAACTGCTATGTTACCAGGCTCTACACATGCACCAAGGAATGTTACCAACCATAAGACTCCCTCTTGGGCAGACCTCTGACAGAACTGCTATGTTACCAGGCTCTACACATACACCAAGGAATGTTACCTACCATAAGACTCCCTCTTTGACAGACCTCTGACAGAACTGCGATGTTACCAGGCTCTACACATGCACCAAGGAATGTAACCTACCATAAGACTCTCTCTTGGACAGACCTCTGACAGAACTGCGATGCTACCAGGCTCTACACATGCACCAAGGAATGTTACCTACCATAAGACTCCCTCTTGGGCAGACCTCTGACAGAACTGCGATGTTACCAGGCTCTACACATGCATCAAGGAATGTTACCTACCATAAGACTGCCTCTTGGGCAGACCTCTGACAGAACTGCTATGTTACCAGGCTCTACACATGCACCAAGGAATGTTACCTACCATAAGACTCTCTCTTGGACAGACCTCTGACAGAACTGCGATGTTACCAGGCTCTACACATGCACCAAGGAATGTAACCTACCATAAGACTCCCTCTTGGACAGACCTCTGACAGAACTGCTATGTTACCAGGCTCTACACATGCACCAAGGAATGTTACCTACCATAAGACTCCCTCTTGGGCAGACCTCTGACAGAACCGCGATGTTGCCAGGCTCTAAACATGCACCAAGGAATGTAACCTACCAAAAGACTCCCTCTTGGGCAGACCTCTGACAGAACTGCGATGTTACCAGGCTCTACACATGCATCAAGGAATGTTACCTACCATAAGACTCCCTCTTGGGCAGACCTCTGACAGAACTGCGATGTTACCAGGCTCTATACATGCACCAAGGAATGTAACCTACCATAAGACTCCCTCTTGGACAGACCTCTGACAGAACCGCGATGTTGCCAGGCTCTAAACATGCACCAAGGAATGTAACCTACCATAAGACTCCCTATTGGGCAGACCTCTGACAGAACTGCGATGTTACTAGGCTCTATACATGCATCAAGGAATGTTATCTACCATAACACTCCCTCTTGGACAGACCTCTGACAGAACTGCAATGTTACCAGGCTCTACACATGCACCAAGGAATGTAACCTACCATAAGACTCCCTCTTGGGCAGACCTCTGACAGAACTGCGATGTTACTAGGCTCTATACATGCATCAAGGAATGTTATCTACCATAACACTCCCTCTTGGGCAGACCTCTGACAGTACTGCGATGTTACCAGGCTCTAAACATGCACCAAGGAATGTTACCTACCATAAGACTCCCTCTTGGGCAGACCTCTGACAGAACTGCGATGCTACCAGGCTCTACACATGCACCAAGGAATGTTACCTACCATAAGACTCCCTCTTGGGAAGACCTCTGACAGAACTGCGATGTTACCAGGCTCTACACATGCACCAAGGAATGTAACCTACCATAAGACTCCCTCTTGGGCAGACCTCTGACAGAACTGCAATGTTATAGGCTCTACACATGCACCAAGGAATGTTACCTACCATAAGACTCCCTCTTGGGCAGACCTCTGACAGAACTGCGATGTTACTAGGCTCTATACATGCATCAAGGAATGTTATCTACCATAACACTCCCTCTTGGGCAGACCTCTGACAGAACTGCAATGTTACCAGGCTCTACACATGCACCAAGGAATGTAACCTACCATAAGACTCCCTCTTGGGCAGACCTCTGACAGAACTGCAATGTTACCAGGCTCTACACATGCACCAAGGAATGTTACCTACCATAAGACTCCCTCTTGGGCAGACCTCTGACAGAACTGCGATGTTACCAGGCTCTACACATGCACCAAGGAATGTAACCTACCATAAGACTCCCTCTTGGGCAGACCTCTGACAGAACTGCGATGTTACCAGGCTCTACACATGCACCAAGGAATGTTACCTACCATAAGACTCCCTCTTGGGAAGACCTCTGACAGAACTGCTATGTTACCAGGCTCTACACATGCACCAAGGAATGTAACCTACCATAAGACTCCCTCTTGGGCAGACCTCTGACAGAACTGCGATGTTACCAGGCTCTACACATGCACCAAGGAATGTTACCTACCATAAAACTCCCTCTTGGGCAGACCTCTGACAGAACTGCGATGTTACCAGGCTCTACACATGCACCAAGGAATGTTACCTACCATAAGACTCCCTCTTGGGAAGACCTCTGACAGAACTGCTATGCTACCAGGCTCTACACATGCACCAAGGAATGTTAGCTCTACACATGCACCAAGGAATGTTACCTACCATAAGACTCCCTCTTGGGCAGACCTCTGACAGAACTGCGATGTTACCAGGCTCTACACATGCACCAAGGAATGTTACCTACCATAAGACTCCCTCTTGGACAGACCTCTGACAGAACTGCGATGTTACCAGGCTCTACACATGCACCAAGGAATGTAACCTACCATAAGACTCCCTCTTGGGCAGACCTCTGACAGAACTGCGATGTTACCAGGCTCTACACATGCACCAAGGAATGTTACCTACCATAAGACTCCCTCTTGGGAAGACCTCTGACAGAACTGCGATGTTACCAGGCTCTACACATACACCAAGGAATGTTACCTACAATAAGACTCCCTCTTGGGCAGACCTCTGACAGAACTGCAATGTTACCAGGCTCTACACATGCACCAAGGAATGTTACCTACCATAAGACTCCCTCTTGGGCAGACCTCTGACAGAACTGCGATGTTACCAGGCTCTACACATGCACCGAGGAATGTTACCTACCATAAGACTCCCTCTTGGGCAGACCTCTGACAGAACCGCGATGTTGCCAGGCTCTAAACATGCACCAAGGAATGTAACCTACCATAAGACTCCCTCTTGGGCAGACCTCTGACAGAACTGCGATGTTACCAGGCTCTACACATGCACCAAGGAATGTTACCTACCATAAGACTCCCTCTTGGGCAGACCTCTGACAGAACTGCGATGTTACCAGGCTCTATACATGCACCAAGGAATGTAACCTACCATAAGACTCCCTCTTGGACAGACCTCTGACAGAACTGCGATGCTACCAGGCTCTACACATGCACCGAGGAATGTAACCTACCATAAGACTCCCTCTTGGGCAGACCTCTGGCAGAACTGCGATGTTACCAGGCTCTACACATGCACCAAGGAATGTTACCTACCATAAGACTCCCTCTTGGGCAGACCTCTGACAGAACTGCGATGTTACCAGGCTCTACACATGCACCAAGGAGTGTAACCTACCATAAGACTCCCTCTTGGGCAGACCTCTGACAGAACTGCGATGTTACCAGGCTCTACACATGCACCAAGCAATGTTACCTACCATAAGACTCCCTCTTGGGCAGACCTCTGACAGAACTGCGATGCTACCAGGCTCTACACATACACCAAGGAATGTAACCTACCATAAGACTCCCTCTTGGACAGAACTGTGACAGAACTGCGATGTTACCACGCTCTACACATGCACCAAGGAATGTAACCTACCATAAGACTCCCTCTTGGGCAGACCTCTGACAGAACTGCGATGTTACCAGGCTCTACACATGCACCAAGGAATGTAACCTACCATAAGACTCCCTCTTGGGCAGACCTCTGACAGAACTACAATGTTACCAGGCTTTACACATGCACCAAGGAATGTTACCTACCATAAGACTCCCTCTTTGACAGACCTCTGACAGAACTGCGATGTTACCAGGCTCTACACATGCACCAAGGAATGTTACCTACCATAAGACTCCCTCTTGGGAAGACCTCTGACAGAACTGCGATGTTACCAGGCTCTATACATGCACCAAGGAATGTTACCTACCATAAGACTCCCTCTTGGGCAGACCTCTGACAGAACTGCGATGTTACCAGGCTC
This sequence comes from Loripinus fragilis, assembly GCA_964019695.1. Taxonomy (NCBI): domain Eukaryota; kingdom Metazoa; phylum Mollusca; class Bivalvia; order Lucinida; family Lucinidae; genus Loripinus; species Loripinus fragilis. Next base: position 98,700,594 of record OZ026520.1, read on the forward strand.
TACACATGCACCAAGGAATGTTACCTACCATAAGACTCCCTCTTGGGCAGACCTCTGACAGAACTGCGATGTTACCAGGCTCTATACATGCACCAAGGAATGTTACCTACCATAAGACTCCCTCTTGGGCAGACCTCTGACAGAACTGCGATGTTACCAGACTCTACGCATGCACCAAGGAATGTTACCTACCATAAGACTCCCTCTTGGGCAGACCTCTGACAGAACTGCGATGTTACCAGGCTCTACACATGCACCAAGATATGTTACCTACCATAAGACTCCCTCTTGGGCAGACCTCTGACAGTACTGCGATGTTACCAGGCTCTACACATGCACCAAGGAATGTAACCTACCATAAGACTCCCTCTTGGGCAGACCTTTGACAGAACTGCGATGTTACCAGGCTCTACACATGCACCAAGATATGTTACCTACCATAAGACTCCCTCTTGGGCAGACCTCTGACAGAACTGCGATGTTACCAGGCTCTACACATGCACCAAGGAATGTTACCTACCATAAGACTCCCTCTTGGGCAGACCTCTGACAGAACTGCTATGCTACCAGGCTCAACACATGCACCAAGGAATGTTACCTACCATAAGACTCCCTCTTGGGCAGACCTCTGACAGAACTGCAATGTTACCAGGCTCTACACATGCACCAAGATATGTTAACTACCATAAGACTCCCTCTTGGACAGACCTCTGACAGAACTGCGATGTTACCAGGCTCTACACATGCTCCAAGGAATGTTACCTACCATAAGACTCCCTCTTGGGCAGACCTCTGACAGAACTGCGATGTTACCAGGCTCTATACATGCACCAAGGAATGTTACCTACCATAAGACTCCCTCTTGGGCAGACCTCTGACAGAACTGCGATGTTACCAGGCTCTACACATGCACCAAGGAATGTTACCTACCATAAGACTCCCTCTTGGACAGACCTCTGACAGAACTGCGATGTTACCAGGCTCTACACATGCACCAAGGAATGTAACCTACCATAAGACTCCCTCTTGGGCAGACCTCTGACAGAACTGCAATGTTACCAGGCTCTACACATGCACCAAGCAATGTTACCTACCATAAGACTCCCTCTTGGGCAGACCTCTGGCAGAACTGCGATGTTACCAGGCTCTACACATGCACCAAGGAATGTTACCTACCATAAGACTCCCTCTTGGGAAGACCTCTGACAGAACTGCAATGTTACCAGGCTCTACACATGCACCAAGGAATGTTACCTACCATAAGACTCCCTCTTGGGAAGACCTCTGACAGAACTGCAATGTTACAGGCTCTACACATGCACCAAGGAATGTTACCTACCATAAGACTCCCTCTTGGGCAGACCTCTGACAGAACTGCGATGTTACCAGGTTCTACACATGCACCAAGCAATGTTACCTACCATAAGACTCCCTCTGGGACAGACCTCTGACAGAACTGCGATGTTACCAGGCTCTACACATGCACCAAGGAATGTTACCTACCATAAGACTCCCTCTTGGGAAGACCTCTGACAGAACTGCGATGTTACCAGGCTCTATACATGCACCAAGGAATGTTACCTACCATAAGACTCCCTCTTGGGCAGACCTCTGACAGAACTGCGATGTTACCAGGCTCTACACATGCACCAAGGAATGTTACCTACCATAAGACTCCCTCTTGGACAGACCTCTGACAGAACTGCGATGTTACCAGGCTCTACACATGCACCAAGGAATGTAACCTACCATAAGACTCCCTCTTGGGCAGACCTCTGACAGAACTGCGATGCTACCAGGCTCTACACATGCACCAAGGAATGTTTCCTACCATAAGACTCCCTCTTGGGCAGACCTCTGACAGGACTGCGATGTTACCAGGCTCTACACATACACCAAGGAATGTTACCTACCATAAGACTCCCTCTTGGACAGACCTCTGACAGAACTGCGATGTTACCAGGCTCTACACATGCACCAAGGAATGTTACCTACCATAAGACTCCCTCTTGGGCAGACCTCTGACAGAACTGCGATGTTACCAGGCTCTACACATGCACCAAGGAATGTTACCTACCATAAGACTCCCTCTTGGGCAGACCTCTGACAGAACTGCTATGTTACCAGGCTCTATACATACACCAAGGAATGTTACCTACCATAAGACTCCCTCTTGGGCAGACCTCTGACAGAACTGCTATGTTACCAGGCTCTATACATGCACCAAGGAATGTTACCTACCATAAGACTCCCTCTTAAGCAGACCTCTGACAGAACTGCGATGTTACCAGGCTCTATACATGCACCAAGGAATGTAACCTATCATAAGACTCCCTCTTGGGCAGACCTCTGGCAGAACTGCGATGTTACCAGACTCTACACATGCACCAAGGAATGTTACCTACCATAAGACTCCCTCTTGGACAGACCTCTGACAGAACTGCGATGTTACCAGGCTCTACACATGCACCGAGGAATGTTACCTACCATAAGACTCCCTCTTGGGCAGACCTCTGACAGAACTGCGATGTTACCAGGCTCTACACATGCACCAAGGTATGTTACCTACCATAAGACTCCCTCTTGGGCAGACCTCTGACAGAACTGCGATGTTACCAGGCTCTACACATGCACCAAGGAATGTTACCTACCATAAGACTCCCTCTTGGGCAGACCTCTGACAGGACTGCGATGTTACCAGGCTCTACACATGCACCAAGGAATGTTACCTACCATAAGACCCCCTCTTGGGCAGACCTCTGACAGAACTGCGATGTTACCAGGCTCTACACATGCACCAAGGAATGTTACCTACCATAAGACTCCCTCTTGGGCAGACCTCTGACAGAACTGCGATGTTACCAGGCTCTACACATGCACCAAGGAATGTAACCTACCATAAGACTCCCTCTTGGGCAGACCTCTGGCAGAACTGCGATGTTACCAGGCTCTACACATGCACCAAGGAATGTAACCTACCATAAGACTCCCTCTTGGACAGACCTCTGACAGGACTGCGATGTTACCAGGCTCTACACATGCACCAAGGAATGTTACCTACCATAAGACTCCCTCTTGGGCAAGCCTCTGACAGAACTGCGATGTTACCAGGCTCTATACATGCACCAAGGAATGTTACCTACCATAAGACTCCCTCTTGGGCAGACCTCTGGCAGGACTGCGATGTTACCAGGCTCTACACATGCACCAAGGAATGTTACCTACCATAAGACTCCCTCTTGGACAGACCTCTGACAGAACTGCGATGTTACCAGGCTCTACACATGCACCAAGGAATGTAACCTACCATAAGACTCCCTCTTGGGCAAGCCTCTGACAGAACTGCGATGCTACCAGGCTCTACACATACACCAAGGAATGTTACCTACCATAAGACTCCCTCTTGGACAGACCTCTGACAGAACTGCGATGTTACCAGGCTCTACACATGCACCAAGGAATTTAACCTACCATAAGACTCCCTCTTGGGCAGACCTCTGACAGGACTGCGATGTTACCAGGCTCTACACATGCACCAAGGAATGTTACCTACCATAAGACTCCCTCTTGGGAAGACCTCTGACAGAACTGCTATGCTACCAGGCTCTACACATGCACCAAGGAATGTTACCTACCATAAGACTCCCTCTTGGGCAGACCTCTGGCAGAACTGCGATGTTACCACGCTCTATACATGCACCAAGGAATGTTACCTACCATAAGACTTCCTCTTGGACAGACCTCTGACAGAACTGCGATGTTACCAGGTTCTACACATGCACCAAGGAATGTTACCTACCATAAGACTCCCTCTTGGACAGACCTCTGACAGAACTGCGATGTTACTAGGCTCTATACATGCATCAAGGAATGTTATCTACCATAACACTCCCTCTTGGACAGACCTCTGACAGAACTGCGATGTTACCAGGCTCTACACATGCATCAAGGAATGTTACCTACCATAAGACTGCCTCTTGGGCAGACCTCTGACAGAACTGCAATGTTATAGGCTCTACACATGCACCAAGGAATGTTACCTACCATAAGACTCCCTCTTGGGCAGACCTCTGACAGAACTGCTATGTTACCAGGCTCTACACATGCACCAAGGAATGTTACCTACCATAAGACTCCCTCTTGGGCAGACCTCTGACAGAACTGCTATGTTTCCAGGCTCTACACATGCACCAAGGAATGTAACCTACCATAAGACTCCCTCTTGGGCAGACCTCTGACAGAACTGCTATGTTACCAGGCTCTCCACATGCACCAAGGAATGTTACCTACCATAAGACTCCCTCTTGGGCAGACCTCTGACAGAACTGCGATGTTACCAGGATCTACACATGCACCAAGGAATGTTACCTACCATAAGACTCCCTCTTGGGAAGACCTCTGACAGAACTGCAATGTTACCAGGCTCTACACATACACCAAGGAATGTTACCTACCATAAGACTCCCTCTTGGGCAGACCTCTGACAGAACTGCTATGTTACCAGGCTCTACGCATGCACCAAGGAATGTTACCTACCATAAGACTCCCTCTTGGGCAGACCTCTGACAGAACTGCGATGTTACCAGGCTCTACACATGCATCAAGGAATGTAACCTACCATAAAACTCCCTCTTGGACAGACCTCTGGCAGAACTGCGATGTTACCAGGCTCTACACATGCACCAAGGAATGTTACCTACCATAAGACTCCCTCTTGGGCAGACCTCTGACAGAACTGCAATGTTACCAGGCTCTACACATGCATCAAGGAATGTTACCTACCATAAGACTCCCTCTTGGGAAGACCTCTGACAGAACTGCGATGTTACCAGGCTCTACAAATACACCAAGGAATGTTACCTACCATAAGACTCCCTCTTTGACAGACCTCTGACAGAACTGCGATGTTACCAGGCTCTACACATGCACCAAGGAATGTAACCTACCATAAAACTCCCTCTTGGGCATACCTCTGACAGAACTGCGATGTTACCAGGCTCTACACATGCACCAAGGAATGTTACCTACCATAAGACTCCCTCTTGGGCAGACCTCTGACAGAACTGCAATGTTACCAGGCTCTACACATGCATCAAGGAATGTTACCTACCATAAGACTCCCTCTTGGGAAGACCTCTGACAGAACTGCGATGTTACCAGGCTCTACAAATACACCAAGGAATGTTACCTACCATAAGACTCCCTCTTTGACAGACCTCTGACAGAACTGCGATGTTACCAGGCTCTACACATGCACCAAGGAATGTTACCTACCATAAGACTCCCTCTTGGGCAGACCTCTGACAGAACTGCGATGTTACCAGGCTCTACACATGCACCAAGGAATGTTACCTACCATAAGACTCCCTCTTGGGCAGACCTCTGACAGAACTGCTATGTTACCAGGCTCTACACATGCACCAAGGAATGTTACCAACCATAAGACTCCCTCTTGGGCAGACCTCTGACAGAACTGCTATGTTACCAGGCTCTACACATACACCAAGGAATGTTACCTACCATAAGACTCCCTCTTTGACAGACCTCTGACAGAACTGCGATGTTACCAGGCTCTACACATGCACCAAGGAATGTAACCTACCATAAGACTCTCTCTTGGACAGACCTCTGACAGAACTGCGATGCTACCAGGCTCTACACATGCACCAAGGAATGTTACCTACCATAAGACTCCCTCTTGGGCAGACCTCTGACAGAACTGCGATGTTACCAGGCTCTACACATGCATCAAGGAATGTTACCTACCATAAGACTGCCTCTTGGGCAGACCTCTGACAGAACTGCTATGTTACCAGGCTCTACACATGCACCAAGGAATGTTACCTACCATAAGACTCTCTCTTGGACAGACCTCTGACAGAACTGCGATGTTACCAGGCTCTACACATGCACCAAGGAATGTAACCTACCATAAGACTCCCTCTTGGACAGACCTCTGACAGAACTGCTATGTTACCAGGCTCTACACATGCACCAAGGAATGTTACCTACCATAAGACTCCCTCTTGGGCAGACCTCTGACAGAACCGCGATGTTGCCAGGCTCTAAACATGCACCAAGGAATGTAACCTACCAAAAGACTCCCTCTTGGGCAGACCTCTGACAGAACTGCGATGTTACCAGGCTCTACACATGCACCAAGGAATGTTATCTACCATAAGACTCCCTCTTGGGCAGACCTCTGACAGAACTGCGATGTTACCAGGCTCTACACATGCACCAAGGAATGTTACCTACCATAAGACTCCCTCTTGGGCAGACCTCTGACAGAACTGCGATGTTACCAGGCTCTACACATGCACCAAGGAATGTTACCTACCATAAGACTCCCTCTTGGGCAGACCTCTGGCAGAACTGCGATGTTACCAGGCTCTACACATACACCAAGGAATGTTACCTACCATAAGACTCCCTCTAGGACAGACCTCTGACAGAACTGCGATGTAACCAGGCTCTACACATGCTCCAAGGAATGTTACCTACCATAAGACTCCCTCTTGGGCAGACCTCTGACAGAACTGCAATGTTACCAGGCTCTACACATGCACCAAGGAATGTTACCTACCATAAGACTCCCTCTTGGGCAGACCTCTGACAGAACTGCGATGTTACCAGGCTCTACACATGCACCAAGGAATGTTACCTACCATAAGACTCCCTCTTGGGCAGACCTCTGACAGAACTGCGATGTTACCAGGCTCTACACATGCACCAAGGAATGTTACCTACCATAAGACTCCCTCTTGGGCAGACCTCTGACAGAACTGCGATGTTACCAGGCTCTACACATGCACCGAGGAATGTTACCTACCATAAGACTCCCTCTTGGACAGACCTCTGACAGAACTGCTATGTTACCAGGCTCTACACATACACCAAGGAATGTTACCTACCATAAGACTCCCTCTTGGACAGACCTCTGACAGAACTGCGATGTTACCAGGCTCTACACATGCACCAAGGAATGTTACCTACCATAAGACTCCCTCTTGGACAGACCTCTGACAGAACTGCTATGTTACCAGGCTCTACACATGCACCAAGGAATGTTACCTACCATAAGACTCCCTCTTGGGCAGACCTCTGACAGGACTGCGATGTTACCAGGCTCTACACATGCACCAAGGAATGTTACCTACCATAAGACTCCCTCTTGGGCAGACCTCTGACAGAACTGCGATGTTACCAGGCTCTACACATACACCAAGGAATGTTACCTACCATAAGACTCCCTCTTGGGCAGACCTCTGACAGAACTGCGATGTTACCAGGCTCTACACATGCACCAAGGAATGACTTACCATAAGACTCCCTCTTGGGCAGACCTCTGACAGAACTGCGATGTTACCAGGCTCTACACATGCACCAAGGAATGTTACCTACCATAAGACTCCCTCTTGGGCAGACCTCTGACAGAACTGCAATGTTACCAGGCTCTACACATGCACCAAGGAATGTTAGAAGATTATTGTGCCGTAAGTTATACATCTGAAAACAACAACAGTACGTACCAAACGCTCAAGGGCTATATCACTATTAAAATATTCCAAGCATAGTAATATTATTTTATAACATAAGAATCTGTCATGAGTGTGAGGGTGAGATAGAAAAATTCGTCCGATGATCATTGATTGGCATCACGATGCTTGCCCAGTGATGATAGTGATCGCAAGGGACGGATTTTGGATTTTCTTACTTGCTCACCACTAAATACCTCATTTAAATTGGAAAAGATAAAAAAAGGCTTCCAGAAAATCCTGAGTACGCTGAGATGCGACATGGTGACGTCGTTTTAACATTTCAATGATGGCGGACGTGTGGCTTTTCGTTTTTCATCTTTCCCACGGGCTGGTACGGGTACATGAGATGGAATAATCTCGCATGGTAAAAAGGAGAGCCTTCTAACTCAGTCTAAAATATCTCATAGGTAGTAAATATCAACATTGCCTAATTTGTTAAATGAAAAATAAACATTCAACATGGCATAAGGCGTGTACAGATTTGCTTTGAACTTTGGACTCAACATTCTGAATTCTTAGTAAGTTAATACATTGGAAGTATTTGCTTATAGTCATATTTACTTTAGAAAATTCTCATAAATTCATTCAAATTATGTCTAAAGACCTAACCTAGAATAATGAATTTGTATGTGTAAATGATATCTTCTTTCCAAGCGAGTAAGTGTGAGTAAATACAATTCATTTCTTTTTGTTTCTCAATTAAAGCTGAGCAACTTACCCTTTATAATAATAATAATCACATTGTCTGCCTGGAATTTGACTTATTCCTCTTATCTGCTTGGTTCATCCATCTTATTTATCTCACAATAAAAACAAACAGTTATCGGTTATACTCGCTTTGGCATCAACAATTTGCATGCTACATAATTATAAGAGTGTCCAATAGCTGGGATTTAGATCAGGCCAAACGATAGTTTCACTCTGATATGGAAACAATACGTTTCACACATGTTATTTATAGCAACTAGCAGGCGAGTAGTTTATTGTTAATTATATTTTCGTTTTCCTCATGTGCATAACGAGTGCATATAAATTTGGTTATAATCGCGAGATCCTGTCTGCTATTAGACTTGGGGAAAACTTCTACCTGTGCAGTACTGTTTGATAGTTTCAGTGATTTTTTTTATTCTGACACTTTTTTCTTGACCACCAAAAGCATCAAACTAACTAATAGTTTACAGAATGTTATTGTGCTGGGTGTTCTTATTTTACCATTGATTGCATTTCAGTTAATGTATCTTCTTCCAAAAGATTGAATCGAACGACCAGCAAGAAGTAAATGATCAGACCTGAGTTAGACAACGTTTAATGCTCAACTCATATGAGCATAAAATGTTTATATTTTGCCTTGCCAAAATTTAATTTAGCTCATTTGATCTAGTTATGCCACGGTTTGAACCCATTTGAACAATTGTCAAAAATATTAATAGAAGGATCTTTCTTACGTGATCTCGTCTAAACCTAGCCAGAAGTTATGCAGGAGGTGTCTTTAAGCAATTATTGTCGACACTCTGAGTAGGAATGTACAACTAATGACAGACAATGGGACGTATAACGATCACAAAAGCCATACGCGGATCCAGAAAGGTTTATTCAGAGGGGGTCCAACTTTCACTACGTTTTTTAGTTGATGAGGGGCGAGAGGAGCCAAAATTCCTCTATAAGTGGAGATATCATCGGCCCACCAGCGAAACGACATTTAAATGGCGTTTCGCTGGCTGGCCGATGGTGACCCAAGATTGAATGCTGGCTTGTTAGCCTTGTGATGATTTTTCAGTATTGCTAACAATCCCTATATTTTGTGTTTTTTTCAGGGAGTGGTCTGGACCCCCTGCCCCCCCCCCCCCCTCTGGATCCGCGCATGAAATCTCACCTTCAGCTTATAACGTAGGGGAGTAAATATATATACCTGTCGCATCTCCTGAATATTTTTAAAGTTCATATCCAAATTCTTAATTTTGTAGCGTCTGATGAATACTATGTTACCATTGTAACAACCTGTTGTACCATAAATAGGCGTCTCCTCCCCCTGAAAACAAGCATAATGCTAATCCAGTATGACAATGCCATGTATGGGCTCTCCCATGTCATCTGATTATGGAGGATTGTTTTAAGACATGCTATATATCATGTTATTGAACAAAATTGTTCTTGACATTTTTTTTCATTGTCTTTGTACAGTAAAATCTGTCTTAAGCGGCCACTCAAAAAAGACCAAAATTGGCTTTCAAGGTGGATTATTGCTTAATGCAGGTCAAAAGTATTGAAGAATACAAGGCTTGATTTATTATCTTTGGCCACATCATAACTTCGGTATTAAGGTTATGTCGTTGTTTTGAATAAAATTATGATTAACACAATTGCTAGATATGCCACCATTGTTGTGTTATTTAGGCCAGAATTATTTTTTTTTGGGGGGGGGGGGCGCAGCATCACGCATAACAACTTAGAACCTATATATATGATACAATTCTACTTACCGTTCCAAACATATGTTTTGTTTGAGAAATAAGAAAAAATAGAAAAATAATTGTTTGGTATGCACTCAACTAAAGGCCTGTTTAAAAAAATGATAATAATTACAAAACTTCAATCCCGCCTAACACAACTATGTAACAGAGGTTCTATTTATCATATGACATTATGATACATTACTTTGAAATCTCATTTCTGCTGTAAAAACATTATATTTTTGTCATTATGTACGCAACGTTGTTATGGACGTCATAACGTTTTCTGAAAATCTGTAAACCACTAGTGGTTTGTCGATTTTATTGCATGTCGTTATTTCATTCAAAGACGTGACGTCATATAATAATATTCAATATCTGAGGATACACTTAAAGTAACAAGATAAAACACTCAACCTGTAGGGAATCCTCGGTAAGTTTAGATTTACTGAAGCCTGAAGTCACACTTCCAGTCGTCGTCGTTATGGTTACATCTTTCCATTGTACCTTCCAGCGCATGTCCATGTTAGCTTTCCGTCGACTGGAAAGAAGGAATAAATCATTTGACAGAATACCGTGTGCTTTTTGTCATATGCTGCATATAGATATTGAAATACATAGCTTACATAAATAGTGATTTTTAACAGACCTAGATTTTTAAATATAGAAAAATCAGTTCTGCTTTGTTTAAAATCCCATTAACTTTGATTTGATTTCTGTAATCTAAACATGTCTTGCAGCGTTCATGCAAGTCTAAATTCAACTTATGGACATATGCTACTAAATACTTCTAATGTTGAAATATGTTCAATACTTTGCATACAGTTTGTTTTATGCATGGGTTATCAATTTATGAAATAAAAAGGATATGTCACCGTGCTTATTTTTACAGAATCTCACGTGGAAGTTTTCAGCATTTGACCAATTTTCTAAAAATATAAAATAATAACACTAGTCCTAAATATCGAGCTAAAACGGTTGTACTCTTCAGCCAGATTCTTTCTTTTAACTTAAATTATTGCCCATGACCTCAAACCTTTTAGAAAATGTGCAAGGATGTTTTTTATCCCATGCTGTGACAAGATACTGCATGGTATATTATGGCAGTTCGTCGAAAATTGGAATTTGTTTTTAGAACAAATCGTGTATTAAAAAATCTGAAGTTGAAAATCTTAAAAATTTATTTTTAATTCATGGACTATTTTAATACCTTTCAGAAAAAAAAAATAAAAACCTGGGGTCACCGAACTAATTTTCTTTCAAGAAGGCCAAATTTAACCCCATCCCCATAGGCTTCATGCGTAATTCAATTTAAAAAGTTCAGGAATGACCATTTCAGTCGTTTTGATGATGCCAGTTTACTAGTATATGATGCAATTTAGCATTAAAATGTTAAAAAGGAAAGAAAAAAAACACTGAAAATAAGTGTGCACACGGGAATCGATCCTGGTCCTCTTGTTTCGTAGCCAGACACGCTAACCACTAGGCCACGAAGTCAGGTCGTGCGCCGCTCTAAATAACCGTACAAATACTATAGACTCGGCCAATATCGTGTTCGTAACCAGGGTGTTTGTGTAGACTGAGCTACATTTTAATGCTTTATGCCTCGGTTACATTTGCCAAGGTCGTCGTACGATTTTTTGTCTACAATTTTCTCTAGGATTTTTTCGGCGTCGTAGGCGGCTATAAGCTTCGACGTATGTGTTTACATTGCTTACGATCACCTTATGATTTCTTTTGGCGCAAACTAGAAAAAAACTTTACAGAGACCTTGCGGATATCATACGACAACCGCAAGGTTATCGTACAATCATCATGTTATCTTCACGACCTCCCTATATACGTACGATGACCTTGCGGAAGTCGCAAGGAGTCGGTACGCTGACCATGCAATTGTCGAAAAATTATATGCATGGATTTAAACGTCTATCCATGATCATTTTTGCATTACATTTAAACTATGTTTCAAAGTCATGTGATCACAAATCGTGCTATAAAGAGGCTAGTGTTTTTAGCTGAACATGGTCCCAAGGTATGGAACAGCGTGATACGTTTGTGCATATTTTAATGTCAATTTATAAGTTCTGCAGTTTTTATAAAGTTAAAATCCCAGAATATTACAACCCCTTTTTATAGTACACTTTTATAATTCGAAAAGTATCACTTAATTGAAAATATATAGATGCTTTAATTGTATCAGCGTAGACTTAAACGCTTGTTATGGTTTTATACAGTTTAATCATCAAAAGGCACTCTACGGCCAGCAACACATAAAATCTTCGTCATAAGCAAAAATGAAGTCTTTGCATGCGAACGACAAAGGTACTGGCCAGAATGCGCTTTCTTCCACCCGGCCTGGTCAGCACATTTGCCATTCGTTTTCAGTAAAATACATTTTGTAGAACATTCATTCATTCAAATTTCAATGTTCGAACTAGTCCCATGTTCTCACTACGAGACCTATATATTTTTTTCCTTGAAGTAATACTCAAATTCAAATCTTAGAGTTATAAAATCCTATCTAAATTAAACCCCTTATCCAACCAGCATTTTATATACTGAAAATGCATATGCATTTCACGTTAGGTGCATATTTTGAATTGCGCTTCAGACAATTTTATCATGGAAGCATACTCTATGGGCCCTGATTATCAAGTTTTGTCAGAGGGGGTCCAATTCAACTTTATTTAGTTGATAAGGGGAAGAGAGGATCCAAATGCCATTAAAAGCGGGGGTCATTGATGGCCCGCTAGCGAAACATCATTTTAAAAGGCGTTTCGCTGGCGGACCTATGTAATTCTGGCTTGGTACATGTGTGTAGCTTTGAGGTTTTCTAAGGGATCTAACCCAGTATTGCTAAAAAAACATGTCCCCCCTCTGGATTTGCCCATGATTAGACTGCTTCCATCAACAAACTGAACTGTGTCCATATTGAGTCACACTGAGTGGTGATATTCGAGACATCGCCTAAAGACAAATATTAAAATGAAACAAACAGCTAATGATAGGCCTCTGGGAAATTGTTGACACGTCGAAAGGTGACCGCACGATCATCGTGCCATCGCCTTGGGGTTACCGCAAGATGACCGTCTGATGTCCGTACGACTTTATGGGGCCTGCAAAGGCATCGTGCTGCAACCTTGCGGGCTCCTTACGACTATCGCAAGAGTCTACGATCATTTTTGGGCCAAGATGACAATCTAAAACCCTGCGTTGTCCTTACGATCACCGTGCGATGCCCGTACGGGGATCGTACTATGTCACTGCGATGTGTCTACGGGCTACGGGCCTACGATTTTTTTTCAAATTTGTCATTGTGCGGAGTTAAACAAAATCGTAGATGCCACGATCCCCGTAAATCCGTACGATGATCGCAAGGTCTCCCTGCGGAGGCCGCACGGAAACGGTGATTTGGACATTGTACGGGCATCGTATACTCGTCGTAATGCATATGTAACCATGGCATTAGATCAGACTGTTAATCTGTCATTATCTGTGTATAAACAGCAGGTTGAACGCAAGATTTACTGCTGGTAAAGTAATGGGTTGTCCAGCGAGCGATAGGGAGAGAAGGAAAGACAGTAACTGCTGCCTGGTAAAATTGTTAAATACACTTAATTTTATTTGAACACTGTAGGCCAAACACAGTAGAACTTAGTCTTGATTAGTCAAATTTTGGCGATTTAAGTTTTATGACTACTGTACACTTCCAGTTTTAATATGAGGGTCTAAAAATCGATTTGGTAGCATTATGTTTTCGTTTTATCATTTTTTAAAGAAGAACCGTAACTCCTGGTGTTAATGACTAATCGCTGAAAATGTCAATGCTGTGTCGCTGATTATAAAGCGTACAGAGCAGTGCAAATTCTCTGTTGTAAATTGCAAGCTTAAAGCTGCATAGTCTGTAACTTTTCATCTTCTAATTTTAGAAATAAAGTTTCTATTTTTGTAAGAATACAGTAAAAATACTCCAATTTAGGTAAACATTTTGTCATTTTCGTAAGGTTTAACAAATTCCTATCAAAACAACAGGATTTATGCTAAAAATTACCTTTCTAGAATTAATAGAGGGACGTAAATAATTACAAACAAGAGTAAAACACCTGCTTTTATAAGATTATTCACGTTTTCATGCTGTTTTCAGCTGTACTGAACATATTTATTGTGAAAACATAACTTAGTTCTATTTTAACAAATGATTTAAAATGAAAAGAAAATTTTTCGAAAAATGTTCATAGTTACAGACCTAGTCTCTTTAAATCTAAATTTCAATGATTAATCTGCTAAAAGTGTCTTATCTTGTTGAGTAGCAAAAACGATGAGTCCGATGGAAACGACTTTTTTTGGTTTATTCTTCTAATATCACGGTAGCATGTAATATCTTTAAACAAACAAAAACGTTAATTGATAAGGGCTCTGTGTTATGGTTTATATCGTAGAAAAAGTGTAACTTTTTGAAATGACGATACCTTTTCTCTAACTTAGTCCGTGCAAGAAGTAGGCGTCATTTTTAAAGCTGCATAGTCTGTAACTTTTGATCTTCTAATTTTAAAAATAATGTTTTTATTTTTCAAGAACACAGTAAAAATACTCAAATTCAGGTAAACATTTTATCATTTTCGTAAATCTTAACAAGTTATCACTATCAAAACAACTGCATTTATGTTAAAATTCAACGGTCTAGAATTATTGGAGGGACGCAAATAATTACCAACAAGAGAAAAATACACCTATTTAAAAAGATAATTCACTTTTCCATGCAGTTTTTAGCTGTACTGAACATTTTTATTGTGTAAACATAGCTTAATTCTACTTTGACAAATGATTTAAAAAGAAAAAAAAAATCGAAAAATGTTCATAGTTACAGAGTATGCAGCTTTAAATGAAATAGCTTGCAGAGTCTCACAAAGTATTGTTTCATTTGAAAAAGCATGAGTTTTGTATACCCTATGTTTTACATTCTGAACTAGCGTAAAAATGTAAGGTGACCGATGGCAAACATAATCTAAATATAATTAATACTGTCTGAATGATATTTTTACCCTTAAATGCCCTCCGTTGACAGTGAAAATGGGTAATACAAAAATTTGATTGACTAGGTTTTATAGTAATGGGTCTCAAACAGAGTTCTATACATTAAACACAAGTCATTTAAATCATCTCATCGTATTGTTATTTGACAGATAGTCTTATTCCATCCCCAGGAACCTTGTGAGAAGTTAATTTAGGGTGATGTAAGATTTTAGATAGAGATACCTTAGGCCAGAATTTTTTATTCATTGATTTACAAACCTTCCTACTGTAATTTTCAGGAAAGTAGAAACAAATCAATTTATAAAATTATTTTTTTCTTTTATCCGCCGACTCTCAAATTTATTATTTGTTGAGACAATTAATACATTTTCGAGGTTCTGTCTTATGTTTTGAGAGTGACACTGTTAAAAGTGATTGTCCTATCCAGATTTTTAAGAAAATGATGAAATACTTAAAGATTTTATACAGACAGTTAGTTTACCTTACTAGTTTTACTGTTTGTTCTGGAGATATTAAAAGAATGCTCTGAAAAATGACCTGTCAACTGGTCATTTTCAGAGCTTTTATTTTTCGCCCCATCACCCTCCCGACCCTTATTCTGAAAAAAAAATCCTGTAAATCAACAAATAAAAAATTCTAACTTTAGCGGTGTCCCTGCATGTGTGCATCTGCTGATAAGTTTTCCAAGCTCAGTGGTGTACTCAGATTAATCCTGACAACCCACATGTAAAACGTCAGGCCTTATTAGATTAATGGCTGATTGACACACTAATGGCTGTCCTGGATTTCTTTCTTTTTTAACCCTTTGGATTCTGATGGGTTCATCAACCTGATATAATACAAAAAAACTTTGGATAGTCCGTTGTAAGGGGTGTCAGGTTATAATTTTCAAAAAATATTGTATTCATTTGTCTGATGATCTTTTATACCTTTACAAACAGTGTAGACCCTGACAAAATGCCGCATTATGCTGCATTTCATCTGGGTCTTCACTACTTGCAAACGTACTCGCCCAGCAGTTTCTCGTATACAAGTGGTTTTTATATAAGCAAGATTGATGGAATAAAACTCCACCGCAGAAGCCGCATGTGCACATATACACATGCTTTGCATAAATAAGATAAATTCCTTACTCTATAATTGTGAAATGTAAACATGCGAGGATCCAAAAAGTTTTGTCAGAGGGGGCCCAACTATAACAATGTTTTTTAGTTGATGAGGTGAGGGAGGATCCAAGTACCACTATAAACGGGCCATCACCGGCCCGCCAGCGAAACGCCATTAAATGGCGTTTCGCTGGCGTGCAGATGATTACCCAACATTGTATTCTGGCTTGGTAGCTGCCAGGGGATCCGGTCCTGTATTGCTAGAAAACTCTATATATTTGTGATTTTTTTAGGGGGGGGCTGGACCCCCTGCCCCCCCTCTCTGGATCTGCACTTGTGTAAAAACGCACAATTATTTAGTAAGAATATGACGTTTCAGTATTACCTGTATATGTTCTGTAAAACAATTATTACCAGTAGAATAAACACAATACAGCCTGCCACTATACCACCAATCACTTGATTGGACAGGCGTTCTGAAAATATATTTTATAAATTAGCGATACATACAGGACTAGCCAATGAAATAATAGTATGATTTGCATTTCTGAAAACTGCTCTGAGACTGCTGAAGCATATGCAAGTACAGTAAAGCCTGTGTAAAACGTCCACTCTCAAAAAGACCAAAAATTGGTTTACAAGACCAATAATCGCTCAATGCAGGTCAAAAGTATTGCAGAATGCTCCAAGGGGAGCATTATGCAATACGCTCGACCTTCCTGAAGCTACCATTTGGCATTAAGGCCTTTATTTAGTCTATTTTTGAGTGGCCGTTTTACACAGGTTTTACTGTATACTAATTTGTTGATCTCACTAGTGATAAATACTTTCAGAATAGGGTCAATTGATGAGCGGGTTCATGGCAAATATCCGCACTTACATTAATTACAAGTACCCCTTACTATGGCATTTTTGACATTGATCTTTATCTTTAAGGTCATACCAGCAATCCAAAATGTCAATCTGCACGCACATCAGCCAATTCCGTGGAATCAACCTATGTCGTACATAAACATGGACTTTGATAACGTGAATTTGACGTCACAGAAACCATGCCAGCACAATAACAAGTTTGATTGCAGCGAAACAAACGGTTGCAACATTTCACAGTAAACGAAGATGCTATAGCGATATCTAATGGAAAAATATAAACTTTATTTGTCCTGCTGATAAAACTTTTAGGATAATCTGAATTATTGATTTAAACAGGGCTGAACCCATACGCTACAGAACTAATTTTCACTGCGCCATTTCCGCCGAACAAAATGGAGCTTTTTGGTACATAGTACCACGCATAATGCTTCTTACATACACCCAGCCATGATTGGATTCTCGAATTGTGGCGGACATTCCTGAATGCCAAAACGTTAGTGGACATCTACAAACCATATACAATCAGTGTCCAAAATATGAGTCATTTACATCAAATCAATAGTCTCCATTGTTGACATCTATGTACCATAGGCAAACAGTGTGCAAGATATGATTGACCTACTTCGAAACATGTAAGAGATGGAAGCTTTTTTGCCCATACAACCGGAATTTGAGTATTTTAACCTTGACATTTGTCTCAAATGCCATGCCTGTATTCCAAAGGCATTTATGTTTAGCTATACACATATCAGGCAAACATTGTATCAAATAAAAAAATAACCTCTGTAAAATTGTAAGAGGATTTGGAAAGCTCAGAGGTAAGGACTTTTATTTTGAAACCTATGTTGGTATTTAAAAGCTATAAACTTGTGCTAGGTATGAACACCCTTAACACTTTACTCCATAATAGCGCCTTTTGACGCCTTTGAAATATCAAGTATTTAAAATTATTATGGAAAATGGAAGTTTTGGTCTTTTGGAGCAATTGCTCCATTGTCCATAATATTTTTAAAAGTATTCAAACTGTGTGGCGCCGTGTGCCCTTCACTATAGTGTAGATTTTATTTTCTTGTCCTTTGGGATCATGGGTTTCTTTGCTGAACTTTGAAACTATTAGAGGGTCACTGATGAAGCCTAATTGGCAAAAACTAGCTAGTCTGGCCCACGAAATATGCTCACTCTGTTTTCAGTTATTTGGTGCAGTCTTTGCTTCCAAAGGATACATATTTAACTTTAATTTTTCTTCATTTTTACAATGTTGTCTAAAAATAGAAAATGGTGGGATCATGGGTTACATTGTGGAACTTTAAAACTATTAGAGGGTCACTGATGAAGCCTAATTGGCAGAAATTAGCTAGTCTGGCCCACGAAATATGCACACTCTGTTTTCAGTTCTTTGGTGCAGTCTTTGCTTCCAAAGGATACATATTTAACTTTAATTTTTCTTCATTTTTACAATGGAACATTGATCTGACACCTATCTCCGAAGGCGAGCGCCTTTGATTACAATAAAAGGTGAGCTCACGTCCCAAGCCTCAAAACGGATTTTATGTATATTTAACCTTTGACTCCAATCTAGTCAACTGCTTCAATTTACACACAATACGTGGCCGCAGTCAATAAATGAGACGAAATACTGTGATACAAGCCAGAATGCATGTCTAAAGTATAACTATTGCCTTGGCGTTGACCCTGGGCCATACTGGTAATCTAAAACCTTCGATACTATTTACACAACATAGGCACTTATTCTGCTAGACGAGAACACCTTATGTCAAAATAAAACTGGAGTTATGGTTATTAGTTATAAGCCAGACTTTAAGTAAATGTGACCTTTAATTTTGATTCGAAGGTCATGTTGTAAATCCGAAACCTTTCTTGTTATCCACACAACATAGTTAAGCATTGAAATAAATATGAACATCGTCAGCCAAAAATTGAAAATGCAGTTTGTAGTAGGAGCAAAACCGACTAATTTGACAGACTACAAGAGATCAGACATTTTCCAAAAGAGTGGATATTAGATAGAGGATCTCACATGAGAGCTCGTTTTATTAAATTTATTAAACGGGTTTGGGAGCAGAGATAAAATGCGAGGCTTGCCAATCATTTTATCTCTTTTTCGCAACGAGTTTAATAAATTCAATAATACAAGAGCACGAATGTTAGATTTTATCTATCATATGACATTAAGATTATTTTGAAAGTAAGAAAGAGGGCAAAGATCAGGAAGGAAACGATACAATCAAGTACCACACCTGACCCAGGATACCAAAGGGAAAGTAACAAACTCACAATTAGACATCACAAAGGTTTAAAATCTCATTTCTGCCGTAAAATGTTATCATTTTGTTATCATGTATGCAAAGTTGTTATTGGCGTCATAACGTTTCACGAAAATATGTAAACCATTAGTGGTTTACCGATTATATTGCATGGCCCAGACACGACGTCATATGATTAAACACATGAGGACTCATATTATATCCTGTATAAAAATAAAAGTTTTTTTCTACCAACAGCAAACTTAATTTTACAAAATGTTAACAATGAAATACTACGGTGGGTACCCTAGCTACTAGTTGCCTTACCTTTTATGCAGAGCTCTCCAGTGTACCCACATTTTGGTTTATCAGGTGGTACCCCTTTGATCCAGCGGATTTCTGTACCTGGTGTCATTGTATAATTCAACCTGGATCCGAGAAAAATACCAACTCTCTGAAAAGGGAGATGTCCTCATCCTTAAGCTTGGATCAATTGTCTATAGCCTTGTTCATGTGTCTATGGCACCAGCATGTTCAGTGTGTTCAAACAGTTTCATTCTGATGGATTATCCTATACATATTAATACGTAGTGAACACACGCGCGCGTTACCATAGCGACTTTCCGATGTCGATGCGCTTCGACGTAATTACGACAGAGTTCTGACGTAATGTGTTTGCTGGGAGAACTTTTGACAGCTAAAGAAAACCTCCCCAACCCATCTATGATATTGATAACCATGGTATATGCATGACCAACCTTCGTGTTCATTTGATATGCAAAATCACTATGTTTATCGTGTAAAATAATGTTCTACACCTTGACCAAGCTTCCCACTAACATATATTGTGTAAATGCATTATAGACGTTTAGTTTGAAGGATTTGCAGATTCAAGGTTGTGAATGTACTTTTACATGAAAAAATGAAGCATCCTTGTTTGTCTATTTACATTTGAAGGTATTAACTGCATTCTGCACGCTCAAATCGTCTGAGAGCATACTGATCAGACAGATCGGATAAAACACTGTTATATGGACCTATTTAAAATTCTTTCATGGTAAGACAAAGTTGAGGAATTAATAAAACAATATTTTAGCCATATAACTGATATAGTATCAAGATACACTTTTTGGAGTAGTAGCACGTGTATGTTAAACCATATCTACCTCTCCTTTGCCTTTGGGATAGAAAATCATTAGTTATGTTTTTGAATGATATATATGTTCGTCCATTCAAAGTCGCTAAAATTATTGCCATATTACAGATTGAAATTTTGATTTTATCTTAAATTATTTCACGCATTAGCAGGGCATCCTCTTTGATAAGTAAGAATCTATGTACATTTGACGGCAAAATGCAAAAATATATTTTAACAGATGATAACGATCACCACCATGGTCTTAGACCAGGCCCGAGATTATAAAACTTTTTTGTGTTCAACTCAACTGAGCATGAATTTCAACTGCTCATAAAAACTATAAAACCAACAAATGCAGACGTTTTGCTTTATGTCTCTCAAATGTTGTATTTATCCAGCTAATAAATGTTAAAATGCCAACAATTGTTGACATTTTAGCATTTATGAGCAGGATAAATTTCATGCTCAGTTGAGTTGAGCATGAACGTTTTTATAATCTCTGGGCCTGGTCTACTTCAAAATCAAACAACAAAAGTTTCACAAAAGCACATGTTCGTCTCAGCCTTCTCTGTTTGCCTAGATGCGACTAATATACAGTCCAATAATACCAATTCTTTAGTGAAACCCATTGAGTTTGTGTGTACCTGAAATTTCTGTTCTTCCGCGTCTACCATATCTAGCAGCTCAAAATCTGCTATACGAGTTCCTGTTTCGTCTAGCGCAACTGACTGGTCAAGCCCTACAATAGATATTTAAAGTAAGTAATGGTGCAAAAATTAGGAAACGATACAATAAAGTACCACACCTGAACCAGGATAACAATGGGAAAGTGACAAACTCACAATTAGCCTACCGTCCTTTTTATAGGACAAAGACAAACAGTGCAAACCTAAATCAGACGCCACATATTATAACATACAATCTCCACAAGCTAAGAAATGGTGGTTTTATATGCAGCTGGAATGTTTATTGTCAGTAGCAAGGTAAGGAAGAAGGCAACGATCAGGAATCGATATAATCAAGTACCACACCTGAAGTTAAGAAACTAATCTAAATCACTTAACTTAATTCTTAACTTATGAAACCGACTCCAGACATTTCAGACACCTATAACTTGCGGTTTACGCTCAGGTTCCATGGACAATCGACTGTATTTCTTTTACACTTGATGTCAAATATCACAAACTCTAACGAAAGTCCTCCAACGATCGGTTTGAATTAAAAACTGAATCACCAAAAATTCTGTGTTTAACAGTCATTTATGAGTGTCTGTGGTAGAAAACGCTTCACAAGTATATGATATCTCTAGTCTAGTTTATGTAAATTCGCAGTCTAATATTGGTTCTTAAACTTGCTTTTTTTATGTGTTTTCCTATTGATTTTTGGGGACAACTTCTAATTCATTAATTTTAGCAAAACGCATTTGCGATTAAATTTGTTAATGGTTATACCAAAAGAATCCAGTATCTAAAAGTAAGTGAGTATAATCAGGAAATACCACAATCACACACTAACATGCTGCAGATATCATTGTACATATACAGTATATATGCTTAAATTTAGCATTTGGCACTTAGCTAAAAAAAACTAAACTCACGACCGTCCGTTTTGGATAAACAGACTATAACATAAGAAATCACAGTATATTTGCCTGTAAACGACCATGCATAAAGTAGATATGCATGCATAGTAAATTCTGAATGTGTTTTAGATAGTATCATGCTGCGTGTTTCTTAATATAAGTTTGAAAGACGGCAAAGTCAGGAAACGATACAATCAAGTACTACACCTGACCCATATGGGAAAGTAACAAAAATACAATAAAATTACCAACAAATTAAGGGTGGCATTTATATAAAAGTGTGTTTGATTAATGCAATTAGTCATTAATACTAATTAGTCCAATATAACAGATGGTGTCATCTTATTGGTTGAGTGGCAACACACTAATAAATCTTGGTCTACCAAAAATACTAAAATTACAAATGGTGACGCAATTCAAGACAAGAAAAAAACTAGCCGTGCCTTTCAGAATAGATTAAAGCTTAAATATAGCAAAAAGGTATCATTTGATTGCTTAAGTAGCTACAACCTCTTAATTCTAGCCATACCAAAGATATTAAATTACATAATGATGGAAAATGCAAGACATGAAAAAGACTTGTCACGTCTTACAGACTGAGAATGTCTTCAGGATTAAGATCTCAGTCTGATCAGTTAAGTGCTAGACAAAAGATTCAAAAAAACAATCTGATAAGATAAATGCTACAGATAAGATTCAAGATAAAAAAACTTATTTATTAAGATAAGCAAAAACAAAAGATCAATCTGATTGCTTACATGCTGCAAAAAGGGATTCAAGCTATCATTCTGCTACTAAAAAGACAGCAGTATATCAAACTAATCTAGTTAATTCTATAAACGTGTAAATACGATAAGCTGGTTATCTCTAAGAGATTCAAGGTATTGAACATATTGTATATGCTACAAAGAGTTTCATGGTTACAAACTGAGGTTTACATACAAGAACAGGAATCAAACTGATTGGATTAGTGTTATACACAGCTAATTTTACAAAGAAGCAGATCAATAAAACCCTATTGAATATATAGAGGATCTTATATAAAACGAGAAGAAGAAAAGGGATAAAATGCGAGGCTTGCCGAGTATTTTATCGCTTTTTTCGCAAAAAGTTTAATAAATTCAATAATACAGGAGCACGAATGTAAGATTTTATTTATCACAAGACATCAATATTTCTTAAAAATCGAATTTTGGCCAGAAAACGTCAATATTTTGCTATCTTTAACACAGCGTTAAAATGGACGTCATTACTTTACTAAGTAAGAAAGACGACAAAGATCAGGAAACGATAAAATCCAGTACCACACCTGACCCAGGAAACCACATGCAAAAGAAACAAAAATACAATAAACATCACCAACAAGAGCCAAGAGGTCAGCCCTTTTCCAGCTGGCGACCACAAGGCAGCAATGAACAGACTCGAAAGCATGACAAACACAAGACATAAATAACACAAATGACCCACAAAAGAAGTTCTGCCTTGGAATGGTCAGTAAAAGTATTTTACTGGAGGGCTTAAACCGGTTTCACGGCGCCAACCTGAGCCTTAGTTCAGTTGTTCATCAAGACACATAAATGTTTGGTTTGTGTGAAAACAAGTGGTTTATTAATTGTGTTGCATGACGTTATATCAGTCCCAGGCGCGACGTCATGTGATAAAGTCATATACAAAATGGTGAAAACAAAAATGTTGGATAACCCACAGAATCACATATTGTAATGAAAGGTTACGAAAATATTTCCTGATCAAATGTATTTTCAAACACTTTTTGTCGCATTGATTTTAAATGTATAACATACCTATCAAATATAGTAATATACAAAATAGTTAAAACAAAAAGGTGAGATTACCCACAGAATCCAAAAAATATGATGAAAGGTTAGTAAAATATTTTCTGGTCAAAGTAAGTAAGGGTGCGAAGATCAGGAATCGATACAATCAAGTACCACACCTGATCCCGGATACCAATGGGAAAGTGACAAATTCAAAGTTAGACACCACAAACGAGAGCCTAGAGGTCAGCCCTTTCCCAGCAGGTGATCACAAAGCACATATAAACAGACGCGCACAGAGACATAGCAAACACAAGACAGAACAAAAGCATAAAAGATCCACAAAAGAAGTACCGCCTTGGAACGGTAAGTAAAATATTTTACTGGAGGGCTTAAACCAGTTTTACATGCATTTCAAACACTTTTTGTCACACTGATTTTCAATGTATAACAAACATAATATTTCTATAAAACAAATAATTATATTGAAAAAGCATATGCCTCTGCATCCTCCTGAGAAGATATTCAATTCAGGTACTGTATTTTGTATTGCTTTTATAGAAACTATGTTACACTTTAGAGCCTATAAGGGGCGGAACAAGTCCTTGCAAATAAGAAAGCTGACATTTTCCTACGAGGGGCATTTGGAAAGTTCGTAGTATGACATCATAACTCTACAATGCGTTGATAAAATGCTATCAAAATACATTTTTGTAAATTAGAATTCAATGGCTTCTTGATGATTTGATCTCTGTCAAAAAGGATTTAGCGTGCACGTTCAGCACGTGTTCAAAATGAGTAGGTGTTTATACACTGGCGGATGTTTCAAGCGAATTGTTTGGAAAAAAAATCAAAGGAAATTCGAGGACCAAACTTACGACCATGATTTGAAAACAGTCTTGATTTTGGTGCCTTTTTTATTTAAATACGAATTTTTGCGATCAAGGCTCCCACGACCTAAATCTTTACATCCAGAAGAGAAATGGTCAACTTTAAAAAATGAGACTTTTTGCAACTTTTTTTTAGACTTGCACCATAAATTTTGTTGCTACAGGAGCACGAAATATGCATATTGAGTATAAGTTTTTGCGTTATTTGTAGCTAGTAATATATTTAAAACAATTCTTCTCACAAAAATGTTGACCTGTTTAATTTTACATTCAATGAAACTATTACTGATGTCGCTACCCCTACTTTTCAGGAAGTGGGTGGGGTAACTCAACCCCTCATATCTTGTTGAAGGCATAATATTTACTAATGGTATCACGCTTACCATCACAAAATTGATTGAATTCTACGCTCAATGTATTTTTACTATTTTGTGTGCCACTGTTTTCAATTGAAATAAACCAGAATGTCAACTTACAGCTAAACTCTGTTTACCACTGCATGTTATATACATAAGGAATCTTTCAACGCATACAGCATACAATTTACAACAAAAACTTAATTGTGTTAAGCGTATTCAATGTTCTGTTGTTAAATAAATTTTCAATATTATTCACAGCATGTGTGAACATTTCAGAACAATATCCTTAGTATTATGCTTTTTCAATTCGAAACGGTCAAAACAGAAAGTCTAAAAAATTGGAATTTAGGTTCTAGTTTGTATTGCAGTGAGGCAGTTTGAGTTTCTTGTCATGCTCAGCAAACATCATTTTGTAATAAGAAATGCAAGAACTTCACGGTTTATCAGACTTCAGACTCAATGACGACCATGGCATAACACTTTCATTGGTGGGTCAGTGCTTGATGTTTGTCTTTGCATGAGTCCACCATGGCTCAACTTTGGGGTTTTTTTTTGTTCTGACAATCTCTGAGTTGAGAGCCATTTTCTTTTTTCATCACAATATGTTTATAAACTTGATTGTTTATTGTGATGATACATTGGCTAAGTAGGGAAGCCTCTGGTTTAACAACCACAGAATCTAGAATAAATATTTGTGAGTAAAATTAATTAAAGCCCCTAGTGACTTCAGTTGAGTGTCCTAAGGCAGTGGCTCTGTTGCGTTTGATTCATTGTTAGTTGTTGCCCACATTGGATTTTTTTTTTTTTTGGGGGGGGGGGTGTGAAATGTATATTTGGTTCTAGCTTTGCTATTTGCTAATTAGTGTCGTTTCTAGCTTTGTAACCATCTCACTTCATGCCTTTTTACTGTAAGTGTTTTGTGTGTCTTCCCCATGCTGCCATGGGTTGGTCTGCAGTGTGGCATTTCCTGGTCATACTCACTTTTTCATGTGATTTTGCTTATCTCAATTTTTAAAAATCCAAACTGTACGTACCATCAGCAGGACTCTGCTGTAATCTAGCAAATGGTCATTCATAACGATAGTTCAGGTACAAATAATTATAAATAGGGTTGAAGACGTGCAAAATCCATTTGTACGATAATTAGCAACAAGAGCTATCCTACTTTCCTTTTTTTAATTATGCGACAGTAGCATAGCACATGTAAGAAGAGTTTCAATGATACCATGTTGTGTCTGATGTTTAATTTATTTTAACCCTCCCCCTCCCTCAAAATAAAAAAAAAAAAACAAAAAAGAGTGAGTCTGGTCAATATCGACCAACACATGGTACTGTGAGGGAGAAGCAGTAGGGGTAGATTCTCGGCAACAGCGCTAACGAGGACATAGCCTTCCTATCAGAGAGGTCTAATCTTGATTCACGACATCTTTGACCGATAATTAATTAGGATAAAAACATGGAAGGCATTATCGTCTACAATGTTGAATGGAATCTTTTTTTCCCTGGAATGATGTTTTAATGAATTATTTTAGAGAGAGAAAAAGCATATAGTAAAAAGACACTCCTTCCTGACTAGATCTAATGAGCTAATTATGATACCTACTTATACATCTCCTCTGGGTATTGTATGACAATACACTGTACTTAATCCGTATACTAGGTCAATGGTCAGCTTATATGCTATTTGTTTGTATAAAAGCACATATACAATCCATTTGAAGTGCTTGACCTTAGATCATCAAACTGAAGTTTGAATTTCAGAATAAGGCGAGGACATTACGAAAAAAAACAAACGCAACATTTCATTTAAAAAAAGAAGGATGGGGTACAAGCCTGCTGCGTTTTTTATCTTTTTGCTTGTACAGCGATACATTAGAAATATAGTACCTTTATCTCGCGTAGAATCGTGTTTTCTGAGTCAATACTACTAGTTTGTGAAACATAAATATTCAGCTCAGCAATACAGTGTCACGTAGCGCAGTCCTTAAGATTTTGCTTAATACCACATGAAACGCACGCTGCCTGTGTTTGAATTAAAACTTCTACCTTTGAACGTCATTGGAGTCCTTAAGCAAGACACTTAAAACATTGCTTAGTATTGGACCAACCAAGGAAACGCCCCAACATGACTAAAAAATTGCTGATGCTGATATAAAGCATTAAGTATAACAAACACTCACACCAATATCCTTAAAATAAAGATGATGACTTATTGTCTTGTTTTACAAAAAAAAAAAAAACACAAAAAAAAAACACAACTGAACTAAAAGAATTTCTTAACATTTGGGGTTCTGTATATTTTATATAGATATTGTTTAGCTCGTGGGATTGTGAAATTAATCGCATCAATGCATAAAGGCACTCCTTAACCCATTTATGCCGAATGTATTTCCAGTCCTTATCAATTGGACGAGTTTTTCCAATTCTAAGGGTTATTTGGTCGTATTTTTTTTACATTTTTGTACAAATTTTAAAAGAAACTTCCGTTTGCAAACAGTTGAGAACCTGATCAGAAGCCGCTATTTGCGGCGTCTGGTCTGGTTTTGCACTGTTACCGATGTCCCACAAAGAGAACGCTAGGCTTATATGGGTTGAACTATTATGCGCAGCTATGAAGTAGGGCTACACACCGAAATTTTGGCTGCACCATCTTTGTCTTCACGTACATCAAAGGCTCAGCATATGCGATGAACTATAACATTTAATGTACTAGCCCATGAATACCTTCAAAAGTGGAGCCAAAGAAAGTTCTAGCAATCATGTAACCATCACTTGTGTCGTTTCCCTCCGTAATAGCTTTGTGATACGCTGCACCAAGATACAGAACACCTTCGTAGAATGATGTGATGAAATAGTGAACCTTGAATGACAAACAACATTAATAATAAACAATATGATAAAATTTAATAAAAACAATGCAAAAATAAATGTAAGGTTGGTGAACATATTGAAGGCTAATAAACCCATAAAAGGAATTTTGGCACAGTGAATACATACGTAAAATGCTGCTTTATGCAGTGTTCCATCAGGGTCTGCACAGTTTTCTAGGTCAAAGAATACTCTAAAAACTACAATTGATGTACATGTATATTAAAATTCTCTCGATTCAGCTAAAAAATTGTGACAAAAGTTAGATAAGAGTACAATATGCAATTGGACAAAATGTCAAATGGAAGTTATATGTAATTGGTTACAATAAAGAGCCACACCAAGCTGAGGATGTTTGAAGACATAAATTTTCTAAAAGTCCACTAAGTTTCATTGAAAATAAAACCTGTTAGCGCTCTGACCATTGGGGGCTTTTTTTACGTGGCAGCCTATAAATTACCTGCTACAAATGATTTGTATTTGTGTTAAAATTGACCAGTAGAGTTTAAAGGTCTCATTTTGCGGTCATAATTTCAGCTCCTTAAAAGTAATATAAATAGAGAATACTAGGTGAGTGTCTTTTGTTATCAAGTTTACCAGGCAAGGCTTTGAGAACGCTTGTTGACATCGCGAGGCTTGTCATCTTTCGAAATTTCCGAATTAACTGTATTCTGTGCCTCTTCATCGAGGTGACGGTGGTTGGTCTGTGGTAGTAATTGTGGCATTTCCTGGTCATAAACTCTTGCTTTTTTAAACTGATAACAATGTGCTCAACCCCCCCCCCCCCACACACACACACACACAGCCAGGTGGGAAAAAAATCTTAAGTTAATTAGTAAAATCTTACAACTTCATAATGGCAATATACTGACGGACTTTAATTACGCAACACTAATTTCCCTTTATATCTTTCAAAAACAGCTGTATGTAAAATTTCTTTGCTTCAATGATGTAAACCTAAGTTGGCTGCTTCAGCAAACACTTAAGTTTTAAATGCACAACTAAACTGGACAGCGTTATTTGCCCCGTAAGAATTTAGCCATTTAAACATTTCTTAAGTAGAAGAGATTTTAAGCTATTGAATGAAAGGGTACACCCTGATAGCCATCATATACGTAAATAAGCTGTATCGCAGACCTGCCAATCAATATGAGAGTGATTTCTCGATGACTAACAAGGTCTATGATACAAATTTGATGCTTCTAGTGGTTCTTGAATTATAGAATTGGGAAATCTTTCATTCATAACATTTGGTCACATGAAACAGTTGACCCCTATCTCAAAAAGTTAACATTTTAATGCGTTTAGTTCATCTTAGTTGGACAAGTTTTCCATGTTTTACTAACAAATGAATGCTCTTTAACATACAATCAAAATTATTGTTCTGCCTTCTTTTTCGAGACATAAAATAAAGCTGTAATTCAAGTGTTGCGTTTTTAATGTACGTCCGTATATAATTAGTACATGAAGTAGCGTGTAAGCTTTAACCCACTCTCTGCCTAAAACGCTTCATAACGTGGGCACTTAAATTTTTTGACAAGTTAAGCAGTGTATGTTTTGCTCTGTAACAAATGCCTAATTTGGTATGACATATTGACAATAAAATATAAATAATAGTAAAAAAATAAAATAAAAAAGAAATTTACTTACGAGCTCATTCTTCTGAAATTCAAAACCATAATCATAGAGGGCCCTCGATTTGATCTCCTCCTGAAACACAGTGTTGTTTACTGCTGGGTTTAGCAGTGACAGGATTAACACAGACTCGTAGGCTTTCTTAAGATGCCGGTCCATATCGTCTCCTATATCAGACAAAATATGACAAAATAATGAATACAACGTGCTACAATAGTGAATAAAACATGACAAAATAGGGAATAAAATGTGACACAATAGTGACTAAAATGCGACAAAATAGTGAATAAAATGTGACAAAATAGTTAATAAAACGTGACAAAATAGTGAATAAAATGTGACAAAATAGTGAATAAAATGTGACAAAATCATGAATAAAATGTGACAAAATAGTGAATAAAATATGACAAAATAGTGTATAAAATGTGACAAAATAGTGAATAAAATGTGACAAATAATTATTCTTACACACCTCACCTATATAGCCAATGTTAAAACATGGTATTATATGAAACAACAAAGTCACAGTTTTGAAAGCACGAGGAAAGCGTTCGCTGGCTGACGTCAATTGCCACTGCAAAATTGCTTCAGTCATGACATAAAAAGATGTAACATCGTTTTTACGCATGAAAGGCGTTACAAATACATGTAAACGTATGCGAAATAATTCAACCATTGCAGGGTTTCTTCAGTGCAATGACGGACAGTTGGAAGAAGTTGAAGGCTTCAAATGTGTCTTCGTCGTACATTGTGTATTAGAATCGTAATACATCAGCTCGTGTGTGTGTGAATTGTGTCGGTCAGTGGTACGAAGATAAATTACTTGCGCTGCACGCTTGTGATTTGATCTTCTTTACAACTGACCTTCAAACAGTGAATTATTATTCATTTATTCACTCCTAGAGCTGATCTATTTCTAAAAAAAATATGACAAAATGATTAATAAAATGTGACAAAATGTATAAAAGTGACAAAATAATGAATAAAATACGACCAAATAATAATTATAACACACCTCGCCTATATGGCTAATGCTCAAAATCGTGCGTTATATGAAACAACAAAGTCACAATTTTGGAAGCGCGAGGCTGACGTCTATTTCCACTAGAAACTGTTGTCCGTCATAGTGTTAGACGGTGTAACATCCTTTTGATGCTTTTGCTGTTGTCAGGCCCACCCTGGCTTAACTGTTGGATTTCATTTGCTCCTGTATTTTTGTGTGCACTGCTGAGTCTGTACCTTTGCTTTATCTCCTTTTTTATATCTTGATTTACATTTTCAAGGAGATAATTTATGGATAAGTAAGGGATCTTGCATGCAAACCAAACATATATGTGCCTTGATCCACATTAGAACGAAGTGCAAGGTTGGTACCGTGAAACTACTTAAACCCTCTAGTAGAAATATTTTTACTGACCACACCAAGGCGGTGCTTCTTTTGTGGATCATTATCGTGTTTGTCATGCTTTCTTGTCTGTTCATTGCAGCCTTGTGGTCACCTGTTTGGAAGGAGCTGGCCTCTTGGCTCTCTTGTGTGTGATGTTTTGTTGTGTTTTAGTCACTTTCCCATGTGATGTCCTGGGGAGGTGTGGTACTTGATTGTATCGATTACTGATCTTTGCCTCCTTACTTACTTATACGAAGTAAGTAGAGATAACTGACTTGATGAACATTAATCAAAAATGTTTTTGAGCAATTTGAAAGTCTTAGCATGCAATTTCTGTATGATGATTGTAATGTAAAACTACAATTGTATGCAAGTAAGTAAGGGTGCAAAGATCAGGAATCGATACAATCAAGTACCACATCTGACCCAGGATACCAATGGGGAAGTGACAAATTTACAGTTAGACACCACAAACGAGAGCCAAGTGGTCAGCCCTTTCCTAGCAGGTAACCACAAAGCACATATAAACAGACGTGCACAAAGACATAGCAAACACAAGACTGAAAAAAACACATAACAGATCCACTAAAGAAGTACGGCCTTAGAATGGTCAGTAAAATATTTTACTGGAGGGCTTAAAACGGTTTAAGGGCGCCAACCTCACCCTTAATTCAGATGTGGATATAGACACATAAATATTTGGTTTGCATGAAAGACCCCTAACGTATCAATACATCATCTCTTAAAACATATAAATCAAGATATAACAAGGAGATAAAACAAAGATATGGACTAAACAGTAAATAAAACTGAATACCGTAGAAAATGAAATCCAACAGGTAAGCCCCGGTGGGCTGACAAACAGCCAAAGCATCAGGCCTCCAACATCTCATTAAAAGATAAGTCTTCAAGTAGGAACCATCATAGGGTCTGAAGTTCGACCCACCGGCGTGTAATTAAAGAGGAAAGCAAAGCTGCCAACTGTGATTGGGTTGACAACCAAGCATGCAGTCTGCTGCAATACATTAATGTTGTAGCCAATCTTTTTATAATGGGAAATTATTTTAATGAACTGCGCTGAAAAATTATCAGAGCCAACAATCTTCTTCAATTTATACACCAAGTCACCATAGAAATCAGGTTCCGAAAGTCCTTGGCGCAAGAGAGATTTTAGTCCAATTTGGAATTTAGAAATCAAATCATAGTATCGTCTATAAAATTTAGAAAAGGTTTTGCGAAGTTTATGATACCAATAGCCTTGTTTAAGAAGTTTCTGAGTTAACGATTTATTGCGAGTGTTGAAGTCAGCAACATAGCTGGATGCTCTATCAAAACGAATGAGTTGAGAGATATAGACTCCATAGGACGTAGAGCGAGGAACATCACCATCTAATGGAAAATTGACAATTTCAAAATCAAAGTCGTCACGTTTATCATAATTTTTGGTAGAAACAATATCATTAGAAATAGACGAATGCAAGTCTAAAAATGCGGCTTCGGTGTCAGAGGTATTGGCTTTATTAAGTTTGAGCTCTGAAGGGTATATTTGACTTACCAAATTGACAAAATAAACATTATTAATGTTTAAAATATCATCAAAATATATGGATGAAGTGTTAAACGCATCAATAACATCAGCCTGATTACCATCAGAAATAGACATCATAAAGTCCCTCTCATAACAAAACCGGAATAAATCTGCAACCAGGGGAGCACAATTAGTGCCCATAGGTATCCCAACTACTTGTCTATACAGCTTGGTGCCAAATCGAATATAAATGTTGTCCAACAAAAAGGTCAGCGCACCACATACATTTTGACATGACCATACATAATATAATTTTAGTTTTTTTTTCTGAAGTAAAAAATGCATTTTTTTCATTACATGCAAGGTAAGGAGAGCCTTCTCTCTGGAAGGTTCTTTCAATAAGATCAATAAGTTTATATTTAACTAAATTATGAGGTAAAGTTGTGTAAAGAGTAGAAAAATCATAAGTAGACAAACTGGTTGCATTAAAAATCTCTAGCTTCAAGTTTATCTAAAATTTCACCTGAATTTTTAATAGACCAAATAGGTTTTTACCAGATCTCTCATATACTTTTTCACAATACTTGATAACATGTTTTTTTAACAGCTGTAAGGTTAACAATTTAGAAAGTTCTGTTGTCGTACAAGAGCTAGAATTAGCAATAATTCTTGCTTTATAGATTTTTTTATCGAGTTTAGGTAACCAGCACAATGTAGCAACTTTGTTTTGATTTTCATTAGTTTTGACACTGAAATGTGGGGCTTTATGACAACCATGCCCATCGACAATCACCCTCTCACTTAAAAAAAGGCTTCAGTTTATAGGCATTAGTGTCAACAAGCTAACGCTTAAGAGTATTAATATAATACAATCGTCAAACAACTACAACATTGTTAGCAGCTTTATCTGCTGGAACCAAAACATAGCTCATATGAAAATCCTGGATACCTCGTGTAAGATGACAAAAAGAAGATTTAGGTTTAGGGGGTAAAAGGTGTGTATTACTAGAGTAAAATGAAATACGAGTATCAGTAATTTTAAAAATGTTAATCTTCCAGTCCTTCAAGGCATCAGGTTCAACATTTTCCCGTTTGCACCAACGATTACTAAAGTCATTTAAAGAAACAGCGATCTCTCTACGACATTTAGGAAACTCAATAATAGAGGGAAATCTATAATTAGGACCTTTAGAAATAATATTGCGAACTCTAGCATCAGGAATGACATTTAGATTACCTGTAATAACATGCCCTGCAGAGGGATATAAATAATTAGAATTTTGACAATTTCAGGAGTCAGGAGTATTGGAATCTATATCTATATCAGTTACAATTTTATTAAAGTTAAATATTGTAACCTAATTGTTTTGTTATTTTTATAACGAATGATAGGAGTTTTAGAATTATTAAAGTAATTTAGAATAGATGAAATCACTAAATTATCCTTGAAGATACTATGTAAATCAATAAAATCAATACTTTTGTTAATGAATGAAATTTTGATAAAATGTCGTTTATGGTAGACCTCAGAATCTATATAAGGACTAAGGAAATGTTGAACATAACACCTTGTAAGAAGTGCTGCTTTATACAAAACGCTTTACTTGATCATGAAAGGAGAATGCATTTCAAATTGCAGTTTTCTATTTCCTTTAATTCGAAAAACAGAAACAGTGTTTTCAACTCATACCTTTAATCAGTACTTGGCCATTATATTATGAAAAGCCTTTTCATATAATTCGAGGACTGGACCCACTGCCCTTTCCGTGTGGTTATATTCACATTTTCTTTGTAACGTTTATCTGGCCATTTTATGCACAATCGTTTATTAAGACTTGCGAGGATAACTACGGTGGATTTGTTCATAACATCAACTGGAAGTTTTTGTTTTTTAAATTCAACCCTTTTAAATAATTGTTTTACCGAGTATTCTTCAAAGTGCATATGATACAGATAAAATGCACTTGCAGGTAATATAATCAAGAATGCCTTACGGTAATAGACATATGAAAACTGCATGGGTCTTGCAAAGATCATTAATTAGCGTCGTCCTCCTCAAGCAGAAATAATTAATTGGATCATCCCAAGAAGTGCCAATTATTATATTGCAAAAAGAACACAAATGTTGAACAATTTTGGCTTTCGAGCAAGTGAGTCTTGGTTCTGTTAGTATTGCTTTATTGTGTGTCGCTGCTCTTATTGTTTGTGTTAAATTTGTGTTTGCTTAATGTATTTACATGATTTTTGCGAAAAGCATTTTATACGTTTAATGCCAACGAAGTATTTGTATTGTATTGTATTGTTTAGTCCATGCTTGATTTAATTGATTTAATGCAGTCTAGTTTTGCAATCATTTGTTCATGCACGGATCCAGAAAGTTTTGCCAGAGGAGGTCAAACTTTGACAACGTCTTTTTGTGTGTGTTTTTGTTGTTGTTTGTTTTAGTTGATGAGAGGAGAACAGAGGATACGTATAACACTAAAAGCGGACCATCATCGGTCCACCAGCGAAACGCCATTTCATCAATGTGCCGTTAATTGGTCTGAGGTGTGTAATTGTGGTATTTCCTGATCATACTTACTTACTTTATAAGCCCTGGACCTTTCCCCATATGATCCAAGCTGCTGGTGGGATGTTAAACATAAACAATATATTAAAACCCCTTAACTTCTAACCATATTTAAGTCAAAACGAGCACCTAACTGGGTATGTGAAATATAGGATTAGACTACTCCTCCAAGATATATAAAGCAGACTGATCAAAGCATACTAAAAATGGACTGTTTCGCGAGGGTTTTATTTTTCGCGAAACTTCGCAGAATAAATGGCATTTTGTTCCGTTTACTGATGTAGATAAATCATGCTCAAGTTGCGAATTTTAACGTCGCAAAGGTGTCATTTAGATAAAAAAAAATCTCGCGAAAAGTTTTGAATTGACAGTGTCATGATATTTGAATGTGGTCTTTTCATGGGGTAATTCAAATTGATAACCATCGTTAATATTTCTTATATAGTCTACGATAATGTTACGTAATTACTGGCCTTGGGAAATGTTTTATCTAGGCTATACTTGGTAAACAGTATATTCAACTCTCATGCATGGAGTCTTAGTGGTTTCTTTTTGAAGGTGTACTTCCACAAAACGCTTTGAGGCGTGACTGTAACGGTAAATGCATTGAATAAATCGAGGGTCATGCCTTAGAGGTCGTAGTAGAAGTAATAAAGCATCACCTGACAGAAAATAAACAAAAACGCTGATTCTGAGTAGTTTTCTTCAATTCTTGCTTTAGGTCTCCAACTAGATTTATAGTGTATGTACTTTATGTCACGATTTAGCGTTAAGAGGAATACCATATTGCTTGACAATATTCATCTTAAATATATCTACTATCCCAATTTTAGATTCACAAAAACAGTAAGTGAGTATGATCAAGAAATACCACAACCACAAACCGCAGTCAACCCCATGGCACCGCGAGGAAGAGCCGCTGAACCATCACGAGACACCAGGAAGACAATTTAAAATTAAGCCAAGCAACCAGCTCTCTCTTCCCCATCAAGATGATTGCTATACTAGAATGGACATAAAGTAACGTACAACAGAACATAGAACAATTACAGACTCCCACAATGGGACTAAAAATAAACAAAAAGTCAACAACAACAGAACCACTGCCTTAGAACGGACAGCAGCCTAAGCCGCCAGGGGGGGGGGGGGGGGGGGGGGCTTAAATGCATTTTACTGGTACCAAATCTTCGCCCTAGATTCTACTGTTTAAGAAATGTTCAACTCGCATGGAGGCCCTAACTAATGCAATGTATCACCATGGAGAAATACTCTAATCAAATTAACACACCATGATGAAACAAAGAAAAGTTTTGTTTCAGATTGATACATTTTCTAATCCTCTGTTCATCAGTGTTCCAATTAGCTCTATGGACAGAGAGTACAGCTGTCAGATTGACATGGTGGGTTCGAGTCTCACGACATGTCGTTATATAGATACTTTTTAAATTTTTAATTGCATTTATTTTCTTTAATTATTTTGCTTGAAATTTGCTCAAGACTTGCAAATTTTTAACACTTGTGACCACTCGGAGGAAGAAATAATAAAGATCATGACAAGCGATCATTACTTGGGCGAACTATGGACAGAATAGTTATCAACCTAGCTGATGCCACGTCGGTAGCAGCTCACAGAACAGCGAGTATGGACAGTACTACCGATACAGCCAGTAAAACAGAGTGAATTATATTGTCATTGCATTGCGTTGTAAGACAATACAATTACAAAGAAATGGGGAAAAATATAAGGAATATAAAACAAGTCATCAAATATAAAAAAAAAAACAAGAAATATTGCATTAAACAATATCATAACTAAAATATATATAGATTCTATTTAGATAAAAAATGATGCTTAAAATTTTAAATATACCCAGTCGGAACCCTGAATATGAACTAACCGTCTTACCACTACGCCACTGCCTCAGCAGTCTTAGATCCACTTACTGAAAGGTACTTGTTCCACACATTAATAAAATAATAGCGAATACACACCGAACATGACCGAATGATGTCGAAGATTAATGAGTGTCAGGTAAATATAAGCTGCGACGTGCGATTTCCAACAATGTGGTTTTTTGACAAGTGTACACTCAGACGAGCCTGTGCAGCCTCCTGTAAAGCTAAGAAACTCCAAATGCTGTTCAGTAAGTAGCTTATCACTCATAGAATATCCAAATGACTAGCAAAGGCTCTGATCAGTCTGCGCGCTGGTCGCACATACCACATTGTTGGAAATCTCATGTCACGGCTCAATTATTGTCTAGCAATACATAGCTCTATTCCTTGTTTATCTAATTTGCTTAAATGAAAACTTAAACTTATATTGTCAACACAATCGTGTCAAAGACTTTATTTACTCATACATGTCAATGTAACACTTTCTAAGTTATATCTGTTCCAGCAGAAACGTGGCAAAACAGTATTAACCCACGCATTTATATGCAAATAAATGATATAATATATTATCTTCAACAAAAACGTGTCAAAATCTTTACTTACCCAGGCATTTTTAATGTATTTTTATCTAAATAATGAAAATGTCTTCAGCAATGGTATTTTGATTATGTTATTTCAACTTTCAAATATACAACTAGTTGTTTAGATTATTGCCTTTTTAAATGTATGAAATTCTAAGTTTCTAGCAACCACTCTCGCTAAGGGAAATGATCTTAGAAACTGGTTGAAGCCCTCCAGTAAAATATTTTACTGACCGTTCCAAGGCGGTACTTCTTTTGTGGATATTTTATGGGGTTTTTCAGTCTTGTGTTTATTATGTCTTTGTGCGCGTCTGTTGGTCACCTGCTGGGAAAGGGCTGACCTCTTGGCTCTCGTTTGTGGTGTATAACTGTGAGTTTGTCACTTTCCCATTGGTATCTTGTGTCAGGTGTGGTACTTGATTGTATAGATTCCTGATCTTTGCACCCTTACTTATTTAATCTGGTCTGATATTTCCCCGATAATATTTATTGGACGATTTTACCAGGGCCCTTTCTTGTGCAATTTCCATCAATATTCGGCCATCATCGGCCCGTTAGTGAAACGTTTCGCTGGCGAGCAGATAAAGGCCAGCTTTTAGTTGTATTTTGATCCTCTGTCCCCCTCATCAACTAAAAAACACAAAAAAACGTCAGAGTTTGACCCCCCTCTGACAAAGCATCCTGGATTCACGCATGTATCATACCTATTTAAACAGGGCATTTTAATCATTGTCTAGACTCGAATTTACTCCTCAATAGGCTTTTTTGCAAACAGTAAAGATCCAGTTTTATTTTATCACAAGCAGTGAATTCAATGCATATCAAATGTGAGTAAAATTGGTATTTTTCTACAGAGAAAAAATATCGTACTTTTTCACTAGTGACTAAAACGATTTACTTTTTCACTGTAGAATAGAATAGAACTGTAGCAAAACAAGGCTTTCTTGGCAATTTTGTGACTGGGATTTTTTAACATAAGGTTTTAAGTGAAGTATATTTGTCAAAAATAACGCTGCGCATGTTGTGACGTCAACATCAAACATAATGACGTCACGGTTTGACCTGGCGTAGCGCCAGTTTGCAGGTGACGCCTACCGTAAGGCACACTCAATAGACTCAAAACACTCAATAGACTTTCTTTAAATGCTGATTTCTTGCGTTCTATTCGTTAAAATATGATTCTAAGCCATTTTCTAGGTGCAAACTCTGTTATACCCAATAAACACACTGCAAAAGTCAAATCGAACGAGAATCGACCAAGTAAAAAGTAAGGTTGTGATTTCTGTATTTCCGTTGAGTATAAAATGAAAAGAAAATTTACTTTTTTACGGCAAATACAATATATATTTCATCTCGTGCGGTGAAAATATCAGCATTTTCACTCGTGCTACGCACTCGTGAAAAATACTGATTTTTTCACCGCACTCGATGAAATATTTTTGGTATTCACCTGAAAAAAGTAAATATCCTCTATGTATTACCACAGAACGTGTATGTCAATATACTAAGTATAGGTTTAGATGAACATTTTTTCAGCGTAAAATTGTAAATATTTTCTTACCCATAATTTAAGCACATGTTTTGAGCACGGTTCTTTTGAGTACCCACAACATATGTTTTGGTTGGGGAATAAGAAAATTATTTTTCTGTTATGCACTCTTAACCGAAGAAACTGAAGTACTTTTAATTTGGAAATTCTAATCTATGCCCCCTACCTTTTAGAAAACTCCTGTAGGATCCCCACCAGTCGACCTCCGCCAGTTGTATAATAATGAAGACATAGTCACCCTCAGCCATTCCAAGAAGATTAGCATGGTACATCAACAGACGGAACTCCGCGGCATTCACCAGAACTATAAAAACTGAAACATACATTAAAATGATCTAATTGGTATAACTGGCGTCTTTAAATCTTTAAAAATGTTACTCATCGTCTTACACAAGAACTATAAAAACTGAGACAAAAATAAACATGAAATGATCTAATTGGTAGCATTGGTGTCTATACATCTTTAAAATGTTATACATCTTCTTACATTGTTCGATACCTAAAGTATATGCTTATACAGTACATGCCTTATTGATGTTTTTTTTTTTATTATTATTTTTGTTGTTGTTGTTGTTGTTTTGTTGCTGGGGTATATTTCAAATTGCAGAAAAACCGTTTGGTGTAAAAGATCATGATGTTCTATATGAAACAGTTTGATCTGTGGAGATTCGAAATTTAACCCTTTGTATACTGGAAACCACTAAACGGGTACTTTGGCAAATATTTAAAATTCAGATGGAATGCACCATGATGCTGCATTTCACCAGAATCTACACTGTTTGCTAAGATTTAAACAACATTCAGGGACAAAAATGACATAAAAATTTAGACAATTCTATCTGTGACCCTTAAGTTACAAATTTGGCAGTCCCATACTTATTGTATGCAAAATCCATCAGAATACGAAGGGTTAAGATGGCGACTATTATAAGCAATATATGCTAAAAACTAGTATTTTAAAGGGCATCACTGCGGTGCTTCAAGTGCGTACAAAAAACTATGTTTTGAGTAGAAATGTTCAAAATATGTTTTTTTAGTTTGGAAATGCACACTTTGTAGCATAATTTGATGTTTCAACCTGTGTTGTTTTACTTGGAATTCCTCAAAAGAGGTTCTGCCTACAGAGTTAGCGACCAAATTTGCCACATAGAATCCTGGTCAACTTCAGAGGCTAGCTAAATTATAAAAAAGTTGGATATACGTTGTAGCAAGTTAACCTTTTAAACTTTCCAAAGGGTAAACAACAAATGTGAAAAACATACTAAACATGACGGTTGCAATTTTCATATGATAGTATAAACATAAAATCCCATGTATTCTACCACCAGTCTCGCTAAGGGGAATGATCAAATTAGCAGTAATTGTCGGTAATGGAAATAAAATTTGATGGTACATGTATGTGTGAAGACGGGTAGGAACCAGAAAATTTCAATCCTTGGGTCTACAGTTCAAGTGGGAACCTAGGATTGCCGAGTTTCCTACCGGCACGGTGGACCCATAGGTTAGGATTTTCCTATCCCCAGTGAACACCAATGATGGATTATATTAACCCTTTAAAGACCAGACACCCCAAAACGGGTACTTTGGCAAACAGTGAAGACCAAGGTTGCATGCCACATAAAGCTGCATTTCATCAGGATTGGCACTGTTTGCTAAGACAAAATTAATCCT
Source organism: Loripinus fragilis (assembly GCA_964019695.1). Taxonomy (NCBI): domain Eukaryota; kingdom Metazoa; phylum Mollusca; class Bivalvia; order Lucinida; family Lucinidae; genus Loripinus; species Loripinus fragilis. The sequence goes on from OZ026520.1 coordinate 98,741,290, forward strand.
CATTTAAAAACTTAAAGATAATATATGATAGAAATTATAACCTGTGACCCTCATTACATAGAGTGGACCATCGTGACTTAACTGTTTAAAATGTTATGGGAAATTTCATTTTCTCCAATAGGGGGTACAAGTGTTTTACCTCTAGCGTGCCTTGATGCATCAATCAGTACGTCTCTAGGGCTCCAATCATTAGAGCGATTGAAGGGCACAGGATAGGCAAGAGGAAAATCGAGGTCTTCTTCAAAATCTGTTATCATACTGGGGCCCGCTTCTCTGTAAAATACCTCCAAAATGTCGTATATAATAGACACGTGCTCCCACTTGTATACCTTCAGAAGGGCTCGAACGGAAACTGAAAACAAACATTGGAAGAAATAACAATTTCAATTGTCTTACCCTAATATAGCATGACATCTTTTGATGGCGTCTGGTCAGGACATTCACTGTTTGCTACAGTGAGTAATATTAAAATTTGAATAAAGATAAAAAAAAAGAAACACCATCAGCTTGTAATGGCTCATTACGTGATCTCCCCTATATTTTCGATGGAGGCTGTTCATTTGTGGTATTTGGCGTATAGATGCCAACATAGGCTTTCTAATGCCTTTTTTACTTCTGAACAACCTAAACGATATAAACTGCGGTCATGTCAGAAAATGTGTGATGCTCTCCATTATCTTTTAGACAATATACTTATAAAATTTTGGCTCGAAATTTTATAGACAAATTGTAGGTATTTCAATGGGTACTAATTGTGCTCCTCTTGTTGCAGATTTGTTTTTGTTTTGTTATGAGAGAGAATGCATGTTGTCTCTGTCCGACAATAATCCAACTGATATTATTGAAGCTTTTAACTCCACCTCGTGGTATTTAGATAACTTACTTAATATTGATAATCAATATTTTGTACAAATGGTAGGTCAGATATATCCTAGTGATCTTCAATTAAATAAGGCGAATTCTGATATTCAAGCTCCGTTTTTGGACTTGAACCTGCCAATAACAAATGACATAGATTCTTTTAAAATTCATGATAAACGGGATTATTTTAATTTTGAAATAGTTAATTTCCCCTTTCTTGATGGAGATGCTCCTCGCTCTCCTTCCTTATGGTATATATATTTCTCAGCTTATTCGTTTTGCTAGAGTGTATTCTAATTTTGATGACTTCAAGAACAGAAACTTATTTTTAACTGCTAAATTATTAAAACAAGGTTATATATATCATAAAATTCCAAAAGCATTTTCTAAATTCTACCACAGACACTCAGAGTTAATTGTTAAATGCAACATCCGATTAAAAACTCTTCCGCAACAAGGCATATCAGAACCTATATTTTATGGTGATTTAGTTTATAAATTCAAACGAATTGTTGGAAAACCTAATTTTAGTGATCAATTCAAAAAGATTATCAAACGTTATATAAATGTTGGATATAACATGGATGTCATGCAACAGTCTGCATGCTTGTTTTCAACCCAATCACGGTTTAAAGCTATGGTTTCCTCTTCAATTGCACGACGGTGGGTCAGGCCTCAGACTCTATGATGGCTATGACGTAAAGCTTTAATCGATAGGTTGGCCTCATTTTGGCCGGTCGAGGTCTTTTAGTGAAAATGCCCAATAATTTGAACTGCATGGTAAATTTTTGTTCAAATTTTGCATACTTATACATTTTAACATCATCTAGACACAGGTTTGCAAAACGTACAGATAAGCATTATTTGGAATGTACATATTAGCTGAAGCTTTGCATAACTTTATCAGTGTCCATATAGCAAGCACTGTTTCAATTCAAACTAAGGTTTATTTAGAGAAATTCAACAATCTTATAAAATAAGACCAACAAGCTAATTCACTCTATTAGACATCTGAAAAAAGCCAACTCATCTTATTAACAGAAACATGTGTGAGTCAGTCCGTCCCTCGGTCCTTCTGTCCGTCTATAATCAGTAAGTGAAAATGCTCATAAGTCTTGAATAACATGGTATATTTTGATCCACTAATGCACCATTCTGCAGGAAATGACCAGTTTGCTTTCAACATATTCCATTTGGCTCCGGTTAATGGTCAATCTACGTTCACCACGTGTCGTGCACATTATGGTCACTTGATGATTTAAATAAAAATGTTATGACATACTTTTAACACGTGTATGCGATAATTTGGTTTTCCCAATTTTTAAAAAGTACATGTATCGAGTTCACTGGTACTATCAGGCGATAGAGAATTTACGAGCGTTTACAAGACAGAGGTTTGGACGACTCAATTTCCAGTTTGAAGAGTGAAATTTCCGATTATGAACCACTTCTGTGATGATTAGCCAGCACTCAACAGGACTCGACTTCAGACAGAAGCCTCATGCTGTACTTTTGTAAAACCCATTGAAGCCTAGCATCATTTATGTGTAACAGGGGCAAATAGTGCATAGAACGCGGCGTCTGATCAGGCTATCAGCTGTTTGCTTGCAGAACGGTATATTAATATTTGAATAAAATGAAAAATACCGCTTAGCAACCATTAAAACGGAAATGGACAGGCCCAATTAATAAAAGCTGGAAATTTCTTTTGACTTAAATGGATTAAATAGAGGATCTTACCTAAGTGCTCATTTTTTATTGAATTTATTTAACGAGTTGAGGAAACGTGATGAAATGCGAGGCTTGTCGAGCATTTTATAATTTTGCAACGAGTTTAATGAATTCAATAATATAGGAGCACGAATAGTAGATTCTATTTATCACATGGCATTAATAATTGCTTAAAATCATATTTTTGGCATGAGAAGAACGTCAAGGTTTTGCCATCATTTACGCAACCATATAACGGACGTCAATTACGTTACGTTAATAAATCTGTAAACCACTACATGTAGTGATTTATCGATTTTATTGCATGGCGTTATAACACTCCCAGATGCGAAGTTTTGTGATAAAAAGAGTTTGTTCTATAAACATCAATACACTGAATTGGCATGACCAGGCGCGTGAGATTTTTGTACTTTAGGGTATCGTATATGCGCAAAATCCTTTTTAATTGGCCATGCTGACATGTCCAGCACAGCAAGGGCTCTAACTTTTGGTCTGCGTCTTTATCGCTCTTTATACTTTGTTTATGCGGTCAGCAAAGGCTCTGGAGAACCTGTGCATTTGCGTAGACTCATCTCAGCCTTCGTTTCTCAACAATGCGATACATGTAAGTGCCAATTAAATTAATGGTACAACGTTCATAGGTTGTTTTAATTTGTACCTCAGTAAAAGTAATGACTGATATTAAAATTGCCAAGATGACCCTGAATTGCTCAACAATGGTCGACTAAAAGCTTACGCAAGGGAATATGTTATAGTACATGCAGTTATCGTAGACGTTGAATATAGAAACACACATAAAGTTAGATTGATTTCTGTACATTGCCCTAAGAACATTAAAATTGTCACTTTACAATTACTCCATTAACTCCCAGAGTGCCAATTACGACTGTACATTTCCATCGAGTGTATCAGCGCATAAGAACAAATACATGCATTTGTTGAAAATTGCACGACCCTGGGGTCTGCACTATAATCATTATGTAAGTCCGTCCGTCCGTTAGCAGTTAGTGAAACTGTTATATTTGATCACATTTTGCATACATATGCATGTCATCATTTCCTAGCCACTGGCATGCGAAACCACCTTTTTTGAAAAAACAACAACAACTTTTTGTGGCTTTTCCATGGGTGGTAACCAGTACTGGGCCGGGAGGGTTTATTAATTGTGTGTGTATTTTATGACGGGAACTCCCGAAGGCTCAACTGAAAGTGGTTTTATGGAGAAGCCGGGAATCGAATCTGCGACCCCTGGTTTACAAGGCATAGCGCTTATCCACTACACCACGGGGAACCACCTTTTTTGAACCACCTTTTTTGATGGACGAGGGTTTGCTGAGCATCAGTCCAGCCTGTTGTGATCAGTTAGTGAAAATCCTCATAACTGTTGAACCTTATGGGATATTTGGATTAAATTTTGGATGCTTACTCAAATTAATATTGTCCAGCCACTGGTATGCTAAACCATGACAAGGGTTTGCCGTGCATCATTTTGGCCGGTCAAGGTCTTTTAGTGAAAATGCTCATAACTCTTGAACCATATGGTAACCTTTCATCAAATTTTGCATACTAATAAATTTTAACACATGCGAAACGGTGACTTAGGCTTCGCCAAAAAATTATTTTCCATAAATCCCAAGACCCTTGCATTCGTAGTACAAAGTAAGCGAATTAGCTCCGTTGTTGCAAAGAATATATGTTATTCTGTTGTGTAGTAGTCATAGGTTAGGATCAATAGATCTGATCTTACTGAGTCATATGGTGACATCTGTAAATTTTGGCTTTGTGTGACAGAAAACTTACATGAATTTTAGCGTCTAATTTCTTTTAAAAAAGCTATTCTTGTGTCGTGGTTTTCCGTCCACCTTGAAAGATATGTTAAAACGCTCAGTTCAGCAACCCGAACATTGTTTTCAATATAAATACCTACAATTTCACACTATTTAGCAAACATTCAACGTGGGTCGTGCATATTACTGTTAGTTGATTTATTATTTTAAACGTGTTGTCCACTAGTTCTTGACAATTTTTCATACCGCCCTATAACATGTACATTTGTATGTATACGCTCACTTAACGAATACCAGCAATTACTTTATCCAATCTGTTTATAGCTTCCATATAATACCTTAGAAAAGACAGTAATGATTTCACCTTCAGAATGCCAGCAAAATAACTACATTCAAAAGTGACCCATTGGTATCCTGGGTCAGGTGTGGTGCTTGATTGTATCGATTCCTGATCTTTGCCCTCTTTCTTACTTTTTATTGTTTAACAAAAGTATAGAGGCAAACAGCGAGGATACAGTCCAGATTGCTCCTACAGGAACAGTCTGATCTGGATCTTCACTGTTTGTTAAAGAGGCTTCAAAATGTTTCAGCAGACAACAAAAACACAACTTTTTGTGATTTGCGCTTTAAGAGTTACATGTAACACATATGAGGTCAGTGTATATACGGCCAGGACTTTCATGAAATGCACGCACAAAAAGCTTATAAACTCTTTACCAAATTATAAAATAAACCTGAGGCGAGTTCAACAATGCGAGTGCTCTCTGACGCCTGTACTGAAGCCAGGCTTTATACATTTCGAATAAAGATAGGTACCAGAACAACGAACGCCCGCAAGCACCCGGGTTGTTGAACTCGCCTCTGATTTCCGTTCCTTAGCAGATAAAATCGCCGAACCACGCCCAGATATGAATATTTTAAAGTTGCCGCCTTTACAGTAAGCGAAAAGTCTATTAATATACTTGTACCACAATCTCGCGTGCCGGTCGGATTATTTTGTTGAGCATACTTATATACACATTGATTGTTGGTTTTCACTATAAAAGGCTTAATTTCATACAGTGCTCCGGAGGGAATGAGGTTTTCAAGTCTGATTGATTGTCAATAAGAACATTTAGTCAGGTATTAAGGTATGACAAGCTCAAGCGATCATTTTCAATGCACATATTTGCGTAAACTTGTTTTTTTTCCATATAAATATAAGACAGTGCCACCAAGTTATCGTGCAATGATCAAATATGAGCTAAACCATATGAAATTGTATGATATTTCTACTCGAAATGAACTTTTGACAGTAAAACCTGTGTAAAACGGCCACTCAAAAATAGACAAAACAAAGAACTCAATAACAATTTGTAGCTTAATGAAGGTCGAAAGCATTGCAGAATGCCCCCCTTGACCTGCATTAAGCGATAATTGGTATTGAAACCAATTTTCTTTCTTTTTGGGAGTAGTCGTTTTACACAGGTTTTACTGTACTTTTTTTCATCACGTGTGCATGCTGCTGTTCCATACATGTTATTATATTAAAGTTTTGATAGAATTAAACGGTATATTTTCAGACTATGTCTTAATATTATTGAGCGAAAAAGTATTTCTAAATAATGTCTCCTATACGGTACATAAAATCTCAATGCCCAATATACCATATACGTATGCTATATGCTTTAAAATCACTTCACAATACGAACATGATTTTGCAATTTCATTAATGACAGGAACCTAATATTTTCAAATAGAAATTTTCTCACCGCTAAAAGGGTTTGAGCACAAGACCATTGCGACATCTTGGTGGATTACAATCTACCTTTAAAACTCCCACAAGAAGGGGATGCCTTTATGTTAGAATAAATTGAACACTCTCAAAAAGTGGCGGCAGCTGAACTGCCTGTAACCCTTCAACTACCTTAAAAGCTATAATATGCCTTTTGTATTCAGAAAAAAATACAGCAATAAGATGTAGAAATTTTTACTTTTTATCGTTAGAGAAATGTTGGTCTCAAGTTATTTAAATGGGATAGCAAATATAAGCTTCCATATTTTCATAAATTTTGCTAAAATTGATTCCAATGTGCATTTACTTTTATATATTGCCATGTCCAATTGATTTTAAAGTAGGTAGAGCAATTAATCTGTCATTAAATTGCACTAAAAATGCACAGTTTATGAGCTTCATTGTGTGATTTCTTCGCAGTTAAAATTCTTTATCACCTTTCTGGGAATGTGATAGCATGATCTCATCTACTAATGGACACAATGGTGCAACAATTGCGTGATGAATACATTTGAGGTTGATCGCCACAACACAATGGTACATGTAAGTCTGCGCTGCGTGGATCTGTATGCAGGAACATTTTGAGTTTGGTAAACACGATCATAATGCTGGCACAGGGTCTCTCACCTTGGCATGCGCGGATCCAGAGGAGGAAAGAGCGTCCGGACCCCCCCTCTGAAAATTTCAAAAATATAGGGTTTCTTACCAATATTTGTCCGGACCCTGAAAAAACACAAAGCTTTCAAGCCAGCTTTCAATGTCGGGCCAACATTGGCACGCCAGCGAAACGTCATTTAAATGACTGGCGTGCTGATGATGGCCCGCCTATTGTGGTATTTGGATCCTCTCTTTAAACTACCGTGAAGAAACTGTATTGGACATGAACAATCTTTACCTGTTGTGAAATTCTGTATGATTATTTAAGTGAAAATTTAAAAATGCATATGAGATTTGGATTTTGTTACAAAATCATGAGTTTTCGCGACTAATCAAAACTTCTTGCTATCGCTCTAAAAGCTACAAGAAGTAATCCTCAACGTCTTGAAACAAATTTTGTGCCCCCTTCACACTAAATTGTCAACCTTTATTTATGTACACAAAGTTGCAATGAAAATAGGTCAATCCCTATGTGCTTTTTGTTGAACTCACGATCACATACTTGGTCTAAAAAGCATGATTGTTTCACTATCTTATCCCTATATGATACCTTTACCTTTAAATATATGCTTTATTCGCATCAAATAGACGTGCTCTGAAAAAAAACTCGAAGTTAATGGTGCTTAACTTTTGCCGCTGTGTATATTCAATAGTTAAGATAGTTAACTTTCGTAATGACAGTGTGTTTCAGCTGCTTTCTCAAAAATAATACCATTGAATGCGTCTAATGAAACTATCAATACACATGTTTCTCCATAGAACTATGTAATGTTGCAATGTAACCCATATTCTCTAAAGTAATGACTCTTGATCTTTTTTACGGATCTTTCCTTTCCGTTTATTTAGGTCATGATAGACACGTTTTTGGGCGTAAAGATGTCAATATTTTCTTACGCATCATTTTTAACATATGTTTAGGTGAATAATTAAGAAAGAACATCTAGCGATAAGGCGTACATTTTCCCTAGTTGACATGATTACAAACACCAAATTTTCAAATTGCCCTAATGTTTTTGAAATTGGTGTAGTTTGGCAGTAAAATATGCATAGTAGGCAACAAAATATGTGTCAAAGCGATTCACCATTTACAATATCATGTAAACGTGCACTTTCTACCCCACCCCTCATTTAACGCCTTTATACTGGGTGCCGTTTAGACCAGATTTTGAGTAAATGCATTGCGAATTTAAAAAAAAAATAAAAGTGCTAAAATGCTAAGGATATAAGTGCTCTTCATTTCCAAAACATTACCGTATTCCTTCTGCGCATGCGTACGAAATACACCTAAAATTGTGACGTTTGTCATTGGAAATATGAAACTGGTGTCTTTCAGTTTATTTTTAGATGCTTTGCCCCCCTAGACCCAAGATGCCCTTTACATATGTTGTAAATGTTTATAGCGACATGTCGTTGTCCAAAGGGCATCTACGGTCTAGGGGGGCAAAGCATCTAAAAATAAACTGAAAGACACCTGTTTCATCTTTCCAATGACAAACGTCACAATTTAGGTGTATTTTGTACGCATGCGCAGAAGGAATACGGTAAGGTTTGGAAATGAAGAGCACTTATATCCTTAACAGTTTAGCACTTTTATTTTTTTAAAATTCGCAATGCGTTAACTCAAAATCTGGTCTAAACGGCACCCAGTATGAAGGCGTTAAATGAGTGGTGGGGGTAGAAAGTGCACGTTTACACCGTATTGTAAATAGCGAATCGCTTTAAAACGTATTTTGTTGCCTACTATGCATACTTTACTGCCAAACTACACAATTTTTAAAAACATTAGGGCAATTTGAAAATTTGGTGTTTGTAATCATGTCAACTAAGGAAAATATACGCCTTATCGCTAGAAGTTCTTCAAGACTTGTTTATTACGGTAGAACCTACCTTAGTCATTTAAGTAGTCAAGTAATCGTTTCTAATCGGTTAACATTCAGAGAGCTGAAGACAAACGGTGTGAAAGCATGTTATTCCATAAATGCCAAAATAGAATAAACTATTCTGTTTGCTTTGTATTGAACATATCTATCATTCATTTTAATGAGAAAAGTGACATTCTTGGTTGGTTCTCTATCTGACGTCGCGTCTGGGAGTGATATAACGCCATGCATTAAAATCGATAAACCACTTTACCACTCCCTATCAGTTTTATTTTTAACTCTTACTTTTATCGCATGTTGCGGGGAATCCGGCACGTAATACTCATATGAGGGTGTATGCCGTATGAAGAGATAGATAGATAGGATCAGACATGTTTTTATGCATAACATCTGCTGGACCCCGTGGGTGGTGTTGAAACCCGAGCCTGAAAGGTGAGGGTTTTAACGATGTTTAGTGTATCAGAAAACCATGTTTGATCATTATCATTGCATAAAGTCATGTTTTCATTTGAAAACTTTGCAAAAAGAACGCTTAGAAAAGTTCATTTTATATTACTATAGGCTAATTGCGCGCAAAAGCAAGAAGGATTCGTAGGTTTTGAAAACGCTTGTTCCAGAGCAAAGACTTACGTCTTCCTAACTTCATTAAATTACGTTCATTTCTATGCACACATCGATTTTTGTGACGGCTGGAATGCGTATATGTAAAGTAGACAAGCCGTGCATCAACAGACCGGGAATTGCCCGATTAATACATGGGTTTTTGTCGGTTAAAACATGTTGATAGCGTGCGATACGGCTTTTTATGCAATGAAAGTGGTTTACAGATTTTCGGGGAACGTTATGACGTCCATAACAACGTTGCGTACATAGCCTAATGACAAAATAATCACGTTTTTACGCAAGAAATGAGAATTCAAATATCTATGTGTCTTGATCAACATCTGAATTAAGGGTGAGGTTGGCGCCGTGAAACCGGTTTAAGCCCTCCAAAAATATTATACTGGCCGATCCAAGGCGGTACTTCTTTTGTGGATCTTTTGATCTTTTATGTGTCTTGTCTGTTCCTTGTAGCCTTGAGGACATCTGCTGGGAAAGGGCTGACATCTGGGCTTTCTTGTGTGTGATGTTTTTCTTTTGCGTTTTTGTCACTTTCCCATATGATGTCCAGGGTCAGCTGTGGTATGAGATTGTATTGAATCCTGATGTTGGCCTTCTTTCTTACTTTGGTTACAAAACAATTAATTTCTTTGGTGGCACCACAGACTCCTAGACTGGTATCAGACCCGTAAATAGAAAAAAATATGTACACGTTGATATACAAGCATACACCTCTGTAATAAGTTCATTGGCTGTCTTGCATGCATCGTAATATTTTGACGGCATCCTTGCTTATCGTGGAATCGATAGAAAAAAACTAGTTTGCTGATTAACTATCCTGGCCCCGACGTTATAAAATTTTTTATTCTCAACTAACTGAGCACGAAATTTCAACTCATAAAAACTAAAAGGCTGACAAATAAAGCGATTTCTTGCTTTAAGTATCTCAGGTGTTGGATTTATCATGCTAATAAATGTTAAAATGCCAACACTTGAATTGTTGGCATTTTAACATTATGAGTAGGATAAATTTCGTGCTCAGCTGAGTTGAGTATGAAAAAAGTGTTATAACCTCGGAGCCTGATTTATATTTGCATGGTTTAACCGCTTATCATACACATTGGTATTTTTCATAAATGTACAGTGTACTTCTGTGGGCATGTGAATTCTTGGACTTTACACTTAGTCAATCAGGTCAACCCACAAATGTACAAAAAAGTGCTAAACATGTACTAAGGTATTCTGATGACAAAATTAACGTGGTTTTGCATAAATCTATCACAAAACATGTCTCAATCGTGAACATTATTTACTTCCTTTAAGTGTAGATTTGCACTTTAGTAATTATCACATCCCATTTAGTGAAACTGGCCTTGCAACAAAGTCACGAAAACCTCATTATCGCCTTAAATATATTTATGTCATGCTTATATAATAGCAAAGCTATATAAAGATCATTTTCCAAAATATAAATATAGTTGTATATGTCTAGTGCGAAGGGACCGCGGCACACCGACACTATAACCGAAAAAATATAAATATAGTCTCAAGGTATGATACCTTGAGACTATATTTATATATTTGGATATGTACATGCATTTATATTTTGCTTACAAAAGGTGGTACCGACGAGAAGATTTCGAGTAAGGAAAAGAGAAACATACGGAACATAAGTGTGTTAACTTTTTTTACTTGTTTAATGAAGTCATCATGACATGCTAATATGTGACTGTACATACATATCAAAGTCACATTTGCATCTTAAACACCAAAGACGTGCTCGACGGCTGGAAAGACTTGTAGAAATATATAGTACAATACTGATTTAACATGTTTTATGCAATCACTGTTGTACGTCAGTATTTGATTGATATTTGTATAGGGAGAAAACTACCTAATATCTCTTTAATTTAGGGGTAGGTGTATGTATAAAAACATAATATGTGAGTAATAAATGCAGTAATTAGAGTTTTCATAACTGAAACATCTTCGTACAAAACTGGCATCCAGTTTTGCAACTGGCATGTATTTTTAAAAATGAAAATGCTAAAGAAGGAATTGATAAAACAAAATGAACAGGACATCTTCTACGACATTAGAATATAAGTATTCATATAGCAATTAGAAAAATTATGTTGTTATGACGTCAAAACAACGCAATATCAACGTCGATGCGATGTCACGTCGCATCGACGTTGATATGACGTTGTTTTAAGGTTGTGTTCCTGTTGAGACGTTGTGGTTGCTAAAAAGAAAATTATCAATGGGACGGTCCTTTCGATCTCACAAAACATATGTCGCAAATATGTAAGGGAATAAACACATTGTTTCACGCATTTTCTTTCTTAAAGTGACTAAGTCTGCAATTATGAACATTTTCTGAAAAAGGCATATTTTCTTTTTAACCATTTGTAAATAGAAATAAGCTTTGCTTTCACGATAAATCTGTTCACATTAGTTGAAAATTGAATGTACATGTGAATTATCTTATTTTTAAAACAGGTGTGTTTCTCATGCTGGTAATTATTTATGTCCCTCCAAAAAAAATTTAACAAACATTCTGCTGTTTTGATAGTGATAATGTGTTATGGTTTACAAAGCTGGTAAAATTTATACCAACATTTAAGTTATATTACTGTGTTTTTTAAAAATTAGAAACATTATTTTTAAAAATTGAGGATCAAAAGTCACAGACTTTGCAGCTTTATCATATGACGTCACGTCTGGGAGTGAAATAACGCCATGCAATAAAATCGATAAACCACTAGTGGTTTAAAGATTTATGGGAAACGTTATGACGTCCATAACAACGTTGCGTAAATAATGACAAATTATAACGTTTCTACGTCAGAAATGAGACTTCAAAAGAATCTTAATGTCATATGATAAATAGAATCTAACATTCGTGCTCTTGTATTATTGATTTTTTTAAACTCGTTGCGAAAAAGAGATAAAATGCTCGGCAAGCCTCGCATTTTATTGTTTTTCCTCAACTCGTTTAATAAATTCAATAAAACATGAGCACTCATGTAAGATCCTCTATTTAATGGGCGACTGCATACCTGATAATTTCCTGATGTTATAAGACAATATGGCTGTTGTCTCGAACATATCTTCTTGCATTGGTTTCCGAATGACTAAGTCTCCGAGTCCTGTCACCAAGGGAACGCGTAAATATTCTGCAATCCTCGCACTGGTTTCCACCGCGTAGGAACACGCAGGTCCCACAAATACACTTATATTCTGTTTATAATACATATCACCCAGGTATCCTGGGGCAATATATCGTGCCCGCTGACACCACACGCTGTAATTCGCGACAACCGTATTAAATTGTATGTCGTAACGCCTTCTTACTTCCTCTACCCCCATGTCTATCGCTGGTCCGACACGTCTCAAGTCTACAGGAAACGTACTGTTGGTCATTAATAACACGCCGACATTTAAATTCAACTTCACAGATTGAGCGAAAGTTATATAACAAAGTATTTTTATAAAAATAAATAGCACCTTTATCGCAGACCCCGACATCGTCAACTGTCATTCGAACAATCACAAAGATATATCAAAGCAGCCTCTGTTATTGATAAACTGATGGCTAATGCTAGCATTGATAACATCTATCAGCTTGCAGGCATCAATTCATCAGTTTGAATACAGTAAAGGTACCATGCAATTTGTCAACGGACTATGCGAGGCTGATTTGCGACTTTGCCATTCGCATTTGTCCCACATGAGATTTTAAATAGCAGATCAATATGGCCCAGTTATTGAGAATTTGATACTTATAGTGCTAAACCATTCTTTAACCGTTTCTATACTGATGGAATACTCCAGGTAGGTAGATACAATAAGATCGGAAATACCCATTTTCGTATTTTAACCCTTTAAGCGCCAATCGCAACAAAAGTCGTCTGCTTTTCTTGTCTGCTGAAATGTTTAAGAAGCCTCTATGGCAAACAGTGTGAACCCAGATCAGATAGGAGCAGTCTGTTCTGGGTCCACGCTGTTTGCTTCTATATTTGATTCGTCAGTAATGTTAGGCAATTTTTGCAACAGACGACTTCAGCAGATGACATTTTCAGATCATTTTTTCTTGCCGCTTTTAGGGTTAAGGGGTAATAAAAGTAAGAAAGACAGCAATGATCAGGAATCGATACAATCAAGTACCACACCTGTCCCAGGATACCAAATGGGAAAGTAACAAAATCACAGTTTATATCACAAACAAGAGCCAAGAGGTCAGCCCTTTCCCTTCAGGTGACCACAAGGCAGCAATGAACAGACGCGAAAGCGCGACAAACACAAGACATAAATAACACAAATGATCCACCTTGGAACAATCAGTAAATACTTCACTGGAGGGCTTAAACCAGTTTCACAGCGCGCCAACCTCACCCTTAGTTCAGATGTGGATCAAGACACATAGATGTTTGGTTTGCATAAAAGACCCCTAACTTATCTATATCTCCTAGAACATATAAATCAAGATATAAAAAAGGAGATAAAGCAAGGATAATGACTCAAGTCAAAATATATTAGTAACGATGCATTTCTGTAGCTGAAAATTGTTTTTGTATTAGCAAACAGTGAAGACTCTGATGAAAAAGTCGCCTTATGCGACTTTCCATCAGAGCCTTCACTGTTTGCTAAAGTACATGTATACTGGTGCCCTGTAGGTAGATCTAGGGGAGGGGACCAGACAAAAGTACATGTACCTCTTTCTGGTATCCAGAATGAAGCCTGCGGGTCTATCTGTGGTTTGTGATTGTGCTATTTCCTGATCATACTCACTTACTATTTTTAAACAAGCGTGCACAGTATGGCACTAGAGTGCAATATCTTAGAACGAAATTCCATCCGCATTCCTTCCTTATGCGTGTTTGAGTCGAGAGCAGTGTTGGTTTCCGTGACAGAATACTGCACGTTTTCAGATGCATCACATTCAATTAATCCATTTGCCTGGGAATTCTGAATGCGCCATTCTTGAATAAAGTATACAGCATTTCTGATTAATTGTCTCGTTATTTGATTAATAACAGTGTGATTAACCATAACTTAGTGTTTATATGCGACAGAATCATGCTTTTGCTAAACTCTGGCCTTTGTCTACCTGGACCCGGAGTTACAATGTAAGAAAGAGGGCAAAGATCAGGAATCGATACATCAAGTACCACACCTGACCCAGGATACCTGTACCAATGGGAAAGAAAAAGACTCACAATTAGTCATCACTAACGAGAGTCAAGAGGTCAGTCCTTTCCCAGCAGGTGACCACAAGGCATCAATAAACAAACGCGTACGAAAACATAACAAAAACATGAACGATCCGCAAACGAAGTACCGCCTTGGAACGGTCAGTTAAATATTTTACTGGAGGGCTTAAACCGGTTTCACGGCGTCAACCTCACCTTTAGTTCATATGTGAGGTTGTAAAGTTAAAGTTAAGGAAGACCTATGATAAGTATTGATACTTCAACATGCTATGCTAAATAAATTGCCTGGATCGATGGGGGACTTGTGGTCAAAGATACTATCGTGAGCTTCAGAGAAAATGAAACTATTTTGATTTTTATCAGTTTGTAACGTTATTTTTGGCATCCTGAAAAATCAATACTTAACTTAAGTCTTCCTTAACTTTAAGGCTTTAAGGAGGCATTGTAATTCCGGGCCCAGGTAATTTAATCATTATTGCCAAAGTATGTTTTCAATGTACTAAAACTTTAAACTGGAGCTATGGGCTCAACATTATAATGCTATTTTTTAATGTTTTCTGTAGATCAAAATGACATCTTTGAC
This sequence comes from Loripinus fragilis, assembly GCA_964019695.1. Lineage (NCBI taxonomy): Eukaryota > Metazoa > Mollusca > Bivalvia > Lucinida > Lucinidae > Loripinus > Loripinus fragilis. The sequence continues at coordinate 98,756,379 of OZ026520.1, forward strand.
TACGTATGAAACGTTTCTAAATTTGAATAAAAGTTTGGCATACCTAAATATCCTAAATGTAAAATAATATATGTCGAAACTTATTTCAAGGTATTGCAAGTATATCAGCTGTAAACAATATGCCACCAAATAAGCCAATTTAAATGAATTTTTGAACTGAAATAGGTGGTTTGGACTTCTTTGTTACAACTACACAAAATAAAATCCATAAATTGGTAGCATAAACCACCTACCACAGCAACAGCAGCTTGCAAGTAAAATAACTTGACTTCAGACTCTATGACGGTTCCGACTTAAAGACTTCTCTATTGATTAGATGGTAGGGGCCTAATGATTTGGCTGTTGTCAGGCCCACCGAGGTTTACCTGTTGGATTTCTTTTGCTCCGATATTCAGTTTTATGTACTGTTGTTGAGTCCTTATCTTTGCTTTATCTCCTTTTTATATCTTGATTTATATCTTTTTGGAGATGATGCATTGATAAGCTAGGGGTCTTTCATGCAAACCAAACATCTATGTGTGTGGTCCACTTCTAAACTAAGGGTGTGGTTGGCACCATGACACTGGTTTAAGCCCATCAGTAAAATATTTTTACTGACCGTTCCAAGGCGGTACTTCTTATGTGGATCATTTGTGTTTTTGTGTCTTGTGTTTCCCATGCTTTCGAGTCTGTTCATTGCTGTCTTGTGGTCACCTGCTGTGAAAGGGCTTACCTCTTGGCTCTTGTTGGTGTTGTTTATTGTACTTTTGTTACTTTTCCATGTGGTATCCTGGGTAAGGTGTGATAAAAGATTGCATCGTTTCATGATTTTTGCCGTCTTTCGCACTTTTACAACAAAATTGAGACGGACTATAGTTTGTCATTTAAACCATTGTGCAAAAGTGTTTTCTGAGCGGGAATAAAAAACAAATGTAGAAGAGGCAACAGTGGGAGAAAACGTTCAGAATCAGTCGCCAAAAATCTACAGTACATTTTGAATATTCATGAAAGGGGTACGTGCATTAAGAGGCTATTTTGGCCCCCACCATGAGAACAAAAAATAAAAGTTGCTTTTTACAAGCTCCTTCTTATTAGTTCATTAGAACAAAGGTCTGGTATTGATTCGACTTTTACGGTTGCTATGGTAACAAAATTGGCCGCCAAAATAGGCTGGAAATAGGAAAATGACCATTTTGGAGCAAACTGGAGACATGTAACAGAGGAATTGATATAGAGCACAAGCAAATACCAAATATTATTTTAACAGATGATGAGAATTATCACGGCATACAATGTATTAAAAGGGATTTTTTTTGCATTTGCTAATGTGCTGATATCTAATTTTTAAAAAAATCGGTCTCCAAAAGCCTCAAATTTTGCCTAAAATGACAATTTCTCTATTTTAAGCCCATTTTGTTGGCCATTTTGGTTACCATAGGAACCAGTAAAAGTAAAATGAATGCCAGAACTTTACACTTGGGCTATTCTTCTACTAAACCAATAAGATGAAATTGGTGAAAAGCAACTTTTTTTTTTTGGCTCTAGAGGGGGCCAAAGCACGTACCCCTTTATTACGCAAATTCAAAACTATCTTCAGCAAGCAAACAGTGCAAACCCAGATGGAAGACAAGCTACAAGGTAGAGTACAATGTCATTTGATATAACATAATTAGATTAAACATTGAAAGTAATGGAGTCATCGTCTTGGATTTAAACTATTATTCCACCTAATGCTTTGCTAAATTAAAGAGCATGTTTTCGTCAAAATCTGATGCGGGGTTTAGCTTGATTTTGAGGGTTCCCAAACGATGTACGTAACTAATATCAGGGGGTCCAAGTCAATATTTTGGAAGGCTGACTCAATATTAGTGAAAAAAGAAATAGATATGCCTTCGTGAATATATATCTACCGTTGTAAATTTGCTTCCAACATGTCAAATCCGCAAGAACTTGTCTTCATTAATGAGTAAATGGGTATAATGCCGCAAAAATAATGTACGCCATTTTGATTTATGACAAAAAAACATTTACAAACCACAGGGTATGAGGCAAATAGGTCTGTAGGTCAATGACACAGTATTAGATATTTGGCTGCGATAGATGAGTTGGCGTCCAGGAACAGGTACAACTGCGCATGCGCGTCCATTGAAGATTCCGATCAGCCTGCGCATCCGCGCATACTGATCAGTCCTCTATGGACTTTCTATTGCTTGGCAAGAGTTCAACGTTTTATCAGGCGGACAACTAAAGACTCTGATCAGGCTGTGAGTAAGCACAAACACATTTCATTTGAACTTCTCTGAACGAACATGACAACGTTCCTTATACTGGTTACCTGCACAGATGGTAATGAGACAGAACGCGGGGTTTAATCTGGCTCTATGCTGTAAATGCTTGCAGAATGTACTTTAAAGGGGACAGCAACCCTAACGATAATTATGTTTCATCAAAAATGACTCTATAAACCGTAAATTTTGACAAAAGTATCATCAAAATCGGTTGAAAAATGAGCAAGTTATGGGCATTTAAAGAATTCAATATGGCTGACATTTAGCCGCCATTTTGAATAAATTAGTTTTAATAATTTTTCAACTGCTTAATTTTTAGTTATCACTACTATCACATCATCTGTGTTTCAGCAGATATGCAGCTTTATACACAAGGAAATTGTTTCATTAAAGATTAATGCTAATAATCCATTGGTTTGTCTTTTATTTTGATTATGCATATTTGATTAGGCTGAGTGACGACACTAAGCCTATATATAGGCCGCTTCCATTACAGTCCATTTGAAAATATTCAAACGCCCACAACTTCCACATTTTTCAACCGATTTAGATGAAATTGGTATCAAAATTCATAGTTTATTAAGATCTTTCATATAAATTGTAGTAATCATCAGGGTTGCCGTCCCCTTTAAAGATTTGAATGAAATTGTAAATTACTACACAACGACCCTTAAATTTAAAATGGATTCGTCCAATTAATAAAGGCCAGGAAATTCCATTAGGCTTAAATAAATGGAAGTCTGACTTCCGAACTACATGTACAAAAATGTAGTCGACAGAGAGACCAGCGAGAATTCTAGAAAGCGGGTAACTAGGATGTTGTCAGACTGCGCTGTACATACGTTATTCTGACTTTATAAGAATAGATAAAATGGATCAGCTTACGAAATTTGGTACCTATCAGATATACGCAAACTTAAAAATCCATGATGACGAAGCCATTACGACTAAAGGGCTTAAGTTTTGTCCGAATGCTTGTTTATATCCGTTTTATGTGCATACGAACGGCGAATAGGCTCGACTAAGTCTTCGATGCTCGAGATTGAGATAAGTACTTAAATCTCATTATGCTGAAACGTCGGGCCTGACCTGGATCCAAACTGTTTGATACTCTGACCGTATTCGAGAAATATTTTTCGAAAAAAGTTGATTTTGAAAAAAAAACAGCAGACGATAAAAAAGCAGGTGGGTGCAAATTACCTCCTCGATCAGTTTTTTTCTAAGAATCAAACAACTAAAGTCGGTAGAGTGCTTGACTCAAGACCGAGAGGACGCGGGTTCGAGCCTCACCGGCATCACTGCGTTTAGTCCTTGAGCAAGACACATTAATCCTAGCTAAGTACTGGTTCAACCCAGGAAGAACCGTCTTTTTATAACTGAAAGATTGTTGATGGGACGCAAAGAATCAAATCAAAAACAACTAAAGCCATGCAAAACTACATGGACATTAAGTTGTTCTGATATACCAATGTTTTTAAATGTCCAGAAAATTCTCGAATTATGTGAAGGCCTCTAGTTAATGGTGTATGATTAAGACTTAGTTTTCTTATTCCCGATACAAACCAAATGTTGTGTGTACTCAAAAGAACAGTCTCAATGAGGCGATTCTTGTGAGCACCTAAACATATATATTAAACTGGTAGAACAGAAATGGTTTATAATTTTACGCAAAAAATTGCTCATCTTGACCAATGACGTGCTGACAACACATTATGAACTCATGTTTAATTCTTTTCTTTAAAGAAGTAATACGGAGTTAGTTTTTCAAACTTGAACCCATGTTTTTTAAGTTAAAAAATATCTAACGTTAAATTGAAGTTAAACCGTTTCCATATGTTGTGGTGATGTCATTAATCACGTGATTTACGACAGAAAGCAATCATAAACAATAAATAATAGATGAAATTGATTCTAATTGTTATTCCTCCTGCTTCAATTAAGGTTAATTGTGTTGCTGGGATATTGCCTAGAAGGCTTGTAGGTCTAAAGAGATTAAACGTGCACTAAGCAAGGTTTAAGTCCATTTGATTTCTCGACCAGTGCATTACGATTAAACCTCTTAGCGATTTTCATGTAAATGAACATGTACTTTGTGAATACGAGGGACATGTGGAATGAAACATGGCATCATAACTCCACAATGCGTTAATAAAATACTATCAAATAATATTTTTTGGAAACTTGAATTCAACGATTAATTGATGGTTTGATTTTTGTCGAAAAAGGAATTGGTGTCCACGTGCAGGCAAGCTCGAAATGAGTAGGGTTTCATATATACACTGGCGGAAAATTTAAGCAAAATGTTTCGAAAAAATCGAAGGGAAACTGAGGACCTTATTTACGATCATGATTGGACAAATTTAAGATTTGGTGCCAACTTTTCTTTTATTAAAATATATTATGCGATCACTGCTTGCATGACCTACTTTTCAATAAGTGGGCGGGGTACGGGTTTGTCTGCAGTTTGTGATTTGTGATATATTGTGATCATGCTTTCTTACTATTTTGGACTGGTCCAGTTGATAAGAGTGGTAAATTCCATTCGGCTTAAATGGGTTAAAATAAACTTGATTGTTCTACTGTCGTGCCAACCAAGAGTGACAGTGACGTAATACTTTGTTTACAAATTGCTTAGTAAAATTATAAAGTTTACACTTCACTTGAGCTAACTCGAATCGATAGATCACTTGTGTATTAATCCTATCCTGCGGATAGGATTAATACACAAGTGATATATCTATTATAGTTCCCAGATAACTTTGTAAACAAAACATGACGTCACTGTCACTCTTGGTTGGCAGGATAGTAAATTGCTGTCACAATAGCAGTAAATGTACAAAACATGAAGCATGTGCGAAATATATGCGCTGTTGTAAGATGTCATTTTAGTTCCTCAAATGTTCTGGACATTTATTCAGTATAAAATACAGGTAACTCCTCGGTTACTCAAATCCTGAATAGCTCGAAGTACTGACAATCAGTTAACCCTTGGTAGACTGGAGCCCCTACAAGGTTTTTTTGCGAACAGAATGCGGCATTTCATCTGTGTCTGCACTGTTTACTAAGACAAAATTGCTCTTTAGAGAAACAAAATTTTGCCAGTAGATGTCCCATCCCGGCGGCCTTGGCTGCAGTCCATTCTAAGGCAATGATTATGTTGTTGTTGATTCATAGTTTGTTGTTTTTCACAAACTGTCTATGGTACGAGCATTTGGTGGAGTTGTTGAGTCCTTGTTTGGTTATGTAGCTCTTGGTGTCCTTTCTAGTTTTGCAATTATATTGCTGAGGAAGAGAGAGCGGGTTGCTTTACTTTAATTGTGTTCCTGCGGTCCCGCGGATGTCTATGTTCTGTGCCCCTTCCTCGTGTTGCTATAGATTGATCTGTGGTCTGTGATTGTGTCTATTTCTGGCCATACTAGGGTGAAGTACAGACAGCTAAATTCGGACAACCACCTTGTTTGTTTAATAGTTCAATTATTGGAATAAAAAATAAATTAACTAAGCAAACAGTGAAAATCCTGATGAGACGGCTCATAAGGAGCCGTCTCATCTGGATTTCCACTGTTTGCAAACATGTGTCCGAATTTACCTGATATCCGAATTTACCCGACTTTACCCTAATTTGTTTAGCGACAAGGACTTGGTCTTGTTCATGGTGGCATCGGTATGATTTCGCCTATGGTTGTAAAGATTCCTGGATATAATTTATCTAAATTTACTGCATATGCTTTGAAGTTAACATTAATCTCTTTGACACAGTCTATAATCGCTAAATACTTTCATAATAGCCATTTAAATAGTATTGATCAAAGATACAATGTACTACTTTCTCGTAGCAGTTCACCAAGCGGCTGCTTTTCTGGAAGCTTTTGGTCAAACAGTGTAGACTCGATCGGTTTCGAAATTTTTGCCTTTACATTTACATTAGACAAAAATGCTAGCAAATGAATACTAGTAGAATGCCATCATCAAAACGACCAAAATGTCTGTGTAGAAAATTGGTCAAATGCTGAAAACTTCGAGATGAGAACTATGAACAAATAAGCACGGTGACATATCTTTTTTATTTCATAAATGGATAGCCCATGCATAAAACAAACTATATGCAAAGTATTGAACATATTTCAACATGGAATGTATTTAATAGCATATTTCCTTAACGAAGTAGGGAATATATCACTGATAACATTTTGGCATATGAAACAGTTGACCCCTGTCTCAAAAAGATTACATTTTAATGCGTTTAATTCGTCTTAATTGGAAAAAGTTTTCCATGAGTTACTTACAAATGAACACCTTTTAACATTCACTCAAAATGATTATTATGACGTCTTTTTAGAGACATAAATCAAAGCTACTATCCACGTGTTGCGCTTTTAAAGTCTGTCAGTATATAAACAAAAGAGGTTATGTTTTGAATCGTAGTGTTTACAGTGACCTCAAAAAGTATGTTGCCTACCTATGCTCATTTTTCGACTGAACCCTTTATGCCTAATGGATGCTTCATTCTGGTTTGATTCAATAAACTTCGGATGGTTCACTGTATATACTGAGGGGCACATGTTAAAACTTTGTAAAAATATTGTATTTCTTTCCCTGAAGATCGCTTTTATCTTAGCAAACAGTGTAGACCCCTGATGAAATGCAGAAGTATATGCTATGCGGCATTTTATCTGGGTATTCACTGGTTGGCAAAGTACGCATTTAGGAGTCACTAGTAAATAGAGGGTTATTAGAATGAAAAAAACAAGAAACAATTAAGCATAACAATGTATTTACTATTGCACATCGGTTTTAAATTATAACATTGCATAGCACAGCTTTATTTTTATAACAAACCATGACGTATAAGGTTGGTTTAACAAACCATGATGCATAAGATTAAGTGTTACAAATATATTTGTTTCATACAAATGTTGCTAAGGTAATGAAACTCTAATAGTGTCGTATAATAAATGTAATCAAATATTCGTGCTCCTATATCATTGAATTTATAATACCTATTGTGATAGAGCAATGAAATACAATGCTCGGCAAAGCCTCACATTTTAATCGTTTTCACCACCTCACTAAGTAAATCAATAATACATGACCACTATTTTAGATTCCCTATGGGGATAATGAACAACAAACTTCTTGAAACTATGACAGGTATAAAATAGCAGGTACATTAACAACATGATAAGAGCAATTCAATGACATTGACATGAAATGAGATCGGTTTCAAATGAATTCTCAAAAGTACGAAAACGAAGTCACGACTGTAGATAAAAAGCAATCGGGAAAGTCCTGCACAATTCGAGAGTCGAATCAAGCCTCGGACGTACGTGAGGCGCATTTAGCGTTGTACATTTTGTTAGCCGGAACTGGCGTATTGAAAATCAATTCTGTAGCATGTGGGTTCACCCCCATTAAAATCCATTTTTCTTTTTACCTAAAAAGTTTAAATAGCAGAATAATTGAAGTTTATATATAGCAATATTTTATTGAAAAAACATAAACTTCATTCATAACCGTCTATTCTTGTTATTGTGTTGGCATGGTATCTGTTTTGTTTTGTTTGATTTGATTCTTTACGTCCCATCAACAATCTTTCAGTTATAAAGGGACGGGTCTTCTTGGGTTGAACCAGTACTAAGCTAGGATTAATGTTCTTGCTCAAGGACACAACGCAGTGACGCTGGTGAGGCTCGAACCCGCGGCCCCTCGGTCTCGAGTCAAGCACTCTACCACTGAGCCACTGCGCTCCCAACATGGTATCTGTTATGTCAGCGTCATGTTATATAACGTCAGCGCCAAGTTACCAAAATAGATCCTCGATGTACATCCAAGGTCTGATTCCACGTAATTCCACGGAATTGGCCAAGTCAGGTACGATTGTATGAAAAGTTGATACTTCGTTATCATGGGCGGATCCAGCGGGGGGGGGGGGGAACAGGGGGTTCAGACCCCATCCCCAGGAAAATCACCATTGGCTATGGGTTTCCTAAAAAAAATACTGGTACGGGGCCCCTTGAGAGTAAATTGGACCCCTTGGGTCCAAATGCTTCCCGAGGAGGTTCGTAGACCCGTTGTGAAATACGTTGATGACTCAAAAAAAAGTTGCCAGGACCCCCAAGTTGGAATTTTCTGGATCCGCCCTTAGATCAAACTCCCCAACAGTGGCGTCCCCTAGCGGTCATCCTTCCCTCTGTGGGAAGGATGACCGCTAGGGGACGCCACTGTTGGGGAGTTAACCCATAGATATGACACTTGGGCCAGCACACAAAATTTAGGTACTTTTTCATATCGGCAAGCGGCCAATGGTAAGACGAGTCTGAGCATATCGGCAGTTTCGTCAGAACATTTGCTTTTTACATACATACAGCATGCACGTACATTTAAATTGATTTGATTCTTTACGTCCCATCAACAATCTTTCAGTTAAGTAGGGACGGGTCTTCCTGGGTTGAACCAGTACTATTCTAGGATTAATGTGTCTTTCTCAAAGACACAATGCAGTGAGGCCGGTGAGGCCCAAACCCGCGGCCCTAACAGTCTCGAGTCAAGCACTCTACCACTGAGCCACTGCGCTCCCTAACATGCACGTAGAGAATGACTCAGACCAAATATATACATCTAGCTTAGCTAGATGCGTTAGCATATTAGGCGTTTTAAAAGAGGGTTTTGTGCATACATGTACAGTATATCACAAAAGTCTACCAGACACATTAATCCTTGCTTAGTACAATGTACTGGTTCAACCCAAGAAGACCCATCCTGAAATAACTGAAAAATTGTTGACTGTAAAGAATCAAATCAAAGAAACAAAAAAAAATTATAGACTTTCTTCGTAATACCTTTTGTATAAAGCACATTATTTTTAAAGTGCTTGTAATTTTGTTGGTATGCATTTGCAAAGTAATAGAATTAAAAACCAAAGTTTACAACATAAATCGTCTGCTTCATAGTCTGTTGAAATATTTAAGAATATATCACAAACAGCGTGGACTCAGATCAGTGCAGTCTGATCTGTGTCCACAATGTCTGCATCTGTACTGAAATTAGGCAGTTATCTAAGACAATTATTTTGAGCAGTCGATAACAGCAGAAGACATTTTCAGATACTGCCTATTTTGGTGTTGTAACGCTTAAATCTATTCCTGAATGTTTCCACTTAATTTTAAGACTAGGTTCTTGCATCAGATAACCCTTAATGCGCCAATCGCAACAAAAGTCGTCTGCTTTTCTCGTCTGCTGAAATGATTGAGAAGCCTCTATGGCAAACAGTGTGGACCCAGATCAGTCTCTTCTGGGTCCACGCTGTTTGCCTCTATACTTAATTTGTCAGTAATGTTATGCAATTATTTGCAGCAGACTACTTCAGCATACGACATTTTCAGATGCATTTTTCTTGGCGCTTTAAGGGCTAAGAGGTAGTAAAGGACATTTTGATTGGACTGAATGACAATTGATTAAAATATGGATACATACAGTGTATAGTGGTGCTTTAAATCCAAGTCAACACTTTCACAGTCATGTTGGGACATTTTCCTGTCTTCCTGGGTTGAACCAGTGTCAAGTATAGAATAGTGTCTTGAAGAAAACCTGTGCAAAACGGCCACTCATAAATAGACAAAACAAAGATACTAATGACAAATGGTAGCTTAATGAAGGGCAAAAGTATTGCAGAATGCTCCCCTTGGAGCATTGTGCAATGCTTTTGACCTGAAAATAGCGATAATTGGTCATGAAAAGCAATATTTGGTCTTTTTAAGAGTAGCTGTTTTACACAGGTTTTACTGTACAGTGTCTCGGGTGTCAGTCTCAAAGAACTTTCTGATCCCAAGTCTAACACTCTATCACTGAGCCACTGCATCCCTTAGGATATAGACAGTCATTATAGACATTTCAAAAGCTCAGAAGATATCAAGAAATAAATTACCCAGATGTTCTAAAAGCAAAGATCAAATGAAAGCAAAGTCATACAATTACAGGAAATATATATTCGACCTATGCTATTCATTGATGTTAAACAGCCAGTCACTCTCTGCACATGTCATACAGTAAAACCTGTCTTAAGCGGCCACTAAAAAATAGACAAAACAAAGATCTTAATGACAAATGGTAACTTAATGAAGGTAGAAAGTACTTTTGAGCTGCATTAAGCAATAATCTGTCTTGAAACCCAATTTTTGGTCTTATTGAGTGGTCGCTTAAGACAGGTTTTACTGTATTTACCCTATATGGGCCACGGAGCGAGAAAACCTGTATTCCGGGATTTCCTACATGGTGAGATTTAAACCAGCCCGACCAAGTCATAACCAAACAATGACTAGCTAGAATTTCACTTGTAGCAAGGATAGATATAATACTTTCCAATAAGCAAATAACAAAGGCGCTGATCAGAATGTGTGGCTACGCAGGCTGTCTGCACATGCCTTCTGAAAGTTAGTTTATTTCAAATTTATCTACCTTATTTAAATGAACTATACAAACATGTATCTTGTATAATTCTGATAGATCATTGGGAATATTTTAAAGGTAATTAATTTCTATCTTAGCCTTGCATTGAAAAGATAGTGACTAGGGCATATATAAAATTAGTCTGCTCAGTTACATGCGCGGATCCAGACTGTTTTGCCAGAGGGGGTCCACTCTGAAAACTCTGATACTGGACCGGACCAGTATTGCTTAGAAACCCTTTATTTTTTGTGATTTTTCAGGGGGGTGGGGGTCGGGACCCTATGTCCCCCCACTGGATCCGCACGTAAGTTACACAGGCTTGTTCCAGTTTATATGATGTAGAAAAAAAGGATGTATGTCCAAACTGTACCAAAACTGCAGTCTTGTCTGCGTATTTGCAATTATGTTGCTGGCATACTCAAAAACAATTAAGCATGCATGACTAGAATATTTAAAAATCACAGTACAACCCATGCCTGCGCGGATTCAGAGAGGGGACAGGGTATCCGGACCCCCCCCCCCTGAAAAATCACAAAAATATAGGGTTTCTTAGCCATACTAGTCTGGATCCCCTGAAAAACCACATACCAAGCCAGCATTTAAACTCGGCCCATCATTGGCACACCAGTGAAATGCCATATGAATTGCGTTGCGCTGGCAGGCGGATGATGGATCGCTTTTATTGGTATTTGGATCACCCTATCAATAAAAAATCAAAGTTGGACCACCTCTGAAAAAACTTTCTGGATCTGCGCATGCCATGGCACCAAAAGAAAGGAACACAAAAATCACAATCGACAAGAATGCAAGCAAAGTATAGCAACCATCCCCCCCCTCCCTCCCTCTCTCTCTCTCTCTCTCTCTCTCTCTCTCTCTCTCTCTCTCTCTCTCTCTGCTTGATCAGGCCTCTAGACGATAGAACAAAATTATCTTATTTCTCAACCAGTATATATTGTGAGGGTACTCTAAAAACGGTCTCAATGAAACTATTTATAAAGCGCCAAAAACATACCTAAAGATGATTGGTTGACATATATTACAATATTATTCTCATGTTAGCCTTCAACTATGTAAATGATAATATGTGCTAAGATATTTTCAACCCATCAGATGAAAATAATCATTTGATCAGAGGGAACAATGGAAATAAGGAATGATAAACAGGAAACTAGTATAGCAGAGGTCTTAGTTGTTCCTCTTCTATATTGATCAAAACAATCACACCTAAACATATATACATTAAATGACAAAAATGTCAATAAAATTTGTTCCACATTTACATACCGCTACAAAACAAAAACAGAAGAAATAAACAACATAATATATTTGATTAAAGTTGGCTGTACAATGTTTTTGATGTGTTGCTGACACCATCAATATACATAAAATAATAAAGACTGAGCAAAGTCTGTTTCATATGTACATGATGCTACATAACAAAACAGTAAAAATAATAAGAATAAAGCCAATTTGGCGGAAATCAGCCATAAAATGGTGAGGTTGACACCATCACAAGAATAAAACAAAGTTTGTTGCGTATTTTTCGTCATACCTCCCCCCCCCCCCGACCCTAAATCTGAAAAAATGTCCCATAAATCAACAAATGTAAAAAACTGGTCTTTGATAGTAACACATAGAGTGCAGACAGAATTTTAAAAAAAAATCTAAATTTTAAACTAAATCATATGTTGTGGGTACTCAAAAGAACTTTCTTAACCCATAAAAGTGTAGCGTCCTTTTTATGGGACATAGGCGACAGTGCAGATCCTTATCAGACACCGCATTATGGGGTGGCTGGTCAGGCTCTTCACTGTTTCCTTACAGACTGCTATATTAAAATTAAGTTAAAAATTAAAAATACCACCCACCAACACTTAAAACAGAAACAGACTGATCCAACTGATAATAGTGGAAATTTCCATTTAGCTTAAATGGGTTAATGAAACTTAAGTTTGGACTGATAAGTAAGACAATAATTTCAATTTTACTCACAACTTTTTGCTATACTGAACATATGTAGTAAAGATAAATCATTTGTGTAGCTGTTGTTTCATCAGCTCTATCCCACAATGTGGTGAGGCTGTATTTTGCCTAATATAACTTCTAATATATACAGTCAGACATAAGTTAAGCATCACCTCAATAGTTTCCAAGAAAATGAGGGAAGCTTTCCAGTCATGAGTATTTTCTTGCTTTATTTATGAAAATAGATAAAGTGGCGATCATTTACAGCAAAGTTCGATTTAAATTATTACAAACGTAAACAACCAGGCATGGTAAATGCACATTTACCCCTAAAATGTCCATATTCTCTAACCCATTATGGTACTTTCAGAATGCTTAGACATGTAAAGTGTTAGTGTCATATTGTTACAATATCAAAGACAAGTTCTGTCTGAAAAATTTAGATTCATATCTCTAAAAGAATAAAAATTATGGATGTGTAAAGAATGGCATGTTATATAGTGATAATGCACAAATTTAAAAACACGCGATTAACTATCTCTATGATCCTCTATAACTGACATGTTACCTAGAGTTCGACAACATCAGTTTGGCACAAGTTTGAAACATATGCTTAGATTATTTCTGCGTTGATTTGAACTCGAAGTAAGCACTTTGTGTTAAGCTGTGACACTTTTAAAAGGCACACCCAAAAATACAGTTTGGTGTATACAGGACACCGTAGGCATTCAGCAAAATGACCAAATGGTATTCTAATATGTTCAGCAGACCAAAGAAAGGCTAGGGTAACAAAATATTACAAACTGGTTGTTCTTCTGAAGAAATTTGTACACGACAAACGTCTCTTAAATAATGTTTGGGTGATGCTTAACTTATGTCTGACTATATATAATAAGAAAATTACCATGCATTTATAAGTTATAAATACCAGCATCACTTGGAGTCATCCACCATTATCATCTCATATTTTAAATAGCCAGAAGAACGCTTTAAAATAACACATCACACAACTCGAACCAATACCAAAAACAAATGGTTTCTCTCTATTTCTAAAGTACGAGGGTCAGTCAAAAATAACTGAGAGTTGTTTACATCTCTTACGTAGGCTAACGTACACTAGTGAAATTTGGCAAATGTAGGTAATGAACTGTCCTGAGTCTGAATATGCAATATACAAGACCATGCAAAGTATAGATTGTTGTTGCTTAGCAACCGAAGAATGTTAAATAACGTCATGCGTTCACGCTGGAATATAGCGTTGCCATGGAAAAACTATACAAAATTTAAGTTATATCAACTTGTGCGTTTGTTGCAAAAACAGTATGTGAATGTTTTTGTGAAATGCAACAGCTGAGATTGAGGCGTTGGAATTTTATTACATAAATAAGAGGAAAATTAACTAAATTCTCTGAACATTTCACCCAAAATATACCCCCCACCAGTTACGGTTTATTTTAGAGCAATATTATCAACTTAGTATCATATCATTCACCATTTCATTGTATTTAGTAGTTGGCTTTGACATCTAAATGACTATCTTGAATATTCCCAGGAATAAACGGTTGCCATAGCAACAAAATCTGGCCTTTTAGTTAAAATTGAAATTTCAATCGATTTTGGTTGCTAGGCAACGAACATTGCATGTATTGTATTTACTATCTATAACACGTCTTCAAAACATTGCTAACACATTGTTTGATACAATTGGAGAGATAAAAGGTCCGTTATAATACTGTTTTAGATTTGAAATGATTCTAAATTCATGGCTGCTTAGTCAGAAGTGTCGTCAGCGCGAACGCATCTCGCTGAGAGAGGGTCTTCGGTTGCCTAGCAACAGCGCATAGAAGATGATAATATGTCAACTTCTATATGTATTGAAGCCCGAAGGTTCATTCTATATGTGTATAAAGTGTCAGCCAAAACTGCCAACCCAGTAAAAAAGATATTTACCAACTCTCCATTATTTTTAACTGACCCTTGTATCTGTTTTATCCAGATTGAGGCGGTTGTTTTGAGCACACAAAACATATGTTGAAACGGTTGGGTAGGTAAATATTAGCTTTTATGCTCAAACATTTTCCTCAACTAGTCTATCCATTTTTCTTTCGAGATGTTTTACCATTATTTTGGTATTATTGTCACTGATTTCCGTTATTTTCTTGTCATATTCAGCTGATGTTCAGTCAGTATTATGGCACATACATGACATTGAATCACTTTCTATCAAGATGTTCTTCCATAAGTCTGTCTTTTGTCGCGGAATTCCTTTCTCTTCTTCTCATATTCAGCCCATATTCTGGCGTCGTTGACCATTCCAGGATTCCAAAAGGCTACACATCCAAACAACGAATCTAAACAATGATAAAAAGTAAGTGTGTATGATCATGAAATACCACAATTACAGACTGCATCGCGAGGAAAAGCCTAAGAACACTAACAGTCACAAGACATCAGGAGGACAATCAGAGCAGTGCAACATGTTCTCTCTCTCTTTCTTGTCACAATGATAGCAAAACAAAGAAACACCACAAAAATGTGAGGTATATAAAACAATGAATCAACAACAATAGTACCATCGCCTTAGAATGGACAGCAGCCAAAGCCACTGGGGGAGGCTTAAATTCTTTTTACTAGGGCGAATTCTTAGCCCTAGATTATGCTGTTAATTAGTACACAGAAAATGTTTAGCTCGTATGGAGACTTCCTAACTTATGCAAAGCATCATCACAGAGAAACAATCAACTTAAAATTACACAGGCAAAAATTGTCAAAGGAAAATGGTATTCATGATGATTTCAGGTGTTTTGCTAAATACAAAAGTCTTGCTTTATTTAATTTTTAACTAGATTATTTTTCTTTTGTATATATTAACAATACCATATAAGTTTATTGCTTATGTTTTATCAGAGTTATTCTTTGAAAAGGAAGTAAGGGTGCAAAGATCAGGAATCGATACAATCAAGTACCACACCTGACCTAGGATACCAATGGGAAAGTAACAAACTCACAGAAGGACACCACAAATGAGAGCAAAGATGTCAGCCCTTTCCCAGCAGGTGACCACAAAGCACATATAAACAGATGCGCACAAAGACATAGCAAACACAAGACAGAAAAAACATAACAGATCCACAAAAGAAGTACCGCCTTGGAACAGTCAGTAAAATATTTTACAGGAGGGCTTAAACCGGTTTAATGGTGCCAACCTCACACTTAATTCAGATGTGGATCAAGACACATAGATATTTGGTTTGCATTAAAGACCCCTGACTTATCAATGCATCATCTCCTAAAACATTTGTATACATTGACAATACCATATAAGATTATTGTTTATGTTTTATTATTCAGAGTTATTCTTTGAAAAATCATGCACAGCTATCCGGCGGGAATATAATTTTTATGCATCTTTTGAATGATAGCTTTGGTCAGATTGCATGATTCCTGTGCAATACTATTTAGGCGCTCACTGTTTCTCTCATATACAAACACATAGGGCTATGATAGGTTTCTTAACTTTATATGTAAGGTTAAACTTACTTTTCTTGGCCTCTTCACCAGGTAAATGTCTAAAGCCCAAGCCGCCACTAAGAACCACATTAAGTTTACTAAAACCTACAATAAGTTAGAAAAGATAATATGAATATGTGTGTGTAATATTCAGATTAACAATGTTTTGCTGATACAGTTAATGAAAGGCCTCATTACACATCTAATACAATGGCATGTGCACCCAATAAATACTGCAAAACATGTTATGCTCGCGTCATCACTTTTGGCACTTTCAAACACTGGCATAATATATTTTTAGCGATTATTTAATTCGAAGATCTTCAAAATATTTTGTATTTTCATAGGGGCTACCCTAAGAGGAAAAAATGTGCTCCCTGCATCTTTCCTTTATGTGTAGCTCTTTTCGTTGGAGGTTTACTTTAAGAGACAACAGACACTACAATTCTAAAATTGTTTTATTGATATTGACTAGCAAACACAAATAAAAGTATCCATTTATTGCTTACTGTGCCGCTTAACTCGAAATTTTATTTGTGATTTTCGTCTATATTGCCAGTAGTGCTAAATTAAAACTTCTGACATATATGAATGGTTTACAGTATTCAGATAAACTAGTGCATCTGTTTAGCCTGTGTAGAGTTTTCCATGCACTCTCTTTATAGTAAAGGCCCATAGTATATTCTGATCCGACCTGGTAGATGGCCATGCTGATTTGAGTCTTTTCCATATCATACTTTATTACTTATTGCTGATTGCACATGTTTTAGTGATAGTTATTTTGATGAGGTCACAAAAGCAGGTATATCAAATAAAACTGGCAGTTTGCATAGCGAGTGGTTTTCTGCAGTTATTTTATATATTTTTCAAATATAATGAAAATACTCATTATACATAGTAGATCAATGGAAAAAGATTTCTGAGGGCTCATAAATTTTGGTTTTTAATGTTAAGGCGACCAACAAATGACCTGGAAAAACAGATCATTCAAAAAAGAGAGAACCTTCAATATTAAAAAACAACAAAAATAGTAAATGAGTATGATCAGGAAATACCACAATCACAAACTGCAGACAACCCCGTGGCACCGTGAGGAAGAGCCGCTCAACCATCACAAGACACCAGGAAGACAAATTCAGCAAAGCAATCAGCTCTCTCTTCCCCATCAAGATGATTGCAATACTAAAATGGACATAAAGTAACGTACAACAAAACATAGAACGATTACAGACTCCCACAATGGGAGTAACAATAAACAGAAAGTCAACAACAACAGAACCACCCCCTTAGAACGGACAGCAGCCTAAGCCACCAGGGGGCTTAAATGCATTTTACTGGTACCAAATCTTCGCCCTAGATTCTACTGTTGTTGAAGTACAAAAAAAGTTCAGCTCGAGTTTTATAGAGACTATACATGAGAACTAATGGAAGGTGCAACTACTCTAACGCCTCCTAGCACCAACCTAAGCAGTATTCTGCTTTCCTTTAGAACCTAATATTCCCAAAGGACCAGAATATAAGGAAATATCTATACTATATCGATGCAAGGGGAGACCTTTTAACAACCCCATACAGAAATAATGACAGTTGCTGGGACCTCTAGATAATCTGGAAAAATGGATTCTTCAGAAATAGAGAGAACCTACACAATTAGAAAACAGAAGACTCTGTTTTATTGAGTCTGTTCATGAGAACTAATGAAAAGTGCAACAAATTCTCACGCCCCCTAGCACCAGCTTAAGCAGTATTTTGCTTTCATTTAGAACCCAATACTCCCAAAGGACCAGAATTTACAAAATATCAACACTTTATTGATGCACGGGGAGTCGTTTTACCAAAGGCTAAACAATCTTGCACAAATGTGCAAACCAAATCGTTTGCTTCTTGTATACTCAAAAAATGGAAGTACTCAGGTACAGACAAATGCCACATGTTTCTAACCATATTAGATAGGTGTGCATTTATACATAGAGAGAGAGACATTACTTTATGAGTATCATTATGTCATGGGGAAAAAGTGAGTATGACCAGGAAATGCAACAATCAAAGACCACAGGCCAATCAACAAAATGTCTAATTTTAACTTCTATTTCTAATTATAAGAAGCAATAGATAATCCTAGCACTGCAATGTACATAATCGATGTTTCACTAACATAAGTGCATGGACTGACAGGTAAACAGGTAGATTTATTTCTGGTTTCTAACTGGGGAATAAGAAAAATCATTAAGTGATGCGCTTAAGTTCATAGCATGAAAAGCAGCGTAAACAAGCTATACAGGTAGGGTAGGCGGCAATCGAAATTGTCAATACTATCGACGAATGTAGATCAAAAATCGTTAGAAACAGAGTTTTCAATTGCCATTTGCCACCCAATTGGCAACAATCACCCAATTTGCAACAAATGGCAATCGAAAACACTGTTTCTAGTAATTTTTGATCTCCGTTCTTCGATTGTTTAGAGCATTTTCGATTGCTACCTGCCAGGTGTGAAATAACTTATTTTGATTTAATAGCTAAGATTAATAGTCTTCAGAGATACAGTGCAAGCAAACTTGATGGTAATGGAATATAATGTGAAAAAGAAACTTAACAAATATGAACCTTGCCGCGAGAAAAACTGTATTGGGAGTTTCAAACAAGGTGAGACATTCCATGTGTGCTCATCTACAGAGACTAGCTATAGATTTGAAATTTTGATTCTAGAAAGTGTAGATGTGATACTTTCTAGGTATAAAGTGTAATAACAATAGGTACTGATCAGACTGTGCGTATGCGCTGGCTGGTCAGCGCCTTAGTTGTTTGCAAACTCCAACCACATTTTGTTCTCATGTCGAGGCAACTACATGCCTCTACATAAGAGAGCATATTGGAAAATTATTTTTCTTATCTCTCAACCGAAACATATGTTTTGTGTACTCAATAGCACAGTCTCAAAGTTGAGCATCCAAAACACATGTTTGAATTGATGGGCAAGGAAATAACTGCAATTTAAGGTGCACAAATTATCCTTATCTGGACCCATGCAATCTATTGATAAATGAGATTTACCATAATCTTTTACATGTACAAGACATCTGACAGAGCGAACATATCGATGCACTATAGTAATAGGCTCTAGTTTTGTGAAGTCCACCAGTGCTATGTAACCACCATGTGTGCCAACCCATATTGTATGGTTTTTCGTTGTGCATGCAAGGGCAGTAACTCTAGCATCAGTCTTTGGTATCCTGCAATAAATTTAATTTTGTTTGTTTGTGTTGATTGTTAATGTCTCAGTCTAATGGCATAGTCAGAACGCTGAAAAAGTTACGCATATTAAGAGGAGACTACTGGAACAAGCAGTGAATATCTTCAATTGTGTCCCTTTTCAAAATGGAAACTTCTCTTGAAGGAAAGAATTTGCTCTCAGAGGAAGCAAATTCTTTTCTTTAAAAGCAGTTCCTTTTAGTATGGAAAAGCACTTTTACCACATTGGGTGACCTCCCTTGAATGTTACTATTTTTATTACGCACGTACGTAACTGCTCAATGGGAGCTACGCCAAAGTCTCAGCCAATAATTTTTCAGTCATATCAATACAATTTCCTGTCTACCTTGGTTGAACCAGTACTTAGCAATGGATTAAAAGTCTTGCTCAATGACAAAACACAGTGACACACGTGAGTCTCAAACTAGCAACGTTTAAATCCCTAGTTAAGCTCTCTACCAATTTAGTCTGCTCACTGCGCTACACAATAAAGTTAAACTGACGTTACCAAGCAAAAAATATTCTTATCTGAGCCCTTTTGATTCTGGATATCTACAAACAGGTACTTTGGCAAACAATGAAGACCAAGATGAAATACCACCTTACACTGTTTGCTAAGATTAAAACAAATCTTCAGGGACATAATTATATACACTGAGGAACAGTTTTAATTGGTCACCTTTGTGAATTGGTAATCCTTCATATTTGTTTTTTTTAAAAGTATGAAAGATATAAGCTTAAAAATTTGTATCTATACTTAAGGAATGTTTTTGTGTTTCATCACATGCTATAAATACTCAATAAGAAATTTTCAAAAGATATTTCACCAAACCGTCGTTTAAACATGCTAAAATGAAAACATATAAAAACGTAAAATGTGACGTTAACGTCAGAATAAAATCCAGAAACCCTGTCTTTTCCATGTTTGGTTATTTGGCATCGACTTGATAATGTGCAAATTAAACAAATGTCCAATCATATTCGTAATGCAGTCAAAACACGCTACTTGAATAGCAAGATACACAATGGTAGTGATAAACGATAAACGTCACTTAGAACCGTCGAGCTTGGGTCGCTGGTGAAGATACGGGTTAGCTAAACCAAGAGACATCAGAACATGCTTTCTTTGGAAAAATGGACTGTTCAGACACCGTAGAAATACGCTTGTAAGGTGTTTATATTGACGGTAGCCAAACAAAACACGGCATAATGCAATAGAAAACATCTGTCTACATGCCGGGAGTGAACACCAAACGTGTTAACTGTAACCTTAACTTTGTCACTGGACCATTTTATTATTAGAAAAACACAAAAACATCATGGAAACCATTAAAACGTAGGATATCGAATTTTGACGTCAGAATTGAGTTTGTTTTTTTTTGACGTCTGAAGTCATAATTCTTGAACGAAGCGTTCTTGTAATGAATAAATCTCAAGCAGAAAAGAAAGTTAATGCGTTTCACGCAGTATTCAGAGTTGACATTAATGACGTTAAGCCGTTTCAGAATCCTACAGAAAAGTCGCCATTTGATCATTACCTTGATCTGCAATCTATGCCAAGTCTTTTTAAAACAATTAACCGATGGTTGATTCAAACTTTTCTTTTATTGACCCTGTTTCAGCAGTTTACTACGTGGGTCAGGCTGGTTACGCGCATACAAAAATGATTACGTAATCGATAATTACGTTGAACCTGCGGTAATTTGACGGAAACATAGTGCTCCTATGGATAAATATCATTTGCACTTAAAACTTAATCATATTGTATGCTTACAATGACTTGAAGTGTTTGTTGCGTTTCTTTATTCCTTAAGTATATAATGCTTAGATCCTATTAACTCATTTACCATATCAATGATTGATGTATTGTTTTTTGAAATTGTTCCACTTTATTTTTGAATAATTGAATAAAACAGAGATGACAAATTAGATTTTGTTCAGTGAACATTAAAATGTCTACCTGTTACTGCTTGAAATACAAAATGGGCAAATCTATGCTTATTGTATGGGATAATCAATCAGAGTAAAAAGTGGTTATATTTGTTTCTTTACTTCTTACCATATTTATTCTTAATTTAAGTAAGACCTTCTGACTACCAGATAAAGTAAGGTGAGTCTTGTGCTGATTTGGCAAATACCAATTAGTTTACTCCTTTAGGGTCAAGCAGGTACACATGTATTGGTGTACACTACTTAATCAAGTTTGTCTGGTCTATTATGTATGTTATTTGGTTAATATAGTAGATAGATAGTTCCACTGACAGCTGGAAACGCAAACAAATGCAAATTACAAAATGTAATAAAAATCTATGAACTTGTAAAATATTTCAAAAATACCAATTCATTAGTGGTTGGACCAATGGATATATACAACAGCAAAAATAATACAAAGACATATAATGTACAAAAGGGATGTTTCTTTTTTTTTTGATTTTGTTTATGCAAATAATCTGCCTGTCATTGGTCTTCTGTTTTACCCTTTTGTGCTTTAATATATCTTCATTTGTCAAAACATATATCCAAATTTCAAATAAGCATTACTACAACGGGTCATGAGAAAGTTAGCAGAAAAGTGCTATTAAATCATATTGCGTTTATCAATTGCAATGAAAATTTACAAACAATAACTGTTATTCTTGCAAGTTTACTAAGATTCAATAATCTTGCTATTGAATATGTACATATTGCACGACTGTAGAAACTAGCATTCAAATTGTGTTTAAACCAGTTATCAAAAAAAAAACAATTAAAGCTAGGGGAGTTGAATAAGGACAAATTTAATACTATAACAAAGATTTTTTTCATGCATGTAAAATTCAATATCTTCCACACAGAAAGGACCAAAAACTCCTAATTGTACTTTGCCAAACAGTACATTGGTAAAACATAATCGATATTCAGTAATAGAAATGTAAGATCTGTTGTAAATTATTGCCTGTTACCCCTTAATCCCATGACTTAACTACATTGGTCCAAAAAAGAGTTAAAACAACAAATCAGTTGATGAAACATGTACGACTGCCATGACAATGAAGTAGTGAACAGTGCATAGACTGGTTGTTATGTGGATCAATTATATTAACCCTTTGTATCCGGGAAACCATTAAAGGAGTACTTTCACAAACAGTGAAGACCCAGATGAGATGCAGCAGTGTTTGAAAGGTTAAAAAAATCTCACGGTTTGAAAGGTTAAAAAATCTTCTAACAAAAAATACATTTTTCAAAATTATAGCCTTGCACCCCTAGATATGTGACGTTAATTCTCCCAAGTGTATTGTATCAAACCAGAAGGAAGAATCCATTAGTTTACAAAGGGTTGAAGAAATAAAAAAAGAAATTACCCAAACAAGGAATCCATGGAGAAAACATCTCGTATCCTCTCTTTTGTTGAGTCCCAGATTTCCACAACTGGAGAATTCATTCTTGAGAACAAAATAGCACCTTTCGTAACGGTTACACTGTATATGGGTGCTGTAGATCGTGACCTTTGAATAAAAACAAACATAAGTGCCCAAGTTTCATTACTATGCTTGCCAAGGCTTACCAATAGCATAACATAATGTTTAAGACTTATAAAAGTCTGTACTGTATGGTATTACAGTGTGTTTTTTTATTTCTATAATTAGGGGCATTCCTGGGACTTTGTGGAATACACATTCTTTATGGATTCTAGTGGTACTCCTCCTAAAGGTGGACAGGGGCGAAGCGCTGTGGTGGAAAATGGTTTTAGAGTGTTTTACATGGCTAAAATATGCGAATTTATACCACCCTTACCAACTTTAGCACGAAATATCTCGTGATGTGCAAGGTCTACACTAATGTAGGTGGTATAAATTAGTTATACCATGTGTGTCCACCTGTACGTAAGATAATCCACTCGCTAAAGCTCGTGGATTATCTCCACGTACAGGCGGACAACCCATGGTATAACTATTACAACACTAATAATTGTATTTTCTTCCAAACTTCCTGAGAATCAGCTAGAAACAGTATACTTGTAGCGCCAAGTTGTAAGCATGTGCGTCTTTGCGTACATGTAGGTACACCCCTGCTAGTCAATGGCCAGCACCACAATTTTTGTCCTAGATATCAGATATACATTGCTTAACTAATTACACATACTTTAATACTCATATACACACACTTTTATTGATAAACATATTAAGTCTTTGCACGCTGTGTAAGTTAACTGTACATGCTTTTTTGTCTGTGAATGTTTTTAAAAACCGCCAGAGTGTCAAACAATTTGGAACATGACAAACCTGACATTTTATCCATGTTATATTGAAAAGTTAAAGATGATATAATACAGCTAGCATTGAGCACTTTTACTTGTTGTCATCGTGTGTGCATAGACCTGATGGTGTATAGAAGTAATAATCATATTACCCTCAACTTAATGCATGTTGCATATTTTTTTCGTGATATTTTGGTCGTCTGCTAATTTTTTTCAAAATTGACTTTAAAAAACAACAACAGAAGCACTATATGAGTGTCAAACAGTTTAGAACTAAAGCAAGACTGATATTCTGTCAGTCCTGATCTGGGTACAAACTGTTTGGAAAAGGTCATCAGCAGATGCCAAAAGTCACCACTAGTAGTAAAACGTTAACAAAAAGGAATCTATAATCCTTCTTACAAGAGTTAAGGTTAATTAGTTTGCCATTTTGTGATATAAGAATCTATCATGAGTGTGGGATAGGAATAGAAAAATCCATTCCATGGATCATCCTTTTTGCATCACTAGGCTTGGGGAGTAATGACAAACGGTGATTGTAAGAGACAGATTTTTCTATCCCATCCTCATGCGAATAATGGATTATTTTTGTTGATTACCACTTAATACCTCATTTTATATTGGAAAAAAACATAAAAAAGACTTCCATAAAATGACGTCTTGGATCAAAGTGCAGCCAGTGTGCAAACCACTGGGGGCTGTTTTTATTTTTCCCACGGGCTGGTACCGGTATGTGAGATAGAAGGTAAAAACAACTGAAATCACAATCTGGTGTTCGAGAAAATGGTTTGTGGCCCAGAAAAGATTACCTGCTTTTGCTTGTATCTATAATCTTTTCAATTTGTATTCCCTGGCCGGAGTTAAGTGTTAGAAGCTGTGTCCCGCAAGATACAAAAACTCTCCGCCCCATTCTTGTCATACACAACACTGGCTCATGATCATGGCCAGGATACAAACATATAGGATCAACATTCTGCTCCTAAAAAAGAGAAATATTTAATCAGTTATCATAATTAAGCTGTTAGTCTGTATCACATTTATCATAATGTGATTTTCAACAATGTGGTATTTTAACATTTGTAGACTCAGCCGAGCCTATGCAACCTCCAGTTAAGCTTAGGAACTCCAAATGATGTTCGGTTAGTAGCTTAATATTCATAGAATATTCAAGCGACTAGCAAAGCCTCTGATCAGACTGCACGTATGCGCAGGCTGGTCTGAGCCTTTGCTGGTCGCACATACCACATTGTTGAAAATCTCATGTTGCAGCTCATATTAGTTTCCAATTGTAGCAGTGTGCCAACATCACTTAATTTTGATGAAGTCATATACATTAAATTTTTAAGGACTGTCCTTTTCTGTATTATAAAGCGTTTGGGCTACGTTAAAGGAGGTAACTTTAAGATTTATATCTGGGCATGGTACGGCTATTTCAGCTGCTCAAAAAGGGAAATCAGGTTCCACCTATTTGGTAAAGAGTTAACAAGGTGTTTGTGCACTGAACTCACATTCATTAACCCTTAAAGTGCTAATCACAAAAAAGTGTACATATGTTAACCAATAAAGACATTTTCAGATATAGTTATTTTACTGGAATTTAAGGTTTAAAACATATGTTTTGTGCTTTAACTGAGGTGTTATAGAGCAAGATGATATAGTTACTTTTGAGTAAAACTATGCTTTATTTTCAGCATTTACCTATGTCTATGGTAGACAATTACAAATTATGCATTCATGAGGTACCATCTTTACAGTGGCCCAAAATTTCTATAATACCTATCTATGCTGCAAAGTATGTAACTTTTGATCTTCTATTTTAGAAATAATGCTTCTAATTTTCAAGAGCACAGTAATATAGCTAAAATTTGGGTAAACATTGTACCAGCTTTGTACACCTTAACACATTATAACAGTAACAGTATTAACATACATGCAAGAGTTCCAAGACAGGAAACATTGCCACTTTTCCATTGGCCAGTCCAACAAGGAGCATTCCACCTTCTTTAAGAACTCCACTATCTGGTTCCCTGACAAAATACATGAAATCATTAATGAGCTGGTAACCAGCATAAGGTAAAATTAAGAAATAAATTCAATTTTTGAATGTTCATGGAATTATGAATACTTCGGGTCTCTTGCAAAGTAAATGAAGCCAGAATGGCTTCAGGTTAATTTTGCAAGAGACCCGGGTCATGATTCCATTTGAATACCAAAAATTGAGTTTATTGCTTATATTATCATTTTATAATAAATATCTAAAAAAATTTGTAATCTAGGAAACAAACAGCTTTATATTTAATATGTTATCGTATTAACAATTTTGTTGGAGATTTAAACAGGAAAGTGGAACAGCCAGTGTAAACACGGACAGACGATGGAGCAAACAAGATGCTTGTTTTGCACGTTCGGCAAAAGTGTGGCTCGCTTTCACTTACAACACCAGTGTCACTTCTCCTGAATGAATTTGATGTTTGAAGCATATTGCACAGGCAAAATAGCTAGGCAGCTGTCAAAAAAATCATGTCATTCATGAGGCTACTAACGATTTCAAAAATCTAATGATTCATTAAAGGCTTGCTTTGAAAATGTAAATATGTGGCAAGTGGATATAGCGAATTTTTCAATTAGTCTGTTCATCAGCACAGTTCAATTAGAATCTTAATTATCTGGCTGAAGAAACCTTGACCATTTTTGGCTACCTACAGAGCGCCCACTCAAGACTCTGATTACATTAGGCAGATGCTGGGGCTGATCTACACCTTCAATGGGCATCCATGCCAACTCTTTGCTTCACAGCAACTCAGACACATTATTAACCTGTTGTATAAGGGAAACCCATAAACGGGTACTTTGACGAACAGTGGAGACTCAGATGAAATGCAACATTGTGTTGCTGCATTTTACCATGGTCTACACTGTTCACACTGGTAAATGTATACGTCGATTTGGTGGTATTTACGCGTATGGCCGGTACTTCATAGACCGGAAGTGTTAGATATGGATATGATCTGGATGATCATTACTCGAATCTATTCCTAAATGCTTACATAAATCGCCATGCACATACTGAATGCTTAAAAATGATCTAATTTTATAGTCCTTTAGGCATATGGCATGTTTTTCTATATAGTATTAACACCAATATCTACCACTTCCAGTCTATGAAGTACCGCCTATACGCGTAAATACCACCAAATCGACATATACATTTACCAGTGTGCTGTTTGTTTAAGTAAATAACGAATAGCAGACAACAAAAAATATATTCCTTTAAACTATAACCTGACAACCCTAGAATTTAAATGGACTGGCCCATGTTTATTATATCAACCAGAAGGTAGAACCTATTTCTAAACTTAGGGTTAACCCTTTGTGTTTGATCGAATTTTCCATTTGGTTTGATACAATAGGCCTGGGATTGATCATTGTGCACATCAGAGGGCTACAAGTTTCATTTTCTAAATTGAGATGTTCTTTAGTCCATGAAGATGTTCTGTTGTTAAGCAAACAGTGCAGACTGGGATAAAATACTGTAAATTCGGAAATTTTTCGTGAGG
Source organism: Loripinus fragilis (assembly GCA_964019695.1). Taxonomy (NCBI): domain Eukaryota; kingdom Metazoa; phylum Mollusca; class Bivalvia; order Lucinida; family Lucinidae; genus Loripinus; species Loripinus fragilis. The sequence goes on from OZ026520.1 coordinate 98,783,609, forward strand.
GTTTTATTTTCATGAAACTTCCTACCTGCAAAATGGAAAAATCACTCTGAGCTCACTGATGTAGGTAAATCATGCCCAAGTTGTGAATATTTAATATGGCAAATATATCTTGTAACCCTATTCATAAAATTTAATTCTCGCAATTATTTCCTTATTTCTAGTACTTCAATTGGCAGCATTTTATTTTTCGTCTTCTCTGTTTGTCACGTGACCAGGATTTCCCATACATAAAGGGTCATGTATTTATTGTAAAAATGAAACCAGTAGAGGGTCACTGATAAGGTTTTGGGCTGTAAATAGCTATTCTGGTCTAGAAAACTTGCACTTTCTACACGTTTATATTGTTGGTATATTCCCTGCATCAAAAAGATAAGCTTTACTTAGAAAATTGATACCACCCTTACCAACTTTAGCAGGATATATCTCATGAAGTGCAAGGTCTACACTGATGTAGGTGGTATAAAATAGTTATACCATATCCTACAGTGATGGGCGAGCAGAGCCGTAAACCGTGATTTCCCAAGGTATATCTAGAAATATACCTCCCCAAATGAAAATTTTGAACATGGTTATCCCCATTCTAATGCATTTCTGCAGTTTTGTTTTGAATTGGAGCGTTGCAAGCCGCATAAAGCCGCACATCATCCAATGAAATGTGACGTAATTAATGACGTCAAACTGTTTCCAACAATATATCATAGGATATACTGTCCCAAATGATTGACGTTATCCAATCAGACGTCTCATTACAAAAGCAAGTGAATTAGAATGATGATTTATTGTATTATTCAAAAGTAAGACGATAACATACCCTACAACATGTTTCATACACAGCACAGAGTCCTGTAGATCCGCTGAAGAATGCATAAAAGTATAAGACTTTGTGTCATAAAGCCATACTTTGCCTCTCTGAGTCCCAATCACTAGGTAATGAGGCATTAGAGCCTGCATGCACATAATCCTTCCATGCGTGAAATTGGTTCCCTGTACAAATATATATGAGCAGTGACATATGATTTCCAACAATGTGGCATTTTGACAAGTGTAGACTCAGATGAGCCTTTGCAGCCTCCTTTTAAGCTTACAAACTCCAAATTATGTTCGGTAATTAGCTTAATATTCATAGATTATTAGAGAGACTAGCAAGGCTCTGATCAGACTGTGCGTATGCGCAGGCTGGTCTGAGCCTTTGCTGGTCGCACATACTACATTGTTGGGAATCTCGTGTCGCGGCTCATATTTATATAACTTGAGAGAAATATACAACATAATGGACAGAATAGCTTTTATAAAAAGTCAAATAAGTGTTAATTTTAAATACAGACATTTAAAACAAAGTTAAAATTACTCTGGCTAAAGAGAGAGCTATTGTTTATCAACAATAATTTACTAGACATTCTTTAATTTCAAGATTTTTAAGTGAAGTGATTCATATTCTAAAATTCATTTTGAAATAAATGCTTTATTTAGGAGCACTTAAGTGTACTACTAACATATGAATAAATGCCAAGTGATATAATTCCTGTGAATGAAACGAAATAAGATTCTGAAAGCGTTGCCTGCTTTAATCATCATTGTTGATAGCTGTGATGCTTGTTGATAAAAGAGTTTAACACTTATTCCTACCAATACAACACCAAAACACGAAAAAGAGATCAACAAACAGTTTAGATCCAATTGAGATGGCTCTGATGATAAACAAACTCAACAGAATCTGATCTATCTTTTTTTCTATTTTTGAACTTTCTTTATTCAACTGTTTTACAGTGTATAAAAAAAAGAAAGAAGGCAAAAATCAAGAATTGACACAATCAAGTACCACACCTGACCCAGGACATCGTTTGGAAAAGTGACAAAAACACGGGAAACATCACATACAAGGGAGCCAAGAGGTCAGCGCTTTCCAAACAGGTGACCACAAGGCTACAAGGAATATACATCACAGTACAGCAATAACAAAAAAGAAGATCCACAAAAGAAACGCTTCCTTGGAACATTCAGTAAGAAAATTACTAGTTACACCTTACCAGCCTCACCCATTATTCTGATGTGGATCAAGACACATTGATGTTTGGTTTGCATGAAAGTTCCCTTACTTATCCATGGATCATCTCCTAGTAAAAATTTGTTTAATGAATTGAACACATCAAAAGCAAAAATTTGCATGTTGTCACTTTATACATAATGGTTGAAAGGATTATTCTTACATTCCATTGCCAGTGGAATATTTAGTGCAGTAAAACCTGTCTAAAATGGCCACTCTCAAAAAGACAAAAAAATGGATTTCAAGACTAATTATCGCTTAATGCAGGTCAAAACTATTGCAGAATGCTCCCCTTGGAGCATTCTGCAATACATTTGACCTTCATTTAGCTATCATTTGTCATTATGTCTATTAGTTTGTCTATTTTTAGTGGCCGTTTTAGACAGGTTTTACTGTAGTTTGACTTACTATACTCTTCTCATGTAAATCCAGAAGACTAAACTTGGAAAGCTGATATGTTTCACTATCCCCACTGGCAATCCACAGTGACACAGCTCCTCGTTCCTCATCCTGACAGCATAGATAATAAGCATGTAGAAAAAAAGTGTTACCCATTTCAACCCTTAAATGCAATTACAATCGCTAATATTTGTTTTAAAAAGATTTCATTGGTATTCCTGTTAAAAATAAACATGAAACTGCAGAGATGTTAGTAGATATTTCTATTTTACCAGCTGACAACTAAAGATAATGTGTTATTCTGTTTAGCTATTTACATGCTGAGGTGTTTTAATGAAGCTATGTCGCATGCTAGTTGTTTACAAGAATAACTTTGTCGAAATATTTGGTCACAAATACTGTCATAGAGTTTGAATCTAGGTTAAGCCTGGTATTATAACCAGCCTAAGTTTGCCCCAAACCCTTTGCAAAGTAATCATCCAATGACATTGGCAGTTAAAGCTCTTTTTAAGTTGAATTATATATTTTCATTTTCTGTACATCTAAAATTGTATATAGGCATTGCATCTTTGCCATAAAATGCATCTTAAACCAATATAGCTTCACATAAAAGTCAAAACATATGATGTTGATATCTAGGTACTCAATACCTTTGTATGCATCAAATATGGAGTTTGGGTGAAATCTCAACACCATAAAAACCAAGGCAGTATTTGAAAGGAGTTTTTGTTATAAGATTTTCTTTTAATTTAGCTTTTATGTTGTGGAGTTTACATATGATTCTTCTTTGACTTCTCAACTCATTCGTTTTGCTAGAGCATCTAGCTATGTTGCTGACTTCAACACTCGCAATAAATTGTTAACTCAGAAACTTCTTAAACAAGGCTATCGGTATCATAAACTTCGCAAAACATTTTCAAAATTTTATAGACGATACTATGATTTGATTTCAAAATTCCAAGTTGGACTTAAATCTCTCTTGCGCCAAGGACTTTCGGAACCTGATTTCTATGGTGACTTGGTGTATAAGTTGAAGAGGATTGTTGGCTCTAATAATTTTTCAGCGCAGTTCATTAAAATAATTTCCCATTATAAAAAGATTGGCTATAACATTAATGTATTGCAACAAACTGCATGCTTGGTAGTCAACCCAATCACGGTTGGCAACTTTGCTTTCCTCTTTAATTGCACGCTGGTGGGTCGGACTTCAGACTCTATGATGGTTCCGACTTAAAGACTTATCTATTGATGAGATGGTAGGGGCCTGATGCTTTGGCTGTTTGTCGGGCCCACCGGGGTTTACCTGTTGGATTTCTTTTGCTCCGGTATTCAGTTTAATTTACTGTTGAGTCCTTATCCTTGCTTTATCTCCTTGTTATATATTGATTTATGTGTTTTAGGAGATGATGCATTGATAAGTTAGGGGTCTTTCATGCAAACCAAATATCTATGTGTTTTGATCCACATCTGAATTAAGGGTGAGGTTGGCGCCGTTAAACCGGTTTAAGCCCTCCAGTAAAATATTTTACTGACCGTTCCAAGGCGGTACTTCTTTTGTGGATCTTTTATGTTTTTGTTCTGTCTTGTGTTTGCTATGTTTTGTGCACGTCTGTTTATATGTGCATTGTGGTCACCTGCTGGGAAAGGGCTGACCTCTTGGCTCTCGTTTGTGGTGTCTTCTGTGAGTTTGTCACTTTCCCATTGGTATCCTGGGTCAGGTGTGGTACTTGATTGTATCGATTCCTGATCTTTGCACCATTACTTACTTTGATTGCTTATCAAAGAATGCATCTTTCAATGTATTCTGCTGAATTTGTCTGCGCATGTATTTGCTAACGTTCAGGTCTAATATCTGCACACAAACAGTGTTCACCTAGATGAGACTGCTACATGTACTACAGAAGCTGTCTGGTTAGGGTTAACACTTTTTGTTACAGAGGCCTTTAAAATGACCAACACTTGACACACAGGGTACCATCGCGAGAAAACCTGTCTTCTGGGGTTTGCGAACAGCACAGGCGCAGATCAGCCTGCGCATCCAGGTAGTCTGATCAGCGCCTTTGTTGTTCACTTTTCGGTAAGTATCATATGTTAACTTGCTACGGGTAAAATTAAATTTTTCTAGCTAGTCTCTGTAGCTAAGGAGACTGGTTTGTGTCTCGTTTCTTCGGAAACCGCAAAGACAGGTTTTCTCACGGCAAGGCCCATAAAGTAGATGACTAAACGGTTACCATCACTTACCATTTGTACAGCAAAACATTCCACAGTCGTACCCTTGGACACAAATACCAGTTTTTGTAAGCTAAGCATTTCTGGAGAATGCAGATCTTTGACAATTGTACTTGCCTAGAAATAAAATGGTTCTATTGAGCATACTTTTAAACACTTAATATTTGCAGCATCAAAATTTGGCGATTTTAAAATGTCTGCCAGTTTGGCGAAGGTTAGTTTTACCCTTTTTCGGTTAAATGCACTTTGAAGAATATTTTTAATTGCCAACGGGGCTACTCTTAGAGCTAAGAATATGCAATATTTTGTAATTGAATTCCAAACTATAATTCGCAGTCTCATATTTTGGCGATTTTTGTTTTTAATGCTAATAAAGCCACAAAAAGTTACCCACCAAATATAAGTGTTTCAGTCGCAGGAATAGTATCCATCAAACAATTATGTGTTCATAATCAAAGCATTACTAAACAACAAACTGAGATATTGTAACTTAACTTGGGGCTATCATGTTTAAAGCTTAGTTATCACATAGATAGATTCTGAAGGCAAGCTTACACTTCAGCACAATATGGCTAGTTTCTGCCTGATGAGTTCACAATGTATATATAGAGATAGGCAAAAGTTAATGAAAAACAAATACAAAATCACCGAATACAAACTCTCAGACATTAAACTAGTTATTATTCTGCCAGCCAAGAAAATGAGTGACGTCATGTTTTGTTTACAAAGTTATGGGACTTACCTTTCATGACAGGATTAATACACAATTGATCTATCGATTTGAGTTAGCTCAAGTGGTAGCGAGTAGGAATACTAAACCACAAAGATTTTTTTTAGGTTCGAATCTCACTGGCTGCTCTGTTTTTTATTCAGTTTTTTTCTTATTATCCGGGTGGGGGGGAGGGAGTTTGATTTTATTATTCTCTTCCTGTCTTATTTTTTTTTCTTTCTTTTTATTTATTTTTGTTATTATTTTTTTTTATTTTCAATCCTGCTAACATGTAAAAGGCACATACATAAAAAATCTGTAACAATACAAACTACTGTAAATTTGGAAATATACACGAATAGTTATTCAGACGCCACCCCTCCTCCCGAAAATAATAAAAAAAAAACTGAATAAAAAAAAGCTGCCAGTGAGATTCGAACCTAAAACAAATCCTTGTGGTTTAGTAATCCTACTCGCTACCACTTGAGCTAACTCGAATCGATAGATAAATTGTGTATTAATCCCTCATGAAAGCTAAGTCCCATAACTTTGTAAACAAAACATGTCGTCACTTCTACTCTTGTTTGGCAGAATAGTTGTTCATAAAACTAAATTGTAACTAAATGAAATACACAAACCTCTTCAGGGAAATTGGCTTCTATAGTCGAGAGCTAGATGTTTTATCTAGCCAACTTCTATTCTGCGCATTTGTTGTAAGAATAGAATAAAGTAAGGTTTCCACTTGATATGACCCATAGTTAAATATGTTCTTAAACCCGTGACTAGTTTAACAAAACGTTCCCTAAGTATTATCTTGAAACAAGACCAAAACCTTTATGACTTTTAGCGCAGTTCTACTCAAACAAATCGATTAACATCTTTGATTGGGTTAGGAATTTGTCTTTAAACATGTACTATCAAGCTCATTTTGCTATATATTTCTTCATTCAGATAATATGTACACTCTAATAATGGCTTTGCATATTTATTAGCTGATAGAGATTCGTTACAGTAAATACTTACAGTGGGTCTTTTGTTTGGATCATGATTAAGGCATTGCATTACTAGCTCATGCATGTCTGGCCATTTTGGAAATCCTTTGCTTTCAAATGGTAAGCCCTGAAAGGAGTTTTTACAGTAAAAAATGTCTTAAGCGGTTATTCCAAAATACACAAAACAATTATCTTAATGACAAATGGTAGGTAGCTGAATTAAGGTCGAAAGTAATGCATAATGCTCCCATTGGAACATTCTGTAATACCTTTTACCTTCATTAAGCGATGATTGGCTTTAAACCAATATTTGGTCTTAATTTTGAGTGACTGTTTTACTTAATTATTTCATGTTATAACTTAACAATTCGTATTCTGATGGATTTTCTCACACATATAGATACAATAAGTAAGGTTCTGCCCATTTTAAAAACTCCAGGACTGCTTTCCGTATGCTGGTTAATTTTTCATGTTTTTGTTTCATCTACAGCTACTTTTCAACAACACTTTTCTTCAGAATAGTCTTTCTTGAATAACATTAGAGTGTCAAACTGTTTAGATATAGATAAACCCTGGCGTTCTCAGGAGGGGGTTTGATCTGGGTCATAAATAGTACTGCAGATATCAAGGCTGTCAGAGGGGTCTACTGGTCAGATCTTTGCAACATCTAGTGTTATATACCAAATAAAAACGTGGAGTATCTAGTTTTTAAAAGTAGTTGATGACACCTCTGATTATGAGTACTAACCGAGTTATCTCCCCTTGAAATACCCCACCCATTTTGATCATATTAAAAGGGGTTATGATCATTCGTTTGCTAAATGATTGAGTTGAAGCATCCAGGAAAAGAAATAAACCCATCACTACTCATAACGGTACTTGAAAAAGTAGAAAAGTAAAGTTTTGATCAGAGAAATGGGCCTATGAACTGTTTTATTCGTCTTTTAAAGTTAAATTATGTATCAAAACTCAATTGAATAAAAATATATTTGAAACTTTCAATTCAAGAAGCTGCCCATTAGTGTTATGTCCTTAGAAATGACTAAAAAATTTAAGAACACTTATTTATCTATGTTTTCAGGGTTTCTAGATTCCAATTTCTGTATACGGAATGCTCTGGGAGCAATGATAAGCATGTAAATACCCCACCCACCTATTACTACTGCAGATCTCACTGGTGTTTGAGGGTAACCTTGGTCAAATTTTGCTAACATCCGGTGTCATATACATGTACATATACCAAACAAAAATGTAGAGTCTCTTGTAAATAGAAACAGTTCATGACACCGCTGATTCTGAGTACTGACAGAGTTAACTTCCCTTGAATTACCCCACCCATTCTGATCATATTATGAGAGGTAATGGGCATCAATTTTGGAATATAATCGAGATAATGCATTCAGGAAATTAATATCGCCATCACTATTTACAACGGCACTTGAAGAAGTGAATAAATTAAGTTTTAGTCAGAAAAATGGGGTTTGGAACTATTTTCTTTGTATATTATAGTTATATCATATGTCAAAACTCAGCTGCTTTGAATAAACATATCTTAGAAACTTTCAACTAAAGAATCTGCCCACTAGTGTTATGTCTTTACCAATGAATAATAATTTATAGACCAGCGCCTCAGTTATGTCTACAGTGTATCTTGATTCTCATTTCTACATACGGAATGCTCTGGTGCAACTACTATCATGTAAACACCCCACCCACCTACAAAATGAGGTGAAACTGCTAACATTAATAAAAGTCTTATAATACTAAATCACCCAAGTTTTTGTAGCCTAAATACGAAGAGAATAATTTCTGACAGGGTAACAGTATTGCAAGTACATTTACATGATCTGTCTTAAGATTATCAATCATACCCAAGAAATGATTTTAGGTTACTAGTGGCACCAATAACCATAACTCTTGCAAGAATAAACACAATTTACCTTATAACTTGAATATACATTGTATGTTACCATTTATACCTGAAACTTACTGGGGCTAATATACTAAGTACGCCAAACACAATTATAATGCATTAAATTATCTAGATATTGTAGCAAGGGTTACTGCCCTTGATTATTTAACAACTGTTTTGTATGGGAAACTGCAGTGAAATAATAATAGCTCAATAAGTTAAACTTGAAAACTTATTGTCTTAATAGGTTTAAATCTGTCCTGAACAAAACTATGTCAAACTGCAGATCAAAATTTGTTTCTGTTACATAGTTTCATTTTTTGAAACATGAGTTGTTGTCCCTGAATGGCATAGAAAATGGGTCAATAATAGAATTTTCCTCCAATAACTTGCTTACTGATGATCTTATTGCAATAGAATATAGGAGATATTTGGTTTAACACATTTTTACATCATCTATTGTATTGACTTTAGCCATATAAAATACTGCATCGCTTGCATTGTTTTCATGTATTACCCAACAGAAATGTGTATCTGCAATTGTTTGAGTCATTTTTATTCTTTTATCAATCCAGAGTAGATAATCATGGAAAAAGTGAGTGAGGCATGACTATAGTGACAATCTTAATGGCTTCATATTTCATCAGAAATGCTGACTTTTCTAAATCGTAACAGTATCTAGCTTTTAAGTTTTCTATATGTAGATATTATGTTAATTCTTGGCTTCCTCCTGTTTTGCTTAGATTTTCGTCTATATTTCTACAGGTTATTTCATTAACCTCAAATGACATCCTTACTAGCTCACATTTTCTCGTCAATAAGTCCACTCTATAAATTAACAATGAGCTGTTTTTGTTCATACTTACTCAGAAAAAAAATGTACTGTAATTTCACACCACTTTCAATTACCTTATTGCAATTTAAGTCATAAATTATACATATTTTTCCAAGAACATGTTTCTAAAATACACTAAATAAACATGGCGTGCAAATGGTTGACATTTTTTCTATCATTTTCTAGATTATAACACACCAAAGATGTAGACAAAATATAGTATGTGTTGGATCTGTAGTCATTGGTAGTGATGACAGTACAATCAAAATTATGTTGAACCTGTCCAGTTCTCAGAAAATTTATCATATATGTATGATTTTTCTCTAATGTCAACTTTTCTATAATGGAAGCCTCGCTGTACTTTGATGCTTTTCCTGTTTGTATTTCAAAAATGGTAATTAAAATCAGCAGACACCAATAAAGCATAGTAAAAGAGAACCACTAGACGATGCTACATACTAAATATCAAGGTACTAGACCTAGTGTTTCAGAGAAGTTTTTTACGTTTTAACTATACAAGCCAATGTAACAAATGTGCCCCCCCCCTCTCCCCGGTGGAGCCATTTTTGAATAAACTTGGCAGCTCTAGGCCTTCTGGGTTCAAACAAGAAGGTTTTTTTGTGTTTTATTTAAATAAACCTATAAACCATGGGGGCAAAATAAAAACAAGCAAGCCTTCGTGGGATGTTTTTTGTCCCAATGGCCATTTTTTAACAGAGTTGGTGGAGGTCTACTTGTTGATGCTACATACTAAAATATATTGAGACGAACTAGAAACCTAAGTTTGTTTTTCATGGAAGTCTTCCAAACATCTTTAACTTTAACACCGTGAATTTGACCCCCCCCCCCTTACGTATCACTGACGTTGACGTTCAGGCTATTGATGCTATCATCAATTCTGTGAATTAAATTTGTTAAATGAATGTTGAGGATATCAGATTTTATAAAAAAGAATGGATTTGAATTATTATTTTTCATCCAGACATGTTAGAAAAAAAACTTAAGTTTCTAGTTCCTCTCAGTATATAAAGGCAGTTTCAGACAAGAAGATTTTTTATGTTTTCTGTAAAAAACCTATATAAAACATGTGATCCCCAGGGCAGGACCTTTTATGCACTAGGTGATGCTACAAATTAAATATCAAGGCTCTGTGAATATTGTTTTATGCTTTCCTTATGAAAGCCTATGTAAAGCACGTGACCCCCAGGATGGGTCCATTTTGGCAACATGGGCATAATTTGATCAAACCTGGTGGAGGGGTCTACTTTTTGATACCAAAGTTCTATGCCAAGTGGCTCAAGACAAGAAGATTTTTATGTGTTCCCTATATAAACCTATGGAAAACAAGTGAATCTGGAGTGGAGCCACTTTTGGCCATAGGGCCATAATTTTAACAAAATTAGTAGAGTTCTACTAGATGATGCTACATATAAAATACCAAGGCTCTATATAGACTTAATGGTTTCAGACAATATTTTTTCATGTTTCCCATTATAAAAAAGTAAGCAAATATGATCAGGAAATACCACAATCACACTCTGCAGACCAACCCACGGCCTATATAAAACATGTGAACCCAAAGACGGGGTCATTTGTGGCCACGTGTGCATAATTTGAACAAAAAAGGTAAATATCTACTAGATAATGCTGCACAAATTATTAAGCCTATCAGCCTTGTGGTTTCATGCAAGAAGATTTTTAAATTTTTCGAACATCTATTTTTGCCCATGTGATCTAGATATACCATTTGATCAATTATTTGAGAGGGCTATATAAGGATCATCCCTGCTAGCTTCAAGCCATTATTTTAGGGGGAGATATTTTTTGAAGCAATTGTTGACGACGGACAAGGGACACCCAACGATCACAATAGCTCACTTTGAGCTTGTGACTCAGGTGAGCTAATAAAATATACTAAATATTGCGATTTTGGATATGTCTATTTGACCTTGACCTTTGAATAGGTCATAGCACAAGTATTGACTCTGGCATATAAAGAGTGTAAAATATTACTAATGTTGATGAAACAAAATTGACCAAATATGGCAACTGAACTTTTTTTAATATGGATAAAGATTTTTTTATTAAAAATTTGCATTTTCTTTTTGCGTTGAAGCTATTTGCAAACAGACACACGGACAAACATACATGTATCATTGATACTGATAATTTATTTTGTCGTTGCTTTCCAACCAATACCATACAAGTAATAAAAATGTTGTATTAACGTTTCCTTATAAATAAATGCAATGCTCTAGACCAACTTTATACAACATATGAATAATCTTTTATAAAGGGTAAGTACGGTTCAAGGGCCGTAACTCTGTTAGTACTCATCAGCGACGATGTCATCAACTGGATTCGGAAGCCGTACATACAGACGCATATTTTGGTATATATGACACTTGATGTTAGCACAACCTTACCAGTAAAGTTCATAAGGAGAGGAATTCTGGCCAGTCGTATGTGGTAATATAAAGCGGTTATCATCTTGACGTGATTCAATTTCAGGCCATTACGGAATGGCCCACTCCTCGCTTGATTGGAGTATTAACTCCCTTTTGGTGGCAAGGAATATATGAAAGTTAAGTATATAAGACTATTACTTATAAGCTAAGCTTCAAACAGACACAAACTATACTAATACTAATAAAAAGATACATTAATCCACATTTTTGTGATTTGAGGGTATGTCTATTTGACCTTGACCTTTGACCTTGAGAAAGGTCACAAATTGCTTTTAAGCTTTGACCTAAAACGAGTGTATGCTGTTGCATACCTTGATGTAAAAAAAGGAAACTTGCATTTTGATCTAATTTATGGTTGAAAGCTGTGTTTGTGTAATATAAGCATTGTCCCTTTACATTGACACTATTTACAAAAAGACACACGGACAAACACACCTTTAGGTATTGTACATGTCGAAACTATATTTCAATGTTGTTTTCTATTCCAATACCATATAAATCATAAAAATATTTCAATTAAATGTGCTTATTACAAATTAATGCAGTGATATCTGCCAACTGTATACAAAATGCTAATAATCCTTTATAAATAGTATGTATGGTTCAAGGGCTGTAACTCTGTTAGTACTCATCAGCGAAGATGTCATCAACCGGATTCCGAAGCCGTATATACAGACAAATATTTTGGTATGTAAGCACAACCTTACTAGTAAAGTTCATAAGGAGGGGAATTCTGGCCAGTCGTATGTGGTAGTATAAAGCGGTTTTCATCTTGACGTGATTCAAACTCAGGCCATTACGGAATAGCCATCTCCTTGCTTAATTGGGATATTTACTCCCCTTTGCTGGCAAGGAACATGTGGAATTTAAGTATGTAAGACTAATTCTTATAAGCTAAGCTTCAAACAGGCACAATCTATACTTATACTAATAAAAAGATACGTAAAAACCGCATTTTTTGTGATTTGGGGGGTATGTCTATTTGAACTTGACCTTTGACCTTGAGAAAGGTCACAACTTGATTTTAAGCTTTGACCTAAAACGAATGTATGCTGTTGCAAACCTTGTTGAAGAAAAAAGATGAAACTTGCATTTTGAACTAAGGATCATTGACGGTTTGGGCCTTATACGCCTATTTTTCTGATTCCCAGAACGCTGCTTTTGAGCTTCTAGTGTGGTGCATGTAGTATCAGTGCAATAGGTGAATATAATGGCAAGAGCCAGCTAGCAAAATATTTTCAAAGTTCCTACGCACTTGAGAGTTATGGCGGGTAGAAAGGGGAGGGGGTCTGAAATTTCATGAAAATAAAAGGTGCTTTAAAAAAGTGATTTCTGCACGTTTTTTTCGATTTATTTGGTAGGCATGGTGATATCTTTTCAACATACCATATGCAGAGTATTAACGAATCACGATAATTGATGGAATTGTTTTAAAAACATAATATGTTTTGTAATAAAATGATTTTGGGGAGATAATTTAGAAGTTACCTGTACATTTTTGACTACATGTACCGTAAATAATACAAAACTAAAAGCTCAACAAAAGAAATAAATATTTTTGAAGGAATGAAAGTGTCCCATTTAGCATTGGAAAGTAAAACTGATTCTAACTAGATCCTTTGAATATTACCTTTTCTTTGTTTAAAGTGCATAGCATGTTGAATGTACTTAAAGTGTCCTAATATTTACGGTATACATGATGCATGTATATCCCTATATGAGACAATATATTGAACACTAAAGTATTTACCTGTTATAACTCTTTGCATGCCAGTGGATAATTTTGTCGTCTGCCAATAGCCTTTTGCAAACAGTTTGAACCCAGATGAAGACCAATAGAATGTCGGTCTTGATCTTGATCCAAACTGTTTGACACTCTGATGGTGGTCCTGTGTGGGGTTTTTTTTTAAACTTAATTTTGAAGAAAGTCAGCAGACGAAAATAAAAACATGAACAAATCCCTAGCATGCAAATAGATAAGTACAGGACGTATGCAAAATAATGTGTCATTTAATAATAGTGAGATTTTTTCTTTTGAAAATACATAAAACCTTGCTAATTCTACTTTTAATCTTTAAGTACTTTATATTTTACTAGCACATAATACAAAACAATTTAGGAGGTTGGTTCTAGTGAACTTCATTACTGTCATTAATTTCTTATTTGGTAGAAAAGGCATTTTATGGGCTTAGGCCCTGGGTTTTTGGGCTGCTGAACATCTTTCCCCCCCGTGTGCCAGCAAGCCACTTCCATACAAAGTGTAAAATATGGTAACACATATGCAGGCAAAAGCTTTTGCTGGCACACGGGGGGGAATGATATTTTAAAAAATGTTTTAGGATTCCTATATATCTTAATGTAAAACTGATTGTTCTACCCAAAATTTTACATCTTTGAAGCATTTAATATCGAAAACGGATTTCACAGCCATAAAGTACTCAGGTCAGGGTAGCTTCAAGGCGAAGAAAGGGACAATTGACAAACTTTTATTTTTACTGAAAACCATAGGCATTTACCCATAGCAAGTGTCAATGATCCTTTATGGTTTAAAGTTATGTTTATGAAATATTAGCATTGCCCCTTTATATTGACACTATTTACAAAAAGACACACGGACAAACACACATTTAGGTATCGTACATGTTGAAACTATATTTCAATGTTATTTTCTAATCCAATACCATATAAATCATAAAAATAGTTCAATTATGTGTGCTTATTACAAATAAATGCATTTATATCTGCCAACTGTATGCAAAATTCCAATAGTACTTTATAAAGGATATGTATGGTTCAAGGGCCGTAACTCTGTTAGTACTCATCAGCGACGATGTCATCAACCGGATACTGAAGCTGGACATACAAACGAACATTTTGGTATATGTCACTAGATGTTGCACCGATCTGACCGGTAAAGTCCTTAAGGAGAGGACTTTTGGCCAGTCGTCTGCTCTACTAAATGTTTACAAATATCATCAGCATTTGGCAAAGTTCGCTGCATGCAGGCAATGAGTTTTACCAAATATTTCAAATGTTAGTTTACTGGGTCAGGTGTGGTACTTGATTGTATCGATTCCTGATCTTTGCACCATTACTTACTTTTACATAAAACATCATGTAATGCAATGAACTATTTGTTGAAAACTGTCCCGTCTTAAACTGCACTTTTCTGGGACTATTTTGTTTGCGCATGTATGCTTTTTTGTCTGAGTAATTTGGCATACTCAGAGATGTAAATATAATGATTGTTTAGTGTTAACAAATTTTTTATTATCACATCAACTGGAAAACATCATACCTCTGCAATTGCTCTATCCATCTCCCCCTTGCCTTCAAGCTCATCAAAAGGATGATGCTTTGTCAGCATAACATACATTGTTAAACCGTATGAAAACACATCAGCCTGAAATAACGACAATTTACAGAGTATAGGGATAACATGTTTTTTCCTGCATTAACATTTGCTGTGTCCCGAGGAAGTTGTTTGAACACAAGGCCTGACAGTCTAGTGTTCAAACATCGTCTGAGGGACCCAGCAACTGTTAATGCAATGAAACAAGCATGCATGATCGTTATTCTTGGATATTTTACCTGATTTTAAAATAAACGGCAATGAAAACGTCACTTAAATATTGAAATATCGCTTTTCTTACACTGGATTTCTCTAAATAAGATCGCAATAGCATCAAATTTTCGAACGTCATAACGTCACCACAACGTCATATCCACACGTTATACTTTCACGAACAAACGCATGGGCAAAACGATCAGTTAAGGCCGCAACGCTTACACGTATAACGCCATGAAAAACAAATCAGGGCCAAATTTAGGCTTTTACAAGTGAAAAGCCTTGTTCAAACAGCACTTGAATCTCATGATTTGAACAAGTGTTTTTTGCAGCTTCAAACAGCTTCGCGTAATGAATTCCATGCAAGAATAGAGAATTAAGGTTTAACACTTAAAACGTAAGTGTGTATGACTTGGATATGTTACAATGAGACTCTGCAGACCAACCAACATCATCGTGAGGAAATGACACAGAATAAGGATCTATCATGAGTTTAAGGGTGGGATAGAAAATTCCTACCCCGAGTATCATGGATTTGCATCACGAGGCTTGCTGAAGATATATATAAAAAATACTAAGTTATGGTGCGATCAAGATTTTTTTTATAATTTTCAAAGAGGTATAACTCAGAAACTATGAAAGGAGGAACAATCGTTTTTGCCTCGGACACTTTGTCTTGCCCTTATTTATATTTCCATAAAATACCATAAAGATATCTTGAAGATTGTGTATGGTTGGATGGCTGGACAGACAGACAGATGGATGGGTGGACAGCACCACGCCATAATACGTCCAAAGATTTATTTCAAAACGGGCAAATAAAAATGTAGCTTCTTGTTTAAACACAAAAAGTCGTTATCACAGTTCCCAGAACAACAGATGGTTGAGCGGCTCTTCCTCGCGGTGCCATTGGGTTGTCTGCGTTTGTGATTGTGGTATTTCCTGATCATACTCACTTACTATTTTTTATATGGTACCTCATAATTTGAATTTTGTTCATTTTGCAATGGCATCAACCTGCCTTTCAAGCAGGTAATTATGTTAAAAGTACCATTTTCTTAAAATATTCAATCGTATTTTACAAATAAAAGACATTCTTGGCATATGCTTCAAAATACAAATATTACCTCAAATGAGTAGTTTTCTTTTCTTATGACCTCAGGAGCCCTGTACGCCAGAGTACCTTCCTGGGCCTTTAATCCCTCAAAGGCGGAAAACCTTGCTATCCCATAATCTGAGATCTTAGCATGCACCTACAATAGATATTTGGGTCAGCACATGAAATTATGGCAATTGTCACACATGCACGGAGATTAAATCAAATGCAACTCTTCAATTCATGGGTCAATTTTAATAACTTAAACACCATTTTCTTTATTATAGGTGGAAGTTTTAGCCAAATTAATCAGATTAAAAATAATATTAGAAATTTTACAACGGTCTGTCAATCATATCTGCACTTCATTGATGTACAAAACTCCCAATATATATAACAACAGCACTGCTGCAACCTCTGAATAATTTTGAAAATAATGGTCCTTCATAGGTAAAGAAATCCTTCAAAATTTGAAAACAGCCAAGTCCTTCTCTTTTTGTTTTGTAAACCATACAACATGGTAAATGTTTGAGGTTTATATGTTACTTTTTGCATTCATACTTGAATGTTTTCATTTCATAATACAATTGTCCAGAATAAGCATACGTATAGGTAATGGTAAAGACCAATGCCACTTTTTGAGAAAATATGCATGCAAATTCACAGTCGAGTTAAGAGTTCTGTCATATGTTTAATTCATTTTATCTGATCATGTAAACTATTCTAGTCTCAAATGTAAACAAATGCAGTGTATTGTATTAACAAACAGCTGGAAAGAAAAAGAGAACCCTATCAATTCAAAATTTTGAGTTGAATGTATACGTCCTGATTTAAATGCTAGATAGGTATAATACAATACACAATAGTATAAGAAATGTCATTTTTCCATTTGTAGGAGTTTTTTCATAGTTTCCTCCTTTACATTGAAAAGATACTTACACATGATTTGCTTGAAGTGCTGAATATGAGGACATTATCTGGTTTCATATCCCTAAAAATAATCATCATCTTATGAATATACTCAAGACCTTCTGCAACCTGTGGGGAAAAAGAAACATGGATAATTTAATATCTATTCAGAAACAGTATTCTAAATATAGAATCTATGGCGAATATTTGGTACCAGTAAAAGTAATAAGGTTGCAAAGATCAGGAATCGATACAATCAAGTACCACACCTGACCCAGGATACCAATGGGAAAGTGACAAACTCACAGAAGACACCACAAACGAGAGCCAAGAGGTCAGCCCTTTCCCAGCAGGTGACCACAAAGCACATATAAACAGACGCGCACAAAACATAGCAAACACAAGACAGAACAAAAACATAAAAGATCCACAAAAGAAGTACCGCATTTAAGCCCCCTGGTGGCTTAGGCTGCTGTCCGTTCCAAGACGGTGGTTCTGTTGTTGTTGTTGACTTTTTGTTTAGTGTTACTCCCATTGTGGGAGTCTGTAATTGTTCTTTGTTTTGTTGTACGTTACTTTATGTCCATTCTTCTAGAATTGCAATCATCTTGATGGGGAAGAGAGAGTTGGTTGCTTTGCTTCATTTGTGTTCCTTGGGTCTTGTGGTGGTTGAGTAGCTCTTCCTTGTGGTGCCATGGGGTTGTCTGCTGTTTGTAATTGGGGTATTTCCTGATCATACTCACTTACTATTTTCAATGTTTAATCCTTAAAGTGCCACCTATAATTTGCAGCAGAAGACAATTTCAAACTTTTCAAAAATAACAAATAAGGCATGATATTTCATGAGAATCGTCCGATGGAAGATGATTCTCATGATATATCATACCTTATTTTTGTCGAAAACTGGAAAAGATGTCGCAAAATTTGTCGTCTGCTGCAGTCGTGGCACTTTAAAGGGTTAACAGCTATTTATACTCATTTGTACTGGAACCTACACTTGTTTAGGAATTGCTATTACTTTTATCATATCAGGATTTACCATGCTTAAAGGATGCTATCCTAGGTCATCTACATTGAAACCTTAAGATTATGTAGCAGTTTTATAAATTTTCAAAACTACAATTTACTGAGGCCAGTATGACAAGACACATGACCAGAGTACCCAAACACGTTTTGACAACCATTATAATGACAACATATAATAATCATACATGTTGGTTGCACCTCACAGTGACATGTATATTTAAACACAATACTCCACTCTCAGACAGTTAGTGCCTGTAAGAGTCACTTGACAAGACATGGGGATTTTACACACTGTACAGAGTTTTTCCTGCAACCATAAAAAAGAGAAAAAAGGAAAATACAATGTAATGGTGCTTAACCCTTACAGTGCCAATCACAATTGCAGCAGGGGCTCTTTCAAAATTTAGATAGAATTAGTATGATATTCTATGACAATGGTCTACCAGAAGACAATTCTTGTGAAACATCCTGCCGTATTTGTTATTTTTGAAAAAGCAGCAAAAGAATTTCTAGCACTAAGGCGTGCCATTTCCCTTAATGAGACGTTCGTTTTATTTTGTTGAAATAAGGACTGGAGACACTAGGCACATTCAACAAGTACACATTGACCAGCCGTATATGCACCCTTGCAGCCTAGTCTGTATGTTATAATCTTTTTTTGTCCTTAATGCATATTATAATCCTACTTCGTTTTGAATGGGAATTTATTATGATCATCAACTGTGCTTGTTATTTCAGTAACATGTGTGTGAAATAGACCGTTACACTAAGGTAATCAAATGTTCTATCACGATAGAGTTTATACTTTTATACAGTTGATGTACAATAGAAACGACCATTTGGTAAAGCAGTCTATTTTGTCAGATATTTGATGTCTTCTTTGGCTTCTACAACCCCTTTCCCCCCTAGACCCAAGACGCCCTTTACATATGTTGTATGTGCTAAAAGCGACATGTCATTGTCCAAAGGGCATTTTGGGTCTAGGGGGGGGGGGGGAAGCATCTAAAAACAAACTGAAAGACACCAGTTTCACCTTTCCAGTGACAAACGTCACAATTTTAAATATATATCGTACGTATGGGCAGGAAGGATATTGTAAAGTTTTGGAAATGAATAGCACTTCTATTCTTTACAGTTTAGCATTTTTACTTTTTGAAAACTAGCGAAGCATTTACTCAAAGTCTGATCTAAATGGCACCCAGTAGAAAGACGTAAAACGAGGGGTGGGAGTAGAAAACGCATTTTTTTCTGCTTTCCTAATGTTAAATTGCTTTGAAACGTATATTGATGCTTACTTTGTATATTTCGTGTCTAACCGCACCAATTTTAAAAACAAGATGCAGTTTGAAAATTTGGTGTTTGTAATCATGTCAACTAGGGAAAAAAAACACCTTATCGCTAGGGCTTCTTTGAAATTGTCATTATTCCAAATTCTAGGTGGTGGTGCTTCTATGAGTTAAGATCAAAAATGAAACCTGTAGCTCCATTTGATAGCTGTGCATCGTGCATGCAAGTGTAAAGAATGGCTTTATACATATGGACTGTAATATTTCTGAGCTGGACTTTATAAAAGGCAGTGCCTCTATTACACATCTCTTTGTAACATAGATTTGGATATATTGCCGTCTTGTTGTAGCTCCCAAATTATTAAAACATGAAATTTTACAAAAAAGTATAGGAAAGCCATCATAAAATAATAATTTTTCTACAACTTTTTAGTAAAATTGTCCATTTTATAACGAACTTTACACACACACAGTCCATTCTTATGGTCCTTAAACATCGCGTTATAAAGGGACTCCACTGTACAATAAACATAGGATGCCATTCTTTGCTGTAAAGTATTTCATCTAGTTCATCATCTTTACAAACCCTCTTAGAGTATGACGAGGGGCAAGTTCAACCACAATAAAAGGTGGATGAGTTCTAATGATGTACCTGTGCTGCTATTTTCTGCTGTTATAGTCTTTGACCTAGTCTATCTTTCTTGACTAGCCCTCCTAGAGTACCTAGTGGGGCAAGTTCAAGCACAATAATATATATATGAGTTCTTACAGCTTATGACGTACCTGTGCTGCTATTTTTTGCTGTAATAGTCTTTGACCTAGTCTATCTTTCTTGACTATCCCTCCTAGAGTACCTAGTGGGGCAAGTTCAAGCACAATAATATATATATGAGTTCTTACAGCTTATGATGAACCTGTGCTGCTATTTTTTGCTGTAATAGTCTTTGACCCAGTCTATCTTTCTTGACTAACCCTCCTAGAGTACCTAGTGGGGCAAGTTCAAGCACAATAATATATATATATGAGTTCTTACAGCTTATGATGTACCTGTGCTGCTATTTTTTGCTGTAATAGTCTTTGACCCAGTCTATCTTTCTTGACTAACCCTCCTAGAGTACCTAGTGGGGCAAGTTCAAGCACAATTACAGGTGGTCGGATTCCTACAGCTAACAAAGAGATAATGCTTATGTGATTCAAGCAGCGAATAATGGTAGCCTGAAATTGAGAAAACATTACATAGAAGCCATGATTGTTATTTCCAACAATGTGGTACGTTGACAAGTGTAGTCTCAGACGATCCTGTGCAGACTTCTTTGAAGCTTAGAAACTCCAAATGATGCTAGGTCAGTAGCTTTACACCCATAGAATATTAAAGCGACAAGCAAAGGATCAGATCAGACTGTGCGTATGAGCAGGCTGATCTGAGGCTTTGTATCAATTACTGATCTTTGCACCCTTACTTACTTTTCTGGTCGCACATACCACATTGTTGGAAATCTCATACACTGGCTCATTTGAATAAAGGATGTTACATGTGTGTTGATGTTTTATTGAATTTCTTAATGAGTTGTTGAAAATCAATAAAATGCGAGGTTACCGGAGCATTTGGTTGCCCTTTCTCAACAATTTTAATATATTTAATTATACAAAATATAGAATATTCGATTATATTTATCATATGACATTTAAACTGCTCTGAATTACATTTTGGCGTTAAACCTTTAGATAGCGTCCATTATGTACACAGCATCGTTAAAGACATCATAACATAACATTACTTTACATTTAAAGCACCAGTGTTTTATCAATTAAAAGCATGGTGTTAAAACAGTGCCAGATACAATGTCATGTTGTTGTTCTTCTTCTTCATATTAACAAATCAAACCAAATCAAATTCTTAGGGCACATAAAATAATATTTTGAAGCCGGTACTAAAAAGAACCATCTTGTTATGATAGTTCTCCTATGCACATATTCTAATTAATCGATTAATGGATGAATAAATACTGATACATTTCATAGTTAAGTTGTGCATGAGTGGAGTTTTATAACTTCGGAGCCAGTTATAATTACAAGTATAGAAGAGTTAATCATCTTTTACAGATTAACCTATTCACGCTATAATTAAATGTGAAGTTGTCCAACGTTTGCTTATTCCTTTGTATGATGTGTAATCAGTAATACTTTTGCTGCAGTTCGCTAACACTTTAAAATCAAAATCAAAAGTAATCTTTCAAGAAAGCTATCAGAGTGTCAAACTGTTTGGACTTAGATCAGGGTCCCTGACCTGGGTCCAAACTGTTTGCAAAAGTTGCCGCTAGCAAAAAGAGTTAAATCTGCAATAAAATGTTTCTACTTACTTCTTGTCGTAACATGGTTAGACAGTGAATCTCTGCTATCTCTTTAAACACCTTCACAGCGACTTCCTTCAATAAGAAAATAGAAAGTATTGTGTGTCCATTTTTGATTGAGCTCAGCAGGCTTCAAGGTTTTAAAACTTTATTCGTGTTCAACTCAGCCGAGCATAAAATTTCAACTGCTAATTAAAGCTAAAATACTGAATTATAATGCTTTTTCTTGCTGTCAAATTCTTAGCTGCTGTATTTATCCTGCTAATAAATGTAAAATAAATGTTGGCATTTTGACATTTATGAGTAGAATACATTTCGTGCTCAGTTGAGTTGAGCATGAAAAAGTTTTATAACCTTGGGGCCTAGTAGTTTTTTTTCAGCTCCGCTATTTAGTAGTTTATGAGCCCTCATTTTTCGTTAATCATATTTAATTTAGTGAAAGTAAAGCATCTATATTGCGAGTACCTCTATGTGAGCTAACTTGTTCGCTGATCAAGAGGGGGACAGGGGGTCCAGACCCCCTCTGAAAAATCACAATAATATAGGGTTTCTTAGCAATACTGGTCCAGATCACCTGAAAGTCACAAAGCTACCTAGGCAGCATTCAATTTTGGGCCATCACCAGCACGTCAGCGAAACATTTGCTGGTGGGCCAATGATGTCTGGTTCCCCGCATATAACTGATACATGTTTTTTTCCAACAACATGATTAAAGGTAAAGATACAGTACGCCAAATATACTTAAGCCCCCAGTGGTTGTGGCTGATATCAATTTAAATCTGGTGATGGTTACAGGGCATTTATCACTTTTCCCAACGAGTTTAATAAAATCAATAATACATGAGCACTAATGTTAGATTCTATTTGTCATATGAGTGGCTAGTCAATATCAATACCAATTACAACATCATGTGCAAAATAAATTTACAGTAAAACCTGTGTAAAATAGCCACTCCCAAAAGGACCAAAAATTGGTATCCAACACCAATTATTGCTTAATGCAGGTCAAAAGTATTAAAGAATGCTCCCCTTTGAAGCATTCTGCAATACTTTTGCCTTGACCTTCATTAAGCTACCGTTTTTCATTAAGACCTTTGTTTTTTCTATTTTAAGTGGCCATTTTACACAAGTTTTACTGTACTCATCAATATTCATCACACATGATAGAAATTATTACGTAATTTAACACTTTTGCTACCAAACACCTCATAAAACCAATACGTCAGTGCCAAGCATGTTTCATGGACTTCTGAATATTGAGGTTTAACGGGTTTAACACAGAGTATCTCCAGAACCATTCAACCTTTTGCTGTGATAATTTCACAGAATGTTGCTAATATATAAAACTTTCATTTGAATCAATAACAATAAAAATAGTCACATGACCAATGGCGGCCATTTCTGAAGCCATATTGAAAAATCTGAAAAATGCCTATAAACACTTATTTAATGCAAAAAAGATTAAAACCTTCATCTACACCAAGTATCAAACATAAGGATTTATTCTGATATTTTATTATTTCGTCAGAAATAAATCAAAATATAGCAGTTGAAGGGCTTAATGCGTCCTGTATGTCATTCCATTGGACATGTTAAAGTTGTTTTTGATGTCCGCGAAATCTATTGACATTACAAATATTTTTGTAAAGTCAATTCTTGTACAGAAAATTGCGTTTACTTCCATATTTGATATTACTGTGTCCCCTGAACATTTTGAAATAAGGAACAAAGATATGAGTCCCTTATAACGGTTAAAAATAGACAGCCATCAACTGTGCCTTAAAATCTCTGCATTTGGCAGTGAAAGTGTTAAAGAACACTCACCTTTCCCTTGTATTTTGCTATATATACTTCTCCAAAGCCACCATCTCCCAGCTGTTTATCAGAACTGAATAAATACAAATTACAGATTATGAAATCATAGGTGTAGCTGCCACTACGCATTTACACACATGCAAATGTAATTTTAATGGTACAGATTCAGGGAAAATCATCAATTTTGGAAGCAGTAAATTCCCATGCTACATAGGACTACTCTTCAAGGAAAGAATTTGCTCTCTTTGAAAGCATTTTTTTTCCTTGAAGAGGAGTCCCCAGTTTAAAAATGGACGTAATGGACAAGAAACACTGCTTGTTTCAGTAGTCGCCCCTTTAATGTTCGTAATAATGCTAGTGTTCTAGCTACGCCCTTGAAAATGAGTGTCAATCTATGCAAAAAATAAAAGGAAAATGTTCTTATCTTATAATAACATAGTTGAAGTTTAAAAACTGAATAAGACTGAGCATTTAACAAGTACCAAACCTAAGAATACAAAAACAAGTGAATATGACCAGAAAAGAATGTCAAAATGCTAAAATTTGATACAACTATTTGTAAATTCATTGCATCGCAATATAGTAAAACCTGTGTAAAAAGGTCACTCAAATATAGACAAAATAAAGGTCTTAATTACAACTGGTAGCTTAATGAAGGTCGAAAGCATTGCAAAATGCTAGCTTTGGAGCATTGTGCACTACTTTTGACCTGCATTAAGCAATAATTGGTCTTGAAACCATTTCTGGCCTTTTTAGAGTGGCCATTTTATACAGGTTTTACTGTATCAAATTATCTTTATGAGGGTACATTAGTAAATGGATTGTAAGCTTTTTCATTCATAATGTCTTATAAGCTCTTGCTATTCTTTAGTTTCATCATCTATGTCCTCAAAAGGCATTAAAAAAGTAAGTGAGTATGATCAGGAAATATCACAATCACATACTTCAGACCAACCCATGGCAGTTAGGAGGTGCTACAGAACATTTATAGTAACAATACATCTGTAAGACAATTATAGCAAAACAGTCAGCTTTCTTTTCCTTTTCAAAATGATTGCAAAACTAGAATAGACACAACGTAATGCATAACAAACTAAAGACAAACACATGACCCCCATTAAACAATAGATCAACAAAAACAGAACCACCACCTTAGAACAGCAGCCTAAGCCACTGGGGGGAGGGGGGAGGTGCTAAAATGCATTTTACTGGCGCCAAAGTTTCTCCCTAGATTCTGTTGTTATTAAAACACAAACTTGTTGAGCTCGCATGGAAGCTTTCTAACTAATATAATGTATCATCACAGAGAAAAAAATCAAATTAACACACTGCCACGTAAGAAAGCATCTAAAATGTCTTCTGTTGAAGTCATCTGCTGTATGTAAATGCTAAGGTTATGAACTAATTTTGTTAAACATACAAACAGTAATGACCAGGAGCAGTCTGGTCTGGGTCCACACTGTTTGCTATAGAGGCATTTTAGAAGGACCAGCAGATGACACACATCAGACTAAAAGTTATCAAACCAACCTTTCTTCAAACTCAAATTCATCCATGTCTAGCTTGAAAGCTGGTTCAAGGTCACTCATAATTAGATCTGGTGCCTACAAATATAAAATAAATCATTGGTATGAATACAAGTAGAACATTTGAACTTATTTTTTAAAGAGACTTGAACTTAATGCTTCATTTTATAAGGTATTGCACTGTTGGCTAAAATATAAACATCAATCAGGTACAGAAATACGTTATGATTTAGAAAATTCTACTTGTGCCCTTTAAAGACCATAATGGGCTATTCCATTCTTATGGATCATGATATATGAAAGAATCCATCAGACTACAAAGAGTTAAAGTAGATGCTGGTTTAGATAAAGAGCTGCATACTCAGCATCAAGGGTAAGCCACGCATACATTAAAGGTTATCTTTCAATTAAATACATGTATAATGTATTATTTTATAAGCTTACTTAAATGTGCTCTTAACAATAAACCAAACTTTTAAGAGCTGTCATATATCATAAATGAATATTATAGTTAATTCCAATGTACCTCGCCTATAGAGTCAATGTTAAAAAAAACATCGGACAATAATTCATCGTTTTGAAAGCCCGAGAAAAGAACGCTAGCTGACGTCATTTTCTACTGCAAAATGACGTCAGTCATGGCGTTAGACAACGTAACGTAGTTTTACGCATAAAAGACGTTACAAATACAAGTAAACGTATGAAACACAATCCAACTATTGGCGGGAATTCTTCAGTGCAACAGCTAAATGTTGGAAGAAGCTGAAGACTTCAAATGTGTTTGCATTGTTTAATGTGTATTAGAAATGAAATAGATCAGCTCTTATGCGTGAATTGTTAAGTAATAACTCACTGTTTGTCAGTCAGTTGTACAAAGATAAATCACTCGCACTGCAGGCTCATGATTTAATCTTCTTTACAACTGACCTACAAACAGTGAATTATTGCTCAACAATTCACTGCTAGAGCTGATCTATTTCTTAATTACAATATAAGCTTTTAATTTAAAAGAAAATATCCTTTGTACTCACTTCAGTTGTATATTGTAATGATTCTAGAAACTATTTACCAGTTGTGATATTGGAACATATCCCTGATGTTTTGGACATTCTATCTCATCACTCTTCTCTGCAGCAGATTGTAGATCTTTTAGACTGAATTGATGACAAAGTGTATAGCCTTTATCAAAATCTAAAATATCAACAATTAGATTTGAGCCACAACATGTGATTTCCAACAATGTGGCATTATGACAAGTGTACACTCAAACGAGCCTGTGCAGCCTCCTTTTAAGCTTAGAAGTTCAAATGATGTTCAGTCAATAGCTTAACATTCATAGAATATTCAAGCGACTAGCAAAGGCTCTGATCAGACTGCGCATATGCGCAGGCTGGTCTGAGCCTTTGCTGGTCGCACATACCACATTGGCAGAAATCTCATGTTGTGGCTCATTTGTTAGGTTCTAAACAACAAAATTAATGGGTTGTTTTGGGATAGTTACTCATTCATATATACAACATACTGTATCATTCAATGAACAATCTCAGCTTGAAGGTTTGTCGAAAAAAATAAAAATAACCATAAACATGGCTTACAGATATTTCAAGTCCAGATGGGTTAATAAAAAACTTTTACTTTCAATTTACCTTCGTAAACATGATTGAGTCTTTAAGAGATATTGGAAAGTAAAAGAGGGTTTTTCTTGAAATGAAAATAATTAGGGACTTACAAATGTCCTATTCCCTAATTTTTTTATAGCCAAATATTACTCAAAAAGTGTAAAATGCCTCTTATTCAAGAAATGTGGGCTATTCATGTAAATTGTTTTTCCTAAAGGTTTCAATGTGTCTGATAATTTCAATAAGAACTATACTGAATGAAACATCTAAACCGCCAGTTAACAAAACACAATTTTTCAATATACATGTAGCTCAATTATCATTAAACTGTTTGAAATATTATTTGACACAGTATATTTTGGCACATGTATCCATCGATTGAACATAACAAAGTTTGATTCAATAAGGATGTTCATTTATGCATAACAATAGGAATACCAGTTTTGCACATGGCACTGGATGCTAAATGTTATTTGCCTTATGTATACTCGTATTTTCATCAACAACTATCTGACAACTTTATTTTATCATAAAAATGCCAACGTTTGGGTTGTATGAGTATAAAGTATAGGGGTTGGGATTTAGGTTCAATCTAAAATGGGGTCTCGCTGTAACTGATTCATAATTTATCATGAAATTTGACATGTTTTCATAGAGCCAAAAGTTTACACAACAACCTGCCAGTCATTTTCACTTTGCACTCCTATGACGAGAAAAATCGACAAATAACTGAGCACTATGTTTGTCATAAAATGTTCTGTTTTGTCCTCCATACTTTGGTGCGGTGATGCACAAATGCTGCATTTGAACGTCAGAAACGTCGAGATTGATGTGTAGTACGCAGTTAATGGGTGACGGATGTTCCAATAATATTGTAGACAAAAACATTTCATCTCCATCAACGCAATTCTGTGGTCTTTTAGGCCATATTAGTCTCCATAGGAGCACTAAATTGCATGAATATTGCTACTTTATTACAAAAAACACAATAATGTTCAATATTGTCCATTTACAGCACCAGAAAGTTTCAACAATAGTGTGTACAAAAACATGTCATCTCCATAGAGCATTCTTGTGTTGTTTTATGTCATATGGGCTTCTATAGGAACATTGTGAATTACATGAAAATGGCTACTTAACTAATGCGAAACCCTAAAATGTTAACTAATATTCATTTATAACACAATAACGTTGGCGTTTTCACTTTAGGTCCCTGGAACACTCGGTTTTAAGCAATGAGTTCAAATCTAGCGTCTGTTTGAAAATGAAATGCGATGGTGCCTTTATACAGTCTATCAATTGAGCATGTTAATTTCGATTTATGAAAATGAAATTTTGACATGTTCTGTTTAATTGATTTTTCCTTATTGAGTGTAAATTGAAGCCATCTATGTGTTATATATGCTAAGATATATGAGATAATATCGAGTTGCAGTTTGGAAGTTTCCCTCAGTGTATATAAAAATTTTAATGAGACATTATTTTGGAGAAAACCATGTCATTTGAAAACGTCTTTAAACACCTTTTTATCTTAATCATCATCTCTAATGTCCATTATATCATCAATAAAAATGGCCAGGATCAACAACCCCCAAATAAATAATACCATAAAATGGCAAATCTTTGGCCCATGTCATATCTTGGATAGGCACATAAAATAACAAAAATGCTGTTTTTAATCATTCAACATAATTTATTGTTGGTAACATTGTGCACAAGTTTGTAAAATATCCAGAATAAATTTGAAAGTTTAGGTATGCTGGGAGTATTAGCCTTGAACATAATCAATAAATTTAATTCTAATGCACTTGCTTTTGTAACGCAATATCTGATTTAATAACGTTCAAAATTTGGGACAGTATATCCTGTGATATACTGTTGGAAATTATTTGGCGTCATTAATTACGTCTCATTTCGTTGGATGATGTGTCGCTTTATTCAGCTTGCAACGCTCCAACTGGAGACAAGGCAGCAGAAAAGCATTAGAATGGGGATTACCATATTCAAAATTTACATTTGGGGAGGTATTGTTGGATATAATGTCAGAAATCACGACCATATATCAGACAATATACCTCCCCAAATATAAAATTTTGAATTCATTTATCCCGTAAATGTACACAAATGGGCTTCATCATGAGAACATCTGATTTTGTTGCAAGTGAATAACAAAGCTGCAGACCAGCCTAGGTATTCACTCAGTCTACTCAGCACCTTTAGTATTTGATATCTGGAAATTATAAAAGCTAAACTTGCTGCATGTAACAATTGTGATTCTAGCTTATTGCTGTAGCCGAGCAATCTAGTTTGAAAAAGGCAAGTGAGTATGATCAGGAGTTACCACAATCACACACCACAGACCAACCCATGGCACTTTGAAGAAGAGCCACAAAAGACTGATTGTCACAAGACATCAGAAAGACAGTTAAAGTAAAGCAACTAGCTCTCTCTTCCCCATTAAGAGTAGTACATGGTTTGATACCACAAAGACAGATTTTTACATGACAAGGTCCAAATATTAAGCATAGTATGCATTGCGGTTCTAAAACATTTTTCATGCTCAACTCAACTGAGTTTGAAATTTAAACTGCGCAGAAAAAAAGTTAAAAAAGGCCAAAAGATAAAGATTTTTCTTGTTTCCAAACTCTCAGGTGTATTAATCATGCTTATAAATGTTAAAATGCCAACACATTTGGCACTTTAACATTGATGAGCTTGGTAAGTTTCATGCTAAGATAAGTTGAGCCTGAAACATTTTTTTAACCTCAGGGCCAATTGGTTAGGACACTGTACATTTAATATGGGCCATAACGCTAGAAAACCTGTCTTCCGCGGTTTGCAAACAACACAGGCGCAGACCAGCCTGCGCATCCGCGAAGTCTGATCAGCACCAATGCTATTCGCTTTTTGGAAAGTGTCATATGTAAACTTGCTACCGGTGAAATTTCAATTTTCTAGCTATTCCCTGTAGCTGAGGAAACTGGTTTGAACCTCACTTTGTCGGAAACACCGAAGACAGGATTTCTCTTGACAAGGTCCATATTATGTGGCTTACCTGGACAATGTGCACAGGGGACTTTAATTTCCAGAACTTTGTGACCCAGAATTGGATCAATACTTGTTAGACCAGGATACCATTCATCTATAAGATTATCAATCTGATCAACTATCTGACCAAGAAGTCTGCAAAATGATAAAAGTAATATTAAATGCTAGTGTATGTTTAACCTTACCTAAAGTAAGGAAGGATGCAAAGATAAGCCTTTTCTGGTAGGCAAAAGCCAAATCAACCTGGACACCTACCCAGTCCAATCAAAATACGTTAACACAAAAATAAAATTGAGTATGGCCAGTAAATGCCACAATCACATAGCACATACCAATTAATAACATTAAGCAGAATTAACTTTATAAAGCAGAAAAAGACAAACATAGAGATGAAAGCATTAATACATGCATTGTAACTAGATCTCTCTCTCTCTCTCTCTCTCTCTCTCTCTCTCTCTCTCTCTCTCTCTCTCTCTCATCTGCTCAAACTAGAAATAACACAAAGAATCACATCACCAAACCACAGGTCAGTCCATGGCACCATGAGTTGGAAACATTAGAACACAGAAAGCTACATGTATGATAACAAGCACAAAACCCGCAATATAATGAGGGCCCATAGCATAAAAGTAAACAAAAAAATAGAATAACTGTCTTTGGATAAAAATAGTTGCAGTCATCTAGGGGATAAGGATATTTCACCAGCTAAATATTCAGACATGACATTAAATAAACTGGTTCCGAGTTGTTCAAATTAATAACTGGTCATGTATAATGTGAGGTGGGCTGTGATTGGTCGGCCAATCATAGGTTGTATTACAAATCGTTAAGTTGACAAGACAACCACAGAAACATGACTCCCTCGGCCAACATATCCCGACGTTAACGGCGACGTTGACGTCACGAAAACCATGCCAACACAATAACAAGTTTGATTGCAGCGTTACAAACTCGATAAACGGCATAGAAAGGAAAATGATAAAGCGGTATTAAATTTGATTTAATTAATATTTGATTTAAGCTTTTTTTCTGTAGCCTGTATGGAACTTTGAAACTGGTTCTGAGTTGTCGGCTAGCTCCGTGACATTCCGTGAAACGGGCAGATTTCTGCCCATTTGATTTATCGATGACCTGTCCCTACAATAGCCAGTGTATGGGAGAGAACCCGTCTAGACGTTAAATTGAGGTGGAGTTAGGCATTGGTAATTCATAAATGAGCCAGTATCTAGCATAATGTACATTTTTGCACACCGGATGATATATCCGAGTTTTACCCTGGGATAGAACATGCTTTCTTGCACACTGGATAAAGATGTCTGAGCTTTTACCCTGGGATAGAAAATCTCATCTTACTCATGCTATCTTACCCAAGACGTCAACTAATGTCATCATGTTAAATTGCATCTTAACGCATTCAGGGAATTCTGAAAGATAATTTTAAAATACACAAATAAATAAATAAATAAAAAAAAAATGGTGACCAAGGAAAAGAATTCATTATTCCTGTGAGGGTAGAACAGAAAAATTGTCCCTTAAGATCATCCTTATCATCGCTCGGCAAGCCTTGTGGTGCCAAATGGTGATCATCCGGATGGTAATGATCATCCTACCCTCACATTCATGATAGATTCTTATAGTCTGATCGGAGTCTTAGTTCTTTACACAAAGAAACATTGGATGCATGGTTACCCATAGAACATCCATCAAAGACTGCACCTTTTGCTCTGTCCTGGCTATAATATAGTCATAGAGGATTTTACATGAATGCTCATGTTTTATTGATTTTATTAAACGAATTAAGGGAAAAAAGATAAAATGCAAGACTTGCCGAGCATTTTATCTCTTTTTAACACAACGAGTTTAATAAATTTAATCAAACAGGAGCACGAATAGTAGATTCTATTTGTCACATGATATTAAAAAACTTAGAAATTGCATTTGGGTGTGAAAACGTCAAGATTTTTCCATTATTTTCAGCAACGTTATAATGAACGTCATTACGTTTCCCAAAAATCTTTAAACCACTAGTACTTTATTGACTTTAATGCATGGCGTAATATCACTCCCAGATACAACATCATGTGATAAATAGAATTTAACTTACCTTGAGCCTTGTGTTGTAGCAGGAACAACAATGTGAATGCCCTCCTTCTGGTCAAGTTCTTCAATTGGATCCAACAAGAAATATTGCTCCTTTAGTAAAAAAAAACACACAGACACATAAACGTTATATTTTTCTAATACTTATCAAAATTAACAGACATTATTGACACATACCCCAGACCCCCTCAAGAGTGTGTAGTCTATAAAATGCCTCAGGTGCGCGCTAGAAGCCTATATAGCAAATACTATCTTGGTTCATACCTTTTGCATGCAAGCTTAGATTAATTTGTTGTAAAAGTAAGTAAGGGTGCAAAGTTCAGGAATCAATACAATCAAGTACCACACACGACCCAGGATACCAATGAGAAAGTGACGAACTCACAGTGAGACACCACAAACGAGAGCCATGAGGTCAGCCCTTTCCCAGCAGGTAACCACAAAGCACAAATAAACAGACATACACAAAGACATAGCAAACACAAGACAGAAAAGAACATAAAAGATCCACAAAATAACATTTTGCAGCAGACGCCATCATTAGACACCATTTGCAGATGGGTTTTCGCCTCTCTATGGGGATGGTAGAGTGTTCAACATGAGATCAAGTCGAAACATAACCAAAATTTATTGACTGTTATCTAAGGCATCAACTAAAAAATCAAATTTTTTTGCAAGACAGTAGAATTGCTTGGATATTTATTACCATATGACTAAATTCTAGCATTTCATTAAGATCTGAAATATTGACTTTTGGTAAAGCGGGTTTCAAACAGGGAAACAGATATATTGGTTTCGTTTGTTTGTTTGTTTGATTTGAATCTTATCAACAATCTTTCAGTTTAACAGGGACGCGTCTTCCTGGGTTGAACCAGTACTAAGCTAGGATAAATATGTCTTACTCAAGGACCACAACGCAGTGACTCTGGTGAGGCTCAAACCCATGGCATCTCGGTCTCCAGTCAAGCACTCTACCACTGAGCCACTGCAGTCCAACAGACATATTGGAGTTACATGTTCCATAACACCTATAAAAATTGTCAGTAAAGGTATCTAGCAGAGTTTTAAAAAAGGCATAACCATTTCTCTACTTGATTCTCTCTTGTAATAATTAGCTTGCAATTGCAAAAGTAAGTAATGGTGCAAAGATCAGGAATCGATACAATCAAGTACCACACCTGACCCAGGATACCAATGGGAAAGTGCAAGTCCACTAATGAATAATCAAAGTGCCACTAACATCATGGTTTATTTGTAAGATAAAATTGCATCTCATTTCATAAAAGTGTCATTTCTATAGACCATACAGCAATCTGATTCTGGTAAAAAGGCGAAGGATAAATAAATGTTAGGTGTATCTTTGGGCGCAGTTTATGACATAAAACCAAAGCTTATGTTATTGTTGTTCAATGACAGAGGTTGTGCCCCCACACAGCCTGCTTTTGTTTTATAAAAGGTTATTGAATAACTTGAAAGTAAGTAAGGATGCAAAGATCAGGAATCAATACAATCAAGTACCACACCAAGCCAAGCAGTTTTGATCATTTCTGATTCAAATACATTGGTAACCCCTAAACAGTAAATATAATAGAATTCATCTGGTACACAAGAAACTAGCCAAATGTTTATACCTGAGACCAAAGCATGAAAAGTCCTTTCCTCCAACATTTTCTGACACCAGGTTCTGATATACCCAGAAGTGCCTTAAAGTAAAGTAAAGATATGAATGATATTTGCTGCAAGTACTTAATTATATACAGTAAAACCTCAAGAATTCGAACTTCTTTTTTTCTAAATACTCAATAATTTAAAATACATTTGGGACATACTTGATTCAGCAAATAGGACATATCCATGATCTATTTTGATTGTCTATAATTGCGTAAAAGAAACATCTTGCGATGTTTCTTTTACCCATCCAAAACATATACATGTATGTTTGATTGCAAAAAACTTATGCTAGTCATTTTTGAGGGATATATACATTTAAGCTTACCTTCCTATAGTTCGAACTAGTGATATTTCAAAAAGAAAATACATCTAGTTCAAATGACTTAAAATTTGCAAAATTCTGCAGTACATGTCTAGGCTAAACAGGAAGAGAACGCAACTAAGTGAAATGTACAAAATATGGAATCTGTGCAATTTTGCACATGTTTCATAATTTGTACAGTTCTGGTGAATAAAACAAAAAAATAGGAGCTCTCACATGCATTTGAAGAAGAACAATTTCAAATGTGCAGTTAGTTCAAATAAGATCCCTCACATGCATTTGAAGAAGAATAATTTTAAATGTGCATTTAAGTTATTCCTGAAAGCAATGATAAATTGCCTTCAAATAATTGAAGAACACTTATATAGAAGTGCTAATTTTACCATATATCAGTTACTGATTCTTTTGAATATGGTACTTTTATTATTACAAAAACGTTATTCAGCTGGAAGCACAACCCATGAGATATCTCCATATTAGCACTTAGTCTTAATTACTTCCTCCCTGTTGTATCTTGAAGTATAGGTGATAACCTCAATTTTCTTACATAGTATCTTTTGATTATTTAAGCATTGCACTGATCTTTAGATGTTGCATCAGAATGAAGAATACTTTTAAACCAGTGTAAGAGCATAATGGGTTTACTTTCATTAATTATCGTTAACTTACTTAATGAATCTGAGTCTGCTTTTTTCAATTATTGTAGGTTCCCTCTATTTTTTTACATTATTTACAGGTTAGTATGGCTGTCGTGTTGCAACATGGAGTTGGTAGAACCCCTTCCCAATACGTCAATATAGTGTTTGTATCTTTTAATATTCTTGTCATTCAAGAAAATAACATTCTGACAGAAAGCAGATGGGCTCATGGGAGTTTTCACACTTTTTATTAATTCTCTCGAACAGACCCAATTATATAGAGTTGGCTATGTTTAAATTTTGAACATTATCTCTATTCTGTAAGGGATTCACTTTCTTTAATTATGATTTTTCCTGGTATAAAAGTTATCTATGTTTTTTTTTACTTTTTATTTGATGTAAATACTCATTTCCACATTAGCAACAGTATTATAACTATATATC
This sequence comes from Loripinus fragilis, assembly GCA_964019695.1. Taxonomy (NCBI): domain Eukaryota; kingdom Metazoa; phylum Mollusca; class Bivalvia; order Lucinida; family Lucinidae; genus Loripinus; species Loripinus fragilis. The sequence continues at coordinate 98,818,616 of OZ026520.1, forward strand.
ATATGACGTCGCGTCTGTGAGTAAAATAATGCCATGCATTCAAATCGATAAACACTAGTGGTTTAGAGATAGTGGTTTATCGATTTTCAGTAAACGTTATAAAATGGCGTTTTAACGTCATGCATATGGCAAAACCCTAACGTTTTCACGCCAAATATAATGATTTTAAAATATTTTTAATGTCATATAATGAATAGAATCTAACATTTGTGCTCCTGTATTATTGCATTTATTAAACACTATTCAATAAAGAGATAAAATACTCAGCAAGCCTCGCAATTTATCTCTTTTCCCCAACTCATTTAATAAATTCAATAAAACATTAGCACTCATGTAAGATCCTCTATATAATCTTTATCGCTGCAAATCTATATCCAAAGGTTTGCTCTTTGCCAATGTTATAATTCATAGATCGTCTAAATGCAAAGGTTATACAGTAAAACTGTGTAAAACCTATGTAAAACTGCGACATTAAAAAAGACAGAAAATTGGTTTTTAAGACCAGTTATCGCTTAATGCAGGTCAAAAGTATTGCAGAATGCTAACCTCAGAGTATCCTTCCATACTTTTGACCTTCATTCAGCTACCATTTGTCATCAAGATGTTTGTTTTGTCTATTTTGGAGTGGCAGTTCTACACAGGTCTAAATCTTCGATATAATAGAGAAATCTACCTGGAAAGCTTTGTTCTCTGTTAATGTTATCATTCGAGAAACAACTCTAAACCAAAGACCTATTGGAACATAAGGAAGTTGGTAGATGCGCACAATTTTCCCTGAAAGAATTCAAGTTAAAGGCATATATATTGATTAGATGGTAGGGGTCTGATGCTTTGGCTGTTTGTCAGGCCCACCAGGGTTTACCTGTTGGATTTCTTTTGCTCTGGTATTCAGTTTTATTTACTGTTGAGTCCTTATCTTTGCTATATCTCCTTGTTATATCTTGATTTATATGTTCTAGGAGATGACGCATTGATAAGATAGGGGTCTTTCATGCAAACCAAATATCTATGTGTCTTTATCCACATCTGAATTAAGGGTGAGGTTGGCGCCCCGTTAAATTGGCTTAAGCCCTCCAGTACAATATTTTACTGACCGTTCCAAGGTGGTACTTCTTTTGAGGATCTTTTATGTTGTTTCTGTCTTGCGTTTGTTATGCCTTTGTGCGCGTCTGTTTATATGTGCCTTGTGGTCACCTGCTGGGAAAGGGCCGACCTCTTGTCTCTCGTTTGTGGTGTCTTACTGTGAGTTTGTCACTTTCCCATTGGTATCCTGGGTCAGGTGTGGTACTTGATTGTATTGATTCCTGATCTTTGCATCCTTACTTACTTTAATTATTGTTTTCTCACATACGCAATTTTCCTGAAACAATCAATGTTGTATTAACTTTCTAGTATATGTGCATAATGTTCCCTGAAAGAATACAAGATAAGACCATGTAAGCAAACAATCATTTCTTTATTTCTCAGCTGAAATTTTATAGTGACACATTAGCATAGCCTTAAACGTGATTTTCAAATCTATCAAACATCATACCTCCCCAAATGGAAATATGAAAAGGAAATCCCAGTTCCAATGCATTATTGATGTTTTTTCTTCAAAAAGACAGTAAAAATATAGCATGTTGTAACTACAGCCATCCGCTACCAGCTGCATAAAACCATTTGCCAGCCCATAAAAGCAAAGTTACGTAATAAAGAAATAAAGAAAAGTTTGTGATCGTGTATCTTGTTATATTTGCAATTGCATTAGAATGCTAAATGGATTACAGGTAAATATGGCGATCCCTAAAACCACCAAAGCTTAATAACTTGCTGACAGAGGCACAAAATTGCCTTAAAACAAGTAAAAACAAGTGGGTTTGACCGTAAAATGCCACAAATATAGATTACAGATAAATCCATAGCACTCTTAGAAAGAGACAGAAAGCACAGACACCCCCAGAACAGCAATATAAAATTAAAATAAAGCAACGAACGTTCTCTTCCAAAGATGATTGCACTACTAAGAACCGCATCACAAAGCTAGGACCAAAACCCTCACACAATGATCCAACAAAAACATGATCATTCCTTACGAACAAACAGGAACCATATGATCTAGGTTTCCTAGGCCTTTGGAACAGAAGGTAGAGATCAGAACGTTTGGAACATCCTTTGTATTTAACTGAGTTGCACAAGATTACAAACATACAGTTATATACAGCGAATGCATTTTGGCATTATGTGGTACAATAATTTTCTTACCATTATAATTTGTACATTTGATATAGACTTACTTTCTAAACAATGCATTTAGCATTTGCCGTACATATGATAATATATAATACGATAATAAGTTAAAACACCAACCACTTCCATTTTGCGGTAGTTCTATTCCATTTGGTCTTTTCTCAGGCAGCCTACATGGAATAAGGAGTTCTGTGTCTGAATGGGGCAAAGCAATCTCAAATCTGTAAGAGAAGCGATAACTTGTTATTCAATATAGTCTTGGTAGGAGATATTATTTAGTACACTTAAATTACAGGTAGAATTTCCTTGAATGGTCCGCCAAAACAAAGAGTTATATCAAAAGAAAATGTTTGGGGTGAAATATTTCTGAATGGTAAATAATGAATTGCCAGTTGGATGTATCTATGAATTAGTAGCCTCATGGCAATATCAAGATTGTCACTGTGAATTAATCTAGTATATCAGCCATTCCAAATCACTTTGTTGCCCCTATGACTGACCCACTAGGTTTAGGTAAAATTAGATATATGGTTCTAAAGATATCTCTTATCTTGAGGAATTTTAAGATGGCCGCCATGATTGTCGTCTTGAATGTTGGATTGAAACTATTTTGAATAAATCTTATTTTCTTTTTGTCTCCCATTAATTTTCATTTCGATCCAACATCGTTTTACTTATCATCTTGCTGAGCACAAGAAGCTGCTATACTTATAATGCATTGTGCCAATCAGTGTTCTGTGTCTTTCATTATGGTGCTGTTGGTTGGTTTGCAGTCTGTAATTGTGTTATTTTCTCATTTTACTCACTTACATTTTGGGAGCAGAAGCTGTTTAAAGAACTTCAAGATGAATGTCATTGCTCCCTTCTTGGATATCCAAAGGGAATAATTTTAGCAATTCTGAATCTCCATTTACCCCAATGTCACAAAGCAAGTTTGAGCTAAATTAGGCGTAGTTTGGGAGGAGAGTGTGTTAAAAGGAATTTAAAAATGGCTGCCTTGACACCCATATTGGAAATCAGAGAGGAATGATTTTTGCTTTTTGGCGAATTATTTGATTTGGTTGTTTGAAATTTTGTAATCACTTTAGGGCTCAGCCAATACTAATATCCTCATATTGATACCACAACATAACATATACCTCCATAGCCAATATTTCTTATATATTCAATGATTTACTGTAAAAATGTACATCAAAATAGCCCTATATTTAATTATATATTAGAAACTTAGCAATGAATGTAACAAAATGGATGATTATTTATTATTATTTTGCATTAATTATGGCTATTTTTTACTTAAATGACAATCTAATATACTGAGGGAAAAAAGTTCAGCAATATACTTTGAGGATTCACAGTTTAGAAGAAATAGGACTTTTAATTTCATAGTGTCAAATATATATGTTGACAAACGTTCCAGAGTACGATGACATTAACAGGTTGAGATTTCACATAATGTTAAGTCTGATTTTATGCCCCCTTGCTTAAACAGCTTATCTGGCAATAGTGCGAATAGTTTTCTACTAAAAGTTTCATTTTTCTGTCCAATGTTTAGATCCTAAAGCAAGAAAGTGAAAAACGGTTTAAAAAAGGAATGTTAAGTTTACCTTTTTTGTACAATTTTTAGTTGAAAATCGTATTTCGCCAAATTACCTCCCTTTCAATTGAATAACGTTTGATATTAAAGTGCTCAGCAGATCAAATCCTCACTATGAAGTCGGATTTTTTTTCTTTTGACCACTTGCGGGTAGCCATTAGGTCATTTATAAACAACTGACATGTTTGCGAACCGGCCAATTAAAACGAACTTTATGCTTCAAAGATCGCCTATTGGAAACCCCATTATAAATGATTGCTAAACTTTTTTCCCTCAGTATATTAGTATGTGAGCATTTGACAAAATTACGGTTTGTTTTGTTCAGAATAAATTTACAATAAGACGCTAACAATGAGATTCCTTAACTTATGTTTTGAGATCATTCTATATATTTTTAAAGGTCAGTTTCAAGAGGCTTTTAATGAAACATTTTAACATTTAACATTGTAGGCAATACTCTTACTTTTCTAACAGCTTCATGTACTGTGGTATCAGGACTAGTGGGAATGTGTGCTTCTCTCGAAACAAAAATTCTACATCATTCTTTCTTAAAATCTGAAAGAAATATTTCACAGTTTGCTATTACATGGCACTTTGAAATATGTTTTATTCTTCTAAGGTATTGACTGCACAAAGTGGTAATCAATTATTTAATTAACTTATTATATATGCCTTATAAATTATACTAATAAACACCAATACCTGGTACAATTAAGTAGGATAGTGCTTACTATGGGTTTTCCTTTGAATAAACTTAGGGTTTTAATGTCTTACTATAACTATAGAAATTCCAACCAGTGTATTTCAATGACAAAGTAAGTAAGGGTGCAAAGATCAGGAATCGATACAATCAAGTACCACACCTGACCCAGGATACCAATGGGAAAGTGACAAACTCACAGTAGACACCACAAACGAGAGCCAAGAGGTCAGCCCTTTCCCAGCAGGTGACCACAAAGCACATATAAACAGACGCGCACAACGACATAGCAAACACAAGACAGAACAAAAACATAAAAGATCCACAAAAGAAGTACCGCCTTGGAACGGTCAGTAAAATATTTTACTGGAGGGCTTAAACCGGTTTAACGGCGCCAACCTCACCCTTAATTCAGATGAGGATCAAGACACATAGATATTTGGTTTGCATGAAAAACCCCTAACTTATCAATGCATCATCTCCTAAAACATATAAATCAAGATATAACAAGGAGATAAAGCAAGGATAAGGACTCAACAGTAAAGTAAACTGAATACCGGAGCAAAAGAAATCCAACAGGTAAACCCCGGTGGGCCCAACAAACAGCCAAAGCATCAGGCCCCTACCATCTCATCAATAGATAAGTCTTTAAGTCGGAACCATCATAGAGTCTGAAGTCCGACCCACCGGATAGTACCCTGCTCTACTCCTCTCTTTTTCAGTAAATAAACGAGGCTTAAAGCTTGTCTATGGCTTGGCCCAATGTTGCTCCTATGATTCTGTTGGTAAGAATAGCTGTAAAAACTATCACTTTGCATATTAGGTATTTTTATGTTCTGGTGAGATCTTCCAATTTTTTTTTCAAAATTAACTTATTCATAAGATTATTTCAGGGCCACTATCAAAGTGTCAAATAGTTTGAATCCAGATATAAATGATGCTTAAGGACATGATCATATGAGAAACGTCGCCACAAGCAAGGGAAGGAATAAAGATGTTTTACATTCTGGTGTATTGGTTCAAATGCCGCTTTATCTTTCATTCACTTTATTAGGAGTGTGGAGGCTCTGTGGTAGAGTGGTAGACTTAGATTGAATGGTGGATTGTTTGAAACTCACTAAATGCACTGCATTGTGTCTTTTAGCAAGACACTTTATCCTATCCTTAGTACCGGTTCAACCAAGAAAGACAGCAAATCATCCAGACATGACTGAAATACTGTTGAGTAAGAAGTAAAGGATCAATGCAAGCATGCAACAATCTCCCTTTGATATTTTTTTGTTTCTTGACTGCATCCTTACGTTGAGCATTGTGTAGTTTCTAGTTTGGCACTAATTTCACAATACTTACAAAATGTCTTAAGATTTATTGAGATCCGCTCTTCTGATTGGTCAAGAATATCACCTAATCATATTGACCTGCATTTTAGTGACCACTTACACTTCAATTATTTTAGGGTTTAAACACAAAAATATTACTTATTACACTTAAATAAACAATATTCCTGTCTATCAGCTGTCTAATGTGATCATGTCACTATCTTGTTTTTCAACGCTGTGACGCATTCATTCACGTCATTGACTAAAAGCGTGAAACTTTATCAACAGAACACGTAACAATAATGAGAAAATAATAATAATAATAATAATAATAATTACAATAATAAAGAGACAGAACAAAGAAGGAAGTTGTAATAAAAAGATTTGAAAGTTAATATTTTGGGTGTCACTGAAGTGTGAAATGCCAAGGAAAATATCATCTAATTTAGAATGAACACCAAACCAAATTAGACATATTTTGTTTGATATTTCATACCTCAGTAAAATGCTAAAAATAATAATTCTTAAAAGGCACACACAGCGCTATTAATTTTACAGTTTGCTTCTTGCATTCATATGTGAACACTATATATCTCTGCAGCTCATTGACTTAGGTTGTAACTGTGACATGCCAAGGTCATAATCACATGTTTTTTGTGCATGATAAATGCCATAGGCTAAACATTATATGAGCAGTGACATATGATTTTCATAAATGTGGCATTTTGACATGAATAGACTCAGACGAGCCTGTGCAGCCACCAATAAAGCTTGGAAACTCCAAATGATGTTCCGCCAATTGCTTAATATTCATAGAATATTCAAGCAACTAGCAAAGGCTCTGATCAGACTGCGCATATGCGCAGGCTGGTCTGAGCTTTGCTGGTCGCACATGCCACATTGTTGGAAATCTCATGCCATGTCTCATATATAAACCGTACCCCTTCTTTTGTAATGAATGGATTGATCTGTTTGACTGTGATAACTTGAGCCATCATCATGCATAGCCAGCCAGGATCAATAAAATAGAAGTCTCGTAGCTGAAGGTTGGAATCCTTGTAATGTAGTAGAACTCCACATTCATGTAGATAACTGACAGCCTACAGCATACAAAAAATATTGAGGATATTACAGGGGTGCTCATGTTTTATTGAATTTATTAAACGAGTTGAGGAAAAGAGATAAAATACGAGGCTTGCAGAGAATTTTATCACTTCTTCGCAACTAGGTTAATAAATTCAATAATACAAGAGCATGTATGTTAGATTTTATTTTATCACAATCAGTGAATTCAATGCATATCAAATGTGAGTAAAATTGGTACTTTTCTACAGTAACAGTGAAAAAACATCGTATTTTTCAATAGTGACTGATACGATTTATATTTTTACTGTAGAATAGAATAGAACTGTAGCAAAACAATGCTTTCTTGGCAACTTTGTGACTGAGATTTTTTTACATAAAGTATTAAATGAAGTATATTTATCAAAAATAACGCTACGCATGTTGTGACGTCAACATCAAACATAATGACGTCACTGTTTGACCTGGCGTAGCGCCAGTTTGCACGTGATGCCTACCCTAAGGCACACTCAATGGACTTTCTTTAAATGCTGATTTCTTGCGTTTCATTCGTTAAAATATTTTTCTAAGCCATTTTCTAGGTGCAAACTATGTTTACACCCAATGTTGTACCCAATAAACACACTGCAAAAGTCAAATCGAACAAGAAACGACCAAGTAAAAAGAAAGATTGTGATTTCTGTATTTCCGTTGAGTATAAAATAAAGAGAGAATTTACTTTTTTTCGGCAAATACCAAATATATTTCATCTGGTGCGGTGAAAATATCAGCATTTTCACTCGTGCTACACTCTCGTGAAAAATACTGATTTTTTTCACCGCACTCGATGAAATATAATTGGTATTCACCTAATACAAGTAAATATCCTCTTTATATTCACCATATGACATTAAGATTACTTTGAAATCTCATTTCTGTCTTAAAAAGGTTTTAATTTTGTTATTATGTACGCAACGTTATTATGGACGTCAGAACGATTACAGAAAATTTGTAAACCACTAGTGGTTTATTGATTAATTGCATGGCGTTATTTCACTCCCAGACGCAACGCCATATGGTAAATATATAACCATCACGTAGCAAGAGATAAACCAAATAACCTGAGAGGTTAGACATTCTTTCACTACCTATTTGTCTTCATTATACCTCACATGCATGTCCGATACAAAATTCCATAGATAAGTTCTTTGTTTATGGCCAGAAACATACTTGTACTCATTTTCTTAGTAAGAATAAGCTAAACACATTGAGACAAAATTTAAGCGGATTAGGCAAATTTTTATTTTGCAACAAAACCGCATCTTGTACAGTATTTCCATTCAAATGGCGATGTCTTGTATAAGATCGACGTCGTCAGCTTTTTACAAAGTTATTTGCTTAACTGAATGTCAATGATCAGAGCATTCAAACTGTTAAAAAAAGAAAATAATCTAAATTCATCCATACAGTCTACAACTAAGCATGTCTTTAACCAACAAATAAATTATAGTACCTGTTGTAGCTCTTCTTCGTCTAGTTCTAGTTTAGCTTCTTTAACAATATGCAGAAGGCGACTTTGTTTGATAACTGGATAGGAATTCTTAAGGCTGTTAGCTTCACTCGCTAGCAGATCAGATAATTGCTAAAGAAATAGAAAAAGAAGATATTGCAAATTAGGAACATTTTTAAGAGAGGTCAATATTATGCAAATTATTTGAATATGGCCAATTAATTTAGCATTAAAATCAAATATTTTATTTAAAAGTAATATCAACAAATAATTAAAGTTGTAACGTACCTTATATCTATAGTCATAAATTTGCTGATGCATTGAAATTTTTTATATAATTTTCAAAAGTTACGTTTAAAACAATTTTGTTTGTGAGATTAAATAAATATTATTTAAGCTCTTTGAAGCATCTTGAAAAAGCGTGTATGGTTTGCGTAGAATCTGAGGTCAAATCAACCATTTTCAACAGTAGATTTGTATTGTCATCTACCTATTTTGGGCATTCACTAAGCATAAAGATTGTCATACTACTATCATTTTACACCACGCCTTTGATAAAGTTCAATATATTTCTAAATCGGTCTAATAGATGTAACGTTATTCAGTGTAATCCACAAACCATATTAACATAAGATACTTGCTCTAACATCTTTACTAAGGAAGAATCATCTTAAAAGAACTTACATCCACATCTGCACCAGTTGGTGCAGTTTAAGCCCTCCAGTAAAATATTTTACTGACCCTTCCAAGGCGGTAATTCTTTTGTGAATCTTTTATGGGTTTTTTCTATCTTGTGTTTGCTATGCCTTTGTACGCGCCTGTTTATTTGTGCCTTGTGGTCACCTGCACGGAAATGGCTGACCTCTTGGCTCTCGTTTTTGGTGTCTTACTGTTAGTTTGTCGCTTTCTCATTGGTATCCTGGGTCAGGTGTGGTATTTGATTATATCTATTTCTGATCAATGCACCCTTACATGCAATATTGATTATGAAATTTACGAAACTCTTTTTTAATTCCATTTATGTATGATTTGAGCATGTACTGTATATAAGTCTCCTGTTACTAAATAACCTTTAACACGATTTCGGCCTTGAAAAAGAGATCAACGTTTAATGGAAATCATATTATGTCATGGACCTGTTTATATCGTTTTACGAGGAAAAAGTTTTGAAACTTGTATTTGTACTACAGTTATTAACATGGCATTTTCAACTGAAAAACACTACATTAAATTTTATCAAATGAAAATGAAGACAAGGGTATTAACCCTGAAGGTGCAGACGATTCACATGAAATCTCATGCCTTATTTGTTCTTTTAGAAAAAAGCAGCAAATTTTAAATTGTCATTTGCTGCAAATTAAAAGTGTTTTTTATGGGTTACAGACAGCACAGAGAATATTTACAGAATATTATGTACTTAGAGTTTGCAATCAGTTGAACATTTAAGTAATAGATAAAGGATTCCTTTCCTCTGCTTTCTTGTTTAAACTGCGAGGTGGGCGTAGCCCACCGACCGATTTAAACAGAAAGCCGAGGAAGAATCCTTTATTTAGCTTGTAGTATGGCGCAGGCGCAAATAAACACGTGTTACTGACACCTGGCGAAATTTACATTCCCTCCTCCCTGCATCCGGCCTGAGCTGTCAATTATATTACATAGATACAATGTAGTTACCACCTACATAGCTGTTTAACTAAAATTGGAAGTTAGAGTACGGTTTTAAGCTCCTCCTTCATCGTAATTCTAGTGTGTCTAATTTAAACATCAGCAAAGATCAAAGAAAAAAGCATCGGCCATACTACAAACAGTATAGTGCGAACTTTAAGGGTCTCTAATAGATACGTTTGTGGCAATTTTAATCAATTTTGCCTTATTCACACTGCCAAATGTTCACAGAGTTGTCTGTCATTTCTGTGTCTAGGAGCACAGATAAATATAAGATTCATTAGATACTATAAAAATTCTTAATTGTGATGCTCTAACATATACCTACCACATAGCTTGCTGGAATCTTTTCACCCATTACACGCTTTCCACGAACTCTAAATCTTTAAAAAAAGAGAAGACTTGATGACAATTCAAATCAATCTAATAAAGCTTGGTGAGGAAGGTTTATATTTTAAAACTTTCATAGCAAAAAAAAACTAGCTAATTGGTTAAATATAAGGCACTAATAATAGAGTAACTTACAGATTCTCTGTACAAAGGGATTCAGATGTGGATCAAGACACATAGATTTTTGGTTTGCATGAAAGCTACAAATCAAGATACAACAAGAAGATAAAGCAAGGATAAGGACCGGTTTTATCAGCGCCAACCTCACCCTTAATTCAGATGTGGATCAAGACACATAGATTTTTGGTTTGCATGAAAGCCCCCTAACTTATCAATGCATCATCTCCTAAAACATATAAATCAAGATATAACAAGAAGATAAAGCAAAGATAAGGACTCAACAGTAAATAAAACTGAATACCGGAGCAAAAGAAATCCAACAGGTAAACCGCGGTGGGTCCGACAAACAACCAAAGCATCAGGCCCCAATCATCTCATCAATAGATAAGTCTTTAAGTCGGAACCATCATAGAGTCTGAAGTCCGACCCTACAGGTTATGAAAATTTATGAAAAGTAACAAAAATATCAAAGATCAATTATAAAAATAGCATTTATATTTTAGAGATTTAACATAATAAATAGCACAGGTAAATCATGAAATAAATATGCATGACCAAATTTTGTTTGACTATTTAAAGGCGTACAGGCGTTTGCTATATACGTACAAATTATAAGTGTGCAATCTGCACAGGTATCATAGTCTGTACAGTCCCTGTGATTCTGACAGCACAATTGAATTATCGCATGCATTTTAAGCAAGCATTTTTGTTTAAAAAATATCACTTTTGCATTAGATAACAAGGTCCATACACAAAACGCCCACAAACACTGAGAGCAACAAAAAAGAATCAACAACAGCATTATTGCAATGAATAAGGTTAACTATTATTGTGCTGCTCAAATTTCATAGTTAATCAAAGATATATTAGAACTATGAAGCAACATTTAATAAATTAGTATTTGTAAAGGCGTTTAATTAAGAGTAAGTAACAAAATATTAGTTTTCTTATTTCTCAACCAAAACATATGAGTACCCATTGAGATGGATCTTTTGAGCACCTAAAACATATGTTAAAACTGATGAGTAAGAAAATATTCACATTTCTATGCTCAAAATTATTGTATATCTAAACCTATGATTGTATTACACAGACTTAAGTACTTACTCCTCCACAAAATGCTTGATTGTATTTCTTAAATAATCTATGTCATCATTTTCACAGGTTGCATCCACCAGAAAAACACCATGGATGGCTGGAAATCCTGAAAAGGCAATATTCTTGAAAGGTATGTAAGAAAACACTAGATGCCTAATGTGATATAATTGTGAGACATCTGTTTATGATTTTTACAATTGAAAAATGCGAACTTTCTATATGTGTATTGTAAAGTTATTTTGTGGATTTTGCATTATCACAATGGGCCATAAATCACCTTTATGATGTCATATGATGTCACTGTTATTCAGTGGAAAATACTATTTAATGAATATAATATGACCACACTTATATTCAACACTTTTGTGCAACTTGTAATGTATTGATGCATTCATAATGTAACGCCTTACATTGTGCATTTCACAAGGTAATGGGAAAGCATGATGAAAGCTGAACAGTATATGTGTTCCAACAACAGCAGAATCTAGGGTGACGATTCAGCTGGTAAATATTTGAAGTCCCTCACCCTCTCTTGTGCCATGCGCGGATCCAGAGGGGGGAACAGGGGGTCCAGACCTCCCTGAAAAATCATAAAAAATATAGAGTTTCTTAACAATACTTCTCCGGATCCCCTACATGCCAGCAAAATGCCATTTTAACGGCGTTTAGCTTGCAGGCCAATGATGGCCCTCTTAGAATGGTATTTGGGTTCTCCCTCCCCTCATCAACTAAGAGAAAAATGTTGTCAAAGTTGAACCCCCTCTGACAAAAATTTTCTGAACTACGCATGTGTTCCCTGGATGCTGTCTGTTCTAAGGCAGTGGTTCTGTTGTTGGTGATTCATTGTTTATTGCTGCCCCTGTTGTTTGTGGATGTTTTTGTGTTTGGTCCTTGTTTATCAATGTAGTACTAAATGTCCTTTCTTATTTCGCCATCATCGTGCTGAGAAAGAGAGAAAGAGCTGGCCCCAAGGTTATTAAACTTAACATGCTCAACTCAACTTAGCATGAAATTTCAACTGCTCATAAAAACTAAAATACTGACAAAGGAAGAAGTTTCATGCTTCAAGTTTCTCAGATGCTGTATTTATCGTGCTGATAAATATCAAAATGCCAACAATTGTGGGCATTTTAACATTTATGAGCAGGATATGTTTTGTGTTCAAATGAGTTGAACATGAAAAAAGTAGTATAACACCGGGGCTTGGTTGCTTTACTTTAATTGTGTTCTTTGTGTTAATTGTGGCATGTGGCTGCCAGCGTTTTGTGTTTTTCCCTAAGGTACGGTATGTTGGTCTATAGTCAAAGATTGTGGAATTTTCTGGTCATTATAACTTGTTCTATGTACACAATTGCTTCATAGTATACAGTTATTTCTGCCTGTTTGTAGTATAGTCAAAACTATTACCAGGAGGTAACGTGGACGACCTGATGCACTATTGCATGAGGCTGAAGGCCAAGTGCAATAGTGCATCAGGTCATCCATGGTACTGAGGGGTAATAGTTTGAATATACTACAAACAGGCATGAAATAACTGTTTTATTACCCAACCCATTTGATGAAATACTTGGCAGCGTTTCTTGCATGGAGTTGCTGTAGACGTGCGGTTTTGTTGCAAAACAGAAAATTGCACCAAATCTGCTCAATTTTGGTCTCAAAATGTTCTGTTTGTTATAACTAAGAAAACGAGTACCCACACTTTATGTTTCTGACCATAAACAAGGGAGTTATCGGAGTTTAAAGTTGCCAGTCCATGCCTTATTTTCACCATTGTGGCATAACGTCTCCTTTATAAACGAACCATACGAGCATCGTTGTAGTGCATGTTGATAAGCTCCTGTGTGTTTTAACAGGGAAGCGGGTAGCCAGGCCATAGTATAGTGCCAGTCAATAGTCAAATTTATTGATCGGTGAGATAGTTCAGTGACTCATGACAAAGCAAAAATAGACAATTACTCCTTATATCGATGGTTGGGTAATAAGTGGTCTTATTTATATTATGGCATATAATAGACATGTTCACTTGTTTTGGATGGATTATCAGACAAATTAATTAGCCAAAGTGATAAGGGTACTATAGTGTTTCCAGGTTATAAGTGACCCCCGTTTTTCTTTTTTTAAACAGCTTTAAATTGAACTTAGAAGAACGGCACTTAGCATGTGGATTTAAATGCACACCGCGTAACTAAAACTTATTTTTGGGAGACGCCCTTATTTGTAACTGAAGCCCCAGTCCCCTGTACATAAGAATAACTTAGTTGTTTTTCTCTGTGAATATACCTATGTGTACCCCAATAGATACACGTGGTATATTTGCGTTGCTATAATGATATGTACTAGCCTACAGGACTATCTATATCCGATGATTCAACGAAAACCTATTCCGCAAACCTCACTCGTCATCATTTTGACACACATACGCACGCACACACGCAATTGTTAAAGTCTACATGGGTCCTAGACCGTGCCGTATTGAAAGCAGGCAAAAATAAGGCTTAAGCATGAAACATACATATACATGTAGCACCTTCAATTTCAATTCATCACCTGATCTGGATCCAAAGTTTTTGCAAATGTAATCAGCAGACGACACTTGTAAGTAAGGAGTTTATGACGACAATTCAAGCAAATTAGAGAGTTGACGAGAAATAGCGAATTAGGGATATACATTAAATTTAAAGAGCATCAAATATTTGCCTGCTAAGTTATTTCGCTGATAAACTTTGTCAACAGCCAAAGGCAAGTTCAGGTTAAAATGTTGGGCATTATCTGGGTCCATACTGGTTGATAACCTTCTTGTATTCCTGAAAGACATATTTTAGGAAACAATGATCTCGAAAGAAAATTCAGCCATTATTTAAGGTTCAGAAAATACTGTTACTTGAATCGTTTTTTTTTTAACACAGGCCATTTCAATGCATCGCCTTTAGATGTACGTTAGTGTTTATGAGTCCGTATAAGCAGTGAATCATAGCTTAATACATATAGATTGGGCCAGTTAAGCAATTTTAGCGTGAAGTTGCGATTTTTTTTTATCAGTTTAAACACGTGTTTTGGGTGCTCAAAAGAACCATATCATCGAGACGATTGTTTTGAGTACACACAACATAATTTTTGGTTGAGAAATAGGAAAAAAATTCTCTGTTACGCACTCTTATCTGTGGGACTGACCTGTATAAGCCATGTTTTATTTATATCGCTAGGTTCACTTGGGGACTAATTCAAAGAAGAGCAGCAAAAACACACCAAAATTCCATCTAATCCCAGCCTATACAAAAACTCATATTTACGTGGAAAAAATCAATTCAATTACGCGGTATATATCTAAATTCATTTCTCTAATTAAATTTTCAATTAAAATCACCATTTAAGAATAATTAGCAAAAAACGGGGGTCACTAATGTCCTGGAAACACATTAAATGCATATGGGCCTTACCACAAGAAAATTTGTCTCTGAGTTTTGCAACTGTAACTAGAGTGTGCATATTTTCTGGGCCAGACTAGCTAGTTTCGACTCTTTCGGCCTCATCACTAACCCTCTAATAGTTTAAAAGTTCCACAATGAAACCAATGATCCCAAAGGACAAGAAAACAAAATCTTTACTATAGTGAAGGACAGGGAGACGTTCTACCGCCACCACACAGTCCCTATCACCAACTGTAATGAAGTCAAATATGTTCTGAAAAAGGTAATCCTTTCGAAGCAAAGAATGCACCAAAGAACTGATACTAGAATGTGTATATTTTCTGGGCCAGACTAGCTAGTTAGCCATTTAGGCCTCATCAGTGACTCTCTAAAAGTTTCAAAGTTCCACTATGAAACCCATGATCCCAAAAGACAAGAAAATAAAATCTACACTATACGAGACCTGTTTCATTTTTATTTGAACAAATGTGATTTTCATTTTTTGAGGTAACGTGAAAATGAAACAAATAACTTTTGCTTTCTCTAAATAACAGACGTGTCCCTGGTATGACCAAATAAACAAATAGGCAATTTAAAGCATAACCATAACACGAAGTCCCAAAATACACGCCCATCCCCCTTTTACTAATTTTAAGAGCTAATACGGGTGTATTTCTAATGAAAATGCGTATTAAAGTGTTCAAATTTCTTTTAAGTTTAGAGGAGCATTCAGTCTATTATCCAAATGAAAAACAGCTCTGACGTAAAGCTTTCATCTGTGGGCTGGTGCCTGATGCTTATCTGTAGCTGAACTTGAGGTTTTCTTTAGCTCTGACTATCTGTGAGTTGTGAGCCCTTTGTTGTTGACTTTTTGTTTATCGTTACTCCCATTGTGGGAGTCTGTAATTTTTCTATGTTTTGTTGCACGTTACTTTATGTCCATTCTAGTATTGCAATCATCTTGATGGGGAAGAGAGAGCTGGTTGCTCTGCTTAATTTGTCTTCCTGGTGTCTCATGATGGTTGAGCGGCTTTTCCCCACGGTGCCAAGGGGTTGTCTGCGGTTTGTGATTGTGGTATTTCCTGATCATACTCACTTACTATTTTTATGCGCCTGTTTTTGCTTGACAACTGGGCTTTATAAGTTCTACCATACGAGCGACCAAATGGGCATTCCATGCATAAATGTGTCATGGAAGAATTGTGAAACACAAATTCTCAAAACTCACAGCTGACAAAAAGTTCTTAAATAGTTAATGAATATATCGCAGATAAAACTGATCATCCAAATATTGCATTCATGTATTTTGCTTACATTTGAGTGTTGCTTTGGAAACTGTAAACCGCAAAATATGATGTTTAAGTTACTTCAAAAAAGTGATTATCTAACGGAAGTGCTTTATTTCCTAGCAGAACACACTTTAATCATTTATGTACAATTTATAATAGATTCCAAGAGAAAACTTCAGCCCTTTAACAGAAATTGTTTGAGAACAATTTTGAAGATTTCGTTTCAGACAGCATTTTTAAACGCTTACACTTTGAGTACTCATCTTCAGAGACTGTTTTAATCCAGGGCATAAAGTTAAGAGCTATTTTCTTGGTGACTGCATTTCTGGAGATCAGATTAACAAATGTAAATTTAGTATTACTAAATATAATATGAAATAAAGGAGATACAGCCATTTCAAATGTGTTCAATTAAACATGAAACGCCTCTTGTAGTGAAGGACAGGGAGACGTTCTACCGCCGCCACACAGTCCAAATCACCAGCTGTAGTGAAGTCAAATAGGTTCTGAAAAAGGTTATCTTTTTGAAATAAAGAATACACTGAAGAACTGTAACAAGACTGTGATTTTTTCTGGGCCAGACTAGCTTGTTTTTAAGCCCCCTGGTGGCTTAGGCTGCTGTCTGTTCTAAGGTGGTGGTTCTGTTGTTGTTGATCTGTTGTTTGGTGTGCTTCCCATTGGTTGTGAGGGCTCTGTGTTTGTCCTTGTTTTGTTGTGAATTACTTTGTGTCCATTCTAGTTTAGCAATCATCTTGAAGAGAAAGAGAGAGCTGGTTGCTCTGCTTTTATTGTCTTAAAGATGTCTTGTTTCTGTTTATGTTTTGTAAACAGTACCATGGGTTGGTCTGCGTTGTGTGATTGTGGTACTTCTTGTTCATACTCACTTACTGTTTGATATACGTTCCAGCAGGTGAATAACAATGGTGCTCATTAGGCTGTACTGATGGGCAGGCTGGTGTGTACCTTTGTTGCTTGCATGCAGCAGTCAGTTTTCCTGGCATTGAGGAACATTTTATGTGGGAAGATAATGTAACCTTTGCTATTACATAGAGGATCTGACATTAGTGATCATGTTTTTATTGAATTTATTAAATGAGTTGGATGATAGAGATAAAGTGTGAGGCTTGCAAAGCATTTTATCTTTTTTCGCAACGAATCAAATAAATTTGATAATACAGGAGCACAAATATAAGATTCTATTTATGATATGGCATTAAGATTACTTTGATGTCTCATTTCAGCCATAAGAGTGTTATAATTTTGTCATTATGTACGCAACGTTGTAATGGACGTCATACCCTTTCCCAAATATCTGAAAACTACTAGTGGTTTATTGATTTTATTGCATGACGTTATTTCACTCCCAGACGGGACATCATTTGATAAATGTATATAGAATAGGTGTGTGTATATACCTGGCATTATAATTTTGTCATTATGTACGCAACATTGCAATGGACGTCATAACCTTTCCCGAAAATCTGTATGCCACTAGTGGTTAATCGATTTTATTGCATGGCGCTATTTAACTTCCAGACGCGACGTCATATGACAAATGTATATAGAATAGGTGTGTGTTTATACCTGGCGTTGTTCGAAAGTCTTTTAACTTTTCAGTTAGTGCTTCCTTCAGGTCTTGCCTAATATCACCTTCATATCTTGAGTCATCTGTTTTAGAAAATTGCAAGGGATATGAAAATACCATTTTACATGTTACTCCAATTTAGATGATAAAATTTAACTAAATCTTCAATTTAATCATCTACATATTATAACAATATATTCCTTAGTTCTGTTCTCTTGTAGTAAGAGTTTATAAGTTTTCCAGCAGGCCTTCATAATTTCGCATTGAAAAGATTTGCTTAACGCCGAAAATTTTCTATTATTGTTTTACTGTAGGTGTACCTCATTTTTTTTTTTCCGGTTTAGTATACCGAGTATGCCTGAGTAATATTTATATTTTAGCATAGTGTGAATGTTGAAGCTTTGGAATGAAATTCTGATTCTTAATTGTAACCTTTGAATTTTTGTAAAACGTTTTAAATACAGAATTTAAAAGCACAATATTGCATTAAATAATAATGCTGCAATGAAAAATAAAGACTTGGAACACAATAAAGACTCTGCATAATCTTCAAATAAGTATGTTAAAATTGTAAAAAATACATGTAAGACTAATCAAAATATAAGCTTGTACTATTTAATCTCTTCAACGTTTTCTTAAACATGCCCCAGGATTATAAAACTTTTTCATGCCCAATTTCAATGAGCATGAACATTCAACTGCTCATAAAAGGTAAAATGGTGAACAAGAAATAGTGTTCTTGCTTTAAACTCTGTGGTGTTGTTTTCATGATGAATTAGGTGTTAATTTTATGAGCAGGATAAATTGCATTTTCCGTTTTGTTGACTATGAAAGAAAGTTTTATAGCCTCAGATCCAAGTTCATTGGTTAGAGAAAACTAACAGACTACAATCATATATGTGAGCAGAGTAGCTGGGAACCCTGTTTTAACTATATCTAATTATCTAAATATATTTCTTTCAAAAAAAGCTTTTAATAACAAAGTTGTGGCTTTAAAGAATAAGAGACATTCTGTGAGGCATTACCTTTATTGGCCACAATCATCTTATCTTTATGTGTACCAACTACAATCACAGGACAGCCAGGGGCCCTAGAGTGAATGCTAGCCAACCATATTTTGAGATGATCTAAGTCTGCAACTCCTCTTCTCAAATCGAAGACAACCTGTAAAATTATTATTGAACAAAAAAACATCTCACACGCATGCAAAACTGTATTTTATAATATATTATGTATAAAAGGCATACACTATAATTTGGGCCCCGACACGAGAAAACCTGTCTTCGGAGGTTTGCGAACAACACAGGCACAGATCAGCCTGCGCATCCGCGCAGTCTGATCAGCGCCTTTGTTATTCGCTTTTTGGAAAGTATCATATGTAAACTTTATACAGGTGAAATTTTAACGTTCTAGCTAGTCTCTGTAGCTTAGGAGATTGGTTTGAAACTCGCTTTGGCGGAAAGCCCAAAGACAGGTTTTCTTGCGACGAGGCCCATTTGTATGTGAAAAAGATAGACAGTTTGTGCATCTGAGCAGTCTAATTTGCTCTCTGGAATGTATATTACTTAAACATGCATAATCAAATGATTCTAGCTAGTCTCTGGAGCTTATTGGGATGTTTCAACCTTACCTGATGGCATTCTGAAAGACAGGTTTTCTAGTTTGAAGATACATAAGTTATTATTGTGTCAAATAATTGATACCATGAGCAAAAATGTACATAAACCCAAACTATCAGTCAAATAATACGTATTTGGTTTATTAATTTAGATGAACAAAATTTTTCAGCGTAAAATTGTTAATATTGTCTAACTCATAATTTATAGCATAATTATGTTCTGTGCGCTCATAAGAACCATCTCAATTGGACGTTTGTTTGAGAACCCACAACATATGTTTTGATTGAGAAGTAGAAAATATGTTTTTCCTGTTACACGCTCAAGATCTTATATTAATTTCTCAAATATATCATAATGACTCAGTCCTGTTCTGATAGGAAAATACACTTGCTGCTACTACTAGATCTCTAGATAAACTAGAATTTTTTTCTACGAAAAAAACAAATGTCTCCCCCCCCCCCTTTTGATGTCAAAAGCATGAGTCATTACATTTATTTCAAACAGAAACATGAAATACAATTTCTAACGAAAATTCTAGTCATTTCATGCTGACAATTAGCTTGTATCTAGTAAAGATATCTGTCAATGTAGTTAGCTATTGCACAATCATAACCAGGTATAAAATAGTCATAGATAATGGTTTTTGTGATGGACAAAGTTCCAAGGAAAATAACTAAAAGAGTATAAATGACAGAGTTACTATTCTTGCACTCTGCACGTTGACTCATGTTGGTTGATACTTGTATAAAGTTTCGTGAATATAGCTTAAGTGGTTTTCAAGTTATAGAGTGGACACGGTTTTTGTGATGGACAAATTTCCAAGGAAAATAACTCCAAAAGTATAAAAAAAACAGAGTTACCATTCTTGCACTCTGCACGTTATCTCATACTGATTCAAATTTGTATAAAGTTTCGTGAATATAGCTTTAGCGGTTTTCAAGTGATAGAGCGGACACGATTTTTGTGATGCACAAAGTTCCAAAGGAAACAACTCAAAAAGTATAAAAGGCAGAGTTACCATTCTTGCACTCTGCACGTCATCTCATGCTGATTGATATTTGTATGAAGTTTCATGAACAGAACTTGAGCGGTTTTTAAGTTTTAGAGCTGACACGATTTTTGTGATGCACAAAGTTCAAAGGATAATAGCTCAAAAAGTATAAAAGGCAGAGTTACCATTCTTGCACTCTGCACGTCATCTCATACTGATTGATATTTGTATGAAGTTTCATGAACAGAACTTGAGAGGTTTTCAAGTTATGGAGCGGACACAATTTGTGGCAGATAGACAGACAGACAGACAGAAACTCGGGAAAAACAATATGTCTCCTGACCCTGAAGGGGAGAGGCATGATAAGTGCAATAAATACGTAATAATCTAATTTCTTAACAATTATATATATGTTGTGGGTACTTAAAAGAATGGTATCAATAAGATGGTACTTTTGAGGACCTAAAACAAATATTAAAATCAACGATTAAGAAACTATTCACAATATTATGTCTCTATTAATGTTTTTTACAGTTGATAGCCTCCATTGTTTTCTGGATATAAGTTAATGAAACTGCATGAGGGCCATAATAACAATGACCAGTATATGAACGATCTTTAATTGTATTTACATATATATCATTCTTTAAACATACTTGAGTAGCCAGCTACTTATTGAAGCTAATCTGACTCTTCTTTTCCTGCAAACTTTATGTATATCAACTGCGATGTTTCTGATGAAACAGTGTGGTTGCGTTGGCTCATCTAAAGCTTCCCTGTAGTACCAAAATCTTATGTGCAAGCTAGTGTAGATTTTATTTTCTTGTCCTTTTGGATCATGGATTTCATTGTGGAACTTTGAAACTATTAGAGGGTCACTTATGACGCCTAAATGGCAGAAACTAATGTGTTTCCAGAGTTTTAGTGACCCCCGTTATTCTTTTTTTAAACAGCTTTAAATTGAACCTAGAAGAAAGGCACTTAGCATGTGGATTTAAATGTACACCGCGTAACTAAAACTAATTTTTGGGAGACGTCCTTATTTGTAGGTGAAGCCCAAATCCCCTGTACAAAAGAATAACTTAGTTGTTTTCCCCTATGAATATACCCATGTGTACCCCTATAGATACACGTGGTATATTTGCATTGCTATGATGATATATACTAGCCTACAGGAATATCTATATCTGCTGATTCAACGAAAATCTATTCCACAGACCTCACTCGTCATCACTTTGACACACACACGCACGCACACACGCAATTGTAAAAGTCTATATGTGTCCTAGACCGTGCCGTGCATGAAACCTGCATGTACATGTAGCACCTTCCATTTCAATTCATCGACTCTTTTTGCCTACGAGGTAATTTTACCATTGTTATGTTTTTTTTTTTCAAAATCAGTTTTTTTGCTGTTGTTGTTTCTTCTATTTTTTTCGGTAATATCAGTAGAGTGTCAAGCAGTTTGGACCCAGATCATTCCCGTTGGGTCTGATCTGGGTCTTAATTGTTTGCAAAGGTTATCAGCAGACGACACTTGTAAGTAAAGAGTTTATAACGACAATTCAAGCAAATTAGAGAGTTGACGAGAAATAGCGAATGGGGGATATACATTATACATTAAACTTCAAGAGCATCAAATATTTGCCTGCTTAAGATATTTCGCTGATAAACTTTGTCAACAGCCGAAGCCAAGTTCAGGCCAAAATGTTGGGCATTATCTGGATCCATACTGTTAGAAAACCTACTTGTATTCCTGAAAGACATATTTTTAGAAAATAATTATTTCGAAAGAAAACTCAGCAGAGGACAACAACAACCCAGCATTTAAGGTTTAGACAATACTATTACTTGAATCGTTTTTTAACACAGGTCATTTCAATGCATCGGTTTTAGATGTACAGTGAAGTTTATAAGTCAGTATAAGCAGTGAATCATAGCCTAATGCGCAAAGATTGGTCCAGTTAAGCAATTTTAGCGTGAAGCTGCGACTGTCTTCATCAGTTTAAACACGTGTTTTGGGTGCTCAAAAGACCCGTATCATCGAGACGGTTGTTTTGAGTACACACCAAATATTTTTTGCAAATATTTTTTGGTTGAGAAATAGGGAAAATAATTTTCTGTTACGCACTCTTATCTGTAGGACTGACGAATTACCTCCACTGACCCGTATAAGCCATGTTTTATTTATACCGTTAGGTTCACTTGGGGACTTATTCAAAGAGGAGCGGCAAAAACACACCAAAATTCCATCTAATCCCAGCCTATACACAAACTCACATTTATGTGGGAAAAATTAATTCAATTACGCGGTCTATATCTTAATTCATTTCTCTAATTTATTTTTCAATTAAAATCACCATTAAAGAATAATTAGCGAAAAACGGGGGTCACTTAAGTTCTGGAAACACTATAGCTAGTCTGGCCCAGGAAATATGCACACTCTAGTTTCAGTTCTTTGGTGCAGTCTTTGCTTCCAAGGGATACCCTTTTAAGAACATACTTGTTATATCCTTACAGACTATCCAAATATGAATTCTAAATAGAGTTTTCATTATTTCCCATTCAAAAACATATAATGTGGGTACTCAAAAGAACTGCCTCAATGAGAAGGTTCTTTTGAGCACCCAAAACACATGCTTAAATTGATAGGTAAGAAAATAACTACAAACTTATGCTCAACAGTCCGCTATCTAGAACTATGTAGACTTACCAAGTAAATTGCCCTGTTTGAAAGATAACAATGATGTGTACTATAGAAATCTTCCTGACCAGCAAAGTCCCATGTGCTCAGAGTGTATTCTACAGATCTTCCAGAACCTCGCCAGGAATTGTTAATATCATCACTGAACTTTCTCTCATAGCGCATGTATCTGTAAAAATGATTTAAATGAAATGTGTATTATAAGAATCTATCATGAGTATGAGGGTAGGATGATATCTGTCCCGAGGATCACTGTTTGGTATCACGAGGCTTGCCGAGAGATAACAAATGATGATCCCGAGGGACAGATTTTTATATCCTACCCTCACATGAATAATGGATTCTTTTTCTTGCTAACCACTGTTTTTCATCTAAAAATAAGCTTCCAGAGGTCCCTGTATACGCTAAGATACAATTTCACATGATGACGTCATTTTAACATAACAATTATATAACTCGACAACAATCTGGGTGAGTTTCAATACAACCAATGTATGTAGCCCTCACGTGACAGCATGAATAAGATAAGTATAAGCCTGGATAAGATAAGATTTTCTATCCCAGGATAAAATCTCAGATATCCTTATCAGGTGTGCAAGAATAATCACATATTCTCAAAGTCAAGAGGTAAACACATATGCATAGAGAACAAATTTTGTCAGCTCTAAAGTGTTCTTAAGCATATTGAATGAGACTTTATTTGGTATATAAATCTTTGTTGGGTGTGGATAGTAGGTTTTCTTGGTGAGATGTGGTTTATGTTCAGAATCATATTCATTTATTACCTTGTCCATGTATTGTTTTTATGCAATACAATTGTTTAGTTTGTCATATCAAAGTAATGAAGACAATATTACCTGTAGCATTGACAACCGTAAAATTAGCAAGTGCTTAAATGAAGAAAGCAATCAATTGTATAAACTGACCAGCAAAGATATCATTTCCATCAGTTCTTGAAATTTACTGTAAGCTCATTTGGGGTCTAAGGCACATGAATGCTTAATGCTATATGCACATGGCAAACACTTTGGTCAGACATCATGAACGTAAAGGTTGGTTTGAATCTTGACAAAGCACTCAACTATTATCTCGTTTTGCAAAATGTCACTTAAATTCAACCACCATGTACAAAAATTTATGATCATATGTAAACAAGTTTGCAAATGGGAATGCTATATTGAGTTGATAACAAAGATAACATGATAAGAAGGGATTATCATAATAACAGGTAAAAGTACAACCCATCTCAGCAAAAAAATGGTGGATATTTTAAAGAATTGTCTTAAGGTGGTGCTTCTTTTGTGGATCATTTATATTATTTCTGACTTGTTTTGTATGCTTTCATGCACAACTGTTTGTTGGTGCCTTGTGGTCACCTGCTGGGAAAGGGCTGACCTCTTGGCTCTCGTTTGTGATGTCTAATTGTGATGTTGTCACTTTCCCATTTGTATCCTGGGTCAGGTGTGGGGCTTGATTGTATTGATTCCTGATCTTTGCTTTCTTTCTCACCTTAATAAAACGATCCCTATGAGCACCATTTATGCTTTAACTGAAGGATAAGAAAACATTTGCAATTTACTCAATAAACTGGCTGTGCTGTTTTCTTATATAGTATGTTTTCTCTATTTCTGTAGGAAACCATTTTTTCCAGATTGCTTAGGCAAAAACACATAAAATGTTTATCTTGACTGGTGCAAGGAGAAGAAGTACAGCAAATACAAAGATACATTAAAAAGAATTAGAAAACAATAGACACATGGTTCAGTTCTGTCACCAGCAGCGAGAGGAATGCCTAAACTAAATTTCCAACACAGAGATATGTACCACATACCTAAGACTTAACATAAAAAATAAACACAATGGAAGAAACAACAAACACAAACAACTGCCCACATGTTTGATGATGAACCGTTTTTAAAAAAAAGTAGTCAGTTTGACCAGGAAATGCAACGACCACAAACTAGACCAGGATACCGTGAAGAATAAACGAAGAAGACTAACATCCACACAACAGCTAACACATAATTTAGACAAAGCACCCAGCTCTCTTCTTCAGTAAGATGATTTCAAAGCTAGAAGAAAGACTAAGTACTGCCTTATAAAACCATATCCATTCACAAAGTGCTTACGATATGGGGGACCAGTAAACAATGAATCAACAACAACATAACTACTTCCTGAGATTGGACAACAGCTGGATTAACAGAGAGAGGAAGGGGGGCTTTAAATTAATTTTACTGGCAAAACCTTTGGCCTAGATCCTCTATAAATGGAACTGTTTTATAAAGTATAAAGACTATTCAAAGGTGTATATTATTTTCTTCTTTTCGGTTGTGAATATTCTTCTTTTCCCTTTATTTGCCTTTTATGCTGAAAAAAGGAAATGCATTGTAGGTTACTGTTTAGAAATACCACTAAAATCTCCTCTATGGATAATTAGTTTAATAACTGTAAATATTGTAATATGAAATGGCCTCAACGCATGTAAATGTGTTTCTGGGTTTGGTAACAACAAGGACACAGACCATTCTGCACACTGCCGTCTGAATAGGTGTGGTGCTTGATTGTATTGATTCCTGATCTTTGCCCTCTTTCTTACTTTCACAAATTGGAAAGTATTATATTTAACCTTGCTACAAGCAAAATTTCCATTTTCAGCTATCCTCTGTAGCTAAGTTCTTGTTTGATCATGACCTGGTTGGAATGGAAACAGTTTTTCTCATAACAAGGTCCAAATACTAATTGAGCCCAGACATGTAATTTCCAACAATGTGGCATTTTGACAATTTTAGGCAGACGAACCTGTGCAGCCTCCTTTAAAGCTTAGAAACCCCAAATGATGTTCGGTAGTAGCTTAACAGAATATTCAAGTGACTAGCAAAGGCTCTGATAAGACTGTGCGTATGCACAGGCTGATCGGAGGCTTTGCTGGTTGCACATCCCGAATTTGTTGGAAATCTCATGTCATGTCTTATTTACCGCCATTCCCTGACATCAACTCCTACAGTTGGTCCACTTTCCTTCTTTATAATCGATCTGGGCTTTTTCTTGATTTTCATCAGTGTTTTCAATAATGTTGTTTTGCCTCTGTTGCCATACCCTACGACCATTAGTTTCATTCGGTAATACCTTTGTGCCTAAAATATTAAAGGTGAAATATCAAGGTTTTTTATTTTTCTTTGCAAATTTTTTTATGGAGTTATATTTTATGCATTTATTAAGAAATCAGTTTATTTTTCATAATGTTCAGTGATAAAATGGGTATAATCATTTTTTAAGCTTGTGCGCTTTGGCAATAAAATATAGACTCGCTTACTTCCCTTGAATTAGTTACTTCCCTTTGCTATTTGAGTTTCCCAATGACGTCAAAGAAGCAGTTTATGAATGTCTGGTTATATAGAATCATGTTGGATTCTCATATTCGTTTTTGATATTCTCCAATGAAGACAGGTTTATGTGTTGCAGATATCACCACTTTACCCAATCTGATCAGGGGGTGTGCTCTCTATGAAAATGAGGATATTTTTTGTGTTTTAGCGAATTGAATGCTCTATGATAATCAATTTAAGCCGGCTCAGAGAAAATGGAACAAAACAGTCATGAACCTGAACATCAAGTCATTGTCAATTCAAGCAATAAAATTGGCATTTTTATTTTGCAAAAAATGAGTCAAAAATATTTTTCAGTCCTCTGTTGCGTATTTTGTTTATTTGAATTGATTCTTTGTGTCACAGTCAACATTTTTTGAGTCATGTCAGGTTGGTCTTCCTGTGTTGAAAAAGTACTTAGAAGGGATTAATGTGTCGTGCTGATGTTGTTGTTTTTTTTTCAAATTGTAAATTGTATGTCTTCAGTTGAAAGCTTGCATTATTAAAATGAATTAAAAAGTCATGCCAGTTCAACCTACTGAAACACTACATTTAATACTTTAAGACAAATGTAATTCGCCACAAAGTTTGATACACTCATGCTCGGATATACAAAGTAAGGAGGATGTAGATGAAGGCTTAGACCTCATTTATCAGCATATGCGTTTATTAGAGGTATTTTATACATACACAATACGTACCAAAAGTCTTTGTACTGGTTCATATATATACTGTATATATATACAGGTTTACGAGGTTTGTATCAGTAAATAGTGGAACTTTGTCATAACATGAGACTGTGAATCATAAATTATATAATCCTTGTAAGATAAGAATGGGATCACAGTTTAGATAGCAAAGTAATGAACCTTTATCTTATAGTGAGTCAGCATGTGCAGAGCACTTCACAATTAATGTGCTGTATTTTCTTAAACTGGTGGTCAAATGCTTTATTCGTTTTTATATAAGCTTTAACGGCACCAGCTATCGCAATATTTGTGTGAAGTAAGTCTCCCTAGTTCTAGTAAGGACTAAATTATTTAGTTTAGATATGTTCAGCAAACAAACATGTGCAATCTTTTATATTTCATATGGGACAACATACTTACCATTTAAAAAACTGACAGCAAAACAACATTTACTCCGTTAAAATGATAAAAATGAACTTGTCTTAGCAGTATTACTAAAATAATTCTGCATGGAATCCGTTTAGCGATACTCCTGAATATTCTGCTTTTTATTCTACATTTAAAGAGCATGATTTTATGTGTTTAACTAGCCAACGAATTATTGAAGATTTGATCAATGCACTGAACGGATCCTACAATGTTAGCATTTTCTGAAAAATAAAAATGTAATAGGCATGATAAATCTTCTATAAGGCTGGAAACGTTTCAATTTTTCCACACTTTACCTTGAGTAGTCATAACTTAAGCTGGTAATGCATTATGTGAAATACAATGGCGAAATTGAATTAAAATCTACACTAACAATTTGACTAGATGAATTTCTTTACATAGATATTGCTGTTCTCCTAACACGCCAAAACACTGGCAAGTAAAGAATCATAACTTTGTTTTCTTAACTGAGATTCCACACATATTTGTACAAAATGTTGCCTAGATATATATATATAAATACGTCATTAACCCTTAAAGCGCCAATCACGACTGCAGCAGACAACAAATTTTGCGACATCTTTCATAAGTTTCGAAAAAATAAGGTAAGATATTTCATGAGAATTGTCTGCCAGCAGACAATTCTCATGAAATAACATACCTTATTTGTTATTTTTGAAAAAAATGTCGTCTGCTGCAAATTATAGGTGACGCTTTATGGGTTTAAAATCATTGAATTGCTGACACACAGTATCGTGTTATGGCAAAAGTCCAAGATTTACTGGGACAGCCCTTGTAGATAAACAATAATTTTGAATGTAAAATTGTAAATGTTTTCTTACCCTTGAGTTTAAACAAATAATAAGGTTCTGTTGAGTACCAACAACATATGATTTGATTGAGAAATGAGAAAAAAATTGTGATGCACCCTTAACTAAAGTAAGTAAGAAGGTCAAGATCAGGAATTGATACAATCAAGTACCACACTTGACCCAGGACACTACATGGGAAAATGACAAAACACAAGAAAACATCACTTACAAGACAGCCAAGAGTTAACCCTCTCTCATCAGGTGACCATAATGATGTAATGAATAGACAAGAAAGCATGACAAACACAAAACATAAATAACAAAAATGAGCCACATAAGAGGTACTGGTACTGCCCTGGAACAGTCAGTAAAAATACTGGAGGCCTTAAATGCCTGTTTAAACACAACTGTTTGAAAATCATTTACTGGTTATCAAAACAATGAATGATTAGTCCTTGCATTCTGATGCATGATTTGCAGAGGTGTTTAATGAGATCAAATGTGAAACAGTAAAATTTTAAAATGGGCATGCCACTTACATTTAATCTAAAAAAATTACAGTTAAACCTCACAATTCAAATTCCATTTTTTTAAATACTCACTAATTCAAAATAAATTCTGGTCACAATGAATTCAGAAAATGTGCTATTTATTAACTAATTTAATTACTATCTATTAAAACATATGTTTTGTGTGCATAAAAGAAACGCATATGTTTCATAGGGAAACTGGTTATAATCATTTCTGATAATTGTCAACTCCCTAAGACGTTTCAATTATGCACACAAAACATATGTTTGATAAGGAAAACTGATAATAATCATTTTACAGGTTTAAATATGCTTATATCTACCTTCATATAATTCGAACTTTTGATTATTTGAACCCTGCAATTATTGGGAGGTACATAAAACAATAAATCAAAAACCTTCTTACGTCTGTTATGAAAATAATTAAAGCAGTGAAACTTTAAAATATACATGTCTCTTATATCTAACCTCTCAAATTATAAACAAACCTTCTTGAGTCTGTTGTGGAGATAACATATAATATCTTTTACACGTCTCTGCATTAAATTTCTGTCAAGATCAAGCTCAAGTCCATCCAGCTGTAACTATACAATATAAACCAAATAAGGCTTAGGTTAGAACTGTAACATTTTCTCTGATGGTGTATTCATGAGGAATTTAAGTACTATTATTGCAGAGTACTGGATATTCCTGTCGGTTCAAACTGTCTGAAGAGGCTATGGGCAATATTTCGAGAGCAACCAAACATCTTTGCCACACGTATAACTCTTGGTATGACGTTGACCTCACACCCATTCAGTTGACGTACACTAAACATTATTACAGTATACTTCGCAGACGTTATTTGTTGATTTCGATGTACTGACTATAAAGACTCAGGTATGGTGTCTTTACATATTCAAAATAGCGTAATGATAATCGTCAACACTTAAAGTTTTTTTCAATGTTATTTGCGAACGCCTGATCAAGTTTGAAACTTTTTTGCATGAATGTCTTGTCAGGCGTGTGACCTTTACTTTCGCATACTTTTTATAGTAGTGAGTTTGCGTTGAATTGGTTTAGTTTCTATTGTAATTATACTTTCATTGGGTAACATTTCAATTCTACTCAAACAATTTGCTCATTTATACTGTAGATTTGGAAATGCTCAACAGCGTTCAACCATTACACAATAGACGCTTTGTCACCACACAAAAGTGTTCAATTGATGGCTTGGACAAGCGAAAGATAAGAGATCAATTATGCTTAGAATACCTGATCATTGATTTAGATGTGTGTTCAAAGAGACAATTACATTACTATGACAGTTAAAGTCCACATGCCAAAATTGTGCCGCTGTTCTATGCACTACAACTTTTGACCTTTGGTGAACTACAATTTGCATGCAAATTTTCCACCCACGGGTATGACCGACCACACAAATGGTTGCTCATGAATTCAAAATTTCAGGAATAATTCAGAAATAGAAAATTCACAAAATAAAGATCCCGCAAAATTCCTAATCCACAGTATTATATAATAATCAAAGAAAAATAGTTAATTATGACATGTTACAGAATAAGTATAAATAGATTACCTCCCACATTTTAGAACACTTTCCAAGTTTGTCTGGTAAAGTAGTCAATTCTTTATTGAAGCTTATGTCTAGAGAACTCAAGGAGGCAAATTCGCCAATATCTGGTGGCAGCTGAAAAACAGAGAATAAAACTGTATTAAACAGTACTTCAGATAGCGTCTATAGAAATAACAAATAGAAACGTTTTAACCAAAAACGTTATAGAGAAAGGGATGCTTTATAACAAGTAAAGACAAATCGCGCCATGAAGCTTAAGTCAGAATATAAGGTACAGTTCAGGCATTTAGTCAAGAGTATATACCAAAAAATAATTTTCTCATTTCTCAACCAAAACATATGTTTTGGGTACTAAAAAGTCTTAAGGAGACAATTCTCTTTAGCACAAAAAACATGTGTTTAAATAATGAGTAAAAAATTATTAACACTTTCTGCTCAAAAGTTTTGTTGATCTAAACATATAGTATCTATAGAAATATGAAAAATGAAATTTACTACCCAAAAATGTTTCTTGAGAAAATTATGGTTAATAGAAAGTTAAGATATGCATAAACAATATGATGCTTAATTCAGAATATATGGTACTAAAGATCAAACCATCTAATTCATGATGTCAAATAAAAGTAAGTAAGGAGGCAAAGATCAGTAGCACACCTGACCCAGGACACCACACAGGAAAGTGACAAAACACAATAAAATATCACACACAAGAGAGCCAAGAGGTTAACCCTTTCCCAGCTGTTGATCATTAGGCTGCAAAGAACAGACAAGAAACATAAATAACAAAAACGATCCACAAAAGAAGCACAGCCTTGGAACGGTCAGTAAAAATATTTTTACTGGAGGGCTTAAACTAGTTTCAAGGCACCAACCTCACCCTTAGTTCAAATGTGGATCAAGACACATAGATGTTTGGTTTGCATAAAAAATCCCTAATTTATTCATGAATTATCTCCTAGAACATATAATCTTATCAATAGATAAGTATTTAAATCGGAACCATCAAAGAGTCTGAAGCCCAACCTGCTGGGGTGCAATTAAAGGGGAAAGCAAAGTTGTCAACCTTAAGGGTTGACCACCAAGCATGCAGTCTGTTTCAAAACTTTGATTTTATAGCCAATATTTTTATAATGTGAAATTATTTTAATAAATTGCCCTGAAAAATAATTAGAGCCAACAATCTTTTTCAACTTATATATTAAATCACCATAGATTTCAGATTCCAAAAGTCTTTGACACAAGAGAGATTTAAGTCCAACATGGAATTTAGATATCAAATCATAGTATCAGCGATAAAATTTAGAAAAAGTTTTTGCGAAGTTTATGATACTGATATCCTTGTTTAAGAAGTTTATGAGGTAACAATGTATTGGGAGTGTAGAAGGCAGCAACATGGCTAGATGCTCTAGCAAATCAGATGAGTTGAGAGATATAAACTCCTTAGGATGTAGAGCTGTTCATTGTAATTTATATATGCAATATATGCTTAATGTATAATAAATACTTTCTGTCCTTTCTAGTTTTGCAATCATCTGAATGGGGAAAAGATAGCAGGTTGTTTTGGTTTAATGGCCTTCCTGATGACTTGTGATTGTCTTTGTTCTGTAGCTCTTGTTCACTTGCTGTATTTCCTGATTATACTCACTTATTTCTTTTGTTCAGAAACCATAAACACATTAGGAGATTGAAAACAGGATTGTTAATCACTTTGTAATTTCTAAAAAGGTCAATCAACAACTGCTTATATGTCAGAAAAAAGACAGTGATAAACTGTTATACTGCATTAGTAGAGAGTGGACCAACATAATAGCAGATACAGTAAAAACATTATATTCATTTTTATGTGCACATATTATTCTACAAAATTAATCCTTTGTATTTGGGAAACCCCTAAACAAGTACTTTTGCAAACAGTGAAGATCCAGATGAAATGCAGTATAATGCTGCATTTTATCGGGGTCTACACTGTTTGTAAAGAAAAAAATATTTACACACAAAAGAATACAAAATTTAAAAAGAAATATAACCCAACACCTCTATCTATGTACAATAGACTATCCCAAGTACATTGTATCAAGCCTAAAGGAAGACTCCATTTGTATAAATGGTAAGAATCAATGACAATTATACATACCACTTTAATAGAATTATGAGATAAATGTAATTTTTCAAGTTTGCTCCAAATCTTAGCACCCTCTAAATTCAGCTGAAAATAAATGACAGTATGTGTAGTTGCATTTAAAAACACAATGAATATCTATAGGCTCGAGATAAGATTACTGATCCCATATGGTTGAAGTCATGCTATATAGAGAAAACTAGGTGAGTTTCTTTTGATATCAAGTTTATCAGGCAAGGCTTTGAGAACGCTTGTTAACATCTCGAGGTTTGCTTATGTTCTTATTAATTGGTATAAACATTTCTTTTGGTTGTAATTAGAAAGTTCATTTGAGTAAGCACAATACATTCCCATTATCATAATAGTAACTTGATCTGACGAACTGTATAACGTCGAGTGGATGAGGTCATACTATCGGTTCACCCGAAACGCATGACCTCATCCATGAGGAGTGATACTGTATGCCAGATCAAGTAACTATTATGATATGTTTATCATATACCTTTTTCTGACATCAATTCTGATTTCAAAACATGTTTTGGTATCTATTCCAAAAAAAAAATTGCGGGTACGTTTGCCATAACGTTACATTTCTTGACGTCACATAATCATGTAACATCCTCGCAAAAACAGGTAACCGACGTTAGCCTCATTTTAAAGGATAGTAATATGGAATCAGAAAACCTTAGTTCATTGATCCGTCTTTCTGTATCAGATGGCCAGAAAAAAGACAGATTAAACATTGTATCATTTACAGGTAAAAATAAATGTATATGTTTTGATTTAAAAATACAGAATTTTTTATCATGCCCATACTGTTTCAGCACTAATAGCATATTCGCAAAAGACTCTTTAAGTGACCATTCTGACATATCCAGGTGAGGGACAAGAGGTATAAATATTTTTCTGAGCCACCGTCTACATCCATACCTTGTGTGTGCAATTTGCAATGGCTAAGATATTTCTGTGTAATGTGGCTTCATATCTTGTGACTTCAGATTATTACATGCATTTTACTAGAGGAGAATGAACATGCTAACTTTTTGGTTAATTAATAATATTAATTGGACCAGCACATGCAAGTTTGGTACTTATAACATAATCAAAAAATAACTGTTCAAATAATCTTAAGAAGCTACACAATGGGATTCCAGTTAAAAGTTGCATCTGAGCATTTATTACTATCTTTATGTTATGTATGCATATACCAAAGGCTCTGGCAAAACTGCACAAATTTGCAGACTCATCTGAGATAAGCACAAAAATTTCATTTGCAGGCTCATATCAAAAGCTCAGTGGGTAGGTCTAACGCTACTTACCACAGAAATATTGTTTCTGTTGAAAATTAATTCTTTCACCACTTTTGATCTCCATAGAGAGGCTACTGGTAATCCTGATATGCCATTCTCACTCAGGTCAAGATACCGCAAACTAAACAATGGAATGGGCTAATTTATATGTAATATCTTTGCATGCCAACAAATAAGTGACCATTGATGTCCGTTAATAATATTTTAAACAGTTTTGACCCAGGCCAGGTCTGACAAAAGGTCAGGCCTGATTAGGGTCCAAACTGTTTGACACTTTGATAGTTTTCCCAAAAGATTTGTTTGAAAGAGTAAATTTTGAAAAAAGGTCACAGACGACCAAACCATCATTAAAAATTACCCAACGTGCAAAGAGCTAATGTGACAGTTTGTTCAACATTGAAATAGCACCAATTGCGCAGGTTACGCACGTGCATAATAATAATAGTAGCATTCAAGGGAGGTCACTTAATGTGATATAAGTGATTTCCATAATACAAGTATAAGGAACTGCTCATAAAGGAGGAGGAAAGAATTCACTCTTTCTGGGAGCAAATTGTTTCCTTTAAGAGAAGTTCTGGTTTTGAAAAGGGACGCATTCAAAAAGAATCACTGCTTGATTGAGTAGTCTCCCTTTGATGTGCGTAATTTTTCAGCGTTCTGGTTACGCCATTGTCCAAAGCAAAAGATTGAAATATTTGCCAAATGCAGACTGAAGAGAGAGAACAACAAAACAAAGTGGCATACAACTCATGTTGTATTTCTGACTCTAAAAACTCTCTGTGCATCAATATAGTGTTGATAATTTTTCATATTCTAATCCTTCAAGAATATTGGGTTCTGACAGAAAGCAGAATACTGCTAAAGCTGATTCTAGGGGCGTGAGAATTATTGCACTTTCCATTAGTTCTAATTAACAGACTCAATAAAATTTGAGTCTGCTGTGTTAAATGGTAGGTTCTTACATATTTGCAAATACGTTAATAACAAGATAAAGGATAATTCAAATTTTACAATCAGATTAAAAGTATATAGAATGTATCCTTATAAGCACAACATATGCATTACTAAATTTCATAAGTATTTTCGATTTTTAAAAACAATGTATATCAAGTTCAAATGGCCCTATCATGAAACAAGATTGATCAAGCATTTGCAAAATTTTATCCTCCAACTAAAATGATTGCATTCAAATTATACATTCTATTTTTTGTATCTTAGATTTCATTTCTCTTATTTTGACTTAATGATGTACCATATTTGTTTTCATTCTACCTCTAATAGTATCAAAAGTTTGTGCCTTCCACATATATATTTGCTTATTACATTAGAATATTTGCTTAGGCTACTACAACAGCTACATGATATGATGCAGTGGATCGCATGAAGCAAATAGAGAAAAAATATTCATAAAAGATATTTTAGTTTATGCTAAGAGGGTTGTCCCAGTAAATTGTTGATTTTGTTATAGCACAGGACTGTGTATCAGGAATTTTTTATATGCCCATATACATCTAGGACACATTTTGTGCAAATATGGGTTTAAATCACAGTTTTGATTACAAAGAAATGAACCTTTACTTGACGGTATGTCAGCATGTGTGGAGCACGTCACAAATTATTTTGTCAATGATATATTTTCAGAGAAAGGTGGTCAAATGTAGTAGACATGATAAATATCTAATAAAATCAATGCAGACAGCGGGGAAGGTTTCAGATTTTCAACATGATACCTTGAATTGCCACTGTTTGAGGTGCTAATTCATTGTGTGAAGTACAGCTTTAAAATATCACTGAATGTACACTTATATTCGGCCTAGATAAATTTTATTACAAAGATTTCAACGTGCTCCGCACATGCTGACATACCACCAAGTAAAGGTTCATAACTTTGTTATCTGAATTGTGATCCCACCAATACTTATTCAAAATGTTTCCTAGATGTGTATAAACATATAATCGAAATCATATAATTCATAATGCACAGTCTCTTGTTATTACAAAAGTTCATGATTTACTGAGAAAACTTTTGTAAGAGGCATACTTCTGGTAACATTCACATGTTTGTCAGCTTGTGTAAAGCATTTAACTTGCATGTTTGAAAACCTATGTCGCATGGCTTAGTATATATGCACTTCTACTGCTTTGGGGTGAAGGCCAACTTTTACAGTGACTAGTGGAGTGTTTGTATATTTGACCTTGGTATTTTTCATATTACCACGATAATAGTAAGTGAGTATGATCAGGAAATACTGATACCCACCAAACATTACCCACTCTATGACCTTTCTGTACATTAATACACATATATATCATAAACCTAATAACAATCTACAAAATTATGAATAATAATATTGTTCGGACAAATACTTTTATGTGTAATGTATGTACAATTAGACTCTTCTATATAAAACTTAATCTTATTGATTAAAAGCAATAATTAGAGATTATCTCATGGCTTTTTGTTTATCGCCCGAAGTATCAACCTGAGACCCAATTATCCCAATGATAATGGTCGAGGGTTGATACTGAGGGCGATAACCAAAACCCCATGAGATAATCTGTTTATCACATATTCCATTTCACTATTTCAACGTGTTTGACGTACAAAAATGTAAGTAAAACAGATGAACGGTGTTTATTTTGCTTTACCTCACGCCACTTGTTTACATCTGACGTCATCAAATGATCAACGTTACGTGCCAGGCATGATAACCTCTCTCCGTTAAAAATACATGACTTCCGGTTATCATCACGGCAGGCTGAGAATCAGTTGGCGGGAAAGAGCTTATGGCATATGCAGACTTTGGGTTATCCCCGCAAATATCGTCTCGAATATGTGATAAGCGTATGTATACTATATTTATCATGTAACTATTATAAGAGCTTATACCATGGAAGATCCAAAATAAATTTTGGAAAATAGTAGGGTGACTTTGTTGCAAGAGAGTTCCGTCTTAGTTTTAATTTTGTGAGCTTTGGCAGCATCTCTGAAACTGAGTCACTTGGCAAGTGGCCTGAAACATATGAGTAAAGTATCAATTTGCTTTAACCCTAAAATGCATCTGAAAATGTCGTCTGCTGAAGTCGCCTGCTGCAAATAATTGCCTAACATTACTGACGAATTAAGTATTGAAGCAAACAGCTTGGACCCAGAACAGACTGCTCCTATAGGAGCAGTGTAATCTGGGTCCACACTGTTTGCCATAGAGGCTTCTTAAACATTTCAGCAGACGAGAAAAGCAGACGATTTTTGTTGCGTTTGGCGCGTTAAGGGTTAAAAAGATAAACCCGTACATAGCATAGAATTTAAGGTATAAGTTTGCTCAAATTGTATTTCTATGGTTGCATAAATGTAAAAAATATAGTCTGTTATAAAATATTCAAGCTTAGGTTTAAGCTGTCAGGTATCTCTAGTGAACTTTAACACATGTCTTAAAGTAGTATGCACATGGGTCAGATTATTTTGCATTTAAACAGCAGAGATTAAGGCTACACTTTTAAGGCACCAAAAAGGCGTTTGAATATTACTTCCTGGAGTAGCTATACATTTACACTTATGATAACTGACAACGTTAGTTATTCACTAAGATCCAATTATAAGCATAGGCATTGTGATATACTGTATTATCAATGTGAACATGTTATGTAACATTATCTAGTTTTATTTAAAACCCAATCAAAACAAGTCTGCAACATCTGGAAAATCTTATTAGTGTCTTCGGTATCATATGATTTGATGGCAAAATAGTGAATCAAGCTACATCCAAGAAATCAAAGTATTAGCTTGTCTTTGTTATTTAGGAGGTAGCTTTGAGCCCAATCTAGTCATAATCTCTTGATCATTTACTGGTTAGAAGGATGGTGAAGCACCTCGGGCTATACTGTAGATTCGGAAATTTTCGTGAGAATTTTTATTTTTGCTAATAGCATTTAAAAACATATTAGTGATGTGAAAAATTTCCGACAAGGCAATATTTACCTATATCAATAAAGGACAGAGTGATTTTGCCATTTTGCGAGGGTTTTGTTTTCAAGAAACTTTGCATATGCGAAGTTTTGGAAAATAAAGTCCTCGCAAATTTACAGTACTCACTTATGTAGTTGAACGAAGCTTCCAAATGTTCCAGTTTACTGCAGGTGTGTAGAAAGTTTTCTGGAATACAGTCTATCTGATTGTGACAAATGTCCAGCTTTTTTAACCGCTTTAATCCTAAAGGTGTGTCAGGAAGAGCAATAAGATGGTTGCTAGAAAGAAATAATGAAATAAGTTTTATAGAGGATCTAACATGAGTGCATATATTTTATTAAGTTTATTCAATGAGTTGGGGGTAAAGCGATAAAATGCAAGCTGAGCATTGTATCCCTTTTTCGCAATGTGTTTAATAAATTCAATAATACAGAAGCAGGAATGTTAGATTCTTTTCATCATATGACCCTAAATATACTTCAAAATCATATTTTTTTGCATGAAAACGAAAAAGATTTTGCCATAATATTTGCCGTGCGTACGGACGTCAGAACATAACATTTCTAAAATCTGTAAACCACTAGTGGTTTTTCAATTTAAATGCATAGCGTTATTTTACACCTGGACGCAAAGTCATATGATAAAAACCCTTCTCTTATTTGGTTAGAAAGTGTATGATGTAATTAAATCCTGCAACACATATATCATTCAATATATCTTGAACAAACATTTATCATACGACATTGAATCTGCAAGTAATATAGCACCATGTATTAAAATTGGTGAAACACTAATGGTTTATATATTTAGTAACGTTATGAAAATCTGTCCATAACAACGTTGTGTAAATTATGATTAATTTTTAATGGTTTACACCAAAAAAATGATTCTTAATTAATTATCATGGCATTTGATAAATAGAATCTAGCTTTCATGCTTATGTGTAATTGAGTTTATTAAACATGTTGCAAAAAGGTATATAATTGTATCCAGGAATCCATACAATCAAGTAACACACCTGACCAAGGATACCGCATGAGAAAGTGACAAAAACACAATTAAACAATCAAACAAGAGCCAAGAGGTCAGCCCGTTCCCAGCAGGTGACCACAAGGCAGCAATGAACAGACGCTAAAGCATGACAAATACAAGACATAAATTACACAAATGATACACAACAGAAGTACCGCCTTGGAAAGGTCACTAAAAGTATTTTACTGGAGGGCTTAAACTGGTTTCATGGCACCAACCTCACCCTTAGTTCAGATGTGGGTCAAGGCACATAGATGTTTGGTTTGCATGAAATACCACTAATTTATCCATGCATCATCTCCTAGAACATATAAATCAAGATATAAAAAGAACATAAAGCAAAGATAAGGACTCAATAGTACATAAAACTGAATACTGGAGCAAGCCTTGTATTTTATCTCTTTAACCAAAATGTAATTAAATATGACCAACAAATGTCAAAATCACATATTGCAGACCAACCCATGGCACCGTCAGGAAGGACACATAACATAAACAGCCACACAACATCAAGGAGACAATTTAAGTCAAGCAACTAAGCTCTCTCTTCTCTCACATGATACTTGCAAAACTAGTAATGACACTACGTACTGTACAACAAAACGAGGACCAAAGACAAACCCGATCCACAAACAATTAATCTACAACAATACAGCCACGCCCTCGAATGCACTGTCTTGTCCACATCAGAAATAAGGGTGAGGTTGGAACTGTCAAACATGTTTAAGGCCTCCAGTAATTTTCTTACAGACCAATCGAAGGTGGTGCTTCTTTTGTGGATCCTTTTTGTTATTTGTGTTTTGTGAGTGTCTGTCTGTCATACTGTCTTGTCTGTTTCTTACAGTCTTCTTGCCACCTGCTGAGAAAGGGCTGACCTCTTGGCTCTTTTGTATGTGACGTTTTCTTGTGTTTTTGTCTCTTTCCCATATGATTTTACAGGCCAATTTTCACCTAAGAGTGTGTTGTTTATAAAACACAAAATTTGTTAAGCTTGTGTGGAGGCTTCCTTATGTATGCAATATATTGTCACATTGGTCCATAATGGAGGTCTTCCAAAATGTATTTGTGGAAGTTTGGTTAGGACCTGGTCATTGTTTAATAAGTTAGAGTGCAGACAAGGCTTAATATACATAACCCTAATGACCTTGAAAATTAGGTCAAATTCACCGAATTTTAATCATTTAATTAATATTTTTAGTATTGCATGTGTGTCTGTTTTGTCCCTTGGTTTAGAAGATATAGTGCAGAAATATAAAATTTAGACACTAAAATTCAATCATTTTTTACCACTACTGCGAATAAGTATGTGTACGTTTCTTTAAAATCAAACAGTTCATAAATTAGGATAAAGGCAAAAAAGCTACGTCAAAACTGACACTGATGTTAATACCCATACTGACAGGATCCACACTAAAAATAATATGTTCCTGCATCTGTTTGGGTGGAGCATAAAAAGGGACTCTGTATAAAAGATATTTGCATTATATCCCTACAGTTCTTTCTCCGCATAATGAAGGTAAAATCCACAATTTTAGATATGCATTATCTACGATTAACATCAAAACTTGATGTATGAAAATAAATAGATAGTGTCTTTTGATATGGAGTGTACAAGGCAAGGCTTTGAGAATGCAAGCCTCTTGATTTAACATGCTTTTTCCAAGCCAAGTCTGGTAAATTTGATATCAACAGATGCCAACCTGGTACTCTAATATTCATTTTACAAGTCTATTTACTCTTCAGACTAGTGATAATGACGAACTTACTGATTTTCCATGTCCATCCAACGATAATCGACGACGTGATTCAAAAAGTGCAACGACATGTTGACCTAATAAAGATACATTCCTTGAGATAGGCAATGTTTATCAGGTCAACGTGCAACAATGCAACAATGCAGTTAATATGAAATGTAACAGATAAATATATTTACTTATTCAGCAGCATCTCTTCCAGATTGATAAAATAATTTCCCATTCCTTCTGGCAAATGTTTCACTTCATTGTAGGACAAGTCAATCTTCTTTACTGAAGAGTTGAAATGGCTGAGAGTTAACTCTTGTATCTGAAATAAATAACTTCACAATATACAATGGTAAAATAGAAGGGTTATCATAGGCTTAGATAAACACAATGTTTGAGCGTAAAATTGTAAATACTTTCTTACCCATCAGTTTTATCATATCTTTTGGGTGCTCAAAAAAACCGTCTCAACTAAAGTCCTGGCTATTAATTTAATTTAAATCTTCTACATAAGAGCACCCCTTTCAAGCATACATAAACCATACCATTTAAATTCTAAACAGACGTGAAATATAATTACTTCTGTTTAACCAGCTTTATTTATGCATCAAATAGTAGAATTGGTTTAGATAAACACAATTTTTGAGAGTAAAATTGTAAATGTTTTCTTACCCATCAGTTTAAACATATGTTTTGGGTGCTATTTTCTTACCCATCAGTTTTATAGTATGTTTTGGGTGCTCAAAAGAACTGTCTCATTGAGATGGTTCTTTTGAGCACCCAAAACATATGTTTAAACTAATGGGTAAGAAAATACTTACAATTTTACGCTAAAAGTTTTTGCTTATCTAAACCTATGTATGTCACAGCCTAATTTACATGCACAATTACACATGATATATGAAATATTAAACAAAGAATTAATAAACATAAAATAAAGCGTTTACAGAAAGTAACTATATAAATCTAACCTTGTTTCTTGAAAGGTTTACTTCTATCAGATCATTACATTGCAGTACTCCCTCGGGAAACACTTCTATTCTATTGCATCTTGCATCAAAAAACATTAATTTTGGCAAATTCTGTAACATACGCAGAAAATATAAGTTAGTTGGGTATAATTTCTGCATTTTTAGTTAAACTAAACAGTATAGATTCAATATATAATGGCCATAATATTTGTAAACATGTGTTGGGGGAAGCTTCCACACCACAGATAAGATATTCATACAGCTCAATCCATTTATTTATAGAGGATGTTAAATGAGTGCTCACGTTTTACTGATTTTATTAAAGAGTTAAGAAAAAGAGATAAAATATGAGGCTTGCCGAGTTTTTGCAACATGTTAAATACATTCAATAATACAATAGCACAAATGTTAGATTCTATTTATCATGTGACATTAAGATTATTTTGAAATCCCATTTCTTGTGTAAAAAGTCACTATTTTGTTAATATGTTCGCAATGCTGTTATGTACGTCATGACGATTCCCAAAAATCTGTAAACCACTAGTGGTTTATCCATTTTAATGCATGACATTATTTCACTCCCAGATGCAACATC
Source organism: Loripinus fragilis (assembly GCA_964019695.1). Taxonomy (NCBI): domain Eukaryota; kingdom Metazoa; phylum Mollusca; class Bivalvia; order Lucinida; family Lucinidae; genus Loripinus; species Loripinus fragilis. The sequence goes on from OZ026520.1 coordinate 98,861,038, forward strand.
ATTTGATAAATCAATTCAAGCGATATGATTTTAAAATAAGTGAGTGTGTAGCACCTTGCTTATATGTTTTCATGATATTGTTCCCAGCAAGATATATATAAGTATAAAGTTAAAGCAACACTTTAAATAGCTTTACTATACCTTAAACAAGTCATCTGGAATTTCCTGGAGTAGGTTTGAACTGATGTCTAATTTCTCAATATTTTCAAAGTGAGACTGTAAGGTTGAAGATGACAAAGACTCTATACATGTTATTCTGTTTTCAGAAATATCCAGTGAGTAGATTTTCTCCATTGTTGACTTTGAAACTGTTTCCTCAATATCTAGAATAAAATGTTAAACTATTAAAAAATCTATTGTCAATAGGATGAAGTAAGTCAGTTTGGCTTCATCTATTCAAAGTCTTTAACTTATGACATTTACATATACAAATGATACTTTAATAACGAGGGTTTGTCCAATATTTAAAAATCTATTGGGTCTCAAAAGTCATATTATATTTATAATATGATATTTAAATTACTTTAAAATTACATGTTTGGCTTGGAAAGTGTCATTATGTACATAACGTTGTTGTGAACATCATTACTTAATGTTGCTGAATGTCTAAACCACTAGTGGTTTGTCAATTTTAATGCACAACATTATATTCCTCCCAGACGCGACGCCATATGCACTAAGTACTGCTAAATTGTATATGAGAGCCTTGCTTAGAAAAAGTTGGATAAGATAACTAGTAGCTACAATAGCTGGTCAAGCAAAACAGCAACAAACAAACTCTAGGTTTATGTTCAAACAAATATCCAACAGTTCAAATCATAATACTCCTGGAAGTCTGAGAATCATTCGATAAAACGTCTTAACTAATTGCTTGAGACCATGTACTATGTGATGAGAACCATGGTTTCATGTGCTTGTCTATGTTGTACTTTGTTTTGTGTGTATATATATATATATATATATATATATATATATATATATATATATATATATATATATATATATATATATATATATATATATATATATATATATATATATATATATATATATATGAGCTGTTGTCTTGCGAAAGATACATGTAGGCAGTGCAACCATTGAAGACTCAGATCAGCCTGCGCATCTGTGCAGTCTAATCAGAGTCTTCAATTGGCACTCTATGGATAGCCAATGGTGGAACACTTCTTCAGACAGGAAACAAATGCTCTGATTAAAAACCTCCAGATAAGAGTGTATATTGGAATCTATTTTCTATATTACTCATCTAAAACACATGTTGTGGGTACTTAAAAGAACTGTCTCAACGAGACGGTTCTTTTGAGCACCAAAACACATGCTTCAATTGATGGGTAAGATAATAATAACAAATTTACACTGATAAAATTTCCTTATCTGGATCTATGGACAAGGCTGTAGAATTGAGCATACTGATTTGAATCTTAGCTGTACACATATGCCCTCTTGTGCTTTGTGCTAGGTACTGGCTCAAATTACCTGTAAAGGAATCCAGACTACACTTTCTTCTATGTCTTGTGTTGGTATTCAGAAAAGATGAAACAACTGGTGCAGACATCTACAACGAAATGTTTTTATTGTTTAAGTAATTGGCAAACAAATCATTTTCAAAGGTGGTGTGAACGTTTTGTCTGCAACAGGGTAGTTCAGAGACAATATAATATGTTGATAGTTTGTTTTGTTTGTTTTGTATGAGTTTTACATCCATAGTTGTTAGAAAGGTGGCAAAAATCGGGAATCCATACAATCAAGTATCACACCTTATCCAGGATACCACATGGGAAAGTGACAAAAACACAATAAAACCCAAGAGGTCAGCCCTTTCCCAGCAGGTGGCCACAAGGCAGAAATGAACAGATGCAAAAGCATGACAAACACAAGACATAAATAACACAAATGATCAGCAAAAGAAGTACCGCCTTGGAATGGTCAGTAAAAATATTTTACTGGAGGGCTTATTTTGTCATAACCATATTTGTACTGGGCAAACTTGACTAAAGTGTGAACCAGTACCTCATGTACATAGTTTAACTTGTAAAAGATAACAACCCTTCTTGAATCACAAGGAGGAAAATGATCCTAGAAATAATTTCATGAACAATCTCCACGAAAGCATGGCCCTGGGCCTGGTGATATGGTTTATAGATAATCTGGAAAAAATGAATCATTCAAGAATTTTTTAATTGCCTTTTCCTCATCAATTCAAAACAACAATCAAACTTTGGTAAAGAGTAAGATATATAAGACATTAAATCACACAGTCTGTATGCCTGATTTCAAACCAATTCATAGTTTATGGCAATGATTTCTTCTCAAATTGCATGGTGATAGTCAGCCCTTTGACTCAATTATATCCCAACCTAAAACTATCATCTGTTCATTGGTGTCCTATGCATGTCTTTGAGATAATCATATCATGTTTATTTATGTGTTTCACTCCAGTAAAAGGGGACCGCAACTTTGAGAACACGACTCTGAAATGCATGCAATATCAAACCACGAATATTGTTGCAGAACAAATCAAAATCAGATGAAATATGAGTAAGCTTATATGTTTGTACGTATAGTAGAACAGTGAGAGCGATGGATGGCAGCCACTTTTGGCTATGACATATAACACAACCCTTATTAAATATGCATAAACAGAAGAGCAATTTTCCTGCTTTTCATCTTAACTTTGTGTGCATTTTTGTTTATCTGTTGAAAATATTTGATTTTTAATTTTAAAAAAGTAAGTATGAAGAAGAATCACACGCAGCAGACAAACCTAAGGCACTGTGAGGAAGAGCAACAGAACATGTGCAGTCACAAGACACCAGAAAGACAACAAAAGTAAGCAACATGTTCTATCTTTCGCATCAAAATGATTTCAAACCTAGAAAGGACACTAAGTACTACATATCAAAACAAAAACCAAACTCTGAGCAGCTTGCAATGAAATTGAGGAATTAGCTTTTCAAAATTTACAGGAAGTTTATTAAATATTTCTTATGGCCACCTCCATTGGATTATTAGAAAGTCAAAACTTTGTTTTTCACACAGCTATATCTTTTTATGTTAGATCCAATTTTAATTGGGCTTGAAGCAGACTGCATGGTTAAATGCGGATTTAAACCTAAATTTTAATATGGTTATTTAGTTTATAAGTTCAAAAGAATTGTTGGAAAACCTAATTTTAGTGATTTTTTCAAAAAGATTATCAAACGTTATAAAAAAGTTGGAAATAACTTTGATATCATGCGACAGTCTGCATGCCTGGCTGTAAACCCAATCACAGTTTATAGCTATGGTTTCCTCTTTAATTGCCCGACGGTGGGTCAGGCCTCAGATTCCATGACGGCTCTAACATAAAGCTTTAATCGGTGGGTTGGTGCCCGGTGCTTGGCTGTAAGCTGGGCCCACCTCGGCTAAATTTGAGCTTTTCATAGCTCCGACTATCTGTTCAATCATAGCGCGTTAATTTGGTTATATTGTTTCTCTATTATGATACGAGCTTAACATTTCTTGTGCTTCAACGACAGCAGAATCTAGGGCAAAGACTTGGTACCAGTAAAATGCATTTAAGTCAACTAGTGGCTTTTGCTTCTGTCCTTTCTAAGGTGGTGGTTCTGTTGTTGATTTGTTGTTGATTGTTACTCACATTGTGGGACTCTGTAATTGTTCTATATTTCGTTGTGTGTTACTTTCTGTCCATTTTAGTTTTACAATCATCTTGATGGGGAAGAGAGAGCTGGTTGCCTTGCTTTGTTTGTCTTCCTGGTGTCTTGTGATTGCTGTATGGCTCTTCCTCGTCATGCCATGGGTTTGCTTGCAGTTTGTAATTGTGGTATTTCCTCATCATACTCACCTTCTATTTTTTTGTATTTCAGATGCACTTGTTTTCAATGTTGCTGTCCCCTATAAAATTTGAACCGCAACATGAAATTTCCAATCATCTGGTATGTGCGACCAGCAAAGCTCAGATCAGCCTGCGCATATACGCAGTCTAATCAGAAATAGTAAGTGAGTATGATCATGAAATACCACAATCACAAACCGCAGAAAACCCAATGGCACCGCAAGGGAGAGAGCCCAACCACCACAGAGCCTTTATTAGTTGATGTTATTTAATAGTTGCTGTTATTACTGTTAAGCTACTTACCAAACGTCATTTGGAGTCTCTAAGCTCAAAAAATGACTCAACAGGCTAGTCTGAGTGTACACTTATCAAATACCACATTGTTTCTGTTGTTGTTGTTTTAAGCTCGCATGGGGACAGGGATCTAGACCACATTAGAAAATTACAAGCTATATGGGTTTCTATAGGGAATAAGCTATTGGACCCCCTGGTAAAAGTTAAAAAACCCTTGGAAAATGTTGATGCATGAATCTAATCAAATTACACACTATAGTGATGGAACTAAGAACAGGGCTCATGACTCACAAATAGTCAAAACTAAAGAAAACTCAAGTTTAGCACGGTTGGCCAGCCACAGAAAAGCAATAGGCACTAACCCACCAATTCAAACTTTATGTCAGAGCTGTTATTAAGTCTGAAGCCTGATCCACTATCGTGCGATTAAGGAGAAAACCACAGCTATAAACCATGATTGGATTAACAACCAGGCATGCAGACTGTCGCATGATATCAAAGCTATATCCAACCTTAAACAATTGAAAGGCTGGTATTCCCCTGCGGGGATCCAGAAAATTTTGTCAGAGGGGGTCCAACTTTAACACTTTTTTTAAGTTGATGAGGGGAGGGAGGATCCAAATACCACTTTAAGCGCGCCATCATCGGCCCGCCAGCAAAACCCCATGGATCCGTGAATAATTCCTGGTTGTGAATAACATAATTAAGCAAGCGAACAAGATTTTGTAAGGCTGTAAAGGCTTAGGGGCAGCTGCAAAATTTTGCAGACTCTTGAGAGCATTTTCTCCCTGCAGACAACACTATGACTGAAGGTTAAACCTTAATCCTGGCTGTAAATACAACACCATGTACACTTATTTAACGCTTTTGCGTATGTGAAAAGTACTTAAGTTTGACAGCTGGCCCAAATATCACTTTTACCACAAACTAACATTTTACAATCAATCTAGCAAAGATAATAAACCAACAGACCTTTCTCCTGCCTTTGTAGTTCTCAGGATTGAAATCATCCGAAGACAAACTAGATGAACCATTAAGTTGCTGATCTTTTGGTGTTATGGGTCGCTTTCTTTGCCAAGGACTGCCAACTGAAAAACAAATATCAATACCTATGGTCGTAAACAAATCTATCTGAAGAGCAGTACATCTCTTGTCAAGTTTTGCATCTTTAACATATATGTAACTATTTGAGCCGTGACATGAGATTTCCAACAATGTGGAATGTGCCACCAGTAAAGCCTCAGATCAGCCTGCACATACAGGCAGTCTGATAGGAGCCTTTGCTAGTGGCTTGAATATTTTATTACTCTAAGGCCACTGACCAACCATCATTTTGAGTTCCTAAGCTTAAAAGGAGGCTGCACAGGTTCTTCTGACTCTACACTTGTGAAAATGCCACATTGTTGGAAATCTCATGTCGTGGCTCATATGTGTAACTATTTGTAAGATACACAGATTCATCGATGAGGTTTTAACCCTTTATATACTGGAACACCTTAACATTGTCATTTTTTGTAATAGAATTTTCACAAGCATGAGCACTTTCACAACAGTGAAGACCAAGGTGTAATGCAGCATTTCTTCAGGGTCTACACTGTTTTTTAAGGTAAAAACAATTCATAGGGACAGAAATACATCATAAGCAGAAAAGCTATGGTATGGTTTTCTGGGTCAGGTGTGATATTTGATTGTATCAATTCCTGATCTTTGCCTTCTTCCTTACTCTTACACCTTACAATATACAATAGAAAATTCCATCTTTATTGCTTATATCTGTATGGGAAAATTCATCAGAATACACAGAATTAAAGATACACAGCTAGTAAAAATGAACAAAATATGAAACATTTGCATTTTAGCACATATTTCTTGCTTGTTCATTCTGTACAAACTGTTAAGGGGATATTGCTTTCAAAAGCTCTTACTTGTATGTATTTTTTCCTGTATAAACAAAAATGGCTCTTTTTATCAAGGAGACGGATACCTTTGGCCATATTGTTGTATGAACAATTAAAACATCTCACATAGATCACTTTAAGCCCCAACATACAGCTTTTGAGCAATCGTCAGCATGTTTATCAGTCGTTTTTGAATTACTTCCTGGTTTTATACTGTTTGGAATACCCTTTGTTTTGATTCTTTACGTCTCAGAAAACCGCTATGGTAATGTGACACGGTCAGTTCACCTGACCATACTTTTTACTGAGCAAGTTTGACCAAGTGGTTAACCAGTTCTTTGTGCAAATAATTTCGCTTGTAACTGCCAATTAAGTAAGAAAGAAGGCAAAGGTCAGAAACCAATACTATCAAGTACCACACCTGACCCATGACAACTTATTTGAATCAGCCAAAGGAAGAAAATGACAGTAGAAATTATTTCATGATCAAGCTCCACAAAAGTATGGTCCTGGCCAGGATCAAACTCGCAACCCCTGGGTCTGCAGTTGACATCCCTACAAATTGCACTTTGCAGCTGGCCTTTGTTGTTTGACTTGGCATAGGCAGCTTTCCTTCATTAATGTTAAACATTCTATTTATGGCTCTGCACAATATTGCATATGCAGGTCTCCACACAAAAGTGCACAATTGAAAATCATGTGTTTGCTTCTCAACAAATATATATATATATATATATATATATATATATATATATATATATATATATATATATATATATATATATATATATATATATATATATATATATATATATATATATATATATATATATATATATATATATATGTGGGTACTAACAAGAACTGTCTCATTGAGACTGTGAGCTCCAAAAATACCTTCTTAAACTAATTAGTAAGCCGAAAAAAGCGCTATATGAACCTATGTACTTGTACGTTTAGTGATATTTTAAATATGTGATAAGTGCCATTTTCTCATAAGCCGGCTTATACAGTGAAACCTGTATAAAACATCCACTGTCAAAAAGACCAAACTTGGTTTCCAAAACCAATTATCACTTAATGCAGTTCAAAAGTATTGCATAATGCTCTGAGAGAGCATTCTGCAATACTTCCAACTTTCATTAAGCTACCATTTGTCATTATGATTTTGTTTTGTCCATTTTCTAGTTGCAGTTTTACACAGGTATTACTGTATGTATGCAAAAGAAACTAAACATTGTACCTTCACTGATATCAATCTTACTACCATCAGATATTTCTTGTCTTGGATCTTTATAACTGTATGGTACGTTGGCCCCTGTCAGAGTTGTTTTCTTGTATTCTTCAGCTTCATCTGAGGACATCATAAATACAGGAAAATCTAAAAATATAAATTTTCAAAAGTCATTTGAGCTGGGACATAAGATTTTGGTAATTATCAGAGCTGAAAAAAACAAAGACCCAGACGAATACTTAGAGTCCTCCTAAATAAAATAAACCCTTTTTTCTCTTTTCTCTATGGTCATTTTTTTTCTCCGTGAAACTACTGCAACGTGAAATTCATAAGATTTCTCCAAGAAACTCTGACAAAAATAGCAAGTAAAACAGGTAACTGGACTAGATAATTGTTCTTGGCGTTTCTTGGAGAAATATTTTTCCACAGTAGTGAAAATCGATTTTAAATTTGTTCAAATATGTGTTTGTGTTATTATAACTGTGAGTTTGTCACTTTCTCATTTGTATCCTGGGTCAGGTGTGGTACTTGAATGTATCGATTCCTGATATTTGCACCCTAACTTACTTTGTTTTTATTGCCCAGTCAGCATTTTAGTGATCCACCTGATATTGTAGGTAATGTTGATCGACTTCCAATGTTTGTTATACATAAATGTGTGTGGATAACAAATTATCAATTATTGCATAATATCTATATATATCTTACCATCGCCATCCTGTGGAGACGATCCATCTATTATTGTAGATAATGTAGGCCACCTTCCAATGTTTGTTATACGTAAAGGTGTGTGAATAACAAATGATCAATAATTGCATAATATCTAAGTTTATCTTACCATCACTGTCGTCTGGAGAGGACCCACTTGTTATTGTAGGTAATGTAGGCCGCCTTCCAATGTTTGTTATAGGTGACTGTGTGCGGTAGGGAACTGATCCTACACTTTGGGACCTTTTTAACCCATGAATAAGAGAATGAGCTTCCGTTTTGGAACCTGTACAAAGAAAAATATAGCTTTAAAACAGTATCACAAAGTAAGTAAGAGTGCAAAGATCAGGAATTGATACAATCAAGTACCACACCTGACCCAGGATACCAATAGGAAAATGACAAACTCACAGTTAGACACCACAAACGAGAGCCAAGAGGTCAGCCCTTTCCCAGCAGGTGACCACAAAGCACATATAAACAGACGCGTACAAAGTCATAGCAAACACAAGACAGAACAAAAACACAAAGGATCCACAAAAGAAGTACCACCTTGGAATGGTCAGTAAAATATTTTACTGGAGGACTTAAACCGGTTTAACAGCGCCAACCTCACCCTTAATTCAGATGTGGATCAAAACACATAAATATTTGGTTTGCATGAAAGACCACTAATTTATCAATACATCATCTCCACAAACATATAAATCTAGATATAACAAGGAGATAAAACAAAGATAAGGTCTCATACTAATCGAGTTGAGGAAAAGTGGTACAAAGTCAGAAAGAAGGCAAGAATCAGAAATTGATACAATCAAGTACCACACCTGACAAAAGATACCAATGGAAAGTAACATAACTCATAATTTAACATCATAAAACGAGAGCCAAGAGGTCAGCCCATTCCCATCAGGTGACCACAAGGCAACAATAAACAGACGCGCTTGAAGGCATAAGAAACACATGACATAAATAACATGAGTGATCCACAATAGAAGTACCACCCCAGAACGGTCAGTAAAAATGTTTTATCACTAATGTACAGGTTTAGTATTTAATAAAATAGAAGGACCAATGATAGACTATATTTATTATGTGATTTTAAAATCATTTTGTAATGTGTTTGGTATAAGCCATCTTGAATTTGCAATTTTATATGCGACATTGTTATTGGCATCGTTTTAAAATATCAGCATTGTCTGCAAAACGCTAGTTGCTCATCAATTTCAATAGACTACATTGCACTATACCAATCTCAAATGCGACGTCGTATGATTAATAGTATATGAGCATCTGGATGGGGTATAATGATTAGTGAATAATGGCCCTTTTTTATTATGAATATTGAATAACGAGCCAAAAATATAATGAATAGTGAATAATGAGGGCCTAAAGATTAATGAATAATCCTATTCTTTAATGAATTGAAGAAAAATTAATGAATAGTGAATAATCAGATTTATTTGCCACCTTTCTTACCTTTAATGAATAATTGGTCTTATTTTAATGAATAACCCAAAATTTTAATGAGATGAATAATGGGCTGAATTCTAATGAATAGTGAATACCAGATCCCCCCATCCAGACCCTCGTATATGTTTGAGTAGTATATGGTTCCAAATATAAACAATAAGCATGTTTTGCATGACTTAAACTACAAACAGTAAAAACAAAGCAGTCACATTTGGAGATAGATTAATAAAAATAGTCCCACATTTAATTGTATGGTAGGAAATTTTAGTGCAACTAAATAAATATCCACAATCTACTTTAAGAGGGCTGAAGCGAATATAAAAAAGGGCTGAAGAGAATATAAAAAAATAGAATATAAAATGAACATAGGAAAATAGTATCAATCCTTTGTATGATAATAGGTTCTTCCATTTGGTTTGATTTGAATTCCTTGCAGTTGTTTGTTCTACATATTAATGAGTCACAGAATAGAAGTTCCAAAGTATGGTGTATTTCATCTGTGTTTACCAAAATATTTTCAGGAAGCAAAAGCGGTTGCTATAAATATATTTGATTTCTAAAGAAATTTTAACAAATTATAATATTCTTGCTTGTTTCTGTTTACTTGTTTGCATGACTTGATATTTTATATTCCGCCAGCTATATATTTTGCAGTCATGAAGTTGAACCAGTACTAAACTTTTTTGCTCCAACACGCAACACAGTGCCTTGTGTGATGCCCCTCAACCAGCAACTCCTATTGTTCAAGTCAAGTTCTCCTCCACTGGGCCACACCTCGTACTTGTAAATTTTGAAGTATTGGTTTCACTGCCTTTTTATGCCTTTTTCACTTTGTGCCAAAAGTTGGCTATATTTTACCCTATCCTTTCTAAATATTCATGCTAAGCTCCACGCACTATGAATAATTACATTAATAAACTTTGATGTTTGTACATAGAACAAAGAAACTACTTGTCAGGTCCATTAGTGTAGGATCATTTCTAATCATATTTCAATAAGCAAACTGAGATGACCCAGATTAGGCAGCTCTTACAAGAGCTGCCTGATCTGGGTCAGCTCTGTTTTCAAAAGTGTTTAAAGCTATCTCTAAATAAATAGTTGCTCTAATAAGTCAGTGAGTATGATCAGGAAATACCACAATCACAAACTGCAGACAAACACATTATAGCACGGCGAGGTCTAATTCACTTGTCGTTTTATAACATCAACATTTCACAATTTTAAGGTGTGCAGTGGTTCAATGGTAGAGTGCTTGTCTTGTGACAGAGTGTTTGCATGTTTGAGCCTCACCAGCAGCACTCTGCTGCTGTGTCCTTGAGCAAGACACATTAAGCGCTGCTAAGTACTGGTTTAACCTAGAAAGACTCATCCCAACATTTTTGACTGGGACATACTGAATAAAATCAAGCAAACATCAAATATCAGAATTACTTATCAACTATTATGGAATTGTCTAGCCATGCCACAAAATGGTTCTTATCTATGTAAGCTTTACTCGAGACTAGGAATTGCATATCACGTGGTCATACAGTGCCCTAATAGTTGTATAATACCTTCCAATGTATCAGAGAATAAAGGTATTTCTCCATCTTTTTCCTCAGTGTTTTCTGTACTGCTGGCACTACTAACATGTCTTAGCCTAGGCCGGCTACCCTTGGTAGAGTCGGTAAGTGATTGCACAGATTTTCGTTTGTGTCGTCTCTCTTGACTTCTTCTCAATGTTGACAAGTAGGACTTTGTCAATCCTAGAACAGTAATTAACAGTACAGTAAATCTTGTGTAAAACTACCACTCAAAATTATACAAAAACAAAGGTCTTAATGACAACTGGTAGCTTAATTAAGTTCGAAAACATTGTAGAGAATTCTGCAATACTTCTGACCTGCATCAAGTAAAAATTGCTCTTGAAAATTTTTCCATCTATTTGAGAGTGACCTTTTCAAAGATTTAATGTCACTACCCCTGGTAGAGCCCGCAGTTAATTGTACTGATATCTGTAGTTGATGGTACAGTAAAACCTGTGTAAAAAGAAGTAATACAGTGAATACATTCTGAAACACTACTGTAATGTTCTGCTTAAATTAATGAAAGTTACAGTTGCCAAGTAACCATTGTCCCAAATTACATACAGCTTGCGCAGCAATCAGTTATTGTGTGTGGTTAATCTCAAATTGGCCAGCACACGAACCTTTATTACTTATTGCATTGCTGAGCAGTGAATGATCAGGAGATTCAGTACACAAGTGTTAGATTCAGACGAAAATTTATTATTCAAGCCCAGCTAGATACATCATCATGGATATGTAAAGGCATCATGGTACAAATGCTGATGTATCAAAATTGTGGTGATTGCTAAACAATAGTATTTTGTAAAGAGTTCCAAGTGCATTACCTGATTCCTGCTCAGAGGATGTAAGAGGACTTGATAAACTAGACAACACCCACTCCACTTTTACTAACTGTAAATCTAGACTGCTCCATGTAATCATACCAGCTATAACAATACATAAATGATCAATAACCATGTTATAATAAACTCATTGCCAACACGCCTTGCATTTTATCACTTTTCTCCCAACAAATTAGATAGATTCAATATTACATTAGCATAAACTAATGTAAGATCGATTATATCATGCTTCCTCTAACTTTTAAAAAACTTTTCACTGTAGCGGCATAATAAATAGGTATATGGTTTTCTTTAGCTCTGTGAGTCATGAGCCCTTTTCTTTGTTTCATCATAGTGTCTTAATTTGATTAGATTTTTTCTCGGTGATGATACATTGTATTAGTTAGGAAGCCTCCATCTAAAAAAAAATTGTGTAATAATAACAACAGATTTTGCGTCAGTAAAATGCATTTAGGCACCCAGCACCGGTGGCTTAGGCTGCTGTCCATTCTAAGGCTGTGGTTCTGTTGTAGTTGATTTATTGTTTTATGTACCTCACATTGTTTGTGGGGTTCCGTGTTAGTCTTTGTTTTTGGTACACATTGCTTTATGTCCTTTCTAGTTTTGCAACCATCTTGACGAGGAAGAGAGGTCTGGTTCCTTTGTTTTTTTTGTTTTTGGATATCTTGTTACTGTAAATGTCATGAAGCTCTTCCTCACAGGGTCACGAGTTGGTCTGCAGTTTGTGATTGTGCTATTTTCTGAGCATATTCACTTACTTTTTGTATGTAAACAAGTTGCAAACCACCTATTTGAGAAAAGCATCAAACTGGTTGTGCACTATGTGGAGACTAACGACAGCCTAGGCATCAACTCGGTATGTAAGGAGTCTTTGCTGTCCACATGATAAAATGTTTGATCTCTATTTACTCGCTCAGATAGGACTAGGTTGACTCCTAGGTTGATCTGAACCTTTGCTCGCTGCACACATATTTTGTTGATTTTGTAATGACATAATTGACATGGCTCCTATAGTTATCCTATAGAAGAGGCTCAGAACATTATCATCAATGGTATTCATTTTGATGTTTTGACAATAAAGAAGTTTGAATGTGTGTATCAAAAGCGGTCTATAGACAATTACCTGTTTCATTCAGCCCCATCTCAAAAGCATAGTACTTTGTCATTATCAACTTTTAAAGCTGTTATATTTCATTACTTAGAGAACATACTAACCTTCTTTGTCATATCCAATCTGTCGTAACAAAAGCCCTGTAATGTTGTCAGTGTTCTGTTCCAAACTCTTCTTAAGAGGTACTATCAAGTCCTGTATATCCTGCATAAAAATAACAATTTATATACATACGACCGTATGAGCATTTTTTTTACTATATAATTGTATATATTTTCTTAAACATCAAATTTATATGTGTTTTGGATGGCAAAAAGAACTGTCTCAATGAGATTAGTTCTTTTAAGTACCCACTCTGCAGGCCTGAAATATGTCAACTCTTTAGATATGTAGTATTCCTTATGTCATTTATATTTGTATATATGAACTATTTTTACATACATAAAATTTATTTTATTTTTATGAAATGTTAAACTATTTAAGCTGATCTTAGACATTTTAATGACATCATGTCTTGGAGAAATGTAATAACATGTGTTAAAATCAATATACAAACTATAATGGTATTACAAATATAAAACTTTATTTAATGATGTACATAACAAAAAGTAAGTGAGTATGATCAGGATATACCCGAATCACACACCATAGACTAACCCACCACACCATGAGGAAGTCACAGAACAAGTAACAAGACAGTAACAAGACATCTATAAGACAATAAAAGCTAAACAACCAGCTCTCTCTTTCTCTTTGAGATGATTGCAACACTAGAAAGTAATGCATCACAAAATACAGACAAACACAGAACCCCCACAAACATTGGGAGCACATTAAACAATATACCATCAATAACAGAACCACTACCTTAGAACAGACAGCAGCCTACGCCATTGGGGGCTTAAATACACTTACAGGCGCCAAAACTTCACCCTAGATTCTTTTGTTGTTAAATTACATGTTTATAGTTGATAATGTTGGAATATATTGGTGTTCTTTTCTGATATAAATGATTCTTCTCCATATTAAGCATGTAAAAGATTGTATGTCAACTGTATCAAGATATACGCCGGATTGCACGAAAATTGCAGTACACTTTTAAATAAGGGGGACATCTTAGAACACTATTGATTTTAAAAAAAACTGTAAGACCGCTCAATAATTTACGCACTTAAATATTGAGGTTACACGCAGCAGTTTTTAAGGTTTTAAGGTTTACAGTTTTGATGTATTTTAATATTCTCTTCTTCCAGATTATTTGAGATTTTGTAGAGAGCAAAAGACTGCCTTTTCTAGTGGTGTAGTACTTTCTATTACTATTATGAACAACCTCATTGAAACATCGGCTGTTGTAGTCAGTTGTTTGGAATCCCATCTTCGTGGTATACAGTTTGGAAGCAATGAAGGCGTCATAGATGCAGTAAACGAGTACTTGGAGACCAGAAAACACCCTTATATTTGAAGGGATAAGAAAGCTCGATCAGAGATGGGCTGAGTGTATTGCCTTAAAGGGAGATTTTATTGAAAAGTAATGGTCAAATTTTCATTCACTGGTAGCGGAAAGTACAACTCGCCGGGAACGTTTTGATCATCTCTCGTACATATATGCGCATCAATAGAGCAACAGCCACCATTTTGATGACTTCACTATTCACCCCAGAAAGGGATCTTAGATGGGTGAACTGGTTCAAATTGTTGTTATTACTACAAAGTTTAATCTAATAAAGGTCGCAAAAATCGTCACGGAATTTACATGGGGCCATTTTTTGTCCCATTCGACATAGACTAAGTAGCATAAATCACGGCTATTAGTTTCTGAACTTACAAGCACAATACTAATATAAACAAATGTATAGTGGTACATGATTTGACAGTTAGCTGAAGATTATATTAAAGTCATTTCCTGTATTACAACGTGTATCATTCAAAAACTTTATGAGAAAGTATGGCTATTACTTACTTGTTTCAGAAGAACATTTACAATAAAGTCATTTCCATTACACACAGCATGATACAGTGGTGTATGACCTTTTTCTTCAATATTAACATCTGCATCCATGTCAACAAGACACTCCACAACCTATAAAACAAACGTGATCATGTTAACCTTCATCATTTTATCCTATAATCACGGTAATATATAGAGCATTTCTTGTAAATAGAATCCCGTGCAAACAATATCAACTCAGTATGCCTTTTGAGATTTCTTGATAATTATCTTATAACTCACAAAATAAACATTGACGTATAAGAGGGTAAAACCTTTTAACCTTTGTATCCTTTCTCTACACTTTGGTTTTGCCAGCTACAGAGAAAAATGCAGGTATTGCTATTATTCCATCCAGCATGTGAATTTTGTTGTTGTCATGTTTTTTTGTTGTTTTTTTTCTTTCTGTGTAATAGGATCAGGATGTATACTGTTTTCCAATCTTATTGAAAATACATGGCTTCATCTAAAATGCTGCAGATAAGCAGGAATAAAAAAATGGAGATTAGTGTTCAGTAAAACCTGTCTTAAAAGAGACCCATAGGATCTTTTCAAGAATAATAATTGCTTAATGCAGGTCAACAGTATTGCATAATGCTCTGATGGAGCAATTTGCAATACCTATGACCTGCACAAAGCTACCACTTGTCTTTAAGACCTTTGTGTTGCCTATTGTTGAGTGGACTCTTCCGACAGGTTTCACTGTAGTACATAAACATACTAGCCAGCATGCGCAGATCCAGAAAGTTTTGTCAGAGGGGGTCCAACTTTGCTTGTTTTTAGTTTGATGAGTGGAGGGTGGATCCAAATAACACTATTAGCCACCATTGGCCAGCCAGCAAACACTATTTTAAGTGGCGTTTCGCTGGTGTGCCATTGATGGCCTAACATTGAAAGCTTGCTTAGTAGCTTTGTAATTTTTTAAGGGGATCCGGACCAGTAATGCTAAGAAACCATACATTTTTGTGATTTCCAGGGTGAGGGTGTCCTGTCCTCCTGCCCCCCTTCTGAATCTGCGCATGTTCAACACGACAAGGGTAAAATTTCACTATACTTACCTCAGTTGCCCCTTTCATGCAAGCTGATAACAACATCTTTGATTTCTGGTTTTGTTCTTGACATAAAACAAAGAAACATTCACTGGCCAAATCCCTCAGATCTGGAAATGTAACATAGGGCCAGATTAGCAAAAAGCTTGAGCGTAAAATTGCAATTATTTTCTTACCCATCAGTTTTAACATGTGTTTAGGCTGCTCAAAGAACCGTCTCATCAAGACGGTTATTTTGAGTACCCACAACATATGTTTTGGTTGAGAAATAAGAAAATTATTTTCTGTTACTCACTCTTATCTGGGGGCCTGATATAACAAATTTCTTTGCTATCAATCCGGAAAGAGAGAACTGGTTGCTTTACTTGTTTTTAATTGTTTTCTGGATGTCATGTTGCTGTTTACGTTCTTTGCCGCTTCCTGGCAGTGCCCTGGGTTGGTCTGTAGTGTTTGATTGTGTCATTGCCTGGTCATACTCTTTATCTTTTTATTGTTTATGTCAAATATACCATCCTTAAAATACAATATTGACTTCGATTAGAGGAGCAGTTGTTCATGGTTTTCACAATATTTTAAAACTGTGAATTAATTTAACGCATCCATTCAGATAGTGAAATAGACAAACTGAAACATAGGGACAAATATTGTTAGTATTTTAGGTGTAATAAGTGATAAATGTAGTAAACAATACATCTTTACTTACGAACTGAAATGCAGATTTTACCTACCACTGGTTTGTGAAACTTAAACTAATTTTTAAAGCCTGTATGACACAAATGACTGTCCAGAGAAATAAAATACTTCATCATCTTATAATCATGTGCAGGCTTTAAGTCTAAAGTTTCATTTGTTTTACTTGTATTTGCATTTATTATCAATTTTATGTTACTTCCGGTACCAATTAGCATAGCAGTTGCAAGAGTTACGCTTTTGTCATATAATTTGAGTATATGTGATTTTATCCATCTACCTTACTCAACTTAGTATACCAAATGCTATGGAAATGCACTTAACTATCTATACATTTGGTTACATTACCTGCCATGCTTATTTTTTACCATTGTTTTGAATGGGAAAACGACTGTATAATTAGTGAAAGCTGAACAATTTAAAACTCTTTTTCTTAATAACCGCGGTTTAACTGTTGGCTTTCTTTTGTTAGGTATTAAGTTGTATATACTGTTGAGTCTGTTTGTATGACAATTTTTATTTACTAAGAGATAATGCATTGATAAGTCAGGAATGTTTCATGTGAACCAAACATTTATTTGTCTTGATCCACATCAGACATAAGGGTGAGGTTGATACCATAAAACTAGTTTAAGCCTTCCAGTAAATATTTTAACTGACTGTTCCATGGCGGTGCTTCTTTTGTGGATCATGTTTAATATTTATGTTTCATGCTGTCTTGTCTGTTTATTGCAGCCTTATGGTCACCTGCTGGAAAAGGCTAATGTGATGATTTTTTGTGTTTTGTCACTTTCTCCTGCGGTGTCCTGAGTCAGGTGTGGTACTAGATTGTATCGATTCCTGATCTTTGCCTTCTTCCTTACTTTGATCTTACCTGTGCCTATGAAGGAATCATTAATTGCTTCAAACAGAAATTCGTGACAGCCCTCTTCAACAAACAGTTCACTCATGTACTTGTCTGCTTCTGCAAGCAACTGTATAGCAACATATGCCTAAAATACAGAAAAACACTTATGAGATGTGCCTTGGTGCAAGAAAACCTGTCTTTGGGAGTTTGCAAACAACAAAGGTGCAGACCAGGAAGAGAGAGCTGATTGCTTTGCTTAATTTGTCTTCCTGGTGTCTTGTGATGGTTGAGCGGCTCTTCCTCGCGGTGCCACGGGGTTGTCTGCGGTTTGTGATTGTGGTATTTCCTGATCATACTCACTTTCTATTTTTAATTCAAATGTGTTGTTTCCTCTTGAACTCTTGTTTATTTGTAATCTGTGATTGATTAATATATAGATGAACACATGATATTTAGTTATCATAATTTCAGAAATTTTCTTTATTATCATGAATAACGTTAACCGATTTGTTTGCAATTGCAAAAACCTTGACTTGAGCATTATTTACCTACATCAGTAAATGACAGAGTGGTGTTGCCATTTCACGACGGTTTAATTTTCACAAAACTTCACGATTTTTGTAAAAATATATCCCTCGCATAAATTACAGTAATTATCACTTAGGTGCAAAAGCCTCGCCTAATTACATCATTGGCGTAGCTCCCATTACTCAGTTATGCACGTCCGTAATAAAAATAGTAGCATTCAAGGGAGGTCACCTAATGTGGTGAAAGTGATTTTCCATACCATAAAGAACTGCTTTTAAAGGAAAGAATCTCCCTCTGTGAGCAAATTCTTTCCTTTAAGAGAAGTTCCCACGTGAAAAGGGATGCAATTGAAGAGAATCACTGTTTGTTCCAGTAGTCTCCACTTGATATGTGTAATTTTTCAACGTTCTGATTACGCCATTTATATACTGATGTATTCAGTGGATATAGAGATCTGAATTTCATCTGTGCCATCAAATACATCCAAACTGTGTGTATGCTATCAGCAAATGCTGAACAATGCAAACGTTCCAAAATCGCAAGAGCTAGCTTATATAAACAAAGAATCTACACAAACACAGAGAGAGAAAGAGAGAGAGAGAAAGAGAGAGAGAGAGAGAGAGAGAGAGAGAGAGAGAGAGAGAGAGAAAGAGAGAGAGAGAGAGTGAGAGAGATGGACAGCCAAATGAATAGACAAACAGACAGACAGACAATTGTCAAATAAATTTGTATTTAGGAATTACTTCTTTCTGTAGACTTTTGTCCCTGAAATCTTGCAGTGCTTTATGAATGAGTGTAGCCAACTTTTGACAGATATCCTTGTTTTGCAGAAGTTTTTCACCAGCTAACATTTGTAAGAGAATAAGGCACTTCTTGATTATACCTGAAAGAAAACAAAAACATGCTCATAAATTCTGACTAGATATATAGAGGCTCTAATAGAAGTTATCATGTGTTGTTGAATTAGTTAAAGGATCTGTAATAATAAGGTAATATACAAGGCTTGTTTAAAATCTTAATGCTTTTCTTCAACGATTCTAAATAACTCAATACTAAAGGAGTATGAATGTTGGTTTGATATTATATAAATTTGAAAATACTTCAAAATTACGTTTCTGACGTAAAAAATTAAGGGTTTAAAATATTTTGTTACCAAATACAAAAACCACGTGTGGTTTATTACTTAAATAGATGGCATTATAGCGCTACGATATACAATGTCACGTGATAAAACACTTTAAGGCAGATTTGTTAGCTTTGGTTTGTCCTTTCTCTCAAAAACTCCTATTTCAGTCATGTTTGGGCTTCTCCAATGGTAAACTATTGCCAAGCAAGGGATTAAATGTCTGCCTTAAGGACACAATTGGCTGTTTCTGATTAGATTGAAACTCTAGTCAAGCACTCAACTTCTGAGGCACAGACCTCCTTAAAACAAGTTTTCATTATATGTGTTATTATCAAAATGTATAAATCATTAGTCTCCCAGCCTTAAGGATCATATATTTTATAACTTGCTCATGTTGTGAGCAAATGAATTCAGTTAAGTACAATTTACAGTACACTACAACTGTTGACTGTAAAGCTTCTCAAACTCAGCTATCAACGCTTCAAAAAGTATTTTCTCAATATGTTTGTATAAGGAGCTTATTATGGGTAGATTCATGAATTAACACATGCAAAGAAGCTTCACAGCAAATCTGTTTTATTTATTACAACTTTATTTCAATTGATCACTGTATTATTGAAGCTTATAATAAGATATATTTTCACATATAAAACCATAGCAGTGTAGTGTGATATTATAACTTTCAAAGTCCTCAAATTCCTACTAAAAGCATGGTAGAAATACAATAACTTATGAGAACATCTGTTTTTATTTATCTGGCTTACTTACAAATATTATCTCCATAAGCTTCCATGGTATTTAAGGCACAAATACTGGCACCATGGCTGAGTAATATGTCTGCACCAGAATCTAAAATTCAAAGTTGACATCAATTCATTAAAGATAAATTATGTATATACAACATATACTAGCAATTAGATTAAATGTTGTAAATGAGAAATAATCTTTAGTAAAGCACATGGCGTATTAAGTGTAATGTTCAGATAGTGCAATTACATCTTTTTTATCATGCAAAATAAGAATATTTGAGGCTTTAGCATGGGATGTATTTTTTAATCTTGTCCATGTTATCTACCAATGCTGTCATGCGAGAGTTTTATATCGGCTATTTTAGAGCTACCAAACTCATTAGAAAACATGTTCAAAGAATGTGGATGGACATATTTATCAAAAGAATGCAGCAACATAAACTCTCTTTCATGTATAAGGTAAATAATGGTACTGTACCTTCATATATACAAGATATATACAAGATTTAATTCCTCCTTTAGTTAGTTGAATTTCAAATAACCCTCTGAGAAATAATCGAAATATATCAGTGCACATCAATAGAACTAGTATCTCACAAAAATCATGTATTCCCTCTTCCGTTCTACTATAGAAATCCCTTGAAGATGATTTAAAAATATATCAACATTTCAAACCTTTAAAAAACATATTACCTCAAGATTCAATAACTCATGTGTTCCTTCTCATTTTACCATAGGAAATAGACATATTTCTATATTGCATGCACGACTTTGACTGCAGCAATCTTAATAATGAGCTTTTTAGAAATCATATGGGTGATAATCCTTTATGTGATTTGTGTGGCATGGTAGAGGACGCCATCCACTACTTCTTTCATTGTAGAAAGTTTACAATAGAAAGAAAGTTTATTAATGCACAGTTAGAGTTTTCCAACTGTTAAGTATTGATATGATTCTACGTGGTAATTATAATGGAAAACAATATAGTCTTGTTAAAAGCTGTCCACAGATATATACATGCTACTAAGCGTTTTAAAACCAAATGACTCTTTGTTTGAAATTTTTCTTGAAACATATTTTTGTATATTAATAAGTATACTTATGATCAAATTGTTTTATTCCCAAGTTGAAGGGATTCATGGCAGTAGTACTATTTTTTTCTTAATTATCCAATATTAATTATTTACATATTTATCTGTCTACTTATTATGATGTTCTATTTTTTTCTTTTGTGTATATTTTATCTTCATTTATTTATTATTTATTTATTTATCGATTTAATTATCTATTTATTTGTTTATTTCTTTTTTGATTTATTTGATTATTTATAAAAAAAAAATTTCTCTGATTCTAATACAGTCATGTTTATGTAACTATCTGTTTCGCTTAGATCAGAAGTTGTTTAGTTAACCTATGCGTTTGTATATATAAACATGTTTATAAGCTAATGTGTTTATATAGAATGTAGGGAAGGGTCGAAACTAATGTTGTGAGAACTTGTGACCCAACCCCATTGCTGTAAATATTTTGGCAAAAAAATATGTTTAAAGTTTAAACTACACATGGTTGTCAAATGTCGTCATTTTAATAGAAACAAAACTTAATGGTGATCGCACAAGGAAAATAATTATATCTTTGGGGATTGGATATAAAAATCGATCATCAGGATCATCGTTTGGCATCTCTCTGCAAGCCTAGTAATGCCAAACTGTGACCTTTAGGACTTTTTTTTCTTTCCAATCCTCACACTCGCTATAGACTCTTTTATCATATGACGTCGCGTCTGGGAGTGAAATAACGCCATGCAATAAAATCGATAAACCACTAGTGGTTTATAGATTTACGGGAAACGTAATGACGTCCATAACAACGTTGCAAACATAATGACAAAATTTTAACGTTTTTAGGCCAGAAATCAGATTTCAAAGTATTTGTCATATGATAAATAGAATCTAACATTCGTGCTCTTGTATTATTGAATTTATTAAACTCGTTGCGAAAAAGAGATAAAATGCTCAGCAAGCCTCGCAACTCGTTTTATAAATTCAATAAAACATGAACACTCATGTAAGATCCTCTTTATATTGTATGGCATTACCTGCTGCAGCTAACACTGCTAATGCTTCTAGACAGGTCTCCTGCAGGGTTTCATCATCAGGAAATCTCCTCATACTATTGACGACTTGTTCTGGTACCTTCTGTACAAAACATTGATACCTCACCATATCTGTAAGCAACCAATATTTAAGCTAGTTTGCATGGTAATTTCTTTAAAGCAGCAACTAGCAAGGACCCAAATGAGCATACAAAGTTTATTTATTCTTAATCAACTGTGTTGTTCTTATCTCTGTTTCATCTAATTTTTATATCTTGATTTATTTTACTCTGAGATAATACATAAATACGTTTAAGATCTTTTATGTAAACCAAACATCTATTTACCTTGATCCACATCAGAAATAAGGGTGCCTTCAAACATATTTAAGCCCTCCAGTATTTTTTACTGATCGTTCCAAGGAGGTGTTTCTTTTGTGGATCCCTTATGTTATTTGTGTTTCATGTCTATCATGTTGACTTGCCTGTTACTTGCAGCCTTGTGGTCACCTGCTGGGAAAGGGCTGATCTCTTGGCTCTATTGTCATTGATGTTTTTTGTGGTTTTGTCACTTTCCAATATGGTGTCCTAGGTCAAGTATGGTATTTGATTGTATCGATTCCTAATCTTTGCATTCTCTTTTACATTGTTACTCTACCATTTTTGAAATAGCGTTCATCATCTTATGGGTATACATTTTATGCTAAAAGTCATTGACTTTTTATAAAAGAAATAACGTTTTGACTGCTATGCAACTTTAACAATAATATCAGACCAAAACCTTGTTAAAAACTGTTCCAACATTATATTGTATGATTTCAATATTATGTGTGTTGAACAGACCAAAACCTTGTAAAAACTTTTTAAACATTACATTGTATGATTTCAATATTATGTTTGTTAAACAAATGCATATGCTCAGACTCGTCTACGCTTTTGCAGATGTGAAAAGTCACAAAATATTGTACATAGAACCAATACATATGATGTTTACAGTAACTTACTCAAGGATCAATTATTTGAGTATTGTTTTTACAAAATCGAAAATTGGGTCATAATCGCTAGTCTGTATAGTGGAACAATGGGTAAACTGATAAATAGAATAGCAGGTTCACGTCAATTTGATATCAAGTTTACCAGGATCAGCATTGAGAACGCTTGTTGAATCACTCGGCAATCCTCGCGATGTCAACAAAGGTTCTCAAAGCCTTGCCTGGTAAACTTGATATCAAAAGACACTCGCCTAGTATTCTCTATGTATACCTACCAACATCAGCTAGGCAAGCTATTGCACTTATCACTTCTTTCTGTACAGTATCTACATCTTTGTATCGCTTCAGAAGATCAACCAACAATCCAAATGTATCATCCATCACTACAGTTTCCTTGTGTAAATCACTGAAATGCGTTCAACCTTTTTAAATCTTGATGATATTTCACGCATTTTTATATAGTAAGTATTGGATTATCCTTTGTACGAAAGGAATTATAGTTAAAAGTTTCTTAATTATGATTTACTTCTGTTCCTGTGTGTTGCTTTAATCATAGCAAACCATGAGGACCCAGATGAAATGCAGCATTATGCATTATGCTGCATTTCATCTGGGTCTTCATTGTTTGCCAAAGTATCCCCTTATTAGTTTCCAGTATACAGAGGGTTAATACACCTAGCTGTACCTTTTTATTGCAAGCTCTTGATGTTCATGTTAGTAAATAGATCATGTTATTTAATAAGAGTGTTGTTTGGTTTCTTCTCAGGCGATGTTTTATTTGTAATACAAGGTTGTACTTTGATTCATGAGCATGATATACCATGAATGATTGTCAAGTGTAAATCCTGACTATAGTAATAAAAACGACATTGAATGCAAGTACGGTGAAACTTTTTACAGTAACCACGCAGCACAAACACAAGAGTCGTGAAATCAATGAATGATTGTCAAGTATAAATCATGTCATATTAACTCAAATAAAATTTTTTTACTTTTTAAGCCATCATATCTTTATAAAAAATATTCTAAACCATGCAATAAGAAACATCATTAAAATAACTTGAGTGAAATAGAATTAAAAATAAACAAATTACATGAAAACATTAATTATTATATCATATATAATTGCATTAATCACAATGTGTTTGAAATCAAATGAGGATGACAAAACTATGTCAATAACGAGGAACAGAGAGCTAGTTTCTTCACTTTAATTGTCTTCATGATGTCTTGTGACTGTTAGTGGTATGTGGCCCTTCCCAAGGGTGCTATAGATGTGTCTGCAGTGTGTGATTGTGGTATTTCCTGATCATACTCACTTACTTTTCAATATACATTCTTTCAAACTGAATATAACAAGGAGCTGTCATACGTGTGAGTGTGGTATAGAAAAATGTCCTCAGAATTACAATTTGTTATCACCAGACCTGTGGATTTATGGCAAATAATTATCCAAATTGATATTTTGTTATCCCTGCATCACACCAATAATGAAAACTTATCCTTGCCAACCCACTAAAAAGCCTCACAGAAGTTCCTGATTATAAAGAGATGAGACATAAATTGATAAAGTCACCTTGACAAAATAATAATAATAATGACACCTAACTATTGTGTGCATTACTTCCAAGACTACCAATGTATAGGAGACACCTGACAGCCTCAGTGAGATAATATTGGTAATATAAGAATTTCTAAACATGCATATATCTCAGATATTCTTATTATGCTTTCTACCTAGAATGAAATGATTTGACAGCGGACATTGCATCAGAAGCAATGATGACACTTACATAAAACATTCATTGGTGGACGAGTTTTCGATGCTTGTCAATGTCTGAGCTTTAGCTTTGAGAGTCTGCAAGTCAAGAGACCGTTTCTTTATTTCATCACAGTATGTTAATTAATTTGGTTATTTGCAGGTGATGATACATTGCATAAGTTAGGAAGCCTCTACACTAGCTACAAAAACAAGCGTATTTGAAAAGTATTTTCTTTATTTCTCATCCAAAACATATGTTGTGGGTACTCTTTTGAGCACCCAAAACGCATGTTTAAATTGATGGGTAAGAAAATAATTACAATTTTACGCTCATAAAATTTCATTATCTGAATTTATGCAAAAGGGTTATTTTTTTACAATTACAGAATCCAGTCTGCAGATTTGGCCAGTGAAAGTAATTCGACCACACACCCTTCCACCAGTGGGCCCCCTTTTGTCTGTTCTAAGGTCATAGGGCCAGTTAAGCAAAAAAACTTGCGTAAATTGCCATTATTTTCTCATCCATCAGCGCTCAAAAGAACCATCTTATCAAAATGGTTCTTTTGGTTGAGAAAATAGAAAATAATTATCAGTTACCTACTCTTACTGGCACCCTGCATTGTGGTGGTTCTGTAGTTTATGTATTGTTCAGTATTGTTCCCATTGTTTTTGGGGGTTTTTGTGATAGGTCCTTGCTTAGATATGCAGTACATTTTGTCCTTTCTTGTTTTGCAATCAACCCCGCTGAGGAAGAGCGAGCTGGCTGCTTTGTTTCATTGTCGTATTTATGTAATGTTGATGTGAGGTCTCTGTGTCTTTCCCTCACAATGATGTGGGTTAGGCTGCAGTTTGTGAATGTGGCATTTAATGGCCATACCCAATTTCTTTTAGGGTCATTGTAAATAGTAAGTGAGTATGATCAGGAAATACCAAAATCACAAACTGCAGACAATCCTGTAGTATCATGAGGAAGAGCCACACAACAATCACAAGACATCAGGAAGACAATTAAAAGCAAAGCAACCAGCTCTCTCATTTTCATCAAGACGATTGCAAAACTAAAATGGACACAAAGTAACATACCAAACAACAATTACAGAATCCCACAATGGGAGTAACTATCAACAACGAATTAACAGCAACAGAACCACCACCTTAGAATGGACACATATATTTAACAGATATATCTTACTTGAAAATACACAGTCCTCGTAAAGCCCTACATCCAGCTATAACAGAGTGGCAATCTCTTCTGAACCGTTTCAGTCCTTCTATAATAGCATAATGGGCGTTCTTGTTCATCAAAGATTTGGATAGCCGATCTGTAAGAAGGAAACATATAAAAATGAGTCATTATGTGTGTAGTGGTTTTGTGTTTTGTACTGGTTTAAAGATATTTCTTTGTGTCCTGGCCCCAAGTTTATAAAACTTTTTCCATGCTCATCTCAGCTGAGCACGAAATTTATCAATCTTATATATGTTAAAATGCCAACAATTGTTGGCATTTTAACATTTATTAGCGTAATAAATACATCTGAACATTTGAAAGCAAGAATAGTCAATATTTTCAGCATTTTTGTCAATATGAGCGGTTGAAAAATTCATGCTCAGTTGATTTGAGCACGAAAAAAGTTTTATAATCTCGAGGCCTGTCTACCTTTGCAATTATCTCACTAAGTAAGACATAATAAATTGCTTTCCTTTAATAGTATTTTTGCTTTATCTATGTGTCTTGATCCACATCAGAAACGAGGGTGAGGTTAGTCCCGTTAAACATGCTTATGCCCTTTTGTAATTTTCTTACTGACTGTTCCAAGGTGGTGATTCTTTTTGTTATTTGCATTTCGTGTTTGTGTTTGTCATACCGTCTTGTCTGTTCCTTGCATCCTTGTGGTCACCTGCTGGGAAAGTGCCAACCTCTTGATTCTTTAGTGTATGATGTCTTCTTGTGCTGCTGTCATATTCCCATATTGTGTTTTGGGTCAGGTGTGGTACTTGATTGTATAAATTCCTGATATATGCCTTCTTCCTTACTAGTATATGCATGTCTGTGGTCTAATGTATCTACTTACATGTGTGTGCCTTAGGTTAATTGATATGTGATCTGTTACTACAGTATTTCCTGGTCATACACACGTGCTTTTAAACCGCACTATACTAATAATACCAGGGTGGGGAATCACTTGTTTTTGTTTTGAGACACTTATAAAAAGATAAGCTATAACATTAATGTATTGAAACAGACTGCATGCTTGGTGGTCAACCCAATCACGGTTGACAACTTTGCTCTCCTTTTTAATTGCATGCCGGTGAGTCGGACTTCGGACTCTATGATAGTTCCGACTTAAAGACTTATCTAATGATGAAATGGTAGGGGTCTGATGCTTTGGCTGTTTGTCGGGCCCACCGGGGCTTACCTGTTGGATTTCTTTTGCTTCTGTATTCAGTTTTATTAACTGTTGAGTCCTTATCTTTGATTTATCTCCTTGTTATATCTTGATTTATATGTTCTAGGAGATGATGCATTGATAAATTAGGGGTCTTTCATGCAAACCAAACATCTGTGTGTCTTGATCCACATCTGAATTAAGGGTGAGGTTGGCGCCGTTAAACCGGTTTAAGCCCTCCAGTAAAATATTTTACTGACCGTTCCAAGGCGGTACTTCTTTTGTGGATCTTTTATGTTTTTGTTCTGTCTTGTGTTTGCTATGTCTTTGTGCGCGTCTGTTTATATGTGCTTTATGGTCACCTGCTGGGAAAGGGCTGACCTCTTGGCTCTCGTTTGTGGTGTTTTACTGTGAGTCTGTCACTTTCCCATTGGTATCCTGGGTCAGGTGTGGTACTTGATTGTATCGATTCCTGATCTTTGCACCCTTACTTACACTGAATGGATATAATGGAAGATATCTTTTTCCGTGACGATTAGGAGCTTTTTTCTCGTTGTTCTGGAAATCATATCCATTTATCAATATCCCACATTTTAAGCTGCATACTCTGTAACTATGAACATTTTCGAAAAAAAATATTTTCTTTTTAAATCATTTGTAAAAGTACAATAAAGTTATGTTGTCACAATAAATCTAATTTCTACAGCTAAAAAATGCATGGAAAAGTGAATTATCTTATAAAAACAGGTGTTTTTTCTCTTGTTTGTAATTATTTGCGTCCCTCCAATAATTCTAGACAGTTGATTTTTAACATAAATGCTGTTGTTTTGGCACTAATAATTTGTTAATTATTACGAAAAAGGTAACATGTATACCTGAATTTTAGTATTTTTACTGTGCTCTTGAAAAATAGAAAAACTATTTCTGTTTTTGTTCTGTCTTGTGTTTGCTATGTTTTGTGCACGTCTGTTTATATGTGCTTTGTGGTCACCTGCTGGGAAAGGGCTGACCTCTTGGCTCTCGTTTGTGGTGTCTTCTGTGAGTTTGTCACTTTCCCATTGGTATCCTGGGTCAGGTGTGGTACTTGATTGTATCGATTCCTGATCTTTGCACCATTACTTACTTCTAAAATGAAAAGATCAAAAGTTACAGACTATGCAGCTTTAAGCCCATTTTTGAGTTGGTCTAATGATGCCATACTATTTTTAGAAAAGCATCCTACTATGGGCAAACACTCTTTCACACAATTCGAAGTGCCGAATCCCTGGGTACACTGCACTGATGGTCACACTGGAAATCTTGTGACAGAGTGTTTGTTCAAAGAAAAAACCTTTTTTAAAACAATATGGTAACAAATGATTTAGAATAAATAGAGCTATTATGTGGTACATAGATCTATAAATATGATTGCCTAAAATTAAAGAAATAGAGGATCTTACATGAGTGCTCATTTTTTATTGAATTTATTAAACGAGTTAGGGAAAAGAGCATTTTATCTCTTTTTTTTCGCAATGAGTTCAATAAATTCAATAATATAAGAGCATGAATGTTAAATTCTATTTATCATATAACATTAAGATAACTTTGAAGACTCATTTCTGACGTAAAACGTTATATTTGTCATTATGTATGCAATGTTGTTATGGACGTCACAAAGTTTCCTGAAAATCTGTAAACCAAGAGTGGTTTATTGATTTCAATGCATGGCGTTATTTCACTCCCTGACTCGACATCATATGATGAAATATAATTTACTTGTGGAAAAAGAACAGTTGTCTATGTAGTGTATCATCATGGAAACCACAAGATTCCCCACCCTGAATACCAAGATACTCATTTCACATTATATGTATTACATACCATTGTAAATTCAGGCCTCCAGATAAGAGTGCGTATTGTAAAACTATTTTTTTATTTCTCATCCAAAACATATGTTGTGGGGACTCAAAAGAACCATCTCAATGAGACTATTCTTTTGACCACCCAAAACACATGTTTAAATTTATAGGTAAGAAAATAATTAAAATTTTATGTTAATAAAATTTCCTTATCTGGATCTATGAAATTTTAGATTATGTGCGATTCCACAAACGTAATTATAAGTAAAATCTGAACTTTTTATCAAATAGTTCTTCTGAATGCCACTAAGTACAGTTTATGTGCGATTACACAAACGTAATTATGAGTAAAATCTGAATTTTTTATCAACAATTTCTTCTGAATGTCACTAAGTACAGTTTATGTGCGATTCTACAAACGTAATTATCAATAAAATATGAAATGTTTATCAACTATTTCTTCAGAATGTCACTAAGTTCAGTTTATGTTCGATTCCACAAACGTAAATATCAGTAAAATGTGAACTGTTTATCAACAATTTCTTCTGAATGTCACTAAGTTCAGTTTATGTGGGGTTCCATAAACGTAATTATGAGTAATTCCTGAACTTTATATCAACTATTTCTTCTGAATTTCACTAAGTACAGTTTATGTGCGTTTCCACAAACGTAATTATGAGTAAAATCTTAACATTTTATCAACTATTTCTTCTAAATGTCACTAAGTACAGTTAATGTGCGATTCCACAAACGTAATTATGAGTAAAATCTGAACTTTTTCTAAATGTCGCTAAGTACAGTTTATGTGGGATTCCACAAACGAAATTATGAGTAAAATCGGAACTTTTTATTAACTATTTCTTCTGAATGTCACTAAGTACAGTTTATGTGCGATTCCACAAACGTAATTATGAGTAAAATCTGAACTTTGTATCAACTATTTCTTCTGAATGTCACTAAGTACAGTGGAATCAGAGCTACAAATGACAGCCTCTGTACACATGGTGTGCAAAGTAAGAAAGATGGCAAAGATCAGGAATAAATACAATCAAGTACCACACCTGACCCAGGATACCACATGGAAAAGTGACAAAATCACAATTAGACATCACAAACAAGAGCCAAGAGGTCATCCCTTTCCCAGCAGGTGACCACAAGGCAGCAATGAACAGATGCGAAAGCATGACAAACACAAGACATAAATAACATAAATGATCCACAAAATATGTACCGCCTTGGAGTTCCACAATATACTAGTAATCCTTAGCAATGTTGTGCACCTTCAGTACTGAACAGGTTAACTAATGTGAAAACTTGCTGCTTTTGGTTTTATTGTCTTACGGATGTCTTGTTATTGAAAATGTTCTGTGACTCTTCCTCACGGTTGGTCTGCAGTGTGTGAATGTGACATTTCATGATCATACTCACTTACTTTTTGAATGGTACAGTATGTTTCAACGTAGAGGAAACAGCGAATTGAAATGGGATACTATTTAAGTAAAGAATATGCCACATAGTAAGCATATTCTTTCCTTTAAGAGTAGCCCCTATCAGAACAAAAAACGAATGTTTTATAAAATGTTATAAAATTGAAGTAGCCCCTAGTATCATTCAAACCTTTGTTAAGCTGGATTTTTGTTTCTTACTATCTAGAAAATACTCTTGTTACATGTAGGTATTCAATATTCCTACTAGTAGCTGAAGTTTAGCCGTTTGCTTGAGCCTAACCTATGCCCAAACTCAAAAGACAGCATTTCTTGCTATGTTATCTAACATATAAGAGTTGGCACATAGCATTGAGTGAATGGTATTAAATTGAGAAACCGCCAAATATAGTCTACGCCAATAAGTCAGTATTTTAAAATCGCCAAATTTTGATGCTGTGATTATTAAGTGGTAAACAGTACATAGGCGTACCTACCATTGTCTGCAGCTATCCAGTAGATGGCTTCACAAGCTACGGTAAACACAGCCTTTTCTTTCTTGTTCTTTCTGAACATCAGCATGGCACCAAGACAAAGGTTATGGATAGGCTCTCTAAAATCAAAGATTCCATATTTAAACCTAATGAGCACACTGTGGGTATAATTCTTTCAAATTGCAAACTTTTAACAGACAAAAGTGTAGATCCATATCACCTGGCCTTTACTGCCTTTACTGCCTATCCAGACCTAAGAGGCAAATATCATATTCAATAACATTTCCCAATTTTCATTAGAAGCCATGATTAAAAGTAAATGGAAATGGCGTTTAATAATATACCAAAATGTTGACTCTAGAATGTCATTTGTTTGAAACCACAATAATATATTAATACTAATAGGTGTAGTTTTCACATAGAATTTTCAAAATTTATTAAATTTTTATTTCACCTGAGCATGAAATGCATAAAGAGAGCGATTATGCTCATTCAATGACAGTTGTCCTTTGTGTTTCAGCATTTTTTTTCTTAAATGAGCATGGAGCACAGTTGCTCAGTTGGGAGAACATTATACTGGGGATCGAAGGGTTG
The DNA here is from genome assembly GCA_964019695.1 of Loripinus fragilis. Classification (NCBI taxonomy): domain Eukaryota; kingdom Metazoa; phylum Mollusca; class Bivalvia; order Lucinida; family Lucinidae; genus Loripinus; species Loripinus fragilis. Next base: position 98,892,580 of record OZ026520.1, read on the forward strand.
CTAGCTTGGCACTCATCACCGGCAGAGTCAGTGTTGGGTCCTTGAGCAAGTCTTTATCTGCTGCTGTCCCGACATGATTGAAACATAATCAACTGGGCCAGTGCATGAGATTTCCAACGATGTGGTATGTGCGACCAGCAAAGCCTCAGATCAGCCTGCGCATACGCACAGTCTGATCAGAGCCTTTGCTTGTTGCTTAAATATTCTATGAGTGTTAAGCTACTGACTGAACACCATTTGGAGCTTCTAAACTTAAAAAGGAGGCTGGGAAGGCTCATCTGAGTCTACACTTGTCAAAATACCACATTGTCGGAAGTCAAATATCGCGGCTCAACTAAGATGTAAAGCATCAACACAAACATCAACACAAACATTGAGCTGTGACATGTGATTACCAACAATGTGGCAATTTGACAAGTACAGACTCCGGTGAGCCTGTGCAGCCTCCTTTTAAGCTTAGGAACTCCAAATGTTGTCCAGTCAGTAGCTTAACACTCATAGAATATTCAAGCGACTAGCAAAGGCTCTGATTAGACTGCGCGTATGCACAGGCTGATCTGAGGCTTTGCTGGTCGCACATACCACATTGTTGGAAATCCCATGTTCCGGCTCAAAAATACAAGGCCAGCGAATGTTTTATGAACATGTTTTACAATTTTAGTAGCACCTAGCATTATTCAAACCTTTGTTTAGCTATATATTTGTTTCTTACTATCTTGAAAATATGCTTGTTACATTGAGTTTTTCAATATTCCTACTAGTAGCTGTAGTTAAGCAGGCTCGCTTAAGCCTAACCTATGCCCAAACTCAAAAGTCAGCATTTTAACATATTAGAGTTGGCACATATTATAGACTGAAAGGTTGTTTATTTTTAAGGGGGCTTTATGGGTGGGGTGGGCGCCGTGAAACTGGTTTAAGACTTCAAGTTAAATATTTTTACTGACCGTTCCAAGGTGGTACTTCTTTTGTGGATCATTTTTGCTGTTTCGTGTTTGTCATGCTTTCTTGTCTGTTAATTGCTGCCTCGTGGTCACCTGCTGGGAAAGGGCTAACCTCTTGGCTCTCTTGTGAGTGATGTTTTATTGTATTTTTGTCACTTTCCCGTGTGGTGTCCAGGGACAGGTGTGGCGCTTGATTGTATCAATTTATGATCTTTTCCTCCTTACTTACTTGGATGAAAGTAAATAAAAAATAATTACTGTTTCTTGTCTGGGTTTTCGCCAATCCACTTGTGTGTCTCTTGATTGTATTCCAACATCACAGCGATCAATTTGCAAGCAGAAATCTGTGATGATAAAAAGAGAAAAAAATAGACCATAATTGTATCAATAAATACAAACAGAAACTAAAATAGTTCATGTACAACGTATGTTTGGATCTAACATTTTGTATCCTTTGTAACATAGTATCCAAATTAAACACGTTTTGTTTCGTTTTTACACTATAATGATTGCATTTGTTAGATGGCCTCCATGCGAGCTGAACATTTCTTGTACTTCAACAACAGCAGAATCTAGGGCGAAGATTTGGTACCAGTAAAATGCACTTAAGCCCCCCGGTGGCTAAGGCTGCTGTCCATTCTAAGGCGGTGGTTCTGTTGCTGTTGACTTTTTGTTTATGTTACTCCAATTGTGGGAGTCTGTAATTGTTCTATGTTTTGTTGTACGTTACTTTATGTCCATTCTAGTCTTGCAATCATCTTGATGGGGAAGATAGAGCTGATTGCTTTGCTTAATTTGTCTTCCTGGTGTCTCGTGATGGTTGAGCGGCTCTTCCTCACGGTGCCACGGGGTTGTCTGTATTTTGTGATTGTGGTATTTCCTGATCATACTCACTTACTATTTACAATTGTGTTTATGACTTATTTAGCCTGTACTTTGGAAAAACCAGAAGCGTACCAGCTGTGCATTAGTGCAACGTTTGGTGATATATTTTGGAACATCAATAGAACAATTGCGAGGCTGAACCTAAAACAAATATTACACATTTATTTCCAATAGGTTACCATCATTTAAGCATGAAATAAAGCATAACCTTTTGCATTTTTTCTAAGAATACAGCAATCATTGTGCTTAATTAAAAAAGCCAAATGAGAAAGTACACTACAAAGAACATCACAACACAAGACCCAACACAAAATACCACAGGAAGCAAAAACAATATATGTGCCAAACACACCAGAATCAACAGAGTGACTTATTTGAATTAACATTGTTTGCAAACTAATCTACCAGTGTTCTTCTAGTAGCACAAAAAGACATTCAAATTATGCATAACACATATGCGACATTAATTTATTTAATTTTCTAGATTCTAATAAACCTGAAAATAATAGCTCAGGAAATATGAGTAGTAAGGCTATCAAAAATAATAAGTGAGTATGAACAGGAAATACCACAATCACAAACTGCCGACAAACCCATGGCATCACGAGGAAGAGCCACACAACAATCACGAGACACCAGGAAGACAAACAAAGCAAAGCAACTAGCTCTCTCTTCCCCATCGAGATGATTGTAAAACTAGAATGGACACAAAGTAACGCACAACAAAACATAAAACACCTTAAGAAAGTGGAGGATTTGATGCTAATAGAATACATTTAAACCTCCCATCCCCCAGTGGCTTTAGCTGCTGTCCATCCTAAGGCAGCGCTTCTGTTGGTTAAAACAATTATACTATTCGCAAATTTACAAGTATGATACAATTTATACAAGTATAAAATGGTACAGGATTTGAAATAAGCTGAAGCTTATATAAAAGCCATTTTCTGTTGTTCTTGATTCATTGTTTAGCGTTGCTTCCATTGTTTGTGGAGGTTCTGTGTGTGTAGTCCTTGATTTGTTAGGCCAGAAATTTTTATTAGTTGATTTATGGTATAAAATCAGATTCAGGGACAGGGTGGCGATTCCAGAACAAACAGTAAAACTAGTAAGGTAAACCAACAATCTGTATTAAATCTCTAAATATTTCATCATTTTCCTAAACATCTGGACAGGTCAATCACTTTTAACAGTGTCATTCTCAAAAATGCACAGACAGAACCTTAAAAATAGAACCTCAAAGTATACTTTTTTTTGAAAGAAATAGAGGATATTTACTTTTTTGAGGTGAATACCAAATATATTTCATAGAGTGTGGTGAAAAAATCAGTATTTTTCACGAGTGCGTAGCACGAGTGAAAATGCTGATATTTTCACCGCACGAGATGAAATATATTTGGTATTTGCCGTAAAAAAGTAAATTTTCTTTTTATTTTATACTCAACGGAAGTACAGAAATCACAACCTTACTTTTTACTTGGTCGTTTCTCGTTCGATTTGACTTTTGCAGTGTGTTTATTGGGTATAACATTGGGTGTAAACATAGTTTGCACCCAGAAAATGGCTTAGAATAATATTTTAACGAATGAAACGCAAGAAATCAGCATTTAAAGAAAGTCTATTGAGTGTGCCTTACGGTAGGCGTCACGTGCAAACTGGCGCTACGCCATGTCAAACCGTGACGTCATTATGTTTGATGGCGTAGCGTTATTTTTGACAAATATACTTCATTTAAAACCTTATGTTAAAAAATCCCAGTCACAAAATTGCCAAGAAAGCTTTGTTTTCCTACAGTTCTATTCTATTCTACAGTGAAAATATAAATCGTATCAGTCACTAGTGAAAAAATACGATATTTTTTCACTGTAGAAAAATACCAATTTTACTCACATTTGATATGCATTGAATTCACTGCTTGTGATAAAATAAACAAATAATATTTAGAGTTGGCGGATAAAATATAAATAATTTTAGATATTTTTTCTATTTTCCAGAAAATTACAGTAGGAGGGTTTGTAAATCAAATAACAAAAAATCTGGCCTTATGCGGTAATTATTGTCCATTCTAGGTTTGCAATCATCTTGATGAGGAAAAGAGAGCTGATTGTTTAGCTTTAATAGTTGTTCTGATATCTTGTCACTGTTAGTGTTCTGTGGCTCTCCTCACAGTGCCGTGGGTTGGTCTGCAGGATGTGATTGTGCTATTTCCTGGTCGTATTCACTTCAGAGGGTCCGTAATGAAGCCTAAATGGCAGAAACTAGCTAGTCTGGTCCAGGAAATATGCACACTCTAGTTTTAGTTCTTTGGTGCAGTCTTTGCTTCCAAAGAATACCCTTTTGAGAACATATTTGACCTTACTACAGCTGGTGACTGGGACTGTGTGGCGGCGGTAGAACGTCTCCCTGCCCTTCACTATAGTGTAGATTTTATTTTCTTGTCCTTTGGGATCATGGGTTTCATTGTGGAACTTTGAAAATATTAAAGGGTCACTGATGAAGCCTTAATGGCAGAAACTAGCTAGTCTGGCCCAGGAAATATGCACACTCTAGTTTTAGTTCTTTGGTGCAGTATTTGCTTCCAAAGGATACCCCTTTAAGAACATATTCATATATTTCAACCTGTTGTCATAAATCTACTATTTAAACACTGAGGCTGTGAACTTTTGACTATAAGGCTTATGGACCTTTAAATTGAATAGTACTTCTTGCATTACTACCAGCTTCTTGCAGTACTACAGGTCACTAATGACTTTGATGTTATCTTTAGCTCTGACTATCTGTGAATAATGAGCCCTTTTCTTTGTATCATCATGGTGTGTTACTTTGATTCTAAGCTCTCGTTTGTGGTGTCCAATTGTAAGTGTGTCACTGTCCCATTGGTATCTTGGGTCAGGTGTGGTACTTGGTGTATCCATTCCTGATCTTTGCACCCTTACTTACCTTAGTGTTTCTCTGTGATGATAAATTGCATTAGTTAGGAAGCGTCCATGCAAGCTAAACATTTTTTGTGTTTTAACAACAGAATCTAGGGCAAAGATTTGGCGCTAGTAAAATGCATTTAAGCCCCCTGGTGGCTTAGGCTACTGTCCATTCTAAGGCGGTGGTTCTGTTGTTGTTGATCTATCGTTTAAAGTACTTCCCATTGTTTGTGGGAGTTCTGTGTTTATATTGTTTTATTATGCATTACTTTGTGTCCATTCTAGTTTTGCAATCATCTTGAAGAGAAAGCTGGTTGCGTTGCTATTATTGTCGTACAGAAGTTTTGTTACTATAAATGTTCTGTGGCTCTTCCTCATGGTGCCGTCGGTTTGTCTGCTGTGTGTGATTCTGGTATTTCCTGATCATACTCATTTACTTTTTAATAAAGATTTAGAAGAATCCAGGGTGAAAAGTTGCATAATTTTTACATTAACTATATTCTTCAGTTTTTTTTCAGAATCTGTACGCCAAATTCAGCTTTGACAGGTCTGGTGGAGTGTTAAAGTATTATATTGCAAGGACAGTTATTTGTCATAAGTAAGTACTAGAACCTGACTGCTCCATCCTTTTTATCATATGACGTTACACCGAGGAGTGAAATAAAGCCAAGCATTAAAATCAAATAAACCACTTGTGGTTTACAGATTTTCAGGAAACGTTATGACGTCTATAACAACGTTACGTATAATACATAATGACAAAATTATAACGTTTTTACAGCAGAAATTAGATTTCAAAGTTATCTTAATGTCATATGATGAATAGAATCTAACATTCGTGCTGTTGTTTTATTGGATTTATTTAACTCCTTATGAAAAAGCCTCGCATTTTATCTCTTTTCCCCAACTCTTTTGATTAATTTGATAAAACATGAGCGCTCATGTAAGATCCCCTATGTATTTTATATGGCGTCCGTTGTTTGGGGTGCGTTTAGTGATATGTTTGTGTGGTGTTGTTTTTTTTCTTTCAGAGTAAAGCTTTATTAGAAGACACAGCTATGTTTTAATGCAATATTTCATTCCATTCAGTGTGTCATTATTTCATGGGCCTAATCCAGAGGGGACCCCCACCCTCTGAAAAATCACAAAAATATAGGGTTTCTTTGCAATACCGGTCCGGATTCCCTGAAAAATCACAAAGCTACCAAGTCAACTTTCAATGTTTGGCCATCATCTGCCAACCAGCGAAACGCCATTTTAATAGCGTTTCACTGGTGGGTCGATGATGGCCATTTCTAGAGGTATTTGGATCCTCTATCCCTCATCAACTACAAAACAACACATCAAATTTGTACCCAATCTGACAAAACTTCCTGGACCCGCGCATATTTTGATTTTCGATTTCTTCATTTATCTTAAGAAAATTAACTGTTTCCATGATTATGCAGTAAATTAATTTGGGGATAAAATGGTTAAATATTCTTACCTGCACTCTTGCTGAATCTAGATGAGTAAACATGGCAGAAAATATCAGATGTACAACTATGCGTGACAGATCATCTGAACACTTACATTCAAACAGAAATGGTCCTGAAATTGTAAGCATGAATCATAATGCAAGAGAAACATTTTAACTTCATATCTCTTATGAACAAGCAATGTTGAATAAGTTTTCGCGAGAATTTTATTTTCGCAAATAGCATTAAAAGGCGTATTTGGGATATTAGAAATTCGCGACTTGGACATGATATACCTATTTCAGTAAACGACAGAGTGATTTTGCCATTTCGCCAGGGGTTTAATTTCACAAAACTTTGCATATGCGAAGTTTTGCGAAAATAAAACCCTTGCGAAAATTTCGGAATTTACAGTATATGGTTTGTAGTTTCTGTTGATGGTAAGTATAATTTCAAAACATAATCTTTTGTCCGTCAAGGTCAGGCATTAGGCTTACAAAACAAATGAGCCGCGGCCTGTGATTTCCAACAATTTGACATTTTGACAAGTGTAGACTCAGACGATTCTCTGCAGCCTCCTTTTAAGCTTAGAAACTCCAAATTATGTTCAGTCAGTAGCTTAACAATCATAGAATACTCAAGCAACTATCAAAGGCTCTGATCAGACTGCGCGTATGTGCAGGCAGGCTGGTCTGAGTCTTTGCTGGTCGCACATACCACATTGTTGGAAATCTCATGTCATGGCTCATTATAACTTCCCATATCTTACGACTAAGCCATTTTAAATATTAAAATAAAGTGTGCAGTTTCTTTTGATGATAAGTATAATCTGAAAACACATAACATACAGTTGGTCAAGGCCAGGTATTAGTTTACAAAAAAAAGATAAGACCATGTAAAGGGAATTAAGTTTTGTGAAATACCCAAAATGAATAAAATTTAAAGCAGCTTACCTACATCCTTCAAGACACAGAGTCCAAAGTTTTGGACAGTCTCATTTGTTCTCAGAAGGCCTAATAGGGGTACCAGATTGTTTTCAATAAACCCAGTTGTTACTAGGAATTCTTGAAGTTCTTCTGAAAGTATATATAGAATATCAATAAGGAATATAAAGGAATGTAACATGGGACTTGCTGTGAGAATAAAGCTGCCTATGGTGTTTGCAAACAACAAAGGGGCAAATCAGCCTGCGCATCCGCACAGTTCGATTAGTGCCTTTGTAAATCGTTTATTGAAAAATATAATACCTGAACTTGTTTCTTGCCAAATTTCAATAATCTAGCTGGTCCCTGTAGCCACACTGGTCAATGTAAAAGCACCGGTGGTTGCTACAACGAACTGGTGGTGGCTTATTTTGGCACTGGTGGTGGCGTAAAATGGCGGAAAAGGTAAACAAAATCTATACCTGTTGACTTTATGATTTATTTATAAGCTTGTATTTTTTTTTATTTGTGATGACACCAGGCGCACAGACCGTCGGTAAGATTATAGTTTATGGCGCTGCCAAGCAATTGGTGATTTAATTCTTGGTTTGAACGGTAAATCCAACACAGTTCTGGAGTTTTGCCGTGACAGGTGCTTTTTCTAGTGTAACTGCCTAAATTGAGTGAAATCTGCATGTCTAAGCGCAGCTGTTGTCATATTCCCATGAAATAACATCCAAAAAGCTATTACTACTTTGTTTGTTTTTTCTTGGTAAACTAGCAAATGTTTTATTGAGTAATTTTTATTACAACGCACTGGGAGCATTTTTTGACGCATTGATACAACGCACTGATGGTTGCACAGAATTACTGTGGTTGCTGGTGCAGACTCACCACGTCATTCGCTGTTCACATAAACGTTGCAAAAAATGCTATTTCAACCAGCACATGATATTTCGATACTGTATAGAAGGCTCAGGCGAGCCTGTGCAAACGTGCATACTCCCAAGAGCCTTTGCTGCCAGCACAAGAGATCTTGATGTTTATTACATTGTCCAGTGACTGCCTGCGCAAATGTGCAGACTCACCAGAGTATTTGCTGCTGGCGTGAATAGCACACAAATCGCCATTTAAGGCAGCACAAGAGATTTTGTACAGTGACGAAGGCTAAGGTAAGCCTGTGCAAATGTGCAGACTCGCCAGATCCTTAGCTGCTCGCACAAAATGGCATTCAATCGCCATTTGAGTCACCACATGAGAATCTTAAACTGTGACGAAGGCTCAGACTAGACCAAGCAAATGTGGCCAAAGCCATCGCTGTTCGCATGAATGACATCCAAAAATAGTGAATATCACAATCACAACCTGCAAACAAACCCATTGCACTGAGAGGAATAGCCACACAACAATCATGAGACACCAGGAAGACAAACTAAGCAAAGCAGCCAGCTCTCTTCCCTATCAAGATGATTGTAAAACAAGAATGGACTTATCGATTCCTGATCTTTGCACCCTTACTTACTTTTAAAGTAACAAAATATAGAACAATTACAGAATCCTGTAATGGGAGTAACAATCAACAACGAATCAACAACAACAGAATCACCGCCTTAGAATAGACAGCAGCCTATTCCTCTGGGGTGCTAAAATTGCATTTTACTGGTACCAAATCTTCGCCCTAGAATCTGCTGTTGTTGAAGCACAAAAATTTTAAGCTCGCATGGAGGCTTATTAACTATTGTAATGTATCATAACGGACAAACAATCTCATTAAATTAAAAGTTTTGGGGCCAATCTGAATAATAGGCGGAAACACTCTGAAAGTGCGAACAGGGCTAGCTCTGGAGTATCTCTGGTGAGGCTACACATTTGCAGAGTCACGCTTGAGCCTTCATCAGTGTACAAAAACCACAAAATCTATGCCTATTGACTGTATGATTTCTTTATAAGCTTGCTTTTATTTTACTTTTGATGACCCAATGCGCACAAACCGTCAGAAACATTGCAGTTTATGGCTCTGCCATGCAATTGGCGTTTTAATTCATGGTTTGGCCGATAAATCCGACACAGTTGTGGAGTTTGACAGTGACAGGTGCTTTTTCTATTGTGACTGCCTAACTTCAGGAAATTCTGCATGTCTAAGCACAGCTGCAGCTATGTTATCATAGTCCCATGAAATAACCTCCAAAAACGATTACTACTCTCTATTTTTTTCTATGCAGAGAAGGCTCTGGCGAGTCTGTACTTGTACATTTGCATAGGCTCACCTGAGTCTTCATCCTGGTACTGAAATATCATGTGCTGGCTCAAATAACGATTTATGTACCGTTTATAAGAACAGTGAATGCTGTGGTGAGGCTGCACCAGCAACCACAGGAATTATGTGCAACCACCAGTGCGTTGTATCAATGCGTCAAAAAATGCTCCCAGTGCGTTGTAATAAAAATTACTCAATAACACATTTGCTAGTTTACCAAGAAAAAACAAACAAAGTAGTAATCGGTTTTTGGATGTTATTTCATGGGAATATGACAACAGCTGCGCTTACACGTGCAGATTTCACTCAATTTAAGCAGTTACACTAGAAAAAAACGCCTGTCACGACAAAACCCCAGAACTTTGTTGGATTTGCAGTCCAAACCATGAATTAAATCACCAATGGCTTGGCAGAGCCATAAACTACAATGTTACCGGTGGTCTGTGCGCCAGGTGTCATCAGAAATAAAATAAATGCAAGTTTATAAATAAATGATAAAGTCAACAGGTTTAGATTTTTTTACCTTTTACGCCACCACCGGTGCTGTAAAATGCAACCACCAGCTCGTTGTAGCAACCACCGGTGCTTTTACATTGACCAGTGTGGTAGCTGAGCAGGTTGGTTTGTGTCTTCTTGGTCTCTGGCTTTAGAGTATTCCAGTTTTTTTTTTGTCTGCGGTTTGTGATTGTGGTATTTCCTGATCTTACTCACTATTTTTGACTCACTGAGAAACAGAGATTGTAGCACTTCTTACTCACAGTGCGTGCGTGCGTGCGTGCGTGTGAACTAGGTGTTCAATATCATTGTATCCTTTTTAGTATGGCAATCATTTCACAAGGATCCAGAGAGTTGCTCGCTTGTTTTAAATTGTTCTAACTAGTATGTTAACTCTTTGCATTCTGGGTATATTTTATGCTTTAATTTTTGTCTGCTGACATTTTTGCAAAATGAACGGCTTCACTAACTAATTTCAGGAACACTTTCAGAGTATCCATCAGTTTAAATCCTTATCTGGCTCCAAGCTGGTTGCAAAATTTAGCAACAGAGGACAAAAGTTGCCACTAGCAAGGAAAAAGTTTAACTGTAAAATGGTTTTATATTTACTACTTTTTATACCTTTTTTGGTCATTAGATGAATATTTTCTAACGTTTCAGACATCAGATTGCCATTTCCAGGGTGCCTTTCACATAGGTCCATCGTGAATATATGAAGATTATGTCTGACCAGTTCTTCCATATACTTCTCTGTAAGTATAAATAAAACAACGATTTCAAAACAGTGGTAGTTTATCTACATGTATCTACAAGCTTACATTTAAGAAATAGATCAGCTCCAGCAGTGAATTGTTCAGTAATAATTCACTGTTTGGAGGTCAGTTGTAAAGAAGATCAAATCACGAGCGCGCAGCGCGAGTGATTTATCTTCGTACAACTGACCGACAAACATTGAATTATTACTCAACAATTCACGCACTGGAGCTGATCTATTTCGATTCTAACACACAATAAACGACGAAAACACATTCGAAGTCTTCAGCTTCTTCCAACTTTCCGCCATTGCACTGAGGAACTCCCGCCAATACTTAGACTACGTTGCATACATTTACATGTATTTGTAACGTCTTTCAAGCGTAAAAGCGACGTTACACCGTCTAACGTCTTGAATGACGTCATTTATCAGTGACGTCAGCTATCACACACTTTAGCAGTGAATTATTGTCCGATATATCACAGTTTGTTACCGTTGGCTCTATAGGCGAGGTGTGTTAGAATTTCCGATATTGTGTGGACTGGATACAGTGTTTAAGAATTAAAATTTGAGCCGTGGCATGGGATTTCCAACAATGTGGTATGTGCGACAAGCAAAGCCTCAGATCAGACTGTGCCTATGCGCAGTCGATCAGAGCCTATGCTAGTCACTTGAATATCCCACGAGTGTTAAGCTACTGACTGAATATAATTTGGAGTTTCTAAGCTTAAAAGGAGGCTGCACAGGCTCGTCTGAGTCTACACTTGTCAAAATGCCACATTGTTGGAAATCACATGTCAAGGCTGATTTTATTTTTCAACCTCTATGATGTGATGAGAAAGTGGTCGGAGCTTATATTCTATGCAGCGTGACGCTTTATCAAGAATTCTAGTGAAGACCAATGTCGTCATCATATCATAAGGTTGAAAAAAAATCAATTCTTATATTTAAACTTTATTTTTGAATTATTTTTCTGTGATATTCGTGAAGATGGGAAATATGTGGCGTAAAAATGTTATTTATGAACAGGTTTGGCCATGACAGATCTCTCCATGACGTGTGGTTAATCAAACATAACGTCGACCAATCAGGTTACTTGTTTATTTGCGATGTTGCTAGACAACACATTACACGTAGGCAAATAGCCTAATCAGTAATGAGGATAGTTGCTCGATAACAGTTCATCTATGGGAAGACAGCGGCAAGTGTAAATATTTACATATCAATGTTTTCTTAAAATCTTTTCATACTATGTAAATACGCATGCCTTTTTGTTATGATTTTGTTTGGCTTAATCTGAATCAGACTGTTTGAAAACACTTATCAGCAATTGAGAAAAGTAACCACAAACTGCAAAATAGTTGACTATTTCTTGATAGCAATGTTAAATTGTTTAGTAAAATAGCTTTGGATGGCCCATATATCAAATGCGTCAAAAGTTAGAATATGCAATTTACAATGTACTTCTATCATTTTTCTGGTTTAGCTGTTTCTAAACGTGCCTTATCATTAATGTTATATTTGAATCTGTAAGGCTCTAACATCTTTCTTTTTGTGTGTATGGTGTCAATAGCTTCTGACGTGTGTTAAACTTGTCTGTATGCTTTAAGTTGCCCAAACAACAGTCCACTTAAAACTAATAGGCATGTTAACTAAGGTTACTAAAGATAATGTTTACAAAAAAAACTCACCATTTTCAGCCAGTATTTTAAAGACTCTTAGTAAATGTATTTGAGTATCAACATGTTCGCTGGCTTTAAGAACTTCAAGTATGATCAACATGGATTTGTTCATGAAGTGCTCCTGCCTCTCAGAATCTATAATAGCAAAGTTATATTACTCTTTGGCTCTAAAAAATAATATTACTATTTTGAAATAAATCGTTTTGTCTGAAAATGTTGACTGCTTACTATGTCTACTGCATATATATTCAAATATACTCCAGAAAAAAAACACTTTTAACCCTCGACAGACTGCTCCTAAGTTCGCACTATAGGCTTTTGAAGTGCAATAGGAGACGAGAGAGAAGACACCAGTTGTCTGAATGACAGGAAAATAATTAAATATGTTATTTTATCTGGTTTTATCTGGCCTCATTTTCTGTCTCTTTGAGGCTGAATTTTCCATACAGCTTGATAGGGCCAAAATAAAAAATACCTGTGTTTAGGGTAACCCGACCCTACCGTAATTTACTGGTGAAAACTGGAGTTCTTTTTTTCAGATTTCTAGATAATAAACATTTTTATGCATTCTGAAAGGCGAAATGCCTTTCAAAATTCATGCAATTATATTTTTTCCAGAAAAAAAATAATTAAAAAAATATGTGTGCCTACCCTACCTAAAATTTTCAGACCCCTTACCCGACACACACTTATTTTTTTATTTGGCCTAGAAGGAGACATTTTGGATACTCATTGCATAAGATTACAACTTCCGTAATAAATCTTATTTAATCCTGTGAAAATTCATACTTAAAACCAAAAGTAGCTTTACACTTTTAACTACCCATTTTATCTTTACTGCTATTGTTTTTTACCAAATAGAATATTGCAATGAGCTCCTTGCACTTCACAAAACTTCACGAAAAACATCTGAGGTGGATCAATCTTCTTCCGAGTTATCTGTGCTTTCATTAATAACACAAAATCAGCCTTTCCTCACAAAATCCTATGTAAACCTAGAGTTCGAAAACACTATTTTAAGGGACATCGATTGCCCATAAAAATACTGTCAGACATTTTGCCTTTTGTCGGATTTCAGACTCTATGACGGTTCCGGCTTAAAGACTTATCTATTGATGAGATGGTAGGGGCCTGATGCTTTGGCTGTTTGTTGGGCCCACCGGGGTTTACCTGTTGGATTTCTTTTGCTCGGGTATTCAGTTTTATTTACTGTTGAGTCTTTATCTTTGCTTTATCTCCTTGTTATATCTTGATTTATATGTTTTAGGAGTTGATGCATTGATAAGTTAGGGGTCTTTCATGCAAACCAAATATCTATGTGTCTTGATCCACATCTGAATTAAGGGTGAGGTTGGCACGCCGTTAAACCGGTTTAAGCCCTCCAGTAAAATATTTTACTGACCGTTCCAAGGCGGTACTTCTTTTGTGGATCTTTTATGTTTTTGTTCTGTCTTATGTTTGCTTTGTCTGTTTATTTGTGTTTTGTGGTCACCTGCTGGGAAAGGGATGACCTCTTGGCTCTCGTTTGTGGTGTCTAACTGTGATTTTGTAACTTTCCAATTGGTATCCTGGGTCGGGTGTGGTACTTGATTGTATCGACTCCTGATCTTTGCACCCTTACTTACTTTGATGTTTGGTTAGCTATTGGCCTTATCTTATTGTTGGATAACATTGAAATTATCTCCCTTTGAAATAAAACAATAGTAAATTTTCCTCCTTTTTAAATGTTTTATCTATGATGACATTTGTTTTATCAGTGATTCGTTTAGAAATTTACCTGAATTATGTGACAAGATAGTCTGATAAAAATTCCCATTGGTTTTGAAGTAAAATGGCAAACAATATTTAATGGGAAATGTCTTTGAAAGCACTGTAATTTTTGCAAAAAAGGGCATTAACGTAAAAGATACCACTCTAATTCCGTTATTTCTATGGTGTTCTGGGCTGGTTTGAACTTTTAAAAAAGCAATTTGATAGCATGTCTTATAGGCTGGGTCTTTAAAATTTGAAATTGTCTCGTCTAAAAGCTATAGTAACGCATCAAAAGTGATGCGTTTTGGAAAAGTTTATTTTGAACCATTGCATGTTTTATTAGGGTCTTGTGGTTGCATTCATGACAACAAAAACATAAATTCAACTGTCTTATGAATATTTAATTGAACTTTTGTGCCTTGTGTTCACCTGCTGGGAAAGGGCTGACCTCTTGGCTCTCGTGTGTGGTGTCTACTGTGACTTTGTCACTTTTCCATTGGTATTCTGGGTCAGGTGTGGTACTTGATTGTATCATGTCCTGATCTTTGCACCCTTGCTTACTTGAATATGCATTAAACACATTCCATATATCACTCACCAATACCCGTAAAAGGTATATATTAAAAGCGTGAAGTAACTTTTGGTTTTAAGTATTTTTTGTCTTTGAAATAAAAAATAATAGAGACTTTTATAAAATATTACATCCTGGACATTTTATTAGGGTTTTCACTGTTTGCTAAAGTATTAGTTTATGTGTCTAATGTTGAGATTGGGTTTACATTTACCCTTTTTTAGCCTTAAATATACCGAAGGAAAACATAAATTGTAAACGTATAACCATCACAAATTTAGTTGGAGCTACACTGCAATGCATTGTGACAATAACAAGGACCAACTTCTAAGTTCTAGTTATGTTCCAAAAAGCTTTTATTGCGTTTAATTGTATTTTAAGCTATACATATGCCTCAGTGCTAACTAGAGCCATCTCATTCTTAATGATAAGGTTCCTTTGAGTATCTAAAATGTGTTGTTTGCCTGAGAAATAAGGGATTTTGATAATTTAGAATTGCCCAGTTTGTTCTAAAGGCCTGAGTTACATCAGACTGAGAATGATTTGGCTAAGGAACTAATATTGTAATCAAATAAAGGGAAAACCTTATAGCCCATATAAAACTTGTTCATAAAAGGGCAGTACTTCTTTTGTGGATCATTTGTGTTATTTATCTCTTGTGTTTGCCATGCTTTCCTGCCTGTTTATTGCTGTCTTGTGGTCACCTGCTGGGAAAGGATTGACCTCTTGGCTCACATTTGTGCTGTATAATTGTGTTTCTGTCATTTTTCCATGTGGTATTCTGGGTCAGGCGTGGTGCTTGATTGTATCGATCCCTGATATTTGCCACCTTTCTTACTTAAATTAGAGTGAACTATTCCTAAAATAATGATTATTCTCAATTAAGTGCAGCCTTGCGGTTACATGCTGGGAAAGGGCCAGCCTCTTGGCTCTCATGTATGTGATTTTTTTGTGTTTTTGTCACTTTCCCAAGTGGTGTCCTGGGTCAGGTGTGCTACTTGTATTGATTTCCGATATTTGCCTTCTTCCTTTCATTGGTTCACTGTTATCTTTGCATTCTACCAGCACCATGCACTTTATCACATGACGTCATGTCTGGGAGAGTTAAATATTTAATGCCATTTAAATCTATACCATACTGGTGTATTGCATATTATGTACACTATGCAATGATGGATATAACAACATTGTGTATATATGGCAAAATCTTAGCCTTTTAACCAAAAGGCCTCCCCATCCAGAAGTGTTATAACAGAATGTATTAAGATAAAAAAATTCAATAGCATATTAAATATTTAGTAATGCTATGTTATGATTGCCGTAATAACATTGGTTATATGTGGAAAAATCGTAGTGATTTCACGTCATTTATACGATTGCAAAGAAATTTAAGTGCATGTGTTTAAAAAAACAGTCTAAAATTCATGCTCCTGAATTAATTATAGAATTTATCAAACTTGTTGCGAAAAAAAGAATAAAATGCTTGGCCACCATGCATTTATCCCTTTTTTCCAACAAGTTCTGCAGGACCGCTCATGTAAGATCCTCTATATAATAAGTGGAGATACTTACCATCTATAAGAACAAGCTCTAGTGCCTTTGCAGCTGAGATCTGAATTTCTAAATCATCCCGGAATGCTGGGATAGCAACAGAGATCAGCTCTAGAACCTCTTCATCTTCATCATCGTTAATAAGAGCATCACATACAGTCTCTGAAACGTGAATGCAATATTCGACCTAATAACTGCACTTTGTACATACGCGGTGGCTCAGTGGTAGAGCCCTTGGCTTGAGGTCAAGGGGTTGCGTGTTTGAGCCTCACCAAAGGAACTGCGTTGTGTCCTTGAGCAAGACACTTTATCCTCTGCTTAGTAATGGTTCAACCCAGGAAGACCCATCCGAACATAACTAAAATATTGATGACTGGGACTTTAAGAATTAAATCAAACAAGCAAAATTCGAACTCCGATTTTTCGAAAAACTCGCTAATTCGAAATAAATTCATGGCACACTGGATTCAGAGAATAGGACATATTCATGATCTATTTAAATAACTGTCTGTAAATAACATATGTTTTGTGCATGTAAAAGAAACGTCTCTCAAGGAGACGTTCCTTTATGCACCCAAACATATGCAGTTATAGAAGAAAACTGATAAAAATCTTTCTTTTTTGAGGGGGGGGTATATATTTTTATGTCTTCCTCACTATAATTCAAATTTTTGATAAATCAAAATCTAACATCTAGTCCCAATGAAAAAAATCAATAAGCAATGCTTATTAGATACCCCCCGCACAGTAAGAGTCAGTGAAAAAACTTGGCAAGTTATAGTTCAAACAAGAAGACCTTAGTTTTGATAAGAAGATTTCAGTAGAATCTGTGCAAACAAAAATTATAAACTCCTTCGTGCATATGTTCAATGTGTCTACATTGTGCCGGCAAAGTATCAAATTGCTCCATAAAAAGCTGTAGTAGGACTTGATCTGCCCATAAAGGCACTATCCATGCATATACAAAAGCCATATAAGGGAATAATTGTCTAAGTTCTCACAGCTGTCATTTTGTCAAAATTATTTTTTGTGAACCAAACTCCTTCATGCATATGTTCAATGTGTCTACATTGTATCGACAGAGTATCAAATTGTTCCATCAAAAGCTGTAGTAGGAGTTGATCGGTCCATGAAGGCACCATCTATGCATATACAAAAGCCTAATATGGGAAAAATTGTCTAAGTTCTCACAGCTGTCATTTCGTCAAAAATTATTTTTCTAAACAAAACTCCTTCATGCATATGTTCAATGTGTTTACATTGTATACGCAAAGTATCAAATTGTTCCATCAAAAGCTGTGGTAGGAGTTGATCGGCCCATAAGGGCACCGTCTATGCATATACAAACACCTTATTAGGGAAAAATTGTCTAAGTTCTCACAGCTGTCATTTTGTCAAAAATTATTTTTTCTGAACCAAACTCCTTCATGCATATGTTCAATGTGTCTACATTGTATAGGAAAAGTATCAAATTGTTCCATCAAAAGCTGTGGTAGGAGTTGATCGGCCCGTGTATGGCCTATACTAGCATAAGCATAAAGCACTATATTAAAAGCCATTTAGAACTACAAAGGGAAATAACTCTAATAGAATTGGCCCCTAGCCCTTACTTTTTTGTCTAAAGTATTTGTCTTGCATATATGAACATGTTTGCAAGGTTTGATGAAAATCCAGCAATGACTCTTCCAGTTATTAAGGAAACAAAGCGTTACGGACGGATGGACGGACAGACGGACGCACGGACGGACGGACGCACGGACGGACAACGTGAAAACAGTATACCCCCTACAAACAAAGTTTGCGGGGGGTATACTTTTTTGTCTAAAGTATTTGTCTTGCATATATGAACATGTTTGCAAGGTTTGATGAAAATCCAGCAATGACTCTTCGAGTTATTAAGGAAACAAAGCGTTACGGACGGACGGACGCACGGACGGACGGACGCACGGACGGACAACGTGAAAACAGTATACCCCCTACAAAAACAAAGTTTGCGGGGGGTTTTATGACTTCAAATTAACGAGATTTGACTGTATTAGTTTTCAAATATGGATTGGGGTCAACTTGCTTAAATGAAGTCAGCAGATTAGGATCTAAACATTTTATACAAAAGATAAAGCATATGAACAATGGAATTTTACATCTTAAACAACATTAAATCAGACTTCCATAGAATGAAGTATAGATACGTATGTAATGATGACGACCATAAAAACGTTGTGTATACAGGTATATGGCTAAATATTATGCTTAACATGCCAAAAAGGTGATTTTAATGTAACTTTAGTTTCATATGTCGAATTAAATCTAACATTTGCCTGTATAAATGAATTATATAAAATTTGTTCCAAAAAAGTGATTAAAAGCTTAGCAAAGTCTGGCATTTTATCTTTTCCATAACTTGTATAATAAATTAAATGACACATGAGCACTCATAAAAGAGCATCTCATTATTTGCTGATTTTTGTGTTTTGTTTGAATCTGTTGTGGTTCCAGTCATGTAAGTTTCTAATTTTCAAGATGGTTATTATACTGTTGAAGCAAGGATGAGATATAGATTACATTATGATAAAATGGAGATGGTTGATTTATGGTAGTGAAAATGAGTTAGAGATTATTATGTTAAAATCTTGAACAATATCATGCTCAATGTTATTATTAAATATCCTTAGATATACATATTAGTCGTGTTTAAAAGGCAAATTATCAGTTAGTTTCTTCTAATACAGGACCTTCTAAATGAGCTTGTGACAAAAAGTGTACTTTTCCAGTTTCTTTTTAAATCATAGATTAGGCTAACCATATATTGTATCAGATTTTAGCTTTGTTTACCAAATGCGGCATGAAGTCATGTGACTCGTCCAATTGGTTGATTGAATCTCCTATCAATCCACGTCATCGCGTGTCACTCAACTTTCCATGTCAAAAACTTTTTCAAAAATCTTTATAATGTAGAAAATATTATCATTTTATCGCTATATATTATAATACCAATCATTCCTGTGGTTTGGCTATCGAAGGTGAATTGATGTCTCCAAAGACAGATTATTTATAGCCATTTGCTACTTTTTAACAGCATTGTTGTTAGTACTGCATACTGCATATTAGCACAATACCCATTTATGTTAGGTGATGTGCCATAGCAGACAGGTCGATCTTATATGTATCCAGCATGACAATGCATTAGCCCATCCTTATTGTGAGGATGTTAAGGTATCTTTCGTTAATGCATCTCAAATACTTACCAAGAAAAATGCAAGCATCTAAAAGTCAAATGTTTGGACAAAGACAATATTTAGAACCTAGGAACACTCTTACAATAAAACAATGATCAGAAAATCATCACATTTACAAGAAATTTTGCAACATGGCTCAACTCGCGCATTACTTACATTAAGTAACTACATTTTTCCAGCAGCAACAGAATGGCAAACAATCCATTCATTTGCTAAAAAACAGTTTTTTATCCTACTTATTCAAAATTTACTTATTTATTGAGTGTCTGTGCGATGTTACATCAAGAAAATTGGAGTAAAAATAGTGCATATCACTACTTGTTTGTCTTTTTAGCGTCTGCACTGTTTGCAACCATAGTAACCATTTTATGCAAAAGAGATAATTTAGAAATAGTGACTTGCAACCCTTCCCAGCAGGCACATGCCGTCAAAACAACGTCGTATCGACGTCGATGCGACGTCATGACGTCGCATTGACGTTGATATGACGTTGTTTTAAGGTTGTGTGCCTGCTGGGTTAAAATTAAGGACACTAAGTAATGCATAGCAAAACAAGGATAAAACACAGAACCCCCACAAGAAATGGGGGAACATTAAATAATAAATCAACAACATAACCACCGCCTTAGAATGGACAGCAACCTGAGCCACTGGGGGAGGGAGGTCTTAAATGCATTTTACCGTCGCCAAAAAATCGCCCTAAATTGTTTAGCTCACAGTTCACTTAATTAGAGATATATTTTGGATCTAGAAAGAGCATGTTTTCTCCTTAACTGACTCCAGTTTATTACTCATAGAGAGTGGAAACTATGTGAACTCCTTACCTGAATGCAACAACATTGAGAACATTTTCATTCCGGCCTGCTGTATCACAGGGTCTGTGATATGGTCGTGGATCACTCGAACAAGATCTCTGTAACAAATAAATTATAAAGCCACGACATGATCTTCATCTAAGAATTGTATCGTTATGTATTAATTATATATATTATGACAGTTGCGCCTGTCTTGGGGGGGATGAACAACAAAAAGTTCAGACCAGCATCCGCATCCGCACAGTCGGATCAGCGCCATTGTTATTCACTCTTTGGATAGTATAATATCTAAAACTTGCTACAGGTGACGAGGCCCATATCTTTTAGCGACCACTTTTTAATGTCAGTCTGTCCTAATAAGACTAGAGTTCACAGGTCAAAACTGAAAATGGAATACACATGGCATGATACTTATTAGTCTGCAAATTAATATAATGATATAAAAAAACAGCCTTTTGACAAAAAGCAAGTGAGTATGACCGGTAAATACCACAATCATAGACCAAAGAATAACCCAAGAGACAAAGAACAGTCAAAGCCATACGACAGCAAGAACGCAATATAGGTAAAACAACCAGATCTCTGTTCCTTGGCCAGATAACAAAAATTAGAAGGGACACTAGGTACTGTGTCAAACCTAACAAAATGTAAAGTTCAAGGTTAGCCCAGCTATTAGTTTAGTCTAATCAGAATCTTCAGTTGGCGCACATGTCACTGCGTTGCTGTTTAATGCTATAAACGCCTAATTATAAATATGTAGAATGATTTTAAAAAATTTTATGTGGAACTTAATCTGTTGTCATTCTACTGGGAAAAACAAATGCTTTTACAACATTCAACGGTGTGAAATCGCTAAAATCATATGAAAATACTAGGGACATGGCAAAAAGTTGCATGCTACAGACCAGAGAATCGTTGGACATGGTTTAAATGAAAATGCTTGATCAGTAAGACAGAACCACTTAAGCACTGATGTATTAAATCAAAGAAAATCATTAATAACCTCAATTTTGCACATACTTTCGATACGTTTCGATTGTAAGCCTGTGTATTCAGAAACTTTTGTGTGAGTGTTACTTTCGTTTGAAGGCTAATATACATATGCACAGAACGAACTGGAATCACAGACAGACACTGTTGCTAGCATCAAACATAGACCACTAGTTTGACCGATTTTGGCACAGACCTTGGTTACTGAGTTTACAACGAGACTTCAAATACTGTCATGCAACAAATAAAATAGGTAAGAGGTATATCCCTCATAGTTCCATGGATTGGTCTGTGAAACTGAAAATTTGAAAATTCTCGTGAGGGTTTTATATTTGTGGAACTTCGCACATGCAAAGTTTTGTGAAAATAAAATCCTTGCGAAATGGCAAAATCACTCTGTCGTTTAGTGCTATAGATAAATTATATCCTAGTCGCATAAAATTCTCGCGAATACTTCCGAGATTCTTTTTACTTTAATTTAGCCAATAGTTTGGTATATTAACCCATTTAAGCCCAATGAACTTTCTATTTCTATCAGTAGAACGAGCCCATTTTTAATTTTAGAGGTGTTGGGTGGTATTTTTTTTTCATTTTTATTCAAATTCTAATAGAACATTCTTTAAGCAAACAAAGAAGTCTCTGATCAGACGTCTGATCTGGGTCTGCACTGTATGTCTATGTCCCACCAAAAGGACGCTTTGCTTAAATGGGTTAATATGATGTAACTGAGAGTCTATTGCATTTTTTGTTTTGAAAATGATTTGTTAAGTAGATTCCATAAAGAATTTCAAAATTTTAAAACTAGATTGCCATTTTCATCGGAATCCAATATGTCTTGTTCAGTTTAGTTTTTCTTATCATATTTTACCTGTGAAAATTGCAAAGAACAAGTCCATCATATAATGCTGCACATTTCTCCATACACAAGCATAGGAACTTACAGCCTATCTGTAAACAAACACATATACAGTCACAGACAAATGTATAAGAACAATGTTATTAGCTTAGCAATAATGTATTATGCTGTACATTTATCTGTTACTACTTATAGCAAAGGTTTAACAAATATAATGTTTGAGAGTAAAATGTTAATATTTCTAAGTTCTGTGTTAGTCTTTGTTTTGTTATGCGTATCTTGGTGTCCTTTCAAGTTTTGCAATCATCTTGGCGAGTAAGAGAATGTTGGTTGCTTTACTTTAATTGTCTTCCTGATGTATTGTGTGCGTTAGTGTTATGTGGCTCTTCATCACGGTGTCGTGGGTACGTCTGCAGTGTGTGATTATGGTAGTTCCAGATCATACTCACTTACTTTTTAACATATGTTTTGGGTGATCAAAAGAACCGTCTCATTAAGACTGGTTTTTAGTACTCATTACATATGCTTTGGTCGAGAAATAAGAAATAAATTTTAATAACGCATCCTTATATGATACTCAAATATTTGGAGTAAATTTGACATTTATTTCATAAAGTAAAGTGAAAAATGTAAATTTAATGAACGGCGAAGCCACAAATGTATTTTTGCCTTTGCTTAACAAGAGGAAATAAATGTCATATTCATAAAATAATGAAAGTAAGTAATGGTGCAAAGATCAGGAATCGATACAATCAAGTACCACACCTGACCCAGGATACCAATGGGAAAGTGACAAACTCACAGAAGACACCACAAACGAGAGCCAAGAGGTCAGCCCTTTCCCAGCAGGTGACCACAAAGCACATATAAACAGACGTGCACAAAACATAGCAAACACAAGACAGAACAAAAACATAAAAGATCCACAAAAGAAGTACCGCCTTGGAACGGTCAGTAAAATATTTTACTGGAGGGCTTAAACCGGTTTAACGGCGCCAACCTCACCCTTAATTCAGATGTGGATCAAGACACATAGATATTTGGTTTGCATGAAAGACCCCTAACTTATCAATGCATCATCTCCTAAAACATATAAATCAAGATATAACAAGGAGATAAAGCAAGGATAAGGACTCAACAGTAAATTAAACTGAATACCGGAGCAAAAGAAATCCAACAGGTAAACCCCGGTGGGCCCGACAAACAGCCAAAGCATCAGGCCCCTACCATCTCATCAATAGATAAGTCTTTAAGTTGGAACCATCAAAGAGTCTGAAGTCCGACCCACCAGCGTGCAATTAAAGAGGAAAGCAAAGTTGCCAACCGTGATTGGGTTGACTACCAAGCATGTAGTCTGTTGCAATACATTAATGTTATAGCCAATCTTTTTATAATGGGAAATTATTTTAATGAACTGCGCTGAAAAATTATTAGAGCCAACAATCTTCTTCAACTTATACACCAAGTCACCATAGAAATCAGGTTCCAAAGTCCTTGGCGCAAGAGAGATTTAAGTCCAACTTGGAATTTAGAAATCAAATCATAGTATCGTCTATAAAATTTTGAAAATGTTTTGCGAAGTTTATGATACCGATAGCCTTGTTTAAGAAGTTTCTGAGTTAACAATTTATTGCGAGTGTTGAAGTCAGCAACATAGCTAGATGCTCTAGCAAAACGAATGAGTTGAGAGATATAGACTCCATAGGATGTAGAACGAGGAACATCACCATCTAAAAATGGGAAATTGACAATTTCAAAATCAAAGTCGTCACGTTTATCATAAATTTTGGTAGAAACAATATCATTAGAAATTGACAAATGCAAGTCTAAAAATGCGGCTTCGGTATCAGAGGCATTGGCTTTATTAAGTTGGAGCTCTGAAGGGTATATTTGACTAACCATATTGTCAAAATAAACATTATTAATATTTAAAATATCGTCCAAATATCTGGAAGTAGTGTTAAACGCATCAATAACATCAGCCTGCTTATCATCAGAAAGAGACATCATAAAGTCCCTTTCATAACAAAACAGGAATAAATCTGCAACCAGGGGAGCACAATTGGTGCCCATAGGAATCCCAACAACTTGTCTATAGAGCTTGGTGCCAAATCGAATAAAAATATTGTCCAACAAAAAGGTCAGCGCATCACATACATTTTGACACGACCATGCATGATATTTTTTAGGTTTTTCTGAAGTAAAGAATGCATTTCTGTCACTACATGCAAGGTAAGGAGAACCTTCTCTCTGGAAGGTATTTTCAATAAGATCAATAAGTTTATCTTTAATTAAATTATGAGGTAAAGTAGTGTAAAGAGTAGAAAAATCATAAGTAGACAAACTGGTCGCATTGAAATCTCTAGCTTTAAGTTTATCTAAAATTTCACCTGAATTTTTAATCGACCAAAATAGGTTTTTACCGGATCTCTCATATACCTTTTCACAATATTTGATAACATGTTTTTTAACAGCTGTAAGACACGAGGTTAACAATTTAGAAAATCATTTTTGCTAAGCAGTTTGGAAGCATAACATATTTCTTTGCACTATGACATCACACATGATCACACCAATGCTTAATGAGTTTGAAAAGGCTCAAAATCCACAGGCGTTTTCATTTGCCCAATACTAGCATTTTGAGATGCATTTATAATCATCATCAGTTTGTATTTTCAAAATTTAATCATTTCAGAACAAGTAGGGTAAAGTCGGGTTAATTCTGATGGTCGGCTAAATTCGGACAGCGACCTTGTTTGTTTCATATTGTGATTATTGGAATAAAGATAAATTAACTAAGCAAACAGTGATAATCCTGATGAGACGGCTCATAAGGAGCCGTCTCATCTGGATTTACACTGTTTGCAAATATGTGTCCGAATTTCATGTGTGTCCGAAATTACCCAACTTTACTCTAACTGTATGGTTTGTGTTGATTGAGCAAATTGAACACAAACCATAGTGTTACTTTTTTCTAAAATCAATAATACCAAATGCAATCATGCAATTAAAATGGCATGAAAACTGAAGTACATTAGGTGGTATGTTGACTTTAACCCTGTGTATGCTAAAAGCCCCTTTTAACTGGAAGTTTCGCTAAAAGTGAAGACGCATTTGAAATGCAGCATAAAGCTGCATTTCATCAGGGTCTAATCTGTTTGCTAAGACTAAAACAACCATCAGGGACATAAATACATCATAACTTAGAAAATTATATTTGTGACCCCTTAAAGTATGCAATGGGTGGTCCCATACTTGTAAAAATATGTATGGGAAAATCCATCATACTTCAAAAGTAAAGTCAGTTTACTTCGGACATCAGGTAAATTCGGACATATATATTTGCAAACAGTGGAAATCCAGATGAGACGGCTTCTTGTGAGCCATCTCATCAGGATTTCACTGTTTGCTTAGTCAATTTATTTTTACTTCCAAAATCTAAAGAAAAACAAGGTTGCTGTCCGAATTTACCTGATGTCCGAAGTTACCTGACTTTACCCGAGTTATAGAACAGAACAAGAGGTCATCGTTCAACTTACCTGTTGTAAAGGTGTGGAAGTAGGCACGTGTTTCATTGCAGCTATGATCGGAAGATGAGCTTGGTTATTTTCAAGAAAACGGATTAAACCACCTGAAGCGATAGCAATTATAAGATGAGAGTTTGGCTGCTTTTACAGAATTTCAAGAAAACGGATTAAACCACCTTAAGCAATAGCAATTATAAATTGAGAGTTTGGCAGCTTTTACAGAATTTCAAGAAATGGATTAAAGCACCGGAACCAAAAACAATTCTTCCGTGAGTGTGTGGTAGTTTTTACAGGACCACTAGGAAAAGCTTTGTTGTTTTCAAGAAAACGGATTTAACCACCTGAATCAGAATCAATTATTTGATGAGAGTTTGGCAGCTTTTACAGGATTTCAAGAAAACGGATTAAACCATCTTAATAAAAAAGTAATTATTCGATGAAAGTTTGGCAGCTTTTACAGGATTTCAAGAGAACGGATTAAACCACCTTAATAAAAAAGCAATTATTTGATGAGAGTTTGGAAAGTTTTACAGAACTACTAGGAGAACTACTAGGAAAAGCTAAGTTGTTTTCACGAAAACGGATTAAACCACCTCAAGCGATAACAATTATTGGATGAGAGTTTGGCAGCTTTAACATATCCGCTAGTTTTGTTGTTTTCAAGAAAACGGATTAAGCCACTTGAAACAATAACAATTATTTGATGAGAGTTTGGCAGGTTTTACAGTATAACTAGGAAAAGCCTGATTGTTTTCAAGAAAATGGATTACCCACCTGAAGCAATAACAATTATTTGATAAGCGTTTGGCAGTTTTTTAAAAAATTACTAGGAAAAGCTTGGCTGTTTTCAAAAAACGGATTAAACTACCTGAAGCAATAACAATTATTCGATAAGAGTTTGGCAGCTTTAACATATCCGCTAGTTTTGTTGTTTTCAAGAAAACGGATAAAGGCCACTTGAAACAATAACAATTATTTGATGAGAGTTTGGCAGGTTTTACAGTATAACTAGGAAAAGCCTGACTGTTTTCAAGAAAATTGATTAACCCACCTGAAGCGATAACAATTATTCGATGAGTGTTTGGCAGTTTTTACAAAATTACTAGGAAAAGCTTGGCTGTTCTCAAAAAACGGATTAAACCACCTGATGCTAATAACAATTATTCTATGGGAGTTGGGCAGGTTTTACAAATTACTAGGAAAAGCTTTTCTGTGGTACTTGATTGTATCGATTCCTGATCTTTGCAACCTTACTTACTTTAAGTTGGCTGTTTTAAAAAAAAGGATTAAACCACCTGATGCTAATAACAATTATTCTATGGGAGTTGGGCAGGTTTTACAAAATTACTAGGAAAAGCTTGGCTGTTTTAAAAAAACGGATTAAACCACCTGATGCTAATAGCAATTATTCTTTGAGAGTTTGGAAGTTTTACAGAACAACAAGGAAATCTTGCTTGTTTATAAACCACCTGAATTGAAAACTATTATTCGATGAGAGTTTGGCAGCTTTAACTGAACCACTAGGAAAAGCTTGGTTGTTTTCCAGAAAACGAAAAAACCACCTGAATAAAAAAAGATTATTCAATGAGAGTTTGGCAGCTTTAACTGAACCACTAGGAAACGATTGGTTGTTTTCAAGAAAATGAAATAAACCACCTGAATTAAAAACGATTATTCGATGATGAGAGTTTGCCGGCATTTACTGAACCATTAGGAAAAGCTTGGTTGTTTAAAAGAAAACGAAACAAACCACCTAAATCAAAAACGAATATTCGATGGTAGTTTGTCAGGTTTTACATTACTAGTTGTTTTCAAGAAAAAACTATTAAACCACCTAAAGCAATAGCAATTATTCGTTGAGATTTTGGCGGGTTTTACAGTATAACTTGGAAAACCTTGGATGTTTACAAGAAAATGGCTTAACCACCTGAAGCAAAAACAATTATTCGATGAGAGTTTGGCAGTTTTTACAGTACCACTAGGAAAAGCTTGATTGTTTTCAAGAAAACGTATCAAACTACCTGAAGCAATAACAATTATTCCATGACAGTTTGGCAGCTTTTTAGAACCAATAGGAAAAACACATTATTAATTTCTGTGTGCATTCTTGGTATGTTACATCAAATTAAGATCGCATGTGTATTCATGTGTTAGTATTTAACTTCCTTTCAACAGCAAAACTCATTTAGGGACAGAATAGGGCTTAAAATCTCGTTCGACAGACTGAAGAGGATTGAATCTGCAACCCTTGTTGCTGTTTTTTTTTTCAATAGTACAATTAAACTATAAAAATACTGGTTTTGTATATATCTGTAATCAATTATGATATCTAAAAGTAATCTCATATGTTCTAGAACTATTATAAGATTTCTGAAGATGTTCAAGAAAACTTTAAAGAACCCTTAAAAACTATGTGAGGTCATTCACCTGTTGCCTTTTGTAGGAGATTATATAACTTAGTGATTGTCCTGAGTAGGTCCTCAGCCTCATAGCTTTGTTTGATCACAAGTAATATAGCGATAGCTTTCAGTATCTGTCTCTTTGTTTGTTCATCCTCATCTCTGAGATCACCTGTAACAAGACCAAACAACCTCGTGGTTAGCACATTTGAAAATCCTGCATTATTCAGGTAAATTCGAACAGCAACGGTGCTGCTTATACATGTCAGGCTTTTTTAATATTTGAAGAAAAAGAAAAACATATGAAAGATTTCATTTTTCACTTTCTATTTGGTGAAAGAAGGCCAAAAAATATTTCACAGGGTAGACTTCAAACAGTACTGACAGATAATCCATAAATAACGTCCAGACCCCCCCCCCCAATGAAAAATCACAAAATTGTATGTTTCCTTAAGAAAACTGGTATCTAAACCCTGGAAAATCACAAAGCTACACACCCAGCATTCAGTATCGCCCCTTTAAATGAGATTTCGCTAGTGGGTCAATGGTGCTCCGTTTGTTAACTTGGTATAGGTAAAATAAATTGATGACATAAAAAAAACTATAAAAAAAACTTTGGAACTGGACCCCAACCCCTTCCCTGGTGAAACTTTCTGGACCCGCGCATGAGTCCTTTTGATATACCAGGATACACAGGCACGATGATGTTTTGTCATGTTGTGTGGGATAAAATGAAGTGTGTTCATGAGGTTTGGTATTAACTGTTGTTGTAATCAACATGGAAGTACTTGGACAAATACTCTGACAGGTATAGGTACAAGGTAGCATTTATGAGTTTAATAAGTGGTTGGGTCATAAAACAATAATCAAATATGGGTCGCTGCATAGCAAAAACAAAGAACGGACTTTACGCCAATCTATACTTTCTAGTATTTGGACCGAATACGCATCCCATTTTCGAGCAACGAAGGCTCATGCGAGTCTGTGCAAATGCACAGACTCACCAGCGCCATCGCTGCTCGTATGTGCAAAGTTGATATGTAGAGGAAGACTCAGACCAAAATGTAGACTTCTAGCTCTGCGATAAGTACCAAATTCTAATGCGCTAACCCACAATATTATTATTATGATTTGAATGCCCATGCGAGACTGTGCTTCCTCGAAGCCATGCCAGAGCGTCGGTTGTTTGTAGACAAAGTGTATTGATTAAGTTATAAAAGTAAAAACAGCAGGGATATTTCTGGGATGGACCCGTATTTTTTTATTGAGAAAACTATGAGTGATAGAGTTATTCTGATCTCATTTTTGGCAGGGCCCCATACATAAGCTATTCAAATCTGGTGTTCATTTTGCTGTTAGGTGGATATAAAGATTTCTTGGTCCCATCTTTTTTTCCAAACGGCCCATCAAAATTTCAAACGGCCCATCAAAATCTTGATTTGTGTGTGCAAATGAATGGGACATGGGCCATAAGCTCATTTTATTGCTCATCCTTATTTTGGACTAGAAATAACCCTGAAAAGAAACATAGCCCTGATGGTTAAGCGAGCTTATTTTGATCAAGACCATTATCGCCGCATTTTAAATTATATGAACAGCATTTAATTTTTCCGACAAAATGTGTGCTCTTTTGCTGTCTGTTTGGTCTTTTTTATTACATTATTATCATATATTCATACTGATACAGGCCTGTAGTTAAGAGTGCAAAAAATGATTTTCTTATTTCTCAACCAAAACCTATGTCAAAACTGATGGGTAAGAAAAATTTACAATTTTACGCTCAATTTTCTTTTCTAAATCTGTGCTGATACAGTCTCTTTTGCGATCTTCTTGGTCTAAAGTGACAAGTAAACAACATGTCCGTCGTGGGTAGGAATCAAATTGGTATCATATTTTGAAATCCTTTAAATGTATGCTTATATTGGTACTGTATCCATGCTTTAAGAATAACATGTATAGTGAAAAAGGTTCACCTGCGAGGTCCTCAACTTCTGCGAGGGTGAGAACTGCCGGATATGACGTCAAAGGCGAGTCTCTACCACTGTCGTAGCTTGTTTCTTCTGAAGCCTGGGCTTGAATTTCTTGGGCGTCCTCCTGGGCAGCCATGGCTTTCACCTTTGAAGTTTGTGTACCAGTGGCTTGACCTGATTTTTCATCTGACATCATTTTATTACATTACCAATGCGCGGCACATCTCTCGCCATTGTCGCCATTATATGTAATGACTCACAATGAGTTATCACTGTAAAAATATAAATGTACATTTACACAAAATTTGAGTTTTAATCAACCCTTGTTTATGATAAATGTTCTCTCTGTCTCGTAATGCCTTTTGTAGGTTACGTCCGTTTATTATGCTGGACCCATTGGCACAGTCAGATTCGCGAAAAGCTGGGGTAAGTTTTCAACCGTTGAGTTGACCAGCTACCTTCATACCCGACTGTGCTACTGGGTCCCGCATCAACAGACGAAACCAACCGAAGGCGTCAGAAGAAAGAGAGAACCTAATTTCTAAGCAATTGTTGATTAAACCTCAAAATATCCGTATGATTAATTACGAGAATAAATATGGACGAGCGCACTAGCCCCTTGTCGAACGCACTATCTCCATGTCCAGCGCACCAGCACAAACAGTAATATTGTCAATATTCTCCAGGTAAGTTTTCTCCACCGGCATTTGAGCCGTGGCATGTGATTTCAAACAATGTGTCATTTTGACATGTGTAGACTCAGATGAACTTGTGCAGCCGCCTTTTAAGCTTAGACACTCAAAATGCTGTTTGGTAAGTAGTTAAATATTCATAGAATATTCAAGCGACTAGCAAAGGCTGTGATCAGACTGCGCGTATGCGCAGGCTGATCTGATGCTCTGCTCGTCGCACATACCACATTGTTGGAAATCCCATGTCACTGCTCTTTTTTTGCTCAATTACCAATTATCTCTTTCATTGTGGATTTTATCAGGGATGGTGCTTCAGGGAGCAAATTGACCAAAAAACGAGTACCAAAATCTCCGTTGTAACAGAAATCAGTTGTGGCAAAGTTATATTCAAGCCCTGCATATTTCTGCCGCGAATTCTAAAGGATAATAAAGTTAATTTATCTATGCTGACGATTTTTCTGTCGGGAGCGCAAGCATGTGTCGAGAGAACGAAATTCCATTGACTCTATTTGAAGCTAGTGCCACTGATTACAACCCGTTTGGAAGAGAAGATATACTTAGAAAAGGACAACTCAACATTGGCGTAGCACCCATTTGGGCAGGTTACGCACATGCGTAATACAAATAGTAACATTTAAGGGAGGTCACTTGATTTCCATACTATAAGGAACTGCTCATGAAGCAAAGAATTCGCTCCCTCTGAGAGCGATTTCTTGCATTTAAGAGAAGTTCCCATTTGAAAAGGGACGCGATTGAAGAGAATCATTGTTTGATCCAGACTCCCTTTGATTACCGGGCCGCGTAGCGCAGTCGGTAACGTGTCTGGCTACAGATGCGTGTCTGACTGCAGATCCAGGGGGTCGCGAGTTCGATCCAGGCCCGGTACCATACTTTCGTGGAGATTGATCATGAAATAATTTCTACGGTCATTCTCCTCCCTTCCGCTGATTTATTCAAGAAGGGTTGTTGTCAGTTACAAGCGAAAGTATGTGCACACATTACTGGCTAACCGCTTGCTCAAGCCTGTCCAGGAAAAAGTGTGGTTAAGTGAACTGACCGTCCCGCAATGACCATAGCTGTTGACATGGGACGTAAACGTGCGTAGCTTTTTAAGCAGTGTGGCTACGCCGTTGCTTAACTGTGAGTATATTCTAAATTCTAATTGTGCTATCAAACTCACACCGAGAAGGCGGCAATCTCCAAAGAAGAGTTTTATATCATAAATTGATTTCAAAGTTCTGAAAAATGTCGAAACGAGGATCGTCGATCACAAGTTTAACGTTTGGGTATTTTAGCAAACATAATGATTCGAGATTACCGCCTACCCAGTGTGATATTGTGAATTTAACTTCCCCTATTGATTATGAGAGGGTCAAGAGCTGGAACGATCATATGACCAGTGAAAACATGAGGAGCCATGGCATTATCTTACCTGTTGTAATGTATAGGGCATGTCTAACCATCCTTTGATTGTGAAAGTTCAAAATTTCTCAAATCCTGAACTTTAGAAAATCAGAATTTAAAACTTGCTGTATGCCTCCAAAATATTAAAAATTCTAAGTTAAGTGGTCAAGTACTTTAAGATAAACCGAGACGGAGGGGGCCTCAATATCAAAATAAGTAGAGACAATAATTCCCCATTGTAGAAAATAATACAAACGGAGGACCTCTTACACTTTGCAGTGCCCTGCATTGTTGCTGCACTAAGCACAGCGGTTTCTTCGACATGTCATGAAAAGCCAAACTCTTTATAAAACTAACCGCAATCATGGTAATGACTATAGGTGAATAAACCTTAAGTTTTGTTCATTTGGTTTTGTGCTTAACGTCCCAGCCAACAGCTTTGGTCATGTCGGGACACTTTCCTGGGCAAGCTTGACTAAGCGGTTAGCGACCTTTCTTGCTTCAGCGGAAGGGAGGAGAATGATGGCCGTAGAAAATGTTTTCATAATCAAATAAACCTTCAGTTATTCAGCAATATTAATATAAATTTTCTCTCTCAAATGCAGATCCCCTCGATAACTCGAAGTTCACATGACCAGACATTTCATTTCAAGCTTACAGTAGTTCGAGTAAAAGCGATTTGAGCTGTAACTAATATTTAATTAAAAAGAGTTGGTGGGTTTCTTTGTTCCTGTAGATACTTTACCCTTTGCATCCTGATGGATTTTCCCATACATATAATGGTTGTTTTAATCATAGCAAACAGTGCATACTCTGATGAAACTGCATTTCATTTGAGTCTTCACTGTTTAGTGATATACCTGTTTAAGGACGGTTCCACTGAGACAGTTAATCCTTTTCACCTTTTTGATAAGCTATAAGAAAATAAATTCCTGATCCCTAATGTAGGTTTATTCCATACATGTATTTTATTCTTATTGTGCGATACTTCAAAATATTCAGAGTTTGAATTATTGAGGTGTTCGTCTAGATATGTCTTGATCTAGGATCTTGAAACTATTTGAAAAGGACGATTTAAATTTAGTGGGTTTTTTAAGATCGGAAGAGAGAATGGAAAAAAAAAATACAAGAAACATACCGGGTGACTTTCATCCGAAATAAATATTGAACTTTTATACACATTTGTCTAAGCCACCCGTATTAAATTCACCTGTAAATACACACTTTTAAATGTCCTGTGTTAAACATTTGTTTACCTCTTCCAGGTAGGGTCGATTTATGTATAGACACATATGAATTAATTTGAGATGTGGGAATAGAATAGAACTGAACAGAAGTGAAATTAACACTGATAACAGGTGATATGGCACAGAGAAAAATAGGCACGCTTACAACAAAATGCGCAGCTTATTGTTACTTGCAGTAAAGAACAAGGTCTGACCAGAGTGTGCATACGTAGACCTTGCTCGTTGATTCTGATGGCGGATTGTTGGTTTTCACGTGTCCAGGCACTGATAGGATAATAATTATTTACAACATTCGAGATAGTGAAACTGTTCAACACATCACTGATAATGTTTCGAGTGAACTATTGAGTATTGTCACACGACCAGGTATCTTGGGTCATGTATTTGATTACGCAATTTGAAAGTGCACCCAATGTCTGTGTGCACTATATTCACTATGTTCGTCATGCGCGGATCCAGAGGGTGTTGTCAGAGGGGGTCCAACTCTGCAACTCTGACGTTTCTTGTTTTGGGGGTTTTTTTTAGTTGATGAGGGGAGATGGGATCCAAATACCACTAAAAGCGGACATCATCAGCCCGTCAGCGAAACGCCATTTAAATGGCGTTTCGCTGGCCCAACATTAAATGCTGGCTTGGTAGCTTTGTAAATCATCGGGGGATCCGGACCAGTATCGCTAAGAAACCCTATATTTTTGTGATTTTTCAGGGGGGGGGGGGTCCGGACCCCTGTCCCCTTCTCTGGATCCGCGCATGTGGAAGCAGCATTCCAATGCCAAGTCAGACCAAATTCGCCCATTCAGTCACGTGGTGATAGCCAATCTGCAGCGCTAAGGCACATGGTCATCATAGACCCTGACAAGAATATTCATATCATTTTGCTGAAGATGTCCAATTCCTTGGTTCCACACATTTCCTTCTGGCACCGGATACTAATTAATGTATACTGCTCAACTTAAGTTTAGCACCGATTTTAATATGATGCCCCACTTTGAATGACCATGAAACATTTTATTTGATGTTATCAGCATGTATGGGGATCTTGAAATTTACGTTTTTTTCGTGTCCGCCAGACAAAAGGTAATCTGGTTAGGTGTCAGTGGATTGACGTTAAATTTGATGTCATGGGCATGTAAAGGATACACGTCTACATCGGAAAGGACCTCTGACACTTTGATAGGGTATCTTATTTTTCAGATGCTTCCCAAAACTTCCCTATGAATAAGATATCACTGGTAACCTTTTGAATAGGACGCTTGATGTATTAGGAACAAATTAAGGTTATAATTAGACAGCCAGATCCCTTAAATAAAACAGGAGACGCTACCGAAGGGGGTAGGGGTTGCAAAATTTGACTTCACCAAAACATTTAGAAATCAATTTTTGTTACGTGTAAGGGTATAATATCATCAATACTCGATTAACAATCGAAGTGGAAGTATTTTAAAGTCTAAAATCATGAACATTTTAATGATTTTTTTGTTGTTTTTTTCTATCTGATTTGTTAAGAAATATTTTGAAGTGCAACTGTATTCCATATACACCCTTGATGACAATATATTTACCTGAGACGAGTTCAACAATGCGAGCGCTTTTAAGCGCTCGTTGTACTGAGGCGAGTTCAATAATGCGAGCGCTCTCGGGCGCTCGTTGTACTGATGTCCGGCTTTACACATTATGAATAAAGATAGGTACCAATCAACGAGCGCTCGGCGAGCACTCGCATTGTTGAACTCGCCACCGGTGTCAGGCTTTACACATTACGAATTAAGATAGGTACCAATCAACGAGCGCTCGGCGAGCTCTCGCATTGTTGAACTCACCTCTGGTGCAATATTATGCAGCAATGTACTATAACCATTCATCCATGCGTAAAGTACACCATGTAGTTTGTGTATTGGATAGATACAGTATATGTGTAAAATAATCTACCAACTGAATTTTGTAAAAGGACAATTTTCATAATCGAAAGAAAAATATGCTAAAACGTTGTAATATTTCATGACTAATGGGCTATGAAAAGGAAGCTCACTTGTACTAATTATTTCATTATACTGGAAAAAAGATTTTCAAGACAGCACACCAAAAATCCAAATGATAATATTCGGGCTCGCCAAGATGTCATATTTTTGGCTGTGGGATATCATCCCCCCCCCCCCGAGTCCCAACTAGCTATTCACATATATTATGTAAAATATGAAAACGTGCAAAAGGATTAGTTGGGACTCGGGGGGGGGATGATGTTTTAAAAATATTTTTCTATTTCCTATATGTATAATACAAAAAGTGACCATTTTAGCCCCAAAATAAAGCCGTACATTTATGGATATAGGAAATCAAATGCATAATCATAAAATAGAGACCAGCAGCGAGCTTATATATGAAAATGGAAGCATTTGATTGACTTTAATTTTTATCAAAATTATGGGGAGCGATACACTGTGATTCCCATTACCACCGTCAGAGGTCCTTGAAACTTTGGATTGTATTGTAAAGCAAACGGTTCTTACTAATGAAAAACGTTAAAAATGTCAAAGTTTGATGCCCCTTTATGCCAAGTTTTACCGCTCTATTATGACGTTAAAATGGTATTTTTTCACTTCTTGACTTTTCAGCGAACTGAATCAAGCGGCCAAGTAATCTTTTTGATGCTAGAGTGGCACAAGCACCCGGATCGTTTATGTTAGTTGATCCTTTGAAAACGTCTTCTTTAGATACCTACTTTTAGCCTTAACTTCATGGCCCATTGATTGTGTAAATTGTTAAATATTGTATGTATATAAAGAAATAAAATACTGTTTAAACCAACTTCAGATTAACGTCACTTTTTTATGATTAAAATACACAGGGACAAAATTTTATAAACGTGCCTTACCCTTAATTGTCTCTCTTTTGGCATCGTCTTAAACACGAAAACCCTTTCAATTAAGCATTCCTACACCACGAAAACAGTACCGTTTTTGACTTGTAAACGTCGTTATAACAACGACGTTAGTTGTTATCAAGACTCAACTTTTGCTCAAAATGCTCAATGGAGACGACCCTTACTTTTTTCAGAATGGCTTGTTCGACCAAGCTGGAAAACAAAGGACTTTTCAACCGATGCTGTATCAATTTTATATTGCCAATAATGCAGTTGAAACACGTTTTTGACCCCTCTCGAACGACGCAGTAGAAATCCAATTGCTTTCCTTAACTATATCAGATATCAAACCATCATTTCAGCAGATATGTCAGATATGTTATACCTTCAAGCCCTTCGCTCTAATAAAAATCAATTTTTATTTATCTGTGCTAAACTTTTGTTGAGCGGTATATGTTGAACACGGGTCGTGCATATTACTGTCAGCTGGTTTTACACCGTTTTGGCTAGACTGATCAGTCTTCGATGTGCGCGCACTATAGGCTTTAAACATATTTTATTGTCAAATATATACAGCAACGGGGTTGGGTCACAAGTTCTCACGACATTAGCGCTATGGGTAGTTAAGGGTTCAACGTTTCTTCAAGCGGAAATCTAAGACTGATCAGACTGCGTGGATACATGTATGCAGACTAATTTAAATCTAACTTGCTCCTCATGCCAGATACCGGCTCCATTAGTAAAGCTATTGTTATCATTATTTGAATCTCCATCATCGCCATCACAAATAGCGTCCTAGTTTAAGCTTGCGCTGGCGGCGGCGGCGTCATGAGCTTTCACTTTCTCAATGTTATCCTTGGTCAGGTGTGGTGCTTGATTGTATCGATTCCTGATCTTTGCCCTCTTTCTTACTTTACAATGGCGTTGGTTTGTATCTGCAAAATGTTGCATATTCCCTGTCAAAATGGCCCCCAAGACGAAGAGGACGTATTTATAAATCAAGTCATGATACATTTTGTAACATCTAACGCATGTGCACTACTAGTAGATGCTAAAGTAAATTTTTAAAAAATCGTTCCAACATTATGGTGACACACACACAAATTATGAAAGACCCTAGGACCAAAAAGTGAATATGATCAGAAAATACCACAATCACACAACGCAGACCAACCCACGGCACCGTGAGGAAGATTCATAGAAAATTTACAGTAACAAGAAATTCGTAAGACAATAATACAAAACAAGCTCTCTCTTCCTCTTTAAGATGGTTGCAAAACTAGAAAGGTCACAAAGTAATGCACAACAAAACAAACACAAAACCCCCACAGCCAATGGGAAGCACACCAAACAACGGATCAACAACAGAACCACCGTCTTAGAACGGGCAGCAGCCTATGTCACCAGGAGGCTTAAATGCATTTTACTGGTACCAAATCTTCGCTCGATATTATGTAGTTGTCAAAACACAAAATTGTTTATAGACTTCGAGCTAAAAAGGTCCTGCTCCCCCCCCCCCCCCCCTAGGGAATTTTGCAGACATATCCTATCTTGAAGAAAATTTCAAGCCGCATCTTTTAAGAGATGTTTGCACTCTGTGCGCCGGGGCGTTAGTCTCTGACAGCCTGTTACATATGTTATTGTAACAAACTAAGGAAAAAATCAAAATGAAAGTTTGAGCTACAGAAAGAAGACATTAAACCATCTAATTATTCAAATTTCTTATGTAGTTTGCAAGCTGGATGCCTAAGCTACATAAAAGCAGCATTTAAAACAAAATTACAGCCTTCAATGGTGTTATATGTGTTACATAGATTAAATTTTAAATCATTCATTTTACAGACGATTTGTGCATTTTTCAAGTGTTTTTAATCTTAGTTTACTTAAATACTTATTTGACTAATAGAAAAAACAAAGTTTGCATTTCTATCTCAAATACATTGTTTAATATGAGCTATTAAACAACCCTACCCCCAATTTTAAGTATTCAATTTTGGTATCTATTATTGAAGAAAAATATATGAAAATATTTGACGCTCGTGGATATCTTATATTTTTGGCACTGTCTTGCTAATGCAATAAAGAATCATACATTTGCAAGTTTGACATCAGGATCAGAGTACTTATTAAAGTATGTAACGTATGTTACATGGCATAATGAATGAGCTAGGAAATTTTCTTGGAAGTAAGAGATGATATTTCAGAAAAATACCGTTTTTCACATGTTTTCCTATTAATCTCTAGCCTCTGGTGCCTTAGTCTTAGTAATTACAGTCATTGCTGATAACAAGCCCATGGAATTGTGTTACCTATGTTATATATAACCTTTTTAATCACATATTTCCTAATGCCTATAATATTAAAATATATAGACATATAGATAGAAAATAATAGTTCTCATTTAAATGACACAATTTAATAAATATTCCTATTAAATATAATTATTCAAAAACAATCTTTATTCAAGTCACCCACACAATGTCTATCATTGTGTCTGCTTCTATTGCAAAATAATCACCCATTTCATCACAACCAGTAGAATCATGGCATAGTACTAGGACTGCAATCTGAGTACAATCCTGTTCCTCTCCACCCCTTTGGGAATTGTGCAGACATATCCTACCTTAAAGAACAATTCAAGCTGCATCAAATAAGAGTTGTTTGCACTCTATTAACTAGGGGGTTAGCCTGTAATGGTATGATACGTATGTTACCATATCAATTTAAGAATAAATGAATTGAAAATCTGAGAAACAGAAAGAAGATATAAAACTATCTATTTATTTGAATTATTCATGTAGTTTGCATGCTGAATACCTTTGATACATAAGAAAAGATTTTTTAACAAATATACAGCTTCCTATGGTGTTATATGTGTTACATTAATTAAGATAACTTTTTAAAATAGGTAATTGTGACAAACATCACTTATAAGCATTTCGTGTGATCCTCCTCTTTAGCCATCAAAAGACTTAATTTTCTTTGCATCGTGTGAAATTTAATATTTACGGGACTACTTTCTGCTGATCGGAGATTTCCGTATATACCCGATAACGAGTGTATCAGAACAAGTATTGGCTTTTTTTAAACCAATAGCAGTCATTTAGCTTTGAAATACCAGGAGCAGTTTGCTGCAACATTAATACAGGTTTTTACTTTATTTCCCCATATTTGTAATAATAAACTCCCGGGAATAAACTCTCATCAAGTGTGCAAATTCCTGTAAAAGCGTTTCGTATTCGAAGGCTTGTAACTTGGGGGAGTTCTTATCCTCGTAGATGTCTCCGACCCAGTATCCGAGTAGATGTCGAGAACTGGCTTGATAATGCTCGAATGTGCAATGGCTATATAAAATAAATAAAAAGAAAAAAATGAGTCTGATAGTACGCTAAACTTGCACTACTAGCCGCCTAAACGCAGCTGAAAAATTGTTTAATGACCAGAGTCTCTAGACACAGGTGTGTAAAATGACCCTGAGCGCGGGATTCTCTAGCCTGGGCCCAGTCGTCAAGATTTTGGCAATATTTTCAAATGCTAATATTCTAAAAAGTACAACATCAAAGGTATCGGTTGTCCGTTATTGATTTCGATTAATATTGACGCCTGGGGACATCGGTAGTGTTTCCCTTTGATAATCCGATAAGCCGTTTGATCTAATTATAGCCAGTTGCTTTAGTGTGACGTAATAAAGATGATAACGAGACATCGATAATCAGCTGATCATGGAAACTCCGCGTAAACACGTGAATTGAAGATGGAATTTTGCTTACTTGGTTCGAGACCGACTGAATGTTCAAACACACAGATGAAACTGAAGTGTCAAAAATATTGCGTAAATTCTTAGATCTCGGATTCTTTGTGTGTATCTCGAACGTGCGCATATTCGTATTAAATGCGTGACTCAGTACTAACAAATACACCAATGTTGGAAAACGCTGTTTCAATTTAATTAATCATGAAGCCAACTATCGTCCACAATGTGCATTCGACGATAGTGCAGAGGAAGGAATATCTGTAGTAATGATTGCCTTTCTATCTATCTTTTCACTGGAATTCCTGTTACTATTTATAGTTCAATAGAGTTATCCGATAGAGTTGTCGTTCTTGGCTTTACCCCTCAAAATTTGAGGAAAAATCCAGGTGGCGCTGTCGATGGAAATCAAAGTTCCCGAGGCTGTCATTTTTGACCAAGAAACGGAAAAATAAAAAAGGAGAAAAAATGACCAGACTGGAACCCAGGCTAGGGTTTCTCTTAAAATAAAACCAACAATACGATTTGTAAACGAGTCTGTGACATTTTGGCCCAAAGCAAGCTTGGCATTTAATCGGTCCATAAATTCGACCCCTCATAATTCGGTGACTGATGCGAAAAAAGCATTTAAGAGAACATTTAGCGCGTATGAGTATACACATTTTTCTACAGGTCTGGTCTACACACTCGGACACGCTCGAGAAAAGAGCTTGCCTGTTTTGCATCGAATTATCGATATATTGATTCTTTTCATGCGCGGATCCAGAAAGTTTTATCAGAGGGGGTCCAACTCTGCCACACTGACTATAATT
The DNA here is from genome assembly GCA_964019695.1 of Loripinus fragilis. Lineage (NCBI taxonomy): Eukaryota > Metazoa > Mollusca > Bivalvia > Lucinida > Lucinidae > Loripinus > Loripinus fragilis. The sequence continues at coordinate 98,933,322 of OZ026520.1, forward strand.
TAGGGGAGAGAGGATTCAAATACCACTAAAAGCGGGCCAACATTGGCCCGCCAGCGAAACGCCATTTAATAGATTGATAGCTCTGAGAATTTTGATAATTTCACGGTGGTCCTGACCCCCTGTCCCCCACCCTCTGGATCCGCGCATGTTTTTGAACACACAACTTATTTTGGGGGAGGAGTAGGTGGGGGTCTCGGTAATTCAGAAAACCTTGAATCCCTTACAAAGCAGAAGGAAGGCTCCATCGATTAAGAAAGTGTTTAGATGCTTTTTATAACGACTCCAGGGTAAGAAAACAAAATGTTTCTTGTCAAGAGGTAAGCCGGGTTAACCCACCCTTATTTTGGGAAATTGACAAACAGTGCTGATCCAGATTAGACGCCACATGGTTCGCCGTCTGATCAGGGTCGCCACAGTTTGCTAAACATAATGTTCTATTAAAATTTGAATAAACTTTACAAATACCGCCCAACAGCGGATGTGGACTGGTCCAATTCAGGACATTTCATAAGGCATAAATGGGAGATAAGAGACGTGTTGTATCCAAACAAAAAGTTTTATGATTTGAGCCGTGACATGTGATTTCCAACAATGTGGTATTTTGACAAGTGTAGACACAGACAAGCATGTGCAGCCTCCTGGTAAGCTTAGAAACTCCAAATGGTGTTCTGTCAGTAGCTTAACACTCATAGAATATCCAAGCGACAAGCAAAGGCTCTGATCAACGAGCCTATGCAGCCATTTTAATAGCTAAACGCTCCAAATGATTTTCGGTCTGTAACACTCATAGAGTATTGAAGCTTCTAGCAAAGTCTTTGATCAGACTGCGCGTTTCACAGGCAGGTCTGAGCCTTTGCTGGTCACACATACCACATTATTATTGGTCTGCACTGTTTGCGAAGGTTCCATTTTAGGCTCCTATAACTCTTTATCGTGTACTTTGGCAAACAGTAATGACCTAGATTTCATCAGGGTCTTCACTGTTTGCCTACTAGTAGACAAAACGATTTTCAGGAATAGAAATGCAAACTTTATTTGCAAATCGTAACACGTGACACCTCAATACCGTGACATATTTAAAAATAGACCATTCCAAGTTTAAAGTATCAAGCCAGAAGGAATAATCTATTAGTGCCTAAAGGGGTGGTAACATGTAGACACGGATCTAAACACAGTTTCGGTGATGTGTATTTTTAGAGACGTTACACGATTATATAAGGTCAGTACTGAGGTTTTAACCAGATGTGATTTTATTGCTCCGGGTATTGCAGACTTCCTGTTTCCAAAAGCCGTACCAAATGAAAAAACACATTCCTACTTGTGTACCGCAATGCTATGACGTCGAGAAAATATTAATCCTTTTCATTCTGGATGCCAGTAAATGTCTTCTTTGGCATACAGTGACGACTCAGATGTCTCAGCCACCGACACAACAGGCATTTTCGGACAGACTTTGAACTATATAAATTCATTTGTACTTAAATAAGTAACAGTGCCTCTTTTCTGTAGCGCGCGAACGGTGCGACGAACGGCAAATCGTCCCCTGAGAAAACTGAGATTGATTATATGAGGACAGCTAAGGTACAGATCAGCCTACACATTTGCACAAAATGGTTTGCAGCTTTACTGTTGGTATCCATGAAAATATTTCAAATTGAATTTGGAAGTATCCTAGCTGATCAGACCAGTTTGCCCCCTATACTGGTTGGAAACTCGATATGACCTTTTACCATGGTGTAGCTTAAAACCGATCGTACTACACGTCTGCTTCCGGAAATCGCCGAGTCAGCGTAGTAATATTTATGAAAGTGCGATGATATTTTTTATATCAATTTAATGTTTTGATTTTATTAAAAATCAAATTTATTAAAAAGTTAACTAGTTTCTATATATATTTAATCTTTTGGGTGCTGTAGTTGCTTTTTTATAGGAAATATAGCTCATTTTTAGACGCACTATCTTTTTGCTATTTCATCCCTTCGAAACCCCTCGTTTTACTATATGTTAGGTGCAAATCTGGGGTGTATTTCGCACGGAGACGTTTCCGTGATGTGTTTGCCTTTTACACTTATATTAGACAAAAATGCTAGCAAATATATGCAGGTGACTTAAGCAAACTTATTTTCAGATACATATTTTTCCAGAGTTAACTGTTGATGGTCTCAACTATTAATATATATACGTTGACTAGAGATTGGTTAAACATAGGGACTTGAGTTTTTGCATTGAGACCGTTCGTTGTTCGAGCTTAACCCTTAAAACGCCGACAAAAATGACGTCTGTTGTAGTCGCCTGCTGCACTAAATATTTGCTAACAGTATTGACCAAATCAAGTAAAAAGGCAAACAGTGTGGACCAAGACCAGACTGCTCAAATAGGAGTAGTCTGATCTGGGACTACACTGTTTGAACAAGAGGCTTCTAAAACATTTTTAGACAGAGGACAAGTTCAGACGGCATTTGTTGTGATCTAAGGATAAAGGATTTTTTGCATGAACAATTAATTTTACCAAACAAGTGATTGTTTTACATTCCAAATTCCCATCAAATAATACCACTGGGGTACATAAAAGAACCGTCTCAGTGAGACAATTTTCATTTGAATCTCCAATTATAAGTACAGTTGATGTCTTCTGGTTATATTTAACCTTTTCAGTTTGATGAGTATGGATTTGGTATTTTGAAGGGCTGTCAGTCAAAATATCTATAGAATGATGTGCTTTCAATCTCTGAAGATTTTTTAAAATTATTTTTAGCAAATATAACATACCCAGGTGAAATACCGCCTAAGGCGGCTTTTACTGGTGTGGCCATCGCCGGCTCTCCCTCCGATAAAACGACCAATCAAATGGCGAGTAGGTTGATTCCGATTTCGAGACTGGTTACGGTCGGCCGTGGCCGGCCGTATATATAAACTTTGTGCAATAAACCTGGTTACAAGACTCACAGATGAAGACGTCCGGGCGCAGTGCGGACAACAACCCCTACTTCAAACAGACTAGGGAACCTATTGGTCCACAGGGTGGACAAGTACTGGCGCAACCCAGGAAGCACAGGGTCAGAAGATGCAGCACGCTAAAGGTGGACCCTTAACGACGGTCTACTAGGCATTGCCGCGCTCAATGACTCAACAGGTCTGAGGCTATTTGTCCACAGGGTGGATAGTACTGGTAAAAACCAGGAAGCAATGGGTCCGAAAGGTGCCGTTTAGTTTTATGGTAGACCCCTAACGTAGGTCTACAAGCAAGAACGCAAGCAGACCCCTAACGTAGGTCTGCTGGCTGCTACCGAACTTGGTGACTATCAGGTCTGAGGCTTGTGGTGGATGTCTGGTCAGGTCTGAGGATCCCTTGTTGTAATCCCGCACCCACGCATGATACAAATACACGCCTCCATTGTGCTCCATAAAAGCGAGCTCCCCAGTCCCCATGAGCTCCACAAAGGAGTACACCCCCACACCAAACTCTTACACACTAGCAAGCCTACAATGGGCGGTTCCCTCGGAGATGTCGTTGACAATTAAGTGTCTGGGTGCAAATGGCGATGCTGAATGATTCCTTCCTCCTCAACCTTCCTACAGTCAACAAACGGATCAACTTGCTGCTCCAAAACAACGGTGGCTCAGTGATATCAGGAAAAAAGCGTATCACCAGTCGGAATTGACATGGGGATATCGCAATTACTTTTAGACGTCTGCTCAAAAACAAACAACTCTTTAAACGTTTCCTATATTTTAGGCCGAAATTAGCCGCAAACTCGAGGTAAAGCACGGGTACAGTGCTTGACCTACTTTTAGATCACATAGGAAACGTACAAAAAATGGACTGCAGAGAGTGTTCAATTCTTAATTTAGTTATGAAGGCCCTGCAGTCCATAAACGAACCTGAAATACTACTAAACCTGGTTACGGTCGGCCGTGGCCGGCCGTATATATAAACTTTGTGCAATAAACCAATCAAAACATGGTTTTGACCGAACCTTTATGCCGTGCTCTGGCTATTTTTTTATGCGCTGCTGAACAACGAGCGGGGTACCAAATATTGTGGGTTAACCTAAAGCGCGAAGCAAAACTGTCCGTGAATCTGTAGGGCTACCTATAGCGCGAGGCAAACCCGTTTGCGAGTTTGATCTGTTAGCATAACCGTCGTGTGGTCCATTGAAACACCCCAAACCACCCCAAACCTCCACCAAACCATTACCGTACATATAATGCGCGATTTTTTTTAGGACACTCACGGCCTCTTGGGGGGGGGGGCAACTTGCCCCCAGGCCCACCTGGGTCCTGCACTGGCATTGTGCAAGAATACATACAGTGATAGGGGTAAATGACCGCCAGTTTTTTTGAAAAGCTATTTCTACCTTGCTATTTGGTCAATATTTGTCATCAGGGTATTTTTGGGCTATAGCCGCGACCATGCTTCAAAGCAAGGTCCTGGCTATAGCCGTGCTACAGTCGTTCCGTTGAGGCTATCGCTGGCTAATAGCCGGGCGATAGCCACAAACTTGACGACGTTACTGCTTCGGTATGAATTTAGTCACTGAAACATTTCTTAAGTAGAGGAGCTTTTTAGTCATCAAATGAAAGGATACTAACAGATAAACGTCAAATACATAAATAAGCTGTATCGCAGACCTGCCAGTCAATATGAGGGTAATTCCACGATGACTAGCGAAGTCCATGACATCAATTTAATGTTTCTCGTATATCTTGATTTAAAGAAGTAGGGAACATTTCACTGGTAACATTTCGTCACATGAAACAGCTGACCCCTATCTAAAAAAGATTCATTTTTAATGAGTAAAATTCATCTTAATTGGAAAAGTTTTCCATGTGTTACTTACAAATGAACATTCTTTAACATACACTCAAAATGATTATTATGACTACTATCCAAGTGTTGCGTTTTTTATGACCGTCAGTAGTAATGGTAGGCACCTACCATTACTACTTCTGTCAGTATCTATAATACTAAATAAACGAATTACCGCATAAACTGAAAAATCGAGGTCATTTTCATGCTTGATTTCTTTACTGTTACTTTAAGATATTGCTTTCATTGATAATCTCGGTTAGGATGAGTTTTCATTTAGCATAGATTTAGAGAATTTTGGAATTAAGTGTGTTTTCTAAAAGAACTGCGCCCTCTGGCGAATGTTTCTATATTTAGTGTATGTCACGTTCATGGTCACGCGTCACTATTTTTAGATCGATTGGGTTTCCAATACAAACTGAATGGAGATGACCGAAGCGTTCCGAATTTTTGTGTATATGTCATATGTATATGTGTATTATGCTGTGTCAAGTCGGCCATATTATAAACAACAATGGGGAAAACGCCGCCAAACTCGCCAAAGAAAAAAAGATATGGCTGTAATTTTAAATAATCCCTTATCAAAACTGATTATTAGTCGTGGTAATCATCACACCTTTCTTCGACACGCGCTTAATAATCCTAAGTGTCAAGGTCGCTGCGCATAATGTACTGTTTACATCGATTGGCTTGGTCGTACCACTTATATCACGGTAGGCAATGACGCTATCAAATATTATTAGTAAAAGGCGCCTCGCTGAAGTTTTTCTGTGATTTTCTTGACGAGAAGAAATAAACATAACCGCATTTACAAGTATCAGCTTTTGTAAAAAGAAAATAAAAAAAAATCGTCGGTTCCGGGTCATTTCGGCCCATGGTCATTTTGGCCCAATAATCCCGTTTTGGTTCTTAGAAAAAAATAAATCTCACTCCTAAAAAATTTGGTAAAATTGGTCCGCGCGGTAAATGCGAGCAGAAAATAACCATTTTAAGGGCGTCGCGCGCAATCTCACTCTTTAAGATTTCAAAAAGTTGACAGGTATGCAAATAACGAAGTAAGAACTACACCAAAATCACCACCTTAGAACGGTCAGGTGCAAGCTACTGGTGAGGGCTTGAGGTTGAATTTGTTTTTAGCTCACCTTAGCAGCATATGTCAGCTTATAGGTAGGATGCCCATGGTCCGTTGTCGTCAACAATTTCAAACATCTTCTTCTTGGAAACCATTTGACCAATCAAAGACAAATTTTATGTGGAGCCTCTTTGGGTAGGGGGAACGAAAGTTTGTTTGTTGCATCTGGGTCACATGACCAAGATGGCCGCCACGCCCATATATGGTAAAAACCCTTCAAAAATCTTCTTCCCCGGAACCGGTGAACCAATTTCCACGAAACTTGGTATGTAGCAGTGGTGACTCTGCCCATCATACTTTGTTCAAATGATGACCTACGGTTGACCTTGACCAATTTTACAACAAGGTCAAATTTGTTAACTTAGGCTTTTCTACAGGAAAAAGTGAAAGCTGTTGATTTTTTCACAAATATTTCAGCCTCTGACCTGAAACCAACTGAAATAATGAAGAATTGTGAGTATTGAAGGCCGAGGTCATTTCTTGACCTTGGCTAAAGGTCATTTACGTATATGAAAATTAAAACTGGCTTTTCTCGGAAATTGATGGGCCAATCAAACCCAAATTTTATATGTTAGCTTTCAGGTACAAGCAGGGTTCCAGTTTGAGGGCAAATCGGCGAAATACTTCGCCCCAGACCGCTCCGTTTCGCCTATAATGGTCGTAAAAAGGGAAGTGTATTTCGGCATATGGAGGCGCGGTGGCTCAGTGGTAGAGCGTCGGACTCGGGACCTAGAGGCCCCGAGTTCGAACCCCACGACCGCTGTGTAGTGTCCTTGAGAAAGGCACTTTCACCTTCCCAAAGTACTAATAATACCCAGGAAGAAGTGGCTCCGTCTCAACATGACTGAAAAATTGTTTACCGGGACGTAAAACACCAATCAATCCAAACCATTTCGGCATCAGTGTTCCTTTTCAGGCCATTTTGGGGGGCGAAATTCGGCCCCACTCCCAAAGGCGAAACACCTCCTTTTTCCCAATTGGCACAGTAAAATTCCCAATCAGAAGTTGGAAGAAAAATAAGGAGAAAAAGTTTGTTTTTTAACCACGAAAAGTAACGACATTTCCAGGTTTGCCTTTGAAGAAGATAATTTGGTATACAAAAATTTCCTTAAATATTGTATTTCTTTGCATTTTGAGTGTGAAAACCACTCATTTATTGGTTTGGGCAGCTACCACTTAAAAAATTGCAGACTAATTTTTCCGACATTGTCCCTATTTTTGGACAGTACCAGTAACCAACACAACACTAAACTATAATAATCAGCAGACCTTAGTATAAACTTAAATTGACACTAGCTTTAAACAAGTACAGACTTTTGGGGGGGGGACTCACAAAACAGTAACAAAACAAACAGAACTTCTATAAAATAGTTAATTACTACCATTGATGGCAACTAGAGTTATGAAAGTTCAAGACACCTTTCTCTGACTCACGCTCAATAATCCTAAGTTTCAAGGTCGCTAAACAGCTTACATTGATAGGCTTGACGCAGTAGGCAATGACGCTATCAATAAAATCTGTTTAAAAAAGTGCATTGTTCAGAAATAAGAACCTGGATTTGAGCGATTTTTGGCATTGTTTGGAGGAAAACAAATATAGTAAAAGTCACCTCGCTGAAGATTTTTACACGGGTGGTAAACCTAGGAACTACCACGAAATTGTGTTAACGTAATTTTGTTCCCAAGCCACATCCGGGACACGTCGTGGTAGTGTCCAGGCCGAAAATTGGATAAAGAAAGGTTGGTGTCACTTTTATTTTTGTTTTATTTTACAACTAAGAACAAACGATGGTGAAATCCGACAATGTGGTTCCGTGTAAATATGTCTCAGCGTCCCCTCTAGCCCAAAATTTTGTTTGAAAAGTTATTTTCTTTCTTTTGGTACGTGTTTCCCCACTGAGCATCGGACCAACTTTCCCCAAAGTTCGAAGGATTTTAGCCCATATCTGTCAAATTGAATGGAATTTGATATCATTTGACGATGGAAATGATAAAAAGACTCTGAATAAACATTCCTGCACAGAAAAAAATCTGAGCATTTACTCGTAATCGATTCATGCCCCGTTCGTCCTGTGTGGTAGTTTCCAGCTCATCGTGGTAGTTAAAATGCTATCGTGGTAGTTTCCAAGACTTTATAGGATACGTTTCTGAAGTGTTACAAAACATTATAGTGGTTGTTTGTTTTGCATGATAACCCTCGAACTCGTCAATTAATTACCACAGTAAACAAATAAACCACATTTCAACACCATGAGGAAGCTAAGCTGAGGACTCGAGATTCAATGTGATGCTTGACAGGTGGAGACCATGCCCTGGACTGCCAAACAACACCTCTGGAAATCTAAAGCAAAAGAAGGTCATCAGTTGAGCCGTGGTGGACCAAGCAACAGACAAAATAAATGATATAAAAAATTGCGTCACTCGCTACGTTGTTCCATGTTCAGTCAGCTTAAAGATAAAATGGCAGGCTAAGACTACTGGCCCAAAGTATTGTTAGTACTTGCGCTTCGGAAAAAAGGGAAATATCCTCGGGTTGGGACACTTTTTATATACATGCGAGTGTGGCGATGAACGGGCATGTTATTTGATAATTAAAAAGCATGTTTATTCAAAAACAAAAAATGTGGATATCCCTTCTTTTCATTCTTCTCATCATTTCAATAGCCCACTAAAATTAAAATTCAGGCAGTCGTCATTTGTTATCTGACAAAAGGTTATTTGAAAAGGTCTTCGTATGAATAAGAGGAGTATTCAAGGTTCGGCCCGCACACCCTGTCTTTATAAAAATGAAGTAGCCCCTGAATAGTGGAAATCTGCTGATGCGAACTACTACTAAATTCCTACAAAGTCTTGGAAACTACCACGATAGCATTTTAACTACCACGATGAGCTGGAAACTACCACACAGGACGAACGGGGCATGAATCGTTTACGAGTAAATGCTCAGATTTTTTTTTCTGTGTAGAAATGTTTATTCAGGGTCTTTTTATCATTTCCATCGTCAAATGATATCAAATTCCATTCAATTTGACAGATATGGGCTAAAATCCTTCGAACTTTGGGGAAAGTTGGTCCGATGCTCAGTGGGAAAACACGTACCAAAAGAAAGAAAATAACTTTTCAAACAAAATTTTGGGCTAGAGGGGACGCTGAGACATACTTACACGGAACCACATTGTCGGATTTCACCATTGTTTGTTCTAAGTTGTAAAATAAAACAAAAATGAAAGTGACACCAACCTTTCTTTATCCAATTTTCGGCCTGGAAACTACCACGACGTGTCCCGGATGTGGCTTGGGAACAAAATTACGTTAACACAATTTCGTGGTAGTTCCTAGGTTTACCACCCGTGTTTTAGTGATTTTCAAGATGAGAAGATATAAGCATAATCATGTTTACAAGTATCAGCTTTTGTAAAAAAAATTAAAACTCGCCGGTTTCGGGTCATTTCGGCCCATACCTATTTGGGCCCATGGTCATTTCGGCGACTAGAATCGCCAATACAAGTTTCAGATTTCATAAAGCTGTGAAAAATTAACACACATGAAAGGGGGATACAAGTTTCAGCTTTTTTAAATGCAAAATAAAGGTAAATTGACAATCATGAAATATTTCCGCGCTTGCGTGGGCTCTTTTCTAGTAGAAACAAAAGAGGCCGAGTTACAGAGGTTATGCTGTGAATCGTAGTGTTTACAGAGACCTCATTTTTCGTCTCAACCCTTTATGCCCTAATGGATTCTTCATTCTGGTTTGATTCAATGAACTTGGGATGGTTCACTGTATATTTTGAGGGGCACATGTTAAAACTTTGTAAAAAATATTGTATTTCTTTCTCTGAAGATCGTTTTAGTTTTAGCAAACAGTGTAGACCCTGATGAAATGCTGCATTGTACATTATGCGACATTTCATCTGGGTATTCACTGTTTGCCTATGTACGCATTTAAGAGTCACTGGTATATTTAATAAAGGGTTATTAGAAAGAAAAACAAGGAACAATTAAAAATAACAAAGTATTTATTATTGCACATCGGTTTTAAATTATAACATTGCATAGCACAGCTTTATTTTTACAACAAACCATGTTAAGGTCTGTTTAACAAACCATGATGCATAAGGTTGAAAGTTACAAAACTGTTTGTTTCATACACATGTTGGTAAGGCAATGAAACTCTAATAGTGTCGTATAATAAATATAATCAAATATTCGTGCTCCTGTATCATTGAATTTATAATATTTGTAGTGATAAAGCAATGAAATGAAATGCTCGGCACAGCCTCGCATTTTATTTCGTTTTCCCCACCTCACTAAGTAAATCAATAATACATGACCACTTTTTTAGATTCTCAATGGGGATTATGAACAACAAACTGCTTGAAACTATGACAGGTATAAAATAGCAGGTACATTAAAGGGGACAGCAACCCATATGATAAGTACGAGGGTCATTTTTTATGTTCGTAGAATAGGGCTGTATCTCTACAAATATAGAATTTACGGTACCATATGTATATATATTTTGAAAGATCTAGCTTCTCTCTATCAACTGATATAAATTTTACATCATTAGCGCTTAGTTCGGCCAAGATATATAGCTTTGAATAGGGCATAGAAAGGACACTGGTCGAAATCAATGTCATTTTAACCACGCAGCAAGTCTAGCGATAAGGCGTACATTTTCCCTAGTTGACATGATTACAAACACCAAATTTTCAAATTGACCTATTGTTTTTGAAATTGGTGTAGTTTGGCAGCAAAATATGCATAGTAGGCAACAAAATATGTTTCAAAGCGATTCACCATTTATAATACCGTTTAAACGTGCACTTTCTACCCCCACCCCTCATTTAACGCCTTTATACTGGGTGCCGTTTAGACCAGATTTTGAGTAAATGCATTGTGAATTTAAGAAAAAAAATAAAAGTGCTAAAATGTTAAGGATATAAGTGCTCTTCATTTCCAAAACCTTACCGTATTCCTTCTGCGCATGCGTACGAAATACACCTAAAATTGTGACGTTTGTCATTGGAAAGATGAAACTGGTGTCTTTCAGTTCATTTTTAGATGCTTTGCCCCCCTAGACCCAAGATGCCCTTTACATATGTTGTAAATGTTTATAGCGACATGTCGTTGTCCAAAGGGCATCTTGGGTCTAGGGGGGCAAAGCATCTAAAAATGAACTGAAAGACACCAGTTTCATCTTTCCAATGACAAACGTCACAATTTAGGTGTATTTTGTACGCATGCGCAGAAAGAATACGGTAAGGTGTTGGAAATGAAGAGCACTTATTTCCTTAACAGTTTAGCACTTTTATTTTTAAAATTCGCTATACGTTAACTCAAAATCTGGTCTAAACGGCACCCAGTATAAAGGCGTTAAATGAGGGGTCGGGGTAGAAAGTGCACGTTTACACCGTATTGTAAATAGCGAATCGCTTTAAAACGTATTTTGTTGCCTACTATGCATACTTTACTGCCAAACTACACAATTTTTAAAAACATTAGGGCAATTTGAAAATTTGGTGTTTGTAATCATGTCAACTAGGGAAAATATACGCCTTATCGCTAGAAGTTCTTAGACGCTGTTAAGTTCAATTCGCTATGGTGATATAAGCATTTTGTCAAGCCATTTTTTCTTTTGCACCATCAAAATTAATTATTCAAACGCTAATCGTAGACATGTGCAGCAAAACTAAAAGCATGTCGTTTGCTCTTCTATAACAATTTTAAAACGCCGCTCTATATACCAAAATAATCACAGTCAAGTGCTAGTTATTATATCTGTTAAAATTACGATTATGAACAAATTTTAAAATTTCTTCTGTTTTTGCATAGCACATTATATACTCAATCATTCGTCAGCAGTTATATTGATGTATCAATTTAAGCGTGTAACTGGCAACTTCCGGTACTGGCATATCCCCATGTTATAAAAAGTGGGTGGGGTAAATCAAACCCACATAGAAAACACAATAACAATCGGATCTGCATAATTTTCTTATTGCAATGTATTTTCTAAATATAGTAACGCTCCATGACGTCATTTATGTACAAATTAAGGGATTTTAGCACCTCCTAGGCTATTTATTTTGCAGATTATTTCTAACAAAACAAAAGTATTAACTTTGTTTTGGGATGAAAGTTACCATTACACTTCCATCTACCATATAAACAAGAAAAGTTATAATACTACTTTATAGCTAACATATTAAGCCACATTCAAAAGTCCGTACCAAACTTCTACTTGTGTCAACTTTTAACAATAAAAGTTTATATGCCTTTCGTTCAATTTGCTGAGGTTCCAAACAAATCTTCCATATACAATAATTGCTGCGTATATGCTATAATGTTTATATAATATTGTAGCACGTGGTGTCCTTGATATGCAGCCAAATTTTCAGAAGCTGTGTATGGCTATGAACCTATTTTCATGCATTTGTTACAAACGTTCTGTCAGAGACTAAGTCCATAAATGTCGTATTTCTACCATATTTCTAGTGTGCGATATATAGGTATGTCTTTGCCTCTTAGAAGTAATTCAAGTAATGCATTTTGAAATAATTTTAGGTTGCATGTATAGATAAAAGCTCAATCTTTCCAAATATATAGACTTCGAGCTAAAAAAGGTCCTGCTCCCCCCCCCTAGGGAATTTCGCAGACATATCCTATCTTGAAGAAAATTTCAAGCCGCATCTTTTAAGAGATGTTTGCACTCTGTGCTCCGGGGCGTTAGTCTCTGACAGCCTGTTACATATGTTACTGTAACAAACTAAGGAAAAAATCAAAATGAAAGTTTGAGCTACAGAAAGAAGACATTAAACCATCTAATTATTCAAATTTCTTATGTATTTTGCAAGCTGGATGCCTAAGCTACATAAAAGCAGTATTTTTTAACAAAATTACAGCCTTCAATGGTGTTATATGCGTTACATAGATTAAATTTCCCTTTGAAAGTTGAAATCGTGACTAACATCATTCATTTTACAGACGATTTGTGCATTTTTACAAGTGGTTTTAATCTTAGTTTACTAAAATACTTCTTTGACTAATAGAAAAAACAAAGTTTGCTTTTCTATCTCAAATACATTGTTCTATATGAGCTATTAAACAACCCTACCCCCAATTTTAAGTATCCAATTTTGCTACTATTATTGAAGAAAAATATATGAAAATATTTGACGCTCGTGGGTATCTTACATTTTTGGCACTGTCTTGCTAATGCAATAAAGAATCATACATTTGCAAGTTTGACATCAGGATCAGAGCACTTATTAAAGTATGTAACGTATGTTACATAGCATAATGAATGAGCTAGGAAATTTTCTTGGAAGAAAGAGATGATATTCCAGAAAAATACCGTTTTTCACATGTTTTGCTATTAATCTCTAGCCTCTGGTGCCTTAGTCTTAGTCATTACAGTCATTGCTGATAACAAGCCCTTGGAATTGTGTTACCTATGTTATATAAAACCTTTTTAATCACATATTTCCTAATGTCTATAATATTAAAATATATAGACATATAGATAGAAAATAATAGTTTTCATTTAAATGACACATTTTGATAAATATTCCTATTAAATAAAATTATTCAAAAACAATCTTTATTCAAGTCACCCTCACAATGTCTATCATTGTGTCTGCTTCTATTGCAAAATATTCCCCCATTTCATCACAACCAGTAGAATCATGGCATTGTATTAGGACTGCAAACTGAGTGCAACCCTGTTCCTTTCCACCCCTTCGGGAATTGTGCAGACATATCCTACCTTAAAGAACAATTCAAGCTGCATCAAATTAGAGATGTTTGCACTCTATTAACTAGGGGGTTAGCCTGTAATGGTATGATACGTATGTTACCATATCAATTTAAGAATAAATGAATTGACAGTCTGAGAAACAGAAAGAAGACATAAAACTATCTATTTATTTGAATTATTCATGTAGTTTGCATGCTGAATACCTTTGATACATAAGAAAAGATTTTTTAACAAATATACAGCTTCCTATGGTGTTATATGTGTTACATTAATTAAGATTACTTTTTAAAATTGGTAATTGTGACAAACATCGCTTATAAGCATTTCGTGTGATCCTCCTCTTTAGCCATCAAAAGACTTAATTTTCTTTGTATGTGTGGCCAGTGCCAGCGTCAAACAACTTGACTCAGCCAAACTTGAATCCTTAGCATTCTTCAAAAGCAGAAACAGCATGTCAGTGTCATGGGATCAAACACCTGATTAAATATGGGTTTAATGCCATTTCACATATATGCATACAATGGAGTATGACTCTGGTATATATCTCTTCCTGTGAAGTGGCAAGAGCAATCTAACTGCAGCTGCCTCTGCATCCGTGCTAGTCAAATGATAACTTTGCTCTGATTTTGCAAAATCTATGTCTCTACCGTGTACCTCTAAGAATACTTTAAGATTTCTGACATTGGTCAAACAGAAATTTGATAGGCTGCTTTTTTGCATCATTTGCCATGGAACCTATCCAGTCTTTTGGTGCTCAAGTCCTCAGGTCTTAGATCAATAGTATTTTGCTGCGCTCAAAGAACTTTATAAGTTTTCTTTAGTTACATAGTTGACTCTTGATGGTTTTGGCAGACCGTCTGAAACAATTTCTGTTACACCTTGAAAGTTATCTGTTATAAGAGAAAGAATATGAAGTTGGACATTGCCATCAATTATGTTTGCAGTTGGTTGTTTTTATGTCAGTACATTGAAGCATGTCTTAAAATAATGTAAAACCTATGATTTTTCAGTTTTTGCAGCCATATCATTAGCTGTTGCATTCAAAAGAAGGAAAGAGGACTATAGGTAGAATGGAATAACCAGTAGTTCTATATTATGCTCTATGGAAGATTTATACAGAGTAAACAAGTTGATAAGGTGCCTCATGTATTGATCCATTGAAAACGCTTAAATTGTCAACACTTGCCTCTGACTGTGTTATCAAAAAGGATGTCACGACAATACCCTTGCTCATTTATTATGACGAGTTATATATGTTACATCCTTTAATAAGCGCTCTTATCTTAGAAACTTAGTGAATCATTGAATTGAAAGGGTCTAATTTGCGCTCTGTTCATCCTGCATTTCATTGCTTTACATGCTGTTATACATCTAGTTCGTTTATCTGAAGGGAAAGAGTTACCTCAGTTTCAGCACTTCAGAAGTACTAAGACTTTAATAAGTTTTTGAATGCTTGGGGAAAGATAATAAGTGCAGAGACATTATTAGATGAAAATATGTGGGTTTGCATGTATGGAAAGGCTACATTTATAAAAGTTAACCAGCTAAGATATGATTCTTTATCATAGAAATATCAAGGTACATCAGTCCAGGTACTCATTGCTCTGGCATAGTTTTCCTCCTTGTAAAGCTTATGTCTTTCTCCTACTTGCAGAGTATCACTTGAAACATACACTCAAAGAGCCAACTACTAGGAATTCATATCAGTTTCCGAATGTTCCAAGCCATAAATGGCAAAATTGGAAAGTTGATAATGGCTCATCAATTTTGAGTGGACTGGTGGTAAAATTGAATAACAGTAAATGATTGAAATATTGTGTGATGATTCTACTATTTGCTAGGAGGCATGTGATAATAATGATTACCACAGAAGCAGACAACGACAAACGTTTAACATGAGTGTTAAATCGATGAGAAATTGTTTGAACCATTTCATTTATTGTATTTTCTTGTAAAAATGTAAAACTATCTTTTCTATTTGTGGCTCTATATTTAGCATTATATGCACAGTATTAGGAAATGTGTCCAAAAGGTCATTGATAACATCTGTAACACCAGTCCATGGGCTTGATAATCAGAAATGAATATAAAAGTGTTTTGGCACCAAAGACTTATAAGTACACATTAAGTGTCCTGATCTTTAACTTAATGACATCTTGTAGATATACGAGCAAGACAGACTAAGAAAATGAAAAATATCCACACGCTGTAATTGCTTTCATATGTTTTACTTAAACGGTAATAACAAAATTCTCTTCTCTGTAAAACTGGGAGTAGGGCTGTGTATTAGCTCCTATAAGACAATATATTTAAGATAGAAAAGCAAACTTGGTTTTTCCTATTCATCAATTGAGTATATGTTTGTAAAACCTAATAAAACAGTTTGAAACCAAGTCATAGTAGTTGTTTAACTACATGACGATAGCCACGATTATAGCTTTTAAATTATAATTAGGTTCATGTAACGCACATAACACCACAGTTAGCCGTATTAATGTTAAACAGCTTCCATATGTAATAAAGACATCCATTATAAAGACTATAAGAATGTCAATTTATTAGATAGTTTTAATGTCTTGTTTTGGTAGCTCAAACATTCAAATTTCTTGTTCTCAAATTGATATAGTAACATATGTAACAAGCTGTTACAGGCTAACACCCCGACTTACAGAGTGCAAACATTTCTTATTAAATGCACCTTGAATGGTTACATAAGATGTAATTTGTTTGCAGAGTTCCAAAGGGGATTAGGATGGAGCAGGCCCTTACTCAGCTTGATGTCAAAATACTGTTTGATGGATTTACTTATCACGCTAACATATGTAACGCTCTCTGATCTTTAAAACTTGATGACAACTAGCAGATCTATAAGTCTTTATCATAGGAGCCAGTTTAAAATCCCTAAACAATGTAAGATATCCAACAGCTGCGAGTTTTTTTCACAATTTTAGCTCAAACTTTCAAACTAAATTTCCTTCATTTGATATAGTAACGCATGTAACACGCTGTTTGAGACTAATGCCCCAACATAGAGAGTGCAAACATCCCTTATTCAATGCAGCTTGAGTTGTACTATAAGAAGGAATATGTCTGCAAAATTCCCTCGAGGAGATTAAAACATTTTTAGGCATATCTTACGTAAAGACAATGAGCTTGCCCATTTATTACATCAGGTAACATATGTTACAGCCTCTGATATTAAAAATTTTGCAACAAACTTGCAGATTTGTGAGTCTTTTCATAAAAGCAAATAAATCCCAAACAATGAAACACTTTCATCAACTGCAAATATTTTTTAACTATTTTTACTTTAGTTTTAATACCAAACATTTCACCTTAAAACTGGGTAGGGGTAGGGTTGTTTAATTGCTTATTTCAGAAAAAATATTTTAGCTAGGGAAACAGACTTTAATTTTTCTGTTAGCCAATTGCATAAGCTAGTCAGACATGGTTAAAAACATTTTGCAAAACACACAGAGAGATTGTGAATGTAAATGATGATAGCCACACTTGCAAATTTTAATGGGTTATCTGATTTATGTAACGCATATGACACCTTAGGAAGCCGCAATTTTGTTCAAATGGCTGTCATACGTAGTTAAGATATCCAGTATGCAGACGATATGAATGATTTTTAAAAATAAATATTTTAATGTCTTTAATTTGTAGCCCAAACTTTCAATTTACTTTTTCTTAGTTTGATTAAGTAACGTATGTTACAGGCTCTTACAGACTAACGCCCCGGAGCACAGAGTGCAAACATCTCTTAAAAGACTCGGCTTTCAATTCTCTACAAGATAGGATATGTCTGCAAAATTCCCTAGGGGGGGGGAGCAAACCCATTCTCAGCCATCCGTCTAATATGCATGATGTATGCATTTACTTTCGCCGTTTACATTAAATCTACCTTTCTACGAACATAAAAAATGACCCTCGTAGGTTTAATAAGAAAGAGCTCTATGAACCATGAATTTTGATACAAGTATCATCAAAATAGGTTGAAAAATGGGGAAGTTATGGGTATTTATCGAATTCAATATCGCCAACATTTAACCGCCATTTTGAATATTAAATTAGTTTTCAGAATCTTTTCAACTGCTTAATTTTTAGTTATAAATACTATCACAGCATCTGTGTTTCAGCAGATGTGCAGCTTTATACGTAAGGAAAATGTTTTATTAAAGATAATAGCAAGTAATCCATTGGTCTGTCTTTTATTTTGATTACGCATATTAAATTAGGCTGTGTGACGGCACTAGGCCTACAATACGGCCGCTGCCATTACAGTCAATTTGCAAATATTCAAACGCCCACAACTTCTACGTTTTTCAACCGATTTCGATGAAAATGGTATCAAAATTCATGGTTTATTAACATTTTTCATATAAAAAATAGTAATTATCAGGGTTGCCGTCCCCTTTAACAACACGATTAGAACAAATCAATGACATTGACATGAAATGAGATCAGTTTCAAATGAATTCTCCAAAGTACGGAAACGAAGTCAGGACTGTAGATGAAAAGCAATCGGTTAAGTCCGGCACAATTCGAGAGTCGAATTAAGCCTCGGATATATGTGAAGCGCATTACTCGTAGTCCATCTTGCTAGCCGGAACTGGCGTAAGGAAAATCAATTCTGTAGCATGTGGGTTCGAATCCATTTTCTGATTACCTTAGAAGTTTAAACAGCAGAATAAATTAAGTTTATATATAGCGATATTTTATTGAGAAAAAAAAACATAAACTTCATTCATAACCGTTTATTCTTGATATTGTGTTGGCATGGTATCGGTGACGTCGGTGTCACGTTATCAAAATAGATCCTCTATGTACATCCGAGGTCTGATTCCACGGAGTTCCACGGAATTGGCCGATTTAGTTCCGATTTGATGAAAAGTTTATATTTCGTTATCATGGGCGGATCCAGAGGGGGCAGGAGTTTCAGACCCCATCCCCGGGTAAATCACAATTGGCTATAGGTTTCCTTAGAAATAGTGGTACGGGCACCTTGGAGAACAAATTGGACCCCCTTGGTCCAAATGCTTCTCGAGGAGGTTTGTACGTCTCATTGTGAAATACGTTGATGAATCTAAAAAGTTGCCAGGACCCACTGATGGATGGCATAGATATGTCACTTGGTCCGCACATGAGATTTTAGTACTTTATCATATCGGCAAGCAGCCAATGGTTAGACGAGTCTGAGCATATGGGCAGTCTCGTCAGAGCATTTGCTTCTTGCATACACACAGCATACACGTAGATTTTTTTCATTTGATTCTTCACGTCCCATCAACATTCTTTCAGTTATGTAGGGGCGGGTCTTCCTGGGTTGAAGCAGTACTAAGCTAGGATTAATGTATCTTGTTCAAGGACACAACGCAGTGACGCCGGTGAGGCTCGAACCTGCCGCCCCGCGATCTCGAGTCAAGCACTCTACCACTGAGCCACTGCGCTCCCTAACATGCACGTAGAGAATGACTCAGACCAAAATATAGATATCTAGCTTAGCTGGATGCGTTAGCATATTAGGCGTTTTAAAAGAGTGTTTTGTACATACAGTTTAGCCTTTACTGCAAATCACAAAAGTTACCAGACACATTAATCCTTGCTTAGTAAAATGTACTGGTTCAACCGAAAAAGATCCGTCCTGACATAACTGAAAAATTGTTGACTGTGACGTAAAGAATCAAATCAAACATACTAAAAAAGTCTATAGACTTTCTTCTTAATACCTTTTGTATAAAGAAGCTCATTATTTCTAAAGTGCTTGTAATTTTGTTGGTATGCATTTATATATACAAAGAAAATTATAAAACCTAAGTTTACAACATAAATCGGCTGCTTTTGTCGTCTGTTGAATTATTTAAGAAGAATCTTTCACATACAGCGTGGACTCGGATCAGTGCCATCTGATTTGTGTCCTTGATGTTTGCGTCTGTAC
Source organism: Loripinus fragilis (assembly GCA_964019695.1). Lineage (NCBI taxonomy): Eukaryota > Metazoa > Mollusca > Bivalvia > Lucinida > Lucinidae > Loripinus > Loripinus fragilis. The sequence continues at coordinate 98,952,964 of OZ026520.1, forward strand.
TGAAATTAATCAGTAATTTAAGAAAATTATTGCAGCAAATGACTTCAGCAGAGGACAGTTACAGATGCATTTGTTTGGTGATTTAACGGTTAAATCTATTCATGTTGCGCGAATAGTCAAACTGAATGTTTCCACTTAATTTTAAAACAAGGTTCTTGCAAAAGCTAAGAGGTAGAAAAGGACATTTTGATCGGACTGAAATGACTGAAATGACAATTGATTAATATATGGATATATACAGCGTATAATGGTGCTTTAAATCCAAGTAAGTAAGGGTGCAAAGATCAGGAATCGATAAAATCAAGTACCACATCTGACCCAGGATACCAATGGGAAAGTGACACTCTCACGGTTAGACACCACAAATTGGAGCCAAGAGGTCAGCTCATTCCCAGCAGGTGACCACAAGGCACATATACACTTTACAGTCATGTTAGGACATGTTCCTGTCTTCCTGGGTTGAACCAGTGTCAAGCATAGGAGAGTCTTGAAGAACACAATACAGCAAAACCTCTGCACAACGGTCACTCATAAATAGACAAAACAAAGATCTAAATGGCAAATGGTAGCTTAATGAAGGTCAAAAGTATTGCAAAATGCTTCCATTGGAGCATTCTGCAGTACTTTTGAGCTGCATTAAGCAACAATCTGTCTCTAAACTCAATTTTTGGTATTTTTGAATGGCCGCTTAAAACAGGTTTTACTGTATTTACCCTTTATGGACCATAGAGTGAGAAAACCTGTATTCCGGGATATCCTAAAACAGTGGAGCATTTTGCAATACTTTTGACCTGCAATTAGCAATAATTGGTATTGAAAGCCAAATTTTGGTATTTTTGAGAGTGGCCGTTTTACACAGGTTTTACTGTACAGTGCCTATGATGTCAGTCTCAAAGTGGCAACTCTCTAATTCCAAGTCTAGCATTCTATCACTGAGCCACTGTATCCCCTAGGATATAGACAGTCATTATAGAAATTTCAAAAGACTATATGTAGCAGTTCAGAAGATATCAAGGAATAGATTACCCAGATGTTCTAAAAGCAAAGATCAAATGAAATCAGTCATTGAATTACAGGAAATAATTGAGCCACGACACGTGATTTCCAACAATGTGGTATTTTGATAAGTGTAGACTCAGAGAAGCCTGTGCAGCCTCCCTTTAAGCTTAGAAACTCCAAATGATGTTTTGTCAGTAGCTTTACAGTCATAGAATATTAAAGCAACTATCAAAGGCTCTGATCAGACTGCATGTATGCGCAGGCTGTTCTGAGCTTTTGCTCTCTTCACATGTCATATGTACCCTATATGGGCCTGGGAGCGGAAAACCTGTATTCTGGGCTGTCTGACAAAGTGAGATTCAACCCAGACTGACCAAGTCATACAAAACCAGCCTGCTCAGCTACAGGGAGTAGCTAGAATTTCATTTGTAGCCAGGCTAGATGAAATACTTTCCAATAAGTGAATAACAAAGGCGCTGAACAGACTGTGTGGATGAAAAACCATATAGACAGGTTCTCTCGCGTTGATTCCCAAAAATAAAATTAATGTAACTCGACTTGACTCGAGAAAACCTGTCTTTGGGATAGTAAGACTCAAACTTGTCAGCTGAGCTGTCGAGACTAGCTTAAATATTGAAGCTTTACATGTACCAAGTTAATACTTATGTTACCAGTTACCATTCATATTAACTGCAGTGTTGCCTGATAAACGTTGTCTATCTCATGGCATGTGCCTTTATCAGGGCACGTCATTGTTGTATTTTTGAATGACAAAGCCAAATTGATTATTACGTCCTATTCGCTAGTTTGAAGATTGAATCAACTTGGTAAGCTGATAATTAGAATATCAGGTTCGCGTCTTTTGATATCAAGTTTGCCATGCTCGGCAAGCCTCGCGATGTCAACAAGCATTCTCAAGCCTTGCCTGGTAAACTTGATATCAAAAGATACTCAAGAAAAAAATCATCTGAAAATGTCGTCTGCTGAAGTCGTCTGCTGCAAATAACTGCCTAGCATTATTGACGAATTAAGTATAGAACCAAACAGGCTGGACCCAGAACAGACTGCTCCTATAGGAGCAGTCTGATCTGGGTCCACACTGTTTACCATAGGTGACAGGCCATGGCATTTTGGGTCTTATGGAGGTCCTGGTCGAAATTTGGGTTCTTACATTTTATGAAAGTCTAATATGTTTGAAGTACACAGGTAAAATATTAGACATGTTGAGTAAAATATCACAAAGTTATGAGCGTTTTAAACGAAATATTTGGCAGAATTTACTACACATGCAGTCACAAATACTTCAATGCTCAAGAACATACAGTGTACTTATGTAACAAACTACACTGACCCAAAATGAAAACTTTACACTTTATTTCTTTGAATAACTGTTTTGTTAGTATACATGTCGTTGTAAGATTTACGCATGCTTATCGAGACTTCGTCGCAGATAACGATTATGCAATTTTTATTCAGATTCCAGGTCTATTCAAGTGTCAACGCCTGAAAAACGTGTTTCGTACGCTGCACGTGCTGAGGAACAGGTGGGCCATTAACAGCTTTAAAACCGACAAGAAAACATTTGCAGCTGAGCCCTGGTAATAAAAAATAATTTATTGTTACAAAACGCTTCGATTTAGTGACGCCACGTCTTTCAAAAGATCAGAGAAACCACGTTATTGGCGTGCTCAAGGCGGGGTCTACGGTAAATGATATCTCACATCAATTTGGGTGCTCTAGACCGACTATTCATTATCTTATGAACCGGTTCAACAGAACTGGGTATGTCAGAGTTCGTGCAAATACCTGGTCGCGCAATTGTAACGGCGTTACGTCCTTATCGCGTAAACACGTAAACTCACCCACGTAATCGTTTTAAACGGAAATTATTATTGCTCGTCTTTTCGGGGTTCATGCTCTAAAGATAATTAGTCATTTCGTGCAAAATAACGGCCTGGCATTTTCCAGCATGACAACGCAAGGCCTCACACAACACGTAAATAACCACACAATTCTATGCTAAAAATTACGTCAACCTCTTGCCTTGAGCTGCTTCATCCCCGGATAAGAACCCCATAGAACATGTATAGGATGAATTGGGTCGGAGGGTCAGGTCCAATCATCAAATGGATGCGTTAAATGACTCCAATATGCACCTCTGTTAGCATTTCATACGTATCCCTAACGTGCCCATACAACGTTACGTAAATTAAATGTGGCGACGTTTTCTGCTAAGCATTCGTAAAAAATGAAGGTCACACTGGTTACTGATGATCTTTTTAACATCGCTTAAAGCACGCAGTCAGTAATTTCTTGTTTCCAAAATCTGTGTAACTGGTTTAATTGTTTTTAGAATTTTTCATTTTGACCCCTCTGAACTGAATTATTCATAAAAATGATGCAATTTATGTTTTTCATCCAATATTTTTTTCAGAGACATCGATAAGGCATTGAAGATTCCATGACCGAAAAAATTAACTCTGAAACTTAACTTATCATCAAAATATATACTTTTGAATACTATGTAAAGTTTTCATTTTGGGTCAGTGTATTAAGTGTTGAATCATTTTGTTGTAATCTTTGAAGTATTGTACAATACTTTTATTTTCTTTGATCACATGATAATTTGAAAAGCTGTCAACATATATCTTTCGGGCAGTACTAGTACTCGAACAAAGTATGTTTTTGGACACTGCATGGCTACTCACATTTCAACAACAGTGTTTTAATACCGTTTTGCATAGTGTATTTCATTGAAACATTATAATGCAAATTCTGGTGCACTTTAGATAATTTAGCAAATTCTAGGCGGACGCCGTTACGTTGAATTGCCATGATGCTCCTTTGATTATTTGACATCAGAACAAATTACGTTAGATCGCCGTCTTCTACTCCGTTCGCATTGAAATACGATTTTTACCGGAGAAAAAGTGTTGTCACTTATGATGCCTCAGTTAATATTGCCTTCCGATTTTTTTTCGATGCCCGTACGATGTCCAAATCATCCTTTCCATTCGGCTAACGCAGGGAGACCCAGTCATCATCGTACGGATTCACGGGCATCGTAGCCTCTACGATTTTCTTAACTCCGCACTCTGCTAAATTTTGAAAAAAATCGCGAGCCCGTAGCCCGTAGATACATCGCAGGTTGATCGCATGATCCCCGTACGGGCACCGCACGCTGATCGTGAGGACACCACAAGAATTTAGATAAAAATTTGATCGTAGGCTCTTGAGATAATCGTAGGGAGCTCGCAGGGACATCGTGCGATTTTTGAACGGATATCGTGAAGATTGCACTATGCCTGTGCGGTTTTCGTACAATCTCTGCAAAGTCTCTGTAAAGACTGCCCCGTTATGTCGCCGAAAGAAATCATGGGTGATCGAAAACTATAAACACCTACGTCGTAGCTAAGAGCCCTGGAAAACAGTACCAAAAATCGTAGCCAAATAAATCGTACAATGCCCATGGCAAATAAAACTGAAGGACAAGTAAGCTCGTGAAAAAAGGGCAAGACTTTAAAAATGATTCTGCGTGTAATCTTGAGAAATGCCTGAAGAAAATCAAGGTCTAAGAAAAATAAATGCTTTATTTGGGCACAGTTTGGTCTGAGTCTCTGCTGTTTGGCAGTTTCTCTTCGTGGATAATGGGCTAGTACACAGACTTTTGACATTTCTTGCATCGGCGAGCAGCGACTGCTCAGACGATTTTTTTTTTTATTTGATTCTTTACGTCCCGTCAACAATCTTTCAGTTAAACAGGGACGGGTTTTCATAGGTTGAACCAGTAGTAAGCTAGGATAAATATGTCTTGCTCAAAGACCACAACACAGTGACGCCGGTGAGGCTTGAACCTGCGGCCTCTCGGTCTCGAGTCAAGCACTCTACCACTGAGCCGAGGCGTTCCCTATTGCTCAGACGAGCCTCCGCATAATTATGCACAGTGTCGCAAGAGCATTCGCTGCCCGCATACACAAAGTTATGAAGGTTCAGTCCAAATTCATACCTCTAGCCCCACTAGGTACATGTGGCTAAATATGCATTTTTAAATTATGATAATATGAATCTTCGGTTGGTCCAAATAATTATAAGTCTACATGTACAGTGAAAACATCAATAAATCATTTATTCCGTGCATCTGCGCAGTCGAATTCGAACAACCTTTTGTACTACCTTTATTAATAACATGCGATCCGACAATCAAACAGTGAACATACTATGTACATGTGCATTCTTGTCTGAGTCTTCACGTTTGCTTTATAGCTGAGATCTAATTAGTTTTCAATTTAAAGTATTTGTTGCTGCAATGAAAACAGAGGAAATATACATGTATTTAAATTTGCGCATCTGCGAAATAAATATCAGGGTTCCCATTGACGCTAACGTTAACGTCACTAAAAAACGGTCATTTAATTGTGAATTTGGATTTAATGACTACCAAAGGGTACAATAACAACATACAACAGGAAGCTACGATTAAAATGTTTATTGCGTAAATCAATTTGCTTTCATTTGGTACTATTTTCATAATTGTAGCTTCTGTAGTTTTGCGACAATAATTTTTGCAAAAAGTCCAGAAAAAGATTGATTGTAACGGTGACGTAACAAGTTTGCGAATAATAATGTACGGTGAATACAGATGTCAAATGTCACACACACACACACACACGCACGCACGCACGCACGCACGCACGCACGCAATTTATCCAATTTGTTGTAATAATCATTTTAAGGCAACCCGACACATTAATGATTGGTGCTGAAATTCATATCAATCTGTGCATTTTACACAATCTGATCTGGATCAACAAATCGCTCTTCGATTACTGAAATTTTAACTTCTTTTGACGCATGAAGCTTTTACATGTAGAGTAAAACCAGTATGCTCACAGTAGCTACATGTATCTAGTGATGCTGCTGGTCTAATCTCTGGACTTGCCTTATCGTAGTGTTCCTTTGCGAGCAACGAAGGTTCTGATGAGAATATGCATTCGCACAGTCTTTACCTGAACCTTAGCTGCAAGCAGTATATCAAACTGACTCATATCAAGCCTGGTACATTGTAACTCATTATTTTAGCCAAATTTCGAGTCTTGATTCTCACACAAAAAAAAAATAAAAATATAAAAAATAGGCGTCTCAGAATCGTAGGTGCGGTGCATTCCTTAAGTAAGAACATCACAATTAATCCTAGATAAATTGTCTTATAAACAAAGCGCGTATTTGTAACTATGACTGTCACTACTGCCCTGCCGGCCAAAAGTGACAGCGGCGCCATGTTTTGTTTACACCATTATCAAGGACTTATAATCGATAGGTCACGGGTGTATTAATCCTATCCTGCGGATAGACTAATACACAAGTGATCTATCGATTGTCGCTAGATCAAGTAGAATGTACAAGTTATTATTTTACTTAGCAATTGTAAACACAATAATACGTCACCGTCACTCTTGGTTGGCACGACAGTAGGATAAATCAATAATAAAAAGCGATTAGTCCGTGTCAATACGCAAACTGATTGCGTAATGGTAGAAACCTTTGCTCATTGCTGAACGTAGCAGGTGTGCGCTTGTTAAATAACATGCGTCTCCATTAATTTATTGACGTTATTTAAAGTCGCGTTTTCTGCTGATGACGTCGTACCTCCACAAGCCCCAAAATCGCAGAGGCTTCTTAAACATTTCAGCAGACGAGAAAAGCAGACGAATTTTGTTGCAATTGGCGCATTAAGGGTTCATACTCTTTTGCCCTGCCAGTCCCTTCTGTTTGACTATTAAGGGGTTCATAAGGCAATAACTTTAAAACATTCGGTCCTAATAGATAATGCTACATGAAAGGACGCATGTGTCAGGAAAAATGAAAAAAAATATGAAGAAAATGGATGTAATGAGTGGTGTGTAAAGTAGTTCTGAAAGTTAGTTTATTCAAATTTGTCTACCTTATTTAAATTAACTATACATCCATGTATCTTGTATAATTCTGCTAGCTCATTGGGACTATTTTAAATGGTAATTCCTTTCATCTTGGCCTTGTATGGAAAATATCGTGACTAGGGCATAAACATGACTAGTCTGCTCAGTTATACTGGTCCCGAGGTTATAAAACTTTTTCCATGCTCAACTAAACTGAGCACAAAATTTATCCTGCTCTGAAATGTTAAAATGCCAACAATTGTTGGCATTTTAACATTTATTAGCATGATAAATACAACATCTGAGATACTTAAAGCAAGAAACTTTTTCATTTGTTGGCATTTGAGTTTTTGTGAGCAGTTGAAATAATTTCGATCTCAGTTGAGTTGAGCATGAAAAAAAGTTTATAACCTCGGGGCCTGGCTTGTTCCAGTTTATAGACTGTACACAAAATGGATGCTATCATAACTGTATAAAACTGCAATCTTGTCTGCGTACTTGTAATAATGTTGCTGGCAAACTAACAAAAAACTGAGCATGCATGACTAGAAAATTTAAAAAAATCACAGAACCCATGCATGCACGGATCCAGAGGGGGTGGGGCAGGGGGTCTGGACCCCCCCCCCCCCTACCTGTAAAATCACAAACATACAGGATTTCTTAGCAATACTGGTTCAGATTCCCTGAAAAAGTACATGCCAATCAAGCATTTAATGTCAGGCCATCATTCGCACGCCAGCAAAATGCCATTTAAATGGCGTTTTGCTGGCGGGCCAATGATTGCCCGCTTTTATTGGTATTTGGATCATCTTATCAACTAAAAAAACAAACGAACAAAGCTCAAAGTTGGACCCCCATTGAAAAAACTTTCTGAATCCGCGCATGCCATGGCACCACAAAAAAGAGAAAAGGAACACAAAAAATCCCAATCGTGAATAACACAAGCAAAGTAAGACAACCATCTCTCTCTCTCTCTTTCTTTCTCTCTTTGTCTCTCTCTCTCTTTCTCTCTCTCTCTCTCCCTCTCTCTCTCTTCTTGACCAGGTCTCTAGATGACAGAACATAATCAAACATTATATTTTATTATTTCTCAACCAAAATATATTTTGAGGGTACTCTAAAACCGTCTCAATGTTCTATTAAGCTCCAAAAAGAAACGTAAAAATGATAGGTTGACATATATAACAATTTTATGCTGATGTTAACCTTGAACTATGAAAATGATAAAACGTACTAAGATATGTTTAGCTTAAAAGTCACTGCCCATCAGATGAAAATAATCATTTGATCTGAGGGAAAAAGTAAAATTAGGAATTTTAAGCTGGAATTTAGGAATTATTAGCTGGAATTTAGGACTTATAAGCTAAAAACTAGTATAGCAGAGGTCTTAAGTCTTCCTCTTCTATATTGCTCAAAACAATTACACCTAAACAAATATACATTAAGGTAGTACCGGACTCACAGGCATATGTCCAAAAGTGTTTTATCTTTTAATATATTATAATATAGACTTATACTTATAATCTAAGACAAAAAAACAATACCTCACCGTTCTTTTTAAAAAGTTATTTGATGTCAAAAACTGCAAAATCGCAGGTTTTTGAAATAAACAAACACAGATTTTGTTAACAAATTAACAAGAAACGCAATACAGTTTTTTTCAGAACAAATACCACTCACACCAGAGATATAAATAAAAACAAAAAATAGTGAAATAACATGTATTTACACAATTTATTAAGCAAAATCCTAATTAAGTCAAACGAATAAATGCCAAAAAAAACATTGATATTCAAAATAAACATATCAGAGAATGTAACTGGAACAACAAAAAACATATTTTTACAAAGATATTTTCATGAAGAATCTAATGATTGATATGTGTCACCGTGCTCGTTTTTTTGTTTTGGTGACTTTTCTGATAAATCCTGAAAAAAATAAAGACTATAATAAGTGTTGTCTCCCCTTTCAACCATTTTTTTGTTTGTCTACGCCCTATTGTATATCACTGGGCGGATACATAGCTATTATTGATTAAGCACTGACAAATGGGCGTAGAAAATGACAAAAAAGATTTTGACCTAGCATATGTTACCCAGCACATTACATTATGATTCTCATTAAAGCAGCATGGCTATAGCATGTCTTGAGACTTTGATGCTTTCTTACACGTAGGATTTATGTAGATAAAAGCTAAAAATTATAGCTTTATTCCTGATGTATAGATCTAAATGTCATTTAAAGAATAAACTTACAAATATGCAATAAGAGGATAAAACATTCTTTTCCTTGTATTAATGTTTGGCAAGCCTGAATGTGATGTGTTGCAACCAGAACCACACAGCGGTGAGGCCTGCAACACATTATCGCACAAGGGCTTGATAAACGTTAATATACAGAAAGGAATGTTATATTGTCATTGTAATATATTATAGGACTTTTTGGGTACTGTAAAGGTGGCAACTTTAATTTTCATATCTGGGCGTGGTTCGGTTATTTCAACTGCTCAAGAATGGAAATCAGGTTCTATCCATTGGTTAAGCGTTTAAACGTTGCTTGAGCCGCGCAGGTCTGCGTGCGTTTCATGAAAGTCCTGTCCGTTAATGCACTGAACCCACATTTATTAACCCTTAACACAATCGTATGTTTTTATCGTCTATTGAAATATTATGAAGCCTCTTAAACAAGCAGTGTAGATCTAGAGCAGACTGCTCGTCCGGTCCCATACTTTCGTGGAGATTGATCATGAAATGATTTCTACGATCATTCTCCTCCCTTCCGCTGATTCATTCAAGAAGGGTTGTTCTTGAAAGCGAAAGTATGTGCACGAATTACTGGTTAACCGCTTGTTCAAGCCTGCCCAGGAAAAAGTGTGGTTAGGTGACAAACAAACAAAACCTAGAGCAGTCTGATCTGGGTCCACACTGTTTGCCTCTATACTAATGTTAAACAATAAACAAACACTTTCGAATGTAGTTATAACGCCTCTTTTTCAGATTTTACCTATGTCTAAAGTAGACTAATAAGGCAGTCATGAGGTGCCGCCTTTACAGTATTCAAAAAGTTCTAGAATACATTCCTTTCAAGCAAAAGCATTTCCAAAAAAAATGTCCACTGTAACATCGTGAAGCATACAACAAAACCACACCTTATAGGCGCAATCGAAAACATCAATACTATCGACGATTATAGACCAAAACTAGTTAGAATCATAGTTTTTTTTTATTACCATCACTCATCGAACAGGCGACACTTTGCAATCAAAATACTGTTTCTAGCGAGTTTTGATCCGCGTTCGTCAATGGTTAACAGTGTTTTCGATTGCTCACTATCCGGTGTGGAAACAAACTTTTTTTTCAACAGAAACATGACTGAAAAATGTAGATAACTCCTAGCTCTTGTTTCAGATTGTTTTGGTTACGTATTCATTGTATCAATACACATACCGGATAGGTGGCAATCAAAAACGTTGATGCTATCGACGAACGTAGATCAAATACCGTCAGAAACATACTTTTTGGATTGCAGTTTGTTTGCCTGACTGGCGACAAATGGAAAATTCTAGCGATTTGCGATCCACGTTCAATAATTGTTCAGAGCCTTCTCGATTGTCGCCTATCTGATGTAATAAAGTAACGTACGAGGGCTGTTCAAATATGAATGCAAGTAGCTTCATAACTTTCTTCACATATATGCTACGACAACATGCCATACATTTCTGGAAAGAACTATTTGTCGCCGTTAAAATGGCACCAAACATAAAGAAGCACTCACTATATTTCTCGAGTTACAGAAGCTTATATAAAGGCCATTCCTGTATACTGAAGTTTTTCTGAAGCAAATTGCCATACACTTTCGGTACATGTGCGGATATAGTGTCATATCTTTGTAAGTTCGAGACAAAATGGCACCAAATTTAAAATGCAAGTCTAGGGTACATTGACAATGTTGCTTGTAGAAAAAAAGTTTATATAATCCTGTTTTAATCTCGGGTAAACATGCACGTTTGTGACGTCATTAATTTTAAGATAAACGTCATTTTGAGTTGTCTGCTGGTGATGCAATATTGAACATCGTTGTGTCTTTTTATTTAAGTTTTGCTTAAAACATGCTTACTATGTCATAAGGAAGTTTTCAAAAAGCTCCGTCCTCTATTTACAGATTTATCACATTTTATATCTTTTTTCAAGCATTTTTCTGCTTCTTAATGACGTGTTTACACTATGTTCAATCTATCAAGTCCTCAAGACCAGGTGCGTAATTTTATTGTAAATAATGCCTAATTTTGGTAAAACTTTAAGTTAACGTTCAAATTTGGATAAAAACCGCAATGTCATGGCAACAAAATTAAGTATAAGTTCTATAACCCCTTCACTCAAGGCAGTTTTGACTTAATAAAAATGCATTTCGACGTTTAAAAATTACCCACTATCCTTCAATGATTTGTAGCAAGAACTCAGTATGAGCGATCAACATATTGTCTTTGAGTTTAAACTAGTTCAAATGTTGCTTCGTGCATTTTGTTAGAGAAAACTTTGAATGAAAACTGAAAGGTGATGTTTTGTTTACAATTTATTTGCAAACATAATGAGACTTTAGTGAAAACGATTCCATGTAGTTTAACAAAAACATGTCAGATTTTCGCAACTTTCACAGAATCATTACATAAGTATATGGGGATACTTCCTTAAAAAATTCAAGAAATTTCGCCGATTTATCGAAGAATTATATGCTCGTCTGTATCACTGGGATGTTCGAAGCATTGAGTTTGTTAGTATACCAAAGTGACCCTCATTCAAAGGGCTATAACTCGATAAGTATTCTCTATTTTTCTTTAGGTCTGGTGCCAGTTTAAAGCTGACATATAATCCTTTATAGAAACGTATACTTTTTTGTCGTAGCATATATGTGAGTAAAGTTATGAGGCTACTTGCATTCATATTTGAACAGCCCTCGTATCTTATGATAATTGAATATTTTGGTCATTTCTCAATAAAGCATAAGCGACGGTATCTTAACTCGCAGAGGATATCCGTGAGCAGGTTGAAATGGCAATTAAGCCCTTTGCAGTCATGTTTTATCGGAAATAAAGCCCGCGGTCAGTGATTGGTCAACGATCAACCAAAATATGACACATTATTAAATAAAATGTACAATTGTCAGCGATTGAAACACCTCAAGTTTCTATAGTAAACACTTATTATAAGGTATATAACAATAAAAGGGTGATACATTCTTCTGTCTATTAACGTTTGCCAAGCCCAAATGAGATAATGCATAGTAGCCTTAACCATGAAGCTGTGATGGCTGCACCAAGTGCGGATCCAGAGGGGGGGGGGGGGGCATGGGGTCCGGACCCCCTCTGGAAAATCACAAATTAAATGGGTTTCTATAGGGAATAAGCAATTGGACACCTCCTGGAAAAAGTTGGACCCCCTGGAAAAAATTGGACCCCATCTGGAGCCTTGAAAAACGATAGATTTCTTTGAAATTGACCATTTGACTTCTGTAAAATAAGCTGAGGACTAAAAAAGTTATTGTCAGAGCTTTTTTGTCAGACTGACCTGGACCCTCCCCCCCCCTGATGAAAATTCCTGGACCCGCGCATCTGTACCATGCTTGCCAACCGTTAATATACAGAAAATAATGTTATATTGTCATATATCTTCCTTTCAGGCACATGCAGTTCCAATTAATTTTATTAAAATGTATGCAGAAATGTCCATTTCATCATCATGAAACATGCAACGAAACAAAATAATTTTTTCAACAGAAACATTAAATAACTCCTAGCCCTTATATCAGATTGTTTTGGCTACGTCTTCAGTATATCAAAAACACACTAGATGGGCGGCAATCGAAAACGTTAATGCTATCGACGAACGTAGATAATATTGTAAGTAACAGAATTTTGGATTGTTGTTTGTAGTCCGATAGGCAACAAATGGCAATCACAAACACTGTTTCGAGCAATTTGTTATCAGCATTCATCGATTGTTTAGACTGTTTTTTATTGCTGCCTATCCGGTTTGATAAGGTAGTTGAAATAGTTACGTCATTTCTCCATAAAACATTGGTGACCATGTACCTCTATGGGACCTAAAACATGAGAATGTCACATACAAGGCATGTGCACGTCTACAACCCCCCCCCCCCTTTTGGGGTGGGGTGGGTCTTAGGTTAGTGGCAGCATGCAGAAATAGCAACCGAGACATGTATATAGTATGTATATTTATGCGGTCCACAACTTTTAACCATCAAAATACTGAATGACTTCATACTCTGGGTGATGTTTTAAAAGCTAATACTTGCATTCCTTCTTTTTGTGAAAGCAAAATACTTACATAATTACGTTTCAAGCATCAAAGAGTTGTCAGGGGAGAATAATATCTACCGTCTTAGAAAATAAGTATTCTCTTTTAAAAACAAGATTCAGGAACGATAACTCTTACACTTTTACTTTTAAGTAAAAGTAAGGTTATCTTTTGACATGGGTCCCGCACTACCTTAAATGAAAACATATCAAAAATTTGTTTAACATTAAAATATCACTACAAAACAAAAACAGAAGAAATAAGCAATATAATATATTTGATTAAAATTGACTGTACAATGTTTGTTGCTGTGACACCATCAAAATACATGAAATGATAAAAAAACTGAGGAAAGTCTATTTCATATTTACATGTTGCTACATAACTAAAAAGGAGAAATAACAACAATATAACAAATTTGATGGAAATTGGCTGTAAAATGGTGCGTTTGAAACCATAACAATACATTAAATAAACAACTGAAACAAAATATGCTAAGTATTCACATACTGCTTTAATACAAACCAGGAGAAATTTACACCAACATAATATATTTGATAAAGTGGCTGTGGAATGGTGTAGTTGACATAAGAGAGGAACATGCAATGATAAAGATAAATTTCTATTTTACAATCCAAAATAGAGTATTTTTCTGTACAAATGGATTATATCAAAGCCTTGAGGGACATAACAAACAATCACATAATGGTAGCACCATAACAGTTCTTACTGCACACTAGAAACTTAAGTTTATAGAAACATTAACATGTGAATTTGTTCACCCCCCTTACGTAGCACAGACGTTGACGTTCAGGCTATTGATGCTATCATCAATTCTGAGAATCAAATTTGTTAAATAAATTAAGGATAGTAAATAAGGTTGCAAAGATCAGGAATCGATACAATCAAGTACCACACCTGACCCAGGATACCAATGGGAAAGTAACAAACTCACAGAAGACACCACAAACGAGAGCCAAGAGGTCAGCCCTTTCCCAGCAGGTGACCACGAAGCACATATAAACAGACGCGCACAAAACATAGCAAACACAAGACAGAACAAAAACATAAAAGATCCACAAAAGAAGTACCGCCTTGGAACGGTCAGTAAAATATTTTACTGGAGGGCTTAAACCGGTTTAACGGCGCCAACCTCACCCTTAATTCAGATGTGGATCAAGACACATAGATATTTGGTTTGCATGAAAGACCCCTAACTTATCAATGCATCATCTCCTAAAACATATATCAGATTTCATAAAAAAAAACAATAAATTTGAATTATAATTTTTCATCAAGACATATTCGAAAAAAAACTTAAGTTTCTAGTTACTCTAAGTATATTTGAAGAATGCTTATGATTTACATATATTGCGAATGCCTTGAACTAAATGCTCAATGGTTTTTATCTGTGTGGTCTCTATTTTATATAGTAACACATTGGGTGCAGAACTTTAAAATATTTTTTCTTATTTCTACAAAAAAGCATATGTTGTGGGTGTTCAAAAGAACTTTCTTAACCAATATAAGCATAGAGTCGTTTTTGTGGGACATATGCAGGCAGTGCAGACCCAAATCAGACGCCACAGAATGTGGCGTCTGATCAGGGTCTCCACTGTTTGCACACTGAATGTTCTATTATAATAAAATTAAAAATTAGAAAAAAATACCAACAACACTTAAAACAGAAATGGACTGATCCAACTGATAATAGTGAAATTTTCCATTTGGCTTAAGTGGGTTAATGAAACTTAAGTTTGGACTGATAAGTAAGACATTAATTTCAATTTTATACACAACTTTTTGCTATACTGAACATATATAGTAAAGATTAATCAATTGTGAAGCTGTTGTTTCATCAGCTCTATCCTACAATGTGGTGAGGTTGTATTTTGCCTAATATCACTTCTAATATATACAGTATATAATAAGAAAAAAACATGCATTTATAAGTAATAACTACTGGCATCACTAGGAGTCATACACCATTATCATTTCATATTTTAAATAGTCAGAAGAACGCTATAAAATAATACATCACACAACTTATACCAATACCAAAACAAATGGTATCTGTCTATTTCTGAAGTATTTGTATTATCCAGATTGAGGCGGTTGTTTTGAGCACACAAAACATATATTTAAACGAACGAGTGAGAAAATATTAGCAATAGTATGCTCAAACATTTGTCTTACCTAGTCTATCAATTTCTCTTTCAAGATGTGTTTCCATTATTTTTGGAACACTGTCACTGATTTCCGTTCCTTTCTTGTCATATTCAGTCAATGTTCAGTCAGTATTATGGCACATTCATGACATTTAATCACTTTCTATCAAGATGTTCTTCCATAAGTCTGTCTTTTGTCACGGAATTCCTTTCTCTTCTTCTCATATTCAGCCCATATTCTGGCGTCGTTGACCATTCCAGGATTCCAAAAGGCTACACATCCAAACAACGAATCTAAATAATGATAAAAAGTAAGTGTGTATGATCATGAAATACCACAATTACACACTGCAGACTAACCCACTGCACCGCGAGGAAGAGCCTAAGAAAACTAACAGTCGCAAACATCAGGAAGACAATTAGAGCAACGTAACATGCTCTCTCTCTCTCTCTTTCTTGTCACGATAATTGCAAAACAAAGAAACACAACAAAAATGGGAGGTGTATAAAACAACAACAACAGAACCATCACGTTAGAATGGACAGCAGCCAAAGCCACTGGAGGGAGGCTTAAATGCTTTTTACTAGGGCAAAATCTTCGCCCTAGATTATGTTGTTATTAAAACACAAAAATTGTTTAGCTTGTATGAAGACTTCCTAACTAATGCAAAGCATCATCAAAGAGAAACAATCTGCTAAAATTTACACAGGCAAAACTTAGTCAATGACAAATGGTATTCATGATGATTTCAGGTGTTTTGCTAAATACCAAAAGTCTTGCTTTGTTTAATTATTAACTAGATTATTTTTCTTTTGAATATATTGACAATACCATATAAGTTGTTTGTTATGTTTCATTAGAGTTATTCTTTAACAAATCACGTACAGTTATCTGATGGGAATATAATTATATAATTTATATGCATCTCTTCAATGATAGTTTTGGTCAGATTGGATATTTCCTGTGCAATACTATTTAGGCGCTCACTGGTGTCTCATAAACAAACACTTAGGGATATGATAGGTTTCTCAAGTGTATATGTCAGGTTCAACTTACTTTTCTTGGCCTCTTCACCAGGTAAATGTCTAAAGCCCAATCCACCACTAAGAACCACATTAAGTTTACTAAAACCTACAATAAGTTAGAAAAATTATACGAATATATGTGTGTAATATTCAAATTAACAATGTGTGTCCAATGCCGTTAATAAGTGGCCTCCTTACACATCTAACACAATGGCATGTGACCCAATAAATACTGCAAAACACTTTATGCTTGCGTCATCAATTTCTGCACTTTTGAATACTGGCCTAATATATTTTAACGATCATATAATTCTAAGATCTCCACAAATATTTTGTATTTTCATAGAGGCTACCCTTAGAGTAAAGAATTGGCTCCCTGCATCTTTCATTTATGTGTAGCTCCTTTCATTGGAAGTGCTCCAACTTAATAAAGCTAATACTTCTGATACCAAAGCCGTGTTTTTAGACTTGCAATTGTAAATTTCTAATGACATTATTCTACCAAAATTTATGATAAACGTGACGACTTTGATTTTGAAATTGTAGATTTCCCATTTTTGATGACGATGTTCCTCGCTCTACATCCTATGGAGTCTATATCTCTCAACTCATTTGTTTTGCTAGAGCATCTAGCCATTTTGCTGACTTCAACACTCACAATTAATTGTTAACTCAGAAACTTCTTAGACAAGGCTATTGGTATCATAAACTTCACAAAACCTTTTACTTAATTTTATAGACGATTCTTTGATTTGATATCTAAACTCCAAATTGGACTTAAATCTCTCTTGGGCCAAGGACTTTCTGAACCTGAATTCTACGGTGACTTGGTGTATAAATTGAAGAAGATTGTTGGCTCTAATAATTTTTCAGCGCAGGTCATTAAAATAATTTCCCATTATAAAAAGATTGGCTATAACTGATCAGACCTAATAGATGACCATGCTGATTTGAGTATTTTCCTGATCATACTTTATTACTTATTGCTGATTGCACATGTTTCAGTGAAAGCTATTTTGATGAGGTCATAAAAGCAGGTATATCAAATGAAACTGGCAGTTTGCATAGCGAAAGATTTTTTGCAGTTATTTTGTATATTTTTCATATACAATAAAAAATACCCATTATATATAGTAGATTAATGGAAAAAGATTTTTGAGAGCTTTAAGTTTTGGTTTTCAATGCTTTGGCGACCAACAAATAATCTGGAAAAACAGATCATTCAGAAAAAGAGAGAACCTTTAATATTAGAAAACAACAGACTCGGTTTTATTGAGTCTGTTCATGAGAACTAATGGAAAGTGCAACACTTTGCACACCCCCTAGCACCGACTTAAGCAGTATACTGCTTTCCTTTAGAATCCAATATTCCCAAAATACCTGAATATATGAAAAATATCAACACTATATTGATGCACGAGGAGACTTTTTACCAACTGCATACAGAAACAATGACAGTTGTTTCGACCTCTAAATAATCCGTAAAACTGATTCTTCAGAAATAGAGAGAACCTACACAATTAGAAAACAGCAGATTCTGTTTTATTGAGTCTGTTCATGAGAACTAATGGAAAGTGCAACAATTCTCACGCACTGTAGCACCGGCTTAAGCAGCATTCTGCTTTCCTTTAGAACCCAATATTCCAAAAGGACCAGAATTTACAAAATATCAACACTTTATCGTTGCACGGGGAGAAGTTTTACCAAACGCTAAGCAATCTTGCACAAATGTGTAAAAAACATATCATTTACTGCTTGTATACTCAAAGAATGGAAGTACTCAGGCACAGTCAAAATGCCATATGCTTCTAACCATATTAGATAATTGTGCATTTATACATAGAGAGAGAGACATATTTTATGAGTATCATTATGTCATGGGGTAAAGTGAGTATGGCAAGGAAATGCAACAATGGAAGACCACAGACCAATCCACAACTATGTCTAATTTAACTTCTATTTCTAATTATAAGTAGCAATAAATAATCCTAGAGCTGCAATGTACAGAATAGATGTTTCTCCAACATAAGTGCATGGACTGACAAGTAAACAGGTAGATTTATTTCTGGTTTCTAACTGGGGAATAAGAAAAATCATTTCGCGATATAGCATGAAAAGCGTAAACAAGCTATACAGGTAGGGTAGGCGGCAATCGAAAACGTCAATACTATCGACGAACGAAGATCAAAAATCGTTAGAAATAGTTTTCGATTGCCATTTGTCACCTGATGGCGACAAATGGCAATAGAAAACACTGTTTCTAGTGATTTTTGATCCACCTTCTTCGATGTTTAGAGCGTTTTCGATTGCTGCTTGCCAGGTGTGATATTACTATTTTGATTTAATAGCTAAGATTAATAGTCTTTGGAGATAAAGTGCAAACAAACTTGACGGTGTATTGGCAATGGAATATAATGTGAAAAGTTAACTTAACAAATATGAACCTTGCCGCGAGAAAAACTGTATTGGGAGTTTCGAACAAGGTGAGACATTTCATGTGTACTCATCTACAGAGACTAGCTAGAGTATTGAAATTTTGCTTCTAGAAAGTGTAGATGTGATACTTTCCAGTTTTAAAGTGAAATAACAAAGGTGCTGATCAGACTGCGCGTATGCGCTGGCTGGTCTACACCTTAGTCGTTTGCAAACTTTATGTTTTTTCTTATGTCGAGGCCAATGCACGCCTCTAGCTAAGAGTGCATACTGGAAAATTGTTTTTCTTATTTCTCAACCAAAACATATGTTGTTGGGACTCAAAAGAACTGTCTCAATTTGTTGCACCCAAAACACGTGTTTAAATTGATGGTCAAGGAAATAAATGCAATTTAAGGTGCACAAATTATCCTTATCTGGACTTATGCAATCTTTTGATTTTATGTGCAAATTAAATGAAATTTACCATAATCTTTTACATGTACAAGACATCTGACAGAGCGAACATATCGATGCACTATAGTTATAGGCTCAAGTTTTGTGAAGTCCACCAGTGCTATGTAACCAGCATGTGTGCCAACCCATATTGTATGGTTTTTCGTTGTGCATGCAAGGGCAGTAACTCTAGCATCTGTCTTTGGTATCCTGCAATAAAGTTAAATTTTGTTTGTTTGTGTTGATGGTTTATGTCTCTGTCCAATGGCGTAGCCAGAACGCTGAAACAATTACGCACATCAAGGGGAGACTACAGGAACAAGCAGTGACTATCTTCAATTGTGTCCCTTTTCAAAATGGGAACTCCTCTTGAAGGAAAGAATTTGCTTTCAGAGGGAGCGAATTCTTTCCTTTAAGAGCAGTTCCTATTGGTATGGAAAATCACTTTCACCACATTGGGTAACCTCCCTTGAATGTTACTATTTCCATTACACACGTACCTAACTGCTTAATGGGAACTACGCCAATGTCTAAGACAATTATTTGTTCAGTCATATGAGTATGATTTCATGTCAACCTTCGTTGAACCAGTACACAGCAATGGATTAAGTGTCTAATTCAATGACACAACACAGTGACACAGTTGAGTCTCAAACTAGCAACGTTTAAATCCCTAGTCAAGCGCTCTACCAATTCAGTCTGCTCACTGCTCTACGCAATAAAGTTAAACTGACGCTACCAAGCAAAATCTATTCTTATCTGAGCCCTTTTCATTCTAGATGTCTGCAAACAGGTACTTTGGCAAACAATGAAGACCAAGATTAAATTCCACTTTAAACTGTTTGCTTGATTTAAAACAAATCTTCAGGGACATATATACACTGGCAAAAGTTCTAATTGGTCATTTTTATGAATTAATTATCCTTTATATTTGATTTTTTGAAAAATGTACGAAAGATATAAGCTTAAAAATTTGTATATTTAATGCTCAGACCGTAATTAATCATTTACTGTATCAATGATTGATGTATTATTTTTAAAAGTGTCACACTTTATTATTGACTAATTAAATAAAACACAGATGGCCAATCAGAAATTTTGTTCAGTGTACAATAAAAAGGTCTAACTGTGACTGCTTGAAATACAAAATGGACAAACCCATGCTTATTGTATGTGATAATCAATCAGAGTAAAAAGTGGTTATATTTGTTTTGTTACTTCTTACCATATTTTGGGCCTCGTTGCGAGAAAACCTGTCTTCGAGGGTTTGCAAACAACACAAGCGCAGCCCAGCCTGCGCATCTACGCAGTCTGATCAGCGCCTTTGTTTTTCGCTTTTTGGAAAGTATTATATGTAAACTTGCTACAGATGAAATTGCAATTTTCTAGCTAGTCTCTGTAGCTGAGGAGATTACTTTGAAACTCGCTTTGTGGGACACCCTAAGACAGGGTTTCTCGCGACAAGGCCCATTTATTCTTAACTTAAATAAGACCTTCTGACTACCATATAAGGCAAGTTAAATTTTGCGCTGGATTGTCCAATACCAATCAGTTTACTCCTCTACAGTTTATTGTACACTACTTAGTCAAGTTTGTCAGGTCGATTATGTATGTTATTTGGTTAATATGGTAGATATATAGTTTCACTGACAGCTGGCAACGCAAACAAATGCAAATTACAAAATGTAATGAATGCCTACGAGCTTGTAAAATATTTCAGAAATACCAATTCATTCGTGGTTGGACCAATGAAGATATACAACAGCAAAGATAATACAAAGACATACAATGTACAAAGGGGATGTTTCTTTTTTTCAGTTTTGTTTATGCAAAAGATCTGCCTGTCATTGGTCTACATTCTGTTTGACCCTTTTGTGCTTTAATATATCGTCATTTGTCAAAACATACAACCAAATTTCAAATGAGCATTACTACAACTGGTCATGAGAAAGTTCTCGGACAAGTGCTATTAAATCATAATGCATTTATCAATTGCAATAAAAAATCACAAAACTTAACTGTTATTCTTGCAAGTTTACTAAGATTCAATAATCTTGCTATTGAATGTGTAAATATTGCGCGACTGTATTTAAATTGTGCTTAAACCAGTTATCAAAAAAGCAATTAAAGCTAGAAGAGTTGAATAGGGACAGATATAATACTATAACAAAGATTTTTTCATGCATGTAAAATTCAATTAATGACTTATCTTCCACAAAATGAGGACTAAAAACTCCTAATGGTACTTTGTCAAACAGTACATTGGTATTTCATGAACTGAAGGTCTGCATTTTTTGGTAAAACATAATCGATATTCAGTGAAAGAAATGTAATATCTGTTGTACCTGTTACCCCTCAATCCATACAATGGACCGTCATGACTTAAATCCATTTGTCAAAAAAAGAGTTAAAACAACAAATCAGTTGATGAAACATGTACCACTGCCATGATAACAAAGTAGTGAACAGTGCATAGATGGTTGTAATGTGGATTAATTAAATTAACCTTTGTATCCAGGAAACCATTAAAGGAGTACTTTCACAAACAGTGAAAACCCAGAAGAGAGGCAGAAGCTTGCTGCATTTATTCAGGGTCAACACTGTTTGTAAGGTTAAAAATCTTTAAAAAATACATTTTTTAAAAATATAACCTTGCACCCCTAGATATATGCAATTAACCCTCCCAAGTGTATTGCATCAAACCAGAAGGAAGAATCCAATAGCTTACAAAGGGTTGAAGAAATAAAAAAAATCTTACCCAAACAAGGAATCCATGGAGAAAACATCTCGTATCCTCTCTTTAGTTGAGTCCCAGATTTCCACAACTGGAGAATTCATTCTTGAGAACAAAATAGCACCTTTTGTAACGGTTACACTGTATATGGGCGCTGTTGATCGTGACCTTTGAATAAAAACAAATATAAGTGCTCAACTTTTATTACTATGCTTGCCAAGGCTTACCGATAGCATAACATTATATTTTAGACTTATAAAAGTCTGTATTGTATGGTATTACAGTGTTTCAAACTTTTTTTTATTTTTCTAATTAGGGGCATTCCTGGGACTTTTTGGAATACACACTCTTTATGGATTCTGGTGGTACTCCTCCTATAGGTGGACAGGGGCGAAGCGCTGTGGTGGAAAATGGTTTTAGAGTGTTTCACATGGCTAAAATAAGCGAATTTATACCACCCTTACCAACTTTAGCACGAAATATTTCGTGATGTGCAAGGTCTACACTGATGTAGGTGGTATAAATTAGTTATACCATGTGTGTCCACCTGTACGTAAGATAATCCACTCGCTAAAGCTCGTGGATTATCTCCACGTACAGGCGGACAACCCATGGTATAAATCTTACAACACTACTAATTGTATTTTCTTCCAAACTTCCTAAGAATCAGCTAGAAACAGTATACTTGTAGCGCCAAGTTGTAAGTATGTGCGCCTTTGTGCACATGTAGGTACACCCCTGCTAGTCAATGGCCAGCACCACAATTTTTGTCCTAGATATCAGATATACATTGCTTAACTAATTACACATACTTTAATACTCATATACACACACTTTTATTAATAAACATATTAAGTCTTTGCATGCTGTGTAAGTTTACTGTGCATGCTTTTTGTCTGTGAATGTTTTGAAAAAACCGCCAGAGTGTCAAACAACCTGACATTTTGTCCGTGTTATATTAGAAAGTTAAAGATATATAATACAGCTAGCATTGAGTACTTTTTCTTGTTGTCATCATGTTTGTTGTTGTGTTTGTGTTTAACGTCCCACCAACAGCTAAGGTCATATGGAGATAGGGCCATATCTTAAAGTCTCATCCAACAGACTGGTGAAACCAGGAATAGAACCTGCGACCCCTGGTTTACAAGGCAAGCGGTTTATCCACTACACCACAGCGGCTCCATATTCATCATGTTTGCATAGACCTGATGGTGTATAGCAGTAATAATCGTATTACCCTCAACTTAATGCATGTTGCATATTTTTTCGTGATATTTTGGTCGTCTGCTGCTTTTTTCAAAATTTACTTTAATAAAAACAGAAGCACTATATGAGTGTAAAACAGTTTAGAACTATAACAAGACTGATGTTCTGTCAGTCCTGATCTGGGTACAAACTGTTTGGAAAAGGTCATCAGCAGATGCCAAAAGTCACCACTAGTAGTAAAACGTTAACAAAAAGAAATATATAATCTTATCAAAGGCATTCCTCTCACAAGAGTTGAGGTTAAATAGTTTGCCATTTTGTGAGTATAAGAATCTATCATGAGTGTGGGATAGGAATAGAAAAATCCATCCCGAGGATCATCCTTTTTGCATCACTAGGCTTGCAGAGTGATGACAAACAGTGATCGCAAGGAACAGATTTTTCTATCCCATCCTCACGCGAATAATGGATTATTTTTGTTGCTCACTACTAAATACCTCATTTTATATTTGAAAAAAACATGAAAAAGACTTCCATGAAATGACGTCACGGTTCAAAGTGCGGCCAGTGTGCGACCATCGGGGGCTGTTCATTTTAAATTTTTCCCATGGGCTGGTATCGGTATGTGAGATAGAAGGTAAAATCATCGGAAATCACAATCTGGTGTTCGAGAAAATGGAAAGCGGCCCAGAAAAGATTACCTGCTATTGCTTGTATCTATAATCTTTTCAATTTGTATTCCCTGGCCAGAGTTAAGTATTAGAAGCTGTGTCCCGCAAGAAATGAGAACCCTCCTCCCCATTCTTGTCATACACAACACTGGCTCATGATCATGGCCAGGATACAAACATATAGGATCAACATTCTTCTCCTAAAAATAGAGTAACATTCGATAAGTTATCCTATGCTGCTAGTCTGTATCACATTCATCATTATTTATGTTTCCAATTGAAGCAGTGTGCCAACATCACTGAATTTTGATCAAGTCACATACATTAATTAATAAAGGACTGTTCTTTTCTCTATTATAAAGCTTTAAGGTCACTGTAAAGGAGGCAACTTTAATATCTATATCTGGGCGTGGTTTGGCTGTTTCTTCGCTCAAGAAGGGAAATCAGGTTCTACCTATTTGGTAAAGAGTTAATAAGTTGTTTTAGCCGCGCAAACGTGCCAGCATTTTATTATAATCATAATTGTATGTACACTGAACTCTCATTCATTAACCCTTAAAGCGCATATCACACAAAAATTGTAATCTTTTGTCATCTGCTGAAATATTTGAAGCCTCTTGGACAAACAGTGTAGATCTAGATCCGACTGCTTCTGTTTGCCTCTATACTTATTTTAACCATTAAACAGACATTTATTTTGCTGGTGTATTTTCTTTTGAGTAAAACTATGCCTCATTTTCAGCTTTTACCCATGTCTAAGGTCGACCAGTCCAAATTACGCATTCGTGAGGTGCCGCCTTTGCAGTGACCCAAAAGTTCTATAATACTTATGTAATTTATAAGAGGCTACCTTTGGAGAGTTTAGGAACTAATTTATATCACTTGACCAAATTTATACCATCCGAAATAAAAATAAAAAAGTGATGAAGCAAAGAGAAATACACTTGTATTATCTAGTACATGTATTTTGTATTTTGAATATATGACATCTATCAGAGCAGCTAATTATTTCAATAATGAAGAAAGTGTTTACAAATTAGAATTTGTGCAATTTATGAAGCTCTCTTCTTATCAGATCTAAAAGAAAAAAACAAGCGTGGCATAGATATTGCGAGTAGATATACTATCAAGATTATAAATTTTAGGAGTCCACTGTAACTGGTATAATAATTCCTAGTTTCTGTTGCTCTTCTTTATTAAATCCTTGTTCTTGATGATGTTAGCCGGGCCGCGTAGCGCAGTCGGTAACGTGTCTGGCTACAGATGCGTGTCTGACTGCAGATCCAGGGGTCGCGAGTTCGATCCCGGTCCGGTCCCATACTTTCGTGGAGATTGATCATGAAATGATTTCTACGGTCATTCTCCTCCCTTCCGCTGATTCATTCAAGAAGAGTTGTTGTCAGTTAGAAGCGAAAGTATGTGCACGAATTACTGGTTAACCGCTTGTTCAAGCCTGCCCAGGAAAAAGTGTGGTTAGGTGAACTGACCGTCCCGCAATGACCATAGCTGTTGACTTGGGACGTAAAGCAACAAAACAAACAAACAAACAAATTGATGATGTTACACTTTTCTATTAATTGGAAAATACAACTGAAAAAGGGAAAAAAATTAAAAAATAAGAAACTTTTCTATCGAAACCACTTTGCAATGCTGTGGCTGCTGTGAGTTGAAGACTAATACGTGGGTCATCCAATAAAGAATGAGACTTTTTCTATAGTACAGTGAGTTTACATGCTAGACTTATGAAATCTCGTTCAAAGCTAGCATGTCTTTTTGGCTATTCACATGAGCCATATTCGTCAAGTTACACAGTTCCAACTTTTGTTGCTAGGCAACATTAGAAGACTAGGCAAACATCCGTTGCCGGCTCAGTATAGGTGGTCACCATGGCAATAGGTTAAAATTTATAGTTTGTTTTTCTTTGAATACTTATATATTCTCATGCAATATATTTATAACCAAAAGCAGAAAGTAATGTATCAGAGTCTTGAGCTGTTTCCATGGAAACAAAGCTTAAAAAATCAGGTTTTTAAGAAAAACTTGGTATTTTCCACTGACATCATGACTTATAACGTTAATATCAAATAGTCGAAGGCAATTTAAGTGAACAGGGTTCTGTTCATCTATACCTAATTACAATCAGCTGCACGTAGCGATACATTTGGTGGGATAACCTTCACTAACATAGTTACCATAGCAACGCAAAGTAGAGTGTTCATAAAAAATCGAGGAAATCGGTTGCTAGGCAACCAAAATAAAGGTTATGCATAATAAGTTATTGTTTAATTGCATTTTATGTAACACTAAGAATGTTCAGTAGAAAAAAATGATATCAAGAGGTTGAATGTTATCAATGAGCGAAAATAAATGACGTTGATTCTCTGTGGGTATGCAAAAAAACAGTGTAAACGTGGCCATGCATCTTCAAGTCCTTCCACAAGACATTCCGTTACTATGGCAACTGATCAATCACGAGCATATTGTTTATATTCCTGAATTGCTAAGATGTTTTACTATTAGTATGGTGAATTTTAACCAAATACACACACTGATTTTCTAACTATGAAGAAAGTCTCTTTCTTTATTGGATGACCCTCGTATAGCAATAAATTACAATTATAATTGTGCTGGAGGAGTGTGTTTTACTTTTCTTGGTGTGAACTTTGTGTTAAGAGAAGCGTTTTGCAAACTGTCATCTGTTATGATATGAGTGTTTTGCCTGTGATGTTTCTTATTAAGTCCATGAATTATTTTCGTAGTTTCCTCTAGCTGAGGCTAAATGTGGGACCCAGGTATCGCCAGTTGTTGAATTTGATTGATATCTTTAGTTTTACAAGACTTACAATTTCTCTCTTTAAGGGAAACACAACTTTTGATTGGTGTTTTGATTGAATACGAGTTTAATTGCTAATCAATGGCTAGGAGGCCTCTGTTGCAGATATTCTTATATGTAAATGGATCATTTTCAAACACTTTTGTTAGGCATAACCAAATAGCGATCACAGATTTGAGGAAGGTGTGCCTTAGCGCTAGAGTTTATTTCCCTGTGGAGCTGCTGTATTCACCAAGCATTCTTTCAATGTTGAGTGGCAGTTCTTTTTACAACAAAATGAATTTCAATTATATAATCTGCAATGTTAAAGAGTGCAATACATTTTTTTACTTGGGTGATGTAGTGTTACATTAAGAAGCACTACTAAATTATAAAAATATTACTAGAATCCCCTCTTTAAACCTCACAAGAAGTTTCAGTCGCTAGCTCGTTTTACAGGGAACACCTTATTTATTTTATATTATTGGAAAGATTCAAACTGTAGGCTAATGCATTTAAGAATGAGCTGGTGCTACTTTTAAAATACACATTGCAAAAATACAGACTCAGATTCAAAATGATTATAATTTTATAACGCACAAACAGGTCAGTGCATGGAGTTGGAGCTAATATACAAAGCAGAACAGCAAAAAATGAAAGCATTGTTTTTAGGGTAAAAATTATTTTGAATTATGCATAACATTCTTCTAAAAAAATGTCACTTTTCAATAAAACCTGCGTAAAACTGCCAATAAAAATAGACAAAACAAAGATCTTAATGACAAATAATAGCTTAATGATGGTTGGTCAAAGGACCTGCATTAAGCAATAATTGGTCTTGAAAACCAACTTTTTGGTCATTTTGAGAGTGGCCATTTTACACAGGATTTACTGTACAAAGCTACGAGCTAAAGATCAGAACTTTTGGAACACCCCTCGTATTTATAACGTTTACTATCAACATACATG
The DNA here is from genome assembly GCA_964019695.1 of Loripinus fragilis. Lineage (NCBI taxonomy): Eukaryota > Metazoa > Mollusca > Bivalvia > Lucinida > Lucinidae > Loripinus > Loripinus fragilis. Next base: position 98,980,646 of record OZ026520.1, read on the forward strand.
CAAGAGTTCCAAGACAGGAAACATTGCCACTTTTCCATTGGCCAGTCCAACAAGGAGCATTCCACCTTCTTGAAGAACTCCACTATCAGGCTCCCTGCCAAAGAACATGAAAGCATTAATGTACTGGGATCCAGGCTAAGGCCAGAATGTTTTGTATTGATTTACAGGAAAAAAGTTCAGGTAAAGGGTCGGGGGATGAAAAAAAAAGCTCTTAAAATGACATGTTAACTGATCATTTTCAGAGCTTTTTTTATATCTTCTGAAAAACAGTAAAGCTAGTAAGGTAAACCAACAGTCTAAATTAAATTTTTAAATATTTCATCATTTTCCTAAAAATCTGGACATGACAATCACTTTAAACAGTGTCACTCTCAAACTTACACAGACAGAACCACAAAAATATATAAAAATTTTCAATAAAACAAATAATATTTAGAGTCGGCAGATAAAATAAAAAATAATTTTTGAAATGAAATTTTTTTTTTCTACTTTCCGGAGAAGTACAGTAGGAGGGTTTGTAAATTAACTAATAAAAAGTCTGGCGTAAGGTACACGTGGCACGTGGATGTAGCTAATTTTTAAATCAGTACTGTTAAATAAACAAATATTCGAGCCTGATTATTAATGTGAGCTGTGAAGAATATAATCCAAACAATCCCATCAAGTGAAACTCAAACCAATCTAACCAGCTAGAGAGATTATTTAGCAGTACATATGAGCCGCGTCATGTGATTTCCAACAATGTGACATATTGACAAGTGTATACTTAGACAAGCCTGTGCAGTCTCCTTTTGAGCTTAGAAACTCCGAATGCCATTTGGCCAGTAGCTTAACAATCATTCAATATTCAAGTGACCAGTAAAGCTCGAAGCAAGCTGCACATATGCGCAGGCTGGTCTGAACCTTTGCTTGTTGCACATTTTTGGAAATCTCACTTCGTGGCTCAATTATGTTCAACATGAATAAATTGCAATTTACTTAAAAAAACTAGTCGTGTCACTTGTTTAAGTAGTTCAGTCAATGATAAAGTACAGCAGAATGTGGTGTTTCCTCTATATCAGTATTGATCGGTGGTGTCCCTTAAAAGCGACCTAGGCTAATGTGTGTTACAGCATGCGCGGTGCAAGAAAGTTTTGTTAGAGGGGGTCCATCTTTGACAACGTTTATTGTTTGTTTTGTTATTTTAGTTGATGAGGGGAGGGAGGATACAAATATCGCTATCAGCGGGACATTTTCAGCCTGCCAGCAAAACGCCATTATTTGCTGGCGTGCCAATAATGGCCCATCATTGAATGCTGGTTTGGTAGCTTAGTGATTTTCAGGGGATCCGGACCAGTATTGCCAAGAAATCCTATATTTTTGTGATTTTCAGGGGGAGTCCAGACCCCCTGTCCCTCCACTCTGGATTCACGCATGTAGAGCTTAACGAGTCAGTGATGATTTTATTGTATACTTCAAATGTAAGAAGATAACATACCCTACAACATGTTTCATACACAGCACAGAGTCCTGTAGATCGGCTGAAGAATGCATAAAAGTATAAGACTGAGTGTCATACAACCATACTCTGCCTCTCTGAGTCCCAATCACTAGGTAATGAGGCATTAGAGCCTGCATGCACATTATCCTTCCATGCATGAAATTGGTTCCCTGTACAAATATATATGAGCCTTGACATGTGATTTCCAACAATGTGGCATTTTGACAAGTGTAGCCTCAGACGAGCCTGTGCAGCCTCCTCTTAAGCATAGACGCTCCAAACACTATTCTGTCAGTAGCTTAATGCTCATAGAATACTTAAGCGACTAGCAAAGGCTCTGATCAGAATGCGTGTATGCGCAGGCTGATCTGAGGCTTTGCTGGTCGGACAAACCACATTGTTGGAAATCTCATGTCGCGACTTATATTTACAAAACTTTGAGAAAATATGCAACATAATGGGCAGAAAAGCATTTATTAAAAGTCAAATAAGTGTTTTATTTTAAATAAAAACATTTACAGCAAAGTAATAATTAATCTTGCTAAAGACAATAATTATCAATAATAATTTACTAGACATTCTTTAATTTCTTCATTTTCAAGTGAAGTGAGTCATATTCTAAAATACAATTTGAAGTAAATGCTATATTTAGGAGCACTTTATTGTACTAACATTTGAATGAAATGCCAAGTGAGATTATTCCTGTGGATGACACAAAATAAGATTCTGAAAGTGATGCCTGCTTTAATCATGATTGATATTCGTAATGCTTTTTGATAGAAAAGTTTAACACTTATTCGTATCAATACAACACCAAAACATAAAAAAGGATCAACAAACAGTTAGGATCTAATTGTGAAGGCTCCAATGTTAAACCAACTCAACCGAATCTGATCTATCTTTGTTTTATATTTTTGAACTTTCTTTATTTCAACTGTTTAACGTTGTATATAAATATAAGGAAGAAGGCAAAAGTCAGGAATCGTTACAATCAAGCACCACACCTGGCCCAGGACACCACATGGGAAGTAAAAAAAAACAATAAAACATCACATACAAGAGAGCAACGAGGTTATCCCTTTCACAGAAGGTGACCACATTGAACAGACAAGGAAACATGACAAAAACGAAATATAAAATAACAAATATGATCCACAAAAGAAGCACAGCCTTGGAATGGTCAATAAAACATAAAAAGAGATCATCAAACAGTTTAGATCTAATTGTGATATGACCGATGATAAACTAAATCAACAGAATCTGATCTATCTTTTCTTTTAACTTTCTTTATTTTAACTGTTTTATTTTGTATATAAAAGTAAGGAAGAAGGCAAAGATCAAGAATCGATCAAATCAAGTACCATACCTGACCTAGAACATCGTTTGGGAAAGTGACAATACACAAGAAAACATCATATAAAAGGGAGCCAAGAGGTCAGCGCTCTCCAAACAGTGACCGCAAGGCTGCAAGAAACATACATCACAGTATAACAAATACAAACACTAATAACAGAAAAAAGATCCACAAAAGAAACACTTCCTTATAACAGTCAGTAAGAAAATTACTGGAGGGCTTAAACTAGTTTAATAGTACCAACCTCATCCTTTATTCTGATATGGATCAGACACATTGATGTTTTGATTGAATGAATATTCCCCTACTTATCCATGAATCATCTCCTAGTGAACACTTTTTTCATGAATTGAACACATCGAAGGCAAAAATATGCATGTTCCACTTTATACACAATGGTTGAAAGGATTAATCTTACATTACGTTGTCAGTGAAGTATTTAGTAGAGTAAAAAAAAGTAAGTGAGTATGATCAGGAAATACCACAATCACAAACTGCAGACAACCCCGTGGCACCGCGAGGAAGAGCCGCTCAACCATCAATTTCATGTTAATGTATTAAAACCTGTTTAAACCGGCCACTCTGAAAAAGACCAAAAATTGGATTTCAAGACCAATTATCACTTAATGCAATACTTTTGACCTTCATTTAGCTAGCATTTGTCATTTTGATTTTTGGTTTGTCTATTTTTGAGTGGCCGTTTTAGACAGCTTTTACTGTAGTTTGACTTACTACACTCTTCTCCTGTAAATCCAGAAGACTAAACTTGGAAAGCTGATATGTTTCACTATCCCCACTGGCAATCCACAGTGAGACAGCTCGTTGTTCCTCATCCTAACAACATACATAATATAAGAATGTTGAGAAAAGTGTTACCCATTTCAACCCTTCTTCAAGCCCATGTTTGAATAGTAAAACTGCATTTTTTCTAAAGTACTTACATTGTTTTTCTGCTTGAAACATACTAGATAATGGATCAGAATAAAATCTTCTCACAGTTTGATAATATTTGGTCACAAATACTGGCACAGAGCTTGAATCTATGTTAAAAAAGTAAGTGAGTATAATCAGGAAATACCACAATCACAAACTGCAGACAAACCCATGGCACCGCGAGGAACAGTCACGTAACAATCACAAGACACCAGCTAGACAAACTAAGCAAAGCAACCAGCTCTCTCTTTCCCATCAAGATGATTGCAAAACTAGAAGGGACATAAAGTAACGTACAACATAACATAGAACAATTACAGACTCCCAAAATGGGAGTAACAATAAACAACAAGTCAACCGCCTTAGAGCAGACAGCAGCCTAAGCCACCGGGGGCTTAGGTGCATTTTACTGGTACCAAATCTTTGCCCTAGATTCTGCTGTTGTTGAAGTACAAGAAATGTTCAGCTCGCATGGAAGCCTTCTAACTATTGCAATGTATCATCATGTTATCATAACAGGTCTAAGTTTGCCCCAAACCCTTTGCAAAGCTACCATCTGATGTCATTGGCAGGTAAAGCGCTTTTTAATCTGGCATGAGATTTCCAACAATTTGACATTTTGACAAGTGTAGACTCAGACGAGCCTCTGTGGCCTCTTTTTAAGCTTAGAAACTCCAAACGTTTTTCAGTCAGTAGCTTAATAATTATAGAATACTCAAGCGACTAGCAAAGGCTTTGATCAGACTGCGCGCATGCGCAGGCTGAGCTGAGGCTTTGCTGGTCGCACATACCACATTGTTGGTAATCTCACGCACTGGCTCATATATTATCATTTTTTGTACATCTAAGATTGTATATAGATATTGCATCTTTGCCATAAAATGCATCCATTACCAGTATAGCTTCACATAAAAGTCAAACAAAATGATGCTGATATCTAGGTACTCAATACCTTTGTATTCATAAAATATAGAGTTAAGGTAAAATCTCAACACCAACAAAACCAAGGCAGTATTTGAAAGAAGTTTTCTATTAGAATATTGTTTTAATTAACCTATTGTGGAGTTCACACATGGTTCTTCTTTGAGTTCGCACATGGTTCCAAGGCAGTACTTCTTTTGTGGATCTTTAATGTTTTATGTTCTGTCTTATGTTTGCTATGTCTTTGTGCGCGTCTGTTTATATGTGCTTTTTGGTCACCTCCTGGGAAAGGGCTGACCTCTTGGCTCTAGTTTGTGGTGTCTAGTTGTGTGTTTGTCACTTGCCCATTGGTATCCTGGGTCAGGTGTGGTACTTGATTGTATCAATTCCTGATCTTTGCACCCTTACTTACTTTGACTGCTAAGCAAAGAATGCATCTGTAAATGTTGTCTGCTAAATGTGTCTGTGCATGTAAAAGCTAACGTTAAGGTCTAATTTCTGCAAACAAACATTGCTTATCCAAATCAGACTGCTACATGTACTACAGGAGCACTCTGATTAGGGTCCACAGGTTTTGTTACAGAGGCCTTTAAAAGGACCAGCACCTGACAGGTGTTGGTCCTATAAAAGGCCTCTGTAACAAAAAGTGTGAAGATGACTAAAAGGTTACCATCACTTACCATTTGTACAGCAAAACATTCCACCGTCGTACCCTTGGACACAAATACCAGTTTTTGTAAACTTAGCATTTCTATAGAATGCAGATCTTTGACAATCGTACTTGCCTGGAAATGAAATGGTTCTATTGAGCACACTTTAAAACACTTAATATTTGCAGCATCAAATTGGTGAATTTAAAAGGTCTGACATTTTGCGAAGGTTTATTTTACCCATTTACAGTTTAATGCACTTTGAAGAATATTTTCAATTGCCAACGGGGCTACTCTTAGAGCAGAGCATATGCACCATTTGGTAATTGAATTCCAAACTATATTTCACAGCCTCATTTTTTGGCGATTTTTGTTTTAACGCTAATAGCGCCTGATAAAATTACCCACCAAAAATAAGTGTTACAGTCGCAGAAATAGTATCCATCAAACAACTATGTGCTCATAGTCAGTGCATTACTAAACAACAAACTGAGTTATTGTAACTGAACTTGGGGCTATAATGTTTAAAGCTTAGTAATCAAGTTATCACATAGATACATTTTGGAGGAAAGCTTACACTTCAGCACAATCTAGCTAGTTTCTGGCTGATGAATTCGAAAGATATTGATAGAAATAGGCCAAAGTTAATGCAAAACAAATACAAAATTACTGAATACAAAGGCTCTATGACGGTTCCAACTTACGACTTATCTATTGATGAGATGGTAGGGGCCTGATGCCTTGGTTGTTTGTCAGGCCCACTTGGGTTTACCTGTTGGACTTCTTTTGCTCTGGTTTTCAGTTATATTTAATGTTGATTCCTTATCTTTGCTTTATCTCCTTTTTGATTTAAATACTCTAGGAGATGATTCATTGATAAGTTAGGGGTCATTCATGCAAATCAAATATCTATGTGACTTGATCCACATCTGAATTCAGGGTGAGGCTGGGGCCGTGAAACCAGTTTAAGCTCTCTAGTAAAAGTATTCTTATTGACCGTTCTAAGGCGGTGCTTCTTTTGTGGATCGTTTTTGTTAGTTGTACTTCATGTTGTTGTGTGTTAGGCCGTTATATTTGTTCCGTGTAGTCTTGTGGTCACCTGCTGGGAAAGTGCTGACCTCATGGCTGACATGTTTGTTGTGTTTTGTCACTTTCCCAAATGAGTCCTGGTCCACATCAGAACTTGTGGCGAGGTTAGCACCGTGAAACTGGTTTGAGCCCTCCAGTGGAATATTTTTACTGACCGTTCTGAGGCGGTAATTCTTTTGTGGATCATTTATGTTTTTCTGCCTTGTGTTTGTTATGCCTTTGTGTGCGTCTGTTTGTTGTGCCTTGTGGTCACCTGCTGGGTAAGGGCTGACCACTTGGCGCTGGTTGGTGGTGTCTAAATGTGAGTTTGTCACTTTCCCATTGGTATCCTGGGTCAGGTGTGGTATTTGATTGTATCGATTCCTGTTCTTTGCACCCTTACTTACTTTAAACTATTTAGTTCACAAAACTGAATTATTACTAAATGAAATCCATAACCTCTTACAGGAAATTGGCTTCTATAATCAAGAGCTAGTTATTTTATCTAGCCAATCATTATTCGGCGCTTTTGTTGTATGAATAGAATAAAGTAAGGTTTCCACTTGATATGGCCCATAGTTAAACCCGTTACTAATTTAACAAAACATTCCCTAAGTGTTATCTTGAAACAAGACCATAACCTTTTTGACTTTTAACCTAGTTCTACTCGAACAAATAAGTTAACAACCTTTGATTTGGTTGTGAATTTGATTATATACATGTACTATTAAGCTCAATTTGCTATATATTTCTTCATTCAGATAATATGTACACTCTAAGAATGGCTGTGCATATTTATTAGTTGATAGAGATTTGTTTCAGTAAATACTTACAGTGGGTCTTTTGTTTGGATCATGATTAAGGCATTGCATTACTAGCTCATGCATGTCTGGCCATTTTGGAAATTCTTTGTTTTCAAATGGTACGCCCTGGAAGAAGTACATACAGTAAAACCTGTCTTAAGCGGTAATTCCAAAATAGACAAAACACATATTTTATTAACAAATGGTAGGTGGCTTAATCAATGTCAAAGTATTGCAGAATGCTCCCATTACAACATTATGCAATACGTTTGACCGGCATTAAGCAATCATTGGCCTAAATTTTGAGTGGCTGTTTAAGACAGGTTTTACTTTATGTGCAGGAGTATGACAAGTTGGTACTTATTTTACAACTGGCCAGTGAAGGGTCAGATGAGTCTGGCTGTAACTCAGTTTAGCCAGAACCTTTGCTGCAAGAACACGCAAAGCTGGGACATGCATAAAGGTTCAGGCCAAAAGTTGGGCATCTAACCCTCAGAGATAATTGCACTTTCACTATTACAGGCATTAAGGCACATGCAAAAAATACAAAAATCACATGGACTGTTTCATATATAGCTATCTGTAATGACATAAAGCTGATCAACCATTTTTTCTTCATACGTAGGCTCTGGCCCAGCATCTACTGTTCAACCCCCCCAAAAAAATAAAAAAACAACAGGAATTTCAAGAACCCCCAAAAATATTTGAAATATCAGCGACCCCCCCAAAATACCCCACTCTGTACCAGGACCTTAAAAAAGACCCAAAAATGCATAGAAATGACCCCTAAATACAGGCTTATTTTTTGATGACCCCCCCAAAAATATCTACAAAATCTTCATACCCAAAAAATATTCATTTTTCTGAAAAATAGTAAGTGAGTATGATCAGGAAATACCACAATCACAAACTGCAGACAACCCCGTGGCACTGCGAGGAAGAGCCGCTCAACCATCATGAGACACCAGGAAGACAAATTAAGCAAAGCAATCAGCTCTCTCTTCCCCATCAAGATGATTGCAATACTAGAATGGACATAAAGTAACGTACAACAAAACATAGAACAATTACAGACTCCCTCAATGGGAGTAACAATAAACAAAAAGTCAACAAAAAGTCTGAAAACCCAAAAAACTGAAATTCACAATTTTGACCCCAAAAAATTACCCACGCCTACGTATGTATAGAAATATCAGAGTACCCCAGGCGACAGTTTGCAAAATTATGACACCAAATATTATTATCTCTTCAATCTTTGACGAAGTCAGTCATGCCATTAAATAGAAAAGCTGCGGTAAAATCACAACAGTCACCGGACCCATGGGCTAGGCTCAGTCCTGTCCCAATTCCAGTGTCATGTCCAGTTGTATCAGATGACGTCCAGTTCAAGCTGCAAATTTGCAATTTGAAGTCTCTGGACACAATCCATAATGCGCTTCACTAAAATTCACTTTTGAAAATGATTTTCAGCAATGCTACCTCTGTTTTTATACCAGAATATCGTGTCAGTGATATTCCGAATCACCACGAACGGCCACGAATACTACCACGATACCACTAGAAATGATCCTGACTCCACTACGGTAGAGTTACAACTTAGGCCACGCCCACAATCCAACACGATTCACCCCAACGAGTTTAAATGGTTTAAACTCGTCGTAGCCTTGTCGTGGAGATTCCCGCATCACCAGGATTCTTCACGAATCACCAAGGTACTACTAGAAATCGCGCCGATGTCTCTACAATGCTACTACAACTCATGCTGATGCATTACGACTTGCTAAATCGGGGTGAGTCGTAGCTCTGCCATAGCCAAAATCGTGAATGTGTAACTGGGGGTTAAGTTTACATAACCGAAACTGTTATACAATGAACTATTTGTTGAATACTGGCTTAAAGCTTCTCTAATGTGGGACTATTTTGTTTGCACATGCTTTCCTGTCTAAGTAATTTGGCATATTCAGAGATGTAAATATAATGATTGTTTACTGGAAATTATCATACCTCTGCAATTGCTCTATCCATCTCTCCTTTGCCTTCAAGCTCATCAAAAGGATGATGCTTCGTCAGCATAACATACATTGTTAAACCATATGAAAACACATCAGCCTGAAAAAAATGGCAAGTTGCATTACATGTAGAATATTGGGATCACAAATGTTTTTCATGCATAAACATTTGCTGGATCCCAAGGAAGTTGTTTAAACACAAGACTTGACAGGCTAGTGTTTAAACATCGTCCGAGGGACCCGGCAAGTGTTAATGCAATGAAACAAGTATGTATGATCGTTATTCTTGCATATTTTACCTGAACAGCACTGAAAACGTCACCAAAATATCCCTTACATTGGATTTCTCTAAACAAAATGGCAACAGCGTCAATTTTTCGAAAGTCATTACATTGGCACAATGTCATAGACACGCAACATTCGCGAACAAACAAAGAGACAGAATGATCAGTCAAGGCTGCAATGCTTACACGTGTAACGTCATGCCAAACAAACCAGGGCCCAATTTAGGCTTTTACAAGTGAAAATCCTTGTTCAAACAGCACGTGAATCTCATGATTTGAACATGGGTTTTTTGCGGCTTCAAACAGCTTCGCGTAATGAATTCCATGCAATAATAGAGAATTTAGGGTTAACACTTAAAGTGTAAGTGAGTATGACCAGGATATGTTACAATGAGACACTGCAGACCAACCAACAACATCGTGATGAAGGCACACAGAATATAAGAATCCATCATGAGTGTGAGGATGGGATAGAAAAATCTGTCCCGAGGATCGCCGATTGGCAGCAAGAGGCTTGCAGAGGCTTGCTGAAGATATATATAAAAATACTGAGGTATGGCATGTACAAGATTTTTTTACGATTTTCAAAGGGATGTACATCAGACACTAAGAAAGGAGAAACTATCATTTTTGCATGGGCATTTGTCTTGCCCTAATTTACATTTCCATAAAAATCATGAAGATATCTTGAAGATTGTTTATGGACAGATGGCAGGACAGACAGACAGATTGATGGACAGATTGGTGGACAGCGCCATACTATAATAGATCCTTTTTCCAAAACGTACATATAAAAATGTTGCTTCCTGTTTAAAAACAAAAAGTCGTTATCACAGTTCCAAGACCATCATATGGCACCTCATATATTTAACATTGATTTTTGTTCATTTCACAATGACATCAAACTGCTTTAGAAGAAGGAAATTATGTTAGATGTACCATTTTCTAATATTCAAGCTTATTTTATAAACTAGAGGACCTAAAGGTCCTGAGGCGCTCACCTGATCTCCTTAATAATGTTAAAATAGGTCAAGGTTAACTACAGCTTATAACGAAACAAATTTTGTTTTACCACATATTGGGGTTGCAGCCATTTTGGTCAAGTGACCTAAACAATCCAATGAATACTCCATCAAACAGCCCAGTGATTTCTGAGGAAAAGATGTTTAGTTAGGTATGTGCCAGTCCAAATGAGTGGCCTTGGATAAAAGGTCACAGGTCAGCTTGACATTTGGTACTTATATAAAGCCAATGTCTCATTAGGTTAAACATGTCTTGCAAGTATTATGATTTTGGCCTAAACAGTTATAAAACAATGAACATTTCAAGATTTTTCCCAAATAAATGCATTAGGAATTCAATTTGACATTGCTATAAAGTAGGTCAAGGTCAACCTAGATTCATCATTTGTGCAAATTGGATAGGGCCTACATCCGCAATGCTACATACCAAGTCCCAAGGCCATTGGCCTTTTGGTTCCAGAGAAGAAGATATTTAATTGGTTTTTACCATATATGGGCATGGTGGCCATCTAAGTCATGTGACCAGTGCAATTGGTAAAAATTTTGGCTAACCTACCATGAGGAGTCTTCATATGAAATTTGAGTTCAATTGGCCTAGTGGCCTCTGAGGAAACTATGTTTTAGTGTGTTGATGGGACTCCAATATGAGCGACCTTGGCTGAAAAGTAAAAGGTCATCCTTGACCTTTGAAACTTATTTATAGCCATTGTCTCATTAGGTTTTAACATATCAAGTGAGAATAATGACTATGGCTTCAACAGTATTCAAAAATCAACTTTGCAAATAAAAATCCCATTTAAATGCATTAGGAAGCAAATTTGACCTTGACGTATAGTAGGTCAAGGTCAACCTAGGATCATCATTTGAACAAACTTGGTAGGCCCCACATCCCCAATGCTACATACCAAGTCCCAAGGTCACCGGTCTTCTGGTTGTGGAGAAGAAGATTTTTAAAGGGTTTTTACCATATATGGGCATGGCGGCCATCTTGGTCATGTGACCAAAATATTTTGCATAAATTTTGGCTAACTTAGCATAAGGAGTCTTCAAATGAAATTTGAGGTAAATTGGGCCAATGGTTTGTGAGAAAACTATGATTTAATATATAGATGGGACTCCAATATGAGCGACATAGCTGAAAGGTCAAAGGTCAACCTTGACCTTTGGAACTTATTTATAGCCATTGTCTCATTAGGTTAAACATATCAAGTAAGAATAATAACTTTGGCTTCAACAGTATTCAAAATATCAACTTTTCAAAAAAAATCCCATTTAAATGCATTAGGAAGCAAATTTGACCTTGACGTTAAGTAGGTCAAGGTCAACCTAGGATCATCATTTGAACAAACTTTGTAGGCCCCACTACCCCGATGCTACATACCAAGTCCCAAGGTCATCGGCCTTCTGGTTCTGGAGAAGAAGATTTTTAAAGGGTTTTTACCATATATGGGCGTGGCGGCCATCTTGGTCATGTGACCAGGACCATTTGAACAAACTTTCGTTCCCGCGTCCTAAGGAGTCTCCATATGAAATTTGAGTTTAATTGGCCCAGTGGTTTCAGAGGAGAAGATGTTTGAAAATGTTGACGGACAGACGGACAGACGGACGGACGGAGGGACGACGGACGGACGACGGAGTGACTGGTATACTATTAGCTCACCCATGAGCCTTCGGCTCAGGTGAGCTAAAAAGGACATTCTTGACATATGCATCAAAATACAAATAGAGTGGCGTTACCTCAAATGAGTAGTTTTCTTTTCTTATGACCTCAGGAGCCCTGTACGCCAGAGTACCTTCCTGTGCCTTTAATCCCTCATAGGCAGAAAATCTTGCTATTCCATAATCTGAGATCTTAGCATGCACCTACAATAGATATTTGGGTCAGCACATGACATTTTAGCAATTGTCACGAATGCACAAAAGATTTACTGTAAACATACATTCTAATGTGTCCAGTAGGAAAAGAGATATAAAGTTTGGTCATAAGCCTTCTCTGCTGCCATATATAGGATCTTAAATGAGTGCTCATGTTTTATTGCATTTATTAAATAAGTTTGGGAAAAATGGTAAAATGCGAGGTTAGCCGAGCATTTTATCACTTTTTCCCAACTAGTTTAATGAATTCAATAATACAGGAGTTCTAATGTAAGACTCTATTATCATAAACATTTTGCTTTCTATCTAAACCATATATTCCAGAAAACATGAAAATTATCTACACTAGCAATGACAGAGGTTATGGTGGGTAAAAACGTCTTGTGTTATTCATGTCCTGTGTTTGTCATACTTTCATGTCTGTTCATTGCTGCCTTGTGGTCACCTGCTGGGAAAGGGCTGACCTTTTGGCTCTCGTTTGTGATGTTGGATTGTGTTTTTGTCACTTTCCAGTGTTGTATCCTGGGATTGGTAAGGTACTTAATATATCAATTCCTGATCTTAGCCACCTATTTCACTTTGTAAATAACACCATGCTAACGGTGTTTTAGTAAATCTATTACTATGAAGGATCAATAAGAGCAATCAACTGTTTGCTTTTGGATATCACAAAATAGATTATTCAACTTTTTACTGTCATAAGTATAATTGTAAGAACACCATAAATGTGTTTCTCAGAGAAATAAAAACGAGTAATATCTGCCATTTGAAAGAAAAATGTCATTGCCATCATATTGTTTTTAAATAAAAAAGCATCCAATCATGCGAGCGAAAATATAAAAAATTGGAAATTAATGAAAATAAATATAGCGATCAAGTCATGATAAAAATGGTAAATTTGGTCATAGCATCTCTCAAAGATTGGTCAACTTTGCAGCTCTATAACCCAGCTTTTTTTTGGATGGGACCCCGTTGGACCTCAACAGAATTGTGGGAGATGATGTCTATAACAAATTAGGCGTACATTAAGTAACCTACATGTGAGCAAATATTGTGATAATGCTATAAACAACATCACTATTCAAGGCTTAATACATTGCAAGTAACTGGAAAAGTGCCCATTGGGGATGATGTGTAGTGGATCAATATACATTTGAAGTAGGACAGCTGATAATTTTTTATATACAAAACGCTTGACCCTACTTGGATATAAACACATGTAACTTTTTAATTCATTGGTCAATTTTAATAATTTAAACACCATATTCATTATCATGGATGGAAATTTTCGCCTAATTAATCAGATTAATAATAATATAAGAATTTTCTAAAAGGTCTGTCAATCCTACCTACACTTCATTGGTGTACAAAAATCCACATACAACAACACTGATTCAACCTCTAAATAATTTTGAAAATATGGGTCCTTCATAGGTAAAGAAAATCTCCAAAATGTGAAAACAGCCAGTTCATTCTCTTTGGTTTTGTATATAAGACAACAGTGTAAATGTTTGAGGTTCATATATTACTTTTTGTATTCATGCTAGAATGTTTTCATTTCATAATACAGTTGCCCAAGATAAGCAGATTTTGAAATGTTAATGTATATGTAATGGTAAAGACAAATCCATCTGCTTGAGAGAAGTATGCATGCAGTTTCACAGTCGAGTTAAGAATTCTGTCATATGTTTAATTCATTTTATCTGTTCATGTAAACAATTCTAGTCTTAAATGTAAACAGATGCAGTATATTGCATTTACAAACAGCTGGAAAGAAAAAGAGAACCCCATCAATTCAAAATTTGGAGTTAAATGTATACATCCTGATTTATTTGCTAGAAAGGTATAACACAATACACAATAGTATGAGAAATGTCATTTTGCCATTTGTAGGAGTTGTTCATAGTTTCCTCCCATACATTGAAATGATACTTACACATGCTTTGCTTGAAGTACTGAATATGAGAACATTTTCTGGTTTCATATCCCTAAATATAATCATCATCTTATGAAGATACTCAATGCCTTCTGCAACCTGTGGGAAAAAAGACACATGGGTAATATAATAATTGAGTTATGACATGAGATTTCCAACAATGTGATATGTGCGGACAGCTAAGTAAGTAAGGGTGCCAATATCAGGAATCGATACAATCAAGTACCACACCTGACCCAGGATGTGCAGTCTGATAAGAGCCTTTGTTAGTCGCAAGAATATTCAATGACTGTTAAGCTACTGACATGATAGCATTTGGAGTTTCTAAGCTTAAATGGAGGCTGCACAGGCTCATTTGAATCTACACTTGTCAAAATACCGCATTGTTAGAAATCCAATGTCAAGGCTCATATCTATTCAGAAACAGTCTTTAATGTTTAAGCTTCTACATCTATTTATACTCATTTGCACTGGAACCTACACTTGTTTAGGAATTGCTATAACGTTTGTCTTATAGGGATTTACCATGCTTAAAAGATGCTCTCCGGTCTTTGGTGGTGGTTCTGTTGTTGTTGATTCGTTGTTGATTGTTACTCCCATTGTGGGATTCTGTAATTGTTCTATGTTTTGTTGTGTAATAATTTGTGTCCATTCTAGTTTTGCACTCGTCTCGATGGGGAAAAGAGAGCTAGCTGCTTTGATTTTCTCATCTTCCTGGTGTCTCATGATTAATGTGTGCTTCTTCCTCACGATGCCATGGGTTTGTCTGCAGTTTGTGATTGTGATATTTCCTGATCATACTCACTTACTAATTACCATGCTTAAAAGATGCTATCCTAGGCCATCCACATTAAAACCTCATTATCATGTAGCAGTTTTATAAATTTTCAAAACTACAATTTACTGACCAGATACATTACCAGAGTACCCAAACACTTTTTGACAACAACTATATTGACAACATAAAATTGAGCCATGACATGTGATTTCGAAGCATGTGGTATTTGGTCAAGTGTAGACTCAGACGAGGCTGTGCAGCCTCCTTTTAAGTTTAGAAATCATATTCGGTCAGTAGCTTAACAGTCATAGAATATTCAAACGACTAGCAAAGGCTCTGACCAGACTGTGCGTATGGACAGACTGGTCTCAGCCTTTGCTGGTTAAACATACCACATTGTTGGAAATCTCATGCCATGGCTAATATCATTATGCATACATGTTGGTTGCATCTCACAGTGACATCTCAATTTAAACACAATACTCCACTCAAAGACAGTTATTGCCTATAAGAGTCACTTTATAAGACAAGGTTATTTTGCATACCAAAGAGAGCATTTCATGCCACCATAAAGAAAGAGAAAAAAGGAAATACAATATTGTGGTGGTTAACCTTTATCACTATTGCAGCAGACGACATATTTTGGGGTTCTTTCCAAATTTTAGATAACAAAAAGTATGATATTTTATGACAATGGTCTGCCAGAAGACAATACTCGTGAAATATCGTGTCTTATTTGTAAAACAGCAAAATTAGAAATTGTCATCTGCTGCAAATTCTAGGAGGTGTTTTTATTGGTTAAGATCAAAAATGAAAACTGCAGCTCCATTGGATATCTGTGCATGGTGCATGCAAAATTAACGAATTGCTTTATACATATGTGATACATACTTTTATATTTCTGAGCTGGGCTTTAGAAAACACAGTGCCTCTATTATACATCTCTTTGTAAAATGGATTTGTATAAAGCATGGTCATGTTACAGCCCCCAAGTTATTCAAACGTGAAACTTTACAAAGAAGTATAGGAAAGTCACCATAAGATAGTAATTGCTCTACAATTTTTTTGTAAAATTGTCCATTTTATAACATGCATAAACAGTCCATTCTTATGGACCTAAAACATAGTGTTATAAAGGGACTCCACTGTACAATGTACATATGATGCTATTATTTGCTGTAAAGTCTTTATTCTAGTTTATCATTCTTCACAAAGTAAGGAAAGGTGCAAAGATCAGGAATTGATACAATCAAGTACCACACCTGACCCAGGATACCAATGGGAAAGTGACAAACTCACAGAAGACACCCCAAACAGAGCCAAGAGGTCAGCCCTTTCCCAGCAGGTGACCACAAAGCACATATAAACAGACGCGCACAAAGACATAGCAAACACAAGACAGAACAAAAACACAAAAGATGCACAAAAGAAGTACCGCCTTGGAACGGTCAGTAAAATATTTTACTGGAGGGCTTAAACCGGTTTAACCCTCCTAGAGTATGACGTGGGGCAGATCAAGCACAATAATAGGTGGATGGGTTCTTACTGCTAATGATGTACCTGTGCTGCTATTATTTCCTGTAATAGTCTTTGACCCAGTCTATCTTTCTTGACTAGCCCTCCTAGAGTACCAAGTGGGGCAAGTTCAAGCATACTAATATGTTAATGACGTACCTGTGCTGCTATTTTTTGCTGTAATAGTCTTTGACCCAGTCTATCTTTCTTGACTAGCCCTCCTAGAGTACCTAGTGGAGCAAGTTCAAGCACAATAACAGGTGGCCGGATTCCTACTGCTAACAATGAGATGATGCTTATGTGATTCAAGCAGCGAATAATTGTAGCCTGAAATTGAGAAAAGATTCTTTAAATAGAGGATGTTACATATGAGCCATGACATGTGATTTCCAACAATGAGGTACGTTGACAAGTGTAGACTCAGATGAACCTGTGCAGACTCCTTTCAAGCTTAGAAACTTCAAATGATGCTCAGTCAGCAGCTTAACAGCCATAAACATTCAAGCAACTAGCAAAGGCTCTGATTAGACTGCGCGAATGCGCAGGCTGATCTGAGGCTTTGGTGGTCACACATACCACATTGTTGGAAATCTCATGCACTGGCTCATTTACATAGAGGATGTTACATGTGTGTTGATGTGCTGTTGAATTTGTTAAATTAGCTGCTGAAAATCAATAAAATGTGAGTTACCTTAGCATTGTGTTGCATTTTCTCAACAAAATTAATATATCTAAACTATACAAAAGATAGAATGTTATTCTATTTATCATATGATAATAAAACTGCTCTGAATCGCATTTTGGCGCTAAATATTTAGATAGTGTCCATTTTGTACACATCATCGCTTTAGACATCATAACATTACTTTACATTACTATACATTTAAAGCACTAGTGTTTTATCGATCAAATGCATGGTGTTAAAACACTGCCAGATACAATGCCATGTTGTTGTTGTTGTTGTTTTTTTATATTTACAAACCAACCCAAATCAAATTCTTGGGTACATAAAATAAAATTTTGACACTGGTACTCATAAGAACCATCTTGTCATGATGATTCATGTATGCACATATTCTATCCAACTAATGGATTGGAAAAAGATACTTAAAATTAGTCCTTATCTAGACCTTTCATAGATTGCACTTGTTGCGAGAATATCTGATTTGCTGCATGCACATCAATGCAGTGTGACCAGTGCCTTTTTATTTACTTTCGAAAAAGTTTAAAATATAGGCTACTAGCCAAGGTTCAGTATTCTAGCTTGTCTTTGTAGCTAAGTAGGATTGTTTGCATGTTCCCTGCTTGCAAACCCCAAAGATATTGTAGTCAGATAATTATGGTTCATGTTCATGCAAATGGTTTTCTTTAAAGTTCACCCAGCGTGTCACAATATTGCAAACGGTATCACACCAGGAAGTAACTCTAAAAAGACTGATAAGCATGCTGCTAATTGCCTGAAAGCTGTATGATGGGGCGTAAAGTAATCTATGTGAGAAGTATAAATTGTTCATACAACAATGTGGCCAAAGGTATCCGTCTTCTAGATAAAAAAGCAATTTTTGTTCATACAGGAAAAAATTCATATAAGTAAGAGCTTTTGAAAGATAGATTCCCTTAAATCTGTAATAAAATGTTTCTACTTACTTCTTGTCGTAACATGGTTAGACAGTGAATCTCTGCTATCCCTTTAAACACCTTCACAGCAACTTCCTTCAAAATGAAATTGTGTTTCTATTTTTGATTGAGCACAGAGTGGCTCAACAGGCCCACGGTTAATAAAACTTTATGTATGCTCAACTCAGCCTGGCATGAATTTTCAACTGCTAATTAAAGCTGAAATGCTGAAAAATAATGTTTTTTTTTTTCTTGCTGTCAAACTCTTACTTGATGTATTTATCCTGCTAATAAATGTTAAAATGCCAACAAATGTTGTTATTTTAACATTTCTGAGCATGATACATTTCGTGCTCAGTTGAGTTTTGCATGAAAAAAGTTTTAAAACCTTGGTGCCTGGTAGTTTATGTCAGCTCTGCTACTCAGTAGTGTATGAGCCCTCTTTTTTCTTAAATCATATTTACTTTACTAAATGTAAAGCATCTATGTGGTGAGTACCACTACGTTAGCTAACTGATACATGTTTCTTTACAACATCATGATTAAAGGTAAAGATATAGCAAGTCAAATAGATTTAAGCCCCAGTGGTTGTACAATCAAGTACCACACCTGACTCGGGAAACCACATGGGAAAGTAACAAAAACACAGTTTAACATCACAAACAAGAGCCAAGAGATCAACCCTTTCCAAGTAGGTAACCACAAGGCAGCAATGAACAGACGCAAAAGCATGACAAACACAAGACATAAATAACACAAATGATCCACAAAAGAAGCACCGCCTTGGAACGGTCAGTAAAAATATATTTACAGGAGGGCTGCAACCGGTTTCACGGCGCCAACCTCACCCTTAGTTCAGATGTTGATCAAGACACATGACCCCTAACTTATCCATGCATCATTTCCTAGAACATATAAATCAAGATATAAAAAGGAGATGAAGCAAAGATAAGGACTCAACAGTACATAAAACTGAATACCGGAGCAAAAGAAATCCAACAGGTAAACCCATGTGGGCCTGACAACAGCCAAAGCATCAGGCCCCTACCATCTAATCAATAGATAAGTCTTCAAGTCGGAACCGTCATAGAGTCTGAAGTCAAACCCACCAGCGTGCAATTAAAGAGGAAAGCAAAGTTGCCAAACATGATTGGGTTGACCACTAAGCATGCAGTCTATTGCACTACATTAATATTAAAGCCAATTGTTTTATAATGGGAAATTATTTTAATAAACTGCACTTAAAAATTATTAGAGCCAACAATCTTCTTCAAATTATACACCAAGTCATCATAGAAGTTCAAGTCCACATAAATCTGGTGCAGACTACAGGGCATTTATCACTTTTTCGAACAAGTTTAATAAAATCAATAATACATGAGCGCCAACGTTGGATTCTATTTTCTATGAGTGGCTTGTCGATTTTAAGACAGGGTGCTATATCAATACTAGATACAACATCCTGTGACAAATTAATGTACAAATCAATATTCAGCCCACATGATAGAAATGTTTACTTAATTTGAGCTGTGGCATGAGATTTCCAACAATTTGGAATGTGGGACCAGCAAAGGCTCAGACCAGCGTAGACTGATCAGAGCCTTTGCTGGTGGCTTAAATATTCCATGACTGTTAAACTACTGTGTTAACCTCATTTTAGGCTTCTAAGTTTAAAAGGAGGATGCACTAGCTCGTCTTAGTCTACACCTGTCAAAATGTTCCATTGTTGGAAATCACGTGTCACGGCTCATTTAAAGTACACTCACCTTTCCCTTGTATTTTGCAATATATACTTCTCCAAAGCCACCATCTCCCAGCTGTTTATGAGAACTGAATAAATAAAAGTTACAGACTATAAAATGAGTGTCGATCGATGAAAAAGTAAAAGGATAATGGTCTTATCTTAAAATAACATAGTTGAAGTTTGAAAGCTGAAACCTAAAAACAAAAAAAAGTAAATATGATCAGAAAAGAATTGTCAAAATACTAAAATTTGATAAAACTATTTATAAATTCATTGCATCACAATATCAAATTATCTTTATACCAATACATTAGTAACTGGCTTGTAAACTTTTCCCTTATAAGCTCTTGCTATTCTTAAGTTTCATCATGATGGATCCAGAGGGGAAACAGGGGGTCCAACACCCCGCCCTGAAAAATCCCCAAAATATAGGGTTTCTTAGCAAACTGGACTGGATCCCCTAGAAAATCACAAAGCTACCAAAGTAAGTAAGGGTGCAAAGATAAGGAATTGATACAATCAAGTACCACACCTGACCCACTGACAGGATACCAATGGGAAAGTGACAAACTCACAGTTGGACACCACAAACGAGAGCCAAGAGGTCAGCTCTTTCCCAGCAGGTGACCAGAAGGCACATATAAATAGACGCTCACAAAGGCATAGCAACCACAAGACAGAAAAAAAACATAAAAGATCCACAAAAGAAGTACCACCTTGGAACGGTCAGTAAAATATTTTACTGGAGGGCTTAAACCAGTTTAAGGGCGCCAACCTCACCCTTAATTCAGATGTGGATCAAGACATATAGATAGTTGGTTTGCATGAAAGACCCCTAACTTATCAATGCATCATCCCCCAAAAAAGTAAGAGAGTATGACCAGGAAATACCACAATCACAAACTGCATCCAAGATTCAGTGTTGGGCAATCATCGGCACGTCAGGTAAACGCAATTTAAATGGCGTTTTGCTGGTGGACCTATAATTGCCCACTTGAAGTGATATTTGGATCCTCTCTTCCTCTCTCCCCTAATTAAAAAAACGTTGTCAAAGTTGGACCCCCTCTGGCAAAACTTTCTGGATCCGCGCATGTTTATCATCTTTGTTCCCAAAATGCATTTATCTTTCACATGCTACGTAAGAAAGCATCTGTAAAATGTCTTCTGCTGTATGTAAATCCTTAGGCTAAGAACTAATTTTGGTATACATACAAACAGTAATGACCTTGATCATACTGCTCCTAAAGGAGCAGTCTGATCTGGGTCCACACTGTTTGCTATGGAGACGTTTTAGAGGGACCAGAAGATGACACACATTTGACCAAAAGTTATCAAACTAACCTTTCTTCAAACTCAAATTCATCCATGTCTAGTTTAAAAGCTGGTTCAATGTCACTCATAACTAGATCTGGTGCCTACAAATTAAAAATAAATGATTGATATGATTACAAATAAAACATTTGCTAATATTTTTCTAATAAAAGCACCGCAAGCACTGCATAATACCCCGCCACTGCTGGGGGCACCAAAAGTTATTTTGTGAGATATATAATGCCTAAATAGCAACAGAACTGAGATAGACAAGATTAATCAAGGGCAGATAACTCATGAACTGGAAAGGTAAGAGTGACAGTCCTTCGTTGTAATATGTAACCTTTGCTGTTCAACATATCTGTGAAGTTTCATTCAGATATCATAAACAGTAAAAGAAAAACAGGCCAGAAACCATTTTTTAAAGGGAGAAAGGGCAGTAACTCCATCCAAAATAGTCGGATTTTGCCCATTAACAATCCCATACCACTCATCCCCAATAACAATATGTATGCAAAATTTGAAAAAAATCTGTGCATAAATACTCAAGTTATCGATCGGAAACAGTGAGCACGGACGGATGAAATGATCTACAGGTCAAAAACCAATTCTCAGATCAATCAAGGGTGGATAACTCACAATCTGGAAAGGTAAGAGTGACGATCCTTACCCACAATATGTAACCTTTGATGGTCATGAGCACGGACAGATGAAATGAACTACAGGTCAAAAACCAATTCTCAGATCAATCAAGGGTGGATAACTCACAATCTTGAAAGGTAAGAGTGACAATCCTTACCCACAATATGTAACCTTTGATGGTCAACATATCTGTGAAGTTTCATTCAGATATTCCATATAGTAAATGAACTACAGGTCAAAAACCATTTTTCAGTTCAATCAAGGGCAGATAACTCATGAACTGGAAAGGTAAGAGTGATGGTTCTTTGTCAAAGTATGTAACCTTTGATGTGAAACATATCTGTAAAGTTTCATTTAAATATTCCACATAGTAAAGGAACTACGGGTAAAAAAACATTTTTTAATTCAATCAAGGGCGGATAACTCACAAACGGGAAAGGTAAGAGTAACGGTTCTTAGTCACAATATGTTACCTTTGATGTGAAACATATCTGTGAAGTTATATTCAGATATTCCAAATAGTAAAGGAACAATAGGTCAAAAACCTTTTTTCAGACCTATCAAGGGCAGATAACTCACAAACTGGGAAGGTCAGAGTAACGGTCCTTAGTCACAATATGTAACCTTTGATGTGCAACATATCTGTGAAGTTTCATTCAGATATCATGAACAGTAAAGGAATAACAGGCCAGAAACCATTTTCCAATACGAAAAAGGGCAGTAACTCCGTTAAAAATGGACGGATTTTGCCCATTAACAATCCCATACCACTCATCGCCGATAACAATATGTATGCAAAATTTGAAAAAATTCCGTGAATAAATACTCAAGTTTTCGATCGGAAATGGTGAGCATGGACGGACGGACGGACGGACAGACGGACAGACACCGAAGGGTATAACATAATACCTCGCCACTAAAGTGTGGCGGGGTATAAAAACTTGAACAATAAGATTTTTTCTATAGAACCATGCCTTGTCTTTAAGATACACTGCCATATATACTTTGGCACAGAATGTGAAGGATGATATAAATGATAATATTTTATTGGTATATTTGGAATATGTTGGTTCTGTTAGCGTTTTGATTAAAAAGGAAGTTAACAAACTCAATAAACACAATACACTGTTTTAAAGGTATTGAAATAAAAACAAGTATTTATGACCCGGAATTGTTATTCTCTTAGATCAGAGGCCAATCCAAAGCACCAGGACAATGAGACAAAGATCATAGACAACGAATACGGATAAAATAAAAGAAATTAGCTCTAGCTTTCTCATCAAGTCAATAACAAATAAGCTTAGCAGACAATACAGATGTGCAGGTCTTGTCATTTTCTGTTCATTTACAACCAAAGAGTTGCAATGACAACATGATTCAAGTGTGCACATTGTGGTGGAATAGCAGAGTATCTATTCATTACAAATTATTGCAATAATTAATACATAGAATTAAACCTGTTTAAAACGGCCACTAAAAATAGACAAAACAAAGATCTTAATGACAAAGAGTAGCTCAATGCTGGAGCATTCTGCAATACTTGCATTAAGCGATAATTGGTCTTGTTGTTTTTTTTTTCGAATTTGGCCGTTTTACACGGTTTTACTGTACGTTTATAACACTTTTAATTCGCAAATTTGCATGCTTATGGGTTTTTTTAACTTTTGCAGTAGTCAGCATGCACCACACTTCTGAAAAAACTTAATAGGTGATCTGACGCATGAACAAAAAAAGTTTAAACCCCTTGTACACTAGAAAACCTCTAAATGGGTACTTTGGCAAACAATGAATACCCAGATAAAATGCAGTATGATGCTGCATTTCATCAGGTATTGCACTGACTAAAATTTAAAACAGTCAGGAGGGACAGAAATATATCATGATTTAGAAAATTCTACCCCTGCCCCCTTAAGGACCCAGGACTTTAGTTAAGAGTGTGTAACAGAAAACTATTTTTCGTATTTCTAAACCAAAACATATGTAGTTGCTGCTCAAAAGAACAGTCTAGATAGGACGGTTCTTTTGAGCACTCAAAACACATGCTTAAAGTAATTGGTAAGAAAATTGTTATTCATATAAACCTGTGAGACCAAAATGGGCAGTCCCATGCTTATGGACCATTATATATGAGAAAATCCATCAGACTACAAAGAGTTAAAGGAGATGCGGGTTTAGATAGAGAGTTCCATACTTAGCATCACTAGTAAGCCATGCATACATGTTCAAAGGTTACATTTCAATTACATACATGTAAAATGTACTATTTTATAAGCTTACCTAAATGTGTTCTAAACACCAAACTCTTGAGTGTTGTCATATACATTAGCTAAATAATATAACTACTGTCGTGCCAACAAAGAGTGACAGTGACACAATATTATGTTTACAATTGTTAAGTAAAATATTAACTTATACACTCCTCTTAAGCTAACGCGAATCGATAGATCACTTGTGTATTAATCCTATCCTGTGGATAGGATTAATATACAAGTATTCTATCGATTATAAGTCCCTGATTTCTTTGTAAACAAAACATGACGTCACTGTCACTCTTGGTTGGCACGACAATAATTTTAAGCTTTTGAATTTAAAATACAATCTCCTTTGTTCACATGATTCTAGAAACTACTTACTAATTGTGATATTGGAACATATCCCTCATGTTTTGGACATTCTACATTATTACTCTTCTCTGCAGCAGATTGTAGATCTTTTAGACTGAACTGATGACAAAGTGTATAGCCTTTATTGAAATCTAAAAAGATCAACAATTAGATTTGATTTAGACAACAAAATTAATGGGTTGTTCTCAGATATTTACTTATTCATTTATACAACATTCTTTTATCCTTTGATGAACTATCTCAGCTTTAAGGTTTGTCAATATAAATGAACAAAGACCCATACAAAATGGATAAGAAAATAATCTCAATTTAACTTTCATTTTACCCTTGTTAACATGGTTAAGTCTTTACAGCTGATTTCAGGAAGAGAGTCCATTTTTTTAAAAAAAAAGCTAGACACAAGTACTCCATTTGGACCATTTCATATCTTGGCACATTTAATAACAAAACGGCAATCTTTCAACAAATTTATTGTTGATATTGTTTTTTACAAGTTTGGAAAATATCCAGAATAAATTTGATAATTTAAATACAATGGGAGTATTAGCCTAGACAGAATCATTAACATTAATTCTTATGCACTTGCTTTGGTAACGCGATATCTGATTGGATAACGTCCAAAAATAGTAAGTGAGTATTATCAGAAAATGCCACAATCACAAACTTCAGACTAACCCATGGCATGGCGAGGAAGAGCCACACAACAATCAAAAGGCACCAGGAAGACAAACTAAGCAAAGCAACCAGCTCTCTCTTCCCCATCAAGATGATTGCAAAACTAGAAGGGACATAAAGAAACGTACAACAAAACATAGAACATATACAGAATCCCACAATGGGAGTAACAATAAACAACAAGTCAACAACAACAGAACCACCGCCTTAGAATGGACAGCAGCCTAAGCCTAAGCCTAAGCCACCAGGGGGCTTAAATGCATCAGGCACCAAACCACCGATTAAAGCTTTATGTCAGAGCAATCATAGAGTCTGGGGCCTGACCCACCGTTGTGCAATTAAAGAGGAAACCATAGATATAAACCGTGACTGGGTTTAATCGCTGGTGTAAACGAGAGCATGTTGAATCTAATGCCTTAAATTGTTGGAAACTAAATATTTTTAAAATTATTGATGGTAGAATTTCATTTTATTGCAACAATTTAGATCTTCTACCACCTAAACCTAAATTCACTTTTAGACACTTGAAGAACGGGATCCAGGAATTCCATAGGAAGTTTGTTTTGGCCCCCGCAGATAAGGCTGCTAACAATGTTGTGGTCGTTTGAAAAAGATACTACATTAACACCTTAAGCAAGAACTTAGCACTGCCAAAACATATGAGCATAACAGACTTGATGAGACGTCTATCGTTGATAGGCATCGATGCCATATGGCAGCTAAGTTTGGGTTGTTTGTTGATGAGGACCATAGCAAGCTTCCTACATTATACTGGTTACCTAAACTTCATAAACGGCCCTATAAGTCACGTTTTATTGCTAATTCTAGTGCATGTACAACTACTGAGTTGTGTATTCTTTTGACTTCTTGCCTCACTGCAATTAAAAACCATGTCATTAAATATTGCACAACAGTTTATGAAAGAAATGGTAAAAATTTATTTTGGTCTATTAAAAATTCAGGTGAAATTCTTAATAAATTGAAGTCTAGAGGTTTTCTAGCATCTGGTATGTCTACATATGATTTCTCTACTCTCTATACTACATTGCCTCATAATCTAATAAAAGAAAACCAATCAGAACACTTAACAGGGAGGGCTAACTTTATTTGGCTTGTAATGATAAAAATGCCTTTTTACTTCTGAACAACCTAAAAGATATAAATTGTGGTCATGTCAGAAAATGTGTGATGCGCTCCATTATCTTTTGGACAATATATTTATAAGATTTGGCTCAAAATTATATAGACAATTGTCGGTATTCCAATGGGTACTAATTGTGCTCCTCTTGTTGCAGATTTGTTTTTGTTTTGTTATGAGAGAGACTTTATGTTGTCTCTGTCAGCCAATAATCAAGCTGATATTATTGAAACTTTTAACTCTACCTCCAGATATTTAGATGACTTACTTAATATTGATAATCCTTATTTTGACCAAATGGTAGGTCAGATATATCCCACTGAACTTCAGTTAAATAAGGCTAATTCTTCTGATACTGAAGCTCCGTTTTTGGACTTGAACTTGTCAGTAACAAATGGCATAGTTTCTTCTAAAATTTATGATAAACGGGATGAATTTAATTTTGAAATAGTAAATTTCCCATTTCTTGATGGAGATGTTCATTGCTCTCCTTCCTATGGTGTATATATTTCTCAGCTTATTCGTTTTGCTAGAGTGTGCTCTAACGTTGATGACTTCAACAACAGAAACTTATTTTTAACTGCTAAATTATTAAAACAAGGTTATAGATATCATAAAATTCGAAAAGCATTTTCTAAATTCTACTACAGACACTCAGAGTCAATTGTTAAATACAACATTGGGTTAAAAACTCTTCTGCAACAAGGCATATCAGAAGCAATAGTTTATGCTGATTTAGTCTATTAATTCAAACGAATTGTTGGAAAACATAATTTTAGTGATCAATTCAAAAAGATAGTAAAACGTTATATAAGGGTTGGATATAATTTGGATATCATGCGACAGTCTGCATGCCTAGTTTTAAACCCAATCACGGTTTATAGCTATGGTTTCCTCTTTAATTGCACGACAGTGGGTCAGGCCTCAGACTCTATTTCGGCTCTGACGTAAAGCTTTAATCGGTGGGTTGGTGCCTGATGCTTATCTGTAGCTGGACCCACCGTGGCTCAACATGAGGTTTTCTTTAGCTCTGACTATCTGTGAGTCATGAGCCCTTTTCTTTGTTTCATCATGGAGTGTTAATTTGATAAGAGTGTTTTCCATGATGATACATTGCATTAGTTAGATGGCCTCGATGCGAACTGAACATTTCTTGTACTTCAACAACAGCAGAATCTAGGGCAAAGATTTGGTTCCAGTAAAATGCATTTAAGCCCCCCGGTGGCTTAGGCTGCTGTCCGTTCTAAGGCGGTGGTTCTGTTGTTGTTGACTTTTTGTTTATTGTAACTCCCATTTTGGGAGTCTGTGATTGTTCTATGTTTTGTTGTACGTTACTTTATGTGCATTCTAGTATTGCAATCATCTTGATAGGGAAGAGAGAGCTGATTGCTTTGCTTAATTTGTCTTCCTGGTGTCTCGTGATGGTTGAGCAGCTCTTCCTCGCAGTGCCAGGGGGTTGTCTGCAGTTTGTGATTGTGGTAGTTCCTGATCATACTCACTTCCTATTTTTAAAACCAGGTATGCAGACTGTCGCATGACATTCAAGTTATATCCAACCTTTATATAACGTTTGATAATCTTTTTGAATTGATCACTAAAATTAGGTTTTCCACAATTCGTGTGAATTTATAAACTTAATCACCATAAAATATAGATATTCTGATATGCCTTTTTGCAGAAGAGCTTTTAACCCAATGTTGTATTTAACAATTAACTCTGAGTGTCTGTGGTAGAATTTAGAAAATGCTTTCCGAATTTTATGATATCTATAACCTTATTTTTATAACTTAGCAGTTAAAAATTAGTTTCTGTTGTTGAAGTCATCAATATTAGAACACACCCTTGCAAAACGAATAAGCTGAGAAATATATACGCCATAGGAAGGGAAGTGCGGAACATCTTCATCAAGAAATGGGAAATTTAGTATTTCAAAATTAAATCATCCCGTTTATAAATATAGCAAGAAGTGAGCAAAGCTCACATACCCCTGGGGGTAGCCATCAGAGGTTGTAACACTTTCAGAGAAAAAACAAAACTGTTAAATCATAATCCTAAATCAAGTAGCTGCTGAGAAATCATTGACAGTAAAATTTCCATATATATTATATAGGAGTGACAGAAGCAAAAAATAGAAAATTTGAAAAAAGAATGCAAAATGAGGATGAGCATCTTAATTTTCATTTACACAATACACTTTGACTATCTGAAGGTGTTCGTAAAATTTGAAAACACTGGCTCCAATAGGAGCCGAGAAATCTGTGACAGAAATTTTCATTGGAGAGAAAGAAAACTGGAAAAATAAAGGGACTGATAAGCAATATGTGGCTGCTTTTTTGTTACACAATACAATTTATAACTATCAAGCTTTGTACCCAATTTCAGAATCCTAACTTAAGTGGTTGCTGAGAAATCGTTGACAGAAAAAAATGTCCGTATGTATTATATAAGAGTGACAGATGGAAAAAAGAAGGCAAAAGGAGGATAAGCATCTTAATTGTCTTTTACACAATACACTTTGCCTACCTGAAGGTGTACACAAAATTCAAAAACTCTGGCTCCAATAGGAGATGAGAAATCTGTGACAGAAATTTCGATTGGACAGAAAGAAAAATTAACAAATAAAGGGACTAATAAGCAATATGTGGCTGTTTTTTGTTACACAATACAACTCATCACTATCAAGCTTTCTTCCAAATTTGAGAATCCTATGTCAAGTAGTTGCTGAGAAACCTTTGACAGGAAAAAAAGTTTACAGATAGACAGATAAACAAACAAAATTACAGAAAAGGCAAAACTATATACCCCCTATATACTACATACAGGGGGCATAATAAATTTTAGAAGAACCTATGCCTTTGAGAATCCTTCGTCAAGTAGCTGCTGAGAAATCGTTGACAGGAAAAAAGTTTACAGACAGACAGACAAACAAACATAATTACAGAAAAGGCAAAAACTATATACCCCCTATATACTACATACAGGGGGCATGATAAATGTTAGAAGAAGCTATGCCATTTGTTATGGACAAGTTCAAGTCCAAAAACGGAGTTTAGTATCAGAAGAATTGGTCTTATTTAACTGAAGTGGGTCAGGCCTCAGACTCTATGACGGCTCCCACGTAAAGTTTTAATTGCTGGGTTGGTGCCTGGTGTTTATCTGTAGCTGGACATACCGTTGCTCATCTTGGGGTTTTCTTTAGCTCTGACTCTTTGTGGGTCATGAGCCCTTTTCTTTGTTTCATCATGGTGTGTTAATTTGATTAGAGTGTTTCTCTATGATGATACATTGTATTAGTTAGATGGCATCCATGCGAGCTGAACATTTCTTGTACTTCAACAATAGCAGAATCTAGGGCGAAGATTTGGCACCAGTAAAATGCATTTAAGCCCCCATGTGGCTTATTCAGTAACATATATCTGACCTACCATTTGTTCAAAATAAGGATTATTAATAGTCCCCATTGGAATACCTACAATTTGTCTATATAATTTCGAGCCAAATCTTATAAATATATTTTCCAAAAGATAATGGAGAGCATCACACATTTTCTGACAAGACCCCAATTTATATAATTTAGGTTGTTAAGAAGTAAAAAAAAAAAACACTTTTATCATTACAAGCCAAATAAAGTGAGCTCTCTCTCAAAATTTGCGACAATATTGCTATATAGTGTGGGAAATTATTTGACGTCATTGATTATATCTCAGGGAGCTCAGTGGCTCAGTGGTAGAGTGCTTGACTCGAGACCGAAGGGCCGCGGGTTCAAGCCTCACCGGCGTCACTGCGTTGTGTCCTTGAGCAAGACACATTTATCCTAGCTTAGTATTGGTTCAACCCAGGAAGACCCGTCCCGCATAACTGAAAGATTGTTGAGTGGACGTAAAGAATCAAATCAAACAAAACAAACAAAAAATTATATCTCATTTTGTTGGATGACGAGCAGCTTTATTTGGCTTAAAATGGTCCAATGGAGACGAGGCTGTGGAAAGTAGGGATAACCATATTTGAAATTTACGTTTGGGGAGGTATATTGTCTGATATGCTGTCAGAAGTAATATCAGAAATAATATCAGAAGATATACCTTCCCAAATATAAAATTTTGCATACACTTATAGTAAACCCTGTCTTAAGAAACCACACAAAAAATAAAGACCAAATATTGGTTTTAAAACCAATTATCGCAGGTCAAAAGTATTGCAGAATGCTCCAAGGGGGGCATTCTGCAATACTTTTGACCTTCATTAGGCTATAAGTTGTCAATAAGATCCTTGTTTTGTCCATTTTTGAGTGGTCGCTTAAGACAGGTATCCCCTAAAAGTACATAAATGGGCTTCATCGTGAGAAAATCTGATTTTGTTGCATGTGAATAACAAAGCTTCAGACCAGCCTAGGTATCCACCCAGTCTACTCAGCACCTTAAGTATTCGATATCTGGAAATTATAAAAGCTAATATTGCTGCATGTAACATTTGCGATTCTGGCTAATTGCTGTATTCCAGCAATCCAGTTAGAAAAAAAGCAAGTGAGTATGATCAGGAGTTACCACAATCACGCACCACAGACCAACACATGGCACCATAAAGAAGAGCCACAGGCCACCAATTTCATCTTTCCAATGACAAATATCACAAGTTTTTAGATATCATAAAATTCGAAAAGCATTTTCTAAATTCTACAACAGACACTCAGAGTTAATTGTTAAGTACAACATTGGGTTAAAAACTCTTCTGCAACAAGGAATATCAGAACCTATATTTTATGGTGATTTAGTTTATAAATTCAAACGAATTGTTGGAAAACCTAATTTTAATGATCAATTCAAAAATATAGTAAAACGTTATATAAGGGTTGGATATAACTTGGATATCATGCGACAGTCTGCATGCCTAGTTTTAAACCCAATCACGGTTTATAGCTATGGTTTCCCCTTTAATTGCATGACAGTGGGTCAGGCCTCAGACTCTATGACGGCTCTGACGTAAGCCTTTAATTGGTGGGTTGGGGCCTGATGCTTATCTGTAGCTGGACCCACCATGGCTCAACTTAAGGTTAACTTTAGCTCTGACTATCTGTGAGTCTTGAGCCCTTTTCTTTGTTTCATCATGGTGTGTTAATTTGATTAGAGTGTTTCTCCATTATGATACATTGCATTAGTTAGACCGCCTCCATGCGAGCTGAACATTTCTTGTACTTCAACAACAGCAGAATCTAGGACGAAGATTTGGTACCTGTAAAATGCATTTAAGGCCCCCAGTGGCTTAGGCTGCTGTCCGCTCTAAGGCGGTGGTTCTGTTGTTGTTGACTTTTTGTTTATTGTTACTCCCATTGTGGGAGTCTATAACTGTTCAATGTTTTGTTGTACGTTACTTTATGTCTATTCTAGTATTGCAATCATCTTGATGGGGAAGAGAGAGCTGGTTGCTTTGCTTAATTTGTCTTCCAGGTGTCTCGTGATGGTTGAGCGGCTCTTCCTCGTGGTGCCATGGGATTGTCTGCGGTTTGTGATTGTGGTATTTCCCGATCATACTCACTTACTTTTTTAAGTGTATTTCGTACGCATGCCCAGAAGGAATATGGTAAGGTTTGGGAATTTAAGAGTATTTCTATCCTTAACATGTAGCATTTTTACTGTATTTAAACAAACAATGCATTTACTCAAAGTCTGATCTAAACAGCACCCAGTATAAAGACGTAAAATGAGGGGTTGGAGTAGAAAATGCACGTTTTCACGGTATTGTAAATGGTGAATCGCTTTGAAGCTTATTTTGTTGCCTACAATGCATATTTAATTGCTGAACTACACCAATTTAAAAAAAACATTAGGACAAATAGAAAATTTGGTGTTTGTAATCATGTCGACTAGGTAAAATATACTACTTATAGCTAGAACACATTTGTCAGGACACTATTCATTTCATAGTATGTGCTTACCTGGACAATGTGCACAGGGGACTTTAATTTCCAGAACTTTTTGACCCAAAATTGGATCAATACTTGTTAGACAAGGATACCATTCATCTATAAGATTGTCAATCTGATCAACTATCTGACCAAGAAGTCTGCAAAATGATAAACGTAATATTATTTGCTAGTATGCATTCAACCTTGCCTTAAGCCTTTTTGTGCCAAGCACAAAGGCCAAATCAACCTGGACACCTATATAACCAGTCAGATCAAAATATGTCAATGCTTGCTCTCTCTCTCTCTCTCTCTCTCTCTCTCTCTCTCTCTCTCTCTCTCTCTTTCTCTCTCTCTCTCTCTCTCTCTCTCTCTCTGTCTGTCTGTCTGTCTTTCTGTCTCTCCTGCCAAAATAGAAAAGACACAACAAGGAAACACATCACAAAACATGGAACAAACACAAAACCACACATACAATTATAGCAACAGAAAACAGCAAGTGAGTATGACATAAAATGCCTCAATAACAGACCAAAGGTCAGTGCAGGGCACCATGCTGTAAAACCATTAGAACACAGAAAGCTACATGTATGATAACAAGCACAAAATCGTTAAAAACAAAAACAATAGAATGACTGCCTTTGGATACAAACAGTTACAGTCATCTAGGGGATAAGGATAGTTTACCAGCTAAATATTTAGCCAAGACATTTTATTTGAGGTGGAGTTAGGCATTGGTAATTCATAAATAAGCCAGTATCCAGTATAATGTACAGTCTGATCAGAGTCTTAGTTCTAGCAAACTTGGATAAGGATATCTGAGATTTTACCCTGGGATAGATAAACTTATCTTACCCATGCTATCTTACCTTGGACTTCAAGAAATGCCATCATGTGAAAAAATTTCATCTTAGGCTTGAAGCTTATTTTAATACAAATAAATTAAAACAGTGGTGAGCAAGAATTAAAATCCATTATTCATGTGAAGGTAGGATTGAAAAATCCGTCCATCAGGATCACCGTTTGTCGTCACTCGGCAGGCTTTGTGGTGCCAAACAGCGATCCGCAGGACCTACTTTTCTATCCTACCCTCACACCCATGACAGATTGTTATAGTCTGAATAGAGTTTAGGTTCTTCATCCAAAGAAACATTGGATCGGTGGCTACCAAAAGATAATTCATCAAAGACTGCACCTTTTTCTGTTTCGTAGCTAAAACTTATTCATAGAGGATTTCACATGAGTGCTCATGATTTATTAATTTCATTAAACGAGTTTGGAGAAAAGAGATAAAATGCAAGGCTTGCTGAGCATTTTATCACTTTTTTGTAACAAGATTAATAAATTCGATAATACAGGAGTACAAATAGTAGATTTTATTTTTCACAGGACATTAAACAACTTAGAAATTGCATTTTTGGTGTAAAATGTCAAGATTTTCTCTTATTTTACGCATCGTTATAATGAACGTCATTACGTTTCCCATTTGTAAACCACTAGTAGTTTATCGATTTTAACGCATGGCGTTATATCACTCCTAGACGCAACATCATGTGATTACTAGAATTAATCTTACCTTGAGCCTTGTGTTGTAGCAGGAACAACAATGTGGATACCCTCTTTCTGATCAAGTTTTTCAATTGGATCCAACAAGAAATATTGTTCCTTTAGTAAAAAAACACATACGTCATATTTTTGTTATGCTTATCAAAATTAACAGACATTATTGACACAGTAAAAGAAAATGAGTATGACCAGGACATACTACAATCACAGACCACAGACATACTTACAGCATTGCCAGGATGAGACACAGTATGCTGACAGCCACAAAGTAAATTAACCTAATTTATATTGAATTTATGCATGGCGTTTTGTGAACACTTTAGCATTATGAAACTAAATTAAGAATGAAAACAATGGTGAATTCTAATTTATCTCACTTTTATTTTTTTGGTAGATTTTGATAAAATCTATGCATATTTCAGATGCTTGGAAAAATGTAAGTGTGTATGGTCAGGAAATACCACAATCACACACTGCATACCAACCCATAGCAACGTGAAGAAGGGCCACAGAGCAGTCACAAGACATCAGGAAGACAATTAAAGTAAAGCAACTAGCTCTCTCCTCCCCATCAAGATGATTGATAAACTAGAAAGACACAAAGTTCTAAATAACAAACAAGGACTTACCACAGAACCCCCCCCCCCAACAAACACACACAAACGAACAATGAGTGCAACAATAAACAATGAGTCAATAATAACAGAACCGCCAGCTTAAAATGGACAGCAGCCTAAGCCACAGGGGGGGGGGCTTAAATGGATTTCACTGGTACTAAATCTTTGTTCTAGATTTTGTTGTTAAAACACATAAAATGTTTAATCACATAGAGGCTTCCTAAGAATTGCAATGTATCATCACAGAGAAACAATCTAATCAAATTAACAATCTATGATGACACAGAGAAAAGGGCTCACACCTCATAGATAGTTAAATTTAAAGAAAACCTCAAGTTGAGTCATAGTTACAACCTGTGTAAGATGACATGGGTAAGAAAAGAATTTCTATCCCAGGGTGAAATCCAAGACGTATGTATTCCGTGTGTAAGAATATTGTTGTTGGCATTTATCAAAGTCCAAATTCCTATTATAGCCATCACGTGCCTTAAATGTTTATGCCACGTGAACTGTAAAACAACTGATATTGATGGATGGTAGACAATATTCCTCTGCCATTGGCTTGGGATAACCATTTGAAATAGTGACCATGACCTATAAATTCCTACAAACCAGATATACTTTTGTAAATCAATGCAGTTGAAGCAGGATTCAGTATGTCTGCTTCTTACAGGAAAGGTTTAATATACTTGGATAGAATTTGAGCTGATCTGTAAAATATAGACCCTCACCCCTATTTCCATCTCATACCCAGGACAATTGCTGAAGGGAATTGGCTTTCTATATTCATTTCTCTCTCCATTTACCTCTTAAGTTAGGTAGAATTAAAGTTAGAAAACAAGTCAAAATTATATTTGAGGAAAATGAAGAAAACTCATTCCCAAGATTGAAAAATTAGATACACTTTCTAGTGTGTGTAGGGGAGGAAGCAATCATCTGCAGTGGTTTTCGTTTACATGAAAAGGGAAAACTCATACCATTCTAAGTATCTCACAGTAAAATCAGGGTTTAACTCTATCTCCAGATATTTAGATGACTTACTTAATATTGATAATCCTGATTTTGAACAAATGGTAGGTCAGATATATCCAACTGAACTTCAGTTAAATAAGGCGAATTCTTCTGATACTGAAGCTCCTTTTTTTGACTTGAACTTGTCAATAACAAATGGCATAGTTTCTTCTAAAATTTATGATAAACGGGATGATTTTAATTTTGAAATAGTAAATTTCCCATTTCTTGATGGAGATGTTCCTCCCTCTCCTTCCTATGGTGTATATATTTCTCAGCTTACTCGTTTTGCTAGAGTGTGCTCTAATGTTGATGACTTTAACAGCAGAAACTTATTTTTAACTGCTAAATTATTAAAACAAGGTTATAGAAATCATAAAATTCGAAAAGCATTTTCTAAATTCTACTACAGACACTCAGAGTTAATTGTTAAATACAACATTTGGTTAAAAACTCTTCTGCAACAATGCATATCAGAACCTATATTTTATGGTGATTTAGTCTATAAATTCAAACGAATTGTTGGAAAACCTAACTTTAGTGATCAATTCAAAAAGATAGTAAAACGTTATATAAGGGTTGGATATAATTTGGATATCATGCGACAGTCTGCATGACTAGTTTTAACCCAATCACGGTTTATAGCTATGGTTTCCTCTTTAATTGCACGACAGTGGGTCAGGCCTCAGACTCTATGACAGCTCTGACGTAAAGCTTTAATCCGTGGGTTGGTGCCTGATGCTTATCTGTAGCTGGACCCACCGTGGCTCAACTTGAGGTTTTCTTTAGCTCTGACTATCTGTGAGTCTTGAGCCCTTTTCTTTGTTTCATCATGGAGTGTTAATTTGATTAGAGTGTTTTCCATGATGATACATTGCATTAGTTAGATGGCCTCCATGCGAGCTGAACATTTCTTGTACTTCAACAACAGCAGAATCTAGAGCGAAGATTTGGTACCAGTAAAATGCATTTAAGCCCCCGATGGCTTAGGCTGCTGTCCATTCTAAGGCGGTGGTTCTGTTGTTGTTGACTTTTTGTTTATGGTTACTCCCATTTTGGGAGTCTGTGGTTGTTCTATGTTTTGTTGTTCGTTACTTTATGTCCGTTCTAGTATTGCAATCATCTTGATGGGGAAGATAGAGCTGGTTGCTTTGCTTAAGGACCTCGGAGAGTCTTAAAGAAGGATTGCCCATTAAAATGACCAGAGAAAAGTTTCTAAGAAAATGATATTTTTTCTATGAAAAAGATAGTAGGTTCAACACTCGACTTATCAACAAAAGCCGTTTTCTCATTGGACAAGTATCAATTGAAAAATATGGGTTGAAAACTCAGTTCTTGCTATTCAACATATAGAAAATAGAAAAAAGTTTTACTGAAGTGCTTTCCCCCCTGTGACCAAACTAATCCTTTTGCATACAGTTGTAGTTTTACATTTCACACATCAAATAAAAACGGCATAAATGGTCACGGGGGGAACGCTGTCAATATGCTAAAAAACACTTTAGTATAAAAACGTATTAGAAACTTATTTAGTAAAAGCCTGTAGGTAAATATCAATATGCAATGGCATGTATCAGGGCTTTAGTTATGTGTGCTTACAAAGTAATTAATTGTCTCATTTCTCAACCAAAACATATGTTATGGGTACTCAAAAGAACCGTCTCAATGAGTTGGTTCTTTTATATCTGGTTCACACCAACGGCGAATGCCCCGCTTTAAATCAGCGAGCAAAGCGCTGTCATTTTTGTTTACTTTTCCAAAAATATCACGATTTCCTAGGTAATGTTACCCTCTGATAAGCTCTGATACGCTCTAGTACGAATTGGGGGACGAATTATTGCCCGACTTGTTACGTTTCCTCACGATTTGATCCCGCTTTGATGAGGCTATGTTACGCTTGAAATCACGCTTTGATTAGCTTTGATAAGCTTTATTACGCTTTATTTCGCTTTGATGCGATTATGACGCTTTAAATCAGGCTCTGATACGATTATCAAGCTCTGTTGTGCATTGTTACGCTCTGTTCAGCTCTGTAACGCATATGAAAATGTCGACATCGCCGATTTCATGCCGCTTTTGATCCAGAGCTATAAATAAAGATGCAGCAGATCCACAAAATCATTGCATCTTTGATTCCAGAACACGATGGCAGAACAACAAGATCCAGAAATTCCAGATGTACCAGAGCATGATTTATCTGAAGAAGACATGATGTTTGTCTCCTTGCTGTATAACTACATCCTAGCCCTTGAGGCGGAGGAGAGCGTGAAAGAGCGTGAGAGAGCGTGAGGAAGCTTGCTTAGCATAACAAAGCTAACAAAATGTGTAAATCCTTGATCAAAGCGTCTCAATTCGTGTGAAAGCGTGAGAGTCCTTCATGAAAGCATAACAAAGCGTGTCAGATCTTGATGAAAGCGTCTGTCCTCGTGTCAGATCTTCATGCCAGATCGTAGCAAATCTTGAGACATATTAACGAAGCGTGTCAAGTGGTGACAGACCGTAAAGACTGGGGTCCCCGCTTTGAACCAAGCTCTGTTAAGCTTTCCTACGCTTTGAGTCAAGCTTTGCTGAGCTTTGTTACGCTTTGTTAAGCTTTGATACGCTCTCAGCGCTTTAATCAATTCGTGACAGAGCGCCCAAAATTTTTAAACAGTTTAAAAAAGTTTGGCGCTCTTGCCGAATGTCCCGCTTTACTCAAAGCTTTCCCACGACATATTACGACCCTGCCGCTTTAATCAAGCTTTGTTACGCTTTGGTGCCGCTTTGCACGCCGCTTTAAAGCGCCATCAAAGCGCCGTTGGCGTGAACTAAGCATTAAGAACCAAATTATAGGTTAAATCTAATGTGCAAGAAAATATTAACGATTTTATGCTCAAAAATTGTGTTTATCTTGACTGTGATATGTACAGTATGCAGTTATAATACACTTCAGTGCACAAGTCCAACTGATTGACCTTGAAACATTACAGGTAATAGTCAAAAGTAATTGACAGCACACTTCTTTAGATGAAATAATGGAATCTTCTCAACCCGAATTTTATGCAAACGCATCACTTTCTTCTCAAGTTTTATGCCGCAAACATAATATTTACATGTATTTAGGTGAATACTCGACGAAACTTTGACTTTCTGTGAAATAAAATTTGGTCACAAAAAATACCCCCATCCCCTAAACCCTAAAGTCCTGGCATAATGATGCAATATTTTCAAAATATTTTTATTGTGCTAGGTGCTCTAAATGTAAAGGTTTGATTTAAGCCCAAAACTATAGTTGTCAGTTATGCATTATCCTAGCCAGAGGCTGTCAAAATTTGGGCACATTGAATAGGAAACTGTCCGAGGTCCTTTGTTTTCCTGGTGTCTCGTGATGGTTGAGCGGCTCTTCCTCGCGGTGCCACGGGGTAGTCTGCAGTTTGTGATTGTGGTATTTCCTGATCATACTCACTTACTACTTTTACTGATCCCTCTTTTGCTAGCTTAGGCACAAGGTTACTTTCAGTTGCTAGTAAACGTTTAGATCCGGATACACTGGTTGCTCTTAGTCTTCCATGGGCAACCATGTTGCTTGTTGGAATTTCAGTGGAATTTATTGCATATTCCTGTGTACGTTATAAAATATTAGTGAATTAACCCATTCCATTAACTCTATCATTGCCATTTGCGATTGTGGGTGAAGTCATCTGAGGTTTTGTCTGTCTTTGTATTTTGGGCCTATATAGCAAATACTATCTTGGTTCATACCTTTTGCATCCAAGCTAAGATTGATTTCTTGTAAAATAAAAGATTTT
Source organism: Loripinus fragilis (assembly GCA_964019695.1). Taxonomy (NCBI): domain Eukaryota; kingdom Metazoa; phylum Mollusca; class Bivalvia; order Lucinida; family Lucinidae; genus Loripinus; species Loripinus fragilis. Next base: position 99,019,906 of record OZ026520.1, read on the forward strand.
TGACAGACGCCATCATCAGACACTATTTGCAGCTTGGTTTTCGCCTGTTAATGGGGTGCACAATGATCAATGGTAGAGAGCTTATTATGACATCAAGTCCATACATAACCTACAGCATCAACTCAAAAAAAACAAATAGAAAGACAGTAGAAGTGTTAGGATATTGATTACCATATGACTGAATTCTAGTACTTCATTTAAGAATTGAAATGCCGATTGTTAGCTTGTACTGGATGATGCAAAACATTAGGCTTTTTAATACCTGTGAAGCCAGAATGGTTTCTTGGAGACATTAAAAAGCTAATCTTTTGCATGATCCAATACAGACTTAAAAATGGAATTTCAATCCTTATATTTGCGTTTTATATTATCAATCAAATATACCTTACAATCTTACACCCAGCCCAGCTCGGTACCCTTTTAAAATGATTTATTTTATTTGTAACAGGGGTGTTGGAACAGCCATCTAGCAAAATTCTTGTACACAACATCATGATGATATGTTAATTACGTCATGGCAATACGATAATAGCTTCACATAAACACGATAAACAGAGCCAGTCATTGTCTGACCTTATGGTTAGTCTACCCAAAGGGCATGTCAGATCACGTGATTGGTCAATGTTTTGCATTGAGAAATGGAAACATTTGGAATGTTAGGTTTATCTAAGGCAACTACAATGAAAATGTGAATATTAGAATGCGAAACATTGAATTTGGTAATGAGAGTAATTTTTCAGCGCAGTTTGTCAAATAATTTCCCATTATAAAAAGATTAACTATAACATTAATGTATTGCAACAGACTGCATGCTCTGTGGTCAACCCAATCACGGTTTGCAGCTTTGATTTCCATTTTAATTGCAGGCTGGTGTGTTGGACTTCAGAATCAATGACAGATGAGACTCATAAACTTATATATTGATGAGATAATAGGGACTTGATACTCTAGCTGCTGTCAGGCCCATCAGGATTAACCTGTTGGATTTCTTTTGCTCTGGTATTCAGTTTTATGTACCGTCTAATCCTTATCTTCGATTTATCTTCTTTTTATATCTAGATTTATATGTTCTAGGAGATGATGCATGGAATAGTTAGGGATATTTCAAGCAAACCAAACATTTATGTGTCTTGATCCAAATCTGAACAAAGGGTGAGGTTGGCGAGCTGTGAAACCAGTTTAAGCCCTCCAGTAAAATATTTTTACTGACCGTTCCAAGGCGGTACTTCTTTTGTGGATCATTTGTGTTATTTATGCCTTGTGTTTGTCATGCTTTCGCGTTTGTTTGTTCATTGCTGTCTTGTGGTCACCTGAAGGGAAAGGGCTGACCTCTTGGCTCTTGTTTGTGATGTTTATTGTGATTTTGTTACTTTCCCATTTGGTATCCTGGAACAGGCGTAGTTCTTGATTGTATTGATTCCTGATCCTTGCTGTCTTTCTTACTTTCAACTAGGGAAGAAGATATATTGGAGTTACATGTGACATAACCCCATTAGAAATTGTCAGAAAGTGTATCTAGCGGAGTTTTAAAACGGTATAACCATTTCACTAATTGATTCTAACTTGTAACGATTAACTTGCAATCTCAAGTCCCATTGTAAGATAAAATTGCATTTCATGTCATAAAAGTGTCATTTCTATAGATCATACATCAATCCGATTATGGTCAGAAGGTAACGCTAAATAAATGTTAGGCGCAACTCTGATATACTTGGCGCAGTTTATGACATAAAACTAAAACTTATGTTATAGTTGTTGAATGATGGAGGCTGTGCCTCCACAAGCCATGCTTCCGTTTCATCAAGGAATATTGAATCACTTGTAAACCATGCAGTTAATCATTTTGGAGGCCAATACATTGAACCCACTTAACAGCAATTAGAATAGAATTCGCCATGTAAACCAGATACTAGCCAAATGTTTATACCTGAGACCAAAGCATGAAAAGTCCTTTCCTCCAACATTTTCTGACACCAGGTTTGGATATGTCCAGAAGCGCCTTAAAGTAAATTAAAAAAAAAAGATTAATATTTGCTACAAGTACTTAATTATACACAGTAAAACCTCAAAAGTTCGAACTTCTATTTTTCAAAATACTCAATAATTTAAAATATATTTGGGACACACTTGATTCAGCAAATAGGATATACTCATGATCTATTTTGAAAACTGTCTATAAATCTATATGTTTGGGTGCTTGAGACGTTTCCTTTACGCACCCAAAACATATATGTTTAATTAGGGAAAAACTTATATTTCACCTGCTGGGAAATGGCTGACCTCTTAGCTCTTTTTAATGATGTTTGGTTATGTTTTTGTCAAATTCCCATGTGGTATGCTGGGTAAGGTGTGGTAGTTGATTGTATTGATTCCTGATTTTTGACATCTGTCTTACTTATATTAATCATTTTTGAGGGATATATATATTTAAGCCTACCTTCCTAAAACCAATGATAAGTCAAAAGAAATACATCTAGTTCAAAGGACATCGAATTTACGAAGTTCTTTGCTGTACATGTCTAAGTTAAAGATGTACAGCAATGTAAAATGTACAAAATATTAAATATGTGCAATTTTGCACATGTTTCATAATTTGTACAGTTCTGATGACTTAATCAGCAAATAAGAGCGCTCATATGCATTTGAAGAAGAATACTTTTAAACGTGCATTCAGCTAATTCCTATATTATTGATAAATTAGCTATGGAAATTTGATGCAGTATTGTATAGAATGGCAAATTGTAACATATGCGCCGCAACACGAGATTTCCAACAATGTGGTATGTGCGGCATGCAAAGCCTCAGATTAGCCTGTGCATATGCACAGTCTAATCAGAGCCTTTGCTTGACTCTTGAATATTCTATGAGTGTTAAGCTACTGACTGAACATCATTTGGAGTTTCTAAGCTTAACAGGAGGCTGCATAGTGCATAGGCTCGTATGAGTCTACACTATTCAAAATGCCACATTGTTGGAAATCACATGTCACAGCTCATATATCTGTTACTGAATCTTTAGAACATGGTACTTTTATTATTACAAATACGTTATTCAGCTGAAAGAGCAACCCAAAAGATGTCTCCATTTTGGCACTAGACTTAATGACTTTTTCCCTGTTGTATTAACATATTCATTTACTCTTCTTTGTGAATTGATATAATTATATTGTATACATGTATCTTAAATATAGATGATAATCTGAATTATCTTAACATAGTATATTTGATTAGACAACTGATTTTATTTCATGCAATACACTGATCCTTAGATGTTGCAGCAGAATACTACTTAACCCAGTGTTAGGGTTTATGGATTTACTGTCATTAATAATCGTTGACTTACTTAATGAATCTGAGTATGCTTTTTTAACATTGTAGGTTCTCTCTATTTCTTAGAGATACATTTTTCACACTATTTTAGGCTTGTATGGTTGTCGTTTTGCAACATGGGGTTAGTGGGGGTTCTCCCCATACATCAATACAGTGTTGGTATCTTTTAATATTCTTGGCATTCAAGAAAATAAGATTCTTCCAGAAAGCAGAATACTGCTTAAGCAAATAATTGGCTCATGGGTTTTCATACTTTTTATTAATTCTCTGAAACAGACCAAAAGATATAGAAAGTAAGTAAGGGTTCAAAGATCAGAAATCGATACAATCAAGTACCACACCTAGAGTTGACTATGTTTAAATGTTGTATATTATCTCTATTGGTAAGAGATTTGCTTTCTTTAATTATGATTATTCCTAGTATAAAAGTTATCTGTGTTTTTGTCCTTTTTTCTGATGTAAATACTCATTTTAACATAAGCAACAGTATTATTACTATATAATCTTTATGGTTTTACAATAGGCTCTTTGCCAATGTTATCATTCAAAAATCATCTAAATGTGAATGTGATACAATGTAAAAACTGTGTAAAATGGACACACTCAAAACGACAGATAATTGGTTTTCATAACCAATTTTTGCTTAATAAAGGTCAAAAGTATTGCAGAATACTCAAAAGGCATTCTGCAATACCTTCTACCTTCATTAAGCTACCATTTGTCATTAACATGCTTGTTTTTTGTCTATTTTGGAGTGGCCGTTTACAAAGGTTTTACTATACAAAGTAATAGGTAAATCTACCTGGAAAGTTTTGTTCTCTGTTAATGTTATCATTCGAGAAACAACTCTAAACCAAAGACCTATTGGAACATAAGGAAGTTGGTAGATACGCACAATTTTCCCTGAAAAAATTAAAGTTAATTAATGTTTTCATACATAGGCAACTTTCCCTGAAACAGCCAGTGTTGTTTCAACTTCCTAGTATATGTGCATAATTTTCTCTGAAGGAATCCAAGATCAGATCCATTTGTGAGTGAGCAAACAATTATTTCTTCATTTCTCAGCTGAAGATTTATTGTGACACATTAGCAGAACCTTAAAACTTGAGTTCCAAATATACTGATGGGCAAAAGAAATGCTGAATGCAAAATGTTAGAAACATTACTCAGAAGGAAATAAAATTAGTGACAGCAGTTAAACAAAACATGATAAATATAAATAACCCCAATGCTTTACTCAAGGTTCTGGTAATGTTTAGCTCATGCAGCTTGCATTTGTGAACCACATGTCTAACATTACAAGATTATATTATAGCATATCTTTTACACTTCATTATATATCTGACATCATCCAAATTCTAATGCATTATTAACGCTTTTCCTTAAAAACAACACTTAAAATATAGCATGTTGCGCCTACAGCGAGCAGCTGCCAGCTGCAATAAACAATGGAAAACAAAGTTGCATGATGAAGGGGAGTTTACAGTGTATAACATTATATTTGCAAGTGCATTAGAATGCTAAATGAATTACAGGTAAATGTGGCAATTCCCCCTAAAACCACCAAAACTTAACCCATATAAGCCTAGCATCTTTTTGATGGACATCAGCGAACAGTACAAAACAAGATCAGATGTCACAAAACACTGCGTCTGATCAGGTTTTCCACTGTTTGCTTACAGAAGATTATTTTAAAATTTGAATAATAATGAAAAATACCACCCAACATCCCTTAAAACAAAAATGGACTGTTCAAATTAAAACAGTGGAAAATTCCATTTGGCATAAATGGGTTAATAACTTGCTTACAGAGGCACAAAATTGCCCTAAAACAAGTTTGTTTGTTTGTTTTGTTGCTTTGCATCCAAAGTCAACAGCTGTGGACATGGTGGGACGGTCAGTTTACCTAACCGCACTTTTTCCTCGGCAAGCTTGAACAAGCAGTTAAACATTACTTCGTGCACATACTTTCGCTTGTACTTGACAAACAACACTTCTTGAAGGATTCAGCGGATGGGAGGAGAATGACCATAGAAACTATTTTATGATCAATCTCCACAAAAGTATGGGACCGGGTCGGTATCAAATTCGTAACACATGGACCCCTGGATCTGCAGTCAGACTCACATCTGTTGCCAGACACGTAAAACACGTGAGCATGACCAGGAAATGCCACAATCACAGATCACAGACCAATCCATTGCATTTTGGGGAAAGAAGACAACACAGACACTCGTACAACAGCAAAAATAAAATTAAAAAAAGAAACCAGCGTTCTCTTCCTAAGATTATTGCTTAACTGCGAAATGCATCACAAAGCAAGGACCAATAACCTTGCACAATGAACCAACAAAAACAGAATTACTCCCCAAGAACAAACAGTAAAAAGCCACTGTGTGCTTTAATATGTTTTACTCCTAAGCTTCACCATAGATTAAAACATAAAATATTTTGCTCGCATCAATGCTTTTTTAACTAATAAAAAACATCATCATAGGGAAATTATAACAACCAAAACATATGCTAAAGATATGATGGATGTTCTTAAAATTCTGATCCTGGCATGATATCTCTGTAACCAGCAATGCAACATACCTAAAAATTGTATTATATACAAATTTATTCTTAGTCTATACACCGCACTGACAAGAATTATGTAACTTGAAGGAGCGACCAAAAACTACCCCAGACTAGCCATACCCTCAATACACTGACCTGTCAAGCAGACTATGCATATTAGAGACCTCACAATTCAGACAAGAGCAGTCTCAGCGATTCTTTTTCATGGCTGTTCAATGTTCACCCATAATGCAATATGTCCTGTACATATGGCGAACGTTCTATGATCTGGGTTTCCGAGGCCCTTGAGTGTATGGCTATGCAACTGTCAGCTATAATCAAATTTTAGACCATTTAAAGATTTGACCAGCCCATACTGCCATAACAACAGCTGTACTAAAGGGAAAAATTGAGGCAAACTTAGATGAACTGACTTTTGTCTGAAACAATTAGGAATAGTCGGTATTTTTGGAGACTGATAGTAACCAACATGAAAAAATAAAAAGATTCCACAAATTATGTCAATATTCGAATATACACAAATTTGCATGTGTATATCTAAAAATGATCAATTGCCCAAAGGTGTACTGTATTGGTAAATGGTGCAATATGGGATTAAATTGAGCACAAAGCTTCTGTCTGAAACCAATAACAATTTTAAACATTCTCATTTAAAATCAATAATTGTTTGGTAAAAAAATAATGTGTGTAGTCCAATTCTATAGGCAAAAAAAATATTCTCGGAAAATGAAAATTCCACAATGTATTCCAAATGGTGTGGTTGTCATTTTCAAAGACGTCATCAGAATTGTGCATTGTGCTTTAAATATTGAATCGACACAACCTATTGCCATTCCAACATTTGAATGGACAAAAGGTAAAAAACAAAGTAAAAATACAATGCAGATTTATTTTGTGGTTTAAAAGATGCCAGGCTTGAAATATTTAGATTCAAATATTATTATGATTCTATAACATGAAAACAGGCAAGTGGTATGGATTAAGCGATATATAACAGGCTTTAATTATTAAACTAAACAGTACAGTGAGAAAATATTAGCACCATTATAAAGGTAAAAGATAGTTATTTTGAATGGTGCAGAGTATGCATCTCAAGAATGTCTCTAGACAAAGCTACAAAGTAAAGATCAGATTTTTTTTAACATACCTTGTATTTAACTGAGCTGCACAATATTACAACATATAATTAATACAGCATATGCATCTTGCAAAATATTTTAATGACCCCTCAAAGGCAGCGCTTCTTTTGTGGATCATTTTTGTTATTTATGGTTCATGTTTGTCAAGCTTTATTGCAGGTTCATTGTAGCCTTGTGGTCACCTGCTGGAAAAGCACTAACCTCTTGGCTCTCTTGTGTCCGATGTTTTACTGAGTTTTGTCACATTCCCAGGTTGTGTCCTCAGTCAGGTGTGCTATTTGATGTATCAAATTCTGATCATTGCCTCCTCCTCACTTACTTTGGCATTATGTGGTACAATAAATTTTTCTTCCCATTATCAGTTGTACATTTGATATACATATTAGCACCTAAACCTACACCACCTAGATGTGAAGTGACATAGATTTACTTTCAAAACAATGTATTTGGCATTTGCTTTATATAACATATATAATATGATAATATAGTAAAACACTCACCACTTCCATTTCGAGGTAGTTCTATGTCAGTTGGTCTTCCCTCAGGCAGCCTACATGGAATAAGGAGTTCTGTGTCTGAATGGGGCAGAGCAATCTCAAATCTGTAAGAGAAGCGGTAAAACGTTATTTAACATATTCTTCTTCTTTTTTCTTGGTAGGGGATAAAATATAGTACAAATTTACAGGCAGAATTTCCTTCAATGGTCCCTAAAAACAAAGAGTTATATCAGATTGAATTATTTTGTGTAAAATATTTCTAATGTAATGAATTGCCAGTTGGATGTATCCAAGAATTAGTAGCCTCGTGACGATGTCAAGATTGTCACTGTAGATAAATTTAGAGTATAAGCCATTAAAAAGTACCTTGTTGCCCTTATGATTGACCCACCAAGTTTAGGTAAACTCAAACATATAGTTCTGGAGATATTGTTTTAGGATTTTCAAGATGGCTGCCATGATTGCGATCTTCCAAAGCCATTATTTCTTCAATATTCAATGATTTACTATGAAAATATACATCCAAATAACCCTATGTTCAAATATATATTAGAAACTTATCAATATAACGAAATGGTTGATCATTTATTATTATTAACATTTACTATGGTTAATTTTTACTTTAATGACGATCTCCAATTTGAACATTAGACAAAGTTACAGATTGTTTTATTCATCATGAATTAACAAGAAAACACTAACAATGAGAATCCTTGAATTTATTTTTAGATGAATTAAGAAATATCACGTTCTATATCATTTAGAGGTCAGTTTCAAGTGACTTTATAATGAAACACTCTAACATTATTGCTAATATGTTGGCAATATTCTTACTTTTCTAACAACTTCAGGTACTGTGGTATCAGTACTAGTGGGAATGTGTGCTTCTCCGGAAACAAACATTCTACATTAGTCTTTCTTAAAATCTGAAAAAAAATTCACAATTAGGTATTACAAGACACGTTTAGTTATGCTTTATACTTCTAAAGTATTTGCAGCACAAAGTAGAAATCAGTTATTAAAACTTATCAAATGATGTGTGGGAGTTTGATAATGCCATGCAATAAAATCCATAAGCCACTAGTGGTTAACAGACTTTCCAGAAACGTTTGATGTCAAAACACTGTTGCGTACATAATGACAAAATTATAAAGTTTTATGGCAAAAATGAGATTTCAAAGTTATGGTTATGTCATATGATAAATAGAATCTAACATTCGTGCTCTTGTATTATTGAATTTATTAAACCCTTTGCCAAAAGAAGGAGTAAAATGCTTGGCAAGCCTCACATTTTATCCCTTTTCTACACCTTGTTTAATAAATTCAATAAAACATGAGCACTCAGATAAGATCCTCTATTTATTATATATGTGTGCCTTATAAATTCTACCAATAAACACCAATAGCTGGTACAATTAAGTAGGATAGTGTATACTATCGGCTTTCCTATGAATAAACTTTAGGGTTTTAATGTCTAACTAAAACTATAGACTTTCCAACCAGTGCATTTCAAAGGCAACCCTGCTCTACTATTAATTTTCAGCAATTTGTTTGGCCTGAATCTTGTCCATGTATTGGTACAATGTGTCTCATAAAATCAGAAGAACTGTAAAAAAAACTATCACTTTGCATACTGGGTATTTTTATGATTTGTTGTAATCTACCGTATTTTTTTCAAAATTAACTTATTCATAAGATTATTTCAGGGACACTATCAAAAGGTCCAATGGTTTGAATCCAGATATAAAGGATTCAAAAGGATATGAGCATATGACAAAAGCCGCCACAAGCCAGGAAGGAATAAAGATATTTTAGGGTTTTACATTCTGGTGTATTGGTTCTATTGCTGCTAGATCTTTTACTCACTTTGTTAGGAGTGTGGTGGCTCTGTTTTAGAGTGTTAGACTTAAGATTGAATGGTGGTTGGTTGTAAACTCACTAAATGCACTGCATTGTGTCTTTTAGCAAGACACTTCATCCTATCCTTAGTACTGGTTCAATCATGGAATACAGCAAATCATCCAGACATGGCTGAAATTCTGTTGATTGGCAAGTAAAGGATCAATGCAAGCATGCAACATTCTAGCTTTGATATTTGTTTTGACTGCATCCTAACGTTGATTATTTTGTAGTTTCTAGTTTGGCAATAATTTCACAATAATTGCAAAATGTCATAAGGTTTATTGAGATCTGCCCTTCTGATTGGTCCAGAATGTCATCGGGTTGTATAGAACTGCACTTAAGGGACTACTTACGCTTCAAATACATTTAGGTTAAAACACAAATAATCTTGCTTATAACACTTAAATAAACAGTATTCCTGTCTATCAGATGACTGTGTTAATGTCACACTCTTGTTTTTTCAATGCTGTGACATATTCAATCACGTCATTGACTGAAAGCGTGAAACGTTATCAACAAAAAACGTAACAATAAAGAGACAATAATAAAAAAATAATAATAGTAAAGAGACAGAATAAAGAAGTTGTAATAAAAAGAATTGAAAGTTAATATTTTGGGTGTCAATGAGGTGTGAAATGTCAAGAATGAACACCAAACCAAATTAACGTATTTTTGTTTTGACATTTCATACCTCAGTGAAACGCAAACAATATCTATTAATTCTAAAAAGGCTCTCACAGCGCTATTTATTTTACTCTTAACTTCTTGCATTTATATGTAAATTACTATTTATCTCTGAAGCTCATGGACTTAGGTTGTAATTGTGACGTGACAAGGTCATAATCACATGCTTTTTGTGCATGATAATTGACAAAGTTAAGCCTATGTCACATATTTAAACCATACCCCTTCTTTTATATTGATCTGTTTTACTGTGATAACTTGAGCCATCATTCTGCATAGCCAGCCAGGATCAATAAAGTAGAAGTTTCGCAGCTGAAGGTTGTAATCCTTGTAATGTAGTAGAACTCCAGACTCATGTAGATAACTGACAGCCTGCAACATACAAAAACATAGAGGTTCTTACAAGAGTGCTCATGTTTTATTGAATTTATTAAACGAGTTGAAATATACCCGTCAGAGCTCCAACTAAATGAAGCTAATACCTCTGATACCGAAGCTGCGTTTTTAGACTTGCATTTGTCAAACTCTAATGATATTGTTTCTACCAAATTTATGATTAACGTGATGACTTTGATTTTTAAAATGGTCAATTTCCCATTTTTAGATGGTAATGTTCTTCGCTCGCTCTACATCCTATGGAGTCTATATCTCTCAACTCATTCGTTTTGCTAGAGCATCTAGCCTTGTTGCTAACTTCAATATTCGAAAATTGTTAACACAGAAACTTCTTAAACAAGGCTATCGGTATCATAAACTTTGCAAAGCCTTTTCTAAATTTTATAGACAATACTATGATTTGATATCTAAATTCCAAGTTGAACTTTTTGCGCCAAGGACTTTGAGAACCTAAATTCTATGGTGACTTGGTATATAAATTGAAGAAGATTGTTGGCTCTGATAATTTTTCAGCGCAGTTCATTAAAATGATTTCCCATTGTAAAAAGATTGGCTATAACACTAGTGTATTGCAGCAGACTGCATGCATGGTAGTCATTCCATTCACGATTGGCAACTTTGCTTTCCACTTTAATTGTGACTCAATTGGGTCAGACTTCAGACTCTTTGACGGTTCCGAATTAAAGACTTATCTATTGATAAGATGGTAGGGGTCTGATGCTTTGGTTGTTGTCAGTCCCACTGGGGTTTACCTGTTAGATTTCATTTGCTCCGGTATTCAGTTTTATTTAGTGTTGAGTCCTAATCTTTGCTTTATCGCCTTTTAACATCTTGATTTATATGTTCTAGGAGATGATGCTTTGATAAGTTAGGGGTCTTTCATGCCAACCAAACATCTATATGTCTTGATCCACATCTGAACTAAGGGTGAGGTTGGTGTACCCTTTGACCCGGTTTAAGCCTTCCAGTTAAATATTTTTACTGACTGTTCCAATGCAGAGATTCTTTTGTGGATCATTTAGGTTGTTTCTGTCTTGTCTTGTTATGCTTTCATGCATGTCTGTTTGTTGATGCCTTGTGGTCACCTGCTGGGAAAGGGCTGACAACTTAGCTCTCGTTTGTGATGTCCAATTGTGACGTTGTGACGTTGTCGCTTTCCCATTGGTATCATGGGTCAGGTGAGGTGCTTGATCGTTTCTATTCCTGACATCTGCCCTCTTTCTTAATTTGAGAAAAAGGGATACAAGCGAGGTTTGCCAAGCATTTTATCGCTTTTTCGCAAGGAGTTCAATAGCAACCAACAAATGAGTGTTGCCCCGCGGAGCCGGGCAACACGAGAGTTGGTTGCTTTATGACTAGAGAGGCTCTGTTCTGTTCTATTCACGCCTATTCATCTTAAAATAGGAATAGAAAATATTTTCAAAATCGCCCAGTTCGGGTATCTATACGGAGTCGATACAAGGAACCAATCTAGATTTAACTAAGAACCTAATTCTACTGTTGAAAAATATGTCCTGATTATCATTAGCATTTGAAAAAAATACAAAAAGTAAAAGTGAGTCACGAAGATGCCAGCACTGCAAAAACATATGAGCATAACAGGCTTGATGAGACGTCTATCGTTGATAGGCATCGATGCCATATTGCAGCTAAGTTTGAGTTGTTTGTTGATGAAGACCATAGCAAGCTTCTTACGTCATACTGGTTACCTAAACTTCATAAACGGTCCTATAAATCGCGTTTTATTGCTAATTCTAGTGCATGTACAACTACTGAGTTGTCTATTCTTTTGACTTCTTGCCTCACTGCGATTAAAAACCACGTCATTAAATATTGTACAACTGTTTATGAAAGGAATGGAAAAAATTTATTTTGGTCTATTAAAAATTTAGGTGAAATTCTTAATAAATTGAAATCTAGAGGTTTTCTAGCATCTGGTTTGTCTACATATGATTTCTCTACTCTCTTAACTACATTGCCTCATAATCTAATCAAAGAAAAACTAACAGAATTAATTGAACAAGCATTTAATAGAGAGGGCTCACTTTATTTGGCTTGTAATGATAAAAAATGCCTTTTTTACTTCTGAACAACCTAAAAGATATAAATTGTGGTCATGTCAGAAAATGTGTGATGCGCTCCATTATCTTTTGGACAATACAGGTCCATTAAAAAAGTTATTTCACTACGCAATATTTCAAAAGTTTTTTCACTTTTTTTCAAACATAAATGTTTCATGTTTTACCATAATGTAATTTTATTCTCATATCATTTCGCTTCTATAAGACATATCAACGTATAATCAGACATCGTTTGTACGTGTATATAAATATTAAATACATTCCAATGATAACACAACAACATACTTAAAGTCATTCCAATGAAAACACAACACCATACCTGTACGCCTAGATCATAAGGTAAGTATTTCGTTGCACCCCCTTTGCTTAATAAGATCTGCAGTTCTTCTTGGTATTGAATGGTAAAGTTTCTCCAGGATCTTCGGTTCTACACTATACCATGCTTCACATACTTGTGTCGACATCACTTCGTTTTATCACAACATTTCTCTTTCTTCATTATATTCCGAATGTTCTCTTAGATAATGGAATTCATTTCTTGCAAATTCCCTGGACATTCCAGAATGGGGTTTCCGTTGCATGCTAGAAATGTTCTACATGTAGCACTTTTAGAGTTATGGCATGGAACAAGACCATGCATAAAGATATATCCCTTCTGTGGTAGCACACCGCATACACGAGTCTGTATTTCACAGTCATAACATTTCACACCATTGTCGTGATTGGCTCAAACAGAATGAAAAATATCATGCTAAGTGTATTCAGATTATTGTATAATCACCAGTACGTCTGCAAGTCTGTGGAGCCATTAGCAGCAGACGTCTGTCTCTTCTGAGAAGTGGATGGTAACATGAATAGTGCAAAATACCAGAGTGATATTATTCATGATATTGAAATGACATGTGAATACGTTGTGTTCCTACATAAGGGATATTAATTTATACATGATCTCGCGCCATGACATTACTCTATCAGTACTAGAACATTCCTATAATGTTAAAGAATACCCATTCTGAAATGTCAAGGAAATTTGCCAGACATGAATTCCATAGACAACGTTTGGAATATAATGAAAATAAGGGATTGGTAACTGAATGCCATGTACAAAAGAAGAGATGTGGAAGCCAGTATGTGAATCATGGTATAGTGTAGCACAGAGCATCCTAAAAGAACATTCCAATGCCAAGCAAAATTGCAGATCGTATAAAGTAAAGGTTGATCCAAAGTAGTACAGACTTTATGATGTAGGCGTATAATGTGTGTTTTCATTGAAAAGTATTTAAATATGTTGTTATGTTTTTCATTGGAATGTATTTGATATTTATATACAAATGTTGTCTGATTATACATTGAGATGAGTTATAGAAACAAAATGACATGATAATTGAATTACATGTATGTAAAAACATAGACAATTAATGAATAATAAAAATGTGAAAAAAACTTTTGAAATATTGCGTAGTGAAATAACTTTTTTAATGGACCTGTATATTTATAAGATATGGCTCGAAATTATATAGACAAATTGTAGGTATATCAATGGGTACTAATAAAGCTCCTCTTGTTGCAGATTTGTTTGTGTTTTGTTATGAGAGAGACTTTATGTTTTCTCTGACTGACAATAATCAAACTGATATAATTGAAGCTTTTAACTCAACCTCCAGATACTTAGATGATTTACTTAATATTGATAATCCTTATTTTGAACAAATGGTAGGTCAGATATATCCCACTGAACTCCAGTTAAATAAGGCGATTTCTTCTGATACTGAAGCTCCGTTTTTGGACTTGAACTTGTCAATAACAAATGGCATAGTTTCTTCTAAAATTTATGATAAATGAGATGATTTTAATTTTGAAATAGTAAATTTTCCCTTTCTTGATGGAGATGTTCCTCGCTTCCCTTCCTATGGTGTATATATTTCTCAACTTATTCGTTTTGCTAGAGTGTGTTCTAATGTTGAGGACTTTAACAACAGAAACTTATCTTTAACTGCTAAGTTATTAAAACCGGTTATAGATATCATTAAATTGGAAAAGCATTTTCTAAATTCTACCACAGACACTCAGAGTTAATTGTTGAATACAACATTGGGTTCAAAACTCTTCTGCAACAAGGCATATCAGAACATATATTTTATGGTGATTTAGGTGTGGTACTTGATTGTATCGATTCCTGATCTTTGCACTCTTACTTACTTTACTTAGTTTATAAATTCAAACGAATTGTTTGAAAACCTAATTTTAGTGAACATTTCAAAAAGATAGTAAAACATTATATAAGGGTTGAATATAACTTGGATATCATGCGCCAGTCTGCATGCCTAGTTTTAAACCCAATCACCGTTTATAGCTATGGTTTCCTCTTTAATTGCACGACGGTGGGTCAGGCCTCAGACTCTATGAGGGCTCTGACTTAAAGCTTTAATCGGTGGGTTGGTGCCTGATGCTTATCTGTAGCTGGAACCACCATGGCTCAACTTTCTATAGCTCTTACTATCTGTGAGTCATGAGCCCTTTTTCTTTGTTTCATCATGGTGTGTTAATTTGATTAGAGTGTTTCTCCATGATGATACATTGCATTCGTTAGATGGCCTCCGTGCGAGCTGAACATTTCTTGTACTTCAAATACAGCAGAATCTAAGGCGAAGATTTGGTACCAGTAAAATGCATTTAAGCCCCCCGGTGGTTTAGGCTGCTGTCCATTCTAAGGCGGTGGTTCTGTTGTTGTTGACTTTTTGTTTATTGTTACTCCTATTGTGGGAGTCTGTAATTGTTCTATGTTTTGATGTACGTTACTTTATGTCCCTTCTAGTATTGCAATCATCTTGATGGGGAAGAGAGAGCTGGTTGCTTTGCTTAATTTGTCTTCCTGGTGTCTCGTTATGGTTGAGCGGCTCTTCCTCACGGTGCCGGGGTTGTCTGTGGTTTGTGATTGTGGTATTTCCTGATCATACTTACTTACTACTTTTGTTGATATTAATGTCATATTTTAGCCATAAGCTTGAGGGATTTTTCTATCACCAGGAGCTTGAATGGTAGCGATAGCTCTTTAAGGGAAGCCGCTGCGTGATCCCCATGACGTGACGTCACAATTCTTATAACGTTACGTCACGACGTGATAACATCTTGAGCCAAACGCCAACTGCCACGTGCAGCGTCGCGCCTTTGAAATGAGCCGCGACATGAGATTTCCAACAATGTGATAGTTGCGACCAGCAAAGTAAGTAAGGGTGCAAAGATCAGGAATCGATACAATCAACTACCACACCTGACCCTGCACATACACGTAGTCTGATCAGAGCCTTTTCTAGTCGCTTGAATTTTCTATGAGTGTTATGCTACTGACTGAACATCATTTTGAGTTTCCAATCTTAAAAGGAGACTGCACAGGCTCGTCTGAGCTGACCCTCCAGCGCTTCTGTATGCATGTTTTCTTGTTCTTTTGTCACTTTCCCATAAGGTGTTCTGGGTCAGGTGTGATACTTATTGTATCGATTCCTGACATTTGCGTTCTTCCTTACATTCTTACTCAGACGAGTACTGACTCACAAGAAATACCGTATTCTGTGCTATCCTCTCAGATCAAAAAGCAGATGGTTGCCCATTAGGTGTGCCTATTTCATATTAAATTCAATAATACAAGAGCACGAATGTTAGATTCTACTTATCATATGACATTTAGGTTACTTTGAAAGTAAGTAAGGGTGCAAAGATCAGGAATCGATACAATCAAGTACAACACCTGACCCAAGATACCAATGGGAAAGAGACACACTCACAGCCAGACACCACAAACGAGAGCCAAGGGGTCAGCCATTTCCCAGCAGGTGACCACAAAGCACATATAAAAAGATGCCCACAAAGACACAGCAAACACAAGACAGAACAAAAACATAAAAGATCCACAAAAGAAGTACCACCTTGGAACTGTCAGTAAAATATTTTACTGGAGGGCTTAAACCGGTTTAACGGCGCCAACCTCACCCTTAAATCAGATGTGGATCAAGACACATAGATATTTGGTTTGCATGAAAGACCAATAACTTATCAATGCATCATCTCCTAAAATATATAAATCAAGATATAACAAGGAGATAAAGCAAAGATAAGGACTCAACAGTAAATAAAACTGAATACCGGAGCAAAAGAAATCAAACAGGTAAACCCCGGTGGGAAATCTCATTCCTGCCGTAAAAACGTTTTAATTTTGTCATTATGTACTGAATGTTGTTATGGACGTCATAACGTTTCCTGAAAATCTGTAAACCACTAGTGATGTGTCGATTTTATTGCATGGCGTTATTTCACTCCCAGACGCAACGCCTTATTATAAATATATATTCACCACTTCAGTATCAAGGGATAAGCCAAATAACTTGAGCGGTTAGACATTCTTACACTAGCTATTTGTCTTCATTTTACCTCACTTGCATGTCCCATACAAAATATCCATAGATGAACGACTTATACTTTATACTATTATCCACTGCTATACCAAAGACAAATACTGGCACTTGTTTGCAACAGCAGCAGGTGATAATTTAAATTGTTATATGACTGGAGAGAATCATGTCTCCTGATTGGCCCATTTGTCTTCATAAATCTCTATGTCTACCTGGAAACTGGTCTAAACTGGTCCACAAGTTAATATTTTTGTTTATTGTTACTCCAATTGTGGGAGTCTGTAATTGTTCTATGTTTGTTGTACGTTACTTTATGTTCATTTTAGTATTGCAATCATCTTGATGGGGAAGAGAGAGCTGATTGCTTTGCTAATTTGTCTTCCTGGTGTCTCGTGATGGTTGAGTGGCTCTTCCTCACGGTGCCACGGGGTTGTCTGCAGTTTGTGATTGTCGCATTTCCTGATCATACTCACTTACTATTTTTGCATGAAAACCAGCTAGAACTAGTTTCCAGAAGTATATATGTTTGACACGTCTGCAATATTTCCCTCTAGAGAGCTAAAAATAGCATGATGAGTGTGAAACTAGCATGTGCTGCATGAAATTGACATGATTTGCTGTTTTACTTCTCAACAGGTAAATTAAAGACTTTCATGAATTTTTACAACAGTTTTGTTTTGTTTTGTTTGCTTAATTATCTTTGTTTGAATAAACAAATTGTAAAAAAAGTTTAATGATAACATTTTATATTCCCCATTTAGAGAATTAATATATATTTGAAAATGCAAAATACTAGTATACATTAAAATATTTTAATGACAGTTGCTAAAACTTGTGTGAAAGTCCTTAGATTTAGAACTTGTCTTTTATGACAAAAGTGAAAGTAGCAAAACTTTTCATTCTGAAATGAAAAGTCATATAACAAAACAGTTATTGACTTCAATTACGGTAGACATAAGGATTTATCTACCCTTAAAAGTGATATTCACCTCGGCCTAGCAGCCTCGGTGAATTATCACTTTTTCGGGTAGATGTATCCTTATGTCTACCTCATTGAAGTCAATACTTGTATAATATCAGTTGATGAGCAATGCCATGTACAGTTTGTTTATGTCAAGAGACGTTCAGCAACAATGGCAGACATGAGGCATGATTTGACCACTTACACTCCAAATATTTTCGTTGTTTATGGTCAGAAACATACTTGTACTGGTTTTCTTAGTTAGAATAAACTGAAAACATTGAGACAAAATTTGAGCTGATAAGGCGATTTTCTATTTTGCATCAAAACCACATCTTGTAAAGTATCTCCATATAAACGACACTGATTGGTATAACATTTGACTTCATCAGTTTTTTAGAAAGTTATTTGTTTAACCTAATGCCAATGGTCAGTTAGACCATTCAAACTGAAAAAAAAGAATTTAAATTCATTCATACAGTCTACAAATGGGCATGCCTTTAACCAGCAAATAAATTATAATACCTGTTGTAGCTCTTGTTCATCTAGATCTAGTTTAGCTTCTTTAACAATCTGCAGAAGACGACTTTGTTTGATAACTGGGTAGGTATTCTTTAGGCTGATAGCTTCATTCGCTAGCAGATCAGATAATTGCTAAAGAAATAGAAAAAATAAGATATTGTAAATAAGGAACACTTTTAAGAGAGGTTAATTTTATGAAAATTATCTGTATATGACAATTTTATCTAATATTAAAATCAAATATTTTATTTAAAAGTAATATCAACAAGTAATGATACTGTTAGAGTACCGTATAACTAGTCATAAATTTGCTGATACATTGAATTTTTTTATTCAATTTTTAAAAAATAAATATAAAACAATTTTGTTTTGTGAGACAAAATAAATATTATTTAAGCTCTGTGAAGCATGTTGAAAAAGCGTTTATAGTTGGCATAAAATGTGAAGTCCAATCAATCATTTCCAAATACAGTAGACATAAATAGCCATCTACCTATTTTGGCTATTCATTAAGCATAAAGATTGCCACACTACTATCGTTTTACACCACGCCTTTTATAAAGTTCAATAAATATCTGACTTGGTCTTTTTGATGTTACAATTACGCTCTCTAACAATTCTTCTGAATTTATAAACTAAACTAGAATTTGTGTTTATGAGACAATTGCCAATTGCTTGTCCATAAGGATGATCTCACCAGGTAAACTACATACCGTCTTCTATCAGCTGACCAAATCTGCGGCTACTAGCTGCAATGTTTTTTTGCGATATCTTTATAACAAGTTTTCTATATCCAAATTAGCAAAGGGCAATGAGCCAAAAAATTGCTATAACTAAAAAAAGAATGACCATTTCTTAAATTTCACCAGGTAATCTACTCATTTTCTTCTATCAGCTGTCCAAGTTTGAAGCTGCAACAGTTTTTGAGATATCAAGCTTTCCAATTTCATATTTTCAAAGGGCAATAATTCAAATAAAAACGTATTTTTAACTTTCACCAGGTAATCTTCTCATTACAAGAGGTGTTTCATGTTTATTTGAACAAATTTGAAAATGCCATTACTCATTTATTTCTCGTTATATTGGGCAATAATTTATTTTCATGGATTACTCTGATCTCCAAGAATACGCAGTGATAAAGGAAACAGTTCTTAAATTTTAATTTTGGGTTTGAAACAGTCTCTGAAGATGAGTAGTCAAATTTCAAGCGTTTAAAAATGATGTCTGAAACGAAATGTACTAAATCTTTCTCGAACAATTTCTCTAAAAGATATGACGTTTGTCTCTTGGAATCATTTTTATATTGTACATAGATAATCAAAGTATGTTCTGTTAGCAAACAAAGCATTCCAGTTGGATATTTACTTTTAGGAAGCGACTTGAACATCAAATTTTAGGGTTTACAGTTTCCATGGCAACACTAAATTGTAGGCAAAATACTCAAATGCAAAATTTGGTGATCAGTTTTATAGGCGATGAATACTTAAAATATCTAAGAAATTGAGTCGGCTGTGAGTTTTGAGAATTTGTTTTTTAAACTTCATCCAAGACACATTATATATATGAGATGCCTATTTGGGCACTTAAATGGAAAAACTTATTAGGCCCAGTTTCCAAGCGAAAACTGGCACACATAGTCTGTTTCTCATTTGTATAAAAGACTGAGTGTGCCTCTAAACTTAAAAAAAAATTTCACACTTAAGTACGTGTTTTCATAGAAGATACACCCGTTTTAGCTCTTAAAATCAGTAAAAAGGGGGTGGGTATGTATTTAGGGCCGCCATGTTATGGCTATGCTATAAATTGCCACCTTGTCTATTTGGCAATAACAGGGACATGTCCTTTATGCATGAAAAAGCAAAATGTGTTTGTTTAATTTATATGCAACCACAAAAAGTGAAATTCAAATCTGTTCAAATAAACATGAAACATGTCTCGTATCCTGTATCTGCTGACTAAGTTTGAAGCTCCAACTAGTTATACCTTTTTGATTTATCTTGATTATAAAATTTCATTATGACCCTTTAAAAGAGGCATAACACCACATAGGTAGATAATTTGGACTGTCAACTATTTGTTATGACAAATCTATTTATGAAAAATAATAAGTGAGTATGATCAGGAAATACCACGATCTCAAACTGCAGACTAACCAATAGCACCATGAGGAAGAGCCACACAACAATCAGGAGACACCAGGAAGACAAAATAAGCAAAGCAACCAGCTCTCTCTTCCCCATTAAGATGATTGCAAAACTAGAAGGGGCATAAAGAAATGACAACAAAACATAGAACAATTACAGAATCCCATAATGGGAGTAACAATAAACAACAAGTCAAAACAACAGAACAACCGCCTTAGAACGGACAGCAGCCTAAGCCACCAGGGGCTTAAATGCATTTTACCAAATCTTCGCCCTAGATTCTGCTCTTGTTAAAGTACAAAAAAATTCTAAACTGTAACTTAAATTTTGTAAGGGACGCACAAATGGACAGACAGATGGAGGGACAAGCCCAAAGCAATATGCCCCTTCAACTTTTTTACAAAGTTGAGGGCATAATCACCATAAAATATAGGTTTAGATTTGCCCTGTTGCAGAAGCGTTTTAACCCAACGTTGTATTTAACACTTAACTTTGAGTGTCTGTGGTAGAATTTAGAAAATGCTTTTCAAATTTAATGATATCTATAACCTTGTTTTAATAACTTAGTAGTCAAAAATATGTTTCTGTTGTTAAAGTAATCCACATTAGAACACACTCTTGCAAAACAAATAAGCTGTGAAATCTATACACCATAGGAATGGGAGCGAGCAACATCTCAATCAAGAAATGGGAAATTTACTATAATTTCAAAATTAAAATAATCCCTGTTTATCATAAATCTTAGATGAAACTATGCCATTCGGTATGGACAAGTTCAAGTCCAAAATGTGGCTTCAGTATCAGAATAATTTGCCTTATTTAACTGAAATTCGGTTGGATATATCTGACCTATCATTTCTTCAAAATAAGGATTATCAATATTAAGTAAGTCATCTAAATATCTGGAGGTGGAGACAACATGAAGTCTCTCATAACAAAACAAAAGCAAATCTGCAACAAGAGGAGCCCAATTAGTACCCATTGGAATACCTACAATTTGTCTATTTAATTTCGAGCCAAAACTTATAAATATATTGTTCAAACGATAATGGAGAGCATCATACATGTTCTGAAATGGTCTGAAATTGTATCACTTAGGTTGTTTAGAAGTAAAAAAAAAAGTCATTCTTCTTATTATAAGCTAAACAAATTGAGCCATCTCTGTTTAATGTTTGTTCAATTAACTCGTTAGTTTTTCTTTCATTAGATTATGAGGCAATGTAGTATAGAGAATAGAGAAATCATATGTAGACAAATATGTCCTTAAAAATCTAGAAAATATTTCAATTTTAATTTATTTAAAATGTCACCTAAATTTTTAATAGATCAAAATAATTTTTACCATTCTTTCATAAGCTGTTGTACAATAATTTAAAACATGGTTTTTAATTGCAGTGAGACAAGAAATCAAAAGTATAGACAACTCAGTAGTTGTACAAGAACTAGAATTAGCAATAAAACGCAACTTATAGGGTCGTTTATGATGTTTAGGCAACCAGTAAAACGTGGGAAGCTTGCTATGATCCTCATCAACAAACATCCTGTACTTAGCTGCCATATGGCATTGATGACTGTCAACGACAGACGTTTCATCCATCAAGGTGCAAATAACTGCTGCAACAGACGATTCACATGAAATTCCATGCCTTATATGTTATTTTTGAAAAAGCAGCAACATTTGAAATTGTCGTCTGCTGCAAATTAATAGGTGGTTTTTTGGGGGGGTTAATGACAAAATAGTGAATATTTGCAGAATATAATGTACTTAGATGTAATTGACAATATATTGAAAGCTTTAACAATTAAGTGCAAACGTTTAGGGTCTCTAATAAATATGTTTGAGGCATTTTTAATCAATGTTGCCTTATTTACTCTGACAAATGTTCACAGAGTTGTCTGTCATTCTGTGTTTAGGACCACACATAGATATAAGCTACAATGTATAGCATTTAAGTTCTGAATTTTAATGCTTAATCTATACCTACCACATAGCTTTCTGGAATCTTTTCACCCATTACACGCTTTCCACAAACTCTGTATCTTTAAAAAAAAAAGAAGACTTGATGATATTTTATCCAAAAAAATAAAGCTGGAAGAAGAAGGTGTGGTAGTTGATTGTATTAATTCCTGATCTTTGCCTTCTTTCTTACTTTTATAATTAAAAGCTTTTATAAAACAAGACCAAACTCCATCTCGACCTGTGTCGCCAAAATACTGATTGTGTATTGACATATCTATAAGGGGAGACTATGTAGATTAATCCCCCCTCAACCCCCACACACATCTGTCAATGAATTTTGATGAGATTTGCATGTATGCATGATTGGCATAAAAGAAATGGAAGCTGTTTGGGGTTACATATTAAACATAAGTGTCGCAGACGTAAATATATGTATTGTGGGTATTAAAAATGTCTAAATAATCTGGTAAAAAGGTAAAAATGTTCAACAACCAAAAAATATGATAACATATATATCAAAGTACCACAAAAATAGGAGGTGCACAACTTCAATATGTTGGGAATCGGTATGCAGCAAGGTTTGAATAAAAAAAGGAATAAAAACTGTTAGAGTCACAGATTCACGAACTGGTCATCCCAAAAGTGTTGTGGAAGGACAGACAGACAGATGGATGGATGAGCAGAGTGAACCCAAAACTTGGCCTTGTTTTGCTAAAGTGATGTAGGTAAAATAACTAGCTTATTTGTCAGATACATGGCACTAATAATAGAGCTACGCACAAATTCGCTGTGTAAACTAATTCTTTATATGTTTTAATATATATTTCTAAATTTATCAATCTCAAGTGATTAACAGTGACAAAGTATCAAAGCTTGATATAAAAATAGCATCTATACTTTACAGAATTAGCAAAAAACGCAGGTAAATCATTCTAAAATATGCATGACCAAATGTTTTTTTAATCATTTTAAGGCATACAGGCGCTTTATACATGTGAAATGTATTATATTTTGTTAAATCCCTGCAATTGTGACAGCATAATAGAAACTTTCATATGCACTTTAGATAAGTAATTTTTGAAAACAAATGTAAGTATCACTATTTAAAAACATATTCATATACAAAACCCTTACACACAATAAGAGGAACAAAAATGTATCAACAAAGCAGAGACAGAACGAATAAAATTTACAGATATTACGTTTCAATTCAATTTTCAATCAAATACATATATTAAGAGCTTTTCAAACAACATTTAATACATAAGAAATATAAGAGTGTGTACCAAAGATCATTTTCTTATTTCTCAACCAAAGTATATGTTGTGGTTACTCAACAGAACTTTCTCAATGAGAGGGCTCTTTTTAGCACCCAAAACATTTGTTAAAACTGATGTGTATAAATATTAACATATGTAAAATATTAGTTATATGTTCTACATTGTTGTCTACCAAAACCAATTATTGTATAAAACAGAAGTAATAACTTACTCCTCCACAAAATGCTTAATTGTGTTTCTTAAATAATCTATGTCATCATTTTCACAGGTTGCATCCACAAGGAAGACACCATGGATGGCTGGAAATCCTAAAATAATAAAAAAAAAATAAAGAAGAAATAAAGGTATGTAAGAAAACACTTAAGGCCTGGAGTGATATAATTATGAGACACATGCTCTTGAAAAATATGCACCTCAAGTAATTAATATGATATGATAATGCATTGATATATTCATAAGCAACGCATGTGCATTTGCCAATTCATGGAAAGCATAATGAAAGCTGAACAATATTTGTCTTTTAACATCAGCAGAATCTAGGGAGAAGATACAGCTTGTACAATATTTTAGGCCCATAGTGTAAAAACTGTCTGTTCTAAGGCAGTGGTTCTGTTGTTGTTTTATAAATTTCAGATGAAAATTCCCCTATTGATAGATTCTGCATGGAAACTTTGAAATATGGTTTATTGCCTTCAAAGCAATTAAATGCTATGTTGGACATATCTAATTGGATTTCATGGAAATATTCTAAGACGAGCCATTTCCAAACTTGGAATATCACTTGTTTCAAGTGATTTGGTGTGTTAAGTTACTGTGACAAATCATACTAGTAGTGGAAACAGACATATATTTATTTAGGCATTTAGCATATTTGGACACATCGAATAGCAGTTTATGTAAATATTCAAAAATGGGGCATGCCTGGTTTTAAATCCAATCATGGTTTACAGCTATGGTTTCCTCTTTAATTGCACGACTGTAGGTCAGGCCTCTGACTCTATGATGGCTCTGACGTAAAGCTTTAATCAGTGGGTTGATCCCTGATGCTTATCTGTAGCTTGACCCACCGTGGCTCAACTTGAGGTTTTCTCTATCACTGACTATCTGTGAGTTGTGAGCCCTTTTTCTTTGTTTCATCATGGTGTGTTAATTTGATTAGAGTGTTTTTACGTGAAGATACATTGCAATAATTAGAAGGCGTCCGTGCGAGCTGAACATTTCTTATACTTCAACAACAGCAGAATCTGGGCAAAGATTTCGTACCAGTAAAATGCATTTACCCCCCCCCCCCCCCAGTGGCTTAGGCTGCTGTCTGTTCTAAGGTGGTGGTTCTGTTGTTGTTGGCTTGTTGTTTATTGGTACTTGCATTGTGGGAATCTGTTATTGTTCTATGTTTTGTTGTACGTTACTTTATGTCCCTTCTAGTTTTGCAATCGTCTTGATGGGGTAGAGAGAGCTGATTGCTTTGCTTAATTTGTCTTCCTGGTGTCTTGTGATGGTTGAGCGGCTCTTCCTCGCCGTGCCACAGGGTTGTCTGCAGTTTGTGATTGTGGTAATTCCTGATCATTCTCACATACTATCTTTTGAATATCACTTATTTCAAGTGATTGGTGTGTTCCAACATTAATTAGGTAAAGTTACTGTGACAAATGTAGTCAAGGAGCTAGATTTTTGAAAATTGACTTGGAACAATTGTCCAGCCAGAAAATGTTTGACTTCAGAAATCGTTAGAACTACCCTTCTACAACATTTCTAGGCATGTCGTACAGTCAAATTGTGGTAGCAGTTTTCCAAGAGGAGTCGTTTTGTACACCTACCCCATTTTTACAATAAAAAGCAAAATGGCGACATTGGAATAAGAGATGGTATCCAGGTTGTATCCAGATGGTACATACGGTCCTTATTTACTGCCAAAACCTCGAAAAGGACCTAAACAATTATGGAAATAAATTGTTTGCACCCAGAAGCACAACTTTTATGTTATAACTGTCATTTACGTTATATCTTCAATTACGCCTTTAAAAATCAATATCAATTAAATTTGGTCAAAGTTTAATTTCATAAGTTCTTTAATGGGTATATACGTTTTACATACCATGTTTGGAAAAGATAATTACCTGACTGTTTCAAAACTGCAAACATCTTGTTTCTATCATAATTACTTCAAGAATTATAAGCTGTTGAATATGATTACCCCCCAAAAAGGTGAATATGGTTAGAACCATTTCACTTTGCATGTTAGCATGTAATACCATGTGTTGGCTTTTTAAACCATAATTGAGCATTCTATCGGTACAAGATTGTTAAAAGCTATACTTAACTGCGTTTCTGGTGTAAAGTTCCATATTTTAATGCTTGTATGACAATAGGTAACGTACATTACAAACTTGAAGACTTCCTATATATATTGCTAAATACCTTATAGTGTTTGTCATATGGTATTTTATTTAATTTCAAATATATTTTGTTTTGAATTTATAACAAGACAGCAGTTCGTTCTAAAATATTTATTAGTTTTTATTAAATTACTATATCTATAAACATTTCCATTTGCAATAAAGAACTTTTTTAAGTTTTCATCTCCACGAAATATCATTTTGATTTTTCCTAAGTTAAATATTCTAAAACACATGAACAAAGAAATAGATAGCTCTTAAGTCGTAGTAGAATATATTCCATTTCTGTCAAATTTATCAAAGTAACAGATATAACCATATCAAATATCAAAAGGTCCTATGTTTGTCCTAAATGTTATCAAAGACAGTATACGATTGAGGACTGAAAAGCTAACATATTAAGGATGTAGTATTTTGTAATATTTATCTCAGGAGAAAAACAACACAACTAAGTGTTATTGAATGAAATATCACCAGCCATTTGAAAATATTTTATGTACCCAGTTTACTATTGTACACATTATGCAAACAAAGTCAGTAACATAATATAGGTTGATTTCCCATAGAAAAAAATACAAATTACTAAATGTTTAGAGAGATGGTTATAAAATTATACTATTTTTCTTTGCTTAAATTCCAGACAAAATCAATTACCTAAGAGTTGGTAGGATAAAATTTATATATATTACAATAGAGGTTATGCAATATACGTTACTGAATTCAGTTAATTTTAAAAGATAATCTCAAATAAATCAAATTGTATACTGTCATTTATATGCATATGCAGATGATGACACATTACTTGTTTCAGCTTACTTGTTTTTGATTACTGACCGTTCCAAGGCGGTGCTTCTTTTGTGGATCATTTATGTTATTTCTGTCTTGTTTTGTTATGCTTTCATGCACGTCTGTTTGTTGATGCCTTGTGGTCTCCTGTTGGGAAAGGGCTGACCTCTAGCCTCTCGTTTGTGATGTCTAATTATTACGTTGTCACGTTTCCATTGGTATCCTGGGTCAGGTGTGGTGCTTGATTGTATCGATTCCTGATCTTTGCACTCTTTCTTACTTGAAATAGATTTTACTTTATTTTCAGCATGCGTTTCATAGTTTATTTAATGAAACTGTTAGTACCTTTTTTCATTTGCTTAACTCATATCACTTATCAGGAGAGGTTTTATACTGAAAACATTTCCCTGAAAACGGTAAAATCAATTATAATGGATGACAACGATCTCATGTGATATGATAATATCCAAGGAACACATGTTAATTGCTGCTTAAGAAACTGTTTTGAACTCATATGACATTATCAGTCATGAGTTATGTTGGGCTGAATAAGACATTGTGACACTCAGGTAATGTAAAATATACTTTATAATAATGTTCTTTAAGATATTGGATGGAAAAATAAAACGTTTAAAAACATACAGTCATTAGATCTTACTCAGTTTTAGCAATCATGCAGCCATGAGATCTTACTCAGTTTTAGCAATCAATGCTTAAATAACTGATGATAATTTTGACTATACAGAATGTGGGATGGCCAAGTGATTATAGGAGTCTTGTAGATATAATTCTTGATAACAACGCGTTATATGTATACAAACATAAGAATGAATAAGTGATATAAAATTAAAATCATCAAAGCTTTTTCTAAAAAATATTTTGCTTCTTCAGACAGAAAACAAATACCTTATACATAAGTAGGAAATTATATAAAAGCACAAAACATGTTGAGGGTAGTGATTTATAGAGACATACAAAAAGTCAATTGTTATTACAAACACGTTGTGCAGTAGTCTTTGCCATCAATGAAAGGCTTAAATGCAATGCCTAGAAAGGATGCATGAAAGTATATATTTATGAATGTCATATTTGCAATGCTTCCTTACAAAAGAAATCATACTTCTATTACATATCAAAGGTAAGTATAAATCTTAGAGGTTGATAAAGCAGTGCCTCTATTGTTGTATATGTTATGTGATATAATATACAAGATTTTGAATATCTCATCTTTGATATGATCTTTGACAGTAGCACAAGTGTGAATTTTGTTGCCATAACATCAAAAAACAATTGCTGACCTCTCTTATGTAATTTATACATTCTCAATTGAAGATTTGAACCACCACCTGTGATTTATGTTGGTACCTATCTCACATGGGCATATGCACCCTTTAATCCCCCATGCTAATGCAGTGGAGCTAGCGTTTGTCTTCATCTACATATACAAGCAGCAAACGCTCTGATGTGTCTAATGACATATTTCTACAGGCTCGTATAATCCTTTATTGCTGAACTAAAATCAAATGCGCTTACTAATTTGATATTTTATTTACGTTACTATTTATCATCAATTAAGTTTGATTTGGAACATACAAACTATTAATGGGATGCCTTTCTTGCATCAATGATTATGTCCTCATTTGACATGCTGAATATCGCAATTATTTTACATGAGCAAATTTCATGTTTAGACTGAGCCTATTTGACAGCAATAATGCAAAACAAAGTTTCCAATAATTTATTTGAGTCCATTCATTTTGCAACAGCTACAATATAATCTTTACAATGCAAGAGAGTTTTTTTAAGTGATAAGCTTAACCTCTAAAATGTATAACCATAAAGAACCTTGGAAAGTATCCTGTTTCATTGTTCTATAACATTGCAGAACCAGACAAACCGTATGATAAATGTCACCATCTCCTTTACCCTTTAAGTCGAATGAAATTTCACACTTTTATCAAATGGACCAGTCCATTTTCGTCTTCAGGGTTGTTGGGTGTTGTTTTTCATTCTTATTCAAAAATAGAACATCCTGTTAGCAAACAGTATATAACCTGATCAGACATTACAGTCTGTGGCTTCTGATCTTGGCCTGTACTATTTGTCTATGTCCCACAAAAAGAACGCTAGTCTACTATGGGTTAAATACTTTTGTTGTATATGTTACTCACATCAGTTGTATTGTTTCTTCATCAAACTGGATAATGATTGGATATAGAGTGGGTTTTAACCATATGAATAGACATGGCGTTTGTCATATGTGGGACAGAAACCGTTACGGTTGAAACAGTTTTTGCTGTGACAAGGATTAACGTTTGCTTTAATGTTTCATTTCTTGATTTCAACCATATTGTAAATAAAGTTTTTCCCCCCAAATCATAGCTATCAATATAGTTATTGCAGTCAATAGCTGACAAGCTATAATTGCATGGATTTCAGTGGCTTACACAATTGGTGATATAGTGTTGTCATTTCATTAAATATTGTATTCAGCAGAAAGTAACATATATAACTGTAAAAACAGGTGCCAAAATAAGTTTAAAATGATTTTGCTAGTAATTTTCTTTCAAATAAAAGTTAACATTGATACGTTAGAATAAGAATAATTGAATGTTAATACTATAGGAATTCCTATTATTTTAGGGTAACATAGTGAATTTGGCTATTGCAGTGTATCGCCTTATCCACTGATAAGCTAATGCACTCCATTATGTGGCAAATATAATTTGGTTTTAGAACTTTATAGTCTACAAACTTCATTTTGTAGAGGTCCTTGGTTAGCCCACAATCTAATGATATTACTGCATTAAATAGTAATACATTGGAAAGTAAGTAACGTATATAACTGAAATATCATGTTGTGTAATGGTTAAACGCATACTGACTGTTTGCTGCCTATCATTAAATGATTTTAATGATTTTAAGGCTATCGTCATGTCCATATATAATAATTTAGTGTAAGCCACAGATACAATATGATGCAGCAGAGAATGTACACTGAAAATTGTGTAATACACGCATTCCTAAATTGTCATTTCAGGTGGTATTTTCTTTCTTTGATTTGCAACAAATGTAAAACAAGACAAACATACGATAAGAATAATGTATAGATATGATTAAATATGCTATTTTACTTGATAAATTAAGTAATGGAGAAGATTTCATTTCTTTTTGAATTTGGATACATTATATTCAGGGGGTGGGGTAAATCACCCCTTCCGTTGGACATTTTCACGTCTAATATACCATATATACAAAAATTTTATATTGCTTTACTGTCGTATGCCATTGCATACATGTAATGTATAAATTTAAAGGGCAATATGCTGAATAGGAAGCAATGGCTGAACGTGGGGCGTGTTTTTCTCTCAATTTACCTAAGCCTCATTTAGCGTAGGGTACGTTCAAAGATGACGTCCTACAGCAAAACTGCTACCACAATTTAACTGTACGACGTACCTAGGAGTGTTGCAGAAGACCCCATGGTTGCATTTCTGAAGTCAAACCTCTTTGGCAACTAAGTTGTGCCAAGTCAAAAACTAAGTCCTGTACAGAAATCAGCACCTGGACTAATGATACTTATAGCGGAAACAGACATATAAATTTAGGCTCTCAGCATATTCTGTCATCTCTAATTGAATTTCATGGAAATATTCCAAGACAGTGGGTTATGTGTCATTCCATTTGTTACATTGCAGATAGGCATTTTTATTTCACTATGCAGTGAATATTTTTGCAAGCCTCTATGTGTGTGTTTAACAATGTACGAGTTTAGACCACACCAGACTCTACGTCAAAACGTTGGTCAATAAAATAGTTTTGATCCCCCTGATTACTATGACTCTTATGAGTTCTAATGCACTGTTCATGTTGTTGTTGTCTTTGTGTTTGCTGAAGCTCTTATAGTGTGGGAGGATTACCTGTTAATTAAGGGTGCAAAAATCAGGAATTGATACAATTAAGTATCACACCTGACCCAGGCTAACAATGGAAAAGTCATGGTCTTGTGATAACAATTGTGTGTGTTTTGTGCTGACCTGTTCAGTTGGAGGTCAGTTTTAAAGAAGATCAAATCATGAGCACGCAGCCCAAGTGATTTCTCTTTGTATAACTGACTGACAAACAGTAAATAATTACTCAACCTTTCCCACACTAGAGCTGATGTATTTCTATCCCAACACACAATAAAAGAGGAAACACATTTGAAGTCTTCAAATTTTTCCAACTTTCTGCCAATGCACTGAAGAAATCCCACCAATAGTCTGACTATGTCACATACGTTTATATGTACATGTAACACCTTTCAAGCCTAAAAGCGACGTTACACCATCTAGGTATCACTGTAGGATTAGGCACCGTGAGTGTGGATGTAATAGGATATATTAGCATTAGAAACAAGTATGGGAGTACTTTGGTCAACCCCAATTGTTGCTCTGCTGATACCTGGTCATGATTTATTTTACATACTAGAAGCCAGACAGCTCCTGTAAGTTTCAATTTATTCTGTATTGTTTCCACTTTGGGAAACATATTTTTCCAGGTCAGTGTATTCTTCGGCCGGAGCGGCAGGAAATTTGATAAAAGTAAGGTCTCCACAAACTCTGAGATATTTTAGAAAATCAATCTGGCAAACCCTGGGCTTTGACTGTTCATTTTCTTTCTCTTGAGTTTAAGAAGAGGAATGAGTGTTTACTCAGACCCAGTATACACTGACTCGTAACTGCCATACAGGTAAATGTATATATTAGAAATATGTTGTCGAGGCTAAGCGGCAAATTTTCACAAACTGAGGTATGTTGAAGATTAAATAATCATATCACCATTATTTCTCTGCATACCTATGATTTTTCTTAAATAAGCGTTGGTTCAATAAAATATCTTTAAGACTGTATTGTTATATTTATTGAAAGTTAATCCGTCTTTATGAACATCAGCAAGAATCCAAGGTACCGTTTTAAGCTATTTTCGGCATTTTTAGCCAAAAATCGTCAGAATTCAAACTAAAAAGACAATGAAACTTCAATTGTATTTACTGTAATTTGTAATATTTTAACTTTGCATGCCAAGAATAACTTCGAGTAATCTCCGATATGTTCAGAATTAATTTTATAGGCTGTAGTACTCTATAATAGCGCTAAAATAAAGCCTCAACAACATAATTTTGCATTTCCACCAGTACGTTGACATGATCAACATGATTGCAAAACTAGAAAGGATACAAAGTAATACATACCAAAACAAAGACAAACATAGAACCACCATAAACATTGGGAAGTACATTGAACATTCAACAATATATCAACAACAGAACCATCACGGACAGCAGCCTAAGGCAGTGAGGCACAATTATGTGGGCAGTAAAAAAATTAGGTATCCATTGCTTTTTTATACATAAATTATATTCTCTTTGTTAAAAGTATGTACCTGGTGTATTTCGAAAGTCTTTTAACTTTTCAGTTAGAGTTTCCTTCAGTTCTTGCTTAATATCTCCTTCATATCTTGAGTCATCTGTTTCAGAAAAAAAGATATACTAATAACATTTGTATTACCATTCAATAATAAAATATCACTTCTTTTTATTTGAATATATCAAAAAATGATATCAAAAAATGATAACCAAACATTCCTTAGTTCTGCTCAATGGTAGTAATGTTTTGCAATTATTTCAACAGGACTCGAGAATTTTGTATTGTTAGAAAATTGTTTATGTCAAACATATTTTGTGACTGTTGTACTATAAAAGATAAATTGCTGTTCGTTTCATTTTGGCTAAGTATACTGAGATTGTCCGATTTTTTTAAAAAATCCTGATTTGATACTTAATTTACATCTTCGTGAGTGTTTGAAACGTGGTAGAAGGTATTAAATGCAGAGTCCATTAGCACAATATTGTTTTAAAATGACCTCTAAAATGCTGCAATGAAAACAGTAAAAATAAGAATGCAACAAAGGGTCAGCTTAATTTTTCAAATATGTTTGTTAAAATTGTGAAAAACAAACATAAAACTATAGAAGATTAAGATAGCACTATTCAAACATTTTATCATATTGATTAACCATGCCCTATGGTTATAAAACATTTCATGCTCAAATAAAATGAACATGTACTTTCAACTGCTGAAAAAAATGGTAAAAAATCACGATTTTTCTTGCTTTATACTCTCAGCTGTTGTTTTAATCATACTAATAAATGTGAAAATTATGATCAGGATGAATTTCATACACAGTTGGGTTGACTATGGAAAGAATTTTATTACCTTGGCTCTATGATTATTTGCTGGCAAAACTGTTCACACTACAATCAAATGTGTGAGCTAATTATCTGAGAGCCATAATTTTAACTGGCTGTTTAAGTTGTCTTTAAAAAAGTTTTCCATAACAAAGTTGTAACTTAAAAGATTAAGTTACATACTAGGAGGCATTACCTTTATTGGTAACAATCATCTTATCTTTATGTGTACCAATTACAATCACAGGACAACCAGGGGCCCTAGAGTGTATGCTAGCCAACCATATTTTAAGAAGATCTAAGTCTGCAACACCTCTCCTTAAATCAAAGACAACCTGTAAAAGTACATCAAAATTAAAAACTGACTCAGTAACTAGATTTATTAAACAAATAACTGGCTCACACACAAACAAAACATTTTGTCTGAAACATGATCATATATATATATATATATATATATATATATATATATATATATAATGTGTGCTTAAAAATCTATTACTTCAAGAAGTTCGCCAATGGACGAAAAATGTTTGATATTATGTTATTTAAATAATGCTTCTATGTTACGTCAACTAAGACAGTGATATATTTGTCTGGGCTTGAGACAACCTGACTTTGCTGCATCCTAGCTGTCTTGATCACCACCTTTGTTGCTTACTTTCTCGAAAGTATTATACATAAACTTGCTACATGCATAGTTAAATAGTATTCGCTAGTCTTAGCAGCTGATAAGGATGGTTTGATCATTACCTGTTGGAAAGCTCTAATACCTGTTTTCTAGTTTTAAGGTATATATGAAAATTATTATCTTGTCAAACAATTGATACCATGAGCAAAAGTGGACTTAAAATCCAAACCAATTGAATCACTTAAAACGTTTGTGGTTATTTTATATTACATTTTCAATAACAGTTAAGCTCTGATAGAAAATTAAACTTGCTGCTACCACTAGACCAGTAGGTAAATGTGTGAAATTAATAATTAATTTTCTTACTATCTCAACCAAAACATATGCTGTGGGTACTCAAAAGAAAGGTATCATTAAAATGATTCTTTTAAGCGCCAAGAACAAAGGTTACAATCAATGAATAAGAAGGTCTTAACAATATTATGATCCATAGCAATGTTTCACTGTGTGAAAACCTTCTTTGGATTTTGGATATTAATGAAACTGAATGAGGTCTGAAATAAAAATGATCAGTATATGAACTTACTTTTATTGTATTTACAAATATATCATTCTTTTAACATACATGAGTAGCTTATTACCAAGTGGAGGCTAATGTGACTCTTTATTACCTGCAAAATTTATGTATATGAAAAGTGATGTCTCAGACGAGACAGTGTGGTTGCGCTGGCTCATCTGAAGCCTCGCTGTTGTACCAAATTCTTATGTGCTAGCATGTTATATTCTTACAGACTATCCAAATATGAGTCCAAAATAGAGTTTTTCTTATTTCTCAATCAAAACATATGTTGTGAGTACTCAAGAGAACTGTCTCAGTGAAGAAGTTCTTTTGAGCACCCAAAATACATGATTAAATTGATAGGTAAGATAGAGAAAATAATTACAAATTTATGCTCAGAAGTCCCCTATCTAGAACAATGTAGACTTACCAAGTAAATTGCCCTGTTTGAAAGATAACAATGATGTGTACTATAGAAATCTTCCTGACCAGCAAAGTCCCATGTGCTCAAAGTATATTCTACAGATCTTCCAGAGCCTCGCCAGGACTTGTTAATATTATCACTGAACCTTCTCTCATAGCGCATGTATCTGTAAAAATTATTTCAATGAAATGTGTATTATAAGAATCTATCATGAGTATGAGGGTAGGATTATATCTGTCCCGAGGATCACCGTTTGGTATCACGAGGCTTGCCTAGAGATGACAAATGGTGATCCCAAGGGGCAGATTTTTCTATCTTATCCTCACTTAAATAATGGATTCTTTTTCTTGCTCACCACTGTTATTTTATCTAAAAATAAGCTTCTAGAGGTCCCTGTACATGCTAAGATACAATTTTACATAATGACGTCATTTTAACATAACAATTACATAACTTGACAACACTCTGGGTGAGTTTCAATACAACCAATGTATGTAGCCCTAACGTGATAGCATGAATAAGATAGCCTGGGTAAGAAAAGATTTTCTATCCCAGGGTAAAATCTCAGAAATCCTTATCTGGTGTGCAAGAAAAATCACATATTCTTAAAGTCAAGAGATAAACACATATGCTTAGAGATCAAATTGTGTTAGATCTAAAGTGTTCTAAAGCATAATGTATGAGACTTTATTTGGTATATAAATCTTTGTGGTGTGTGAATAGTAGGTTTTCTTGGTGAGATGTTGTTTATGTTCAGAATCATATTCATTTATTACCTTGTCCATGTATTGTTTTTATGCAATACAATTGTTTAGTTTGTCATATCAAAGTAATGAAGACAATATTATCTGTAGCATTGACAACCGTAAAATTAGCAAGTGCTTAAATGAAGAAAGCAATCAATTGTATAAACTGACCAGCAAAAATATCATTTCCGTCAGTTCTTGAAATTTACTGTAAGCTCATTTTGGACCTAAGGCACATGAATGCTTAATGCTATATGCACATGGCAAACACTTTGGTCAGACATCATGAACGTAAAGGTTGGTTTGAATCTTGACAAAGCACTCAACTATTATCTCGTTTTGCAAAATGTCACTTAAATTCAACCACCATGTACAAAAATTTATGATCATATGTAAACAAGTTTGCAAATGGGAATGTTATATTGAGTTGATAACAAAGATAACATGATAAGAAGGGATTATCATTATAACAGATAAAAGTACAACCCATCTCAGCAAAAAAAAATGATGGATATTATAAAGAATTGTCTTAAGGTGGTGCTTCTTTTGTGGATCATTAATATTATTTCTGACTTGTTTTGTATGCTTTCATGCACAAATGTTTGTTGGTGCCCTGTGGTCACCTGCTGGGAAAGGGCTGACCTCTTGGCTCTCGTTTGTGATGTCTAATTGTGACGTTGTCACTTTCCTATTTGTATCCTTGGTCAGGTGTGGGGCTTGATTGTATCGATTCCTGATCTTTGCCTTTTTTCTCACTTTAATAAAACGATCCCTTTGAGCACCATTTATGCTTTAACTGAAGGATAAGAAAAGATTTGCAATTTACTCAATAAACCGGCTGTGCTGTTTCCTTATATAGTATGTTTTCTCTATTTATGTAGGAAACCATTTTTTCTAGATTGCTTAGGCAAAAACACACTGGTGCAAGGAGAAGAAGTACAATAGCAAATACAAAGATACATTACAAAGAATAAGAAAACAATAGACAAATGGTTAATTTCTGTCACCAATAGCCAGATGAATGTCTAAACTAAATTTCCAATTCAGAGATCTGTACCACATACCTAGAACTTAACATAAAAAATAAAAACAATAGAAGCAACAACAAACACAAAAAATTGCCCACATGTTTGATGATGAACCGTTTTTAATAAAAGTAGTCAGTTTGACCAGGAAATGCAACGACCACAAACTAGACCAGGATACCATGAAGAATAAACACAGAAGACTAACATACACACTACAGCTAACACATAATTTAGACAAAGCACCCAGTTCTCTTTTTCAGTAAGATGATTTCCACCGTGGCTCAACTTGAGGTTTTCTTTAGCTCTGACTATCTGTGAGTCATGAGCCATTTTCTTTGTTTCATCATGGAGTGTTAATTTGATTAGAATGTTTTCCATGATGATACATTGCATTAGTTAGATGGCCTCCATGCGAGCTGAACAATTCTTGTACTTCAATAACAGCAGAATCTAGGGCGAAGATTTGGTACCAGTAAAATGCATTTAAGCTCCCCGGTGGCTTAGGCTGCTGTCCGTTCTAAGGCGGTGGTTCTGTTGTTGTTGATTTTTTGTTTGTTGTTACTCCCATTGTGGGAGTCTGTAATTGTTCTATGTTTTGCTGTACGTTACTTTATGTCCATTCTAGTATTGCAATCATCTTGATGGGGAAGAGAGAGCTGATTGCTTTGCTTAATTTGTCTTCCTGGTGTCTGGTGATGGTTGAGCGGCTCTTCCTCGCGGTGCCACGGGGTTGTCTGCAGTTTGTGATTGTGGTATTTCCTGAGCATACTCACTTACTATTCTAGAAGAAAGACTAAGTACTGCCTTATAAAACCATATCCATGCACAAAGTACTTACAATATGGGGGGCAGTAAACAATGAATCAACAACAACATAACCACTTTCTGAGATTGGACAACAGCTGAATTAACAGAGAGAGGAAGGGGGGCTTTAAATTAATTATACTGGCAAAACCTTTGCCCTAGATCCTCTATAAAAGGAACTGTTTTATTAAGTATAAAGACTATTCGAAGGTGTATGTTATTTTCTTCTTTTCTGTACAAAACCTTTGGTTGTAATTATTCTTCGTTTCCCTTTACTTGCCTTTTTATGCTGAAAAGGGGAATTGCATTGTAGGTTACTGTTTCGAAATACCACTAAATATCTCCTCTATGGATAATTAGTTTAATAACTGTAAATACTTAATATGAAATGGCCTCAACGCATGTAAACGTGTTCTGGGAGTTGGTAACAACAAGGACATAGACCATTCTGCACACTGCCGTCTGATCAGGTGTGGTGCTTGATTGTATTGATTCCTGATCTTTGCCCTCTTTCTTAATTTCACAAATTGGAAAGTATTATATTCAACCTTGCTACAAGCAAACTTTCCATTTTTAGCTATCCTCTGTAGCTAAGTTATTTTTTTGATCATGACCTGGTTGGAATGGAATCAGTTCATCTCACAACGAGGTCAAAATACTATTTGAGCCCAGACATGTGATTTCCAACAATGTGGCATTTTGACAAGTTTAGCCAGACGAGCCTGTGCAGCCTCCTTTAAAGTTTAGAAACTCCAAATTATGTTTGGTAGTAGCTTAACAGAATATTCAAGTGACTAGCAAAGGCTCTGATAAGACTGTGCGTATGCGCAGGCTGACCTGAGGCTTTGCTGGTCGCACATCTCACATTGTTGGAAATCTCATGTCACAGCTCATTTACCGCCATTCCCTGACATCAACTCCTACAGTTGGTTCACTTTCCTTCTTTATAATCGATCTGGATTTTCTCTTGATTTTCATCAGTGTTTTCAATAATGTTGTTTTGCCTCTGTTACCATACCCTACGACCATTAGTTTCATTCGGTAATACCTTTGTGCCTAAAATATTAAAGGTGAAATATTAAGGTTTTTCATTTTTCTTTGCAATTTCCTTTTATGGAGTTGGATTTTATGCATTTATTAAGAAATCAGTTTATTCTTTACAATGTTCAGTGATAAAATGGGTATAATCATCATTTTTTAAGCTTGTGCGCTTTGGCAATAAAATATAGCCTCGCTTACTTCCCTTGAATTAGTTACTTCCCTTTGCTATTTGAGTTTCCCAATGACGTCACAGAGGCAGTTTTTAGAGAATTGTGATATTCTCCGATGAAGACGGGTTTATGTGTTGCAGATATCACCAATATACGCAATCTGATCAGGGGGGTGCGCTCTCTATGAAAATGAGGATTTTTTTTGTGTGTTTTAGCGAATTGAATGCTCTATGACAATCTATTTTAGCCGGCTCAGAGAAAATGGAACGAAACAGTCATGAACCTGAACATCAAGTTATTGTCAATTCAAGCAATAAAATTGGCATTTTCATTTTGCAAAAAATGAGTCATAAATATTTTTTCAGTCCTCTGTTGCGTATTTTGTTTATTAGAATTGATTCTTCGCGTCACAGTCAACATTCTATGAGTCATGTCAGGTTGGTCTTCCTGTGTTGAAATAGTACTTATTGAGAAGGGATTAATGTGTCGTGCTGATGTTTTTTTATCAAATTGTGAATTGTATGTCTTAAGTTGAAAGCTTGCATTATTAAAATGAATTAAGGAGTCATGCCAGTTCTACCTACTGAAACACTACATTTAATACTTTTAGACAAATGTAATTCGCCACAAAGTTTGATACACTCATGCTCTGATATACAAAGTAAGGAGAATGTAGATGTAGGCTTAGACCTCATTCATCAGCATGTGCGTTTATTAGAGGTATTTTATACATACACAATACGTGTCGAAATTCTTTGTACTGGTACATATATATATACTGTTTATACAGCTTTAGGAGATTTGTCTCAGTAAATTGTGGAATTTTGCTGTAACATGAGACTGTGAATCATAATTTATATGATCCTTGTAAGATAAGAATGGAATCACAGTTTAGATAACAAAGTATCAACCTTTACTTTATAGTGAGTCAGCATGTGCTGAGCTTTACAATTAATTTGCTATATTTTCTTAAAAGGGTGGTCAAATGCTTGTTCATTTTTAAATAATCTTTAACGGCATCAGCTTTCACAATATATGTTTGAAGTAAGTCTTCCTAGTTCAAGTAATGACTAAATATTTAGTTTAGATATCTTCAGCAAACAAACATGTGCAATCTTTTATATTTCATATGAGACAACATATTTACCATTAAAAAACTAACAGCAGACCAACAAGTACTCAGTTAAAATGACAAAAAAGGAACTTGTCTTAGCAGTATTACTAAAATAATTTTGCATGGAATCTGTTTAACGATACTCCTGACTATTCTGCTTCTTATTCAACATTTAAAGAGCATGATTTTATGTGTTTAATTAGCCTACGAATATTGAAAATTTGATTATTACGCCCAATGGTTCTTATAATCTAGGGCGAAGATTTGGTACCAATAAAATGCATTTAAGCCCCCTGGTGGCTTAAGCTGTTGTCCGTTCTAAGGCGGTGGTTCTGTTGTTGTTAAGGCGGTGGTTCTGTTGTTGTTGACTTTTTGTTTATTGTTACTCCCATTGTGGGAGTCTGTAACTGTTCTATGTTTTGTTGTACGTTATTTTATGTCCATTTAAGTATTG
Organism: Loripinus fragilis; assembly: GCA_964019695.1. Classification (NCBI taxonomy): domain Eukaryota; kingdom Metazoa; phylum Mollusca; class Bivalvia; order Lucinida; family Lucinidae; genus Loripinus; species Loripinus fragilis. Next base: position 99,060,169 of record OZ026520.1, read on the forward strand.
CAATCATCTTGATGGGGAAGAGAGAGCTAGTTGCTTAATTTGTCTTCCTGGTGTCTCGTGATGGTTGAGCGGCTCTTCCTCGCGTTGCCACGGGGTTGTCTGCTGTTTGTGATTGTGGTATTTCCTGATCATACTCACTTACTATTTTTTACATGTAGCATTTTCTGAAAAATAAAATGTAATAGGCATGATAAATCTTCTATACGGTTGGAAACGTTTCAATTATTCAACACTTTACCTTGAGTAATCATTAGTTAAGCTGGTAATGCATTGTGTGAAATACAATGGCGAAAGTGAATTAAATGTACACTAGCATTTTGACTAGAATAGATTTTGCTGTTCTCCGAACATGCAAACACTCTGGCAAGTCAAGGTTCATAACTTTGTTTTTTTAACTGAGATTCCACCTATATTTGTACAGAATGTTTCCTAGATATATATAAATACATCATTTAACTGCAGCAGACGACAAATTTTGCGACATCTTTCATAAGTTTTGAAAAAATAAGGTAAGATATTTCATGAGAATTGTCGGCTGGCAGACAATTCTCATGAAATATCTTACCTTATTTGTTATTTTTGAAAACGCGGCAAAATTTGAAATTGTCATCTGCTGCAAACTATAGGTGGTGCTTTATGGGTTAAAAACCATTGAATTGCTAACAAACAGTCTCCTGTTATGGCAAAAGTCCAAGATTTACTGGGACAACCCTCGTAGATAAACAATAATTTTTAGTTTAAAATTGTAAATATTTTCTTACCCATCAGTTTAAAAGAATGAGAAGATTCTGTAGAGTACCAACAACATATGATTTGGTTGATAAATGAGAAAAAAATTGTGATGCACTCTTAACTAAAGTAAGTAAGAAGGCAAAGATCAGGAATCGATACAATCAAGTACCACATCCGACCCAGGACACTACACGGGAATGTGATAAAAACACAAGAAAACATCACTTACAAGACAGCCAAGAGGTTAACCCCCCCTCATAAGAAGACCACAATGATGTAATGAATAGAAAAGAAAGCATGACAAACACGAAACATGAATAACAAAAATGATCTACAAAAAAGTACTGGTACTGCTTTGGAACGGTCAGAAAAATATACTGGAGGGCTTTACTGCCAGTTTTAACAAAACTTTATGAAAATCATTTACTGGTAATCAAAACATTCTGCAACAATGAATGATTGGTCACTGCATTCTGATGCATTATTTGCAGAAGTGTTTAATGAGATCAAATGTGAAACAGTAAAATTGTAAAATGGGCATGCCACTTACATTCAATCTAAAAAAAATTACTGTTAAACCTCACAATTCAAATTCCATTCTTTTTGATACTCACTAATTCAAAATAAATTCTTGTCACAATGAATTAAGAAAAATGGACTATTTATTAACTATTTTAATTACTATCTATTAAAACATATGTTTTGTGTGCATAAAAGAAATGCCTCACTTTTATGCACACAACGCATATGTTTGATAAGGAAACTGATCATAATCATTTCTGATAATAGTCAACTCCCTAAGACGAGTCACTTATGCACACAAAAATATATGTTTGATAGGGAAAACTGATAATAATCATTTTACAGGATTATATATGCTTATATCTACCTCCCTATAATTGAAACTTTTGATTATTTGAAATAAAATCTTAGTCCCTAGGACTTCAAATCAACAGGATTTAAATGTACAAACAAAATGTAAGTGAGTATGATCAGAAAATACCACAATAAAAAAACTCCAGACCAACATACGTCATCGTGAGGAACAGCCACATAACATTTACAATAACGAAACACCGAAAGACATTAAAAGCAAAGTAAACAGCTCTCTCTTCCTCGTCAAGATGATTACAATATTAGAAAGGACATAAAGTAATGTATACCAAACGCAAAGACAGACACAGAACCCTGCAAACAATGGGAGGTACATAAAACAATAAATCAACAACCTTCTTACGTCTGTTATGAAGATAATTACAGCAGTAAAACTTTAAAATATACATGTCAATCATATCTAACCTCTCAAATTATAAACTAACCTTCTTGAGTCTGTTGTGGAGATAACATATAATATCTTTTACACGTCTCTGCATTAAATTTCTGTCAAGATCAAGCTTAAGTCCATCCAGCTGTAACTATACAATATAAACCAAATAAGGTTTAGGTTAAAACTGTGACATTTTCGCTGATGGTGTATTAATGGGGAATTTAAGTTTATTATTGTAGAGCACTGGATATTCCTGTCTGCTCAAACTGTCTGAAGAGGCTATAAGCAATATCGCGAGAGCAAACAAACATCTTTGCCACACATATTACTCTTGGTATGATGTTGACCTTCCAAAAAGCTTCTCACATCCATTCAGTTGACGTACATGAAACATTAATACAGTATACTTCGCAGACATAATTTGTTGATTTTCGATGTGCTGACTAAAAGACTCCCGTATGGTGTCTTTACATGTTCAAAATATCGTAATGATAATCATCAACACTTAAAAATGCAGTTTTAAGTTTTTTCAATGTTATTTGTGAGCTCCTGGTCAAGTTTGAAATTTTTTTGCATAGTTTTCTTGTCAGACGTGTGACCTTTACTTTCGCATACTTTTTATAGTAGTGAGTTTGCGTTGAATTGGTTAAGTTTCTTTTGTAATTATACTTTCATTGGGTAACATTTCAATTCTACTCAAACAATTTGCTCTTTTATATTGTTGATTTGGAAATTTTCGACAGTGTTCAACCATTACACAATAGACGCTTTGTCACCACACAAAAGTGTTCAATTGATGGCTTGGAAAAGCGAAAGATAAGAGTTCAATTATGCTTAGAATACCTGATCATTGATTTAGATGTGTGTTCAAAGAGACAATTCCATTACTACGACAGTAAAAGTCTGCATGCCAAGAATAGTAAGTGAGTATGATCAAGAAATACCACAATCACAAACTGCAGACAACCCCGTGGCATCGCAAGGAAGAGCCGCTCAACCATCACGAGACACCAGGATGACAAATTAAGCAAAGCAATCAGCTCTCTCTTCCCCATCAAGATGATTGCAATACTAGAATGGACATAAAGTAACGTACAACAAAACATAGAACAATAACCCCTGTTCTATGCACTACAACGTTTGACCTTTGGGGAACTACAATTCGCATGCAAATGTTCCGCCCACTGATATGAAATATGTTCTTAAAAGGGCATCCTTTGGAAGCAAAGACTGCACCAAAGACCTGAAACTAGAGTGTGCATATTTCATGAAAGACCACCCAATGCTTGCTCATGAATTCAAATCTTCAAGAATAATTCAGAAATAGAAAATTCGCAAAATAAAGATCCCGCAAAATTCTGAATCTACAGTATTATATGATAACCAAAGAAAAATAATTAATTATGACATGTTACAGAATAAGTATGAAATAAATTACCTCCCACATTTTAGAACACTTTCCAAGTTTGTCTGGTAAAGTTTTCAACTCTCCATTGAAGCTTATGTCTAGAGAACTCAAGGAGGCAAATTCGCCAATATCTGGGGGCAACTGAAAAAAAGAAAAAAACTGTATTGAACAGTACTTCAGATAGTGTCTATAGAAATAACAAATAGAAACTTTTTAACCAAAAACGCTTTTAGAGAAAGGGATGCTTAATAGAAAGTTAAGACATATCACACCACAAAGCTAAAATCAGAATATAAGGTACAGTTCAGTCGTCTAGCTAAGAGCATATACAAAAAAAATATTTTTCTCAACCAAAACATATATTGTGGGTTCTGAAAACGTCTTTAGGATACAATTATTTTTTTATTTTTTTTATTTTTTATTCTTGTTTAAATAATGAGTAAGAAATTATTAACACTTGTATGCTCAAACGTTTTGTTTATCTAAAATAGTAAGTGAGTATGATCAGGAAATACCACAATCACAAACTGCAGACAACCCCGTGGCACTTTGAGGAAGAGCCGCTCAACCATCACGAGACACCAGGAAGACAAATTAAGCAAAGCAATCAGCTCTCTCTTCCGCATCAAGATGATTGCAATACTAGAATAGACATAAAGTAAGGTAAAACAAAACATAGAACAATTACAGACTCCAACAATGGGAGTAACAATAAACAAAAAGTCAACAACAGCAGAACCACTGCCTTAGAACGAACAGCAGCCTAAGCCACTGGGGGGCTTAAATGCATTTTACTGGTACCAAATCTTTGCCCTAGATTCTACTGTTGTTGAAGTACAAGAATTGTTCAGCTCGCATGGAGGCCATCTAACTAATGCAATGTATCATCATGTTATAGTACCTATAACATGATAGTACCTATAGTAATATAGTAATATCAAATATGAAATTTATAGTACCTATAGTAATATCAAACATGAAATTTATTACCCAAAACTGTTTTTGAAGAAATCAATGGTTAATAGAAAGTTAAGATATGCATAAACAATATGATGCTTAGGTCAGAATATATGTTATTAAAGATCAAACGAACTAATTCATGATATCAAATAAAAGAGGGTAAGGAGGCAACGATCAGAAATCAATACAATCAAGTAGCACACCTGACCCAGGACATCACATGGGAAGTGATAATAATACAATAAAAATCAAACACAAGAGAGCCAAGAGTTTAACCCTTTCTCAGCAGGTGGCCATAATGCTGCAATAAACAGACAAGAAAGCATGGCAAACACGAAACATAAATAACAAAAAATGATCCACAAAAGAAGCACCCCCTTAAAACAGTCAGTAAAAATAGTGTTACTGGAGGGCTTAAACAAGTTTCATGGCGCCAAACTCGCCCTTAGTTCAGATGTGGATCAAGGTAAGTAATGGTGCAAAGATCAGGAATCGATACAATCAAGTACCACACCTGACCCAGGATACCAATGGGAAAGTGACAAACTCACAGAAGACACCACAAACGAGAGCCAAGAGGTCAGCCCTTTCCCAGCAGGTGACCACAAAGCACATATAAACAGACGCGCACAAAACATAGCAAACACAAGACAGAACAAAAACATAAAAGATCCACAAAAGAAGTACCGCCTTGGAACGGTCAGTAAAATATTTTACTGGAGGGCTTAAACCGGTTTAACGGCGCCAACCTCACCCTTAATTCAGATGTGGATCAAGACACATAGATATTTGGTTTGCATGAAAGACCCCTAACTTATCAATGCATCATCTCCTAAAACATATAAATCAAGATATAATAAGGAGATAAAGCAAGGATAAGGACTCAACAGTAAATTAAACTGAATACCGGAGCAAAAGAAATCCAACAGGTAAACCCATCAAGACACATAGAAGTTTGGTTTGCATGAAAATGCCTTATTTATCCATGACTTATCTCCTAGAACATATGGATCAAGATAAAAAAAAGAGATAAAGCAAAGATAAAGACTCAACAGTACATAAAACTGAATACCAGAGCAAACGAAATCCAACAGTTAATCCCTGTCAGGCCTGACAACAGCCAAAGCATCAGACCCCAACCATCTTATCTATAGATAAGTCTTTAAGCTGGAACCATCATAGAGTCTGAAGTCCAACCTGCTGGCGTGCAATTAAAGAGGAAAGCAAAGTTGCCAACCCTCATTGGGTTGACTACCAAGCATGCAGTCTGTTGCAATACATTGATGTTATAGCCAATTGTTTTATAATGAGAAATTATTTTAATAAACTGCCCTGAAAAATAATTAGAACCAACAATCTTCTTCAACTTATACATTATATCACCATAGATATCAGATTCTGAAAGTCCTTGGCCCAAGAGAGATTTAATGCCAACATGGAATTTAGATATCAAACCATAGTATTGGCGATAAAATTTAGAAAAGGCATATCAGAACCTGTATTTTATGGTGATTTAGTAAAAATTCAAACGAATTGTTTGAAAACCTAATTTAAGTGATCGATTCAAAAAATTATCAAATGTTATATAAAGGTTGAATACAAAATGGGATGTCATGTGACAGTCTGCATGCCTGGTTTTAAACCCAATCACGGTTTATAGCTAAAGAAGGTCAAACAAAAACTGCTAATATGTCCAAAAAAAGACAATGATAAACTGCTATATTGCTATATTGCATTAGTAGAGAGTGAACCAACATAATAGCAGATACATTTGAAACATTATTTTTGTTTTATGTGCATATATTATTCTTCAAAAGTATTCCGTTGTATTGGAAAACCCACTAAATAAGTACTTTTGCAAACAGTAAATCCAGATGAAATGCAGTATGATGCTGCATTTCATCAGGGTCTTCACTGTTTGTAAAGAAAAGAAAAGATTTACACACAAAAGAATACAATATTTATAAAAAGAATATAACCCAACACCTCTATCTATGTTCAAAAGACTATCACAAGCTCATTGTATCAAGCCAAAAGGAAGAATCCATTAGTATAAATGGTTAGAAACAATGACAATTTTACATACCACTTTAATAGAATTATGAGATAAGTGTAATTTTTCAAGCTTGCTCCAAATCTTAGCACCCTCTAAATTCAGCTGAAAATAAATGACAGTATGTGTAGTTGCATTTAAAACACAATGAATATCTATATGACTCGAGATAAGGTTACTGATCCCATATGGTTGAAGTCATGCTATACAGAGAACACTAGCTGAGAGTCTTTTGATATCAAGTTTACCAAATGCTTGTTGACATCTCAAGGTTTGCAGACCAATGTCAACAAGCATTCTCAAAACTAAGCCTTGTAAACTTGATATCAAACGACACAAACCTGGTATTCTATTTATCAGTTTATCCATTGTTTCACTCTTCAAGCTAGCAATTATGACGTAATTTTGATTTTTGTGTTGTTTCAGCATAATTAGCGATGTCATTCAAAAAGTACAATGTCATCATGACCTGATAAAGGCGCATGCCATAAAATAGACAGCGTTTATCAGTCAACGTGCAACAACGCAGTTTAATTGAAACGTTACTGATAATATCTGCATCATGCTCATTCCTTAATTTATTATGCAGTACTTAGTGTCCTCTCTATTTATCAATTTATCTTGATTAGGAGGAGAGTTGGTTGCTTTACTTCAACTGATGTCTTTTGGCTGTTAGTGTTCTATGACACTCCCTCCCTCGAATAGCAAATGCTTGGTTTGTCTGCAGTGTGTGACTGTGGTATTTCCTCTTGCTAGTAGTCTTACTTGTAGTCATTGGGAAAATTATTAAAAATAGTAAGTGAGTATGATTAGGAAATACCACAATCACAAACTGCAGACAACCCCGTGGCACCGGGAGGAAGAGCCGCTCAACCATCACGAGACACCAGGAAGACAAATTAAGCAAAGCAACCAGCTCTCTCTTCCCCATCAAGATGATTGCAATACTAGAATGACATAAAGTAACGTACAGCAAAACATAGAACAATTACAGACTCCAACAATGGGAGTAACAATAAACAAAATGTCAACAACAACAGAACCACCGCCTTAGAATGGACAGTAGCCTAAGCTACCAGGGGGGGGGGGGTGGGCGGGGGGGGGGGGTTGGGCTTAAATGCATTTTACTGGTATCAAATCTTCGCCCTAGATTCTGCTGTTGTTGAAGTACAAGAAATGTTCAGCTTGCATGGAGGCCATTTAACTAATGCAATGTTAAGACCCAAAGACTTGTTTTTCCCCTCTGCTCTCCTATTCTTGATGTCCATTCACTTATTGTATTACATAAATAAAATAAGTAAACTTCTGACAAAAGTAAGTAAGGGTGCAAAGATCAGAAATTGAAATAATCAAGTACCACACCTGACCCAGGATACCAATGGGAAAGTGACGAATTTACAAATGAGACACCACAAACTAGAGCCAGGGGGCCAGCCCTTTCCCAGAAGATGACCACAAGGTACAAATAAACAGACGTGCACAAAGGCATAACAAACACAACACAGAAAAAAAACATAATTTATCCACAAAAGAAGTACCAACTTGGAACGGTCAGTAAAATATTTTACTGGAGGGCTTAAACCACGCAAACCTCACACTAAATTCAGATGTTAATCAAAACAAATAGATATTTGGTTTACATGAAAGACTCCTAACTTATCAATGCATCATCTCCTAGAACATATAAATCAAGATATAACAAGGAGATAAAGTAAAGATAAGGACACAACAGTTAATAAAACTGAATACCGGAGCAAAGAAATCCAACAGGTAAACCCCGGTGGGCCCGACAAGCAGCCAAAGCATCAGGCCCCTACCATCTCATCAATAGATAAGTCTTTAAGTTGGAACCATCATAGAGTCTGAAGCCAGACCCACCGGCGTGCAATTAAAGAGGAAAAGTTGAAAAGTAATTCTTTCACCACTTTTAACCTCAATAAGTCATATCTTAAGCTCTTCCATAGCTTGTCTAGTTTAGTCTTGAATCCCAACATGTTTTTTTTTTACTTTACTATTTCTGATGGTTAATCGTTCCACACTGAGATAGTTCTGATTGTAAATGAATTTAATCTGATTTTTAATAGTGTCCTTTTAAGTGGCTGTTGTCAGTGAAAGTAAATGACTTGTTCAAGGCAATATCATCTATCTTGTGAATTATTTTAAACACTTGAATGATATCATATCTTTTTCTTCTGAACTGGTATCATATCTTTTTCTCCTGTTCATACTCCTTTCTATTTGTAGGTCTCTGTAAGCTATATTATGAGAGTAATATTGTGAATATGTTCTTATTAATCGGTATAAACATTTCTTTTGGTTGTAATCAGAAGGTGCATTTGAGTTTGCATAATACATTTACATTATCATAATAGTAACTTGGTATGACGAACTGTATCACGTCAAGTGGATAAGGTCATACCATTGGATCACCCAAGACGCAAGGTCTCATCACCGAGGAGTGATGCTGTACGCCAGATCAAGTAACTATTATGATAATTTGTCATATGCCTTTGATCATACATCATTTCTGGTTTTAAAAAATGTTTTGGTTTCTAATCCCAAAACAATTGCGAGTACGTTTGCCATAACATTACGTTTCTTGACGTCACGTTATCATGTTTTCCCTCTCTGGTTCCATGCTTAAAATTTACTAAAGGGAACGTCGCCAAAAAAAAAGGTAACCCACGTTAGCTTCGTTTTAAAGGATATTGATACGGAATCAGAAAACCCTAGTTCCTTGGTCCGTCTTTCTGTATCAGATAGCCAGAAAACAGACAGTTTAAGCGTTGTATCATTTATAGGTATATAATAACTGTATATGTTTTGATTTAAAATACAGAATTTTTTATCATGCCCATTCTGTTTCAGCACTAATAGCATATTCGCAAAAGACTCTTTGAGCGACCATACTGACATATCCAGATGAGAGACAAGAGGTATAAATATTTGTCTGAGCCACCGTCTACATCCATATCTTGTGTATGCTATTTGCAATGGCTTTGATATTTCTGTGTAATGTGGCTTCATATCTTGTGACTTCAGATTATTACATGCATTTTACTAGAGAAGAATTGACATGCTAACTTTTTGGTTAATTAATAATATCAATTGGGCCATCACATGCAAGTTTGGTACTTATAACATATTCAAACAAATAACTGTTCAAATAATCGTATGAAGGTACACGATGGGATTCAAGTTAAAATTTGCATCTGGGCACTTATTATTATCTTTATGTTATGTAAGCATGTGACAAAGGCTCTGGCAAAACTGCACACATTTGCAGACTCATCTGAGATAAGCACCAAAATCACATTTGCAGGCTCGTATCAAGAGCTCAGTGGGTAAGGCTAGCGCTACTCACCATAGAAATATTGTTTCTGTTGAAAATTAATTCTTTCACCACTTTTGATCTCCATAGAGAGGCAACTGGTAATCCTGATATGCCATTCTCACTCAGGTCAAGATACCGCAAACTAAACAATGGAATGGGCTAATTTATATGTAATTTCTTTGCTTGCCAACATACAAATGACCGTTGTTGCCCGCTGATAATATTTCTAAACACTTTATACCCAGACCAGGTCTGACAAAAGGTCAGGCCTGATCTGGGTCCAAACTGTTTGACACTCTGATATTTTTCCCAAAAGATTTGTTTGAAAAAGTAAATTTTGAAAAAAGGTCACAGACGACCAAACCATCATAATAATTACCCAACGTGCAAAGAATTAATGTGACAGTATGTTCAACATTGGCATAGCACCAATTACGCAGGGTACACACATGCATAATTAAAATAGTAGCATTCGAGGGAGGTCGCATAATGTGATATAAGTGATTTCTATACTATAAGGAACTACTGGAGGAAAGAATTTGCCCCCTCTGGGAGCAAATTCTTTCCTTTAATAGAAGTTCTCTTTTTGAAAAGGGTCGCAATCAAAGAGAATCATTGCTTGATTGAGTAGTCTCCCTTTGATGTGCATAATTTTTCTGCGTTCTGGCTACGCCATTGTTCAAAGCAAAAGAGTGAAATATTTGCCATATGCAGACTGAAGAGAGAGAACAACAAAACAAAGTGGCATACAGCTCAATTGTGTGGGACATGTTGTATTTCTGACTCTTTGACCATTTTGCATGATATTCAACAGTCAAATTAAGTGAATCATTTATCATAATATTGATATAAAAACTCTCCGTGCATCAATATAGTGTTGATATTTTTTCATATTCTGGTCCTTCAAGAATATTGGGTTCTGACGGAAAGCAGAATACTGCTAAGTAAGTAAGGGAGCAAAGATCCGGAATCAATACAATCAAGTACCATACTTGACCCAGGATACCAATGCTGATTCTAAGGGCGTGAGAATTGATGCACTTTCCATAAGTTCTAATAAACAGACTCAATAAAATTGAGTCTGCTGTTTTCATATATTGTAGGTTCTTACATATTTGCAAATACGTAAATAACAAGATAAAGGATAATTCAAATTTTACAATCAGATTAAAAGTATATAGAATGTATCCTTTAAAGCACAACACATGCATTATTGAATTTCATAACTATTTTCGCTATTTTAAAAACAATGTATATCAAGTTCAAATGGCCCTATCATGAAACAAGATTGATAAAGCATTTGAAAGTTTTATCCTCCAACTAAAATGATTGCATTTAACTTATACATTCTTTTTTTTTTTGTATTTTAGATTTCATTTCTATTATTTTGACCTAATGATGTACCATATTTGTTTTCATTTTACCTCAAATAGTATCAAAAGTTTGAGCCTGTCACATATATATTTGCTTATTACATTAGAATATTTGCTTAGGCTACTACAACAGCTACATGATATGATGCATTGGATCACATGAAGCAGATAGAAAAAAAATCATAAAAAATATTTAAGTCTACACTTAGAGGGTTGTCCAAGTATATTATTGATTTTGTTATAGCACAAGACTGTGTATCAGGTTTTTATATGTCCATATATAGCAAGGACACATTTTGTGCAAATATGGGTTTGGATCACAGTTTTGATTACAAAGAAATTAACCTTTACTTGACGGTATGTCAGCATGTGTGGAGCACATCACAAATTATTATGGTATGTTTTCAGAGAAAGGTGGTCAAATGTAGTAGCATGCTAAATATACAATAAAATCAATGCAGACAGCGGTGAAGGTTTTAGATGTTCAACATGATACCTTGAATAGTCACTATTTGAGGATGTAATGCATTGTGTGAAATACAGCTTTAAAGTATCACTGAATGTACACTAACATTCGGCCTAGATAAATTTCATTACAAAGATTTCAACCTGCTCGGCACATGCTGGCATATCGTCTTGTAAAGGTTCATAACTTTATTATCTAATTTGTGATCCCACCAATATTTGGTCAAAATGTTTCCTGGATGTGTATAAACACATAATTAAAATTATATAATTCATAATTCACAGTCTCTTTTTATTACAAAAGTCTATGATTTACTGAGAAAACTCTTGTAAGAGGCATACTTCTGGTAACATTCACATGTTTGTCAGCTTGTGAAAAGCATTTAACTTACACGTTTGAAAACCTATGTCACAGGGCTTAAAATATATGCACTTCTACTGCTTTGGGGTGAAGGCCAACTTTTACAGTGACTAGTAGAGTGTTTGCATATAAATCAAGTGACCTTGATATTTTTCATATTATTACCATGACGTCCATCAAACATTACCCACTCTATGAGCGTTCTGTACATTAATACACATATACATAATACACCTAATAACAATCTACAAAATTATGAATAATAATATTGTTGGGACAAATACTTTTATGTGTAATGTATGTACATTTTGACTTTTCTATATGAAACGTAAACCTATTGTTCAAAAGCAATAAACGTATGCATACTATATTAATCATGTAACTATTATAAGAGCTTATACCATGGAAGATCCAAAATAAATTTTGGAAAATAGTAGGGTGACTTTGTTGCAAGAGAGTTCCGTCTTAGTTTTAATTTCGTGAGCTTTGGCAGCATCTCTGAAACTGAGTCACTTGGCAAGTGGCCTGAAACATAAAAGTAAAGTATAAATTTGCTTTAACCCTAAAATGCATCTGAAAATGTCGTCTGCTGAAGTCGTCTGCTGCAAATAATTGCCTAACATTAGTGACGAATTAAGTATAGAGGCAAACAGCGTGGACCCAGAACAGACTGCTCCTATAGGAGCAATCTGATCTGGGTCCACACTGTTTGCCATAGAGGCTTCTTAAACATTTCAGCAGACGAGAAAAGCAGACGACTTTTGTTGCGTTTGGCGCATTAAGGGTCAAAAGATAAACCCGTACATAGCAAAGCATTTAAGATAGATATAAATTTGCTCAAAATTGTATTTCTATGGTTGCATAAATGTAAAAAAAATACTATGTCATAAAATATTCAAGCTTAGGTTAAAGCTGTCAAGTATCTCTAGTGAACTTTAAAATATGTCTTAAAGTAGTATGTACATGGGTCACATTGAATCAAAGCAGGATTGTTTTGCATTTAAACAGCAGAGATTTAGGCTACACTTTTTAGGCACCATTAAGACTGTAATTTCCTGGAGTAGCTATACGTTCACACTTATGATTACTGACAACGTTTGAATAATTCAATAACATCCAATTATAGCAAAGGCATTGTGATATACAGAACTTCCAATATGAACATGTAATTTAAAATGATCTAGCTGTATTCAAAAACCAAATCATAACTAGGCTGCAACATCAGGAAAATCTTCTATGTGTCTTTGTTATCATATATCATGATGGCATAATAGTGAATTATGCTACATCGAAGTAATCAAGATTTATGCTTGTCTTTGTAGTTGAGAAGATAACCTTTGAGCCCAATCTAGTCATAGTCTCCTGATAATTTACTGGTTAGAAGAATGGCGAAACACCTCAGGCTATACTCACTTATGTAGTTGAACGATGCTTCTAAATGTTCCAGTTTACTGCAGGTGTGTAGAAAGTTTTCTGGAATGCAATCTATCTGATTGTGACAAATGTCCAGCTTTTTTAACTGCTTCAAGCCTAAAGGTGTGTCAGGGAGAGCAATAAGATGGTTGCTGGAAAGAAATAATGAAAATCAGTTATAAAGAGGATCTTACATGAGTGCTCATGTTTTGTTGAATTTATTAACAAGTTGAGGAAAAAAACAATAAAATGCGAGGCTTGCCAAGCATTTCATCTCATTTTGCGACGAGTTTGATAAATCAAATAATACAGGAGCACGAATGTTAGATTTTAATTATCATATGACCCTAAATCTACTTTAAAATCACATTATTTGTGTGAAAACAAAAAGATTTTGCCATAATATTTGCCCTTATTATAGATGTCAGCACACAACGTTTTCAACATCTATCTGTAAACCACTAGTGGTTTATCGATTTTAATGCATGGAGTTATTTCATTCCCAGACGTGACTTCATATGATAAAACCCTTCTCTCGTTTGGCTAGAAAATGTATTATAGCACCATGTATTAAAATTGGTAATACACTAATGGTTTATATAATTAGTAACGTTATGTAAATACGTTCATACCAACGTTGCTTACATTATCATAAGTTCTTAATGTTTTACACTAAAAATGTGATTCTTAAGTAGTTATTATGGCATACTTGGTGGTAAACCTAATCATGGTTGGTAACTTTGCTTTCCACTTTAATTGCATGCCAGTGGGTTGAACTTCAGACTCTATGACAGTTCAGACTTAAAGACTTATCTATTGGTGAGATGTTAGGGGCCTGATGCTTTGGCTGTTGTCAGGCGCACTGGGGTTAACCTGTTGGATTTCTTTTGCTCTGGTATTCAGTTTTATTTACTGTTGAATCTTTATCTTTGCTTTATCTCCTTTTTGGATCATTTATCTTATTTCAATCTTGTTTTTGTTATGCTTTCAAGCGTGTCTGTTTATTGATGCATTGAGGTCACCTGCTGGGAAAGGGCTGACCTCTTGGCTCTCGTTTAAGATGTCTAATTATGAGTTTGTCACTTTCCCATTGGTATCTTGGGTCAGGTGTGGTGCTTGATTGTATCAATTCCTCATCTTTGCTCTCTTTCTTATTTCTATAAATTGAATCTATCATTCGTTCTGAGTTTATCATATGACGTCGCGTCTGGGAGCGAAATAAAGCCATGCAATAAAATCTTTAAGCCACTGGTGTTTTACAAATCAAGGGGAACCACTATGACATCCATAACACCGTTGTGTACATAATGTCAAAGTTATAACGTAATCTTAATGTCATATGATAAATAGAATCTTACATTCGTGCTCTTGCATTATCAAATTAATTAAACTTGTTGCAAAAAAGAGATAAAATGTTCGACAAACCTCACATTTTTTCTCTTTTACCCCAACCTGTTTAATAATTTAAATAAAACATGAGCACTCATGTAAGATCCTCTATTTATTAAACACGTTGCTAAAAAGAAATAAATCCAGATATTTGGACGATATTTTAAACATTGATAATATTTATTTTGACAATATGGTAAGTCAAATATACCCTTTAGAGCTCCAACTTAATAAAGCCAATACCTCTGATACCAAAGCTGCATTTTTAGACTTGCATTTGTCTATTTCTAATAATATAGTTTCTACCAAAATTTATGATAAACGTGACGACTTTGATTTTGAAATTGTCAATTCCCCATTTTTAGATGGGGATGTTCCTCGCTCTATATCCTATGGAGTCTATATCTCTCAACTGTTTGTTTTGCTAGAGCATCTAGCTATATTACTGACTTCAACACCCGCAATAAATTGTTAACTCAGAAACTTCTTTAAAAAAAGGCTATCGGTATCATGGTATCATAAACTTCGCAAAAGCTTTTCTAAATTTTATAGACGATACTATATTATTTGATATCTAAATTCCAAGTTGGACTTAAATCTCTCTTACGCCATGCACTTTGGGAACCTGAATTCTATGGTGACTGGGTGTATAAATTGAAGAAGATTATTGGTTCTTATAATTTTTCTTTGCACCAGATAGGATGTACATACTATAGGAAGGGAACTGTTAGCCTAAGGCATAACTGAGCTTCCACTGGATTATTTGTTGCTATGTGTATTTGGTTTTAAAATATTTTCCCATTATAAAAAGATTGGCTATAACATTAATGTATTGCAACAGACTATATGCTTGGTAGTCAACCCAATCACGGTTGGCAACAGTGCTTTCCTCTTTAATTGCACGATTGTGGGTCAGACTTCAGACTCTATGACAGTTCCGACTTAAAGACTTATCTATTGATGAGATGGTAGGGGCCTGATGTTTTGGCTGTTTGTCAGGCCCCTTGGGGTTTACCTGTTGGATTTCTTTTGCTCTGGTACTTCAGTTTTATTTACTGTTGAGTCCTTATCTTTGCTTTATCTCCTTTATATGTTCTAAGAGATGATGCATTGATGAGTTAGGTGTATTTCATGCAAACCAATTATCTCTGTTTCTTAATCAATATCTGAGCTAAGGGTGAGGCTGGTGCACTATTTAACAGGTTTAAGCCCTCCAGTAAAATATTTTACTGACCATTCCAAAGCGTTACTTCTTTTGTGGATCTTTTATGTTTTTCTGTCTTGTGTTTGCTATGCCTTTGTACACGTCTGTTTATATCTGGCTTGTGGTCTCCTGCTGGAAAAGGGCTGACCTCTTGGCTCTCATTTGTGGTGTCTAACTGTGAGTTTGTTACTTTCTCATTGGTATCCTGGGTCAGGTGTGGTACTTGATTGTATCGATTCCTGCTCTTTGCACCCTTACTTACTTTATATGCAAAAAATAGAAAATGAGTATGATAAGAAAATACCACAATCACAAACAACAAACAACCCCTTGGCACCGTGAGGAAGAGCCACTCAACCACCACGAGACACCAGGAAGACAAATCAAGCAAAGCAACCCGCTCTCTCTTCCCCATCAAGATGATTGCAATACTAGAATGGACATAAAGTAACGTACAACAAAGCATAGAACAATTACAGACTCCTACAATGGGAGTTACAATAAAAGTAAGTTATAGATATCATAAAATTATAAACAAAAAGTCAACAACAACAGAACCACCGCCTTAGAAAGGACAGCAGCCTAAGCCACCGAGGGACTTAAATGCATTTTACTGGTACCAAATCTTCGCCCTAGATTCTGCTGTTGTTGAAGTACAAGAAATGTTCAGCTTGTATGGAAGCCTTCTAACAAATGCAAAGTATCATCATGGAGAAACACTCTAATCAAATTAACACACCATGATGAAACAAAACAAAATGGCTCATGACTCACAGATAGTCAATGCTAAAGAAAACCTCAAGTCGAGCCACGGTGGGTCCAGCTACAGATAAACATCAGGCATCTACCCACTGATTAAAGCTTTACAGCTTAGCCATCATAGAGTCTGAGGCCTGACCCATCGTCGTGCATTTTAAGAGGAAACTAAGCTATAAACCATATTTGGGTTTAAAACCAGGCATGCAGACTGTCGCATGATATCCAAGCTATATCCGACCTTTATATAATTTTACAATCTTTTTGAATTGATCACTACAATAAGGTTTTCCAAAAATTCGCTTGAATTTATAAACTAAATCACCATAAAATATAGGTTCTGATATGCCTTGTTGCAGAAGAGTTTTTAACCCAATGTTGTATTTAACAGTTAACTGTGAGTGTCTGTGGTAAAATTTAGAAAATGCTTTTCGAATTTTATGATATCTATAACCTTGTTTTAATAATTTAGCAGTTAAAAATAGGTTTCTGTTGTTGAAGTCTAACTCCAGCATAACGAATAAGCTGAGAAATATATACACCACAGGAAGGGGAGCGAGGAACATCTTCATCAAGAAATGGGAAATTTACTATTTCAAAATTAGAATCATCCTGTTTGTCATAAATTTTAGAAGAAACTATGCCATTTGTAACCGACAATTTCAAGTCAAACACGCCTTGTATTTTATTTCTTTTCCCCAAAAGGTAATCAAGTATGACTAACAAATGTCACAATCACATTTAAGATATGAATTTAAATTTTGGAATGTTAATGGAATCATGATAACTACGGGTCTCTTGGAAAGTAAGTGAAGCCCAAAATGTTACATGAACATTCCAAAATTGATTTGATTGCTTATATTTACATTTTAGTATAAATATCTTAAATATAAAAAATATATTTTAGCTTAGGAATTAATACAGTTTTGTATTTAATATATAATCTTATTAAAGATTTAACCGGCGTGTAAAATGGATAGCGGAACAGCCATCTTGAACACGTAGAGCCATTAATGGAGCAAACAAGAGGATTGTTTTGCATATGCGACTCAGGTGTGGCTTGCCGTGTATCACAACACCAGTATCACTTCTGGCGAATGAGTTCGATGTTCAAAGCATATTGCATGGGCAAGTGAACTTGTCAGCTGTCAATCAAATTTGTGTAATTCAAGAGGCTATGAACGGTAGCAAAAATCTAAAGAATTATTAAAGGATTGCTTCGAAAATCTAAATATTAAAATATGACCACCAAATGTCACAATCACATACTGCAGACCGACCCATGGCATCCTCAGGAAGAGACACAGAACATAAACAGCCACACAACATCAAGAAGACAAATAAAGTGGAGCAACAGAGCTCTCTTTTGCCTTGCAAGATACTTGCAAAACTGGTAAGACCATACTGTACAACAAAACAAGAACCAAACACAAATCCCAACCACAAACAATAAAGTAACAATAAATCTAATACAATACAACTACACCCTCGAAAACACTGTCCTGATCCACATCAGAAATAAGGGTGAGGTTGGTACCGTTAAACATTTATTTTCTTACTAACCATTCCTAGGCGGTGCTTCTTTTGTGGATCCTTTTTGTTATTTTAGTTTTGTGTTTTTCTGTCATTCTGTCTTGTCTGTTCCTTACAGCCTAGTGGCCACCTGCGGAGAAAGGACTGACGTCTATGCTCTCTTGTTTGTGATGTTTCTTTTGTTTTTGTCACTTTCTCATATGATGTCCTGGGTCAGGTGTGGCACTCATTGTATTGTATTGATTCCTGATTTTTGCCTTCTTCCTTGCTTAAATCAATTTTACAGGCCAATCTTCACTTAAGAGTATGTTGTTGTTAAAAAACAAAATGTGTTTAACTTGTGTGGAGGCTTTCTTATGTATGCAAATAGTCATCAGATCGAACTATAATGAAGGTCTTCCAAAATGTATTTTTGCAAGTTTTGCTTGGATCTGGTCATTGTTTAATAAGTTAGAGTGCAGAAAAGGTTTAATATTTATCATCTTAGTGACCTTGAAAATTAGGTCAATGTCACCAAAATGTAATCATTTATTAAGTATATTTCCTATGTATTTGTGTCTGTTTTGGCCATTGGTTCAGAAGATATAGTGCTGACAAGGTATATAATTAGCTATACAATCCTGGTGAACTTGAAATCTAAATAAATTTTAGATACAAAATCAATCCTTTCTTTCCACAGTTGCAAATAAGTATCTGTGTACGTTTCTTTAAATCAAACAGTTCATAAATTAGGATGCAAACAAAAGCTATGCCAAAACTGACGCTAATGTAAGTGCCCATGCCGACAGGATCCAAACTAAATATAATATGTCCTATGTGGTTGTGGTCATAAGAAGGAACTCCTGTATAAAACCTAATTTGCTTTTCTATCCCTGAAATACATTATCAGCTTAATGAAGGTAAAATCCAGCTGTTTCGATATGCATTATCTGTGATTAACAATAGCATTTGATATATGAAAATAAAAAGAGAATACAAAGAGAGTGTATTTTGATATGGAGTTTACCAGACAAGGCTTTGAGAATGCTTGTTGAATCGAGAGGCTTGCCGAGCAATTGAACATGCATTTCCAAAACGAGTCTAGTAAACTTGATATCAAAAGATGCAAAATAAGTTAGTGAGTATGATCAGGAAATACCACAATCACAAACTGCAAACAAAGTAAGTAAGGGTGCAAATATCAGGAATCGATACAATGAAGTACCACACCTGACCAAGGATACCGATGGGAAAGTGACAAACTCACAATTGGACACCACAGACGAGAGCCAAGAGGTCAGCCCTTTCCCAGCAGGCTACTACAAGGCAAACATAAACAGATGAGCACAAAGGCATAGCAAACACAAGACAGAAAAAAAGATCCACAAAAGAAGTATGGCATCGTGAGGAAGTGCCTAAAACAATCACAAGACACCAGGAAGACAAACTAAGCAAAGCAACCAGCTCTCTCTTCCCCATCGAGATGATTGCAAAATTAGAATGGACACAAAGTTACACACAACAAAACCTGATTCAAAACGTGCAACGACATGTCAACATGATAAAGATACATTCTATTAAAAAGGCAACGTTTATCAGGCCAACGTGCAACAATGCAGTTAATATGAGATGTAACAGATAATAATATTTACTTATTCAACAGTAGCTCTTCAAGATTGATAAAATAATTCCCCATTCCTTCTGGCAAATGTTTGACTTCATTGTAGGACAAGTCAATCTTCTTTACTGAAGAGTTGAAGTGACTTAGAGTTAACTCTTGTATCTGAAATAAATAACTTCACTATAAACAATGGTAAATGTTTAAATTCATTGTAAGACAAGTCAATCTTCTTTACTGAAGAGTTGAAGTGACTGAGAGTTAACTCTTGTATCTGAAATAAATAACTTCACTATAAACAATGGTAAATGTTTGACATCACTGTACGACAAGTCAATCTTCTTTAATGAAGAATTGAAGTGGCCTAGACATAAGTCTTGTATCTAAAATAAATAACTTCACTATTAACAATGGTAAATGTTTGACTTCACTTTATGACAAGTCAATCTTCTTTAAAGAAGAGTTGAAATGGCTGAGAGTTAACTCTTGTATCTGAAATAAATAATTTCACTATAAACAATGGTAAATGTTTGACTTCATTAAATGACAAGTCAATCTTCTTTAATGAAGAGTTGAAGTGGCTGAGAGTTAACTCATGTATCCGAAAAAAATAACTTTACTTTAACCAATGGTAAAATAGAAGTTAATTCTGCTATTATTAACTTTTTGTTTACTGTAAAGGTGGCACCTCATGAATGTGTAATAAGGACTGGTCTACCTTAACCATAGGTAGAAGCTGAAAATGAGAAGAGGTTTAATTCAAAAGAATCTGTATTATCTTGAGCCATACCTCAGGAAAGACGAAAAACATATTATTCAACTCCTAAAACGCCAGAACAATAACTGCATCCAAAAATGTCTATTTAACATAAGCATAGAGGCAAACAGTGTGGACCAAGATCAGACTGCTCCTACAGAAGCAGTCTGATCTGGGTCCGCACTTTTTGTCTAAGAGGCTTCAAATATTTCAGCGGTCGACAAAACAAACAGTTTTACCTGATATGCGCTTTAAGGGTTAATAAATGTGAGTTCAGTTTGTTTACAGTTAGGATTTTCATGAAATGCACTCATGTTTGCCAGGCTCAAAAAACTTAACAACTCTTGCCAAATTATTAATAGGACCTGATTTCCCTTCTTTAGCAGATGAATTAGCTGAACCATGCCCAGATATGAATATTAAAGTTATTGTCTTTACAGTGAGCAAAAATTTCTATTATACATATTAGCACCCCCTTCAAGCATACATAGACCATGTCATTTACATTCCAAACGTACGTGAAATATAAATACTACTGTTTCAGCAGCTTTATTTATGCATCAATTTGAAGTAACAGTCACTTTCCCTTCATTTACTGTAATGATTCATTTTTAATAATAATGCATAGTTTTGAATTGGGGCTTCTGAAGCTTCTTTATTTTCAAGAATTATACTTTACTCTGTAAATATTTCCAATTAATTGTGCTGCTTGCTGTGGGGCAAAATCAACTTTAAAATCGTCGTATGGCTAAGAGAGCCACCCTGAGTGTGTTTACCACGTTAAGTGGCCATTGACGGATGAAATTCTGCTGTAGAAAAAAACACAAAATTAACTGTTTTAAGACTGATCTCTTTATAAACAATCACTCTGAAGCATCTAAATAAAGATGGAGCTCTAATCAAAAAGTCCAACAATTACCTTGTCAAGAACAACAACATAGCTGTGAGCACAGAAATATAAGCTGTGACATGTGATTTCCAACAATGTAGCATTTTGACAAGTGTAGACTAAGATGAGTCTGTGCAGCCTCCTTTTAAGCTTAGAAACTCCAAATGATATTCTGTCAGTAGCTCAACATTCGTAGAATATTCAAGCGACTAGCAAAGGCTCTGATCAGACTGTGCGTATGCACAGGCTGATTGGCGTCCTTGCTGGTCGCACATACCACATTGTTGGAAATCTCATGTCACCAGGCCTTTAGTTAAGAGTGCGTAACGAAAATTTAATGTTCTTATTTTTCAACCAAAACATATCTTGTGGGTTCTCAAAAGAACCGTCATAATGACGGTTCTTTTGAGCACCCAAAACACATGTTTAAATTAATGGGTAATACCCCTAATCCACACAGGCCACGAATCGCCAGAATCACCACGAATTGATTTTTTTCTTATTTGGGGGGATTCGTGAGGTTTCATAAAAAAAATTTTCTCCAATCGTGATGAACTAAGAGTCATTCCCGATTCAGATACGATGTCGTTACAAATATTTGGGCGTATCGGCTTAATTCCGCTGGAATCGTGCAATAATTCATCACAATTTGCAAAATAACATTTGAACATGCTGCACGAAAGTTAAGGAATCAATTACGAATCAGTTAAGAATATGCCAAATGCAGCACAAATTGGGCACAAATTAACAGAAATCCGCAATTATTTGCTACGATTCGCGAGATTTTCTCTCACGATAGTTATAAAAAAGGCCAATACATGCTTCAGGGCATCGGTTCCAAAATTAATGTTCCTCGTAAAGCAGCAGTAGAATTGATCCTGCAACTTGAGTGTTGAAAAACAGCTTCTTATGTAGCTAGAAGAAAACAGCTACGTTAAAGTCGAGAGGCCCTGACCCAGACTCTTTGACTTGGAAAAATATGGCAGTTTGCCATTAGCAAAATCACCAGTCAGGAGCTACTGACTGATCCTGATTGTGCTCCAGAATCTGTCAAATCTGTTTTAACTCCTAGGACTGCTTACATGCGCGTGACGGGGTAATTAATCTTAAGGGAAAATCCTTCTACTATCTCTTCTTTGGTTTTTATTGCTTGGCTTAATCTCCCAATTCCCCACGAATGAGCTCAAAATAGCTACAAATGCCCAAAAACGCCTTCGAATCGACTATGATTCAGTTACAAAGTCCAAGAATGCCTTAGGAATTTGGTATGAATCATGCACGATTTTTAGAATCAGGGAATTCGTGGTCAAAGTTTTGAACAGTTCAAAACTTTTGAGCCGAATTCCCGATAGACCTACGAATTGCAAGAACTCACTACTGACTGAGCGAATCAGTTAAGATATTCACGAACTGAGTACGATTCAGCCACGAATCTGAATATTTTTCAATTCGTGTCAATTTGTGGGATTCGAGACTTGTGTGGAATAGGGGTATAAGAAAATGACAAAAAAATTATGCAAACACAATATCCTTATCTGGATCTATGCAATTACACAATATTAAACAGAATTGACAAAATTACAATAAAACGTTTACAGAAAGCTACAATGTAAATCTAACCTTGTTTCTTGAAAGGTTTACTTCTATCAGATCATTACATTGCAGCACTCCATCAGGAAACACTTCTATTCTATTGCACCTTGCATCAAAGAACAATAATTTGGGCAAATTCTGTAACGTTAGCAGAAAACATAGGTTAGTTTGGTATATTGTTTGCAATTTTAGTTATATTAAACAGTATAGATGCAATATATAATGACCATAATATTTGTAAACAGGTGTTTATTGTCAGCATTTTAAGTAAAACTAAACAGTTTATATTCAATATATAATGGCCATAATATTTGTAAACAGGTGGTGAAGGAAGCTTCCACACAACAGATAAGATATTCATATTGCTCAATCCATTTACATATAGAGGACCTTACATGAGTGCTAATGTTTTATTGATTTTATTAAAGGAGTTGAGGAAAGGAGATGAAATACGAGGCTTGCCCAGTTTTCACAAAGAGTTTGATAAATTCAACAATACAAAAGCACAAATGTTAGAGTCTATTTATCATGTGACAATCAGATTGTTTTGAAATCCCATTTCTTGTGTAAAAGTGATTACTTTGTTATTATGTACACAACGTTGTAATAGACGTCATGACGTTCCAAATAATCTGTTAATCACTAGTGGTTTATTGATTTTAATGAATGACGTTATTTCACTCCCAGATGCAACGTCATATGATAAATAAATTCAAGTGTTTGTTTGTTTTGTTGTTTTACGTCCCAAGTCAACAGCTATGGTCATTGTGGTATGGTCAGTTAACCTAACCACACTTTTTTCCTGGGCAGGCTTGAACAAGCAGTTAACCAGTAATTCGTGCACATACTTTCACCTGTAACTGACAACAACCCTTCTTGAATAAATCAGCGGAAGGGAGGAGAATGACCGTAGAAATTATTTCATGATCAATCTCCACGAAAGTATGGGACCGGACCGGGATCGAACACGCATTTCCTGGATCTGCAGTCAGGCACGCATCTGTAGCAAGACACGTTACCGACTGCGCTACGTGGCCCGGTTATATTCAAGTGATATGATTTTATAATGGGTGAGTGTGTGGCACCCTGCATATATGATTTCATGATATCATTCCCAGCAAGAGATGTATATGTATAAAGTTAAAGCAACACTTTTAATAGCTTAACTGTACCTTAAACAAGTCATCTGGAATTTCCTTGAGTAGGTTTGAACTGATGTCTAATTTCTCAATATTTTCAAAGTGAGACTGTAAGGTTGAAGATGACAAAGACTCTATACACATTATTCTATTTTCAGAAATATCCAGCAAATAGATTTTCTCCATTGTTAACTTTGAAACTGTGTCTTCAATATCTAGAATAAAATGTTAAAATATAAAAAATATATTGTCAATGGGATGAAGAAAGTCAGTATGGCTTCATCAATTCCAAGTCTTTAATTTATAACATTTACATATACGAAAAAGGAGGGTAAAGATCAGGAACTTATACAATCAAGCACCTCGTCTGACTCAGGATACCAATGGGAAAGTGACAACTTAACAGTTTTACTTTTATACCAAGGTCTGGTCAAAAATTTAAAAATATATTGGGCCTCAAAAGTTAGATTATATTTATCATATGGCATTAAAATTACTTTAAAAACTACATGTTTTGCTTGAAAAGTGTCATTATGTACGTAACGTTGTTGTTAATGTTACTGAATATCTAAACCACATGTGGTTTGTCAATTTTAATGCACTGCATTATATTTCTCCCACACGCCACGCCATATGCACTAAGTACTGCTAAATCGTATATGAGAGCCTTGCTTAGAAAAAGTTGGATAAGATAACCAAAAGCTATATTAGCTGGTCAAGCAAAGACAAACCAACACTAGGTTTATGTTCAAACTAATACCCAACAGTTCAAAACATGATACTCCTGGAAATAATCTGGAAAAACCGATCCTTCAGAAATAGAGAGAACCTACATTATTAGAAAATAGCATACTCGGTTTTATTAAAAATAGTAAGTGAGTATGATCAGGAAATACATCAATCACAAACTGCAGACAACCCGTGGCACCGCAAGGAAGAGCGGCTCAACCATCAGGAGACACCAGGAAGACAAATTAAGCAAAGCAATCAGCTCTCTCTTCCCCATCAAGATGATTGCAATACTAGAATGGACATAAAGTAACGAACAACAAAACATAGAGCAATAACAGACTCCCACAATGGGAGTAACAATAAACAAAAAGTCAACAACAACAGAACCACCGCCTTAGAACGGACAGCAGCATAAGCCACTGAGGGGGGGGGGGGGGGGCTTAAATGCATTTTACTGGTACCAAATCTTTGCCCTAGATTCTGCTGTTGTTGAAGTACAAGAACTGTTCAGCTCGCATGGAGGCCATCTAACTAATGCAATGTATCATCATGGAAAACACTCTAATCAAATTAACACTCCATGATGAAACAAAGAAAAGGGCTCATGACTCACAGACAGTCAGAGTTAAAGAAAACCTCAAGTTGAGCCACGGTGGGTCCAGCTGCAGATAAGCATCAGGCACCAACCCACAGATTAAAGCTTTACGTCAGAGCCGTCATAGAGTCTGAGGCCTGACCCACCGTCGTGCAATTAAAGAGGAAACCATAGCTATAAGCCCTGATTGGGTTTAAAACTAGGCATGCAGACTGTCGCATGATATCCAAATTATGTCCGACCCTTATATAACGTTTTACTATCTTTTTGAATTGATCACTAAAATTAGGTTTTCCAACAATTCGTTTGAATTTATAGACTAAATCACCATAGAATATAGGTTCTGATATGCCTTGTTGCAGAAGAGTTTTTAACCCAATGTTGTATTTAACAATTAACTCTGAGTGTCTGTGGTAGAATTTAGAAAAAGCTTTTCGAATTTTATGATATCTATAACCTTGTTTTAATAATTTAGCAGTTAAAAATAAGTTTCTGTTGTTGAAGTCATCAACATTTGAGCACACTCTAGCAAAACGAATAAGCTGAAAAAAATATATACACCATAGGAAGGAGAGCAAGGAACATCTTCATCAAGAAATGGGAAATTTACTATTTCAAAATTAAAATCATCCCATTTATCATAAATTTTAGAAGAAACTATGCCATTTGTTATTGACAAGTTCAAGTCCAAAAACGGAGCTTCAGTATCAGAAGAATTCGCCTTATTTAACTGAAGTTCAGTGGGATATATCTGACCTACCATTTGTTCAAAATAAGGATTATCAATATTAAGTAAGTGGAGGTAGAGTTAAAAGCTTCAATAAAATCAGCTTGATTATTGTCTGACAGAGACAACATAAAGTCTCTCTCATAACAAAACAAAAACAAATCTGCAACAAGAGGAGCACAATTAGTACCCATTGGAATACCGACAATTTGTTTATATAATTTTGAGCCAAATCTTATAAATATATTGTCCAAAAGATAATGGAGCGCATCACACATTTTCTGACATGACCACAATTTATATTGCTTAGGTTGTTCAGAAGTAAAAAAAGTCTGTTTTATTAAGTCTGTTCAAGAGAACTAAAGGAAAGTGCAACAATTCTCAGAAGACTGAGAATCATTTGATAAGATGTCTTAACTAATTGCTTGAGACCATGTATATGTGATGACAACCATGATCTCATGTGCGTGTCTATGTTTTCCCTCTGATTTGTGTAGAATATAAGAGCTGTTGTCCAGCAAAAGATACAAATGTTGGCATATGCACCCATCGAAGACTCAGGTCGGCCTGCACATTCGGACAGTCTTATCAGAGTCTTTAATCAGCGCTCTCTGGGTAGTCAATGGTCGAACCCTTCTTCAGACAGGAAACTAAGGCTCTGACTAGACTGTCCAATTCCTCATTCTGATTTGAATCTTAGACTTCTCCCCATGAATCAATATAGTGTTGATATTTCTTATATTCTGGTCCTTCATGAATATAGGGGTCTGAAGGAAAACAGAATACCACTTAAGCTGGTGATAGGGGCATGAGAATAGTTGCACTTTCCATTAGTTCTTGTGAACAGACCTAATAAAACCTAGTCTGCTGTTTTTATATTGAAGGCTCTCTATATTTCTGAAGGATTCGTCTTCCCAGATTATTTAGCTCTACACACGTGCCCTCTTGTGCGTTATGCTAGGTACTGGCTCAATATTACCTGTAAAGGAATCCAGACTACACTTTCTTCTATGTCTTGTGTTGGTATTCAGAAAGGATGAAACAACTGGTGCAGACATCTACAACGAAATGTTTTCTTGTTTAAGCAATCGGCGAACAAATCATTTTCAAAGGCAGTGTAAACGTTTTATCTGCAACAGGGTATGTCAGAGACATTATTATACGGTGAAATTTTGTTTTGTTTGATTGGTATGAGGTTTTACATCCAAGTCATAACCAGCATGCCCATGGGCGTATAGCTTTTACTTTGTTATGCCCAAATAACCGTTTCAATTTTTCTTTGAAAATGTGTAAACTATCAAATTCTTTTGTTTCCATCGACAAGTTGTTCCATTCACGTATTGTTTTCGGATAAAAGGATTTCGAAAATTGCTCTCTTCGAATAAAAGGTATAAGAAACCAGTGGTTATGCCGGAGGTTGTATGCATCCGTATTATGCGGGACCAAATTACAATGTCTCTCAGATATGGTGGTGTTAGCAATCTATATATTTTGTAGAACAGCGTTAACCTATGTATTACTCTGTGGCTTTCCATTTTTTCCCAACCTAACTCGTTTAATAAGCGTTCGTTACTTGTATGTCTGAAAGCGCCTGTGCATATAAAAGCTGCTTTACGTTGACATTTTTCAATAGCATCAGACTCGGATTTTAAGCATGCATCGTATATGATATTGCCTGGACGGATTGTGGTTTTTTGTAGCATTTCTTTGCAGCTTCTTGGCAGTATTTTCTGGCATCTACAAATAATATTTAATCGCCTGTCAGCTTTTGCAATCGCTTTATTAATATGCACTGACCAAGATAATGTATTGCAGATCGTTATACCTAGATGCGTATGATTATCAACCTCCGATATTTTTTTGCCATTTAGGAATAGGTCAGGGTGATTTGACCGGTTATGTTGTCTCGAAATTATCATATATTCATATAAGAGTAAGATGTATAAGATATTAAATTATAGCCTGTATGCCTGGTTTTAAACCCATTTATGGTTTCTGGAAATAATTTCCTCTCACATTGCATGGAGATAGTCAGCCTTTTGCCGCAATGATATCCCAACCTAAAACTTTCATTGGTTGATTGGTGCCCTAGGCATGTCTTTGATAATTATATCATGTTTATTTATGCGTTTCATTCCTAGTAAAAGAGGATGGCAACTTTGAGAACATTTGACTCTAAAATGCAAGCCCATATCAAGCCACGAAAAGAGCTGCAAAACAAATCAAAACCAAATGAAAAATAAACAAACTAAAATGTTGTATAGTAGAGAATTGAGAGCGATGGATGGCAGGCACTTTTGGCAGTGACATAAAACACAGTCCTAATTAAATACTTATTAACATAATACCAAGTTGCCTGCTATACATTTTAAATTTGTGTGCATTTTTTATTTATTAATCTGTTGAAAACATTTGATTTTAAATAATAATAAAAGTGAGCATGATGAAGTTATACCACAATCACACACTGCAGACCAACCTAGGGCACAATGAGGAAGAACCACAGATCACTTACAGTCACAAGACACCAGGAAGAAAATTAAAGTAAGCAACGAGTTCTATCTTTCGCATCAAGATGATTGCAAAACTAGAAAGGACACTAAGTACTGCATATCAAAACAAAAAACAAAATCTGAACAGTTTGCAATGAAATTGGAATTTATTAGCTTTTCAAAATTTACAGTAAGTTAATTAAATATTCCAAAAGGCCGCCTCTATTAATTTATCTGAAGTCAAAAATTTGTTTTTAAGACAGCTATATCTCTTTATCTAATATCCTATTTTGATTTGGTTTTAGGCAGAGTGCATGGTTAAATTATGATTTATATTTCAGACCCACGAGTTTCCAATTTTCCTGTCCCCTTTAACATTTGAGAAAATATATATGAGCCGAAACATGAAACTTCCAATCATGATGTAAGTGCTATCAGCAAAGGCTCAGACCAGCCTACGCATATGTGCAGCCTGGTCAGAGCTTTTGCTAGTTGCTTGAATATCATATTACTGTTAAGCTACTGACCGAACATCATTTGAAGTTTTTAAGCTTAAAAGTAGGCTATACAGGCTAGTCTGAGGGTATACTTGTCAAATACCATATTGTTGAAAATCACATGTCAAGGCTCATCTAAGTTAGTAGAAGAATTCTGTTACTCAATGCAAGCCTTGTTTTGCGCTTTATTGAGGTAGGTGTCAGCACACAACATATTAAAAGGATGGTTTGGTATTTAGCTGTGCTGATATCTGATTCTTACCAAATTGGTCTCCAAAAGCCTGAAATTTTACCGTAAATGGCCATTTCTCTATTTTAAGCCTATTTTGTTGGCCAGTTTTGTTATCATAGCAACGGTAAAATTTAAATAAATGCCAAAATTTTACACTCTAGTTATTCTTATAATAAACCAATTAAAAGAAATTGGTGAAAAGCAATTTTCAGTTTGGGCTCAAGAGGGGGCCAAAATAGCCCCTTAATGCACGTACCCCTTTAAACTTTAATCCTGGCTGTGAATACAGCAACATGTACATTTATTGAACGCTTTTTACAGCTGGCCCAAATATCTCTTTTACCACAAACTAACATTTTGCAGTCAACCTTAGACTAGCTAAGAAAATAAACTAACAAACCTTTCTCCTGCCTTTGTAGTTCTCATGATTGAAATCATCCAAGGACAAACTGGATGAAGCATTAAGTTGCTGGTCTTTTGGTGTTATGGGTCGCTTTCTTTGCCAAGGACTGCCAACTGAAAAACAAATATCAATAACTATGATCGTAAACAAATCTATGAGAAGAGCAGCACATCTCTCGTCAAGGTTTTGCTACTTTTACATGTATGTAACTATTAATGAGCCGTGACATGAGATTTCCAACAATGTGGTATGTGCCATATCTAGCAGTCTGATCAAATTCTTGCTAGTGGCTTGAAAATTCTATGACTCTTAGGCCACTGACAAAACATCATTTTGAGTTACTAAGCTTAAAAGGAGGCTGCACAGGCTCGTCTGAGTCTACACTTGTCAAAATGTCACATTGTTGGAAATCACATGTCATAGCTCATATGTGTAACTATGTGTAACTATTTGTAAGATACACAGATTCATTGGTCGGGTTTAACCCTTTATATACTGGAAAAATTGAACATTGTTAAAGATATCATAAAATTCGAAAAGCATTTTCTAAATTCTACCACAGACACTCAGAGTCAATTGTTAAATATAACACTGCAACAAGACATATCAGAACCTATATTTTATGGTGATTTAGTTTATAAATTCAAACGAATTGTTGGATAACCTAATTTTAGTGATCAATTCAAACAGATTATCAAACGTTACATAAAGGTTGGATATAACTAGGGTATCACGTGATAGTCCGCATGCCTGGTTTTAAACCCTATCAAGGTTTATAGCTATGGTTTATAGTGACATTTTAAATAGTTTATATCCATCAATGTAGCATGTGCGACCAGCATAGGCTCAGACCAGCCTGCGCATACGCACAGTCTAATCAGAGCCTTTGCTAGTCGCTTTAATGTTCTATGACTTTAATGTTCTATGACTCTGAACATCATTAGGAGTTTTTAAACTTAAATGGAGGCTGCACAAGCTCGCCTGAGACTACACTTGTCAAAATGCCACATTTTTGGAAATCACGTGTCACGGCTCTTATGTGATAAGTGCACTTTTCTCTTGAGCTGGCATATATGTATGTAAGAGAAAGGAAGCATTGTACCTTCACTGATATCTATCTTACTACCATCAGATATTTCTTGTCTTGGATCTTTATAACTGTATGGTACATTGGCCCCTGTCAGTGTTGTTTTCTTATATTCTTCAGCTTCATCTGAGGACATCATAAATACGGGAAAATCTGAAAACATTTCAGAAGCCAATTGAGTCAGCTAATGCAGGTTTGGCCTGGTGTCTCATGATGGTTGAGCAGCTCTTCCTCACGGTGCCACAGGGTTGTCTGTGGTTTTTGATTGTGGTATTTCCTGATCATACTCACTTTCTATTTTTGGTGCTTGCCATAGATCAGAGACACAAAGTCCCAGGTAAATATTTAATAGCACTTTTCATGCGTGGATCAAGAGAGGGGGCAGGGAATCCGACACCCCCCCCTTCTGAAAAAATCACAAAAATATATGGCGTTTTAGCAATACTGGCTCACAAAGCTACCAAGCCAACATTCAATGTTAGGCCATCATCAGCCCGTCAGCAAAACGCCATTTCAATTGTGTTTTGCTCGCAGGCCGATGATGGCCTGGTTTTAGTGGTATTTGGATCCTTTCTCCTCTCATCCAAAAACTTTATCAAAGGTGGACCTGACAATACTTTCTGGATCTGCGCATGCTTTTCCACATAAATGATATGCCATAGTTTTGTCCATTACAACACTATGTCTTCTTCTGAAATATTTGTTTCTTTAAGGATTTAATTTTCC
This sequence comes from Loripinus fragilis, assembly GCA_964019695.1. Taxonomy (NCBI): domain Eukaryota; kingdom Metazoa; phylum Mollusca; class Bivalvia; order Lucinida; family Lucinidae; genus Loripinus; species Loripinus fragilis. The sequence goes on from OZ026520.1 coordinate 99,091,883, forward strand.
TAATAAATTTGGCCATAGAGTCCTTCACTAGTGTTATATTACATACAAAAATTCAACTGTTAAAATTGTTTGATAAATTTTACTTTTAAATCACCATGTGGTTATAATTAAGAAACTTTGTGCCAACACCGATCAAACAATGAATCTCTGAGCTATATAAAAAAAAAATTTATTGTGGTTTCATAATCAAGTCAATATGTACCCTACAGATAATAATTTGCTGGTTTAATTGTGACACCTATTTGGGAGCAGGCATAGAAACAAAAAGTAAGTGAGTATGATCAGCAAATACTACAATCACACACTGCATACCAACCAACAGAACCGTGAGGAAGAGCCACAGAATATTTATAGTAACAATACATCTGGAAGACAATAATAGCAAAGCAACCAGCAAAGTCAGTTACATATGTACCAGAATTAAGCATTAAGTCAAATTACTTCCCATGTTACAGAAATTGTTTAATTAAATCATGCAGCAAGTGACAATGTACACATGCAGCAGGGGGACAATGTACACAGGCTTCTAGATAAGTGTGTATTCGAAAAGCAATTTTCTAATTTCTCAACTAAAACATATACTGTGGATACTCAAAAGATTCATCTCAATGAGAGAGTTCATCTGACCACCTTAAATCTTTATTAAAATTTAATGGAACAAAACACTAACACTTTTTGTGGTCAAATCTTTATTTACTTGATCTTATTATACATCTTTATAGTAAAATGTTACATGCATATGCCATACATACTATAATATCCTTAAATGATCCAATTGTAGATATGATTAGCATGTTCTTCTTATTACTCATAGGGCCAAATAAGCAAAAAATATTGTAAAATTGCGATAATTTTCTCACCCATCAGTTTAAACATGTGTTTTGGGTGCTCAAAAGAATCATCTCAATGAGAAGGTTCTTTTGAACATACGTTTTGGCTGAGAAATAAAATAAATCTGTTAGGCACTTTTATCTGTAGGCCTTTTAACAGAGAGGATCCACCTGTAAATGTAGGTAATGTAGGCCACCTTCCAATGTTTGTTATACGTAAATGTGTGTGGATAACATACGATCAATACTTGCATAATATCTATATTTATCTTACCATCACTGTCCTGTGGATAGGATCCACCTGTTATTATACGTAATGTAGGCCACCTTCCAATATACAATTATTGACTTAGGTTGAGGAAGACATGAAGTGTTGTTATATGACTGGAGAGAATCCTGTCTCCTGATTGGCTTAATTTGTCTTCATAAATCTCTATGTCTACCTGGTAACTGGTCTAAACCGCTCCACAAGTTAATATTGCATGAAAACCAACTCAAACTAGTTTCCAGAAGTTAATATTTTTGACAGTTCTGCAATATTACCCTCTAGAGAGCTAAATATAGCATGATGAGTGTGAAACTAGCATGTGCTGCATGAAATTGACATGATTGGCTGTTTCACCTCTCAACAGGTAAATTAAAGACTTTCATGAAATTTTACAGCAATTTGGTTTGGTTTTGTTTGCTTATTTATCTTTGCTTGAATAAACAAACTGTAAAAACAGTTTTATGATAACATTTTATTTTCCCAAATAAGAGAATTAATATACATTTAAAAATGCAAAATACTATATTATAATATTTTAATTAAAGTTGTTAAAACTTGTGAGAAAGTCCTTAGATGTCTTAGATAGAAGGTTGAACATGTCTTTAACAACAAAAGTGAAAATAGAAAAATTTTCATTCTAAAATGAAAAGTCATATAACAAAACAGTCATTGACTTCAATTTCGGTAGACATAAGGATTTATCTACCCTTAAAAGTGATATTCACCTCGGCCTAGCGGACTTGGTGAATTATCACTTTTTCGGGTAGATAAATCCTTATGTCTACCTCATTGAAGTCAATAATTGTATATTATTGAACAGTTAACGTCATATTGACCGACGTGGAGCGGAGGTCGATATGATTAAGTTTACTGTTCAATTACACTCCATGTCTACCCAAACATAAGTCAACAATTGTTTTGTTATATGATAAATGTATGTTATGCATTTCCTGCCATTTTAGACAATTTAAATATTGACGTTACGGATGGATCACACGAAATTACTTGACGTTCTGAATGTGTGTGGATAACAAATGATAAATAATTGCATATCCACCTGTTATTGAAGGTAATGTAGGCCACCTTCCAATGCTTGTTATACGTAAATGTGTGTGGATAACAAATGATTAATAATTGCATAATATCTATATTTATCTTACCATCACTGTCGTCTGGAGAGGATCCACTTGTTATTGTAGGTAATGTAGGCCGCCTTCCGATGTTTGTTATAGGTGACTGTGTGCGGTAGGGAACTGATCCTACACTCTGGGACCTTTTTAACCCATGAATAAGAGAATGAGCGCCCATTTTTGAACCTGCACAAAGACAAATATAGCTTTAAAACAGTATCACAAGACTCATATTAATCAAGTTGAGGAAAACTGATACAAAGTCAGAAAGAGGGCAATGATCAGGAATGGATACAATCAAGTACCACACCTGACCAAGGATACCAATGGGAAAGTAACAAACTCGTAATTAAACATCACAAATGAGAGCCAAGAGGTCAGCCCTTTCCCAGCAGGTGACCACAGGGCAACAATAAACAGAGGCGCATGAAAGCATAAGAAACATATGACAAAAATAACATGAATGATCCCCAAAAGAAGTACCGCCCCAGAACAGTCATTAAAAATATTTTATCACTAATGTACAGGTTCAGTATTTAAAAGTACAGAAGCAAAAATGATAGACTCTATTTATCATATGATTTTAAAATTATTTTGTAATGTGTTTGGTATAAATTGTCTAGAATTTGCAATTTTACATGCAACATTGTTATTGGCATCGTTTTAAAATATCAGCATTGTCTGCAAAACGCTAGATGCTTTTCAATTTCAATAGACTACATTGCACTATACCGATCTCATATGCGACGTCATATGATTAATAGTATATGTTTGAGTTGTATATGGTTCCAAATATAAACAATAGGCATGTTTTGCATGACTTAAACTACAAACAGTAAAATAATGCATTAGTTTCAGTCACATTTGGAGATAGTTGAACGAAAATAGTCCCGCATTTATGGTATGAACTTTTAGTAACTGACGTTTGAATAAGACATATTGCTGAGAAGTTAGAGTTTTCATAAGTAGAATATATTATGATAACATTAGTTTACAAAAGTCTTTGAATTAAATAAGGGGACAACTGTATTCCATCTTTTACTTTTTTTTCAGAAGATACATCATCACATTTATAGTCCAAATTCAGCTTTAGTATTTCCTGATCATACTCACTAACTTTTTTTTTTATAAATCTCCAACCATTTATCCAACAACAAACATCACCAAATGAGCATTTTATAAATGATCATACCAATCTTTTGCACAAAGTAACATGTTTTCCTTCAAAACAACATTATGAATGTACTATGTTGTGCCGTGTCACCAATATGCAAGCCAATAAGAGTTATCCCATTGTGTCATATTTTTACAGCTGGATATACAATTTATTGCTGTTGTTTTTTCGTTTGTGAGCACATTCAAGATAAACCCATGAGTAAATAGCATCCTCTTGACTCCTCATCTTATTTGCTAAGTCATACTGAAATATGCTAATCACCGTGCACATGCATACATGTCTTTAAGACAGGGAAGCTCCTTCGATAGCCAGTACTACTTAAAACCACCTGAATAAATATCCACAATCTGCTTTAAGAGGGCTGAAGAGAATATAAAAAAAGGGCTGAAGAGAATATAGAAAATTAGAATATAAAATGAAGATAGGAAAGTATTATCAATCCTTTGTATGATAATAGATTCTTCCATTTGGTCTTATTTGAAACCGTTGCAGTTGTTCGTTCTACATATCAATGATTCACAGATTAGGAGTTCCAAAGTATGGTGTATTTCATCTGGGTTAGCCAAAATATTTTCAGGAAACAAAAGAAGTTGCTATAAATATGTTTGATTTCAAAGGCATTTCAACAAGTTGTATTCTTGCTTGTTTCTGTTTACTTGTTTGTATGACTTGATATTTAATATTCCGCCAGCTATTTTGCAGTCAAGAGGTGCCTTAGCTGGGTTGAACCAGTACTAAACATATTTTTTTGCTCAAACATGCAACACAGTGCCTTTTGTGATGCCCCTTAACCAGCGACTACTCTTGCTCAAGTCAAGTTCTCTTCCACTGGGCCACTGCACCTTGTATTTGTAAATTTTGAAGTATTAGTTTCACGGTATTTTTATGCCTTTTTCACTTTGTGCCAAAGGTTGGCTATATTTTACCCTATCCTTTCTAAATATTCATGCTAAGCTCCACGCACTATGAATAATTAAAAAATAAACTTTGATGTTTGTACATAGAACAAAGAAACTACTTGTCAGGTCCATTAGTGTAGGATCATTTCTAATCATATTTCAATAAGCAAACAGAGATGACCCTAATTAGGCAGCTCTTAAAGGAGCTGCCTGATCTGGGTCAGCTCTGTTTTCAAAAGTGTTTAAAGCTATCTCTAAATAAATAGTTGTTCTATAATAAGTAAGTGAGTATGATCAGGAAATACCACAATCACAAACTGCAGACAAACCCATTATAGCACTGCGAGGTCTAATTCACTTGTCGTTTTATACAGTCAACATTTCAAAATTTTAAGGTGTGCAGTGGTTCAATGGTAGAGTGCTTGTCTTATGACAGAGTGTTTGCAGGTTAGAGCCTCACCAGCAGCACTCTGCTGCTGTGTCCTTGAGCAAGACGCATTAAGCGCTGCTAAGTACTGGTTCAACCTAGAAAGACTCATCCCTACATTTTTGACTGGGACATACTGAATAAAATCAAGCAAACATTAAATATCAGAATTACTAATCAACTATTATGTCATTGTCTAGCCATGCCACAAAATGGTTCTTATCTATGTAAGCTTTACATGAGACTAGGAATTGCATATCACGTGGTCATACAGTGACCTAATAGTTGAATAATACCTTCCAATGTATCAGAGAATAAAGGTATTTCTCCATCTTTTTCCGCAGTGTTTTCTGTACTGCTGGCACTACTAACATGTCTTAGCCTAGGTCGGCTACCCTTGGTAGAGTCGGTAAGTGATTGTACAGATTTTCGTTTGTGTCGTCTCTCTTGACTTCTTCTCAATGTTGACAAGTAGGACTTTGTCAATCCTAGAACAGTAATTAACAGTACAGTAAGTCTTGTGTAAAACTACCACTCAAAATTATACAAAAACAAAGGTCTTAATGACAACTGGTAGCTTAATTAAGGTCGAAAACATTGCAGAGAATTCTGCAATACTTCTGACCTACATCAAGTAAAAATTGCTCTTGAAAACTTTTTCCGTCTTTTTGAGAGTGACCTTTTCAAAGATTTAATGTCACTACCCCTGGTAGAGCCCACAGTTAATTGTACTGATATCTGCAGTTGATGGTACAGTAAAACCCGTGTAAAAAGAAGTAATACGGTGAATACATTCTGAAACACTACTGTAATGTTCTGCCTAAATTAATGAAATTTGCAGTTGCCAAGTATCCATTGTCCCAAATTACATACAGCTTGCGCAGCAATCAGTTATTGTGTGTGGTTAATCTCAAATTGGCCAGCACACGAACCTTTATTACTTATTGCATTGCTGAGCAGTGAATGATCGGGAGATTCAGTACACAAGTGTTAGATTCAGACGAAAATTTATTATTCAAGCCCAGCTAGATACATCATCATGGATATGTAAAGGCATCATGGTGCAAATGCTGATGTATCAAAATTATGTGTGATTGCTAAACAATAGTATTTTGTAAAGAGTTCCAAGTGCATTACCTGATTCCTGCTCAGAGGATGTAAGAGGACTTGATAAACTAGACAACACCCACTCCACTTTCACTAACTGTAAATCTAGACTGCTCCATGTAATCATACCAGCTATAACAATACATAAATGATCAATACCATGTTATAATAAACTCATTGCCAACACGCCTTGCATTTTATCACTTTTCTCCCAACAAATTAGATGGATTCAATATTACATTAGCATAAACTCATGTAAGATCGATTATATCATGCTTCCTCTAACTTTTAAAAAACTTTTCACTGTAGCGGCATAATAAATAGGTATATGGTTTTCTTAAGCTCTGTGAGTCATGAGCCCTTTTCTTTGTTTCATCATAGTGTGTTAATTTGATTAGATTTTTTTTCTGTGATGATACATTGTATTAGTTAGGAAGCCTCCATCTAAAAAAAATTGTGTAATAATAACAACAGATTTTGCGTCAGTAAAATGCATTTAGCCACCCACAACCGGTGGCTTAGGCTGCTGTCCATTCTAAGTAAGTAAGGTTGCAAAGATCAGGAATCGATACAATCAAGTACCACACCTGACCCAGGATACCAATGGGAAAGTGACAAACTCACAGAAGACACCACAAACGAGAGCCAAGAGGTCAGCCCTTTCCCAGCAGGTGACCACGAAGCACATATAAACAGACGCGCACAAAACATAGCAAACACAAGACAGAACAAAAACATAAAAGATCCACAAAAGAAGTACCGCCTTGGAACAGTCAGTAAAACATTTTACTGGAGGGCTTAAACCGGTTTAACGGCGCCAACCTCACCCTTAATTCAGATGTGGATCAAGACACATAGATATTTGGTTTGCATGAAAGACCCCTAACTTATCAATGCATCATCTCCTAAAACATATAAATCAAGATATAACAAGGAGATAAAGCAAGGATAAGGACTCAACAGTAAATTAAACTGAATACCGGAGCAAAAGAAATCCAACAGGTAAACCCCGGTGGGCCCGACAAACAGCCAAAGCATCAGGCCCCTACCATCTCATCAATAGATAAGTCTTTAAGTCGGAACCATCATAGAGTCTGAAGTCCGACCAACCGGCGTGCAATTAAAGAGGAAAGCAAAGTTGCCAACTGTGATTGGGTTGACTACCAAGCATGCAGTCTGTTGCAATACATTAATGTTATAGCCAATCTTTTTATAATGGGAAATTATTTTAATGAACTGCGCTGAAAAATTATTAGAGCCAACAATCTTCTTCAACTTATACACCAAGTCACCATAGAAATCAGGTTCCGAAAGTCCTTGGCGCAAGAGAGATTTAAGTCCAACTTGGAATTTAGAAATCAAATCAAAGTATCGTCTATAAAATTTTGAAAATGTTTTGCGAAGTTTATGATACCGATAGCCCTGTTTAAGAAGTTTCTGAGTTAACAATTTATTGCGAGTGTTGAAGTCAGTAACATAGCTAGATGCTCTAGCAAAACGAATGAGTTGAGAGATATAGACTCCATAGGATGTAGAACGAGGAACATCACCATCTAAAAATGGGAAATTGACAATTTCAAAATCAAAGTCGTCACGTTTATCATAAATTTTGGTAGAAACAATATCATTAGAAATTGACAAATGCAAGTCTAAAAATGCGGCTTCGGTATCAGAGGCATTGGCTTTATTAAGTTGGAGCTCTGAAGGGTATATTTGACTAACCATATTGTCAAAATAAACATTATTAATATTTAAAATATCGTCCAAATATCTGGAAGTAGTGTTAAACGCATCAATAACATCAGCCTGCTTATCATCAGAAAGAGACAACATAAAGTCCCTTTCATAACAAAACAGAAATAAATCTGCAACCAGGGGAGCACAATTAGTGCCCATAGGAACACAACTACTTGTCTATAGAGCTTGGTGCCAAATCGAATAAAAATGTTGTCCAACAAAAAGATCAGCGCATCACATACATTTTGACACGACCATGCATGATATTTTTTAGGTTTTCCTGAAGTAAAAAATGCATTTCTGTCACTACATGCAAGGTAAGGAGAGCCTTCTCTCTGGAAGGTTCTTTCAATAAGATCAATAAGTTTATCTTTAATTAAATTATGAGGTAAAGTAGTGTAAAGAGTAGAAAAATCATAAGTAGACAAACTGGTCGCATTGAAATCTCTAGCTTTAAGTTTATCTAAAATTTCACCTGAATTTTTTTATCGACCAAAATAGGTTTTTACCGGATCTCTCATATACTTTTTCACAATATTTGATAACATGTTTTTTAACAGCTGTAAGACACGAGGTTAACAATTTAGAAAGTTCTGTCGTACAAGAACTAGAATTTGCAATAAATCTTGCTTTATAGGGTTTTTTATGGAGTTTGGGTAACCAGTTCAACGTAGGAACTTTGTCTTGATTTTCTTTAGCTTTGACACCAAAATGTAGGGCTGTATGACAACCATGCCTATCAACAATCACCCTTTCACTTAAAGAAGGCTGCAGTTTATAGGCATTAGTGTCAACAAGCTCACGCTTAAGAGTATTAATATAATACAATCGTCATACAACTACAACATTGTTAGCAGCTTTATCTGCTGGAACCAAAACATAGTTCATATGAAAATCCTGGATACCTCGTTTAAGATGACGAAAAGAAGATTTAGGTTTAGGGGGCAAAAGATGTGTATTACGAGAGTAAAACGAAATACGAGTATCAATAATTTTAAAAATGTTAATCTTCCATTCCTTCAAAGCATCAGGTTCAACATTTTCTCGTTTGCACCATCGATTACTGAAGTCATTTAAAGAAGCAGCGATCTCTCTACGACATTTAGAGAAATCAATATTAGAGGGAAATCTATATTTAGGACCTTTAGAAATGATATTGCGAACTCTAGCGTCAGGAATGACATTTAGATTACCTGTAATAACATGCCCTGCAGAGGGATATAAATAATTTGAATTTTTACAATCTCAGGAGGCAGGAGTATTGGAATCTATATCTAAATCATTTACAATTTTATTAAAGTTAAATATCGTAGACCTTATTGGTTTGTTATATTTATAACAAATGATAGGAGTTTCAGAATTATTAAAGTAATTTGGAATAGATGAAATCACTGAATTATCCTTGAAGATACTATGTAAATCAATAAACTCAATACCTTTGTTAATGAATGGAATTTTGATAAAATGTCGTTTATGGTTGACCTCAGAATCGATATAAGGACTAAGGAAATGTTGAACATAACACCTTGTAAGGAGTGCTGCTTTATATAATTTGTTTGCTCTATCATAAAGTTTATTAGCCTCTAACTCTAAATTGCGTAAAACTGAGATAGGCAAGGAACTTAAAAATGAAAATAAGCCATGTCGACCATGATTAGTTAAAGCCAAAGAAAGATCATTTAGAGAAGTATTTAAGCGTTTTTTAAGGCTGTGGTTCTGTTGTAGTTGATTTATTGTTTTATGTAACTCACATTGTTTGTGGGGGTCCGTGTTGGTCTTTGTTTTTGGTACACATTGCTTTATGTCCTTTCTAGTTTTGCAACCATCTGGACGAGGAAGAGACGGCTGGTTCCTTTGCTTTTTTGTTTTTGGATATCTTGTTACTGTAAATGTCATGTAGCTCTTCCTCACATTGTCATGAGTAGGTCTGCAGTGTGTGATTGTGCTATTTTCTGAGCATATTCACTTACTTTTTGTATGTAAACAAGTTGCAAACCACCTATTTGAGAAAAGCATCAAACTGGTTGTGCACTATATGGAGACTAACGACAGCCTAGGCATCAACTCGGTGTGTAAGGAGTCTTTGCTGTCCACATGATAAAATGTTTGATCCTTAGTTACTCGCTCAGATAGGACTAGGTTGACTCCTAGGTTGATCTGAACCTTTGCTCGCTGCACACATATTTTGTTGATTTTGTAATGACATAATTGACATGGCTCCTATAGTTATCCTATAGAAGAGGCTCAGAACATTATCATCAATGGTATCCATTTTGATGTTTTGACAATAAAGAAGTTTGAATGTGTGTATCAAAAGCGGTCTATAGACAATTACCTGTTTCATTCAGCCCCATCTCAAAAGCATAGTACTTTGTCATTATCAACTTTTAAAGCTGTTATATTTCATTACTTAGAGAACATACTCACATTCTTTGTCATATCCAATCTGTCGTAACAAAAGCCCTGTAATGTTGTCAGTGTTCTGTTCCAAGCTCTTCTTAAGAGGTACTATCAAGTCCTGTATATCCTGCTTAAAAATAACAATTTATATACATACGACCGTATGAGCATTTTTTACCATATAATTGTATATATTTTCTTAAACATCAAAGGGGCTCTTTCATGGTATGGGAAATTAACATGGGAGTCTGCCCACGCTTGGAATTTGATAATATTATGTTTATTAATTGTCTGGGGGTATGACTTTTATATTTATGGTGCATTTGAGTTTTTATGCAATTCCATTGCTAATTTATGACGTCATGTATGATATCACTACAATACCTTAGGGTATCCAGCTATAATCATTTCTAAAGTAATTGGCATATCATGTAACAGGCGCAGAAATGCTTTATTTAATAACTATATCATTGATAAGTACGTTTATACTATAAATGGCTTTGTATGTATTAGGATAGCGGGTGGGCAATCATTTTCATGAGATGGCACCCCAATTTTTATCTATATATTTTGTATTCAGTCGAATTTGGAATTAAAATTTTTACACGTTGCGGTCTTTGTCAAGATACCATTTCAACATATAAACTTTCCATATATGTTAAGAATATGTAGACAAAATTTCATGAAATTCAAGGACCGGTAGCATATTTTTCAACTTGATGTAAACACATGGCCCTAATTCATCAAAATGTAAAAAAAAACAATAATCATGTTTCACTGTAAAACATACTTGAATACTTGCTTAGTTTGAATCACCATGCTAGTACGTTTATTGGTAGAAGTTGATATGTTCAGTGTTTTTCCCTATTGCTGATTGGAAAAAGAAAAAAAAACAATATTCTTTGATATTAAGTGTCATGATTCTTATTTAATGAAGTGCTTACACAATAATATTACCCAAAACGATACAATATGGTGACACTGGACTTACCACATCTAGTTTCTAACGTTAAAACTATATCTAACCAATGTTACACTTAATGTGTAACATTATTAAGAATTTTAATTCATACAGAAGAGAAACCTTATGACAAGTCAATTCATACAGGAGAAGAACCTTATATCTATGGTTTTATAATTTTAAGCCTCATTAATAAACCTGGTTCACAAGAATAAGCACCTGTCAAACCTATTGGTTATAATGAACCAATTTGGTCACAGAGAACTCTTGGCTTCAAAGGAATTGCTAAATTAATGCTTAAATCTTCTCTGTTTATTCTATTTTGTAAAACTGATGCTGATTTCCGTCAAATGGCAACATTTATTCCTTGGCTGGCTGTATATTCCAGGCATACAGTTTCGTTTTCTGGACCTCACTTATTCATGTAGAACACTGTTCTATGATACCTTTGATATGACTGTGTTACACTTAATCCTGGTCACGGCACCAAAATGTGGTTACTCTAGTTCAGTTGGGATGCATAGAAATATTTGGTCTTCTTGTTTTCACATGTTTATTGATAGGATATTATGTTTATTAAACAATATCATGCAAGACTTGAGGAAGTGATACACATTGTCTTGGCCCCATAGTGCCATGGCATGGGGCCATGACCTTTGGCATTTCCATCAATTGATTCATTTGAAATTGTCTAAACATGTCTTTCTTTAAGAAAAGTGGAAGTAGATTTAAAAACAACCTCCTTCTGTCGAGTTATTGATTCATTTCAACTAAATAATTAATTTTGCTAAAACTGACCTATGCCCATAAGTGGTAGGAAATGACAAAGTTACCGGTTTTGGATTTTCATGAAATTTGGCTCAGATCAGTAGGATATACATGGCATGTTTTTGTGATAATATGATATCTTGACAAAGACTAAAACATATCTATCTTTGGAATTTAATGTTGAATGTTTTGTAAATTTTTGAAAAAAAATATTGAAATTTTATAATCACTTCTTCAGAAAACGTAAACCATAATATATCCAAATGGTTTCCTGGTATTAATATAATGCCTATGGTATTTTGGATTTAATCTAGATGATAAATCATAGAAATAAACAAAACTATAGATTTAGGACATGGAAAATTAGAGACAGGTGTCACCTCAAAGGTGGAGTACGTCAGAGTTGCTTCCAAAGCCTTATTCTTAACTATCTAATTCATTACGTACATTTTCATAGTTTGTATATAACGAGTCATTATCATGCAAAGTTTAAAGAAAATCCATGCGTGGGCACAGATGCAAGACCCCCTTTACATGTGTTTTGGATGGCAAAAAAACTGTCTCAATGAGATTAGTTCTTTTAAGTACCCACTCTGCAGGCCTGAAATATGTCAAATCTTTAGATCTGTAGTATTCCTTATGTCATTTATATTTGTATATATGAACTATTTTTACATACATAAAATTTATGTTATTTTTATGAAATGTTAAACTATTTAAGCTGATCTTAGACATTTTAATGACACCATGTCTTGGAGAAATGTAATAACATGTGTTAAAATCGATATACAAACTATAATTGTATTACAAATATAAAACTTTATTTAACGATGTACATAACACAAAGTAAGTGATTATGATCAGGATATACCCAAATCACACACCATAGACTAACCCACCACACCATGAGGAAGAGTCACAGAACAAGTAACAAGTCAGTAACAAGACATCTATAAGACAATAAAAGCTAAACAACCGGCTCTCTCTTTCTCTTTGAGATGATTGCAACACTAGTAAGTAATGCATCACAAAATACAGACAAACACAGAACCCCCACAAACATTGGGAAGCACATTACACAATATACCATCAATAACAGAACCACTACCTTAGAACAGACAGCAGCCTACGCCATTGGGGGCTTAAATACACTTACAGGCGCCAAAACTTCACCCTAGATTCTTTTGTTGTTAATTACATGTTTATAGTTGATAATGTTGGAATATATTGGTGATCTACTCTGCTATAAATGATTCTTCTCTATATTAAGCATGTAAAAGATTGTATGTCAACTGTATCAAGATATACGCCGGATTGCACGAAAATTGCAGCACACTTTTAAATAGGGGGACATCTAAGAACATTATTAATTTAAAAAACTGTAAGACCGCTCAATATTTTACGCATTTAAATATTGAGGTTGCAGTTTTTAAGGTTTTAAGGTTTACAGTTTTGATGTATTTTAATATTCTAGTCTTCCAGATTATTTGAGTTTTTGTAGAGAGCAGAAGACTGCCTTATCAAGTGGTTTAGTGCTTTCTATTACTATTATGAACAATCTCATTGAAACATCGGCTGTTGTAGTCAATTGTTTGGAATCCCATCTTCGTGGTATACAGTTTGGAAGCAATGAAGGCGTCATAGATGCAGTAAACGAGTACTTGGGGGACCAGAAAACAGCCTTATATTTTGAAGGGATAAGAAAGCTCGAACAGAGATGGGCTGAGTGTATTGCCTTAAAGGGAGATTTTATTGAAAAGTAATGGTCAAATTTTCATTCACTGGTAGCAGAAAGTACAATGCGCCGAGAACGTTTTGATCATCCCTCGTACATATATGCGCATCAATAGAGCGACAGCCACCATTTTGATGACTTCACAATTCACCCCAGACAGGGATCTTAGATGGGTGAACTGGTTCAAATTGTTTTTATTACTACAAAGTTTAATCTAATAAAGGTCGCAAAAATCGTCACGAAATTTACATGGGGCCATTTTTTGTCCCATTCGACATAGACTAAGTAGCATAAAACACGGCTATTAGTTTCTGAACTTACAAGCACAATACTAATATAAACAAATGTATAGTGTTACATGATTTGACAGTTAGCTGAACATTATATTAAAGTCATTTCCTGTATTACAACGTGTATCATTCAAAAACTTTATGAGAAAATACGGCTATTACTTACTTTTTTCAGAAATACATTTACAATAAAGTCATTTCCATTACACACAGCATGATACAGTGGTGTATGACCTTTTTCTTCAATATTAACATCTGCATCCATGACAACAAGGCACTCCACAACCTATAACACAGACGTGATCATGTAAACCTTCATCTTTTAATCTTATCATCACGGTAATATATAGAGGATTTCTTGTAAATGAAATCCTGTGCAAACATTCAATATCGACTCAGTATCTCTTTTGAGATTACTTTGGTACATCTTGATAAATATCTTAGAACTCACAAGACAAACACTGACATATAATAGGTACAACCTTTTTAGGATTGTGCCATATCTCCAATAGAACTTTGGTTTTGCCAGGTAAAGAGAAAAATGCAGGTATAACTATAATTCAGTCCAGCATGTGAATTTTGTTGTTGTTTTTGTCATGTTTTTCGTTGTTTTTCTTTCTTTTTAATAGGATCATGATGTACTCTCTTTTCAAATCTGATTTAAAAAAAAATGGTTTCATCTAAAATGCTGCAGATAAGCGGGAATAAAAATTGGAGATAGGTGTTTAGTAAAATCTGTCTTAAGCTGTCTCTCAAAAAAGACTCAAAAAATGTTTTCAAGACCAGTTATTGCTTAATGCAGGTCAACAGTATTGTGGAATGCTCTAGTGGAGCAATCTGCAATACTTTTTACCTGCACACAGCTACTACTTGTTTTTACTGGCCGTTCCAAGGCCTTACTTCTTTTGTAGATCATTTTCGTTATTTATGTCTTGTGTTTGTCATGCTTTCACGTCTGTTTATTGCTGCATTGTGGTCACCTGCTGGGAAAGGGCTGACCTTTTGGCTCTTGTTTTGTGATGTTTAATTGTATTATTGTCACTTTTCTATGTTGTATCCTGGGTCAGAGGTAGTACTTGATTGTATGGATTCGCTAAATAATTTACACACTTAAATATTGAGGTAACACGCAGCAGTTTTTAAGGTTTCAAGGTTTAATTTTTTTTAATATTCTAGTCTTCCAGATTATTTGAGATTTTGTAGAGAGCAGAAGACTGCCTTATCTGGTTGTTAATAATTTTATTACAATTATGAACTGTCCCAATGAAACTTTGGCTGTTGTGGTTAAATTGAGTGGAATCCCATCTTCGTGGTACACATGTATGGAAGCGATTAAGGCATCATCGAGGTAGTAAACAAGTACATGAGGGACAAGGAAAATGCCTTCTATTTTTGAAGGGATAAGAAAGCTTGAACAGAGCTGGGCTAAGTGCATTGCCTTAAAGGGAGGTTGTATTGAAACGTAGTGGTCAAATTATAATTCACTGGTAGCCTGAAGTACAAGGGGCCATACTTCCAAGGCCGTACTTCTTTTGTAGATCATTTGTGTTATCTATGTCATGTGTTTGTAATGCTTTCACGTCTGTTTATTGCTGCATTGTGGTCACCTGCTGGGAAAGGGCTGACCTTTTGGCTCTTGTTTTGTGATGTTTAATTGTGTTTTTGTCACTTTTCTATGTTGTATCCTGGGTCAGAGGTAGTACTTGATTGTATGGATTCCTGATCTTTGTCACTTTTCTTACTTTTAAGACCTTTGTGTTGTCTATTGTTAAGAGGACTCTTTGGACAGGTTTTACTGTAGTACATAAAAACATTCAGCATACGCGGATCCAGAAAGTTTTGTTAGAGAGGTCCAACTTTGATGATGTATTCTTTCTTTAGCTTGATGAGGTGTAGAAGGATCCAAATACTACTATTTGCGGGCCATCATCAGCATTTCACTGACGTGCAGATGATGGTCCAACATTGAATGCTGGCTTGGTAACTTTGTGATTTTAAGGGGATCCAGACCAGTATTGCTAAGAAACCCTACATTTTGTGATTTCCAGGGGGTGGGGGTCTGAACTCCCTGCCCCACCTCTGGATCCACGTATGTTCAGCATGACAAAGGGTAAGTTTCACTGTACTTACCTCAGTTGCTCCTTTCATGCAAGCTGATAACAACATCTTTGATTTCTGGTTTTGTTCTTGACATAAAACAAAGAAACATTCACTGGCCAGATCCCTCAGATCTGGAAATATAACAAATTTCATTTTTTGTTAATATCCCACTGGAAGCGAAATCTTATAATAGGGAGCATTTTTCAAATACTGACCTACCTGATTGTAGGATTGTAGGTACATACAACATACTTGTTTACCGAATGCATTACCAAATCATGTTATACGCCCGTTTATTTGATTCAAACTTGTTCTCAATCTGCGCCATAACACGTCACTGAAACCGCTTTTTTGACCTGGCCATGTGGAAACTATTTCTAAAAATGCTATAATGTAGAAAATCTTATCATTGTATCGCTAAATACTGTAATACCAAACATTTTTAATGTTTAGCTACCAAAGGTTACTTGATGTCTCCACAAATGGATTATTTATAGCCATTCAGTGCTTGCTACTTTTTAACCTTGTGTTTTGGGTAATGCATACTGTGTATTGACACAAACCCGACTTTTAAGTCATGAAGTGCCTTAGCAGACAGATCGATTCTTGCATTATCACGCTGCGCAGACAATGGGAACTAGATAGCCAGTTGCTTTGTTTAAATTGTCTTCTGGATGTCATGTTGCTTTTATTGTTCTTTGCTGCTTCCTCACAGAGCTCTGTATTGTTTGATTGTGGCATTTCCTGGTCACACTGAAATGCATATTTTACCTAGCACTTGTTTGTGAAACTTAAACGAATTGTTATAGCCTGTATGACACAAAGGACTCCTCAGAGAAATAAAATACTTCATCATCTTATAATCATTTGCTGGCTTAAAGTCTAAAAATTCACTTTGCTTTACTTTTATATGCATTTATTATCAATGTCATGTTACTTTTGATACCAATGAGCATACATTTTGCAAGATTTACACGTTTTGTCATATAATTTGAGTATATGTGACTTTATTCACTAACTTACTAAAGTTAGTTAATCAACGTAGTATACCAAATGCTATGGAAATGCATTTAACTATCCCTACATTTGGTTACATTACCACCAATGATGATTATTTCACCATTGCTTTGAATAGGAAAACAAACTAAAGTAGAACTAGTGAAAGCTGAACAATTGAAAGCTCTTATTCTTAATAACTGCATTTTAACTGTTGGATTTCTTTTGCTCCGGTATTTAGTTGTATATACTGTTGACGCATCGATAAGTTAGGTATCTTTCATGTGAACCAAACATTTATTTTCTGGATCCGTATCAGAAATTAGATAGAGGTTGTTACCATAAAACTGGTTTAAGCCCTCCAGTAAATATTTTTTTACTGACTGTTCCAAGGTGGTGCTTCTTTTGTGGATCCTTTTTGTCATTTATGTTTGGTGTCTGTCATGCTGTCTTGTCTGTTCATTGCAGCCTTGAGGTCATCTGCTGGGAAAGGGCTAACCTCTTGGCACTTTTGTTTGTGATGTTTTCTTGTGCTTTGTCACTTTGTCATGTGGTATTCTGGGTCAGGTATGGTACTTGATTATATTGATTCCTGGTCTTTGCCTTCCTCCTTACTTTGAACTTACCTGTGCATATGAAGGAATCATTAATTGCCTCAAACAGAAATTCGTGACAGCCCTCTTCAACAAAGAGTTCACTCATGTGCGTGTCTGCTTCTGCAAGCAACTGTATAGCAACATATGCCTAAAATACAGAAAAACACACTTATGAGATTGGCCTTAGTGTAAGAAAACCTGTCTTTGGGAGCTTGCGAAAAACAAAGGTGCAGACTAGTGTTAGTTTGAATGTGTTGTTTCCTCTTGAAGTCTTGTTTATTTGTTATCTGTGATTGAATAATATATAGATATACACATATACACATGATATTTTGTTATCATAAATTCAGAAATTTTAATGAGAATTTTTTTATCATGAAAAACGTTAACCGATTTGTTTGCAATTGTAAAAACGTGACTTGAGCATTATTTACCTACATCAGCAAACGACAGAGTGGTGTTGCAATTTCACGACAGTTTAATTTTCACAAAACTTCGCGATTTTTTGTAAAAATATATTCCTCGCATAAATTTCTGAACTTACAGTAATTATCACTTAGGTACAAAAGCCTCGCCTAATTACATCATTGGCGTAGCTCCTATTACTCAGTTATGCACATGCGTAATAAAAATAGTAGCATTCAAGGAAGGTCACCTAATGTGGTAAAAGTGATTTTCCATACCATAAGAATCTCCATCTGGGAACAAATTCTTTCCTTTAAGAGAAGTTCCCATATGAAAAGGGGTGCAATTGAAAAGAATCACTGCTTGTCCAGTAGTCTCCCTTTGATATGTGTAATTTTTCAGCGTTCTGATTACGCCATTTATATACTGATGTATTCAGTGGATATAGAGATCTGAGTTTCATCTGTGCCTTCAAATACATCAAAACTTTGTGTATGCTATCAGCAAAGACTCTGGTATTTATATGGCGTTGTACACTTTCGCCTTTTTATCTTCTTTGCAAAAAAATACAATATGTTCCAAAAACTGCAAGTGCTAGCTCATATAAACAAAGAATCTACACAAACAGAGAAAGAGAGAGAGTGTGAGGGAGAAAGAGTGAGAGGGATAGAGTGAGAGAGATGGACAGACAAACAGACAGACAGACATTTGTCAAATAAATATGCATTTAGGAAATTACTTCTTTCTGTAGGCTTTTGTCCCTGAAATCTTGCAGTGCTTTATGAATGAGTGTAGCCAACTTTTGACAGATATCATTATTTTGCAGAAGCTTTTCACCAGCTAACATTTGTAAGAGAATAAGGCATTTCTTGATTATATCTGAAAGAAAACAAAACATGCTCATAAATTCTGACTAGTAATATAGAGGATCTTATATAAGTTATCATGTTTTATTGAATTAGTTAAAGGATCTGGGATTTAAAAAAGGTGATATGCTAGGCTTGTTAAGAATCTTAACGCATTTCCTCAATGATTCTAAATAACCCAATACTAAAGGAGCATGAATGTTGGTTCGATATTATAAAAAATTGACATTACTTCAAAATTACGTTTCTGACATGAAAAACTAAGGGTTTACGTTTTTTATGTACGTTACTTTATGTCCATTCTAGTTTTGCAATCATCTTAATGGGAAGAGAGAGCTGGTTGTTTTACTTAGTTCGTCTTCCTGGTGTCTCTTGATTGTTGTGTGGCTCTTCCTCGCAGTGCCATGGGTCTGTCTGCAGTTTGTGATGGTTGTATTTCCTGATCATACTCACTTACTATTTTTTATAATATTTTGTTACTTAATATGCAAACCACGTGTGGGTTATTACTTAAATAGATGACATTATATCATTACCAGATACAATGTCACGTGATAAAACGGATTAAGCCAGATTTTTCAGCTTTGTTTTATATCCCTATTTCAGTCATGATTGGATTTTTCTTTTGTTAAACCATTGCCAAGCAAGGGACAATATTCGCTGTCTCTGATGAGATTGTAACTCTAGTCAAGCACTCAACTTCTGAGGCACAGACCTTGTTAAAATAAGTTTTCATTATATTTGCTATTATCAAAATGTTTGAATCATTAGTCTCCCATCCTTAAGGTACATATGAGCCGTGGCACGAGATTTCCAACAATGTGGTCAAAAATGACATTTTAATTTTTTTACAATTTTTAAAACTACCGCCTTTTGCAATTCAAATGCTTCAAATTTCATTTCAATATCTTTGGTATTATCGTTAGTAATGGCGCCGAGAAACTGATACCCACAGCAAGTTTTGACGTCATGATTTTTTTGCGACGTCAACGTTAATTTTCTGATAGATTAGGCTTGAAATTCAAATTCATATGTAACAGCAGCAGTTGTGGCATTAGATGTAAATACGAATGTTAGTCTACACTTTCAGTGTTATGTCGGTAAATGTACAGCATGTGGTGTATTCACCAAGTCAGGAGTGAAGACCCCAAGCTGGTTTTGTGTACATATATAGATGAATAAAAATCAATTTTTACATAGATTAAAACATTTTTATGAATATACTGTTCAGGCTTCACTGAGTAGTTTAGCCGTTTTCTCTCGTACTGCATTGCTTCAAGTCAACGTTCCCAGTTAAACCTCCAAAACAAACTATTGAGTTTGCTTTTGCTCGCTCTTCATCTGCGCAAATTCCCATTTTTATCAGTCTGATCGCTAATTGCTTATTATTTCATGTAAAACAGAATGTATAAAAAAACAGCGAAGCATCTCGTATGATTAGCTTCAACAAATTCTATTTACCATATAAGTTTTTAAAACTAGTAAATCTGACGCTGTGCACGCTTTTTGATAAACTAGAGAAGTAATACATGTAAAACTTTGTAAGAAAATTTCCAGCAAGCAAACAGTGACGGACCACAATCGGCCCGTCAGCGAAATGCCCTTAGAATGGCGTTTTGCTGGAGGGCCAATTGCGGTTTGCTTTTAGATGTTTAGTGGGAATCAGATTTTACTTTTGCGAAAAACGAACAAAACGCCCTTTCAGAGGCATGCAATGTCAGTTGGTGCTTGAATTTGGCCCCCTCCTCTCTATTGGTCATTTGGATGTTCGCGAAAAGTATAGTTTTAAACAATTCCTATGGAGGCACAAACTATCTCTCTCTCTCTTTCTCTCTCTATCTGCAAATAATCTTTGCAAACAGGTTGGTGGTAGCTTTATCAGGGCTGGCATTTCGTCAGGCCTGATCTGGATCCTAAAAATGTTCGACGCCCGGCTGTATGTGCTGATTGTATTCATATTCCTTTTTTATTTTGCTTAAATCAATTTTAAAAAATCGACAGACGACAGCATGAAAAACTACCCACCATTAAAAGAATTGATTTATGTACAGCTCGCGCAGTTTGTTCGTCAAACAAGTAGGCCTCTGTATCTGTGTCATGCACGCGGACTATATTAATCTGACTTTAACAGATTGATGAACAATTTTGTGCTACGACACGTAACTAGCGATGAGTGCGCAAAATTTTAAGCTTTTCTTGTGATACGCAGCATGCATTGTTTTGTCTCAACCGTGTGTGAGCCTACTAAGCGTCAATAAGAGAAACTGTCCGATAAACAGCAAACACGTATAAGTAGCCTTAATATTGAGTTTTCATTGTCAGGCCTCAAAATATAACGTTACATGTTTAACACACAAAAACGAGCGCTGCATGCCTCTTTACCAATTTGAATTGAATTGACCATTCTAAATATAATGTGTCCATCTCAACATGACAGAAAACACAATCGCTCATATAATAATAAAAAAAACACAAAAACGGGACCATTCAATGTTCGCGTTCTTTATGGATTTGATTTTTCTTTCTTTCTCTATATACTGCCAAGATTTCAAGATTTATTGACGCCCTCTCGAGCATTATCGGCAGGTGTACGTCTACAAGTAACCATATCTAATTTACCATATGGTTCTTTACTCTACACAGGGGGTGACTTTCCCTGCATTAGGATGGCACACTTATCCCTGCAAATGACACTAGGGAACGCGTGTTAGGACATCGAAATTTCCCTTGCAATCTCGCAGGGATTGAACCTGAGACCTTTAGCACCAGAGGCAAGTACGCTAACCACTGAGCTACCACGCTTTGGGTTCATAGAGCGCGCGTACGCATATGACAGGTAGGGAGCGAAGAGGCTCAGTGGTAGAGTGTTTGACTCACGACCGAAGTGTCGCGGGTTCGAGCCTCAACGCATCACTGCGTTGTGGCCCTTGAGCAAGACACATTTATTCTAGCTTAGTACTTGTTCAACCCAGGAAGACCCATCCCTGTTTAACTGAAAGATTGTTTATGGGACGTATAGAATCAAATCAAACAAACAAACGCATATGATAGGGCCTGGTCTAAATAAAATACAACGGCTAGCGGTAGTCTGGTACCCTGCCTTTCCGACTCTGTCTTTAGTACACAAAGAGACGCCGGGTACCAGACTACGGCTAGCGGGAGAGAGTTTTAGGATAACTTGTTTGTTAAAAAAAGCAGCGTTACAATTAATATCTCCAGTTTTGGCGCAACAGCGATTTAAATAATTATAAATCCTCTAATCCATATTAAATTATTTTTGTGCAAAGAAATCTTCTAATTTTTGCACCATGCATACTTTTGCAAGCTGTCACTTTCCTCTGCAAAAGACGTATACTATGCGCCACTAATTACGTCAGTTAAAATTTGTTTCAGCAAGTGCTCTGATTAATGACGTCAACTTTAATCACGTTTTCTCGATGACGTCGTTTTTGCTACATCGTTGAAAAATCTCGTGTCACGTCTCATATATTTTATAACTTGCTCATGGTGTAAGCAAATATTTTTCAGTTGTGAATTTTACGGGGAGGGGGGTTTGCAGGCAAAATATTTGGAACCATGTTGCTGCATTTGTGATTCCTTTTAGTTTAATATGCAAAATGACTATGTTCTGTTTCAAAAAACTGAATTTTGACCTTTTGATTCCCAGGGTGGGGATGGGGGGAGGGTCTGCAAGCAAAATATTTGCTGCCAAGTTGCTACATTCGTGATTCCCTTTAATTTGATATGCAACATGTCATTGTTCTGAAAAAATAGAATTTTGACCTTTTGACCCATTGGGTCCAGGGGGGTCTTCGGGCAAAATATTTGCCACCATGTTGCTGCATTCATGGTTCCCTTTAATTTGATATGCAACATGACCATGTTCTGTAACAGTTGCATTTTAACCTTTTAACCCCCCCCCCCCCCCAAGGGCCAGGAGAGGTGGGTGGGTAATGCAGGCAAAATATTTGCTATCATGTTGATGCATTCGTGATTCCCTTTAATTTGATATGCAACATGACCATGTTCTGCAAAAGTTGAATTTTGACCTTTTGACCCCAACCCCAGGGTCAGGGGGTGGATAGTGGGTGTTAGTCTGCGGGCAAAATATGTGCTACCATGTAGCTGCATTTGTGATTCCCTTTAATTTGATATGCAACATGACTATGCTCTGAAAAAGTTGAATTTTGACCTTTTGACCCCACCCCCAGGGTCAGAGGGCAGGCGTCTGTAGGAAGAATATTTGCTACCATGTTGCTGCATTCGTGATTCCCTTTAATTTGATATGCAACATGACCATGTTCTGAAAAAGTTGAATTTCGACCTTTCGACCCCAGGGTATGGGCTGTCTGCAGGCAAAATATTTTATTCAAATTTTACAGAAGGGTAAAGCATCATAACATACAGGTCAAGTTCGAATTAGTGACTTACAAATATTATCTCCAAAAGCTTCCATGGTATTTAAGGTACAAATACTGGCACCATGGCTGAGTAATATGTCTGCACCAGAATCTAAAATTCAAAGTTGACATCAATTCATTACATTAAAGATAAATAATGTAAATACAACATATACTAGCAACTAGATTAAATGTTGTAAATAAGAAGTAATCTTTAGTAAAACACATGGCGTATTAAGTGTAATGTTCAGATACGAGTAGTGCAATTACTTCTTTTTTAACATGCAATATAAGAATATTTGAGGCTTTAGCATGTGATATAAATTTTAACCTTGTCCATGTTATCTACCCATGCTGTCATGCGAGGGTTTATATTGGCTATTTTAGAACTCCCAAACATGGTTGTCAGCTGTCGTCATTTTAGTAGAAACAAAGCTCAATGGTGATTGAGCAAAGAAAATAATTATTTGTTCGGGGATTGGATAGAAAAATCAATCATCAGGATCATCTTTTGGCATCACTCTGCCATCCTCGTAATGCCAAACTGTGACCTTTAGGACAGCTTTTTCTATAGAATCCACACGCTAACGATAGACCCTTATATTGCATGGCATTACCTGCTGCAGCTAACACTGCTAATGCTTCTAGACAGGTCTCTTGCAGGGTTTCATCATCAGGAAATCTCCTCATACTATTGACGACTTGTTCTGGTACCTTCTGTACAAAACATTGATACCTCACCATATCTGTAAGCAACGAATATTTAAGTCAGTTTGCATGGTACTTTCTTTGGTGCAGCAACTAGCAAGGACCCAAATGAGCATACAAAGTTTATTTATTCTTAATCAACTGTGTTGTCCTTATCTCTGTTTCATCTAATTTTTATATCTTGATTTGTATTTATTCTGAGATGATATATCAATATGTTAGGGATCTTTCATGCAAACCAAACATATATTTGCCTAAATCCACATAAAAAATAAGGACGCTTTCAAGCATGTTTAAGCCCCCCCCCCCCAGTATTGTTTTTACTAATCGTTCCAAGGAGGTGTCTCTTTTGTGGATCCCTTATGTTATTTGTGTTCCATGTCTGTCATGCTGACTTGCCTGTTCCTTACAGACTTGTGGTCACCTGCTGGGAAAGAGTTAATCTCTTGGCTCTCTTGTGATTGATGTTTTTGTGTTTTTTATACTTTCCCATATGGTGTCCTAGGTCAGGTGCGATATTTGATTGTATCGATTTCTGAGCTTAGCCTTTTCCCTTACATTGTTACTCTTCCAGTTTTGAAATAGCGTGCATCATCTTATGGGTATAAAATTTATGTTATTGGCTTTATATAAAAGAAATAAAGTTTGAGTGCTATGTAACTTTAGCAATAATATCAGACCAAAATTTTGTAAAAAAACTTTTTAAACATTACATTGTATGATTTCAATATTGTGTTTATTAAACAAATGCATATGCTAAGACTCGGCTGGGCTATTGCAGATTTGCAAAGTCATAAAATATTGTACACAGGACCATTTCATTTGGTGTCTACAGTAACTTACTCAAGGATCAATTATTATAGTACTGTTTTTAACAGTTACCTCTCCGATATTAACTGCATTGTTGCACGTTGCCTGATAAACGTTGTCTTTTTCACGTATTTGCCTCTATCAGGTCATGATGACATTGCAATGTTTTGAATGACGTCGCTAATGACGCTGAATCAACACAAAAATAAAAAATTAGGTCATAATCGCTAGTTTGAAGAGTGAAACAATGAGTAAACTGATAAATAGATTACCAGGTTCGCATCTTTTTGATATCAAGTTTACCAGGCTCAGCATTGAGAAGGCTTGTTGAATCTCTCGGCAAGCCACGCTATGTCATTAAGAGTTCTCAAAGCATTGCCTGGTAAACTTGATATCAAAAGATAATCACCTGGTACTCTCTATGTATACCTACCAACATCAGCTAGGCATGCTATTGCACTTATCACTTCTTTCTGTACAGTATCTACATCTTTGTATCGCTTCAGAAGATCAACCAACAATCCAAAAGTATCATCCATCACTACAGTTTCCTTGTGTAAATCACTGAAATGAGTTCATTCTTTTATATGCTGATGATATTTCAAGCATTTTGATATGATAAGTATTGAATTGTCCCTTGTTTGTACTTGAATGAATCGTAGTTAAAAGTTTTTAAATTATGGTTTATTTCTGTCCCTGTTTGTTGTTTTAATCTTAGCAAACCATGATGACCCAGATGAAATGCAGCATTATGCTGCATTTCATTTGGGTCTTCGTTGTTTGCCAAAGTACCCACTTATGGTTTTCTAGTATACAGAGGGTTAATTCAACTAGCTTTACATTTTTATTGCAAGGTCTTGATGTTCATATCAGTAAATTCATCATGTAATTTAATTAGAGTAATGTTTGGTTCCTTCTCAAGCGATGTTTTATTTGTCATACAAGGATGTAATTTGATTCAAAAAGCATAGTATACCATGTCATATAAGCTCAAATAAATCCTTTTACTTTTTAAATCATCATATCTTTAACAAGAAATATTCTAAACCAATGAAATAAGAAACATCATTAGAATAACTTGAGTGAAATAGAATTAAAAATAAACGAATAACATGAAAGCATTGATTATTATTTCATATATATAACTGCATAAATCACAATGTGTTTGAACTCAAATAGGGATGGCAAAACTATGCCAACACCAAGAAAAGGAGAGCTAGTTTCTTTACTTTAATTGTCTTCATGGTGTCTTGTTACTGTTGGTGCTATGTGGCCTTATATTGGTCTGCAGTGTGTGATTGTGGTTTTTCATGATCATATTCACTTACTATCAATATGCATTCTATGATACTGAATATAATAAGGAGCTGTCATACGTGTGAGTATTGTATTGAAAAAAAATGTCCTCAATATCACAATTTGGTATCACCAGACTTGTGAATTGATAGCAATTAATTATTCTAATTGACATTTTGTATCCCTGCATCACACCAATAATGAATACTTTTCCTTGCCAATCCACTGAAAGCCTCACAGAAGTTTCTGATTATAAAGAGATATGACATAAATTGATGATGTCACCTTGACATAATAATAATGTCACCTAACTATTGTGTGCATTAATTTCTAGACAACCAATGTACAAGAGATACGTGACAGTCTTAGTAAGATAACATTGGTAAGATAAAAATTTCTAACACATGCATATATCTTCAGATATTTTTATCGTGCTTTCCATCTAGAATAAATAATTTGACAGCGGACATCGTATCAGAAGCAATGATGACACTAACATAAATTTCTTTTTGGTGGGCGAGTTTATGATGCTTGTCTATGGCTGAGCTTTAGCTTTGACAGTCTGGGAGTTGAGAGACCTTTTCTTTGTTACATCACAATATGTTAATTAAGTTGGTTGTTTCGCGGTGATGATACATTTCATAAGTTAGGAATCCTCTACGTGAGCTACAAAAACAGGCAACCAGATAAGAGTACGTATTTGAAAAGTATTTTTTCTATTTTTCATCCAAAACATATGTTGTGGGTACTCAAAAGAACCGTCTTAATAAGATGGTTCTTTTGAGCACCAAAAACATAGGTTTAAATTGATGGGTAAGAAAATAATTACAATTTTACGCTCATAAAATTTCCTTATCTTGATCTATGCAAAAATGTTATTTTTTTACCTTACAGAATCTAGGCTGCAGATTTGGCCAGTGAAATTAATTCAACCACAGACCCTTCCCCCAGTGGGTCTTGCTTCTGTCTTTTCTGTTCTGTTGTTGTTTATGTATTGTTAATCATTGCTCCCATTGTTTAAGGGGGTTTTGTGATAGGTCCTTGCTTAGTTATGCAGTACATTGTGTCCTTTCTTGTTTGCAATCAACCCCGCTGAGGAAGAGAGAGCTGGCTGCTTTGTTTTATTGTCGCTTTGATGTAATGTTGATGTGAGGTTTCTGTGTCTTTCCCTCTTAATGCTGTGGGTTAGCCTGCAGTTTGTGATTGTGGCATTTGCTGGTCACACCCAATTCCTTTTAGTGTCATTGTAGATAGTTAGTGAGTATGATAATGTAATACCACAATCCCAAACTGCAGACGAACCCTTGGCATCGTAAGGAAGGGCCACACAAGAATCACGAGACACCAGGAAGACAAAGAAAGCAGAGCAACCAGCTCTCTCTCCTCCATCAAGATGATTGCAAAACTAGAATGGACACAAAGTATTGTACGACAAAAAAAAGAACAATTACAGAATCCCACAATGGAAGTAACAATCAAGAACGAATCAACAGCAAAAGCAAAACCATCGCCTTACAATGGACATATATATTCAACAGATATCTTACTTGAAAATACACAGTCCTCGTAAAGCCCTACATCCAGCTATAACAGCGTGGCAATCTCTCCTGAACCGTTTCAGTCCTTCTATTATAGCATAATGGGCGTTCTTGTTCATCAAAGATTTGGATAGCCGATCTGTAAGAAAGAAGCATATGAGCCGCGATCTGTGTAAACCTGCCTTAATGACATTTTGGCATTTTTATGTAAAAATCATTTTAAAAAACACAAAAAATAAGAAATTTTACATGTTTATAGATTGCCTTAAAACCTATTCAGGTGGATAGTAGAATAAATCTGGCAATTATTTTTGATGAAACTTCTTCGTTATCATGCCGTATGTTTCCATGGCAACAACTTTACCTTAGCAACTGTCAGAATTTTTTTAAAAATGGTCAGTTGTTTTCAGATCATGCAAACTTTAGGCAAAAATGAATCAGCTTTTCTGCTAATTCCTTTGTAGACATGCTAAGGATAATAAAAAAATAAGTAAGCAAGAAATAGGATGTTTTCATGCACCTGACAAACTGGCAAATCAGGAAGTTAACTTTGACTTCGATAGTAACGTCATGGCGTTTCTGACGTTGCGTGTTAAAGTACAGAAAGTGTATAGTTTCAACAGATCATATTTCCATGAATAATAGAGATAACTTCATAAAATTTGCAGGGTGACTTCTTAAGACTTCATTGATTAAGCTTGTGTAATTAACTAAATTTTCATGACTTTGTCATTAAGGCTGGTTTTCACAAATTCTGGCTCAATAAATGTATTTTACATTGGCTATCACTTTGTATGTAGCGGTTTTGTGTTTTGTCCTGGTTAAAAGATGTTTCTTTGTGTCCTGTCTACCTTTGCAATTTTCTCCCTAAGTAAGAGATAATAAATTGCTTTCCTTTAATAGTATTATTGCATTATCTATGTGCCTTGATCCCCATCAGAAACAAGATCTTTGCCGCCTTTCTTACTGAGATGAGTACTGTAAAACACTTTTATTTGGCGATTATATTAAAAAGGAGCTATTGGCTGTAAGCAAATAAATCGCCAAAATATGAGACCACAAAATACAGTTTCAAATTCATTTGTACGATAAGCAATAAATGAACATACATACTTAGTGTGTTGGTATCTGTATCGTCAAAACCAACTTTTGAGGAAGAGAGAGCTGGTTGTTTTGCTTTTGTTGTCTTACGGATGTCTTGTTATTGTAAATGTTCTGTGACTCTTCCTCACAGTTGGTCTGCAGTGTGTGAATGTGACATTTCCTGATCATACTCACTTACTTTTTGAGTGGTAGAGTATGTTCTAACGAAGAAGAAACAACGTCTTTAAAAGAAATACTATTTAAGGAAAGAATATGCTCCCCATTGGGAGTATATTCCTTCCTCTAAGAGTAGCTCCTATCGAAAAGAAAATAACTTATATGTTGTTAAATTGTGAAACCGCATAACTTAATCTACGCCAATAAGTTAGTATTAAAATCGCCAGATTTTGATGCAGTGATTATTAAGTGGTATACAGTACATAGGCAAACCTACTATTGTCTGCAGCGATCCAGTAGATGGCTTCACAAGCTACGGTAAACACGGCCTTTTCTTTCTTGTTCTTCCTGAACATAAGCATGGTACCAAGACAAAGGTTATGGATAGGCTCTCTAAAATCAAAGATAACATACTGCCCTAGTGAGCACACTGTGTGCGTTGTTCTTTCAAATTGTACACCTTTAACAGACAAAAGTGTAGATCCATATCAGATGGCTTTTACTGCTTATCCAGACCAAAGAGGCAAATATCATATTTCAATAAGATTTGCCAATTTTCATAAGGAGCCATGCTTAAAAGTAAATAGAAATGACGTTTGAATATATACCAAAATGTTGTTTCTAGAATGTCATTTGTTTGAAAGTAAGTAAGGGTGCAAAGATCAGGAATCGATACAATCAAGTACCACACCTGACCCAAGATACCAAAGGGAAAGTGACAAACTCACAGTTAGACACCACAAACGAGAGCCAAGAGGTCAGCCCTTTCCCAATAAAAGCGGATCAAGACACTTAGATATTTGGTTTGCATGAATGACCCTAACTTATCAATGCATCATCTCTTAGAACATATAAATAAAGATATAAGTAGGAGATAAAGCAAAAATAAGGACTCAGCAGTAAATAAAACTGAATACAGGAGCAAAAGAAATCCAACAGGTAAACTCTGGTGGGCCCGACAAACAGCCAAAGCATCAGGCCCCTACCATCTCATCGATAAATAAGTCTTTAAGTCGGAACCATCATTGAGTCTGAAGTCTGACACACCAGCGTGCAACTAAAAAGAAAAGCAAAGTTGCCAACCGTGATTGGGTTGATCACCAAGCATGCAGTCTGTTGCAATACACCAACACAATAGCCAGTATTTTTATAATGGGAAATTATTTTAATGAACTGCGCTGAAAAATTATAAGAGCCAACAATCTTCTTCAATTTATACATCAAGTCACCATAGAATTCAGGTTACGAAAGTCCTTGGCGCAAGAGAGATTTAAGTCCAACTTGGAATTTAGATATCAAATCATAGTATCGCAAAAAATTTAGAAAAGGTTTTGCAAAGTTTATGATACCAATGGCCTTGTTTTTTAGAAGTTTCTGAGTTAACAATTTATTGCGAGTGTTGAAGTCAGCTACATAGCTAGATGCTCTGGCAAAACGAATGAGTTGAGAGATATAGACTCCGTAGGATATAGAGCTAGGAACATCACCATCTAAAGAAGGGGAAATTGACAATTTCAAAATCAAAGTCGTCACGTTTATAATAAATTATGATAGAAACAATATCATTAGAAATTGACAAATGCAAGTCTAAAAATTCAACTTTGGTATCAGAGTTATTGGCTTTATTAAGTTGGAGCTCTGAAGGGTATATTTGACTTACCATATTGTCAAAATAAACATTCTTAACGTTTAAAATATCGTCAAAACATCTGGATGTAGTGTTAAACGCACCAATAACATCAGTCTCCTTATCATCAGAAAGAGACATTTCTGTCATTACATGCAAGGTAAGGAGAGCCTTCTCTCTGGAAGGTTCTTTCAAAAAGATCAATAAGTTTTTCTTTAATTAAATTATGAGGTAAAGTAGTGTAAAGAGTAGAAAAATTATAACCACAATAATATATTAACACTAATAGATGTAGTTTTCAAACATAGAAATTTTAAACTTTTATTATTTTTTTACCTGCGCATGAAATGCTCAAAGAGAGTGATTGTGCTTATAAAATGTCAGGTGGCTTTAATGCCTTGTCCTTTGTCTTTCAACAATATTTTTAATGAGCATGGAGCACAGTCGCTCAATTGGTAGAACATTAGACTGTGGATCGAAGGGTTGCTAACTTGAAACACATCACCTGCAGACTCAGTCTTGGGTCCAGGAGCAAGACACTTTATGGTCTTTTTCTGCTGCTGTCCTGACATGATTGAACAATTATTAGCTGGGATGTAAAACATCAACACAAACATAACAAAAATATAATATAGGCAATAAAAACAAGGCCAGTGAATGTTTTATGAACATGTTTTATGAACATGTTTTAAAATCGTAGTAGCGCCTAGCATCATCTAAACCTTTGTTTAGCTAGATTTTTGTTTCTTACTATCTAGAAAATATGCTTTTTACATGTAGTTTTTCAATATTCGTACTAGTAGCTGAAGTTGAGCAGGCCTGCTAGAGCCTAACCTATGCTCAAACTCAAAAGACAACATTTCTTGCGATGATTTTTAACATATTAGACTTGCACATGATATTGAGTGAATGGTTGTTTCTCTTTTAGGGGCTTAATTTAAGGGTGAGGTTGGCACCGTGAAACTGGTTTAAGCCCTCCAGTAAAATATTTTTACTGACCACTCCAAGGGGGTACTTCTTTTGTGGATCATTTTTGTTATTTATGTTTCGTTGTTTGTCATGCTCTCTTGTCTGTTCATTGCAGCCTTGTGGTCACCTGCTGTGACAGGGCTGGCCTCTTGACTCTCCTGTATGTTATGTTTTATTGTGTTTTGTCACTTTCCCATGTGTTGTCTTGGGTCAGATTGGATTGTATCGATTCCAGATCCTTGTCTTGTTTCTTACTTGGATGGAAGTAAATTTGAAATAATTACTGTTTCTTGTCTGGGTTTTCGCCAATCCACTTGTGTGTCTCATGATTGTATTCCAACATCACTGCGATCAATTTGCAAGCAGAAATCTGTGATGATAAAAGAAAAAAATAGACGATAACTGTAACAATAAATACAAACAGAAACTAATATAGTGCATGTACAACGTATGTTTGCATCAAACATTTTGTTTCATTTGTAATATAGTATCCAGAGTATACACACTTTGCTGCGTTTGAGCACTATAATGATGTTACAATAATGTGTATGACTTATTAAGCCTGTTCTTTGATAAAACAAGGAGCGTACCAGCTTTGAATTAATGCAACGTTTGATGATATATTTTGAAACAGCAATAGAACAATTGCAAGGCCGAAACTAAAACAAATATGACACATTTATTTCCAATAGTTTACACTCTTTAAGCATGAAATAAAGCATAACTTTTTTGCCATTTTTCTAAGAACACAACAATCATTGTGCTTAACTAAAAAAAGCTCCTGCCACGATTCAAACAGTTCAATGAGCAAATGTATAGTCATAAATGTACATATATTTTCTGTGATTATCTATATTTAAGCATCAAAATTGTTGGTGTGTCAAATGGCATCTATCAAAAAGTTTGGTTTCACAGTATCACACCAGTTGCACCTTAAACTATATGAGACCAAACGACAGAATCATTTCAAACAAGGTATCTATCCCGACTTTTCAACGAATTTCATTTTTGATAAAGATAAATGACCTGAGCACAGACTGTATTTTGACCTTAGAAATAATTTCTAGTTCTGGTTAAGAAGTTGTTGGGCTCATAATTATGTTATCGTGTCTTCATAAGTGAGATAAGTGCCAAATGGGTCTTGTCGCAACAAAACATGTCTTAAGGGGTTTGCGAACAGCACAGGCGCAGACCAGCCTGCGCATCCGTGCAGACTGATCAGCGCCTTTGTTAATCGCTCACTGGAAAGTATCATATCTAAACTTGCTTCAAGCAAAATTTCAATATTTAAGCTAGTCTCTGTAGCTGTAGAGACTGGTTTGATTCTGCTTTGTGGGATATCCCAAAGACAGATTTTTGTGCTATGAGACCTAAATGAGAAAGTACACTACAAAGAACATCAAAACACAATGCCCAACACAAAATATCACAGGAAACAGAAAAAAAAATTAATGTACCAAACACAACAGAAATAACAGAGTGACTGATTTGAATTAACAATGTTTGCAAACAAAAGACATTCAAATTATGCATTAAACATATGCGACATTAATTCATTTAATTTTCTAGTTTCTAAAAAACCCTGAAAATATCAGCTCAGGAAATACGAGTAGTAAGGCTATCCAACACCTTAAGAAAGTGGAAGATTTGGTGTTAATAGAATGCATTTAATCCCCCATTGGCTCTAGCTGCTGTCCATCCTAAGGCAGTGGTCCTGTTGGTTAAAACAATATACTATTTGCAAATGTACAAGCATGATACAATTTATACAAATATATATACAATAGTATAGGATTTGAGGTAAGCTGAAACTTATATAAAAGTAATTTTCTGTTGTTCTTGATTCATTGTTTAGTGTTGCTTCCATTGTTTGTCGAGTTTCTGTGTGTATTCCTTGCCTTGTTAGGCCAGAATTTTTTTATTAGTTGAATTACGCGGAAAAAAAATCAGATTTAGGGTTGGGGGAGGGCTGATTTTTCTTTTAAGGTCACTGCCAACACCTGGGCGATTTTTTTCCAAAAAATAGATTTTTTTCATTTTTTGATATTCTGTAGTACATCATATTATAAGCAAAATAACGCAAAATAAAGAAAATTAACCGTCCTGTTCAAAAGTTACAGCTCTTCATTATATGGCCTATGTTGGCTTTTTTACGCAGCTTTTTGGAAACTCATTAAGACAAGTAAAATATTCTGTAACTCAATTTCATATTTGAAAATCGTTATTTCAAACAAGCATGCGAAGCCATAAATAATTAAGAACTTTTTCTCAAACCATTCTTTTGCAGCTATACAAGTATTTTTCTTCATATCACGCTTTCAAACCAACGTTCACCGATATTTATGCCTTCATTTTCGGCAATTACTGACTGATAATTCAATATTTAAACATACTTTAAAAAAAAAAATTCTATTTTTTTTTTAGGAAAGTGATCATTATATAAGATGCGTTATGACAAAATTTACCAAAAAATCACCGTCTAATTAGTGAGATATTACCAAATAATTATCCATACCCCCTAAACTAAAAATTAATGAACTTAGCAGGCTTTTCTTGTTTCTAAGCATGTTAAAACCTTACGAACCAAACACTGTTGATTTAAATACTTCACTGTGAACTTCCAAATGAAACTATATGTACTCCAAATACTCGGAACATTTATATGCATATTTGTGAAGACTTTTCACTACCAAAAACGATACCAAAATACCCCACCCACGGTAAAAAGAAACTTATCCGCATTTTGTCTGGACACCTAGTCGATATATTTTGACCAAATTTGCATAGATACACCATTAGGATAGAGATGTAATGTTTTTGGGACATTTACCGTTTTTCAAGGTCACGGGGTAACTCTTCATGTCAAATTTAGGTGAAAATGTGCTGTTTTAATATGCATCGCTTTAATTGATCGATGCATATACTTCATGTACTCATCCAAGAATTTGAAATGTTTTTAATTCTTTGCTGCGGCCTCGGGCGCCATACTAATGCCCGATCGCGAAGTAAGGCCAGACCTTAACACTTGACCAGAGGAGGTTTATTTCTATTGGATCTATATATCCCTTGGCGGACATCTTTCGGTTGAAAATGTCAAATGTAGAGTGTACCTTGGAGATTAGCAAAAATTTTAGCGTAAAATTGTAAATATTTTATTGCTCATTATTTTTATATTTGCTTTGTGTGCTCAAAAGAACCGTCACACTGAGTACCTATAACTAACTTACCTATGATTTGGTTGGACCCGCATTTATATGAAAAAAAGGTTCTTTTTATGCCCACACCCTTCCCGCTACTGAAGGGGGTATTCAGTGGCTGGGAGGGGGAGGGGGTACTTTTTTTGGTACGGATCCCGTCGGCGTTGGTCATGGGCGGAATTGGCCACCAGTAGTCTAGAGGGGCTAGACATTTTCTATGCGCATATCACATGAACCAGGCTTGAAGATTGGGTCCGCATTTACATGAATATAAATGAGCATCGATGCGACAAAACCTGTCTTCAGGGTTTCCGATAAGATCATACCAAAACCAGCCTTCTCAGCCAATGAGACTAGATAGAAAAGTGAAATCTCGCTTGGGGCAAGTTTAGATACGATACTATTCAATTTAAGAATAGCAAAGGCGCTGATCAGACTGCGCGGATGCACAAGCTGGTCTGCGCCTTTGTTGTTTGCAGACCCCGATGGCAGAATTCCTCGCGTACCTTTAATAATTTAGAGTAGGCCTACTATAATTTAGAATCACGACTATACATGGGTCAACCTTAGCCCAAGATAGCCTTGTAGCTAAATATTGGAACACATTTGACATAAGGCAAATTGTTTAGGAAGCAAACTAAAGCGAGAGACTCTCAACGTCAACGTCAAGTTCAATACTTGTCGTTTACGCATAATGACGTCATAAGAGCAAGTGACGTCATTAGCGCACATCAGGTTCAAAGTAGACGCTAGAGAACGTGACGAGATAGTCTGTCTTGGTGAAATTTTAATACAGGTAAACAGGGGTAACAACCTACGTCATAGCGTGGGTGTTGTAAACACGTAGTATGACGCCATCTTTGATTTGCAAGGTTAGTTTTTCCCTTCGTAAATGTCGTACAAATTAGTGTCTGTCAAAACTAAGCAGTGCAGGCGGTGCCTAACATCACACTTGAACAGAATATACAATGGTCACGTCCAGAAATGCCGTTGCCTTTGTAAACATTCACCAACAAAAATCGAAGTGGGTGACTGCTAAAATTATCCTTGTGTCTCCCGCTTCGATTCTTGTGGGTGAATGATTACAAAGGCAACGGCATATCGGGGCGTGGCCGTTATATATTCTGTTCAAGTGTGTTAGGCACCGCCTGCACTGCTTTGTTTGTACAGACACTCAATTGTTTAATTTTACGAAGGGGAAAACTGACCTTGTAAATCAAAGATGGCGCCGCACTACGTGTTTAAAACATCAATGCTATGACGTAGGTTGTTACCCTTGGGTAAAATAAAACCAGAAAATCATAAATAGATCTATATACAAGTAGTTATATCATGATTGTTGATGTGGACTGTCAAAAAACCGCGAACAGTCGACTGACATTTCCCGGGTAAAATGCGTGTTCCATTACACTGACTGACATTTTTCTTCTCACAGAGCTGAGCGTCCATCGTTTAGTATCCGTAAAGAATGCCAACTTTTGTTGTTCATTATACTTAAAATTTTGTTTGCATTTTTAATGTTATATCAATCACTTTCAGATTACCAACGTGCAGTGTAACGGGCATTACTGTCGATAGAAAACATATCATAGTTGCGTAAAATCACACTTTTTCATAATCAAACACTACCAAGTATTACCTCCCTTGATGATTTAGAGTTACGGTTATTGCTATGGGTAGTGTCCTTAATATCTCCAGAACAAACAGTAAAACTAGTAAGGTAAACCAACAGTCTGTCTTAAATCTTTAAATATTTCATCATTTTCCTAAAAGCCTGGACAGGAAAATCACTTTTACATTGTCTCTCTCGAAAATACACAGACAGAACCTCTAAAATATATCTTTTTTTCAAAGAAACAAATAATATTTGAGTTGGCAGATAAAAAAAAAATAGATTAAATTGTTTTTCTACTTTCTGGAAAATTACAGTTGGAGGGTTTGTAAATCAACTAATAAAAAAGTCTGGCCTTATGTAGTAATTATTGTCCATTCTAGGTTTGCAATCATCTAGGTCAGGAATAAAGAGCTGATTGTTTAGCTTTAATGGTCGTCCTAATATCTTGTCACTGTAAGTGTTCTAAGGCTCTCTTCACGTATGGTGCTGTGGGTTGGTCTGAAGGGTGTGATTGTGGTATTTCCTGGTCATATTCACTTACTTTTTTATATTTCAACATGTGTACATAAATCTAATATTTAAGCACTGAGACTGTTAACTTTTGACTGTAAGGCTTATAGAGCTTTAAATTGAAAATTACTTTTTGCATTACTACCAGCTTCTTGCAGTTCTACTGGTCACTAATAATTTTGTATTCGCATGATCCTATTTAAATTAAGCTTTGATTTCTGTTTTTCTGACATTAATTTCAGCCTGTTTCTGTTTTAACCCTTAATGCGCCATTCACAGCAAAAGTCGTCTGCTTTTCTCATCTGCTGAAATGTTTAAGAAGCCTCTATGGCAAAAGTGTGGACCCAGATCAGACTGCACCTATATGAGCAGTCTGTTCTGGGTACACACTGTTCGCATCTATACTTACTTCGTCAGTAATGTAAGGTAATTATTTGCAGCAGATGACTTCAGCAGACGACATTTTAGATGCATTTTTTCTTGGCGCTTTAAGGGTTAATTCCCCTGTGCTCTAAAGAATCAGCCTCAATAAAAATTTAGAGGAATGTTAATCTGTTTCCAGGGAGATATTTTACAATTTTTTTTACATTAACTATACTCTTCAATTGTTTTCAAAATATGTACGCCAAATTCAGCTTTAGCAGGTTTGGTGGAGTATCAAAGTATTATATTGAAAGGATTGGTATATGTCATTAGTAAGTGCTAGAACCAGACTGCTCCATTTTTTGTATTTTATATGGTGTCTATTGTTTGGCTTGTGTTTTGTGCAATCTGAACTGCCTCTGCCTATTCCCTGGAATCAGATCTCAGATGTACATCAAGGATCTACTTTGATAACTTGAGGTTGATGTTACATAAGGCTGACGTTGGCGTCACAGAAATATTCCAAAACAATAACAAGTGTGATTGCAACAAAACAGTTATAAATGAAGTTTATGTTTTTCAAGAAAATATCTCTATAGCGATATTTTATTGAAAAATACAATAACTTCATTTATTCTGCTGATTAAATTTTTCATGTAATCAGAAAAAAAAATGATTTAAATAGGGCTGAACCCACATATTACAGAACTAATTTTCCTTACGTCAGTTCCAGCTAACAAAATGGAGCTTTTTCGTACATAGTACTGCGTGTAATGCGCCTTACTTACACCTGAGGCTTGATTCTTTTCTTGAATTGTGCCGGACTTTCCTGATTTGTGTTTTGTGGTGTGCTTGTGTGGTGTTGTTTTTTTCTTTCAGATTACACCTTATTCCATTCAGTGTGTCATTATTGGTTTCTTATTCTTCAATGATCTCTTTAGATATTTAACTCTTCTCATAATTAGGTAGTAAATCAATTTGGCGATAAAATGGTTAAATATACTTACCCGAACTCTTGCTGAATCAAGATGAGTAAACATGGCAGAAAATATCAGATGTACAACTATGCGTGACAGATCATCTGAACACTTACATTCAAACAGATATGGTCCTGAAATTGTAAGCAAGAACCATATTGCAAGAAAAATATTTTAACTTCATATCTCTTATAAACAAGCAATGTTAAACACGGTAAATTCGGAAATTTTCGCGAGAATTTTATTTTCTCGAATAGCATTAAAAGGGCATATTTGGGATATTAGAAATTCACGACTTGGACATGATATACCTATTTCAGTAAACGACAGAGTGATTTTGCCATTTCATGAGGGGTTTAATTTCACAGAAATAAAAACCCTTGCAGAAATAAAACCCTTGCGAATTTTTTTTTCCGAATGCGCAGTA
Organism: Loripinus fragilis; assembly: GCA_964019695.1. NCBI lineage: Eukaryota > Metazoa > Mollusca > Bivalvia > Lucinida > Lucinidae > Loripinus > Loripinus fragilis. The sequence goes on from OZ026520.1 coordinate 99,130,272, forward strand.
TATGGTTTGTATTTATGCCCCCCGGTGGCTTAGGCTGCTGTCCATTCTAAGGCGGTGGTTCTGTTGTTGTTGACTTTTTGTTTATTGCTATTCCCATTGTGGGAGTCTGTAATTGTTCTATGTTTTGTTGTACGTTACTTTATGTCCATTCTAGTATTGCAATCATCTTGATGGGGAAGAGAGAGCTGGTTGCTTTGCTTAATTTGTCTTCCTGGTGTCTCGTGGTAATTGAACGGCTCTTCCTCGCGGTGCCACAGGGTTGTCTGCAGTTTGTGATTGTGGTATTTCCTGATCATACTCACTTACAATTTTTGTAGTTTCTGTTGATGGTTAGTATTTCAAAACATATAACATTTTATCCGTCAAAGTCAGGCATTAGTTTACAAAATAAAAATTCATAAGGCGATGTAAAGGGAATAAAGTTTTGTGAAATTCTCAAAATGAATAAAATTTAAAGCAGCTTACCTACATCCTTCAAGACACAGAGTCCAAAGTTTTGGACAGTCTCGTTTGTTCTAAGAAGGCCTAATAGGGGTACAAGATTGTTTTCAATAAACCCAGTTGTTACTAGGAATTCTTGAAGCTCTTCTGAAATTATAAAATATAAATGTGGAATGTTGTTATGACATAAAGCGGGTCAGGACAAAAGAGGGGAAATTTTATTGGAAGATTCCATTATGCGTTGACAATGCTACCAGGGAAAAATAATGCACGCAACTAGTAACAACTTTTCAGTACTTTATGTACTAAACAAACATCAACATCACATTAATGATACAAAGACACCACCTACGTTATTATTTCTGGCTAGTTGACCATCCTATACTAAGGCAAGTTTCCACTCTAAGATAGTTTCTATAAGAATCAATCTTAGAGTGTCCTGCTTAAGACGTACGTCAACCAGGCAGAAATAAGAAACGTAAAGAATATACAATTTACATATAAATCTAAGATCTAAAAAATGAGCTCTTCTAGTGTACTGTTCTGCAGTTATTCATTCTCATTATTCCCGATTTGCGCGATTGGCGAAATTTTTGATCACTTTTGGTTCAACCACTTGACTCTTGGGTCAGTCTGATCTGTGATTATTTGGTTAATTTGAGTCACTACATACTTCTGACGTCAATTAACTTTCTTGGGTTATTCGATAACCCTGGATACACGCGATCTTGACCTTTTAGATCAGTTCATATTCATTAAAACTGATGCGGATCCTAGCTCTTAGGCTGTCACAACTCACTAGTTGTATTGTTGAACCCAAACTACGTTGAGGACTGTACTCTTTCATGGTTGGTAATATTAAAAACCAAATTGGACTCTTTCAGTGGTCTAAGGGGATCAGCTACTTCTTTACCCTCACAATTAAGATTGGATGGCGTCACGACTTATTTCCCCTAACGTAGGAGGGGACACTGAGAGACAATTCTGTCTAGAGTTATGAAACAGTGTCTCTACGACGTATCTTCTATGTTATTTTTTCTATGTCCCCTAACACAAAGGGACAATTCCGTCCTTATATAGGAAAATATGCATAAGATTTGCGAGAAAGACGTAAAACCTTGTTTCACTAAATACTCACCTTACTAAGTAGAGAATCAGTGAACTCCATCTCAGACAAACCGCCCTTATATTGAACTAATATAAAAAAGGTACCGTATCTCAGTTCATATAGGCGACTAGGTGCACACCTAACCCTTTGCGTATTTATGCGTAAACGCAACCACCACTGATTCTGATATTCCATTGATTCAACATCTTAACAAATGTTTATTTGCATGTTCTGTCCTGTCTGAAATCATCACTATTCTGTCTTATTCCAGTTTTGTCTCGCTGTGAGATAGAGAGATGGTAGCATCTCTCTCTCTCTGCGTGCGTGCGTCGTGTGTGTGTGTGTGTGTGTGTGTGTGTGTGTGTGTGTGTGTGTGTGTGTGTGTGTGTGTGTGTGTGTGTGTGTGTGTGTGTTCAAATTTCAATCCTAGTGTGTCCTATTTAAAATGACAATCACCTCTCTAGGATCACTCTTAGAGACTAGTTGCCTGTTTTAAATTGTTTGCACCTGTATGCTCGTAGTTTTCTTATATCTTAGCATCTTTTATTGTCTGTACCATACTTTTCATACCTTTTCCAGTCATTAAATGAATATTCTCTAAAGTTTCAGACATGAGATCACCATTTCCAGGATGCCTTTCACATAGGTCCATAGTGAATTTATGAAGATTATGCCTGATCAGTTCTTCCATATACTTCTCTGTAGGTATAAATAAAACAATGATTTCAAACCAGTAGTAGTTTATCTTTCTACAAGCTTACATTTTCAGATATTTTATAGACTGGATACATTGTTTAAGAATTGAGATTTGAGCCGTGGCATGGGATTTTCAACAACGGGGTATGTGCGACCAGCAAAGCCTCAGATCAACCTGCCCATAGGCGCAGTCTGATCAGAGCCTTTGCTAGTCACTTGAATATTCTATGAGTGTTAAGCTACTGACTGAACATCATTTGGAGTTTGCACAGCCTCATCTGAGTCTACACTTGTCAAAATGCCACATGGTTGGAAATCACATGTCAAGGCTCATTTTATTTATCAACCTCCATTATGTGATGGAGAAAGTAGGCTGAGCTTGTATTCCATGAAGCACGACGCTTTTTCTAGAATTCTAGCGACGACTACTGTCGTCATCATATCATAAAGGAGAAAAAATTCAATTCTTATATTTACACTTCATTTCTAAGTTATTTTTTTGTGTTATTCGTGAAGATTCGACATGAATTAAACGAAATATGTGACGTAGAAATGTTATTTATCAACACGTTCGGTCATGACAGCCCTCTCCATGACGTGACATTAATCGAACAAAACGTCGACCAAACATGTTACTGGTTTATTCACGACGTCGCTAGACAACACATTACATGTGGGCAAATAGCCTTATCAGTAAATGAAGATAGTTGCTCGATAACAGTTCATCTAAGGGAAAACAGCGCAAGTGTAAATATTTACATATCATTTTTTAATCTTTTCATACTATGTAAATATGCATGCTTTTTTGTTATCAGTTTGTTTGGCTTTATCTGAATCAAACTTATCAGCAAGGGAAAAGGGTAACCACAAACTGCAAAATAGTTAACTATTTCTTGATAGCAACGTTAAATTGTTTAATAAAATAGGGTCGTCTGCGGGTTGTGATTGTGGTATTTCCTGATCATACTCACTTACTATTTTAGAAGGCCCATATATCAAATGTGTCAAAAGTTAGAATTTGCCATTTACAATGAATTTCTGTCATTATTCTTGTTTAACTGTTTACAAATTTGTCTTATCAATAATGATATATTTGATCCTATAAGGCTCTAACATGTTTCTTCTTGTGTGTATGGTGTCAATATTTTCTGACGTATGTTAAACTTGTCTGTATGCTTTAAATGGCCCAAACAGCAGTCCACTTAAACTAATAGGCATGTTAACTAAGGCTACTTAAGATAATGTTTACAAAAATAACTCACCATTTTCAGCCAGTATTTTAAAGACCCTTAGTAAATGTATTTGAGTATCAACATGTTCGCTGGCTTTAAGAACTTCAAGTATGATCAACATAGATTTGTTCATGAAGTGCTCCTGTCTCTCAGAATCTATAAATAGCAAAGTTATATTAAATGAATTTGAGTATTAACATGTTCGCTGTCTTTAAGAAACTCTAGTATGATCAACATAGATTTGTTCATGAAGTGCCCATGTCACTCAGAATCTTCGCTGGCTTTAAGAACCTCTGGTATGATCAACATAGATTTGCTCATGAAGTTCCCTTGCCTCAACATAGATCTGTTCATGAAGTTCTTTTGCCTCTCAGAATGTATAATAGCAAAGTTATATTACCCAATGTGCTCTATAAACATAAAATTACCATTTAGAAATAAATATTTTTGTTTGAAAATGTTGACTGTTCACTACTGGATGTATACTGTATATATTCAAATATACTCCAGAAAAACAACACTTTTAACTCTCATCAGACTACTCCTAAGTTTGCACTATAGGCTTTTGAAGTGCATTAGGAGATGAGAGAGCAGCACCAGTTGTCTGAATGTTAGGAAAATAATTGAATATGTCCTCTTATCTAGTGTTATCTGGTGTCATAGTGTGTCCTTTTCAGTCTGAATTTTCCATACATAGAGGATCTTACACTTGTAATCATTTAATATGAAATTTATTAAACGACCCTTTGGCGAGAATTTTAGTGCCATGAATTTAAAAAAACAGAGTTTAACATTCATGCTCCATTATTACAGAATTATCAAACTCATTGCGAAAAAAAAGAATAAAATGCTTGACTACCAAGCATTGTATCCCTTTTTTCGCAACTCATGTAAGACCCTCTATATAATGAGTGGAGTCACTTACCATCTATAAGAACAAGCTCTAGTGCCTTAGCAGCTGAGATCTGAAGTTCTGCAGAAACACTCATGTAAGGTCTTCTATATAATGAGTGGTGTGACTTACCATCTATAAGAACAAGCTCCAGTGCCTTGGCAGCTGAGATCTGAATTTCTAGGTCATCACGAAATGCTGGGATAGCAACAGATATCAGCTCTAGAACCTTTTCATCTTCATCGTCGTTATTAAGAGCATCACATACAGTCTCTGAAACGTGAATGCCGTACTCGATCTAATAAGTGCACTTTGTACATATTTGTTAACAGTTTTATTCTTTTAAATACCTTTTGTATAAAGATCTGGTTCATTTTGCTTTTAAAGAAGTCTAAACTATTTATATACAGACAAACATCGTTGATTGGAAGTCCTATGGACTAGAAGTTTTATTTTGTAGAAGTGAAATTTCAAATTTTAGGAAGGTAGACATAAAATATGTACCCTAAAAAATGATTATTATAAGTGTTTGTGGTCGTGGTATTTCCTGATCATACTCACATACTATTTTTTCCTATCAAACATCCAATTTTGGTGCATGAAAGAAACGCCTCAGTGAGTGAGTCTTTTTTACACGCAAAAAGAAAACACAAAAAAAAACATATTTTTATAGACAAATATTCAAAAAGTTCATAAATAGGTCCGTTTTTTGAATCTAGTGTATCCCAAATAGATTTCTAATTTTCGAGAATTTACTGGAAAAGATGAACCCATATGAATAATGAAATAACACATCCTTAACAACATGAAATCAGATGTCCATAGAATGAAGTATAAAGAAGTATGTAATGACGACCATAAAAAAACATCGCGTTTACATGTAAATGACCAGTTTTTATGCTTTAAACATGCCAAAGACGTAATTTTAAAGTAATTTAAGTGTCATATGAGCCAATTTATGTGCTTTCAAACAATGTGGCATTTTGACATGTGTAGACTCAGATGAGCCTGTGAGTCGGTAACGTGTCTGGCAACAGATGCAAGTCTGACTGCAGATCCAGGGGTCGCGAGTTCGATTCCGGCCCGGTCCCATACATTCGTGGAGATTGATCATGAAATAATTTCTACGGTCATTCTCCTCCCTTCCGCTGAACCTTTCAAGAAGGGTTGTTGTCAGTTACAAGCGAAAGTATGTGCACGAAGTACTGGTTAACTGCTTGTTCAAGCTTGCCCAGGAAAAAGTGTGATTAGGGTGAACTGACCGTCCCGCCTTAACCATAGCTGTTGACTTGGGACGTAAAGCAACAAAACAAACAAACAAACAAAAGATGAGCCTGTGCAGCCTCCTTTTAAGCTAAGAGACTCCAAAAGATGCTCGATCAGTGGCTTAACAGTCATAGAATATTCAAGAGACTAGCAAAGGTTGATCAGACTACGGGTGTGTGCAGGCTGGTCTGAGCTTTTGCTGGTCGCACATACAACATTGTTGGAAATCTCATGCCGTGGCTCAATTATGTCAAATAAATTCTAACATCTGTATAAATGAATTTATAAAAAAAACTCGTTCCAAAAAGGTGATTAAAAGCTTAGCAGAGTCTGGCATTTTATATTTTCTATAACTTGTGTAATAAATTCAATGATACATGAGCACTCATAAAAGATCCTTACTTTATTTGTGGATTTTTGTGTTTTTGTTTGAATCTATCATGGCTCCAGTCATGTTAGTATCAAATTTTCTAGATAGTTATAAATTGATGATGGTTGATGTATGGTAGTACAATACATGTTAGAGATAATTTTGTTAAAATCCTTAACAATACCATGCTCAATGTTATCATTGAAAATTCTTAGATACACATATCAGTCTTGTTTAAAAAGCATATTATTAGTTAGTTTCTTCTAAATGAGCTTGCAACAAAAATGGTAGTTTACCAGTTTTTAAGTCATAAATAAGGCGTAGCATAAGGGCGGACCGTTAGGAGCATTTCCTGTTTTGATTGGATGTGATTAAGCCGCCTTATTATGGTATCATGAAGCAGAATATTTAACCATTATCCTGTGGAACAAACCAATATGTCATCCACTATTATGTTATTCCAGTTAAATCAATTGCATGATTTTATCTTATACAATGCATTTGTAGGCTACATGGAAAACAGAGTTGATCTAAATTGGCTGCCTTCTTCAGAAGTAATCTGATCTGGATATACACTATATACCCATGTGCAGCAGTTCAATAATAAAACTGCACATTTTGACTTTGACCCTGCTTATTATGAGAATGTTAGGGTACCGTTCGTTTAATGCATTTCAAATACTCACCAAGAAAAATGCAAGCATCTAAAATTCAAATGTTAGGATAAAGACGATCCTTAGAACCAAGGAACACTCTTGCAACTTGTGACGCAATGACCAGGAAATTATCATATTTACTAGACATGGCTCATTTCAGGAATTACATACGATCAACTTTTCAACAGCAACAGAATGGTAAACAATCCATTTGCTAACAACAATCTTTATTTCATCCCACTAATTCAAAATTAACTTATCGAGTGTCTGTGTGATGTTACATCCAGTAAATTGGGAGTGCCAACAGTGAAGAGCGCTGTCTGTTTGTCTCTTCAGCGTCTTCACTGTTTGCAAAAATTGTAACCATTTTATGCAAAATAGATAATTTAGAAATAGTGAATTGAAACCCTTGAAATTAATTATAAGAGGTACCCAAAGAATGCATAATTATAGTCTATTCAGCATAAATCGGTTAATGTAACGCAATATTTTTGTACTTAGCTGTTTTATTCATACAATGATTTGCAATTATCCAGCTTGGGAAAATATCTGTTTGTTTTCCTTTTATTTTGCCTTTTGGTGTATAACATAAATGTAACATGCTAGAGAACTTAACATATTAGCATGTATTGGTACCCTTAATGGACTATTAGGCTGGTGTCTGTTCTAGGTTGTTTATGGTTGATTTTTAAAATTAAGAAAATATTACACACGTGCATATGTATGTAGAGAGACCTAATAGTTAAAAAGTACAAAAAGTAAGTGAGTATGATCAGGAAATAAATACCATAATCACATGCTGCAGACCAACCCACGTCATCGTGAGGAGCCACAGAACACATTCATAAGATGTCAGGAAGGCAATTAAAATAAAGCAACAGGTTATCGCTTAATCGTCAAGATGATGGAAAAACTAGAAATGACACTAAGTACTGCATAACAAAACAAGGACCAAACGCAAAAACCCCACAAGCAATGGTGGAGCACTAAACGATAAACCAACAACAACAGAACCGCTGCATTGGCCACCAGGCCCTAGTTGTTAGGTCGCAGTGTACTTAATTGGAGATATTTTTTTGATCTCAAAAGAGCATATTATCTCCTTAATTGACTCCAGTTTATTACTCATAACGAGTGGAAACTATGTGAACTCTTTACCTGAATGCAACAACATTGAGAACATTTTCATTCCAGCCTGCTGTATCACAGGGTCTGTGATGTGGTCGTGGATCACTCGCACAAGATCTCTGAAACAAATAAATCATAAAGCACAACATAATCTTGAATAACATAATAAAATGGCGAATTTACTGATATAGGTAAATTATGCCTTAGTCGTGAATTTTTAACGTAGCAAATATGTTTTTTAACTCAATTCTCGAAAATAAAATCTGAAGAATATTTCCGAATTTACAGTATGTGATTGTGGCCTTCCCTGGTAATACTCACTTGTCTTGTTTTTCTTTGATTCAGCAAATAATTTGGTTTATTAACCCATTTAAGCCAAATGAACTTTCCTATCTCTATCAGTAGGACGAGCCAATTTCTAATTTTAAAGGCGTTGGGTGGTATTTTTTTTATTTTTATTCAAATTCTAATAGAACATTCTGTGAGCAAACAGTAGACTCTGATCAGACGCCGCGCTCTACGGCGTCTGATCTGGGTCTACACTGTTTGTCTATGTCTCATCAAAAGGATGCTAGGCTTTAACGGGTTAAAATGAGGAAACTGAGAGTCCAATGCATTTTTGGTTTTGAAAATGATTTCTTAAGTAGATTCCATAAAGAATTTCAATATTTTAAAACTAGATTGTCATAAACATCCGAATATGATAAGTTTTTTTTCTTATCATATTTTACCTGTGAAAATTGCAAAGAACAAGTCCATCATATAATGCTGCACATTTCTCCATACACAAGCACAGGAACTTACAGCCTATCTGTAAACAAACATATATACAGTCACAGAAAAGTGTATAAGAACAATGACATTAGCTTAGCAATAATTTATTATGCTGTACATTTATCTGTTACTACTTATAGCAAAGGTCTTGATAAAGAAATGAAATGTTTGAGAGTAAAATGTGAATATTTTCTGGGTTCTGTGTGAGTCTTTGTTTTGTTGTCCTTTCAAGTTTTGCAATCGTCTTGAAGAGGAAGAGAGAGCTGGTTGCTTTGCTTTAATTGTCTCCCTGATGTCTTGTGACTGTTAGTGATCTGTTGCTCTTCCTCATGGTGCCTAGGGTTGGTCTGCAGTGTGTGATTATGGTATTTCCTGATCATACTCACTTACTTTTTAATATATGTTTTGAGTGATCAAAAGAACCGTCTCATTGCTTTGGTTGAGAAAAAAAGAAAATAAATTTAATAGCATATCCTTATTTAGGTGTCTGTATAGGATATTTAAATACTTGGAGTTAACTTTGACGTTTATTTCATCGAGTAAAGTGAAGAATGTAAATTTCATGAACGGCAAAACCACGAATGAAATATATAATTTGCCTTTGCTTAACGAGAGGAAATAAATGTCATGTTCATTAAAATGAAATTTATTTTTTTTATTAAATACAGTTTGGAAGCATAACAGATTTATTTGCACTATGACGTCACACAAGATCACATCAATGTTTAATGAGTTTGAAAAGGCTCAAAATCCAAAGGCGTTTTAATTTGCCCAATACGAGCATTTTGAGATACATTTATAATCATCATCAGTTTGTATGTTCAAAATTTAATCATTTCAGAAAAAGTTATTGTATGGTTTGTGTTCATTACGCACATTGAACACAACCCATACAGTTACTTTTTTTCTAAAATCAATAATACCAAATGCAACCGTTCAATTAAATTGCGAAAAACTGATGTACAGTACACGGTACGTTGACTTTAACCCTGCGTATGTTAGAAACCCTTTAAACAGGTAGTTTGTCAAACAGTGCAGACGCAGATGAAATGCAGCATAAAGCTGCATTTCATCAGGGTCTTGACTGTTTGCTAAGATTAAAACAACCCTCAGGGACATTAATACATTATAACTTAGAAAAGTATACTTTTGATCCCTTAAAGTATGCAATGGGTGGCCCAATACTTCTATCGTATCAATAGGTATGGGAAAATTCATCAGACTTCAAAGGGTTAACATTTGTAGGGTAAAGTTTACTTCCGACATCAGGTAAATTCGGACATATATATTTGCAAACAATGGAAATCCAGATGAGACGGCTCCACATGAGCCATCTCATCAGGATTTTCACTGTTTGCTTAGTTAAATTATTTTTAGTTCCAAAATCTAAAAAAAAGAAACAAACAAGGTCACTGTCCGAAATTTACATGATGGTCGAAGTTACCTGACTTTACCCTAGTTATAGAGCAGGACAAGAGGTCATCGTTCAACTTACCTGTTGTAAAGTTGTGGAAGTAGGCATATGTTTCATTGCAGCTATGATCGGAAGATGAGCTTGGTTATTTTCAAGAAAACGGATTAAACCACCTGAAGCTATAGCAATTATAAGATGAGAGTTTGGCAGCTTTTACAGAATTTCAAGAAATGGATTAAAGCACCGGAACCAAAATCAATTGTTCCGTGAGTGTGTGGTAGTTTTTACAGGACCACTAGGAAAAGCTTTGTTGTTTTCAAGAAAACGGATTTAACCACCTGAATCAGAATCAATTATTTGATGAGAGTTTGGCAGCTTTTACAGGATTTCAAGAAAACGGATTAAACCATCTTAATAAAAAAGTAATTATTCGATGAAAGTTTGGCAGCTTTTACAGGATTTCAAGAGAACGGATTAAACCACCTTAATAAAAAAGCAATTATTTGATGAGAGTTTGGCAAGTTTTACAGAACTACTAGGAGAACTACTAGGAAAAGCTTGGTTGTTTTCACGAAAACGGATTAAACCACCTCAAGCGATAACAATTATTGGATGAGAGTTTGGCAGCTTTAACATATCCGCTAGTTTTGTTGTTTTCAAGAAAACGGATTAAGCCACCTGAAACAATAACAATTATTCGATGAGTGTTTGGCAGGTTTTACAGCATAACTAGGAAAAGCCTGACTGTTTTCAAGAAAATGGATAAACCCACCTGAAGCGATAACAATTATTCGATGAGTGTTTGGCAGTTTTTACAAAATTACTAGGAAAAGCTTGGCTGTTCTCAAAAAAACGGATTAAGCCACCTAATGCTAATAACAATTATTCTATGGGAGTTGGGCAGGTTTTACAAAATTACTAGGAAAAGCTTGGCGGTTTTCAAAACAAAAACGGATTAAACCACCTAATGCTAATAACAATTATTCTATGGGAGTTGGGCAGGTTTTACAAAATTACTAGGAAAAGCTTGGCGGTTTTCAAAAAAACGGATTAAACCACCTGAAGCAATAACAATTATTCTTTGAGAGTTTGGAAGTTTTACAGAACAACAAGGAAATCTTGCTTGTTTATAAACCACCTGAATTGAAAACTATTATTCGATGAGAGTTTGGCAGCTTTTACAGAACCACTAGGAAAAGCTTGGTTGTTTTCAAAAAAAAAACGAAATAAACCACCTAAATAAAAAAAACGATTATTCAATGAGAGTTTGGCAGCTTTAAATGAACCACTAGGAAAAGATTGGTTGTTTTCAACAAAATGAAATAAAACCACCTGAATAAAAAACAATTATTCGATGAGAGATTGGCGGCTTTTACAGAATTACTAGGAAATGATTGGTTGTTTTAAAGAAAACGAAACTAGAGCGCGCAGTCGATGGGGCGCCATCGCAAATCCCCACGCTAAAGCTCTTGACTCCCCCAGCACCCTGCAGTCCCATCCCGGGGCATGACCTTGGCAACAGAATGAAAACTCTGTTCAATATGTTTTCTATCTTTTATTTGTGAGAACACACACAAAATTTGTTATAAAAATCTTTGAAATTGACATGGTAACCGAAATTGAATGATATTTGACCGTGACCTCACCCCAAGGTCACCAGTTTGACCCTAGGATGAAAATTTTACTTGCATTCTGTTCTGCTCATCATCCCCGTCGATTTGATATACCACATGACCATGTTTGAAAAAAAATTTTTTTTGACCCCCTGGGCACCCCCAGCGCCCCAAAGTCCCACTCCTGGGGCATGACCCAGGGAACAGAATGAAAATCCCGTCTGATATGTTTTGTATCTTTCATTTGTGTGAACACACACAAAGTTTGGTATAAAAATCTTTGAAATTGACTTTGTAATTGAAATTAAATGATATTTGACCTTTTGACCCCTCTCCAGGGCCCCAGGGGACGGGGCCAAAAAAAAGTTTAACGTTGCACGCCCCATTCATGTCAGTAACTCACACACCAAATTTGGTTGAATTTCGTCCAATGGTTTAGGAGGAGATAGCATAACGGACAGACGGACGGACGGACAGAAGGACGGACGGACGGACAGACGGACGGAGGCGATTACAATATCCCCTTCGCTTTTTTAAAAAAGCGTGGGGATAATAAACCACCTGAATCAAAAACGATTATTCGATGACGAGAGTTTGCCAGCATTTACTGAACCATTAGGAAAAGCTTGGTTGTTTAAAAGAAAACGAAACAAACCACCTGAATCAAAAACAAATATCTGATGGTAGTTTGGCAGGTTTTACAGTATTAGTTGTTTTCATGAAAATTTATTAAACCACCTGAAGCAATAGCAATTATTCGTTGAGAATTTGGCAGGTTTTACAGTATAACTTGGAAAAGCTTGGCTGTTTTCAAGAAAATGGATTAAACCACCTGAAGCAAAAACAATTATTCGATGAGAGTTTGGCAGTTTTTACAGTACCACTAGGAAAAGCTTGATTGTTTTCAAGAATACGTATCAAACTACCTGAAGCAATAATATTTTTTTAGAACCAATAGGAAAAACACATTATTAATTTCTGTGTGCATTCTTGGTATGTTACATCAAATTAAGATCGCATGTGTATTCATGTGTTAGTATTTAACTTCCTTCCAACAGCAAAGCTCATTTAGGGACAGAACAGGGCTTAAAATCTCGTCCAACAGACTGAAGAAGATTGAATCTGCAACCCTTGTTGTTTTTTTAATATTACAATTAAACTATAAAAATACTGGTTTTGTTCATATCTGTAATCAATTATGATATCTCGAAGTAATCTCATATATTCTAGAACTATTATAAGATTTTTGAAGATGTTCAAGCAAACTTTAAAGAACCCTTAAAAACTTTGTGAGGTCATTCACCTGTAGCCTTTTGTAGGAGATTATATAACTTGGTAATTGTTCTGAGTAGGTCCTCAGCCTCAAAGCTTTGTTTGATCACCAGTAATATAGCGTTAGCTTTCAGTATCTGTCTCTTTGTTTGTTCATCCTCATCTCTGAGATCACCTGTAACAAGACCAAACAACCACGTGGTTAGCACATCAGTTGAAAATCCTGCGACAAGTGATTTCCAACAATGTGGCATTTTGACAAGCGAAGACTCGAATGAGCCTGTGCGGCCTCCTTATAAGCTTAGAAACTCCAAATCAGTTCAGACAGTAGCTTAACACTCATAGAGTATTCAAGCGACAAGCAAATGCTCTGATCAGACTGCGCATACGCGCAGTCTGGTCTGAGCCTTTACTGGTCGACAAACCACACTGTTGCAAATTTCGCGTCGTGGTTCATATGTGCTTTATTTATTTGATGAGAGAAGGTCAGAAATAGTTCACATAGTTAAATTAAAAAAATACTGACAGATAATCCATAAGCATGTTTTTTCTTAGTTTGATATCATTCTTTAGAATAAGACAAAAATAAGGGTGTTGGCATGAAAATATTTTTTATTGTTTTTGAAATGGCAATAAAATATTGCATGATCCGCATAAAAAATCAGGGCCAATGGGATTAGCAGAAACACACCTATAATTCGATTAATCCTTAGAGAATATTCTACATACATCACGCCGTACTTCAGGTCTCCTTACAATGAGCCTAATGGGTCTTTATGCGTGGATCCAGAGGGGCGACTGGGGGTCCCGACCGCCCCCAGCCTGCACCCCAATGAAAAATCACAAAGCTGTAGATCTCCTTAGGAATACTGGTATGGAACCCCTCGCAAATCACAAAGCTACCCGATCAGCATTAGGTGTCTGTCATTTAAATGGGATTTCGCTTGTGGGCCAATGGTAGACCGTTTTTTTACTTGGCATAGGTAAAATAAGCTGATGACTTAAAAACAAAACAAAAAACGTTGTCAAAACGTTGGACCTGGATGCCATGTCCCCTACTGAAATTGCCTAGACCTGCGCATGAGTCTTCTTGTTGCACAAAAGTACACAGGCACGATGAAGTTTTGTCATGTTTTGTGGGATAAAATGAAGTGTGCGTTCAAGAGGTTTCGTGTCACATTTGTTTACAACTACATAAGAATATGCTGTGATTGACATGGAAGTACTTGGACAAATACTCAGACAGGTGTAGGTACAAGGTAGCATTTACGAGATTAATAGGTGGTTGTGTCATAAAACAATAATCAAATATGGGTCGCTGCATAACAAAAACAAAGAACGGACTTTACGGCAATCTATACTTTCTAATAATATGTAAGGTACATTTGGACCGAATACGCATCCTATTTTCGGGCAACGTAGGCTCAGGCGAGTCTGTGCAAATGCACAGACTCGCCAGCGCCATCGCTGCTCGTATGTGCAAAGTTTTTATGTAGAGGAAGACTCAGACCAAAATGTAGACTTCTAGCGCTGCTATATGCGTCGGTATGAGCGTTTAAAGAATGCTTTTGCGCATATGCGATAAGTACCAAAATCTAATGCACCCACCTATAATAATATTATTAAGCGACAAAACCTGTCTTCGGGGTTTCCGACTAATAGGCACTCAAACCAGTCTCCTCAGCTACAGAAACTAGCTCGAATATTGAAAGCAATATTGTTGTAAGTTAAGTTATGATACTTTCAAATAGGCGAAAAACAAAGACGCTGATCAGACTGCGCGGATGCGCAGGCTGGTCTGCGCCTTTGTTGTTCGCAAATCCCCCATGACAGGTTTTCTCCCATATTACATGCTTTTACTTGGTGCTATACCCATATAAGTCCTTTGTTTTACTTAGATTAACTGATAAGAATGTTGCGAGTCTATATATTATTACATGTATACAGAAACATTTCCATGATGCCCAAAGAGTCTGTGTGGCGATCAAATACAGCATTTAATCATGTGTTGTCGCATTTGCGACCGACCAATGCCCATGCGAGACTGTGCTTCCTGGAAGTCACGCCAGAGCGTTGGTTGTTCGTAGACAAAACGTATTGATTTAGGTATATATAATAGAAAGCAGGGATATTTCTGGGATGGGCCTGTACTATTTTATGAGAAAACTATGAAGGATAGAGTAATTCTGGTTTCATTTTTGGCTGAGTCCCATCCAGAAGCTTTTCAAATCTGGTGTTATTTTGCTGTAAGGTGGATATTTAGGTTTCTTGGTCCCATCTTTTTTTCAAATGGCCCATCAAAATTTCGAATGGCCCATCAAAATCTTGATTTTTGCATGCAAATGAATGAGACATGGGCCATAAGCTCATTTTCATGGCTCATTTATATTCTGGACTAGAAATAACCCTGAAAAGAAACATAGTCCCGATGGTTAAGCGAGCTTATTTCGATCAAGGCCATTATCGCCGAATTTATTATATGTAAAGCATTTTATTTTTCCGACAAAATGTTTGCTCTATAGCGTTTTGTTTTATCTTTTTTATTACATTATCATTTGATTTGTATCGTATATTCATACTGATACAGGCCTGTAGTTAAGAGTGCAAAAAAAAAAGATTTTTTTATTTCTCAACCATTACATATGTTGTAGGCACTCAAAAGAACCATCTCAATAAGAAGTCAAAATTGATGGGTTAGAAAATATTTGAAATTTTACGCTCAAAAATTGTGTTTATCTAAACCTGTAGTGATATAGTCTCTTGAGATCTTCTTGGTCTAAAATGACAAGTAATCAACATGTATATCGTGGGGTATCATAATATGAAAACTTATACTGGTACTGTAGCAATGCTTTATGAATTACATGTATAGTGAAAAAGGTTCACCTGCGAGGTCCTCAACTTCTGCGAGGGTGAGAACTGCCGGATATGACGTCAAAGGCGAGTCTCTACCACTGTCGTAGCTTGTTTCCTCAGAAGCCTGGGCTTGAATTTCTTGGGCGGCCTCCTGGGCAGCCATGACTTTCACCTTTGAACTTTGTGTACCAGTGGCTTGACCTGATCTTTCTTCTGACATCATTTTATTACATTACCAATGCGCGGCACATCTCTCGCCATTATATCAAATGACTCACAATGGGGTATCACTGTAAAAATAAGTGAACGTTTACACCAAATTAGGTAGCAGCTAAACTGTCACTGTTTTAATGTAACCGGTATCACTGTAAAAATAATTGAACGTTTACACCAAATTAGGTGGCAGCAAAACTGCCACTGTTTTGATGTAACTTTCGGCAACTGTTCTGTTCGATTGTATTCGATCTGGAGAATAACTACAGCAATAACAGGTATGAGGCTTTGCTGGTCGCACATACTATATTGTTGGAAATCTCATGGCATGGCGCATTTATTTCTGTTGGCAGATGAAACTAGGCCAGCGCTTTAGATATTTGTTCTAGAAGCGAAGGGTCTGGCGAGACTGAGCAAGCAAACCGTGACGCTGTCGCGCCAGAGTTTTCGCTGTTCACCAAGCTATCTTCACGAAACTTCACAAAAATATTACCCAGCACACACATAGTAGGGGTGTGGATGAAGGCTCAAGCCAAACTCTAGGCCTCTATCTCCACACGATAGCTGTGCATGCATGTTTAATATTATTAAATGACGTTACGCATATATGCGATACACATTCTTTTGGGAAGGGAGCGCAGTGGCTCAGTGGTAGAGTGCTTGACTCGAGACTGAGGGGCCGCGGGTTCGAGCCTCACCGGCGTCACTGCGTTGTGTCCTTTGAGCAAGAACATTAATCCTAGCTTAGTACTGATTCAACCAAGGAAGACCCGTCCCTTTATAACTGAAAGATTGTTGATGGGACGTAAAGAATCAAATCAAACAAACAAAACATTCTCGTGGACTGACATGAAAAATATGTATGAACAGTAGATCTGACGGTTGCATGAGAAAAACTTTAGAAATCATTTATGGATATTTGAGTTTTAATCAACCCTTGTTTATGATTCATGTTCCTCTGTCTCGTAATGCCTTTTGTTGGTTACGTCTGTTTTATACTAGGCCCAGTGACACAGTCAGAAACGCGGGTAGCTCGGGAGTTATCAACCGTACGAGTTGACCAGCTACCCTCGTATCCGACTGTGCCACTGGGTCCGGCGTCAACAGACGAAACCACCCAAAGGCGTCAGAAGAAAATGAGAACCTAATTTCTAAGCAATTGTTGATTAAAACTGAAATATCCTTATGATTTATTACGAAAATAAAATATGGACGAGCGCACTAGATCCTTGCCGAGCGCACTATCTCCCTGTCGAGCGCACTAGCACAGACAGTAATATTGTCAATATTCTCCAGGTAAGTGTTCTCCACGGGCATGAGCCGCGACATGTGATTTCCAACAATTTGACATTTTAACAAGTGTAGACTCGGACGAGCCTCTGCAGCCCCCTTTTAAGCTTACTAACTCCGAATGATGTTCAGTCAGTCGCGTAAAACAATCATAGAATACTCGCAAAGGCTCTGGTCAGACTGCGCGTATGCGCAGGCTGATCTGAGGCTTAGCCGTTCGCACATATCACATTGTTGGAAATCTCATGTCGCGGCTCAATTATCTCTTTTATTATTGATTTTATCAGGGATGGTGCTTCAGGAAACAAATTGACCAGATAATTGGAAAAAATCGGTTACCAAAATCGTCGTGGCGACAGAAATTGGTAGGATTCAAAGTTGTTGCAAACTTAAATGCAAGCCCTGCGAATTCTAACGGAGAATAAAGTTAAATTATATCTACACGTGATAGCATTGCCAGATTTTAACTAGATCGCTTATTAAGGTATAAAAAATGACAAAATTCGTCGAGACCTACATTTTGACGATTTTTCTGTCGGGAGCGCAAGCTAGTCAGTTCCCAGATGTTTCGAATGAACAAAATTCCATTGATTCTTTTTGGAGCTAGTGTAACTGCATGATTACCACCCGTTTGGAAGAGAAGATAGACATAGAAAAGGACAACTCAGCGCTCAACTGCGCTCAACTGTGAGCAAAAAAGGATGTGCTTTATCTCACCGGGTAGGTGGCAATCAAAAACGTCAATACTATCGACGAACGTAGATCGAAATTGTTAGAAACAGAGTTTTCGATTGCCATTTGTCGACCAACTGACGACATATGGCAATCGATAATACTGTTTCTAGCGATTTTTATCCGCGTTCGTCGATTGTAAAGAGATTTTTCGATTGCCGTCTATCCGGTGTGGATTGGAAAGAGAAAAGGAAAACTCAACGCTCAACTCAGAGTAAATAGGGATGTAATGTGCTTTATCTTAAATGCGCTCTCTTTAAACATCTAAATGTGCCGAGAAATCGGCATTCCTACAAAGAACAGTTTTATATTATTGATTTCAAAGTTCTAAAATTGTTGATAAACGAGGATCGTCGATCACAAATTTAAAGTTTGTGTATTTTAGGAAACATAATGAAACGAAATTTTGTTCGAGATTGCCGCCTACCCAGTGTGGTATTGTGAATTAAACTTTCTCTTAGGTATCTGCTATATTGATTATGAGAGGGTCAAGAGCTGGAACGGTCATATGCCCAGTGAAAACATGAGAAGCCATGGCATTTATCTTACCTGTTGCAGTGTACATGCCCAGCTATCAAATAGGGCATTTTGATTTGCGTGAGACATGTGTGAAAGTTAAAAATTTCCAAAATCCTGAACTTTAGAAAATCAGAATTTAAAACTTGCTGTATGCCTCCAAAATATAAAAAATTCTAAGTTAAGTGGTCAAGTTCTTTTAGATAAACTAAAACTAAATCGGAAAAGCTATTATTATCTGCAGAATTCAGCATTTTGAGGCTGACTTTCTATGGAAAGTCAGCCTCTAAATCCTGAATTCAGGATTAATCCTGAAAACTTTCACCCATGGTGAGAGTATAAACAACCATCACTTAAGATGCCTTCAATGGGATAGATCATCCTTAACGTACGCCTTCGTCCTGGGTGGAGGCGGAGGGGGCCTCAATATCACTATATACCCCCATTGTAGAAAATAATACATGCTCAATTTATGGAACAGAGGACCTCTTATACTGCAAGCACAGCGGTTTCTTCGACACGTCATGAAAAGCCAAACTCATAATTGCATGTGGGGAAGTGATATGGTTGATATCGAATGCATTCTTCCTTTTTAAAACTAGCCGCAATCATGGCAACGACTATAGGTAATAGTCCGGCAGTATTCAGGCGAATTTTAGGGGGACCTGGAACTTGATTTTAAACTTTTTTTCTTTGTTGATTCTGGTAGTGCATACATTGTCCTTGAAAAATCCGAGTGATGCCACTCTGGCATCATTGAGCATTTCGATATATCCAAGATGGCGTCCAAGATGGAGGACAATTATAAGAGAAAAAATGTGTGATACGGAAAATATTGTCTCAAACCCATTTTCTTTATTAAATTGTTGCTATGAAGCTGGAATCTAACTGAACAAACTAGATTGTAACCAAATAAAATAAGAATGCGGACAAGATGGCCGCCAAGATGGCAGTTTATCACAAAAAGTATAAGAAAATCTTCCATGAGGCCAACAAAGTCCAGGGATTTGCATGCAAAATGCTTATTTTACTGATTCTTGAATTACAGACATCATCCTTGTGATCCCAGTGATGCTATCACTCAGCATTTGACATATTCAAGATGGCGTCCAAGATCGTAGCTAACAAATTTTTCAAACCCGTGGGAGAGGCACCCTACATGTAGGCATAATGATGGATTTGTAACAGACCAGATGCCTTTACAAACACACATATCTGAATAGACAAACCTGGTATGCGTGTACAATAGAGTTGCACTGTAAATGCAGGCATATCTGAGAATGGAACCAGGGCCCAACTTTACAATGCTTCCTTCCTTAAAGTTAAGGAAGACTTAAATTAAATATTGATTAAAATAACGTTTCGAACTTATTAAAATCAAAATAGTTTTTTTGTTTTTTTCTGTAGATCACAATGGTGTCTTTGACCATACGTACTGCATCGATCCTGGCAATTTATTAAACATTTAATGTAACATTTTGAAATATCAATACTTCGCTTAAGTCGTCCTTAACTTCAAGGAAGCATTGTAATTTTGGGCCCAGTTCAGCAAACATGTCTGATGTGATGACACCTCTGTACAAATAGCACAAGATTTGTAGCCATCCTTCCATCTGCACTCAACTAGTAAAAATGTCAGTTGCAGTGGCAACTGACCAACAGACATGGCCTGTAGTGAGGCACCACACCAATGGGCATGGTTGATAATGAGGAACCACAACAGAAGGCGTGGCCTATGGTGAGACAACACATCAGAAGGCATGGCTGATAATGAGGCATCACACCAGAAGGCATGGCCTATAGTGAGGCTCCACACCAGCAAGCATGGCTGATTGTGAGACATCATACACGCAGGTATGGCAAATAGAGATACACAACACCAGCAAGCATGCAGGAATGAGTGGTAAAAGATCGGCAGGCATACTGATTGAGTGGTAAAAGATCGGCAGGCATATTGATTGAGTGGCAACGGTCCAGCAAGCACCCATCTTGAACATCGCTCAACCAGTAGGCATGTTTGAACAGCAGTGGTGTTCGTGGAAGTTACACTAGGCCAGAATACATATTTGTTGCAGCTGCAGCGACATTGCAATGGAGTTTCACTGGACCAGCAGGCATGTATCTTGCGTTGACAACGTAGCAATAGTCTTGCCTACTAAAGTTTCACAGTTTAAGTTGGCATGTCTGATGGAGAGGCATCAATCGAGTAGCTTTTCTCTTTGATGTCTGGTTGAATGGTACCAAGTTCTCAGGCATATCTGTTGAAGTTTAATCGAACGGCATCCATGTATTGCCACCAGGCCATCACATCAGACATTCTTACCAGCATGCATGCAAATTATGTGGTACTGAAACAGCACACATGTATGCCGGTAGCCGAGTCGCAGGATCTGCAGGCATGTGTGTTTGTTGCATCACACTAGCAATAGTGTATGTTACAATTGCACCAACTAACAGGAATGAGAGGCACTCATGCATTGGATCAGTGTGCATGTCTGTTATACTTGTACCAGACCAGCAACCCAGCCATTATTGCCACAGGGTCAGTAGACATCTTTACTATTTCCATGTTTGATTAAGCACACATGTCTGAAACCAAGACTCCAGGCCAGCAGTTACATATGTAACAGCTTCACGAGACTATCAGGCCTGTTGCAGTACCCATGTCTTTAAACTCTGCTCTGAAACAGCAGGCATGTTTGTGACAGTTGCACCCGGCCATTTGGCACATCAAATACAAGCATGCATTTCTGTAAGATTTGCAAACACATTTGTAGTTGTGGGGCTGTACCAGCAGGTATGTCTGTTACACTTGCCTCAGACCCGCAGTTATGTCTTCTATGCTTGTACCCAACCAATGGGCTGTTAAGCACAATTGCACCAGACCTTCAGGCATGTATGTTACAGTAGCACCTGACCAGCAGTCATGTCTTTATATGTTGCATACAATCAGCATGCATGTATCTTACAGTTTCATCTTATCAGCATCCATGAATGTTATATTTGCACCCAGCCATCAGCCATGTCTGTAACAATTGCATCCGGCCATTTGTCATGTCTTTAACAGTTGCACCTAACCAGCAGTCATGTCTGTTAAACTTGCACCTACACGCATGCATGTCTGAAAAATTTGCACCGGACCAGTACTAGTATTCATATTTGTTATAGAAATATCCAACCATCTGTGCTGTCTGTTGCACCAGACTAGTATAGTAGTAATGGTTTTTACAACTGCACCGGACCAACAGGCCTGTATTTTACAGTTTCTCAAATAGTATTTCCCTCTTTTCTGGCAATTTTATTATTTAGCAATCCATCCATAAACTCCTTTCAAGCTGATTTTTTCCGCATATTGATTAAAAATAGGTGTGTACTTTGAGTACTATAAGGTTCGTATTATCAGACCCAGCCAAAAGAAGTCTTGAAAGTAGTGCACGGATTGATGGATACGATTACCAGAACAAAAACACACCAAAAAAAACATTACCATTATGAAAAAATAAGTCCGTTATTTTTTCAGTGCAGTGTATAATAAAAACCCATGTGATTCCATCCAGCTATTTCTGCCATCTTGGACGACATCTTGGATATTTTACAATGTTGAAACACAACAACATCATGCCAGTCAAATTTGCCGAATGCAACTACTGTTGAAAACTATCAGAAAAATGGTTGTTAAGTGTGATTCTGATTTCAAGTGGGATTTTGCTTTAAAATGGCGGCCATCTTGGACACCATAGTAAATAGTTCAACCTTCTGAATCAAACAATGTTCCATTTTAATCATTTGTATCATTTAGACTCTAAAAAGCCATACAAAGTCAACATTAAAATGCTTTTTGTTGCGTGTTTTGGTCAGATAGGTCATAAGGGACTAAATGACGGCCATCTTAGGCGCCATCTTTAATATTTCAACCTTCTGAATCGAATCAATGTTCCATTTTAATTGTCTGTATAATTTAGCCTCTAAACATCCATAAAAAGTCAAAATTAGAGCTCTTTTTATCGAACCTGTTGGTCAGATAGGTGTTAGGGGCATAACTGACGGCCATCTTGGACGCCATCTTTAATTTTTCAAAACGCTCAATGATGCCAGAGTGGCATCAGTTGGATCCATCATGTACAATGTCTGAACAACAAGAATCCGTGAAGAAAAAAACTTTAAAATCAAGTTCCAGGTCATTCTTGCTTTCTACCGGACTATAACCTTAAGTTTTGTATGTTTGGTTTGATGCATGACGTCCCAGCCAACAGCTTTGGTCATGTTGGGACGGCCAGTTCACATAACGACAAGCTTGACTAAGCGGTTAACCAGTACTTCGTGCACATACTTTTGCTTGTAACTGACAATAACCCCTCTTGAATCAGCAGAAGGGAGGAGAATAGCCGTAATCAAATAAACCTTTAGTAATTCAGCAATAATATTTTTTATTCCCAAATACAGATCACCTCTCGATAACTCGAATTCACATGACCAGACATTTCATTTCGAGTTTTCAGTAGTTCGAGTAAAGCGATTTGAGTCGTAACTAATATTTTATTTAAAAGAATGAGTGGGTTTCTTAGTTGTTAAAGATACTTAACCCTTTGCATTCTGATGGATTTTCCAATACATATTGATACAATAAGTTGTGTACTTTAGGGGGAGACAATGTATTTCTGTCCCTATTGGTTGTTTTAAACAGTGCATATCCTCTCGGACCCATTATGGGTCCGAGATTTTCTGATGAAACGCAGCATCATGCTGCATTTCATCTGAGTCTTTACTGTTTAGTGATATACCCGTTTAGGGCCGGGCTAAACGAACGGTTACACTGAGACAGTTCAATCGCTTTCACCTTTTTGATAAGCTATAAGAAAATTAACCCCATATGGTCTCTGATCCCTAATGTTGGGTCATTCCATATTATAATCTAATTATGCAATACTTCAACTATTAAAAGTCTGAGGCATTGCGGTGTTATTGTTTAACCAAACGTCTAGATATGTCTTAAAAGACGAATCTATATCTTGAAAATATTTGAAAGGGACGAACAAAATTTCATGTTTTTTTTAAGTTTGGGGAAGGGCATGGGAAAAACAAGAAACATACCGGGTAACTTTCATCCGAAATAAATATTGAACTTTCATATACACATTTGTTTAAGCCACCCGTATTGAATTCACTTGTAAATACACACTTTTAAATGTCCTGTGTTAAACATTTGTTTACCTCTTCCAGGTATAATCCCTGCAATGTTTATCGTCGTCGCCCTGGGCCCTGTCACCTGTTAAACTAACGGCACCGGGAGCCAACTCACGACAGTAAACATTAATGGCATTATAGGGTCGATTTATGTATAGACACATATGAATTAATTTGAGATGAGGGAATAGAATAGAACTGAACAGAAGTGAAATTAACACTGATAACAGGTGATATGGCACAGAAAAAAATGTACACACTTGCTATCAAAATGCGCGGATAATTGCTAATTACATTCGGTTGCTTGAAACAATGTCAGACCAGAGTGCGCACACTTAGACCTTGCTCGTTAAATTGATTCCGATGGCGGATTGTTGGTTTTCTCATGTCCAGGCACTGATAGGACAATAATTATTTACAACATTCGAGATAGTGAAACTTTTCAACACATCACTGATAATGTTTCGAGTGAACTATTGAGTATTGTCACACGACCAGGTATCTTGGGTCATTTGATTACGCAATATGAAATTGCACCCCCAATGTCTGTGTGCACTATATTCACTATGTCCGTCCATTTAGCGAAAAACGCATTATAAATTAAGTAGTAATATGTTTTTCTGAGGCTTGTGTCTCAAATAAGCAAGCTAGCATTCCGTGAAATCAACGATAATGATAAAAATTCAGATAGTAACTTGCCTGATAAAAATTATCATACTTAATGAGCGAAGCACATATTTTTAATCTACATGTATTTCAGATAACCGCGACCGTTTGGACCCTGATTGTTTAGCAAACTTTGTGAACGATAAAGTGCCAAATGATATTTTTTCAAAATTTCTAATATCACCCCCTTCAATAATGGCTTTAGACTCCAGCAAAGCAATTGGATTAGACGGAATCGGACCTAGGATAATAAAATCCGCTGCTAACATATTATCATTAAGCATAGCTGCTCTTATGCGACACAAACTCAAACTTGCTAAAGTATTCCCCATCCACAAAAGTGGCAAACTCAGACCAACTGATTACGTGGTGATAGTCAATCTGCAGCGCACATCCATATCATTTTGCTGAAGCTGTCCACCTCCTTGGTTCCACACATTTCCTTTTGGCACCGGGTACTAATTAGCAAACACTGAACACGGGTCGTGCATATTACTGTCAGCTGATTTTACACCCTTTTGGCTAGACTGATCAGTCTTCGATGGGCGCGCTATGGGTAGTCAATGGTTCAACGTTTCTTCAAGCGGAAATTTAAGACTGATCAGACTGCGGGGATACATGTATGCAGACTGATTTAAATTTGAAACTTGTACCTCATGGTGGATACCGGCTCAATTAGTATAGCTATTGTTATCATTATTTGAATCTCCATCATTTCCATCATCAATAGCATCCTAGTTGTAGTAGTTGGTGCTGGCGGCGGCGGCGTCGTGAGCTTTTACAATGGCGTTGGTTTGTATCATGATAATATTTAACGCATGTGCACAACTAGTAGCTGTTAAAGTATTTTTTAGAACTCGTTCCAACATTATGGTGGCACACACACACACACACACACACACACACACACACACACACACACACACACACACACACACACACACACACACACACACACTATGGTAAAAACGCTCGGACCAAATTTGGTCCGAGTCTTCATCTACATCCACACTGTGAATGCTTCTTTGGCGCGTCTACGTGCATGAGTCTTCACTATTCGTCTATGCCTCTAAGCACAAAAATGCCATGTGCTGGCTGTGCGTAGCGATAGTATGGATGTTGGTTGTAAAATACGTTTCATGGACGAGGCCTTACAATACTCAGCATATTATAAGAACCCATGTATGGTAGACAAATATCGCCAGAGGGGTAGGACTGCCTTTGATTTCTCTATCCTAGATTACCCTGGTCCGTCATTACGCACAGGCACCGAACACAACGTTCAGGTTTCGTAATTCTAACGTTCAGGCTACGAATGAAATGGGGAGGCTCATTTTTTTCTCAACCTTTTAAGGCCATTTTCTGATTAAAAAAACATTAAACAGGCTTTTCTCTCTCAATTCCGATCGGGTATAAACGCGCGTGTAAACAAAGATTATACCAAAATAATATTGGAAAATGCGAGAAATTGCATAAAAAACTTGAGTCCTGCTTAGCCTCATGCCAACGACGACTACGGATGCGTTACGCTATTTTGGTAAATTAAATTAGACTTCGAGCTAAAAAAGGTCCTGCTCCCCCCCCCCCCTAGGGAATTTTGCAGACATATCCTATCTTGAAGAAAATTTCAAGCCACATCTTTTAAGAGATGTTTGCACTCTGTGCTCCGGGGCGTTAGTCTCTGACAGCCTGTTACATATGTTACTTTAATAAACTAAGGAAAAAATCAAAATGAAAGTTTGAGCTACAGAAAGAAGACATTAAACCATCTAATTATTCAAATTTCTTATGTAGTTTGCAAGCTGGATGCCTAAGCTACATAAAAGCAGCATTTTAAACAAAATTACAGCCTTCAATGGTGTTATATGCGTTACATAGATTAAATTTCCCTTTGAAAGTTGAAATCGTGACTAACATCATTCATTTTGCAGACAATTTGTGCATTTTTACAAGTGTTTTTAATCTTAGTTTACTAAAGTACTCATTTGACTAATAGAAAAAACAAAGTTTGCTTTTCTATCTCAAATACATTGTTTTATATGAGCTATTTAAAAACCTTACCCCCAATTTTAAGTATCCAATTTTGGTATCTATTATTGAAGAAAAATATATGAAAATATTTGAGGCTCATGGATATCTTACATTTTTGGCACTGTCTTGCTAATGCAATAAAGAATCATACATTTGCAAGTTTGACATCAGGATCAGAGCACTTATTAAAGTATGTAACGTATGTTACATGGCATAATGAATGAGCTAGGAAATTTTCTTGGAAGTAAGAGATGATATTTCAGAAAAATACGGTTTTCCACATGTTTTCCTATTAATCTCTAGTGTCTGGTGTCTTAGTCTTAGAAATTACAGTCATTGCTGATAACAAGCCCTTGGAATTGTGTTACCTATGTTATATATAACCTTTGTAATCACACATTTCCTAATGCCTATAATATTAAAATATATAGACATATAGATAGAAAATAATAGTTCTCATTTAAATGACACAATTTAATAAATATTCCTATTAAATAAAAATATTCAAAAACAATCTTTATTCAAGTCACCCTCACAATGTCTATCATTGTGTCTGCTTCTATTGCAAAATAATCACCCATTTCATCACAACCAGTAGAATCATGGCATTGTATTAGGACTGCAAACTGAGTACAACCCTGTTCCTCTCCACCCCTTTGGGAATTGTGCAGACATATCCTACCTTAAAGAACAATTCAAGCTGCATCAAATAAGAGATGTTTGCACTCTATTAACTAGGGGGTTAGCCTGTAATGGTATGATATGTATGTTACCATATCAATTTAAGAATAAATGAATTGAAAGTCTGAGAAACAGAAAGAAGACATAAAACTATCTATTTATTTGAATTATTCATGTAGTTTGCATGCAGAATACCTTTGATACATACGAAAAGATTTTTTTTTAACAAATATACAGCTTCCTATGGTGTTATATGTGTTACATTAATAAAGATTACTTTTTAAAATTGGTAATTGTGACAAACATCACTTATAACGCATTTCGTGTGATCCTCCTCTTTAGCCATCAAAAGACTTAATTTTCTTTGTATGTGTGGCCAGTGCCAGCGTCAAACAACTTGACTCAGCCAAACTTGAATTCTCAGCATTCTTCAAAAGCACAAAAAGCATGTCAGTGTCATGGGATCAAACACCTGATTAAATATGGGTTTAATGCCATTTCACATATATGCATACAATGGAGTATGACTCTGGTATATATCTCTTCCTGTGAAGTGGCAAGAGCAGTCTTACTGCAGCTGCCTCTGCATCCGTGCTAGTCAAATGATAACTTTACTCTGATTTTGCAAATTCTATGTCTCTACCGTGTACCTCTAAGAATACTTTAAGATTTCTGACATTGGTCAAACAGAAATTTGATAGGCTGCTTTTTTGCATCATTTGCCATGGAACCTATCCAGTCTTTTGGTGCTTAAGTCCTCAGGTCTTAGATCAATAGTTTTTTGCTGCGCCCAAAGAACTTTATAAGTTTTCTTTAGTTACAATGTTGAATCTTGATGGTTTTGGCAGACCATCTGAAACAATTTCTGTTACACCTTGAAGTTATCTGGTATAAGAGAAAGAATATGAAGCTGGACATTGCCATCAATTATGTTTGCAGTTGCTTGTTTTTTTATGTCAGTACATTGAAGCATGTCTTAAAATAATGTAAAACCTATGATTTCTCAGTTTTTGCAGCCATATTATTAGCTGTTGCTTTCAAAAGAAGGAAAGTGGACTATAGGTAGAATGGGATAACCAGTAGTTCTATATTATGCTCTATGGAAGATTTATACAGAGTAAACAAGTTGATAAGGTGCCTCATTTCATGATCCATTGAAAACACTTGCCTCTGACTGTGTAATCAAAAAGGATGTCACGACAATGCCCTTGCTCATTTATTATGACGAGTTATATATGTTACATCCTTTAATAAGCGCTCTTATCTTAGAAACTTAGTGAATCATTGAATTGAAAGGGTCTAATTTGCGCTCTTTTCATCCTGCATTTCATTGCTTTACCTGCTGTGATACATCTAGTTCATTTATCTGAAGGGAAAGAGTTACCTCGGTTTCAGCACTTCAGAAGTAATAAGACATCAAATAAGTTTTTGAATGCTTGGGGAAAGATAATAAGTGCAGAGACGTTATTAGATGAAAATATGTGGGTTGCATGTATGGAAAGGCTACATTTATAAAAGTTAACCAGCTAAGATATGATTCTTTATCACAGAAATATCAAGGTACATCAGTCCAGGTTCTCATT
The DNA here is from genome assembly GCA_964019695.1 of Loripinus fragilis. Taxonomy (NCBI): domain Eukaryota; kingdom Metazoa; phylum Mollusca; class Bivalvia; order Lucinida; family Lucinidae; genus Loripinus; species Loripinus fragilis. The sequence goes on from OZ026520.1 coordinate 99,158,886, forward strand.
GCTCTTAATGGCATAGTTTTCCTCCTTGTAAAGCTTTAGTCTTTCTCCTACTTGCAGAGTATCACTTGAAACACATACTCAAAGAGCCAACTATTAGGAATTCATATCAGTTTCAGAATGTTCTAAGCCATAAATGGCAAAATTGGAAAGTTGATAATGGCTCATCAATTTTGAGTGGACTGGTGGTAAAATTTTATATTAGTAAATGATTTAAATTTTGTGTGATGATTCTACTAGTTGCAAGGAGGCGTGTGATACCCGGTAATAATGATTACCACAGAAGCAGACAATGACAAATGTTTAACATGAGTGTTAAATCAATGAGAAATAGTTTGGACCATTTCATTTATTGTATTTTCTTGTAAAAATGTAAAACTATCTTTTCTATTTGTGGCTCTATATTTAGCATTATATGCACAGTATTAGGAAATGTTTCCAAAAGGTCATTGATAACATCTGTAACACCAGTCCATTGGCTTGATAATCAGAAATGAATTTAATTCCTAGTGTTTTGGCACCAAAGACTTATTAGTACACATTAAGTGTCTTGATCTTTAACTTAATGACATCTTGTAGATATATGAGCAAGACAGACTAAGAAAATGAAAAATATCCACATGCTGTAATCGCTTCATGTGTTTTACTTAAACGGTAATAACAATATTCGCTTCTCTGTAAAACTGGGAGTAGGGCTGTGTATTAGCTCCTAAAAGACAATATATTTAAGATAGAAAAGCAAACTTGGTCTTTCCTATTCATCAATTGAGTATATGTTTGTAAACTCTAATAAAACAGTTTGAAACCAAGTCATAGTAGTTGTTTAACTACATGACGATAGCCACAATTGTAGCTTTTAAATTATAATTAGGTTCATGTAACGCACATAATACCACAGTTAGCCGTATTAATGTTAAACAGCTTCCATATGTAGTAAAGACATCCATTATCAAGACTATAAGAATGTCAATTTATTAGATAATTTTAAAGTCTTCTTTTGGTAGCTCAAACATTCAAATTTCTTATTCTCAAATTGATATAGTAACATATATAATAAGCTGTTACAGGCTAACGCCCCGACTTACAAAGTGCAAACATTTCTTATTAAATGCACCTTGAATGGTTACATAAGATTTAATTTGTCTGCAGAATTCCAAAGGGGATTAGGATGGAGAAGGCCCTTACTCAGCTTGATGTCAAAATACTGTTTGATGATTTTACCCGTCACGCTACCATATGTAACGCTCTCTGATCTTTAAAACTTGATGACAACTAGCAGATCTATAAGTCTTTATCACAGGAGCCAGTTTAAAATCCCTAAACAATGTAGGATATCCAACAGCTGCGAGTTTTTTCACAATTTTAGCTCAAACTTTCAAACTACATTTCCTTTATTTGATATAGTAACGCATATAACACGCTGTTTCAGACTAATGCCCCAAGATAGAGAGTGCAAACATCCCTTATTCGATGCAGCTTGAGTTGTACTATAAGAAGGAATATGTCTGCAAAATTCCCTCGAGAAAATTAAAACATTTTTAGGCATATCTTACGTAAAGACAATGAGCTTGCCCATTTATTACATCAGGTAACATATGTTACAGCCTCTAATATTAAAAATTTTGCAACAAACTTGCAGATTTATGAGTCTTTTCATATAAGCAAATAAATCCCAAACAATGAAATACATTCATCAACTGCAAATATTTTTTAACTATTTTTAATTTAGTTTTAATACCAAACATTTCACCTTAAAACTGGGTAGGGGTAGGGTTGTTTAATTGCTTATTTCAGAAAAAATATTTAAGCTAGGGAAGCAAACTTTAATTTTTCTGTTAGCTGATTGCATAAGCTAGTCAGACATGGTTAAAAACATTTTGCAAAACACACAGAGAGATTGTGAATGTAAATGATGTTAGCCACACTTGCAAATTTTAATGGGTTATCTGATTTATGTAACACATATGACACCTTAGGAAGCCGCAATTTTGTTCAAATGGCTGTCATACGTAGTTAAGATATCCAGTATGCAGACTATATGAATGATTTTTAAAAATGAATATTTTAATGTCTTTAATTTGTAGCCCAAACTTTCAATTTACTTTTTCTTAGTTTGATTAAGTAACGTATGTTACAGGCTCTTACAGACTAACGCCCCGGAGCACAGAGTGCAAACATCTCTTAAAAGACTCGGCTTTCATTTCTCTACAAGATAGGATATGTCTGCAAAATTCCCTAGGGGGGGGGAGCAAACCCATTCTCAGCCATCCGTCTAAATGCTTAGCTTGACGCTAGTGATCGACGCTAAACTTTTACTCAATGATTTTGGAAACCATAGCAATAAACCGTGAATGGGTTTAAACAAGGCTATTGATATCATAAACTTCTCAAAACCTTTTCTAAATTTCATCGACGATATTATGATTTGATATCTAAATTCCAAGTTGAACTTAAATCTCTGGTGACGTGGTGTATAAATGGAAGAATAGTAATTTTCATGGAATATATACGTCCGTGTTTTCACGGATGTATAGTTCCAATATATACGTCCATGTAATTTTTCAGCGCAGTTTATTAAAATAAGTTTCAATTTTAAAAGAATGGCTATAGCATTAATGTATTGCAACAGACTGCATGCTTGGTGGTCAACCCAATCACGGCTGGCAACTTTGCGTTCCTCTTTAATTGCACGCCGGTCAGTCGGACTTCAGTCTCTATGACGGTTCCAACTTTAAGACTTATCTATTGATGAGATGGTAGGGACCTGATGCTTTGGCTGTTTGTCGGGCCCACGGGGTTTAATTGTTGGATTTCTTTTGCTCCGATATTCAGGTTTATCTACTGTTGAGGCCTTATCTTTGCTTTATCTCCTTTTTATATCTTGATTTATATGTTATATTATATAGGATATGATGCGTGGATAAGTTAGGGGTATTTCATGCAAACCAAACATCTATGTGTCTTGATCCAAATCTGAACTAAGGGTGTATTTACAATTTCCAAAAAATATTGTATTTCACTGAAGAACAATTTTGTCCTAGTAAACAGTGCAGGCCCTGATGAAATGTCGCACAAAGGATCATTGACGGTTTGGGCCTTAAACGCCTATTTTTCTGATTCCCAGAACGCTGGTGTTGAGCTTATAGTGTGGCGCATGTAGTATCAGTACAAAAGGTGAATCTAATGGCAAGAGCCAGCTAGCAAAATATTTTCAAAATTCCTACGCACTCGAGAGTTATGGCGGGTAGAAAGGGGAGGGGGTCTAAAATTTCATGAAAATAAAAAATGCTTTAAAAAGTGGTTTCTGCACGTTTTCTTGATTTATTTGGCAGGAATGGTGATATCTATTGAACATACCATATGCAGAGTATTAACGAATCACGATAATTGATGAAATTGTTTTAAGGATAATCATTTGGCCAATATGGCGTGGTGGCTAAAATCTGCGGGTGCTTTGAATTTTGAGCTGTAACAAGACTAATGTGCTCTTTTGCTCTGAATTTCAGAAATAATCATAAGAGTGACATAATAATGTTTTTATTTTTGTTGCTGAATGAAATAAAAACAAAAAATAAATACGAGTAAGTCAAATATTACCTTGAAGTTAGCCAGTTTTTGCCTACCTGCTCTCCCATTTATCTCGATCATAAATTTAAGTTTTTTACATGTAGTGTGATATGTTATCTAGCAAAACTGATTATAAAATTTCCAAAATTTATTTCACAAGGTCACTATTCCTGCCCTGCTGGTTCGATAACACCTAACACTCATACAAATAATGTACATGTATATATCAACACATGTGAACAGGGCTACCAATCATTTTCTTTCATAGGAAAATACAAAGAATACCTACATACTCCAAATAATATTTGCTTCGAGATAATTATGAGCAGAAGCAGATTCTTACATATTACATTGGGTTATGTTATATTGGAAGGAGTCTTTATTTCATGGTAGCGAAAGCTACCATGATCTCTGCATGGAAGTTAATAGTGCGGTCGCGGTTGGGACTGAAAGAATGATAGTTTGATCCAAGAAAGTAATGCATGCTCCCTCTCTCTGTCTACCAGACTGTTATAGCGTTCGTCCTATATATTTGATCATTTGTGGAACTGTGACTTTATTATTTTTAATCCTTTGCATCGAGGGAATGCCATAATTATAGATTACAGTCAACTAAACAAATAAGTTTGTACGAGGCGAGAGAAACAGCAAAAAATGCGTGTCGCTATTTTTTTTATTAAATGCATGCAAACCATTTATTGTGAATGTGTTTGTGCTAAATAAATCATTTGTCATTTGTTATTTGCAAAGTTTGGCCGCAGGGACATGATTCTTTGCGTTTTGACTTGAGTTTTCACGGGCTTCCCGCGAGCAAGCACCCAAGGATCATCACTGCCAGATAATTAAGTACTAAATTTTTGACAACATTCCTTGCCCACATAGATTCCTTAAACAGAACGCTTAACTGACCGAAAACATAACAATGCACATGTATCTACAGCAACCATGAACCCCATGCCTCTCTCCCATATTTTTTAATTCTCACGTTACTCGTCTTTCACTTTGTCATATATGTTTTTAAAGGATATTTCTTGTTGTTACCTATTATACTCTCATTTTATAAGATATTTCAAAAATCGGAGGGCCACTTAGCTTCTCTCTCATACCAATAGATCGTCCGTGGCAAGATAAGTTTGTTGAAAGCCTGCTTAGGCCAAGACGACCAAGAAATGAACATTTTAATATGAATACGTGATATACACTATACATATCATGATTAAACGGGGAAAAAGAAAAAAGGGGGGGGGGGCAAAGCTTTTAAGTTGCTGGATGACAATGAAGTAAAACAAAAATCGTGGCCATTAACGAGCAAACCACTAGACAGCCATTCCCCATAGTGCAACACACTTATTTATTTTCACGCACTGAAAGCATTAGAGTAAAAATTGAGCTGATACTAGTTTAAATGCCGTAATATAAGCTTTTAGTAGTCCATTTAGTATTTTTGTGACGAATAGAACTTTGAAGATAGTTTGTTTTGTATTTAAAAAAAATGAAAGTGATGTTTAATCAAAAAGGTGGCAGCTCAGCTGTCATCTCTTTGATACCAGACAGCGGCGTACTTGAGGCATTTTATAGAATATGCACTCTAGATTGTGGCCAGGGGGGCAAAGCCCTGATTTAGAGCATTCATATGGCTTAAACTAGCCCCCAAGACACGCAATTATTTCATTGCATTCTGAGCGTCATCTGCTGATAACCTTTGCAAACAGATTGGACCCAGACTAGGTCCGACAATACGTTGGGTCTAATCTGGATCCTACCTGTTTGACACCCAGATGGTATTCCTCAAAGAATTGTTTTGAAAAAGTTGGTTTTGAAAAAATAAAACAACAGCAGACGACAAAAAAGTATCATAAAATTTCCAAGGGGGGCAAAGAATTAATACAATTAGTACCAGTTCATTCTTTAGAAAATCAAAGTTAGTGGCTTAAGAAAACATACTGGTTGTTCCGAGTTGTACGCACATGCGTTTTTGCGTACACGTAGGCACTCCCTTGCCAGCTCACACTACCCACTTACTGTATTGGTTCGCAGGCTGATTTTGGACTAAGATCAAGCACATTCATAGAAAAAGAAAACGCACCATGACAGTGGTTGTATGGAGGAAATATAGTAATACAGAAAAATGGTTAAAAGCAGCTCACACAAATGAAAAAGAGCTACAATAGCAGAACTTTTCATGCAGATGATGCAACCAACAATAGAGTCTCTGTCGAATTTTGAAGTAAAATAGGACCTTAGACACAAAATAAGGTCTTTGTTCTGTAATGGACTATCCACTTTTGTAATCATCTGGCCGAAGAAGATAAAGCTACTTATCTTGCTGCCGTGTGGCAGCTATTGTTTTGTGCCTCTTCCACATAGTGTTGTTGATGGGTCTGTGGTCTTTGATTGTGGTATTTACTGGTCATCCTCACTTGCATTCTGGTAAGATTGTGAGGATGTACAGGTAAGTAAGAATCAAATCAGGTAATGCAGCCTCACATTGAGCGGACCTCTAAATAATAATGCAATACCACAACTTATTTTTCTTATATGAAAAAAGAAAACATTAGCTGTGGCTTCTCAAAAGAGCCGTCTCAAGAAGGTGATTCATTTGAGCACCAAAACAAATGCTTGGACTTATAGATCAAAACATATTCACAGTTCTTCGCTGAAAAAAACTTGCATATCTGGACCTATGGTATGTAATGCAACGGGGCCTCAAAACTCGAATTTAACCAACACTATAAAAGCACCGTACAACTCACAAGCCATATATGAGCCAGCACATGAGATTATGGCACCTATTGCATTATCGAGCAACGAAAGCTCAGCCAAGCCTGTGCATCTCTACCAAATAGTGACATAAGAAAATACGATGATACATGCACGAATCAAGACCCGCTTAGCCCTCATGCGTTTTTGTATTCTTTGTTTTTCCCTATGAAGTAGAAAGATTAGTAGACGTGTGGGTGTGTGTATGTAAACTTACCTGTATAACTGACATGTATATTATTGCCAATGGCTATCTATGAGGATTTAGGTGCTATCGGATCAGCAAGAATAGTGACATTGTGAAATACTTTTTGGAAATCTTATTTTCCGTGTTTGCTAGATCACATATTACACTACATGCTCGTGCAAAAAGCTTAAATTTATGATGGAGATGAATGGGAGAGTGGATAGACAAAAATTGGCTAACTTCAAGGTAATATTTGACTTCTTTATTGTTTGTTTTTATTTCCATTAGTAACAAAAATATAAACTATATTATGCAACTCTTATGATTATTTCTGAAATTCGGAGGAAAAAATACTTTAGTCTTGTTACAGCTCAAAATTCAAAGCACCCGCAGATTTAGCCACCATGCCATATTGGCCACATGAATATCCTTAAAAACAAAATATGTCTTGTAATAAAATGATTTTGGGGAGATAATTTAGAAGTAACCTGTACATTTTTGACTACATGTACCTAAATAATACAAAACTGAAAGCACAACAAAAGAAATAAATATTTTTGAAGGTATGAAAGTGTCCCATTTAGCATTGGAAAGTAAAACTGATTCTATCTAGATCCTTTGAATATTACTTTTGCTTTGTTTAAAGTGCATGGCATGTTGAATTTGTTTAAAGTGTCCTAATATTTATGGTATACATGATGCATGTATATCCCTATATGAGACAGTATATTGAACACTTAAGTATTTACCTGTTATAACTCTTTGTATGCAAGTGGATAATTTTGTCGGCTGCCAATAGCTTGAACCCAGATAAAGACCAATAGAATGTCGGTCTTGATCTGGATCCAAACTGTTTGACACTCTGATGGTGGTCCTGGGTGGTTTATTTTTAAAAACTTAATTTTGAAGAAAGTCAGCAGACGAAAATAAAAACATGAACATTTTCCTAGCATGCAAATCGATAAGTACAGGACGTTTGCAAAATAATGTGTCATTTACTAACAGTGAGATTTTTTCTTATGAAAAAATGCATAAAGCCTTGCTAATTCTACTTTTAATATTTAAGAACTTTATATTAAACTAGCACAGAATACAAAGTAATTAAGGAGGTTGGTTCTAGAGAACTTCATTACTGTCATTAATTTCTTATTCTGTAGAAAGGGCATTTTATGGGCTTAGGCCCTGGGTTTTTGGGCTGCTAAACATCTTTCCCACCCCCCCTTGTGCCAGCAAGCCACTTCCATACAATGTGTAAAATATGGTAACACATATACATGCAAAAGCTTTTGCTGGCACACGGTGGGGGGGAATGATATTTTAAAAAATGTTTTCGGATTCCTATATATCTTAATGTAAAACTGATTGTTCTACCCAAAATTTTATATCTTTGAAGAATTTAATATCGAAAACGGATTTCACAGCCATAAAGTACTCAGGTCAGGGTAGCTTCAAGGTGAAGAAAGGGACGATTGACAAACTTTTATTTTTACTGAAAACCGTAGGCATTTACCCATAGCAAGTGTCAATGATCCTTTCATCTGGATCTTTACTGTTTACAAATGTCTAAAAAGGGTTGAAAGTTTATTGGACCATCCTCAGACCAGGGTCCGAGGCCGTCTGAGCAAACAGGGTGTTAGGATAGTTATCTGAAAAGGAAGATCCTAATGCCCAGGTCACACATTCACGGATTTGACGCAGGATTAGCCACGGATACGATCCTGCATCATCCGTGACAATCCGTATTAGTGCGTATATTTCCGTCTTGCATCTGTATTCCTACGTAGTAGTACTTTAGTGCATCCGTATCAGACTACGGAAATTGTCATTTCCGGGGTCATCCGCGGGATTTGATCCGTAGTGGAACTGGCGAGGTGATCCGTGAATGTGTGACCTGGGCATAACCCAGCTCTTCATGGAATCTACCTAAAAGACAGTCAACAAGTCCTCATTTATTCGTCTGGGTTGATGCTTTACATCCCAGTCAACAATTTTGCAGTATGTTGGGATGTTTTCCGGTTGAACCAGTACTAAGCAGTGATGATATTCCATAGTGCCATAACTCCTATTGTTTGTTTGATTTGATTCTTTATGTCCCAGTCAACAATTTTTCAGTTATGTCAAGACGGGTCTTCCTGGGTTGAACCAGTACTAAGCAAGCATAAATGTGTCATGCTCAAGGACACAACTCTGACGCCGGTAAAGCTCGAACCCGCGGCCCGTCTGTCTTGAGTCAAGCACTCTACCACTGAGCCACTGTGCTTCTTGATAATTCCTATGGAATAAGAGCTGCAACCTATAAGTTGAAGGATTGGTAAATATATAACAACAAGAAAGACTCCCATATTTTGTCATTATTTTATTTTAATAAATGACTGGAAAATGGTCCATTGTACATGTATAATAGTTTGAACCTCCGCATGATTAGACTAGAGGACCTGAAGGTCCTGAGGCGCTCACCTGATCTTCTTAATAATGTTAAAATAGGTCAAGGTTAACTACAGCTTATAATGGAACAAAATTTGTTTTACCATATACATTTGGTCAAGTGACCTAAACAATCTAATGAATAATCCATCAAACAGCCCAGTGATTTCTGAGAAAAAGATGTTTAGATAGGTATGTGGCAGTCCAAACGAATGGCTTTGGATAAAAGGTCACAGGTCAGCTTGACATTTGGTACATAATTAACCATTGTCTCAATAGGTTTAACTTTAATGAATTCGGCTCAGTTATAGAAAATGAACATTTTAAGATTTTCTCCATATAAATGCATAAGGAATCAAATTTGACCTTGCCATCAAGTAAGTCAAGGTCAACCTAGATTCATCATTTGTGCTAACCTGGTAGGGCCCACATCCCCAATCCTACATACCAAGTCCCAAAGCCAATGGCCTTTTGGTTCCAGAGAAGAAGAGATTTAAAGGGTTTTTACCATATATGGGCATGGTGGCCATGTTAGTCATGTGACCATAACAATTTGTATAAGTTTTGGCTAACCAATCATAAGGAGTTGTCATATGAAATTTTGTTTCAGTTGGCCAAGAATTGTCTGAGAAAACTATGTTTTAATATGTTGATGGGACTCCAATATAAGCCACCTTTGCTGAAAGGTCAAAGATCAACCTTGACCTTCGAAACTTATTTATAGCCACTAGAATGAGCATATCAAGTGAGAATAATGACTTTGGCTTCCACAGTATTCAAAAAATCAACTTTTCAATTCAATTTTCAATTCAAATGCATTAGGAAGCAAACTTGACTTTGACGTTAAGTAGGTCAAGGTCATCCTAGGATCATCATTTGAACAAACTTGGTAGGCCCCACATTCCCAATACTACATACCAAGTCTCAAAGTCACTGGCCTTCTGGTTCTGGAGAAGAAGATTTTTAAAGGGTTTTTACCATATATGGGCGTGGCAGCCATCTTTGTCATGTGACCAAAATATTTTGTATAAATTTTGGCTGACTTATCATAAGGAGTCTTCATATGAAATTTTAGCTCAATTGGGCCAATGGTTTGTGAGGAAGCTATGTTTTAATATATTGATGGGACCACAATATGAGCGACCTTGGCTGAAAGGGCAAAGGTCAACCTTGACCTTTGAAACTTATTTATAGCCATTGTCTCATTAGTTTCAACATATCAAGTAAGAATAATCACTTTGGCTTTAACAGTATTCAAAATATCAACTTTTCAAAAAAATTCCCATTTAAATCTATTAGGAAGCAAATTTGACCTTGACGTTAAGTAGGTCAAGGTCAACCTAGGATCATTGTTTGAACAAACTTGGTAGGCCCCACATCTCTGATGCTACATACCAAGTCCCAAGGTCATCGGCCTTCTGGTTCTGGAGAAGAAGATTTTTAAAGGGTTTTTACCATATATGGGCATGGCGGCCATCTTGGTCATGTGACCAGGAACATTTGAACAAACTTTCGTTCCCCCATCCTAAGGAGTCTCCATATGAAATTTGAGTTCAATTGGCCCAGTGGTTTCAGAGGAGAAGATGTTTGAAAATGTTGACGGACGGACGACGGACGGACGGACGACGGACGGACGGACGGACGGACGACGGACGCCGGAGTCACTGGTATACTAATAGCTCACCTCGGAGCCTTCGGCTCAGGTGAGCTAAAAAACTGATAAATGCATGAAGTGTATAAATGATGCACAAGTGCTTGTCATCTGCCTTTACAGCTTAAACTTTGTCATGCTGAATATATACTGACATCAAGAAAAATGCCTCATCTAAAAATAAACGTGAATATCTCTTAGTCTGATCAAACTAAAGTTATGAATTTTAGTGCATTATGACATCTTATCAGTCCAGCGTATCTCACAAAAACATAATTGCTGAAAGAATATTTGAGGCTGAGAAAACGACCTTGGTTTGAGACAGGGGTCACCATTTTGATCAGCACAAGCTTTTAGCCACATTTGCTTTGTTTCCAGACACAATCCGTTGACAGGAAAAAATGTGTTTTACCATTGTAAAACAGTCTCTATTTTACCAAAAATGCGTTTATAATGTTAAGACAATGTTTGTATGCGTCTGCTGAGAGAAACAACTTACCCTACCCACCTCTTCGCCATGCATTTCAGTAAAACTTAAATGTCATGACTCTGCAAAGTGGGTGAAAAGATTGTTACGAATCCTTTGCAAAAGTCTTTAGTCTTTAACCAGCGATGATTGCGGAGGAAATGCAATCCGACATGTGTTCCAGACAGCCGTTTTGGATGACATTAACGTAGACCAACGACTGGCCATTGGGCCTTACAGCTCATCTTAAATAACGTAATTTTATGTAGGCATATTCTGTGTAAATTACCTCATTTACCACCTTATCATTTTTTCCATTACTTAAAGCAAAACGAGAATGTTGGCAAGTTTCGTAAACAGACCTTACATTTTGTCTTCAATATGACATCATAATTCTTAAAGTTATTACTCGCAAGCACAACTGTTTGAAAAAATGATCCAAAATTTGTTCATTGATTAGCAAAACATTTACGGCACAAACTGGGTGCAAATTCAAATTGAAATCATAAGTGATCGATGCACAATGCTGTCATATGTACGTTGAGCCTGTATGACGTCATCGGAATAACACGTCACCTGCATATCAAATTAAAGTCATTTTCCAAAATCAGCCAACCTCTACATTAAGAAGCAGTACGCGACTGTTCATGTTTGTATATCATCGCTGAGAAATCAGTGAGGCGTTTTTAGTTGACCTAAGTATATTTATATACTTCACTCCTCCCCAATTTTTATCCTGTTAACCTGCAGCATTCCAGTTGTAAGCATGTATTTTCAGTCAGAGTGGAAAACAGAGTGGATCCTGATCAGATGGCTTCTTCAGAAGCCAGCTGATCTAGATCTACGCTGTTTTAAAAAAGGATTTATCCAAATTCTACATGACAAGGGATATGTCTTAATGTACTGGACCAACATATGTCTTTAAAGTTTTTGGAACCAGTGCAGATCCAGATCAGCTGGCTTCTTATGAAGTTGTAAGAAACCAGCTGATCAAGATCCTGACTGTTTCAATGAAGAATGTGATGCCCTTGAATACAGATCTTAACCTTTAGTATGCTAACCAAGAGGTTATAAAACTTTTTCCATGCTCAACTCAATTGAGCACGAAATTTCAATTGCTCATAAAAAAACTAAAATACCGACAAATGAAGAAGTTTCTTGCTTTAAGTCTCTCAGATGTTGTAGCTATAATGCTAATAAATGTTAAAATGCCAACAATTGTTGGCATATTAACATTTATGAGCAGGATAAATTTCATGCTCAGCTGAGTTGAGCATGGAAAAAGTTCAAATCCTCTGGGCCTGGATATATACTGTTTGTAAACAGTGAAGATCCAGATAAGAAGCCAGCTGATCAGGATCCACGGTCTTTTCCCTTTTGCTTGAAAAAAATTGTGCTGGTGACCGATTTTGTTCCTTGCTGATAATATTTGCAAGCAAAATGGACTCAGATCATGACCAGCAGAACCCTGTACCTGATCTGGATCCAAACTCTTTGACACTCTGATGGAATTCCAGTGAGAATGATTTGACAGTTGCTTTATTTAATCAAATCATGCAAAATTATCCAGCAGAGTTAAAAAAAACTTGTCCCAAAATATTGTTTATTTAAAGATACATGTATACCTGATACACTCAAAAACTTCAAAAACTCTTGAAAGTGCCAATCAAATACAGTGTAGATAACAAATATTTACCTTTCTCTGCCAGCAGATAATTCACATGAAATATCAAGTCCTATTCACTACTAAAAGCAATTTCTCTTTGTCAAAAATTTACCTACTGCTATTTGTGGCCATTTAAGGGTTTGAAAAATGTAACAAGTAATTTAAAGCACCTATCTGTGGTATATAAATGTGCACCTCTGTGAAAAAACCTGCCTTTGTGGTTTGCTATCAGGTAAGGTTCAATCCAGCCTGCTCAGCTACAGAGACTAGCTAGAATATTAAAATTTCGCCTGAAGCAAGTTTAGATATTAATCTTTCTAGAGAGTGAATAAGAAAGGTGCAGACCAGACTGCACATCTGCGCAGGCTGGTCTGCCCCTTTGTTGTTCACATGTACTAAGAACAGGTTTTCTTCAGACAAGGGCCAAATGATAAATGCATTATTTATAGCAAAATCTGAGCAACTTTCCTTTGACTTTCATTATGCATAACAAATATTTACAGTCATGGGACTTGATCACTCACCACTTTGTGATGTAGCAGTTTAAATCAATGTTTTTCCATGTGTTATTTTGCAAAAATTGTTGTTGCAGAACTATAGAAGCTACAGTCAAGAAAAAAGTAACAAATAAAAGCAAATTGATCTACATAACAAATTATCTATTGTAGTTTTCTGGAATCTGATGTTTACTTGTCAAAACAACTTAAATTGTCATTTTTCTGTGACGTTATCCATAGCTTAAAAGAGAATTATAATATTTTAAAATTTACATTCATTTCATTCTAATTGAAAAACAAAATGTGATTTTTTACATATTATATTGTACACTGCTATTTTATATTTGCTGTTTTATGAAGTTGCACCCATTGACTTTGTTATGGTAATTTTTACCATTTATTAAAAATAAACTGTTTTAAATGGTGACTTCACAAAGTGGCAAATAATTATGTACAATGACTGTATGTGAACACAATAAGCCAACCAAAATGCAATTATATAGCTTAATTTTTAGGATAAATAAAGGTGTGTGTTTCTTAATTAAACAAAGTAACTGTTTCCTAAAAGATTGTCCCTTTAAATGTTATCTAATATCATGCATGTACACCAAATAAGAAGCAGTCTGATCTGGCTCCAAGGTTATACAAAGAAATTTAAGCTGCTCATAGCAATTAAATGCTGAAAAATAGGTTTTTCTTGCTTTATAACTCTCAAATGTTATATTTATCCTCAACTATTGTTGGCATTTTAACATTTATGAGCAGGATAGATTTCATACTCAACTGAGTTGAGCATGAAACAGTTTTTATAATTTTGAGGCCAGGGTTCTAATTGTTTGCTTCCATGCTTTAAAGTAGTCTAGAATGTATTAATATATATGAAGAGGACATTATAAGCAGACAATTTCCACACCCCCCCCCAAAAAAAACCCAAAACAATTTGGCATATAAGGGTTAAGTAATAACAATTTCAAGGTGAGCATATACCATATGAGCCACGTCATGAGATTTCCAACAATGGGGCATTTTGACAAGTGTAGACGCTGACGAGCCTGTGCAGCCTCTTTTTAAGCTTAGAGACTTCAAATTAACTTCAGTCAGTAGCTTAACAGTCATAGGATATTCAAGCGATGAACAAAGGCTCTGATCAGACTGCGCATATGCGCAGGCTGATCTGAGGCTTTGCTGGTCGCACATACCACATTGTTGGAAATCTCATGCACTGGCTCATACATGCACCATATCTACAGTAATGGAAGTAATGTAATAAAAACAATCTATATGTAGAAAATATTAAAAACAATTAACTGGGACTATATCTATCTGAAAAATATGTAATATATAATTTTTCTGACCTTACCTCAGATAATAATCATAAATGATAACTGAGTGATTAGATTGTATAGCCAATAAACCTCTTGTTAAAAGTGTGTGATTGAAAATTATTTTTCAGATTTCTCAACTAAAACATATGTTAAGCGATCAGTAGCTTAACACTCATAGAATATTCAAGTGATGACCAAAGGCTCTGATCAGACTGTGCGTATGCGCAGGCTGATCTGAGCCTTTGCTGGTTGCACATACCACATTGTTGGAAATCTCATGCACTGGCTCTATTTAGTTGAACAGTTTTTTTTCCAGCAACAATAACAAGAGTTTTGGCTGATAAAAAAAAGAAATGCCTTCTTCCAATCAACAGCACATTAATTCAGTAAAACCTGTCTTAAGCGGTCACTCAAAAATAGACAAAACAAAGATCTTAATTACAAATGGGTTGCTTAATGAAGGTCGAAAGTATTGCAGTATGCTCTTTTTGGAGCATTCTGCAATATTTTTGACCTGCATTAAGCGATAATTGGTCATGAAAACCAATTTTAGGTCTTTTTGAAAGTGGCCGTTTTACACAGGTTTTAGTCTGTAGCTCAAAAGCTACTTGCTTCTAACCAGTTTACATACACAAAATACTTTGAGGCGTGACAGTAACGGTAAATGCATTGAATGAATCGAAGGTCATTACTTAAAGGTCTTGGTAGATGTATTGATGCAGTCATGTTGACTATCTCAACATGTGCTCTGCTAAAAAATTCATTTCCACTATTTACAATTTCTTAAAAAAGAGACGTATTGCTAAAAGCCCTTATAGATGTATAATTTATAGATACATTATGTATTTACATTATGTATTTACATGCTATTCACATATTGTACACATATTTACAGTAAGAAATATTTACACCATTCTGCATATTTTACATCTATTTAATAACACATTCTTCAATACATGAAAAGCCTTTAAACTATTTGGAAATAGGGATCTTTCAGAAATAGTGAGGACCTAAAAAAATTTAGAAAACAGCAGACATAATAGGCCTACAAAATATTAACAACTTCAAGCTATACAGGTCATAATATGTCTTTAGATAATCTGGGGGAAAAATCAAAGATACATTTATAATCTGTCTTATTCAGCAATTTGATGCTGACTATCTTTGGAAAGTCAGCCTCGAAAATCCTGAAAGTTTCACTCATGTACTCAGTTCTTTATCCTTTTCCTACTGGTGACTATACTCAATGTTGATATCCATTTGTAGTGAAGGGCAGTCCAGGATTTCTGTAAAGGGGGTTCATATGTATAAAGATATGAGGGGTTGGCTTGGCTGATTTTATCTCATTTTTTCTTAAGTATCCCATGAAAATGAAATAATTTGGTCTCACTGAGACCAAATTATTTCATTTTCATAGGATATTCAAAGACACGGGACAGAGAGTGGGTTCTAGTGAACTCGCTGAGCCTTCTCTGGATCCCCCACCTTTTTTAGTATTTTCTCCATTATCTTTAGTATGATAAGTCCCTCCACACCAGTAAACAAAATACAAAAGGGTACAATGACTATTAAAACATATAGAATAAATAATAAATAGTTTAAAAAAAGACATAACTCCTATGGCACTATAATGCTTAAGACAGACAGATAGTCAGATAAAAAAAAATGCCACACATTATTTCTTACATCTGATATGAAATCACTGGCAGTTAAATTCATGCATAATGATATTTGGTTTTGGTTTGGCTTGATTCTTTAAAGTCCCATTGAACAGCTATGGTCATGTCGGGACGGTCAGTTCACCTAACCACACTTTTTTCCTGTGTAAGCTTGACTAAGCAGTTAACCAGTACTTCATGCACATACTTTCGTTTGTAACTGACAACAATCCTTCTTTAATTAGCAGAAGGGAGGAGAATGGCAGATGAAATTATTTCATGATCAATTTCCAAGAAAGTATAGGATCAGGCCATGATCAAACTCGCAACCCCTGGATCTGCAGTCAGACCTGTATCTGCAGCCAGACATGTTACCGACTGCGCTAAGCGGCCGAGACTTTGGTACTCTAGCCTCACTAGAAAGCTGCAAATGTATGTCTAATCCTTTCCATTCTGATGGATTATCCCATACATATTGATACAATAAGTATGGAATACTCCATTTTGTATTTTTCGGGGTTACCCGTCCACATT
The DNA here is from genome assembly GCA_964019695.1 of Loripinus fragilis. Classification (NCBI taxonomy): domain Eukaryota; kingdom Metazoa; phylum Mollusca; class Bivalvia; order Lucinida; family Lucinidae; genus Loripinus; species Loripinus fragilis. Next base: position 99,175,618 of record OZ026520.1, read on the forward strand.
TCTATAAAATGATTAATTCTTCTCTCCCTGAATATTATTTTCTTTTATCTTAGCAAAAAGTGCTGACCCAGATGAGATGCTGTCTTATGCAGCAATTCATCAGGGTCTTCACCGTTTGCCAAAGTTAAACTGTTTACTAGTATCCACCATGAAAAGAGTTAAAAAAAAAGATTTTAGTCATATGCTTTCAGTACAAAAATCTTACGATCTTGCTCATTTTAACCCTTGTCATGTCAAATACATTATCCCTGACTGTTTTCTAGCCAGCTCAGTTGACCGTAGGATTCAGTTATGACATCAATTCAGAGGCTGCATGGAAAACAGTGTAGATCCAGATCAGCTGGCTTCTTCAGAAGCCAGCTGATCTGGATCTACACTGTTTTGAATCCTAAACAGCTGGCTTCCCATCCTCAAAAGCAAGCTGATCTTGAGCTACTCTGTTTTCAAACAAGGATATATCCAGGTTCTGCAAGACAAGATATTTCTTTTTTTCCATAATGCATGTACAATTGCAGCCTGATAGGTGTACACAACACTATATGAACAATTTTTCAGTCATGTTGTGACGGGTCTTACAGGGTTGTAAAGGAAAGAGTAAATGACACTTCCTCAGCCTAGATAATAGGCAGTCAGATTTTTATTCTTATTTTTTAAAGAAAAAATAAATGTCTTCATCGCAATGACAATGTGTCAACAACATAATACCACATCTCAGTCATTTATTGTGGAATAGAGAGTGCAGTGGCTCAGATGGTAGAGCGTTAAACTGGTGATCCAAGGGTTGCTAGTTCGAGCCTCACGGCCGGGAGAGTCGCTATGTTGTGTTCTTGAGCAAGACTCTTTATCTGCAGCTTAGTACTGGTTCAACTCTAGAAGACCTGTCCTGACATGACTGAAAAAATTGTTGACTGGGATGTAAAGAATCAAACCTAAAATGAGTTTTCATGATTATATCAAAATGAAATGTCAAAAACATCCGGATTCCTGATAACATATTTAATTGTCATATCTATATTATGTATGAAAGATTAGCACTAATCTAAGATATGTGTTTACCTCTGGTAGATACCTGTGTACTACACTGATAAATCTATAGATAACTGACATGCTTTTAATGAATGTCTTTATACAAATATATCACAATCATTTGTTTTTCCTGATTTACCCTAAATATTCAGATAAAGCTTAGCAAGCTGTCTTCAGGAGCAGTCTGCTCAGGCTCCATATAATCATTGTCATTATGTTGCCATTTTGAAAAGGAACATAGTTGAACAATACTGTTTGTTGCAGTAGTCTCCCTTTGATGCATGTAAATATTCTAATGTCATGACCACTTAACTCTTAAAATGCCACTCACAACAAAAGTCATCTGCTTTTATCATCTTCTGAAATGTTTCAGAAGCCTTTTGGTCAAACAGTGTGGACCCAGATCAAACTGCTCCTGTAGGAGCAGTCTGTTCTGAGTCCACACTATTTGCCTCTACACTTACATTAGTCAATGATGTTAGCAAATATTATGAATATTTAGGGTAAACACAGAAATATGGCTTTAACTCTTCATATTTAACTTAACATTTTGTCGGTCCTGATCTGGGTCCAAACTGTTTGCAAAAGTTATTGGCAGACGACAAAAGTCTCCACTAGAAAGGAAAGAGTTGACGAATAATCAGCCCTAGATAAAAAAAAAACAGATTTTATTTTTTCAATGAAAATATATGGGGCAGCACACAATAATTTGGTACTTATCTCATCATGGAGCAGTGACGGCTCAGACGAGCTGGTGCATATGCACAGTCTCCCAAGAGCCTTTGATTCTCACATACACAAAGTATGGAAGTAGTGGCAAATTCAGACCAAAACTTAGACTTCTAGCCCCCACGGATATATCAGTATAGTTGTTTCAAGCCGGCTTTCAAACATACCGTAGATGTTCTAAAATTTTGAACACAAGTGGACAGCAAGAAAGGCCTAGACAAACAGTGCAGACCCAGATCAGACTGCTTCTGAAGAAGCAGTCTGATAAGTGTCTTCCCTGTTTGGTTTTCGGGCAAGCATGCTTGTTAATTCCAGCCTCGGTAACCCACATCTTATTTGCACAAGAAAGAGAAAAGTGTTCCAAACTTTAGAGCATTTACTGTATGCAAATAGTACCAAAATCTTGTGCACTGGCCCATTTGATGTGTGTATTCATTTTACCCTTTGTATCCTAATGGATTTATCCTTCTGGTTTGAGACAATAAACTTGGGATAGTCCATTGTATATATCTAGAGGTGTCAGGTTATAATTTTCAAAAAATATTGCATTTCTTTGTCTAAAGATCTTTTTTTACCTTTACAGTGTAGACTCTGGTGAAATGCAGCATAATGCTGCATTTCATCTGGATCTTCACTGTTTGCAAAAGTACTCATTTAGGGGTTTCCCAAATACAAATGGTTAAAATACCTTATGACACTACAAAGTAAGCATCACAACAAATAGTGATTTCATTTAGCAACAAGAAAAGCATTGCCATTTTTTCAACTGATAAAAGAACTTGCTATTTCTCTAGTTGCTCACCAAAATATCTCATTGAGACGCGATCAATGAACACAACAAAACATATTTTCATGCAAAGATTAGAAATATATCACAATTTTCAATAAACGAACAAAATGGCTTATGAGATACAATGTATTTTGGAATGGTTCCCTGTTGACTATGCCACTGAAGCTTCTCTCATCACTGTTACCCACCTGAAATAAAGGAACCATCATATGAACAATATTACAAGAAAACTGAAAACCATCTTACGAAAAATATTATGAGAAACCTATCATGGTGTATGCCCCAGATTAGACTTGAGCCAAGCTGCTCAGCGATTGACTATAGCACAAATCATTTAAGTTTATTACACTATATTGTATTCAGTCAGATTATACCAAGCTGATGTGCAGGATGATAAGCCCCTGTGCATATGCCATATATTAGTTTACCTATCATGGGGCTTAAATGGGCCGCACCGCGACAAAACCTGTCTTCCGGGTTTCCGACAAAGTGATATTCTAATTAGCCTGCTCAGCTAAAGAGACAAGCTAGAACATTGAAATTTCGCTTGTAGAATGTCTAGACATTATACTTTCCCTTCAGCCATCAAAGGCGCTGATCAGACTGCGCTTATGCGCAGGCTGGTCTGTGCCTTTGTTGCTCGCAAACCCCCGAAGACAGGTTTTCTTGCGTCGAGGCCCAAATAGAATACAGCAAAGCTTTGATAACCCAAACTATAATCATAGCAAAGAGAACTTTTTTAACAGTTTACCTGTCAATTGCACAAGTATTGTCTGCTCTTCCACCTGCTTACACACTTGTGGTGTATTAGGGAATGAGAATGAAATAAGCCAGTGTCAAGCAAAAGGTACAAGTTGGCATGTGCACCCATCAAAGACTCAGATCAGCCTGCGTATCCACTCAGTCTGATCAGAATCTTTGATGGGGGCTCTATGGGTAGCCTAGGGTCCTACGTTTCTTCAAACGGAAAACTAAGACTCTGATATGTGGATGCACAGACTTATTTGAATCTTCTCTTTTACACATGAAAACTTTCACTTTTACTTTATGCTGGATACCGGCCTAATATACTTTATACTTACTTTTCAGTAGCTGAAGCACTGTCAGTCCGGAACACAATTGGTGCCGTGTTACTGTGAGATAACTGGAACAGCAGACCTGGGTCTACACCTTCATAAAACTGTAATAAATCACAACATGGATAGGATTACAATTAGAGAGTACTTAACCCCTAACTCATAACACAATTGGTGCCGTGTTACTGTGAGATAACTGGAACAGCAGACCTGGGTCTACACCTTCATAAAACTGTAAACAGAACAGAAACAGAACATGTAGGATCACAAATACAGAGTACCTTACCCTTAACTCATTGCCTGCCAGTGACAACTTAAGACAATAGTTTGGATCCAGATCAGGCCTAACAATTTTTAAAATTTTGAAAAAGACAGCTGACAACAAAAAAAAGTTATGTTGTTATATTTGTGTTAAATGTCCCACCAACAGCTACGGTCATATGGAGATTGGGCCACAGCTTAAAGTCTCATCCAACAGACTAGTGAAGTCGGTGATTAAAAATAGTGAGTATGATCAGGAAAAAACCACAATCACAAACCGCAGACAACCCCGTGGCACTGCGAGGACCGTGGCACTGCGAGGAAGAGCCGCTCAACCATCGCGAGACACCAGGAAGACAAATTAAGCAAAGCAACCAGCTCTCTCTTCCCCATCAAGATGATTGCAATACTAGAATGGACATAAAGTAACGTTCAACAAAACCTAGAACAATTACAGACCCCCACAATGGGAGTAACAATAAACAAAAAGTCAACAACAACAGAACCACCGCCTTAGAACGGACAGCAACCTAAGCCACCGCGGGGCTTAAATGCATTTTACTGGTACCAAATCTTTGCCCTAGATTCTGCTGTTGTTGAAGTACAAGAAACAAAATACCCAAATAAATATTTTTTAGAAATGTTGAATACCAAATTAACATTTGCAATACCCAAATGAATGAAAAAGGAGTGGGTAACATACCCAATTGTTCAAAAAAAAAAATTAAAGTACTGGTGTCTTGTTCAAGGACACAACACAGTGCCTCAGGTGAGACTCAAACCAGCAACTCCTTGATCTTAAGTTGAGCACTCTCCCATTGAGTCACTGCACTCAATTATTTGTGTAAACAACATTTAAAGTACCCAGTGTGTGCTTATAGGAGTATGTACAGATATATGGTTGAATACAGATTTTTATACAAGTATATTTACCTCTGTGAATCTTACAACCTCATAACCCAGCAAAACTGTACTTTCCATAGCTGCCTGATCCTGAAAAATAAGACAAAACTGTAAGGTAAGTTTATATTTTGGATTTCAGATTTTTTATTTTATGTGAGTTGCTGTTTTATAATACTTAACCCTTTTAAGACCAATGGAATTTTCCATAAAGCTAAATACAATAAAGTCAAGATGGTCCATTGTATATATTTAGGTTATAACTTCCCCCCAAAAAATATTGTATTGCTTTCTCTGAAAATTGATTTGGTTTTATAATAATTAGCAAGCAGAGCAGACCCTGGTGAAATGCCACATAATGTGGCATTTCATCAGGAGTCTTCACTGTTTGTCAAATTTAAGTACCCATTTAAGGGGGTTTCTGGTCATCAAAGGGTTAACAGGCCTCTAGTAAGAGTGTGCAGTTAAAAATTAATTTTCTTATTACTCAACCAATACATATGTTATGGGTTCAGTAAAACCGGTCTTAAGCAGCCACTCAAAAAAAAGACCAAAAATTGTTTTTCGAGACCGATTATCCCTTAATACAAGTCAAAAGTATTGCAGAATGCTTCAAGAGAGCATTCTGCAATACTTTCGACCTTCATTAAGCTACCACTTTGTTTTGTCTATTTTTGAGTGGCCGCTTAAGACAGGTTTCACTGTACTTCATAGTCTCAATGAGACAGTTCTTTTGAGTACCTAAAACAAATGTTTAGACTGATGGATAAGAAAATAGTTTTAATTTTATGCTCAAGCATTTTGTTTGGACCTATGTGCCAAGTGTGATCCGTTATAAATTAAGGCTCAAAAATTTTGCTTAACCGGACCTGTGATCTGTGATACCTTTCACCTCATGACAAATGTTTAAGCAGGAAAATAAGAAAAAATATCACAATTTTTTATTGGAAAAAAACCATCTCATTTTGGGCATAGTTTGAAAACTTAAGAAAACCTTGGTCAACCTAGGAAACCTTAATGTTAACCCATTGATAACTGGAGAAAATGGGTATAGATAGTGAGCTTATAAGGTCTTATATTGTAAAATTTTGAGCCAGTGCATAAGATTTCTAACAATGTGGTATGTACGACCAGCAAAGTCTCAGATCAGTCTGCGCATACGCGCAGTCTGATCAGAGCCTCTGCTAGTCTCTTTAATGTTCTATGAATATTAAGCTACTGTCTGATCATCATTAGGAGTTTCTAGGCTTAAAAGAAGGCTGCAGAGGCTCGTCAGAGTCTACACTTGTCAATATGTCAAATTGTTGGAAATCTCATGCCATGGCTCAATTTGTATTCTGATAAAAGAAAGTCATAAGAAAATGGAATGATTGTAACATTGTTAAATTGCGTGTTACCTGAGTAGCCTTGAACTGATAGAGCACTTTGTCTTTTAACACAAACCACATTTTCTTCCATTTCTTTGCTTTATGTAATTTCTGAAGATACCCACTCATTGAGGCCCCCTGGTCATTAGCTGTTACCTAGACAACAGAACAAAACAAGAATATGTACAGTTTGTTTGTTTGTTTGATGCTTAGTGTCCCAACAGCTATGGTCATGTTGGGACGGTCAGTTCACCTAACCAAATTTTTTCCCGGGCAAGCTTGACAAAGGGGTTAACCAGTACTTTGTACACATACTTTTGCTTGTAAATGACAACAACCCATCTGGAATCAGCGGAAAATATTTCATGATCAATATCCACGAAAGTATGGGACCGGGCTGGGATCAAACTCGCGACCTCTGGATCTGCAGTTAAATATGTAAAGAATCTCTACTAAGATATCATTTTCGAGGACTAAAATGCATCAAAGGAGTCTTCTCAGAAACATAAAAATAGCTCATGTTTTTAATCATCCAGTGCAAGCTTAAAATAGGAATTTCAATCCTTATATTTACATTCTTTATCAATTTACTGAATTTTTATCCACCCAACTCAATCAGTTATCCTTAAAAAATGAAATATTTCATTTTTAACGGAGGTGTTGGAACAACTAGGGAGCAAAACTTGTGAAATAACGAAGTGGCGACAGGTAAAGGACGTCAGGCAAACTTGGATAATTAAAGAAGGTTATTGGTTGACGTTGAAGTTACTCCACCTAGAGGTGCGTCTAGATCACATGACATCTCAATGTTTTGCATTGAGAAATGCAAGCAGCCAGAAATGTTGGTTTCATCTAAGGAGACTACACTGAGAATGTAAAAGTAATATTTTGGTACTTATCACATCCGCATTCATGGAAGGCTCAGATGAGCTTACACATAGGCACAGTCTCACCAGAGCCAGCACTTTTCACAATGTATGAATGTAGATGGTCATACCAAAATTGAGACCTCTAGCCCTGCTTGGTAATCAGCAATTGGGTATAAAGGCAGTGTTTGCACATTTGTGATAGGTACCAAAACCCATTTATTTTAACTCTTTGCCTGCTAGGAAACAACACATATGAGCCACACCATGCAAAAATGTGTCTTCCTGATTTCCGACCAGGTAAAATTCAAACCAGCCTATAAGCTACAGCATTGAAATTCTGGATTTAGCAAGACTGGTTATCCTGCTATCTAGACAGTGAAAAACAAAGGTGTTGATCAGACTACCAATATCATCTGTTGCTTCTAGTTGCTAATATCTAATTTCAGCATTCAGGCAAACAGTGTGGACCCTGATCAGATTGCTCCTAGATGAGAAGTCTGATTTGGGCCCTCACTGTTTCCTAGACCTTTTAAAGATGACACACAGCAGATGACATTTAGTTGTGATTAATAGCAGCAGAAGAGCTAAATTACTTTTCAAGCAACTTTAAACCCAGTCATAGTATACACAGCGACAAAAGTTAAGCACCACTTACTTCGTAGCTAAATTTTTCAGAGCAAGGTTATGTGATGTAAATAAACCTATAAATAAAGATAATTGCATCATATAGGGATAAGATAGTGAAACAATCATGCTATTTTGCAGAAGCATGAGAAAAGCATATAGGGCTCACTTTATTTTCATTGTAACTTTGTGTATGTGAATAAATGTTGAAAATGTTGTGTGAAAAAGGCACAAAATTTGTTTCTTCTTGGAAGATTTCAGGACGAAATAGAGAAGTTTTGATATGTTCCCAAAACTCCTGACTTTGTTACAAAATACAGATATAACATGTATTTTTTTAATTTTCATTTAGATATTTATGCAGAGTTTCTCAACAGATAAAGATTTTCCATGTTTCATTAAAATTTCTTCATAGTAGATTGAAAATTGTTTCAGCAAAAATATAGGTGGTGCTTAACTTTTGAGGCCATGTGTATATTTACCTCAGTTAAAACCTTTGGTCTGTGAACAACAAGTTTCTTGTCAGCCCTGCCACTCAATCGTATTTTACCAAACCTCTCAAACAGACCATTGATGCTTAGCCAGCTGTCATCTCCCTCCTTGGCCCCATCTTGATGATCTGTAGACCCTTCCTCCTCCTTCCCTTTATCTAACAATAGAAAAGTGTAAATGTGTAAGTGGTCCAGTGTATAATTAACGATACATGTATGGCTATTATTAGGAAAAGATACCAGTAGCAGCCTAATTTATCAATCCTTGTAGTTTACTCCGCCCCTTCCTGTGCTTCACAACCAATAGGTTTGCACAGAAATTTAAATTTTGGCCTACTTAATCAGATATTTTCTCAATATAAGTAATCACTCTAAGGAAAAGCCTCCATCTATAGGTGAGATTGCCAAACTAGAGGACCTGAAGGTCCTGAGGCGCTCACCTGATCTCCTTAATAATGTTAAAATAGGTCAAGGTCAACTGCAGCTTATAATGAAACAAATTTTGTTTAACCTTATATGGGGGTTGCAGCCATTTTTGTCAAGCAACCTAAACAATCTAATGAATAATCCACCAAACAGTCCAGTGATTTTTGAGAAAGAGATGTTTAGATAGGTGTGTGGTGGTCCAAATGAGTGGCTTGGATAAAAGGTCAAAGGTCAGCTTGACATTTGGTACTTAATATAAAACCAATGTCTAATTAGGTTTAACATTTCTCACGAGTATTATGATTTCGGCTTAAACATTTAAAGAAAAATGAACATTTTAAGATTTTCCCCATATAAATGCATAAGGAATCAAATTTGACCTTGCCATAAAGTAGGTCAAGGTCAACCTAGATTCATCATTTGGGCAAACCTGGTCCCCCAATGCTACATACCAAGTCCCAAGGTCAATGGCCATTTGGTTCCAGAGAAGAAGATATTTAAAGAGTTTTTACCTTATATGGGCATGGTGGCCATCTTAGTCATGTGACCATAACAATTTGTATAAATTTTGGCTAACCAATCATAAGAAGTTGTCTTATGAAATTTGATTTCAATTAGCCAAGTGGTTTCTAAGAAAACTATGTTTTAATATGTTGATGGGACTCCAATATGAGCCAACTTGGCTGAAAGGTAAAAGGTCAACCTTGACCTTTGAAACTTATTTATAGACACTAGATTGAACATATCAAGTGAGAAAAATGACTTTGGCTTCCACAGTATTCAAAAAATCAAGTTTATAAAAATATCCCATTTAAATGCATTAGGAAGCAAATTTGACCTTGACATTAAGTAGGTCAAGGTCACCTTGGGATCATCATTTGAACAGACTTGGTAGGCCCCACATCCCCAATGCTACATACCAAGTCTCAAGGTCACTGGACTTCTGGTTCTAGAGAAGAAGATTTTTAAAAGATATTTACCATATATGGGTGTGGCGGTCATCTTGGTCATGTGACCTAAATATTTTGTATACATTTTGGCTAATTTATCATAAGGAGTCTTCACATGAAATTTGAGTTCATTTGGGCCAATGGTTTGTGAGAAAACTATGTTTTATTATATTGATGAGACTCCATTATGAGCGACCTAAGCTGGAAGGTCAAAGGTCAACCTTGACCTTTGCAACTTATTTATAGCCATTGTCTCATAAGGTTAAACATATCAAGTGAGAATAATGAATAAGGCTTCCACAGTTTTCAAAAAAATCAACTTTTCAAAAAAATTCAATTTAAATGCATTAGAAAACAAAATTTGACCTTGACATTAAGTAGGTCAAGGTCAACCTAGGATCATTATTTGAACAAACTTGGTAGGCCCCACATCCCAAATGCTACATACCAAGTCCCAAGGTCAAACGCCTTCTGGTTCTGGAGAAGATTTTTAAAGGTTTTTTACCATATATGAGTGTGGCAGCCATCTTGGTCATGTGACCAGGACCATTTGAACAAACTTTTGTTCCCGTGTCCTAATGAGTCTCCATATGAAATTTGAGGTTCATTGGCCCAGTGGTTTCAGAGGAGAAGATGTTTGAAAATGTTGACAGACGGACGGACGACGGAGTGACTGGTATACTATTACCTCACCCATGAGCCTTCGGCTCAGGTGAGCTAAAAAGATGAGTTCATATAAGATAGTCAAAGGCCACTTAGACAGTGGCCTACTGTGGATTTCCAATAACTTGTTATTTGATATGCTGATATGGTTTCATATGGTCAATATAACACATGCTGCTGTTGCTTCCTGGGTGTAACAATATACACATGTTCTGTTTTTGTAAATATGAGCGCAGTGGCTCAGTGGTAGAGTGCTTGACTCGAGACCAAGGGTCGTGGGCTCGAGCCTCACCGTCGTCACTGCGTTGTGTCCTCGAGCAAGACTCATTTAAATATGTAATATCTATTAAGTAAAATCTTGAAGTAAATCCTTGAAGTGGTCAATGTGGCTTTTTTCAATGGGAGGGGAGGAGAATGCTTTAAGTAGGTCATAGATCATATATTACAATTATAAAGAATTTAAGTGGTTCACTCTCTACGCTCGTTCCCACTTAATTCCTTTATAATTGTAATGTATGATCTATAACATATACCTAAAAAAAAACTGCAACATCTTTTACAATATTGGATTTAGGTTCCTTTTTAAATAAATGTACAGCTTTATTTTTGAGATGAAATGGTCACTTTTTATATAAAACAGAAAATTAGAAGGAAAGAAAAATTACATTCTTTTAAAATGTGTTATTTTTATTGAGTATTGATGCTGTAATACACTTAAACATGAAAATATTGAAAGCTTGCAAGTCAACTTTTGGCTTTTACATTGAGTGAAAGTGCCGTAATGTAACATGAATAGGGTGATGTAGCAATTATATATACATAGTGTTAGTGTTAAATGTCCCATCAACAGCTAAGTTCATAGGGACACAGCTTAAAACCTCATCTGCTGGGGATAGATCCCACAACCCCTGGGGTTTATCCATTATACCACAGCGGGTCCTAATAATGACATCTTTTCCATCTAAGATTAGCATATGGCTATTCATTTTTCAGCAAAAAAACAAATTTAGCAAAATTATTTGTGACCTTGTTATTCTTAACTTCCATAATTTAAATGTAAATTCCATATTCAGCTAGAAATGATGTTTATGAAACATTTTGCCCCCAACCCTTTGCTTGTCAAGAAGGGTTCATAAGTTTTCATGCCCAAATTTACAAAGGACAATAACTTAAAAAAATAAAAATTACTTTTTTTTAAATTTTCACCAGGTAATCTACTCACCATCTTCTACCAACTGACCAAGTTTGAAGCTCATAGCTACAATAATTTTCGAGATATCTTGATGACAATTTGTCAATGACCAAATTTGCAAAGGAAAATAACTCGAAAAAATAAAATAACTTTTTCTTTTAAGTTTCACCAGGTTATCTACTCATTATTCTCTATCAGCTGACTAAGTTTGAAGCTACTTGCTGTTATAGTTTTTGAGATATCTTGACAAGTTTTCAATGCCAAAAATTTGCAGAGGGCAATAACTCCAAAAAAATAATTAAATGTTTTTTTTAATTTTCACCAGATTATCTACTCATTATCTACTATTACCTGACCAAGTTTGAAGCTCATAGATATTATAGTTTTTGAGATATCAAATTTTCTATGTCCAAATTTACAAAGGGCAATAACTTAAAAAAATAAAATTACTTTTTTTTTTAATTTTCACCAGGTAATCTACTCATCATCTACCAACTGACCATGTTTGAAGCTCCTAGCTACAATAATTTTCGAGATATCTTGATGACAATTTTTAAATTGACCAAATTTGCAAAGCAAAATAACTCGAAAAAAATAAAATAACTTTTTCTATTAATTTTCACCAGGTTATCTACTCATTATTCTCTATCAGCTGACTAAGTTTGAAGCTACTTGCTGTTATAGTTTTTGAGATATCTTGACTACAAGTTTTCAATACCAAAAAATTGCAAAGGGCAATAACTCCAAAAAAATAATATAATGTTTTTTTTTTAATTTCCACCAGATTATCTACTCATTATCTACTATTACCTGACCAAGTTTGAAGCTCATAGATATAATAATTTTTGAGATATCAAATTTTCTATGTCCAAATTTGCAAAGGGCAATAACTCCAAAAAAAAACAACTTTTTTTTTTAAATTTTGCCAAGTTATCTACTCACTGACCAAGTTTGAAGCTCATAGCTGTTATATTTTTTGAGATATCTTGATTAAAAAAAATTCACTATGACCCTTTAAAAGGGGCATAACTCCATAAAAGGGGATAATCCAGACTTAAAAAAAATATGTGTCAATGATTTTTTTGATGAGGAATCCATATATGAAATGTCAAAACTGTATCTTAATAAATTTTTTAACGGATGCACAGACGGACACAGACAAGCCAAAAGCAATATGCCTCTTCAACTTTTCCAAAGTTGGGGGCATAAAAAGCTAATTACCTTGAGAAAGTATTTTGAAGCACTCCTCACATACTCTCCCTTCCTTGTATTTGAGATATCTGAGCTGAGCTTTACAATCAGAACAGTTACCACACACAACCTGCAACACAGGAAACTCAATGAGCTCTTTGCATGCACGATAATATTTCATACTTTTGTTGTTGTCTTCTGACTTGAGCCGCTGCAAGTGATTTCCAACAATGTGGCATTTTGACATGTGTAGACTCAGATGAGCCTCTGCCGCCTTCTTTTAAGCTGAGACACTCCAAATGGTGTTCAGTCAGTAGCTTAACAATAATACAATACTCAAGCGACTAGCAAAGGCTCTTATCAGACTGCGTGTTTGCGCAGGCTGATCTGAGGCTTTGCTGGTAGCACATATCACATTGTTGGAAATCTCATGCACTGGCTCATTTCATACTTAAATTGTTGTCTGCTGACTTTTTTCAAAATTAACTTTTTTTCAAAAGTTCTTTAACAAACTCTATCAGAGTGCCAAACGGTTTGGATCAAGATCAGGACCAACAGAACTGGGTCCAAGCCATCCGCAAAGGTTATAAGCAGACGACACAAGTCACCACTAGCAAGCACAGAGTCAACCCTTTCATTACTAATGGAATATTCCATATGGTTGGATATAATCAAGCTCATTTTTTTGTTTTGTTGCTTTACGTCCCAAGTCAGCAGCTATGGTGATGGCGGGATGGTCAGTTCACCTGGCCACACTTTTTCCTGGGCAAGCTTGAACAAGCGGTTAACCAGTACTTCGTGCACATACTTTCGCTTGTAACTGACAACCCTTTTTGAATGATTCAGCAGAAGGGAGGAGAATGACTGTAGAAATTATTTCATGATCAATCTCCACGAAGTATGGGACCTGGCCAGGATCAAATTCGTGACCCCTGGATCTGCAGCCAGACACACATCTGTAGCCAGACACGTTACCAACTGCACTGCGCGGCCCGGTATATAATCAAGCTTACATTTGGATGGTCTATTATACATTATGAGGGGTCAAAGGTAACAATTCTGAAATTTCAATATATTTACATTTTTTAATTCTTAAAATAGTACAGACCCTGACAAGATCATGGGTAGTGAGGAACTTTGTGATATACAAGTTTTACAAAAAAAAAAAGGTAATTTGTTTCTTAGACTACTAGCCCTTATCCAGCCTATAATTTTTTTGTCTTGAAAATGTTGTCTGCTTTTTAGGTCTGCTGCATACATTCAATTGAACTTCAGACTACTTTTGATCATGGAAGCAAACACTATGAACTCTGATTAGACTTCTCCTATGATCAGACTGCTCCTTAGGAGCAGTCAGGCCCCAAAGTTAGAAAACTTTCTTCGTTCTCAACCCAACTGAGCAAGAAATTTCAACTGCTCATAAAAACTAAAATACCGACAAATAAAGAAGTTTCTTGCTTTAAGTCTCCCAGATGTTGTATTTATCATGCTAATAAATGTTAAGATGCCAACAATTGTTGGTATTTTAGCATTTATGAGCAGGATAAAGGTATATATTGTTTTTGCAAAATAGGCTTTCAAAGTGTATAAGCAGAAAATGAGCAGACAACAATTGTAGTGAATGTAACAGCTAATGATCAGGGGGGGCCTCAATGAATGGTGCGAAAAGAGCTAGAACCATGGATTCATGGCCTTGTCACGACAACTCCTGTCTTCGGGGTTTCCGACAAAGCGAGACTCAAACCAGTCTCCTCAGCTACAGAGACTAGCTAGAATATTAAAATTTTTCTTGAAGCGACTTTAGATACGAAACTTTCAAATAAGCGAAAAACAAAGGCGCTGATCCGTCTGCGCGGATGCATCAGTCTGCGCGGATGCATCAGTCTGCGCGGATGGGCTGACTGGTCTGCACCTTTGTTGTTCGCAAACCCCTGAAGATAGGTTTTGTCACGACGAGGCCCATATGATGGTAAAAGTAAGAAAGAGGGCAAAGATCAGGAATGAATACAATCAAGCATGACACCTGACCCAGGATGCCAATGGGAAAGTGACAACTTCACAATTAGACATCACAAACGAGAGCCAAGAGGTCAGCCCTTTGACGCATAAATCATGAGGATACCTGATGAGCACACAAAATTTGATACCATTTTTTTTATAACAGTGTAGGCCGAGATCAGGCAGAGATAGGATAAAACAACCTACCCTTCCACATGCCCTGCAGTGGTGCCTTCTCCAAGTGACAGTGAACTCGCATGTACACAACATACACATTGTCACCCGGGAATCGGGGATCCAGATTGGTGGCTTGTGTCCAAGAACAAAATCTTTGTCTAATAACACCTGAAATGATCAAGTAAAGAACAAAACCGAAATACGTAAACAGTTCTGCCGTTGTAATTCTACACACGCTGATTTGTTTGTTTGTTTGTTTGTTTGTTTTATTTCATTTCAATTATGCACCAGTCATTTGTGACCACTGTACCCTACCTACTGGGAATAGCAGGACATGAATTTCGATTCCCACCAAAACAATGGTACTACTTGGCATATATTGATATGATCCACCGGGGACAAGGACCTTTACCAGGCATTTGGCATAAAATGTTGCATGCAGTGCAGAGCATATAACAGGGCTTTAAAGAGTGAAGCCAATATCCAGCTATTTCCTGGCCCTATGGGGCCGTAGTTGCAAATGACTGGTGCATAAGTACTTTTTAAGGCCTGAATTAGAGTGATTTCATGTACATTTCACAGTCTTAGACGTCTATTTAATGTACTTTTTCAGGCATACTCTATTTTCAAAGAATTATTTTTTCAAGTAATTTGCAAGCCTAGGCAAGAGAGCCTAGCTGTGTGAAGAGAGATTATAATGTATTGGTTGGTTGGTTTTGTTGCTTTACGTCCCAAGTCAACAGCTATGGTCATTGCGGGACGGTCAGTTCACCTAACCACACTTTTTCCTGGGCAGGCTTGAACAAGCGGTTAACCAGTAATTTGTGCACATACTTTCGCTTGTAACTGACAACAACCCTTCTTGAATGAATCAGCGGAAGGAAGGAGAATGACCGTAGAAATTATTTCATGATCAATCTCCACGAAAGTATGGGACCGGACCGGGATCGAACTCGCGACCCCTGGATCTGCAGTCAGACACGCATCTGTAGCCAGACACGTTACCGACTGCGCTACGCGGCCCGGTCAATTGTGGTTAACAGTATTACAGTGCTTCAAGAATTCTAAATGGTTCTAAACTATATTTAACAAGTGTCTCACACCTTAAATTATACAAGAATAGGCAGAAAGATTGTTTGAGAGTGTGTAACATGCCCTAAGATATAGATACTATGTGCCTTTTTGGGCACAACAGTTTGAGCCATAAGTATGTAATATACCTTAAATTGCAATGCATGTATAACTTTTAAAAAAAAATCTTTATCCTCTTTAGAAAAGAGTGTAGATCTGGATCAGCAGCTTTCCGATGAAGCCTAGTGATCACGATCTACGTTTTTTCATCCACAAAGAATCCATAGAGTTAAACTATGATAACTTCTTTATGTTTGGAATTAACATGGATAAATACAAATGGTTTTATGCTAATCAACGGGCCCGTCATGAGCAGAATAATCAACACAATGAGATTTAGTAAACAAGCCTAAAATGTAAATATAATGAAACTGATATAAAAGTTGAGTCTGGGAAAGATGATGCAATTTTGAAGCTGTCAAAGCTGTGGTCAGAGAACAGAATGATCAGGCCTTCAGTTATGAGTGTGTAACAGTAAAATATGTTTCTTATTTCTCAACCAAAACATATGTTATGGGTACTCAAAAGAACCTCTCAATGAGATGGTTCTTTTGAGTACCCAAAACATATACTAAAACTTATGGGTAAGAAAATATTTATAATTGTAGCGTAACAGAAAAATAATTTTCTTATTTCTCAACCAAAACATATGTTGTGGGTACTCAAAAGAACCGTCTTAATGAGATGGTTCTTTTGAGTACCCAAAACATATGCTAAAAATCATGGGTAAGAAAATATTTACAATTGTACCCTGAAAATGTTTGTTTATCTGTTTATCTAAATCTGTGATGAATGACAAAATGGAACTAATGCTAAGGATATGATGAATGCACAAGCACTATGCTAAAAGAAAATGAAGCATGCATGCTAAAATGCTAATATAAGAAAAAAGAAAACAATAATAAAAACTACATTGTTAACTTAATATATAAGAACAAAATACTTAGACACAAAACTTTTCCTTTGTTTACCCTTTTCCTGCCATTCGCGGATATTGTCATCTACTTGCTCATCTGATCAATAATTTGTTAGCCTTTATTGCAAACATATGAATCCAGATCAGACTGCACCCTAAGGAGCAGCCTGATAAGGGGTTATTGTTTGTTGCCATGATAAAAGTGCATTTGTACAAAAGCAGAAGAAATAACAAACAAACATCATTTTCTGGACAAAAAATATTGGCAAGAATATAGTTAGACCTAAGGTTGCTCGATAGAAAGTCTGGCTAAAGCTAAAATTACATATGCATGTTCTGTTGACGCCGAACATAGATGGACCTGGAGTTCGTGAGATTTTGGTAGTTTTCAAATATGTTTAGTCACTGTTCAAACATGCTTAGGCCAGAATTTTTTTATTAGTTGATTTATGGGATTCTTTTTTCAGATTTAGGGTCGTGGGATGTACAAAAAAAGCTCTCCAGAACAAAAAGTAAAACTAGTAAGGTAAACCAACAGTCTGTATTAAATTTTAAATATTTCATCATTTTCCTAAAAATCTGGATAGGACAATCAATTTTAACAGTGTCATTCTCAAAATTACACAGACAGAACCTCAAAAGTATAATATTTTTTCAACAAAACAAATAATAGTTAGAGTCAGCGGATAAAATACAAAAATAATCTTAGAATATTTTTTTTATACTTTCGGGAAGAGGGTTCCTTAATCAACTAATAAAAAAAATCCTTGACTTACACAGCTATCTAGTGTGACTCAAGGCCAAAATTTTTGGCTGCACCTTCTACATTCCATTCTTTAAGTATGCAAGCAGCCAAGGCTCTGGTGAGACTGAGTAGATGTGCAGGATCAGTCTGAGCTTTCACTGCTCACATATAAAATAAGTACTAAATTCTCATGACCAAGCTCAAACAGTTTGTGCGTCTGATTACCATCATGACTCTAAAAAAAAAAAAATGGGATAGAGAAAATCTGTCTTCTGGGTTTCTAAAGCGAGTCTCAAACCAGTCGCCTAAGCCACAGAGACTATAGCTAGAAAATTTATTTTTCCCTTGTAGCACGTTTAGATATACTTTCAAAAAGCGAATAACAAAGGTGCTGATCAGTCTGCGCAGAAGCACAGGCTGGTCTGCGTCTTTTTTGGTTTCGCAAACTCTGAAGACAGGTAGAAAATTTATCTTTCCCTTGTAGCACGTTTAGATATACTTTCCAAAAGCGAATAACAAAGGTGCTGATCAATCTGCGCAGAAGCACAGGCTGGTCTGCGTCTTTTTTGGTTTCGCAAACTCTGAAGACAGGTGGAAAATTTATCTTTCCCTTGTAGCACGTTTAGATATACTTTCCAAAAGCGAATAACAAAGGTGCTGATCAATCTGCGCAGAAGCACAGGCTGGTCTGCGTCTTTTTTTGTTTCGCAAACTCTGAAGACAGGTTTTATCACGTTGAGGCCCATACACAATAGTATTTGAGGTTTAAGGCCTGTCTAGAATATTTCAGTCATGTTGGGATCTACCAGAGAGAAGGTGATAGAAACATGAGAAGAGAAGTAAAAAAAGAATTTAAATCAACTGACCCTCCCATGCCTACTATCATTGATAATTGGCTCCAATCTCAACAGCCCCTTGTCCTTTTCCTAGCCAAATTTGGTAGCTTTCTAATGACCAAACCATTTCCCACCACATTGCAAGAAATTAACAAAGCATCTTGTTTTGTTTGTTTTATTTTATTTGATTCTTTACATCCCATCAACAATCTTTCAGTTATGTATGGACGGGTCTTCCTGTGTTGAACCAGAACTAAGCTAGGATTAATGTGTCTTGCTCAAGGACACAAGGCAGTATGGCCAGTGAGGCTCGAACCCGCTGCCCCTCGGTTTCGAGTCAAGAACTCTACCACTGAGCCACTGCGCTCCCACATTGCATCTTGTACCAACCTAGCTACATGTACCATCATTTCAATTCATTTAGATCTGAGTGAAATACAGAGTCTTAGGTCAAAAGACTCTGACACTGAATTCTATTTCAACACTGGTGTTATATTTTTTTATATTTTTATTCTATGTACAAGGTATTCCCATAAAATCTATTCAAGCTAGTGCTCCCAAAAAATGCCTTAACTGATAAATACTTTTATACATAACCATAAATTAATATTCTGAACTCAAGTCAGAAACATATAATATAATTGAGCTGTGACATGTGATTTCGAACAATGTGGCATTTTGTCATGTGTAGACTCGGACGATTCTGTGCAGCCTCCTTTTCAGCTTAGAAACTCCAAATAATGTTCCGTCAGTAGCTTAACACTCATAGAATATTCAAGCGACTAACAAAGGCTCTGATCAGACTGAACATATGCGCAGGCTGATCTGAGGCTTTGCTGGTCACACATACCACATTGTTGGAAATCCCGGGTCGCTACTCATATTATATTGTTTTTGACCTGATAAGTGCAAATGCACTTCTAAGTACACACAGAGTAATGTACCAAGCATTTGAATTTCTGAATTCCAGCCAATTGTAAGAAGATATGTATTCATCAGTAATCTTATTCTACTGAATATATAAGTATGCTAAATTGTTAATTTGCCATTAGGGACAGTAAATGTTGTAAAATTTTGAACACTTTCATTTTTCTGTTCTCCAATAAAAAAAAGTAATCAGAGCTGGAATTCACAAATTGCTTGTCAGAATATCAAACAGGGAAGACCCTGATCAGACTGCTTCTTCAGAAGCACACTGATCTGGGTATGCGCTGTTTGTCTAAGCCTTTTATTCAGGCAACTAGTGTTGTGTTTGAAATTTTAGAACATTTATCGTATCTAAAATCCTATGACAGCATTTCAAATAGCAGACACTAATCAGACTCCTCTTAACAGGCAGTTTGATCTGAGTCTGGACTACATGCTCAGTCCTATCTGTCTGATTATGAAAGCTTTGCATACTGAAGAACCCTAAAGTTTAAACAGATCCTATGACAAACAGTGAAGACCCAGATCAAATGCTACTGTAACAATAACTTAATGCAGCATTTCACCAATGTCTGCACTGTTTGATAAGAAAAATTTGATCTCCAGAGGCCTCAAATACATCTTAATTTAGAATTTCTAACCCGTGACCTCTAGGTGTGTATAATGAAACATCCCAGGCAAATTGTATCACAACCAGAAGGCTGAATTCATTTACATACAAACAGTTAAGTGTAAATGTATATAACATTCTTTTATAAAGAATGTTGGTAATCTATGTTGTTACTGTTTATTTAGAGTCTTGTATAGATATACGGTAAATGTTCTAAAATTTCGAACACTTTTCTCTTTCTGTTTTCAAATAAAATGTTGGATTTCATGGCTGGAATTCACAATATGCTTGTCAGAATAGCAAACAGGGAAGACCCTGATCAGACTGCTTCTTCAGAAGCAATCTGATCAGGGTCTGCACTGCTTGTCTAGGCCTTTTGGCTGTTAGCTAGTGTTTGAAATTTTAGAACATTTACCGTACTACAGTATTAAGATAAGCACACCGCACACCCACCGCAACCCACTGCAACCAACTCACCTCCAGATCCTATAAAACATGCAAATAAAGGAGGAAAATAATAATGTATTAATACATTCATACACACAAACAAAAACAAAGAAAATAAAGCAAACATTAGCACATTCATATATTAAAAGAACAAAACATACTGGCAGCCATTTAAACCCAGGCCTCTAGATAAAAATACATCATCAAAAATTAATTTTCTTATTTCTCAATCAAACTGTATGTTGTGGGTATTCAATAGAACCGTCTCTATGAGACGGTTCTTTTGAGCACCAAAAACATATGTTAAAATTGGTGGGTAAGAAAATATTCATAATTTTCGATCAACATTTTTGTGTCTCGAGACCTATGAAACCTGAGCAATAACTAAACATAATGAGAGAACAGCCATTGTGATGCTGGGAGCATTCAGTTAGATCATAACATATTTTACCTAATAATCACACTGTGGATGTACTATTTCAAAATTCTATATATTCTCTTTTTTAAAAAAGTGTAGCTCCAGATCAGCTGGCTTCATCAGAAGCCAGCTGAGCGGTAGCTACTCTTTTTTCATCCCCTACTCACAATGGATGCATATTAGTTACGAGATTACACACTAGATTGACTGAAAACTTGAAGTTTGTAATTGATAAAGTACCAAGTGTTTCTTATAGAGCATGAACGTTTATTAGGTCCAATAAAGTGTTTATTGAGAAAGTGATTTGTTTAAGAAATATCGCCTCCTCTCGGCACCACTAAGGCCTGTTTTCTTAGAACTCAAAGCATAATTAGTACATGTATATCACATTAGAAGCATAAAATGTGGTTGTTATTCTTATGACATGGCCAAAACATGTGGTGTGGATACTCAAATAGTCATCGCTGTGAGATGGTGCTTTTGAGTACCCCATCTTATGATTTCTATTGGGATATAGACAAACAATCATAAAATAATTTTATGCTCTCTTGCCTGTGTAGTAATTTCAAGCTAAGCATTTTAAAACTTTTTGCATGCTTCAGAATATTTTCAAAAAAATTTGGCATAGGTTGTTTTCCCCAAATTTACTTTTTCTAAATGCCACCATAGTGTCAAACAGTTTGAATTTAAATCAGACACAACATTTTGTTGGCCCTGATCTGGATCAAAACTGTTTGTAAAGGATATCAGCAAATGACACAAGCAAACAAAGAATCAAAAATAATCAAACCAACAAAATTAATGTTAATTAGCGAAAGCATATCTGATTATTCTTTAAGCTTTAAAACAGTCATCTAATGTATTTCTAGATATGCATTGCTGTTTTAACCCCCCCCCCCCCTAAAAAAAAGATCACCTTTTTCTTTAACCCTTTTCCCACCAGTTTTGACTTTAACCATCTGCTTCTCTCATATGCTCATGTTCTTAGGCTATATTGCAAACAATATGGACCCGGATCAGACTGCTCCCAAGAGAGCAGTCTGATCAGGGTTCATAGTGTTTGCTTCCATGATAAAATCTAGTCTGAAGTGAACATGAATACAGTAGAACTTCAATGGCTCGAACTCTGATGACTCATTCACCATGGCTGGCTAGAACTATCATCATGGTCCCAACAGGTCATTTTATGCATAATTCACCCTGGATGGCTGGAACTACCCTTGACTAGAACTAATTTTCATGGTCCCAGGCCTGTTCGAGCCATTGAAGTTCTACTGCATATGCAGCAAATGTAAAAAGCAGACAACCTTTTTAGGACAATATAATATTGGCGGGATAAGGGTTACCTTAGGAACCATTGAGTATATTTACTGCATGGCATTTAGGAACCTTGTATTCTTTCTTATCAAATTGAATAATAACATCTACGCTAGACCTAAACTAATGCACTAAGATTGATTCAAACTCTTTTGATAAGGTCAATCTGACCTTAATAGCATATACCATAGGGGCTGATATAAATAGCATGCATGTGCATAATAAAACTAATATACTCATTCAAGCAAGATCAACCAATAATAAGATACTGTTTTGCTATATTTTATGGAACTACCCTGAATATGCTCCCTCTAGATATGGGAGCAAATTCTTTCCTTTAGGAGTAGCAATGTTTTTGATATGGGTTACAAATTCAAACTATGCTCTTATATAGGATTTAAGTGCCACATACACCAGCTAATAACAATTTCATTTTGAAAAAAATATGATAGAGGATCTTACATAAATGCTCATGTTTTATTGAATTTATTAAAAGAGTTGGGGAAAAGTGATAAAATGCGAGACTTACCAAGCTTTTTATTACTTTTTCGCAACAAGTTGAATAAATTCAATAATACAGGAGCACAAATGTTAGATTCTATTTATCACATGACATAAACATTAATTAAAAATCACATTTTTGGCGTGAAAACGTCAAGATTTTGCCATCTTTTACGCAGCGTTATAATGGACGTCATAAAGTTTCCCGAAAATCTGTATTCCACTAGTGGTTTATCGATTTTATTGCTCAGCGCTATATCACTTTCAGACGCGACGTCATATGATAAATGATTTTTAAAATATCTGAAATGCATCACTAGTCATAAAGAAACTTGTGAAAATTATACATGAAAAACTTGACTCCCTTGGAATGATAGTGTACTACGCAGGGATGTAACTACAGTAAAACCCGTCTTAAGCAGCCACTCAAAAAAAAGACAAAACAAAGGCTTTAAAGCCATGTGGTAGCTTTATGCAGGTCAGAAGTATTGAAGAATGCTCTACAGGAGCATTCTACAATACTTTTGACCTACATTGAGCGATTATCAGTCTTGAAACCCAATTTTTATGCCTTCTTTTAAGTGGTTGCTTAAGACAGGTTTTACTGTATTCAGCTCATCTATGGGCTGTAGTGTCTTGGAAATCAGTAATTACTGAAAAATCCTGGCTAACAATTAATAATATGTGAGCCACACATATTAATCAGTGTTTCTTAGCGCAAGTCAATGCTGCTAGCTGCTAAAACTCATGCAAATTGGTATCCTACTTAATTCGCTTTAGGACTGGTTGCTTCCCCCTCAAACACTATTGGAAGGGGATAAATATCGGAGTCTTTAAGTTTTAGTACTTATTTCCGATCCACACTTAACATGATCAATATTAAAGCAAACAACTACATACAGTGGGATCATTTCAGAAAATTAAAACATGTAGCTGACATGCAGTGGAGTTAAAATGCAACATTTATTACACTGAAGATGATATGTTGTTAAACATATAATATTAACATGTACATACATACTACAATAAAACATTCCATTCCATCATGCAATATTTGAGCTACATTACAAAACCTGCCTTCTGGACTGATAAGTAGGATCTTATGTGAGCATGGGTGAAAGTTCAAAATTTCAAAAATCCTGAACTTTCGAAACTTGCTGTATGCCTACAAAGAGTTAACAATTTCAAATTTAAATGATCTATTGCCCAATGATGAACTGAAATAAATCAGAAAAGCTATTAAAATCTGTCTAATTCAGCATTTTGGGTCTGACTTTCTGTGGAAATCAGCCTCAAATCCTGAATTCAGGAATAATCCTGAAAACTTTCACCCATGTGTGAGTGCTCATGAAGTATTGAATTTATTAAAAGAGTTCAGGAAAAGTGATAAAATGCAAGTTTTGCCGGAGTACGTTATCATTTTTTCGAGACAAGTTTAATAATTTCAATAATAAGGGGCACTTATGTTATAATCTCTTTATCATAATGCATTAAAATGACTTTGAAATCACATTTGCGGTGTGAAAATGTTGAGATTTTGTCGTTTGTTTGATTTGATTCTCTACGTCCCATCAACAATCTTTCAGTTAAACAGGGACAGGTCTTCCTGGGTTGAACCAGTACTAAGCTAGGATAAATGTGTCTTGCTCAAGGACCACAACGCAGTGATGCCGGTGAGGCTCAAACCCGCTGCCCCTCGGTCTCAAGTCAAGCACTCTATCTCTGAGCCACTGGGCTCCCCTTTTGTCGTTATGTTTTGGACATCATTACACAATATTACTAAATATATAAACCATTAATGGTTTATTTATTTGAATACATGGTTTTATATCACTCCCAGTCACAATATTATAAATGTTTGATCTTTATTTGCTCTTACGACCCTAAAGGAAGGATTTGTAATGATGAAGCCCAGATGACAACAAGAGACGGTTCCAAGGTCATACAGAGGTCACACTACATAATCACCTGATATGTGTCCCAATATTCTGACTAAAAACGAAAAATAAAAAGACACCACTTAACGAAACATGAAACTAAATAAAATGTCACCATCATAATGAACTCTTCAAGGTAAAGGGTACATGCAAACTTGTGCAGTAAATGTTCAAAACAAAACAATAGATTAACCATTAAATAGATCCAGCTAAGCAAAAAGTTTAGCAAAAAATCGTAATTATTTTTTTTATCTGCTAGTTTAAACATATGCCTTGGGTGCTCAAAAGAAACGTCTCATTTGAGACATTTTTTTGAGTACCCAAAAAATATGGTTTGGTTGAGAATTAAGAAAATAAATTTTTAGTTATGCATAATATAAAATTGTACTTTATTCTGATTTGAAAGTATAAATCTATAATTGTGGTGCTCAAAAGAACCATTTCATTGAGACGGATCTTTTGAGTACTCACAACATATGGTTTGATTGAGGATTAAGGAAATTACTTTTTAGTCATGCAGTCTTATCTGGATGCCTACCATTAGATATTTTAACTACAAATAATGTGATAAGGGCAATAACTCTTGGTAAATCAATGGAATTTTTCATCTATTTTGATGCAATAAAGTTTAGATAGTCCATTATATATGGAACTCATCGTAAGTAAAACTGATTTTGCTTTATGATCCAGTGCAACTGGCCAGCTTGAGCATCTTTACAGTCCTATCAGCACCTTTATTATTCCCTCTCTGGATAGCATCAATCTTCTGTTGGAAATAACTGATTTTGAAAAAGATCTGTGAAGTTTGCAATGAAATTATAATTTTATTGGACTTTCAAAATTTACAGGAAGTTAATTAAATATTCATAAATATAACGGCTGCCATTGGATTAATATAACTCAGATTTAAGATAAATGAATTGCAATTACTTTCTTATTTTTTTATTGATCGAGTTAAGGCTTTAAGACCCAGTCAACAATATTTCGGTCATGTCTCAGAGAGAGGGAGAAAGAAAGAAGAATAGGATACACTAAAAGCCCCCACCTAAATTTGCATCAAGAGAAGCAAATTTAATCAAGCCAACAAGCCAAAAATGACAGGACTATCTCTCTTAAGTGCACCACCCAAACACTTACATTTCTATTTTTATGTCAGACTTTGATCAATTTTGCACAAAAATGCTTGCTCTTATATAAAACCTTGTACTTCATGTATATTTCTAAGAGTAATAATATTGCTGTCCCCTTAAAAAAAATCAGTTTTGCTAATTCACATTATCTGCAGCTAAAATCATTCAAGATGCCCATAAAAGATAACAACTATTAAATATGTTAATCAAAATAACGAACAAGCTATCATTTCATGATATATGACTGTATGTATCTGCAATATGCAACATGTAAAATGCCTAAAAATGTATAACCATGCTTAATAACTCTTTAAATCTGGATACTGGTAAACAGGTACATAAGCAAACAGTTAAGAACCGAAAGAAATGCGGCATTATGACGGCATTTCATCAGAGTCTGAACTATTTGCCAAGATAAAAACAATCCATAGAGACAGAAATATATAATTTTACAGAAATTTTGACCCACAACACTTAAAATACAAAATGGACAATTATTGTATCACTATGTATGGGATGATCCATCTAGCCACCATGACAAACCCTCCACAGAAATAAATGTAATTCTCAAAACTTTAAAAGTTCCTTTTTGCAAGAAACTAAATAATACTTGATTACTTGATTATTCATGCCAGCAGACGATTCACCTGAAACATCAAGAAAGATGTCTGCTGGATTAGTGATTGAAACATTAACGCTTTACCTACTAGTGTTGTCTGCTGATAACCTTTGCAAACAGTTTGGACCAAGATCAGACCCAACAAGTTGTCGGTCCGGATATGACTCTAAACTGTTTGACATTATGAAGGTGTTACTGAAAGAATTTTTCGCAAAAGTTGATTTTGAAAAAAATCAGCAGACGACAAAAAAGCATGCCAAATTACCTAGTAGGCATAGAGTTAATTGATAAATAATATTGATTGAAATTCTGCATTACCATTAACCAGGATTGAGGATTAAAAAACGCTGAAGCCCCTTATATCCCCTTGTAAAAACACCAGATCTGAACGAATCAGACCGAATTTGAAACACTTTAAAAGCAAAAATTGTGATAAAGAAAGCTAAAATTTGCCAAAAAGCTGAAGATTGCCATCCTGATAAACTAAAGCTTACACACCTGAGTCCCAGCTCGGACAGCTTCAAAGGTATTTCTCTTCATAGCATTTTCTTCAATGGCTGAGTTGAGAGCGTGGACCCAGTCATCTCGTTCCTCAAGCGTGGAACCGGCCACAGTGAAGGACCTCTGAACTGAGACTATACTGAACTCATTTTTGAAGTCATCTTGGCCGGATACAGAAACCTGCAAATAATAATATAGCAAAAACATCACTTTTTATTACCCAACATACTATATAAAGAGTAATCAAGCATTTTTGACTATTTCAACGAATTGTCGGTCGCTGCCAGTTTGATCTGTTTTCGATGAACTGTTTCCAGTAACCACACTTTTAACTGTTGACCAGTCAAGTGACACGCTGATCTCTGATGACGTCAAACTTACTATATGGCAGCTTCACATTGTAGGAGATTCCGATTGTTGCAAAACAGAAAATTTCACCTAATTTGTTCAATTTTGGTCTCAAAGTGTTCGGCTCATTCTAACTAAGAAAACAAATCCCCACACTTTTCACTTTTACCACAAAGATCAAAGTTATTGGGAGTTTAAAGTGGCCAAATCATATTTCATATCAGCCATTGCTAATACTTAATGTCTTCTGACGTAAATGAACTGTAAGCGCATCAGCATCGCACAGCTGATAAGTTATATTATTACCCTTTGTATATGCGCAGATCCAGAGAGGGGGACAGGGTGTCCGGACCCTACCCCCTGGAAATCTCAAAGCTATTGGGTTTCTTAGCAATACTGGTCCAGATGCCCTGTAAACTAAGCCAGCATTCAATTTTAGGCCATTATTGTCCCGCCAGTGAAAGCATTGGTTGAAATCAGAATGAGGCTCTGCTTTAAATAATGATTTACGGTTTTCCCAAAATAGATTTGCTAGGTAAAAAAATGGTGTTTGCCTCGAGGAATCACAATAAGTTAATTCCAATTTTATACTATCACAATTCAATGTTTTGTCTGTTCAAAAATCCATAGCGATTTTCAAGAGGCACATGTAAAATGATCTTGGTCTAGAGCATCATGTAAAGACTTTTTAAAAGCAAAGAAGTTTAATAGTCAAAGACACCATCACTGCTAAGTCTGCTTTCTTGCTTTTTTTAATTGATCGTCAATCACTTAGTGTAAACTGAAAATGTTTGAGATTAAAGTTAATTGATAGTTTTAGCTAGCTACTTTGAGTTTAACAATGCAAAAAAAAAAGTTTTAGGACGGGAAACTTAACTATCTGGGACTCAGTAAAATTTACATGGGACTCATTTTTTGTTGATGCCCTGGGTCCCAGGGACGCAATAGAAATCAAGCCTAAATCTAACACTGCGATTTCAATGGTATTTTGATCCTCACAATCTCTCCTAATCAACTAATAAAAAGGTTTCAGAGTTGAGTTGGACTCCTCTGACAAAACCTGGATCCAGGCATGTTTACATATATACAATAATTACCATTATCTTATGCCCTGGCCTATTTGCTAATTCATGGAATGGTTAAACTGGCTATAATCAGGCCTTCAGCAAAGAAATATTTTTCTTATTTACCAAGAAAAACAATTGTTGTGGGTACTAAAAAAAGCATCTCAATGAAACTGTTCTTTTGGGTGCTATTGTTCTTTTGAGCACACAAAACATATGTTAAAATAGATGGGTAAGAAAATATATACAATTTTACGCTCAAAATTTTTGTTTATCTAAACCTGTGCTATAAGTATACCATTCTTACCTTCATGCCAGCAAGAGGTAGGACATTGTTGAGTTTATATCCAGTAGCAACTGGGGTGGTGTATAATAGTACATCATTAAACTGAAAATAGATCAAAACATATAAAACAAATTTGAAACAAAAAGCTTCTTTAACTATATGTACCAGAAACAAGACAAATTCGACAAATTTATATCCCCTGACAAAGGGTCATTTGAGAGAACATGTAAATCACAAAACATAAATCCCATTTATCTAACCCTTAGTTCACCTTTAGTATCATTCAGATCATAACAAACGCCTGTCAAGTCTGTTTTAGTGCTTATTTTAATAAAAAGTATACTTACGTCTGCACAACTTCAATATCTGACCTTTAAAGCCAACCCCAGAGGTCAAGAGTGTGTGTAAATTCAAAGTGTTACTTTGCATGTAGGCCTACACTTCTTCCACTTTGATTTGATATGCAACATGACCACTTTAAGAAAAGAAAAAAAAACTTTTGACCCCACCCCAGGGGTCGTTGGTGTGTGTAATGACAGCATATTTGCTTTCATGGTGCTCTGTGCTCAATTCCCTTTAATTTGATATGCAACATGACTACTTTCAGAAAAAGATATGGTTTGATCTTTTGACCCCACCCCCTGGGTCAAGGGTGTGTCTGTGGGCAAAATATTTCTACCATGTTGCTGCCAGCGTCGTCAGCTTTAATTTGATATGCAACATGACTACTTTCAGAAAAATATATAGTTTGACCTTTTGATCCCACCCCCTGGGTCAAGGGTGTGTCTGTGGGCAAAATATTTGCTACCATGTTGCTGCCAGCATCGTCAGCTTTAATTTGATATGCAACATGACCATATTCTGAAAAAGTTTAATTTTGGCCTCGGCCCCACCCCCTAAGTCCACCCAACGGACTCGGACCCAGGCCTTCAAACTGAAATCCTGTTTGATATGTTTCATATCTATTGCTGCTCTGCCTGCATGCAAAATTTCAGCAAAAAATATTGACAATTGCCTTAGTGATTGCTTTTTGTTTGTTTGTTTGGGGCTTAACGGCGCATCAACCCTTGTGGGTCATTAGCGTCAGACGGTATTAAACTAAACATGATGTGGATGGAAAAAGTAAAAACTTGTAAGATAAAATAAAAGGAATGATGATGATGAGTTTGTATAATGATAATAAGTTGTAATACGATTGTTGACAGGAGAGACCACATACAATATCTGACAGTTTCAAAGAGCTATTCAGATAACAACTGAACAGAATACAACATTAAAGAATCTGTATTATGGTCTGATACAAATGTAAAAACAAGATATGATTTTTAAAAATAGCAATTAGATTTTGTTAAAAAGATTTATTTGTCTTAAAAATGTCATAATACTATCAATATGTATATCTTGAAATAACTCTTTCATGTTCTCAACATGGAAGCAATTATTTCTTACTTGTGCAAAATCGCCATACTCCAAAAGGAAGTGACGCACAGTGAATGGTGCATCGCAACCAATACATTGTTGATTCTCTTCACCTGATAGTAAGTATGAATGCATGACTCTTGTATGACCTAAACGGAGTCGAGCCAAAACAACTTCTTCTTTTCTAATGTTTCGAACAACTGATTGATGTTCACCAATAGTTGGTTTTATCTCAAGAAGTTTATTTCTAATGCTGTTATTCCATGAAGTTTTCCATTGATCCAAGATATTAATTTTATTGATAGACGGCTTAAAATTGGATAATGGAATTTTAAAAGAAGTTGGTTCTAATGAAAGCGATGTTTTTGCTTGCTTATCTATCATCTCATTCCCTTGGATACCTATATGACTAGGAATCCAACAGAGAACAATTTCTTTATTAGCTAAAAGCTCATGACATTGTTCTAAAAATTTCTGAATTTGTGCCTTAGTTATTGTGAAATTAAAATATTTGACCTTTGACCCCTTAGGTGGGGTCAAAAAGGGTGGGGTAAAACTTTGACACTGCCTTGCTTATCTACAGGCACTTGACAATCATGGTCTATAGTGAGAAGTTGCTAAATATAATAGCTTTGATGAAATGTGAAGATCATCACACAAAAAAGCTAATATAGGTTTGCCTTATATTTGTCTATACCAAAGGGCAATAACAAGTGTTAAGGGGTCGATTTTGACTAAACTTATAGGATATTGAGAGTTCATGGTACTTATTATTTGTACCAAGAATGAATCAAATCTGGCAAATAGGTACTGAGATATGGTTCAGGACAGACAAAAAGTGTAGACGGACGGATGTAATGGACGGACCGACAGATGCACGGATGACGCCAAAACTATATCCTTCGGACTTCATCGGGGGGATAATAGATTACTTAGACAGGAAAAAAATGTGTGTACAAAAAAGTCCTAGATCATGGACTATTTGTTTGCTTTCTTCATGGGTAAAACAGGGCACATGCTAGGGAAGCCTGGGAGAAGATGTCTCCTAATCCACTTTCCACTTCTCCCTCTTTTTAAAGTGAGGGAGAAATTTTTATGTTAAATTAGCTTATAATCTGCCGAATTCAGTATTTTGATGCTGCCTTTCAACTATCTGTGCATAAACAGCCTCAAATTCTGAATTTGAGGCTGTTTATGCACAGATAGTTGGAAGTTATTCTTGAATTCAGGAATAAATCCTGCAAAATTTCACCCATGTTTCTTTAACAGATTACTTATTGATAAATATGACGGATTTCTCCAGATCATCATCTGGAAGATTCAATTTAAGAAACTTAGGAACTCAATAATGCAGGCATTTCCCTTCATATTCCAATCTTAGACAATGTGCTTCTGAATAAGGAACTCAGGTCTAGCCAAAAAGTAAGGCTCTTGTCATTACCAAGAACAATTTTAAAGTTGAGCTTAATAAAAAAAAAATATTTCAAAATTAAGTAAAATCATGTCATTTACGTGCATTATAACACATGTATAAGTTCTGTAACTCTTGATATGCTTTCATAGTATAACTGTAACTGAAAATAAGCAATCACTTTCCTCAAGCTCTGTTTATTCACTTCTGTATTCTAACACACTATGTGACACATTCCTCTATGCACTGAAATGGGATACAGACAAAACTATTCAAGTTGTAATATGTATGGTGTTTATCTGTTTCATATTTTGTTTACTAAGTTTCTGTTGACCCAGATCCCAGATATTGGAGATACTGATGGTAAATAAGTTGTAAACAAGGTGTTTATTTGATTATAAGATTTTTCTAGAAGGATGACTAATCATCTAGAAAGTAAAAATGCATTGTCATGGAAGTTTCTGGAAAAGTCCAGAATTCACTAGAATTTTCTTTGCCATGCAAATAGAAGTTTCTGGAAATCAGTAGAATCACTGAGAAACCTATGGAAATTTCTAGAATAAATGAATATAGCATATGATATCATAGTTCTTTCCTTATTATTCTGGAGCTTTCTTAAAGGGTATATATAAGAGTAAATTTTCAAAAGGGCATCTTTAAAATAATTTCACCATGAAAAAGTCTAAACCTTTTGTGCTGGAATTCTATATAAGAATACTTAGTGTTTAACTTATTCATTCCGGATTACTTTGGATTATTCAGTTTTGGATTCACACATAGTGTTCATTTTGAATTAACTTCAAAATCTGGGCTTCAGAAACTGCTGAAAGACTTGTGTTGATAAACATTCTGAGGGACAGTTTGGACATACAAGGTATTGTAAATTAGACTTTCTTTGATTGTTTAACTATTTTCCATCGCTTCTTGTAAATGATAATTTTGTTTTTAACAAATTTTGTTAAATTGTAAAAGTGCTTTTTGCTGACTTTCCAAATAGCAAATTTTGGTTTCCTGAATTTGTTTCTAGTTATGCCTGGCACGTAACAAAGTAAATGCATCAAAAAGCAACAAAAGGAAAGAGACAAGATAATGTGGCTAGAAGAAGGCCGTAGAAGAGAGCTTAGCCACACAAATCTTTGTCAAGCCTAATAATGTGCAAATAGAAAAGATATCACTGACATTGCAATGAAATGTCCAAATTATGGACAAATTCCTATAGCCACAAATCAGTGTGTACAGACAGGCTGATGGACAAGCCAAAACAGCAACCAACTACAAGAAGTTGGGACATAAGGAAATGATCACTAGTTGTCCCCCTTTTCACCTGTTCAACATACCACTCACCACGAAATTGTCCCCCCTTTCACCTCTTCAACATATCACTCACCACAAAATTGTCCCCCCTTTCACCTCTTCAACATACCACTCACCATGAAATTGCCCCCCCCCCCCCCCTTTCACCTCTTCAGCATATCACTCACAACAAAATTGTCCCCCTTTTCACCTCTTCAACATACCACTCTCCAGGAAATTGTCCCCCCCTTTCACCTCTTCAACATTTCACTCACCAGGAAATTGTCCCCCCTTTCACCTCTTCAACATTTCACTCACCAGGAAATTGTCCCCCCTTTCACCTTTTCAACATACCACTCACCAAGAAAGTGTCCCCCTTTCACCTCTCCAACATACCACTCACCAGGAAATTGTCCCCCCTTTCACCTCTTCAACATACCGCTCACCAGGAAATTGTCCCCCCTTTCACCTCTTCAACATACCACTCACCAGGAAATTGTTCCCCCTTTCACCTCTTCAACATACCACTCACCACGAAATTGTCCCCCCTTTCACCTCTTCAACATATCACTCACCACAAAATTGTCCCCCCTTTCACC
The DNA here is from genome assembly GCA_964019695.1 of Loripinus fragilis. Taxonomy (NCBI): domain Eukaryota; kingdom Metazoa; phylum Mollusca; class Bivalvia; order Lucinida; family Lucinidae; genus Loripinus; species Loripinus fragilis. The sequence continues at coordinate 99,208,803 of OZ026520.1, forward strand.
TCTTCAACATATCACTCACTAAGAAATTGTCCCCCCTTTCACCTCTTCAACATATCACTCACCAGTAAATTGTCCCCCCTTTCACCTCTTCAACATATCATTCACCAAGAAATTGTCCCCCCTTTCACCTCTTAAACATATCACTCACCAGGAAGTTGTCCCCCCTTTCACCTCTTCAACATATCACTCACCATGAAATTGTCCCCCCTTTCACCACTTCGACATATCACTCACCATGAAATTGTCCCCCCTTTCACCTCTTCAACATATCACTCACCACAAAATTGTCCCCCCTTTCACCTCTTCAACATATCACTCACTAAGAAATTGTCCCCCCTTTCACCTCTTCAACATATCACTCACCAGTAAATTGTCCCCCCTTTCACCTCTTAAACATATCACTCACCAGGAAGTTGTCCCCCCTTTCACCTCTTCAACATATCACTCACCATGAAATTGTCCCCCCTTTCACCACTTCGACATATCACTCACCATGAAATTGTCCCCCCTTTCACCACTTCAACATATCACTCACCATGAAATTATCCCCCCTCTCACCTCTTCAACATATTACTCACCAGGAAGAAGAATCTTGGCTGCATTTCTTTCCGAGACAGTTTCATTAGCTCTCCCTCTTTCAGGAATATCTACAACAAAGCAAATAGCAATGTAAGAATGTATTTTCAATCAGAGTGGAAAACACTGTGGATTGCAGATGCAAAAGTACTAAAATCTCATGTGCTGGTTTGAAAAAGACTGTCAACACCTTATTCTACTGACTTTTTTCAGAAACCCTTTTGTATAATGCTCTTATGCTAGTATATACTATGTTGCTTTTGTTGCTTTTGTACGTGATTATGTATTTTACAAATAAAATATAAAATTTTGTTTTAAACAAAAACTTATTTTCATATATGACAAAACTATGTTTTACACAATTAATCATGGAGATTATCCGTATAAAAAAAACAATGTATATTACAGTGTGTTTAATTATTGCTATGGATATAAGTCCAGTTCTTGTCAAAATCTACACTATTGTCCACTGTCATAAATATGTCATAAATAAGAGACCTACCCTGCCTGGCTTGATGACTTCAAATTGACCAATCAGAGACCTCTGAATCTCCAACATCTTCTGTACATAATCCTATAAGGCATAAAAATATTCATGTACAACCTACTCCTAAAATGGTACTTTGAGAACAATTGTAAGGCTAGAATTTTTTTATTAGTTGACTTACAAACCCACCTAATGTAATTTTCCGGAAAGTTGAAAAAAAAATTCTAAAATTTTAATTTTATTTTATCCACCAACTCTAAATTGAAAAAAAAATAATTTATTTTTGAGGTTCTGTTCGTGTAATTTTGAGCGTGACACTGTTAAAAGTGATTGTCCTGTCCAGATTTTTCGGAAAATGATGAAATACAGTCAACCCTCTTTATAACGACCATGTTTGTTCCAAGCTATCTTTGACGTTAAAGTGAATTTGCTGTTATAAAGAAATGCCGACCAGTACCATGTTTCCACATCATAATCATTTGGTAAAAGAAAATAGTATACAAATGAATTTAAATGCTATTATTCCAAATGCATACATCAGTCAAATTTCATAATGCATCAAAATTCACAAAGCTTCCCTCTTATCAAATGTGACAGATACCTGTTCATGCAAAAGACCTTGTCCTTCTCACCAAATTGACTGACACATGGTAAAAATTCTGTTATAATGAATTTATTTTCAATAGAAAATGTATATCTGTTCCAAGAACTTACTGTCGCTGTCGTTAAGTGAATATTCTGTTATAAAGAGGAAATTTTAATGGAAACTGATCCGTTCCCTGCAAATTACTGTTGGATAGTGAATATTCTGTTATAAAGAGTGACGTTATAAAGAGTTTTGACTGTATTTAAAGATTTAATACATACTGTTGGTTTACCTTACTAGTTTTACTGTTTTTTTTCTAGAGGTCTTAAAAAAAAAAGCTCTGAAAATGACCAATCAACTGGTCATTTTCAGAGCTTTTTTTTTGTCCCCTCACCCCCCAAATCTGAAAAAAAAATCCGGTAAATCAACTAATAAAAATATTCTGGCCTAAGTAAACATCAAATGAAGCCTACTGTAATACAGGTATCATCTTGTCCAACATATCATGATACATTTTCATGGGTGAAAGTTCAAAATTTCCAAAATCCTTAATTTTTGAAAATCAAATCTTGAAACTTGCAGTATGCCTATAATATCAACAATTTCAAGTTTAAATGGTCAATTGTCTTTAGATAAACTGAAATTAAATCAAAGAAGCCATAAGAATCTGCCTAATTCAGGATTTTGAGGCTGACTTTCTGTGGAAAGTCAGCCTCAAAATCCCGAATTCAGGAATAATCCTGAAAACTTTCACCCATGCATTATCAGCCAATCTGAAACATAACACTGACATAAGTAAATGTTTCAGAATAAAATAACAGTTTTATTTAACTGAATATGAATAAAATGATCTTTTCAGATTTCTTAAGTTTTCCCCATCATTAATGTATCTAATTAATGACCATGAAATAGTTCTTTTGAGCACCTGAAAGGCATGTTTTTAAGAAATGAATTCAATTTTTGGAATGTTCATGGAATCATGAATACTTCGGGTCTCTTGCAAAGTAAGGCTTCATGTTAATTTTGCAACAGACCTGAAGTATTAATGATTCCCTTGAACAGACAAAAATTGAATTTATTGCTTATATTTACATTTAATATAAATATATAAAATAGAGAAATGATTTATAATTTAGGGGGAAAAACATTTTTGTATTTAAAATGTAATCCTGTTAACGGTTTTGTTTGAGTGTAAAATGGAAAAGTGGAACAGCTAGTGTGAACACGGACAGCCAATGGAGCAAACAAGAGGCTTGTTTTGCATGTGCGACTCAGGTACGGCTCACTGTCAATATAACCCCAGTGTCACTTCTGGCGAATGAATTCCATATTTGAAGCCTATTTCACTGGCAAGTGAACTTGGCAGCTGTCAATCAAATATATGTCATTCATGAGGCTATGAACAGTTGCAAAATCTAAAGATTCATTAAAGGCTTGCTTTGGAAATGTAAATATATAAACTGATGAATAACAAAATGATCACAATTCATGGGCAAAATATTTTCCTATCTCTCATAATTAAGCTGGTTTATGCTGATAAAGTGCATTTTAATTACCTACCCCATGTCTCATATTTTCATTTGCATGCTCAGCCACTTCACTGACAATAATTAAGGCAGCTGAAATAAAAGTATACATTATCAGAGACTGCTAGAGCTGGTATGAACCATAATGCAAGAAAACCAGTCTTCCAGGGTTCCAGACCATGTAAGGCTCAAACCTGCCTACTCAGCTACAGAGACTAGATAGAATCTTGAAGTTTTGCATGTAGAAAGTGTAGTTAATATACTTAACCCATACAAGCCTAGCGTCCTTTTTGTGGGACATTGACAAACAGTGTAAAATCAGATCAGACACCACCTAATGCGGCGTTTGATCAGGTTCTCCACTGTTTGCTTACAGAAGCTTCTTTTAAAATTAGAATAAAAATGAAAAATACCACCAAACTAGAATTGTTTTTCTACAAAAAAACAGATGTCTCCCCCCTTTTGATGTCAAAAGCGTGAGTCATTAAATACAATTTCAAACAGAAATATTAAATATAATTTCTAACGGAAATTCTAGTCATTTCATGCAGACAATCAGCTCGTATCTAGTAAAGATATCTGCCAATGTAGTTAACTATTGCACAATCATAACCTGGTATAAAATAGTCATAGATAATTGTTTTTGTGATGGACAAAGTTCAAAGGGAAATAACTCAAAGGGTATAAATGACAGAGTTACTATTCTTGCACTCTGCACGTCGACTCATGTTGGTTGATAATTGTATAAAGTTTTGTGATTATAGCTTAAGTGGTTTTCAAATTATAGAGCGGACACGGTTTTTGTGATGCACAAAGTTCCAAGGGCAATAACTCAAAAAGTATAAAAGGCAGAGTTACCATTCTTGCACTCTGCATGTCATCTCATGCTGATTGATATTTGTGTAAAGTTTCGTGAATATAGCTTAAGTAGTTTTCAAGTTATAGAGTGGACACGATTTTTATGATGCACAAAGTTCAAAGGGAAATAACTCATAAAGAATCAAAGGCAGAGTTACCATTCTTGCACTCTGCATATCATCTCATGCTGATTGATATTTGTATAAAGTTTCGTGAATATAGCTTAAGTGGTTTTCAAGTAAAAGAGCGGACATGATTTGTGACAGACAGACAGAGAGACAGACAGACGGACGCCCGGGGGGAAAACAATATGTCTCCCGACCCTGAAGGGGGGAGACATAACAACCCTAAAATTGGAAATGGACTTGTCCAATTGATAAGAATGGGAAAATACATTTGGCATAAATGGGCTAACGAATAACAAAGGTTCTCATCAGACTGCACATATGCACAGGTTGGTCTGCACCTTTGTTGTTCGCATACAACAAAAGTACGTTTTCTCACTTCAAGGCCTATATTTAAGTGCTGGAAATATCTAACTTGATATTCTTGACAAGTCTCTTATAGTCTATACTGAAGAAAGTAGATTAAGTGTGTGTAATTAACTAAATTTTGACGACTTTGTCATTTAAATTGTGTTTTCACAGATTGTGGCTCATGTATATTTCAATACAATTATAAGTTAAGTTTAACTTACTTTGCATGTCTTTCATTTCCGGTGAGTCTGCAGGTAGATGTTTCATGTAATCTGAAATATAACAACATTATTATTTGAGCTCGGCAAGTAAAATGGTACAGGTCAACCTTGCTATCTCAAAGTCCAAGGGAATGGCGAAAATACTTTTGAGTTATCCGAAGTTTGACAGAAGCAAAATGTGGACTGCAATAACGCCACAGCCTAATATAAACAATATTGCGGAATCATTTTGTTTTTTTAATTACTGTTAATGAATACAGAAATGGTGAAAACAGGATTCAGTTATCGAAATTTTATTTTTCAAGAGAATAAATAAAAAACAAGGCCAAGTTGTATTAAGTAAAGACTGGCGAAAATATCTCATCAAAGGACACCAATAAACAACATTAAGATTTGAATGGCACGGCTAATTTTCTGATGTTCAAATCAAGCACACCTGGGTTGTTATGCATTGTCATGGTCAATCAATGCAATTACACAAACAGCTGATCAATAAACATGCCTCCTCCACGCTATAACTAATTGGCGATTACCCGCAACAATGGATTATACTAGACTGAATTAAAGGCTATTGTTTGATGTATGAAGATTAATTACATTGTTTGACATTTATATTGTTTAATTTTTTGACCAACACAAAATTTACTTTGACACAAGTGGTGGAAAAGAAGCGGAAAACTAATTTTCTGGAATGAAAAACCACTTCGATATAACCGAGATTTCGTGATAACCAAGCTTGACATAAACATGTTTGAAATTCAAAGCAATATAGGGGGAATACTCTGGAATGCATGATCACTTCGACATATACCGTGTAATTGAGATAAGCAAGTTTGACATAGGGAGGCTGACCTGTATTTATTCCCTGAGCCTATTGGTAAAGTACCTTCAAAAAGCCTGCACAGGAACAGTGTGATAAAATTAATGAACTTCTGTAAATGTGTGAATGTTTGTTTAAAAGAATATCTTAAGCACACAGTTCACAAGTATTGTTGCAAACAAATCTCGACTATTTGAAGTGCCAGGACCACAGGAATTCTTTGGATTTATCGGTAGTTCGATTATCAAAATTTGTAGTTTTCTGATATGTTCAGATGCTTTCATTCAACATTGTTGTATGATCAAATTCTGCAACTTTGGCTAGGCATTTTGGTGAAGTAATTACTATGAGCATGGTCAAGTTATTTTGTCTTTATCATACCTTGCAGGAGAAGTCTATACTGTGGAATTCTCTGTATGGGCTTCAACATGTAGTGTCTGAGAGCAAGACTAGCACATCTGGGACTCAACTGTTAAATATAATATAGCATAATTTTAACAAATGCTTTACCTTTTCGAAAACCATGCCTCTCTATAACTCTTTGTTTACTAGGGCTGCCTGCTGATTACCTTTGCAAACAATTTGGACCCAGATCAAGCCTGACAAAATGTCCGGCCTGATCTGGATCCAAAGTGTTTGACGCTCTGATGGTAATCCTGAATTTTTTTTTACATAAGATGCAAACTTCAAAAAAAAAAAAAGAATAATTGCCCAGCATGCGGTGTTAGTACACAATTACAGTCTTCCGGTTTGGTAGCCCACGAAAATAGTACCTTTAGAAATTTAGCACTTGCCGTTTCTGGGCCCTTTATGGCGTAAATGGGTGCTTTATTCGACTTTAAATGTACATGTGATTCAACATTGGTCTATGTTTGTCAGGCTGATGCAGAAAAATGCATCTTTGTGTGGACTATTTTGTCACAGACTCCCCGGCGCACTCCCCAGGTAACGTCTGACGCGGGTCGGATTTCAGCCCGTATTTTTTTACTGTTCCCCAAAGAACGGAGAATGCTGAGAAAACGAGATTATCAAGGTAGGTTGTCTTTTCACTTTTTTGATAGGTGAATGACAGATCTTGCCACTCACAGACAGAAAAAAGTCCAAGCAATGTCCTGGAAAAATTTGCAGATACTCGAATTCTGCCTTTTTACATGGAGTTGAATGGGACCGATTAATTGTGCACCGAACCCTATAAGAGAGAAGGTGAAAAAAACGAAAATCTTTGTAAAACAGTCATTTTTCAATGAATTCAGATGAAATTTCGCACACAGATCAGGAACCAAAATAGAAATAATTTGAAATTATTTTGGAAGAAATTTAAATTTAAATTTTAAAATTTTATTGAATTTTAGTTTAAATTTAAAATTTTTCTTAAAATCATTTTTAAAGCCTGGTTTTCTCGAGGAAAGGCTCAAATTGCATTATATACCAGAAAATGCAATTAAATAGCCATACACAAACAGTTTTGACCAGGATTTGACTAATCAATCCGAGCAGGCTGACCGTGATACTCCGTTTTTGCAGACTGGCTAGCACTGCTGTGCAAGTTGATTTTGTGATTGTATTCCCTTTTCTACTGAAATGTGCTATGAGTGCTTACTCATTTTAACTGTACCAGTATGGTGACTTAGCATATGGGTATTTAGCAAAACACTCTTAGGATACTTTTACTCATTAGAACCGCCTCATAGTAGAGATGGCACAAAAAGGCATAATGATGAGGATCCGCAGGGACTGGTCGGGACCATTCCCCAAAGCAGGTTCCCTGGCCTCATTGCTTAGACCAAAAAAATTCAATTGTATTTGGCTGTTCAACTCACCGGGTCGAGGCTGTACTAATTTGAACACAAACTTAAACTTTTTCGGCTAAACAAATCGACTGCAGCCCCCCCCCCCCCCCCCCCCAGCTTCACCCGAGATCAAATCTTTTTCTTATTTCGACCACACAAGCAGTAGAATTGTTTGGTACTCATTAGAGTCGCCTCACACTCAAAATGGTTTTTGAAGCTACTCATTAGAATCGCCTCACATATATAATGATATAACACAGTTATTAAAGCTCATTTAGTTACCTAACCCCCAATGAAGCACTTTCACACAAATACTCGTATTATGTGCTTAAGCGGGTTGTGATATTTCTCGTTCAACAAGACCGTTCTAATGAGTAATCTTTACTTACAGTCTTTTCAGAAATTTCAAATTTGGGATATAGTTTCATCAAAAAAAGAGGATGAGCAATTTCCATTATGATATGGGCATTAAATCTAGACCTAGGTCTCAAATCTTTCACACTCTGGCCATTTTGGTAGCATGTAAATTACGAAATAATTCACATTCAGAACTAGCAGTGTAGATCATGATTAGAATGAAATGATGTGTTTCGTCCAGCATCAAGCACTCATCAGTGAAGCTGCTCTACTTCAGACACAAAGTAAGTGGTATAAATTGCTGTTTTCAGCATGCTTGGGTGCAACGTAGCTTGGTTTTGGGGGCAAATTTGAATGTGATTCAAAACTGTTCACGATTTTGCTTAAAATCACTTTAAAATTTGATTTTTTAGCTTCAGTTTTTAAATTTTGTAACTAAAGTTTATGTGAGATTATCCTTTAATGACTCTTACAGATGCCTAAACTTTCTTTTTTGCTTTTGGGTTATTGAGATTCATTGAAATAATTGAAACTATGAACTTTTTCATCAGACTAGTTTGAATAATTGAACTTTTGCATGTGTCAGCTTGTGAGGGGGTCACATATGAAATCCTGGATTTGTATCGCTTTTTTGGTGACTGAGTTAGTCTTTTTGGACGATTATTTGCTTAACTATATGAGTTTGATATGTCACAGAGACAAAATTTAAAAATTCGAAAATTTGCAGATTCTTGAAGGTGTTAGTACACAATTACAGTCTTCCGGTTTGGTAGCCCACGAAAATAGTACCTTTAGAAATTTAGCACTTGCCGTTTCTGGGCCCTTTAAGGCGTAAATGGGTGCTTTATTCGACTTTAAATGTACATGTGATTCAACATTGGTCTATGTTTGTCAGGCTGATGCAGAAAAATGCATCTTTGTGTGGACTATTTTGTCACAGACTCCCCGGCACACTCCCCAGGTAACGTCTGACGCGGGTCGGATTTCAGCCCGTATTTTTTGACTGTTCCCCAAAGAACGGAGAATGATGAGAAAACGAGATTATCAAGGTAGGTTGTCTTTTCACTTTTTTGATAGGTGAATGACAGACCTTGCCACTCACAGACAGAAAAAAGTCCAAGCAATGTCCTGGAAAAATTTGCAGATACTCGAATTCTGCCTTTTTACATGGAGTTGAATGGGACCGATTAATTGTGCACCGAACCCATGCAAGATTTAAATCCATAAATTCATGGGTGCAAGTTCAAAATTTAAAAAATCCGGAACTCTGGAGATTCAATTTTTTAAACTTGCATCCTAGGATGCCTACAAAAATTAATAGTTTCATTTTCAAATGGTTAAATGTGTTTAGATAATCTGAAAATTAATAATAAGAGAAGCTATAATAATCTGCCTAATTCAGCATTTTTAGGCTGACTTTCTATGGAAAGTCAGCCTCAAAATCCTGAATTCAGGATTAATCCTGAAAACTTTCACCCATGCAAACTGTAAGTTAAACCTCAAGATTAATTGTGGGATATTGAAAACATGTGTGATTATGTTTGTGGGACAACACATTCTAATTTGTCATTGCATTTGGTCAGTTATACATTGTGACTTAAAGGTGACTTTTGAGTGAAATTCCATTCCATTCCATGGGTGTTGTTTGGAAATGCCTATTAAATTCATACACCAAGGCAATTTTTGCTTCATCCAAACTTTGACCATGATGTTACTAGCTGATCTACTTCCAAAAATGTTGAAATAATCATGCAGATGGTAGCAAACAAAATATCACATTTAAATGTAGGCCAAATATTAATGCTAGTGTGGACAATACCTCAAATTCCTTAAGAGCTGCCTGGAATGCTGTATGTTTCTTCACCGCCTCGTCCAAGGTGGCTGTCATTGTCTCAAAGTCCCGTATATATGATGTATACAACTTTAAGAATGGACCTTTCTTGACAAATATGTCAGCTATGCCTCTTTTGGTATCCCTGTTACAAGATAAGAAAGAAAACTAAAATAGGTCAGAACTTACCTGTACCGCAAAGGTTAACTCTATGCATACTGGGTAATTTTTCATGCTTTTTTTGTCGTCAGCTGATTTTTTTCAAAATCAACTTTTTCGAAAATCCTTTCAGGAATACCATCAGTGTCAAGCAGTTTGGATCCAGATCAGGCCCTATCTTCTGTCGGGCCTAATCTGGTTCCAAACTGTTTGCAAAAGTTATGGGATAAAGAATTAAGATCAAAGGTTTAGATAAACAAAAATTTTAAGCGTAAAATTGTAAATATTTTCTTACCCATACTTTTAAGCATATGTTTTGGGTGCTCAAAAGAACCGTCTAATTGAGACGGATCTTTTGAGTACCCACAACATATGTTTGGTTGTGAAATAAGAAAGTTTTTTTCTGTTACCCACTCTTAACTAAAGTCCTGTTGAGATCAACAAAAATTTGAGCGTAAAATTGTGAACATTTTCTTATCCATCAGTTCAAACACTTGACCAATTAAATTCATTTTTTCTGTCAAGGGGCTTGTAGTGACTATTTTGGCTACATGGTTTCCAATTCTGAGTATTGTTTTCAGGAGAAGAATTTAAAGTTGTTTATAGAGGTATAAAAGGGGAACTGGCCTAGCCCCTGGTGGCCATATTTTTTGCCAGATCAAATTTGTTTACGTTAATTTTCTGCAAAATTATTTTGAATTTGGGTCAGTGATTTCAGAAAAGAAACTTTTTAAAGTTTTCCTTAGCCTCAATAAGCCATGTAACCATTGATGCACCAAATTCATTTTATCTATAATTGTTTTAATGGGTCATTCACGGACCTTTTTTTTTAAAATCAATTCTGACCATTTCTTTCAGAGACGCTGCTTAAAGTTTCTATGCAGGTATGTAAGGGATACCAGCCATGTCCCCTAGTGGCTGATTTTTTCAGAATCCAGTTCATCTGAATCTACACGGTTTACTAAAGAGAAAAGATAGTTTTGAAAATCAGAAGATTCAGGATAAAGACAGGAAAAAACAACCATCAATGGACTGGATTATCAGAATGTGTTTAATCATCGACCAGTTTCGGTTATCAAAGACCTTTTTCAAGACAATATCGGCCTCGACATGAGAAATCCTGTTTTCGGAAGTTTGCTTACAAAAAAGGCGCAGACCAGTCTGCACATCCTCGCAGACTGATCAGCGTCTTTGTTATTTGCTTTTTAGAAAGTATCATACCTAAACTTGCTATAAGCAAATTTCAATTTTCTAGCTAGTCTCTGTAGCTAAGCAGGCTGGTTTGAATCCCTGGGTTTGAATCTCACTTTGTCAGAAATTTGAAGACAGGTTTTCTCACATTTAGGCCCATATATTTATGTAGATAGCTTACTGAAGTACAAAACAAAGGGTAAGCTTGGTCACATAGTTTTGAAAATGTTATGTGCACAGGTCATATACAGTAAAACTAGTAGAGCAATCACAAGAACCTAACTAAGCCTGCACATGAACAGTGTGATAGGTAAAGGACTTCACACTTTGGTCGCTTATCAACAACTCAGCCAAATGGCTCAAAGAAAACAAGGTTTTATGTTTTTCCTTACCATGTACCAAGTCTCTCCTCCAGGTCTTTGAGCAATTCTTCATTAAAGTTCTGTAACTGTGGCAGATAATCCAGGATTCTATTCAGAGTCTCTGAGGGTATCACAGGCCGGCCATGATTCTCTGTCGCAGCTGATATATGCATCCGGAAGTCCTACAATACAAACAACTATCCGTGAGAGCTACAGTAAAACCTATCTCAAGTGGTCACTCAAAAAGATGACCAAAATTGGCTTTCAAGACCGATTATCGCTTAATGTAGGTCAAAAGTGTTGCAGAATGCTCCAAGAGAGCATTCTGCAATACTTTCGACTTTCATTAAGCTACCATTTGTTGTTAAGATCTTTGTTTTGTCTATTTTTGAGTGGCCATTTTAGAGAGGTTTTACTGTATGTGCTTTAGAGGGCTGAAACTTTGGTTTAAGTTGCTTTTCACAAATTTCTTCTGATTGGTTGATTAGAACAATAACTCAAGTGTACAAGTTAAGTATTTGTTCGACTTTTATACTTGCTATGGTAACAGCAGATATAGAAATACAAGCAGCCTATCATACATGCTCGATCACCTGAAGTGGGAATCCTCGGAAATCAGACGGTCAAAGATACTGCTCAACTTACAATACAAAGTGATTCAGGAGTTCGTTGACATACCTGCCACTGGCCACAGTGAAGACCAGTTCGATCTACACACTCCAGAAAGTTAAGAAAGTTCCCAACATCCTCAGACTTTTCTTAATTTAGCTTTTTTCCTCGGACAGTACCTCTGTGGAATTCTGTACCAGCTTCTATAGCTGGGGCTCCTTCGCTGGCATCTTCCAGGAAGGACTTTTCTACCCTCACATTCTAAACAAGTTTAGAGGCTTAGTCATTTAGTATCTTTTCAGGTGGAAAGCTATGCTGTCGAGGAAGTATGGCCCCTGGTGCCACCACAGAAGACAGATTGGTCTTTGCCTGAGTGAATAATTGAATAATTGATTCTATTTTCAAGTCAATCAACCCTTTCCTTCAGGAATATTCAATCTAGGCTCAAGCCACTATGAATAATTATATAAATAAACTTTCGTTTTGGTATATAGAACAAAGAAATTACTTGTCAGATCCCAGATATATCATATTTCAATAGCAAAAAGAGCAGACTCTTACAAGAGCTGCCTGATCTGGGTCTGCTCTGTTTGCAAAAAAGTAAAAAGACGACTCTTTTGAGTTAAAGGGTTACAGGGTAATCATTTTGCACCGGAAATACGCTGGCTGGCTATTACAATAAACATGCTACATTCATAGATGAACAATAGCATTTGTTTTATTATTTTACGACCTTTTTTGTGCATAATTACTCAAAATAAAGAACGTTCTTTTAAGTTACCACAATACATGTTTTGGAAAGATGAGGTGGTTCATTTTAAGTGTCCACAACACATGTCTTGGTTCAGAAATGCTGCTCATGATTCTCTTAATTATCCGAAGCCCTACATAATTGCTCAAATGAACTTACCACATTTAATAGTTTGAGTACATCAACAAAGATTCGTTCTGAAGAGACGACTTCCTGTGCAATTAAATACAACTTCTTTTCCTTCTTCTTTTGAGCCTGTAAACACAAGGAAGATTAATTATCAATACAAAGAAACTTTTATGTAAAATAGGAAAAGTTATAACCACTATGGACTTAACAACTGGCACTTTATAATCTATTAAAGTAGTTGTACATAACAGCAGGAAATTTTTAAAGTATAAAACCTGTGTATTTTGTAAACTGACAACTGCTGTATCTGAATCAGAGCTTTGTCAAGATTAATATCTATGGAAGTTATACTGTGGCCTAACCTGAGATTAAAACATGGCCCCATGAAGTCAGCCTAGCAATCTGATGTGTCATCTTTTCAAGGCCTTAGAGTGAATTTCAAGACATTATTTTTCAAGAAAGCCCTCTATAGTAAATCCTGTGTAAAACGGCCACTCTCAAAAAGACCAAAAATAATCATCACTTAATGCAGGTCAAAAGTAATGCAAAATGCTAGAAGGAGAGCTTTCCACAATAATTTGACCTTCATTAAGCTACCATTTGTCATTAAGATCTTTGTTTTGTCTATTTTTGAGTGGCCATTTTACACAGGTTTTACTGTATATTCAAGTAAAGTACAAACCCTGAAGCCATAATCAGTGCTTACCTTACCAGCCCTCCAACTTGTTACGGTTTCATTTCCATCACTGCATCTGTCCTTGCTTCCAACACATTTCAAATAATTCTCTAAATATTTGTTGGCCATTTCATTTTAACAACTTTCAACTTTCATAACTGTTTAACTAAATACATGTGTAACATCTGACTATACATCCTGTTGTTTACAATTAATAGATCTTTGTTTACATCCTGGCCAAAAGCTCATTCTCAGCTAATAATACTGATTTTATCAATTTCTAAACATTCACAATGTTTTTGAAATTTTCCCACCACACAAGCAATAGTAACCTTAACCCAAGGCAAACTGTTTAAAGTGCTGCAGGTTCTGACCAAGACGAACCTGCAGCGCAAGGCTAAGGCCATGATCAGATAGATCTGCAGTATCAAGCCAGAGGATGTGGCCACGTAAGGTCAAGCAAATTACTGGCAAAGCTTGAGCTTGAGGACCTCGGCCTCATTTTGAGAGAGAGAAGGCTTCGCTGGTTTGCAGCTAGCTCGTTACCTGGAAGGGAGCCCACTGATGTGGATGATGCCCCTGCACCTGCATGTTAATCAAACATCTGATTATGATAATGATGAAATTGTTAAACGACGGTCAATAACAGACATCAGAGGATCACAAATGGTCCCCTAGAGCCCATGGCTCAGGTAAGCTACACAAAGGAGCAGTGATGACCTTGTCCTGTAAACCATGGTGGCAGGTCCAATTCTGCACTCCTTTCTTAGCCTGTCAAAGGTGACTTCAATTGCCACCCTAACCCCAAATGACCCAAGGTATTAACCGGATTTGCAATACAAAAAATTGAGAAGCAAATATTTTGTGTATTTTTATACATGTACTTCAGTTCAAACATTGCCTATGCTTTGTTTGAAAAATAAGAAAATATTTTTTCTATTTTATTTCACACTCTTATCTGGATGCCATGAAGAACTTGATAAGACTGTTCCTTAAACACTGCCAGTATTATCAGTCTGTCTCAATGCTTTGGGTATTTATAGTTATTGTCCAAAATTGAGGTCAGGAAGTAACGGTTATTCAGGAACTCTTCTGTATTGCAATTTCCCATATGTAATTTCCTTCTGAAATATTTCTCTGAATCCTGTTTGTTTGAATTGGGGGACATCTAGAATCTCTGATGCACTGTATATTTACAGTGCATGCCATCATACAATTTGCATGCCTCTTGATAACAGTGTGTAATCAAAACTATATTTTCTTATCAATTAAAACATATGTTGTGGGTACTCTAAAGAACCGTCTCAATGAGACGGTTCTTTTGAGCAGCCAAAACAAAAGTTAAACAGACTGATATGCATCTACTCTACCAAATTTACCTAAACATTGGGACAGATAGGCCTGAACAAACTGCGTAAACCGACAGCAGACCACTCTTGAAACAACAGTTAAATCAGGATTTACACCTACATGCATACTGTAGAACACTGAAATTTGGTGGGTATTTTTATTTGGCGCTTTTGGCGGTAAAAACAAAAATCTCAAATATATAAGAGCGCAAAATAAAGTTTTGAATTCCGTTAACAATAAGCAATAAATGGGGGAGTGCAGTGGCTTAGTGGTAGAGTGCTTGACTCGAGACTGAGGGGCCGTGGGTTTGAGCCTCACCGGCCTCACTGCATTGTGTCCTTGAGCAAGGCACATTAATCCTATCTTAGTACTGGTTTGACCTAGGAAGACCCGTTCCTGTTTAACTGAAAGATTGTTGATAAGACATAAAGAATCAAATCAAACAAACAAACAAACAAAAGCAATAAATGGGCACACACCCTTAGTTTGTTGGTATGTGTACCGTAAAAACCCAATTTTTGAAAAGTGCGTATGTTTTAACTTAGAGAAAAACACGTCTTAAAAGGGGCAAGTATAAAAGGAAAAAATATGCTCCCCAAAGGAGCATGCTCCTCATAGGGAGCATATTCTTTCCTTTAAATGTAGCCCCTGTGAGAACAGAAAAAATAACTTTAAAGGGCATGAAATTGAGAAACCTCAAAATTACACTACGCCAATATGTCATTCTTATAAAATTGTCAAAATTTTGATGCCGCGAATAATAAGTGGTTTACAGTATGTCAATCCATCACTACCTTTTACAAACTTCCTCAGGTAGTAAAATGGAATTTATGTAATTTTACAATAAGTATTGTAAGGAGGTTAGGTGTCTGAACAATTATGGTAATTACTGTATGTTCTATGTGACTAAAATTACCTTTGTTGCTTCATCTTCCCCTTCTGACTCGGATGAAGTCACTGTCATCTCACTAGCATTACTAACTGGCCTTGTTCTGGAACCAACAGAGCCATCTAAACTTTCCGGAATTGACAAATTACTCCCCGACAGTCCTGATCTGTCAAGACTTTGAATTTCTTCCAGCTTCCGATGCAACAATGGGCTTGGTAATGGTTTGGAGATTTGCGGTCTTTTTAATGAAGGTGAATTAGTTCTGCTTCCAGAATCAGGTTTTAACATTGCACTAGACACAGACAAGTCTTCAACAGAACTTGCACCATCCACGATGGAAATATCACAAACAAATCCCGACTGACTTGATGAGTCAAATGAATTTGAACTACTATAATTCCTTGGTGGGAGTTTAGGTGGTGAGCCAGATTTGCTCCGAGAATCACTATTCCCCTTACCCTGTCTTAAATGTTCCGGTATTTCGTGATAATCATGATCCTCATCTGAAGAGTATGGAACTTCCTGATCATTGATTGAATCATATATAGATCCTGAACTGTCTTCTAGACTATGCCTTTTAAGTGACTTTTTTTCCAGGTTCTTTGATTTCACTCGGGTATCAACTGGCACAACTATGTTTAAATCTGTTGAAGGAGTTTTTGTTACGATTTTAATAGGGGGTGGAGGAGCTTTCCTTGTTGGACGCCTGGCCCTGGACATATTGGATTGATCTGTTGATACACTGTTACCCTGGGGTCCAATACCTTTCAATTGTCCAGGAGATTTTGCATCTCCATTATTGAGAACTGGGGAAAAATCTGACAACTGTCTTTTATGAGGTGATATCTTATTCCCTTCCATTTCTTTCTGATCTAGAAAAGATTTCATCTTAGTGATATCTGAATGACTTCTCTGAACTTTCAACAGTTTGTTTCTCTTTGGTTTGGGCGGGTGAGGTCTAGCTGGGCCTAAAGTCTTTGAGAAATCATCTTTTAAAGATAAAAACTGCTCTTCCCTCGTTATAGATAAGTCAGGTAATGATTCTGTATCACTGGCACATGTATCGTACACAATCTGGCTTTGAGACCTCAACCTTTTAGCCTTTGCTTCCTTTTTTGGCCTTGGTGGTCTTATAGGAGTACTGGTTTTCTGATCAGAACCTAGATCAAGAGATTGAGATCTTTCCGTTCTCACATCAAGGCTATCTCTATACACTGAAATTCCTCGTTTTTCGGGCGAGGAGCCTGACCGTGTTAATGAAGAATGTTTATAGCTTCTAGACAGTATTTCTTCTATTTCATTCAACAAGGAAGAAGGTTCCAAGATTGATTTGTCAGCTAAGAGATCTTCAAAACTACTTTTGAGACTGGAAGGTGTATGATCATTTGATGAACTATTTAACTCCTTTTTATCAGAAGCCACTTTTACCTTCTGAGAATCATTTTTGTTTATATTTGGCACATTAACTTGAGCATGATTTGATGTATCTGCACTTTTACTCTCTTTGAATTTTTTTCTCAATTCAACAACTGTTAAAGCTTGATCTGATTCTAGAGATCTTTCTGGAGAAATTTTTCTCACATCTAACGCTGTTTTATTACCTGCTTTTTCTAATGCAGTGTTTTGATTACTAGCACCTAGCACACTTTTATCAATAACTCTGTATTGTTTTTCTTCACCATCTGCACTTGTCTTTGTTATTCTTTCTGACACTTCTTCACCTGATCTCTCGTTAGTACTTAGATTCTTATCAACAGCATCAAGATTGCATTGTAATGGCAAGTTATCAACACTTCCACTAACTGACTGTGATAGAATAAATTCCTCTGATCCAGAATGTCTTTTTTTGGTTGATCTCTTTTTAGGAACTGGTCGTGGTTTGACAGTCGGAATGGGTTTTCTAGGAACGGGCTTTGGTTGATTTTCAAGAGAGTCTGCTGGTGTTAATGAGCGTCTAGGCTTAGTACTGGGTTGATAAGACTTTGCCTTTTCATTTATTGCACTGTCCGGCTTGATAGCCTTAGATGGGGTTTCTTCATTGACACCAGATCCACCTTTATTATCACAGCTGAAAGATTGTTTATGAGAATTAGTAGCACTATTTATATCACTATGGCCTGGTTCAGGAGAACTAGCAGTATGTGTTGAAGGAATGGAAACTTTGTGAATAATTTTTTTAGGAACAGGAGGAGGAGTTCGTACAGGAGCAGGGTGAGCACTTACACCAGATTCCTCTAATTTTTTATGTTCTTCATCAGTTTCAATTCCTTCTTTAACATTTTCTATCAGATTACTTTGAACATCTGCTAAATCATTTTCATCACAGAGATTATCAGGCTCTACAAAAAAAGTTGATTTACCAACTGAAGTTGCTCTCTGAATCACAGTTGGTTTAACAATAGTCTTATCATCTGATTCTGTTGATAAATGTTTGGCAGAATCACTACTTAACTTTTTAGAACTTTTTTCATCAGCTTCATCTAAACTAGCATTAAACCATGTAGAATTGCCAATTGATATTCCTCTCTCAAGAGCAGGGGTTTTATTTCTATTTACTTCTTCTGAATGTTGACTATGATCAGATTTTGTTTGTACTGTATCAATTGTTTTCCGTCTTGGTTTCGGTTTAATCACACCTGGGGGAGCTTTAGGTGATTTATGTTCCCTAAAATTCCACTTTGTCTTTTGAGGACTTTTATCTTCATTGCCCTCATTTAAGTCAGTATTGTTTTTAATTTCTCTTGAATTTGAATCAGCTTCACTTGCCTTTATATCAGTATCAGTGAAACTTCTACTTTTGACTATAGGCTTTACAGCAGAAATATCAAGCTTATCAGATTGTAATTTAGAGTCAGAACTGGATGGTAGCCCACCTTGCCCCTTAGGTGGGTGTTTAGGTAATGTTGGAGGTGTTTTACGGGTTGCAGGACCTTTTGGTGGAGTTTTAGGTAAAGGTGGGGGTGGTTCTTTGGGTCTTGCTAGAACAGGTTTCTCCGGGGTTGTCCTCCTAGCAGGTGCTGAAGCTTGGTGATTGGTGCTATCATTTATGTGTGGTATCAGTTTCTCTGTAACAAGTGTCTCTCTGACTGTATGTGTATCAGACAGAGGTTCCACTTCTCCTTGGCTATGGCATTGACCATCACCTGTTGAAAAAAGACAGGACTGTTATAATTGATTTGTTCAGGGTTGTTATTTTTGTTTGTGTGCTAATTTTTATTCGATAAATGTTCAAAAACATTGCTTCAGAATAGCTAGCATCTTCATATACAACAGTTGTTGCATTTCATTAACATGTTCATGTTTCAATAACCTATCAATAACTGAATGACTCTAAATTGGTTTCTTTACATACAGCATAATCCTAGACATGGGATCTTTCATGTGAACCAAACATCTATGTGTCTTGATCTACATCAGATTTAGGGTGAGGTTCGTACCTCTACTATGTTGAAACTCTCTACTAACTTCTTTACATGTACTGACCATTCCGAGGTGTTGTTTCTTCTGTGGATCCTTTTTGTTATTTATGTTTCATGTTTGTCTTTATAATGCTGCCTTGTCTGTTCCTTGCAGCCTCGAGATCACCTGCTGGGAAAGGGCTGACCTCTTGGCTCTCTTGTGTATGATGTTTCCTTGTGTTTTTGTCACTTTCCCATATGGTGTCCGGGTCACTGGTGGAACTTGATTGTATCAATTTCTGATCTTTACCTGTTTCTTACTATGATTCTGCATCATAGGGTATTTGTCAGAACCTACAGTGTTTGCTTAAAATACAAAAATAATACAAGGAAGCATATGTGTTTGTATCAAACATCTTTCCATTATTATTAAAATTAATATGAACCTAAACCAATAGCAGCAACAGTCAGTGCAAGTACTGTAAATTCGGAAATTTTCGCGAGGGTTTTATTTTCGCGAAACTTCGCATATGCGAAGTTTCGTGAAAATAAAATCCTCGCTAAATGGCGAAATCACTCTGGCGTTTACTGATATAGGTAAATCATGCCCTAGTCGAGATTTTTTATGTCGCAAATATGTCTTTTAATGCTTTTCGCGAAAATAAAATTCTCTCAAAAATTTTACGAATTTACAGTATCTGAAAATTGGAATACCAAATTTAACTTCCAAGTTGTTACTACAGTTTATGGGGAATGAAAAGATGGTAAACTACATAGAGGTTCTTACATTAGTACTCAAGAATTATTGATTTTATTAAACTAATTGCGAAAATGCCATTTAAAATGGTGGAAAAGCCTTGCATTTTATCTCTTCCCCCAACTAGTTTAATAAATTCAATAAAACATGAACACTAATGTATCATGTGACACTAAAATTATTTCGAATTCACACATGTTGTTGTTTTTTTTGCATGAAACATCATAACATAACTTTACTAACCCTCAAAGCGCCAATCACAACCGTAGCAGACAACAAATTTTGCGAAATTTTACCCAATTTTTGAAAAAAATAAGGTATCATATTTCATGAGAATCGTCTGCTTGCAGACGATTCTCATGAAATATCATGCCTTATTTGTTCTTTTTCAAAAAGCGGAAAAATTTGGAAATTGTTGTCTGCTGCAAATTATAGGTGGCGCTTTAAGGGCTAAATATGTAAACAACTAGTGGTTTGTTTACCATTACATAGGGAATTACCATTTAATGTTGTCTGTCTAGGCGGTGCTGTTGGTTTCTGTGTTACTGAAGGTTTCTCAGGTTTCTTGGGTATTGAAGGCTTGGGTTTCTTAGCAACAGCTGGAGGCCTGCAAGATATTAAAGAAAAATTTTAAAAAGAAAATCAAAATCAAAATTAAACTTTGTGTGTTTTAAAATTAAGGTATGCAATTGCATTTCAACTCTTATATACTGTCAAATCTCGTAAATTCAAAGTCCTTGGGACTAGAGCTTTTATTTCGAAGCAACAGTAGTTCGAACTATAGGGAAGTAGATATAAACAAATATTATTCCCCCCAAAAAACAAATTTCTATCAAACATACGTTTTGAGACGTAAAAGAAATGTCTCAAGGAGACGTTTCTTTTACACACCCAAAACAGATGTTACTATTGACAGTTATTAAAATAGATCATGAATAGGTCCTATTCTATGAATCCAGTGTGTCTCAAGTTTATTTCGAATTTGCAAGTATTTCGAAAAATCGAAGTTTGAACTTTCCAGGTTTTACTGTAGTTTATAAATACAACTAATAACAGGAATCCTCCAAGTTTGTTCGAAAAGAATTGGGATGAGTGTAGTACATGCACATAAAAAGTATCTCACAAAACAAGGGTTAAGCTAATATTGTAGTTTGGAGCATCAGCGTTGGGAAACTGACATCTTACAGTATATAACAAGCTTGCAAGACCTCTTCCTTTTTCATTTTGAATACCTCCATTGATCAGCTAACCTAGTTCCGAGCATGACCAAAGGATCTGCGTTGTGACCTTGTGCAAGACACTTTATATCCTCTCTACTACCAAGGAAAGTCCCAACATAGAATCACTTCTTTTCTTGTAGTGTATAACTCACCTATCATTTAGACAGATACAGTGCAGGAATGCATTAAACTGAATTATTTTATGGATTGTTCTGATAGATAGTTAGATAAAGACAACTAAGGGGAGTTGAGAGATATGGGGGGAATGATTAAGATAAGACAAGCTAGGGAAGATAGGAAGCTACTTCAGTGATGGATGTTAATCTTCTCAGAGATAATAATCCCATTAATCAGTTTGAAATAAATCTCATCACAAACTCTCGGTTACAGTATCAACATGCGCGGGTCCAGAAAGTTTTGTCAGAGGGGGCTAACTTTTTTTTTTCAAATTTGACATCATTTTTTTGTTTGCTTTTTAGTTGATGGAGAGGCGAGAGGAACCAAATACCAGTCTAAGCGGGCCATCATCAGCCCCCATGCAAAACACGATTTAATGGCCTTTTGCTGGCGTGCTGTTGATGACCCAACATTGAATGCTGGATTTGCAGCTTTTTGCAGGGGATCCTGACCATAATTGCTAAGAAACCCTATACTTTTGTGATTTTTCAGCAGGGAAGGTCATGCAGTAGGAGAAGTACCCCCTATCCCACCTCTGGATCTGCGTATGACCAACCCTATTCATGTTAACCCTTATTATACTGGATATTTTTATCACTACACTCCTCCCCACTATTTGTGATCACATGTATTTACATGAAGAAGAGTGAAAACAGCGTGTATCAGGAACTGGAAGCCAGCTGATCTTGATCTACACTGTTTCCAAAACAGGATATCAGAAAGTTTACCTATTTAAGCTGAATGGACATGACTACCAGTATCAGTTGGACAAGCCCATTTCCAAATTTAGGGGTGTTCGGCGGTATTTTTTTATTTTTTCCCAAATATTAATAGAAAATTCTGTAAGCAAACAGTGCAAACCCTGATTAGACGCCGCAAAATGCGGGGTCTGATCTTGGTTTGCACTGTTTGTACATATGTCCCACAAAACTGATGCTAGGTTTATATGGGTCAAGTAACTTCTTATAGGTATATAAGCTTTCAATGCATTAGAATAGTTTATTACTACTTTAAGGGGATGAATTTGATGGTTAAGCCCCAGTTACACATTCACAATTTTGGCCACGGTAGAGCCACGACTCACCCCGATTTATTGCATCGTCATGAGTCGTAGCAGTACCGTAGAGATACGGCGCGAGTCCTAGTAGCACCGTGGTGATTCGTGGAGAATCCTGGTGATTCGGGAGCCTCCAGGACAAAACTACAACACGTTTAAACCGTTTAAACTTGTCAGTGTGAATCGTGTTGGATTGTGGGAGTGGCCTAAATCGTAGCTCTACCGTAGCGGGATCAGGATCATTCCTAGTGGTACCTTGGTACTATTCATAGTCATTTGTGGGCGTTCGTAGCGAATCGGGTTATCACTGACACAATATTATGGTATAAAAACAGAGGTATCATTGCTGAAAATCACTTTCAAAAGTGAATTTTAGTTAAGCGCATCATGGATTATGTCCAGAGACTTCAAATTGCTAATTTGCAGCTTGAACTGGACGTCATCTGATACAACTGGACATGACACTGGACTTGGGACAGAACTGAGCCTAGCCTGTGGGTCTGGTGACTGTTTTGATTTTGCGGCAGCTTTTCTTTTTGATGGCATGACTGACTTCGTCAAAGAATGAAGAGATAATGATATTTGGTGTAATAATTTTACTGTCGCCCCAGGGCTGTAACTCTGATATTTTCATACATACGCAGGCTCGGGTCTTTTTTGGGGGTTCAAAATTTTGAATTTCAATATTTTGGGGGTTTTCGGAAAAATGAATATTTTTGGGTATTAAGATCATAGTTTGTGGATATTTTTTGGCATATATATTGGACTATATTTAGGGGGTCATTTCTATGCATTTAAGAGTCTTTTTTAAAGGTCAAGGTACAGAATGGGGAATATTTTTTTGTTGCTAAAATTTCATTTTTGGGGGGGTGCTTGAAATTCCTAATATTTTTGGGGGTGAACTGTAGATGCTGGACTCGAACCTACGTATGAAGAAAAAATGAGAGTACCCCCCTAGGACTGTCCCAAATGACAACCACTTAATCGTGCATATTCGTGGGAGGTTGTGAAGCTACCGTAACGTTACCGGCTTGAATCGTACTAGCACTTGTATCGAATCGTGGAGGAATTGTGAGCATTCGTAGCTCCACCGTGGTGAATCGTAGCGCTTCCGTCATGAGTCGTAGTGGATCTGTAGATGGATCGTGCAGATACCGTAGGTCAGCGTTGTGAGACACCGTATTGATGCCTGATTTTCTTTTTTCCGTCCCGACGCATCCCGATGCACCCCGATTTTACCATTTGGCTCAAATCGGGACGAATTGTGGTGAATCGTGGCCAAAATCGTGACTGTGTAACTGGGGCTTTACAGTCAAAATATGACTTGATTTGTTTGTTTGTTTGATTTGGTTCTTTATGTCCCATCAACAATCTTTCAGTTATGTCGGGACAGGTCTTCCTGGGTTGAACCAGTACTAAACAAGGATAAATGTGTTTTGCTCAAGGACACAACACAGTGACGCCAGTGAGGCTCGAACCCTCTGTCCCTCGGTCTCGAGTCAAGCACCCCTTCTCTCAGAATTACATGTAAAAAACAGTTTACATGTAATTACATCTCATTTTACATGTTATTACGTGTAATTACATGTAATGTTACTGATTTGACATGTAAGTAACATGAAGTTACACGTAAAATGAGAATTACATGCAAAGACATGTAAAACTCAACAGGTTTTTACATGTTATTACATGTTATTACATGTAAAAGTGAGACTTAGGAAACTTTTATATGGCAAAATATGTAAAAAGTTGGACTTAGCCAAAAAAAGAATCTGTAAAATGAACAACCTCAAGACTTAGAAAGTTTTTATCTGTAAAAATGTGTAAAAGTTCATACTTAGTTTTATATTTGAAAATATGAGAACTTAGATTTTCCCCAACTCACCAAACTGCCTAATACAAATTAGACTGTTATAATATATTGTTGATTTTTTTACGAACACCATTGCAAATGCTATTAAGCCATCAAAATACCATGATTTACATTTAATTGCTCAATTAAACAGTCTAAACCTACGCGGATGACCATTTTTATTGTTTGTACTATTCATGAGGTTATTTGTTTTAGATTTAAAATTTAATTAATGTTCAATATATTTAAATAATCTACCATGAAAATACCATTAAAAGTAGTTGAAAGTAATGGCTGACCATGAATGTGATGGCATCTGATATTCAATGGGTCCATAACCTCTTGTTTAATGCCCATTATTAAAATATTTCTATGTAAATCCATATCCAAGTCTGAACAGGAAAATAATGGCCAATGGAAACATGATCCTGAAAATTCATGGCCATAAAAATGTAAATTCCATTCTATATACATGTACCATTATATATAATTTGAGGCCATCAAACTAGCATAGGTAGACATTTCATAAGGCCATTGTTTCTGATTTTAAGCCATTAAAATGCCATGAAATCACATTGGATCGCTCATTCAAAAACTAAACTAATGAAAATGGTCATTTTTCATTGTTTATAAATTATTTATGGGGTTTATATATACATTGTAGCCATTAGTTCAAAAGATATAGTGCAGACACGGCTTTCTCACAGTTATATGACACTAGTGACCTTGAAAATTAAGTAAAGGTCACAAAAATTTAATCATGTCCTCTCAATGATGTGTCTGTGCGAGTTTAGTCAAAATTCTGGCCAATGGTTCAGAAGGTACAATGCAGACAAGACGTTTTCATAGTTATATGACCCTGGTGACCTTGAAAATTAGATCAAGGTCGTCAATTTCTAATTAATTCTTAAGATCCTCCCAGTGGTGTATCTGTGCCAGTTTGGTCAAAACCTGGCTATTAATTTAGAAGAAAGAGTGCAGACAAGGCTTTTTCCTAGTCATATTTGACCATGGTGACCATGAAAATTAGGTCAAAGTCACCAAATCTAATCATTTCTAAAAGTCGTTCCAATGATGTTTCTGTGCCAGTTTGGTCAAAATCAGGCCATTGCTTCAGAAGATAGAGCACAGGCAATGTTTTCATAGATATATGACCCTAGTGACCTTGAAAACTAGATCAAGGTCACCAGTTTCTGATCATTTTTATCATTCTCCCAATGGTGTATCTGTGTCAAGTTGGTCAAAACCTGGCCATGAGTATAGAAGAAAAGATGCAGCCAAGGCTTTTTCATAGACATAAATGACCATGTTAACCTTGAAAATTGAGTCATGCATGGTCACCCAAAGCTAATAGTTTTTTAAAGTCCTCCTATTGATCGATGTATCCGTGGCAGTTTGGTCAAAATCTGGTCATTGCTTCAGTTCTGAGAGTGCAGACAATGTTTTTTCAAAGAGCTTTATATGACCCTGGTATCATTCAACATTAGGTCAAGGTCACCAAGATCTTATCATTTCCTTAAAGCCATCACAATGATGTATCTGTGTCAGCTTGGTCAAAATATGCCAAATATGGCCATTGGTTGAGGATATAAAATCCAAGGTTTTTTTATGGTTGTATGACCTTGATAATGACCATGGTGACCTTAAAAATCGGTAAAGATCACTTAACTGAAATTAGATCAACTGCTCCAGCTAATGTCTGAACTTTCATGGTCATAAAAAAAAATCTTGAAAAGCAAGCATTTGCCAGGAGGTACATTTTCGGAAGAATTTATGTATCAATGTTCTAGGGCTGGGGCCAGTCTAAATTTGAAAGTAAGGAATAGAGCCAAGATGCGAACAAATCATCCCTTTGTATGATACATAACTTTTATATAGTATCGTCTCAATGTTCCAAAAGTAAACAATGCATGTTTTACCAGTACCATTTTTTTTTTCAAAAAGAAATACTTGTTGATATTGCGTCCCTTGGCGGAAGTGAGGTCGCTTCAGCTTTTGTTTCAATTTTCGAAATTTTCTCAAAACATGTGCGTCAGGAAATAAGTTGCAACGATCATTCTGCACTTGCGAAGCCTCGTTAGTATAGCTGTCCATTGATGAACCTATTGTGTAAGTATTTTTTATTTACTTTTATGTACAGTATCGAACGTTTGTGTATCAAACAAAAATATCGATCGTCATTTCAAGAAAGTTTGCTGCACTGTTTCCTGCCCAAAATTGTTATTTCCTTCCACAATCTATTCCATTATGTGTTTAATTTAGTTTGTAAAACGAGAGAACAATGTTTTTAAACTTAACTTTACTTTTCTCCATTAATTGTGATGTTTTTGTTCTGGAATTGAGGAAATCTCGACAGGTTCCCCACCCACTAGGCTTGCATTACGGAGAAAATAATCAGTTGTATTTTAGGAGCCTGAGTTTTAAAAATAATAAGCATGATATTTTGATTAAATAAAAGCAAGGCGGTCACCCTATTTACCGACAAGAACCGACAAGAGCCGTCAAGAACCGACAAGAGCCGTCAAGTGCCGACAAGAGGCATTTTTATGTATTGTTTCGATTAAAATACTACTTATTAGACCATATTTATGCGTTATATATCCAAATTAGCCACATGGTTGCTTTTGCAGCCCCCCAAAACAATGAATTTACAACACTCCAAATAATTGCCCTACTTCTGACAAGAAGTTTTGTGAGGCTGTCTTCGGTCCGTAGAATTACCGAAAACCACTCATTTACCGAAAACCACCGAAAACCACTTAGAAAATCATATTAATAGGGGAATTATACCCTCCTAGTATTTGTTTTTTAGTAGTTTATGTTTATATATAAGTATATTTAATTGGATGGATAGAAAAAAGAAAAAATGAAGCCATCTTATACCGATTTTGATCGTGTAAAATGTATCGCTTCTACCGAAAACCAAAAGCAATCGCGAAAACCACTTAGAAAATCAAGTTTATAGGGGAATTATACCCTCCTAGTATTTGTTTTTTAGTAGTTTATGTTTATATACATATTATTTATGATATTTTGTTACAGGGTATATGGTGAGGCAACTTTATAATGGATTTATAGACTTATAACATATAGCGGTTAGCGAAAAGCTTAGTCCCTCGACCAAAAACCATTATCTATATCTTAGTCCCTCGACCGAAAACCAACTTCTATATCAACGAATACTATGAGGGTATAATTCCCCTATAAATATGATTTTCTAAGTGGTTTTCGGTGTTTTTCAGTGGTTTTCGGTAAATGAGTGGTTTTCGGTAATTCTACGGACCCGGCTGTCTTGGCGGTATATGTTGGCTGTCACAGGGACTTTAGTGTTATACCAAAAACTGCATAGATCTGAATCAATTACTAGCTTTGCCATTACATAATAATTTTTAACAGGTAAAAGTATTACTTAAAACTTTGAACTTTTCCTTAAATACACCAATATAACCTTCTTGTTGGTTCTGGCTCGATCTTGGTGTGTGAAACTCTTCTTGTCGGTAGTGCGGTGATAAAAGTGATACTGCTCATTTGGCTGAAAAATCTGAATAACTCTGAGTCAAAGCGCTACTTTTGCAATTCTAGGATACAAAATAATAAGATATAGAAAATTTCCACCATTTATACTTCCACTGATATATAGAGTAAAAAGCTTCTTGTCGGTGTACGACTGGTCTTAATTTTTCTTGACGGTAGTTGATAATATGCTGCCACTGTAGAGTCGGTCCGTTATTTGGTATATATCTGCTTCAAAATTCTATTTTTGGCAAATATTTGATATCTAAGAACCTATAAAACAATTTTCAAACTGCAAATTAGTGAATTAATAAATAAAATGCCTCTTGTCGGTTCTTGTCGGCTCTTGTCGGTTCTTGTCGGTAATTAGGGTGACCCAAAGCAAGGTCTTACTGCAAGAAAGCAGCAACCTAAATATTTTTGTAAGGCATTTAATTTTGGCAGATTGAAAGATTACCTATCTGTAATTTCAATAACAAGTTGGGCTATGAATAGGTGTAAGATTACGCCTCCGAATGTCATTTTTGGTTTTGACACATTCTACGGCGTAATATTTATGTGCACATTTTGTTCAAAATTCTAATTGATAAGAGTGGACTCAATTTTCACTTCAGTTTATGACGTAACCTTATAAAACTTATATAGAAATGTTCCTTAGATACTTATCTTTACGCCGCTAGGAATGTTTTTTGGAAAAACCTCACCTGATCGGTTTTATTCAACCTCAATCATATGTTTACACATTCTGTGAACGTTTTGAATGGCCGGTCATGATTTTGAGAAAGAGGTTGTTAGGGATATACTAAATACCGAAATTGTTCTTCCACGAATTTTCAAAGGGCTGCATAACCCAATCTACCTACCTACCTACGGGCCTGACTACCAACAGGTCTACCTACCTATTTACCTACAAGTCTATGTACAAACCTATCTATCTGTACCTTCTTACCTATCTATCTATTCACCTACGTACCTGGAGGTCTACCTATCTACCTACAGTAATATTTACCTTCCTACATACAGATCTACCCACCTACATGCAGGTCTAGATACCTTCTTACAGGTCAACATTCACCCATCCACCTACCTATATACCCACCCACCACCTACCTACCTACCAAATAAGGTGTATGGAAATATAATATTATGCTGCGTTGCTCTGTTATATGACTGACATCTGTTACCATTCCATACCTAGCCATCCCTTCTTTATTTATTGCCATGCGTGTTTTAGAAACAGCATTTGTTACTTACAAGCACTCAGGTGTGTAAGTAATAGTATATCTGCATAAATAGGTATTTGATTGCAGCTAAAGGAAAGGTAAAGAATTATCCAAAGATCAGATAGATACAATCAAGTACCAGACCTGACGGAGATAAAATGCACTCCAGACCACAGCTAATGCAATACTTACTATATAAGTTATGTAATTTAATAATGTGTGTACAGATTGCGTTAAAATTGGGAATAAGCATGATACATACCTGGCATAAATTTATTTTCAATCGATTCAATGATAAATTCAAATCATAGAAAATATAAATATCACGCCATAAGTAAAAGTCACAAAATCACATAATGGCGCCAATTTTCAAAAGAATATCACAGACAGGCACTGGTACAGTTGCAGAATAGTCATCAGCTACCATGGACAAAGACACCTGACATTAGTGCTATTGAATATTTATAGAATGAGATAAACCGAAGCTCGGCATAACCAACAACAGCTGCAGCAGTCCTTCATTCAGGAATGGAGAAACATCCTACAGGCATTCATACTGACCTACGTTCTGTCAATGAGATAGAGGTGTCAGCAAGTCATTGGAGCTAGAGCGTGTCACACCAGATATAAGTTAATCAAAGCTGAATCCTGAAGATGGATCAATGGATTCTTTGGTAACATGTGATAAAATATCGTTATCATATGATATCGTTTCACTTCTGCTGTGATATTCTTTTGAAAAGTGCCGACGTTACGTGATCTGGCAACTTTATGATTTTATTACTGCACGTTCCAAGGTGGTAATTCTTTTGTGCATCATTTGTGTTATTTCTGTCTTGTGTTTGTTATGCTTTCGCGGGCGTCTTTTTATTGATGCCTTGTTGTCCCCTGCTGGGAAAGGGCTGACCTCTTGGCCCTTGTTTGTGATGTCTAATTGTGTGTTTGTCACTTTTCCATGTGGTATCCTGCGACAGGTGTGGTACTTGATTGTATTGAATCCTGATCTTCGCCCTCTTTCTTACTATGAAACATAAATAACAAACATGATACACAAAGAAGCACCGCCTTGGAACGGTCAGTAAAATACCTTTACTGGTGGGCTTAAAGTAGTTTCACTGTACCAACCTCAACCTTCGTTCAGATGTGGATCAAGATGCAAAAATGTTTTGTTTCTCATTTTACCGGGGGCAAATCTTTGCCCAAGACTCTGTTGTCATTAAAACTAAATTGTTTACTGCGCATGGAGTCTTCTTAGGGAATGCAATGTATCATCACAGAGAAACAATCGAATAAATCAAAGTAAGTGAGAATGGTCAGGAAATACCATAATCACAAACTGCAGACAAATCCTTTATAGTGCCTTCAAGTACCAGCTGCATTAGTTGCCTTTCTATGGACACCTAATACATACAATAATATCAAATCAACATACTTAGATGAAGCAAAGTAAAAAGCTCTTAAGTCCCATTCTGCCAGAGCCAAAGAAACCTCTTAGTTTAACCACGGTAAGTACAACCAACTAAAACACCAGGCTCTAACCCACCCATGAAAGTTTTATGCCACAGTCGTCATTATAAAGGCCTGACCAACTGTAAAGACGATATAAGAAAATGCAGTAAAAACCACTATATAAAAGCCAAAGAAGCAATAACAACACAAATAAACCCGCATACTCCCTTGTACATATAATAAGGACACATTATACTATCTGTCTGTATCAGTTGAATTTTGGAACGCCTGGAATCGAGAGATTCCCACTGGAGAAGCTTGAGAATTGATGGCAGGCTGCAGGTGTTCTTGTTTCGGTTTGTTGTGTACCAGGCAGCTGTTCTTTGATTTATCTCTAATTTCCGAATCTGACACTTCTTGTGCTGGGTCCAAACAAACGAGCAGTATTCAAAGTTCAAGCGGACTATGCTGAAGTAGGTGTTTGCTTTTTAATCCTCACCACAAGACCTGCGGCTGCGTCTTAAGATCCTGGGCATGCTGTTGGGCTTATTGGAGATAATTTGTATGTGTGTCTTCCAAGAAACGGTAGCCTTGAGGTTGACACCCAGGTACTTTGTTGCATCTTCAGTATTCATGATGTGTCCTATTAGCTTGTGGGAGGGGGTCTGAAGGGGGCCTGGATCTTGATACACTCAGGACACTGCATTGCTGAGGATGGAATTCACCACCCGACTTGGATTCCCACTCTGCTAAAGCATCAAGGTCTTGCTGTAGGACGACATAATCACGGTCCATACATTATGCAGTCATCTGCAAACAAACATGTCTGGAGATGAGATTGTCTTGAGGTCATTAATGACACTAATCATCTATCATCAATCATTCACACATAATATCATCTAGAATTTTTAGTCGTGTCAGTCTCACAGCATGCCATCCCCCCTTTCCAACAATAATTAATTATAGTTCGAAATACAGTTAAAATTCCAAAATTTACGTTTTGTCAATTCATTTACACATCTTTCTTGATTGTCCTTTTTATGTTATATTCTGATTATTTTGACTAAAAATATATAGCCATTTCAGTGTGCACTCCATGTAATAGTAAATACTCTCCTAGAGGTGTTTGGAGTATCTGGCACATACAGAATAATTTGCAAAAATAACAAGGGCCCCAGTACTGACACATACAGGACCCCCCCCCCTTAAGACGGGCACGCTTTCTGAAGAACAACCCTCAACAGCCACACTGGGTTCTGCCAAAAAGGAAGTATGTGATCTACTGTTGGGTATCCCCTGATGCCATCGTGGTGTAGCCTCCCGGGTAAACTGAATTGTTGGAACTCTGTCAAAAGCCTTAGAAAATTCCAAGACAATCGTGTCTGCCTGTACGCCGCTGTCCAATGTGGAGGATAAGTCATGCTGAAGAGTAACAAGGAGCATTCTTCCGCGTAAGGAACGTTCCTTCCGGTGTTTAGTTATACCCCAATACCTGTCAAGTTTGGTACCCTGCCTCCCATACTGACGCTGATGACACTGAGAACCACACGCCATGATGTAGGACAACAACATCTCTCTGTTTACAAAACACTTTTGTTTTTTCACTCTTTAACACATCGTAAGTGTCAATAAACGACATACTTATTGTATTTCAAATATTTCAACATTTTTCTTCATGACTACTAATTGCCAGAAGTGCACAGCAGTACACGCAAGCTGGAATTGCATGGATTAAAATACATGACTTAATTTTCATTCTATCGTGCATAAAAACCATAACGTAGTTTGAGCCTAGAACAAACTTACAAACTACGTTATGGTCCCAGAACTAGGCTATGAAAAACATTCTGCAGGAGCAAAGGCATATGGAAGTATCTGTTTGAGTTTCAAAATAAATGTTAAGCTTTATAAAGGCAAGAACAAGTATAAAAAACAGCATTGTGAAGTAAATGTGATCACTTAATTAATCAATTTAATAAAATGTTTTTAATATTGAGTGAGGATATTTCACTAGAAAGAGTCTGGAGAAAGCGTGGTAGCTCAGTGGTTAGGCACTTGCCTCTGGTGCTAGAGGTCCCAGGTTCGATTCCCGCTTGCGGCGAAGAAAATTTCGGTGTCCGAACACGCTTTCCCTAGTGTCATTTGCAGGGATGACACTTGATAAGTGCATCGTCCTTCGGATCGGGACGTTAACTGGATGTCCCCTGTGCAGGGAGAGTCACCCCTTGTGCAGGTTGAAGAACCCTACGGTAATTTCGATAGGGTTACTTGTAGGCTTTCATCCTGCACCCGGAGTGTACAAAGTAGTCCTGCCGATAATACTCGAAAGAGGGTCTGGCAGTATATAGAGAAAGAAAAGAAAGAAAATATGATATGTCGAATATGGATAATTTTGTATTGATACAAATATCATATCGAAAGATTTGACTGATACGCAGACCTAGGGAAAACCTATCGTATGATATAGCGAATATTAATAATTTTGTATCAATACAAATATCGTATCGAAAGATTTGACTGATAAGCAGCCCTAGTACGCTACAGTATTTTGGTGTATCTCAATCGAAACATAAAAAACAAACGATGTTGATCTAAATATCCCTTTTTCTTTCTAAATTCAAAATGTGCTTGCATGTTTCCTTCAGAATAATGACACAGGGTTTTCCATGACGCACATTTTTGTGCGTTTTGACGCACATTTGGACCAAATGGCCCAAATAACTAACACTACTGCGTCACGGTGGACGCAAAGCTGTGTGCGCAGCACTTGCTTTTAAAACGAATGATTCAGATTGACGTCGGCACCATTTGTTATCTTCGAGTAAGTACAACGCGAACTTGGGTCCGAATCGCCGATATTGGGGACGAAACTGTAGACTGTGTCAGCGTCCATTTCTTCGCTTCTACGCGACAGACTTTGTGCATACACTATTGATATGCGATAAACCAGTCTACGAAAATGTCACAGTCAAAATTGATGTCGTTTTTCTCGTCTGCAACCGAAAAAACGAAAAAGAGATAGCGATGACTCTGACGAATCGCAACCTGGGCCGAGCACGCCTAAGAAAACATCAAGTGACATTTATAATGATACTACCAGTATATCCTGTAAGAGATCAGTATGTGACCCTCTCAAATTGAAAATGACCCCCAAAGTCAACTACCTGGGGGTCACAATGACCCCTGAAAATTTTTTTGAAGGGAAAACCCTGATGACACATGACATGTACACGAGAAAAAGCTGTGTAAACTGATTGAAGTATTGCCAACATGACGTTTTGCATATCTGTGACTTACGCTGTAAAATAAAAATCACATCTGGGTTGTAATTGTTTTGTTGAGCCTGCTCATGCATAATGTTTAGGTAACTTCTCATTCTGTAGACACAGTCAGTTCATTAAAACATTATTAAACATAAATCATGTTTTTGCTATTTTCCCCATTTAAAAAGCAGTTATTTGAAAACATACGCCAATGGGCGTAGACAGTATTTATAGGAGAATGAACATGACGAAAATACAAGTCTTTTTTTACTGAAGTTTAAAATATTGGCCAGGTACATTGGTAAACTAAAATGCTTTAATAGGAAACAGGTTGTTATGGGGTTCAAAAGCTGAAAGCTGGTTTATTAGTTATTCATATTGTTGGGTCCTTCTCTTTTCAGTGAGAAAATATTAAATGATAATGAATATCAATCATTTTGTATAGATATTCATATTGTTACGAAAAAATGATCGATACCCAGCACTAGTGTAGACCCAAATCTGACTTCTCCTGTAGGATGAATTTGAGCTGGGTCCATACTGTTGACCTCATTAGGTTACCTAAATAAGCCGCAACATGAGATTTCCAACATTGTGGTATGTGCGACCAGTAAAGGCTCAGACCAGCCTGCACATATGTGCAGTCTGATCAAGAGCCTTTGCTAGTCAATTAAATATTCCATGACTGTTAAGCTACTGACCGAACATCGTTTGGAATTTCTATAGGCTTAAAAGGAGGCTGCACACGCTCATCTGAGTCTACACTTGTCAAAATGCCACATTGTTGGAAATCTCATGTCATGGCTCATTAAATTTAAATTATGATTGTCAATGATGTACAGCAGACAACTTAAGCAGATGACATTTTGAGTTTTTGATGCAGTTTTTTGCTGGCGCTTTTAGGGTTGATAGACAAGGTCTTTAGACACACATGAACTATTTTTTTCAGGGCATGAAAATGGATATTGCTAGACTGACAGTGACACCATCCTTCCCAGCCTTAAACAATTTCCGAAACAAGCACAAATGCCTATAAAGTCGTCAGGTGAAGTGATACTAGAAGTGAACCGTCCTTGTTTGTGTAAACTAAACTTAACAATGTGAGTACAAAATAATCGTAATATTGTTTTACACTATTTGCCTGCGTACATCACACACCTATTAAATGCACAACGGTCTTTTGAGCCAAAATCGCAGGGAAGTCTTGCTTAGAACTCGGTGTAAGACACACATCAGTTTAAGAGCTTTAGGTTCGCCAGAAGATGCTCAACCCTTTTCATTGTGATTGATTTTCCAATCATGCACTTTATAGAATATAGAATTGTCCATTTTGTATTTGAAGGGGTCACAGGTAGATTTTTCAAAATTACGAATATGGTGTATTTCTGCCATGAAGATTTGGTTTTGTCTTTGCAAAACAGTGCAGACCCTGATGAAATGTTAATTGTAGTTGCGGGGGAGTGCAGTGGTAGAGTGCTTGACTAGAGACTGAGGGATTGCAGGTTCGGCTTCGCCGGTGGCACTGTGTTGTATCCTTTAGCAAGACACAATAATCCCTGCTTAGTACTTGTTCAACCCAGGAAAAATTGTTGAGTGGGACATAAAGAATCAAGTTAAACAAATCAAATCATTGTAGTTGCATTTCATCATGGTCTTCACTGTTTACCAAAGAATCTGGATATATTGATAGTTTTAGATTTTTATGCCTGCTTTTTTCTCTAATTTTGAACTCCATAGAAACCAAAGTCCATCCGTCGTCTGTTTCATTTCTGGTAAAGTTTTGTATCTGCTCCTAAACTGTTGGACGTACATGTAGCAGCTTCAACTTTACAGGTGCAAATAGGAAAGGTGTATTTGACGGTTGCCTGGGCAACAATTTGTGTGACCTTAGCCTCAAGGTCAAAAGTTAAATAATGTATTTTCTTGTCAATGCAAAACACTTGGACCTAGCAACTTCAAACTTTGCAGGTGCATAGGTTACATGATGTACTGGACAACATTTCATGTGACCCTTCCAGGTATTTGCAGTCAAGTCTTAAAAGCAATGTTTTCAAATTTTTTGTATGGAAGATTTATTTTGTCATGAACTAATTTCTGTTTTACTGAAAAAAGGCTCAGTACAATGTGAAAAGAGATTTAATGTCATGAGAACAACATTGTCTCAGATCAGATTATGCATCCACATAATTTTATCAGAGCCATTGTTTGCTGTCTGGATACTGCCTATTCATTTTTTTAAACTAGCCTTTGGCTAGCCAGGCCTATGTAGTAAAGTTAGTAAAGGCTTGTTTTTTATTTTTCAGCTTTTAACCATGTTCACAGATCCTATTAAATAGAAGAGTATACTACATGTACATTTATTTGTTGGTGCTTCCAAAGATCTATTCACATGTTATAACCTATCAGTCCGGGAAAGGTACCATTCCTTAGCTATCTGCTAAATCCTAATGCTGGTTTGTACAAAGATGCAGCGCTTTTTGGCTAAATGGAACATCTTACACTCTGCTACAAGACCATAAACTCTGCTGTTAGACACCATCTCATGAACTGTGCACTACATCCAGGTACAAGAAAAGACCTAACAAGAGTTAGACAGTGTTAAGAAACTTCACAAGTTTGAATATTTGTGTTTCTATAGATCTACCTTATGAAGCTGATTGGAATGCACCTTACAATTTATATAATGATAGATTATAGAAGACTCTGACACTTACAGGCTGCTGTACAGAATCATTGTGCTTTCTACACATGGGTGAAAGTTTAAAATTTCCAAAATCCTAAATTTTCGAAACTCCACCTCAAAATGTACAAACAGAGCTCGCACAGACCTGGAAAAGTTCTTGAATTTGACCTTGGTCCTGGAAAATTCCTGGAATTTTAAAAAAGTGCCTTTTGTCCAGGAATTGTCCTTGAATTTTGTAAAATCTTGAAAATATGAATTAGTCCTTGAAAAATATAAAATACGAGTCCTTTCGGATTTATGGGATGCGCAAAAAAACTTTCTGAAAATCGCCCAAAACTGAGTGAAAATCACTAGATACACGTCCAAGAGCAAGGTGTGACTCCTATTCTATTCAATTTGTGCGATAGTCCCGTTTTTTATCACCGGAATCAGGATCAAAGAAAACAAGCCTTTTCACTTCGATGTTTTCGGCTGAAAAAAGTGCATTTTTTGCTTTGTTTAATACAAAATTGGGAAGAAAATGAGTCCTTGAAAAAGGAAAAAAAGCCCTGGAATAGTCCTGGAATTCTGTTTTCCCATTTCCGTACAAACCCTGTTCAAACTATCAACATTTTTTTTAAAATTCAAATTCAGAAAATTTGAAATCTAAGTAAGGAAACTATTACAATCTGTTGAATTCTGCATTTTAGGCTGACTTTCAAGATAAAGTCAGCCTCAAAATTCTGAATTCAGGAATAATCTTGAAAACTTTCACCCATGGATGTCTTCAAAGAAAACCCAGAAAGTGCTGTGTAATTGCATAGAGAAGAGCAATGACAATCTTTTTTTGTGTTTTAATGGGACAAAGACAAATTTTTAGTAGACTAAGTAGGCCTCTAAATCAAGCATGTAATGAAAAATTACTTGTTTTATTTTCAACCAAAACATATGGTGTGGGTATGCAAAAGAATCGTTTCAATCGACCGTTCTTTTCAGCACCCAAAACAAATGTTAATTTTCAAATATTACACTCTAACTTTTCGTTTATCAGAACCTAGCACTATTACATGTAGCTATTTAATAAATTATGATTAATGTTAAACCATGTTAAGTCTTTAAATACAGCCTCATTTTGCAACAGTATTAATTTAGTAACCCTTTGAATGCTAATTGCTCCTAAATGTGTACTTTGGCTTTACAGTGAAGACCCAGATGAAATGCTGCATTATGCAGTTTTTCATCAGGGTCTTATCTATACTATTTGCTAAAACAGAAACAATCTTCAGAGAAAGAAGTGTAGCTAAAATAATATTATACATTGCAGGGATAATGTTGGGATGGACCAGCTCAAACCATTTTGTGAAAAAAAAAATGTTTAGCCAAGATGAACTTCTATTTTTGGCCCCATATATAAGCTATTCAAATATATCCATAGTTTTGCTCTAAGGTGCATATACCTGTAAAGGATTGTTAATCCAGTTTTATAAAGGGCCCATTAAAATTTTAATGGAAAATGGATTATCAGCCCATTTATAGGGCCTAGCTTTATCATTTTTGCCATTTATGGGCCAACAATATCCCTGCATTATATGTATAATATTCTAAAAACATATTTACGCGTAAAATTGAAATTGTATGTGTACTCTACATGTAAAATTTTGATTTTACATGTAAAATCTTTTGAGCATTTTCTATTCTATGTGTAGAATTTTAATTTTACATGTAAAATGCTACATTCTTATTTTACGCGTAAAATTCTGTGGGTTAAGCTTTAATATTTACACGTAAAATTCCACATGTAGAATTTTAACTTTACGTGTAAAAACTCTACATGTAGAATTAAAATTTACGCGTAAAACCCAACATGTCAGTTAAGGAATTTGTAATAGCAGACATTTATTTACGTGTAAAAATCATGTTACTTTAGAGCTTACATGTAAAGACGCATTATTACATGTAAATTTTTAAATGTTGAAGTCTTCTCTCCTTTTTGTTTAAATTTTTTCTACACGTAAGAACCTGTAAACTTCAGTCCGAATACTCCACGTAAATATTATTACATGTAAAAACATGTAAATTACGCGTTATAACATGTAGTTCTGAGGGAAGGGACTCTACCACAGAGCCACTGTGACCCCAATAGGGCTTGAAATGTCATGCAAAAACATGCTTATTTACCGAAATGAAAAAACTGAATTTCTGCTGAGGAATCCTGCATTGCAGATTGGTAATAATTGGTTTATGGGTCACTGTCTAGCCACGCTCACAACTGGTTCCTATCTACTTTAGCTTTATAAGAGACCGGGACAATGCATACCACATGGCGATACAGTGACTGAATAGCTGTATAATAGTTTAAAGATGACCCTGATGAGATATCACATTCTGGGGCAACTCATTTATCAGGTCTACACTGTTTGCTTATGCCAAATTGGCATAAATTGGCTAAACTCCAAGTATGTCAAGCCCCATAGAGACCAGATTGATCAGAGAAGTCTTCCTGTTATAAGCCAAAATGGACAATTACATCTATAAATAAATCATTTTTATGTCATTGTGATCACAACAAATAATAAATCGACAATTAATCATAGCACCATAAAACACAAATGGATCGATCTCTTCAGGAGACAGGCTTTCTTGCATGGGAACAACAAAAGCACAAACCAGACTGAGCATGTGCACAGTCTGCTCAGTGCCTTTGTTATTCCCTTATTGGTAAGTACAATATCTTACCTTGCTTCATGCAAAACTTTAATATGCTAACTAGTCTCTGTAGCTGAGCAGACTGGTTTGAATCATACTCAGTCAGAAACCCCGAAGACAGGTCTTTTCGTGACGAGGCCCATTTATAGTACAACCTTTCTTACATCCTGATTTTCCTATAACATGATTTCTCTACTGATGAGATCTTTCATCCAGTTTGATAAAAACCTTAACCCTTTCTATACCAATAAGTTTTTCCATTCAGACTGCTTTTATAAGGATTGGAGTGTCCATTACATATTTTTAAGGGTCACCTGTCAGAATTTTCAATCCCTGAATAAAATAATGTTTTTACCTTAACAAACAGTGCAGACCCTGATGAAATGCCACAAAATGTGGCATTTCATCAGGGTCTTCACTGTTTGTGAAAAGTAGGCATGCATTGTCTTCAGTATGAAAAACATTAAATGATTGGTTAACATGTATGTACTGGATGAAATTTTCAAATCAAAACTAAATAGACTCTAGGTTTGACTTAAAAGCGCAAGTCTGTTCATTCCAAACCTCAGCATTTGCTGCTAATACAGTGTTAATCAGTGGTTTGA
The DNA here is from genome assembly GCA_964019695.1 of Loripinus fragilis. Lineage (NCBI taxonomy): Eukaryota > Metazoa > Mollusca > Bivalvia > Lucinida > Lucinidae > Loripinus > Loripinus fragilis. The sequence continues at coordinate 99,248,329 of OZ026520.1, forward strand.
TTTATTGCAAATTTGCTCCATTCCAAAACTTCCATGCAAAAAGAATCTATCATCATTAGACTATTGACCTTTCTATCTTATCTCATGCAGTACCAGTGAGGTATTATCTGTATGAACAGAAATTTCTATAGACATAGCTTGCAGGGATATTTCTGGGATGCCCCCCATAATCCCCACCCCCAAACTATTTTATGAAAAACTATGTTCTGATTTCATTTTTGTCTGGCAATTCAAATGTGGTGTTCATTTTGCTGTAAGGTGGATATTAATGTTTCTTGGGGCCATCATTTTTTCCATAAGGCCCATCAAAATTTCAAATGGCCAATCAAAATATTGATTTTTGCATGCAAATGAATGGGATGTGGGCCATTGGCCCATCTTCATGGCCCATTCATATTTTGGACCAGAAGTAACCCTGAGCTTGTATTTTTTCCTAACGGAAATTAGGTACTGCAGTCATTTTACCTATCACACTGCTCTTTCAATTGGACATGCTTGTCAGTGGTTAACCAGTGCTTATCGTTAACAAACATTTACGGAAGTGGCAGATTGGAGCTCAAACTCCATAGAGTGATAGGGATAACAAGTCTTGCCTCTAAAAATGATAAATTTTTACCTGGAGCAATGTTTTACCCATTAATGAGATGAGAAGAGGTATAAAAGCTGGCATTTATGTCCAGTGTAACTGCTAGCATTTTGTCCGAACATGTGTAAAACATCACACCTGACACGCTATCCACCTGAGAAAACACTTGTAAGACATGAGAGCTAATAATAAACATGAGTAGACACTAATTTCAGCAAACATTACAAGATTGATAAACATACAGCAACATCAGTACTTACCTGAGAACTCCAGATAAGCAAGAATTTTGGAAGCATAAAATTTTGATTACACAGATTTTAGATTAGATTACACATAAGTTTTCTCTCGCCAGTAACATATGTTCAACATATGTGTTGTGGATACTTACGGTTAAAGAAATGTCTCAGCGTCTTGAGTTGTGCAGCAACAAGAACTGTTATGCAAAGACAGGTACAGTAAAACCTGTGTAAAACAGCCACTCAAAAATAGACAAAAGCAAAGATCTTAATGTCAATTGGTAGCTTAATGCAGGTCAAAAGTATTGCAGAATGCTCCCCTTGGAGCATTCTGCAATACTCTTGACCTGCATTAAGCGATAACTGGTCTTGAAACCAATTTTCGGTCTTCTTGAGAGTGGCTGTTTAACACAGGTTTTACTGTATTTGTACTTACCTGGTACTAATAAGCCAGGTCAATACCTTGGCAGCTTCCATAAAGATGCTGATACAGTAGTTTGTTTTGCTCCAAACCTAAACATTTTGCCACCCAACCTGATGAACTGCTTTTTTACTAACTACTGTGCCAACAAATCATAACAAACCTCCTTATAACATGAATTTGGATATAACACTGTCATGTTGTGACTAAACAGAGCTGTGGAAATACCATGCCCGCCTTGTCAGACCTAGTCCCATTTCATTCAGGACAAGTTAGAAATTTATATTTATTGGACAAGTAATTGTATAAAGAAAGTTAATACAATTCTGTATTTCGTATTTTGAATTATTATTGTGAACTCACTTGTTGTACAGAAAACAGTGTGGATCCTGATCTGAGCTGGCTTCTGGAGAAGATCTCGATCTACATACACTGTTTACAAAATAGCTTATATCTGGTTTCATACTGTTTTCAAAAGAGTTTATATGCTGTTTCAGAACAGTAAGGTAAAGCTTCTGTACATGTTGGACAAGTAATACTTTCTTAGGACAAGTCCATCTAATATGGCCATTTACTTGTCCCTGGGCAAGTAAAATATCTTACTATTTCAGTGGCTGCATTAGATTATAATGATAATCCAGAGTCAGTCCACCTACCTTGGTTTAGATGATGGAACTATTTGTGTCTGTGTTTCTGTGCCTGCAAAAAGAAAGAAAATATATTAACCCTTTGTTTGTTTGTTTGATTTGATTCTTTACGTCCCATCAACAATCTTTCAGTTAAACAGGGGCGGGTCTTCCTGGGTTGAACCAGTACTAAGCTAGAATAAATGTGTCTTGCTCAAGGACCACAATGCAGTGATGCCGGTGAGGCTCGAACACGGGGCCCCTTGGTCTCGAGTCGAGCCCTCTACCACTGAGCCACTGCGCTCCCTACTAACCCTTTGTACAGATCGGTTGTGACCTCTGGTATTGACCTGTACACAATTGTTCACTTTTTCAATAGCAGTCATGCCCCAAAGCTTTTCACTGAAGTATATTATACTAGCCAGTGCATGAGATTTCCAACAATGTGGTATGTGCGACAAGCAAAGCCTCAGATCAGCCTGCGCATACGCGCAGACTGATCAGAGCCTTTGCTAGTCGCTTGAGTATTCTATGACTGTTAAGCTACTGACTAAACACAATTTGGAGTTTCTAAGCTTAACAGGAGGCTGCACAGGTTCGTCTGAGGCTACACTTGTCAAAACACCACATTGTTGATAATCACATGTCATGGCTCATATTATAGTGGCTCCTAAATGTGTTACTTTCGCAAAAATATCTTCAAAGAAAATATGTTTACTGTCAGAAACTAATATTAAGTAGCCATTTGCAAACCATGTACTGGCCACAGCGATGATACCATATTCACACCAACCAAACTCTCTGATGCTCAACCACTGAAGAATTTTTCTAACCGCTGGTGAATTTGAAAGAAGAGATTCCAAAATTGGTGAATTTGTTTGTTTGTTTGATTTGTTGCTTTCTCTCCCAAGTCAACACCTACATGTATGGTCATGGAGGGACGGTCAGTTCACCTAACCACACTTTTTCCTGGGCAAGCTTGAACAAGCAGTTAACCAGTACTTCGTGCACATACTTTTGCTTGTAACTGGCAACAACCCTTCTTGAATGATTAAGCCGAAGGGAGGAGAATGGCCGTAGAAATTATTTCATGATCAATCTCCACGAAAGTATGGGACCGGGCCGGGATCGAACTTATGACCCCTGGATCTGCAGTCAGGCTCCCATCTATTGCCAGACACTTTACAGACTGTGCTACGTGGCCTGGTAAATATGGTACTGATTTTTGAAAGCTCTGTGCAATCTGTCACAAAATTTCCAGCAGGACCATTAAGCATGCAGTTTATCCTGGCATCGTGTCAGTGTTTGCCCAAAGAAAAATTTTCATATACTGCATGGACAAAGGTGGGCTGGAATATTTGGCGCATGGATTAATGGATAAGATAGACAAAACAAAGATCTTAATGACAAATGATAGCTAAATGAAGGTCAAAAGCATTGCAGAATGCCCCCTTTGGAGCATTCTGCAATACTTTTGACCTGCATTAAGCAATAAATGGTCTTGAAAACCAATTTTTGGTCTTTTTGAGAGTGGCCATTTTAGACAGGTTTTACTGTACCTGCAGAGCGAAGAGAATAAAAGTTCTTTACCTTATGAAAAAACATGTTCCCAATTTTATCCGAAAAAGCATGTTCTCCATTTTATCTTTGAAGTTTTCCATGGAGTGACTGTGTATCAAAATAAAAAACATGGGATTCGCCACCCTGAACAAGCCAAACCCCATTCAGGATGGAATAATATTATACTCCAATATATAGTCATAAACGTTTATGCCACTGAAAGCTCTAATCCAAAGTTGCAGTTCTTTTTCCGGTAACTGATACACAACACAAATAATCCTACAATTTGAACTGAAAAAAATAATGTTAACTCCTTGCCTGTAGTGACAACACACACTCGTTGCCTGCTGTTAGCCATTGCAGACAGTTTGGACCCAGATCAAGCCCGACATTTAGTCGGGCTTGATCTGGATCCAGACTGTTTGACACTTCGAACGTGATCCTGAAAGAATTTTTCGAAATTTCATTTTCTAAAAGAAACAGTGGGCAACAAAAAAGTATGAAAAATTATCCAGCATGCAAATAGTTGAAGTAATGATAATATTTATAACATATGAAAATATGTTTTTTACAGGTGTACAGACCTTATCTTATCAGATCTTTACTAATATTTGGAATATGTATTACATATGCTCAATACCCAGATAAGCTGAGAACTGAAACCTGTATAATATGAATAACCCTTTAACCCTTTTAATCAGAACGGATTTCCCACTATTATCAATTGGACCAGTCTATTTCCGTTTTAAGAGTTGCATGCTGGGTGGTATTTTTCATTTTTATTCAAGTTTTAAAAGAATATTTTTAAGCAAACAGTGTAGACCCTGATCAGACGCCGCATTCTGCACTGTTTGTCTATGTCCCCAAAAAGGGATGCTAAGGCTTACATGGGTTACTGCATCACTTTATTATATATAAGGATCATTGGGAGCGCAGTGGCTCAGTGGTAGAGTGCTTGACTCGAGACGGAGGGGCCGCAGGATTGAGCCTCACCGGCATCACTGTGTTGTGGTCCTTGAGCAAGACACATTTATCCTAGCTTAGTACTGGTTGTACCCAGGAAGACCCGTCCCTGTTTAACTGAAAGATTGTTGATGGGATGTAAGGATTCAAATCAAACAAACAAAAAAATAAGGATCATTGTTGGTCTGGGTCTGGATCCAAACTGATAGTGTTCCAGAAAGATTTTTTTGAAAAAAGTTAATTTGAAAAAAGCAGGAGACATCAAAATCAAGAAAAATTACCCAGCATGCAAAGAGCTAAACCTATAGGCTTTACCCACTTTACCCAGTTTACGGGTGATTTGCCTGAGTCCCCGGCCTGAGTCTATCCAAAAAATATAGAAAAAACCAACAACAATTAAGCGATCAATTAATGATAAAGACAACTCGAAGATAATCAAAGTTTATATCCCAAAAATCCCACAAATCATGGAGGCAATTAACTAGCTACATGTACTCACAAATTTAAACAGTCTCTAAATTATCACACGCAAAAATACTGTGACTGTGAGGAATTGATAAATCTGCTTTCAGATATGCTTCCTTGAAAATATCTAAAAATAACTGTATTTGTCAAAATTTTTAGGAAAAGGTAGTAGTAATCAAATCCCCTTAATTATATACCAAAAAACTCCGTAAATATAAGATGCAGTTTCATAGTCCCAAAAAAAGGACACTGTGTCCAGACTGCCAACCTTTTCACTGATAATACCCGTAAGAATAGTGAGTAAGGCCTGCATCCTTTCTGTGTGACATAAGCAAAAACAGCAGAACCAGATCAGGTGCCTCAGGTTTGTCAGGTAGGTATGAGCATATCCATGCCTCTAATTAAACTCAAACACTGCTTTCTCATGAAGAGGCTAAATATCATATGGGCCTCCACGCAGGAAAACCTGTCTTCGGTGGGTTGTGAACCACAAAGGCACAGTCCAGCCTGCGCATCTGCGCAGTCTGATCAGCACCTTTGTTATTCTCTTATTGGAAAGTATCATATCTAAGCTTGCTACAAGTGAAACTTCAAATTTCTAGCTAGTCTCTGTAGCTGATAAGACTGGTTTGAGTCTCGCTTTTTCAGAAACCCCGAAGTCAGGTTTTGTCACGATGAGGCCCATATCATAATTGGGCCTTGACACAACAAAACCAGATTCAAACCAGCCTGCTCAGCTACAGAAACTAGCTAGATAATTGAAATTTCCCTCATAGCAAGTCTAGATATGATTCTTTCCAAAGGTGCTGAACAGCTGCAGACTGCTCACATGCGCATGCTGGGATGAAGCCAGGTTTTCTCGGTTTGAGGCTCAATTATCATAATGTTAAAAATTAACCTTTTCAAGAACTTCTTCCAGCTTAGAGTTACATCAACAGAGTGCCTAATAGTACTAAGTTTGGATCCAGAAGATTGACACTATGTCAAACATTCTGGATCCAAACTGTTTGACAATCTGATGGTATTCCTGATTTTTTTTCTTAAGTTGATTTGAAAAAAAACACCAGATGACAAAAAGCATGCAAAGACTTAAGTGACCAAGTTGGCAATGCAAGGAGTTGAACACAGCGGATACTAATGGTAATGATTGGAAATGCTCCAAAAGAAGATCTTAGAAGAACACGATAAGCTTTGACCCAGTGATTATTCAAATATTGAGAAATACAAGAACATCCTGGTGCCAGTGAGCTATAATACAAAACTTTGTAATCAGTTGGCAGAAATTGGCATGCATTGGGCGACCTTCTACAAAAATAGCCAAACAGAATGTGATCTAGTCAAAACTATGTAACCAGCTGAGGAGGCATTGCCTGTTTCAAACAGATACCTGAGTACAAGAAGCAAGAAAACTCAGGTGAGCGATTCAGAGCTACCTTGTGTCCTTTCTAGTTTTGAAATCATCTTGAAGAGGAAGAGCGAGCTAGTTGCTTTGGTTTATAATCTTACCAATGTCTTGTCACTGTATATGTTCTGTGACTCTTCCTCATGGTGCCCTCAGTGGGCTGGTCTGCGGTGTGTGATTGTGTTTTTTCCTGATCATACTCACTTACTTTTTGGCCCTTAAGTTTTTGCTATTTTGTTGAAGGTTTCCGCTAAACTGTTTTCAATCTTCTGACGGTTGGTTCAAGAGAAAAAGAGAGTGCAGAATTTCTAAAACGGAATCTTGCTTCCAGTGGATTGACCGTCATGGCGTCAATCCTATTGTATTAATTCATTATATAACAAAACAAAAACCAACAAAATATGACCTGCGGGTGCCCAGCAAAAATTAAGCTCATCGGATCCTGACAGCATCCAAAGAAGAAACAGTGCATCTTTTATAGCTATATCCATTGAGTGCACAGACCAGGGGACAAAAAATCCACTCATCTGCTCGTAATTACGATTGAAATCTAGAAAAGACGAGTAATTCTTCCCAAAGCACTCATCCTACAGGACGCGTGCTTTGGGAAGAATTACTCCAGAAAGTCATATTGCATATTTTCCCCTTATGTTCTTTATTGCATACGCATTTAAAGGACGAGTGCATGTGTTTGCAGGACAAGTGAAAATTGTAAGTCACTCGTCCTAGCTGCAGGACAATACTTAGTGCAATATTGAAATATATTAGTCCCCTGCAGACTCTCATCTGACTGGATTTATGCTCAGGATGATCTGAGTGTTTGATGCAGGGGTGTGGAAATTAATTATGCCCAAGTTGTCCAACCTCAGTCTGGTCCCATTTCAGTCAGGACATGTTAAACAAAATATTTACTTGTCCTGGGACAAGTATAAGCATAAATGTTAAATGCAATTCTGCATTTCATTTTTTATGAATTATTATGAACTCACAATGCCTTGTTGTATGGAAAACAGTGTGCATCCTGACCAGCTGGCTTCTGAAGAAGCCAGTTGATCTGGATCTACACTGTTTTCAATTGAGTTTATGTCTGCTTAAAGAGTTTATGCATGGTGTCAGCAAAGTAAGGGCTAAGATGAGTTCTTTGAGCATTATCTGTTCTTTAGGACAAGTTAAACTTTCATTGGACAAGTACATTATGGACATTTACTTGTCCTTGAGCAAGTATAAAATTTTGCTATTTGCACACCCCTGTTTGCTGGGTTAATTCACAATAAGACTGGTATCAGACCAGTAAATAATAATATAGAGCTAGGTTCACAATGACCTGTCATTTTGTTGGAAAAATTTATTATGCACCGGCTCATTATCTACAATTATGGCCACAAAAAAGAAATTGGATCATTATGCCATTTTATAAAACTTACAAAAAACTTCCTTTTCTTGAATCCAACACCATTACACCCACAATATGCCATATGTAGTTTCACAATTTGTATAGAACAAAAACCACAACATGGTTACCTGATAGATCATTGTGGGTAATCCAGCACAAAATTTCCTGATTAATCATTGCCCTGTTGAATATATTAATGTAACACTTCCATTTCTGTTTTCAAATTAAACCAATAGATTCACAGCCTGTATGAAAAACAGTGTAGATCCTGATCAGATGGCTTCTTGACAGAAGCCAGCTGATCTGGATCTACACTGTTCTCAAAATAGGAAATAATTCCAATTTCAGCAAGACTTTAAGTGCTGAAAAAGTTCTAAAAAGTAAAACTTTGATTTTTTTGACTGACTGTTTTGCTCTAAAATTCTGGTCATACAGTGGCTTTCATTCAGTGCACTGTCTTCGAGTCACAAAATGCTTGTCAGAATATTCAAAGGACCAGTCTGATCTAAATCTGCTCTGTTTGTTGAGGCCCTTTTGTCAGCAAACTTTTACAGTATCTCAGAGGGATAATTGAATAATAGTGTCATTCAGAGACATCTTAAAATTAGGCTAAAACAAAACAATTGTTGGTTAAACCCCAGTAGGCATAAACTAAACTGACAGTAAGCCTTAAGGTTCTTTGGGCTGATTATTGGTGACAGTCTGCCAATTATTTTGACAGAATTTAGCTGTTTTAAACTACAGTATAGTCAGTCTTATAATTCTTTTTAAGTCCTCCAACATGCATTATGGGAGCGCAGTGTCTCAGTGGTAGAGTGCTTGGCTCAAGACCGAGGGGCCATGGGTTCGAGCCTCACCAGTGTCACTGTGTTGTTTTCTTGAGCAAGAACATTAATCCCAGCTTAGTACTCCGGGTTCAACCCATGAAGACCCGTCCCTTTATAACTGAAAGATTGTTAATGGAACGAAAAGAATCCAATCAAACAAAACAACATGCATTATTGAAAACAATTCTGAAGTAAGTCAAAGCCATACAATGATGTTTGGGATGTCACAAGCCTCCAGATAATAGGGGGAATTACTCATTATTATTAGGTCACTGTATCGCCATGTGGTATGCAATGTCCCAGTCTCTTGTAATGAACCAGTTGGGAGCGGGGCTACAGTGACCTAATAGCTGACTAATACAGTGTAATTCCAAATTTACTCTCGATGAGACAGTTTTTCGATGAGACAGTTCTTCGATGAGACAATTCTTCGATGAAACGGTTCTTTGAACATCCAAAACATATCTATATGAAAATGATTGTAATTTTTGCTCAAAATATTTGCTTATCTGGACTTATGGATTGTCGAGTTATCCCACTTAACTCGTATTTGGGGAAACCCTTAAATGAGTACTTTTGCAAACAATGAAGACCCTGATGAAATGCAGCATCATGCTGCATTTCATCAGGGTCTACATTGTTTGTAAAGGTAAAAAAGATCTTCAGAATTTTTGGGGGAAAATCATAGCCTGACACCCCTACACATAACAATGGACTATCCCAAGTTTATTGTATCAAACCAGTAAGAATAATTCATTAGTATACAAAGGGTTAATATTATAATATACAGTAAAACCAGTCTTAAGCGGCCACTCAAAAAAAGAAGACCAAAATTAGTTTTCAAGACCCATTATCGCTAAATGTAGGTCAAAAGTATTGCATATTCTGCAATACTTTTGACCTTCATTTGGCTACCATTTGTCTTTAAGACCTTCCGTCGTTTTGTCTGTTTTTGAGTGGCCGCTTAAGATAAGTTTTACTGTACGGTATTGCCATTCTTGTAGTAGAGAATATTTGGAGAAAAACTCCAAAAACATCTGATTATATAATATACAATCAATATTCAGTGCCAAATCTGAGTTCTACAAGATGTAACAGAAATGTATAGAATTTCATGAATCAATAAGTCTGCTCCTCAGAAGAATAAACCATTAATTCTTAAAAGACTGGGGCAGAATGTTAAATACAGTAAAACCTCTCAAAAATAGACAAAACAAAGGTCTTAAAGGCATATGGTAGGTTAATGAAGGTTGAAAGTATTGCAGAATGCTCCCCTTGGAGCATTCTGCAATACTTTTGACCTGCATTTAGCAATAATCGCTCTTGAAAACCAAATTATGGTCTTCTTTTTGAGTGCCCGCTTAAGACTGGTTTTACTGTACAACATTCAAAGGTCAGTGGCCAAGTATGTTGAAGCCAATACAAGGGGTCTGAAAACTGGTTAGTTCACATTATAGTAAACATAACAGAATGGGAGAATTTTGGAGTTGTTCAAGGTATAAAGCCCAATCAACGTTGTTTCGTCATGCCAGCATTTAAAATTTGCAAGGCAAATTCTAGAAACGATATTGTTACCTTAACAGGTCCCATATTTAAAATTGTCCATTTTGCCAGGCTTTAAGGTAGTAATTTTCATTTCTAGGTAAGTTCATGTTAGTCATTACTGTATGCATGCATGAAACCCATTACAAGATGTTATTTGTACATTTTCATTTACATGGTTAAATGCAGTTCTTTTATTCTCTTGCAGACTGGTCATTTCTGACAAGAATTCAAGATTAAAAACGCAGGGTTTGCGCTAGGATTTATTTTTCTTTCGCCACCATTTTCGCCAATCAGATTTTTTTTGTGCCATTTTCTCAAACTTAGAGCCAGATTTTGGCCATTTGTCGCCCAAAAAGAGCCAGGTTTGGGGGCATTTTGCGCAAAAAATGTCTTCTGTCTTTAGCCCCCTTAATTCTGGTGGATTATTGTACACACATTGATAAAACAACTAAGTCCATTATGTATTTAAAGCGGTTGACAGTCTTTAAATTTATGTATATTTGTACCTGGAGATTGTTGATTTTTCTTAACAGAGCAAACACTGATGAAATGCTGTTTGGGTATTCACTGCTTGCCAAAGTAACTGTTTGCAAGTATTCAGAATAAATAGGATTAACCAACATTGTAATTGTCAATCTTTCCATAGAGTTTATATGGAAAACCTCAATTCAGGTTTGAACACCTGAACGTGAGACAGGTTATTTTGTAACACATCATTAAATTAAATATAATTGCTAATATATGTATGACGCCAATTTTAAAATAATATGACTTTTTTCTCTCGATTTTTTTTTGTATTTGATTTTAGTGATTAAAAGTTTGCAATCAATGTTATTCTCGCTTGAATATAAAATTATAAAAGATCATATAATACTTTGATTAAAATGTTTAAATTGGGAAATTATATGTTAAATAGAACAAATAACTGCCTTGCCAAAGTAGTTTGCTAAATATTGTAACAAGGGAGCTAATTCAAAATATTAGGGGAGAGCACAATTGCATAATTTTTACCTCGGAATACAGGCCTGAATTTTTCTGACAAAACAAATTTAAATCAAGTGAGCCATAACATCATCTACCTTTTAAATAAAAAGGTTTCTGTTTAGAAATGATAGGTTCAGATATCTGAAACTGTCGAGAAAAGCACTTTGAACAGCGTGTGCAGTTGCTGTCTTGAAAAGAGAAGCAATGCTACTGTCGGCCTTTGCGAGATGCGCGGATCCTTTCGCATGCCTGGTAATGTCTAGTGAGTGATGCCGTCAGATGAAAGAATGGCACAGTGAACACCATGCAAATCTTTCTACTTTCTCACAAAGCTTGATGGAAAGCTCGAAGCAATATATCTAATCTTCTTACGAGTGGAAAGTGAGCTTGCAAGTGACACTTGATTTTTTTCTTCTTCGTGGACGTCGATGTAGCGGTCTTTTCAGCATGTTTAAAGTTACAAATTCAGAAAGCTATGTAATGACTATTATTATTGACCACAAAAAGCAAAGATGTCACGATGATGGTGCAGTTTATTTCATGCACAGCATGGCACCATGTATATTATAGTCTGTAATTATGACCGTTACCGGTAGCAGCTGTTAAAAGTGTGTGCCGACCACCGTAGGTTATAAACATTTATACTGGGTCCGAGGTTATCAGCGCGTGTCCAGGTTTGACTCGATCAGCTACTGAATTGTGTGGTCGATAATTGGGGTGTTAATTGACAATTAAGATACACATTGATGACCATTAAGCGGCACGAGGCAATGACTTGTAGCCGGAGGTGACAATTCCGACGCCAGACAAAAAAATATACTTGCGATTTTTCTTTCGCCAATAGTTGTCGCCAAATTAATATTTTTTGCGCCAAATTTATTATTTCTTCGCATTTTGCGACAATGGCGATCGATAGCGCGAACCCTGAAAAACGTCTGGGTTTCAATTTTGCGAAATCCAGCTATATCACATTTTCTTGTGGATGATCAGGTGGTTTTCGCTTCCCCTTTTGGCCACTAAAGCCCGGTAAATCATTGTCATCAATATTTTACCTAGCTAAAAGACCCCTTTCTTAATTGTGTATGTACACATTTGCAGGAATTACAGGTAAACTGACCTTAGTAATAGCCGAGCTGTGATTGGCTAATAGTCATAAACTTGCCAAAAGTTGCAGACAAGTTTCAGGAAATAGAGCAGTATCCTATTCGATGAAACAGTTTCATAAAACTTCAAAAATCTCTTGAAACATGTTTGTCGGACGTACACACCATGTTACTTTTGTCTGCAACACTGAGTTGCAGACAAAAAAATCATCGTGTGTACTGGGCTTAACTGGGACTACTCGTTAACTCAGCCCAATGTGAGAGAGAAAAAAGCTATTCAGCTAGCTTAAAAGAAAAGGTTAATTAACTGCCAAGTTTTCTTCTCCAATCAATTTTTATTGCAGCAAAATGTCTGAGAGGCTTAAAAATAAGAATCTGAAAACTTCCTGCTTCCATAAATAAGACTTTCCAGAGAGTGAATAATTTACAAAGGCGCTCACATATGCTCTGTTAGTTGGTGGGTTTGAGTTAGTGGATGGGTGGCTTGATGGGTCCGTAACAGGCCTTTTAAGTTAAAGAGTGTGTAACAAAAAAAAATCTTATTTCTCAATCATACATCATGTTATGGGTACTCAAAAGAACTGTCTCAATGAGATTGTTCTTTTGAGCACTCAAAACATATGTTAAAAAAAATTGGGTAAGAAAATATGTACAATTTCAGGCAGAAAATTTTTGTTTATCTAAGTAAACCTGTGGCCCAAGCAGTCTGCTGTGCAGATGAAAAAAAACATGCAGTATATATCTTGCACAGTTTTGCATGCATAAGTTACTGAATTTCAAGAGTATCTAATAAATATGATGAGCTTTATCAATGTACTAGAGTTATCCTAAAGGCTATATTACAAAGCTTAATTCAACATATTAGCAATGATCTTCCCACACATGAACAGGCAGATAAAATGGTAATTGCCAATTTAGAGTCACTTACTGTTAATTTCAAATGGGCCTCCTCGCGAGAAAACCTGTCTTCAGGGGGTTTGCGAACAACACAGGCGCAGACCAGCCTGCGCATCCGCGCAGTCTGATCTGCGCCTTTGTTATACGCTTTTTGGAATGTTGCATATGTAAACTTGGTGCAGGTGAATTTTCAATTTTCTAGATAGTCTCTGTGGCTGAGGCGACCGGTTTGAAATTCACTTTGACTGAAACCCCGAAGACAGGTTTTCTCGCGACGTGGCCCAAATGATACACCACTCTGAAGAATATTTCCCACATTATCATGTCAAAATATAACAATCAGAAAATATCAAATATGAACTATGGCAATATCTATTGTACAGTGCAGACTGCTTATAACATGCAGACACCTTGTTATAACACAGAGTTTTCATGGAGCACAGTGGCTCAGTTAGTAGAAAGTTCGACTGGGGATCAAAGGGATGCTAAATTGAGACTTACCATCTGCACAGTCACTACTTAGTACTGGTTCAACTCTGGAAGGCAGGAAATCCTCCCAACATTACTGAAATATTGTTGACTGGAATGTAAAGCAACTCTGTGCTGCCCTGATGCGTCCCACCAAGTTTCAGTTCACCTAAACTTATGGTGTGGGATCCGCTGATGTTGTTAGATGTGGTTTTAGAGAGCCAGCAACCATCATGGATGTGGGAACGGAATGATTTTAGCAATTGTGAATGTTGACTATAGCACGTATCTGTCCAGTGTGCTTTACATTTTCCACATCTCCAGAACTATCTTTGTACTGAGCTAAAACTTGGTGTGAGGCAACATTGCAAGGGACATGGAGTGTCAGAATAGCTAAAACTGTTGAATTTCTAAATTCAAGAATTGGGCTCCATGGTAATAACATGTATAGCTATCTCCCGAACAATTATGTTTAAGTTAGCCAAAACTTAGTTGGGATTAACCCCCACCCAAATCTTTGAAAGATCCCCCCTAGTTTTAAGGAGGGCTGATACTTTTATAAGACAGTAAGAAGAGAAAATCTTAAAAATCAAGTAAAATGCTCTCTTTTTGTAAGTTTTCGATAAAAATTGCCCCTCATTTTTAAATCCTAGAATAAATCCTGAAGGTGAGCTCGCTATAAACCCTCAGCCTGCTAGACACAATTTTGTCCCCTGCTCTCTCATCCGCTTATGTTCCTACCTAGCCAGTATTGCAAACAATATGGACCCAGATCAGACTGCTCTCTTAATTGGGATCAGTCTGATCAGGGTCCATAAACATCAGTCTGATGCACTTGAATAAATGCATCAGACATAAAAAGCAGACACCATATCATAATAAAGGGGTACGTGCATTAAGGGGCTATTTTGGCCCCCTCTAGAGCCAAAAACTGAAAGTTGCTTTTTACCAATTTCATCTTATTGGTTTATTAGAAGAATAGCCCAAGTGTAAAATTCTGGCATTTATTTTACTTTTACCGGTTGCTATGGTAGCCAAAATGGCCGACAAAATAGGCTTAAGTTAGAGAAATTGCCATTTTAGGCCAAATTTGAGGCTTTTGGAGACCGATTCTTTAAGAATTAGATATCAGCACAAGCAAATACCATAAAAACCTTTTAATAATTGTGCGCCATGATAATTCTTATCATCTGTTAAAATATTTTTTTGGTATTTGCGTGTGCTCTATATTAATTCCTCTGTTACATGTATCAAATTTGCTCCAAAATGGTCTTTTTCCTATTTTCAAGGCCATTTTTGTTACCACAGCAACCGTAAAAGTCCAATCAATGCCAGACTTTTACACTTTGGCTATTTTTCTAATAAACTAATACAAAGAAACTTGTGAAGAGCAACTTTTATTTTTTGACCTCATAGGGGGGCCAAAATAGCCTCTTAATGCACGTACCCCTTTAGTGGCAGACTGGCAGGATTAGCATAAAATACTCAGTGAATCAAACAGCTGTTTGTGCAACAATGTGCAAATAAACAGCTGCTTTTGTAATTAACGTTTCCATAATATTTACCCATTCTTTCTCTGGAATTATTTTACTCCAAATACTATAACAACAGTTACTGATCCAAGTCTTAACGCTGGATCACTGAGTTTGAGAATTAATATTTTCCGCACACAATTCCGCACAATTGGGTCTTTAACCTTAATACTGCTACATTAAAGCTGCCAAATCAGCACATTACTTTTGATAACAAACTCATAAGGTTATTAAGCACATTTTTTTGCTGACATGAACTAAATGAATCAGAAACAATGAAGATACAGATCAGCTGGCTCATGGAGCCAGCTGATCTGAATCTACAATGTTTTCACACACAGTAAATCAGCATCGTACTCAGCATATCAAGAGCTAATAAAGTAACTTGGCAATTGCCTCCCAACAATGCCTATTACTTAGAACATGGCACAACTTTCATTGAACTTTTCCTTAAAAGGCTAAAATAGATCTGACTTTGGAGACAATTAAGTGCTTTCAAACTTATGTATACATGCACGTCATCCAAGATAAGCACATAAAGCAATCTTATCAGCCCCTGATACGCATCACCCTTATTCTCACTAAAAGATTTTCATTAATTTCCGTAAAATTGGACAATTATAGATGTCTGCTAAATTCACCACAATCCGACGAAACTGCTGATCCACCTAATGATATTGGAAGTAGAATGAGAGTTTTCTACTGGCCACTTTATTCCATTGGGCCAGTGAACCAGACAAAAGTCATTAGACAGGAAAAAGACCCTAGATATATAGTACTTTACAAGTTTACAGTACATTGTACTGTCTCTAAAAGTTTGTCCCTAAATGCGTACTTTGGTTGATTTGATTATTTACCTCTCAATCAACAATTTTTCAGTTATGTCGGGACTGGTCTTCCTGGGTTGAACCAGTACTATTAAAGCAAGGATAAGTGTGTCTTGCACAATGACACAAAACAGCGACGCCGGTGAGGCTCGAATTTGGGGCCCCTCGGTCTTGAGTCAAGCACTCTTCTACTAAGCCACTGTGCTCCAAATGTGTACTTTGGCAAACAGTGACAATCAAGATGAAATGCAGCATAATGCGGCATTTCATTAGGGTATACACTGATTTGCTAAGACAAAAATGATCTTCAGAAAAAAAATACAATTTTATTTGGAAATAATAACTTATGAGTATGACCTCACAATATATACAATGGACCATTCCAAGTTCATTGTATCAAACCAAAAGGCAGAATCCATTTGTGCGTAAAGGGTCAAACAGTAGTTGTTCTCTGCTGAGCTGCATAATATACCATAGGCACTGGAAAGGCAAGGGTCATTCATTGAGGAATGGCTGGACTATACAGGCCCCAAGATAAGAGAGCGTAACTGAAAATTATTTTTCCTATTTCTCAACCAAAAAATATGTCCTGGGTACTCAAAAGAACTGTCTCATTGATACTGTTCTTTTGAGCAACCCAAACATATGTTTAAACGGATGGCTAAGAAAATAATCGCAATTTTACGCAAAAAAAATTGCTTAACCGGTCATATGCTATAAGAAACCTCTCAATCATGACCTGTCAACAGCCAGGACAGTGGTCACTGAACCTATAATGGTTGGAAAAACATACATCCTATTATTTTACTATTTTGTTATATATGGTATAAAGAGGACATTGAAAACATATTAAGAGATATATTCACATATAATTCCAATATTAAGCTAGCCATAATGTTAAACCAGTGGTTTCCCTTTAAAGCTCATTCAAGGAATATAACTCAAACAGGAAGCAAGGGAGAGCAACCATTCTTGCACACCGCACACTGGATCAACCTGCTATATACATGCCTACCAAATAACATCAAAATACCTCAAAATTATTGATAACACAATTAAGCTCTCCCCTTTAATACTCATTCAAGGGAGATAACTCAAAATGGAAGCCATGGAGACTGTAGAGAAACAATTTTTGTATGTTACACTTTGTCTTGACCTGATATATAACTATACCAACTATTCAGGGAACAAGCTAGGGGGCGACTAGGGCGAAATAGTCGCCCTAGGGGCCGAAATTTCGCCCTTAATGGGACCCAGGAAGAAGTGGGAGTCTCCCTAAAAAAAAAAAAAAAAAAAAAATTTTTTTTTTTTTTTAGGGAGACTCATGTTCATTCTGTCTCCACACAAATGCAAGCTGTGGTGACAGTATCAGACAATCTACTACCACTGGTTGGTGTTTCTCTTTCAATTAAATGGCAATAGTATGTGTAATGGCTTCAATTTGGTTCTAAATTGACAAAAAATGTCATAATTTTGCACTATAACTTCTCCCTATCTGACTGTCACTTCTCCCTAATTTTCCTGCAGGGAGAAGTCACTTCTCCCTAAAATTCTGGACCAGCTTGGTCCCTGAAAGAGTCTAAGGGGTAAGGAGTCTTCCCTGCTTTATTCTTTGCATGCTGGGTAAATTTTTCTAAATCTTGTGGTGTACTGAATTTTACATTACCGGTACACCAAACGTTTTCAAAATTTTATTTTTAGGAATACATTATGGGTGTAAAACAGGTGTGACCTAGATCATGCCCGACATTTTGTCGGGCCTGATCTTGGTCTAAACCTTTCCAAAGGTGATCAGCAGATGACATTAGCAGGCAAACAGTAATGTGGTTATGCTGATATGGAAATTCGGTCCTGTGAATGGATAATTGATTTGGACCAAAATCAAAAAAGTTAATCGATTCATATAGTGTACCACAAATACCAGAAAAATGTCCATTTTGAGTGTAAAATCAGAATATTTTCTTCTCCATCCATTAACAATTTGTATACTTATGGATTCTTCTTTCTGATTTGATACAATAAACTTGGGAAAATCCATTGCACATAGGTGTATCAACTTATAATTTTCAAAAAAAAATAAAATATTGTATTTTTTGGACTGAGGGATCTTTTTCTTACTTTAAGAAACAATGTAGACCCTGATGAAATGCCGCATTATTTCCAAAATCCTGAACTTTACAAATTAAAACTTGCAATATGCCAACATAATATTAACAATTTCAAGTTTTTATGTTCTATCGTCCTTAGATAAAGTAAAAATAAATCAGAGAAGCTATTATAATCTGCCTAATTTAGTACTTTGAGGATGACTTTCCACAGAAAGTCAGCCTCAAAATCCTGAATTCAGGAATAACCCTGAAAACTTTCACCCATGTATATGTTTTTGTTTGAGAAATAAGAAAAATCCTTTTTTATTATCCACTCTTACCTGATTATAGAATTGGAGATTCTGAATTGATTCAACGGACTTAATGTCTATACATGTAAAGTACCTGACCCTTCAGAAACATGCTTAGTAATATATCAAGCATTAATTTTGTTCTATTGTCTTGGAGGTCATTCACACCTTCTACTTACATATGACCACTGTGACTAAGTCGGATGCTTGATAGGTCTCTGTTTAAGATAAGCAACTTACATATTATCCAAGTTCTACTAAACAAAAAGCAATAAAAAAAAATAAAAAATAAAAAACGGGTAGCGGTAGATCTACCGCTGTCAAATGTTGGCTGTCTTTTTCATGGATCTGGTACAATTCTGAGACCCAGATCGTGATTGTGCAGAATCAATCATTTAGAGCACTCAACAACTGCTCTCTAGTCAGTTAAAACTTAGGTTTTCTAAATTCAAAGCTGCCATATCGAGGAATCAACACCATGTTGCTAGGTTGACAGGCATACACCTAAGCCCCTGAAAAGCTACCAGGCCATCACATAGTGTCAAATACTGTAGATACCAGTAGTGATTCCAACAGATCGGCTATTTTTAGACTTTGTTTCTGACACAATGTAAAATCGGTCAATTGAGGTTGATTCCTCGATATGGCAGCTTTGAATTTATCAGCCAAAATATTTATCTACATTTTATGCCAGCACATTACATTATTCGTACATAAACATCTTTCTTGTAAAAAAAAAGTCAGTTAAGCAAAGAAATAAGCCAATTTCGGGGGTCAGTCTGATTACTGCAGGACACCACAGGATCCCTTGATATGGACGTTTTCGATGGAATTTAGCCTATTATTACATGGTATAGTCATTTTATAACTAATAACAGTATATATCTTCACTTTTTTTGTTTTTGCTGGTAAGAATGGCCATACAATAGACAGACTTGATAAAAAGACACCCTGTTACATAAGCCTAAGAACACCACAATTTGGCCAAGGTTGGACGGTCAAAACGGTTTAAACCGCCCCAGTCAATACTCCAGAAGTGGTTAATACTGGTCCATTGAAAAATTGAGTGGTTGATTAAGATTTTAGTGGTCATTTGTAAAACGGGTATGTCTTTTTTGGTTTTCACTTTAGTGGAATTCATTAAAATGTTATACTCGTAGTTGATCTGAGTGCTAAAACTGTTGTCCCTGCCAAGGGGTCAAATGTAGCATTTAAAGTGTGAAAACTGTATGAAAGGAAATGTGCTCCCTACTGTTTATGTGTGTTGGTTATTCTTTGCCTGTTAGGGGACCATGACTAAACATCGAGACATCAACACATCGAAACGTCTAACGATCAAAACGTCAGCACAACAAACAAGACAAAATATAGAATTGACTTCTAATCGAAAAAAATCTCAAAAAAAAAAAACATCCAAAAAATATCGAAAATAATATTTGATTCTTAAGTGCTCACAGAAATCATGGTCAATATAGTTCCATAAATGGTTATAATGAGGACTATATGATATTTGTCTTTTGTTAATCCATATTTTTTGCTTTCCTGTCGCCACCAACAGTTTTGGCATTGCACCTTAGGCTGCTGCAGGAGTTTTTGCCCAAAGTTCTTGTTTATTATCTCTGATGTTTTGGCTTCTTTGATATGTTGTGTTGCTTTCTTCGCCTACAAATAAAGGGGAGGCTGTCTGAGGGAGGGAATGTGATTTAATAGGCTCCATTCCGTTTTGTAGCTCTCATAAGAATAATGCATAAACGAAAGTGATGAAAAAACTCACCTTGGTTCACCCCACCAATAAACCCATAAGCCTTATGCAGGCTGAAATTACTAATTTTGTTAATGGTAAACTTGATTAACTGTCCCACCTGAATAGAGGAATATTAGATTTTTGTCGCGATTTTTATGTGACATTTTAGATATTTTGTCAGAGCTCTCACTAGGATTTTAGAAACTCGAGTTCAGGACTCCCATCTGGCAAAAAGTAGGAGTCCCGCTGGAAAAAAAGGGAGTCCTACTGGAAAAAGTTGGAGTCCCACCAATTTATGCATACCATATATCTTTTCCATTTTAGCCGGAAGTGATATGTGACAGTGTGATATTTAGTTACAAAATGCTTATAGGTATATTGGTTATTTCCCTTGATGAAAAATGCACAATTCCAGAGAATTAAGGGACTTCATTTTATTTTTCATTTTTTCGTCTTCTATAAAATTTGATTAATTTTGGCTTGCAAAAGCAAGATTTTGAAGTTTAGAGAAACAGGATATTCACACACCTGACATGTGGTCACTAAAAGGTCTTAATCACTAATCAGCTTTCATGTACAAACAGTTTTCTCATTTTGCTTGTTCTGCATATAAAACTTTTAATATTTTCACACCTTATCAAGTTGAGAAAACATATTTCAGACCAAAACAGGAAATCACCTTGGGATTAATTTAAGATGCTTTCACAGGTGTTTAATCTTCAACTGGGCAGGCATCTTAAGTAACTCATTTCATCTCATGTCTAAAAGTTTTGGATCATTTTAGATCAACCAATTATAAAAAAGTTAACATATTTTGATTGACAGGTCCGCATGAGTGAGCCTTGCTGGTTTCCATTTTGGTAATTTGCTGGGAGTTCAATTTAGGCAGTCGAAGCGTAAACATCTAATTTCTAGTTATGGTGAAATGCTAGTGCACTGGTCAACTACAGACCTTAAACTTCAGTGCCTAGTTTAAGCTATCTCAAGTTCTGAAACCTAGGAATATATCTTGAACTATAGAACTTAGTATTAAGAAATAATAGAACTTTGTATTGTGGAGAATAAGCTAGAACTTTACGATAATTATTGTGGAGAATATCTATATGCTTGTTATCTGTTATTAAGTTGGAAAGCTAGAAAAGAAGAAACAAAATAAATTAGGAAATAGACACCAGCAGACTTGTGTGTCTATGGCCTATGATCTGGCCCGACTTACAACTTATACCGAGAATCTGTCGATAAGCCTGCTCGCAGTTCAAGGGAAAGTAACTGCGAGCTAATGGGATCAGTGCGGCCTGCACAAGCTTAATTCCCCATTTTGCACAAAAGCGGGCCGCCCCCACAAACCCCTGGTCACAGATGCATTTGAATAATTTTTAGATCAACTGATTTTAACCCTTTAAGCATCATTGGATTGTTCCTACTTAACAAAACAAAATATTTTGGTATATTTTTTCATGTAACCTGAACACACATTTTTTTGTTTGGCCTTATTTAAAATAAAATATTAAACTGTTGGTACTTGTTTTATTCATTAACAAGACAGACAGACAGACAGGCAGACAGCAGTCCTCTGTTTTGTATAATCTTATGCACAATGACATGGAAGTCTTTTTTCTTCCAAAAAAAACATATCTCGCTAGTGTCTACGGCGATGGCAATGATTAGACTGACATTACTTAGCCATTTAACATGGCTTCAATGATTTAAAATGAACGATTTGACTTGCTGAAAGTGATTAGTCTAGACACTCAGCTTGAACCATTCGTCACACGGCTTGTAGCGTAGCTTCATTTGGAACTTTTGTCAGTCGGACGCTACCGTATACAGCTTACCGCTGTACCGGTTTTTTTTCCAACAATTCTCAGACTCTTTTGTTTGCCGTAGCAAGGAACGAACGAAGAAATGCAAATCCGTAAACTTATTGTTTTTTTTCCATGTTTATGTTGCTCAAGTCGCAAACGAGTGCAATTAAACATGTTTTCTCTTTCATCCCTAATCAGTCGAATTCGGAAGTCGGTAGTCCGATGTTGTTTACTACAATGTATTACCCTATTAGTTTTTCTCCCTTTAATTAACGGTAAATCAGTAGCGCATCAGTTTCAAACAATTATCCATTAATCCTTGCTTAATTACTTTAATAATCGCCTCGTAAGAATCACACTGTCCTGCATTGCTACACTGCAGTCCGAGCCATAAGATTGGTCAACAGATACAGGACAATAATCACGTCTCCCGCGGCTCAAAGCGTGTCGCGATCGATAATATCAAAGGGCTTTGATCTCCCGGTCTCAGCTACTGGATTTTTAGCGCATGCCGACTAAAAAAACATGCGTAAGTGGAACTCCTGCCTAGCGAAAATCATGCGTCCCAGGGAAAAAACGTGCATACCAATACGCGTAAGTATGCGTTTCTGAGAGCTCTGTTTTGTCTTTCTATCTTTTGTCTGTCACAGGTGTTTTGATGGAATGTAGGACAAAACATCCCGGGACAAAACATCCCATGCCATTTTTTGACACCCCGGACAAAACATCCCACAAAGATTTGCCACCCCGGATAAAACATCCCATGCAGTTTTTGTCACCCCGGACAAAACATCCCATGCCATTTTTGCCGCCCCGGACAAAACATCCCATGCCATTTCTGCCACCCCGGACAAAACATCCCACACTCTGTTTAAAGCCTATGATAGTGCATAAAACATCCCATTTAGTTAATTGTCACTATAATTAACCCTTAATGTGCCAATCGTAACAAAAGTAGTCTGCTTTTCTCGTCTGTTGAAATGTTTAAGAAGCCTCTATGTCAAACAGTGTGGACCCAGATCAGACTGCTCCTATAGGAGCAGTCTGTTCTTGGTCCACACTGTTTGCTTCTATACCAAATTTGTCAGTAACGTTAGGCAATTATTTGCAGCAGATGACTTCAGCAGACGACATTTTCAGATGCATTTTTTCTTTTGGAGCTTTAAGGGTTAATATTCTTAATGTACCATACCTATTGAAATATTTGGAGATCAAAGGTAGATAGATAATTAGGCTAATTACTTAGACCTGTTTCCCAATTATAATATGACTCAAACTGTAAAATGATTTCTTTTAAGATGTAATTGGCTTCTTAACACCTCAATTTAGTTGTTTGTCACAAGAAGATATAATTATCTTTTATAAATTTTATTTATACTGTGAAACTGCCTTTCAATCAATTTAAGATCTAGTTTATATCATTTGGACAGTCTTGCTAGGGCATTCACTGCTAGTACATGTAAAAGTAGATGAAAGTCCCAAATGAAACTTCCCCTGAATGAGCAGTCTGAGTGTGGGATGTTTTGTCCGGTGTGGCAGAAATGGCATGGGATGTTATGTCCGGGGTGACAAAACAAGCATGGGATGTTATGTCCGGGGTGACAAAAACTGCATGGGATGTTTTGTCCGGGGTGGCAAATCTTTGTGGGATGTTTTGTCCGGGGTGGCAAAAAATGGCATGGGATGTTTTGTCCCGGGATGTTTTGTCCGGCTCCCGTTTTGATGTTTCCCCATTGTGTCGCATTCCTTATTTTGTCGTTTCAATGTAAGGATGTTTAGACCTCTTGTCTTTCGATGTTTTGTCTGGCACCCGCCTGTTAGTATCATCTGCTGATAACCTTTGCAAACAGCTTGGACCCAGATCAAGAATGAAAAATGTTTGACCTTATGTTTGACATCATGATACGCTACTATTTATTAAAGACCTCTTTCAAATCAGCAGTCATCAAAATAGCAACCAACAATACCCAGCATGCAAAGAGTGTATCTCTGAAGTGAGTCTTAGAAAGGTGTGAAACTGCTATCAAAACAAATGGTCCTTTAAATAAACATCTTAAATTAGGTGTTAGTCCTAATCTTTTATAAGTTAAATTAACCACAGTCCTGATGAGCACAGATATGCCCCCTGTTGCTTCAGAATAAGCCACAGTTTTCAATGCAGTCTTTGTATAATTGTAACTAATGATAAAATGCAATTTCAACCAAACTGGTTGGAAAGTTTTATTTTGAAGTGGTTATTCACCAGAAAAGGGGTGAAAATTACATCAGATGGATTGTTGAAACAAATTTTAATTCACAAGAGGAAGAAACAAAATCAACGACCACTGGCTCAATTATGAACTATTTATTTGGGTACTTTTAATTCAGATGCAAGATCTGTTAGCAATATGTTGCCTTGCCTTGGACAATGGTTTACCAGTATCAGATAATATGAGTGTTAGAATGAACACTTTATGTCACAAATTACCCTACATAGAATTAAGATCTCTTTCACCATTTTGTAGATGGCAAGGGGTATGAGCTATATGTGTCTTTAACTACATTCAAACAGATGCACTAAAGCCTGATTAAGTAGATCAGTTAGCCTAGGTCCAGTCGTCAATATTTTTGAATGCTTATATTCTAAAAAAAATAAGAGAATAATAAGATACCACATCAAAGGTATTGGTTGTCTGTTATTGATTTTGGTTAATTTGACCAAGAAATGGAAAAATAAAAAAGAAGTAAAAAAAGATCAGACTGGAACCCTGGAGGCTATAGATCAGAAAGCACCCTTAGCTTGCAATAGCAACTGAATAACATTGACAATTATGTCTAAAGGACAGAGGCATGTATGGGTACATTTGTATGCCTGTGATTGAATCGACCCAATCAACTACTTCAAACAACCACCAATTGACCAGTAATGACCGGTTAAAACCAGGTTTAACTGCTGGCCTGGTCAATATGAGTATTGACCACCTTTTTGCCAACCTTGAATTTGGCATTATTTCACTTACTAATTGATTCCTATTTTTATTTTGGATATATTTTTCCAAACTATTAATCATAAAGATGATATTTGAAATAATTTTTTTTGAAGAATCCTGCGGGTTATCCTGTTGTGCAACATCGCCAATGTGACAATTTAGAATCAGCTCCACAATTCTTTCTTTAGATTAGAGTTATTCTTGTTTGAAAAATATTTAAGAAATATGTCTTAAATGATGTATTCAGCTTTTCATTGAAGAAAATTAACTATATAGTAGCACTTTGAGGGATCCTGCGGTAGCCTACCTGTGCTGCATAATGCTGGTTTACACTCATTAAAACTTGTTTGTACATGTATACTATTTTTAGGCAGGTTTCAGTATTGATTGCTAAATTTAAAAATAAAATGTCATCAAATCAAATATATTGAGCTTTTTATAGATTAGAATGATATAATTTATAGCATTTTAGGGATCCTGTGGTATCCTACAGGGATACAGAATAACATTTTTTCGCCAGGAGCAAGCTGGGCCCCTAGAATAAAATGATTGGGGGCCCAGCCTAAAACTAATGGGCCTAGGATTCGGCAGAAAATTGAACTCATTTCAACACAATTCATTTGCTTTACTCATAGCCTCAAAATCTGTATTCCTCAACCATTATAACTACTTGGTATCAGCTGAATGAAGATTTGTAAACTTAACAGCTAGTGTCAGATTTGCCATACATACTACCCTTTTTCAAACTTTCAGGGGCAAGCTGGGCCCCTAAACATTTAGTTTAAGGGGTCCAGCCCAAATTTTAGGGGCACTGGGCTAATGGGTCCCTGGGCCCTGTTAGTCTTTTTCCCTATCCTACGGTAATTCGACTGACCGCAATATTAGCCCCGATTCGGTGATCAGGCCCGATTCAGTGAATTGACGGACCCCAGCACAGTCACTCTTGACTTTTGAACATGACATATGAGGACAATCAAACTCTCAATCAAATCATCAAAACATTTCCATGCGAGCATGAATTTGGTTCTTGAAAATTGTTTTACAAATTGCTCAGTTTATTGCGCCGTTCAGAGCACTTACCATCACTTGCAGTCTCCATTATAAAGCAAATTTATTCATCGTCGTATTTTCTATCTCCAAACAATTTGTGGTTTATCAAATAATAATGATAAAACCCAATTTGTGTGTTTATCTTTTTCACTTTCACTAATAAATTACTTACTTCCGGGGTGTCACGTGACTTATAAATAGTAATACCCGAAATGTCTCATAATGGACACAAACAGAGAGGGTAACTCTAAAGTACGTAAAGGACTCTTTTTCGCGAAATGGAGTTTTATTTTTGCGAAAAGGACTAATATTATCGCCAAAACAAGACAGACGTAGCGGTTATAACTCCAGACGGAAAGGAACCTACTAACATGATAGACATAAAATTGGGAGAGGAAAAGTTAAAAGTTGTGAAATCTAAGAAAGTCCTTGATGTGGTTATTGATAACCAGCTGAATTTTCACGAACATGTACAAGAGAGAGAGAGTAAAAGCAGGATTTAGAGCATTGAAGAGTCTATATAGCTTCATTAAAGGTCATAAAGGTTGCTGCCAATCTGTTTTCATTAGGCTATATAATGCTTTGGTACTTCCAGTCATGGATTATGGTGCTTCAGTTGCTGTAACAGCTACCTCAGAGTGTGTAACAGAGATGGGCAAGGTTCCTAGGGCAGCAATGCTGAAAGCCTCAGGCTGCATTAACAGTACCAGCACAGACGCTTAAGAGGTCCTCACAAACACTATCCCGATTGACCTACATCTAAAATGAGACAAGCTCAGGAGGTAGTCCAGATTAGTGCCAAACATGAAGAAGATCCTTTGAAGAAAGATTTCCAGGAATGGGCAGCAAACGGTCACAGTTATGGTCGGAAACCAACAGTCTTTCAAATGTTGATGTGTAGGTTCAAGGAGATGAAGGGAAACACAGATTTTGACAACATTGAAAAAGAATTTAGATATACCAGAGAGTTCATGAGTCTGATGAAAGCAGGAGGCGTGGTTAATACTGAGGAGTTCAAAGTCGAGAAGGAGACTCAGGAAGAGAACGTGAGAGATCTTCTTTCAAGACTGCAACTGGAGGATGTAGTTGTTTTCACCGACGGATCAGCCTTTGGAAACCCAGGACCAACAGGTGCTGGGGGGTGGGTGGTGTACTTAGATGGGTATGAGGCGGCTCCGGTACTTTTGAAGAAAGGGGTGAGCCCATATAGCAATAACTTTACAGGAGTATTAGTAGGGATACAGATAAGTTTAGGACAATATATTTATAAGATTTGGCTCAAAATTATATAGACAAATTGTCGGCATTCCAATGGGTACTAATTGTGCTCCTCTTGTTGCAGATTTGTTTTTGTTTTGTTATGAGAGAGACTTTATGTTGTCTCTGTCAGACAATAATCAAACTGATATTATTGAAGCTTTTAACTCTACCTCCAGATATTTAGATGACTTAGTTAACATTGATAATCCTTATTTTGAACAAATGGTAGGTCAGATATATCCCACTGAACTTCAGTTAAATAAGGCGAATTCTTCTGATACTGAAGCTCCGATTTTGGACTCCGTTTTGTTGTTCGTTACTTTATGTCCATTCTAGTATTGCAATCATCTTGATGGGGAAAAGAGAGCTGATTGCTTTGCTTAATTTGTCTTCCTGGTGTCTCATGATGGTTGAGCGGCTCTTCCTCACGGTGCCACGGGGTTGTCTGCAGTTTGTGATTGTGGTATTTCCTGATCATACTCACTTACTATTTTTGGACTTCTTTGCATCCTTACTTACTTTGTCAATAACAAATGGCATAGTTTCTTCTAAAATTTATGATAAACGGGATGATTTTAATTTTGAAATAGTAAATTTCCCATTTCTTGATGGAGATGTTTCTCGCTCTCCTTCCTATGGTGTATATATTTCTCAGCTTATTCGTTTTTCTAGAGTGTGCTCTAATGTGTGCTCAAATGTTGATGACTTCAACAATAAAAACTCTTCTGCAACAAGGCATATCAGAACCTATATTTCATGGTGATTTAGTCCATAAATTCAAACTACGAGGGACGTCCCACTAATTCGTGGACTTTTTGCGCTGTATTAAAACAATAAGACTTATCTAATTCAAATGTTCAAAGATTCTTTTTGTATTATTCAAGAATAAATGATGAAAATTTGATGCCAATAGCTCAAAGATTATGGTTTGTAGCAACTTTCTAGTAGCACCACATATCGCCCTACAGACCACGTCAAACATCAACGCCAGTATTTTATGACATAACGTCATTTCTTTTTCATTCCTTTTCGAAGTTTTCATCTGCATAGTTAATGCACTTTTGGTAGCGTTTCACCCATTTTTTATACACTTCTTTGAACCACACAGTATTTAAGTTCGAATAGCGTATCTGATCTCCTTGGTATCTTAAAATCGTTTTCCAGGCAAATGCTTCTTTCACCGTGCGGCCAGCTGGTACCATGTGGACTAGAGTCACATGGAACTATCCATGAACACGACACACATCACTTTTCCAATCAATTTAACTACCTTCGCC
The DNA here is from genome assembly GCA_964019695.1 of Loripinus fragilis. Taxonomy (NCBI): domain Eukaryota; kingdom Metazoa; phylum Mollusca; class Bivalvia; order Lucinida; family Lucinidae; genus Loripinus; species Loripinus fragilis. The sequence goes on from OZ026520.1 coordinate 99,276,667, forward strand.
TTCTTTGGGGGTGGATTGTCACGATTCTTCCATACCATAGACATTCTTTTATCCTCAGGTTCATAATAATGCACCCACGTTTCATCCGTAGTAATGATGCGATCCAGAAGGTTGGGTCTGATCGACTTACATCCAAGAATTGCCTTGATACACCGACACAAGCAGATTTTTCTTCCTCTGTTAGTAGCCTAATGGATACATGCAACAAACCCAGGTCTGCAGTTAAAATGCGCTGAGCAGTAGACTTGCTGCAACCGGCACTAACAGCTACTTTACACACTGTTTTCCGACGATCGCTTTCAATGACGTTCTTGACGGCCAGAGTTTGCTTTTTATCCTTGCATTGGGGTCTTCCTCGCAGTGCCACGGGGTTGTCTGCAGTTTGTGATTGTGGTATTTCCTGATCATTCTCACTTACTATTTTTGTATGAGTGTCATTCCACCCTCGAAACATAAATTCATTACTGTTCTTCGGACTGTTGCGTCGTCAAAAGTCGTCATTTTCTTCAATTTTCAAAAGGCAGTGGTGCATGTATAACTTGCCACACTTGTATATAAGCAACGTAAGACGTTTGAAACTTGACATGCTGACGTCAGAACAATTATGACGTCCACTGTCCGTGCACATTTTAGAGTAAATGTGTCTAAAACAGTTTTTAAAAGAAAGTGTTATGACTACATTTCTAAGCAAATTTTGACGTGGCCCGTACACCCCTACCTAAACTCCATAAAAAACCCTATAAAGCAAGATGTATTGCAAATTCTAGTTCTTGTACGACAACAGAACTTTCTAAATTGTTAACCTCGTGTCTTACAGCTGTTAAAAAACATGTTATCAAATATTGTGAAAAGGTATATGAGAGATCCGGTAAAAACCTATTTTGGTCGATTAAAAATTCAGGTGAAATTTTAGATAAACTTAAAGCTAGAGATTTCAATGCGACCAGTTTGTCTACTTATGATTTTTCTACTCTTTACACTACTTTACCTCATAATTTAATGAAAGATAAACTTATTGATCTTATTGAAAGAACCTTCCAGAGTGAAGGCTCTCCTTACCTTGCATGTTGTGACAAAAATGCATTTTTTACTTCAGAAAAACCTAAAAAATATCATGCATGGTCGTGTCAAAATGTATGTGATGCGCTGACCTTTTTGTTGGACAACATTTTTATTCGATTTGGCACCAAGCTCTATAGACAAGTAGTTGGGATTCCTATGGGCACTAATTGTGCTCCCCTGGTTGCAGATTTATTCCTGTTTTGTTATGAAAGGGACTTTATGGTGTCTCTTTCTGATGATAAGCAGGCTGATGTTATTGATGCGTTTAACACTACTTCCAGATATTTGGACGATATTTTAAATATTAATAATGTTTATTTTGACAATATGGTTAGTCAAATATACCCTTCAGAGCTCCAACTTAATAAAGCCAAAGCCTCTGATACCGAAGCCGCATTTTTAGACTTGCATTTGTCAATTTCTAATGATATTGTTTCTACCAAAATTTATGATAAACGTGACGACTTTGATTTTGAAATTGTCAATTTCCCATTTTTAGATGGTGATGTTCCTCGTTCTACATCCTATGGAGTCTATATCTCTCAACTCATTCGTTTTGCTAGAGCATCTAGCTATGTTGCTGACTTCAACACTCGCAATAAATTGTTAACTCAGAAACTTCTTAAACAAGGCTATCGGTATCATAAACTTCGCAAAACATTTTCAAAATTTTATAGACGATACTATGATTTGATATCTAAATTCCAAGTTGGACTTAAATCTCTCTTGCACCAAGACTTTCGGAGCCTGATTTCTATGGTGACTTGGTGTATAAGTTGAAGAAGATTGTTGGCTCTAATAATTTTTCAGCGCAGTTCATTAAAATAATTTCCTATTATAAAAAGATTGGCTATAACATTAATGTATTGCAGCAGACTGCATGCTTGGTAGTCAACCCAATCACGGTTGGCAACTTTGCTTTCCTCTTTAATTGCACGCCGGTGGGTCGGACTTCAGACTCTATGATGGTTCCGACTTAAAGACTTATCTATTGATGAAATGGTAGGGGCCTGATGCTTTGGCTGTTTGTCGGGCCCACCGTGGTTTACCTGTTGGATTTCTTTTGCTCCGGTATTGAGTTTGATTTACTGTTGAGTCCTTATCCTTGCTTTATCTCCTTGTTATATCTTGATTTATATGTTTTAGGAGATGATGCATTGATAAGTTAGGGGTCTTTCATGCAAACCAAATATCTATGTGTCTTGATCCACATCTGAATTAAGGGTGAGGTTGGCGCCGTTAAACCGGTTTAAGCCCTCCAGTAAAATATTTTACTGACTGTTCCAAGGCGGTACTTCTTTTGTGGATCTTTTATGTTTTTGTTCTGTCTTGTGTTTGCTATGTTTTGTGCGCGTCTGTTTATATGTGCTTTGTGGTCACCTGCTGGGAAAGGGCTGACCTCTTGGCTCTCGTTTGTGGTGTCTACTGTGAGTTTGTCACTTTCCCATTGGTATCCTGGGTCAGGTGTGGTATTTAATTGTATCGATTCCTGATCTTTGCACCCTTACTTACTTTTATTAAAATACTGCTATACTCAAAACAAACACTTCAGTTCTCTCCAAATTTACTTATTATGTGTGTAATAAAGTATTTGATATATGTGAAAAGTTTTATTATTCTGCGGCATTGGCTTTTTGATATATTTGTAAAGTCCATGATTTACTGGGACAACCCTCGTAATTGTTGGAAAACCTAATTCTAGTGATCAATTCAAAAAGATAGTAAAACGTTATATATACATTGCATTAGTAAGAATGCTTCAATGCGAGCTGAACATTTCTTGTACTTCAACAACAGCAGAATCTAGGGCAAAGATTTGGTACCAGTAAAATGCATTTAAGCCCCCCGGTAGCTTAGGCTGCTGTCCGTTCTAAGGCGGTGGTTCTGTTGTTGTTTACTTTTTATTATTGCTACTCCCATTGTGGGAGTCTGTAATTGTTCTATGTTTTGTTGTACGTTACTTTATGTCCATTCTAGTATTGCAATCACCTTGATGGGGAAGAGAGAGCTGGTTGCTTTACTTAATTTGTCTTCCTTGTGTCTCATGATGGTTGAGCGGATCTTCCTTGTGGTGCCAGGGGGTTGTCTGCAGTTTGTAATTGTGGTATTTCCTGATCATACTCACTATTTATGCAGACTGTCACATGATATCCAAGTTATATCCAACATTTATATAACTTTTTACAATCTTTTTGAATTGATCACTAAAATTATGTTTTCCAACGATTCGTTTGATTTTATAAACTAAATCACCATAAAATATAGGTTCTGATATGCCTTGTTGCAGAAGAGTTTTTAACCCAATATTGTATTTAACAATTAACTCTGAGTGTCTGTGGTAGAATTAAGAAAATGCTTTTCGAATTTTATGATATCTATAACCTTGTTTTAATAACTTAGCAGTTAAAAATAAGTTTCTCTTGTTGAAGTCTTCAACATTAGAACACACTCTAGCAAAACGAATAAGCTGAGAAATATATATACCATGGGAAGGAGAGCGAGGAACATCTCCATCAAGAAATGGAAAATTCACTATTTCAAAATTAAAATCATCCCGTTTATCGTAAATTTTAGAAGAAGCTGTGCCATTTGTTATTGACAAGTTCAAGTCCAAAAACAGAGCTTCAGTATCAGAAGAATTCGCCTAATTTAACTGAAGTTCAGTAGGATATATCTGACCTACCATTTGTTCCAAATAAGGATTATCAATATTAAGTAAGTCATCTAAATATCTGGAGGTGGAGTTAAAAGCTCCAATAATATCAGTTTGATTAATGTCTGACAGATGCACTATAAAGTCTCTTTCATAACAAAACCAGAACCAAACAAATTAACCCCATATTGACAAAAACAGTTTGCCCCCTCACAATTGAGAAAAGCAAAATTATTCAGCAAATAGCACCTTATAACGGACAGTCGCCACCTGGGATGTGTCAATACATGTATATTCTGAACTCAGCCAATATCAGTGACATATATAACATATAATATAGGTTACATGCCAGTATTTATAGTATCAGTGAGTTTATATATCAATATAGAGATACTTTGAATAAAATAGAAGTAGTTCTATCACTAATCAAACAGAACTACCGATAGCTCAATTTCACACATGCTTTCTGATGAATGATAAGCTGGTCTTTATACCAAAAGCAAAATTTGTGGCTCCCATTTTCTATAAATCATTTCTGTTTTTTTTTTTCTTTTTATGCTAATAGATGACTAGAGTTTTCATGACATTCACCTTGAGCAATTGTTGTACATGTTTAGGTAATATTATGACAATTTCATGCATGCACGATATCATACAGTTCGGTGATCATATTTCTGCATTTCCTACACCAAGTCGCCAACTTTAATCCACTTCAGTCTGGTCTGATTATAGTGACGTCATTGGACTCCTGCTGTACAATGTGTACAACAGATTTTTATGTATATACAAATTCTTATCTGGCTCTTGTATCTCACAACAGACGTCACGTGTGGTAAGTACATTGGTTGTGATGGAAGCAATTATACATGGCTGTCACAGGCCTCGAAATATCTGAGAATAGGCACTTGCCCTGAATCACAAACATATTGGTATATATAGATAAAATTCGATTTTCACTAGACATTTCAAAATTTTCACTTGTCCTGCAGCCTTTGGTACTAGGACATACGAGCGGACGAGTGCTATTTTCGAGCCCTGCGTCAAGTGGCGTGATCGCAATGTCAAAATATTGTCCACAAATAGTCTTGGTCTCATAATTTTTGGAACCATTGAGTTCTAATTTCAAAGTAAGTAAGGGTGCAAAGATCAGGAATCGATACAATTAAATACCACACCTGACCCAGGATACCAATGGGAAAGTGACAAACTCACAGTTAAACACCAACAAACGAGAGCCAAGAGGTCAGCCCTTTCCCAGCAGGTGACCACAAAGCACATATAAACAGACGCGCATAAAGACATAGCAAACACAAGACAGAAAAAACATAAAAGATCCACAAACGAAGTACCGCCTTAGAACGGTCAGTAAAATATTTTACTGGAGGGTTTAAACCAGTTTAACAGCGCCAACCTCACCCTTAATTCAGATGTGGATCAAGACACATAGATATTTGGTTTGCATGAAAGACCCCTAACTTATTAATGCATCATAAAGCATATAAATCAAGATATAACAAGGGGATAAAGCAAAGATAAGGACTCAACTGTAAATAAAACTGAATACCGGAGCAAAGAAATCCAACAGGTAAACCCCGATGGGCCCGGCAAACAGCCAAAGCATCAGGCCCCTACCATTTCATCAATAGATAAGTCTTTAAGTCGGAACCATCATAGAGTCTGAAGTCCGACCCACCGGCGTGCAATTAAAGAGGAAAGCAAAGTTGCCAACCGTGATTGGGTTGACCACCAAGCATGCAGTCTGTTGCAATACATTAATGTTATAGACAATCTTTTTATAATGGGATATTATTTAAATGAACTGCGCTGAAAAATTATTAGAACCAACAATTGGAGAACCAGATGCATTTTGTCAGTATTTCCAACACTTTGTGTTGTCTGTATCTAACTATACATATGCTGATGTTATTGAAGCATTAAACTCTGCATTCAGATATCAAGACGACTTAAAGGTCTTGTGAAGCTTCAAAAACATTTTTGGAACTATTCATGATTTAAATGACAGTCATGAGAGAACCAAAATGCCGAGGGCCCCACCTTAAAATACCAACCAAGTCAAAAGTTATGCAAGTTTTAAAATTATGCAAATTAGCATATAAGCCCCGCCCATATTATTGTTTCGAGATGATTTTTTTCAAAATGTCAAATTTTATGTAGTGTGATTTCTAAGCAATTAAAAACAACACAATTAAGCTTTAATATGCAAATGTTGTATTTATCATATTGAATCATTTTCGGCAAATAAAATATTAAATCATGTTAAAATAATTGAAATATATTAAATTTAATATTTCAAAAAGCTCAAATGACGTCATATGAGCCTCTCGCATATTTTCATCTAATTAAATTTTGAAACCTTCATTACTTGGTGGCTAGTTTGGATTTTTTGATGGGGCTCTCGACATTCTGTTTCTCTCATTACTGGCTTTTCAATCAGTAGGATTTTAGGAGAAGTTTTTTTTGAAGGTTCACAAGACCTTTAAAAAGTATTGACAATCCTAATTTCGAACAAATAGTTAGACAGGTATATCCCGCAGAATGGGTCCATGTTTTGTAATGTGGTTCTTTGTGTGCATTCTTGTTTAGCAATCATCTTGCTGGGTAGGTCAGAGCTGGTTTCTTTGCTTTTATTGCATTGTGACTGTCTGAATTCTGTATCTCTTCCTTACGGTGGCATGAGTTAGTATACAGTCTGTGATTATGACATTTCCTGTTCAAATTCACATGTTTTTTTTTTCAATTAAATAAAGTAAATTCTTTTGATGCTGAAGCATGTCCCCTTTTGTGGATTTAGCTGGGTACACAGTGGCTTGACTTGAGTTTTCATTAGCTCGGACTTGTGGTACTTGATTGTATCGATTCCTGATCTTTGCACCCTTACTTACTTTTATTAAAATACTGCTATACTCAAAACAAACACTTCAGTTCTCTCCAAATTTACTTATTATGTGTGTAATAAAGTATTTGATATATGTGAAAAGTTTTATTATTCTGCAGCATTGGCTTTTTGATATATTTGTAAAGTCCATGATTTACTGGGACAACCCTCGTAATTGTTGGAAAACCTAATTCTAGTGATCAATTCAAAAAGATAGTAAAACGTTATATATACATTGCATTAGTAAGAATGCTTCAATGCGAGCTGAACATTTCTTCTACTTCAACAACAGCAGAATCTAGGGCAAAGATTTGGTACCAGTAAAATGCATTTAAGCCCCCCGGTAGCTTAGGCTGCTGTCCGTTCTAAGGCGGTGGTTCTGTTGTTGTTTACTTTTTATTATTGCTACTCCCATTGTGGGAGTCTGTAATTGTTCTATGTTTTGTTGTACGTTACTTTATGTCCATTCTAGTATTGCAATCACCTTGATGGGGAAGAGAGAGCTGGTTGCTTTACTTAATTTGTCTTCCTTGTGTCTCATGATGGTTGAGCGGATCTTCCTTGTGGTGCCAGGGGGTTGTCTGCAGTTTGTAATTGTGGTATTTCCTGATCATACTCACTATTTATGCAGACTGTCACATGATATCCAAGTTATATCCAACATTTATATAACTTTTTACAATCTTTTTGAATTGATCACTAAAATTATGTTTTCCAACGATTCGTTTGATTTTATAAACTAAATCACCGTAAAATATAGGTTCTGATATGCCTTGTTGCAGAAGAGTTTTTAACCCAATATTGTATTTAACAATTAACTCTGAGTGTCTGTGGTAGAATTAAGAAAATGCTTTTCGAATTTTATGATATCTATAACCTTGTTTTAATAACTTAGCAGTTAAAAATAAGTTTCTCTTGTTGAAGTCTTCAACATTAGAACACACTCTAGCAAAACTCTTAAGCTGAGAAATATATACACCATGGGAAGGAGAGCGAGGAACATCTCCATCAAGAAATGGAAAATTCACTATTTCAAAATTAAAATCATCCCGTTTATCGTAAATTTTAGAAGAAGCTGTGCCATTTGTTATTGACAAGTTCAAGTCCAAAAACAGAGCTTCAGTATCAGAAGAATTCGCCTAATTTAACTGAAGTTCAGTAGGATATATCTGACCTACCATTTGTTCCAAATAAGGATTATCAATATTAAGTAAGTCATCTAAATATCTGGAGGTGGAGTTAAAAGCTCCAATAATATCAGTTTGATTAATGTCTGACAGATGCACTATAAAGTCTCTTTCATAACAAAACCAGAACCAAACAAATTAACCCCATATTGACAAAAACAGTTTGCCCCCTCACAATTGAGAAAAGCAAAATTATTCAGCAAATAGCACCTTATAACGGACAGTCGCCACCTGGGATGTGTCAATACATGTATATTCTGAACTCAGCCAATATCAGTGACATATATAACATATAATATAGGTTACATGCCAGTATTTATAGTATCAGTGAGTTTATATATCAATATAGAGATACTTTGAATAAAATAGAAGTAGTTCTATCACTAATCAAACAGAACTACCGATAGCTCAATTTCACACATGCTTTCTGATGAATGATAAGCTGGTCTTTATACCAAAAGCAAAATTTGTGGCTCCCATTTTCTATAAATCATTTCTGTTTTTTTTTCTTTTTATGCTAATAGATGACTAGAGTTTTCATGACATTCACCTTGAGCAATTGTTGTACATGTTTAGGTAATATTATGACAATTTCATGCATGCACGATATCATACAGTTCGGTGATCATATTTCTGCATTTCCTACACCAAGTCGCCAACTTTAATCCACTTCAGTCTGGTCTGATTATAGTGACGTCATTGGACTCCTGCTGTACAATGTGTACAACAGATTTTTATGTATATACAAATTCTTATCTGGCTCTTGTATCTCACAACAGACGCCACGTGTGGTAAGTACATTGGTTGTGATGGAAGAAATTATACATGGCTGTCACAGGCCTCGAAATATCTGAGAATAGGCACTTGCCCTGAATCACAAACATATTGGTATATATAGATAAAATTCGATTTTCACTAGACATTTCAAAATTTTCACTTGCCCTGCAGCCTTTGGTACTAGGACATACGAGCGGACGAGTGCTATTTTCGAGCCCTGCGCCAAGTGGCGTGATCGCAATGTCAAAATATTGTCCACAAATAGTCTTGGTCTCATAATTTTTGGAACCATTGAGTTCTAATTTCAAAGTAAGTAAGGGTGCAAAGATCAGGAATCGATACAATTAAATACCACACCTGACCCAGGATACCAATGGGAAAGTGACAAACTCACAGTTAAACACCAACAAACGAGAGCCAAGAGGTCAGCCCTTTCCCAGCAGGTGACCACAAAGCACATATAAACAGACGCGCATAAAGACATAGCAAACACAAGACAGAAAAAACATAAAAGATCCACAAACGAAGTACCGCCTTAGAACGGTCAGTAAAATATTTTACTGGAGGGTTTAAACCAGTTTAACAGCGCCAACCTCACCCTTAATTCAGATGTGGATCAAGACACATAGATATTTGGTTTGCATGAAAGACCCCTAACTTATTAATGCATCATAAAGCATATAAATCAAGATATAACAAGGGGATAAAGCAAAGATAAGGACTCAACTGTAAATAAAACTGAATACCGGAGCAAAGAAATCCAACAGGTAAACCCCGATGGGCCCGGCAAACAGCCAAAGCATCAGGCCCCTACCATTTCATCAATAGATAAGTCTTTAAGTCGGAACCATCATAGAGTCTGAAGTCCGACCCACCGGCGTGCAATTAAAGAGGAAAGCAAAGTTGCCAACCGTGATTGGGTTGACCACCAAGCATGCAGTCTGTTGCAATACATTAATGTTATAGACAATCTTTTTATAATGGGATATTATTTAAATGAACTGCGCTGAAAAATTATTAGAACCAACAATTGGAGAACCAGATGCATTTTGTCAGTATTTCCAACACTTTGTGTTGTCTGTATCTAACTATACATATGCTGATGTTATTGAAGCATTAAACTCTGCATTCAGATATCAAGACGACTTAAAGGTCTTGTGAAGCTTCAAAAACATTTTTGGAACTATTCATGATTTAAATGACAGTCATGAGAGAACCAAAATGCCGAGGGCCCCACCTTAAAATACCAACCAAGTCAAAAGTTATGCAAGTTTTAAAATTATGCAAATTAGCATATAAGCCCCGCCCATATTATTGTTTCGAGATGATTTTTTTCAAAATGTCAAATTTTATGTAGTGTGATTTCTAAGCAATTAAAAACAACACAATTAAGCTTTAATATGCAAATGTTGTATTTATCATATTGAATCATTTTCGGCAAATAAAATATTAAATCATGTTAAAATAATTGAAATATATTAAATTTAATATTTCAAAAAGCTCAAATGACGTCATATGAGCCTCTCGCATATTTTCATCTAATTAAATTTTGAAACCTTCATTACTTGGTGGCTAGTTTGGATTTTTTGATGGGGCTCTCGACATTCTGTTTCTCTCATTACTGGCTTTTCAATCAGTAGGATTTTAGGAGAAGTTTTTTTTGAAGGTTCACAAGACCTTTAAAAAGTATTGACAATCCTAATTTCGAACAAATAGTTAGACAGGTATATCCCGCAGAATGGGTCCATGTTTTGTAATGTGGTTCTTTGTGTGCATTCTTGTTTAGCAATCATCTTGCTGGGTAGGTCAGAGCTGGTTTCTTTGCTTTTATTGCATTGTGACTGTCTGAATTCTGTATCTCTTCCTTACGGTGGCATGAGTTAGTATACAGTCTGTGATTATGACATTTCCTGTTCAAATTCACATGTTTTTTTTCAATTAAATAAAGTAAATTCTTTTGATGCTGAAGCATGTCCCCTTTTGTGGATTTAGCTGTGTACACAGTGGCTTGACTTGAGTTTTCATTAGCTCGGACTTGTGGTACTTGATTGTATCGATTCCTGATCTTTGCACCCTTACTTACTTTTATTAAAATACTGCTATACTCAAAACAAACACTTCAGTTCTCTCCAAATTTACTTATTATGTGTGTAATAAAGTATTTGATATATGTGAAAAGTTTTATTATTCTGCAGCATTGGCTTTTTGATATATTTGTAAAGTCCATGATTTACTGGGACAACCCTCGTAATTGTTGGAAAACCTAATTCTAGTGATCAATTCAAAAAGATAGTAAAACGTTATATATACATTGCATTAGTAAGAATGCTTCAATGCGAGCTGAACATTTCTTCTACTTCAACAACAGCAGAATCTAGGGCAAAGATTTGGTACCAGTAAAATGCATTTAAGCCCCCCGGTAGCTTAGGCTGCTGTCCGTTCTAAGGCGGTGGTTCTGTTGTTGTTTACTTTTTATTATTGCTACTCCCATTGTGGGAGTCTGTAATTGTTCTATGTTTTGTTGTACGTTACTTTATGTCCATTCTAGTATTGCAATCACCTTGATGGGGAAGAGAGAGCTGGTTGCTTTACTTAATTTGTCTTCCTTGTGTCTCATGATGGTTGAGCGGATCTTCCTTGTGGTGCCAGGGGGTTGTCTGCAGTTTGTAATTGTGGTATTTCCTGATCATACTCACTATTTATGCAGACTGTCACATGATATCCAAGTTATATCCAACATTTATATAACTTTTTACAATCTTTTTGAATTGATCACTAAAATTATGTTTTCCAACGATTCGTTTGATTTTATAAACTAAATCACCGTAAAATATAGGTTCTGATATGCCTTGTTGCAGAAGAGTTTTTAACCCAATATTGTATTTAACAATTAACTCTGAGTGTCTGTGGTAGAATTAAGAAAATGCTTTTCGAATTTTATGATATCTATAACCTTGTTTTAATAACTTAGCAGTTAAAAATAAGTTTCTCTTGTTGAAGTCTTCAACATTAGAACACACTCTAGCAAAACTCTTAAGCTGAGAAATATATACACCATGGGAAGGAGAGCGAGGAACATCTCCATCAAGAAATGGAAAATTCACTATTTCAAAATTAAAATCATCCCGTTTATCGTAAATTTTAGAAGAAGCTGTGCCATTTGTTATTGACAAGTTCAAGTCCAAAAACAGAGCTTCAGTATCAGAAGAATTCGCCTAATTTAACTGAAGTTCAGTAGGATATATCTGACCTACCATTTGTTCCAAATAAGGATTATCAATATTAAGTAAGTCATCTAAATATCTGGAGGTGGAGTTAAAAGCTCCAATAATATCAGTTTGATTAATGTCTGACAGATGCACTATAAAGTCTCTTTCATAACAAAACCAGAACCAAACAAATTAACCCCATATTGACAAAAACAGTTTGCCCCCTCACAATTGAGAAAAGCAAAATTATTCAGCAAATAGCACCTTATAACGGACAGTCGCCACCTGGGATGTGTCAATACATGTATATTCTGAACTCAGCCAATATCAGTGACATATATAACATATAATATAGGTTACATGCCAGTATTTATAGTATCAGTGAGTTTATATATCAATATAGAGATACTTTGAATAAAATAGAAGTAGTTCTATCACTAATCAAACAGAACTACCGATAGCTCAATTTCACACATGCTTTCTGATGAATGATAAGCTGGTCTTTATACCAAAAGCAAAATTTGTGGCTCCCATTTTCTATAAATCATTTCTGTTTTTTTTTCTTTTTATGCTAATAGATGACTAGAGTTTTCATGACATTCACCTTGAGCAATTGTTGTACATGTTTAGGTAATATTATGACAATTTCATGCATGCACGATATCATACAGTTCGGTGATCATATTTCTGCATTTCCTACACCAAGTCGCCAACTTTAATCCACTTCAGTCTGGTCTGATTATAGTGACGTCATTGGACTCCTGCTGTACAATGTGTACAACAGATTTTTATGTATATACAAATTCTTATCTGGCTCTTGTATCTCACAACAGACGCCACGTGTGGTAAGTACATTGGTTGTGATGGAAGAAATTATACATGGCTGTCACAGGCCTCGAAATATCTGAGAATAGGCACTTGCCCTGAATCACAAACATATTGGTATATATAGATAAAATTCGATTTTCACTAGACATTTCAAAATTTTCACTTGCCCTGCAGCCTTTGGTACTAGGACATACGAGCGGACGAGTGCTATTTTCGAGCCCTGCGCCAAGTGGCGTGATCGCAATGTCAAAATATTGTCCACAAATAGTCTTGGTCTCATAATTTTTGGAACCATTGAGTTCTAATTTCAAAGTAAGTAAGGGTGCAAAGATCAGGAATCGATACAATTAAATACCACACCTGACCCAGGATACCAATGGGAAAGTGACAAACTCACAGTTAAACACCAACAAACGAGAGCCAAGAGGTCAGCCCTTTCCCAGCAGGTGACCACAAAGCACATATAAACAGACGCGCATAAAGACATAGCAAACACAAGACAGAAAAAACATAAAAGATCCACAAACGAAGTACCGCCTTAGAACGGTCAGTAAAATATTTTACTGGAGGGTTTAAACCAGTTTAACAGCGCCAACCTCACCCTTAATTCAGATGTGGATCAAGACACATAGATATTTGGTTTGCATGAAAGACCCCTAACTTATTAATGCATCATAAAGCATATAAATCAAGATATAACAAGGGGATAAAGCAAAGATAAGGACTCAACTGTAAATAAAACTGAATACCGGAGCAAAGAAATCCAACAGGTAAACCCCGATGGGCCCGGCAAACAGCCAAAGCATCAGGCCCCTACCATTTCATCAATAGATAAGTCTTTAAGTCGGAACCATCATAGAGTCTGAAGTCCGACCCACCGGCGTGCAATTAAAGAGGAAAGCAAAGTTGCCAACCGTGATTGGGTTGACCACCAAGCATGCAGTCTGTTGCAATACATTAATGTTATAGACAATCTTTTTATAATGGGATATTATTTAAATGAACTGCGCTGAAAAATTATTAGAACCAACAATTGGAGAACCAGATGCATTTTGTCAGTATTTCCAACACTTTGTGTTGTCTGTATCTAACTATACATATGCTGATGTTATTGAAGCATTAAACTCTGCATTCAGATATCAAGACGACTTAAAGGTCTTGTGAAGCTTCAAAAACATTTTTGGAACTATTCATGATTTAAATGACAGTCATGAGAGAACCAAAATGCCGAGGGCCCCACCTTAAAATACCAACCAAGTCAAAAGTTATGCAAGTTTTAAAATTATGCAAATTAGCATATAAGCCCCGCCCATATTATTGTTTCGAGATGATTTTTTTCAAAATGTCAAATTTTATGTAGTGTGATTTCTAAGCAATTAAAAACAACACAATTAAGCTTTAATATGCAAATGTTGTATTTATCATATTGAATCATTTTCGGCAAATAAAATATTAAATCATGTTAAAATAACTGAAATATATTAAATTTAATATTTCAAAAAGCTCAAATGACGTCATATGAGCCTCTCGCATATTTTCATCTAATTAAATTTTGAAACCTTCATTACTTGGTGGCTAGTTTGGATTTTTTGATGGGGCTCTCGACATTCTGTTTCTCTCATTACTGGCTTTTCAATCAGTAGGATTTTAGGAGAAGTTTTTTTTGAAGGTTCACAAGACCTTTAAAAAGTATTGACAATCCTAATTTCGAACAAATAGTTAGACAGGTATATCCCGCAGAATGGGTCCATGTTTTGTAATGTGGTTCTTTGTGTGCATTTTTGTTTAGCAATCATCTTGCTGGGTAGGTCAGAGCTGGTTTCTTTGCTTTTATTGCATTGTGACTGTCTGAATTCTGTATCTCTTCCTTACGGTGGCATGAGTTAGTATACAGTCTGTGATTATGACATTTCCTGTTCAAATTCACATGTTGTTTTTTTCAATTAAATAAAGTAAATTCTTTTGATGCTGAAGCATGTCCCCTTTTGTGGATTTAGCTGGGTACACAGTGGCTTGACTTGAGTTTTCATTAGCTCGGACTTGTGGTACTTGATTGTATCGATTCCTGATCTTTGCACCCTTACTTACTTTCTATGAGTCAGGAGCCATTTTCTTTGTATCATTATAGTGTGTTAATTTGATTAGATTGTTTCTCTGTGATGATACATTTCAGTAGTTAGGAAGCCTCCATACATGCTAAACAATTTTTCTGTTTTAACAACAACAGAATATAGGGCGAGGATTTGGTAACAGTAAACTGCATTAAATACCACAATCACAAACTGCAGACAATCCCGTTGTATCATGAGGAAGAGCCACACAACAATCTTGAGACACCAGCAAGACAAACAAAGCGAAACAACCAACTTTGAATAAACCCTCAGTGGCTTAGATTGCTGTCCATGCTAAGGGGGTGGTTCTGTTGTTGATTTATTGTTGCTCCAATCGTTTCTCAATTCTATCGCAGACACTCAGAGACAATTTGAAAATTCTTCTGCAACAGGGCTTATCAGAGGTAGTATTTTATGGTGATGTAGGATATAAATTCAAAGAATCGTTGGAAAGTCTTCCATACCTGATAAAGTCAAAAAGATAATCAAACGTTAAACAGAATGAGATATAATATGAATAGTATATTCCATTCTGCATACCTGGTAAAAACACACAAAATCAAGTGAGCATGAGCAGGAAATAGCACGATCACAGCCCACACACCAACCAAAATACCACAAAGAAGGGGACAGAACACAGAATCCACAAGATATTTGGACATAATTGAAGTAAAGAAACCCAGCTCTCTCTTCCTCAACAAGATCATTGCAAAACAAAAATGACATTAACATTACAAAACAAAGACCAAACACAATTCCCCACGCACAATGTGAGAAACAATAGGTAATGAATCGACAATCAAGGTTTAGTGCTAGTGTCCTGTTCAATTGCAGGTGGTGGGTCAGACCTAAAACTCAATGATTACCTTGACCTAAACCTTCATTGATTGGATTGCTTCCTGATGCTCATTATTGGATGGACCCACCGTGGCTCAACTTGGAGGGATGGGGTCTTTAGTTTTGATTGTGTGTGGTAAGAGGCCCTTTTTGTTTCATCATAGTTGATTTGATAGCTTCCTTATTATGACACATTGGCTGTGTTTCTATGGCACCAAAAAAAAATGGCGTATGCCGCTGCCTTGCCTGCACTGTGGGCTTACACCAATCACATGACTGGGTATGGGTAGTAAGCCGCCGCAATCGAGCAAAAACGGCGCAACAGTACTTACTTTGTGGTACAAACCGTTAAGAGGCAAAACAGGCCTTAGGCCCAGGGGACCTCCGTGTGTGCTCTTGTTGTGATGGATATGGTACTAACTTTGCATCATTTATAGTACTGGAAATATCATGAAATATATTTAAGCCCCTCCCCCACCCCCCATGACATCGGCTGATGTCCATTCCTAGGCGACGGTCCTGTTTTGTTTATTCATTGTTGCTCCAAATGCGCGAGGACTGAGGAGTGTTTGTGTTGGGACCTTGTTTTTTTATGCATGTGGTTCTTGTAGGGTCTTTTCGAGTGTTTAGCAATCATCTTGCTAAGAAAGAGAGCCTGGTGTAATGCTCAAGTTTGAGCACGGGGGGGGGGGGGGGGGTACTCCAATTTTTCCGCATACGTAGGCTCGGAGCCAGCATCTACCGTTCACCCCCCAAAAAATATCAGGAATTTCAAGCCCCAAAAAAATATTTGAAAATTTAGCAACCATAAAAAATCCACAAGATATTTGGACATAATTGAAGTAAAAAAAACCTGCTTTCTCTACCTCAACAAGATCATTGCAAAACAAAAATGACACTAACATTACAAAACAAAGACCAAACACAATTCCCCACGCACAATGTGAGAAACAATAGGTAATGAATCAACAATCAAGGTTTAGTGCTAGTGTCCTGTTCAATTGCAGGTGGTGGGTCAGACCTAAAACTCAATGATGACCTTGACCTAAACCTTCATTGATTGGATTGCTTCCTGATGCTCATTATTGGATGGATCCACCGTGGCTCAACTTGGAGGGATGGGGTCTTTAGTTTTGATTGTGTGTGGCAAGAGGCCTTTTTTGTTTCATCATAGTTGATTTGATTGCTTCCCTATTATGACACATTGGCTGTGTTTCTTTGGCACCAAAAAAAAAAATGGCATATGCCGCTGCCTTGCCTGCACTGCGGGCTTACACCAATCACATGACCGGGTATGGGTAGTAAGCCGCCGCAATCGAGCAAAAACGGCGCAACAGTACTTACTTTGTGGTACAAACCGTTAAGAGGCAAAACAGGCCTTAGGCCCAGGGGACCTCCGTGTGTGCTCTTGTTGTGATGGATATGGTACTAACTTTGCATCATTTATAGTACTGGAAATATCATGAAATATATTTAAGCCCCTCCCCCACCCCCCATGACATCGGCTGATGTCCATTCCTGGGCGACGGTCCTGTTTTGTTTATTCATTGTTGCTCCAAATGGGCGAGGACTGAGGAGTGTTTGTGTTGGGACCTTGTTTTGTTATGCATGTGGTTCTTGTAGGGTCTTTTCGAGTGTTTAGCAATCATCTTGCTAAGAAAGAGAGCCTTGTGTAATGCTCAAGTTTGAGCCCGGGGGGGGGGGTGGGGGGGGGGGTACTCCAATTTTTCAGCATACGTAGGCTCGGAGCCAGCATCTACCGTTCACCCCCAAAAAAATATCAGGAATTTCAAGCACCCCAAAAAAATATTTGAAATTTTAGCAACCATAAAAAATCCACAAGATATTTGAACATAATTGAAGTAAAGAAACCCAGCTCTCTCTTCCTCAACAAGATCATTGCAAAACAAAAATGACATTAACATTACAAAACAAAGACCAAACACAATTCCCCACGCACAATGTGAGAAACAATAGGTAATGAATCAACAATCAAGGTTTAGTGCTAGTGTCCTGTTCAGTTGCAGGTGGTGGGTCGGACCTAAAACTCAATGATGACCTTGACCTAAACCTTCATTGATTGGATTGCTTCCTGATGCTCATTATTGGATGGACCCACCGTGGCTCAACTTGGAGGGATGGGGTCTTTAGTTTTGATTGTGTGTGGCAAGAGGCCTTTTTTGTTTCATCATAGTTGATTTGATTGCTTCCTTATTATGACACATTGGCTGTGTTTCTATGGCACCAAAAAAAATGGCGTATGCCGCTGCCTTGCCTGCACTGTGGGCTTACACCAATCACATGACTGGGTATGGGTAGTAAGCCGCCGCAATCGAGCAAAAATGGCGCAACAGTACTTACTTTGTGGTACAAACCGTTAAGAGGCAAAACAGGCCTTAGGCCCAGGGGACCTCCGTGTGTGCTCTTGTTGTGATGGATATGGTACTAACTTTGCATCATTTATAGTACTGGAAATATCATGAAATATATTTAAGCCCCTCCCCCACCCCCCATGACATCGGCTGATATCCATTCCTAGGCGACGGTCCTGTTTTGTTTATTCATTGTTGCTCCAAATGGGCGAGGACTGAGGAGTGTTTGTGTTGGGACCTTGTTTTGTTATGCATGTGGTTCTTGTAGGGTCTTTTCGAGTGTTTAGCAATCATCTTGCTAAGAAAGAGAGCCTGGTGTAATGCTCAAGTTTGAGCCCCGGGGGGGCGGGGGGGGGGGGGGGTACTCCAATTTTTCCGCATACGTAGGCTCGGAGCCAGCATCTACTGTTCACCCCCAAAAAAATATCAGGAATTTCAAGCACCCCAAAGAAATATTTGAAATTTTAGCAACCCCAAAAAATATTCCAATTCTGTACCTTGACTTTAAAAAAAAAGACCCTAAAATGCATAGAAATGACCCTCAAACTAGCTCAATTTTGTGATGACCCCCAAAAATATCCACAAAATCTTCATACCCCCAAAAAATATTCATTTATCTGAAAACCCCAAAAAATATTGAAATTCAGAATTTTGAACCAAAAAAAAATATACAGAGCCTACGTATGTGTGAAAATATCAGAGTAACCCCCCCCCCCTTGGTTTTGGGCGAAGCCAATACAAAGAAAAAAGAAAAGAGAGAGCTGGCTGCTTTACTTTAATTGTGTTGTAAAGATAAAGCAATAAATAAGCTTTATTTAACGTCGCTTATTTGAACCAGACATCACTATTACACTGTATCTCTGTAGAGTTACACGGCTCGAACGGTTTAAACCCATGTGTATCATATAAGATCTACCAGTGTTATGTAGTTCCTAGACTTTTATTTGGACTAGAAGTTTTACCTTTTAACCAGTCACAGTTAAATCTACTATCTAAATTCCATGTCGATACTCTCAAACGGCTTCAATCTTTACCTACAAGAACAGCAACATGTGCGGTTTACCTCCTATTGGGAGCACTTCCTATAGAGGCAGAAATTCATAAAAGACAACTCAGCATGTTATATAATATCTTAGCATCTACAAATGAAACTATAACTGAATTAACAGAACGGCAAATTGCAGTAAATCTTGATAATTCTTTATTTACTTCAATAAAGTTCATAACGTACTGTCCAAGTACCAGTTACCTACTCTGAATGAACTGAGGATAAAACAACCAACAAAGGAATCATGGAAATCTACTGTAAAAGAAGCTGTAAACAAATATTGGACAGAATCATTGAAGAATGAAGCATACGAAAAATCTTTAATTCGTTATCTCAACATCGATTCCATGAAAATGGGAGAAACATATTCTGTCTGGAGGTCTTTGGATTCAATAGTGTCTGATGTAAGGAAAGGAACTATAAAATGCAGGATGTTAACCGGAACTTATATGCTTCAAAGTACTAGCCATAAATTCAGTAGGGCAAATGTCAGAGCTACATGCAAATGCTGTGGACTTTATGATGAAGATCTAGCGCATATGTTACTTGAATGCCCTGCTTTCATTCACCAAAGAAAACCTATATACTCACAATTTAAGACCAAAGTTATTAACTGTATTGGCGCCCAGTATTGGAGAGAGTTGTTTAACAATAGAGATAGCTTAGTGAAACTTATATTGGACTGCTCGCGCTATTCTATCATAAAAGAAAAGCCAGAATGCCGTGAATTACTGAATACAAGTGCAGATTTAATATACAGACTTCACGTCACAAGAATAAATAAGCTGTCATTGGAGTAGTCTAATCAGTTTTAACAGTTTTACCAGTTTTTAAGGAAGAGACTGTATATAGTGTACATGGATTTTATAACTATGCAATTTATACTATTTGGAAACATCATTAGAGAAGAGTGTATTGAGAATGACCTTGCCTTTCGGCAGCTGTCAATCAAAGATGATAACTCTCATAGCTGGTTCATTATGATAAAGAAAAACCTGTACAAATATGGGCTTCCAAGCCCTTATGAGCTTCTTGAAAACCCACCTGCTAAATCTGCATGTAAAAGAACGGTTAATAAGAAACTGGTGGAATACTGGAAAGAGGTCCTAGTAAGTGAAACACAGAAAAAGTCTTCGCTCCAATTTTGGAACCCCAGTAGTCTTGAATACAACGTCTGTAGTCAGATCTGGACATGTGCCGGAAGAGACCCAGTTTCAGTACATAAAGCAAACATTCATGTCAAGTTGGTCAGTGGTACCTATATTCTGCAAACAAGTAAAGCCAAATTCAACCAGTATGAAGTTAGCAGCCAGTGTCCTTTGTGTGGCATAGAACCTGAAGACCTAGTGCATTTCATGCTGACCTGTGAAAAACTAGAAGAGGTGCGTCAGCCTTTCATCTCAAAACTAGAGACACTCATCACTTTTCAACATGGAAGTCACTGGTGGAATCAACTCGGCGACAGGGACATGGTCCAGCTAATACTTGATAATACCAAACTGAAAGAAATCAACGAACCGACGAGGTTGCAGATCTGGGATATCTCTCGTGGTCTATGCTATATACTGCATTCCAAACGAAGTGCGATTCTTAATAAGCTGTAAAGTGACATTTTACGATATGTAATGCTGTGATAAGGCCTTCAGAGATTTGTTGAATGCTGTGTAGCTGCTGATAAATATGTGTACATGAACTTTTAAGTATTGTACAAGAACTTTTATTCATGGAGCTTTTAAAGTTTTAAATGGTGTTGGAACTGTACAAAGTGTATATATATACATAAACATAAACATTTTTAACCTAATGGAGATTTGAGTGATGCACACACAAGAGGTCTATGAGCATTTTATAGTTTCATTGGTTTTAAACAAGAAATTCCTGGGAGAGATTGCAAGAGATTCCTTTTAGTAATAACAATCTACGTCGATACAGCGGTGCTCCAGGAAGTGGAGGAATTTCCTATCAACTAGAACTATGCCCTTTTATATGAACTTTTAAAAATAGTTATGAGCTCAAGAAGATTAAAGTTACAGGAATCCTGACTTCCTGGTGTTCCAGTATTGGAAGTTTATACGAAACAACGAACGAACGTTATTATTGCCACATAGTTAACAATATATTTCACGCGATACTTACCTGCCTTACTCTATCATCCTGGCACAACCCTGTTCATGTTGTGGTTGTCTGTGCCTATGTCTCTTCCTCGTGGTGCCTTTGGTTGGTCTGCGGTCTGGGATTGTTTTTCGCTTAAACGACCACTTTTCGCGAATATAATATGCTTTCGCTATATATGCTAACCTTTAAGAAATATGCGGCTATTTACCGAACATTCGGCTAATTTAAATGCAAATCACGTGCGATCAAAAATGTAAACAAGTGGTCAAAGTGAAAGTTGAAAATCTTTTAAATTATCATGATCGACGTCCATAAAGTTTATAGCTTGACAGAGACAATAAATGCATTTCTTGCAGACCGACGAGCCAAAAATAGGCTTCCTCCAACTTCTACTGCAACACGTGAGAATGATTTTCCTTCGTGTCATGTGTTTTCGTGTCTATAATAACTACTTGCACGAGACCGCAATTATTTCTACTATATAATTTAATCATTCCTTACAACACCTACATTTTAACATGACGAACCTGGCTTTCTGCTATAGCTTGTCCCCAATTCTGCATGGCCTGACAATCACTCCAATGGGTGTTTAGATAGGGGAAGTCCGGCTCGTTTGTTTACAATCGGAATGTAAACAAACCCTCTTTGACTCAGCAGCTCTCTAGGTCATTTCGGCAATATTTTACCCAGGGTGTGCAGAGGCCCCAATCTATCCAGAATGAACAGCTACAGGGACAGAAGCAACACTCTCTAGAAGCTTAATCATTGGTCAGACCAGCCCAAGAACAAGGATGCTCACATCAACTGGCAGATTTACAGCCCATTGAAAAGGGAAATATCTTGTGTGGAATTATATCCGTTTTCTATTCAACCAATCAAGGGAAATATATGTGGTCTGATTCCTACTGTCATCCAACCAATTTCGAAGTGTGGAGACAATTTATTTTTCATAATTCGCAGTCTTGCGTTGTGTAGGCGATCAAATTATTTAATAGGTTTCGGCCAATAGTCATTTCCACCTGGGACTTTTCCACCTGATTTTAGGGTGGGTGGGTGGGTGATTTTGGTGGGTAGTTTCAGATGACGATGGTGATACAGACCAAACACATACCTCTAATACCATGCAATCTTTTCAGAACCTTTGCTGCTTATAAATGCAAAGTAGGTAAACAGACCAAAGTAAGGGGTCTTTCTTTCTTTTCTTTCTATCTTTACTGGTTCGCTCATATATGAGCATTACACCAGGGAGTGCGAATTTGGAAATTTTGATAAAATAAAAAACACAAAACACAAAAAAACAAAACAACACAAAAAAACACAAAAACTTTTGGCTGAATTTTTGTTTAAATAAGGAGTGCCCTAAACTCCTCTGTGGACTGGGCATTTGCCACAGAAGGAGGCAGACTATTCCAATGTGGAATAGTACGGGGGAAAAAAGAATTCTTCAGGGCATCACTGTATGTCTGGTGTCTGCGGTATTGAGCACTATGTGATGACCTGGTAGTTTTCAAACTATGAGCAGGGGTCATATACTTGTCTTTTTCAATAGACACTGCTCCACAATGAATCTTGTGAAAGAGAAGCAAGGAGGACTGGTCCCTACGGGCCTCAAGAGATGGCCAATCAAGCTCATCAAGCATTTCTCCGACGCTACTGGTGTTTCGCCATCTCCTGCAGGTCCAGCGGGCTGCTGTCCTCTGAACTTTCTCAATTTGATTAATCTGAAGTTTCAAGTGAGGGCTCCAAATGGGTGCTGCATACTCTAGTTTAGGCCGAACCAAAGTTTTGTATGCAACTTCCTTTGTACTCCTAGGTGCAAAAGCCAAATTCCTGCGAAGGAAACCAAGTGTCTTAGTTGCTTTGGAAGAGATTTCAGAGACATGCTGACCCCAATCCATGTTATCTGTAATAGTGATACCAAGGTATTTTGCCGACTGAACATTTTCCAAAGTTTGATTGTGTAGTGAGTAGTCGAAAAGAATTTGTTTGTGATGCTGATGCCGAGTCACTCTCATTGAGTGACATTTGGCTACGTTAAATTTCATTTGCCAATCGGCTTCCCACTGTCCTAAGCTGGTGAGGTCTTCTTGCAAGGTCAAACAATCCTGAAGTGAATGTATATTCCTATACAGGACACAATCGTCTGCGAACAGGCGAACAGAAGACCTGATGTTATCCGGCAGATCATTTATGAAGAGGAGGAACAGGACCGGACCTAAGACCGATCCCTGGGGCACGCCGGATAGCACTGGGACTGGATCTGAGGCTTGGCCATCTAAAACAACTTGTTGAGTGCGCCCAGAGAGCCATGAGTTGATCCACTTGTGGGTGGATCCTCTAATCCCATAATATTCCAATTTGTGTAATAGCCTCCTGTGTGGAACCTTGTCAAAGGCCTTAGCAAAATCCATTATGATTAGATCTGTCTGTTTGTGCCCACGATTCACAGCCCCATCCAGGTTGCTGATGATATCGTGCACAAACTGGACCAACTGGGTTTCGCAAGACCTCTGACTTCGGAAACCATGCTGACAGTCAGCAAGTATGCTATCTAAGGCTATGTGTTTGTTGATGTTGCTGACTAAAATATGCTCTAGGGTTTTGCAGCAGATGCATGTGAGCGACACCGGCCTGTAGTTAGCAGCATCATATTTTTCACCCTTTTTAAAGACCGGAGAAACATTTGCTTGTCGCCACTCATCTGGTACCTCGCCCCGAGCTAAAGACTCATTGTAGATGAGTGCCAGTATTGGAGAGATCTCATTGCTACACTCTTTAAGTACTCTGGCATTCAGTCCATCCGGGCCAGAGGCTTTATGAACATTTAGTCCGTCCAACAGTTTGGTGACCCCTTTCGGGTCAACTGTTATGTCCCCCATGGAGGAGAACGGACTAGCCCCTTTCGAGGGCGGGTCAGAGTCGTCTTCACGTGTGAAGGCTGATTGGAATTGCCTATTACAAATGTTGGCTTTTTCCTTAGAATCTGTCTTAAGAATTCCGTTTTCTCTGAGTGATGTGATCCCATACGCGTCTTTTTTAAGTGATTTGACAAATGACCAAAACTTTTTAATCTTTTCAGGCTTGGGAGTGTCGGGATCTGAGCTATCGTTCTCGAACGTAAATATATTGGAAACGTATTTCCAATAGGCATCTCTCAGTACCTTCTGAACATGTGCTCTGAACCGCTTGTAATGAATCTTGACATCAGGGTCCTTTGATTTGCCAGCACGAAGGTAAAGCTTATGTCTCTTTTTTACAAGCCGTTTGATCGTTGCATCGATCCATGGCACAGAATATTTTGTTTTGGTCATTTTTGATGGGATGAACCTTTCTACAGCCTCTACAAAGCCTGTTTTGAATTTGACCCACATGTCATTAACTGACATGTGACTGTGGTCTTCCGAAAGGTACGCGTCCTTAAATTGGGCCATGTGGTCTTTAAGTCCGACCATGTCTGCACGTTTATAGAGATAGATCTTGCGTGATGCCTGTTTTATTCTTTTAGCCTTAATGTCATACTCAGCATATACAATGTCGTGATCAGCTTTGCCGATCGGGGGCATCCCCTTGACTCTATTCACAGGGGATGGGGCGTTAGTAAAAAGCAGGTCAAGAGTTTTATCATTGCGCGTTGGTATGTTTACAACTTGAGTTAGACAGTGCTCTCCTATAATATCCAAAAGTTGCTGCTGAGACTGTCTTTTTTGTACCCCATGAGGTACTTGCATATGACTCCACTCTATGTCGCCGCAATTGAAATCTCCTCCAACTAGAACATGAGCGTTTCGATTCGACATAATTCGAGATAAGGATGAGTTAAATTCCTCAAGATACTCATTGTCAATCTTGTCAGGGGGGCGATAAAAAGAACCAAGGTACAGTGTCCTACATCCAATAATGTTCAACTTACACCAAACTATCTCGCAGTTGGTGTCCAGTTCCGGAGTTTCAGTACAGAGCAAGTCACGCTTAAAAGCAATAAAGACACCACCATGGGCATCACTTGCTCTGTCTTTCCGAACTGCATCAAAGGAGTCGGGGAAGATTTCCGAGTTTTTGATTTCAGGGGTTAACCAGGACTCATTCCCCAAGATGATGTCTGGTTTTGCCGAGTCGATAATCGTATGAAGTTCAGCCTTCTTATTCTTTATTGACTGACAATTCATAATCAAAATTCTGAGGGGATGGTTTAAGGCAGCCTTGGCTGCCTTCCCTTTAGCTTCCTTAGGCTCCTGTACTATAGGAGAGGAGGCTGCAGTGGGGGGGCCGATGATATCTGGTATCGGACTCTCAGGATCGGACAGGGAAGAAAGCGAATCAAATCGGTTATGGGTTTCCAGAGAAGCTGTGGTATCAAAAAGTGATGTGGAAAAATTTGGCATTCCACATTTCAAGCATTCCCATACAATGTTCTTACCCGAAGATTTATTAAGAATACTGTACATAGTTGATGACATACCCTGACAGTCTATATGATACCAGATATTGCAAGTATCGCAACAAATCCCACGGTCCTCCCATCCAACATCAGCATCACACACCCCACATGGGAAGTGTGATGTGCTATTAAGGGAGTTGGGACCTGGATTTGATTCGATGTCCCAAGAATTGCCACACAGGATAACGAATATATATAAATAGGTCAGACGATTGGAACCATGAAAATCCTTAAACCGAGTTGATCTATTTAGGATGGAGATTGTGCAAAAGTGAGGGATGTTTGAACAAAGATTTGTTTGATTTGCCGTGATCAAGGTTGAGGTCGAATACACAGGAAAGAAGTCAACAGGAATATCAATAGGGTATAGACCACTATGTTGCCAAAAGTTCACTAGGCGTGCTGCTAGAAGCAAACATCCTATCATCAACATCATGTCCGGTCCTTTTGGATGGCTTCAAAGGATGACATACCATATGTGTGATATGTCACATGGAATGGCCCAAATGATCTAATGTGTATAAGCCTTATGGTACATGTCTTACTGTCTCGTATATACAAACTTTCTTTCTTTCTTTCTCTATATACTGCCAGACCCTCTTTCGAGTATTATCGGCAGGTGTACTTTGTACACTCCGGGTTGCAGGATGAAAGCCTACAAGTAACCATATCGAAATTACCGTAGGGTTCTTTAACCTGCACAGGGGGTGACTTTCCCTGCACAGGGGACATCCAGTTAACGTCCCGATCCGAAGGACGATGCTCTTATCTAGTGTCATCCCTGCAAATGACACTAGAGAAAGCGTGTTCGGACACCGTAATTTTTCTCGCCGTGAGCGGGAATCGAACCTGGGACCTCTAGCACCAGAGGCAAGTGCCTAACCACTGAGCTACCACGCTTCCTTAAGCGAAGGCTAAGTCAAGCCTGCATAAGTGCTATCTCTTCAGAGCCATTGCTGCCTGCACACACAAAGTAGGGACTTAGAATTACATTTGGGTCAAAATCTAGGCATCTGTCCACACTGGAATGGTAGAGTTGGGTACCATGAAAATATTTGCGCCACAGTATGCCACGGTTTTTAAGTGAATACCACGGTATACCACAAGTGTGCTTAAGTCCATGAATCAAATGAGCAAAACAACTGAGCGAAGTGAATGAGCCTTCTAGGGGGCCTTGGTGCATGTTGCCCAAAATTTTGAATGTTAGATGCAATTTCCTGCATTCTGGAGCATTTTAGACCATGATTTATCTTTTACAAAAAATCATTTTTGGAATACAAATTTCAACATTATGATATGCTTCTTTCTCATATCTTTCCAAGTGTGGAGTTGTTGTCCATCTGACATTGCATGACAGTCAACTTCAGAATGAAAGAAATAAACAGCCCTAAATCCCATTAAAATCTACTTTTTGGGATTAGTTTTCCTTAAAAGTACCAGCAAACAAGATGCATCTGAAAATGTTGTCTGTTAAAGTTGTCTGCATATATTTTCTAACGTTACTGATTAATTAAGTATAAAATCAAACAGTGTGGACTCAGATCGCAGATTATTTCATCAAACATAAGCAAAGTCTCAAAAAAATTTATAACACAAAGACCCAAAACGTTATATCTGGCTATTCCCAAGATATATATATATATATATATATATATATATATATATATATATATATATATATATATATATATATATATATATATATATATATATATATATATATATATATATATATATATATATATATCAATTTTTCTACTTGTTTGGGTTTCAAGTAGTTTAGTAACACAGTCAAAGTGATGACGAACTCAATTATTTTATCACTCTTCTGTTTTTTCAAAGTTTCATATTTTTTATAAGCATGCACTCCTCTGAATATGCTTTATTCATTCTTTGCTGGATGTACCGTTTCAAATATGGCCTGTTTAATCTGATACAGCTGTGTGGGGGCTGCCCACATGATAAATACTGTATACCACAGTATTGCTGATGGTACCACGTAAAATTGATACCACGGTAAACCGATATACCAGTATTACCTCCCACCTCTACTGGATGGCTGCCCATGCATGTTTAAATGATTATTCACGCATGTGCGATGAACAACATGAGATGGCCCAAATAATGATTGTGGATTCACTTTACTTTCTCATATGGTGAGTATTGATTTAGACAATTTGGCTACAAAAATAGTGCAACTTTGCATCAATATTCCAATTGGCCGAAATGACCCACGGCTGAAAAGACTCGTGGCCAAAACAACCCACCAAAATAGACAGAATTGACTCACCCTAAAATTGGGCCAGAATGACCCGGCTGAAAGGACCCATGGCCGAAACCACGGCCGAAATATTGCCCCATTCTTTACAATGAATTTTGTTCCTTTGGCCGGTTTGGGATCCTCATCTTCTTCCAGTCAATGGTCAGGACTCTTAATAGAATGTTCTGTTGTCCAGCGTAGGGGAAAAGAGACAACCTCTCTTCCGGGTTAAATCAGTTAAAATATCGGGCAATTAAAATAGTTAAAACACAGTTGTCCATTTAGCATCTGAGAGTTGGCACCTACTGCTCAAGGCTGGCTCTGAACTCCTGGATGGTAGGGGAGCCTGTGACTACAGCTGAGAGGCGTTCCAGTCTTGGATGGTTCTTGGAAAGAAGGAGTCTTTGTAGACCTTGACATTGGCTGTAGGCTGGTATAGTCTCTATTGACCACTAGTGTGTCTGTCCTTTAGTCATAAAACGTCACCAGTGTCCATGTCGACCAGTCCATGCCTAATTTTGTACAGTGTTGTCAGTCTGTCTTTCTTCCTCCTGCTTTCTAGTGCTAAATGCATCAAAAGTGATTGTAGATTGAAGGCCTGGGTCCAACCCCCTGGTTGGACTTAGGGGGTGGGGTTAAAAGGTCAAAATTCAACTTTTTCAGAACTTGGTCATGTTGCATATCCAATTAAATGGAATAACGAATGCAGCAACATTGTAGCAAATATTTTGCCAGCAGACAGCCTCCGACCCTGGGGGTGGGGTCAAAAGGTCAAAATTCTACTTTTTCAGAGCATGGTCATGTTGCATATCAAATTAAATGTCACGAATGCAGCAACATGGTAGCAAATATTTTGCCCCCCTCCCCCCCCTACCCGACCCTGGGGGTGGGGTCAAAAGGTCAAAATTCAACTTTTTCCTAATATTGTCGTGTAGTATATCAAATTAAAGGGAATCACGAATGCAGCAACATGGAAGCAAGTATTTTACCCGCAGACCCCCTGTGTCAAAAGGTCAAAATTCAACTTTTTCCGAACATGGTTGGGTAGCATATCAAATTAAAGGGAATCACGAATGCAGCAACATGGTAGCAAATAGTTTGCCCCCAGACCCCTGCATCCTGGGGGTGGGGTCAAAAGTTCATAATTCGACTTTTTCAGAATATGGTCATGTTGCATATCAAATTAAAGGGAATATTCTCTCCTTACACACCTTCAACCTGTGGGTTGGATTAAAAGGTAAAAAAAATCTGAATGTGGTCATGTTGCATATCAAACTAAGAGGAAAGGAGTATAGACTAACATAGAAGCAAACACTTTGACCTTACACACACCCCTGACCTCTGGGTCTGGTTGAAGTCAGATATTGAAATTGTACAGATAAGTTTATATCTTATTGAACTAACCACTGAAAACGAAAGGTGAACTTAGGGGTTGGAGAAATGGGATTTATGTTTTGTGATTTATAAGTTTCTCTAAAATAACCCTTCGTCAGGGATGTAAATTCGACAAATTTGCCTTGTTTGACTTCTGTTTTGCCAGGCAACACATCCGATTCACGAAATTCTAGTTTTTGTTCATTTTAAGTATAAAATGGTTGATATTTTGATTTTGACATATGAATAAAATAAATGAGGCCACTTTTTTTTATTCAAGTCTGAAAAAAAATACAGATGAGGGGCATTTGAAACAGATGAGAGAGGGCCTGAGGAACATATTTTTTGTGTTTGGCCTAATTGAAGATTCTTTTTCTTATTTCTCAAACAAAAATATGTTGCACAAGGATTTTCCTAGGCCTGGTTTGGAGCTGAATAACGGCCCCTTCCCAATTAAAATATGAGCAAAAACATCTCAAAATGGTGTACATCATTCCTTTTTTCTTAGTTCTACATTTTGGTGAAAATTATCTGAAAATCCAAACAAAATAGCAAAGTTACGGATGCATGCATAAATATGCAAATTTTCATGAGTTTTAATGGCAGGCATATCTTACAGCTTTACAATGCTAATTTCTTATATGGTTTTTGATCCATTTAAAACGGCAGTCAAGTTATTTCAGAATGCATCAAATTTCCCAATATTGATGGCTCAAATGATATTTTCCCAAATTCAACAGGACCCTAGTCCCAACTCCAGAAAGGTAGGAAAATCCCTGTTGTGGGTGCTCAAAAGAACCATCACATTGAGACGGTTCTTTTTAGCAC
The DNA here is from genome assembly GCA_964019695.1 of Loripinus fragilis. NCBI lineage: Eukaryota > Metazoa > Mollusca > Bivalvia > Lucinida > Lucinidae > Loripinus > Loripinus fragilis. Next base: position 99,306,662 of record OZ026520.1, read on the forward strand.
CCAAAACACATGTTTAAACAAATTTTATTCGCTCAAAGTTGGACTATGGCTTTCCCTTTTATATTGTAGAGGGGGCCCATATACTTTCGCAGGAAAAAGATGGCTGTATTTTGTACACATGGGATGATGTGACAGACTGGAGTGAGGTAAAGCTACACAAGATTATGATCCTACCATATTGGACCTAAGAAGTGCACATGCTCTTCAAAGCTCATGCTGAGCCGTAGTTGAGTTGTGAAGGCTATATTAGCCTTTTGTATTCGAGAAACCCCTAAATCAGTACTTTTGCAAACAGTTAAGACCGGGATGAATTACAACATAAAGCTGCATTTTACCAGGGTCTACACTGTTTGTAAAGGTAGAAAGTATCTACAGACGAAAATTTTTAATGGCAACCCTAGATATGTACAATGGGCTATCTCATGTTTATTGTTTCAAACCAGAAAGAAGAATCCATTAGTATTCAAAAGGTAAACTTTGATTTCAAGCCCAAGGAGTGACTAAATATCAACATTACCATAAGTTTGTGCATGAAAAACAGCGTCAATCCTGATAAGCTGGCTTCTGATGAAACCAGCTGATCTCGATTTATAAAAGTTAGTGAGTATGATCAGGAAATACCACAACCACACACTACAGACCAACCCACGGAATCTTGAGGAAGAGCCACAGAACACTAACAGTTACAAGCTTTCTCTTCCCAACAAGATGATTGTTAAATTAGAAAAGACACTAAGTACTGCATAACATAACAAAGTTCAAACACAGAACCCCCACAAACAATTGGAGCAACAATAAACAATGAATCAACAACAACAGAACCACCACCTTATAACGGACAGCAGCCCAAGCCACTGGGGACTGGAGGGGGAGGGGGGCTTAAATGCATTTTACTTGTACCAAATCTTTGCCTTAGATTCTGTTGTTGTTAAGCTGAATAAATAGCTCTAAATAAGACCAGGCCTTTAGTTAAGAATGTGTAGGGAAAAAATAATTTTCTCAACCATAACATAATGTTGTGGGTACTCAAAAGAACTGTCTCTATAAGCAATGGATTTACTTGTCAGGTCCACTAGTGTAGTCATATCTAATGATATTTCCATAAGCAAAGAGAGTAGACCCTGAAAAGGCAGCTCTAATAAGAGCTACCTGATCTGGGTCTGCTCTGTTTGCAAAAGTGTCAAAGGCGTCTCTATGAGGTAAAAGTTTAAAGGGTAACAGATAGAAATTTCTTAATTATGATGCATTCTGTTTTTATGTTTTCAAAAAGTGCAGACCCTGATTAAATGCCTTAAACCTGCGGTTGAATCTTATATTGTATCAAAATTGTCACTCTTGAACTATGTTTCATGGGGGCTCTGTCCCTCAAAAAGATTTCCAAATATTTGCAAACAAATTTAATATATTTACAGGGATTTTCCTACCTTTCTGAAGTCTGGGCCAGGGGCCTGTTGAATTTGGGAAAAAAAGCATTTGGACCATAAAAATTGGAAAAACTTGATGCCGTCTAAAAGAACTGGACTGCCATTCTAAATGGATTAAAAACCATATAAGAAATTAACAGTGTAACTCTTTAACATATTTGTTGCTTTAATTGCCTAACTTAAAAACTCTGAAAAGTTGCATAAAAGTGTGAATGAAAACATGTTTTCATTCACACTTTTATGCAAATTTTCATGCATCTTAAACTTTGTTATTTTTGTTTGGATTTTCATGAAATTTTCACCACAATGTAGAACTAAAAAATTGGGAATGATATACACCATTTTGGGAAGTTTTTGCTCATTTTTGAATTGGGAATAGGCCGATATTTGGCATCAAATTAGGCCTAGGAAAATCCCTGATTTATGTGTATAATCTAATCAGGACTTTAGTTAAGAGTGCGTAACTAAAATTTAATTTTCTTATTTCTCAACCATAACATATGTTGTGGGTACTCAAAAGAACCGTCTCAATGAGCCCGTTCTTTTTAGCACCTAAAACATACGTTTAAACTGATGGGTAAGAAAATATTTACATTTTTACGCTGAAAATTTTTGTTTATCTAAACCTCTGTCTAATGTTAAATTTCAGGGAGCTATTGTAACCCACTTTGGTTTGTTCAACCCAGCAACCCAGCAGCATCAGGTAAATATAAAACTTATTGTAAATGTTCGAAAATTATTAACACTTTTCTCCTTCTGTTCTCAAAATAAAAAATAGAGAATACTAGGTGAGTGTCTTTTCAAGTGCGGATCCAGAGGGGGGGACAGGGGTCTGGACCCCCCCTGGAAAATCACAAGTTATATGGGTTTCTATAGGGAATAAGCAATTGGACCCTCCTGGAAAAGTTGGACCCCCCCCCCCCCCCTTGAAAATGTTGGGCCCCCTCTGGAACCTTGAAAATGATAGTTTTCTTCGAAATCAACCATTCAGTAAAATAAGCTGAAGACTAAAAAAACAAAAAACGTCAGAGCTTTTTTTGTCAGATTGACCTGGACCCCCCTTGGCGAAAATTCCTGGATCCGCGCATGCTTTTGATATCAAGTTTACCAGGCAAGGCTTTGAGATTGCGAGGCTTGGAAAGGGCTGACCTCTTGGCTCTGGTTTGTGGTGTCCAACTGTTAGTTTTTCACTTTCCCATGGGTATCCTGGGTCAGGTGTGGTACTTGATTGTATCCATTCCTGATCTTTGGACCCTTACTGACTTTGCCAAGATATAGAGAATACTAGGTGAGTGTCTTTTGATATCAAGTATATCAGGCAAGGCTTTGAGAATGCTTTTTGACATTGGGAGGCTTGCCGAGATATAGAGAATACTAGGTGAGTGTCTTTTGATATCAAGTTTACCAGGCAAGGCTTTGAGAACGCTTGTTGACATCGCGAGGCTTGCTGAGATATAGAGAATACTAGGTGAGTGTCTTTTGATATCAAGTTTACCAGGCAAGGTTTTGAGAAGGCTTGTTGACATTGTGAGGCTTGCCGAGCGATTCAACATGCATTCTCAAAGACGAGCCTGGTAAACTTGATATTAAAAGACACGAACCTGGTATATCAGTTTACCCATTGTTGGCGATAACGACGTAATTTCCGATTTTTGTGTTGATTCAGCGTCATAAGCGACGTTGTTCAAAAAGTGCAACGTCATTATGATAAAGAAACATTCTGTCAGATAGACAATGTTTATCAGGCAACGTGCAACAATGCAGGTAATATGCGAGGTAACTGATAATAATGGTTATTAGGGCTAAAATTTACAAAAATGCTTGCCAGAATAGCAAACAGGGAAGAGATTTGACTGCTTCTTAAGAACATCATCCTTCAATAATGTATGAGTAATTGCTATGAGCAAACCAACTGATGAATGGATGTGATTGTGGTATATCCCGCTTTTCATCAAAATGTGCAGATATAATAAAATATTTACACTTGCCACTGTCTTCCCTTCGATGAACTTTTATCGAGCAACTGTCTTTATTTGTCGATGAGGACATTTGCCTGTGTGTAACGCGTTGTTTTGTGACGCCGAGAATAAACAAACATCAAGATTGGTCTATGTAGTGTTCAATTGACATTTCATGGAGACAGCTATTAAAAGTCATGACCCTATGGGACTATTTCAACCCAGTTGCTCCCTGGCTGGGTGGGTTTATATCTGGGAGCACCTAAAGGCTCATTGGCAGTGGTTCTGGTTTAAAATGTCCCAGAAGACAGGACCATAGCTTAGGGTCTTATCAGACAGACTGGGTGAGCCGGGAATTGAACTAGGCACCCTGGGTAAAAGGCGCGGGGTTAATCAACTAGACCATGGCGGCTACCCTTAAGTTAAGTTCCTAAAATTTTTAATTGAATCTTATATTATTCTGCCATTTTATGCATTTTGGTCTTTGAAAAAATGCAGATATATTGCAATGAAAATTCAAATAATGGTGAACACAGTCAGAATGTTATTTTTTGTTATATTTCAATAGGTTGTATATGTGTACAGCCAAAGAGCTCATGTTGTATCATGTTCCGTCAACCAGGAGAGAACTTTGATGGGTGAGTAAGCATTAATATGCCCGCGCTTTAACGTTTGTGTCCTTGTGACTCCTAAATGCGTACTTTGGCAAACAGTGAAGACCCAGATGAAATGCTGCATTTTGGCTGTATCGAAACCTCCGTTATGTCTGATTTAATTCAAATATCCGGAAATCCAGCTAAGTTAGGTGAAAATTGATTCTTGACTGATAATATAAAATGTAAATATAAGTAATAAATTCAATTTTGGTCTGTTCATGGAATCATGAACACTTTGGGTCTCTTGCAAAGTAAGTAAAGCCCAAAGCAAGAGACCTGAAGTCTTCATGATTCCATGAACAGACCAAAATCAAATTTATTTCCTAACTATATCCTTGCTGTTTGCAAGGTAACCAAAATGTGGAATTTTGACATACAATCTATGCAATATAGGTATTGTATATCTATTTATTCAATTTGTTAAATTAAGATATTACTAAACATGAAAAAAGGTTCTCATATGTAATGAAAAAGCATATTGACCAACACCTTTTGCAAGTGTTAAAAATACAAATGTAATCACTTGATATTTTTAAAATCTTACATTTGATTCCTCCAATATTATTTGACTAATAGATTTTCAACTGAGGTGAGCAACCCAGGTGCTCTTGACCCTTATGTTAAAAGATGTTGAAATAAGTGCATGGGTGAAAGTTTTCAGGATTAATCCTGAATTCAGGATTTTGAGGCTGACTTTCCATAGAAAGTCAGCCTCAAAATGCTGAATTAGGCAGATTATAATAGCTTCTCTGATTAGTTTTCAGATTATCTAAACACAATTAATCATTTAAACTTGAAATTATTCATTTTCGTAGGCATTCTGCAAGTTTTAAATTTTGAATTTCTTAAGTTCAGGATTTTGGAAATTTTGAACTTTCACCCAGGTAAGTGTACCACCCCTATGGACAAACTTGCTGCTGGTGCACTCTGCTTCATTAACTCAATTTCTTGTATTTTTTTCTTACAGTGTTCACAATAGTGAAAAGGGAAGCAGGACATACCTCACCGGATAGAAGGGTGGGAAAAGGTTAGTATCACTAGCTCAATATAAACAATTTTGTAAGTGTAAAATTACAAACATTTTCTTATCCCTTAATATTATCATGTGTTTTGGGTGCTCAAAAGAACCATCTGATTAAGACGGTTCTATTGAGTACCAAAAACATATGTTTTGTATCAATATCTTTGTTGGGAGCCCAGTGGCTCAGTGGTAGAGTGCTTGACTCGAGACCGAGGGGCTGCGGGTTAGAGCCTCACTGGCGTCACTGCATTGTGTCCTTGAGCAAGACACATTTATCCTTGCTTAGTACTGGTTCAACCCAGGAAGACCTGTCCTGACATAACTGAAAAATTGTCGACTGGGACGTAAAGAATCAAATCAAACAAAAATCAATATCTTAGCTTTCATTATAGGTAAAAATAAACACATTTTTAGCATAAAATTGCAAATATTTTCATTTCCATTAAGTTTAACATAAGTTTTGGGTGCTCATTGAGACTGTTCTTTTGAGTACCCACAAGTTGAAGTTGCCACAACATATGTTTAATGATAGTTAGAACTGAAAATATTGTGTTTATTTAATTTTTTGTTTTAGTAAATGATAAAAAATCATGTTTTTTATATTTGACATTTTCTTCTTCTTTTTATTCAATTTCCTAATGTCAATTGATTCTTGGGCCAATTAATCCTGCAATTTGTTAATGGTATAGCTCCCAATAACGATCTATTAATGGATGAGTTGTACTTGATTTCTTTCGCCCCTATAATGGTAGATACTACGTCATGATTTGGTTACCTAAAACTACTGATAACTCAATACATTTTGCCCAGTTGCTTGGAGTTTGAGGTATCCAGAGTAGACTGTAATCCAAAATCAATTTAGGAAAAATAATTCCATGGAACCATTTAAAGTCTTACTATCCTTGCCTTTTTCAAAGTAATAAAATATGTGAAAAAAAACCCCAACACATATGACTTTTCGTGTCAGTGTATATAAGGCAGCCAAAGTCCCCTTTAAGTTTTCATATTTTCCATTTCAATATTTTTTCACAGTACTGAAAATTCTACGGCATCTTTAGAAAAACCTAGGGTCTAAATTCATAGTTGTATGCTTCACTTATCCAGGCAAATACAGCAGCAACCGGCAAGGAACCTACCAAATTAGCGTGATTTACACATCTATTAACCCATTTAAGCCGAATGAACTTTCCTACCCTTATCAGTAGGATGAGCCCATTTCCAATATTATGGGTGTTGGGTGTTATTTTTCATCTTTATTCAAATTCTAATAGAACATTCTGTAAGCAAACAGTGGAGACACTGATCAGATGCAGCATTCTGCGGCATCTCATGATACTCATCTGGGTCTGCACTGTTTGCCTATGTCCCACAAAAAGAACTCTAGGCTTATATTGTAGCATCGTCAGATGTTTCATCTAATAAAATTGAGGTTAAGGGAGCGCAGTGGCTCAGTGGTAGAGTACTTGACTCAAGACTCAGGGGCCGCGGGTTCGAGCCTCACCTCTGGTTTGTATAATTGACTAACGTCAGGTAACGTTACTTGTACATCGTGGCAGGATTTTGTCATCATTGGTAAGTTGTTTATTTTTAAAGATGATGACGTCATTGGTAAGTTGCTTATTTTTCAAAACATGGACGTTATGAAAATTTGGCACTCTTATAGGAAATATGTTTGGCACTCAACTGGTTAAAATCTTTTTGAAACAGACAAATTTGAAAAATTGAAAAAAAAATTCAAAAATATTCCAAAGCGAATTAATTAAAACACAGATATTCTTTTTCCACTCTGTCACAATTTTTTGGCCACTTGGCCTTTGTCAAGAAACAAATATTATGTCCAGATGCCTATGTGTCAAATTACGTCACATCAATACTCAGATTAAAAAGCATGAAATTCCTTGAAAACTCTGAACAAATTGCTTTTTTTTTTGCTTTTTTCTGATTTGAGCTCCTCACAAATTGCATAGATATATAATAATATATAGTAAAAAGCTTGGCTATGATTAATACTCTTAATACTACCAATAATAAAAAAGATAATAATAATAATAGTAATTATAATAAAATAGATAATAATAATTAATTATACTATCGTGACAGTGACGTCATGTTTTGTTTACACAGTTATCATTGACTCATAATTGATAGATCACTTGTGTGTTAATCCTATTCTCAGGGTAGGATTAACAAACAAGTGATCTATCGATTCTCATTATCTCAAGTGAAGTGTGCACGTTAGTGTTTTACTGAGCAATTGTAAACAAAGTATTACATCACTGTCACTCTTGACTAGCAGGACAGTACTAACTATAGTGTTATAATAATAAAATAGATGATAAAGTAATAATACTGTAGATAACAGTACCAGTAATATTATACAATTATTGACTTCAATGAGGTAGACATTAAACAGTTATTTCATGCCTGTTTGTAGTATAGTCAAAACTATTACCCCGAGGTGCCGTGGACGACCTGATGCACTATTGCAAGAGGCCGAAGGCCGAGTGCAATAGTGCATCAGGTCGTCCACAGTACCGAGGGGTAATAGTTTGACTATACTACAAACAGGCATGAAATAACTGTTTTATTACCCAACCAATTTGGTGAAATACTTAGCAGCGTTCCTTGAATGGAGTTGTTGTAGACGATGCAGTTTTGTTGCAAAACGAAAAATTTCACCAAATCTGCTCAATTTTGGTTTCAAAATGTTCCGCTCGTTATAACTAAGAAAACGAGTACCCACACTTTATGTTTCTGTCCATAAACAACGGAGTTATTGGAGTTTAAATTTGCCAAACCATGCCTCATTTTTACTATTGTTGCATAACGTCTCCTTTCATAAACGAACCGTACGCGCATCGTCGTCGCGCATGATAAAAAGCGCCTGTGTGTTTTAACAGGGACGCGGGAAACCAGGCCCATGGTATAGTGCCAGTCTATAGTCATATTTATGGACCGGTGGAATAGTTCAGTGACTCATGACATAGCAAAAAATAGACAATTACTCCGTATATAGACGGTTGGGTAATAAAAGGATTTATCTACCCGAAAAAGTGAGGTGAATATCACTTTTAAGGGTAGATAAATCCTTATGTCTACCGAAATGGAAGTCAATAACTGTTTTGTTATATGACTTCATTAAAGAATGAAAATTTTGCTACTTTCACTTCTGTTTTAAAAGACATGTTCAACCTTCGATCTAAGGACTTTCTCACAAGTTTTAGCAACTGTTATTAAAATATTATAATGTAGTATTTTGCATTTTCAAATGTATATTAATTCTCTTAATGGGGAATATAAAATGGTATTATAAAACTGTTTTTACAGTTTGTTTATTCAAACAAAGATAAATAGGAAAACAAAGCAAATCAAAACTGTTGTAAATTCTCATGAAAGTCTTTAATTTACCTGTTGGGAGGTGAAACAGCAAATCATGTCAATTTCATGCAGCACATGCTAGTTTCACACTCATCATGCTATTTTTAGCTCTCTAGAGAGTAATATTGCAGAAGTGTCAAAAATATTAACTTCTGAAAACTAGTTCCAGCTGGTTTTCATGCAATATTAACTTGTGGACCGGTTTAGACCAGTTTCCAGGTAGACATAGAGATTTATGAAGACAAATTGGGCCAATCAGAAAACAGGATTCTCTCCAGTCATATAACAATAAACTATATCAATATGGGTTTTCTAAGTAAGTCCGCATTCTGTACATGTACCTCACTCTCCTGACCCTGTACAGCAAAATCATTGAATAAATACACAAGAGATCTGGGCAAAAAGGCAAACCCCTAAACATCTACAAACCATTTGGACCCTGATCTGACCGGACTAAATGTCGGCCCTGATCAGGATCCAAACTATTCATAACCCTATTTTTGGGCATATTGCTTTTGTTAAATAGAAATTACTATGTTTCTATATATCACTTAACTCTTTACCCCATAGAGACACCTTTTAACACTTTTTCAAATAGAGCAGACCCAGATCAGGCAGTCTGATCAGGGTCTACTCTGTTTGTTTATGGAAATATGATAAGATATGATCCTACACTAGTGGACCTGACAAGTAATTTCTTTGTTCTATGTACAAGCGTGAAAGCTTATTTATTTAATTATTCATACTGGGTGGAGATTGGCATGAATATTTATGAAGGAAAGGGTTAAATAATATATTGGTAGTGCCACTGAATATTACTTATTCCACGCTGAAGAGAAATCATGTAATTCATGCAAATAGTTTGGACCCAGATCAAAAAAAATTAGCAGACAAAGAAAAGGAAGCAAAATTTCCCACCATGCAAAGAGTTAACCCTTTATTCCATAGGCTATTTTAGATCATGACATCATTTTCTATTTTTAGACAACATTGAAAAAATTCAAGAACAATTTCAATTAAGGTTTGTATACTTTTGAAAATATTATGGAAAATGGAGCATTTGCTCCAAAAGAGCAAATGCTCCATTTTCCATAATTTTTTCAAATACATGATATTTGAAAGGCGTCAAAAGGCGTTATTATGGAGTAAAGGGTTAAGAGTTAACTGGTATCAACTGAATTTTCTTTCCTCCCCAACAGAGACATACAGTGCATTCATAGCAGAGCTACAGGCCCAGCGAAGAGTTTTCTCCCTTAATCTAGAGAGGCATGCTTTTATCAAGGTTCAGTTTCTATATACAGAGGGGAGTTCCACGAAAGAGACATACATGCTGGTCATGCTGCACAAAGAATGTAAGTGTGTATTAATATAACCAGATACCCCTTAAGCCGGTGCTAGGGGGCGTGAGAATTGTTTCACTTTCCATTAGTTCTAATAAAAAGACTAAATAAAACCAAGTCTGCTGTTTTCTATTATTGTAGGTTTTTCTCTTATTTCTGAAGGATCGGTTTTTCTAGATTAATTGATGATATGCATCATATGTCCAGATAAGCCAGATTTTCAGCATAAAGTTGTAAATATGTTCTTATGCATCAGTTTAAACATATGTTTTCAATGAGACGGTTCTTTTGAGCACCCACAACATATATTTGGGTTGAGAAATAAGACAAATATTTTTTTCAATTAGGCAATCTAATTTAAACACCATATAATTTTAATTGAGTTTTTATCCTCTGCTTTTAATCCCCCCGGGGAAGGGGAAAGGGGGTTATAGGAATGCCGTCAGTCTGTCCGCAACACTTTTGTGTCGGCTCCATATCTCATGAACCCTCTGAACGATTTTCATTAAACTTCACTCAAATCTTCCTCTCAGTGAGACCATGTGCAGAGCACATAACCCAGCTACCTAGACTCAAGGCCATGGATCAAGGTCAAGGGATTTACCCTTGAATTTCGTGTCCACTCTCATGAACCCTTAGGGAGATTTTCATTTAACTTCACTCAAATGTTCCTCTCAGTGAGACGATGTGAAGAACCTTATAATGACTTGACTACATAGATTCCAGGTCAAGGTCACATTTCAAGGTCATGTGATTTTCCTTCAATTCGTGTCCGCTCAATTTCTCCTAAACCTTTTAACGATTTTCATTAAACGTCACTCAAATGTTACTCAACATTTTCACACTAAAAAGAGTGAGTTCAAAGTAATATTAACGAAGGTCCTAAGCTATGTCTATTACAGCTATTTGTTTAACAAGTTTCCTTGATAATTTCTTAACAAGATTCCTATATTCTGTCTATTGTAGCTGTTGGTTTATACAAGATTCCCATGGGAATGGTAGGAAATAAAGGAATGGTAAGTCATGCTGGTACTTGATCTCATTAGCTCACTGTGGGAATTTTTTTAACCCTTACTGTGCTGAATATTTTTATGTACTACACTCTTCCCCAATTTTTATCCTGTTAACCTACAACATGACAGATGTAAGCATATGTTAGCAATCAGAGTGGAAAACAGTGTGGATCCTGATTAGAGCTGATCTGGATCTACCATGTTTTCAAGAAAAGATAAATCCGGGAATAGCATTACAACAGTTGTAAGCCTGTATTTGCAATCAGAGCAGAAAACAATGGGGACCCTGATCAGATGGTGAAGCCACCTGATCTAGATCAACAGTGTTTTCAAGAAAAGTTAAATCTGGGATTAGCATGACAACAAATGTGAGCATGTATTTTGCAATCAGAGCAGAAAGCAATGGGGACCCTGATCAGATGGTGAAGCCACCTGATCTAGATCAACAGTGTTTTCAAGAAAAGTTAAATCCGGGTTTAGCATGACAACAGTTGTGAGCCTGTATTTGCAATCAGAGCAGAAAACAATGGGGACCCTGATCAGATGGTGAAGCCACCTGATCTAGATCAACAGTGTTTTCAAGAAAAGTTTAATCCGGGATTAGCATGACAACAGTTGTGAGCATGTATTTGCAATCAGAGTGTTAAACTGTGGATCCTGATCAGATGGCTTCTGACAAAGTCACCTGATCTGGATCTACAATGTTTTCAAGAAAGGACAAATCAGCGATTAGCATGACAAGTTGTAAGCCTGTATTGATAATCAGATAAGAAAACAGGGTGGATCCTGTTCAGTTGGCTCCTACAGGGTTTTCAATAAAAGATAATTCCGGGATTAGCATGACAACAACTGTTGTAAGCCTGTATTTTGCAATAAGAGTGAAAAACAATGTGAATCCTGATCAGATGGCTTCGTGAGAAGCCAACTGATCGCGACCTACAGTTTTTTCAAGAAAAGATAATTCCGGGATTAGCATGTAAACAGTTGTAAGCCTGTATTTGCAATAAGAGTGGAAAACAGTGTGGATCCTGATCAGATGGCTTTGTCAGAAGCCAGCTGATCTGAATCTACATTGTTTTAGCCCTTTACTCAAATTATAAACCGTCTCTACATACGCATAGCTTTTGACTGAGATGGAAAGAATCAAACCAAAAAAAGAAAAACCTTTACTCCATAATAACGCCTTTGAAATATTATGTATTTTAAATTATTTAATATTTTCAAAAGTATTCAAAACTTTACTTAAACGTTTCTTTATTTTTTTAAATGTTGTCTAAAAATAGAAAATGATGTCATGATCTAAAATTAGCCTATGGAGTAAAGGGTTAAAGAAAGGATAAATCAGGGATTAGCATGACAAGGGATAAACTTCTCTCACTTCTTTTGAAAACTGTAGATCCAGATAATCTGAGTACTGTGACATATATAAACATATTGTAATCAATGTCAATTGCAGTCCACATCTGTTAAATCACAAACAGTACATGCCAGGCCCTGTAGCACAATCGGTAGCGAGTGCCATTGTAGATCCAGGGGTCATGAGTTTGATCTTATGCCTGGCCTCATACATTGGTAGAGAATGATCGTGAAAATATTCTACAGTCATTCTCATCCTTCCACTCATTCATGTGTGTACTTTACAGATGTTGTTAATAGTTTGATATGATACCTGACAGTGAACAAAGCATTAAGAAAGCCATTATTTATAATGAACAAATAAAACTGAGTCTATTATATTGTTAAATTTATTTACATTTATTTAAAAAAGTATAAATAATTCATAATAATAATTCCATAGGGAATATTAACAATAAAGTCAATGAATTGTATTCACTCTTTCTCAAACTTTCGGCCTTGGGCCTTCTTCAGGATATCCTGAAGAAGGCCCAAGGCAGAAAATTTGAGAAAGAGTAAAAAAGTATATATATAAACACTGACCTAACATAAAGTAGATCTTTCACAAGAACAGATAAATTTCAAGGGACAAAATCCATACCCAGCACTGTTTAAATAAGAAAAGTGCAGCTAAAAAATGCATTCAAGCATTGTGTGTGTGTCTGGGGAGGGGGTGGGGATGTGGTAGCAAAGTAGTTGATTTGGTAGAGTGCTGAACTCATGACCAAGGGCATAACTCCAGTTTAACCATATTTTTGTGCGTAAAATTGTATATATTTTCTTATCCATAAGTTTAAACATGTGTTTTGGTATTCAAAAGAATCGTCTCATTGAGATGGTTCTTTTGAGTACTCACAACATATGTTTTGGTTGAGAAATAAGAAAATTAATTTTTTCATTACCGGTACACACTCTTATCTTTCCGGTACACACTCTTATCTAGAGGCATTGCAAGAGGTTGTGAGCTTGGCTCCAACCTGGGGCACAGTGTCGTGTCCTGGAGGAGAGCCTGAACTATTTCCTAATAATGATGCACATGTATATTTGGTTGAAGGTGTTGGGAGAAGGGGGTTAGGGCTTGAGCAATGAGTTCAGTTTGAGCAGATTTTAGACTTTTATCAAACAGAAAAGTTTTTGAAAATTTCTCTAACCCTGCTCCCTATTATCCAGATATTCCTATTCTTGTAGGCAATGATGGGTCAACCCAAGACTGAGCATGTGGCAAAGAAATTTGTCTGGTGTCAGTGGGACTCAGGGAACCAACAGTTATTCTTCATTCACCTACGTCACCATGGTGACGAGGATAAACAGCCGTTGTTGTCATGTCTACAGTTTTACAGTGGAGCCCAGTATGATGCTGTGGTGAGTCTTACTGGCCTTGATTTAAGCTCGAGCACCAAAAAATTCATTGTCTTAATTCTCAACTAAAACATATGTTGTGGGAGGGAGCGCAGTGGCTCAGTGGTAGAGTGCTTGACTCGAGACCGAAGGGCCGCGGGTTCGAGCCTCACCGGCGTCACTGCGTTGTGTCCTTGAGCAAGAACATTTATCCTAGCTTAGTACTGGTTCAACCCAGGAAGACCCGTCCCTTTATAACTGAAAGATTGTTGATGGGACGTAAAGAATCAAATCAAACAAAATATGTTGTGGGTACTCAAAAGAACCGTCTCATTGAGACGGTTCTTTTGAGCACCCAAAACAAATGTTAAAATTGATGGGTAAGAAAATATTAACAATTTTATGCTCATAAATATTGATTATATAAACACGTAGGCTTATGATTTGCCTCACTCACACTGATAAATGTATACGTCGATTTGCTGGTATTTACTCGTATTTACCCTGTCACTATTTTTTGTCCTGAAAATGTCTGCATTTTACGTCTGTTGCATATAGTCAGGTGCCCTTCAGGCTAGATTTCATCATGGAGGCAAACAATATGAACCCTGATCAGACTGCTCCTACTGGAGCTGTCTGATCTGGGTCCATATTGTTTGCAATTTAGGCTTCCTAAGAACATAAGCAGACTAGAGGATTAGACAACAAAAGTCGTGACTGGCATGCTAAGGACGAACTATTTGCTTACTAAGTATTTCTTTATGCTTTTGGTGTCGTCTGTTGACTTTTTTTTAAAAAAGTTGTTGAAATTCAATTTTTCAAAAAGTTCTTTCAGGAACACTATCATGGTGTCTAACAGTTTGGCTCCATGGGTCCTAGTCCGAGTTTTCTCTGACGTTTTAGTGGCTTTTCTTTATTTTTATATTTGCCACAACCGTCAGAGCAACTTAGTTATCGAAAATCCAGAATTCTCCCAGCCAGTCGTGGCTGGACACTTTCAATGAAAACTATGGTAATTGAATGGAAGATCGGTGACATATGAGTTAAAATAGGGTCGAGTTATGATTTATCTCTAAAATAAAATGATATTTTTGATTTAAATCTTACAAAGATGGAAATCATCCACACCTTAGTAGCCTACCCTCTGTACACATATAGTTGGTGACTAAGCTATATTCATTACCCATAATTTCCCATTAATCACTTAAAAAGCGAAAGTACTTTTATTTTTCAGTTGTATGTTCATTAGTTTTATCATTTTAAGCAGATTACTAATGAATACATGATTCATCTGTCAATATTTTTGGTAAAAATACCCAATTTTTGATAGGTGAAGAAAATTCTGGATTTTCGTAATATGAGTTACTCTGATGTTAGTGGCAAATATCAAAATATGGAAAAGCCACTTAAACATCAGAGAAAGCTCGGATTACATGGGTCCAAACTGTTTACAAAGGTTATCAGCAGACGAAAAATTTCGCTGCTAGCATGGAAAGAGCTAAAGTATTGAATGTTTATCAACCCTGATTAACAAATGAGAATATAGCAGCTATCAGAATAAGATAAAGCTGGGAATGTACTAAGGAAGAGCCGGTTGTTGGTCTGGGATACTGACAGAGAGCGTCTTTATAACAATCCTCGTAACTGGACTTGTACGCTTCTTTTACCTCATGGTAGGCACACATGGTCTTCCCACATTTAGGGATTACAATTTCCTGTTCATTCACTAGCAATTTGACAGCATAAGTATTTGTTGCCGAGTTCTCCACACCGGGACAAGCGTATAACACAAAGGCTAGGTTAGCTCCTAGCGGACTAATATGACTGCTTCTGAATGTCCTGTTTACCATGGCTGCCATGTTTGTTGCTAGGAGGTCGCTGTTGTCTCTGAAGAGCCCCAGGGCTGTGTAAAGGGGCATAACAGATTCGGAGTGACCAAATTTGAAGTGGGCCTTTGCGTACCTAAAGAGAGAAAATATGAGTGCATTCATGACAAAACTATGTAAATGAATTGGCCAGCCAACGAAGACTTAAGATCATTTGCCCAGTCTGATCTGAGTGTTTGCTGCCATCGTGAAGAAACCATTGCACCTTAGATACCCTTCTATCTTCAAAACTGGCTTCGACCAACTACTGATCATTTAATAGGCAGGTGCTTATTTGGAAATTTGGAAAAAATCAACAAACTTTGGTCTGTGTTTTTGACTAAATATGAAAGCCCTAAGCACCTCTGTGGTCTGGGCAGTGACCCCAGAAGGAGAAAGACTATTGCGATGTAGAATAGTTTCGACAAAAACAAATTCTTCAGGGCATCACTATATGTCTGGTAACTACATAAAGGACACTATGTGATGACCTGGTAACTTTTGAACTGTGAACTCCTGAACCCTTGAGTGTGCATCAAAGACTCTGATCAGACAGAATGGATACCCAGGCAATCTCAGTATTTGGCAAGGCGCATATACCATTTTGTGATTTTATAATGCCCTGGTTTATGTTTTAGCTACCCATTTACACGCCTACCAAACGATCCAATGCTCAACATCATTCTTGCGTTTGTGGTATAAATACAAGCTCAGAAAGTATTCTCAATTGGTTATATTTACTATTCACGCGACAAACACATTCCTGCTGACTTCTGGTACACCTATTTTACGCGAAAAGTAAATCTGACAAAACGAGAGAACTTTCAGGTCTCAAATTTATACCACAAAAGTAGGAATGCATAGGCTGTTGCATGACATTCCTCAATTTTTTATTCTCTTCCTGGAGCAATTGTTTTTTATATTCAACCAGATGTTGATTGCTGAGACCATTGAATTTATTATCCAATTTTAAGTAAGTTATTGATGCCAACCATCCTGTGACAGTTATGAAACTGACCAGTTTTTTTGATCAGCCACTCACTGGCTTCATGGAAACATTAAAACAACATTAAGGGCAAGCTAAAAAATAGAATTTTATATTTACATTGTGTATTTAGGATCTGACATGTATACTCATGTATTGAATTTATAAAACAAGATGGAGAAACATGTTCTCATGACAGCCTAGCTTGACTGCAACCTTTTAATTGAGAGAACCTTAGATTATGTATGTATAGGAAGCTTATGGATAAATATTGTACAGTTGCAACGTATTTTATGGTCAACAAACATACATGACAAATAGGGGTCTGATGTCGTGGAATGAAGCTAACCCTACAAGGTATCTATGGTGCAAGTCTGAATGATTTCCAACAAGTGGTTGTCAAAATATGGACTTCTAGAAAACTTTAACGCAAACATCCTATCTTTTGGATATGAACTTGATTTTGACCTCTAGCCACATTCCGGGCATAGACCCTGTCGTCCGATGTTGTGGAATGAAAGCTACCCCTACAAGGTATATATGTGCAAGTATTAATGCCTTCTGGCAAGTGGTTGTCAAAATATGGACTTCTAGAAACCTTTAAGCCCCAAAAAAATCCTATCTTTTGGATATGTACTAGATTTTGACCACTAGCCCCTCCCCTGGCATGGACCCTAGGGTCCGATGTCGTGGAATGAAAGCTAACCCTACAAGGTATCTATGATGCAAGTATGAATGCTTTCTAACAAGTGTTTGTAAAGATATGGATTTCCAGAAAACTTTAACGCAGTGCTACGGGAACGGAACTAAACACCACAGGAACACGTATGACCATGGTGACTACAATAGTTGAAAAGTCATTGAATATACAGGACTGCCTTGAAAGTCCTTGAATATACAGGACTGCCGTGAAAGTCCCTGAATATACAGGACTGCTTTGAAAGTCCTTGAATATACAGGACTGCCTTGAAAGTCCTTGAATATACAGGACTGCCTTGAAAGTCCTTGAATATACAGGACTATCTTGAAAAGTTCTTGAAAATTAAACTTGCCTTGAAATGTACTTGAAAAACACTCAAAGGCCTTGAAAATTCCTTGAATTTTACCATTTACAGGACGCTTTGGAGATCTAAATCACTATAAAATTGTGGTGCCTTTATTTGGTGCAGCATATGCTGCACCAAATCAAGGCACCACAATTTTATACTAATTTTCTAAAATTTATATCTTTAGAAATGCAGTCTTGCACTACAAAAATAGAATTTTAACATGTAAATCAGCATTTTTCATAATTTTTCAGTCCTTGAAAGCAGTAAGAAAGTCTTGAGAAGCCCTTGAAAAGTCCTTGAATTTTAAACAAACAATTTTAAACTGATTTTCTATAATTTATATCTTTAGTAATGCCGTCTAGCATTACAAAAAATAGAATTTTAACATGTAAATCAGTATTTTTCATAATTTTTTTCAGTCCTTGAAAACAGTAGGAAAGTCTGTTAGAAGTCCTTGAAAAGTCCTTCAATTTTAAACAAACAATTTTAAACTAATTTTCTAAAATATATATCCTTAGTAATGCAGTCTAGCATTACAAAAATAGAATTTTAACATGTTAACCAGTATTTTTCATAAATTTTCAGTCCTTAAAAACAGAAGGAAAGTCTTGAGAAGTCCTTGAAAAGTCCTTGAATTTTAAACAAACAATTTTAAACTAAATTTCTAAAATTTATATCTTTAGTAATGCAGTCTAGCATTACAAAAATAGAATTTTAGCATGTAAATCAGTATTTTTCATCAGTCCTTGAAAACAGTAGGAAAGTCTTGAGAAGTCCTTGAAAAGTCCTTGAATTTTATCTACTTACATTTCTGTATCAGCTGAGCTGTAACTGGAGATTGCCTCATCCATAGTATTGAACATATGCTCTACCATTGTACAGGCCAAGGGTCCACTGATGTCATTGCCATAGGATTTCTCATAGTAGTCCTGCGATAGATTATCAAATACTGTAAAATGTGTCTTAAGCGGACACTAATAAAAGGACAAAAGAAAGGTCTTAATGACAAATGGTAGCTTAATGAAGCCACGTCCATAGTATTGAACATATGCTGTACCATTGTACAGGCCAAGTGTCGACTGATGTCATTGCCATAGGATTTCTCATAGTAGTCCTACAATAGATAATCAAATACAGTAAAACCTGTCTTAAGCGGACACACATTAACAGACAAAACAAAGGTCTTAATGACAAATGTTAGCTTAATGAAGCCTCGTCCATAGTATTGAACATATGCTGTACCATTGTACAGGCCAAGGGTCCACTGATGTCATTTCCATAGGATTTCTCATAGTAGTCCTACAATAGATAATCAAATACAGTAAAACCTGTCTTAACACTTTGGCTGCCAAGCACCTCAAAAAAACCAATACCTCTGTGCCAAGCATGTTTCAAGAACTTGTGAATCAATATTGAGGGTACATAGGTTCAACACAGCATATCTCCAGAACCATTCAACCTATTGCTGTGAAACTTTCACAGAATGTTGCTAATATATAAAACTTTAATTTGAACCAACAGTAATAAAAATAGTCACATGACCTTTGGCGGCAATTTCGGAAGCAATATTGAAAATATGAAAAATCACTATAAACAACTATTTTATGCAAAAAATATATATAAAACATCCATCTACACCAAGTATCAAACATAAGGATTTATTCTGATATTATATTGTTTCATCAGAAATAAATCAAAATATAGCAGTTGAAGGGCTTAATGCGTCCTTTATGTCATTCCCTTGGACATGTTAAAGTTGTTTTTGATGTCCGCTAAATTTAATGACATTACAAATATTTTTTTAAAGTCACATCTTGAACAGAAAAATGTGTATACTTCCATATATGATTTTTTATGTCCCCTGAACATTTTGAAATAAAGAACAAAGATTTGCATCCCTTGTAATGGTTTAAAATAGACAGCTATCAACTGTGCCTTTAACTTCAACTATAGTCATGTTTGGCAGTGAGCGGTAAATTCGACTACAGTCGCGTTTGGAAGCGAAAGTGTTAAGCCGCCACTCAAAACAGACAAAACAAATATCTTAATGACAAACAGTAGCTTAATGAAGGTCTAAAGTATTGCAGATTGCTCCCCTTGGAGCATTCTGTGATACTTTTGGCCTGCATTAAACAATAATTGGTCTGAAACCCAATTATCTGTCTTTTTGAGAGTGGCTGTTTTACACGTTTTACTTTACAATAAGTAAGTAAGTAAGTAAGTAAGTAAGTAAGTAAGTAAGTAAGTAAGTAAGTAAGTAAGTAAGTAAGTAAGTAAAGCCTTTATTTTTTTAGGGTAACTACATTTAGCACATACAAAATAAGTACATGTAATAGCTAATCTTCCATGAGGCCCTCAGTAAAGCTCATTTATAGCACACCTTGTTATAATGCAGATTTGGATACAAAATCTCGTTATAACACAGGTTTCAAGGCTGCCAAAACCCACTTCTCTGCTTGCCATGGGGAACAACACCTCTTACTGCAGGATGAGTAGAAAGGGGTACCTGCATTAAGAGGCTATTTTGGCCCCCCTTTCAGGCCAAAAAATGAAAATTGCTTTTCACAAGTTTCTTCCTACCAGTTTATTAGAACAATAGCCTAAGTGTAAAAGTCTGGGATTGATTCTACTTTCACCATTGCTATGGTAACTAAAATGGCTGCCAAAATTGGCTGAAAATAGGAAAGTGACCATTTTAGAGTAAATTTAAGACATTTGACATAAAAATTAATATCGAGCACAAGCAAATACCCAAAAGATATTTTAATAGAGGGTGAAAATTATCATGGCACACAATATATAAGAAGGTTTTTTTGGTATTCGCTTGTGCTGATATCTAATTCTTAAAACATCGGTCTGAAAAAGCCTTGAATTTAGCCCAAAATGGCAATTTCTCTATTTTAGGTCTATTTTGGCGGCCATTTTTGTTACCATAGCAACCATTAAGCTTGAATAAATGGCAGAATTTTACACTTGAACCATTCTTCTAATAAACCAATAGGATGAAATTTATGAAAAGCAACTTTCAGTTTTGGGCTCTAGAGAGGGCCAAATTAGCCATTTAATGCACATACCCCTTTTGACTGTTTCCAATCTAAATTATTGAATTTACAAACACATATGGACATGTGGGACAAGTAGAAATTTCAAGAATTAAGATTTGGATATAATAACATGATCTCGTTGTGGCTCTTAAATTTTTTTATAATGGAATTTTCAAAGAAATTATAGGAAAATGACCATGAACGCCCTGATAAATGGACATATAGCATCATTGGCGTAGCTCCCAATACACAGTTAGGCATGTGTGTAATAAAAAAAGTTACATTCAAGGGAGGTCACCTTATGCGATAAAATAGATTTTCAATGCCATAAGGAACTGCTCTTTAAGGAAAGAATTCCCCCCCCCCCCCCCCCCCCCCTCTGGGAGCAAATTCTTTCCTTTAAGAGAAGTTCCCATTATGAAAAGAGACGCAATTGAATAGAATCACTGCTTGATCCAGTAGTCTCCCCTTGATGTGCGTAACTTTTTCAGCGTATTGGCTACGCCATATAGCATGACCACTTATAATATGGTCTATTTCTACAGACCCAAAAGATAGCATTATAAAGGGACAGCACTGTACTTATGTTTAATTCATGGGCGGATCTAGAGGGGGGGTACACGGGGTCCGGACACCCCCTGAAAAATCACAAAAATATAGGGTTTCTTAACAATAATGGTCCGGGTCCCCTGAAAAATCACAAAGCTACCAAAACAGCATTCAATGTTGGGCCATCATTGGCCCGCCAGCAAAACGCCATTTAAATGGTGTTTCGCTGGTGGGCCGATGATGGCCCGCTATTAGTGCTATTTGGATCCTCTCTCCCCTCTTAAAAAACAAAACAAAACAAAACAAAAATGTCAGAGTTGGACCCCCTCTGGCTAAATTTTCTGGATCCGCGCATGTAATTTTAGATTTGCAACACATAGTATTGTAGCTTAAAAGTTATCTTTTGTACGTAGTCCATAATTTTGACATGTTTATTCACCAAGAAGAACTCACACTAGAATAAATGGACCAAATAAGTATTTTAATGCCTTAACACTCCCTTAAACCCACCCCCCATTAAAGTTTGCAGCCATCAAGCATTTCAAATAGTTGTTGATTCATGGGCCGAAACCAAGAATACCAGGCCCTGTAGCGTAGTTGGTAGGGAGTCAGACTGCAGATCCAGGGGTCGGGAATTCAATCCTGGTCCGGTCTGATACTTTCATGGAGATTGATCATGAAATAGTTTCTACGATCATTCTGCTCCTTCCCTGATTCAAGAAGGGTTGATGTCATTTACAAGCGAAAATATGTCCACGAAGTACTGGTTATTTGCTTAGTCAAGCTAGCTCAGGAAAAAGTGTGGTTAGGTAAACTGACCATTCAGGCATGACCATAACTGTTGACTGGGAGGTAAAACCTCAAACCAAACCAAACATAAGCTAACCAACAAGGTGGAGCACGTAGTCTTGGTGCTTGACTCAAGATAGAGGGGTTGCGGGGTTGAGCCTAACTGGAGGCATTGCGTTGTGTCCTTGAGCAAGACACTTTATCCTCTGCTTAGTATTGGTTCAACCCAGGACGACCTGTCCCCGACATAAATTGTTGACTAGGATGTAATGAATCAAAACAAATAAACAAACAAAACCATTCATAATTTGAAAAGGTAAGCTGGTGCTTTAAATATTTTTTTCAATATGCACACTTTAATATTAGCATAACCCTTAAAGCCCCAAGAAAAAAAACGCATCTGAAAATGTCGACTGCTGAAGTCGTCTGCTGCAAATAATTGCCTAACATTACTGACAAATTAAATATAGAAGCAAACAGCGTGGACACAGAACAGACTGCTTCTATAGGAGCAGTCTGATCTGGGTCCACACTGTTTGCTATAGAGGCTTCGTAAACATTTCAGCAGATGAGAAAAGCAGACGACTTTAGTTGCGATTGGCGCATTAAGAGCTTTAGATGTTAACAAAAAAGCTGCAAAAACACAGGGAAAATTAGTCTTGTGATGTGATGTGAATCATCTGCCAACAGTTGATTCACATGAAATATTAAGCCTCATTTGTTTTCCTAAACCAGCAAGGAATTTTAAAAAATTTGTCTGGTGCAAAATTGTGGGTAGCGCTTTAAAGATTAGATATAAATCAGATGCACTCTTCTCTTATATTATGCATAAATTTATGTAAACAAAAATTATTGAAGCAGATCTAATCTATTGATCTATCTTTTGGAGATAATCTCCAGGCATCTATACTTCTACCACGACCTCTAAGGCATGACCCTCGATTTATTCAATGCATTTACCGTTACTGTCACGCCTCAAAGCGTTTGGTGGAAGTGTAGATAAGAGTGCCTAATTTTTTATATTTTTTCTCAAAACATATGTTGTGGGTACTCAAAAGAACCATCTCAATGAGACTGCAGCTCTTTTGAGACGGCTCTTTTGAGCACCCAAGTCAAATCTTAACAATGATGGATAAGAAAATATTCACATTTTTTACACTCAAAATTTTTGTTAATTTCATTTGATCATTCCCTCGACTCAAGCTTTTGTATCTGGTTCATTGTCTGTTTTCATCTGAAGTTTTAGCCAAAAAAATCAGCTGAAAATGTTGTCTGTTGATTTCACTTAAGTGATAGTTTAAATGCATGTGTGGATCCAGAGGGGGGACAGGGGGTCCCGACCCCCCCCCCCCCCCTGAAAAATCACAAAACTATAGGGTTTCTTAGCAATTATGGTCCAGACCCCCTGTAAAACCACAAAGCTTACAAGCTAGCATTCAGTGTTGGGCCACCATCGGCCCGCCAGTGAAACGCCATTTAAATGGCCTTTCACTGGCTGGCCGATGATGGCCCACTTAAAGGGTTATTTGGATCCTCGCACCCCTAACAAACTAAAAAAAAAAGGGAAAAAAATATGTAAAAAAAGTTGAACCCCCTCTGGAAAAACTTTCTGGATCCGTGCATGAAATGTGCATGTGTACCTTTCCAGTGGAGCAAGCTCTCCTTGTTTTGTCTGAGTCTGAGTATTGTGTCCCCCTTTGGAGTGGGCGAACATATTGTTTTTGGTATGGATCCTGCTGGCATTAGCACAATGGAGCCTCTGAAGAAGCTTCTTGTCTGAACTGTAAGACAAATTTTAACCAAACTTGCACAGTTACTTTATTGTGACAGTAGAAAGGAAAGATTAGATTTTCATGACCTTGACCTAATTATCAAGGTCACCAGGGTTATATAACCCAATAAAAAAGCCCTGTCAGCTCTAAACTATTGGTCAAATTTAGACCAAGTTGGCACAGATATATTGTTAGGAGGATCTAAAGAAATTATTAGATTTTGGTGACCTTGACCTAATTTTCAAGGTCACCAGGGTCATATAACTATGAAAAAACCTTGTCTGAACCAATTGCAAGATTTTGACCAAATTGGCATAGATACATTTAATATTGGGAGAACCATAAGAAATGATAAGATTTTGGTGACCTTTGCCTTATTTTCAAGGTCACCAAGCTCGCATAACTCTATGAAAAACTCTCTTCTGCATTCTATCTTTAGAACCAATGGCCAAATTTTGACCAAACTGGCACGAATTCATCTCTGGAATGACCTTAAGAAATCTAATATTTTGATTTCTGTGACCTAATTTTCAAGGTTATCAGGCTTCTATATAAAACTCTGTAGAAAAGCCCTGTCTGCTCTCTTGCCAGATTTAGACAAACCTTGCACAGATACATCACTGGGGGGACTTTAAGAAATGATTAGATTTTTGTCACCTTGATCTAATTTTCAGGGTCATGAGGGTTATATAAATATGAAATGGATGTGGAGTCATATGTTTTTTTCTGAAAACATTATCTAGATTTCTTCTATATTTTGTGTATACGAGAGGTGAAGGCCCTGATGAGACTCATGGAGGGGGAAGTTCATATTGTAGCTCTGTAGTAAATCTCATAACTGCGATTTTTGACAAAACGTCATTTTGGCAATGCAGACGTCTGGCGCATATTCTGTCAAATTCTAGTACCACTAGGCCAATTAGAACCACCTTAAAATGCTGTGATGAAAAGTTGTAATCCAATTGGCTGATTGGAATTCTTCCCAAAACATTGTATCTCATCAAAATATCGTATCTCGGGCATATATTTTGAGTTACAAACATTTGGATGGTTGTTTGCATACAAAAAAGTAACAGTTCTACCAATATACAAAGTTTTGCTTGCAAAAAATGTTCAAAATGGCGTACGTCAAGTGAAAATTTAACCAAATTGTCATAACTCTTAAAATGGTATGAATGATTTAACGTAATTTCAAAATTGCAACATCAGTGCATTTGGATGTTATTAAATATAATCCTGTCCAACTTTGGTCAATATTGGCCACTCCTAGCAAAAATTAGCAGTTTTTTGTCTCTTGCGAAATTTTTTTAAAAATCAAATATATGAGGTTTGGACTCCCAAGGGACGATACGAGCCCTTGCTTCTCGCCAATGTTACGTCAGTAATAAATGATGTCATAAGAAATTATAAATGACAACACCAAAAAAACATGAATTTGTTTAAAAAAATCAACAACAAGGTTTGCTTTCCAAAGATAAGTACCACTCATAAAATGACTGATGGTCAAAGCCCAGGGGGGGGGGGGGGGGGGGGGGTAATCTCATTTTTTCGTCACACATAAGCTCGAGCCCAGCATCTACCATTCAGACCAAAAAATTATCAGGAATTGCAGGCACCTCCAAAAAAAACCCCATTCTGTACCTCAATGACCGAAAGAAAAGATCCTAAAATGCATATAAATGACCCCTAAATAAAATATAGTCTGATTTTGTTATGACCCCCCAAATATATCCACAAATTCTTCATACCCCAAAAAATACTAATTTTTCTGACCCCCCCCCCCCCCCAAAAAAAAAAAAAATTGAAATTCAAAATTTTGAACCCGAGCCTTCGCATGTATGAAAATATCATAGTACCATCTATCATGTTAATGGTTGAAAAACTAACTGATTTAGGATATATAGGTATCAAAATGTATGCTTCTCCCAAAGATGTGGGTATCAAAACACATATAAGCCAATATGAGGGCATCAAAACAATACTAATGGATCAGATTTCATGGGCAGATCAAGAAAGTTCCATCTGGGGGGTCCTGAACATAGTCATCAACGTATTTCACAGAGAGCCGTACAAACCACCCATGAGAAGCAATTGGACCCAAGGGGTCCATTTGCTTCTGGAGGGGTCTCCGTAGGAGTACTAGTATTTCTAAGGAAACCTATATCTACTTGTGATTTTGCAGGGGGGGGGGAGGCTGGGGTGGGGGGTCAGGACCCCCTTCTGGATCCACCCATGGTTAGAGTTCTGTTTGGTTTACCTCTAGGTCTGCTCTGTATTCCATGATCTTCCTATCGCTGTCTGTGAGGAAATCACACCATTCTGTACGGTTGTATATAGACCGTTCAAAGGCGCACATTTCATACATAAGTGCCAGTTCATCTAAAACAAATAAAAATATAACAACCATGTTTTTTCTGGCCATTTGATTTGATTCTTAACATTCCATCAACAATCTTTCAGTTGTAAAGGGAAGAGTCTTCCTGGGTTGAACCAGGACTAAGCTAGGATTAATGTTCTTGCTCAAGGAAACAATGCAGTGAAGCCGGTGAGGCTCGAACCCTCCGCCCCTCGGTCTCGAGTCAAGCACTCTACCAGTCTGAGCCACTGCACTCCCTACCATGAAAAAATGAAAATTTTATCCATAATATGTATTTAACTCATCCTGCTAATATTTTCAGACCAGAAAACGTCTTCTGCTGATAATGTCTTCTGCATATATTTAAATGCACTCTAGATAATGTCTTCTGCATATATTTAAATGCACTCTAGACTAATTACCCTTAAGGTAGTACCGGACTCACCGGCATATGTCCAAAAGTGTTTTATCTTTTAATATATTATAATATAGACTTATACTTATAATCTAAGACAAAAAAAACAATACTTCACCGTTCTTTTTAAAAAGTTATTTGATGTCAAAAACTGCAAAATCGCAGGTTTTTGAAATACACAAACACAGATTTTTGTTAACAAATTAACAAGAAACGCAATACAGTTTTTTTCAGAACAAATACTACTCACACCAGAGATATAAATAAAAACAAAAAATAGTGAAATAACATGTATTTACACAATTTATTAAGCAAAATCCTAATTAAGTCTAACGAATAAATGCCAAAAAAACACATTAATATTCAAAATAAACATATCGGAGAATGTAACTGGAACAACAAAAAACATATTTTTACAAAGATATTTTCATGATTGATTAAAAAATATGTGTCACCGTGCTCGTTTTTTTGTTTTGGTGACTTTTCTGAAAAATCCTGAAAAAAATAAAGACTATAATAAGTGTTGTCTCCCCTTTCAACCAATTTTTTTGTTTGTCTACGCCCTATGTATATCACTGGGCGGAGACATAGCTATTATCGATTAAGCACTGACAAATGGGCGTAGAAAATGACAAAAAAGATTTTGACCTAGCATATGTTACCCAGCACATTACATTATGATTCTCATTAAAGCCTGGCTATAGCATGTCTTGATACTTTGATGCTTTCTTACACGTAGGATTTATGTAGATAAAAGCTAAAAATTATAGCTTTATTCCTGATGCATAGATCTAAATGTCATTTAAAGAATAAACTTACAAATATGCAATAAGAGGATAAAACATTCTTTTCCATGTATTAATGTTTGGCAAGCCTGAATGTGATGTGTTGCAACCAGAACCACACAGCGGTGAGGCCTGCAACACATTATCGCACAAGGGCTTGACAAACGTTAATATACAGAAAGGAATTTTATATTGTCATTGTAATATATTATAGGACTTTTTGGGTACTGTAAAGGTGGCAACTTTAATTTTCATATCTGGGCGTGGTTCAGTTATTTCAACTGCTCAAGAATGGAAATCAAGTTCTATCCATTGGTTAAAGCTGCATGGTCTGTAACTTTTGATCTTTTCATTTTAGAAATAATGTTTCTATTTTTCAAGAACACAGTAAAAATACTAGAATTCAGGTATACATTTTACCTTTTTCGTAATAATTAATTAACAAATTATTCGTACCAAAACAACAGCATTTATGTTAAAAATTACCTGTCTAGAATTATTGGAGGGACGCAAATAATTACAAATAAGAGAAAAAGCACCTGTTTTTATAAGATAATTCAATTTTCCATGCAGTTTTCAGCTGTAGAAATTAGATTTATTGTGACAACATAGCTTATTAATTCTACTTTAACAAATGATTTAAAAAGAATTTTGTTTTCGAAAAATGTTCATAGTTACAGAGTATGCAGCTTTAAGCGTTTAAAAGTTGCTTGAGCCCTGCAGGTCTGCATGCATTTCATGAAAGTCCTGTCCGTTAATGCACTGAACCCACATTTATTAACCCTTAAAGCGTATATTACAACACAATCGTATGTTTTTATCATCTATTGAAATATTATGAAGCCTCTTAAACAAACAGTGTAGATCTAGAGCAGACTGCTAGTCCGGTCCCATACTTTCATGGAGATTGATCATGAAATGATTTCTACTATCATTCTCCTCCCTTCCGCTGATTCATTCAAGAAGGGTTGTTGTCAGTTACAAGCGAAAGTATGTGCACGAATTACTGGTTAACCGCTTGTTCAAGCCTGCCCAGGAAAAAGTGTGGTTAGGTGAACTGACCGTCCTGCAATGACCATAGCTGTTGACTTGGGACGTAAAGCAACAAAACAAACAAACAAACAAAACCTAGAGCAGTCTGATCTGGGTCCACACTGTTTGCCTCTATACTAATGTTAAACAATAAACAAACACTTTCGAATGTAGTTATAACGCCTCATTTTCAGATTTTACCTATGTCTAAAGTAGACTAATAAGGCAGTCATGAGGTGCCGCCTTTATAGTATCCAAAAAGTTCTAGAATACTTTCCTTTCAAGCAAAAGCATTTCCAAAAAAAATGTCCACTGTAACATCGTGAAGCATACAACAAAACCACACCTTATAGGCGCAATCGAAAACATCAATACTATCGACGATTATAGACCAAAAATAGTTAGAATCATAGTTTTTTTTATTACCATCACTCATTGAACAGGCGACACTTTGCAATCAAAACACTGTTTCTAGCGAGTTTTGATCCGCGTTCGTCAATGGTTAAGAGTGTTTTCGATTGCTCACTATCCGGTGTGGAAACAAACTTTTTTTCAACAGAAACATGACTGAAAAATGTAGATAACTCCTAGCTCTTGTTTCAGATTGTTTTGGTTACGTATTCATTGTATCAATACACATACCGGATAGGTGGCAACCGAAAACGTTGATGCTATCGACGAACGTAGATCAAATACCGTCAGAAACAGACTTTTTGGATTGCAGTTTGTTTGCCTGACTGGCGACAAATGGAAAATTCTAGCGATTTGCGATCCACGTTCATCGATTGTTCAGAGCCTTCTCGATTGTCGCCTATCCGATGTAATAAAGTAGCGTATCTTATGATATTTGAATATTTTGGTCATTTCTCAATAAAGCATAAGCAACGGTATCTTAACTCGCAGAGGATATCCGTGAGCAGGTTGAAATGGCAATTAAGCCCTCTGCAGTCATGTTTTATCGGAAATAAAGCCCGCGGTCAGTGATTGGTCAACGATCAACCAAAATATGACACATTATTAAATAAAATGTACAATTGTCAGCGATTGAAACACCTCAAGTTTCTATAGTAAACACTTATCATAAGGTATATAACAATAAAATGATAATACATTCTTCTGTCTATTAACGTTTGCCAAGCCCAAATGAGATAATGTATAGTAGCCTTAACCATGAAGCTGTGAGGGCTGCACCAAGTGCGGATCCAGAGGGGGGGGAGGCAGGGGGTCCGGACCCCCTCTGGAAAATCACAAATTAAATGGGTTTCTATAGGGAATAAGCAATTGAACACCCCCTTGAAAAAGTTGGACCCCCTGGAAAAAATTGGACCCCATCTGGAGCCTTGAACAATGATAGATTTCTTTGAAATTGACCATTTGACTTCTGTAAAATAAGCTGAGGACTAAAAAAATCGTTGTCAGAGCTTTTTTGTCAGACTGACCTGGACCCTCCCCCCCACGGATGAAAATTCCTGGATCCGCGCATTGGTACCATGCTTGCCAACCGTTAATATACAGAAAAGAATGTTATATTGTCATATATCTTCCTTTCAGGCACATGCAGTTCCAATTAATTTTATTAAAATGTATGCAGAAATGTCCATTTTATCATCATGAAACATGCAACGAAACAAAATATTTTTTTCAACAGAAACATGAAATAACTCCTAGCTCTTGTATCAGATTGTTTTGGCTACGTCTTCAGTATATCAAAAACACACTAGATAGGCGGCAATCGAAAACGTTAATGCTATCGACGAACGTAGTTAAATATTGTAAGTAACAGAATTTTGGATTGTTGTTTGTAGTCCGATAGGCAACAAATGGCAATCACAAACACTGTTTCTAGCAATTTGTTATCAGCATTCATCGATTGTTTAGACTGTTTTTTATTGCTGTCTATCCGGTGTGTTAAGGTAATTGAGATAGTTACGTCATTTCTCCATAAAACATTAGTGACCATGTACCTCCATGGGACCTAAAACATGAGAATGTCACATACAAGGCATGTGCACGTCTACAACCCCTCCCCTTTTGGGGTGGGGGTGGGTCTTAGGTTAGTGGCAGCATGCAGAAATAGCAACCGAGACATGTTTATAGTATGTATATTTATACGGTCCACAACTTTTAACCCTCAAAATACTGAATGACTTCATACTCTGGGTGATGTTTTTAAAAGCTAATACTTGCATTCCTTCTTTTTGTGAAAGCAAAATACTTACAGAATTACGTTTCAAGCATCAAAGAGTTGTCAGGGGAGAATAATATCCACCGTCTTAGAAAATAAGTATTCTCTTTTAAAAACAATATTCAGGAACGATAACTCTTACACTCTTACTTTTAGGTAAAAGTAAGGTTATCTTTTGACATGGGTCCCATACTACCTTAAAGAGCCCATCACAACAAAACTTGTCTGCTATTGTCGTCTGCTGAAATGTTTTAGGAGCCTTTTGGTCAAACAGTGTAGACCCAAATCAGACTGCTCCTGTAGGAGCAGTCTGATCTTGGTCCACACTGTTTGCCTCTACGCTTACACAAGTCAATAATGTTCCTCTTCACTTTCATTAGTAAATAATGTTATGCAGCAGATGAATTGAGCAGACAACATTTTAATTTGCTTTTTTTTTCGTGATCGGCGGCCATTTTTTCATGGCGAAAGGGAACGAGTTTCAATATTCTTGATTTTGCTTTGCCCATCAAAGACTCAGATCAGCCTGTACATCTGTTCAGTCTGATTAGTCTTTGATGGGCGCACTCTGGTAAGTTGAAGCGTCCAACATAATAAATTCTTCAGACAGCAAACTAAAACTCTGATCAGACTGTGTGGCTGTGCAGACTAATTTGAATCTTTGCTGTATGCATGTGCCAACTTTTACCTTGTGCTGGAATGTAAAAAAAAATCTCAAGATTTACGTAGGTTTAGAAAAACAAAATTTTTGAGCATAAAATTGTAAATATTTTTTTACCCATCAGTTTTATCTGTTTTGTGTGCTTAAAAGAACCATCTCAATGAGACTGTTCTTTTGAGTACCCACAACATATGTCTTGGTTGAGAAATAAGAAATTTAATTTTTTGGTACTCACTTTTAACTAATGGCCTCAATGATATAGTACTTTACAGTGACTGAGAAATCTAGTCAGGGCTGCCACCACTATGGACTCCTGGGCTCTGTCTATGATAAGACTCTTCAGGGGTTTCCTATGGACTCTTTGGATATAGTAACATATAGTAACATAGGAAATCTAAAAAAAAAATAACAAACCTGTTTCAAGAGTGATATTCTGAAACCCCAGTCTCTCTTCGATCTGTGTCTTCATGTTTGTAAATATTGAAGTTTTCATAAAGTCATGAAATTGCTTGAAAACAACAGGGCTGTCTTCAATGACTTCTTCGTAATAATTGCAATCATCATAGAAACGAACCAGCGAGTTGTTAACAGTATAATTCACTTGGGAACTTGTCAGCTGACCTGTCAAAACTTTAGTGAAACCTTCGTAAAACTTCTCCGCACTCTCAATAGCTCTGTCTTTGCTTGATGATACATACTGTATCTTCTTGGTGTTATGATAATTTCTGAAGAGCGTTGCAAATCTGCGAGCAAACCTCTCCCCAATGTCGCTCATTTCTTTCCTACCAGTTTCGACAAGCTGCTTCTCATCCTCCAGTGGGTATGTATTGTTCCAAGTATCGATGAAGTTGAATACGTTACTTGCCTTGTTGTCGATAATCCTTTCTTGTAGTTTCGTCATGTCCTCCATATCGCCATCACTGGGATATCTTACTCCATGTCGAATAATAGCATTCACGTAGATAGCCTTACACGTCTTTCCTTCGAAAGTTGCACTCATGTCCTGATCGTCTGCTGTGACGAGATTCTGTGTGTCAACTGCCCAATCGTAGGCAGTTTTAGATCCAAACACATCCAGGTTACAGGATACACTTGTAATCAACAGAAAGAGTGAGATAATGTTAATGCCATACATCTTGCTTATGTTTGACTGTCCTTCTGATATATATAGAAAATACAACTTGAGCTGTGACATGTGATTTCCAACAATGTGGCATTTTGACAAGAGCAGACTCAGACGAGCCTGTGCAGCCTCCTTTTAAGCTTAGAAACTCCAAATGCTGTTCAGTCAGTAGCTTAGCATTCATAGACTATTCAAGCAACTGGCAAAGGATCTGATCAGAATGCGCGTATGCTCAGGCTGATCTGAGGCTTTGCTGGTCGCATATTGTTGGAAATCTCATGTCACGGCTCACTTGTGTTTTTGACCTAATTTATCTGAGTAAAAAGGCAGCTTTCCATAACCAAAGTCTGGTTTTTGTGGTGGATCAAAATCACAGGTTTAGATAAACACAATTTTTTAACTTAAATTTGTAAATATCTTCTTGCCCATCAGTGTATAAATACGTAAGTTTTGGTTGAGAAATAAGAAAATTATTATTTTTCGTTACACACTCTTAGTCTCAACTATAAAGATCTGATCTGAATGAATGGGGTATACTAAAGCTAACTGATGAGTCAGTCCACTGCCAAATGGTACTTATCAATGTCTGAGGCAAACAACCATAGCTCAGATCTGATGATGTATTGCTCTCACTGATACAAAGTATGGGAGTTGTATGATCAGGTTTGTACCATGGCTGTGTAAGGGCATTTGAAGCCTTTTTGCACAGCATTAACTGTTCTGAGACACATACTCCAGAAAATGTTCCTTTTCTCAAATCACTTGACATGCACCAGTGATTCTATTGGTGCAAAAAGGTGATAAGGTGTCAAGTTATAGGTCACATCTACTAGGCCAAAAAAGAAACACCACTACTGTCACGCCAGCCAAGAGTGACAGTAACGTCATGTTTTGTTTACAAAGTTATCGGAGACTAATAACCGATGGATCACTTGTGTATTAATCCTATCTGCAGGATAGGATTAATACACATGTGATCTATTGATTCCCGTTAGCTCAAGTGGAGTGTACAAATTAATGTTGAACTTAACAATTGAAAACAAAATATTACATCACTGTCACTCTTTGTTGGCACGACAGTATGTGAATCATTTTTAATTGTACATGTTATGTATTTCATTCAAAATACATGCTGTAATTA
Organism: Loripinus fragilis; assembly: GCA_964019695.1. Classification (NCBI taxonomy): domain Eukaryota; kingdom Metazoa; phylum Mollusca; class Bivalvia; order Lucinida; family Lucinidae; genus Loripinus; species Loripinus fragilis. The sequence goes on from OZ026520.1 coordinate 99,339,936, forward strand.
GAAAAAAATATGGCAAAATTGTACTAGAGAATGTTTCTCCATTCATTAAGACATCAATGTTGCCTCGGATTCCTTCATTTGACGTAAATACCGCGCCAAAGTTAAGTTCGGACCAACGTAGGGACGTAGGGGCCTTACAACAATTTCTCAAACAATTTCTCACAAACAATTTCTCAGAGTTTGAGGGCTGATTCTTGGATTATGAGTTCCTAGGGGTGTCCTAGCTGCCACTGTCACTGAGCGAAATCGATTGCGCAGATGAGACATCTGGATGTATCGATCTTGACGTCGCGTCATAACACGGTGAGGTCTTGGACGAGGACGGTCTGACGTTATCCCAGTTTGACGGAAATAATTTCTAGGACGTGCAGTCGTCCTAACATGGCTCCCAAATTGTTGGGCTATTACCTATGGTGTCACTTTACCTTGTAACCTTCCTATTGCACTTTCGCATTCCTTAGACGACAATCATGGCATGCAAATTTGCATTTTGTAAAGTTTAATTCCAAAGTTTTTAAAATGTTTTTAAACACATGGGTTATTCGGCTAGAGATTTCACTAGTTAGTACACATGTAAATCTGAATGGAATGAGTATGCACGTGAAAAACTGGAAACTAGAAAATTGACCAGTACACTGTTTTGGATTGACTGATCTCAATAGAACAATGGGAAGAATATACGACAGAAAAAATAGCAAAACATAGATAGCAGATGAAATGTTGTAACTCTCATTTAACACGCTATGTTTTGGATTTTTATATGCGGCGTTTCTTTTTTGGCCTAGTATAGGTGATTTTGACCTAAGCCACCGGGGGGGGGCTTAAATGCATTTTACTGGTACCAAATCTTCGCCCTAGATTCTGCTGTTGTTGAAGTACAAGAAATGTTCAGCTCCCATGGAGGCCATCTAACTAATGCAATGTATCATCATGGAGAAACACTCTAATCAAATTAACACACCATGATGAAACAAAGAAAAGAGCTCATGACTCACAGATAGTCAGAGCTAAAGAAAACCTCAAGTTGAGGGTTGCAAACCGATTTCTTTATTTCGGGTATGTTGACTTATTATTGTTTCAAAGATAGATGAGAATCGTTGTAAGCAAACACAGGCTAGTTTACCTTGATTTTGGGCGTGCAGGTAGTAACAGTTTACAGTTATATTTAACCTACCACAGATAACTGCATGTGCGCGTGGCAGTGAATAGTCATGCTTTACCTGTTCATAAGAAAAATAGAACCACCTCATTACTATGCATCTTTGAAATATAATAATATAGCTACTGGTCAATTTTGATCTCAGACGGATCAAAGGTCAGACAAGTCTACTTAGGAGCACAAGAAAGGTAAAATAATAAGATTGTAAAAGTAAGTAAAGGTGCAAAGATCAGGAATCGATACAATCAAGTACCACAAGGCTTATTTCTCGCCTAGAACTTTCTGCTGTGCTATTGACGTAACAACATTACGGATAAATATGTAACGACATGCCCAATACAACAATGACAGACTTAGTCAAGCGGTCAACGTCTTGAATTACAAATATTCCCTGGAAGGTTCCAGAGTTCGAATCCCGGAGTTTGATTCCCAAAGATATATTTATTAATATATCTTTTTTTTTTGGGGGGGGGGGGGGGGGGGGGCGGGTGTAGGAATGGTAAATCTACTACCTTTGGGTACCATTGATATGACAATTTAGTACATTGTAGGTTTATTGTAGGAAAATCGCAGAATTGGCAGGAATGGTGGCCTGCAGTTCGTAACTTTACTATATTATTTTCCTGCTATCTTCAAATCACGATAAAATTAATTTTGACTACTCTGCGGCAAATTGTATCACCTAATGCGTTTTTATGACTGTTTTATTGCGAGGAATAATTTCGCCTTCAACCTCACTGCTATCAAGGAACTGATTGTTGTTTCATTGCGAGGAATGAAGGTAGAAAGTATTGCAGAATCTTTTTTTTTTTTGAACAAAATTTTGATAGAGCAGTCTGAAAGGGATCAGTAAAGACCCTGATCAGATGCCACAAAGGCCTCTGTTGCATGTTGGGAACTTTTTCATGCCTTTTTGTTGTCTGTTGATTGTTTTTATTTATCTGTTAAATTCATTTTACATTATTTTTTTAAAGGAGAAATCAAAATCAAAAAATCAAACAGCTCCAATCCACTACGAAGTTTTGCTACAGTTGGTATGAATGTTCATATAATGTTTCACTACATTGTCTAAACTAGCACGAAGGGTCCTCGTTTCTCATCGCGTAGTTTACATGAGTTTTCACAGGTTGTACCTTATCAGAAAGCTGTACCGACCATGTCATTCCTTCATGACACTTTGCACCTGCTGAAATAAAGGGGCTGGTCTGACTTCACAGATGTGCAGGCTGGTCTGCCCTTTTGTCTTTCGCATGCAACCATGTCAATTTGTCTCATGACATTGACAAGGCCAAATAATTTATATTAGCAGACAGTGTAGACCCTGATTAACCCTTAATGCGCCAATCGCAACAAAAGTCGTCTGCTTTTCTCTTCTGCTGAAATGTTTAAGAAGCCTCTATGGCAAATAGTGTGGACCCAGATCAGACTGCTCCTATAGGAGCACTCTGTTCTGGGTCCATGCTGTTTGCTTCTATACTTAATTCGTCAGTAATGCTAGGCAATTATTTGCAGCAGACAACTTCAGCAGACGACATTTTCAGATACATTTTTTTCTTTGCCCTTTAAGGGTTCAATGCCATAATACTCGGCATTTCATCTGGGTCTGAGCAGTATGCTAAAATACTCAGCAGTCAAGGGTTAATTTATCGCACCTTTGCATTTCAGACAAAAATGATAATAATAATGGGACATCAGCAAGTTTCTACAAATATTGAAAATAGCCCATTCTATGGAATATTCTATTTGGCTAAAATGATTTGAACTCAACTATTCAGTGAAATGTGGGTCTGTCAATAGTATCTAATTGATCTGTGGAAATAATATTTATTTCAAGAAAGAAACAAATAAAAAAAATATTTATTTAAATAAATAATTTGTGTTCAAGTCTCTTCTCTTTCCTATTTGGATTGAGAGACAAAATACCCTTCAAACAAAATATAGCCTATGGATAGATAAAACCTGACCAGATTTACAGGTAAGTCTGTAAATTGACCTAGAGGGGATGTAACATTTTCCTTATCAGTAAATTCACTATTGATATTCACTAATGATTTGATATATCACCAAATATATGTCTTTAACCAAAGTCTTTGGTTCAGTGATGGATCCAAATCACAGGTTTAGACAAACAAATTTTTTTAGCTTTAAATTGTAAATATTTTCTTACCCATCAGTTTTAACATATGTTTTGGGTACCCACAACATATGTTTTGGTTGAGTAATAACTTTTTTTTCGTTACACACTCTTTACTAAAGACATGATCTAAATAAATGGGGTATATTAGAGCTACAGATTAACCAAACGCCTTATATTATTGATATGTTGTTTTATAAAAAAGAGTTTCAGGCATTTAATTACATTTACTATAAAAGCTTTGACAAACACAGATGTTCCAGCCATTTTACACATTCTGCATCCATCTTTTGAAATAGAAAGACCCAAAGGTCATTTATCAGAGTTCGTGGTACATCAATAAAGATATAATAAACCAAATGCTTTGAAGCATGACTGTATTTACAATATTGATATGTTGTTCTAGAAAAAAGGGTTTCAGGCATTTATTTAAATTTACTATAAAAGCTTTGACACACACAGATGTTCCAGCCAGACCGGCTCATTTTACGCATTCTGCATCAGCCTTTTGAAAGGTTGTGGTACATCTTTGCCTGACCAAATGGTACTTATCAACGTCTGAGGCAATCAACAATAGCACAGATGAGACAGCCAACAATAGCTCAAATGAGGCAAACAGCAATAGCTCAGATGAGGTAACCGATAAGGTAACCAACAATAGCTCAGATGAGACAACCAACAATAGCTCAGATGAGACAACCAGCAATAGCTCAGATGAGGCAACCAACAATAGCACAGATGAGACAACCAACAATAGCACAGATGAGACAGCCAACAATAGCTCAAATGAGGCAAACAGCAATAGCTCAGATGAGGTAACCGATAAGGTAACCAACAATAGCTCAGATGAGACAACCAACAATAGCTCAGATGAGACAACCAGCAATGGCTCAGATGAGGCAACCAGCAATAGCTCAGATGAGGCATCCAGCAATAGCTCAGATGAGACAACCAGCAATAGCTCAGATGAGGCAACCAGCAATAGCTTAGATGAGGCAACCAACAATAGCTCAGATGAGACAACCAACAATAGCTCAGATTAGGCAACTAGCAATAGCTCAGATGAGGCAACCAACAATAGCACAGATGAGACAGCCAACAATAGCTCAAATGAGGCAAACAACAATAGCTCAGATGAGGCAAACAACAATAGCACAGATTAGACAGCCGACAATAGCACAGATGAGGTAACCGATGAGGTAACCAACAATAGCTCAGAAGAGACAACCAACAATAGCTCCGATGAGACAACCAGCAATAGCTCAGATGAGGCAACCAGCAATAGCTCAGATGAGGCATCCAGCAATAGCTCAGATGAGACAACCAGCAATAGCTCAGATGAGGCAACCAGCAATAGCTTAGATGAGGCAACCAACAATAGCTCAGATGAGACAACCAACAATAGCTCAGATGAGGCAACTAGCAATAGCTCAGATGAGGCAACCAACAATAGCACAGATGAGACAGCCAACAATAGCTCAAATGAGGCAAACAACAATAGCTCAGATGAGATAACCGATGAGGTAACCAACAATAGCTCAGAAGAGACAACCAACAATAGCTCCGATGAGACAACCAGCAATAGCTCAGATGAGGCAACCAGCAATAGCTCAGATGAGGCATCCAACAATAGCTCAGATGAGACAACCAACAATAGCTCAGATGAGGCAACCAGCAATAGCTTAGATGAGGCAACCAACAATAGCTCAGATGAGACAACCAACAATAGCTCAGATGAGGCAACTAGCAATAGCTCAGATGAGGCAACCAACAATAGCACAGATGAGACAGCCAACAATAGCTCAAATGAGGCAAACAACAATAGCTCAGATGAGATAACCGATGAGGTAACCAACAATAGCTCAGATGAGGCAACCAACAATAGCTCAGATGAGATGAGATGTATTGCTATCACTCATACAAAGTATGGAAGTTGTATGATCAGCTAGGTTTAATGGAACCATGGCTGTATAAGAGCATTTGAGGAATCAATACTTTAACAACCCCCCAAAAAATTATTTTTTTTGTGATGCAGCACTTATAACTCTGCATGGATGTGCAGGCTAATGTAAGGTAGTAGTTGATTCTAATCTTCAAGTTCGCGTTGTGTTTTCAAAGTCTCTTTAGAATTTCTAAGTCTTGTAAATTTCAGTAACAACTTTCACAATTTTATAATTTTATTTAATCTTCTTAAGTCCAACTAAAATACTTCTAGAAACTATCTATAACCCAAAGTTCCGAAATCTGAAGCTCTGCCACTGGGTTTCATCTTATATACCATGAAAGTAAGTAATGGTGCAAAGATCAGGAATCGATACAATCAAGTACCACACCTGACCCAGGATACCAATGGGAAAGTGACAAACTCACAGAAGACACCACAAACGAGAGCCAAGAGGTCAGCCCTTTCCCAGCAGGTGACCACAAAGCACATATAAACAGACGTGCACAAAACATAGCAAACACAAGACAGAACAAAAACATAAAAGATCCACAAAAGAAGTACCGCCTTGGAACGGTCAGTAAAATATTTTACTGGAGGGCTTAAACCGGTTTAACGGCGCCAACCTCACCCTTAATTCAGATGTGGATCAAGACACATAGATATTTGGTTTGCATGAAAGACCCCTAACTTATCAATGCATCATCTCCTAAAACATATAAATCAAGATATAACAAGGAGATAAAGCAAGGATAAGGACTCAACAGTAAATTAAACTGAATACCGGAGCAAAAGAAATCCAACAGGTAAACCCCGGTGGGCCCGACAAACAGCCAAAGCATCAGGCCCCTACCATCTCATCAATAGATAAGTCTTTAAGTCGGAACCATCATAGAGTCTGAAGTCCGACCCACCGGCGTGCAATTAAAGAGGAAAGCAAAGTTGCCAACCGTGATTGGGTTGACTACCAAGCATGCAGTCTGTTGCAATACATTAATGTTATAGCCAATCTTTTTATAATGGGAAATTATTTTAATGAACTGCGCTGAAAAATTATTAGAGCCAACAATCTTCTTCAACTTATACACCAAGTCACCATAGAAATCAGGTTCCGAAAGTCCTTGGCGCAAGAGAGATTTAAGTCCAACTTGGAATTTAGAAATCAAATCATAGTATCGTCTATAAAATTTTGAAAATGTTTTGCGAAGTTTGTGATACCGATAGCCTTGTTTAAGAAGTTTCTGAGTTAACAATTTATTGCGAGTGTTGAAGTCAGCAACATAGCTAGATGCTCTAGCAAAACGAATGAGTTGAGAGATATAGACTCCATAGGATGTAGAACGAGGAACATCACCATCTAAAAATGGGAAATTGACAATTTCAAAATCAAAGTCGTCACGTTTATCATAAATTTTGGTAGAAACAATATCATTAGAAATTGACAAATGCAAGTCTAAAAATGCGGCTTCGGTATCAGAGGCATTGGCTTTATTAAGTTGGAGCTCTGAAGGGTAAATTTGACTAACCATATTGTCAAAATAAACATTATTAATATTTAAAATATCGTCCAAATATCTCGAAGTAGTGTTAAACGGATCAATAACATCAGCCTGCTTATCATCAGAAAGAGACATCATAAAGTCCCTTTCATAACAAAACAGGAATAAATCTGCAACCAGGGGAGCACAATTAGTGCCCATAGGAATCCCAACAACTTGTCTATAGAGCTTGGTGCCAAATCGAATAAAAATATTGTCCAACAAAAAGGTCAGCGCATCACATACATTTTGACAGGACCATGCATGATATTTTTTAGGTTTTTCTGAAGTAAAGAATGCATTTCTGTCACTACATGCAAGGTAAGGAGAGCCTTCTCTCTGGAAGGTATTTTCAATAAGATCAATAAGTTTATCTTTAATTAAATTATGAGGTAAAGTAGTGTAAAGAGTAGAAAAATCATAAGTAGACAAACTGGTCACGTGATAGAAGCTGACCAAAGCGCCACCTAATGACATCATCACTAACCAATCATATTTCAAGTTTACTATATAGCGCCCTCTACATAGGTAAGCTTCCATTTATATCAACCAATCAGAAGATACAAAAGTGACTCATAGTCACACCAGTTGCGCAATTCCCCAAAGGTCATATGATTAAATAAATTGCGCAATCCTGCCAATCAATGTCAGTATTGACACATATATTTATTGGGCTTATGTAATTTTACTAAACTAAGTAACATCTGTCATCATGACCTTTTGAAAGGGTTAAAACATCCCATCAGAATTGACAGGCTAATAAATATGACATTTGAGAAACAATAACAAACTGGTGTCAGAATTCCCTGTAAAAACATAAGCATGTCAATCGCAGATGTCAACACCGCACCTGGCTGAACACCTGCGTCCTACCCAAACCAAGCATTCAAAAATATTGTAAATACCCACAGGCAATTCACAATTATTATGAACCCTCACAGACGAAACCAGTGGCTACTTTATACACGCCCAAACCTTAAGAATTTGACTTAATTTTTCAATTAAGTGAAATTCTCCAAGCTCATCTCTCATACACCATATATACAAATAACATCCACACACACTCTCACACTCACCCACATACATACCACTATATAAATTAAATACTAGCATGCGTAAATCATCCTATGACTACTAAACATAATCAATACATATGCATCATCAAAGTACTATTTACAACAAACATCTGCATGTGACAGCGCACCAGAGAGAATCTTGTGTCCACTCAATGGTTGGCCACCCCATTGAGCGTGCAGTTATCCCAAACTCTCAAGAGCACACAGACGCCACAAGCAAATTCACAATCCAATTAATCCCAAGTGAATTCACAACACAATGTCAAATCTTAACTAATTATATATACACATTATGAATCTCATGCACAATAGGGTCAACTGTCACTCCACTGCACCTTCCCGTCAAGTTAACATATACATGCCTCCCTACAGATAACAGAGACAGACATATGCATGCCAAGCTTTAACAATGGCGCACATCATGAAACAGCCCAATGTCTACAAAATGGTTGATCAGACCACAAAGCAGACAATTGCTTTGAAGACCCCACTATGCATAAAATCTCATATACAAAACCAAAAACATGCACCACACATATAATAATCCTATTCTCCGTCCATCCAGTAATACGGTCAATATACAATAAGGTTCATCTTCACTCCTCCGCGGCTAGTCTATCTGTATTCGATCATCCTGCTCCCCAGTTCCATGGTAAAATACAAAGTTATTATCCTCCTGTCCGTTAGATTCAGTTGGTTCCTCCATAGGAGTATATTTCAAATGAATATTGTTTTCTGCTTGCAATTTCTAAATTATGGTGTCTCCTAAGCTCTGTTCAATTTCGTCCAAAAGTTTAATTGCTTTGCTGATATCCAGTATATAGAATTTTGTCTGCTGTCCAATACACGCTTATAGTTGCTGAATGTTGTATAGCTTATCCATAACTGTATAATGTTAATTTACTTCTTTAGAATAACTGACTGATAAGTCCCAAATGTATAAAATCCAAAGTTTATTAGCTGTTGTTTACAAAAGTTCACTATGTATAAATGTCATCAATTGTTTGACATTTAAAGGTCACCTTTTCAAAGCTGTCAACAAAATCTTGATTTGACCTGTTATCTGTCATCACTTTGGAAACTGGTTGGATTTTAAAGGTCAATATGTTTCATATAAACTCGATGATACTTGAGGTGAAAAGGTTCCTTACTGTATTCCTTTTATACATCTCAAAGTCATATACATCTTTCTAATCAGTCTTTATAGTGCATATTTTTTGTACACATCATAGTAAGCATATTTATATCTTCACCAGCCACCAAACCTTATATTAAATGACTGGACTTACACACATTATCAATAACTATTAACATATCTTCATGTCATCATATCTTCACTATGGCACTACCCTGGACTCATAGTAAAGTTTTGTGTACACTTTAAGTCAAAGTTTCTCTATGTTATTGATGGCCATCTCTCTCTTTCAAACACAACTTATTTCTTCATATTCTCCAGCGAAGCCAATGACACCTTCGCTTACTTCTGATCTGGTGCGGAAGTAGGTTGCCTTCCCGATTTGCGCCTAACAATCTCGTAATGCTCCGACGACACCAACCCATTCTCTACAACTGACAAGGAACTCGTCACAACATTCTTATTACCACAACAATCAGCTAACCTCTCACCAAAATAGACTTTCACTTTCTCATGAAAGCATTTCTTATACATGAAAATCAGTATCAAAATGAAGACACATGTGCCAAAAATCATCACAACAAATGACCAATTAGAAATTGACCCACCGTGCTCATCTACCTTCCTATAATTGTGCACATAATCAATAAAAGCAGGCATGGCAATCTCTCTTAAATTCATTAAGTCATTTGAAATCTCAATTGTAGTCAAATTAGGGAAATTAGATGTAAAATTTTCCCAAAGAGAAAAGTGTGTTATATTTCTCAATTTAAGCAATGAACCCCAAGCATCCCAAATATGACCTCTAACCTTTTTCTCATAATAGGGTGGTAAACTCAAATAATCATTTGCAGCCCCACAAGTCATATTTAATCTTATCACACCAAGGGGTGGATGCACAACAACTTCACCCTGCATGCCGGACCGATCTTGGCAAACAATGGTAAATTTCATAACATCTGAAGTCGCAACAATCCACACACCTGAGTGTACATACTCCGCAATGGGCAATCTAGAGTTCAAATAAACCATACTTTTACAATCGCGTTGGACATTCTCCTTATTATTTAAAAACAAAGCAATAACACAAGACTTACTCAAATTAATTTGATAAATTGGACTTTTTGGATTACAAAATGGCATGTACCTGTTGTTACATGCATAATAATCTTTTCCAGACAACAAAGTATATTTCGTCCTGTCTTCATTAATCATCAATGCTTCAGCAGAAATATCATATTTAGCAACTGCATTTAAAGTTTTAGCCTCTGAAGTCAACTTTCGATTTTTAGGTAAGGGTAAATTATGAATTTTATAAATTTCGTAAATTTCCTTGCGATCCAACAAAGGTATTGTAAGAACAATTAATATTTTATGTCCATCTAAATATGCTGTACATGTCAAAGTGTTATAAAAATACAAAATATTGCTTTCAGGATCTGCTGGAAGTTGCATAGATACAGGTAATTTGTCTTTATTATTAAAATAATTTCCCATTATAAAAAGATTGGCTATAACATTAATGTATTGCAACAGACTGCATGCTTGGAAGTCAACCCAATCACGGTTGGCAACTTTGCTTTCCTCTTTAATTGCACACCGGTGGGTCGGACTTCAGACTCTATGATGGTTCCGACTTAAAGACTTATCTATTGATGAGATGGTAGGGGCCTGATGCTTTGGCTGTTTGTCTGGCCCACCGGGGTTTACCTGTTGGATTTCTTTTGCTCCGGTATTCAGTTTAATTTACTGTTGAGTCCTTATCCTTGCTTTATCTCCTTGTTATATCTTGATTTATATGTTTTAGGAGATGATGCATTGATAAGTTAGGGGTCTTTCATGCAAACCAAATATCTATGTGTCTTGATCCACATCTGAATTAAGGGTGAGGTTGGCGCCGTTAAACCAGTTTAAGCCCTCCAGTAAAATATTTTACTGACCGTTCCAAGGCGGTACTTCTTTTGTGGATCTTTTATGTTTTTGTTCTGTCTTGTGTTTGCTATGTTTTGTGCGCGTCTGTTTATATGTGCTTTGTGGTCACCTGCTGGGAAAGGGCTGACCTCTTGGCTCTCGTTTGTGGTGTCTTCTGTGAGTTTGTCACTTTCCCATTGGTATCCTGGGTCAGGTGTGGTACTTGATTGTATCGATTCCTGATCTTTGCACCATTACTTACTTTTAACATCCAAAAGTAATTCCCTTAAATTCTTAGGCGAAATTGTACTAGGTGATAAATGACTCAAAGATAGCATATTCAACTCAGTTCGAAGATTCTCTATATAAATGAAGCATTTTGTGTCTTATCTCTTCAAGTATTTGTTTGAATTGAAAATATGTGTTCACGAATTGTTCTAGCCTTACAAAGTGTGTAGTTGTATAAGTTGCCAACTCTTTAATCTTATCATCAAGGTTCATAACACACTCAACTAAATCCATAATAGCTCGATGATTTTCAGCTATCTGAATCCTAGACAGGTTCAATAGTGTCATACTTTGTTCTAGATTATGAATAATACTTTCCTGATTCGTTGTAAGGTCATGTACTGACCTTTGAATCATCTCTAAATCTAAGTCAGAGACTGCTCCAAATAACAGGCTCATTGCCTGACCTACAATTGGCAGTAAAGAACGCTTAGATCTCTCGTGATCTGATTGTAATGTTTGATAGTCTACAAAATTATCTTTAACTGTCTTATATGTATCGTTCAATAAACCTATTTCATCATTCAAGCTTTTAAAAGTAGAATGATATGTTGTAAAGTTATGCTGTCTATACCACTCTGTCAAAGTCAGCATTATTTCATTTGAAGATTCTAAGTCTTTGCTTATTTTATTTATAAATACTTCAAACGGTCTTAAATCATGAATGAATGTCACTAACCAACGCGCATGGTTTTAAGATACTTCATTAGTTTTATGAAAAACTACATTTTCATGTACCACTAAACATGAGGTGTAGCCGATTAATGCAAAGATGGTTAAGAATGTGTGACCCATGTTGCAACTGCGGTTACAACCTGAAAATACACACAAAAATAAAATCCATAAATTGGTAGGAAATACCACCTACTTAAACAATTTGCAAGTAAATTAACTTGACGACTTTAAAATTAAAGCCACATATACAAATTGCTTATTATCCTTGAAGCCTTAACATTTATAGAATGTCAAATATCCCTGTAAACAATTGTGTGGTGTTCTTGTTTACTTATCACTGTTAACTTAATTTTTAATATCATTTTCTGGTGATGCGTTGTCCCCAAGTTCAAGGTTACTTAATGTACATATATCAACCCCATCTACGGACATTGCATCACCAGCATCAAAATAGGACTCAGTCTCAGAACCAGAATCTACCTCAAGGTCAAGATCAATTGATTGTTTTACACTTCCCCTAGATTCATCTACACTAGAATCCCTATTTGATTCCTCATTTTCTTCCTGTTTCATGGCATCCCTAGCTTTCAGACGCTTTGCTAATTCCATCAATGGAATGTTGTCTTCTTCGTCTGAATCATCTCTTTCCTTCTGATATTTCTTGGCGAGCCTTTCATATGGTCCCTCTTGTTCTGTATCACTGGATTCTTCATTTGAAGAATCTTCATGTGGAATGACATATGCTGTTTTGCGTAAGGGCCTTCCATCAGTGGACGTTGGATTAACCAATTCATCAATATTGGCAGCTCTTAGCATTTCTGCATGAACTCTACTGGTAGATCCATCAAGCTGGTTCTTGATGACATAGGATGCTGGTCCAGTCTTTTCAATTATGCGATAATAGGGTTTCCATTTACAATCAAGCTTGCCTTTTCTCTGATTATTCCTATAGTAGACAGTATCATTAACTTGAAACTCGATCTTCTTTGTTCCTCTATCAGCGTATTTGGCCTGTGTTCTCTTAGCTTTCCTCAAATGTTTTCTGACTAATGTAAATGATTTATGTTGTTCTTGAAGGGCTATCTGATGGAGTTCTTCCCCTTGATATTTCCGGCGAGGTTTCATTAGATTATCAACCCGCAAAACAACATCTCTGTTGTACAGCAAGAAGAAAGGTGAAAACTTGGAAGAAACACTGATGTTGAACCGAATAGCAGCCAAAGCCTGATTCAAAAATAAATCCCAAGTCTGCTGATTCTCAGACAGTTTCTTTGAAAGAACATCATGAAGTGTTCTATGAAACCTTTCCACCTTTGCATTGCTCTGAGGATGATACACACTAGTTTGAACATGGTGTATATTCAGTGACCTCATTGTTTCTTGTACAACCTTATTTACATTTTCCGACCCATTATCAGTTACAATTTTCAAGGGACATCCAAATCTTGGAAATATTTCCTCAATCAACAGATGTGCAACAGTATCAGCAGTCTTATCAGGAACTGCAAAAGCCTCAGGCCAGCCACTGAACCAATCCACAAAAGCAATGATGAACTTATTGCCAGGCATTGTTGTAGGATAGGGTCCTGACAAATCAAGCGAAAGTTTTGCATTGGATAAGGCGGTATGTCTGTTTCCTGCAGAGGCTGTCTTATCTTCTGCAAAGATCTAGTCTGACAAACTGTATAACTAGAAACATACTGATACAACTCTTTAAACAAATTCGGCCAAAAATACTTCTGCCTAATGCAATCAAAAGTCTTTTGCACACCCATATGCCCATTATCATCATGATACTGCTTAACAACAAGAGCCCTAAGATGTTTGTGAACATACAACCTCAAAACAGTATCACCATCAGGGTCAGTCAAATAATACACTACATTATCTACTACAAGATAACTACGTTGTACCTCTTTACTAGGTTCTCCATGCACAAGTATTATCTTGACCTCCAGAAGCTCATCATCCTTATTTTGTTCACTAATCATGTCAAATGCGCCAATACATGTTCCACTGGCATCCGTGTACAGTGTTTACGGTTTGTTTGTATCTGGGTAAGCCAATAATGGAACAACCGAGAGACTATCCTTCAAATACTAAAAAGCCTCATCATGCTTTGCAGACCATTTGTAATGTGCATGTTTCTTTGTCAAAGCAATGATAGGTTCAGCTATTTCTGAAAAATTTGGACTGAATCTACGATAGTAGGAACTCATGCCAATGAATGACCTAACCTCTCTAACACAAGTGGGAATAGGGAGAGATCTTATAGCCTCCACCTTCTTAGGATCAGGTTTGATTCCATCTTTGCCAATAATGAAACCAAGATAATTTGTCTCAGACTCCAAGAAATTACATTTCTTCAACTTTAGTTTCAAGTCATGCTTCCGCAACCTATCAAAGATTGTATCCAAATGCTGTAAATGATCCTCCAAAGTCGGACTAAAACCAATATATCATCAAGATATGCAATAGCAAAATCACCAAGACCTTGCAAAACCACCGATATTAACTCCTGAAAAACTGCAGGAGCATTCGAAAGACTAAATGGCATGACATTGAACTCAAAAAGACCCTGATGACAAGCAAAGGCTGTCTTTTCCTTGTCTGATTCATTCATCAAGACCTGCCAATACCCACTCTTTAAATCAAGGGAAGTTAAATATTTTGCCTTCCCCAGCAAAGCCAAAATGTCATCAATTACAGGGAGAGGGTAAGAATTTTTCTTTGTCACCTGATTCAACTTCCTAAAATCAACGCAAAATCTTTTTGAACCATCCTTTTTATCAACAATCACAACTGGAAAACTCCAGGGTGATCTAGATCTTCTAATAACTTTTGCGTCGAGCATCTCATCAATAGTTTCATCAATTATTTTCCTGTTATTTAGAGGTGTCCGATAAGGTCTAAATTTAATCAGATCAGCACTCCCTGTATCAATTTTCACTCTGACAGTGTCTGTTTGTCCAAGTTCAGTATCCTTACTAGCAAATAAATCAGAATTTCTTAAAATAAGGGGTTCTATGTTATCTCTATACTTATCAGCTACATGTAAATACTTCAAATCCATCGTAGAGTCAAACTTCTGACCCTTAATTACAGAGTTAACCTCTGCTAACCCCTGACCTGTCAACTGTTCAACTTTTGCTATAGGCCCATGCCTTCTGATTCTAATAAATTTACCAGTACTATTGGTCACTAATATAGGGATACTTCTATCTTTTCCTAATCTACTAACAGAATCAACTACTTCTAACCCTGGTTCTCTACAAGTGAAGCCTTTCTCTACTGCAATAATCTGATAATCGACCCTGACCGGAAAATCTGGATTCGGTCTGACCTTTGCATAACATATAGTTGCAGAATGTGGTTTTAACACCGTGTTATACTTAATCCTAGCTACTGACGAAACATGGATATCCTCCTCAAGGTTAACATATCTCTTATTCTCAATTCTCATACAACCTAAATCATAATATATCCGGACTCCATGCTGACGTAACCAGTCTGTACCCAAAATCAAATTTCTACTCATGTCTTTAACCACATAGAACATATGTTGCATTTCAATACCCCCAATGGTAAACTTCAAATTTATACAACCATCTATTTTCAAAGCACCACCACTTACACCAGATAAATTTATCCTCTTAAATTGCAGTTTAGGTTTTTACTAACAGTGAATCATAAACCCTACGATGCATTGAAGAAACCTCAGCTCCTGTATCAACAAGTGACCTAAATTTAGTTTTGCCAATTTTAATTACACAAGAATTTGGACTCCCCGCCAAAGTTATTTTATAAGTTGGAATATTTTCTGACATTCTTTTATTTCTACCCCTTGCATCGGCCTCAACATGCAAGGAGCTATCTAGTTTTCCTGCTGTGTCCGTCTGAATTCTTGACCTGTCCTAGGTCTTTCAGTCCGTCCATAACTATCTTGTTTACATAATCGCAGTATGTGACCTTCTTGGCCACAGTCCCAGCATATGATATTTGGGTTTTTACGCTTTGCATCATTTAATATGGGTACATTCCTACATGTTTTAGATGAATGACCTGTTTTCTTACATTTGAAACACCTTAAAGGTCTATAATGATCAATTTCCATAGGTTCTTCATTTCTGTCTGATGATAGAGAATGAGAATGATAATGTGATGATAAATTTGCTCTGGCCCTTAAATTTTGTTCTTTTGTAGCAGTAGCAATTGCCCCCTGCCAGGTATCTGGATTATCACGCAAAATTTGCATTTTCGTTCCAAGGCGGTTCTTCTTTTGTGGATCTTTTATGTTTTTGTTCTGTCTTGTGTTTGCTATGTCTTTGTAAACCTGTCTTAAGTGGCCACACAAGAAGACCAAAAATTGGTTTTCCAGACAAATTACCGCTTAGTGAAGGTTTTAAGTATTGCAGAATGCTTTAAGGGTAGCATTCTGCAATATTTTTGACTTTCTATGTGTCTTGATCCACATCTGAATTAAGGGTGAGGTTGGCGCCGTTAAACCGGTTTAAGCCCTCCAGTAAAATATTTTACTGACCGTTCCAAGGCGGTACTTCTTTTGTGGATCTTTTATGTTTTTGTTCTGTCTTGTGTTTGTTATGTCTTTGTACAGGTCTGTTCATATGTGCTTTGTGGTCACCTGCTGGGAAAGGGCTGACCTCTTGGCTCTCATTTGTGGTGTCTACTGTGAGTTTGTCACTTTCCCATTGGTATCCTGGGTCAGGTGTGGTACTTGATTGTATCGATTCCTGATCTTTGCACCCTTACTTTCTTTAATGCATCATTGCCATCCAAGCCGTCCACAAACGTATTGATCAGTTGTCACTCAACAACATCCCCACCTTGACCTACGAATGCCTCTTCAGCCAACTCAATATACGTTCAGCATATAATTGAATGTTTTCCCCAGGTTTTTGCCTAATGGATCTAAGCAGACTAAGTGCATATCTGCTATCAGTAACATCAGAAAATTTATTTGCTAATTCTGTTTTTAATTCAGCCCATGTACTCTGTGGGAAAGCTTCCATGTACCTATTGATAAATCCGCTAACAGCCCCCTTACTAGATTGATATGCAATCAATCTCTTCCTAGCTTCAGGCAAACCAGTTAATTTACAATACTTTTCAATCTGTTTAACCCAATCACGAAAATTTTTAGGATTGCCATCAAAACATTGCACAATTTGAGAGACGCCCTGTGCGTTTAATGCAGATGAGACATTGGCCATTTCCCTAGCCAAATATTGAAACACACCTTCAACACCTGTGTCATTCTCAGGTTCCATGATAAAATAATTTCAAATGTGGTTAGCTGACTGTTACTTAAATAAGAATAAAATGACAAGTCCTACCGTGTCAAGAAAAATCCACCAATCACTAGTTAACTATATCTTCAATCGCAATCTGTTCACAAACTGTTCCTGTTCTTCTCTGTTCTTTACAATGTGTCCACGAAAACAAAGCTCAATATCCTGGTCTAGTGGGCACCAAAAACGTCCCAGATGTAAGGTAGTAGTTGATTCTAATCTTCAAGTTCGCATTGTGTTTTCAAAGTCTCTTTAGAATTTCTAAGTCTTGTAAATTTCAGTAACAACTTTCAAAATTTTATAATTTTATTTAATCTTCTTAAGTCCAACTAAAATACTTCTAGAAACTATATATAACCCAAAGTTCCGAAATCTGATGCTCTGCCACTGGGTTTCATCTTATATACCATGAAGTCACGTGATTGAAGCTGACCACAGCGCCACCTAATGACATCATCACTAG
The DNA here is from genome assembly GCA_964019695.1 of Loripinus fragilis. Taxonomy (NCBI): domain Eukaryota; kingdom Metazoa; phylum Mollusca; class Bivalvia; order Lucinida; family Lucinidae; genus Loripinus; species Loripinus fragilis. Next base: position 99,357,566 of record OZ026520.1, read on the forward strand.
CCAATCATATTTCAAGTTTACTATATAGCGCCCTCTACATAGGTAAGCTTCCATTTATATCAACCAATCAGAAGATACAAAAGTGACTCATAGTCACACCAGTTGCGCAATTCCCCAAAGGTCATATGATTAAATGTATTGCGCAATCCTGTCAATCAATGTCAGAATTGACACATCTATTTATTGGGCTTATGTAATTTTACTAAACTAAGTAACATCTGTCATCATGACCTTTTGAAAGTGTTAAAACATCCCATCAGAGTTGACAGGCAAATAAATATGACATTTGAGAAACAATAACAAACTGGTGTCAGAATTCCCTGTAAAAACATAAACATGTCAATCACAGATGTCAACACCGCACCTGGCTGAACACCTGCGTCCTACCAAAACCAAGCATTCACAAAGATTGTAAATACCCACAGGCAATTCACAATTATTATGAACCCTCACAGACGAAACCAGTGGCTACTTTATACTAATTTGCATGTTTCAGTTCACAAACACATGTTTTCCTGTGGTATTGCTCATATGCTGTGAAACTTAGAAAAAGGGAACTTATAGTACAAACTGATTACCTATTATATACCTGAATCAATATGCGCAATTATGCACATAGGTATACTCTGATCATGTCGGTGATGACACACAAGACATAATGAAAGCCTTATTTAGACTTGAGCAAATACACAGCATTAACTGGTCTGAGACACATACTTCAGGAAATGTTCCTTTTCTCAAATCACTTGGCATGCACCAGTGATTCTATTAATTATCTAGATACTGTCAAGTATGACTTTAATGTTTACTGTCATGAGTTGGCTCCCAGTACCATTACAGGTGACAGGGCCCAGGTTGACGACAGTAAACAATTTAATGTGCTTACAGTAATAGGTGATTTTGACCAAATATAACTACAGTAAAACCTGTGTAAAACCGCCACTCAAAAATAGACAAAACAAAGATCTAAATAACAAATGATAGCTTAATGAAGGTTGTAAGTATTGCAGAATGCTCCCCTTGGAGCATTCTGCAATACTTTTGACCTGCATTAAGCGATAATTGGTCTTGAAACCCATTTTTGGGTTTTTTGAGAGTGGTTGTTTTACACATGTTTTACTGTATTGCCAAAAGGCTTGATCTGACAGTTAATTTTTTGTCTGCTGATAACTTTGTGCCCAGATCAGCCCCTTGTTTGAAGCTGACTTCAACTTGATACTGCTTTTGATCAACAGGGGGATGTATGGTTGTCTTTTTTTTTTTTTCGGATTTATAATTGTCCGTCTTCAGTTTCATGAAATTTACACTTTTTTGTATCATATATTTTGTTAATGAACTGTATCCTGTTATTGTTTGGTACCTACCAGTATTGCCAAAACAAACAAAAAGGACAGAATTACTGTCCTGCCAGCCAAGAGTGACACAGGATAGGATTAATACACAAGTGATCTATCGATTCGTGTTAGTGGAGTGTACAAGTTAATGTTTTACATATCAATTGTAAACAAAACATTACATCACTGCCATTCTTGGTTGGCATTACAGTACATGTGTGTCAAAAAGTGTTACATTTCTTTAAGGACAAAATGGGTGGTCAACTAGGGTGAATTAATGGCATATATCTTATTTGTTTTGACGGAAGAGGTTGTCTGCTTAATGCATTCTGCTGTTTGGATGCACTTTCAGACAGAATTTATCTCAGAAGCAAACACTATAGCTACATGCGCGGATCCAGAAGGGTAACAGGGGGTCCGGACCCCCCCCTGAAAAATCACAAAATATAGGGTTTCTTAGCAATACTGGTCCGGATCCCCTGAAAATCACAAAGCTACCAAGCCAGCATTCAAGGTTGGGCCATCATCAGCACGCCAGTGAAACTTCATTTAAATGGGGTTTCGCTGGCGGGCCTATGATGGCCCCCTTAAATTGGTATTTGGATCCTCCCTCTCCTCATCAACTAAAAAAACGTCAAAGTTGGACCCCCTCTGACCAATTTTGCTGGACCCGCGCATGCTTTAGACAGAATTTATCTCTGAAGCAAACACTATGAATCTTTCATTTATTAACGTTCTTTGCAAACAGCCTTATCTGGATTCAAACCATTTGACACTCTGATGGGGGGAGCGCAGTGGCTCAGTGGTAGAGTGCTTGACTCGAGACTGAGGGGCTGCGGGTTCGAGCCTCACCGGTGTCACTGCGTTGTGGTCCTTGAGCAAGACACATTAGCTTAGTACTGGTTCAATCCAGGAAGACCCGTCCCTGTTTAAATGAAAGATTGTTGATGTGACGTAAAGAACCAAATCATACAAACAAACAAACAAAAACACTCTGATGGTATTCCTGAAAGAATTTTTTCGAAAAAGTTAGTTTTGAAAAAAAATCAGCAGACAACAAAAATGTATGAAAAATACCTAGTAGGCAAAGAGTTAAAAGACACATCAGTGAACCTCCTGTGTAAGCAGTAATTCTCTCTTTCTGCTCTGATAAGACTGTATGGGTTTGTAGAATTGTACCCGACCTAATCAACTTAGAGTCCTGATCATAAGTGCATCATAAGTGATTTAATTTTAGACTGAACATCTGAAATATTTCAACAGGGTTATGGTTATTGTCTAATTTTTAATCTGCTAGTGTGATATGCAAACAATTTGGTTTGATTGATTGATTTAATTCTTAACTACCCATCAACAATCTTTCAGCTATGTAGGGATGGGTCTTCCTGGTTTGAACCAGTACTAAGCTAGGATTTTGTTACGTTTGTTTGATTTGATTCTTAATGTCCCATCAACAATCTTTCAGTTAAACAGGGACGGGTCTTCCTGGGTTGAACCAGTACTAAGCTAGGATAAATGTGTCTTGGTCAAGAACCACAACGCAGTGACGCCGGTGAGGCTCGAATCCGCAGCCATTCGGTCTCGAGTCAAGCATTCTACCACTGAGCCACTGCGCTCCCATAAGCTAGGATTGATGTGTCTTGTGGATCTTTTATGTTTTTTCTGTGTTGCGTTTGCTATGCCTTTGTGCGCGTCTGTTTATTTGTGCCTTGTGGTCACCTGCTGGGAAAGGGCTGACCTTGGCTCTCGTTTGTGGTGTCTAGCTGTGAGTCTGTCACTTTCCCATTGGTATCCAGTGAGTGGGTCAGGTGTGGTACTTGATTGTATTGATTCCTGATCTTTGCACCCTTACTTACTTTGCTCAAAGACACAACGCAATGACGCCGGTGAGGCTCGAATCTGCGGCCCCTTGGTCTCAAATCAAGCACTCTACCACTGAGCCACTGCGCTCCACAAACAATTTGGATTCAGCTGACACCCCATTATATATGCATCAGGCTTCGGCTGAATTCAAACTGTTTGAGATTGTGATGATACTCCAGATAGATTTTTTGGGAGCAAAATCTATTTTGAAAAAGAAAAAGGACTTTTTCACAAAGTTTGATAGAGTTAAGTCAAGTCGGTCCAATGTATGTATTGAGGGGTCACAGCTTATAATTTACAAAAATCTCTGAAGGTTGATTTTGTTTTAGCAAACAGTGCAGACCCTGATGTATAAATGCCATGTCCTGGGTCTTCGCTTTTTGCAAAAGTACCGGATCTACCTAAATTTATAGTTTCTCTTTTCTTTTACTAGATTGATGTACCCCTGAATTTCCCATTTGCCTACAAGTCCTCAGGAAGGTATGTGATTTTTATGTATGATGTGGTCCATCCCATATGATAAATGAGCTGTGCGTGGCATGAGATTTCCAACAATGTAGCATTTTTGACATGTGTAGACTCTGAATCCTCTTTCTATTTTAACTAAAATGTAAGTTATCATGGCAGGGATTCACAAAAAGCTTATCAGAATAGCAAAAACGGAAGACCCTGATCAGACTGCTTCAAAATAGTAACTGGAATTTCCAGTAGATTATCAAGCCTCAGATTGATGTAGCTTTACTGGGTTGGTTCAAAACCAGTCTCCTATATACAGAATTTGAAGTTTAGTTTGACTTAACTTATATCAATTGAGCCGTGACATATGATTTCCTACAATGTGGCATTTTGACAAGTGTAGACTCAGATAAGCCTCTGCAGCCTCCTTTTAAGTTAGAAACTCCAAATGCTGTGTGGTCAGTAGCTTAACAGTCCTATAAATATTTAAGGAACTCGCAAAGACTCTGATCAGAGAACGCATACGGGCAGGCTGGTCTGAGCCTTCGCTGGTGGCACATATCACATTGTTGGAAATCTCATGTCCCGGCTCAATTTAAAGTGAGTTGGCCAGAGTGTGCTCTTGTGTCAAGAGGCTATTAGAAACTTACTTATCATATGAAGTCGAGTCTGGGGGTGATAAACACCATTTATTAAAATCCATAAACCACTAGTGATATACAGATTTAGTAAAATTACATAATGATGTCCATTATAACTTTGCTAATATCTTGCTGTTTTCACTCAAAAAATGTGATTATAAAATAATTTAAACGTCATGTGATAAATATAATCCAACATTCGTTCTCCTTTGTAATTGAATTTATTAAGCTTTTGGCAAAAAAAATGATAAAACGCTTGGCAAGCCTCACATCTTATCACTTTTCCCCAACTTGTTTAGTAAATTCAGTAAAACATGAGCATTGTGTAAGATCCTCTATGAAATTGATGAAATAATTTGGTGAACACTTATAAGAAAATTTTCACTTAAATAAAATCATCAGGTTGAATGTGATGAATAGTTAATTACAGTCTACTCAAGATACCTCGAATTTCAAGGGACTTAGCAAAATATGTTGAGTTATCAGTAGTTCGAGGTACCACATCATGACGTATAGCCACCGTTTTGGGGCGAAATAAATTACGTTCAACTCGTCCATTAATAGATCGTTATCGGGAGCTATTACATTAATGAACAGCGGTATAAATTAATCCAAGAATCAATTCACATTTGGAATTGAAATAAATAAAAGAAAGCACGAATAAAAAGGGGAAAAATAGAATCATTTTTCAGGTACCACTGCAGTCCCAACATATGGCTATTTTTTTCACTTTCAAAGACAAAATAAAATAAACAAATGTTTGTTTGTGTTGTTAAAGTAAGTACCGGCAACTGGTCCCTCGGTCGCAGGGTTTACCCTTTCGTACGTCGTCATATTTTTAAGCCCCAACAGACTGTGTACATGTACGTTTAAATTTTCATCGGCTCTTCCCAATCTATTTTTGTCATGACATGACCAATGTCAGAAAATAGCCTTACATGCACAACTGTCCAGTCCCTGAAATAGAACCTACGTCTGTTTTCAAAATTAAAAATGGCCAGAGAAACAATTAAATTATACTTTGGCCTTATTTAAAACGAGCAGTCATCGGGCAGGCTTAATACTCAATAGATTGCTCAAATATGACACACAAGCTCAAACCGTCAGTTACCTGAGATAGACATGTACCCGCTTTGAAGTTGCCCAGTAGGCACACATTGTTAACTCAACATTGATTCAACGTTGATTCAATGTCATGGTGGTGAACCAACGTTGAATATATGTTGAGTCAACAGTGTGTGCCCGCTGGGTGTACACAATAGCCGACGGCAGTCAATTATGTAATTTGACAACACACTAATTTACAACTGCGTGTGTGACACACATGGACCAAGTGATCATTTTTAAATTAAATGGGGATAATTAACGTTCAAAATAATGGATTAATTGGAGACACATTCATATAAAAAGGTAAGTTAATGACTGTCTTTTTCTTATGAATTGGAATCGAGTAAGGCGTTGTAAAATACACTAAAATTGATCACTAATCAGCGGGACCAGTTTTTCGTAACATGTTATCAGTTTTATTGACTTAGCCTTTGTCGAGATAAACGTTGTGGAATTGCAACAATATATAGGGAAAAATATCGGGACGGGGCCATCGGGTCGAGATAAGTGATAATATTGAGTTATGCATAGTTGAGTTAATGAGAGTCGACTGTAGTTTAAAGCACCTAATACCATATTTTGTATTTATAGGGTCAACTATGCAGACATACCACTACATACTGGAATACCAGGTAACATTTTCTTATTTGAGCCGCGACACGTGATTTCCAACAATGTGGTATTTTGACATGTGTAGACTCAGACGAGCCTGTGCAGCCTCCTTTTTAGCTTAGAAACACCAAATGATGTTCAGTCAGTGGCTTAACAATCATAGAATACTCAATCGACTTTCAAAGACTCTAATCAGACTGCGCGTATGCGCAAGCTGATCTGAGGCTTTGCTGGTAGCACATACCACATTGTTGGAAATCTCATGCACTGGCTTATTTTGTAAGTGGGTGGGTGTAATGTCTCTCCCCATCCCCTTTTGAATACTGAATATTTTTGTCAACTCTCTAAGTAGACTTATTATCTGGAATCTGATTTGGTTCTACAATGTTTGTTTGTTTGATTTCATTCTTTATGTCCCATCAACAATCTTATAGTTATAAAGGGACGGGTCTTCCTGGGTTGAATCAGTACTAAGCTAGGATTAATGTTCTTGGTCAAGGACAATGCATTTTTTGTGATTCAAGGACAGAAATTCTATGTTACTCTAAAATTGTAACAGTTTACCTCTAAAAATATATGAAGGACCTGCCAGTCACGACTTTAGTTATCTGCTCCTCTCATCTGCTTATATTTACATTTTCGATGCAATCCTTTAATGAACCTTTAGATTTTTGCAACCGTTCATAGCCTCATGAATGACACAAATGTGATTGACAGCTGTCAAGCTCACTTGCCTGTGTAACACGCTTCAAACAACGAGCTCATTCCCCAGAAAAGACACTGGTGTTGTGATTGACAGCGAGCCACACCGAGTCGCATGTGCAAAGCAAGCCTCATGTTTGCTCCATTGGGTGTCCGTGTTCACGCTGGCTGTTCCGCTTTTCCGTTTTACACTCCTACAAAACCGTTAATATGATTTCATATTAAATACAAAACTGTTTTGTTCCCTAAATTATATATAATTTTCATATTTTAGATATTTATAATAAAATGTAAATATAAGCAATAAATTAAATTTTTGGTCCGTTCATGGAATCATGAATGTTCGGGTCTCTTGAAAAGTAAGTTAAGCCCAAAGGGCTTCACATTTACTTTGCAAAGACCCGATGTATTCATGATTCCATGAACATTCCAGAAATTGAATTCATTTCTTAAATGTTTTTCGATAGCCTATATTGAAAACGATATGGACCCAGATATGACTGATTAGGGTTCATATTGTTTGCTTCCATGAAAAAATCTAGTCTGAAGTGCACTTGAATATTATATATGCAGCAGAGGTAAAAAAAGGGACAGCAATTTCAGTACAAAAAATTGTGGCAGTATAGTGCAACAGCCATGAAAGGGTTGTACCAAACAGTGTCAATATGTGTAACATAATCAATATGATAACCCTTAAAGCGCCAAGAAAAAATGCATCTGAAAATGTCGTCTGCTGAAGTCGTCTGCTGCAAATAATTGCCGAACATTACTGACGAATTAAGTATAGAAGCAACCAGTGTGGACCCAGAACAGACTGCTCCTATAGGAGCAGTCTGATCTGGGTCCACACTAATTGCAATAGAGGCTTCTTAAACATTTCAGCAGACAAGAAAAGCAGACGACTTTTGTTGCGGGTTAAAAGGTAGTCACTATATATCATAATTGCTGTTACAGACACGTCCGTCAACCTCCTGGTACTTACCAAAGTAATGGTACTTTCTGTGTGTGTTACCAAAAGCATGTCCACTCCTCAGAGAGAAAATCAAAGTCTTATATAATTACTGTTACAGACACGTCAGTGAACGTCCTGGTTCTTACTCAGAGTAATGGTACTTTCTGTGTGTGTTATCAAATGCATGTCCACTCCTCAGAGAGAAAATCAAAGTCTTATATAATTACTGTTACAGACACGTCAGTGAACCTCCTGGTTCTTACTCAGAGTAATGGTACTTTCTGTGTGTGTTACCAGCAACATGTCCACTCTTCAGAAAGAAAATCAAAGTCATCTCCCTTGCCTAGGACCTCTCCATTACAGAGAACATCTCCAAAGTCTCCATATCAGGTAAGAAACATTTCTGTTTGGACATTGTCTCATCAAATCATCCTTAACTAATCAACATGATGAGCACACTTTCTCTTATAAGCATACACTGAGTAACTCATGGGTTGTTTACATTATATACTCAGAAAAACAATTGAAGGATATTTGGATTCAGTCCCATCTCAAACATTCAATACAATAAAAAAACTTTACTAATTATGCACGCATTTCATAGTTCCAGTTATCTGCAATAAAAATGGATGCTTTATTTTAGTCACGCTTCAATGGTTTAAGTACAGTACAAATCTAAATGGTTCAACCCTCGATACTGAAAAGTCACAAACGTTCAAAAATGATTGAAACCCATTTTTATCGTTTGTATTCCATAATGACTGGCTCCAAAATCATCGCTGGTTCTCACTCCAAAAAATGGCACCTAATTTTGAAGCTGTTTTCAGTGTTTTACTGCAAATTTGTAGTCAAATTTACCGGGGTATGCCATATTTGTGTATTTTTGTTGAAGAAGTAGTCCCATTATTAGAGGCGATGACTGATAAATTGGTGTTAACTTTTGACTGTGGTCAGAATTAGAACATAAGCAATGACCTGGTAAAGGTTGCAGCCAAAATTGAGTGCGCTAAATTTTTTGCTTGTGAACTTTGGGTAGAGAGGGTCGGTACATTTGGTGTAGTACTGTATCGTAACCAATGACCCGTGAATTTCAATTTTTCATTTTGGTGAGTTGCAAAGTGATAACTCTATCAATGACAAAAATATTTTTTTTGAAAATTATATTCCCAAATGTTATAAAGTCAAAAGAATTTTTATATCCTTCAATTGTTTTTCTGAGTATATTTATATTTTCAAAGCATGCCTTCAATGATTCTTTATATTTTTACAACAGTTCATAACCTCATGGAATACATAAATATGATTGCTGCCAAGCTCTTTTGCCAGTGCATTACGCTTTGAATATCAAATTCATTTGCCAGATGTGACACTGGTATTGTGATTGACAGTGAGCCACACCTGATTGGCACATGCAAAACAAGCTTCTTGTTTTCTCCCTTGGCTGTCCATGTTCACACTGGCTATTTACACTCAAACAAAACCATATACAATTACATATTAAATACAAAACTGTTTGGTTTCCTAAGTTATAAATAATTTCTATATTATAATAAAATGTAAATATAAGTAATAAATTTAATTTTTGGAATGTACATGAAATCAGGAATACTTCGGTCTCTTGTAAAGTTAACATGAAGCATATGTCGGGTCTCTTGCAAAGTTAACGTGAAGCCCAAATTGGGCTTCATGTTAACTTTGCAAGAGACCTGAAGTATTCATTATTTCATGAGCATTCAAAATATAGAATTTATTTCTTAAATGATCATCTAATATTCAGTTAGTCTATTGGTGTAATTTCAATTATAATTCTCATTTTTCAGTACAGGCTCATTCAGGGAAACATGACAACATGACTGACAAATTGTTGACCTGAATGTAAAGCATCAACTCAAACAAGCAATTGGGTTCTTAGTTTTGTTTGCTTGAATTGATTTTTTACATCCCAGTCAACAATGTTTCAGTTATGTCAGGCATGTATTGATATACAGACCAACATGTGAGCTCTCTGTTTTAATAGACAAACCCAACATAAATATACGTACCCATCTTTTGGAACTAGGTAAAGATTTCAATGTTGTCAAACATGTAGTTTTATAATAAAATTACAATATGCTTCTAATGATAAGAATTATCACACTAAAAATATGCTGGGAAATTATTTATTTGTAATTACTCTATTTTGGTCTGCACATTCTCCCAAAAACACTATTTTGTTATACCACCTTTGCTGTCATGTATGTTAATATGTTATTCCTTGTATGTCATGTACATGACTTAAGAGAATAAACGTTTTGTCTGTCTGTCTGTCTGTCTGTCTGTCTGTCTGACATTACTTGGTAAGAAATGGTAATAAGCAGAGGTTAAAGGTTCCTTCTCAAGGACACAACACAGTGCCTTTGGTGAGGCTTGAACCAGTGACCCCTCAATCTCAAGTAAAGCACTCTACCACCGAGCCACTGGGTTGATTTTCTCCCTGCAAACAATACTTTTGCCATTTAGAGCTTCTCTCTATAGCCACACTGGATATCTGCTTATTCATGCGCAGATCCAGAGCCCCCTCCCACCCCCACTCCTCCACTGGAAAATCACAAAGCTGTAGGTTTCCTTAGGAATACTGGTATGGCAGGCCTACAGATAAGAGCAGGTATTGGAAAATTATTTTCTTTATTTCTTATCAAAAACATATGTTGTGGGTACTCAAAAGAACCGTCTCAATGAGACGGTTCTTTTGAGCACCTTAAACACATGTTTAAATCAATGGGTAAGAAAATAATTAAGATTTTACGCAAATAAAATGTCATTATCTGGATCTATGGTATAAACCCCCTCGAAAATTTCAAAGTTACCCAGCCAGCATTCGATGTTGGGTCATCATCAGCCCACCAATGTTTTGCTGGCAAGCTTATGATGGTCCATTCTTGACTGTATACAGCACTTTCTGGATGCCCCCCCCCCCACCCCTCCTCTCCATTCAGGAAACTTTCTTATCCATACAGAACGTGCATGTTTTAAGAATGACTTATGTTTATGAGATACTTGTATGTACCGAACTCTTATAAACTGGCTAATTTGTTTGCTTTTCAAGGGTAGCCCAACAAGTTCCGATGGTGAGAGCAATGAAATCAACTACTATGTATGTCTAGTCCACCATGGTAAGATCTTTTTCAAAATAGGAGATAAACCTTGTTCTGCTGAAAAAAATTCTTCTCTGTCACTCACTTCTATTTTCCTGCAATTGAGCCACAGGATCGAAGATTTATCCTTATTGCACTGAGAAAGACCAAAAAAACATACAATTTTATCCCTATTGCACTCAGAAAAACCAAAATTGCCTACAATTTTATCCCCATTGCACTCAGAAAGGGCAAAATTGCATACAATTTTATCCCTATTGCACTCAGAAAAAACAAAATTGCGTATAATTTTATTCCCATTGCACTCAGAAAGGGCAAAATTGCATACAATTCTATCCCCATTGCACTCAGAAATGCCAAAATTGCATACAATTTTATCCCTTTTGCACTCAGAAATACCAAAATTGCATAAATTTTATCCCTATTGTACTCAGACAAAAATTGCATAAATTTTATCTCTATTGCACTCAGACCAATATTGCATACAATTTTATCCCAATTGCACTAAGAAATATCAAAATTGCATACAATTTTATCCCTATTGCACTCAGACCAAAATTGCATACAATTTATCCCTATTGCACTCAGACCAAAATTGCATACAATTTTATCCCTATTGCACTAGGAAATACCGAAATTGCATACAATTTTATCCCTATTGCACTCAGACCAAAATTGCATACAATTTTATCCACATTGCACTCAGACCAAAATTGCATACAATTTTATCCATATTGCACTCAGAAATACCAAAATTGCACACAATTTTTTCCCAATCGCACTTAGACCAAAATTACATACACTTTTATCCCTATTGCACTTAGAAAAGCCAAAATTGCATACAATTTTATCCCTATTGCACTCAGACCAAAATTGCATATAATTTTATCCCTATTGCACTCAGAAATACCAAAATTGCATACATTTTTATCCCTATTGCACTCAGACACAATCGCATACAATTTTATCCCTATTACACTCAGACCAAAATTGCATACAATTTTATCCCTATTGCATTCAGGCCAAAATTGCATACAATTGTATCCCTATTGCACTCAGACCAAAATTGCATGCAATTTTATCCATATTGCACTCAGACCAAAGTTGCATACAATTTTATCTCTATTGCACTCAGACCATCCCTATTGCACTCAGAAATACCAAAATTGCCCACAATTTTATCCCAGTTGCACTCAGACCAAAATTGCATACAATTTTATCCCTATTGCACTAAGTAAAGCCAAAAATGCATACAATTTAATCCCTAGTGCACTCAGACCAAAACTGCATACAATTTTATCCCTTTTGCACTCAGACCAAAATGGCATACAATTTTATCCCTATTGCTCTAGGAAAGCCAAAAATGCATACAATTTTATCCTGATTGCACTCAGAAAGATCAAAATTGTATACAATTTTATCCCAATTGCATGCAGAAAGACCAAAATTATATACTATTTTATCCCTGTTGCACTCAGAAAGACCAAAACAGCATACTATTTTATCCCTATTGCATTCAGGACATCCTCGGTAACCCAGGCGTAACCCATTCCGTTACACTGCATTCATCACCCCTGGGGTAACTCGCTTAAGTTTCCTCGTTATCACGTGATATAAATGAGGCTTTCTGATTGATGATCTCAGTATTTACATGAGAAAATTTATTCTATTTTAATCGTGCGCCCAAGTCATAGTTCTATTTTTATTTTGGGGATATCCAATCATATCGCTCGTTACAAATCTAGCTTGGTAAGACTTCCATCAGTTCAATGACATTTCTACCGCATTTATAGTCTGTTTGCATAAACCTTTATGCAAAATAAACGCTTTTGAAAGCTCAATGCATGCAGTCTGATCAGTCATCGGTAGCCTCACTATGAAGCTATCGATCATCCAAAAAGCGTAGAACGCGACAGGCTGATCTGAGTCTACCCTTGGTGCACATCATATCATCAGTGGTAGATTGTAGAAATTTGGGTACGCAGGTTCATTTATATTATAAAACTTTCAGTGGCAGCCGATTGATATGTCAAAGGAATTTTGTTGGTTTAAAAATGCAGATACTGGAGGTGTGTTGTGTCATGGCAAAACACCTCCATGTCCGGTTCCAGAGGGGGGGGGGGGACAGGGGGTCCCCCGGACCCCCTGAAAAATCACAGAAATATAGGGTTTCTTAGCAATATTGGTGCCGGATCCCCTGTAAAACCACAAAGCTTACAAGCCAGCATTCAATGTTGGGCCACCATCGGCCCGCCAGCGAAACGCCATTTAATGGCCCGCTTATAGTGGTATATGGATCCTCTCTCCCCTAATCAACTAAAAAAAAAGCGTGGGCGTGAAAAAAGTTGGACCCCCTCTGAAAAAACTTTCTGGATCCGCGCATGACCTTATCATCTGCTCAGTACTGGATAAACCCAGAAAAAATATAGAGATCAAATATGTTCTTTTGTTGTTTTTTGTATACATTTACATACTTGATTCAGTCCTCCGAGATTCAGCCTTTCTAATTAACCGAACGGTCGGGAGAGTCCCTCATAAGTCTTCAGAAGTATTTCAAAAATGCACTAAAGTGTACTACTGTCCGTCACGACCATCGGAGTTGTTCATCGAAACACATAATAATTAAGCTGCCGTATAAATAAACCAAAGCTCTCAGTGAAGACTCCGATCAGCTTGAGGGCAAATCTTAGTTGTGCTCTAAGCCAATCTGACTTATCAGACTAGGCCCAGGGGGGGGGGAGGGGGTACTCTCATTATTTCTTCATACGTCGGCTCGGACCCAGCATCTACCTTTCACCTTCCAAAAATATCAGGAATTTCAAGCACCCTAAAAAAATATTTGAAGTTTTAGAAACCCCAAAAAATCTCCCTATTCTGTGCCTAGACCTTAAGAAAAGACCATAAAATGCATAGAAATGACCCCTAAATATAGTCCAATTTGTGATGACCCCCAAAAAATATCCACAAAATCTTCACACCCAAAAAAATATTGATTTTTCTGAACCCCCATCCCCCCCCCCCCAAAAAAAAAATGAAATACAAAATTTTGAACCCAAAAAAATGTCCCGAACCTACATATGTATGAAAATATCAAAGTACCCCCCGGGGGGACTAGGCGCATGCCCGGACTGAGTATAGATCAGTGTTGTTTTGTTATGCGATTAATTGCGTTAGCTCAGGTTCAGTTAATAAATTACAAGTTAGCACACAACGTTTCGGTACTTTTGGTACTTATCGCGTCCAGGACCAGCGATTGCCCAGATGAATCATTGCATATGACCATTCTTTAAAAACCAGAGGTCTCCGCTGAAATGAAGTATATTTAGTACAGCTCTGGTCAAAAATGTTTAACCAAGCCCCATTCGATAGAGAAACATGATACATCACGCTGAAACTTAAGTAGTACCCGAATAATTTCGTTTCTTGTATGCAGTTTGAGCTTTGTGAAGATTATAACAGAAAAGAGCATAAAACAATCAAAAGCAGTTCAGAAAAGAACCGCATCATACATACCATATCAAGTCTATTTAGCATTCAATCAAGCAGTTTTATTGCCTTGAGCTGAGAACGCATACAACATTAGGACCAGAACACGAGATTTCGGTACTAATTCCTCATGCGCAAAGTCACCATTTAAACATGCATCACTATTTAAACATGCATGCGCAGCTAGCATGTTGGAGCTAGCAGTGAATCCTCATAATTGAGCCATGACATGAGATTTCCAACAATGTGGTATATGCGACCAGCAAAGCCTCAGACCAGCCTGTGCATATGCGCAGTCTGACCAGAGCCTTTACTGGTCGCTTGAGTATTCTATGATTGTTAATCTACTGACTGAACATCATTTGGAGTTCCTAAGCTTAAAGGAGGCTGCACAGGCTCGTCTGAGTCTACACTTGTCAAAATGCCACATTGTTGGAAATCACGTGCCACGGCTCAATTATAAGTCCCAACTTTTTGTGTACGAGCAGTTATTACTCTAGCAAAGCTGTGCATATGTGCAGGCTTGTCTGAGTCTTCGCTACTTGCCAATTTGATAAGTATCAAAATCTCGCGTAATTGCTCAAATTTGTCTTTTTTATACAAGATATATATATATATTCAAATATATGCTGCGTCAGCCAATAAGACGACAATGCTTTGATATTGGTGTGATGTATTATTATGCCATGCATAAAGTGGGACTTGATGTGAACATGCGAACAGCAAAGACCCGGGCGAGATGGCGACAATGATTAGGCTTGTATGAGATTTCGCTTTTTGTGAACGAGATATATATGTGCCAATTTAATATCTGATTTGCTGCTACTTTATAGACGTCTTGTTTTTTGTTTGTTTGAACATTTGTCTTCTCATAGAGATGCGCAGACTCATCTGAGCATTGGTTTGTCGCCGATGTGGTAGATTAAAAATATCGCATGGGTCCAGATATTGAGAATGTTGTCTGAAGCTTCACCTACTTCTGTTTTTTGATTGTCTGAATGGTGATGGTTATGGCAAAAGCAGGCTCGTCCGCTCCACCGTTGGTAGCCGGCTCTGCGATATTGGGTGTGATGAGGGAAAAAATATGTATGTGTGTTTGCTTTTTCCGTAAATATGCTGATAAGAAACTGCTACATTTTCATAATTGAATGAAGCAGAGTGCATTGCCAATCATGAATTTTAATTGAGGGGTTGCGGTTTCGAGCTTTGCCGGAGGCACTGCATTGTGTCCTTAAGCAAGACAATTAATCCTCTGCTTTGTCCTGGTTCAATCCAAGAAGACCCGTTCCGGCATGACTGAAAAAATATTGACAAGGGGCGTAAAGAATCAAATCTAACAAGCAAAACAAATTTTAATCCCAGCTAATTGGCTCGATAGATAAAGGAGAAAATGGACTATAATATCTAACTCTTTTATTTGATTGGATGAAACAGATAACAGATAACATGGGATTGCGTCATACGACTTCAATGCGCGCGTTCAAATATTTGTGGCCGTTTTCAAGTTCACAATCTTGTTCAGATTATGGACATGTCTGTAGCATGTCTTTCCTGGTCATCTACTCCCAATGACTGATAGCGCGCTTTACTTATCTACATTTGCAATCATTCTGTAATCAGGTGATGGCCTTGAATATCTTGCAGGATGACAAAATTATATTGGTTTTTCCTCTGGAGCTATTTTAAGTAACGAAAAAATACAATATCACCTCCACATAAAAGAGTAGCAATCATATTACCAACATGTTGATTGGCTACTGAGGAACTCCCCGCTGATATGAATATTCATAGGAAACGACGGTTTTTTAGCGAGATGTCCCAGGGGTGATGAAAGGAGTGAAACGGAATGCTTCACCCCTGGGTAAACGAGGATGCATTCAGGAAAGCCAAAATTTCATACAATTTTATCCCTATTGCATTCAGAAAGATCAAAATTGCATGCAATTTTATCCCTATTGTACTCAAAAATTCCAAAATTGCATACAATTTTATCCCTATTGCACTCAAAAAAAGCCAAAATTGCATGCAATTTTAGCCCTATCACACTCAGAGAGGCCAAAGTTGGATACAATTTTGGCCTTTCTGAGTGCACTGGGATTGATAATTCATTGGCACACGCAAGCAAAATGGAAAAGTGTGTATATCCTGATCAGCTGGCTCTGTTTTCTGAAGTGAATATATCTGGTTACACATTGGTAAGAGTTTTCAAGAATATTTCTATGGAAAGTCATTCTGAATTCAGGAATACTCCATTTATACTCCTGGGTGAAGAGGAACAAAGTCTTTGTGGGCTAGGGGTATCTGAAGATAATCTTTGCAAACAGTTTCGACCCAGATTAAGTCTGACAAAATGTAGGGCCTGGTCTAGATCCAGTCTGTTATACACTATGAAGGTATTCCTGAAAGTATTTTTTGAAAAAGTTAATTTTGGAATATATCAGCAGACGCCAAAAAACATGCAAATTTACCCAGCATGCAAAGGATTAAACCTAATAAAATTTGGACCAATGAAACTTGGATGGAATATTTCATGATCAATATAAAAAGGGTTACCCCTTATCCCGCCACTATTATTTGTCTTGAAATGTCTGCTTTACATCTGATGCATATATTCAAGCGCACTTCAGACTAGATGTTTTCATGGAAGCAAACACTATGAACCATGATCAGACTGCTCCCAAGGAGCAGTCTGATCTGGGTCCATATTGTTTGCAATATTGGCTACATTTACCTAAGAACTTATGCAGACAAGTGGAACAGATGAGAAAAGTTGTGACTGGCGGGCTAAGGGTTAATAATATATTTCAGCGACTATGCTCCCAAGGAGCAGTCTGATCTGGGTCCATCTTGTTTGCAATTTTGGCTACATATACCTAAGAACTTAAGCAGACAAGTGGAACAGATGACAAAAGTTGTGTCTGGCGGTCTTATGGGTTAATATTATATTTCAGCTACTACGCTTCATGGATGTGTGTCTTGTGTACCAGCTAACATAGTGAAGAAGTCTCTACTGAATTTCTCGTGGTTAGGTAGGATATGTTTTTTGAATTAATCCTCTAGTGAGAATACATTGTTTATTGACACCACATTTTTTAGCAAACGATCTTGTCAAACAAAGCATTCTCATACAGTTTTTTTAGATTAATACATGGCCACCATTGCGTTATAAGGGAGCACAGTGGCTCGGTGGTAGAATGCTTGACTCAAGACGAGAGGCCGCGGGTTCGAGCCTCACCTGCGTCATTGCGTTGTGGTCCTTGAGCAAGACACATTTATCCTTGCTTAGTACTGGTTCAACCCAGGAAGACGTGTCCCGACATAACTGAAAAATTGTTGACCGGGACGTAAAGAATCAAATCAAACAAAACCATTGCGTTACTAGGAGTGTCCCCTTGTGACACTGTGGTGGCACGTTTTAAACTTTTTATTACATGTTACAAGTTTTCACGTGAGTCAATATGTCATGAAGCATAAATGAAGTCATATAAGATGCTTACACAGGCCATAAAGGTTGCATGTGAGGGCAGATATGGGTGAATGTGTGAGCCGATATGGATCCATGGGAGTGGCCCGGGTAACTAAACATATTGTTACTAAATTTTAATTTTAATTTCAAGGGAGCGCAGTGGCTCAGTGATAGAGTGCTTGACTCGAGACTGAGGGGGCGCAGGTTCGAGCCTCACCAGCTTGCCTGTGTTGTGTCCTTGAGCAAGACACATTTATCCTTGCTTAGTACTGGTTCAACCCAGGAAGACCCATCCCAACATGACTGAAAAATTGTTGACTGGGATGTAAAGAATCAAATAAAACAAAACCATTGCATAACAAGGAGTGTCTGGACAATATTCCTTGTTACACTGTAGTGGCATGTTTTAAACATTTTATTACATGTTGCAAGTTTACCCGTGAGTCAATATGTCATGACGCATGAATGACATCATTTAAGATGCTTACACAGGTTGTAATGGTTGCATGTGTGGGCAGATATGGGTGAATGAGTGAGCTGATATGGATTCATGGGAGCGGCCTGGGTAACTAACTCATAAACTGTATTTCCAATACTTCCATGTCATCTGCCATTTTGAATATTTAGTTAAGTTATGCTAAAATCACATTCTTGTTGCATTACCACTCAAACATGACAGCACTTGGGAGTTAACAGTTTAGCCTTATCATGGGTGAAAGTTTTCAGGATTATTCCCGAATTCAGGATTTTGAGGCTGACTTTCTGTGGAAAGTCAGCCTCAAAACCATGAATTCAGACAGATTAAAATGGCTTTTCTGAATCATTTTCAATTATTCTATAAACAATTCACCATTTAAAATTGATATTGTTAATAGTTCATGGGAATATTGCAAGTTATAAGATTTACAATATAAAGTTCAGGATTTTGAAAACATTTAACTTTCACCCATGCATTATGTCTATTGTTGGAATTATGTTACTATTTTTGGTAACTGTCAACAGTTAATTTTTGTCAAGAGACAAAAAATGGATTTATTTTTCTGATCAAGTTCTTCACTGTTTGCCAAGTCCCTTTGTCAGGTTTTTAGATATTTTACCACATGCATCAATAGCATGGGTGAAAGTTTTTAGGATTATTCCTGAATTCAGGATTTTGAGTCTGACATTCCATAGAAATGGCCCTTTGTTTCCATAGAAAGTCAGCCTCAAAATGCTGAATTGGAAGAATTATAATAGGTTTTCTTATTGATATATACTCCCTTCCTAGTTTATCGCGGATCGTAGTTTACCGCGGATTTTACAAATCTCATGATTTCTCCCACATGGCGCCCCCTCGCGAATGTTTACGCTAACTACAGTTGAAGGAAGCCCCCAGCTCGTCAAATCCAGGTGAAGTTGACAATATGTCAAGTCAACTGATGAGTAAAATTATTTTCATATATACATTACGAAGTTCACCATTTTCTATTGCTATTCACTACCCCTCCCCTTATAAAAGCCGCTCGGGTATTTTTAAACAAGCGATTCAGTTTGTTTACCTCAGCTAGAGTTGTCGTCTGTATCTGACAGATGTCACGTGTACAAAAAGTCACATGTTCTCTTTATAAGGAAAGTCATAAAAATCCTGGTAAAATGGACAGCTGTTTAGCGCCAAATGTCAATTTGTATAGACAAGTTCATCTAAATTAAAATGCACTGGAAAATGGTCGTCAGGAGCATCAGAGGTTGTTTGTCATTCATTTTTGTTAAATGCGAAAAATGCGACCATTGCTCTCACTTGATCCACCTTCATTTATGTTCAAAAGTAAAAGTCGTAAAAAGAAGTAGTGCATTTAGGTGCCCTCCCTGTGTTGAAAATGTACAATGCATTCTTATTACTGAAAAAAACTAAATAACAATTCAAATTGATGCTAAAGATAAAATTTAAGTATTGTGAATTGATTGAAACGTTTAATATTCATGGGAAAATGTTCCTTAAAATTTATTAAGACTTTTTAAGAATTTGGGATCCTATTCTTTGAACTTTTTTAATTTAAGTGAACTCCGCGATAAACTAGGGTGACCCGATTACGTCATCAAAACAAACATGGCTGCCGAGAAGCGCTCAATCTGGGAATGAATAATTCAACAAACATTTTCTTTTCTTGTAAGATTGTATAGGAATGATCAATCTACAATGTGGAGTAATTAAATAAAAGTTCATTTGCTTTTATCTTACTTAATCTCACAACGGCTAGCTAGCTCCGTGATAAACCAGGATCCCAGCATACAGTCTGTCTAAAGACAATTGGCCATTTAAACTTGAAATTGTGTATATTTAGTGGGCATACTTCAAGTTTTAAGATTTGAGTTTCAAAAATTCAGGATTTTGGAAATTTTTAACTTTCACCCATGCAATGGTAAGAAAGAACATACTGCCTCATAGGTTAATTTCTATTATCTACAACCATTTCTCAGCTTGTATATTTTTGTTACAGGTGATTTAGTTCTAGTGATGTTGCCTGGTCATTTTGTTCATCTTCTTAATGTAGGAATAGAGTTTGAGCCTTGTCACCATATACTGTTGCATAGTAAGTCCAAATTTTCTTACTGTAATTACCCCGAATATTTAGATCTTTTTCCATTATATTTGAGCCCTGACATAAGATTTTCAACAATGTGGTATATGCGACCAGCAAAGGCTAAGACCAGCCTGCACCTACGCGCAGTCTGATCAGAGCCTTTGCTATTCGCTTGAAAATTCTATGAGTGTTGAGCTACTGACTAAACAGCATTTAGAGTTTCTAAGCTTAACAGGAGGGTGCACAGGCTCATCTGAGTATACACTTGTCAAAATGCCGCATTGTTGGAAATCAAGTCACGGCTCATTTGTCATAGAATTTGAGCAATTCTATTCGGCTATCCATGTTTTATCACATGACGTCGCGTCTGGGTGTGATATAACGCCATGCAATAAAATAGATAAACCACTGTGGTTTACAGATTTTGGTAACCTTATGAAATGACGTCCATGACAACGTTGGGTACGTAATGACAAAATCTTAACCATTTTACGCCAGAAATGAGATTTAAAAGTAATCTTAATGTCATATGAAAAATAGAATCTAACATTATTGCTCTTGCATTTTTGAATTGATTAAACTCGTTGCGAAAAAGTGATAAAATGCTCGGCAAGCCTCGCATTTTATCTCTTTTTCTCAACTCATTTAGTCAATTCAATAAAACATGAGTATTTGTGTAAGATCCTCTATATAGATAACGGTTCAAGATAATTTTTTTTCATGTAGATCTATACATTATAGAGTCTTGCCTTACTACAGTATTTCAAAATATATATGAGCCAGTGCATGAGATTTCCAACAATGTGGTATGTGCGACCAGCAAAGCTTCAGATCAGCCTACGCATATGCGCAGTCTGATCAGAGCCTTTGCTAGTATCTTGAGTATTCTATGATTGTTAAGCTACTGACTGAACACCATTTGGGGTTGCTAGGCTTAAAAGGAGGCTGCAAGGGTTGTTAGAGTCTACACATGTCTAAATTCCACATTGTTGGAAATCTCATGTCACGGTTCAATTATTTGTTTGATTTTCTTATCAGCATCATGGTTTTCCTTTCTTATTAATAACACCTGCTCAGTTACAGAGACTTTATTTTATCATGAACACTTTGATTTGGCAATTATTAAGGGGATAACTGTATTCAAAATGTTCGTTTAGGGAGGTATATTGTCGGATATAAGGTTGGAAATTTAGTTTTACTGTTATGCGTCAGCAGAGCAGTAAAACATGATTTACAAACATATATCCCCAAATGAAAATTTTGAATATGGTTATCCCCATTCTAATGCAATAGTAATACATGTAGTTTTACTTAAAAAAAGACAGTAAAACTTATCATGTTGCCTCAATGTCCAGCGGCTGCCAGCTGCATAAAATCACTTGCTAGCTGCATAAACCCACTTGTCAGCCAATGAAAAGCGATGTGACGTAATGACGTCAAGTTTGCAACAGTATATCACAGGCTATACTGTAACAAATTTTTGACGATATCCAATCAGACGCCACATTACATTTGCAGGTGCATTGGAAATATTTTATATATATAGCTAGTCTAGGTATGATATATGTATTGGTACTATGGTTTCTTGATAGCTAAGATTAAATAAATGAACAGTCTGTCAAATTTTGGAGGCTGAACCTCATCTTTTTTCTTACAAATAGCTCAAATTGATCATTCTCATTATATTGCTTAAACTATTTTCTTTTTCTTTTCAGATAAAACTTATACAGGGTCTATCAATGTTAATGGTAACAGTAATAATATAGAGACACAGTCTAGTGAAGGAAGTGTGGAACCAGTCTGGGATAATAAAGGCATGTGCCCACTCTTAAGTCTAGAAGCTGAAAGGTTCTCATTTGTATCAGGGTTTACACGGGAAATAACAGGTTAGTATTGTACAGAGACAGTCTTGTGAAGGAAGTGTGGGACCAGTCTGGTATAACAAAGATTTGTGCCCACTCTTGAGTCTAGAAGCAGAAGGGTTCTCATTTGTATCAGGGTTTACTCGGGAAATTACAGGTTAGTATTGTACAGAGACACAGTCCTGTGAAGGAATTGTAGAACCGGTCTGGGATAACAAAGACATGTGCCATTGCTGAGTCTAGAAGCTGACAGGTTGGCATTTTTGTCAGGGTTTACACAGGAAACTTTAGGTTAGTATTGCACAAAGACACCGTCTAGTGAAGGAATTGTAGAGCCAGTCTGGGATAACAAAGAGTCTAGAAGCTGAAAGGATCTTTTTTGTCAGGGCTTATAAGGTGTTGTGAGCTTAATTTTACATCAACAGCCTCATAGCCGAAGGTGTTGTGAGCTAATGGTAACAATGACCTCATACAAATTTTCACTTATTGCTATATATATCCACACCTTGGACAACTTTACTTTTGTAGAAGCTTAAGTTGTGTCATGTTTATAGGGGGTCAACTGTTGTAAAGGGATGGTATGGCCTGCTAATGTTATTATCCCCCAACAAAGTCGGAGGGATATAGTTTTGACGTCGTCTGTCCCTACATCCGTCCATTCCGTCCGTCCGTCTGTCCACACTTTTTGTCTATCCGGAACCATATCTCAGTACCTATTGGTCAGATTTGATTCATTCTTGTTTAATTTGACCTCTTACAAGTTTTCACTAACTGCTATATATCCACAACTAGGGCGACTCAACTATTGTAGAAGCTTATATCAGGCCTCTAGATAAGTGTGCATAATTAATTTTTAGATTTCTCTACCAAAACATACGTTGTGATGATGTTGTGGGTACTCAAAAGAACCGTCTCATTGAGACGGTTCTTTTGAACACCCAAAACAAATGTAGAAAATGATGGATAAGAAAATTTTGACAATTGTATGCTCAAATATTATGTTTATCTCAACCTATGCAATATTTTGTTATAGGGGGTCAACTGTTAGACAGGTCAACAGGGACGGTTTGGCGTGCTAATGTTGATATGGACAACCTAATACAGATTTTCACCAATTGCTATATATCCACAACTAGAACAGCATTGCTCCATTATGTCATACTCAGAACCAGAGACTACAGTCTGCTGAGAAATGTAAGTCATTAACTTTTCCATTGAGCACCTAGTCAAATATTGTCTTCATGGTTGAACTTTTTCAGGATTATTCCTGAATTCAGGATTTTGAGGCTGACTTTCCAAAGAAAGTCAGCCTCAAAATACTGAATTAGGAGAATTATAATGGCTTCTCTGAATCAGTATCAGTTTATCAAAAGGCAACGGACCATTTAAACTTAAAATTGTCCTTATTTTGCTTGGATACTTTAAGTTTTAAGAATGAAATTTCCAAAGTTCAGGATTTTGGAAAATTTTGAACTTTCTCGCATGTGTCTTTGAGAAATAAAGAAGTCTAAAGACAACGGACCATTTAAACTTGAAATTGTCAATATTTTGCAGGGATACTGCAAGTTTTAAGATTGAAATTTCCAAAGTTCAGGATTTTGGAAAATTTTGAACTTTCTCCCATGTGTCTTTGAGAAATAAAAGAAGCACATGTAATGTCATTTTTCATTGAAGAATAATTTTGTATATAGGTAGCTATGATTTGAGCCGTGGCATGAGATTTCCAACAATGTGGTATTTGCGACCAGCAAAGCCTCAGATCAGCCTGCGCATACGAGCAGTCTGATCAGATATTTGCTAGTCGCTTTAGTATTCTATGGTTGTTAAGCTACTAACTGAACACCATTTGGAGTTTCTAAGCTTAAAAGGAGGCTGCAGAGGCTCGTCGGAGTCTATATATATATATATATATATATATATATATAATCAGATTTTTGATTAACGTGCAGGTGCAGAGGCGTCATCCACATCAGTGGGCCCCTTCCAGGTAACCTTCTAGCTACACACACCTGATCTCCAGGTGCTCCTTTCTTGAGGGTCAACTGTGGTGAGCTTCCACTCACGGCAGTCTTTCTCTGTCAGTTTCTTCCATGTTTGCTTGGGCCTCCCTGCCCCCCGCTTGCCGTCAATCTGCATATCATATGCTGTTCTGATTGCACCACTCGAACGCGCCACATGCCCAAACCATCGAAGCCTTCTCTCTCTCAAAATGAGGTCGAGGTCCTCAAGCTGAAGCTTTGCCAGTAGCTCGCTTGACCTTACCCTGGCCACATCCTCTGGCTTGATACTGCAGATCTGTCTGATCATGGCCCTATCATTGCGTTGCAAGCGCTGCAGGTTTGTCTTGGTAAGTGGCCAAGTTTCACTGGCATGGAGCATGGCGCTCCGCACACAAGAGCTGTACACATGGCCACGGGTCTTGTAAGAGAGGTGGCTGGATGTGAGAACTGTTAGTAGCTCCCTGAACTTCTTCCAGGCGGTTTTCACACGAGTAGTGACCGCCATTTCACAGCCTCCACCAGCAGAAAGCATGTCACCTAGGTAGCAGAAGGAAGCTACCACCTCAAGCTTATCAGGTCCGACCTGGACTTCACTCTGTGGTCTGCCGTCAATAGGGCGAGCATTTCCCATGCACTGTGCACACCTATAATCAGGATTTGGTGTCAGTCTTTGTAGCCCAATGCATTTCTTATGCACCCAAAGTTTGCAGCCATTGCAGTAGATGCTGTTGTTGCCTACTCCTGTACGACAGACAGCGCATGGGTATTCGCCTGAACTCTGCAAGAGGTCCAGGCCTGTACCACAGATCATGACTTTTGTCTTTCCTGCATTCACCCTCAATCCCTTCTTCTCCATGGCTTCTTTCCATATCAAGAGCCTCCTGACACATTCCTCTAGGGAGTCATCAGTGATGACAAGATCATCTGCATATAGGTCCTCCCAGGGAACACCAGCCCGAAACTCACGTGACAAGGCCTCCAGCACATAGTGGGGCAGATATGTGAAAAAATCGTGCACTTTATGATAAAAGCATGAAACTTGGTACATGACCAGATTTGTAATTATCAAAATTGCTGAGGGTCAGTGCCAAGCCAGAAATGCACCTTGACGGCGGCCATCTTGAATTTCAAAATGGCGACCTATTTTCGTGTAATGCCTATTAAGTTGGGTATCATTTTGCTATAAAATTTTCTTTAAAGCTTTTGTAAGTGTGAATTTTAACAATAGAACATTTGTAATTATCTGAAATCACATGTAGATTGGCATATTATCCAAGATGGTGGCCATTTTATAGGATGGCCGCCATTTTTATATGTTAAATCAAGCTTGCTTTATGAAAACATCATATAATGAACTTAATTCAGATTATTGCATCAAATTCAAGTTGTTCCAAGCATAGAAAGGTTCAAAATGTGACTTTGTTATTTGTGAACAATTTATAAGAGTGCCTTGATACATTATATGACATGCAAGATGGCTGCCAAAGAAGAATGATTTTATGTTTTTTGTTTTTTATACATTAATATATCATTGAGATTTGTATGAGTAAAATTTGCTTTAGTAGCAATGAATGTTCGCTTCTAATTTATAATATGTAATTTTGAATTTTTTTCAACTGTTAGTTCAAGCATGGCATCCAAGATGGCCGCCAAATTGGAAAATCCTATTTATTGGTAATTTTGCTGTTCTTTCTAAATAAATCTATACATTTTTGCTATTAGGCGTTTTCGACATCACTAGCTATGCTGTATCATGCTAGTGAACTGTTCATAATCAAGGACGTACTGGAAATATACACTCAACAAAAACAAAGCAATGAATGCATGTTTATTACTACCTGTCTCGAGTCAAGGGCAGCAGATGATCATTAGGTTAAGAAGTTTACGGAGTTTCTGCCATGTACATTTGCAATGTATGACTGCAGGCAGCTCGAGAATGTCTCTAGCGTAGAGAATGTCCATATGGTTACAGAAATCCTATCTCAACTTTTTATCAGGTGATATCACCTCCTTCTTCCATCATTAAGCTTTAGCTCAAGGGACGACCTTACTTGTATATGACTTCACATGAAGAGCCTTCTCCTTCAAATACTTCCATGCATCCAAATTCACCAGCAATTCCTCCATGGACTCTGTCTTGATCACCGGATCATATTTGTACAACAGCAACTACATGTATGTGGAGTCTGTTCTGATTTCTGTGATTAGAGCCTCTTAGATAACAATTAAGAGCAGTGGAGTCAGAACAGAGCCACGATGAACATCAACAACAAAAACCTTCTCACTGCGACAATTGCCAACTACTGTCCTGTTGATTTAAAAGCATGGACACTAGCTACCTACTGTCCTTCTCTATATTAATGAATGTCATGTAGAATGGCTTGTTTGAAGTCAGGAGCAGCTTCTGTAGCTGGCTTAAAATGAAGACCGCAACTGTAATGCCGCCATGGCCTGACATAAATCTGCACTTCACTGCATCTCGTCAATCTCAACTCTCTGCCTGATATGTCTCTTCAATATGCACCCTAACACCCTTATTAATTGCTTAATTAACTTAAAGCCTCTGTTCAGAGCACCCCCTTTGCCTATGTTCATAATGTCAATTTCACTCTGTACTAACACTGAGATTATGTGGCAGATTAGGCCAAACACCTTGACTTTGCCAGTTTCCCAAATACATGTAAAATAAAGCATCTCGATGACAATTGCTGATTGTATGTCTGCTTTGTCAGAACACATCCTGCTAATTGTTTTTGTGATAATTCCTGTACTGATCAGCTGGCTAGACCTTCAACTGGGATTTCTTCTGGCATACCCTTTGCATTCCAAAGAGTTCGAATTTGAGTAAATTCATAATGCTCTCTCCACGCTTCTTTCAACGCTTCTTCACCTAGCGACTGTGGCCTGCGTCATTCCGGACATGTTATTCCCAGTTTTGCTTATATACTAGGTAAAATCATAGCAATGACCAGAAACTAGTACAATCAGAGCTAACATTCTTCCTACAAGATCAAAATTGGTAAAACTAAATATAAAGTTAGATAGTAAACAGTGTAGATGTAGCTCTCCCCTTGAAGGCAGTTACTAGGCTACCTTAACATAACCAAAATCATTCACATAATTGTATATAAAAGTATATACAAACCATATTTACACCAATAATAATAAAATGAGAACCACAACAGCACTACTACCTTGGAACAAGTTCTAGGACGACTTTTTAACTAGTCAATGAATAACCACAGTGAACAATAAATCACGAAAAGCAAGAATTGATAAAGAAAGGGCAGGGATTCGCCTGAATATGCGGTTGTGGCACCTAGCTGAAGATCCCTGGGCTGTTAAAGACCATCTCTGTAAATACAGAGCGAAATAACATCATCATTTAAAAATCCTACATACCTAAATAGACAAAAAGCTTTGGTTTCAACTAACTAGACTGAAGAGGTTTTAGGACTTAACTATTATGGAATTAAATGCCCGACTCACCAGCAAGCAATTGGTGAGGGAAGCTTTGGCTGGAAACTAAGATGTCTGCAACATTATATATTGGATTGACTTCAAAATGATATAAACTTTGATTACTTTCAAGTAGATATGATAGCGCCAGCTACATCATCAACAAAACCTATAAGGCTGGCTGCAGCAAATACGTCATTTGACAAAATCAAGTTGAAAAGTTGATGTGTGTGAAAACGGAGGGTTGTGGCGTAAATACTTTTTTTGAAAAAAAAATGTATACAGTTTTAGGAGACGTGTAGCCTTTTAAGCCTATGGTAACTTGATGAGAAGGAGAAATGTCAAAGAGAAACTTTGATATCTCTATTACAGATTTTATAGGATTTTTCACTAAAATCTTATGTAAACAAATGATATTTTATGCAATGGCAATTCTACAAAGGACAGTTTTAGTTTGCTATAGGTACAAAAATTATTTGCATCTCATATTGATCATATCAATTTTATATAGAACACACTTTATAGCAACATATGTACAAGTGTCTAAAACCAAATTTGGCAACCATCGTGGATGACAGGTTGGATGTCCCCTTTACTATCCTAATTCATTAAAAAATAATCATTTCTCAAAACTCATTTTCGTAACTTCAAAGAACCTCCAAATATTTTCCTACAGAAAGTAAAAGTACGTTTCTTTTTTTTTCTAAAGCTAAATACAAAGCCATCTTGAATACCATGTTATAATAAGTTAAAATAAAAATAAAATCTGATTAGTTCGTCCCTTGTTTGTGTAGCTATTTTTACTTAATTGCATAATAATTTTGCATGGAAATTCATAATTTGTCAAGTTGGTATACCACCACTATTGAGGTTGCAAAATGTTTTTTGTTTGTTTGATTTGATTCTTTACGTCCCATCAACAATCTTTCAGTTAAACAGGGACGGTTCTTCCTGGGTTGAACCAGTACTAAGCTAGGATAAATGTGTCTTTCTCAAGGACCACAACACAGTGACGCCGGTGAGGCTCAAACCCGTGGCCCCTCGGTCTCGAGTCAAGCATTCTACCATTGAGCCACTGAGCTCCTTTTGGATGCAAAATGTAACAGCCACATTGAAACTATGTCCTAAATCTTGTGTTTTCTAAGCCTAAATGACAATTTTGAGGCAAATTAGTATGATTGATTGCTAAATAAGTGGAAATAAGTGAAGACAACATATTGGCTTGCAAATGTATGAGCTTAAAATAATTAGATTTAAAATAGACTGCATATTTTGGAAAAACCAAGATGGCGGCCACCTTATAGATGGTGTCCAAATAACAATTCTACTTTGACAGCTGTCTTGGATGGCATGTTGGATGCTCTCTTTTTATCCAATGCCATTAGATAAAGTTATTCTTGAAAACCGTTTGCATAAATTCAAACAAACTACATTCTTCCAGTTCCAAATGAAAGCAGATAGTATGTTATGATTTGCACATTGGTAGCCATCTTTAATACCATATTTGAACAATAAGCAACAATAAAGCCATGCTGATAAGTTAGTAACTTGTTTAATGGGACTATTTCTACTTGCTAGAAGTAATTTGCTTCAAAATTTATAACTTTGTAAAGTTCTATAATATAACTGCACTTTTTAGATACAAAAGTGGCGGCCATCTTGAAAAAATGCAGCCTCAATCCTGTTTTTTTTTAAATTGAATGATGATTTCAAGGTATTTAGATATAACTGATGGCTATTTAAGTAAAATTAACTAATGAAAACATGATGTTTGCAAATAAATAATGAGATTATAATGAATAAGTTGTAAAAGGCGGCTATTTTGGAAAAACAAGATGGCGGCCATTAGAGGACATTTTCGGCGTGGCACTGACCCTTATTTTTTTTGTTTTGTTATCAACTAGCCATGTACCAAGTTTCATCCTTTTATCATAAAATGCACGATTCTTCTCAAAATTGTTACATATCGGCCCCACTAACAATGATGAAGAGCAAGGGACTGAGTACGGATCCCTGATGGACCCCAACCTTCACCTCAAACTCTTTGCTGAAACCCTCGCCAACACGAACCCGGCTTCGTGCATTAGCGTACATTCCCTGGACTAACCGCACAATCCATTCCTCAACGCCTAGCTTTCTCAGGGCCCACCAGATAACCTTCCGAGGGACACGGTCAGATGCTTTCTCTAGGTCCACGAAGGCCATATAAAGCCTCTTGTTCACTGCTAGGTATTTCTCCTGCAGCTGCCGGACCACAAAGATTGCATCTGTAGTGCCTCTTCCTGGGACAAAGCCAAACTGGGAGTCGTCAATAGACACCACCTGTCTTATGAGACCATCGACAATCCTCTCTAGGATCTTCATGGCCTGCTCAGTCAGCTTGAGGCCTTGATAGTTGCCTCTATCCAAAGCATCACCCTTGCCCTTGTAAAGGCAGACAATGAAACTTTCCTCCCAGTCAGTTGGGACCTTGCCGTCACGGATAATCGCAGTAGCAAGATCTCGGATCATGGTGGCCCCTGTATCACCTGTTGCCTTGATCATTTCCACCACTATGCCTGATGGACCTGCAGCTTTGCCCGACTTCATCTTTGAGATGGCCTTCTTCACCATGTCAATAGTGATTGGGATAGGCGGGCCTTCTAACGGAGGTTCATTGGACAGGTGATCAGGGTCCCAATCAAATTCAACGTTGAGAAGCCTTTCATAATGTTCAGCCCATGCATTCTGCTTTGCCTCCTCGCTCATTGACATTTTCCCAGTGTCATTCTTCACTGGCTTGTCGCCTACAACATCAACATTCTCTTTCCTCATCTGGTTGGCGAGGCGGAAGATATCAGACGACTTGTGGTCAATGCCCTCATAGACCACCTTGTCTGCTTCGTGGCGTGCATGGTGCACCACACGTCTGGTCTACACTTGTCAAAATGTCAAATTGTTGAAAATCTGATGCCGTGGCTCATTTATAGTATGAAATCCTTTAGAATGACAGTCTGTCTGTCTGTCCCAAAATTATGTCCTCTGTATCACTAAAACCATTGGCGATATTATCATAAAACTTAACACAAATTTAAAACACCATCTATGACGTGCAGAGTGCAAGCCCATAACTCTGGATTATGTATTTTCGATTATGTCCCTCTGAAAGTCGAAAAAAAGTAGACATTGCCATATCTTGATTCTGCAACTCCACAGTTTTCAATGCATAGGTTTAGATAAACAAAAATTTTCAGCGTAAAATTGTAAATATTTTCTGACTCATAATTTTTAGCATATGTTTTGGGTGCTCAAATGAACTGTCTCATTGAGGCGGTTCTTTTGAGTACCCACAACAGATGTTTTGGTTGAGAAATAAGAAAATTATTTTCTGGTACGCACTCTTAACTAAAGTCCTGTCAATGGATCTGCCGAGAGGTTGTGGGTTCGAGCCTCCTGGCGTCACTGCATTGTGGTCCTTGAGCAAGACACATTTATCCTAGCTTACCCGTCCCTGTTTAACTGAAAGATTGTTGATGGGAGTTAAAGAATCAAATCAAACAAAACAAAACTGTCAATGGATCTTTTTTTAAAGCATTGTTCACTTCATGATAGGAGAATTGGGATATCTCCAGATAAGTGTGCATAATTGAATTCTTTATTTCTTATTTTGTGGATACTCAAAAGAACCGTCTCAATGTCGAACAAACAATATGGACTCTGATCAGCCAACATAAGTTTTTTTTGAGAATTAACAAAATGAAGTTTTTTTGAGAATTAACAAAATGAATATTTGATTATGCACTGTTGTAAGTAGACCTGATCTCTTGTTTGTTTGTTTTGTAGAAACATTAGTTTAAGGGTTTGTCTGAATCTTCATCTATCACCATACTTTGTGTGTATGAACAGTTCTGGCTTGAGTTATTTTCTTGCACACCAGATAAGGAAATATGAAGTTTTACCGTAGGAAAGAAAATCTTATCTTACCCTTGCTATCTTACCCAGGATATCAAGTAGTCATCATGTGAAACTGCATCTTAGCGTATTCAGGGACTTCTGGAAACTTATTTTAAAATAAATAAATAAATAAATAAATAAAAACAATGGTGAGCAAGAAAAAGATCGTGTGAGGGTAGGAAAGAAAAATCCGCCCCTCGAGATCACCATTTGTCATCTCTCAGCAAGCCTCATGATGCCAAGCGGCGATCCTCAGGACGGCTTTTTCTATCCTGCCCTCACACGAATAATTGATTCCTATAATCTTATTGCATGGTTTTCTGTTAGTCTTAATCCAGCTCTTTTAATTTTTCAGCTTTTTCAAGTTCTGTGTAATGATATAACAAGTTCTGAGGTGCCAGGTCTAATGATGGAATACTTGATAGGTAAGGAGTTTACTTGGTTGCCATAGATCCAGTTGGGAGTGCGGTAGCTCAGTGGTAGAGTTCTTGACATGAGACTGAGGGTTGCGGGTTGAGCCTGACCGGCATCACTGCGTTGTGTCCTTGAGCAAGACACATTAATCCTAGCTTAGTACTGGTTCAACCCAGATAGACCCGTCCCTATATAACTGAAAGATTGTTGATGGGATGTAAAGAATCAAATCAAACAAGATCCAGATAGGTAAACATCTTGAAAGGATACAATTATGGATATATTTTTACCCATCAGTTTTAACATGTGTTTTGTGTGCTCAAAAGAACAGTCTCATTGAGACGGTTCTTTTGAGTACCCACAACATATGTTTTGATTGAGAAATAAGAAAATAATTTTGATTACACACTCTTATCTAGAGGCCTGGCTGTATTTAACCCTTAATGTGCCAATGGCAAAAAAAATTCGTCTGCTTTTCTCATCTGCTGAAATGTTTAAGAAGCCTCTATGGCAAACAGTGTGGACCCAGATCAGACTGCTCCTATAGGAGCAGTCTGATCTGGGTCCACGCTGTTTGCTTCTATACTTAATTCGTCAGTAATGTTAGGCAATAATTTGCAGCAGACAACTTCAGGAGACGACATTTTCAGATGCATTTTTTTCTTGGCGCTTTAAGGGTTAGTTCCTTCTATAACAACTTCATTTAGAATTCAAAACAATTTTTCAAAAGGGTCATTTCCGTATTTGACTTTTTTTTTCAAAAAAGCCCAGATATGTTTGTTCAGTTGAATATGCAGGGAAAATTGCTGAGTTAATGTGGAAAATTCTAACCTTACCACATCCTTCATCAAAATTGGAGACTGCTTACGTATCTGCTGATATTTGTTTGATTTGATTCTTTACTTCCCATCAACAATCTTTCAGTTAAACAGGGACGGGTCTTCCCGGGTTGAACCAGTTCTAAGCTGGGATAAATGTGTCTTGCTCAAGGACCACAACGCAGTGACCCCGGTGAAGCTCGAACCCGCGGCCCTTCGGTCTCGAGTCAAGCACTCTACCACTGAGCCACTGCGCCCCCTAACTGCTGGTGTACTTTTACAACCAATGTTACAAACAATATGGACTCTGATCAGACTGCTCTTCTGAAAGTCTTACTCTCTGGAGTCAAATTTTAGAATTAATATCATTTTGGCGGAAAACTAAATGTATACAGCTAGAAATAAACTATTGATTTAAGTGAAACTGCAAGCAATTTTCAGCTGTTTTCAAATGTTGGATGTATTTACTCTCTTTTTCTGAAGGATCTGTTTTTTTCCAGATCAACTCTTTGCATACTGGGTAATTTTGCATGCTTTTTTGTCGTCTGCTGTTTTTTTTAAAATCGACTTTGTCGAAAAATTCTTTCAGGAATGCCATCAGAGTGTCAAACAGTTTGGATCCAGATCAGGCCTGACATTTTGTTAGGCCTGATCTGGTCCAAACTGTTTGCAAATGTTATCAGCAGACGACTCTAGTAGGCAATGCATTAATTTCAGCCATCATTATCTGAACCAGGAGAGGATCTAACTCGGGTCAACAAAATCCTAGCTTAGTATTGGTTTAACCCAGGAAGACCTGTCCCTACATAACTGAAACCGGGCTGCGTAGCGCAGTCCGTAACGTGTCTGGCAACAGATGCGAGTCTGACTGCAGATCTAGGGGTCGCAGGCCTGGTCCTGTACTTTCGTGGAGATTGATTATGAAATAATTCTATGGTCATTCTCTTCCCTTCCGCTGAATCATTCAAGAAGGGTTGTTGTCAGTTACAAGCGAATGTGCACGAAGTACTGGTTAAACTGCTTGTTCAAGCTTGCCTAGGAAAAAAGTGTGGTTAGGTGAACTGACCGTCCCACCATGACCATAGCTGTTGACTTGGGACGTAAAGTAACAAAACAAACATAACTGAAAGATTGTTGATGGGACGTAAAGAATCAAATCAAACAAACAAAATAATCAAGGCAGCAATCCAGGCATCACCCAGCATACAAAGGGTTAAGCTAATTATGCTTTGAGATATTGGCTCCAGGTTAATTTCTAGGATCCAACTTTTCAGGAATGACCTATGGTAGTATGAGACGTCAGATGGACAGAGAAGTTTTACGTCTGCTGCCTTTCACACTTACAGAAACCTTCAGAGGACAGCTAGATAAGGTTATTTTTTATTATTTTTAAAGTATGTTTTTGTATTTACAATCAACTCTCTTTGACTCAGTGCAGGGGCTGATCCAGGATATCTGGAAAGGAAGATCATATGAATAAAGGTGTGGGGGGTTCACTTTGCTGATTTTTTCTCATTTTTCATAAATACCCCATTAAAAGGAAATAATTTGGTCTAACTGAGACCAAATTATTTCATTTTCATAAGATATTTACAAACGAGGGTGGGGAGGGGGTTCAACGGAACCCTCTCTGGATCTGCCACTGCAGTGTCCAAGGGACTAGGGTCATCACTTTGAACTGACAGAAGTTTGAATTAACTCTTGTTTTGCTGATTGCTATATTATAGGTATAGTCAAACTTCTGTAGCTCAAACTTAGTCGACTCACACACCTCAGCTATGTCAAACTAATTCCAGTCCAGTCCCAGCAAAATAAATTTCATTTTCATATTCAGTCAGACTTTGATGAGTTGAACTCTGATCCCCAGGGTTCATTTCCCGTGCAAAAAAACGCCAATGACTCGGTCACATTTATGAAAAGTGACAGGTTGATGTGTAAAATATGCCCAAACAAGCTCTAGCTTTAAAAAGACAGCAAATTAATACCCCAAGCATTCAGCAAATGCTCTAAAGGTACCTAATGACTGTTGGGTTTTGAAATCAGAGGTTGATATACAGTTAAACATGTCTTAAGCAGCCACTCAAAAATAAACAAAACAAACATCATAAAGACAAATGGTAGCTTAATGAAGGTCAAAAGTATTGCAGAATGCTCTCTTAGAGCATTCTGCAATACTTTTGTCCTGCATTAAGCAATATTGGTCTTGAAAAAATTATTTTTAAGTGGCCGCTTAAGACAGGTTTTATTGTACAGTGAAAACTCTTTATACTGACACTCGTTATAACAACAAAATTCTTTACAACTTCAGCTCAGCTGTATTTACACAAATATACCAGTTTAGCTTGACCAGTTTATTTACCAGTCTAGCTTGAATTTGAGTTCACTACTACAGAAATTCAATTTAACGTCAAATTATTTAGGGACAAGCACTGTTGTTGTAAAGAGGGTAGACTGTAGCAGTTAAGTAAGTAAGGGAGCAAAGATCAGGAATCAATAAAATCAAGTACCACTCCTGACCCAGGGTACTAATGGGAAAGTGACAAACTCACAGTTAGACACCACAAACGAGAGCCAAGAGGTCAGCCCTTTCCCAGCAGGTGACCACAAGGCACATATAAACAGACGCGCACATATAAAACCTCACTACTGGTGTTTTTTCCATTCAGACTGCGGAAGGTGAGAGATTAGCCCGAGTATCCTACTCTACTATACACAGTGTCAACATAGGCACGAAGACCGCCAAGGAACGCCAACAGAAGAAAGGCAATGTGAACGATGACTTGTGGGATACTCTGAGGCGCCACCTACGCTGGATGCAGCTGGATAAAACACGGAGATTCTCGCAGGAAATGGTGAAGAGGGCTTACAGGCAGTTGGTTCTTGAAGAGGAAAAGGTGAAACAAATTAGGGACGGGGGTGAACATTTTTTTCCAGTTATTTTTATCAAATCTCGTAATTTCTTTGACATCTCAAATTATGATTGCTTGAAATACCTCCTTACATTTTGTAATATAAGGGGTCACAGGTTTTAATAAGTACATTTCTGTCACGGAAGATTGTTTTTATTTTTATAATAGCAACAGTGCAGATCCTGATCCCAATAAAACACACTTAAACAGGAATGAAGATTCCATTTGGCATACATGAGAGTAGGCCTCCAGATAAGAGGTCATAGTTAAAACTCATTATTTTTGTTTTTTTATTTCTCAATCAAAACATATGTTGCGGGTGCTTAAAAGAACCGTCTCAATGAGAAGGTTCTTTTGAACTTTTTAAAAAATTATAAAGGATTAATATATAATCTAAAACACAAAACAAAAAAACACACATGTTTTAACCGATTAATAAGAAAATGATTCCAGTTTTACTTTAATAAATTACTTATCTAGATCTATGATTGGTGAAATTTTGCTATTTATAGAGTTCAAGAGGAAGCAGAGCAACGGAGGAAGAACATTTTCTCACTATGGCCAAGATACATAACTCTTTATCCAGGTAAGATAACTCTTTATCCAGGTTAGATCACTCTTTATTCAGCTAAAATAACTCTTTATCCAGGTAAGATAACTCTTTAGCCAAGTTAGATCACTCTTTATTCAGCTAAAATAACTCTTTATCCAGGTAAGATAACTCTAGATCCTGGTTAGATCACTCTTTATTCAGGTAAGATAACTCTTTATCCAGGTAAGATAACTCTTTATCCAGGTAAGAAGCTATGCCAAGTTGCGCAGTCTTATATGCATTCTTCTGAAAAGGTTCAAACCTCCAGTCTGGCAAAATGCTTTCATAAAGATTTTCTTTTTTATCATACAACCACTAATTATACTCCCGGTACGAAGTATATAGGGGGTATTAGATAGTTTTTGCCTTTTCCGTAATTATGTTTGTGTGTTTGTCTGTAAACTTTTTTTATGTCAAAGATTTCTCAGCAACTACTTGGGTTATGAATCTGAAATTTGGTACAAAGCTTGCTAGTGATTAGTTGTATAGTGTTACAAAAAACAGCCACATATTGCTTATCAGTCCCTTTATTTGTCCATTTTTCTTTCTCTCCAATGAAAATTTCTGTCACAGATTTCTCAGCTTCTTTTGGAGCCAGTGTTTTTAAATTTTGTGTATACCTTCAGGTATGCAAAGTATACTGTGTAAATGGAAATTAAGATGCAAATCCTCATTTTACCTTCTTTTTTCAATTTTTCATTTTTTCCTTCTTTCACTCTTATATAATACATATGGACATTTTTTTCTGTCAAAGATTTCTCAGCAACTACTTGAGTTAGGATTCTGAAATTTGGTACCAAGCTTGATAGTTATTAGTTGTATTGTGTTGCAAAAACAGCCACATATTGCTTATCAGTCCCTTTATTTGTTCATTTTTCTTTCTCTCTAATGAAAATATCTGTCACAGATTTCTCGGTTCCTATTGGAGCCAGTGTTTTCAAATTTTGTGTACACCTTCAGGTAGGCTAAGTGTTTTGCTTAAATGAAAATAAAGATGCTAAAGCTCATTTTGCCTTCTTTCTCAATTTTTCTTTCTGTCACTCCTATATAACACATATGGACCTTTTTCGTCAGAATTTTCTCAGCAACTATTTGATTTAGGATTATGAAACTTTGTGTAAACTTTCAGATAAGCAAAGTGTATTGTGTAAATGAAAATTAAGATGCTAACCCTCATTTTGACTTCTTTTTTCAAATTTTCAATTTTTCCTTCTGTCACTCTTATATAACACATATGGACATTTTTCATCAAAGTTTTCTCAGAAACTACTTGATTTAGGATTATGAAATCTTTGAAATTTTGTCTTTTCTCTGAAAGTGTTACAACCTCTGATGGCTAATGCGGGGGGTCCGTGAGCTTTGCTCACTTCTTGTTCTTGTTCAAGAAGGGCAGTGGTCAGTTACTGGCATATAGATGTTGCTGAGTCATGTTGGCTTGACCATGGTACACAGACTGCCTTGGGGTGGCTTGAAGTCCATATATACCACACAATTCATTATCTATCTGCCTTGTATCTATATGAAGCCTAGTGATGTATTTAATATATACTATGCACAATAAGGTCGGCAATTTCTTATGTTTCGCATCTTTATGTGCTCATCTTTGTGCAATATCAAACAATTTTAAATGCAATGGCGAGAACAGCATCTTAGTCAAATGAAACCACGAATTTACAGACGCCATCCTTGAAACAGGCATTTGGGGAGAGCAAGAATTGCAGGAGGGGTCAGTAAGCAAAATTCACATCCGTTGTAAGTAATGCTAAAATGATAAGCATGCGATTTTTCATTTGGTGGTCTTACATCTTCATCATGCATCATATGCCTATAAAACTATTGGTTATGTGACAGATGTGATAGAGATTTCATGCTGACAAAATCAGCTGCCATCAATGACGTCAAAATGTAGTCATCATTTGATTACACTTCTAATGTTAATTGGCGTGCCAATTCAACAGAGACTCAGTTTACAAAGATGTCATAGGCTTATAATGTAATTGATCTTTTGGTTGATTAAAACCTTAAGTTGCCGGAAAATGGTGCAACGCATCTGCAAGATAATGGTGACGTTAGATTTTATCTTTCGACTTGTGCTCTATAGCCATGAAGATGTTTCATTTAGCATTATTTTTCGGAATGTGATGGAAGGCATAAAACAGTTTCACTTGTCAATTTGATTTAAGAAAAACCAACTAGAAACACGGTTTAAAGGTGATAACCTTAAAGCATTAATAAAAACGTCAAATTGTGAAAAATTGGTCCTTTATTTCTCTTAGAAAGTTCAGAAAATTGCAGCATTTGCTATGCTTTTCTTTTTATTTCAGTGACCAAACAATTGCTTGAATTTTTTGTTGTCTTCCCCCAATAATCAGAAATACCCACGTTACCCGCTAATCTTAAAATTTAATGTCACTTTAGCACGGCCGCTGCGTTTGGTAATTCCATATTTTTTTTATATTGAAATTCTTGTCAGATGTTCAGCACTTGTATCTTCATGACAGCAAATGAAATTTGAGATCTGATGTGGATTTGATCATACAAAAGAATTGCTAGATTTATTGTGCATTGTATAGCTACAGGGTTCAGTCTTTTTATCTATTTTGCCATGTGATTAGTAAACTTGTCAGTGTATCTGACTGCATGTATTTCAATTTGAAATAATTCAGACATTAAAAAAAAAGCCATTCACATGAAATAAATGGATGATACCTTTAGTTAATGGACAATTTAAGTGCAGTAAAACATATAAGAGTAAAGTTTTATGGAATTTATGACAAATAAATAAATGAACTTGTGAATGTAATGGTATTTCTCTTAAATATTTAAAAAACAGAGACATTTAGGCTTGGCTTGTCTAATTTAAGATTACATTGCCATCCCTTAATAATACTATGTTTTTGGTCCATAGGAAATGGCAGTGTTAACAGTGAATTGTGTTGTAAAGCGACAATTTTTTATAATTCCTTTATTAAATTCCATGAAAAAAAAAATGGACACCACAACATGATCATTTTATATCCAAACCTGTGTTATAATGAAGTGGGTTATAAAAGGACTGCATTATTCTGTATAATTGATGATATTTCAGACGTGATAGTCAGACCTCCATCGCTGGATACACCAGTAAACCAGACCATGTGCTGGGATCTTTACCACCATTTTTACATGCTACGGCAGTAACAGAGATGTCAGAGAAACTTCTCAATCTCGTAAGTTAACTTTTTTAGCACACCTGAGCTGAAGTCATAGTATACCAGTAACTCTGGCGTCCATCGTCCATCCGTCAACATTTTCAAACATCTTCTCCTCTGAAACCACTTGACCAATTAAACTCAAATTTCATATGGAGACTCCTTACGACGCAGGAGCAAAAGTTTGTTCAAATAGTCCTGGTCACATGACCAAGATGGCGGCCATACCCATATATGGTAATAACCCATTAAAAATCTTCTCCAGAACCAGAAGGCTGATGACCTTGGGACATGGTATGTAACATTTGAGATGTTGTGCCTACCAAGTTTGTTCAAATAATGATCCTAGGTTGACCTTGACCTACTTAACGTCAAGGTCAAATTTGCTTCCTAATGTATTTAAATGGGAATGGTTTTTGAAAGTTGATTTTTTGAATACTGTTAAAGCCAAAGTCATTATTCTTACTTGATATGTTAAAACTAATCAGACAATGGCTATAAATAAGTTTCAAAGGTCAAGGTTGACCTTTGCCCTTTCAGCCAAGGTCACTTATATTGTCCATCAATATATCAAAACATAGTTTTCTAACAAACCATTGGCCCAATTAAACTCAAATTTCATGTGAAGACTCCTTATGATTAGTTAGCCAAAATTTGTACAAAATATTTTGGTCACATCAGGGTTTTACACCAAGTTGAATGTTTGGTGGTCCCTGGGACTCAACTTTGATTATGATGGGGGTCCCATCATTGAAAATGGGGGTCCCATCTTTTTATGTATATAAACAGGTGTCGCAAAACATCAGGCCATTAACGTATCTTAACCATTTGTAGCGACCTAGCCAGCTAGATAGGAATTTTAGATCTTTTTTGGGGGCTGGTTTTTAGAAGATTAGGACTGATCTGACTCTGAAGAGCCGCTAGAGGATGGTTCTTGGTCCGTTTCTGCATTTCTTTTGCTGAAAAAGTTTCTCAGATCGCTCTGTTTGGACATTTTAGCAGCCGTTTTTTTTCTAGTCATTTACACGCTTGACCGTAAGAAAACCAAACAGTTGACAAGCGTCTATGTTGATCGATAAATCAGAGCGGGAGTGAGACATGATGAGATTTCAAAGCGCCATAGCAACGCGAATTTGATTGGACTGTTTTGACACACCTCCCGATATTATTGGTTAAACGACAGCACCTGTCCTATTTATTTATAGATAGGCTGTAAATATGGGAAAAACCGAATCGTTACGAAATAACTTTGGAGTTTGCGATTTTAATGAAAGGCACAACAAACACGTCTGCTTCCCCGCGGACGCAGGTAAGGTAAATTGAGGGGTCCTACCTTATGATTTATGCGTATAAGACGCAGGATATTGCGTCCTGTAAAACCCTGTCACATGACAAAGATGGCCACCAAGCCCATATATGGTAAAAACCTTTTAAAGAACCAGATGGCAAGTGACCTTGAGACTTGGTATTTAGCATTGGGGATGTTGGGCCTACCAAGTTTGTTCAAATGATGATCCCAAGATGACCTTGTCATTATTCTCACTTGATATGTTCAATCTAGTGTCTATAAATAAGTTTCAGAGGTCAAGGTTGACCTTTGACCTTTCAGCCAAGGTCGCTCATATTGGAGTCCCATCAACATATTAAAACATAGTTTTCTCAGAAACCACTTGGTTAATTGAAATCAAATATCATATGGCAACTCCTTATTATTAGTTAGCCAAAACTTATACAAATTGTTATGGTTACATGACTAAGGAGGCCATCACGCCCATATATGGTAAAAACCCTTTAAAAATCTTCTTCTCTGGAACCAAAAGGCCATTGGCTTTGGTACTTGGTATGTAGCATAGGGCATGTGGGTCCTACCATGTTTGCACAAATGTTGAATCTAAGTTGACCTTGACCTACTTTATGGCAAGGTCAAATTTGATTTCTAATGCATTTATATGGGGAAAATTTTAAAATGTTCATTTTTCTATAACTGTTTAAGCTGAATTCAAAATAGTTAAACCTAATGAGACAATGGTTTTATATTCAGTACCAAATATCAAGCTGACCTGTGACCTTTTGTCCAAAGCAACTCATTTGGACTGCCACACACCTATCTAAATATCTTTTTTCTCAGAAACTCAATACTTTCGACCTTCATTAAGCTACCATTTGTCATTAAGATCTTTGTTTTGTCTATTTCAAGTGGCCGTTTTACACAGGTCTTACTGTACACAATTTGCCATACAGTGGCATGTATTTTAATAATGAATGGCAGCTAGGCGTGTTGTAAATAGGCAATGACAAGGGACATGATATTTGATGTGTAAATTTCAAAATAGCAATATTTATCGTTTCAATAACATAGGATTGTGTTACAAGAGAAAAGTGTTCAAAATTTTCATTGTCTGCGCAGGCGCGATACTCAAAGGATCAACCTGTCTGCTAAGGCACATCACAACTGAAAAATAGGGTTTGTATTAATAATCGGTATGCATTACTCCAAAACACTATGTTAAAAAAAATAGCAAGCTCTGAATGGCTATAAATAATCATTTTGTGGAGACATCAAGTAACCTTTGGCAGCTAAACAATAACAATGATTGGTATTATAAGATTTTCTATACTAAAACATTTTAAAAAACATTTCGCACATGGCCAGGTAAAAAAAGCGTTTTCAGTGACATGTGATGACGCAGATTGATAACAGGTTTGTATTAACGAATTGGGAGAATCACATGATTTGGTGACGCATTTGGTAAACAAGTATGTCGCATGTACCCACAATGCTCAAATCAGATAGGTCAGTATGCGATATGCATGTCCCCTGTCATAAGATAATGCGAAATTTTAGAACATTAACCGTACTATCTCTAATTTGATTGGTTGTTGCTATCTGTGAAATGACTGACAGCTCTTATCAGTTTTGTGACCATGCTGCTTATGATTTAGATCAGGTCAGTAGTCTAATCTAATCAAACAGCAGCTAAGCTCCGCCCACTCATATAGCTATTTTGCTACTAGGGTCCAGGAACCCTGCCTTTAAACTGTTAGAACACACTGTTGAAAAGGGGACGATAAATTTAAGCAAAATTATGCAGAAATACGGGGTGTGATAAAAGTTCTTGGCCCCATATGCTTCAATGAGATTCATTGAATTAAAATCTTTGTCAGTCGGTCATTTGATCTAATTGAAGGACAATGGGAGTGTGAAAAGCATGCTGTCATGCTTGGTTGCTTATGTAAAGCACTTTTAAGAGAGAAAGGTGTGACACATTTGCAAAATGGAGAAACATGAAATCAGAGCAGTTAGCAAGTACTTCTGTAAGAAAGGAATACCTCCCAAGGAAATTCACGAAGACTTCATGGAATCCCTTGGGAAGGAGTCTCCTTATAGCACAGTGAAAAAAGGGCAGCAGAGTTTAAGAGGGGGAGAGAGAGCATTGAGGATGATGGACGGTCTGGCCGCCCCAAAGATGTCACCTTTGATGAAAATGTCAAGGTCATGCACACTCTGGTTATGTGTGATATGAGGCGAGACCTGTGAAGCATAGCTAGCAAAGTGGACATAAGTTTTGGGGCAGTACAATCAATCCTAACAGACATCTTAGGTATGTCAAAGGTTTCTGCAAGATGGGTGCCGGGAATGATGACCCCATGATCAGAAAAGGACTCGGCTTAATATTTCTAGGTATCTCCTGACTCACTATGAAGATGATCTCGGCAATTTTATTGAGTGTGTTGTAGCCCAAGATGAGACATGGGTTCACCCTTTTGACCCAGAGTCAAAAATGCAGAGCAAACAATGGAAGCACCCTAGCTCACCACCTCCTAAGAAATTAAGAGTGTTCATTCAGCAGGGAAGGTGATGGCCTCACTCTTTTTGGATAGTCAAGGGGTGATCATGATTGATTATCTTGAGCAAGGTCGCATGATAAACAGTGCATATTATGCAGGCGAAATGAGGCAGCTTCACCAATAAATGGCAAGAAAGAGGCGAGGAAAACTGACTCTTTGTGTTTTTGCTCTTGCAGGACAACGCCCCTGCCCACACATCACAAGTTGCCATGACTGTTGCGACTGAATGTGGATTTGAAATCCTTCCTCATCTCCCATATTCTCCTGATATGGCTACTTCTGACTTCTATCTGTTCCCAAAACTGAAATCCCATTATGGTGGTACACAGTATGGAAGCAATGAAGGCGTCATAGAGGCAGTAAATGAGTGCTTGGGGGACCAGGAAAAGGCCTTCTATTTTGAAGGGATAAGAAAGCTTGGACAGAGATGGCCTAAGTGCATTG
Source organism: Loripinus fragilis (assembly GCA_964019695.1). Taxonomy (NCBI): domain Eukaryota; kingdom Metazoa; phylum Mollusca; class Bivalvia; order Lucinida; family Lucinidae; genus Loripinus; species Loripinus fragilis. The sequence continues at coordinate 99,401,351 of OZ026520.1, forward strand.
TCTTGAAGGGAGATTATATTGAAAAGTAATGGTCAAACTTTTTTTCCCTGGTAGCCCAAAGTACATGGGACCAAGAACTTTTTGATCATCTCTCGTATGGCCCCTGTTTATTTTTTTTAATGGATACTCCCTTATTGACAAGCATATGGATTTGGCCACAATCTTAAAAAGCACAGTTTCTAGTTTGATTCATATTTGAGTATTTTACAATTTTTATCATATCAAGCTATGGAAACAGTGCTCATTAAAACCAGAGAATCAATGGAGGTTAACCTTCATTGATTCTCTTGTTTTAATGTGCACAGTTTCCAAAGCTTGCATATTGCCTCTTTTTCAGACCAAAGAAATATTGAGTAAACATCTAATGTTGTATTTGCGGAAGGATTCCAAAGTGAAAGCCAATAATGTTGCCAAAGAATATGTTAATTGTCAGGTAGGTACTATTAACCCTTTCAATAGCAATGGAATTTTCCATGAAATTTGATAGTTATGCCAGGATGGTCCATTGTATTTATTGAGGGTTAACATGTACAGGCTATAATTTAAAAAACATTATTGTATTTCATTCTCTGATGATTGATTTTGTCTTAGCAAACAGTGCAGACCCTGATAAAATAATGCCTTACGCTTTTTATAACAGGATATGAATTTCCTTGTTAAAACTTAGGTTTTTGCTAGTTAAAAATAAGTGTTAATATTGTGTGTACTGTTTTTATGCAAACATTTTATAATAAAAATATAAATACTTTTATGCTTATTTTCTGCAATGGATTATGATATTTCTCTCAGTTTGTAGTACGGCACTTGTCTTTTTGACCACAGTGGAGACAAAATCCATATAAATATTTTGACGTTTGTGAGGGTTGAACCCATGAATTCTGCGTGCAGGCCTAGCACTGCAGTGCTAGGTGCACATGCCACATTTGTGTGTTCAACCCTCACAGACGTAAATACTTTTATAATGTGCATTATACAGAGCCAGCAGAGTCGTCAGTTATGCCACCTGCTGTGGAGTTTGAGAGGAAATGACATCATTAGAACTACTACTGACAGTCTTGGGGCAGACACGGTCTTTGTCAGCTCAACAGCATATGATGTTGAAACTCTACCGTGTCTGTGAGTACATAGCAGACATGTCAGTTTAATTTACAGTAAAACCTGTCTTTAGAGGCCACTCAAAAGGAAGACCAAAAATTAATAAAATTATTGCCTATACAATGTGTTAGTACATAAAAATACCCAGTATGATAAGAGTTATGTTTCCAGGAAAATAAAGTTGAGTATGTCATGTTTTATTGGGCCGATTATAGCTTAATACAGGTCAAAAGTATTGCAGAATGCTCCAATGGGAGCATTCTGCAATACTTTTGACCTTAATTAAGCTACCATTCGTCATTAAGATCTTTGTTTTATCAATTTTTGAGTGGCAGCTTAAGACAGGTTTTACTGTACTTGATACAGTGCAGTTTCATTATAATGGTATGTTTTTGGTCCATAGATATAGACCACCTTATATGTGAATCATATGGGCCTCTATGCAAGAAAAATAGTGATAGTCCGGTAGAAAACAAGAATGACCCGGAACTTGATTTTAAAGTTTTTTTCTTCATGGATTCTTGTTGTTCAGACATTGTACATGATAAATCCAACTGATGCCACTCTGGCATCATTGAGCGTTTTGAAAAATTAAAGATGGCGTCCAAAATGGCCGTCAGTTATGCTCCTAACACATATCTGACCACCACGTTCGATAAAAGCGCTTTATTTTGACTTTTTATGGAAGTTTAGAGACTAAATGATACTGACAATTAAAATTGAGCATTGTTTCGATTCAGAAGGTTGAAACATTAAAGATGTCGCCCAAGATGGCCGTCATTTAGTCTCCAAAGACCTATCTAATCAAAAAACGCAATGAAAGCATTTTAATGTTGACCTTTTATGGCCTTTTAGAATATGTTGATACAAAGTATTGAAATAGAACATTAGTTTTATGCAGAAGGTTGATATATTTACAACGTTGTTCAAGATGGCCGCCGTTTTTAAGCTAAATTCAACTTGAAATCAGAATCACAGTTAATAACCTTTTTCTGATAGTTTTCAACAGCAGTTGCATTCGGAGAATTTGACTGATATGTTGTTGTTGTTGTTGTTGTTGTTGTTGTTGTTGTTGTGTTTCAGCGTTGTAAAATATTCAAGATGGCGTCCAAGATGGCAGAAAAAGCAGGATGTGGAATCACATGGGTTTTGTTCTGATATACTGCACTAAAAAATAACACTTATTTTTATGTAATGCTAATGTTTTGTGTGTCTTTGTTCTGGTCATCATACCCATTAATCAATGCACCACTTCCAAGGCCACTTTTGGCTGGATCTGATAATATGAACCTTAATATCATATTATTCTTATAAAAGATCCTACATATACTTTTGGCAAACAGTAAGTCAAAAATAATGAAGTGATAAATGCCAGTGTATGCTGACCGATCGATATCATCAAAAACTCTATGACAGAGTGATTGCTCAAAGTACACACCTTTTTTTGAACTAATATGCGGGAAAATATGCTTGAAAGTGGTTTATGGGTGGATTGCTAAAATTAAAACTACCAAAAACGGAGGGAAAATACTTTTTACATAAGATGTGCTGTGTATCAGTAAAATGAGTAAGAGATATATCTGCATGCTTCAGATATCCATTACCATCATGCCTGCCATTAAAGACATTGCTGCTGCTTGGGAGAAACAATATAATACAGTCCAGTTGGTCGGGTGCAGTTGTAACAACCAGTTCTACTTTACTGGTCTGGTGCAAGTGCAACAGACAGCGCAGATGGCTGGATATTGCTAAAACAAATATGAATACTAGTGCTGGTCTGGTACAAGTATATCAGACATGCATGCTTGTAGGTGCAAGTTTAACAGACATGGCTGCTGGTTAGGTGCAACTGTTAAACACATGACAAATGGTTGGATGCAATTGTTACAGACATGGCTGATGGCTGGGTGTAAATGTAGCATTCATGGATGCTGATAAGATGAAACTGTAAGAGACACGCATGTTGATAGTATACAACATATAAAGACATGACTGCTGGTCAGATGCTACTGTAAGATACATGTTTGATGGTCTGGTGCAAGTGTGCTTACCAGCCCATTGGTCAGGTACAATCATAGGAGACATGACTGCGGATCTGATGCAAGTGTTACAGATATACTTGCTGGCTCAGCTCCACAACTACAAATGCGCTTGCAACTCTTACAGAAATGTATGCAACAAACATGCCTGCTGTTTCAGAGCAAAGTTTTTTTTTTTAAAAAAATGGGTACTGCAACAGGCCTGATAGTCTCGTAAAGCTGTTATAGACATAACTGCTGGCCTGGAGTCTTGGTGTTTGGCATGTATGCTGGTTCTATTCAACATAATCAAACATGCGTAATGGTAAATATGTCTACTGACCCTGTGACAATAATGGCTAGGCCTCGGGCTGAGCTGTTAGTCTGGTACAAGAATAACCGTTGTGCGACAACTCTGCGACAGACAACTGACCGAAAGTCAACTCGCAGACAAAAACTGACAGACAAAAAAATATTCACCGACACGACAACTGAACGACAAAGGCAAGTCGCCGACACGACAACTCACAGACAAAAGCCTATAATATGTTTTTTTACATCTCAACTTCGACTTCACTAATCTCTAAAGCTCATGTACAACGGATTTTTTTGTACATTTTGTCGGGACATTTTGGCTTTCGATTTATAAGAATGGCGACTGGTTTTTGATTCATCCGATCCAAGAGGGGCACAAACATATTAGTTTCTGAAGGCTACATATACAAAGTGGACCGTGTACGCGATTAGAAGTCGTACTGGGTGTGTCACCTACCTGACTGTAAATGCAGATGCATTCAAACTGCAGACGAATTAAGTTATACCCATAAGTTAAGTAACCATAGAGACTAAAATACGCCATGACACATGTACATGTATTTGTGTTTACTGAAAGCAAAGTGGTGATGTGTTCGTTCCGAAAATAAAGCAATATTGACATTGAAAAAATATTTCCTTTCATCCTTTTCTAGGAAAGTCTCTGTCGGCGAGTGTCGGCGAGTGTCGGTGAGTTTTTGAAAAAATTGTCTGTGACTTGTCGTGTCGGTCAGTGGTCGTGTCGGCGAGTTGGTTGTCGGTGAAAAAGTGCCGTCGCTGAGTTGTCGTGTCGGCCAGTTGTCTGTCGGTGAGTTGTCTTAGATTCAGAATAACATACATGCACACTGATCCAACGCTTGAGTACCAAGCATTACTGTTGGTCGGGTGCTGGTGCGATCTAACAAACACTCATGCCTGCATGCTCTGCGTCTTGGCAATAGGCATGCATGTGTGCTGATTCCTTACCACATAATTAGCATATGTGATGGCAAGGATGTCTGTTGTGATACCACTCAATCCTGCATGCTTGCTGGTGTTGTGCTTCTCTATCTGTCATACCTGCTTGTACTGTGTCTCACTATCGGCGGTGCCTGCTGGTGAGGTGCCTCACTATAGGCCATGTCTTCTGGTGTGATGCCTTCATTATCAGCCATGCCTTTTGGTGTGTTGCCTCACCTTAGGCCATGCCCTTCGGAGTGGTGCCTCACTATAGGTCATGTCTGCTGGTCCGTTGCAACTGCAACCAACATTTTTACTAGTTGGGTGTAGATAGAAGGATGGATACATATCTGGTGCTACTTGTACCGAGGTGTCATCACATCAGACACGTTTGCTGATCTGGGACCACAGTAACATTGCTTCCTTAAAGTTAAGGACGACTGAAGTAAATTATTGATATTTCAGCATGTTACATTAAATGTTTAATAAATTACCAGGATCGATGCAGTACGTATGATCAAAGATGCTATTGTAATCTACAGACAAATACGAAACCATTTAGTTTTAATAAGTTCGAAACGTTATTTTAATCAATACTTTACTTAGGCCTTCCTTAACTTTAAGGAAGCATTATAATTTTGGGCCCTGGTGCCAGTCTCAGATATGCCTGCATGTACAGTGCAACTCTATTTTACATGTTTGCCGGGTTTGTGTTTTTATATATGTATGTTTGTAAAAACAGTGCACTGTTACAAACCCATTATAAAAATATAATGTCTACAGGTAAGATGCCGCTCCCACAGTTTTCAAAATTTGTTGGCTACGATCTTGGACGCCATCTTGAATATATCAAATGCTGAGTGATGCAGTTGGATTACAAGGATGATGTCTGTAATTCAAGAATCAATTAAATAAGGATTTTGCATGCAAATCCCTGGAATTTGTCTGTATCAGGGAAGATTTTCTATATTATTTGTGATAAACTGCCATCTTGGCGGCCATCTTGGCAGCATTCTTATTTTATTTGATGAGAAGCTAAGTGTGTTTAGTTAGATTCCAACTTCATAGCAACAATTTAAGAAAGAACATGGGTTTGAGACATTTTTTTCTGTATCTTATACTTTTCACTTATAATTGGCCTCCATTTTGGACGCCATCTTGGATATATGGAAATGCTCAATGATGCCAGAGTGGCATCACTCGGAAATTTCAAGGACAATGTATGCACTACCAGAATCAACAAAGAAAAAAAGTTTAAAATCAAGTTCCAGGTCCTCTTAAAATTCGCCTGAATACTGCCGGACTATGAGTATGATCAGGAAATACCACAATCACAAACTGCAGACAAACCCATGGCGCCCCGAGGAAGAGCCACACAACAATCACGAGACAACAGGAAGACAAATTAAGCAAAGCAACCAACTCTCTCTTCCCCATCAAGATGATTGCAAAACTAGAATGGACATAAAGTAACACACAACAAAACATAGAATAATTACAGAATCCCGCAATGAGAGTAACAATCAACAATAAATCAACAACAACAGAACCACCACCTTAGAACAGACAGCAGACTAAGCCACTGGGGGGCTTAAATGCAATTTACTGGTACCAAATCTTAGCCCTAGATTCTGCTGTTGTTGAGGCACAAAAAATGTTAAGCTCGCATGGAGGCTTCCTAACTATTGCAATGTATCATCATGGAGAAACAATCTAATCAAATTAACACACTATGATGAAACAAAGAAAAGGGCCCACGACTCACAGATAGTCAGAGCTAAAGAAAACCTCAAGTTGAGCCACGGTGGGCCCAGCTACAGATAAGCATCAGGCACCAACCAACCGATTAAAGCTTTACGTCAGAGCCGTCATAGAGTCTGAGGCCTGACCCACCTTCATGCAATTAAAGAGGAAACCATAGCTATAAACAGTGAGTGGGTTTAAAACTAGGCATGCAGAGTGTGGTATGATATCCAAGTTATATCCAACCTTTTTATAACGCTTGAAAATCTTTTTGAATTGATCACTAAAATTAGGTTTTCCAACAATTCCTTTGAATTTATAGACTAAATCACCATAAAATATAGGTTATGATATGCCCTGTTGCTCTGTCTCGGGTGTTTGCAAACAAAAAAGGCGAAGACTGGTCTGTGCAGTCTGATCAGTGCCTTTGTTGTTTGCTTATTGGAAAGTATCATATCTAGACTTGCCACAAGTGAAATTTCAATTTTTTAGCAAAATGACTATTTTATGGTCATTTTCCTATAATTACTTTGTACAATTCCATGGTAAAAGAAATGGATGTTGCGTTATAATGGGTAGTGTTATAAAGGAACTGCACTGTCACTACCAAAAACTTGCATTATTCTCAATTTTCTCAAATTACGTTGCTCCTTTTATAAGCCCAATAAAACATGACATGCTCAACTTTATTTTCCTGGAATTATAGCTCATATCATGCTGGATATTTTTATGTACTACCACATTGTATAGGCAATAATTGTGAACACAGATTTTTTATGAAAAAAAAGTGTTTAAATATCAAAGGGCAACCTAGACTGTGACCACAGTAATTACATTTCAGCAGTCCCATTTAAGCTCTAATTCTTGTTAATTAATTTCTTATTTAGGAAGTTTGTGTCATATTTACACATAGGCCTGATCAAACAGCGTAAACCCATGTAGATTGAAGACGTGGCTGAGTTGCATAAGGCGGGCACTTTTATTTGGTGCTTTGTAGCACTTTCTATAACATCGTGCAATGACAAGCCTTAGAATTTTTTTTTGCCATACAGGCCATTGCAGAGCAATAACAGTTTCATTTTATTATATACATAAACATAGAAGCCAGATTGGGCTTTGCCTATGCAATGGTATGCTTCACAATACTCTTTCTAAGAGTCTGCTCAATAATCTTTATGTAGTACTACGTAGTGTTTTATTGTAACATAGCATTGCACAGCCCTTTGCTATAAAACTCTCTGTTGCCGCTTGCCTGATGCAATGCATCTCGGTATTGTTTTCTATTTTTTCAGACTGGGAGATAGCGGACTGGTTGAGTATGAATTATTCCAACTATTGGAGAGATACAGTCTGACCCTGACAGAGTTAGCTTTTCCTGTTCCCCAGGGTAGGAATATTATTGTGTTATTTTTCTTCTTAATATCTCTATAGTAAAACCTGTGTAAAATGGCCACTCAAAAATAGACAAAACAAACATCTTAATGACAAATGGTAGCTGAATGAAGGTCCAAAGTATTGAAAAATGCTCCCCCTCGAGCATTCTGCAATACTTTTGACCTGCATTAAGGGATAATTGGTATTGAAAACCAATTTTCTGTCTTTTTGAGAGTGGCCATTTTACACCGGTTTTACTGTATGTTAATGCAAGGGAAATATCTTCAGTCAGTTGCAATAATTGCCACCCATATCAATAGATCCCTTTAACCCTAAATATTTAGGCGGATATACATTGTGAGCATTTCATATGGGTTTTCAGTAGTTGCCAAAGTACCAGTGTAGGGCTATCCAGATTTCAAAGGGTTAATTATTGTTGAATAATTGATCTAGCATACATTGAAAACTATTCGGTACATTAATCTATAAAGACAAAAAAATGCTGGTAAAATTGTGAATATTTTCTTATCTATAAGGTTATAAACTTATGTTAAACTTGTCCTTGCTTTTATCCATATATGATCTCTTGACAATAACTCACTAACTGAAGAAAGACATCAAGGCTGCATCAAGTTTGTGGGTGACCATACATTATATAATAGCCACAAAATAAAATTGATTCAATAGTTGTAACAATGATGTTACGCTGTCTATTGAAAATGTTACAATGTCGTATGTGATAGATGACGTCATAAAAATCAAACTGGCGACGGAATGACATCACGGCGATCTGTGCCCAGTCCGTGAAGTGATTTATCAACCAATAAATCACTGAGTTTAACCATTGGCTATATAGGCGAGGTGTGTAAGAATATTGATTTAAATGCTTTGATCTGAAGATCAGATAACTAACATGCATGGGTGAAAATTTTCAGGATTAATCCTGAATTCAGGATTTTGAGGCTGACTTTCCATAGAAAGTCAGCCTCAAAATGCTGAATTAGGGAGGTGATAATAGCTTCTCTGATAAATTTTTAGATTCTATAAACTCAATTCATCATTTAATCTTGAAGTGAAGTGATTGTGTAGGCATCCTGCAAGTTTTAAACTTTGAATTTCTTAAGTTCAGGATTTGGGAAATTTTGAACTTTCACCCATGAACATGTTGTGTCTCTAATTTCAGGGTTTCCCTCCTACTTTACAGCAATAGCATTCCGGTGTCTAGATATCAGGTAAGAATGAAAATGTTCCTCACAGTTCAGTTGTCACATTAAATGTTCCTCACAGTTCAGTTGTCACATTAAATGTTCCTCACAGTTCAGTTGTCACATTAAATGTTCCTTACTGTTCAGTTGTCACATTAAATGTTCCTCACAGTTCAGTTGTCACATTAAATGTTCCTCACTGTTCAGTTGTCACATTAAATGTTCCTCACAGTTCAGTTGTCACATTAAATGTTCCTCACAGTTCAGTTGTCACATTAAATGTTCCTCACAGTTCAGTTGTCACATTAAATGTTCCTCACAGTTCAGTTGTCACATTAAATGTTCCTCACAGTTCAGTTGTCACATTAAATGTTCCTCACAGTTCAGTTGTCACATTAAATGTTCCTCACTGTTCAGTTGTCACATTAAATGTTCCTCACAGTTCAGTTGTCACATTAAATGTTCCTCACTGTTCAGTTGTCACATTAAATGTTCCTCACAGTTCAGTTGTCACATTAAATGTTCCTCACTGTTCAGTTGTCACATTAAATGTTCCTCACTGTTCATTTGTCACATATGGCAATACTATGCTTTGTTTAAATGCAAACTCTTGCGAATCCTTAGGACAGAAAGAGAGTTTTTAAAGTCAGTAGGATAACCTATGGGCAAGCCAAAGAGAAACTGGTATTTTGGCCTCAAAGGGAGTAAACCTGTTATCCGTGGTTTGCAAACAACAAAGGTGCAGACCAGCCTGCATAGTCTGATTAGTGCCTTTATTATTCTTTTATTGGAAAGTTTCATATCATGTTTTCATATCGTGTTTTGCATATATGCATAGATGACCACATCCATTCAATTTGAATGGGTGTGGTCATCTATGCATATATGCAAAACACTACATTTTAAAGCAATGATGTTATCAATATCTTCAGGTTATTTATGCAGTATGTTAATAGTGGTGTTCTACAACTGACTGGAGACTTCATGGCACAGGTACTCAAAGGTAAGTCTCATTTATAACCCTTGTCATGCTAAAAAAATTTATGTACTACACTCCCCCCTAATTTTTGTCCTGTTGACCTGCAGCATTCCAGTTACATGTATCATAAGCATGTTTTTACAGGCAGAGTAGGTAATAGAATGTTCCCATCAATTTGAACAATCAAATGCTAAATTAAATGTGCATTTTTATGCAGTTATTTCATGCCTTTTTGTAGTATAGTCAAAACTATTACCCTGAGGTGCCGTGGATCACCTGATGCACTATTGCATGCGGCCTTTGACCTCGTGCAATAGTGCATCAGGTCATCCTCAGTACTGAGGGGTAATAGTTTGACTATACTACAAACAGGCATGAAATAACTGTTTTATTACTCAACCCATTTGATGAAATACTTAGCAGCATTCCTTGAATGGAGTTGCTGTTGACAATGCTGTTTTGTTGCAAAACAGAAAAATTCACCAAATCTGCTCAATTTTGGTCTCAAAATGTTCCGCTAGTTCTAACTAAGAAAGCGAGTACCAACACTTTATGTTTCTTACCATAAACAACAGAGTTATTGGAGTTTAAAGTTGCCAAGCCATGCCTTATTTTCACCATTGTTGCAAAATGTCTCCTTTCATAAACGAACAGCACAGGCATCCTTGTCACGCATGTTGATAAGCGCCTGTGTGTTTTTAACAGGGAAGCGGGAAACCAGGCCATGATATAGTGCTAGTCAATAGTCAAATTTATTGACTAGTCAAAAGTTAAGTGACTCATGACATAGCAAAAAATAGACAATTACTCCGTATATAGATGGTTGGGTAATAAAGTTATAAGATAATAACACAACAAAGATGGCAGCATATCCAGCAACTGCATAAATTGTAATTTCATTAAAAACGGATACAACTATGAAACCGTGAATGTTGCACAATTCTGATGTGAGGTCGAAGATAGTTATTAAAATTGTTTATTGAGAGGATATGTACATGAGTTTGTAAGCTGAATGATAATGGTGAAATATACCCCAAAACCATCTAAGCACTGGAAAAGTGACTATCCTTTGCTTTTGTAAACAAAAATGTATAAACAAAAGCATATGGACCAATAGAATAAGAAAAAGAATGCCAAGCTTCTTTGGCTCCTAATACCTGCAGTCTGATCTGGGACTATTTTGTCCGCAGATACATTTCCTGTCTGAGTAATTTGGCTCTGGTAAATCTTTGCCTGCTAGTGTTGCCTGCTGATAACCTTTGCAAACAATTTGGATCAAGATCAAGACCGACAAAATGTCGGTCCTGATCTGGATCCAAACTGTTTGACACTCTTATGGTATTCCTGAAAGAATTTTTCGAAAAAGTTGATTTAGAAAAAGATCAGCAGACAACAAAAAAGCATGAAAAATTACCCAGTGGACATAGGCCCACTGGGACAAAAGCCCACTGGACATAATCCCACTGGACAAATGCCCACTGCTAAATTTGGCAGGGTAGACAAAAGCCCACATCTTTAAAAAAAGAAAAAAAAGGTTAAAGTCTATTATAAAACTATTAACCCTGATCAGAATGCTCCTTCAGGGTAAGTCATGCATGAAGTGTGTTTTCACTGACATTATTATTTCTCGCGTATGTTTTAACTTAATTTAACAACTTAATTTGTGTGTTAAAAGCCATTTATATTTGAAGAAAATCATTTTGCAGTTTGTGTCAAACAATCTATTATAATTGGGAAACATTGTCTAATTAACCCAACTGAGAATGGATCGGGTAATAACAATTAGCATGCACATTTATAAGAGGTGCCAAACAAAAAGAGATGTTTGAAATTTCAGATTTGAGAAGAAGAGAGATTCTTCATCTGTCCGTTCGTCCATCAGTTCAACCCTATCTCTGTTAAATGCATAAAAGTGGGCTTTTGTCCTAGTGGGCTTTTGTCCAGTGGGATTTTGTCCTAGTGGGCTTATGTCCAGTGGGATTTTGTCCTAGTGGGCTTATGTGCTAGTGGGCTTTTGTCCTACACTCAGAGTTATTGGTGTATTACAGATTTACCAGACACAGAAGAGTATTGTAGAGTGAAACATTTTATTATTTCTAAACTACCACAGGTAAGTGAATTCTTCTTATTGTGTTCATTACATAACTTGATGTAGCATTCAGTAGTCAGTTACCCTTTATATGTGCATTTACCTTCAGCCATGGGTCTAGATAAGGATAGCTTGTGCACCTAAAATTGCATTTATTTTCTTACCTATCATTTTAACCATGTGTTTTGGGTGCTCAAAAGAACCGTCTCATTGAGACTGTTCTTTTGAGTACCCACAACATATGTTTTGGTTGAGGAATAAGAAAATAATTTTCCAGTACACACTCTTATCTGGAGGCCTGCTTCAGCTGATGTGATCTGGTCCCGAGGTTAATTTTTTTTTCATGCTCAACTCAACTGGGTATGAACTGCTCATAAAAGGCTAAAATGCATAGAATAAATATTTTTCTTGCTTTAAAACTCTCATATATGCTGTATTTATCATGCTTATAAATGGTAAAACGCCAAAAATAGTTGGCATTTTTACATTAATAAGCAGAATAAATTTAATGCTCAGTTGAGTTGAGCATGAAAAGTGTTTATAATCTCGAGACCAGGACAGTCACATGAGGTCTTCTGAAAGAAAATGGAGGAGCATTTGCTGCCTTGTACAGTACAGTCCCTTTATAACACTATGTTTGGGATCCATAAGAAAGGACCACATTATAAGTGAATTGTGTTATAAAGGGGTAATTTTACAAAGAAATTATAGAAATATTATTAATTTGTAAAACATTTGGATGCCACACCATGACCATGTTATATCCAGATCCATGTTGTAATGAGGTGTGTTAAAAAGTGACTGCACTGTACTGTTTTGTTATTCCTTCTTGTATGTCATTATAACACAACCATCACAAGTAATAATTGCCAACATCGCTAAGGCTGATCAGTTTCAACACATAGTAATTGTTATATTTCCATACCGCTTTTACCCACCAATCAACTTCACAAACAAAATTGAATGTACAATATAACTTCAATGGCTCGAACTCTGATGGCTCATTCACTTGGGCTGGCTAGAAATATCATCATGGTCCCAAGCCTGTTCGAGCAATTGAAGTTCTACTGTAAAAAGTGGCATGTATGCCCATTGATAATATTCAGATCATGACTATTCACATAGTCTTCAGGCACACAGAATAGACTCAGATCAGCCGTGGCATCTGTCTTTGCTGGATGCAAATGCTATTTTGTTACCTGGGTGGCATTAGCGAAAGTGGGTCTAGTAGTGGATCCACTCTGTCCGTCCATCCGCCCCCAACACTTTAGGGGTGCCTAGCTTGTGTAATGTGTAACGCAAACAGTTTCCGTTACTTTATATTCAAACTTGGCATAATTGATAAATATTTTCTCATTTTTTACGGGTGTTGAACTTAGACATTTTTTCCATCCGAAGTGCGTAGGGGTGTCTGGCTTGTGTAATCTGTAACTCAAACAGTTTTCATTGCTTTATATTTAAACTTTGCATAATGATTGTTCATACATTGAAGATGTACACCTTCTATTTTGTGCACATTCGATAAATATTTTTTTTATTTTTAGGTCTGTTGGACTTAGAAATTCTATCCATCTGAATGCTTAATGGGTGTCTGGTTTGTGTAATCTGGGACTCCAGCAGTTTTCATTCCTTAATTTTCAAACTTCATATGTTATGATTGCTCACACATTGAACATATGCACCCTATATTTTGTGCACATTTGATAATATTATTGGGGTTCTTAGACATTATTACCTCTACACCACCTTTGCGTGTAATTTGTAATTCAAACAGATTTTCATTCCTTTATATTCAAACTTTGCATAATGATTGTTCACACATTGAAGATGTGCACCAGCGATGTAGGTCAGGGCAGAGTTTTGTCTTGTTGGCTCTGCTATGAGGTGGCTCATTATTGATAATGGTAAATGTTCTAAAATATCCAACAGTAGCTGCCTGCCACAAAAGACTAGACAAACATGGCAGACTCAGAGCAGTCTGATCAGGGTCTTCCCCGTTTGCTTTTCTGACAAGCATTTTGTTAGTTCCAGCTCTGAAAAACAACATTTTTTGACAACTGATATAGATAAGTGTTAATATTTTAGAACATTTACCATAACTATAGTTTCATGTGTTGTAGAATTCAGCTGAGGAGTGCTACAGGCAGTGGGGGCATTCATCTTGTATGGCGTATTTCGCCCAGCAACAGGTGGATGACAAACTAAGTGGTAGGTACTTTAAACACTTTACCTCAAAGAGACGCATTTTAACACTTTTGAAAACAAGCAGACCCAGATCAGGCAGCTCTCAGGGTCTGCTCCGTTTGCTTATGGAAACATGATTAGATATGATTGTACGCTAGTGGACCTGATGCGTTATTTCTTTGTTCTATGTACAAAAGTGAAAGTTTATTCATATAATTATTCATAACGGGTGGAGCTTAGCATGAATATTCATGAAGGAAAGGGTTAAAAGAATGAAGTTCTTAAGAAGTATTGTGATTATTGTATTTTGCTGTTACACTGACGGGTAATGTATAGAGTGCACATGTTTGATATTTTGTGCATGTCACATGTTTGTATCCCTATACTGATGTTTCAAAGATAGATGAGAATCGTTGTAAACAAACACTGGTGAGTTAAACTGGTTTTTGGGCGTACAGGTAGTCTCAGTTTACAGTTATAATGAACCTACCACAAAATACTGCATATGCATGTGGTAGTGAATACGTCATCTTTACCTGTTTATAAGAAATATAGAACCACCTCATTACTATGCATCAATGAACATCAATAAATATGTGTTTTTACAGGTAATATTAGAAAACTGACAGAAACCACGTCATCTGACAGCAGAAAATGTGAGTTTTGAGTCATGATAGAGCTAACCCTGAAAGGGGTACTCACAGCAGCAACAGTTGTCAAAGAGCTCTGTGAAATAAGGAGCTATTTTGCACCCCCACCCCCATGAGACAAGAAAATAAAAGTTGCTTTTCACCATTTTTTTCTTGTTTCTTCTTATTGGGTTATTAGACCAATAGTATAGATGTAAAAGTCTGGAATTTAATTGATTTATTTGGCTGCTGTGGTAATGTAACAATGACTGCCAAAATGGGCTGAAAATAGGACAATGAACATTTTAGAACAAAAATATGCAGCCCTTCCTAGAGTTAAAGATTGTTTTGGAGAAAAAAATAGCCAAATATTGACTTGACTTGATCCTGAGTATATTTTTCTACTGCTGCGGGTGTCCCAGGTACTGCATGAAGAGGAGCGTGCAACATGTCCATACCATCTCAAACGCCTAGTGCGAAGAGCTGCTGTCACCTCCTGCACTCCTAACATTGCACAGAGTGTGTCCGGGGACACTTCGTCATCATCTCTGACACCGCATATCCAGCGGACCATTGATCTGTCGTTCCCGCAAAGCCGCTGCAAGTCTGGGGCAGAAGGTGCCCAGGTTTCAAATATACAAATATATATGCACAGTGCAAAAAGTACTTGAATTACAGTTCTAAACTTTCTTAAGTAAACATTATATTGACCTTGACCAGACAAAATCTGTCTTGGGTTTCCGATAAAGTAGGATTCAAACCAGCCTGCTCAGCTACAGAGAATATCTAGAAAATTGAAATTTCGCTTGCAGATAATCTAGATTATGATACTTTCCAATATGCAAATAGCAATGCCGCTTATCAGACTGCGCTGATGCGCAGGCTGATCTGGGCCATTGTTGTTTGCAAACCCCGAAGACAGATTTTCTTGGGTCAAGGCCAATATTTTGCCTGATTAAAACAACGGCAATGTAATGACACATTCATGGGTGGAAGTTTTCAGGATTGTTCCTGAATTCAGGATTTGGAGGCTGACTTTCCACAGAATTATTGAGATCATAATAGCTTCTCTGGATTATTTTCTGTCTGTCTAAGGGCAATTGACTGTTTAAACTTAAAATTGTAAATATTTAATGGGCATATTGCAAGTTTTAAGATTGGAGTGTCAAAAGCTCAGTATTTTGGAAATTTTGAACTTTCACCCATGTTATTTGTATACTTCCATCTTGTGGAAGTTGAGCTAGGAGTTCAGGGTTCGCAAAGGCTTGAAAAGTACTTGAAAATGAAGGGTCTTCTTGAAAAGTCCTTGAAAACGAAATATGCCTTGAAAAGTACTGGAGAATCACTGTAATGCCTTGAAAAGTACTTGAATCTCACTATTTTCTGTAAGACTTAATCCTGTTAGTGTAGACTAAAATTAGTATAGAATTGTTGTTCCTTTATTTGGTGCAGCATAATAAAGGGACAACAATTTTATGCTTATTTTATGATACTTATTTATCCCTTCAATCAGTCCAGCATTTGCAGAGTTAAATTTTAATGTCTAATTCAGTATGTTTCATAAACTTTTAGTCCTTAAAAACTGTAGTATAGGTTTTTAGAAGTCCTTGAAAAGTCCTTGAATTTTACATAGCCTTGCTGTATGTACCATGGAGTTGAGTTCTTTTGTGTACTGACTCTTATTGTTGTATTCAACAGCCTCGAAGCTTGTTCGAAGAAACAGTGAAATAGACAGTGTTACCTTCCAACCACTGGCTGCATTTCTGAGACATGTAGAACAATCAGGTAAAAACATGTATAGAGCATTAGACTGCATTAGCTAGTTTGAGATTCGCCAGAGTCAGTGTGTTGTGTCATTGAGCAAGACACTTTATCCGCTCTTAGAACTGGTTCAACCCAGGAAGCGAGAAGATTGTTCTGACATGACTGAAAAATTGTTGACAGGGATGTAAAGCATCAACAAAGCAAACAAAAGAACACACATAGCAGTCTACATACCATGGATGATCAAAAAGATCTTGGCAAAATATACATTACAGTCCCTTTATAGCTAATTTCATAGGCCTTCCGTACTTTTCCGGATTTCAATTCGGACTCAAGTCACATGTACTTATATCACATGACTACCTCAGCCAATAGAAATTACTTCAGTTACCACGAGACTGAGCAGTCTTGTGCTCGAAGTCAGTATTAAAACACCAAAAGAAATTCTGTTATGGAAGCAAAACGGCTTGTATATATTGCATACGAAGTGAGGATTAGTTGTAAGGGGCCACTTAGCGCCACCTTGTATCTTTATTGTTACCTCGAAAACCAATTTTATGTTTTTCAAACAGCAGCCAGTGGTTGTTTACATTCTGACGTCAGTATTGAGTACGTCACAGCACCAGTGTCACTGACTGATTCAGTATTTTTATGTAAACATTTTACTATTTGAAGAATGCCTCAAACTCTCGGCAAAATCATCATTATACCCCCCCGCAAACTTTGTTTGTAGGGGGTATACTGTTTTCACGTCCGTCCGTCCGTCCGTAACGTTTTGTTTCCTTAATATCTTGAATATTCATTGCTGGATTTTCATCAAACCTTACAAACATGTTCATATATGCAAGACAAATACTTTAGACAAAAATGTAAGGGCTAGGGGCCAATTCTATTAGAGTTATTTCCCTTTGTAGTTCTAAATGGCTTTTATATAGGGTTTTATGCTTATGCTATGCCATACACGGGCCGATCAACTCCTACCACAGCTTTTGATGGAACAATTTGATACTTTTCCTATACAATGTAGACATATTGAACATATGCATGAAGGTGTTTGGTTCAGAAAAAATAATTTTTGACAAAAAGACAGCAGTGAGAACTTAGACCTTTTTTTCCTAATAGGACTTTTGTATATGCATAGATGGTGCCTTCATGGGCTGATCAACTCCTACCACAGCTTTTGATGGAGCAATTTGATACTTTGTCTATACAATGTAGACACATTGAACATATGCATGAAGGAGTTTGGTTCAGAAATAATAATTTTTGACAAAATGACAGCAGTGAGAAGAACTTAGACAATTTTTCCCTAATAAGGCTTTTGTATATGCATAGATAGTGCCTTCATGGGCCGATCAACTCCTACTACAGCTTTTGATGGAACAATTTGATACTTTGCCTATACAATGTGGACACATTAAACATATGCATGAAGGAGTTTGGATCAGAAAAAATAATTTTTGACAAAATGACAGCTGTGAGAACTTAGACAATTTTTCCCTAATAAGGCTTTTGTTAATGCATAGATGGTGCCTTCATTGGGCGATAAAAACTCCTACCACAGCTTTTAATGGAGCAATTTGATACTTTTCCTATACAATATAGACACATTGAACATATGCATGAAGGAGTTTATAATTATAGTTTGCACAGATTCTTCTTAAATCTTCTTTTCAAAACTAAGGTCTGCTGGTTTGAACTATAACTTGCCAAGTTTTTTCAATGACTCTTACTGTGCGGGGGGTATCTAATAAGCATTGCTTATTGACTTTTTTCATTGTTAATGTTGCATCACACTATCAAGTCTATCTAGTAATAGAAATTCCTATTATAACGAAAACTACATAAATTCGCACATTTTCACTTTTAGACATTGGGTATCTGCAATGTTAATTAAAATATACAATGTACGTAACATTGTTGGGAAGTTTTCTGATTGGCCAGATAATTTTCTATTCGGGAGGGCTAAATGGAACGTGTCGGGAAAACTCGGTATGAAATTAGCTATAACACACTTCATTATAACACGGGTTGGGATATAAATGGTCATGTGGTGGCTCCTAATTTTGTTACCATGGAATTTTATAAAGGAATTACAGGAAAATGACCATGAATGACCTACAATTCCTTTGTAAATTTTCCCTTTATAGCACGATTTACTGACAACATGGTCCATTACTATGTACCTAAATACAGTGTTATAAAGGGACTGTATTGAACTTGGCCATTGCACCAGAGTTCGGTACTTATTACATACACAGAAACTTAAATTAAATCACCAATTGCATGGAAGAGCCATAAACTACAATGTTACCGAGGGCCTGTGTGCCCGGTATCATCACAAATAAAATAAATGCAAGCCTATAAGGAATTCATAAAGTCAACAGGTATAGATTTTGTTTGCCTTTTCCACCATTTTACGCCAACTCTAGTGCGGAACTTAGCCTGCACCAGTTTGTTGTAGTAACCTACGGTGCTTTTACATTTACTAGTATGACTTTGTGTATGCTAAAAGGGAAATAAAAATAGTTTTTTTTTAATTATACACACTTATCTATAGGCTTGACTATAGCTCCCTGACATTGTTTTTAATCTCTTATACAGGTATGAATATTGTTCTTTAGAGTACCCACAACATATGAGACGTGACACGTGATTTCCAACATTGTGACATTTTGACAAGTGTAGACTCAGACGAGCCTGTGCAGCCTCCTTTTAAGCTTAGAACCTCCAAATGATCTTCAGTCAGTAGCTTAACACTTAAATAATATTCACGCGACTAGCAAAGGTTCTGATCGGACTTCGCAGGCTGATCTTTGGCTTTGCTGGTCGCGCATACCACATTGTTAGAAATCCCATGTCACGGCTTAATTATTAGCTCACCTGAGCCGAAGGCTCGGAGGCGAGCTATTAGTACACCAGTGACTCTGTCGTCCGTCCGTCAACATTTTCAAACATCTTCTCCTCTGAAACCACTGGGCCAATTGAAATCAAATTTCAAATGGATACTCCTTAGGATGGGAGAACGAAAGTTTGTTCAAATGGTCCTGGTCACATGACCAAGATGGCCACCATGCCCATATATGGTAAAAACCATTTGAAAATCTTCCTCTCCAGAACCAGGAGGCCAATGACCTTGGGACTTGGTATGTAGCATTGGGGATGTTGGGCCTACCAAGTTTGTTCAAATGATGATCCTAGGTTGACCTTGGCCTACTTAACGTCAAGGTCAAATTTGCTTCCTAATGCATTTAAATTGGGAAATTTTTGAAAAATGTATTTTTTGAAAACTACTGAAGCCAATGTCATTATTCTCACTTGATATGTTTAATCTAATGTGACAATGGCTATAAATAAGTTCCAAAGGTCAAGGTTGACCTTTGACCTTTCAGTCAAGCCCCTCATATTGGAGTCCTATCAATATATTAAAACATAGTTTTCTCAGAAACCATTGAGCAAATTGAACTCAAATTTCATATGAAGACTCCTTACAATAAGTTAGCCAAGATTTATACAAATTGTTTTGGTCACTTGACCAAGATGGCAGACATGCCCATATGTGGTAAAAACCCTTTTAAAATCTTCTTCTCCAGAACCAGAAGGCTGATGACCTTGGTATGTAACATTTTGGATGTTGGGCCTACCAAGTTTGTTCAAATGATGATCCTAGGTTGACCTTGGCCTACTTAACATCAAGGTCAAATTTGCTTCTGATTGCAATTAAATGTGAAATTTTTGGAAAAGTTGATTTTTTTTAATACTGTTAAAGCCAAAGTCATTATTCTCACTTGATATGTTGAACCTAATGAGACAATGGCTATAAATAAGTGTAAGGTCAAGGACACCGCACTCATATATGTTAAAAATCCTTTAAATATCTTATTCTCTGGAACAAAAGGCCAATGGCCTTGGGACTTGGTATGTCGCATTGGGGATGTGGTCTGTACCAGGTTTGCACAAATGATGAATCCAGCTTGACCTACTTTATGGCAAGGCCAAATTTGATTCCTAATGCATTTATATTGGAATAATCTTGAAATGTTCATTTTTCTAAGACTGTTTAAGCCGAAATCATAATACTTTGAGAAATGTTTATTAATAACCTTATGAGACAATGGCTTTATATAAGTACCAAATGTCAAGCTGCCCTGTGACCTTTTATCCAATGCCACTCATTTGGACTGCCACATACCTATTTAAACATTGGTTTCTCAGATATCACTGGGCTGTTTGATGGAGTATTCATTAGATTGTTTTAAGTCACTTGACCAAAATCATGACCCCCATATATGGTAAAAAAAATATGTTTTATTATAAGCTGTAGTTGACCTTGACCTATTTTAACATAATTAAAGAGGTCAGGTGAGCGCCTCAGGACCTTCAGGTCCTCTAGTGTTTTGTTTGAGAAGTAAGAAAATTTGTTTCCATTTATGCACTTTTATACTGACTATAGCACCATGCCTTTGTTTTTGTAATCATTTACAGGTATGGATATTACCCTGCCAAGAAGATACAGCCCCCTGGATACTGCAGCCCTAGAGGAGGTGTCCCTACATCATACTAGGGCGGAGACTGATTATGATATGGGAACAGTGAACTTTTAATGACAATTCATACTGTGAGACCTGTGTTTAGCTGATACCTAACAGATGGACAGGAGGAATGCAGTGACTCAGTTGGTAGATAATTGGGATCATTTTCATTAACATTCATGTTCCAGAGCCAAGCCATATGGGCTTCCTCGCGATAAAACCTGTCTTCTGTGTTTCTGTCAAAGCTTCACTCAAACCATTCTCCTCAGCTTCAGAGAATAGCTAGAATATTGAAATTTCACTTGAAGCAAGTTTAGATATTATACTTTCAAGCAAATAACAAAGGCGCTGATAAGTCTGTGCGGATGCGCAGGCTGGTCTTCTCCTTTGTTGTTGGCCAACCCCCCCAAGACTGGTTTCGTTGCCACCAGGCCACTATAGAAGAGTGATAAACAGATCAGCCTTTGTAAAATGTAGTACTCTGGAACAAGTTATTTATGGTACCTTATCTGGTACCCAAATTTCGTGCAATAACAACACCCATGTAAATTGTCTTGTTAATACATTTTTTTGTTGGATGAAACTTGACTGTTAAAAGCATGTGTCAGGGATTTTATGCAATAATAATTTAATAATGTCAACTATGCTTGCTTCACTTAGGTTTTCAAGGAAATAGATTTTTCATGCTGGTTAAATTGAGTAATATAGTTAGTGGCATAGAATATAAGAATCCATCATGAGTGTGAGTATGGGATCATAGAAAAATCTGTCCTGAGGATGACTGATTGGCATCATGAGGCTTTCCCAGTAATGACAAACGGGGATCCAGAAGAACAGATCTATTCCACCTTCTTAGGATTACTGGATTCTTTTTCTTGCTCACCATTTAATACTGCATTTTCAAATTAAAAAATAGGTTTCCAGAAGTTCCTGAATACGCTGAGATATGACATGACATGATTATGTCACTTAACATAAAATGATTATGTCACTTAACCTTACAACAACTTTGCTTGTTTTCCAATGTGCGGCTGCTCGACAGCGAGCACAGTGGTAGAGTGCTTGGCTCAAGACCGAGGGGCCGCGGGTTCATGCGTCACTGTTTTGTGTCCTTGAGCAAGACACATTTATCCTTGCTTAGTACTGGGAAGATCTGTCTCAACATAACTGAAAAATTGTTGACTGGGATGTAAAGAATCAAATCACGCAAAACGGCTGCGCAATTTTTATCTTTCCCATGGGTTGGCACAGGGTATCATGAGATAGAATTATCTCATATGGGTAAAATCAGTGGAAACCCCGATCTGATGTGAAAGAAAATTGTTTTTCTGGTAACAACTAACATGGGTGTATATGTCTGCTTGTTTTGTTTGTTTGATTTGATTCTTTACGTCCCATCAACAATCTTTCAGTTGAACAGGGACGGGTTGAACCAGTACTAAGCTAGGACAAATGTGTCTTGCTCAAGGACCACAGGCTCAAACCCGCAGCCTCCTGGTCTCGAGTCAAGCACTCTACCACAGAGCCAATGCGCTCCCCAATGTCTGCTTGTTGATAGGTTGGATGTCAGGGTTAAATCAAAATTGTTTTACTAATCGTGAACTCTCCATTATTTACAGTTTGCCACAAATAGAGGACCTTACACGAGAGCTCCTGTATTAGTTAATTTACTAAACAAGTTGAAAAAAGATAAAATGTACATTTCATTTCTTTTTGCTACAAGTTTGATAAATTCAATAATACAGAAGCATGGACATTAGATTCTATCTATCATATATGACAACATATAAAATTACTTTGTAATTGCATTTTTGTTGTGAAAACATGAAGGTTTTGGTCTATATGTCAACATGGGAGAAAGTTCAAAATTTCCAAAAATCCTGATTTTTAGAAAATCAGAATTCAAAACTTGCTGTATGCCTCCAAAATATGAAATTCCAAGGTTAATGGTCAAATACTTCCAAGTTTAATGGTCAAATACCTTTAGATAACTGAAACTAAATCAGAAAAGCTATTATTACCTGCAGAATTCAGCATTTTGAGGCTGACTTTTTGTTTGAAAGTCAGCCTCAAAATCCTGAATTCAGGAATAGTCCTGAAAACTGTCACCCATGCATAATGTGAGCAACATCGTTGTAGATATCATTACAAACGTTACTATGTTAACCACTAGTGGTTTATCAATTTTAATGCATGATGTTATATCACTCCCAGTCCCGATGCAATGAAATAAATGCAGTTATTCTGTATTCAACATTAAAACACACACTGTTGTTCACTCTCTATAAACTTTTGATTTCTTGTGCAATATCATTATTTATATGTTATCTTCGTGTGGATGAAAAACAGTGTGGATCCTGATCAGCTGGCTTCATCAATGTTTTCAAAAGAGGGCATAGAATTTTAGAAAGGGTATGTACCACAGTGCCTTTACTAGGGGCCAGTCCAGCTTAATAATATGCCATCTCAGATAATATACTGAAATAGACTAAAAACTTATTACTTGGTGGCATTCTGTAAACTAGAGTATGTACACAGTGCCCTTACTAGGTTGTATGCAGTATGTTAAAGTTGGTTTCATAGTCTTTTTCAGCATATAGCCAAGAGCTATGAGGCTTTAAGCCCTCCAGTAAAATATTTTCACTGACCGTTCCAAGGCAGTGCTTCTTTTGTGGATCATATATATTATTTCTGTCTTGTTTTTTGTTATGCTTTCATGCGTGTTTCTTTTATTTATGCCTTGTGGTCACCTGCTGGGAAAGGGATGACCTCTTGGCTCTCGTTTGTGATGTCTTATTGTGAAGTTGTCACTTTCCCATTGGTATCCTGGGTCAGGTGTGGTGCTTGATTGTATCAATTCCTGATCTTTGCCCTCTTTCTTACTTTTACTGTGCACTGTTCATCACCTGCTACATAATGTTTTCATTATTGTTGTTTTATGGATGTTTTGATAATTTACTGGATTATGTATAAACATGCATAGAGTTATTTTTTTTGAATTTTATATTATCATTTTTATGTGCCATATACCGGTATGTTAATTATGTGCAAGAACAGTGTTTTGCAAACTGTGATATTAAATTATTAAAGGGCTAACCAAAACTGCAGCAGACAAAACAAATTTAGTACTTTTTAATTGGTGTATCCTTAACCCTTTCCTCATGAATATTCATGCTAGGCTCCACCCACTATGAATAATTATAAATATAAACTTTCATGTTGGTACATAGAACAAAGAAATTACTTGTCACTTCCACTAGTCTAGGTTCAGATAATTTATATTTCATAAGCAAACAGAGTAGACCCTGATCAGGCAGCTCTTACAAGAGCTGCCTGATTATGATCTGCTCTGTTTGCAAAAGTGTTAAAAGGCGTCTCTATGAGGTAAAGGGTTAACCTGGCTGTAGGTATCCAAGCAACACCGACATTTAGAATTGCTAAAATCATTCTGTTCCAATATCCAAGATAGCTTTCATGGCTGCCATCTTGAAATTCTTCAAATGGCATCTACTGCAGAACTATATGTTGGATTGAACTGATACTACATGGGTGAAAGTTTTCAGTATTAATCCTGAATTCAGGATTTTGGGGCTGACTTTCCATAGAAAGTCAGCCCCAAAGTGCTGAATTAGGCAGATTTTGATAGCTTCTCTGATTAGTTTTCAGGTGATCTAACTTGAAATTATTCATTTTTGTAGGCATCCTGCAAGTTTTAAAATTTGAATTTCTAAAGTTCAGGATTTTGGAAATTTTGAACTTTCACCCATGGATACTAGGTGATAGATATCAGGGCATTATGGGGATTCAGAATTGCTAAGAGTGTTCTGTTCAGTTAGCCAAGATGGCTGCCATGGTCTTGATATTCTTCAAATGACCCCCCCCCCCCCCCCCCCTCCAAACCATAGATCTGATTGGACTGAAATTTGCTAGAA
Organism: Loripinus fragilis; assembly: GCA_964019695.1. NCBI lineage: Eukaryota > Metazoa > Mollusca > Bivalvia > Lucinida > Lucinidae > Loripinus > Loripinus fragilis. The sequence continues at coordinate 99,426,146 of OZ026520.1, forward strand.
GGCATCAGGGAATCATGGAGATTCAAATTCTTTTTTTAAAAAAAAAAAAAAAGGTTCAGTACCCGGCTGTGGCAACTATCTTGAAATTCTTCAGACATTTTTTTCTCAAAAAAAGTATGTTGAATCTAAATCTGACTGGACACATTGTGGCAATGTGGAGATTCAGCAATGTCCAAATTGTTCCATTCTGATATCCAAGTCAGCAGCCATTCCAGGCATTTTAAAATTCTTTAAACACTATCTCCTCCAGGACCTAAGTTTGATGGAACATGAATATTTAGAATTGATAAAATGGTTCTGCTCCAATATCCAAGATGGCAGCCATCTTGAGGAGTGCATGGCTCAGTGGTAGAGTATTAGACTTGAGATTGAAGGGTCTCTGGTTTTAGACTCATAGGAGGCACTGCATTGTGTCCTTGAGGAACAACTTTATCCTCTGCTTAGTACTGGTGCAACCCAGGAAGACAGGAAACTGTCCTGACATGACTGAAATATTGTTGACTGGGATGTAATTCATATAACACATCAACATAAACAAACAAGGCAGCCACCTTGAATTTCTTCGAACAGCCTCTTCTCCATAACCATATGAAAGATTGAACTGAAACTTTGTGGCAGGTATTAGGGCAATATGTAGATCCAGATTTGCTAATTTTGTTCCATTCAGATACCCAAGATGGCAACCATTGCAACCATCTTGAAAATCTTCAAATGACATCTCCTGCAGAACCATGTTTTGGATTCAACTGCTATACAGTAAAACCTGTCTTAAGTGGCCATTCAAAAATAGACAAAAACAAAGATCTTAATGACAAATGGTAGCTTAATGACCGTCGAAAGTATTTCAGAATGCTCCCCTCAAATATAGACAAAACCAATATCTTAATGACAAATGGTAGCTTAATGAAGGTCCAAAGTATTGCAGAATGCTAGCATTCTGCAATACTTTTGACCTGCATTAAGGGATAATTGGTCTTAAAAACCAATTTTAGGTCTTTTTGATAGTGGCCGTTTTACACAGGTTTTACTGTATAGCATTATTGATCAGTATTATCCAGGTGAGCGATCCTGGCCCACATGGTCCTGGATTTATTTACGAAATATAAATAAAATTTGTTGAATGGTTATTTGCTAATTGATTCATATGTTACTTGTTAATGATAAGATAGTAAGAGGAAATAAAGCAAAAAACAACTATTATACACAACTTCCTCATTTATTATACAAGCAAAAACATGTATCGACATATTTGAATCTTGATTCAAGTGTGAAAATCAAATTAGCCAACACAAGCCTGGAGATAAGAGAGCATAATGAAAAATTAATTTTCTTATTTCTCAACCAAAACATACATATGTTGTGAGTGCTCAAAAGAACCATCTCATTGAGACTGTTCTTTTGAGCAACCAAAACATATGATTTACACTCAACAGTTTTGTTTGAATAGACTATGACAACAAATGACAAAATGATATTTATTCCATATGCATTGACCCTTTGTATACTAATGAATTTCTTCCTTCTGGTTTGATACAATATACTTGGGATCGTCCATTGTACATATCTAGGGGTGACGGGACAATATTTTCAAAAATTGTTTTGTCTGAGGATCTCTTTTACCTTTACAAACAGTGTAGACCCTGATGAAATGCAGCATTATGCTGCATTTTATCTGGGTCTTTACTGTTTGCAAGAGTACTCGTTTAGGACAAAGGGTTAATCACTATATCCCAACATACATGTATGAAGCTTCTCTGATCATCCGGTCGTTTGTAAGTAAGTTCCTTCATTTGTCTTTCTGTCCTGCCCAGGGTCAAAGTTTTTGTGTTAAAATAGTGTTCGACTTCACATTTTGATGGCCCTTTGTTGGATTTCATTCATTTTGGTACTGAAGGTAGTTATAGGTCTAATGTTTTAATCAGCACCATCCCCATCTACAGTCATGTCCTGGAGGTCAAAGTCACAGACTAACAATTTTCATATAAAAGTCAATTTTTGCTTTTAAGGTTATATAGCTAGATCATTATGCCCCTTAGATGTATTCACATTTATGTTTGGATTTGGATATCAAAAGTTTGCCTCTCTGGGCCATCATACACCAGGGTGTGACCCTGAGGTCAAGGTCACAGGTATAGAATTTTCATATGCTTTTAAGGTTAAAAAGCTTTATTATCAAGACTCAGATGATTTTCATTTTTGTTCAGTTTGATTGTAGGTATAGGTCTCAAGTTTTACTCTGGGCCATCCCCACCTTGGGGTGTGACTTTGAGGTCAGGTCAAGGTCACAGACTTAAAAACTTTCATAAAAAGTCACATTTTTGGATTTCAGTATATATAGCTAAATTAGCTATTTATTATCAAGACAACTTTGTTGAATTTCATTTGTGTTTGACCTGATGGTAGGTGTAAGTCTATAAAGTTTTACTCTGGGCATATATAAAAGTAATATATAGCAGGGTTGCCACGGTCAGGGAAAAAGTTCTGGAAAATGAGAAATGCTCCAGGTCATGGAAAAGTCAGGGAATTTCATTTTCAGTCAGGGAAATTTAGAAAAAATGAAAAAAGTCATGGAAAAGTCAGGGAATTTCAAAAATTTCAAAAAAATTGCTAGTTAACTGGCTTCTGGTTTTCCATAAATTGCAAGCAATATTAGAGAAGGAATGTTTCCTAACATAAATTGCAAGCAATTTATGTTCAGAAACATTCCTTTTCTAATATTTATGGTTTGAGATTTTCTTTAAAGATTAAATCAGTACGCATAAATATTTGTATAAAATTTTCTTATTGTCGATGGATGAAAATGGCTAAAACTGACCTTCCAAAACGGTCTTGAAAACGGTCAAAAGTCAGGGAAAAGTCAGTGAAAAGTCAGGGAATTTCGAAAACGATATTGAGTGGCAACCCTGTATAGCCATATTATCAGAAGCCTTTGATGGATTTTGTTATTGGTTGGGATGGTGGTATATATTGGACTTAAGTTTTCATAGTGTCATCCTCATGCAGGGGTGTGACTTTAAGGTCAATGTAACAGACTTAGAATTTTCAAATGTAAAAGTGTTAGCTTATTATACTATAAAGTCTAAGTTGTTTCACTGACAATAGTTATGATGTTTGTTGTAGGTCTGTACAGTAAAATATGTTTTAAGCAGCCACTCAAAAAGAAGACTAAAAATGTTTTTCAAGACAGATTATTGCTTAATGCAGGTCAAAAGTGTACTTTCGACCTTCATTAAGTTACTTGTCTTTAAGACCTTGTTTTGTCTTTTTTGAGTGTCTGCTCAAGATATGTTTTACTGTAGTTTGGTTAAGAAACATTCCAGCTCAGGTTCCTTTGAGGGCTTCCTAAAATCTGTGACTGAATATTTTCTATGTTGTATTGATATAACAGAGTCTTATCTACATACTTTGCCCTTTTTGAAAAAGTTGGTGGCACTAGGCTTGCGTATATGTCCCCCTCTTGGTTTTTAATCTAGTTTGATATGCATGAACAGCTACCTAGTTTGAACTGTCACCCATGCAGATAGCAAATAACAAAGGTGCTGATCAGACTGCACACACATGTGCAGGCTGATCTTGGTCTTTGTTTCTCATACGCAACAAAGTCAGGGTTTCTCGTATTGAGCCCCATTTATTCTGAGTTCCTTGGTGTATGAGATCAGTGAAGGGTCTTTGAAAACTGCAAGTAAGAACAAACTTATCTGAGATTTTTCAGGTTGCTTTTGTGATAAATACTGAAATATTGTATCTGGTCCAAATTATCATGTGATCTGGCCTAAATTATCATGTGATCTGGCCTAAATTATCATGTGATCTGGCCCAAATTATCATGTGATCTGGCCTAAATTATCATGTGATCTGGCCCAAATTATCACGTGATCTGGCCCTAATTATCATGTGATCTGGCCCAAATTATCATATGATCTGGCCCAAATTATCACGTGATCTAGCCATAATTATCATGTGATTTGGTTCAAATTAGCATGCGATCTGGCCAAAATTATCATGTGATCTGACTGAAATTATCATGTGATCTGGCCAAAATTATCATGTGATCTGGCCCAAATTATGATGTGATCTGCCCCAAAATGTCATGTCATATGGCCCAAATTATCATGTGATCTGCACCAAAATATGTAATCTTGCCCAAATTATCATGTGATGTGCTGCTAAATCAAACAGGCTCAGGTACAGGATCGTTTCATTCAGGCTCTCATAAACTTATTAGCTCAGAGTGTTTAGGCAGTCTTACACAAACGCCACAGACAAACAATACATACTCAGTGAAAGGCTCTTTTCACTCAGCCTCACATAATCTACAGAGCTCGATTATACAGACTCATTAAGAGGTTATTTTCACTCACTCTCAAACTACACATTTCAACGATACAGCATCATTAAGAGGTACGTTTCACTCAGTCACAAACTACACAGATTAATAATACAGCCTTAGTGAAGAGCATTTCATTCAGTTCCACATAAACAACACATATCAATGATACAGCATAATGAGAGGTTATTTTCACTCAGTCTAATAAAAACAAATTATCTCATTAAAGGGCTTTTTCATTCAGTCTCAAATAAACTACACAATTCAACGATACAGACTTATTAAGAGGTACTTTGACTCGGGCTTACACAAACTAAACAATGATACAGCCTCAATAAGGATAGCTTCACTGAGTCTCACATGAACTACACAGATTAATTATACAGCCTCATTAAGAGGCTATTTTCACTCAGTCTCACATAAACTACACATATCTCAATGGTAGAATCTCATTAAGAGGCTATTTTACACAGTCTAACAAAAACTACACATATCAGTGATACAGCCTCAATAAGGATCGCTTCACTAAATCTCGCATGAACTTCACAGAGGAACTATAAAGTCTCAGTAAGAGGCTATCTCCACTCACCCTAACATAAACTACACATATCAATGATACAGTCTCAACAAGAGTTGTTTCACTACGTCTCACATGAACTTCACGGATCAAAGATTCATCCTCATTAAGAGGCACTTTTCACTTGGTCTCTCACGAACTACACAAATCAATGATACAGCCATGATGCTTTTTTCACTAAGTATCACAATCACTACACATATCAAGGATACAAAGTAAGAACGGGGGCACATCTTATTAAGAGGCTATTTTCGCTCAGTCTAAAACAAACTACACAGATCAATGATACAGCCTCAAGGATCGTTTCACTAAGTCTCACATGAACTACACATATCAATTATACTGCCTGATTAAGAGGCTTTTTTCACCCAGTCTCAAACAAACTACACAGACCAATGATACAGCCTCAAGGATCGTTTCATTAAGTCTCACATGAACTACACATATCAATTATACAGCCTGATTAAGAGACTACTTTCACTCAGTCTCAAACAAACTACACAGCTCAATGATACAGCCTCAAGGATCGTTTCATTAAGTCTCACCTGAACTACACATATCAATTATACAGCCTGATTAAGAGACTATTTTCACCCAGTCTCAAACAAACTACGCAGATCAATGATACAGCCTCAAGGATCGTTTCACTAAGTCTCACATGAACTACACATATCAATTATACAGCGTGATTAAGAGACTATTTTCACTCAGTCTCAAACAAACTACACAGATCAATGATACAGCCTCAAGGATCGTTTCACTAAGTCTTACATGAACTACACATATCAATTATACAGCCTGATTAAGAGACTATTTTCACCCAGTCTCAAACAAACTACGTAGATCAAGGATACAGCCTCAAGGATCGTTTCACTAAGTCTCACATGAACTATACATATCAATTATACAGCCTGATTAAGAGGCTATTTTCATCTAGTCTCAAACAAACTACACAGACCAATGATACAGCCTCAAGGATCGTTTCACTAAGTCTCACATGAACTACACATATCAATTATACAGCCTGATTAAGAGACTATTTTCATCTAGTCTCAAACAAACTACACAGACCAATGATACAGCCTCAAGGATCGTTTCACTAAGTCTCACATAAACTACACATATCAATTATACAGCCTGATTAAGAGACTATTTTCATCTAGTCTCAAACAAACTACACAGACCAATGATACAGCCTCAAGGATCGTTTCACTAAGTCTCACATGAACTACACATATCAATTATACAGCCTGATTAAGAGACTGTTTTCACCCAGTCTCAAACAAACTACGCAGATCAATGATACAGCCTCAAGGATCGTTTCACTAAGTCTCACATGAACTACACATATCAATTATACAGCGTGATTAAGAGACTATTTTCACTCAGTCTCAAACAAACTACACAGATCAATGATACAGCCTCAAGGATCGTTTCACTTAGTCTTACATTAACTACACATATCAATTATACAGCCTGATTAAGAGACTATTTTCACCCAGTCTCAAACAAACTACGTAGATCAAGGATACAGCCTCAAGGATCGTTTCACTAAGTCTCACATGAACTATACATATCAATTATACAGCCTGATTAAGAGGCTATTTTCATCTAGTCTCAAACAAACTACACAGACCAATGATACAGCCTCAAGGATCGTTTCACTAAGTCTCACATGAACTACACATATCAATTATACAGCCTGATTAAGAGACTATTTTCATTTAGTCTCAAACAAACTACACAGACCAATGATACAGCCTCAAGGATCGTTTCACTAAGTCTCACATAAACTACACATATCAATTATACAGCCTGATTAAGAGACTATTTTCATCTAGTCTCAAACAAACTACACAGACCAATGATACAGCCTCAAGGATCGTTTCACTAAGTCTCACATGAACTACACATATCAATTATACAGCCTGATTAAGAGACTATTTTCACCCAGTCTCAAACAAACTACACAGTCCAATGATACAGCCTCAAGGATCGTTTCACTAAGTCTCACATGAACTACACATATCAATTATACAGCGTGATTAAGAGACTATTTTCACTCAGTCTCAAACAAACTACGCAGATCAATGATACAGCCTCAAGGATCGTTTCACTAAGTCTCACATGAACTACACATATCAATTATACAGCGTGATTAAGAGACTATTTTCACTCAGTCTCAAACAAACTACGCAGATCAAGGATACAGCCTCAAGGATCGTTTCACTAAGTCTCACATGAACTACACATATCAATTATACAGCGTGATTAAGAGACTATTTTCACCCAGTCTCAAACAAACTACACAGACCAATGATACAGCCTCAAGGATCGTTTCACTAAGTCTCACATGAACTACACATATCAATTATACAGCGTGATTAAGAGACTATTTTCACCCAGTCTCAAACAAACTACACAGATCAATGGTACAGCCTCAAGGATCGTTTTACTTAGTCTCACATGAACTATACATATCAATTATACAGCGTGATTAAGAGACTATTTTCACTCAGTCTCGAACAAACTACACAGATCAATGATACAGCCTCAAGGATCGTTTCACTTAGTCTTACATGAACTACACATATCAATTATACAGCCTGATTAAGAGACTATTTTCACCCAGTCTCAAACAAACTACACAGACCAATGATACAGCCTCAAGGATCGTTTCACTTAGTCTTACATGAACTACACATATCAATTATACAGCCTGATTAAGAGACTATTTTCACCCAGTCTCAAACAAACTACGCAGATCAATGATACAGCCTCAAGGATCGTTTCACTTAGTCTCACATGAACTACACATATCAATTATACAGCGTGATTAAGAGACTATTTTCACCCAGTCTCAAACAAACTACGTAGATCAAGGATACAGCCTCAAGGATCGTTTCACTAAGTCTCACATGAACTATACATATCAAATATACAGCCTGATTGAGAGACTATTTTCATCTAGTCTCAAACAAACTACACAGACCAATGATACAGCCTAAAGGATCGTTTCACTAAGTCTCACATGAACTACACATATCAGTTATACAGCCTGATTAAGAGACTATTTTCACCAAGTCTCAAACAATCTACACAGATCAATGATACAGCCTCAAGGATCGTTTCACTAAGTCTCACATGAACTATACATATCAATTATACTGCCTGATTAAGAGGCTATTTTCATCTAGTCTCAAACAAACTACACAGATCAATGATACAGCCTCAAGGATCGTTTCACTAAGTCTCACATGAAATACACATATCAATTATACAGCCTGATTAAGAGACTATTTTCATCTAGTCTCAAACAAACTACACAGACCAATGATACAGCCTCAAGGATCGTTTCACTAAGTCTCACATGAACTACACATATCAATTATACAGCCTGATTAAGAGACTGTTTTCACCCAGTCTCAAACAAACTACGCAGATCAATGATACAGCCTCAAGGATCGTTTCACTAAGTCTCACATGAACTACACATATCAATTATACAGCGTGATTAAGAGACTATTTTCACTCAGTCTCAAACAAACTACACAGATCAATGATACAGCCTCAAGGATCGTTTCACTTAGTCTTACATGAACTACACATATCAATTATACAGCCTGATTAAGAGACTATTTTCACCCAGTCTCAAACAAACTACGTAGATCAAGGATACAGCCTCAAGGATCGTTTCACTAAGTCTCACATGAACTATACATATCAATTATACAGCCTGATTAAGAGGCTATTTTCATCTAGTCTCAAACAAACTACACAGACCAATGATACAGCCTCAAGGATCGTTTCACTAAGTCTCACATGAACTACACATATCAATTATACAGCCTGATTAAGAGACTATTTTCATTTAGTCTCAAACAAACTACACAGACCAATGATACAGCCTCAAGGATCGTTTCACTAAGTCTCACATAAACTACACATATCAATTATACAGCCTGATTAAGAGACTATTTTCATCTAGTCTCAAACAAACTACACAGACCAATGATACAGCCTCAAGGATCGTTTCACTAAGTCTCACATGAACTACACATATCAATTATACAGCCTGATTAAGAGACTATTTTCACCCAGTCTCAAACAAACTACACAGTCCAATGATACAGCCTCAAGGATCGTTTCACTAAGTCTCACATGAACTACACATATCAATTATACAGCGTGATTAAGAGACTATTTTCACTCAGTCTCAAACAAACTACGCAGATCAAGGATACAGCCTCAAGGATCGTTTCACTAAGTCTCACATGAACTACACATATCAATTATACAGCGTGATTAAGAGACTATTTTCACCCAGTCTCAAACAAACTACACAGACCAATGATACAGCCTCAAGGATCGTTTCACTAAGTCTCACATGAACTACACATATCAATTATACAGCCTGATTAAGAGACTATTTTCACCCAGTCTCAAACAAACTACACAGATCAATGGTACAGCCTCAAGGATCGTTTTACTTAGTCTCACATGAACTATACATATCAATTATACAGCGTGATTAAGAGACTATTTTCACTCAGTCTCAAACAAACTACACAGATCAATGATACAGCCTCAAGGATCGTTTCACTTAGTCTTACATGAACTACACATATCAATTATACAGCCTGATTAAGAGACTATTTTCACCCAGTCTCAAACAAACTACACAGACCAATGATACAGCCTCAAGGATCGTTTCACTTAGTCTTACATGAACTACACATATCAATTATACAGCCTGATTAAGAGACTATTTTCACCCAGTCTCAAACAAACTACGCAGATCAATGATACAGCCTCAAGGATCGTTTCACTTAGTCTCACATGAACTACACATATCAATTATACAGCGTGATTAAGAGACTATTTTCACCCAGTCTCAAACAAACTACGTAGATCAAGGATTCAGCCTCAAGGATCGTTTCACTAAGTCTCACATGAACTATACATATCAAATATACAGCCTGATTAAGAGACTATTTTCATCTAGTCTCAAACAAACTACACAGACCAATGATACAGCCTCAAGGATCGTTTCACTAAGTCTCACATGAACTACACATATCAATTATACAGCCTGATTAAGAGACTGTTTTCACCCAGTCTCAAACAAACTACGCAGATCAATGATACAGCCTCAAGGATCGTTTCACTAAGTCTCACATGAACTACACATATCAATTATACAGCGTGATTAAGAGACTATTTTCACTCAGTCTCAAACAAACTACACAGATCAATGATACAGCCTCAAGGATCGTTTCACTTAGTCTTACATTAACTACACATATCAATTATACAGCCTGATTAAGAGACTATTTTCACCCAGTCTCAAACAAACTACGTAGATCAAGGATACAGCCTCAAGGATCGTTTCACTAAGTCTCACATGAACTATACATATCAATTATACAGCCTGATTAAGAGGCTATTTTCATCTAGTCTCAAACAAACTACACAGACCAATGATACAGCCTCAAGGATCGTTTCACTAAGTCTCACATGAACTACACATATCAATTATACAGCCTGATTAAGAGACTATTTTCATTTAGTCTCAAACAAACTACACAGACCAATGATACAGCCTCAAGGATCGTTTCACTAAGTCTCACATAAACTACACATATCAATTATACAGCCTGATTAAGAGACTATTTTCATCTAGTCTCAAACAAACTACACAGACCAATGATACAGCCTCAAGGATCGTTTCACTAAGTCTCACATGAACTACACATATCAATTATACAGCCTGATTAAGAGACTATTTTCACCCAGTCTCAAACAAACTACACAGTCCAATGATACAGCCTCAAGGATCGTTTCACTAAGTCTCACATGAACTACACATATCAATTATACAGCGTGATTAAGAGACTATTTTCACTCAGTCTCAAACAAACTACGCAGATCAATGATACAGCCTCAAGGATCGTTTCACTAAGTCTCACATGAACTACACATATCAATTATACAGCGTGATTAAGAGACTATTTTCACTCAGTCTCAAACAAACTACGCAGATCAAGGATACAGCCTCAAGGATCGTTTCACTAAGTCTCACATGAACTACACATATCAATTATACAGCGTGATTAAGAGACTATTTTCACCCAGTCTCAAACAAACTACACAGACCAATGATACAGCCTCAAGGATCGTTTCACTAAGTCTCACATGAACTACACATATCAATTATACAGCGTGATTAAGAGACTATTTTCACCCAGTCTCAAACAAACTACACAGATCAATGGTACAGCCTCAAGGATCGTTTTACTTAGTCTCACATGAACTATACATATCAATTATACAGCGTGATTAAGAGACTATTTTCACTCAGTCTCGAACAAACTACACAGATCAATGATACAGCCTCAAGGATCGTTTCACTTAGTCTTACATGAACTACACATATCAATTATACAGCCTGATTAAGAGACTATTTTCACCCAGTCTCAAACAAACTACACAGACCAATGATACAGCCTCAAGGATCGTTTCACTTAGTCTTACATGAACTACACATATCAATTATACAGCCTGATTAAGAGACTATTTTCACCCAGTCTCAAACAAACTACGCAGATCAATGATACAGCCTCAAGGATCGTTTCACTTAGTCTCACATGAACTACACATATCAATTATACAGCGTGATTAAGAGACTATTTTCACCCAGTCTCAAACAAACTACGTAGATCAAGGATACAGCCTCAAGGATCGTTTCACTAAGTCTCTCATGAACTATACATATCAAATATACAGCCTGATTGAGAGACTATTTTCATCTAGTCTCAAACAAACTACACAGACCAATGATACAGCCTAAAGGATCGTTTCACTAAGTCTCACATGAACTACACATATCAGTTATACAGCCTGATTAAGAGACTATTTTCACCAAGTCTCAAACAATCTACACAGATCAATGATACAGCCTCAAGGATCGTTTCACTAAGTCTCACATGAACTATACATATCAATTATACTGCCTGATTAAGAGGCTATTTTCATCTAGTCTCAAACAAACTACACAGATCAATGATACAGCCTCAAGGATCGTTTCACTAAGTCTCACATGAAATACACATATCAATTATACAGCCTGATTAAGAGACTATTTTCATCTAGTCTCAAACAAACTACACAGACCAATGATACAGCCTCAAGGATCGTTTCACTAAGTCTCACATGAACTACACATATCAATTATACAGCCTGATTAAGAGACTGTTTTCACCCAGTCTCAAACAAACTACGCAGATCAATGATACAGCCTCAAGGATCGTTTCACTAAGTCTCACATGAACTACACATATCAATTATACAGCGTGATTAAGAGACTATTTTCACTCAGTCTCAAACAAACTACACAGATCAATGATACAGCCTCAAGGATCGTTTCACTTAGTCTTACATGAACTACACATATCAATTATACAGCCTGATTAAGAGACTATTTTCACCCAGTCTCAAACAAACTACGTAGATCAAGGATACAGCCTCAAGGATCGTTTCACTAAGTCTCACATGAACTATACATATCAATTATACAGCCTGATTAAGAGGCTATTTTCATCTAGTCTCAAACAAACTACACAGACCAATGATACAGCCTCAAGGATCGTTTCACTAAGTCTCACATGAACTACACATATCAATTATACAGCCTGATTAAGAGACTATTTTCATTTAGTCTCAAACAAACTACACAGACCAATGATACAGCCTCAAGGATCGTTTCACTAAGTCTCACATAAACTACACATATCAATTATACAGCCTGATTAAGAGACTATTTTCATCTAGTCTCAAACAAACTACACAGACCAATGATACAGCCTCAAGGATCGTTTCACTAAGTCTCACATGAACTACACATATCAATTATACAGCCTGATTAAGAGACTATTTTCACCCAGTCTCAAACAAACTACACAGTCCAATGATACAGCCTCAAGGATCGTTTCACTAAGTCTCACATGAACTACACATATCAATTATACAGCGTGATTAAGAGACTATTTTCACTCAGTCTCAAACAAACTACGCAGATCAAGGATACAGCCTCAAGGATCGTTTCACTAAGTCTCACATGAACTACACATATCAATTATACAGCGTGATTAAGAGACTATTTTCACCCAGTCTCAAACAAACTACACAGACCAATGATACAGCCTCAAGGATCGTTTCACTAAGTCTCACATGAACTACACATATCAATTATACAGCCTGATTAAGAGACTATTTTCACCCAGTCTCAAACAAACTACACAGATCAATGGTACAGCCTCAAGGATCGTTTTACTTAGTCTCACATGAACTATACATATCAATTATACAGCGTGATTAAGAGACTATTTTCACTCAGTCTCAAACAAACTACACAGATCAATGATACAGCCTCAAGGATCGTTTCACTTAGTCTTACATGAACTACACATATCAATTATACAGCCTGATTAAGAGACTATTTTCACCCAGTCTCAAACAAACTACACAGACCAATGATACAGCCTCAAGGATCGTTTCACTTAGTCTTACATGAACTACACATATCAATTATACAGCCTGATTAAGAGACTATTTTCACCCAGTCTCAAACAAACTACGCAGATCAATGATACAGCCTCAAGGATCGTTTCACTTAGTCTCACATGAACTACACATATCAATTATACAGCGTGATTAAGAGACTATTTTCACCCAGTCTCAAACAAACTACGTAGATCAAGGATTCAGCCTCAAGGATCGTTTCACTAAGTCTCACATGAACTATACATATCAAATATACAGCCTGATTAAGAGACTATTTTCATCTAGTCTCAAACAAACTACACAGACCAATGATACAGCCTAAAGGATCGTTTCACTAAGTCTCACATGAACTACACATATCAGTTATACAGCCTGATTAAGAGACTATTTTCACCAAGTCTCAAACAATCTACACAGATCAATGATACAGCCTCAAGGATCGTTTCACTAAGTCTCACATGAACTATACATATCAATTATACTGCCTGATTAAGAGGCTATTTTCATCTAGTCTCAAACAAACTACACAGATCAATGATACAGCCTCAAGGATCGTTTCACTAAGTCTCACATGAAATACACATTTTAATTATACTGCCTGATTAAGAGGCTATTTTCATCTAGTCTCAAACAAACTACACAGATCAAGGATTTAGCCTCAAAGAGCGTTTCACTTAGTCTTACATGAACTATACATATCAATTATACAGCCTGATTAAGAGGCTATTTTCACTCAGTCTCAAACAAACTACACAGATCAAGGATTTAGCCTCAAGGATCGTTTCACTAAGTCTCACATGAACTACACATATCAATTATACTGCCTGATTAAGAGCCTATTTTCATCTAGTCTCAAACAAACTACTCAGATCAATGATACAGCCTCAAGGATCGTTTCACTTAGTCTTACATGAACTACACATATCAATTATACAGCGTGATTAAGAGGCACTTTTCACTCAGTCTCACACAAACTACACTAGTCAACAATACTGTTACGACATAATGCCGGTCAGGAAGGAAGAGGGGAAATCTTATTGGAAAATTCCTTTTTGCGATGACGATGCTACCAGGGAAAAATAATGCACACAACTAGCAAAAACTTTTCAGTACTTTATGTACTAAGAAAACATCAACAACACATTAATATACAATGACACCACCTACGCTGTTATTTCTGGCTAATTGACCATCCTATACTAGAGCAAGTTGCCACTCCAAGATCGTTTCAATTAGAACCAATCTTGGACTGTCCTGTTCTAGATGTACGTCAACTAGTCAGAAATAAGAGACGTAAAGAATATGATTAACATATAGCTTAAGTTCTCATAAAAAAAAACAATTGGATCCTTTAATATTTTAGTTCTCGTATTGACGAGAAATCTCGAGATTATACGCGTCTCGCGAACACTATGTCTTCTAAGCTGCACGTGTGTCTACTTCAGACCATCGGCGCAGAGGTGATCGAACCTGTACTTTGGTCGTCACTGGATTCACGTAATCGTATTATCTGTTACGCGTACTGCTGATCGTCACTCAAGACGTCAGTATTAATATATGTCCTCCTGATCATATCCCCGCGTTGGGGTGTCAGATTTTTCATATAACCATTCGAGCCGGTTGGCTTCCCATTTGATTGTGCTACGTTGTAACGATTGGGCCTTGATCCACGCTGGTCGTGGCCTGAGGGGGACAACTAATATGTGCCCTCGGGTACTAATCAACGGCTCACCAACATTCAGCCTCCAACGTAGGAGGGGACACATGAGACGATTCTGCAAAAAACAATCTATATTTAGAATCTCAGAATCACTCTTTTGCGTCAATAATGGGGTTGTTCGTTCGAAGTTCACAAAAATAGAAATAATTTCAGTGGTCTTACTCTTTTAAATTACAGCCTAACCCTATAAGCGCGCGATTAGCCCACACCCGTGGGTGTATGGCTAATGGCTCCCATGCGGTTAGGATGGATCGGCTCTTCTAAATACCCACACTTAAACTTATATAATAGAGAAGTATTTTTTTAGTGACTGGCCTATGTCAGCGCTAAACAATACCTCTTATGCCAAACGAAAAAACCCATACGTAACAAACTCTTCTATACACTGTCGTAACGTCACCCTGGTTGAGACGCTATCGCAGCCGAAACATCAAGATCCTGTGGCCCTTTTTCCCTTCAAGGTCACGTTATCTAGATAGTTTCGAGGTTTACAAATACTGATACCAATTCTCTTAAAATTCCAGGAAAAAGGTTGAACAGTGTGGTGCCGACGTAACGTTTGGACGTTTACGTCGGACATAACCCTGCCCACGCACTAATTTCGTACATGTATAACGTATCAGTTGTAAACAACTAATTATGACCTCTCGGCAAACATATACATCAATATTGAGAGATTACATTCTGCTGTTTTATGTGTGTAAAACCGTACAATGCTTTCTTACATTTATTTTGGTGTAACACAAAAATGCTTTACATTTACTTTGGTGTAACGAAAATATCTTACATTTACTTTGGTGTAACATTACACCTACCTAATCTCTAAACATACATGTCAGCTATCACCTTATTTATGTAAGTGTGTTGTAGTGTATGCACCTAACCCTTATTCTTATATGCGTCAGATATAACTCGAGGTGACACATACAGGTCGCTACAGAAAGTCGATTATCACTGGCAGTTAAATCGTCTTTCCAACAACGCCGTACAAATCACAACAATTTAAAATCTAGCTGCTAAAATTGTTTTTCACCTATCGGTCCCTGGTAAATCTTTCAGCATGCCATTATAGTTTTAGGTGCAGGCCCGACATGGCCTGTGGCTACTTTTGTCCGAAATAACCCGACGAGTCCATCCGGACAGCTTTTACTATAGCCGCAAGAATGGTCCCAGCAGATTTTTAGGCAATACGCATGTGCGTAACTTCATACGCAAGTGCGTAACAATCGCTATTTTCACCAAAAAAAAACGGGACGTTATTGATAACACCCGAAAGAACACATACACGGAATGCTGGCCGATTCAACAGACGACAAAATAGAAAACGAGTGACTTATTATTTCAATACAATGTGACATGCTAGAGACATCGCGATTCAATGCAATTACACGGATCGCCATCGCCCTGTCATGTACAATATCAATACAGTACAATATATATAACTTCACGTACCTTTTATAATAATGAATAGCATCTCTATATCGAACCTTTCATCGGTATGTTTAAAATGTCCCCTAACAAGAATGGGAAATTCCATCCTTTATATATTGAAAAACGCACAAGATTTCCGAGATATTCAAGAAGAATAAGGAAAACGTGCAAGCGTTGATAAATATAGATACAATGAATTCCATCTCAGACAAACCGACCTTTTATTGGGACTATCAATAGAAAGAGTACCGTATCATGGTTCGAATAGGTGCCCAGGTGCATACCTAAACCACTGCGTATTTGTGCGTATACGCAACCATAGCTGATTCTGTTATTCCAGCCATTCTGTATCGTAACAAAGGCCCTTCCTTTTGGGAGAAAAAGGAATGACTTTTTCTTACGATACACGATGCAGAAAAGAAGGAATAATACAGAATAAATATATAATACTACATATATACACGTGCGACTTAAATGGCGGACTACCTGGAAAGATAGTCTGCCCCCACATTGTCTTGTCCTCGGATTGCCACAATCATAGACCTGTTATAGTTGAAGCTTTAATGCTCAACACATAATTATGGGTTTGTACCCCTTTAACTTTTCCATATATGGGGTTGTACCCCTTTAACTTCCTATGAAGTTTTATGTCTTATGACATTTAATATATAAGGCTTAATATAGCCAATACCTTTTGCAAAGATCAACATGTTACGCATCCCTTATGCCAAGTATACCTATTAATAACACCATCCATATAACAATCTTTGCTCAAATAAATTAACGTGACTCTTCACGTTGCAGCCAACCTCTGTTGCAAAATATATTATCGTGACTTGCTCACGTCAACAGTCTACCGTCATACGTCATGACTTAAATAAAATTCCGTGACTCCTCACGTCAAAAGTACACCTATGTGACTACTACTATGCTATCATAGTTAAAATATAGGTCAACAATCCGAGACAATTGGGTCATTACACTGTCGCACACCTTTAACATTAATAATGACTACTGCTGTCAGTCACTGTCATATTGCGCCAATAATATGGTATTGGGCAACGTCTACCACTACCATATGAACGTCGTCGTTCTGTCTGGCTATCAGTCCGTCTTGTACGGCTAACTACTGCCTCCTTAGAGGATATGTTTCTCTGGGGTACACTACAACAATGAGTACTTGCGACCTTTATATTTTGAGTTGTCCTTTGACAAATGGCACAAGACTTACAAAATTGAGCTACCTCCCTACATACACCGGGCCAATAAAATTCATCTAAGACCTTAGCTATAGTTTCCTTTCTGCCTCTATGATTTACCACCTTTCGTGATTCATGGGCTAAATTCATAACGCTATGCGTCAAACTAGAAGGAACTACTAACTGAAGTGAAACATTTGCATTTTTCTTAAAATGTCTATAAATTAAGCCATTCCTACGAATGAATTTAGTTTCACCACTAGAGAAACTGCGACTTTTAGTCACACTACCAGACTCTACCCTTCTTCTAATCTCTTTCAATTTAATATCTGACGCTTGCTTCATACATAATTCTTGCCTGAGCTGCCTAATAAACTTATCCGCGACCTTGACCTTGCTATTCTTTCTACTTTTCTTTGACCTCTTCTTATTGACTACCCCTGATGAAAAATGGGTCATATCGGGAAATTTGGACCCCTCAATATTTCCAATGACTAAGTCATGTGCTGGGTCATCAATGCACAATGCATCCGTAGTCCCTCTAAAAAATGGACTATCAATATTAATACGGGCTACTGGACATTTTTGCTGGGAATCATTAATAAGGGTTACACCACACTCCTTACCTATGAACTGATTTACAGAAACAAAGTTTCTCTTAACAATTACCCCAGTACACCCCGTATCTCTTAACACCCTGACCTCTTGACCATTTACGGTACCTACCGCTGTAGGCAACCTTGATCTTGGGAAATGACAAGTGCCCTCTTTATCTTGGTGGGGTGATTCTTTCTTGGAAGAATGTGGGGATTTTAACTTAGTTTGATATTCCCTACTACAAGTAATGTCCTCAGCAAAATGAACCCTCTTAACTTTGGCTACGTGTTTACCCGACTGTGCATTCTTAATTTTGCAAAAGTTGACCTGATGTTCGGTCACATTATTGTTCGATTGTGCACCTTTAAGTACACCCTTAATTTTTCCATCATAATTCTCACAATTTTTACTATGCCTGTTTGAATTATCTCCCTTATATTGGGGCTTAACAATGGCAACATCAACATTCGATGTCGCCTTCTGATCCGGATTATACCAACACTCATGCGTGGAATGAGCTTTACCACAAATATTACAGGACAATTTAGGCCTCTTAACTGATGGGGTCTCAACACGAGTCTGCCCTGAACTTTTGAAATCACTTTGTCCGCTTGCGAGACAATAGGACACACCCCCTGATGCGTCTGCAAATAAATCTGCATCCCTGGCCATATCTCCTAAAGTTTTAAATGATTTGGGTTTCAGGAAAACATACATATCTTGATTAGCAATTTCAAGAAACTGATCACGGGCCAAAAAATCGCAAACGGCTTCAAAAGTTTTTTCAACTTTGGCCATAGCCAACCACCTTTCCAAATAACTCGCCATTCTACTGCTAAACTGCCTAAATGTTTCTGATTTTTCAGGCCTACTCTCCCTAAACTTTCTCTTAAACTGCCTTTCTGTAAGGTTGAAATTATTAAGAAGGGCCTCCCTTATTTGCTCATAATCAGACTGATCGTCTTTGGAAAGTCTCACAAAGACCTCCAAAGCACGCCCCTTTAATAAAGCACTTAAATACAAAGCCCACATGGCAGGATCCCATTTACATGCAGTGGCATAGCTCTCGAACCTGGTCAAGTAACTATCCATCTGATCCGTTTTTTCATCAAAATATGGTAACTTGGGAAAACGGGCATTTGACTCCGTACTCTTGGGACCTCCCGAATGTGACAATGATTCTAACTCTAACTTTTTCATGGCAATCTCCCTTTCAGCCTCAATTTTAAATTTTTCAAAATCCCTATCTTGCTGCCTTTTAATGAAATCTCTCAATTCTTGGCCCTCATAACCTAATTCCCTCGCCATATCAATGATTTTATCCATTTTAGCCTATTGTTGGGAATGGTATGAGTCAACTATACTGTTGAAAATAAATAAGGGTTCGCTTTGTCCCTTTTAGATAGGTATGGGCTAACCAACGTTAGCGCTGGTAAACTAATAATTTTACTAGGGATTTAATGACGTTACATATGAGTAACGTAAAGTACAACGTATAAGAGATCACCACGGAAAGGTGCCTAGGATATATATCAACTTAAAATAGGCCTTCACTGAACGTATTTGACTAAAAAACGTCATTCATTTTCTCGCATTTATGTCAAGAAATGTATACCTACGCGATATTAATATAAACGCGTTACAGTCAAGTCAACAGTCACTTGTCATAGCAAGACATAATAATTGACTAAAATAATCTTTCTATGGACTTCTTCTAATAATAGAAATCAGTTGAGTGGCGTCACACACTATGACGTCACTGAGGTGATTTAAATTATTAGTACCCTCAAACGATATGAAATTTTCCACATCAGTATCCTTAATTAATAGGAATACAGGGCATAAGCCAATACACAATGATATGGGTAAAGTAAAGGTGGACAAGTCTAATAATTAAACTCTGTCAAATTTTCCTTGGGTTTTATACCCTAATGGCAATCCACAGAACAAGAAAGTATGGGTCCCCTCAGAATGTTATGTGATGACTTATTTACATGTGTCGCACTTCATCACAGGGGAACGCATGCAATCAGTACTGTGTGTTGACACTCACCACCTTTCTTGTAAAGAAAAACTACTAGTGTGCGCCCGTAGCAACGTCACAGCAGAGAAATTTGCCAATAAAACCTCAAAAATCCCACTTCTGACACCATTGTTACGACATAATGCCGGTCAGGAAGGAAGAGGGGAAATCTTATTGGAAAATTCCTTTTTGCGATGACGATGCTACCAGGGAAAAATAATGCACACAACTAGCAAAAACTTTTCAGTACTTTATGTACTAAGAAAACATCAACAACACATTAATATACAATGACACCACCTACGCTGTTATTTCTGGCTAATTGACCATCCTATACTAGAGCAAGTTGCCACTCCAAGATCGTTTCAATTAGAACCAATCTTGGACTGTCCTGTTCTAGATGTACGTCAACTAGTCAGAAATAAGAGACGTAAAGAATATGATTAACATATAGCTTAAGTTCTCATAAAAAAAAACAATTGGATCCTTTAATATTTTAGTTCTCGTATTGACGAGAAATCTCGAGATTATACGCGTCTCGCGAACACTATGTCTTCTAAGCTGCACGTGTGTCTACTTCAGACCATCGGCGCAGAGGTGATCGAACCTGTACTTTGGTCGTCACTGGATTCACGTAATCGTATTATCTGTTACGCGTACTGCTGATCGTCACTCAAGACGTCAGTATTAATATATGTCCTCCTGATCATATCCCCGCGTTGGGGTGTCAGATTTTTCATATAACCATTCGAGCCGGTTGGCTTCCCATTTGATTGTGCTACGTTGTAACGATTGGGCCTTGATCCACGCTGGTCGTGGCCTGAGGGGGACAACTAAGATGTGCCCTCAGGTACTAATCAACGGCTCACCAACATTCAGCCTCCAACGTAGGAGGGGACACAAGAGACGATTCTGCAAAAAACAATCTATATTTAGAATCTCAGAATCACTCTTTTGCGTCAATAATGGGGTTGTTCGTTCGAAGTTCACAAAAATAGAAATAATTTCAGTGGTCTTACTCTTTTAAATTACAGCCTAACCCTATAAGCGCGCGATTAGCCCACACCCGTGGGTGTATGGCTAATGGCTCCCATGCGGTTAGGATGGATCGGCTCTTCTAAATACCCACACTTAAACTTATATAATAGAGAAGTATTTTTTTAGTGACTGGCCTATGTCAGTGCTAAACAATACCTCTTATGCCAAACGAACAAACCCATACGTAACAAACTCTTCTATACACTGTCGTAACGTCACCCTGGTTGAGACGCTATCGCAGCCGAAACATCAAGATCCTGTGGCCCTTTTTCCCTTCAAGGTCACGTTATCTAGATAGTTTCGAGGTTTACAAATACTGATACCAATTCTCTTAAAATTCCAGGAAAAAGGTTGAACAGTGTGGTGCCGACGTAACGTTTGGACGTTTACGTCGGACATAACCCTGCCCACGCACTAATTTCGTACATGTATAACGTATCAGTTGTAAACAACTAATTATGACCTCTCGGCAAACATATACATCAATATTGAGAGATTACATTCTGCTGTTTTATGTGTGTAAAACCGTACAATGCTTTCTTACATTTATTTTGGTGTAACACAAAAATGCTTTACATTTACTTTGGTGTAACGAAAATATCTTACATTTACTTTGGTGTAACATTACACCTACCTAATCTCTAAACATACATGTCAGCTATCACCTTATTTATGTAAGTGTGTTGTAGTGTATGCACCTAACCCTTATTCTTATATGCGTCAGATATAACTCGAGGTGACACATACAGGTCGCTACAGAAAGTCGATTATCACTGGCAGTTAAATCGTCTTTCCAACAACGCCGTACAAATCACAACAATTTAAAATCTAGCTGCTAAAATTGTTTTTCACCTATCGGTCCCTGGTAAATCTTTCAGCATGCCATTATAGTTTTAGGTGCAGGCCCGACATGGCCTGTGGCTACTTTTGTCCGAAATAACCCGACGAGTCCATCCGGACAGCTTTTACTAGAATGGTCCCGCAAGAATGGTCCCAGCAGATTTTTAGGCAATACGCATGTGCGTAACTTCATACGCAAGTGCGTAACAATCGCTATTTTCACCAAAAAAACGGGACGTTATTGATAACACCCGAAAGAACACATACACGGAATGCTGGCCGATTCAACAGACGACAAAATAGAAAACGAGTGACTTATTATTTCAATACAATGTGACATGCTAGAGACATCGCGATTCAATGCAATTACACGGATCGCCATCGCCCTGTCATGTACAATATCAATACAGTACAATATATATAACTTCACGTACCTTTTATAATAATGAATAGCATCTCTATATCGAACCTTTCATCGGTATGTTTAAAATGTCCCCTAACAAGAATGGGAAATTCCATCCTTTATATATTGAAAAACGCACAAGATTTCCGAGATATTCAAGAAGAATAAGGAAAACGTGCAAGCGTTGATAAATATAGATACAATGAATTCCATCTCAGACAAACCGACCTTTTATTGGGACTATCAATAGAAAGAGTACCGTATCATGGTTCGAATAGGTGCCCAGGTGCATACCTAAACCACTGCGTATTTGTGCGTATACGCAACCATAGCTGATTCTGTTATTCCAGCCATTCTGTATCGTAACAAAGGCCCTTCCTTTTGGGAGAAAAAGGAATGACTTTTTCTTACGATACACGATGCAGAAAAGAAGGAATAATACAGAATAAATATATAATACTACATATATACACGTGCGACTTAAATGGCGGACTACCTGGAAAGATAGTCTGCCCCCACATTGTCTTGTCCTCGGATTGCCACAATCATAGACCTGTTATAGTTGAAGCTTTAATGCTCAACACATAATTATGGGTTTGTACCCCTTTAACTTTTCCATATATGGGGTTGTACCCCTTTAACTTCCTATGAAGTTTTATGTCTTATGACATTTAATATATAAGGCTTAATATAGCCAATACCTTTTGCAAAGATCAACATGTTACGCATCCCTTATGCCAAGTATACCTATTAATAACACCATACATATAACAATCTTTGCTCAAATAAATTAACGTGACTCTTCACGTTGCAGCCAACCTCTGTTGCAAAATATATTATCGTGACTTGCTCACGTCAACAGTCTACCGTCATACGTCATGACTTAAATAAAATTCCGTGACTCCTCACGTCAAAAGTACACCTATGTGACTACTACTATGCTATCATAGTTAAAATATAGGTCAACAATCCGAGACAATTGGGTCATTACACTGTCGCACACCTTTAACATTAATAATGACTACTGCTGTCAGTCACTGTCATATTGCGCCAATAATATGGTATTGGGCAACGTCTACCACTACCATATGAACGTCGTCGTTCTGTCTGGCTATCAGTCCGTCTTGTACGGCTAACTACTGCCTCCTTAGAGGATATGTTTCTCTGGGGTACACTACAACAATGAGTACTTGCGACCTTTATATTTTGAGTTGTCCTTTGACAAATGGCACAAGACTTACAAAATTGAGCTACCTCCCTACATACACCGGGCCAATAAAATTCATCTAAGACCTTAGCTATAGTTTCCTTTCTGCCTCTATGATTTACCACCTTTCGTGATTCATGGGCTAAATTCATAACGCTATGCGTCAAACTAGAAGGAACTACTAACTGAAGTGAAACATTTGCATTTTTCTTAAAATGTCTATAAATTAAGCCATTCCTACGAATGAATTTAGTTTCACCACTAGAGAAACTGCGACTTTTAGTCACACTACCAGACTCTACCCTTCTTCTAATCTCTTTCAATTTAATATCTGACGCTTGCTTCATACATAATTCTTGCCTGAGCTGCCTAATAAACTTATCCGCGACCTTGACCTTGCTATTCTTTCTACTTTTCTTTGACCTCTTCTTATTGACTACCCCTGATGAAAAATGGGTCATATCGGGAAATTTGGACCCCTCAATATTTCCAATGACTAAGTCATGTGCTGGGTCATCAATGCACAATGCATCCGTAGTCCCTCTAAAAAATGGACTATCAATATTAATACGGGCTACTGGACATTTTTGCTGGGAATCATTAATAAGGGTTACACCACACTCCTTACCTATGAACTGATTTACAGAAACTAAGTTTCTCTTAACAATTACCCCAGTACACCCCGTATCTCTTAACACCCTGACCTCTTGACCATTTACGGTACCTACCGCTGTAGGCAACCTTGATCTTGGGAAATGACAAGTGCCCTCTTTATCTTGGTGGGGTGATTCTTTCTTGGAAGAATGTGGGGATTTTAACTTAGTTTGATATTCCCTACTACAAGTAATGTCCTCAGCAAAATGAACCCTCTTAACTTTGGCTACGTGTTTACCCGACTGTGCATTCTTAATTTTGCAAAAGTTGACCTGATGTTCGGTCACATTATTGTTCGATTGTGCACCTTTAAGTACACCCTTAATTTTTCCATCATAATTCTCACAATTTTTACTATGCCTGTTTGAATTATCTCCCTTATATTGGGGCTTAACAATGGCAACATCAACATTCGATGTCGCCTTCTGATCCGGATTATACCAACACTCATGCGTGGAATGAGCTTTACCACAAATATTACAGGACAATTTAGGCCTCTTAACTGATGGGGTCTCAACACGAGTCTGCCCTGAACTTTTGAAATCACTTTGTCCGCTTGCGAGACAATAGGACACACCCCCTGATGCGTCTGCAAATAAATCTGCATCCCTGGCCATATCTCCTAAAGTTTTAAATGATTTGGGTTTCAGGAAAACATACATATCTTGATTAGCAATTTCAAGAAACTGATCACGGGCCAAAAAATCGCAAACGGCTTCAAAAGTTTTTTCAACTTTGGCCATAGCCAACCACCTTTCCAAATAACTCGCCATTCTACTGCTAAACTGCCTAAATGTTTCTGATTTTTCAGGCCTACTCTCCCTAAACTTTCTCTTAAACTGCCTTTCTGTAAGGTTGAAATTATTAAGAAGGGCCTCCCTTATTTGCTCATAATCAGACTGATCGTCTTTGGAAAGTCTCACAAAGACCTCCAAAGCACGCCCCTTTAATAAAGCACTTAAATACAAAGCCCACATGGCAGGATCCCATTTACATGCAGTGGCATAGCTCTCGAACCTGGTCAAGTAACTATCCATCTGATCCGTTTTTTCATCAAAATATGGTAACTTGGGAAAACGGGCATTTGACTCCGTACTCTTGGGACCTCCCGAATGTGACAATGATTCTAACTCTAACTTTTTCATGGCAATCTCCCTTTCAGCCTCAATTTTAAATTTTTCAAAATCCCTATCTTGCTGCCTTTTAATGAAATCTCTCAATTCTTGGCCCTCATAACCTAATTCCCTCGCCATATCAATGATTTTATCCATTTTAGCCTATTGTTGGGAATGGTATGAGTCAACTATACTGTTGAAAATAAATAAGGGTTCGCTTTGTCCCTTTTAGATAGGTATGGGCTAACCAACGTTAGCGCTGGTAAACTAATAATTTTACTAGGGATTTAATGACGTTACATATGAGTAACGTAAAGTACAACGTATAAGAGATCACCACGGAAAGGTGCCTAGGATATATATCAACTTAAAATAGGCCTTCACTGAACGTATTTGACTAAAAAACGTCATTCATTTTCTCGCATTTATGTCAAGAAATGTATACCTACGCGATATTAATATAAACGCGTTACAGTCAAGTCAACAGTCACTTGTCATAGCAAGACATAATAATTGACTAAAATAATCTTTCTATGGACTTCTTCTAATAATAGAAATCAGTTGAGTGGCGTCACACACTATGACGTCACTGAGGTGATTTAAATTATTAGTACCCTCAAACGATATGAAATTTTCCACATCAGTATCCTTAATTAATAGGAATACAGGGCATAAGCCAATACACAATGATATGGGTAAAGTAAAGGTGGACAAGTCTAATAATTAAACTCTGTCAAATTTTCCTTGGGTTTTATACCCTAATGGCAATCCACAGAACAAGAAAGTATGGGTCCCCTCAGAATGTTATGTGATGACTTATTTACATGTGTCGCACTTCATCACAGGGGAACGCATGCAATCAGTACTGTGTGTTGACACTCACCACCTTTCTTGTAAAGAAAAACTACTAGTGTGCGCCCGTAGCAACGTCACAGCAGAGAAATTTGCCAATAAAACCTCAAAAATCCCACTTCTGACACCATTGTTACGACATAATGCCGGTCAGGAAGGAAGAGGGGAAATCTTATTGGAAAATTCCTTTTTGCGATGACGATGCTACCAGGGAAAAATAATGCACACAACTAGCAAAAACTTTTCAGTACTTTATGTACTAAGAAAACATCAACAACACATTAATATACAATGACACCACCTACGCTGTTATTTCTGGCTAATTGACCATCCTATACTAGAGCAAGTTGCCACTCCAAGATCGTTTCAATTAGAACCAATCTTGGACTGTCCTGTTCTAGATGTACGTCAACTAGTCAGAAATAAGAGACGTAAAGAATATGATTAACATATAGCTTAAGTTCTCATAAAAAAAAACAATTGGATCCTTTAATATTTTAGTTCTCGTATTGACGAGAAATCTCGAGATTATACGCGTCTCGCGACCACTATGTCTTCTAAGCTGCACGTGTGTCTACTTCAGACCATCGGCGCTGAGGTGATCGAACCTGTACTTTGGTCGTCACTGGATTCACGTAATCGTATTATCTGTTACGCCTACTGCTGATCGTCACTCAAGACGTCAGTATTAATATATGTCCTCCTGATCATATCCCCGCGTTGGGGTGTCAGATTTTTCATATAACCATTCGAGCCGGTTGGCTTCCCATTTGATTGTGCTACGTTGTAACGATTGGGCCTTGATCCACGCTGGTCGTGGCCTGAGGGGAACAACTTATATGTGCCCTCAGGTACTAATCAACGGCTCACCAACATTCAGCCTCCAACGTAGGAGGGGACACAAGAGACGATTCTGCAAAAAACAATCTATATTTAGAATCTCAGAATCACTCTTTTGCGTCAATAATGGGGTTGTTCGTTCGAAGTTCACAAAAATAGAAATAATTTCAGTGGTCTTACTCTTTTAAATTACAGCCTAACCCTATAAGCGCGCGATTAGCCCACACCCGTGGGTGTATGGCTAACGGCTCCCATGCGGTTAGGATGGATCGGCTCTTCTAAATACCCACACTTAAACTTATATAATAGAGAAGTATTTTTTTAGTGACTGGCCTATGTCAGCGCTAAACAATACCTCTTATGCCAAACGAACAAACCCATACGTAACAAACTCTTCTATACACTGTCGTAACGTCACCCTGGTTGAGACGCTATCGCAGCCGAAACATCAAGATCCTGTGGCCCTTTTTCCCTTCAAGGTCACGTTATCTAGATAGTTTCGAGGTTTACAAATACTGATACCAATTCTCTTAAAATTCCAGGAAAAAGGTTGAACAGTGTGGTGCCGACGTAACGTTTGGACGTTTACGTCGGACATAACCCTGCCCATGCACTAATTTCGTACATGTATAACGTATCAGTTGTAAACAACTAATTATGACCTCTCGGCAAACATATACATCAATATTGAGAGATTACATTCTGCTGTTTTATGTGTGTAAAACCGTACAATGCTTTCTTACATTTATTTTGGTGTAACACAAAAATGCTTTACATTTACTTTGGTGTAACGAAAATATCTTACATTTACTTTGGTGTAACATTACACCTACCTAATCTCTAAACATACATGTCAGCTATCACCTTATTTATGTAAGTGTGTTGTAGTGTATGCACCTAACCCTTATTCTTATATGCGTCAGATATAACTCGAGGTGACACATACAGGTCGCTACAGAAAGTCGATTATCACTGGCAGTTAAATCGTCTTTCCAACAACGCCGTACAAATCACAACAATTTAAAATCTAGCTGCTAAAATTGTTTTTCACCTATCGGTCCCTGGTAAATCTTTCAGCATGCCATTATAGTTTTAGGTGCAGGCCCGACATGGCCTGTGGCTACTTTTGTCCGAAATAACCCGACGAGTCCATCCGGACAGCTTTTACTATAGCCGCAAGAATGGTCCCAGCAGATTTTTAGGCAATACGCATGTGCGTAACTTCATACGCAAGTGCGTAACAATCGCTATTTTCACCAAAAAAACGGGACGTTATTGATAACACCCGAAAGAACACATACACGGAATGCTGGCCGATTCAACAGACGACAAAATAGAAAACGAGTGACTTATTATTTCAATACAATGTGACATGCTAGAGACATCGCGATTCAATGCAATTACACGGATCGCCATCGCCCTGTCATGTACAATATCAATACAGTACAA
The DNA here is from genome assembly GCA_964019695.1 of Loripinus fragilis. Classification (NCBI taxonomy): domain Eukaryota; kingdom Metazoa; phylum Mollusca; class Bivalvia; order Lucinida; family Lucinidae; genus Loripinus; species Loripinus fragilis. The sequence goes on from OZ026520.1 coordinate 99,454,980, forward strand.
TATATATAAATTCACGTACCTTTTATAATAATGAATAGCATCTCTATATCGAACCTTTCATCGGTATGTTTAAAATGTCCCCTAACAAGAATGGGAAATTCCATCCTTTATATATTGAAAAACGCACAAGATTTCCGAGATATTCAAGAAGAATAAGGAAAACGTGCAAGCGTTGATAAATATAGATACAATGAATTCCATCTCAGACAAACCGACCTTTTATTGGGACTATCAATAGAAAGAGTACCGTATCATGGTTCGAATAGGTGCCCAGGTGCATACCTAAACCACTGCGTATTTGTGCGTATACGCAACCATAGCTGATTCTGTTATTCCAGCCATTCTGTATCGTAACAAATACAGACTCATTAAGAGGCTATTACCACTCCGTCCCACCGACTACACATATCAATGATACAGCCTCTTTAAGAGGGACTATTCACTCAGTCTCACACAAACTACACATATCATTCAATGATATAGCCTTTTTATGAGGTTTTTTTTTTCACTCAGCCTCACACAAACTACACAGCTCAATGATACAGTCCCATTAAGAGGCTGTTTTCCCGTCTAATAAAAAAACAAATTACATCAACGATATTTCCACTCAGTCTCACATAAACTACACAGCTCAATGATACAGCCTCTTTAAGAGGTTATTTTCACTCAGCCTCACTCAAACTACACATATCAATGATACAGCCTCAGTAAGGATCGTTTCACTACGTTGCACGTGAACTACACAGACTTCCACTCAGCCTCAAAGAAAAGGTTTAAATCAACCATAAGATGAGTTACATTGTAAGTCTATGACTGATTCTCTGTTGAATTGATACGCCAATTAACATTCAGATGTTTAATGAAATGATAACTACGTTTTGACGTCATTGATAGCAGCTGATTTTTTTCAGCATGAAATCTCTATCACATCTGTCACATGAGGAAGATGAAAGACCATCAAACGAAAAATCACATGCTTATCATTTTAGCATTACTTACAACGGATGTGATTTTTGCCTACTGACTCCTCTTGCAATTTTTGCTTTCCCCAAATGCCTATTTAAAGGATGGCGTCTGTAAATTCGGGGTTTCATTTGCCTAAGTTACTGTTCTTCGTCGTTGCAATTGAAAGTGTTCGATATTGCACAAAGATGAGCACAAAAAGATGCGAAACATCAGAAATTGCTTAACTTATTGTGCATAGTATATAATACAAGTTTAGTAGGGCGTGTTTTAATTTGTCTCGCATAAACTTCGCAGCTCAACCATCTTCTCGCATAGACTGTTTTATTCAATCATACAGCCTCGGTGGTACACACTCACGGGCCCCGCATAAACTACCCACTCAACTATCCAGCCTCAGTGAGACGCACGCATTATTTAGGCCTCGTCGCGAGAAAACCTGTTTTCGGTGGTTTGCGAACAACAAAGGCGCAGACCAGCCTGCGCATCGCGCAGACTGATCAGCGTCTTTGTTATTCGCGTTTTGGAAAATATCATATCCAAACGTGCTACAAGCGAAATTTCAACTTTCTAGCTAGTCCCTGTAACTGAGGAGACTGGTTTGAATCTCGCTTTGTCGGAAACCCCGAAGACAGTTTTTCTCGCGACGAGGCCCATTTAGTCCCGTCAGGGTCACGACACTTCTCATACCAACTGCTCAGAGCTCAATTATAAGCGGCGGCGTGCTGAGGGTGCATATTTAAAAAAATGGAGGGAAATTAATAGGGTTAGTAAATTTTAACATTCTTTACAAGTTTTATATTGATACTCTTTTTATGACCGGGAAGTAAAATACTTTGGCCGGACCATGTAAAATAGAACAATATTCAGTAATTCGGTCACTCTAGTGAGATAATGGACTTTTGCGTAAGTTTACATGGGACAGCAAAGAAGCACAGGCGAGTCTGGGCTAAAGTACAGATTCACCGTTCGCTTACAAGAAGTAGGCTCACATGCACGGATCCAGAAACTTTTGTTAGAGGGGGTCCAACTTTGAAGTTTTTTTAGTTGACGAGGAATATCACTATAAGCGGAACATCAATGCATGCAAACGCCATTTAAATAGCGCTGCAAGATACTTCAGCATTGGTTGAATATGCAATAGTTAGGCCTACTCAAAACCTCATGCGCTAGCTCAAATAAATTGTTGTCTGAACCTCCGAGCCATGAAAGATTTGACGATACTGCGCGGATGCGCAGGCTCGTATGGGCGTTCCCTGATCGTAGCGCAGGCTCGTGTGAGCGTTCGCTGGTCGTATTTCGTATAAATGCCAATATGGCTGCCAGCTAGCTCACCACAGTTTCACAGTTTGATCAAAGAAAGCTTCAGAATGTGACAGACGATGGTACCAGAATCAGAATATGATCCTCAGAGAATTGTCTTGGGGACATCCAATGATGGGATGTTGAAACTGATCGTTTGTTCGCAAAAGATTGCACATAGACCTACATCTTCGCAAGCCAAGGGTACTAACTCCACTTCGTTCCTTACGCACGTAAGGAACGAAGTGGAGTTAGTACCCTTGGCTTGCGAAGATGATAGACCTATTAGAAGAGGCTATGGTCGAGAGTCCGGTTAATAATTGAGATGATGCATTCAGAAAGAAACAGGTAGAAAACTTAAGTTTTTGCACATGCGTCCTCATATTTACCCATTTCTGCGCATCCAGAGCATTTGTTCCTCGCCGACGCAATAAGTACCAAAATCTCATATGCTGGCCCTATTATCATGATTATGACTATAGGCATATACAGTAAAACCTGTCTAAACGGCCACTCTCCAAATGACCAAAAACTGGTTTTGAAGACAACGCTTAATGCAGATCAAAAGTGTTGCAAAATGCTCCAATTGAAGCATCCTGCAATACTTTCAACCTTCACTAAGCTACCTTTTGTCATTAAGATCTTTGTTTTGTCTATTTTGAGTGGCCGTTTAAGACAGATTTTACCGTAGGGAAGTAATTCATAAGAGAAGTACTCGAGACGATCCATGAGAAAGGGAAAAATTTGTTTGATTTGATTCTTTACGTCCCAGTCAGCAAGTTTTCAGTTATGTCGAGACACAACACAGTAACGCCGGTGAGTCTCGAACCCGCGGCCCCTCGGTCTCGAGTCAAGCACTCTACAACTGAGCCACTGTGCTCCCAGAAAGGGAAACATGATTTCAACACAGCAGTTTGATATATGAAAATGCAAATTTCTTCCTGTTAAAAGTTTCTTCGTGGGAGATATGGACTGTACGAAATCCTTTAGAAGACTGTATGCACGAAAAAGATAACAACTTTTTGTGTGTATCATATGGCCCTCGACACAAGAAAACCTGTCTTTGGAGGTTGCGAACAACAAAGGCACAGACCGGCCTGCGCATCCGCGCAGTCTGATCAGCGCATTTGTTGTTCGCTTATTAAGCAAATTTTCAATTTTCTAGCCAGTCTCTGTAGCTGAGGAGACAGGTTTTGTCGCGTCGAGGCCCATATAAAACAAAAGATTACTTTAAATATTATTAAGTTAAATAATTTCCTGTATTGGCTTCGCTGTGTGATTGGTTGACGAGCCAACCTGTCAAATTGAAGTAAGCTATTCCAAGAAACAAGAGCCATTTTTTTTGTCAATATTTTTTGCTGAAACTTGTAAAAAGATAATTGAGCCGACATCCAGCATAAGGTAAAAGTTGGCAGGAGTAGATTGCGAAGATTCATATCGGTCTGCATGCGCGGATCCAGAGGGGGGGGGGCAGAGGGGTCCGACCCCCCCCCCCCTGGAAAATCACAAAGCTATAGTGTTCCTTAGCAATTATACTGGCCCGGATCCCAAGGAAAATCACAAATCTACCAAGCCAGCATTCAATGTTGGGTCATTCAGTATCGGTTCGCCAGTGAAACGCCATGTAAGAGGCCCCCAGGGTGAGGTCTGTGCTCCCTTGATCCCTAAAAATAATGCATTGATCTCCCCAAATCCTTGAAAATAATTTCCTCTGCTCCCTAAAGGTATTTTGCCTTTGCTCCCCAAATCCCTAAAAATAGTTCAGCTTCTCCCCAAATCCCCAAAATTATAAGCCACTTCTCCCTAAAAATAAACGTTCTTTCCGTAGGATTGAATTCACATACTTAAAAACTATGAAGCTTTACACGAGCGCATGACTTAATGTTCCCTTAATTTTTGTGTCATACTTGAAAAGACAGGGCTTAGAAATGGAATACATGACATATGATTATTTTAATGAGATACATTATATATAGCCCACAGTATGAGACCATTCTTAAAATGCTGTTGCTGTTCCTGGTAGAGTAGGTATAGAGGAATGCTCTCTAGATTTGATTTTTTTTATAATTAGGGACAGGCCATTTGTTTTTCTGGTGGGGAGAGGGGCAGTTTTTAAAGGCTTAAAACTAGAAAAAAAAATCAGACAAAGTGAAAGCATCTATTTTTCGCAACCATAAAAAGTACTTTTTATAATTGCAATTAGGCCCATTTTATAAAAAATATATTTACTATTTTTAATTTTTTTACAAGGGGGGTCTGGGAAAAGCAAAAGATTTTTTTTGTAAAAATCAAACGAAATGTAGGCTTCTCCTTTAAGGTGATATTTTTCAAATTTATTTTTTATTTTTGGGCTTACTCCCCAGCTTCCCTAAAATAATTACCAGTGTTCCCAATAAATAACATCTCTCCCCAGATCTCGCAACCGACGACGGCCCGCTCAGTTTAGTGGTATTTGGATCCTTTCTCCACTCATCAACTAAAAACAAAACAAAAAAAAACGTCAAAGTTGTCAGTCTGTACCACATCCGACCAATCTGATCAGCGTCTCAGTTTTCCGCCTGAAGAAACTTTCATAGAGCGCCCTTGTCCATAATGACGCTTGCATCAAGTAGTTTTCTTTTGCGCGGGAAATTCACAACGAGGCAATTTCACAACGAGGCAAACAGGATACGAGATAACCTAATATAGAAGTTATGGATCGATGACGTTTAATAACGTCACAGGGAGTTCCCCAGTGTAAATAAAGAACTTCCGGGATCATAGATAACGATATGTTAACATTTTAGCCATGAATCATGCCAAATACACGCAAAATCATTCAACTAGAACATATCGGAGTGGCTATTCTGTGACCTTTTTGTTGTTAATTTGGCAAGGGACGTTTTAATTGTCCAAATTACTGGAAATTCGCGTTTTTCATGTCTCTTATAAACAGACAGGTGTTTTTCCCATTTTTACCCTGCTTAAGCCTTAGTTAAGGTAATTCAGAATGACTTAAGACACTTTCTTTTACACCCACGCGTGTCTCGGATTATACTTACGAAAGAAATATTATATTATCAAAGTGATTCACAGTTTTGGGATCTATAACAGGCGCATATCTAAAAACGTAAGTAGGTCAAATCGGCTGACACACATCTACCGTTTGTCTTACTAGCATGTTTTGTTTGTTGTTGTTGTTTTTATTGAATTTAATATCTGTTCACACACATTACCAACTCATCTGACAGTAGCCTGAAATTTAGAAGCATCTTGGTCAAACAGTGTTGAATATAGGACCCATGACAGTGTTGACCCCGATCTGGGTCTACATTGTTTGCCTTTACACAGGTCTACATACGTTCACATTGACAAATATTTAATGCAATGAATACGTCTTGAGCAGGCGTCATTTGGGTTGCATTTTTGCATATGGCCCAAAATTACAATGCCTCCTTAAAGTTAAGGAAGACTTAAGTTAAGTATTGATTTTCAGGATGCTAAAATGATAACGTTTCGAACTTATGAAAATCAAAATTGTTTCATTTTTGCTGTAGATCACAATGAAATATTTGACCATAAGTACTGCTTCGATCCAGGCAATTCATTTAACATTTAATGTAACATGTTGAAATTTCAATACTTAACTTAAGTCGTCTTTAATTTTGAGGAAGCGTTGTAATTTAACGTTTACGTATAGTTCAATATCATTTAGACCGTAGACGTACGTGCACATCTCTCCGTCTGATTCTGTGTGCGAGCATCAAAGTCACTGACAAGATGACATTTACTAAAGTCGTGAGTTGAGCCACAGAGCTGAGTCATCTGGGACTCAAAATGCATGCAAATACAAACTCAAATTTACTGTACTTCAACATTCAGGGCCTTTTATTTTGTTCAAATAATTGTAGATCATTTTTGTGTAGCACAGTTTGTATAAAATAGTACCTTAGAATGCATTATAATCATCGATTTTTATGGGGGAAAACTGTGAGTAGCCTGTGCACAAACTATCTGACTACTCTGTTTTTCATAAAAATAGAGAGCATTTTTTTATCTAAAATTTAATACTTCTTTTATAAGGCATTTATTTCATAGCACTGTTTGGATGTATGAGTCAAAAGAAGAACCCTTAATTCATGTTTTGTAGCCCTTATTGCTTATGCTAATGGAAGGAAGTGAGACTCTGTGGACACCCAAAATTCATTCACAGAGGGAAAACCCTGACTATAGTGGAGATACAAAGTAATCCCTAAGTTCACACATATCCACATGCTGTTTGTCACTAAACCACTTAATTTACTAGAAAGTGTTGAAATAAGATTGGCATCTGATATTGCTGTTATATACGTTACTTCATTTAAAATAGATTTGCTTTTTGTTGCAATACGGACTGCCAGTAGAGTCAGTGAATAGACCCCACCAGGTAACTTGGCCACATTTGTATTTTGTGTTGGCCAAATAAGAAACAAAGCAAACGAGCCACAAAGCGGGAGGATGCACCTAAGACCAGGAGCGTAACGAAAATTTAATATTCTTATTTCTCAACCAAAACATGTTAAAACTGATGAGTAAGAAAATATTTACATTTTTACGCTTTATCTAAAACTGTGTAAGACGGATCAAAACTGAGACTGACATGACATGTTCAGAACCTACATTAAATTTCGATCGCATAGTGAGCTATGAAATATAGTTGATCAGCTCTATGTGGATGCGTAGGCTTATCTGAGCCTTCAATGGCCCTTCATGAGCCAGATTTGCACGAAATGACAACATTACGTTGTGGCATAAAATTGAGAACGTTTCCATAGGGTCATTTTATCAAATATTAAAATGATAATGTATCCATATGCCAAACGGATTTGACACTTCCAGGTGAATAGATGATCGACTCTCGTTAACTCAAAGTTAATAGAACCAGAGTCTTCGTTTTGAGCTATGATTGAGTAATTTGAGTTAAAGGGGCGGGGAAAGTATGTATATTATGTATTATCTAAATATATCAGGGATATCAGAACATGAATGGGCCATGAAAATGGGCCAATGGCAGATGTCCCATTCATTTGCATGCAAAAATCAAGATTCTGATGGGCTTTTTGAAATTTCGATGGGCCATTTGGAAAAGAATGATGGACCCAAGAAACCTTAGTATCCACCTTACAGCAAAATGAACACCAGATTTGAATAGCTTATGCATGGGACCCAGCTAAAGATGAAATCAGAATTACTCTACCACTCATAGTTTTTTTCGAGTCCATCCCAGAAATATCCCTGATATATGGGATAGAAAATATTGCAAATTCTCGGCAATACTTCGAGCTATCATCTGGCAAGGACTTCAATTCTGGGTTTTCCCAGTTCATCTGCTCTTAAGGCACCTGCTGGGTCACTGACATAGCTTCCTCTCCACAGAACCAATCAGATACCCAATCCGAGTTTGGAATGTCCCCGATGAAAGGCGAGGAATTTTAAATACTTCCTAGTCTCACCTGGGATTAACCTTCTCTTCCATTACACAACCGTCGACCCGGAGAACGATAGGATTAACCTTCTCTTCCATTACACAACCGGCGACCCGGAGAACGATAGGATTAGCCTTTGTTCTCTTGACCCAGTTTGGCTGGCTTTCTTCTTTATATGGGTATTTATTTACACCCTGGGTCTGAGGTTTAATGCAGGTGAACAAGCGCTTCCTTTTGTGTAACGTACACTTATTTTCCTACTTAATCATTTCTGTTAGGCCAAATAAAAAAATATGTGTGGTTCAGGTTACATCTTGAAAAAAAATAGGGTAGGTAGGTAACTTTTTTTTTAGACAACTTTTTTTTTAGAGTGTATAGATCTGCTTTGAAATGTATTTAATAAGTCAAAGCTGCTTTAGAGTCCCTCTATTTTCAATACTAAAGAATGAATGCATAGAAACTTAGTTTTTCATTCAGATGAGCATTTTGATACATTCTTTTCTGATATTTTTTTTCAACTTCAAAATTTGGAGAAAAAAAGTTTAGGGTAGGGGGTAAAAAATTAGGGGCGGTTGGGTAACCTGAACCACACCTATTTTTTTATTTGGCCTTATCGTTGTAGTTATTCTCCAAAAGAAATTGGGTTTTTAAAGCCGCCAAACTTAGTGGCAGTTCAGCTGCCACCTCTTACACTGATTTTTACAGTGCATGAAAATGACATGCGCACACACTCAGGTAAGACTACAGCACCACAATCAGACTACCGTCTTCACTATACATTTAATATGTATCTAGTGCTCATGTTTTCCTCTTGACCAAAATTATGGTGGGCCCTTGATATTGGGCTAATTTTTTTTAAAAAATGGCACTGAGAATACAAAGCAAAAATGTGGCACATCCAATAAACATGCACATTTTGACTATCCGTTGGCGACTGCTGTAAACTGGGCCCAAAATTCCAAGCATTTTGACACTCCGAAAAATTTACGGGCAACAAGAAACTGCTTTAGGATGCAGTGACTTAAGTTTCAGGCCAATCCCACAGACATCGCCACATTAGCATTTCAAGATTCTTTTTAAGGACTCAAGCCTATGTATATGGACAGGCTGGAATATCTTACACCGTCGCATAACCTGTAGGTAGGGTTTCTCATGATGGAATGCATATTCACATGTCGACGGTCAACCCTAGGGAGGTGCAGAGCTTGATCTTGGCATTCGTTGTCTACATGTCATTACCATAGCTCCCATAACGCAGTTACGCACGCGCGTAATAAAAATAACACTCAAGGAAGGTGGTTAGAGTAAAAGTGGTTTTCCATACCATAAGGAACTCCCTCTTGGAGCAAATTCTTTCCTTTAAGAAAAGCTCCCATTTTGAAAATGGACGCGATTAAAGAGTATCTCTGCTAGGTCCAATAGTCTCCCTTTAATGCGCATATTTTTCCCATAGTTCTGGCTATCTGAAGGGACGTTTTTACGCTATTGTGGGTAGAGATACCCGGAAGAATATTGTCACACATCTTAAAGATATAAATTCCAAAGTAAAAACTACATACCATTGCGTTCTTCTGAAAGGTGTTCAAATATTTTCTATCCATTAGTCTAAATATCCGATAGAATGGTTCTTTTGTGTACCCACAACATATGTTTTGTTGAGAAATAAGAAATTTAATTTTGAATTCTTACCTTTTGGCCTGAAATGGCAATGCTTGAATGACTTTTCACCTACATGTACACTGTAAGTGTTACTTTATACTAAATTTGGTGGCAGCTGAACTGCCTTTGCATTTGAGTAAATTTTTAAGCGGTAAAGCTACATTCAATTTGATAATATTGATCAGGAAAATCACTACAACAATAACAGGTTGAAATGTTTAATATTTATCACTGGAGATATTTGTTATAGTAGGTTTACACCAAATTTGGTGTTAGCTTACACGCATATCTAGGATGTGCCAAAAATTTTAATGGGAACTTTATTGATGCCTGGGATGCGAGGAAAAAACAAGTAAAGAATGGCAAACAGTGTGGACCAGGAGCTCATAAGAATTTCATTTCGCCTGTGTGACTAAAAATACATTTAATTCACCAGTGTTGAAACTAAACAGCATTTCCTGTTTACTTGCAGAAGTTTGGTGATTGGAATTGCAGTCTTTGATGGCTGGTAAGTAGAATCCTCGTTGAGAATACATGTATTTTTTCCGTTTAATTTTCTGGCGCATGGTGGCTCAGTTGGTAGAGTGTTATCGTCGGGGTCGAAGGGTCGTTAGTTAGAGACTCACTAGAAGCTTTGAGCAAGACACTTTGTTCCTTGCTTAGTACCGGTTCGACCCAGGAAGACAGAAAATCGTATCAACCTGACTGAAAATGTTGTCTGGGGTTAAGCCTCAACACAAACACATAAAAATGAATTTTTATCTGTAGATGCTCATTTATTTCGACGCTCCGAAAATGGCACAAAAAAGCAGCCGGAGACTCACTGGTAGAATACACATGTTCATCATTGCCATCCCCTTTACATAAAACATGACTTGCTCAGAATTACAATTTTATAAATGCTTAACGTAGACCAAGCTCTTTGTAAAAGCTTACACTTGTTATAGACTTACTGCTGTTGCAGTTATGATCAGTTATGAGTTCTCTCTCTTGAATGGTTTATTTCAAAATGATTTATTCTGGCGTGTTTTGTTTTGCTATTCTGAGTGTTATAGGGTCAATAAATCACCCAGCATATGAAATTTTGGTTCTTACCGCACCGGCGAACAGCCAAAGCCCAGACGAGCCTGCGTAGCGACACAGTCTCGCCAGAGCCTTCGCTGCTCACAAATACACTACATGTTATAGGATAAATATATCACCCGGCATATGAGGGAGTGCAGTGGCTCATTGGTAGAGTGTTTGAATCGAGACGGAGAGGCGCGGGCTCGAGCCTCACCGGCATCACTGCGCTGTGGTCCTAGAGCAAGACACATTTATTCGCATCGGCGAACAGCCAAGGCTCAGACGAACCTGCGTATCGGTGCTGTTTCGCCAGTGCCTTTTCTGATCGCATACATTATATGTGGAGGTAGATAAAGGCTCAGACTTTTACCCTTAGGTTTCAACATATGTTTTAGGTGCTCAAAAGAACCGTCTCAATGATTTTTGTTGAGAAATAAGAAAATTATGTTGAAGTATGTAATCATAATTAGAGGCCAGAATTTAGTGAACTATAGTCTTCTAAAGGATTCAACACTTATATCATCCTTTTGTGGGAATCTGTTCCAAATTACAGAATGAACTAAGCCTGTGCATTTGCGAATGTTGTTGGCTGAAACGTCACAGTATCTGAACGCAATGCGTCCACTTTTTAGATTCTGGCTAGTCCTTGTAGCTGACAGACTGTTTTGAATCTTGACTGGTTACACTACATGTACATACTTCCTACATGTTTTCTCGTGATGTATTCATATACCTTGATGTTATACTTAATAATGTTACAAATATGCCCCCGAAGGAACTTTCTGTAGGGCAAAACTAATCAAACATGAGTGCATCCGAGCTCTTACGGTATATTGATCGCACATATGCTTATCAAACTTCGAAACATTATTTAAATGAAGTTAATAACTTCAGATTCATAAGATTTTCAATGATTTTTTTAATCAGTTCGATTCTGAATCAGCGTGAATACATTGAAACCCTTGTCAGATGACGTATCGGTTGAGTCTCGTTGACGTATCAGTTTCTTTGCGAAATACTTACATACATTCAAAAATAATAGCTGTGAAGTCTAACTTGTTGTCGTGCTACTAGACAGTGCATGGTCTCATTAGAGCCCTGCCAGAAAGGCAGACAGATTTTGCTGCTTGAGCTCACAGCCCGCTTATAGTGGTATTTGGATCCTCCCTCCCCTCATCAAATAAAAAAAAACGTTGTCAAAGTTGGATCCCTCTGAAAAAAAATCCTGGATCTGCGCATGTGATGATAACCCTTGCAAACGATTCCCAGACTAGAACGTCAGGCCTGGTCTGGATCCTGAGGCTGCGTCCTGCAAACTGTTGGTCACTCTTATAATGTTTCTGAAATATGTTGTTAAAAAGGTTAATAAAAAAATCTGTAGACAACAAAACGCATTCAAAATTCACGAAATTAACTTTTAAAATGACAATTCACCGATTTATTTACCGAGACCATAAAAAGTGTTTTCGTATGCACGTCATGCACCGGTATTAAATAACGCCCTTGCATGAGCCCCCTTTTTAATCGTGTAAATAATATTTGTAATTACAACGGCTGAAATGATTTCATGGGAGGTCTTCCACTTCAAATCTTTTTTTGCTGTTTATTATCGCCCTATTTTCTTTGTGTTAAGCACTGGTTTGAAGTATTTCTTCAAACAGCTGTAAAATGTTAAAAGACCAGCCATTACAAAATACTTCTGGGACAGAAGGGGGTCCGCATCACGCTAAATGGGTAAGCAAAAAATCAAATGAGATAATCCAAAATGGGGCATGATTTTCCGGCTTTATACCACCTTTACCAACTTTAGCACGACATATCTCATGATGTGCAATGTCTACACTGATTTGGGTGATATAAAATAGTTATACGATGTTTGTCAACCTGTACGTTAGATAATCCACTCGCTAAAGCTCGTGGATTATCTTCACGCACAGGCGGACAAGCCATGGTATAACTGTTACATGTACTATGACGGGAGGGCATGCGTTGTAACGAAGCTGAGACCCTGCGAAGCATCGGCAATGAGTGTAACTTTACACCAAACTTGGGGGCAGCTGATTTTGGTGTTACCTTTCAACTGTTTTAAAGGCGAGTTCTGTTCGATTGTATATTGATCTGGAGAATAACTACAACAATAACAGGTAGAGATGTTTAACATTTATCACTGTAGAGACGTTGGTCTAAAGTCGGTTTGGTAGATAAGTAAGTGTTAGTTAACACCAAAAGGGATGGCATCTCGATCTCTAATATCATTTTGAATTGCAAAACGACCCTGTGTCCTACGATCCATTTGCAATGGGACTCGCTAGCATAGTTGAAAGCGTTGGGCCAGTCACTTTACAGCAGGCACCACAGACAACAACGAACGCGGAGCGCTGAGCGCATCCAGCATTGACCGTCACTGAAAAATCAAATGCGATCGCGATAATCGACGAAGAAAGGTAGCGTTTTCGATTGCATAATCGTTGTTCCGTTTTCTTATTGAGGTGGGTAGCGCGGTTCGGTTGTGTGTGCTTGTGTGTGTTCGGGCGGGGCGGGGGGGGGGGGGAGGGGTAGCGGCGCTACGAAGCTCCTTTTCTCAAGTCAGTCACTCTTACGGACGAAGAAACTAGAGCGCCTGTATCAACAGTAGCTGTGGGTCAGAGGTTACGCGTGAGAGACTCACTGTTGCTGCTTGTTGCATGTTAACTTGCAGCCAATCGGAACCGCAGTTAGAAATGAACCGCAAAACAAGAAAGTGGAGAGTATGACATGAATATGCGTCCATCTCTGATCAGACTGATTAGTTGAGTATTTCTACCTAGTTCACAGAAACACTGTACTGTTTACGTCATTGTGACAGACAATGAGGCCGGAATCTACTCTACGCTGAAGTTCAGGGTAGATCTGGGTCATTGTTGTTTGCATATATTTGAAGAACTGTTCTCTAATGGCGAGGCTAAAATCTACATCCAATGGAATGTGCTATTTTAAACCATTTTACTACGCACGTAGTAGCAAAATACCTTGTGTTGTTAAACATTGTTAAAAATGATAAATATTTCACGCAGATTTGTTTTGTCTGTTCTGGATTAAGACTATTTCATGTTTCAATCGCTGCTTTGTTGCATGTTAATCTCATGCTTCGCTATACTCATTGATTTCATGAAATATTTAAATTGGAACCATTATTAAAAGTTTGTGTAAAAACAGTGCGTTCTGAGAATGATACCTGTGTTCTGTCAGGATGGGTTTGGTCCCCCGACGCTCCCGTTCTGTCCATGTCACCGACTGGCGTACTATTCTACGTTTTCAGATTATCCACGGCGGGTCTACACGCCGTCACCTGTGCCGCCTGAGCTGAACGCTGGGTTTGACGAGGCAACTAAGTCACGCATCAATGGGACTCTTAATAACTTGAAAGGTAACTGCATGAACAATAATTAACCTGTTTTTAGACTGGCTCCAGTCCCTAAACAATTTTTCATCAATGTGTCATATTATATACTTGTGGCCAGTCTAACTCTGATGGCTCTGTTTTAAAACAGAGCCATCAGAGTCAGACTGGCTAAAAGTATATGATAGGAAACATTGATGAAAAATTGTTTTAAGGACTGGAGCCAGTCTAACCTGTTTTGTCCGCTGTACGCTTACCAAGATGACATACTACTGTCTTTTAGCACTGGCTAGAATACCAGTGAGCATGGCCAGTTAATTTGAGCCATGACATGTGATTTCCAACAATGTGGTATTTTAACAAGTGTAGACTCAGACGAGTGTGTGCTGCCCACTATTAAGCTTAGAAACTCCAAATGATGCTCAGTCAGTAGCTTAACACTTATAGAATACATGTATTTAAGCGACTAGCGTATGCTCAGGCTGGTCTGAGCCTTTGCGCATGCTGGTCTGAGCCTTTGCTGGTCGCACATACCACATTGTTGGAAATCTCATGCCACGACTCATTTCATATTTGCTTCATTTCTATCAGTCTCTCCTAGTTCAAATACAGGTGTTGTCCAATGATCGCTTACCAAGATGGCCGACAAAATGGCCGCCACCTGACCGTTTTTCAATTGTCGACACTATAACTAGTAAGTCAGCTGTGTTTTCCAAGTTTCATATTTATATAGATTATCTTGGGCAATATCCTACTAGGTTGGCGCTAAAATGTCCGCCCCTGTCCGTTCGCAATGGTGCTCGCGAAAATCCAGATCATCCAAGTTAGTTTTAAATGCTTTACCTTTATCAATATCAGACAAGTTTGACGACTCACTTTTCTTGCCATATCATTTTGTCTGCTATTTTGGAAACGGTACATCACATATCATATGTAATGTACCGTTTCCAAAATAGCAGACAAAATGTTCAAATAGTGACATTGGCTCATTTAAAGAAAATTTAAGCATGAATACTTTGCATCGGTGTTTCAGCCTGGCCAATCCTAGATATGTTATATCTGATATAAACCAATATGGCAAGAGCATTTTATATTTTTCTGCTTTTAATTTCACCTTGTATCTGACAATCAAACCCTTGGGATAGGTTATTAGCACTGTTTCGATGAATGAAATTGAATCAAAGGCGGACCCTTGATTTTATTTTGGAAGCCTTAATGTAAGGACATGAGAGTCCCAGGCAACATGGGCACGTAGGGCAACCCCCGAGAACTAGCAAACTCACCAGTGTTCTTCTATAAAATAAATGAATCTTAATACGTGGCTTGACATCAGCAACACACCTGTCTATCCCTTTCACCCCAAAGTTGTTGACGTAATCTCTTCCAGCAGAAGAGTCGTTTGTGTTAAAAAGGGGTGTAAACCATGCAAAAATCAGATTGATAAAAAGCAAACAGTGAAGATTTACACTGTTTGCCCTGACCCTTTTTCAGGTCTGTAGTGTTGAAAAGGTTGTAGCGGTATAGAAAGGACACTCCTTTCAAAGTGGTTTCACTATGCCCTCATGGGTGTCCTTGTTGGCCATCTCTTTCATAAGAACGTTTTTGGGCTGGCAGGGTTGCAGATTTTTCACTGCCATGTTCTCTAAAAATTGTTTTATCTGCCTTATAGTTAAGTGCAGTAGATGTACAGTACTGTTTTGATCTAATTTTCGTGACACTTTTCAGACTGAGTATCCCTATAATATCTAGGCCTTACTCAAAGCTGGGTCAGTTTCGGTCAAAACATGGGCTACCAGATTGAATCTTAGAAAAGCCTTGTGTACACCACAGGTGCCTGATCCAATCTAGTTAGGTCCCCCTCCATTGATAACAAATCTAAAGCACCCCAAAACTGTGAATTATGATGTGATGGGGGCCTTTTCCAACCACACTGATCATTTGTATGTGGGATCGTGCATGAGGAGAAAAGCGATTTTGACATTTACTGCACAAAGCATGCATGTCGAGTATTTCTTTTTATGACATTAAAATATGTGTGGGAGGTAGCTCAATACGTATTTACCCTAGAGACACACGACCAGAGTTTAAAACTTCGAAAACCAGTGTTTGTTTTAGTGGTTATAAATCTATCAACATCAATTTAACAGCAAGACTCTCAGTTGTTTATGTAACAAAATTTATCCTGCAATGCGACAAGGATTTCTACAAATATACACCAGAAAGCTTGATTAACTCTAAGCCAGCAATAACCTTTTTCCTAAATGACTTCTGCATTAAAAGTCTGCTGCATACATTCAAATGCACTTCAGACTAGTTTTGTTCATGGAAGACAATGTTACGAGGGTAGCAGTCTGATCTGGGTCCATATTGTTTGCAATATACGGTACATAAGAACATCAACAGACTAGGGAAGCAGACGAAAAGCGGCTGAATAGAGGTTCATTAGAAAAGAAAAAAGGAATCTTTAAACTGAGCAAAACAAATGTGCAGCTGAACTGCCACCCCTTTGGTGACATATTTTCATACTTAAGCAATATGAGGTAAAACATTTTCCTGTCATAAATCCTTAACATTTCTACCTGTTATTAAGTGGCAGCTAGACTGCCAACCCTTTTGGTATAAACTTACTTATTTTCGTAATCAAACAAAATGAGGTAAAACATTTTCCCCTTTCCAGTGATAAATCCTTAACATTTCTACCTATTATTAGGTGGCAGCTGAACTGCCACACCTTAAGGTATAGACTTGCGTACTCAAACAATATGAGGTCAACATTTTCCAGTGATAAATCCTTAACATTTCTATCTGTTATAAGGTGGCAGTTCACAGCTGAACTGCCATCCCTTTTAGCATGAACTTATGAGCTAAAACAATATGAGGTCAACATTTTCTGGTGATAAATCCTTAACATTTCTACCGGTTATAAGGTGGAAGCTGAACTAACACCCCTTTTGGTATAGACTTTTGAGCTTAAATGATATGAGGTCAACATTTTCTAGTGATAAATCCTTAACATTTCTACCTGTTATAAGGTGGAAGCTGAACTAACACCCCTTTTGGTATAGACTTTCTAGCTTAAACAATATGAGGTCAACATTGTCTAGTGATAAATCCTTAACATTTCTACCAGTTATTGGGTGGCAGCTGAACTGCCACCCTTTTGGTATAAACTTTCGTCCTAAAAATATGAGGTCAACATTTTCCAGTGATAAATCCTTAACATTTCTACCTGTTATAAGGTGGAAGCTGAACTAACACCCCTTTTGGTATAGACTTTCGAGCTTAAACACTATCTAGTATTCTACCTGTTATAAGGTGTTAGCTGAACTACCACACCTTTTGGTATAAACTTACACCTCTATTGTACTCAAACAATATGAGGTCAAGCATTTACCAGTGATAAATCCTTAACATTTCTACCTGTTATTAGGTGGCAGCTGAACTGCCATCCCTTTTGGTATAAGCTTACACTTTAATATTTTCATACTAAAACAATATGAGGTAAACATTTTCAGGGGATTGAATCCTTAACATTTCTACCTGTTATTAGGCTGCTGAACTGCCATCCCTTTTGGTATATTATGAGATAAGAAAAAAATCCAGTGACTTTCTATGTCAATAGTGTAGTTCTAGAAAGTAGAACTACTTTTATGCACAGGGGAGTCAGTTCCACCACTGTTTATTAATGTGATAAGTACTATAACTTCCAGTTTCCCAGGGAGCACACTGTATAAACAATTCATCTTGCAATTTTGAAGAGCGTTGACATAAATAAACAGTTGCTGCTGGAGAGGTGTTAACTGACTTACTTGAATCTAGTAAGGCATTTGTTCTCTGTCCTATGGGTATATTAATATTCTCTAGGGAAAATTAATGGACTTCCACTTTTTATAGTATATATTAGGAAGAAGGTATCAGATAGCTGGTATACTGTAAGAAATAAGTAGTGCTCTTGGGTCGTTAGACTTTTAAATAATGTATAGGAACCACCGGGGCTAGTACGGCCCCATTTTAGAAAAAAGTACAATTTTCGAATGACTATTACAACTAGCTCTGCTAGATAAGGCACAATAGGGCGTAAACCCTTCGCATGTCTCTGTACGATAAAGGGTAAACTTCAGTCAAGGAGATCAGATCATGATGGCCGAACTTACCCCGCCAAGGTGGACTGGCCCCCGTCTAACTGATAATTATATCATTTTACAAAAAAAAAACAAAAAAAAAAACTGCGAATTATTAAATCTTTTTATTCTAATAGTGTATTCCTTTCTGATAGGGTTACAACTCAGAAGGGAGATTATATCAGAGAAAAGTTTGGTTCAGTAGGAGTAATTTACCTTGAACTCAGGGCCTGAAAACCAGGCTACCCGCCAAGGGGCCATCATGATTTTATCTCTTTGACTGAAATTTACCCTGTATCGTACAGAGACATACAAAGGGGTTAACCGGGAATGGCGCCGCCCTAATGTGCCTTACTTGAATATAAAGGTTTTGCAGAGCTAATTCGAAAATTGTATTTTTCTTAGATGGGGCCGTACTAGCCCCGGTATCCCCTATAACCTGTTTGTCCACCTGTACGCAAGATAATCCACTCGCTTAAGCTCGTGGATTATCTCCACATACAGGTGGACAACCCATAGTTTAACTATAACATATGACACACATGTTGTGTTTCTCGTGTTTCTTGACATAAAGAGGTAGGGAATCTTTCAGTGATTACCGTTTCTCTTTTAACATAAAAATCTAAATGATTGTTTTGCATTCTTTTTCGATATATAAATCAAAGCTACATTCCAAGTGTTGCACTTTTTTAAGTCTCTCAGTATATGATAAAAGGCTTAAATTCCTAATGTTACCACATTAGTTTATGTTTAAACTTGATGCGTCACCTAGCTACCGGTTTCAACGAAGAGAGCCCCGCACGTCCCTCCCTCCCTCCCTCCCCTTACTACTGCGATAACGTACATAAAATGTGTTATGAAATTTGATGTCACGATATATGTAGATAGACAGATTTTGCATTGTCTTTTTCTTTTATTTTCGACAAACAAATGAAGGATTGCTGCATTTTTGAGCATCTGCTGTATTGTTTTACGAAGACGGCCGAACGCATGCGGATACGTATCCGCCATAAAGAACTTTTGTGCAACATTTCATACTTCTCGTTTTCAAATTTTGACAGCATTCTGATAAAGTTTTGAAAGACAAAGTTCTACAGAGCTGCGGTGTATCATACTGAGCTTCGTCGTGAGAAAACCCGTCTTCGGGGGTGACGACCACGAGGTAAAGCACAGCGACGAACTGTCGTCTGCTGCTGACATTTGCAAAGAGTTTGGACCCAAAATGTCGGGTGTTGTCGGGCCTGATCTGTATCCAAACTGTTGGACACTATGATAGTTTTCTTGAAATAATTTTTCGAGAAAGTTGATTTTGAAAAAAGTCAGCAGACGACAAACACAAACCATGAAGAATTACCCAGCATTCGCGTGATAGCAAAGACGCTGATCAGACAGTGAGTCTGCGTGGATGCGGAGGCTGCTTTGTGCCTCCAACAAAATCATTGTTTCTCCGACAACGAAAGCCTACCATGTGAAAGGGGTCCTATCATAATTGCTCTGAGCAGGAACGTAGCTTTTTAGATTGACGTAGCGTAAGGCACCACCATGATGTGGGTATGTAAAAGAACCGACTCACCGCGACGGTCTTTTTGAGGACCCAAAACAAACGTGTGTGTCTGTATGAAAAATAGAAATAAACAGAGGCATCCATTTTATGCTAAGCCCGGAAGGCTCTGATCATCTGTAGGATTACTTGACGTTTCGCTTACTGTAAAGGCGGTCACTTTAATATTCATATCTGGGTGTGGTTCGACTTTTTCATCTGCTAAAGAAGGGAAATCAGATTTTATTTATAATTTGGGAAAGAGTTAATAAGCTTTTTGAGCCACGCAAACGTGCATGCATTTCATGAAAATCCTAACCGTACACACACTGGACTCACATTTATTAACCCTTAAAGCGCATAATCACAAAATGTATGCTTTTTGTCGTTCACTAAACTATTTGAAGCCTTATAGATAAACAGTGTGGACAATGTTTGCCTCCCTGCTTATGTTAAATAGACATTTTCGGATGCAGTTATTTTACTGGCGTTTTAAGGACTAAATAATGACTGAGGTGGTGGCACAAGATTATAAGTTTCTTTTGAATAAAACCACGCCTCCTTTTCAGCTTTTACCTGTGCCTAAGGTTGACTAGTCCAAAGTACGCATTCATGAGGCGCCGCCTTTACAGTAAGCGAAAAGTCAAGTAATACATTGTATTAGAATGCCAAAAATAGCATATTTTCCCATGAAGCTGCTTGTTTAATTTTAAGCCTATCTAATGTGTTTGCACCAAGATACACAACTTTTCTTCCGAAATTTTCTTATCTCTTCATGCATCACATTTCTGAGATAATCAGACCTATACACTTGATACGCAAGCTGAGTCAGATTTATGTGTTCAACAAAAAATAAAATTGGCAGCGGAATCATGGAATGCGAAAATATCCCTTGCAGATTATATAGAAAACAGAATAGAACAGAAATGTTCTTGGGAGTTTGGGAGCAGTCTGATCAGGGTTCATACAGTTAAGAAGATAAACACGGTATCAGTACCTCATTGGAGGGTACCTATAAAGTCTATAGCAGAAGATTATAAGCAAACACTCATTTCCCCCAGTTCCAATATACACTCATTTTCCTCATTTTTAATCCACACTCATTCTCCCTAGTTCTAATCTACACTCGTTTTAGCCAGTTTAAATCTACACTCATTTCCCAGTTCTTATATACACTCATTTTCCCCAGCTCTAATCTACACTCATTTTCCCCAGTTCTAATATACACTCATTTTCCCCAGTTCTTATATACACTCATTTTCCCCAGCTCTAATCTACACTCATTTTCCCCAGTTCTAATATACACTCATTTTCCCCAGTTCTTATATACACTCATTTCCCCCCCCCCCCGTTCTAATCTACACTCATTTTCCCCAGCTCTAATCTCTACTCATTTTCCCCAGTTCTTATATACACTCATTTTCCCCAGTTCTATTCTACACTCATTTTCCCCAGTTCTAATATACACTCATTATCCCCAGTTCAAATCTACACTCATTTTCCCCAGTTCTAATCTACACTCATTTCCCCCAGTTCTAATCTACACTCATTTTCCCAGCAGTTCTTATATACACTCATTTTCCCCAGTTCTAATCTTAACTCATTTTCCCCAGTTCTAATCTACACTCATTCTCCCCAGTTCTAATCTACACTCATTTTCCCCCAGTTCTAATCTACACTCATTTTCCCCAAGTTTTAATCTACACTCATTTTCCCCAGTTCTAATCTACACTCATTCTCCCCAGTTCTAATCTACACTCATTTTCCCCCAGTTCTAATATACACTCATTTTCCCCCAGTTCTTATCTACACTCATTTTCCCCAGTTCTAATCTACACTCATTTTCCCCAGTTCTAATCTACACTCATTTTCCCCAGTTCTAATATACACTCATTTTCCCCAGTTCTAATATACACTCATTATCCCCAGGTCTATATACACTCATTTTCTTAAGTAGCACCTAATCAATCTGTGTAGATGTGCTAGGATGTGCTGTTTTCACCTGTAGACAAAGAAGCACATTCCATTAATCATTTGTGGTATTAAAGTACACAATCTTCAAAATGTTCGTTTGGGTACCAAGCGCATTTGATTTGAATAAGCACCCATGACGAACATACGTGAGGTAAAGATAAGGATAGCCATGATCATATATTGGCATTTTGTTTTGTTTGCGTATCTTCTTCTGTTGAACCAGTACTAAGCACATAGGACTAAACACATAGGACAAAGTGTCTTGCTCATTTCTTAGCATTTTAAACTTAGTAGCGCGCTTGCTTAAAAACAAGGGACAGTTATTTTCTAAACTTATTAAACTTACCAACAGGTGTCTGCACTTTTTTGACCCCCCAACCACAACAACACACGCTTAATAATTTCTTAGCAAATGAAAAAATCAAATTATTTTCTACAATTGGAGTCAATTCCTGGCAGAATAAAGATACAACCCCTGAAGTCCAACAGTAAGTGCCAGTGGAGTCATCCACACTGACCCTACCACAGAAAGTCACCCGCGTGCTCATTTCAATAAAAAAAAGTTAACATACCGAACACCGATAAACTTTTTCGCAAAGTTTCTTTGGACACTTTTAGTACTGACAGCACCACTACAGGGGCGGATTCAGGATTTCTGGAAAGGGCGTTAATATGTATAAAGGTGTGGAGGGTTCGCTTTGCTGATTTTATCTCATTTTTCTTAAATATCCCATGAAAATGTAATAATTTGGTCTCACTGAGACCAAATTATTTCACTTCCATAGGATATTTAAAAACGGGGGGCGGGGAGAGGAGTTCACGCGAACCCCTTGAACCCCCTCTGGATCCGCCACTGCACCACACTATAGAAAAATGTGACTTTACACCTTAAACTGCGACCACTTAACATATATAATGGACAGTTCCATCCTTATTGTATTTATCTGTATGGGAAACTCCATCATAAAACCCAGGGTTAACAGTGTTCAATCTATGAAACTTTAAGGGGGTCATTTTCATTCGATTTCAGATAACACACACACACACACACACACACACACACACACACACACACACACACACACACACACACACACACACACACACACACACACACACACACACACACACACACACACACACACACACACACACACACACACACACAAAACGCTGTCCATTATTTCCCCGTTCAGAAAATGTTTAAATGGCACACTCCAGCTTTAGCAAGGTGGGCGTTTGGTACAAAAGGGAGCCAATGTCCCCATGGCCCACATGGGTGAAAGTTTTCAGGATAATTCCTGAATTCAGGTTTTTGAGGCTGACTTTCCATAGAAAGTCAGCCTCAAAATACTGAATTAGGCAGATTATAACAGCTTCTCTGACCTTTTTTCAGTTTATCTACAGACACTTGATCATCTAAACATGAAATTATTGATCATTTGTTGGCATACCACAAGTTTAAAGATTTGAATTTCAAACGGTCAGGATTTTGGAAATTTTGAAGTTTCACCCATGGGCCCACTCTAGATCAAATGGGTTAATTTTCTTTTCTTTTTTTTCAGCTATGGATTCCACCAACATAACGCTATGGCAGTTCCTGCTGGAACTGTTAGTTGGAAACAAACACAGAGACATCATTCAGTGGACCAATAACGAGGGGGAGTTTAAACTGATCAACGCTGAAGAGGTAGCCAAGCTCTGGGGTCTCCGCAAGAACAAGCATAACATGAACTACGACAAGTTGAGCCGAGCATTGCGCTACTATTACGATAAAAACATCATCAAAAAAGTCATGGGACAAAAATTCATGTACAAATTTGTTTCATTCCCGGAAATTGTGAAAACAGAGACAAAAGTTCCGTTTAAAGTTAAAATGGAGTCGTTAGCGCAAGAATACGGGCAGCAGGTAATGCCACATTTCGCCTCCTTTAACGCGGCGAGTGTAAAGTCCTCTGCTCAGCAGGCTACTGTTAACAATTGGATTAAAAAGGAAGAGAAAGACACGGACTCTTCTGTGACTGTGATTATAAACAATTCAGAAGCGACAATCAGTAGTAATTACTCATTTCCCAGTGCCTCCCATTCCGTGTCTGGTATCACAACATTAGCATCCAGTTCCGGTGAACCATGTGCCCTTAATTTGTCTCAAAATAAGTCTCCAAACGGAACAAAACCCAAACCCAACCCACTAAGTTTAAACGTGAACCCACCTGTGCAAACAACTGTCTCCGTAGCCTCTCCAGTCCCTATAGTTAGTCCGAAATTATTTCCGACTCAATTCTCGACTCTTAACACGCCATTTTTGTTCGCTAGCCCAATGATTGGTCCAAGAACTCCACTTCCGTTGCACTTCTGGAGCTCGCTTAGTCCCATCACTACTATGAGTCCACGGCTGGCAGGGGGAACCAGCACATCAGCGTTCCAATTTCCAAACTTCGTTGGTAGCCAGACTACTGTTAGTCAACTATCCTTGCCTAATTTTAGTGCTATAGAATCTTCATTGACGTCTCCGGTTGTGTCTTCGCCCACACGGACAATTCCGGTATTATGACCCTATGGCAATGATAGAAATTCCGACCAATCAAAACCAACTACTGGTAAATAAACACACGAATGGTTTGGAACACCTCGGCTAATATTTTATAGGGTCGTTGCAGTTCCGAATGCAAGGGGGCGGAACATGTGATTTGTGACGTCATTATTTCAACCATTGCGACCATTGTTAAGCTTGTCTTCATTGCCATCAGCTCTGTGTCTATTTAAGAGATGAGTAAGATATGATTAGTGCATGAGTCATACTTTTTAGCAGTTGTGTTGGTAACAAATATGCTCTGTAATGTATTAAAAGCCAACACTTTTACACCCGTTGACACAATGACCGAATTAAAATCTTAGGCCAACGAGTAGCGTTTGGGCATAAAATGAAACTATTTAAATTACTTCAGCTGTGGGTTGCTTGCTTTTGCAACGTTTGTGTTACAGAGAAAAAAGCAAATAACCTACCACATATGAGGACTATTTCCAAGATGGCTACTTTCTTACTGCAACAAATCTGACGTCACAAGTCACATGTTCCCTGACCGTGGATTAATATAGCATGTTTGCTTACTAGTATCTAAGCAAAGTGCTACCAATTCACCGAAAATCCCACCTGATCTTATATTTTAAATATATTATAGAGTATATTCATATTGCCCTTAATACTTATTAAACATTGCATCCATGTTTAAACACGTGCTTTTTACTACAACGTAGATTTGTTTGATTTAAACAGTGTTTTATTTTTCAGTCAATATTACATAAGTACAATATCATAGGAGTAGGGTCTGGCAATTTTTTTTCTCCAGTAGTATACAAGTTTACAAAGACATTATAGGAAAACGAACATTGGTGGTCATTTTCCTATGATGTCATTGTAAAATCGACCATGTTTGGCATGATTGACCTTAAGCACTCTTCAATTGTGTGGGTCCCAAACATAACGTCATAAGCTTGTGTGTACCCTTACACAACATCTTTGTAGAAAAATGAAATTGGTGATCATTTTCCTTAAGGGTTTCTGTAATGACACCTAGTGGCCCTCTTTCATAAAGACACCATAGGGAGCTGAAGACTGATGGTTATTTCCTAAAACGTCTGGTCTTTGTCAAATGTGTCCTGGTATGACATAATTTACATAAAGCAATGGCTATTTATCATGTTTATTTGGGCCCAAACATAACGGTATGAGCTAGTGGGCTCTCCAGTAGCTTACACTGTTCCAAAGACATTAGACCATAAAAGAGATGACGTTATAAGCTGGCGGATTCTCCAGTAGTAAAACAATATTACAAAGGCATTAACCTGATAACACAACTGGTGGTCATCATCCTAAATTGGCCGCTATGTAAAATCGTGCATGCTTGGCACTATTGGGCTAGGCTGGAGCAACGGGCATTCACATGGATTCCAAGTATTACGTAATAAGATGATGTTGTACGAACATATGCTATTCAATTATAAAATCTCAAAAACATACCAGAAGGTTAATCTCGTACAGCCAACCATAAGGGGAAATGACACGAATAGATTACTACTGCAGAATTTCTCATTGCTTAGCTACAGGTTTATTTATCTTCAAATTTTTAATACATGTTTCTTATTATTTCTTTCCATTGACGTCAATGGTGACATCATGATAAGAATGAGCTATAGACTGTTTGATCAAAGATAAAATCGTGCTGTTCAACTTTTCAACAATCGATCGCACTGGTGTGATATTTCTTGAAATATTCTTATCTCTCTGATGCATTATGAAAGTGCTGTGGTAACCTGTTGTTTGATTTGCATTTTTGTTTTAACAAGCTTAGAATAACATCAGTACGAAATTGAATTCCAATAGAATGTTAACGTGGTTTCATCTCCATTCACGTCGAATCTACATTGACACACGTGACGTCACATCTAGTACTTGCTTCCAGCCATTAAGGGACAGTTGTCGTAGATTACTCTGGAAATAAGGACTTCTAATATATGTTATTTTGCTTCCAACCAATTAAGGAGCATCCGTGCTAGACGACAACTAATTGTGGTAGAGTTTCCAGCTTACACGGACGTATATTTTAATATTCCAAGCGATTAATGGGCGTCTGTGGTAGACTGTTCTACAAGCAGACTTTTTGATAAATTTCTTCCAATCGATTAAGGGGCATTTTGACAGCAATAGTTGTAATATTTTTTATTTCATTCATTTAAGGATCATTTGTCTATTCTGCGAATAACCCGATTTTTGCATTTTCTAACAACCATTTGAAGGGCAATTATCATCTTTACCTACAACCACTCAAGGGTAAATTGTGGTAGAATCGCTTATTTAAGCCATTTAAAGCGAGTAGATCAACCAGCCAACGGTGGTAGACCTTTCTCCAATCAGGGATATTTCTTCCAACAATTGTGGGGTAATATGGTAGGCTGGTCTGTTAACAAGGATGTATACGCGTAGGTCCAGCTGAACAAAAGTTTTTGGGTTACTCTTTCCCGCCTGTTTTCACATCTGATTTGAGTGCTTAAAAGAACTGTTCTTTCGAATACCCACAACATATAGTTCGGTTGAGAAATTAGAAGAAAAAATAGTGAGCACGTTTATCTTTGGGCCTGGTATGTTAGTGCCAACCATTTTAGGAGAGATTGTTGTTGTCATCTGGTTTACAAATGGAGCGATTGTGACACATTATTCTGCAAACAAGGTCTTTTATTTTGGTTCTTTCTAACAGTTAAAGGGCAGTTGTCCTACACTTTTCTGAAAACAAAAGATTTTTTCCGAGCAATTATAGTAAACTGCCAATCACAACAACAAAAGTTGTCTGCTTTTGGCGTCTGACGAAATGTTTTAGAAACTTTTTCGACAAACAGTGTGGACCAAGATAAGACTGCTCAAGGAGCAGTCTGATCTTGGCCCACACTGTTTGATCATATACTTACTTTAGTCAAATGATATTAGCAAAAGTATGCCGCAGACGACAAAACCAGACAGCATTTTCAGATCATTTTTTCAGGTGCTTTAAGGGTTACTTCTGTAAACAAGGATTTTTTATCTCAGCAATTTAGGGAGCAATTGAGGAAGACCATTCTGAAAACAAGTATATTTCTAATAAATGGGTTTCTTCCAGCCATTCAGGGGGCAATTGTGGAAACAAACAAGATCTTCATTTTTCCCCTTTAACTTTTGCATGGTGGGTATGTTTTCATGCTTTTGTTGTCGTCTGCTGACTTCATTCAAAATTTACTTCTTCAGAAAATTATTTCAGGAACACTTTTCTGTCGGTCTTGATCTGGGTCTAGACTGTACGCAAAGGTTATCAGCAGACAGCAAAGTCGTTGCTAACAAGATATGAGTTTAATAAGTGGCAACTGTTTTTGATAGTTTCCTCCTACAAATTGAAGGGGCAATTGTGATTTTATTAATATTTCTTCCTTTCATTTAAGAGCCATCGTAGCATTATTTTTTTCTTTCTAACATTTTGTGGGCATTTTGGTAGCAGTTTTTTGTCCTACCATATAGGGGCAAATGTGGTCGTATTGTTAAGGGCTATCGGCCCATCAAGTGTTACTGTTTCTTTCTAAATGTTTTTCTTTCTTTTTTTTGAGGGGGGGGGGGGGGGGGGGGCTGAGGGTTTAGTGGCATTTTGGTAGCAGTAGTATTTCGCCCTACCATGAAAATGCCGTTATAGTATTTCCACTTTTTAATTGACAGTTGTTATAGTATAATAAGAGATGCAAAATATTTTGTACTGTAAAAGAGGACTACATTTTCTGGACAACACTTTCTTCAACCTCTTAAGCGGCAATTCAAATTTGGTGGCAACTTCTAGTATGTTTCTTCCAATCATTTAAGAGACAATTGTCATATATATTTTTCTATAAACATGAACTTCCAAAAGTTTTTCTTCCAACCATTTCGATGACTGTGATGAATTACAATTTAATCTAGGGTATTTTTTTTTCAATTATATATTTTACTCTGAACGCCAGCTTTGGTATGACTTCGTTTTCATGTTATGCACAGAATTTTTAGTTATTTGGTCCCCATGTCGCGTTGTGGTTCGTTTTCTTATGTCCGAGACACTAAGCAAGCTAATCTTACACAGATGTGATAAGCTTGTACATAAGACGTTTACACGTCATTATATCAGTGACTTCCTTGTTCCGTCTTATGCGTCCGGGTTCTTTAACCTTCATAGTTGGGCCTATCGCGAGAAAACCAGACTTTTGTGCATGGACCTACAGCAGGGCAGAGTTACGGGGCAGATCATGAGTAGCATATGTTCGGCAATTAATACGTAGTGACCCGGGGCGTTTATGAGAGAGAAGGGGCCATCTCAGGGAGGGGAAAAGTTCATTTATTTCCGGGGGAGGAATATAGGTCAAATTTTAACAGACAGTGATTGCAGACTAGGGAACATAAGAAACAAATTCTTTTGTTTTATGGAAACTTGGAGAACATTCCAAATTATTCCAGGGGAACAAAAACAGGTCCCTCTGGGGGGGGGGGGGGTCTCGGAGAAAATGGGTATCATACAAAATCTGACTGAACAGACCCTGGTAAAAACGTATCATGCCATGACGATCAAATGGGACAGCTTCGTATTTTTAATTCTTTTTACTTAAATATTTGCAACCGATTTTTACAATGTTCTTTAGCTCATAACACCATATCTTAGACTTTCCATATTTTTCTTCTGTCTCAAAGCCTTTTTATATCAGTTTTCTTTTATTCGCTTTAATATCATAATGCAATGTTCGAAATCCGAATGAATATATACATTTTAAAGTCTAGGATAAGGAGATTTTTCACTTTATTAAACAATTAACATCTCAAATATGTAGGGACTTGGGTAAGTCTACCGAATCTCAAAGTGTCTGTTTAATAGTCATAATAAATTGGGGAATATTCTATATCTATATAATTTACATATCAGAAACCTTTATCTCAAAGTCTTGGGGTAGACTACTCTGGTCCCGAGGTTATAAAACGTTTTGATGCTCAACTCAACTATAAGCATGGAACCAGGGGCATGGAATTTTAACTGCTCATAAAAAACCAAAATGCTGAAAAGTAGTCTCTTTTCTTGCTTTCAAACTCTTAGATGTTGTGTTTATCATGCTTATAAATGTTAAAATGTCAACAATTATTGACATTTCAACATTTGTGAGCATGATAAGTTTCATGCTCATTTGAGTTGAGCATGAAAAAAGTTCGATAACCTCGGGGCCTGGTCTCATGAACATTGAGTTAATTAGAGTAGATTTTATCCTTGTACATGTACCCAACGGTCAAGAGAAAACTACAGTCAAGTAATGTTAAACATGCCTGCTCTGCTACAGAGACTAACCCAACTTTTGAAAATTCTTTTGTATGAAGTGCACTTACATGTATTAAATAGTTCGTGCCGTGAAAATCTGTTTTTGGGGTTCGCGAACAAGTAAAACTCCATCCAGCAGCTACGCAGCTGCAGAGACCAGTTTGGATTATTGAAAGTGTGCATGTATAAAAACTGAACTTTAACGAATATGCTGATCGGACTTAAACGACACAGCTGCTGGGGAGTTTGCTTGTTCTGTCTCAGTAAATATATCGATGATCACTTTGGATATAAATATCATGCTTGGATGCAGCTTTTCCTCGGGGTAGGGTGGGGATGTCCGGACCACCTGTCCTTTCTCCGGATACCAGCAAACCAATTAAACAAATCTGATACATGTCTCTAAAATTTCGCATTTTTTAATTCTTCATTGCTAGCGGCGATACTAGCGACGACTGTTGTCGTCTGTCGATAACCTTTACAAACAGTTTGGATCAAGATCAGGACCGACACAATGTCAGTCCTCATCTGGATCCAAACCGTTTGACAATCTGATAGTGTTCCTGGAAGAGTTTTTTGGAAGTAAATTTTGAAAAAAAAAGTCAGCAGGCGGAAAAAAGCCTGAAAATTTACCCAGCATGGAAAGTGTTGAGACGGTAAGGGCCGGATCCTGTCCCATCGTCTTCTGGATCCATACATGATAAAAATGCATACATGTATATGACGAGGGCTGTGGAAATATGTACAAGTGTCGTCTGTGAACAGAGAATACCCTGATCACACAATGAATATCTTTAGGCCATTTAGAGCCTGCGCCTGAAAGATCAGGAACACGTCGGACCTGACCTGGATCCAAACTGTTCGATAATCTGATGGTATGCCTTAATTGTATTTTTGGAAAACAAAAATCAACAGACAACAAAAGC
This sequence comes from Loripinus fragilis, assembly GCA_964019695.1. Taxonomy (NCBI): domain Eukaryota; kingdom Metazoa; phylum Mollusca; class Bivalvia; order Lucinida; family Lucinidae; genus Loripinus; species Loripinus fragilis. The sequence goes on from OZ026520.1 coordinate 99,485,197, forward strand.
ATACAGCAAAAGAAAGTAAAAAAAATGACGCGAATAAGTTCCTGTGTATCAAAAATATCTGTATACCAACCAAAGACTCGGAAAAGGCTTGGCACCCACCTGACCAGCCTTTCACACGCAAAGTATGGGTGTAGATGAAGTCCCAGGCCGAAAGTTAGACATCCAGACCCAGATTAGGCTCGTCGTTCTGTCGGGCCTAATTTGCGTATAAATTTTCTGCTTGCAAAGGTTATACCATGGGTGAAAGCTTTCAGGATTATTCCTGAATTCAGGATTATGAGGCTGACTTTCCATAGAAAGTCAGCCTCAAAATCCTTTATTAGGCAGATTCGTATGGCTTCTTTGATTTAATTTCAGTTTATCTAAAGACAATTGACCATTTAAACATGAAATTGTTGATATTTATAGGCATACTGCAAGTTTTAAGATTTGATTTTCAAAAGTTCAGGATTTTGGAAATTTTGAACTTTCACCCATGTTATAAGAAGATGACACTAGCAGGTAGAATTAACATTGTTCATTGTGGTCAGTTTGTACTCTGTTCGCAAGAAGAATTCTTGTCATGTTCCACCTGCCTATATGAGTTATAAATTATTTTATTATAAAATAAATATTTAAATCTTTTGTTGTTTTACGTGTTGTGAATTGCGATTCCTTTAACCATGTTAACTACCGACTAAAGAAATCAAAGTTCGCCAGCCATTGGCAATGGCGTATCCAGAACGCTGAAAAAGTTACGCACATCAAAGGGAGACTACTTTATCAAGCAGTGATTCTCTTCAATTGCATCCCTTTTCAAAATGGGAACTCTTAACGGAAAGAATTTGCTCCAAGAGGGAGCGAATTCTTTCTTTTAAGAGCAGTTCCGTATGATATAACATAGTCGATTACCTCCCTTGAATTTTACTATTTTTATGACGCATGTACGTAACTGCACGCACGTGCGTAACTGCGTAATGGGAGCTACGCCAAGGATTGGCCGACATTTTAAAAAGCGCATGGTCACAACGAACTCAATGCAAGCTTTTGTGATCGTTGTGTGTCCGTCATCAGCCGTCCGCTGCACACAATTACTCCAAACGACATCTGGCCGGTCTTTGACCGATTGGGTGGAATTGTTCATTATATAGCCCTCAAATGGTTCCAGTCCATTGAATAACTTGGTCAAATGAAAGCTTTTTATCTCTACCAAATCTATTCAAGTTAAGGCAATGGGACCAAAAACTGACCCCACCCGGTGTTATACAAAGGCTAATATAGGGGGTGGGGGATCACTTAAAGTCTTAAATCACAAGGCCTAGTCTTGATATTTGGTAAATATCATCACCTAGTGCTCTTCAACAAAGTTTGTTCAATTATGGAAGGTCCTGCTCTGGGGCCTTACAAAGGGAAAGCATTGGAATTTAGTTCTGTTATGTGCAACGAGGTCTATGAGGATAGTCACAACTATTTAAAGTAAGGAAGAAGACAAAGATCAGGAATCGATACAATCAAGTACCCTATCTGACCCAGGACACCACATGGGAATGTGACAAAAACACAAGAAAACATCACATACAAGAGGTTAGGCCTTTCCCAGTAGATGACCACAAGGCTGCATTGAACAGACAAGAAAGCATGACAAACACAAAAGATAAATAACAAAAATGATCCACAACAGAAGCACCACCTTGGAACTGCCAGTAAAGATTTACTGGAGGGCTTTAACTAGTTTCATGGTACCAACCTCACCCTTATTTCAAGACAAATATTTATTTGTTTTGCATGAAAGATCCCTAAATGTTCGATGTATCATCTTGTAAATACAAATCGAGATATAAAAAGGAGATATAGCAACGATAAGTACTCAACAGTATTTACACCTGAATACCGGAGTACAAGAAATCCAACAGTTAAACCCCAGTGGGCTCGACCACAGACATAACATAAGGCCCTAACCCTCTCATCTATATATAAATCTTAAAGTCGGAACTGTCATAGAATCTGAAGTCTGACACGCTTGCGTGCAATTTCATAGGAAAGCAAAGTTGCCAACCGTCATTTGATTGACCCCAAGTCTGTTGCAATACATTAATGGTATAACCAATCTTCTTATAATGAGAAATTATTTCAATAAACTGCACTGAAAAATTATTAGATCAAACAATTTTCTTTAATTTATACACCAAGTCACCATAGATTTCAGGTTCTGAAAGCCCCTGGCGCAAGAGAAGTTTAAAACCAATATTCAATTAAGATATCAAATCATAGTATCGGCGGTAGAATTAAGAAAAAAAGTTTATGATACGGATAGCCTTGTTTGAGAAGTTTCTGAGCTAACAATTTATTACAACATGGCTAGTCTATTTGGTGTACGTGTAGAGAATCACATCATCTGCTTTTGCATCGTGTTATAGAGTTTTCTCTTTGACTGCTGATGAAATGTTTCATTTAACCTCAATTATGGACTTTGGCACAGGAGAAGAACTGTTTAAAATGACAGACCATAAACTGTATTTATAAAAATTTTCAGACAGGTAGGGCTTCCCAAGGAGCAGTCTGATCAGAGATTATACTGTTTAGTATTACAACCCAACTCAAATAGACATTCCAATGGGTAATCGCAACATTTGGCCTACATGTCTAGCTTTAAAAGTTTGTACACTGCTATCTTGTAGGCCTAAATAATAGTTTGGCTATCATTTACGTCCCTTCTTTTTGTGTGTTTGGCTAGTGACAGCGTGTAGACATTTAGTGCACATGATCCTGAAGTGAATTGTCTATTTAGGTATTGCTTGAACCCATCGATGGGTCAAACTCAAGTTTGAGTAATCGAGGTTCGACTGTACTCTAAAATATTAAAATGGCTATCCAATGACATGACTACCCAACTTAATTAATAAAGAAGAAGAGGAAAACAAGCTCTGAAGCAAATTTTACCATATCTGAAACTGGATACTTGTTTTCACAATAATTGTAAAATATATTTATGCAAATTCTGCAAGTGAAAAAGAAAAGGGTGGGGTAGTCTAAAAACCAAATTCCAAAGTCTATAGTGACGACATTTTGCAACCATATCTAAAATGGTGTCCACTCATCACAACTTTTATCTCAATAAAGAAATTGAATTCATCTTATTTCCTTTACAGTTTCCTGCTAGGTAACTTCACATAGACTGCTTTGTTATATTGTGCCAATTATTTGTCAAAAGTATGCGCATGGCCTCCCAGATCTACCTCACTCGGACTACTCGTTCAAATGTTTTTGGATAATTTAGTTCTCAAAATACCCGTTTAATGGATTGTGGCCTGATCAGATCCAGGGAACTTTTGGTATGAGTACAGTGGACTAAAGTATTGTTTTTTCTCGTAAGTAAACATTTATTATAGATAAAAGTCTCACAAAAACTTTGCTGCCTTGAACATTATACTTTCTCATGCAAAGGACGCTGCTCAATACAATATGTTTAGCAAACCACATGTTCATAATATGCGCAAATCTAACAATTAATAGCTTAATCAAGGCGTCAAAAACCTAAAGTAACTTATTTCCTAAAACATAGTTGAGTAATTGCTCGAAAAAACATTGTATATTGTCATGGTTATATAGCGTGTATAGAGCCCTAACCTTATGATTTTTTTCGAGCAAGAAAAATGGCGGATAGGAGTGTAAGAAACATCAACACTTGAGATTCTAAGTGGAATACATGCTTAGCTCTGTCATTGTCTATACCTTGTAAGTGCATGGAAATTCTGTTTAATCGACTGCAATATACAACATAAAAAACAAACGTGATAGGGCGGCTCTGCTCATGAATTTTTGATCATCTTTAAAGAGTGAAAAAAAAATCATCAAAAGTGCAATTTTGCACAGATACTTTGTACATATACGTCTATTTGATCAAGCTAAGGAAACAAAAAAGCTGGTGAAGGGTAAGGTATAAAAGAGTTGGAAAACGGTGTTTTTGATCACTGTACACATATTAAAATTCCAAAACCGCGCGGGGAACAGCTCACTATACTCGGGCAGTACTGGACAGGTATTATGAGTGGCGCCTTACATTTGCGCACTTTTTGCAATTAATGATGATATCTTTTGCGCACTTTTTGCGATTTCGATTGCGCACTATTTTCACACCCCAATCAGGAGCAATAAGTGATTAGTGGCCGTGAAACGATCACACACATGTAACCGTAGACTCTAATGTAACCGTAAAGGTGAGATGCATGCTTGGTGATTTTTTCTTCTTTCAAATATGAATCATGAAATGTACTCACAAAACAATGCATTTTTGAGCTTACCTTAACGGACAGTTGTACACATCTCATCCAAACATTTTAATATTTATTGACATTTTGAAGAAAGTCGAAGCAACAACATATATACAGTATATGAAACTCAGAAGCCTTGCCTATTAGACTCCAAAGAAGAGGATCGAGATTAAATGCTCAAACTGACATACAGCGCTTTTAATCTGACTAAACTTTTATTTGAAAATGTGCTTATTTGTATATTTGATAATGTGTAAAAACTTTTAAACCTGAGAATTTAATATCCTGTTCGTCCTTCCATCTCCCCGTGGTGAGCAGGGAGCTACGAGATTACATCCAATGCAAGGCTTAAGAATGCTCAATGCATCTTTAACGAGTTATAACTAGCTGTAACGAATTTCAACTACCTTAATAATCCCTACTTTATTTTTAAAGAGGTGCGAAAAAAGTGCGCAAATGATATTCAAAATCGTGCTCAAATGACATGCAGACTCGTGCGCAAATGAAGGAATCAAAGTGTGCAAAAGGTATACGGAAGTGTGCAAATGAAAAGCGCCAATTATGAGTACATAAATTGCATTGAGCAGGTATCTTGAGTCAAATGCTCTACGGATGCTCTGCGTATTGAAAGGTATTTTATTTAATCTTTTTAATGAGTTATCAGAATCTTTGAAAGCACATACGTATGTTAAATACATGCACTTAATTCTCAAAGTTGAATTCAGTTCTGTTATGCACAACACTGTCTTTGAAGATGGCCACAACTATCGATTGGTTCATTTTACCTGTACACAGCCGAGAATTACAACTCTCTGTGATCTGGTGATATACATGTAGAAAATCTAATCAACCGATCTGCTTTTGTATCATATGTGAAATAAATTCACAGCTATAAGCTTTGGCCCAGTAAAAGAAATGTGAAAATAACTGGCAATTTTACTGCATTTTCCCAAACTTTTCAGACAGGTAGGCCTGACCATACAGTGTAAACCCAAGTCAATCGGCTCCTCATTGAACAAGCTTAGTACTGGTTTAACCCAGGAAAACATGAAACTGAACATTTTGTTCGAATTTGTCATTGAGCATCATCACAAACCCAACCTTGTAGGACTAAATATTGGTCTGGCTTTCCATCCATTTCCTTTGTGTGTGCGTGAAGTAAAAGCTTTGGCACTTCTGCGCAAGCGCATCTGCGCCACTGATGCATCACTGATTAAGGATAAGTACCAATATCCCAGGAGTTGAATTTTCTTGTTTTCAGTTTATGTCACATGACATGCCAGGATTCGGCATTCAGATTTGGGGTCAAAAAATGAATTAGCATATGAGCAACGTAGGAAATGGGCTGAAGCACAATGATATGTGTCAGTCTTTATAATTAACTGTTAACTGAACAGTGAAATAAGTGGACATTTAAATACCTATTTCTGGTTGGCCAATGAAACAAAATATTTAGAAAAAGTTTGTACTCGTAATTGATACAAACATACAAGGAGCCTCTGTTCTGTAAGTTTATATGGTCAATTACTCTAACACACACTATTATAAATATTACTTGGAAATGGGAACAGTTTGGGCAGCTTTCTTATTATTTTTTTTTCAGTGAGTTTTTGCTCCAGTGGACGAAACAAATACTAATAGACATAAACATGGGTTCAAGACAACTGACACTGAAAACAAATAAAACGTGAAAACATTATAGGATAGCAGATGCACTGATCAGCCTCAGTTACATGTGCATAAGTGCAGGCTCATCAAGGTCTTTACTTTCCACAAATGCATAATGCAAATATACTAAAGGACTTTGAAAACGCATCACCCAGATTAAATCCTTTATTTTACAAACCCTGAGAATGTCAGCGAAAAAAATATTATTGCATATCATAGTCTGACCATCTGGTAGTGTGTCCTAGAAAGTTAATGGTTGTAAATTTACTTTAAGGTATTGAAAATGTATCCGTTTTAAGACAGGGGTGGTCGATTTTGAAGGACACAAATTCAGCTGCAATTTAACACGCGTTAGTTTTGATTCCTGACTCAACGAATTTGCGTCCTTTGCTTCTTTCACGATTGAATATTCATCATTGAAGGATTAGAAATGAATTGACAGTTTGGTATGCTCAAAATAACACCCCTTTAAAATTACCGACATACCCCACCCACCTTGATTACTATAGTCTAGTAATAAAATTCAACGTCTTGGGCCTTTCAAAGTTTCGATTTCTTACCATCGGTTTTATTGGGAGAGGCTAAGGGCATACACAAATGACAGATTATTCATAAATTACGCTTGTATAACGTGTCCTTTGTATTGTGCAAGTGACGTTAACGTAATTTTTTAAGACGTTCTCGATCGCATGGCAGCAGATCTTCTGCAACAATTTACATCAAAACGTCTTCCCCACATGCTTGTCAGTGTATATAATCAATATCAGTAATGAAAGCTCGCATAAAGGTAACTTATGGAGATGTTTCTAAAAAGGAGCTATAAATTGATGTTCAAATTTGACGTTTATTTTCGAAATTTTGAAGTGATCAATTACTTTTAATTAGAAAAAGTCTATAAACTCTTTTGGTAACATGGCATCATATACGCCAATGTTTAAACATAAAAATAATCAAAAGCTTCATTTATTTGTGCAGAAAGGTGGTGGATGCTGTATGTACCCATGTGACGTCATCAGCAGCGTCGCGTGATTGTGCAGTCAAATTAATGACTGATTCATACCAATTCTTGGTTGCACATTAAAACCTGCGAGTAACTTTTCAATCGTATATACGGTTTGCAAGAAAAGTGCAAAAATATGGTGATGCGTTTTCAAAGTCCTTATCTAGTATAGTTTATAAATTTAACTCTGGCATCCAAATGGTTAAATTGAGAACAAATGAAACTAGTACAGATGTCACCTGAACCAGGTAATATCGATATATAGATATTAAGTGCATATGGACTAATTAGTGACCCAAAATGGTTTAAGATGACGCCAAGAGGAAAGTGAGGAAGAAGGCAAAGATCAGGAATCGATACAACCAAGTAACACACCAAGTCAGGACACTATATGGGGAAGTGACAAAAACACAAGAAAACACCACTCATAAAAGTGCTAAGAGGTCAGCCCTTTCCCAGCAGGTGACAACAAGCATGCAAGAAACAGACAAAACAGTATGACAGACAAACAGGAAACACCAATAACAAAAAAGATCCACAAAAGAAGCATCACCTTGGAACGGTCAGTTAGAAAAGTACTGGAGGGCTTTAACAAGTTTGGGGTACCAATTTTACCATACATGAAACCATGCCTACTTGCTTTCACAAAAATGTAAAAGACATCGCATGCAGATGCTGCGAATTAAGTTTGAGGTATCATAAGAGAGCAGTGATCAATCAGAAATAAGCATGTTTGATCAGTTTTCCGACCAGACACACAGATGAGTGTGAGATGTTGCACAATCTATACTAGCTTGAACCCATCACTGTGTTTTACAACATGTAGATTTATGACGCAATCATGTCACTATCTCTATGAACTCATTTTCACACACCATGTAGTGTGTATAAGAAAATAGGATCATGGTTAGTAGTGATCTATCACCCACTTTTATGTAAAACACTGGACTTCATGGAAAGTTTTAGCATTTTTACAAAGAGCAATATTGTATATCACTTTCCATGAAACACAACTTGGAAGTGTTTCGCGAGATAAAAGAAATAACGCATAAAACTGAAAAGGTGAAAATGCAAACAGTTAAAATAATGGAAAACTGTTGAAAAAGTCGCATTGAAATCAAAGAAATTGTTTACCAGTAGCCACAGTATTGTATAGAATTGGTAACGTTGTATTTGCTTGGTATGCAATGTGTTTGATCTACTAAACAAGATAATCCGTTGAATTATTATGGCAGGTAAGCTGGCCAACTTAGACCCCCTCTACTTCAAGAGCTAGAAACATGCAGGATATAAACGCTATTGAAATTTGTTTTTGTTTTAATTTGTGAAGTTGGACTGTGTACATAGAGTCTAGCTGTGCAAACGATTTGCATCAGATATTCCTAGAGGATAAAAAGCTGATAACTAGGATTTCACTGGTCCCTGATCGATCACTGGTCCATTATGCTAGTCTAAAAGCCGATACCGAAGCCTATGTAAATGGCATAAAATAAAATTGAATGCATCTGTTTTGCTTTTTAATCATGAGAGAGAGAGAGAGAGAGAGAGAGAGAGAGAGAGAGAGAGAGAGAGAGAGAGAGAGAGAGAGAGAGAGAGAGAGAGATTTTGTTTAAGACAAATAATCTATCCAAGTCAATAGCCTGTTATTTTCACAGTACTGAACAGGTATTTTAAACCGCGATGCTATTAACAATTGTTTTTCAGTTTTTACTGTAAATTAGCTCCCCACATACTGCCTCGTGGTGTTGCACCGAAAATTATGTCAAAAGCATGTTCATGGTCTCCCAAATTTACCTCACTCGGACTACCCGTTCAAAGTTTTGCAGCCTCTAGTACTCAAAATACCTGTTCAGTGGCTTGTGAACTTTCTTGAATAAATTGACCAACTGGTGAAATTTTGGTGTGTACAGTGGACTAAATGTTGTTGTTTTTCTCGTTAGTATACATTTCTTATTGACCAAAGTTACACAAAAACTCTGTTGTCTCGAATATCAGACTCTCTCATGCAATGAAAACTGATCAATATGCTGAGTTCCATGTTTTGAATGTTTGTTTTTGCTTGTTTTGTTTTTTTACATAAAAATGCCCTCGATAGAAATGGTGAGCAAACCAAATGTTCATGTAACTTGAAACTAATCTGCAGTAATATAACCATCAAGACGCCAAAACATTAAATGACTTCATATCTAAAACATATAGCTGAGTATGACCATCGAAAAAAGACATAAAAGCTTTTAATATTACTTTCTTTATGAGCAGCTACTCCGTGCATGTTTATTTTGTCAGCCAATTTTGCTCGAAAAACATTGCATAAGGTTAGGGTCCTACAGCAAGTAGTTAAGAAATAACTTAAAACAACACCTCCTCCTTAACCACTGGTCCAAATGCAAAATTATTTAACAGGTATGTGCCTCATAATGCCCTCTACCAAAATAGCACAAATGGTTCCACTCTAGGGAGCAAAGGGCCACCATATCAGTAGATAAGGAAAAACTGTTTAATGACAACTCCTGGTAGAGTGCTTGGCTCGACACCGAGGGGCCGCGGTTTCGAAATTCACCGGCGTCACTGCGTTGTGTCCTTGAGCAAGATTCAGATGTGACGTAAAGAATCAAATCAAACAAACACACGGAACCACTGATTCTATTTTCACAGAAATGATCCCAATAATGCCCTCTACTAAAATTGCACAGACGGTTCTGCTCTACTCAACAATTGGCCATCTGACCTTAAGATTAGAAATATCTTTAAAAGATACCTCCTCCTGAACCACTGGTCTAAATTCAAAATAAGTTCACAGAAAAGTACCTCATATTGTCCACTACCAATATTGCACAAATGGGTTGCCTCTGCTAAACAAAATGGCCACCAGAGCTAAGCAGCGAAATGAGCCACGACATTTAATTTACAACAATGTGGCATTCTTGACATGTGTAGACTCAGACAAGCCTGTGCAACCTTCTTTCAAGCTTAGAAACTCCAAATGATGTTCGGTCAGTAGCTTAATACTCTGAGAATATTCAAGAGACTAGCAAAGGCTCTGATCAGACTGCGCGTATGCGCTGTCTGATCTGAGGCTTTGCTGGTCGCACATACCACATTGTTGGAAATCTCATGTCGCTGCTCAAATATTTTTAAATAATAACTAACGAACAACTGACCCAAATTTAAAATAGTTTCACAGAAATGTTCCTCTAGTGTCCTCTACCAACATAGTACAAATAGTTCTTTTCCGCTGAGCAAAATGTCACATCGTGACATCTGCATCTGATATTCCACTAAATTCCAGCTTGATTGTGCCAATAACCCATGAGCCCAGCGCCTGCTTTATGGCAGCGATCTTTAAAATAAAAGATTTTGGACGCATTCGTCGAAGTAGGAACTCAACAACCAAAACAAAAAAAAACAACAAAAAAAAAACAAAAATTTCAGAGTTGGACTCCCTCTGACAAAACTTTCTGGATCCGCAAATGTGTTTTTGTCAAATATAGCTACCACTGTGTTCGATTAGGTATGTGTCACTTGTGCCGTTGGTTGACCATAGCTAACATCGACATTGCATCTTGTAAACATAAGAGAGTTAAAGTTTGGTACCCTTAACGAGAAAACCATGTTAGTTGACTAGCTATTGGCATGTCTGTTGAAATGGTGTAGCTTGGTGCACCAAGAGATTGAACCATGTGAACTGTCAGGTCATTGACACTTTTACTGAAATGATATAGCCATGTAAGTTTGGTGCAACAAGAGAGTGAACCATGTGAACTGTCTGGTCATTGACATGTCTACTGAAATGATATAGCCATGTTAGTTTGGTGCACCAAGAGAGTGAACAATGTGAACTGTCAGGTCATTGACACTTTTACTGAAATGATATAGCCATGTAAGTTTGGTGCAACAAGAGAGTGAACCATGTGAACTGTCTGGTCATTGACATGTCTACTGAAATGATATAGCCATGTAAGTTTGGTGCACCCAGAGAGTGAACCATGTGAACTGTCTGGCCATTGACATATCTACTGAAATGATGTAACCATGTCAGTTTGGTACAACAACAGAGTTAACCATGTGAACTGTCTGGCCATTGACATGACTACTGAAATGATGTAGCCATTATAGTTTAGTACACCAAGAGAATGAACCATATGAACTGTCCGGCCATTGACATGTTTACTGAAATGATGTAGCCATGTTAGTTTGGTGCACCAAGAGAGTGAACCATGTGAACTGTCAGGTCATTGACATGCCTACTGGAATGGTGTAGCCATGTTAGTTTGGTGCACCAAGAGAGTGAACCATGTGAACTGTAAGGTCATTGACATGTTAACTGAAATGATATAGCCATGTTAGTTTGGTGCACCAAGAGAGTGAACCATGTAAACTGTCTGGTCATTGACATGTTTACTGAAATGATGTAGCCATGTTAGTTTGGTGCACCAAGAGAGTGAACCATGTAAACTGTCTGGTCATTGACATGTTTACTGAAATTATGTAGCCATGTTAGTTTGGTGCACCAAGAGAGTGAACCATGTAAACTGTCTGGTCATTGTAATGTTTACTGTAATGATGTAGCCATGTTAGTTTGGTGCACCAAGAGAGTGAACCATGTAAACTGTCTGGTCATTGACATGTGAACTGAAATGATGTAGCCATGTTAGTTTGGTGCACCAAGAGAGTGAACCATGTGAACTGTCAGGTCATTGACATGTGAACTGAAATGATATAGCCACGTTAGTTTGGTGCACCATGAGAGTGAACCATGTGAACTGTCTGGTCATTGACATGTCTACTGAAATGATATAGCCATGTTAGTTTGGTGCACCAAGAGAGTGAACCATGGGAACTGTCTTGTCATTGACATATCTACTGAAATGACTTAGCCATGTTAGTTTGGTACACAAAGAGAGTGAACCATGTGAACTGTCTGGACATTGACATGTCTACTGAAATGATGTAGCCATGTTAGTTTGGTGCACCAAGAGAGTGAACCATGTGAACTGTCTGGTCATTGACATGTCTACTGAAATGATATAGCCATGTAAGTTTGGTGCACCCAGAGAGTGAACCATGTGAACTGTCTGGCCATTGACATATCTACTGAAATGATGTAACCATGTCAGTTTGGTACAACAACAGAGTTAACCATGTGAACTGTCTGGCCATTGACATGACTACTGAAATGATGTAGCCATGTTAGTTTAGTACACCAAGAGAATAAACCATGTGAACTGTCCGGCCATTGACATGTTTACTGAAATGATGTAGCCATGTTAGTTTGGTGCACCAAGAGAGTGAACCATGTGAACTGTCAGGTCATTGACATGCCTACTGGAATGGTGTAGCCATGTTAGTTTGGTGCACCAAGAGAGTGAACCATGTGAACTGTAAGGTCATTGACATGTTAACTGAAATGATATAGCCATGTTAGTTTGGTGCACCAAGAGAGTGAACCATGTAAACTGTCTGGTCATTGACATGTTTACTGAAATGATGTAGCCATGTTAGTTTGGTGCACCAAGAGAGTGAACCATGTAAACTGTCTGGTCATTGACATGTGAACTGAAATGATGTAGCCATGTTAGTTTGGTGCACCAAGAGAGTGAACCATGTAAACTGTCTGGTCATTGACATGTGAACTGAAATGATGTAGCCATGTTAGTTTGGTGCACCATGAGAGTGAACCATGTGAACTGTCTGGTCATTGACATGTCTACTGAAATGATATAGCCATGTTAGTTAGGTGCACCAAGAGAGTGAACCATGGGAACTGTCTTGTCATTGACATATCTACTGAAATGACTTAGCCATGTTAGTTTGGTACACAAAGAGAGTGAACCATGAGAACTGTCTGGACATTGACATGTCTACTGAAATGATGTAGCCATGTTAGTTTGGTGCACCAAGAGAGTGAACCATGTAAACTGTCTGGTCATTGACATGTTTACTGAAATGATGTAGCCATGTTAGTTTGGTGAACCAAGAGAGTGAACCATGTGAACTGGCTGGTCATTGACATGTTTACTGAAATGATGTAGCCATGTTAGTTTGGTGCACCAAGAGAGGGAACCATTTAAACTGTCTGGTCATTGGCATGTGAACTGAAATGATGTAGCCATGTTAGTTTGGTGCACCAAGAGAGTGAAACATGTGAACTGTCGGTCATTGACATGTGAACTGAAATGATATAGCCACGTTAGTTTGGTGCACCATGAGAGTGAACCATGTGAACTGTCAGGCCATAGACATGTTTACTTTAATGATGTAGCCATGTTAGTTTGGTGCACCAAGAGAGTGAACCATGTGAACTGTCTGGTTATTGACATGTTAACTGAAATGATGTAGCCATGTTAGTTTGGTGCACAAAGAGAGTGAACAATGTGAACTGTCAGGTCATTGACATGTGAGCTGAAATGATGTAGCCATGTTAGTTTGGTGCACCAAGAGAGTGAACCATGTGAACTGTCTGGTTATTGACATGTTAACTGAAATGATGTAGCCATGTTAGTTTGGTGCACCATGAGAGTGAACCATGTGAACTGTCTGGCCATTGACATGTCTACTGAAATGATATAGCCATGTTAGTTTGGTGCACCAAGAGAGTGAACCATGGGAACTGTCTTGTCATTGACATATCTACTGAAATGACTTAGCCATGTTAGTTTGGTACACAAAGAGAGTGAACCATGTGAACTGTCTGGACATTGACATGTCTACTGAAATGATGTAGCCATGTTAGTTTGGTGCACCAAAAATTTTTATGCATGCGAACTGTCTGGACATTGACATGTCTACTGAAATGATGTAGCCATGTTAGTTTGGTGCACCAAAATTTTTGAAACATGTGAACTGTCTGGTCATTGACATGTCTACTGGAATGATAAAGCCATGTAAGTTTGGTTTACAAGAGAGTGAACCGTGCGAACTGTCTGGTCATTGACATGTTTACTGAAATGATGAAGCCATGTAAGTTTGGAACACCAAGAGAGTGAACCATGTGAACTGTCTTGCCATTGACACGTCTTCTGAAATAATGTAGCCATGTTAGTTTGGTGCACCAAGAGAGTGAACCAAGTGTTCAACCTGGTCATTGACATATCTACTGAAATGATGTAGCCATGTTAGTTTGGTGCACCAAGAGAGTGAACAATGTGAACTGTCTGGTCATTGACATGGTTACTGAAATGATGTAGCCATGTTAGTTGGGTACATCAAGAGAGTGAACCATGTGAACTGACTTGCCATTGATACCTCTACTGAAATGATTAAGCAATGTTAGTTTGGTGCACCGAGAGAGTGAACCAAGTGTTCTGTCTGGTCGTTGACATGTCTCCTGAAATGATGTAGCCATGTTAGTTTGGTGCACCAAGAGAGTGAACCAAGTGTTCTGTCTGTTCATTGACATGTCTCCTGAAATGATGTAGCCATGTTAGTTTGGTGCACCAAGAGAGTGAACCATGTAAACTGTCTGGTCATTGACATGTGAACTGAAATGATGTAGCCATGTTAGTTTGGTGCACCAAGAGAGTGAACCATGTGAACTGTCAGGTCATTGATATGTCTACTGAAATGATGTAGCCACGTTAGTTTGATGCACCAAGAGAGTGAACCATGTGAACTGTCAGGTCATTGACATGTTAACTTAAATGATATAGCCATGTTAGTTTGGTGCACCATGAGAGTGAACCATGTGAACTGTCAGGTCATTGACATGTGAGCTGAACTGATGTAGCCATGTTAGTTTGGTGCACCAAGAGAGTGAACCATGTGAACTGTAAGGTCATTGACAAGTTAACTGAAATGATATAGCCATGTAAGTGTGGTGCACCAAGAGAGTGAACCATGTGAACTGTAAGGTCATTGACATGTTAACTGAAATGATATAGCCATGTTAGTTTGGTGCACCAAGAGAGTGAACCATGTGAACTGTCTGGCCATTGACATGTTAATTGAAATGATGAAGCCATGTTAGTTTGGTTCACCAAGAGAGTGAACCATGTGAACTGTCAGGTCATTGACATGTTAACTGAAATGATATAGCCATGTTAGTTTGGTGCACCATGAGAGTGAACCATGTGAACTGTCAGGTCATTTACATGTGAACTGAAATTATGTAGCCATGTTAGTTTGGTGCACCAAGAAAGTAAACCATGTGAACTGTCAGGTCAGTGACATGTGAACTGAAATGATATAGCCACGTTAGTTTGGTGCACCATGAGAGTGAACCATGTGAACTGTCAGGTCATTGACATGTGAACTGAAATGATGTAGCCATCTTAGTTTGGTGCACCAAGAGAGTGAACCATTATGAACTGTCAGGTCATTGACATGTTAACTGAAATGATATAGCCATGTTAGTTTGGTACACCATGAGAGTGAACAATGTGAACTGTCTGGTCATTGACATACCTACTGAAAAGATATAGCCATGTTAGTTTGGTGCATCAAAAGAGTGAACCATGTGAACTGTCTCTACTGAAATGATATAGCCATGTTAGTTTGGTGCACAAAGAGAGTGAACCATGTGAACTGTCTGGTCATTGACATGTCTACTGAAATGATATAGCCATGTTAGTTTGGTGCACAAAGAGAGTGAACCATGTGAACTGTCTGGTCATTGACATATCTAATGAAATGATAAAACCATGTTAGTTTGGTGCACCAAAAGAGTGAACCATGTGAACTGTCTGGTCATTGACATGTCTACTGAAATGATATAGCCATGTTAGTGAACCATGTGAACCCTCAGGTCATTGACATGTGACATGAAATTATGTACCATGTTAGTTTGGTGCACCAAAAGAGTGAACCATGTGAACTGTCTGGTCATTGACATGTCTACTGAAATGATATAGCCATGTTAGTTTGGTGCACAAAGAGAGTGAACTATGTGAACTGTCTGGTCATTGACATATCTACTGAAATGATAAAGCCATGTTAGTTTGGTGCACCAAAAGAGTGAACCATGTGAACTGTCTGGTCATTGACATGTCTACTGAAATGATATAGCCATGTTAGTTTGGTGCACAAAGAGAGTGAACCATGTGAACTGTCTGGTCATTGACATATCTACTGAAATGATGTAGCCATGTTAGCTTGGTACACTAAGAGAGTGAACCATGTGAACTGTCTGGTCATTGACTTGTCTACTGAAATGATATAGCCATGTAAGCTTGGTGCACCAAGAGAGTGAACCACGTTAACTGTCTGGTCATTGGCATATCTACTGAAATGATGTAGCCATGTTAGTTTGGTACACAAAGAGATTGAAACATGTGAACTGTCTGGTCATTGACATGGTTACAGAAATGATGTAGCCATGTTAGTTTGGTACACCAAGAGAGTGAACCATGTGAACTGACTTGCCATTGATATCTCTGCTGAAATGATAAAGCAATGTTAGTTTGGTGCACCAAGAGAGTGAACCATGTGAACTGTCAGGTCATTGACATGTGAACTGAAATGATATAGCCACGTTAGTTTGGTGCACCATGAGAGTGAACCATGTAAACTGTCTGGTCATTGACATGTGAACTGAAATGATGTAGCCATGTTAGTTTGGTGCACCAAGAGAGTGAACCATGTAAACTGTCTGGTTATTGACATGTTTACTGAAATGATGTAGCCATGTTAGTTTGGTGCACCAAGAGAGTGAACCATGTAAACTGGCTGGTCATTGACATGTTTACTGAAATGATGTAGCCATGTTAGTTTGGTGCACCAAGAGAGGGAACCATTTAAACTGTCTGGTCATTGGCATGTGATCTGAAATGATGTAGCCATGTTAGTTTGGTGCACCAAGAGAGTGAACCATGTGAACTGTCTGGTTATTGACATGTTAACTGAATTGATGTAGCCATGTTAGTTTGGTGCTCCAAGAGAGTGAACCATGTGAACTGTCAGGTCATTGACATGTGAGCTGAAATGATGTAGCCATGTTAGTTTGGTGCACCAAGAGAGTGAACCATGTGAACTGTCTGGTTATTGACATGTTAACTGAAATGATGTAGCCATGTTAGTTTGGTGCACCATGAGAGTGAACCATGTGAACTGTCTGGCCATTGACATGTCTACTGAAATGATATAGCCATGTTAGTTTGGTGCACCAAGAGAGTGAACCATGGGAACTGTCTTGTCATTGACATATCTACTGAAATGACTTAGCCATGTTAGTTTGGTACACAAAGAGAGTGAACCATGTGAACTGTCTGGACATTGACATGTCTACTGAAATGATGTAGCCATGTTAGTTTGGTGCACCAAAAATTTTTATGCATGCGAACTGTCTGGACATTGACATGTCTACTGAAATGATGTAGCCATGTTAGTTTGGTGCACCAAAATTTTTGAAACATGTGAACTGTCTGGTCATTGACATGTCTACTGGAATGATAAAGCCATGTAAGTTTGGTTTACAAGAGAGTGAACCGTGCGAACTGTCTGGTCATTGACATGTTTACTGAAATGATGAAGCCATGTAAGTTTGGAACACCAAGAGAGTGAACCATGTGAACTGTCTTGCCATTGACACGTCTTCTGAAATAATGAAGCCATGTTAGTTTGGTGCACCAAGAGAGTGAACCAAGTGTTCAACCTGGTCATTGACATATCTACTGAAATGATGTAGCCATGTTAGTTTGGTGCACCAAGAGAGTGAACAATGTGAACTGTCTGGTCATTGACATGGTTACTGAAATGATGTAGCCATGTTAGTTTGGGTACATCAAGAGAGTGAACCATGTGAACTGACTTGCCATTGATACCTCTACTGAAATGATAAAGCAATGTTAGTTTGGTGCACCAAGAGAGTGAACCAAGTGTTCTGTCTGGTCGTTGACATGTCTACTGAAATGATGTAGCCATGTTAGTTTGGTGCACCAAGAGAGTGAACCAAGTGTTCTGTCTGTTCATTGACATGTCTCCTGAAATGATGTAGCCATGTTAGTTTGGTGCACCAAGAGAGTGAACCATGTAAACTGTCTGGTCATTGACATGTGAACTGAAATGATGTAGCCATGTTAGTTTGGTGCACCAAGAGAGTGAACCATGTGAACTGTCAGGTCATTGATATGTCTACTGAAATGATGTAGCCACGTTAGTTTGATGCACCAAGAGAGTGAACCATGTGAACTGTCAGGTCATTGACATGTTAACTTAAATGATATAGCCATGTTAGTTTGGTGCACCATGAGAGTGAACCATGTGAACTGTCAGGTCATTGACATGTGAGCTGAACTGATGTAGCCATGTTAGTTTGGTGCACCAAGAGAGTGAACCATGTGAACTGTAAGGTCATTGACAAGTTAACTGAAATGATATAGCCATGTTAGTGTGGTGCACCAAGAGAGTGAACCATGTGAACTGTAAGGTCATTGACATGTTAACTGAAATGATATAGCCATGTTAGTTTGGTGCACCAAGAGAGTGAACCATGTGAACTGTCTGGCCATTGACATGTTAATTGAAATGATGAAGCCATGTTAGTTTGGTTCACCAAGAGAGTGAACCATGTGAACTGTCAGGTCATTGACATGTTAACTGAAATGATATAGCCATGTTAGTTTGGTGCACCATGAGAGTGAACCATGTGAACTGTCAGGTCATTTACATGTGAACTGAAATTATGTAGCCATGTTAGTTTGGTGCACCAAGAAAGTAAACCATGTGAACTGTCAGGTCAGTGACATGTGAACTGAAATGATATAGCCACGTTAGTTTGGTGCACCATGAGAGTGAACCATGTGAACTGTCAGGTCATTGACATGTGAACTGAAATGATGTAGCCATCTTAGTTTGGTGCACCAAGAGAGTGAACCATTATGAACTGTCAGGTCATTGACATGTTAACTGAAATGATATAGCCATGTTAGTTTGGTACACCATGAGAGTGAACAATGTGAACTGTCTGGTCATTGACATACCTACTGAAATGATATAGCCATGTTAGTTTGGTGCATCAAAAGAGTGAACCATGTGAACTGTCTCTACTGAAATGATATAGCCATGTTAGTTTGGTGCACAAAGAGAGTGAACCATGTGAACTGTCTGGTCATTGACATGTCTACTGAAATGATATAGCCATGTTAGTTTGGTGCACAAAGAGAGTGAACCATGTGAACTGTCTGGTCATTGACATATCTAATGAAATGATAAAACCATGTTAGTTTGGTGCACCAAAAGAGTGAACCATGTGAACTGTCTGGTCATTGACATGTCTACTGAAATGATATAGCCATGTTAGTGAACCATGTGAACTGTCAGGTCATTGACATGTGACATGAAATTATGTACCATGTTAGTTTGGTGCACCAAAAGAGTGAACCATGTGAACTGTCTGGTCATTGACATGTCTACTGAAATGATATAGCCATGTTAGTTTGGTGCACAAAGAGAGTGAACTATGTGAACTGTCTGGTCATTGACATATCTACTGAAATGATAAAGCCATGTTAGTTTGGTGCACCAAAAGAGTGAACCATGTGAACTGTCTGGTCATTGACATGTCTACTGAAATGATATAGCCATGTTAGTTTGGTGCACAAAGAGAGTGAACCATGTGAACTGTCTGGTCATTGACATATCTACTGAAATGATGTAGCCATGTTAGCTTCGTACACTAAGAGAGTGAACCATGTGAACTGTCTGGTCATTGACTTGTCTACTGAAATGATATAGCCATGTAAGCTTGGTGCACCAAGAGAGTGAACCACGTTAACTGTCTGGTCATTGGCATATCTACTGAAATGATGTAGCCATGTTAGTTTGGTACACAAAGAGATTGAAACATGTGAACTGTCTGGTCATTGACATGGTTACAGAAATGATGTAGCCATGTTAGTTTGGTACACCAAGAGAGTGAACCATGTGAACTGACTTGCCATTGATATCTCTGCTGAAATGATAAAGCAATGTTAGTTTGGTGCACCAAGAGAGTGAACCATGTGAACTGTCAGGTCATTGACATGTGAACTGAAATGATATAGCCACGTTAGTTTGGTGCACCATGAGAGTGAACCATGTAAACTGTCTGGTCATTGACATGTGAACTGAAATGATGTAGCCATGTTAGTTTGGTGCACCAAGAGAGTGAACAATGTGAACTGTCATGTCATTGATATGTCTACTGAAATGATGTAGCCACGTTAGTTTGGTGCACCAAGAGAGTGAACCATGTGAACTGTCAGGTCATTGACATGTTAACTTAAATGATATAGCCATGTTAGTTTGGTGCACCATGAGAGTGAACCATGTGAACTGTCAGGTCATTGACATGTGAGCTGAACTGATGTAGCCATGTTTGTTTGGTGCACCAAGAGAGTGAACCATGTGAACTGTAAGGTCATTGACAAAGTAACTGAAATGATATAGCCATGTTAGTTTGGTGCACCAAGAGAGTGAACCATGTGAACTGTCTGTCCATTGACATGTTAATTGAAATGATGAAGCCATGTTAGTTTGGTTCACCAAGAGAGTGAACCATGTGAACTGTCAGGTCATTGACATGTTAACTGAAATGATACAGCCATGTTAGTTTGGTGCACCATGAGAGTGAACCATGTGAACTGTCAGGTCATTGACATGTGAGCTGAACTGATGTAGCCATGTTAGTGTGGTGCACCAAGAGAGTGAACCATGTGAACTGTAAGGTCATTGACATGTTAACTGAAATGATATAGCCATGTTAGTTTGGTGCACCAAGAGAGTGAACCATGTGAACTGTCTGTCCATTGACATGTTAATTGAAATGATGAAGCCATGTTAGTTTGGTTCACCAAGAGAGTGAACCATGTGAACTGTCAGGTCATTGACATGTTAACTGAAATGATACAGCCATGTTAGTTTGGTGCACCATGAGAGTGAACCATGTGAACTGTCAGGTCATTGACATGTGAACTGAAATTATGTAGCCATGTTAGTTTGGTGCACCAAGAGAGTAAACCATGTGAACTGTCAGGTCAGTGACATGTGAACTGAAATGATATAGCCACGTTAGTTTGGTGCACCATGAGAGTGAACCATGTGAACTGTCAGGTCATTGACATGTGAACTGAAATGATGTAGCCATCTTAGTATGGTGCACCAAGAGAGTGAACCATTATGAACTGTCAGGTCATTGACATGTTAACTGAAATGATATAGCCATGTTAGTTTGGTACACAATGAGAGTGAACAATGTGAACTGTCTGGTCATTGACATACCTACTGAAATGATATAGCCATGTTAGTTTGGTGCATCAAAAGAGTGAACCATGATAACTGTCTCTACTGAAATGATATAGCCATGTTAGTTTGGTGCACCATGAGAGTGAACCATGTAAACTGTCTGGTCATTGACATGTGAACTGAAATGATGTAGCCATGTTAGTTTGGTGCACCAAGAGAGTGAACAATGTGAACTGTCAGGTCATTGATATGTCTACTGAAATGATGTAGCCACGTTAGTTTGGTGCACCAAGAGAGTGAACCATGTGAACTGTCAGGTCATTGACATGTTAACTTAAATGATATAGCCATGTTAGTTTGGTGCACCATGAGAGTGAACCATGTGAACTGTCAGGTCATTGACATGTGAATTGAACTGATTTTGCCATGTTAGTTTGGTGCACCAAGAGAGTGAACCATGTGAACTGTAAGGTCATTGACAAGTTAACTGAAATGATATAGCCATGTTAGTGTGGTGCACCAAGAGAGTGAACCATGTGAACTGTAAGGTCATTGACATGTTAACTGAAATGATATAGCCATGTTAGTTTGGTGCACCAAGAGAGTGAACCATGTGAACTGTCTGGCCATTGACATGTTAATTGAAATGATGAAGCCATGTTAGTTTGGTTCACCAAGAGAGTGAACCATGTGAACTGTCAGGTCATTGACATGTTAACTGAAATGATACAGCCATGTTAGTTTGGTGCACCATGAGAGTGAACCATGTGAACTGTCAGGTCATTGACATGTGAACTGAAATTATGTAGCCATGTTAGTTTGGTGCACCAAGAGAGTAAACCATGTGAACTGTCAGGTCAGTGACATGTGAACTGAAATGATATAGCCACGTTAGTTTGGTGCACCATGAGAGTGAACCATGTGAACTGTCAGGTCATTGACATGTGAACTGAAATGATGTAGCCATCTTAGTATGGTGCACCAAGAGAGTGAACCATTATGAACTGTCAGGTCATTGACATGTTAACTGAAATGATATAGCCATGTTAGTTTGGTACACAATGAGAGTGAACAATGTGAACTGTCTGGTCATTGACATACCTACTGAAATGATATAGCCATGTTAGTTTGGTGCATCAAAAGAGTGAACCATGATAACTGTCTCTACTGAAATGATATAGCCATGTTAGTTTGGTGCACAAAGAGAGTGAACCATGTGAACTGTATGGTCATTGACATGTCTACTGAAATGATATAACCATGTTAGTTTGGTGCACCAAAAGAGTGAACCATGTGAACTGTCTGGTCATTGACATGTCTACTGAAATGATATAGCCATGTTAGTTTGGTGCACAAAGAGAGTGAACCATGTGAACTATCTGGTCATTGACATATCTACTGAAATGATAAAGCCATGTTAGTTTGGTGCACCAAAAGAGTGAACCATGTGAACTGTCTGGTCATTGACATGTCTACTGAAATGATATAGCCATGTTAGTTTGGTGCACAAAGAGAGTGAACCATGTGAACTGTCTGGTCATTGACATATCTACTGAAATGATGTAGCCATGTTAGCTTGGTGCACTAAGCGAGTGAACCATGTGAACTGTCTGGTCATTGACTTGTCTACTGGAATGATATAGCCATGTAAGCTTGGTGCACCAAGAGAGTGAACCACGTTTACTGTCTGGTCATTGGCATATCTACTGAAATGATGTAGCCATGTGAGATCGGTACACAAAGAGATTGAAACATGTGAACTGTCTGGTCATTGACATGGTTACAGAAATGATGTAGCCATGTTAGTTTGGTACACCAAGAGAGTGAACCATGTGAACTGACTTGCCATTGATATCTCTGCTGAAATGATGTAGCCATGTTAGTTTTGTGCACCAAGAGAGTGAACCATGTGAACTGTCAGGTCATTGACATGTGAACTGAAATGATATAGCCACGTTAGTTTGGTGCACCATGAGAGTGAACCATGTGAACTGTCAGGTCATTTACATGTGAACTGAAATTATGTAGCCATGTTAGTTTGATGCACCAAGAGAGTGAACCATTGCGAACTGTCAGGTCATTGACATGTTAACTGAAATGATATAGCCACGTTAGTTTGGTGCACCATGAGAGTGAACCATGTGAACTGTCTGGTCATTGACATGTCTACTGCAATGATGTAGCCGTGTTAGTTTTGTACACCAAGAGAGTGAACCATGTGAACTGTCTGGTTATTGATATGTCTACTGCAATTATGTAGCCGTGTTAGTTTTGTACACCAAGAGAGTGAACCATGTGAACTGTCTGGTCATTAACATGTCTACTGCAATGATGTAGCCGTGTTAGTTTTGTACACCAAGAGAGTGAACCATGTGAACTGTCTGGTTATTGATATGTCTACTGCAATGATGTAGCCGTGTTAGTTTGGTACACAAAGAGCAGTAATGTGAATGCTATAATTGAGCAGTGACATGTGATTTCCAACAATATGGCATTTTGACATGAATAGACTCAGACGAGTCTGTGCAGCCTCCTTGTAAGCTTAGAAACTCCAAATGATGTTCAGTCAGTAGCATAATACTCGTAGAATCTTCAAGCGTAAAGCAAAGGTTCTGATCAGACTGCGCAAGCGGATCTGAGGCTTTGCTTGTCGCACATACCACATTGTTGGAAATCACATGTCACGGCTCAATTATTATGTATCATTTACATAATATAAACCGAATCTTATCATTTCCAATTATAGACGTTTACGGGTTGGTGTCATTTTTCTTCCAAAATTGATGGAACCTGATTAGAGATCATAGAATGCGGCGTCTGATCTGGGTCTGCAATACACTTATATAGGTTTCATGCGCGGATCCATAACGTTTGTCAGAGGGGCTCCAACTTTGCAACTTTGAAAAGGTTTTTTTTTAGTTTTTGAGGGGAGGGAGGATCCAGCTGGACATCATCGGCCCGCCAGCGAAGCGCCATTCAAATTGCGTTTCCCTGTCGTGCCGATGATGGCCCAATATTGAAAGCTGGCTTGGTAGCTTTGGGATTTTTCAGGGGATCCGGACCAGTATTGCTAAGAAATCCTTAATTTTTGAGATTTTTCAAGGGAGGTCCGGACCCCCCCTTCCCCCCCCCCCCTCTGGATCCGCGCATAGTGTGCTTATAATGTTGAATATGGTACGTCCGTTTTTTTCTTTGTTATCATGACTTCATGTTAAATTACGTGACGAAAATTGATATTTCCGAAATAGTAAAAAATGTGAAAGGATATCTGTAATATAAGTAGGTTTAAAAGCTGGGATGCTGTCATTTCTATTTTGGCAATCTGCATTCTGACCAGCGCAGTCCGTTCTAGTTTCATCGATACGAACTGTGCTTTATCATCATGATCATGTGTACTCCAAAAAAGGTCTAATGACGATGCTTTTAGGCTTTATCTTGACACGAGTAAATGGAATGTCTTTTTCTCAAATTTCAGTTGGTATGAGGGTATGCAAGTCCAATCCCTAGATTTTAACATTGTCTCTATTTGGGATAAACATCAAAAGGTTCCTGGTGTTTGAGTTATAGAATTTTTCACCAATGGATAACAGACGGACAGACGGACGGACGTACCTAATACAGTGCACATCCAAAATGCTTATGGATCGTGCGATTTTTTGGGTCATAATAGTGGCCCGAGATTGTATGGTCAATACCAATAAAACGAGAAGTCTGCAAAGATAGAAAATCCCTGTTGGAAATAAATTTGTACATATGTAAGATTTCTCTACCTTGGACAACCCATATTTTACCTGACTTGAACTTCATAACCGCCAACGGGGCTGTGATCTTCGACACTAGATTAAGCTGTTGTTAGAGATGAAGACCCCTACTTAGATAAGAACGCCCCAATGAGTTGTTTAAATGTTATAACTAAAGACTTGGCCAAATTCATTTAACCATTCTTTCACTTTATTGTAGATATTGGACACCATAAATACCCCTTAAGGTCGATAATCAAATGTTTTAAGCACATACTGAATGGTCCCTGCTTTGTTCCCGACTCGTTATTATTCGTACTCCAACTGGTGGTATTTTACGAAATGCTACATCACCAAACAATTTTTTGAAAGTGATTTTATTTACAAAATTATGTAATAATTGATATTGTTTATGTTTCATTCTGAAAGAGTGGGCTTTTAGAAAGACACTAAACGCTTGTTGTTGCGGTCGGCCATGGCCGGCCGCTTATATAAACTTCAATCAAAACACACATCAAATTCGGGTTTTGACCAAACCTTTATACCGTGCTCAGGCTATACTTTATTTGCTGCCGAACAACGAGCCAGGCACTAAATATCGTGGGTTGACCTACAGCGCGAAGTAAACTGTCCGTGAAATCTGTAGGGCTACGTATAGCTCGTTTGAGAATTTAATTTTCACAAAGAAGGCGTCAATTTACCCTGCCGCTTATATATTGCAATAAGTATTAGCTTTTCAAAAGCTGGCGAAAGTTAAATGTCCCAAAGTCAAAACGTCCTTGATTGGCAAAGAGTGCGAGCGAACTTCACATCAGTAAACGTACTTATGTGATTGTCATCCACATCTGATCACATAGAATTACTATTAATTCAGGCACTGTCTTATGAGGGGTCATGACAAACAGGTTTTATGCCCCCAAAGGGAGGCATATAGTAATCAAACTGCCTGTCCTTAGTGTCCTAAGTGTTTGAGTGTTTAATCATATCTGGAGTATATCTCCTATATATTTTCTGTAGGAATGCCAAAATTCGTGTCTTAATGCATTTAGGGTCATGGAGCATCACGCACCTTTACCACTGCCATCAGATCTAGAAAAATCGTGTCAAGAGCATAAATCCTAGGAATCCAAAATGGTTTGTGAACACATCTTGGGGTCACGGAGTCTGTACATATACAGTTAAGCGACCACTGTGACCTTGATTTTCTGGCATCAGTTTTACGAAAAATGTGCTGTCTAGTGTTTTCAAATGATTTTCCAAAAATGCTAGATACATTAATATAACATACCATACATAAGCCGGGTGCTTTCAAAAGATCAAGCAACATACTTGCTGGGAGCATGTGTTTAATGGTAACAAATCACAGTTCAGATGTTAATAATCAAGAGCTTAGAATAAATCTACATGGAAAAGCTCTAAAAGTTCAAAATGGAAGCATGCAGTGGGCAAGATTACATACAATGATAGGGCTAAACGACCGCCAGCTTTTTGAAAAGCTAATACTTGTATTTCCTAAGTCTTCATATTAAGTTTGCATGGACGTGAATTTAAGCCCACTTCTCTAAATGTCACCTGAAATGTCCAAAATTGCCATTTAATTTTGTTTTCTCCATATTTCATGCTCACACAAAGCACAAGCTTTGGAGTGTTACAATAAGAGAGGGTATTATTCTTTTGCTTCTAAACAAATTTTGTATTACAAAAAAAATTGGCACATTAGAGAAAAGATATTTTAGCATTTGGAGAATTATTGGTGATGTAACACATATATATTTTTTCTTGTTGGGGGGTGGGGGGGATTCAACGGTAGATGCTGGGTCCAAGCATTTGTATAAAGAAATGAGAGTACCCCCCTCCTGTGGTTTTACCATGTTGTATTCATAGGAAACACTAGAACTTGCACCAAAACTTTGCCAACTACGAAACAATGTCGTCTGCTGCATTTAGCTAACATCACATCAGGGTGGACGGATAGCCGTTCTCAAATAGGTTATGTATGAAAGCAGGTTACATGCGGAAGCAGAGTTTGGATAGCTGAACTGAAAGTACTACTACTATTTTCGGTTCTGATGTCGGCGCAGTGCGGCCCCCGCCTCTCTCATATAGAGCGCACAAAACGCCCAGTTTTATGCATCAACGTAGGCTTTGAGAAGTTGAGAAGTTGAGTGTGCAACCTCGGCTTTAGATTATATCTCGCCTGGTAATTATATAGAATTAAACTCTTCTGCAACAGGGCATATCAGAACATGTATTTTATGGTATATTTAGTTTATAAATTCAAAAGAATTGTTGGAAAACCTTATTTCAGTGATCAATTCAAAAAGAATATCAAACGTTATAAAAAAAGTTGGATATAACTTGGATATCATGCAACAGTCTGCATGCCTGTTGTAAACCCGATCACGGTTTATAGCTACATGGCTATGGTTTCCTCTTTAATTGCACGACGGTGGGACAAGCCTCAAACTCATTGACGGCTCTGACGTAAAGCTTGAATCGGTGGGTTGGTGCCTGATGCTTGACTGTATATAGCTGGGCCCACTGTGGCTCAACTTGAGGTTTTCTTTAGAAATGACGATCTGTGAGTCGTGAGCCATTTTCTTTGGTTCATCATAGTGCGTTAATTGGATTATATTGATACATTGCATAGTTAGGAATCCCCCATGCGAGATTAACATTTTTGTGCTTCAACAACAGCAGAATCTAGGACGAAGGTTTGGTACCAGTAAAATGCATTAAGCCCCCCCAGTGGCTTGTCTGATGTCCATTCTAAGGCTGTGGTTCTGTTTTTGTTGATTCGTTGTTGATTGTTACTCCCATTGTGGGATTGTGTAATTGTGGAATTCTGTAATTGTTCTATGTTTTGTTGTACGTTACTTTGTGTCCATCCTAGTTTTGCAGTCATCTCGACGGGGAAGAGAGAACTGGTTGCTTTGCTTTGTTTATCTTGCTGGTGTCTCGTGATTGTTATGTGGCTCTTCCTCACGATACAATGGGTTTATCTGCAGTTTGTGATTGAAGTATTTCCTGATCATACCCACTTACTACTTTTGGTAGCTATATGTGTCAATGGTCCTGGTTCATGTAATCGACTCTGGTGAACATTCAAGTGAGCCTTCTAAGAGAAACTGTTGCCACAGTAAGTACATATGATTGAGCCGTATCATGAGATTTCCAACAATGTGGTATGTGTGACCAGCAAAACCTCAGATCAGCCTGCGCATACGCGCAGTCGGATCAGAGCCTTTGCTAGTCGCTTGAATATTCTATGACTGTTAAGCTACTGACTGAACATAATTTGGAGTTTCTAAGCTTAAAAGGAGGCTGCAGAGGCTCGTCTGAGTCTACACTTGTCAAAATGCCACATTGTTGGAAATCACATGCCATGGCTCAATTAATTTATGTGGCTTTTCACTATGCTTGGTATTCTGGAGTGAGGTTTGTGCATCTTGAGTTGTTGAAATATTGTGTGCTCTTCTTGCATTGACATGTGAACCTGTTATCAAGTGTCATTTCAAGTTTGATTTTTAGAATATGCCACGTGTAAATTGTTCACCAACCTCTTCTTGAATCGAAACATTCAATATTGATCTATCTGTATATCTTCCAAATTGTGATCCATCCGCGGAATCTATAAAACAAATATTTTTGTGACCAAAGCTCAACTCAATAGATAAGTATACATCATGCCTGTTTAGCTTTCTGCTTGGTCAACTTGCATACCATTATCACGCCCGAAAATAGGTATGTTGCCATTTAATCCGTAACATTCATTCGCAACCTTCCATTGATTCATACAGGGTAACTATTATTTGATAGTCAGGCACTGGTACTGCTTAGAAAAAGATAGAATATAAGCAATGACCAGGAAGTGACACAACCAAAACCAAACCCCATGTCCTCAAAACCAAAATGGACAGTAACTGAAATTACAAAATTCATGTTTTCACTGAAAAGTCCTCAAACTGACTAAGAAAAAGTACAACATGCTCAATGTGACCTTAAATAAATTTGGCCCATTAAAAAAGTATATGAGTATGATCAGGAAATACCAGTCACACATGGCAGACAAACTCGC
Organism: Loripinus fragilis; assembly: GCA_964019695.1. Taxonomy (NCBI): domain Eukaryota; kingdom Metazoa; phylum Mollusca; class Bivalvia; order Lucinida; family Lucinidae; genus Loripinus; species Loripinus fragilis. The sequence continues at coordinate 99,514,090 of OZ026520.1, forward strand.
AGCACCGTGAGGTAGAGTCGCTGAACATTTACAGTAACAAGACATCCGTAAGACAATAAAAGCAAAGCAACCAGCTCTCTCTTCCTCTCAAAGATGATTGCAAATCTAGAAAGGACACAAAGTAATGAACATCAAAACAAAGACAAACACAGAGACCCCACAACCAACGGAAAGCACACCAAACAACAGATCAACGACAACAGAACCATCGCCTTAGACGGGACAGCAGCCTAAGCCACCGGGGGGAGGGGGGGGGGCTTAAATGCATTTTATCAGTACCAAATCTTTGCCTTAGATTCTGTTGTTGTTAAAACACAAAAGTGTTTAGCTCGCATTGAGGCTTCTTAACTAATACAGTGTATCATCACGGAGAAACAATCAAATCAAATTAACACATTATGATGAAAAAAAGAAAAGGGCTCATGACTCACAGATATCCAGAGCTGAAGGAAACCTCAAGTTGAGCTAGGGTGGGCCCAGTCAAGGACAAGCCCTGTGAACTCTCTGATATTTTAAGGTGGACAAGTCCATTTGTCATTTAAAAGATATCTGGTTTAGACGTAAAATTGAGCTTATTTTCATATTTATATCCTCTAAGAGACAGTTTGGCCCCTGTGTATACAGCGTCTGAACTGGATCCAGACTGTTAGTCTATGCTCAATTTCAGTCAGCCAAATGGCAGACAAGATTTATGGTCTCAGAGACCAAAAATCTGAAGAAATCTGTTAATTTCAAGGTGCTTTCTACAATTTTGATCGGTCATCAATGTTAGCCACAAAAATTCCTGATCTATTATCAAAGACAGCCACTTAAGAATTGATCTTTAGATAAAGGCAGACATTTTTCTTCTACCTGTCGTCTTTGATGGGCTCCAATACTTTTATCAAATTGATCTGCGGCTTCAAATTTGGAAGAAATGTAGCTGAATGCTAGAGGCGCCATTGTGTATAAGTACAGACAGCTGACATTGACGGGGAGACGCACAACCTGAACAGATAGCAATTTTGTGACCATTCTCATGGAAGCTCTGAAATGATGATCAAGTGCGGCTTTATTTGCGAGAGACATTACGTCAACTTTTTTTTCTGCAGTATCTCTATACACCAACCAACAAGTTCACTCGTCCACCACAGAACACCAGATAGTCCAGGCGCTGATTTCTGTACAGGCCTTAGTTTTTGACTTGGCACAACTTACCTGCCAGAAAAGGTTTGACTGCAGAAATGCAATCCTGGCGTCTTCTGCAATACTCCTAGGTACGTCGTACAGTTAAATTGTGGTAGCAGTTTTGCTATAGGACGTCACTTTTGAACGTATCCTATGCTAAATGAGGCTTAGGTAAATTGAGAGGAAAACACGCCTCGCGTTAAACCATTGCTTACTATTCAGCATATTTCCCTTTAAAATTATGCATTACATGTATGCAATGGCATACGGCAGTAAAGCAATATAAAAAAATTGTATATTAGACGTGAAAATGTCCAACGGAGGGGGTGATTTACCCCACCCCCTGAATATAATGTATCTTAATTCAAAAATAGATGAAATCTTCCCCATTTCTTAATTAATTAAGTAAAATGGCATATTTATAATCATATTTGAACATTATTCTTATTGTATGTTTGTCATGTTTTACATTTGTTACTCCAAAGAAAGAACATACCACCTGAAATAACATTTCTGTAATGCTAGTAATACACATTTTTCAGTGTGCAATCCCTGCTGCCATATATTGTATCTGTCACTTATACTAAATTCTTATATATGGACATGACGATAGTCTTAAAATTATTAAATGAAATGCAGCTTACAGCCAGTATGCGTTTAACCATTATACAATATGATATTACAGTTATATACGTTACTTACTTGCAAATGATTTGCTATTTAATGCAGTAATATCATTAGATTATGGGCTACCAAACGACCTCCACAAAATGAGGTTTGTAGACGGTAAATTTCGGAAACCAAATTGTATAACCCACATAATGAAGTGCATTTGCTTTTCAGTGGATAAGGCGTTACCCAGTAATAGCCAAATTCACTACGTTACCCTAAAATAATAGGAATTCATATAGTGTTAATATCCAGTTATTTCTTATTCTTACGTATCCAGATTAACTTTAATTTGAAAGAAAACTACTAGCAATATGATTTTAAACTCATTTTGGCACCTGTTATTACAGTTATATATGTCACTTTCTTCTAAAAACAACATTTAATGAAACGACAGCACTATATCACCAATTGTGTAAGCCACCAAATTACATGCAATTATAGCTTGTCAGCTATTGACTACAATAACTATATTGATAGCTTTGATTTGGGAAAAACTTACATTTAATTCTTAAAATTACCTTTTTTATTTACAATATTGGTAGAAATCGAGAAATGAAATATTACAGCAAACGTTGATCCTTGCAATAGCAAAAACTGTTTCACTCTTAATGGATTCTGTCCCACATATGGCAAACGCCATGCATATTCAAAGGGTTAAACCGCTCTATATCCAATCATTATCCAGTTCGATGGAGAAACAATACAACTGATGTGAGTAACATATACAACATAAGTATGTACCCATATTAGTCTAGCTTTCTTTTTGCGGGACATAGACGTATAGTGCAGATCAAGATCAGACGCCACAGACTGCAATGTCTGATCAGGTTCTCTACTGTTTGCTTACAGGATGTTATATTAAAATTTGAATAAGAATGAAAAACAACACCCAACAACCCTGAAGACGAAAATGGACTGGTCCATTAGATAAAAGTGGAACGTTTCATTCGACTGAAAAGGGTTAATGAGATGGTGACACTTATCATACGCTTTGACTGGTTCTGCAATGTTATAGAGCATTGAAACAGGATCATTTTTTCAAAGGGTCTCTATGGTTCTACATTTTAGAGGTCAATGCTTATCACTTAGAAATACTTTCTTGCATTGTAAAGATTATATTGTAGCCGTTGCAAAATGAATGAACTCAAATAAATTATTGGAAATTTTGTTTTGGTGCCAGATGCTTATCTGTAGCTGGACCCACCGTGGCTCAACTTGAGGTTTTCTGTAGCTCTGACTATATGTGAGTCATGAGCCCTTTTCTTTGTTTCATCATGGTGTGTTAATTTGATTAGAGTGTTTCTCCATGATGATATATTGGATTAGTTAAAAGGTCTCCATACAAGCTAAACATTTCTTGTACTTCTACAACAGCAGAATCTAGGGCGAAGATTTGGTACCAGTAAAATGCATTTTAGCCCCCCCCCCCCCCCCGGTGGCTTAGGCTGCTGTCCGTTCTAAGGTGGTGGTTCTGTTGTTGTTGACTTTTTGTTTATTAAACTCCCATTGTGGGAGTCTGTAATTGTTCTATGTTTTGTTATACGTTACTTTATGTCCATTCTGGTATTGCAATCATCTTGATGGGGAAGAGAGAGCTGGTTGCTTTGCTTAATTTGTCTTCCTGGTGTCTCGTGATGGTTGAGGGGGTCTTCCTCGCGGTGTCACGGGATTGTCTGCAGTTTGTGATGGTGGTATTTCCTGATCATACCCACTTACTATTTTTGCAGTATTTCTATCAATTAGGCTTAGTCTAAACGTGGAATTTGTAATATAAAATCATTACGATATTCAGCATATCAAATGAGGACATAATCATTGATGCAAGAATGGCATCCCATTAATCCTTTGTATGTTCCAAATCAAACTAAATTGATGATAAATAGTAACGTAAATAAAATATCAAATTAGTAAGCACATTTACTTCTAGTTCAGCAATGAAGGCTCATGCGAGCCTGTAAAATATGTCATTAGACACATCAGAGCATTTGCTGCTTGTTTGTAGATGAAGACAAGTATATGTAGATTAAGACAATCGCTAGCTCCACTGCATCAGCATGGGGGATTGAAGGGTGCATTTGCCCATGTGAGGTAGGTACCAAAATCACATACGGTGGTTCAAATCTTCAATTGAAAATGTATAAATTACATATGAGAGGGGTCAGCAATTGTTTTTTTGATTTTATGGCAACGAAATTCACACTTGTGTTACTGTCAAAGATCATATCGAAGATAAGATATTCAAAATATTGTATATTATATCACATAACATATACAACAATACAGGAACTGCTTTATCAACCTCTTAGATTTATACTTACCTTTAAATGTAATAGAAGTATGATTTCTTTTGGAAGAAATCATTGTAAATATGACATGCATAATATATACTTTCATGCATGCTTTCTGGGCTCTGTATTTAAGTCTTTCATTGATGGCAAAGACTACTGCACAAAGTGTTTGTAAGACCAATTGACTCTTTGTATGTCTCTATAAATCACTATCCTCATCATGTTTTGTGCGTCTATATAATTTCCTATTTATGAGTAATGCATTTATTTTCTGCCTGAAGAAGCAATATTTTTTATAGCAAAAAGCTGTATTGATTTTAATTTTATATTACTTATTCATTCTTATGCTTATATACATATATCGCTTTGTTATCAAGAATTATATTAACAAGACTCCTGTAATAATTCGGCCATGCCACATTCTGTATAGTAAAAATTATCATCAGTTATTTAAGCATTTATTGCCAAAAGTGAATAAGATCTCATGACTGCATGTTTTAAACGTTTTATTTTTCCATCCAATATCTTAAAAAAACATTTTAAAGTACATTTTACATTACCTGAGTGTCACAATGTCTTATTCAGCCTAACATAACAATTCACTGATAATGTCATATGTGTTAAAATAGTTTCTTAAGCAGCAATTAACATGTGTTCCTTGGATATGATCATATCACATGAGATCGTTGTCATCCATTATAACTTACTTTACCCATATTCAGGGAAATGTTTCTTCAATATAAAACCTCTCCTTATTAAGAGATATTAGTTTAGCAAATGATCAAAGCTACTAACAGTTTCATTAAATAAACTATAAAAGGTATTCTGAAAATAAACTGAAATCTATTTAAAAGCTGAAATAAGTAATGTGTCATCATCTGCATATGCATGTCAGTATACAATTTGATTTTTAGAGATTATCTTTAAAAGACAACTGATTACAGACACATATAATGCATAACCTCTATTGTAATATATATAACTTTTATCCTACCAACTCTTAGGTAAATGATTTTTTTCTGGAATGTAAGCAAAGAAGAATAGTATTATTTTATTACCATCTCTCTAAACATTTAGTAGTTTGTATTTTTTTCTATGGGAAATTAACCTAGGTATTATACAAGGAGAGAACCTATATTATGCTACTGATTTTGTTTGCATAATGTGTACAATAGTAAACTGGGTACATAAAAATATTTTCAAATGACTAATGAGACTTCATTCAATAAAACTTAGTTGTGTTGTTTTTATCCTGGGATAAATATTACAAAATTATATATCCTTAATATTTTAGCTTTTCAGGGCCCAATCGTATACTGTCTTTGATAACATTTAGGAGAAACATAGGACCTTATGATATTTGATATGGTTATATATGTTACTTTGATGAATTTGACAGAATTGGAATATATTCTACTACTACTAAAGAGCTGTCTATTTCTTTGTTTATGTGTTTTAGAATCTCAAGCTTTCGACAAATCAAAATGATATTTCGTGGAGTTGAAAGCTTAACATGTCTTTTATTGCAAATGTAAATGTTTATATATTAGTAACTTTATAAAAACTGAAAGATATTTTAGAACAAACTGCTGTCTTGTTATAAATGTAAAACAAAACAGGTTTGAAATTAAATAAAATACCATATGACATATAATGTAAGGTATTTAGCAATATATATAGGAAGTCTTTAAGCTTGTAATGTGCGTTACATATTGTCATACAAGCATTAACATGTGGAACTTTACACCAGAAACGCAGTTAAGTATAGCTTTTTACTATCGTGTATCGATAGAATGCTCACTTATGGTTTAAAAAGTCAGCAGATGGCATTGCATGCTAACTTGCAAAGTGAAATGGTTTTAACCATATTCACCATTTTTTTTTTTTTTGGGGGGGGGGGTAATCATATTCAACAGCTTATAATTCTTAAAGTAATTATGATAGAAACAAGATGTTTGCAGTTTTGAAACAGCCAGGTAATTATCTTTTCGAAACATGGTATGTAAAACGTATATACCCATTATAGAACTTATAAAATTAAAATTTGACCAAAATTAATTAATTTTATAAGGCTTAATTGAAGATATAACGTAAATGACAGTTATAACATAAAAGGTGTGCTTCTGGATGCAAATAATTTATTTTCATAATTGTTTAGGTCCTTATCGAGGTTTTGGCAGTTAATGATGACCGTATGCACCATCTGGTTACAACCTGGATACCATTTCTTATTCAAATGTTGCCATTTTGTTTTTAAAGTAAAAATGGGGTAGGTGTACAAAACGACTCATCCTGGAAAACTGCTACCACAATTTGACTGTACGACGTGCCTAGAAATGTTGTAGAAGGGTAGTTCTAACTATTTCTGTAGTCAAACCTTTTCTGGCTGGACAATTGTGCCAAGTCAATTTTCAAAAAGCTAGCTCCTTGACTAAGAGGTCTTCTATTCGAAGTTTGCAATCCGAAAACTATAACCTACCCTTCATGCGACCTAAAATATTATATCTGTCATCATTGTTAGTAATAAGACATTAAAGGAGCCGGTTGTATGGTGTAAATAACCTCAATCCATGACCAAAAGCCAGAATTTAACTGAAAGCAGAAAAATGAAAACCCCTCCGTCCCTATCGTCACTTTTGATAAATAGAATTTTGACTGGACAACTCAAAAAGAAAAGTTGACTGTTTACTGGAAAGCAAAATCAAGCGGCAAGACTTTTCTCAAAGGAAGTCAAGAGAAATGTTCGTAAAGCTGAATGTGAACAATGTCATAAAGGAAATCTTACACAAAATAACACCAAAGTAAGTAAGGGTGCAAAGATCAGGAATCGATACAATCAAGCACCACACCTGACCCAGGATACCACTTTTTTAGTTATTGTAAATCTAAAAGGCAAGATAACATTGGAATTGCTCCACTGAAATCTAAAGGAAACCTCCTAACCGATGCTAAAAGTAAAGCAAATGTACTCATTAAAGGGACAAATATTTGAGCAATAATACTGGTACCACTCATTATGACTCTCTCCAGGGGTCCTATTGGGCAGATCAAAAGGACAGCCATAATGAGGTGATTATGACTTTCTTACTGGGGCAATAAAACGGTCCCATAAAGGGATTAGGTATTTTATGATAAAATATTGATCTTTATCTTAGTGAATGAAATTGTGTTGCATACAGGTAAGTCCCCTCTTGAGGCCCCATTAATTTTGTGAGATACTGAAACTGTCCCTTATCAGTTAATCCTTTAATTATCCCTATTGGACAGTAATATTTGTCTTTAAACAGTTTGTGTCAGTTTTCACAAGAGACTTACGTAATATTGCTCCTGAAATTGGTAAACACCGAAACACAAAGATTAAAGTTAAATATCGAGAATAAAAGTTAAATATCGACCAGAGAGGAGTTTTGAAAATAATAATTATCAGGTATGGTAATTGATTGTATTGATTTCTGATCTTTGCACCCTTACTTACTTTGAAAATACCAAAAATATATATCCATAAAGCAATTGGACCAGGCGGAATACCGAACATTCCCTTGAAAACATGTATAGAGGATATATCGTATAGATTAAGTGCTATATTCCAGTGCTATTGGCGTAATCCTAACGTTACTCCAGTTTTCAAAAAAGGAGATTGACACCTGGCTGAAAATTATAGACCAGTATCCTTAACTTCAGTGTCATGTAAAATAATGGAACATATTATTTGTAGCCATATGCTTAAACATTTTGATAAACATAACATTTTGACATCATTAAACCATGAATTTAGATTATTCCACAGAAGAAACTCAACTGCTAGTTACTACAAACCAATGACAGATATATCCAGATGGACATTGCAATTTTAGATTTTTCAAAGGCATTCGATACAGTTCTGTATGACAGATTACTTCAAAAACTAGAAGCTTGTGGCATAAGGTGAAATCTTCATAAGAGGTCATCTTCATTCCTCAAAGACAGATATTCTCTTGCATAGAGCTTTGCTAACGTCGTTCCTTTGTAGATAAATGAAACAACTGTTGACATTGAGAGCGCTGGGCATGTGTACAATCTGGGGTGTCACAAGGGACTGTAATAGGACCTCTGGTGTTTTGTGTCACATTAACGATTTACCAGACTGTGTCAAATCGCAAATACGACTATTCGCAGTTGACTGCCTTATCTACCGCCAAATTAAATCTGAAAAAAAAAAAACTACCAGATACTTCAAAATGAGCTTAAAGAACTTAAAAAATTGGGCTGCCAAATGGGGCATGAGATTTAATAAAAAAAAAGTGTTACATCCTTAGTATTAGACAGAAATCTTCTCATTTCTTTCAGCTTGATGGTGATATCTTACAACAAGTGGACTCTAATCTATACCTAGGACTCACAATATCAGATAATTGTTCTATGTTTTGTTGTGGGTAACTTTGTGTCCATTCTAGATTTGCAATCACATCGATGGGGAAGAGAGAGCTGGTTGCTTTGCTTAGTTTGTCTTCCCGTGTCTCGTGATTATTGTGTGGCTCTTCCTCACGATGCCACGGGTTTGTCTGCAGTTTGTGTTTATGGTATTTCCTGATCATACTCACTTACTATTTATTACAATGGAACACGTATATAACAAATATTACTAAAAATGCAAATTCATCACTTGGATTCTGAAGACATAATTTGAAATACTGTTCTGAAGATTGTAAGAGACTTGCACATATAGCCTTAGTTAGGTCAATACCTGAATATGGTGCTGTTGTTTGGAACCAGTACCAAAGTCGAGACATTATAGCCATTAAAAAGTTCAAAGAGAAGCAACAAGGTTTGTTAAAAATGATTATAAATCAAGATTAGAAGGATGCGTCACGTCAATGTTAGAAGACCTGAAGCTACCAATTTTACAACAATGACGCCTTGAAACAGAACTGGTTATGTTATACACAGTTTTATGGGGTATGGTACCAGCAATCAATGCTGACGAGTCCCCATTCCCATTAGAAATAATAGACATATAAAAGTCACAAACTTACAGTTAGACATCACAAACGAGAGCCAAGAGGTCAGCCCTTTCCCAGCAGGTGACCACAAGGCACATATAAACAGACATGCACAAAGGCATGGCGAACGCAAGACATAAAAAAAACTTAAGAGATCCACAAAAAAGTACCGCCTTGGAGCGGTGAACACACCATCCTCATCAGAAGAGAATGCTAGGTGGTCTGATTAGGATGTTTCGTTTATGTATACCAGATATTACTAGCTGCTTCCATGCATCAAGTAGTATTCTCACAAAACTAATTATAAGCCAGAAAGGGAGTCGATTACTCACATGGGTCGACATTTGACCATCAGATTCAAGGGTGAGGTTGGCGCTGTGAAATTGGTTTATTCCCTCCAGTAAAAAATTTACTGACTGATCCAAGGAGGTACTTCTTTTGTGGATCATTTATGATATTTCTGTCTTGTGTTTGTTATACTTTTATTGATGCCTTTCTGCTGGAAATGGGCTGACCTCTTGCCTCTCGTTTGTGAAGTCTAATTGTGAGTTTGTCACTTTCACATTGGTATTCTGGGTCAGGTGTGGTACTTGATTGCATCGATTCCTGATCTTTGCCTTCTTTCCTACTTTGCTTACTCTAGTTTACTTATTTTTTAATATTTTCCATAAAACCTTTTTTGTTCTTGTAAAGCTTAGATCATTCCAATACCTATATCAAGGTCTTTCCCTGACTAAACATACATACTAGTCCGGTAGAAAACAAGAATGACCTGGAACTTGATTTTAAAGTTTTTTTTCTTCACGGATTCTTGTTGTTCAGATATTGTAAATGATGAATCCAACTGATGCCACTTTGGCATCATTGAGCGTTTTGAAAATTTAAAGATGGCGTCCAAGATGGCCGTCAGTTATGCTCCTAACACATATCTGACCAACAGGTTCGATAAAAAGAGCTCTAATTTTGACTTTTTATGGATGTTTAGAGGCTAAATGATACAGACAATTAAAATGGAACATTGATTTGATTCAGAAGGTTGAAGTATTAAAGATGGCGCCCAAGATGGCCGTCATTTAGTCCCCTAAGACCTATCTGACCAAAAAAAGCAATAAAAAGCATTTTAATGTTGACTTTGTATGGCTTTTTAGAGTCTAAATGATACAAATGACTAAAATGGGACATTGTTTGATTCAGAAGGTTGAACTATTTACGATGGTGTCCAAGATGGCCGCCATTTTAAAGCAAAATCCAACTTGAAATCAGAATCACAGCTAATAACCTTTTTTCTTATAGTTTTCAACAGTAGTTGCATTCGACGAATTTGACTGGCATGATGTTGTTGTGTTTCAGCGTTGTAAAATATCCAAGATGTCGTACAAGATGGCAGAAATAGCAGGATGTATATTATGGAATCACATGGGTTTTTATTACACACTGCACTGAAAAAAATAACGGACTTATTTTTTCATAACGGTAATGTTTTTTGTGTGTCTTTGTTCTGGTAATCGTATCCATCAATCCATGCACTACTTTCAAGACTACTTTTGGCTGGATCTGATAATACGAACCTTAATATCATATTATTCTCATAAAAAGTCCTACTTTGGGCAAACATTCGGTCAAGAAATAATGAAGTGATAAATGAACGAACGATATCACCAAAAAATTCAGTGACAGCGTGCTTGCTCAAAGTACACACCTTTTTTTAATCAATATGCGGGAAAATCAGCTTGAAAGTAGTTTATGTATGGATCACTAAAAAATAAATTACCAAAAAAAGATTTACTTATGGAGTGCAGTGTACCAACAAACCAACGAGTAAGAGATATATCTGCATGCTGCAGATGTTAATTACCATCATGACTGCTGGTTGGGTGTAACCATTAAAGACATCCCTGCTGCTAAGGAGAAACTGTAAAATACAGGCCTGTTGGTCCGGGGCAGTTGTAACAACCATTACTACTATACTAGTCTGGTGCAAGTGCAACAGACAGCACAGATGGTTGGATATTTCTATAACAAATATGAATGCTAGTAATGATCCGGTGCAAGTTTTTCAGACTTACATGCATGTAGGTGCAAGTTTAACAGACATGGCAGCTGGTTAGGTGCAACAGTTAAAGACATGACAAATGGTCGGATGCAATTGTTACAGACATGGCTGATGGCTGGGTGCAAATATAACATTCATGGATGCTAATAAGATGAAACTGTAAGAGACATGCATGCTGATTGTATGCAACATATAAAGACATGACTGCTGGTCAGGTGCTACTGTGACATACATGCCTGATGGTCTGGTGCAATCGTGCTTAACAGCTCATTGGTCGGGTACAAGCATATAAGACATAACTGCGGGCAAGTGTAACAGACATACCTGCTGGCACAGCCCCCACAACTACAAATGTGTTTGCAAATCTTACAGAAATGCATGTTTGTATTTGATGTGCCAAATGGCTGGGTGCAACTGTCACAAACATGCCTGCTGTTTCAGAGCAAAGTTTAAAGACATGGGTACTGCAACAGGCCTGATAGTCTCGTGAAGCTGTTACATATATAACTGCTGTCCTGGAGACTTGGTTTCAGGCATGTGTGCTTAATCAAACATGAAAATGGCAAAGATGTCTACTGACCCTGTGGCAATAATGGCTGGGTTGCTGGTCTGGTACAAGTATAACGGACATGCACACTGATCCAACGCATGAGCACCCAGCATTCCTATTAGTTGGGTGCAATTGTAACATACAATATTGCTGGTGTGATGTAACAAACACACATGCCTGCAGATCCTGTGTTTCGGCAACAGGCAAACAAGTGTGCTGTTTCAGTACCACATAATTTGCATGCGTGTTGGTAAGAATGTTGGATGTGATGGACTGGTGGCAATACATGGATGCCGTTCGATGAAACTTCAAAAGATATGCCTGAGAACTTGGTACCATTCAATTAAACATGTCTCCTTTGAAAACCAAAAAGAAAAGCTACTCGATCGATGCCCCTCCATCAGACATGCCAACTTAGACTGTGACACTTTAGTAGGCAAGATTATTGCTAGGTTGTCAATGCAAGATACATGCCTGCTGGTCAAATGAGATTCCATTGCTATGTCGCTGCAGCTGCAACAAATATGTACTCTGGCTTAGTGTAACTTCCACAAACGCCACTGCTGTTCAAACATGCCTACTGGTTTAGTGATGTGCAAGATGGGTGCTTGCTGGACCGTTGCCACTCAATCAGTATGCCTGCCGATCTCTTACCACTCAATCAGTATGCCTGCCGATCTCTTACCACTCAATCAGTATGCCTGCCGATCTCTTACCACTCAATCAGTATGCCTGCCGATCTCTTACCACTCAATCAGTATGCCTGCCGATCTCTTACCACTCAATCAGTATGCCTGCCGATCTTTTACCACTCATTCCTGTATGCTTGCTGGTGTTTTGTATCTCTATTTGCCATACCTGCGTGTATGTTGTCTCACTATCAGCCGTGCCTGTTGGTGTGGAGCCTCACTATAGGCCATGCCTTCTGGTGTGATGCCTCATTATCAGCCATGCCTTCTGGTGTGTTGTCTCACCATAGGCCACGCCTTCTGGTGTGGTCCCTCATTATCAACCATGCCCATTGATGTAGTGCCTCACTATAGGCCATGTCTGCTGGTCAGTTGCCACTGCAACCGACAGTTTTACTAGTTGAGTGCAAATAGAAGGATGGCTACAAATCTGGTGCTACTTGTACGAAGGTGTCATCAAATCAGACATGTTTGCTGAACTGGGCCCAAAATTACAATGCTTCCTTAAAGTTAAAGACGACTTAAGCGAAGTATTGGTATTTCAAAATGTTACATTAAATGTTTAATAAATTGCCAGTATCGATGCAGTACGTATTGTAAAAGACACCATTGTGATCTACAGAAAAAACGAAACTATTTTGATTTTATAAGTTCGAAACGTTATTTTAATCAATACTTCACTTAAGTCTTCCTTAACTTTAGAGAGCATTGTAATTTTGGCTCTGGTGCCATTCTCAGATATGCCTGCATTTACAGAGCAACTCTATTATACACCCATACTAGGTTTGTTCATTCAGATATGTGTGTTTGTAAAGGCATCGGGTCTGTTACAAATCCATCATTATATATGCCTACATGTAGGGTGCCGCTCCCATGGGTTTGAAAAATGTGTTGGCTACGATCTTGGACGCCATCTTGAATATGTCAAAAGCTGAGTGATAGCATCACTGGGATCACAAGGATGATGTCTGTAATTCAAGAAACAGTAAAAGAAGCATTTTGCATGCAAATCCTTGGACTTTGTCGGTCTCAGGGAAGATTTTCTTATACTTTTTGTGATAAACCGCCATCTTGGCGGCCATCTTGTCTGCATTCTTATTCTATTTGGTTACAAGCTAGTGTGTTCAGTTAGATTCCAACTTCATAGAAACAATTTAAGAAAGAAAATGGGTTTGAGACATTACTTTCCGTTTCACACAATTTTTCTCTTGTAATTGTCCACCATATTGGACGCCATCTTGGATATATCGAAATGCTTAATGATGCCAGAGTGGCATCACTCAGATTTTTCACAATGTATGCACTACCAGAATCAACAAAGAAAAAAAAATAAAATCCAGTTCCAGGTCCCCCTAAAATTCGCCTGAATACTGTAGGACTATACACTATCTATCTATCTATCTATCTATCTATCTATCTATCTATCTATCTATCTATCTATCTATCTATCTATCTATCTATCTATCTATCTATCTATCTATCTATCTATCTATCTATCTATCTATCTATCTATCTATCTATCTATCTATCTATCTATCTATCTATCTATCTATCTATCTATCTATCTATCTATCTATCTATCTATCTATCTATCTATCTATCTATCTATCTATCTATCTATCTATCTATCTATCTATCTATCTATCTATCTATCTATCTATCTATCTATCTATCTATCTATCTATCTATCTATCTATCTATCTATCTATCTATCTATCTATCTATCTATCTATCTATCTATCTATCTATCTATCTATCTATCTATCTATCTATCTATCTATCTATCTATCTATCTATCTATCTATCTATCTATCTATCTATCTATCTATCTATCTATCTATCTATCTATCTATCTATCTATCTATCTATCTATCTATCTATCTATCTATCTATCTATCTATCTATCTATCTATCTATCTATCTATCTATCTATCTATCTATCTATCTATCTATCTATCTATCTATCTATCTATCTATCTATCTATCTATCTATCTATCTATCTATCTATCTATCTATCTATCTATCTATCTATCTATCTATCTATCTATCTATCTATCTATCTATCTATCTATCTATCTATCTATCTATCTATCTATCTATCTATCTATCTATCTATCTATCTATCTATCTATCTATCTATCTATCTATCTATCTATCTATCTATCTATCTATCTATCTATCTATCTATCTATCTATCTATCTATCTATCTATCTATCTATCTATCTATCTATCTATCTATCTATCTATCTATCTATCTATCTATCTATCTATCTATCTATCTTCTTATACTCAGGCGATCATATATGATCATTTTCTGAGGTAAGTGTTTTTTTAGAATTTTGAGAAAAAAAAAAAGCTTCTGGCTGAGTCATCTAAATGAGTGCCTTGAACTCCTCTGTGGTCTCAGCTGCGATCACAGATGGAGCCAGACTATTCCAATGAGGAATAGTCCTTGGGAAAAAAGAATACTTCAGGGCATCACTATAAGTCTGGGGCCTGCAATACTGTGAGTTGTGTGATGACCTGGTAGATCTTGTACTCTGAGACGGGGTCAAGTACTTGTCTTTATCAATAGACATAGTCCCACAATGAATCTTGTGGAAGAAAAGCAGAGAGGACTGATCCCTCCGGGCCTCCAGAGTTGGCCATTGCAGCTCTTCGAGCATTTCTCCAACACTACTAGTGTTGCGCCACTTCCTGCAGATCCAGCGGGCTGCCGTCCTCTGTACCTTCTCCACTTGTTGAATCTGAGTTTTACAATAAGGGCTCCAAATGGGGGCTGCATACTCCAATTTAGGGCGTACCAAAGTTTTGTATGCAACCTCCTTAGTACTCCTAGGTGCGAAAGCCAAGTTCCTTCGAAGGAAACCTAAAGTCTTAGTTGCTTTAGACGAGATATCAGAGATATGTTGACCCCAATCCATGTTCTCTGTGATTGCTATACCAAGATATTTCGCGGACTGAACGTTTTCCAAAGTTTGCTGATGCAGAGTGTAGTCATGAATGATTTGTTTGTGTGAGTAATGCCAAGTCACTCTCATAGAGTGACATTTGGCAACATTGATATACACTGAGGCCCTCCGTGGGTTTTGAACATTTCTTGTACTTCAACAAAAGCAGAATCTAGGGCGAAGATTTGGTACCAGTAAAATGCATTTAAGCCCCCCGGAGGCATAGGCTGCTGTCCGTTTTAAGGTGGTGGTTATGTTGTTGTTGACTTGTTGTTTATTGTTACTCCCATTGTGGGAGTCTGTAATTGTTCTATGTTTTGTTGTATGTTACTTTATGCCCTTTCTAGTTTTGCAATCATCTTGATGGGGAAGAGAGAGCTGGTTGCTTCGCTTAGTTTGTCTTCCTGGTGTCTCGTGATTGTTGTGTGGCTCTTCCTCGCAGTGCAATTGGTTTGTCTGCAGTTTGTGATTATGGTATTTCCTGGTCATACTCACTTACTATTTTGGGGAAACAGGGGAAAATGGCATTTATTTCTGGCGAAAAATAGTAAGTGAGTATGATCAGGAAATACCACAATCACAAACTGCAGACAAACTTTCTGGCGAACACTGATCAATATGGGAACAAAAGACAAATTTTGAGGGGTACGGGGGAACAAAGACAATATTGGGAACAGAGAATATAAGAAAACATTTTTTTCGATTTTTGGGTAACAAACCAATTATTTCAGGGAACAAGGGAACGCCCCCCCCCCTCCCCTCCTCTCGCTTGGATGGCCATTATCCACAGAGTTTTGTTTCAATTTGTTAATTATGTTTTGGAAGCCAAATACTTTGCTATTGTTGATAAATTTACTGGCCTGATATATATTTACTGTTTTTTTGGGGACGGATGCTGGCATCCGGACTCAATTTTAACACTTACAGTTTTTCAGTCACGTCAATTTTTCACCCTTGCCAGGCCATACATTAAATATATGCTATACTCCTTGCAAATTTTTAGACATATAAGTTGCATGGTTTCAATATTAACAATTTAATTAGATGCATGATAAACAGTCGTATAGATCCTGATTAGTTTGTTCCTGAGAAGCCAACTGATCCGGATCTACAATGTTTTCCAGAACGTGGTATATCCGGATTCCGCAGGATAAAGGCTTAATACAAACCGAACAACTTTCTGGAAAATATTACGCGTAAAAAGTAGTTCATTTTTTGTTGTTTTATTATTGTTTTTTATGCTTTGCAGTTTAGAAACTTCAATTTGGGTATCGAAGCAATGATTTATTGCCAATTGCTAATTCAAATACAAATATATTTAAAAAATAATACCTTGCGCAGTAATATAATAATGATAGGCATATCGTAAAAGACATGGTGGACTTGCCATTGTAGTCTGCTTTCATTGACAACAAACAAACAAGTCGGCGTGTTTTTTTACGCGGCTATGTATGTAAATAATATAACATTCATATGAATCAAGAATTATCTCAGTTGACCCCAGAAGGTCGCTTGGATATTGTGGATTAATAATCTTACTTGCATGAGTTCATTTGAAGTTTTACTTTATGCCTATCCCGCCAAAACGATCACGTGATATATACATTTGCGAAAGGACGCTATCTGTTAGACTGGTCTCCCTTTAATAGTATTGCGTCTATTTATAGCATACACTCTGGCGCAGTATTGGAATTTTGAGTCCATCCGCGGTATTAAATAAAGGGCATTTGCTACCGGGCCCGTCATGAGCCACTACCATGAGGCCTGCCGACGAAGCCTCGCACGAACCACAATCCGCGGATGACGGTTTCATTGACGGATTCAAGTGGCAGGGGGCGGGCGCCCCCCCGCCCCCCCCCCCCCCCCCCTAAAATCGCCAAATCAAAGTTTTTAATATGATTTTAGCACCACTATTGTTTTTTGTTGCTGATTGTTTTCAATTTTAAATAGTCTGGGGTTTTTCTTGCATCTAAATTCAAAGGTGCCACATCGGCGGCGCCCTGCTAAACTGTAGCCCACCATATCTTTCGGTTCCGTTTTGAGAATGACGTCTACTGGAGTCCTCGGATCAGAGCAGTCTGATCTGGGCCCGCAATGTTTGCAACAAGGACGTTTAATGGTCTAGCAGAGTACAGTATATAGGGATTATGAATCTAAAAATTGGCTTATATGCCTTCTGCGCCCAGCAGATGTTAATGGATAGAAACACATGTGTGATCACTATAATAAAGGATATATGCGTGTCAAAATGTGGTAGAAACTTTTTGAAAACACGGCGATATGATTTTGTGCTATCTCCTCTTTTTCTTTTCTTTAATCTTATTAAAACAGTCGCTAAATTCATGCGGACTGAGTCAGTAAAATGTCCAGCGCATGCGGTAAGCCAGGCACGTGCATATTATGTCACTCAATTTACTTACAAGTCCGAAAAGCCCACTGATTTAAACTATTCGATAAGCCGGGTCTCCTATGTTCACTCGTCTCGGACTACCGATGAATCACTACACTTTTTCGTTCTTCCTTCAGAAAACCAAAACGCTTTCGCTCGCTCTGCCGACTTCGAATTCCAGTTTATATTGTATTCAAGAAATGAAACCGCTAGACATCTCGTGCGATCAGATTTTTTGCAAAGATATACACAAAACTTTGAAATACGTAGACGAGTTCCCAGAGTAAAAAATCAACAAACTGACGAAAATCAACACACACACACACACACACACACACACACACACACACACACACACACACACACACACACACCTCTACTTGTCGATCCGCCGATGCAATGTTTACTTTGACGTGCCTGCACCAGTCTCTCTCTCTCTCTCTCTCTCTCTCTCTCTCTCTCTCTCTCTCTCTCCTAACATTTGCAAACACGGTTTGGATCCAGATCAGACCCGAATGGTATTCAGGATAGAATGTTTCGTCAATTTAAAAATGTGTGCATGCGATAGAAGTACGCAAAGCGTTAATACTGTGGAATGTCCGACTTTGCCGTACAAAAGCCGATTTGGATTTTGGGTCCTCATCGGAAGCTGATTGACTGACCCAAACATTGTGTTTCGATATTCTAAGAAAACAAGCCAAAACAAAAGATTCGTGTGCAAACACCGTGCAGTCTCCTCTCTCTCTCTCTCTCTCTCTCTCTCTCTCTCTCTCTCTCTCTCTCTCTCTCTCTCTCTCTCTCTCTACTTTTACGACCTGCTATCAAAGTTCGCAAATAGTTTGGATCCAGAAGATCGTCCGATGTGCCTGATCAGGAACAAACAAGCATACCAAGAGTTATAATCTAGTCCGACTTTGCGTCCGATGATCACGGAACATTTCAGACAAGTACCTTCTTTCAGATGCGTGCCACGGGCGAATCCAGAGGGGGACAGGGGGTCCGGACCCCTGAAAAATCATAAAATATAGGGTTTTCTAGCAATATTGATCCGGATCCCCAAAAAATTACAAAGCTACCAAGCCAGCATTCAATGGTGGGCCATTGACACGCCAGCAAAACGCCATTTCAAGGGCGTTTCGCTGATGGGCCGATGGTGGTCAATTTTAAGTGGCATATCGGTCCTCTCTGACAAAATGCTCTGGATCCGCGCATGAATACAGTGCGTGTGAACCGGCTCGATTGAAATTAAACTGTCGACGGACATAATTTCATGATATTTTGGTACTTACAACGTGCGACAAAGACTCAGACTAGCCTGCGCAATGGTGCATTCTCAATTCAGCATTACAGTACTTAAAATATGCGAGAAAAATGAACGAGTACTTGAAATCGGTATACTTTGGGATTGATTGACAATTACACATTTTTCAGAAATGGTTTCTATATTTTTTTCGTTTTTGGTGAAACGACATTTACTTGTTTTACCTGTATGTTAATGATTTGGTTTAAATAAGCGTTGATTGTTTATGAGAAATACCCCTTCAACGGTTGCAAGTCTTAACCGCGGAGGTGTGTGACAAAATACTTCAGCATCCGCGGGGTTTTGTTATCTGGCCGCGGGGCAGGGCTTTTTATCCCCCGACCCGAAAAGGATCGGGGGATATAGCGATCAGCCTGGCGTCCGTCCGTCTGTCCGTCTGTCCGTCTGTCCGTCCGTCTGTCCGTCCGTAGACAAAAGCTTGTGCGCTCAATAACTTTTATACCCTTTGAGATATTTTGATAATATTTGGTAGGCATGTATATCGGGTCAAGACGGTGTGTCGCGTGCAAGAATGGTTGCTCTCCCTTGCTGGCCTTTTGAGTTATCTCTCTTGAATGAACTTTATAAGGGGAAGCTTGTGCGCTCAATAACTTTTATACCCTTTGAGATATTTTGATAATATTTGGTAGGCATGTATATCGGGTCAAGACGGTGTGTCGCGTGCAAGAATGGTTGCTCTCCCTTGCTTGCCTTTTGAGTTATCTCTCTTGAATGAACTTTATAAGGGGAAGCTTGTGCGCTCAATAACTTTCATACCCTTTGAGATATTTTGATAATATTTGGTAGGCATGTATATCGGGTCAAGACGGTGTGTCGCGTGCAAGAATGGTTACTCTCCTTTAATGGACTTTTGAGCTATCTCCCTTGAGTGAAATTTAAATTTTATAGGGGGAAGCATGTGCACTTTATAACTTTAATACCCTTTGAGATATTTTGATAATATTTGGCATGCATGTATATCAGGTGAAGACGGTGTGTTGCGTGCAAGAATGGTTGCTCTCCTTTAATGTTTTTTGAGTTATCTCCCTTGAATGAACTTTATAGGGGGAAGCTTGTGCGCTCAATAACTTTAATATCCTTTGAGATATTTTGATAATATATGGTATATATGTATAATAGGTCAAGGGGGTGTCTTGCATTCAAGAATTGTTGTTCTCCCTTGCTGGACTTATAAGTTATCTCCCTTGAATGAACTTTATAGGAGGAAGCTTGTGAATTTAAAGGTAAAAATGAAGTCTCTACAGTCAGCCTTCCACTTTTGTTCGCAGTGACACTCAGTATTATCACATCAAATATATATACTAGGTTGGCTGCTTGTAACTGCATATCAATTACTTTTTGGTCGGGGGATTTGCCATCTCCTCTGATGGCTATTTTTAGAACCGTTTTTTCACACATATTAATTAAAGCGGCAGGAACTAACTATGGGCTCAAAGGCACTAACATTTTGATAGCCTGTTAGTTTCTACCAGCAGGGACAGCCGATACTGGTTCTATTGCGAGTTTGACGCGAATCTGTACCACAGGGTGAGAGCATGCTCCTAATCTTAGTGCTAATGTGACCATTGTCGTCGTTGTTCATGGCCGCGGGGTTCTGCAATATGCTTTCCTGTCCATGGAAATCCTAAAACTCAAAACATCAGAAACATCTATGACAAAAGATAGGTAGGTGGTATGCTGAAACCACTGGGTCAATTACGGTTAGATCAGAATGTAGCCATTGGGTTTTCACTATTTTTATTTCTCTGTATGCTGATTTAGCCAAATTATCTAGTTTTACGGTAGTAAGATCGCCTGACCAAAGTGCCAAGGTTGTGAGCAGCAAAATCTAGCTGTTTGTCTGTCTGCCCGTTAATCTGTCCATCCGTCTGTCTGTCTGCATTGGTTCTTCGTTCTTTTACTTATATGCTCGTTAAACCAGCTTACATGTGTCTAGTAGCTCAGGTGGTTTGAACGCCTGTCCATTGTTCTGAAGGCTGTGAGCAGCATAATCTAGCCTTCTGCCTGCCTGCATACTTGTCTGTCTACTTGCCACTGGCTGTCTGTCTCCCTGTATCTGTTCTTTGCTCTTTTGATTTTTTGTAGGCCTGTTTTGCTAGATTAATATCTAGTAGTTCAAGTGTTTAAGGTGCCTGACCCCATTGAGGTTACTTTTAATTTTTCTAAATACGTAGGCTTGGACCCAGCATCTACTCTTTATCCCCCAAAATATCAAGAATATCAGGCACACCCCAAAAATATTTAAAATTTAGCAACCCCAAAAATATTTTTCAAATCTGTACCTTGACCATAAAAAAGCGCCAAATTGATAGAAATGACTCCACAAAACATAAAAAAATCAAAATTTTCATCATACTCCCAAACATATTTATTTATCTGACCTTCCCGACCCCTCCCCACTCCAAAAAATGCAATTCAAAATTTTGAACCTTCAAAAATGGACCGAACCTACTTATATATGATAATATCAAAGTACCACCCCACCCCTCGCCCAAGAAAGCTGGCCAGTGTTTCAGAGCAGTATGCAGCAAAATATAGCTGTCTGTCTGCTTGTTTCTCAGTCAATCAACCAGTCAGCCAGCCAGCCCGACCAACTGCTTCGATTTCTTAGTGTAGACAGAGCCTCTTTGTAAAAGCGTATTCTTGTTACATAAAATTATTTGCATGTCCTATTTTTTCTTCATACGTAGGGTCTGGCCCAGCATCTACTGTTCACCCATATCCGGAAATTTAAGGACCCCAAAAATATTTGAAAGGGGTAGGTGCATTAAGAGGCTATTTTGTCCCCCCCCCCCCCCCCCCCCCCTATGAGTTCAAAAAATAAAAGTTGCTCTTCACAAGTTTTTTCTTATTAGTTCATTAGAACAATAGCCAAAGTGTAAAGGTCTGGTATTGATTCGACTTTTACCGTTGCTATGGTAACAAAAAAGGCCGCCAAAATAGGCTGAAAATAGGAAAATGACCGTTTTGGAGCAAATTTGAGACATGTAACAGAGAAATTAATATAGAGCACAAGCAAATATCAAAAAAAATATTTTAACATATGATGCGAATTATCATGGCACACAATATACTAAAAGGTTTTTTTTTGTATTTGCTTGTGCTGATAACTAATTCTTAAAAAAAATCGGTCTCAAAAAGCCTCAAATTTGGCCTAAAATAGCAATTTCTCTATTTTAAGCCTATTTTGTCAGCCATTTTGGTTACCATAGCAACTGGTAAAAGTAAAAAAAAAATGCCAGAATTTTACACTTGGGCTATTCTTCTCAAAAATCAATAAGATGAAATTGGTGAAAAGCAACTTTCATTTTTTGGGCTATAGAGGGGGCCAAAATAGCCCATTAATGCACGTACCCCTTTTAGCAACAAAAAAATATCCTTGACCTAAAGAAAAGACCCTAAAATGCATCATATCCCCCAAAATATTCACGTTTCTTGGGCTAGAGGTCAAAATCTAGGACATCTTGTTGTTTTTTTAGAATCATTTGTATTTGAACAACAGTGGCGATTTCAACAAGGTGAGCGTTTGCGGGCACACTTTCATGATCTTTATTAGTAATGTGTAAAGTCTGGCATAAGTACAACGAGAGCGCTCACATTGTTGAACTCACCATGTCTCTGTCACTTTTAACCTGAGGGTTCATTCCCCCAAGGTGGGGCTAGAGGTCATAATATAGGAAACCTTTCAAAAGAGCTATTCTGTTTTTCCAACCTATGCAGATATCTTTCCAAACATTTATAAGAAAACATTCATATTTAGGCATTTGGTATCATATTCATGGAAGGCTTCCAGTCATCAGCTTCAGAGCCTTGCGTCCATACCTCAGGGTGGGGCTAGAGGTAAAAATCTAGGACATCTTTTTTTTCTTTTAAAGAACCATTTGTATTTGAAGAACATATACTATTTCATTTTCTGACTTTCTGTGACTTCAGGTCTTCTGTTCAGGACCTTTGAGCAAAAGACTGCCAGAGCTCTAGCTAAGAAACTTCTTTTAACAGAATTTCCTCCTGAACCACTGACCCAAAAGCAACTTAATGTCACAGATTTGTACCCATTGGTGTCTTCTACCAATTTTGCACAAAAGGTTCCACTCCACTGAACAATGGATCTGCCTAAGCTCCAGATAAGAAATGTCTTACAATGACTTCTCCTCCTGAACCAATGGTCCAAAATTTACAATAATTTCACAGAATTGTCCCTAACGATGCACTCTACCAAAATTATACAATTGCTTTGGCTCTGCCATTAAGAGACTTTATTCAAGCTTGCACATAATGTCTCTGATGGCGATTAAGTAAAAGTAAGAAACACATATACAAAAAAGGACAGAACTTTATCAAATCAGTTTTTGATCATCATTAATTTCTTTGAATATGTGGGTGGATTTGTCTTAGGTAAGATACTAGGAAACACTTTCCCTAATCCTCGTAAGATCTTTAACCAACAGAAACCAAAAGAAAATCTGAAGGGAAAAAAAAACGTGCCACGGTATTTGGGATCAAATTACACATGTTTAGTTGGGGTTGTGCCAAAGAAAGTTAAGAGAAAATTGTTACCGCTTACCTGCCTGAAGAGCTTCACCAACATTTATTGAGGGATTATTTTTAACACTGTAAGCTCTATAATAAAAGCATTTGACATAAAGTTTGATTATTTACTTCTTAAGTTAGTTATTAATCAACTGATTTCTTGCACTGTTCATATATTGATTACATTTATTAAAGGCTGGTTTTGTCCAATGAACAAATGACAATGTCGCCAGAAAGATTGCTTTCCCATTTCACTTTGTGGCAATATGTTTGACCCTACATCAGAGACTTCCAGTTTCCATTTGCATGTTTTAGAAAAGGTATCTAACTAACAACCTCCCTATTTGAACGCTTTAATGCAGCCGTCCCCATCAGTACTCTCAGTGCTTTGATTTCCTTAAACCGCAGTGTCGGCACCGCTATCGCACTTACTTTGCCGCTGTGCAGTTACTTGCTCATATGATTTGGTCTACCCGCTACGTCAGTTTTCGCTATTTATAGATTGTGTGTACTAGACAACACGCGACACCACACGTGAAGTAAACAGGTAAACGATCGTTCGATTTTGCCATTTGTTGAGGAGATATTTGCTTCATCTGAATTACTAAAAGATAAAACATTTCAAGGTTGTTGGAGGTTTACAAGAGGTAAGAAAGTGGAGTTTTGATAAGAGATTATCACTGAGGAAGTTGAATGTTTGACTGAATCGATTAGTTTTCTCTAAAGATAAAACATTTCAAGGCTGTATGATGGATTTTTATTTTATGTTATCATTTACAGCCTTTAAATAAAGTCAAAGATTAACAAATTTAAAGTCGCAGTTCTGCAACTATTCTGCAACTAGACGTTTCCAAGAGGTAAGAAAGTGGAGTTTTGATAAGATAATTGAAATGAGGAAATTAAATGTTTGACTGAATCGATTAGTTTTCTCTGTATGTTTGGATTCTAAATGAATGTTCACCATCCTGTTATCCTGTAATCTACAGGTTATCTGGACCTCCATTCATGGAGAACAGCACATCATGTGCGTGCATCAATCAATCAGTCACAGAACCTTGTCCTCCCATTTCAAAAATGTGCTGGCCTGGGCCCAATCACCGAATCAGAAAGGCATCAAGCTGCGGAGACGGGCAGGGAGTTCCAGGGACGTTTTTTGTTTAGATAATCCTCATCACACAATTGTCAGAAAAATTGCGCAAATCTTTAAAGGGTGCCACACAGGAGTTTTTCTCAACAGCTGAAACTTTAAGATTATTTTTAAAAAGCGCGGGTAGTTGGCACACTTACTTCTGGTGCTAGAGTAGTCATGCTTAGTGCTAGAGATCTAGGGCTCACTTTTACCCTGCTCGAGGTCGTATTTGATCACTCTATAAGTGCGCCATCCTTTGGAACGGGAGGTTAACTGGAGGCCCCCTGTGTAGGTTAAAGGTCCCTATGCATTTACTTGTAGGCTTTCATCCTTCAAACTGGAGTTTACAATGTATATCCCTGTATATAATAATCAGCAGGGTCTTTCTATATGTGTAGAAAGACCCTGCTTTAATAAATAATGTTCATGAGGGCAAGAGACTGTGTACAGGCAAACACATTTTTGATAACAAAGCTCCTGCAAGGGGAATAATCCCCACCCCGTATGCAATTTAGACTCATTTTACTGATTCCTGTCTCATTCCCATCATATTTTCCCATTTCCTATTTGTGCATGTGATCAGGATGTTCCAAATTACTTTGGTGTGTTCACTTTTCAGCATTAAACTTTGTCATTGCAACTCGTCTTATATACTGGTTCCATGGTTTATACGGGGGTTTATATCCATCAAACTTTGATCAGTGCAATGTGCATATATCATCCATATACAGGTCTGCTTTAAAAGCAAACTGTTTGAGCATAAAAATACATGTATGGTTACTTCCCTATCGATCAGTCACATGTTTTGGGTCCCAAAATGAATCGTCTCATTGAGGCAGTTCTTTTGAGTACCCACAACCTAAGTTTTAGTTAAAAAGGTTAATTTCTATTACAATGCTAGCCCCAAGTACATAATTTTATCTGTGTGCATGTTGGTGTCCGTTCAGAGCTGCTATTGTGTGAAAAAATGGTGATTAATCTCGAAGCCAATATATTTCAATTCCCTTCTATGTTTCAGCTAATCCACATGTCTTAATCAAGCACAGCCAGTTCAGAGTGAAGAAGATTAATTGAAGAAGCTGAGGAAGGGTGAAAATGTCATCCGCTGGGACCCAATTTACACTCCTGCTATGGAAGAACTTTGTGCTGCAGGGACGGAAGAAATGTGTGACCATCTTTGAAATCTTAGTTCCATTGTTCTTTGCCGCTCTTCTCTTGATGATCCGTGCCATATCAGATTCTACTTACATTGATTCAAATACACAGTTCAACAGTTTCGCATTTAAGGACTTAAATGGAAGTTCGATCCCTGCTACGAAGACGCGGCTGCTGTATACGCCTTCTAATTCATACACAGATACCCTGATGGCCACGGTTCAAAGTGCCACTAACGCAACTACATGTAAGTAGTGACATTGTGGTCATACCTATTGCAATTTTGGGTTCGTCACCCACTCTGGGGTTATAGCACCTTCAAATAAAGGCTGACAGAAATGAGAACTTTCTTATATGTTTGCTTCGAAATTGCATTGTCTCGTAAACAACCTTGTGTTGTTTTGCCAAAACGGAGCTAAAGTCAGATTTTAAATGTGTTTTTTTACAGTTTTATTAAGAAATTGTTAATTGTGGTTTAGTCATGATTATACGGTTTTGTCATTGATTAATTATCCACGATGACAAAACCGTAATAATATAATTATTTCATGCCTAGACATCAAACATTAAAGTTTTCATATATTTTTAAAGCTAAAAGATACAATGTGAATTTGATAAACAAAAATCAATCTGAACCCAAGCATCTGTGATTAAATGAAGAAATTGAACATGATTAGAAAGTTATCTTAACACCGGAATAAGTGACGATACCCAAATTGCCGTAGTGGTATGACTACAGTGAGTGAGTGAAATCAAAGGCAGTTATACTCTAGGGTAAATTTTCTAATATTTTGAACACAAGTTGCCTGCCAAAACAGCCTTAGGACAAATGGTGCAGACCCAGATCAGACTGCTTCTGAAGAAGCAGTCTGATCATGGTCTTCACTGTTTGGTATTCTGACAAGCATTTTGTGAATTCCAGTCGTGAAAACCAACATTTTATTTGAGAACAGAAAGAGAAACTGTTCAAATTTTTAGAACATTTTAATACCATATTTAAATGATATCAACCTCGTTGTTAGAAAAATGCCTTTTGAGTTTGCAACCAGGTACAACCCCTCCCATCCTGCTCAGCTACAGTCACCAGCTAAAATATTGCAATTTTAGCATTTTTGTATTGTATTTCTAGAAAGTGAAAAACCAAGGCACTGATTTCCAGATTGGCCCTGTTTTGTTCACATACAACAAAATCTGTTATTTTTACCCCCCCCCCCAACGCCAATTCCTTAGGGCGTCATATAGCATCACCCTTAATTGTCTGTGCCCTGATCAAGCCTGACACAATGTCCAGTCTGATCTGGGTACAAAATGCTTGATGGTGTTCAGGAAATAATTTTTGAAAAATGTTAATTTTGAAAAGACGTCCAGACCACAAAAACTTTGAATGCAAATGAGATGGCTTAACTGATTGATAACTCTTTGCATGCTCGATAATTTTTCCTGTGCTGACTGCATGCGACTCTTAAAAAAATCTTTCAGGAACACAATCAGGGTGTCATTCACAGACTCAAACAGCTTATAGATCCAGATCAGGACAGACATTCTGTCAGCCGAGACCCACTAGCAAGGAATATAAGTTTAAGAGTTAAAAAAATCTTTCTTTTGAAAGGCAAACACATCACATGATCCTTTTTTGTTATTAGTACAGGTGCACTATCGTTTTATCTATTTTTAGTTCATTATATGTGCTGGTGTTAAAATCTAGGACTTGTATCAAAGAAATCGGTTTTGAAATAAAATATAATCACAAGGTCTAAGCTTTTGAAAAAATTGGCATATAGCGCATTGATACTAGTCTCTAGAGCACATTTTTAGTGTTTATCCCCACGCTTTTTTAAAAAAGCGATGGGGATATTGCAATCGCCTCCGTCCGTCCGTCTGTCCGTCCGTCCGTCTGTCCGTCACGCTATCTCCTCCTAAACCATTGGACGAAATTCAACCAAATTTGGTGTGTGGGTTGCTCACATGAATGGGGCGTGCAACGGCACATTTTTTTTTGGCCCCGCCCCCTGGGGCCCTGGGGAGGGGCCAAAAGGTCAAATATCATTAAATGTCATTAAATTTCAATTACAAAGTCAATTTGAAAGATTTTTTGACCAAACTTTGTGTGTCTCCTCCCACATGAAAGATATAAAACATATCAGACGGGATTTTCATTTGGCAGCCTGGGTCATGCCCTAGGGGTCGGACTTGGGGGTACCGTGGGGGGTTGGGGCGGTCAAAAAAATTTTTTCCCGAAATTCAACCAGATTTGGTGTGTGAGTTTCTTACATGAATGGCACACGCACCGGCGCCATTTTTTTGGTCCTCGCGCCCTGGGGCCTTGGGGAGGGGCCAAAAGGTCAAATATCATTAAATCTGAATTACAAAGTCAATTTCAAAGATTTTTAAACCAAACTTTGTATATCTTCTCACAAATGAAAGATATAAAACATATCAGACGGGATTTTCATTTGGCCGCCTGGGTCATGCCCAGGGGTTGGACTTGGGCGTACCGTGGGGGGCTGGGGGGTCAAAAAATTTTTTTTTCCGAAATTCAACCAGATTTTGTGTTTGAGTTACTCACATGAATGGCACATGCACCGGCACAATATTTTGGGTCCCGGCCCCCTGGGGCCTTGGGGAGGGATCAAAAATTTAATTTTCTGAACATGTACATGTGGCATATCAAATTAACGGGGCTGAGCAGTATACCAGGATACACTGAAATTTTTTTACCTACGATCAAACTGGTGACCTTCAATTACCATTAGATTTCTTCGAGAGCGTGGGGATTTGCGATGGCGCGCCATCGAATGTGTTCTAGTTTAATTTTGCATTTGCTGAACCACTCTTTTTCATTTTTTTCATGCATTTCAAGCTCAAGAGCATATTGTTAACTACGTGTATTTGTATGTACTAAGTTCTGAATGGGTAATCAGTGGCATGGTGTAGACTCACCTTGTACCCAGGGGTCCCGAGTTTAATCCCCAGCTACTATTACAGCCAATATATATATAGGGAAGACCAACAATAGCAACATACATTTTTTGTATATCAACATTGCTAACATGATGGTGAATAATGTCTAATTATCCATCGATCCTTAAAAGACGACTGTAACCCTTATGTAATGATTTTCATACTTGTAAATTATTTATGATATTACCCAGGCCTCAAGATACGAGTGTGGAATGGAGAAATTATTTTTCTTATTTCTCAACCAAAACATACATGTATGTTGTGAGTACTCAAATGAACTGTCTCAATGTCAGGGTTTACCCTGACCCCTTAATGACCCCTATTTATCCCAAATGACCCTTTCAATGAAAGTGTTTTAGTCTTTATGTTACATAAAGAGGGTCAAATGATATAAAGGGAAAACCCTGCAATGAGATATTACTTTTGAGCACCCAAAATACATGTTTCAGTTGATAACTTGATTGGTGAGAAAATAATTACAATTTTCTTTAAAAATCTATATCTGAACCTACATGTATCCTATAATTGTATTCCTTCAATTTCCTTGCATAATGCATAGTCTACCCTATTTAACCATGTAAGTGCACCTGCTCCTACAAGTACTAGTGCACATATCAGAGGACAAAACTATTTCAGTATTGCGCTTGTCCTACAGGACAAGTGACTTACAAATTTTCACTCGTCCTGCAACCACATGTACTTGTCCTTAAAAGCGTATGCAATAAATAACATAAAGGGAGTAATATGCTATATGACTTATAATGACTCTCGACTGATCGCATAATTGAAATATAATTAAACCTTTTCTGTGAAAAAGAGAAAATCAATTCATGACAAATCACCTTGCAGCATGAAGTCAGTAGACTTTAGTTTAAATACATGTACAATATATGTTATGTACACATATGTCTAGTTATGCAATTTTTGAGCATAAAATTGTCAAATATTTTCTTATCCGCCAATTTAAATCTATGTTTTGGTACTCAATAAAACCGTCTCAATGAGATGATTCTTTTGAGCACCCACACCATATGTTTGGCTGAGAAATAAGAAGAAAAAAATCAATTACACACTCTTATCTGGAGGTCTGGTACAAATACATACTAGAGATGCTCTTAATGTTTAGGAAATTAAAC
Source organism: Loripinus fragilis (assembly GCA_964019695.1). Lineage (NCBI taxonomy): Eukaryota > Metazoa > Mollusca > Bivalvia > Lucinida > Lucinidae > Loripinus > Loripinus fragilis. Next base: position 99,544,062 of record OZ026520.1, read on the forward strand.
ATTCCCACTATACTTAAGAATTTATAACAGTCGTAAAATATTTCAAGTTTGTATTGTTGACAGTTGTGTGGACAATGTGGGTTCTCAAGACAATTGCATACAGTCACAGGACATAATTATTTCCCACTTTGTGACATCGCCGTTTGAAGTCGACGTATTTCCAGATTTTTTTTCAAAAAACATTAATACAAAGTGCAGGCCTTTAGTTTAGAGTGCGTACCAAAATATTATATTTCTTATTTCTCGACAAAAACGTACGAGACAGTTCTTTTGAGCACCCAAAACATGTTAAAACTGATGGGTAAGAAATTTTTTACAATTTTATGCTCAAAATTTTGTTTATCTAACCTATGAAAAGAGTATCAAATATGTAAACGTTGTATTCTCATAGAGGTACCAAACATTTAAACACATTTCATGTAAACTTAAAAGACAATTAAAAATTAATTGAATTTTTGGGATTGGCGCAGAAAGAGATGAAGGGTCCTGCTAAGTAGGATTATTTTGCTTGCCGAATATGGCTTTTATGATACATGTACATGTTTCAAATAGTACAGACCCTGATAAGAAACTGCATTCTGTGGCAGCTCATTTAGTGACAAAAATATTGAAACGTTTCCCAGCATGCAAATAGTAAAAATATAGGTGGCTTAATCTGGCTTTAATTAAAAAAATTAGGATATATGTTACCCTTTGTTTGATACTTTCTCATTCATTGTATTAATTTCATTTATTTACATGTATATGTATCACGTTTTTACTTGACTATAAATAAATATGAATAATAAATATTGACATGCATTTAGAAGGTAACTGTCACGATGTTGTGAATGGTCATGAAACAAACATAATTGATTCATGGCAATGGTGCTTTTGAAATGAGCCGGTTTCAATACAGCAAACACTGAAATCAGTCTGCACATCCGCACAGTCTTAGTTTTCCGCCCTGAAGAAGCATGGGACCATTGGCTATCCAGAGAGCACCCGCAAAGGCTGATCAGAGTCTTCTATGGGCGCACATGCCAACTTGTACCAAATTGGCTGGATACTGGCTCAAATATGGGCCTCCTCACCACAAACCTGTCTTCTGGGGTTTGCAAACAACAAAGGTGCAGACCAGCCTGTGCATCCAGGCAGACTGATAAGTGCCTTAGTTATCAAATTGACAAAGCTGATCACGAAGTCAATTCCCAGTGGTCTGCATTGTTTTCAGTAGAAAAGGGGTACATGAGGCTTCTAGCATCTAAATCATTCCATGCTGGGTAATTTTGCATGTTTTTTGTTGTCTGCTGATTTTTTCAAAATCAACTTTTCTGAAAAATCCAATGTACCTACTCTGCCTTTCAAAACATGACAAATATGAATGAAATTGACAAAGCTGATCACGTAGTCAATTCCCAGTGGTCTGCATTGTTTTCTGTATAGAAAAGGGGTACATGAGACTTCTAGCATTTAACCCATTCCATGCTGGGTAATTTTGCATGTTTGATTTTTGGGGACGGATGTTAGTCCGTTCCCCAATTTTAACAATAGCGTTTTGACCACACGTCGTAATTTGCTCTTGCACTGTTGAACACATCAATATGTTACCATTAATCCCAATTTTTCAGCATATGTGTTGCAAAGTATCAGGTTAAATGGTTGATTAAGAGGCAGAGTGGTAAACAGTTGATTCTGGATCAGTTACTTTCTGAGAAGCCGGCTGATATGGATCTACATTATATTCAAAACAGGGCATTACCAAGCCGCATGATAAGGGATTAATACGATCCTAACAACACCTATTAAGAAGCTTCCGCGTAAAAATAGTTCAAACTTGTTTCGTGTTTTTTATTGTCGTTGTTGTTTTTGTCTTTTTAAAAATAGGTCTAGATCTACAGTATTTGAGATTTATCAGCTCGATTTCAAAAATCCAATCATAAATATATGTAAATTATTATCGCGCAATAATAAATTTATATAATTAGCGACCACGTGAGCAGGGAACCAGTTGATACATATACAAGAATTGGCTTTTTAAAAAAGTTAGCGGTCGTTTAGCGATATGATTTTAAGTCGTCTTACGCACTACATACTTGTGTTTGAACCTCTCAGACTTGTCAAATTGCATTAATATTTGTTATAAGTTTTGATTATTAATATCCCAGCTGTTATTTTATATTTAATTTTTACAATTAAATACATTTTCCCATTTAATGCACCCTGGAAAATGCAAAAGCCAAAAGGCAAATAAAATCTAAACCTGTTGACTGTACAATGTGCAGACTTCACGGAGCCTTCGTTTCTAGCATAAATGTGAACCATATCACCATTTGAGTCAACACCACCTTTTGGTACTTAACGCATTGCCCAGTGACGAAGACTCGGGCGACTCCGCGCAAACATGTGCAGACTCGCCTTCGCAGTCGCATTGTTGAGTGTCTCAGGCAAATGTGCAGACTCGTCATGCATTCGCTGCTCGTATTAGCGACAACCCAATCACCATTTGATCAAACACGCGACATTTTAATACTGTTGCGAAGGCTCAGACGAAACTGTCAGCGCAAATATGCAGACTGGCCAAAGCCGTAGTCACTTCACAATGCGATAAGTGTCAAAATCTCGTGCTCTCTCAAATGGCGATTTCGGTGACATTTTTGCAAGCAGAAAATGCTCTAAAGAACAGGCTCACCTAATGATTCATTACAGTTCCAAAATATCATGTGGTGGCTCAAATGGAAATCTGTGTTCCAGAAGCGAAGGTTCTGGTGAGTCTGCACATTTGCACAGGCTCGCTTGAGCCTTCGTAACAGTATCAGAATCTCATGTGCATGCTCGATCGGCGGTGTGTGTGTCATTTATGCGAGCAGCGAGTTAAGGCTCTGGTGAATATTCACAAGGCTGCACAGGTTCACCTGAGCCTTTTGTCACTCGACAATCTAATAAGTACCAAACTCTCTTGCTGGCCAGAAATGCGCTTTCGCTGTCATATATGACTTCAGCGAATGCTCTGGTGAGTCTGCACATTCGCACAGGCTCAACTGAGCCTTCGTCACTGTACCAAAATTTTTTGCGTTGGCTCAAATGACGACTTGTGTCCTATTTATACGAGCAGCGAAGGCTCTGGCGAGTCTGCACCAGTAAAAACAACAACGGGGTGCAACCATCGTTGCGTTATTTCAATGCTCACTTCAAGGTTATGAAAATCCTCAATAAAACTTTTATCAAGAAAATGTCGTTTCATGGAGGTATAATGCTGCCTATGCTTTCATCAATATAGGCTGCTAACTGACTCAAGGGTCGTTGTCGACTTTTGAAAAGTGGTACGATCTTGAAATGTAGTATGCGTCTTTCGAGTGTCAAAGACACGTGTGTGTGTGTGTGTGTGTGTGTGTGTGTGTGTGTGTGTGTGTGTGTAGGGGTGGGAGGGGGGAGCACGAGAGAAACGACCCCTCTCGTTGGGGGATAGGGCCTCCCTAAAGAAATATTTCTAATTCAAAATGTCCGTAAAAGCGATTCTAATGCATTTTGAGGTCAAATTTTTCTAGTGAAGCCAAGTTTATTTTTTACAAGCATTAGCTTTTTTTTAAATGCATATAGCAGCTTTTTGAACCCTCACCATCAATGCATTAACACATATTTCGGCCCATCGGCGGTGGCGGTGGACAGTTTCTATTTCTCAACCAAAACATAGTTGCAGGTACTCAAAGAAATGTCTCAATAAGACGGTTCTTTAAAGCATCCAAACATATGTTTAAATCTCTACCAAGGCATATGTTGTGGATAATCAAAATGGAACTGTCTCATCTTTTGAGTACCCAAAGCAAATATTAAAACTGATGGACAAGAAAACATTCTCACTATTACGCTGGAATTGTTTGCTAATCTAGACCTATGATTCTATATCGAGAGAAGACTCAACAAATCATGTTGCGCATCTACAACATTACTACGGGTTAACACGAAATCATGTTTGATTCGAAACAGCATAATTTTATATTATTTTTTTTCTGTTTCTTCTCAGCTCACAGGGGCCGGCAATGGTGATTTAAGACCACTTTGATGCACGCTCACTACTATACTTTAATTGTAATTGGTGCCACTTTCTTAATCTTATTTTTTGTAACGTCCGCTTTTCACACCCTGATGCCCCAAGAATGTGTGTGTGGGGGGGGGGGGGGGGGGGAGGGGGGGGCTGAGATTTTCATATATATACGTAGGCTGGGACCATTTTTGGGGGTTCAAAATCTTGAATTTCAATATTTTTGGGGGGTTTCAGAAATATCATTATTTTTGGGGGTATGAAGATTTTGTGGATATATCATAACAAAATTGGACTGGTTTTAGAGGTCATTTCTATACATTTCAGGGATTTCAGGGGTTTTCTTGTCAATGTGCAGGATGGGGATATTATTTTGGGTAGCCCAAAATTACAAATATTTTTGGGGGTCTGGCTGATATTCCCGGTATATTTTTGGGGTAGACAGTAGATGCTGGGTCCAAGCCAACGTATGAAGAAAAACATGAGAGTACACAATAATGTCTAAGTTCAAAACTCCCAAATATACTATCAAATGTGCACAAAATATAGGCTGCACATGTTCAACGTGGGAACAACCATAATGCAAAGTTTGAATATAAAAGAATGAAAGCTGCTGGAGTTACAGATTACATAAACGAGACACCCAAACCATTTCGGATGGAAAAATGTCCAAGTTCAACGGAAAATATTTTTCAAATGTGCACAAAATAGGAGGTACACATGTTCAATGCATGAATGATCAATCATTATGCAAAGTTTGAATAATAAAGATATGAAAACTGTGGGAGTTACAGATTACACAAACTAGACACCATCTAAGCATTTTGAACGTAAAAAATACCTAAGTTCAAGACCCCAAATCACGAAACAAAATATTTGGGGAATGTGCGCCAAATCAGAGATGCACATGTTCAATCGTATCATCATGCAAAGTTTTCATATAAAGGAACGAAAACTGTTGGAGTTACAGATTACACAAACTATACACCCAAAGCCATTTCGGAGTGAAAAAAATTCTAAGTTCAACACCCGTCAAAAATTGAGAAAATATTTTTCAAATGAACACAAAATAAGAGATGCACATCTTCAATGTGTGAACAATCATTATGCAAACTTTGAATATAAAGGAATGAAAAGTGTTTGAGTTACAGATTACACAGACCAGACACCATCTTAGCATTCTGGACAGAAAATATGTCTAAGAGCAACGCCCCTCAAAAATAAGAAACTTGATATTCATGAATTATGCACAAAATAGGAGGTGCACATCTTCTATATGTGAACAATCACTATGCAAAGTTTTAATAAAAATGAATGAAAACTTTTGGAGTGACAGATTACAAAAACTAGGCACCCTAAAAGTATTGCGGATGGATGGACAGACGGAAAGACGGACTTTCTTACAAATGGATTCTTGTTGGTTGCCAATAAAGCGTAAGTACCCAACAAATCCCAGAAAAGTTTAACGGAATAAACTTCATTTTGAGTTTATAATGCCTAGGTTACATTTGCTACGGTCGTCGTACGATTTATTTGTCTACGATTTTCTCTACGATTTTTTCGGCATCGTAGGCGGCTAAAAGCTACGACGTATGTGTTTACATTGCTTACGATCACCTTACGATTTCTTTCGGCGACAAACTAGAACAAAAGTTTACAGAGACCTTGCGGATATCGTACGACAACCGCAAGGTTATCGTACAATCATCATGTTATCTTCACGACCTCCCTATATAAATCGCACGATGCCCGTACGATGACCTTGCGGAAGTCGCAAGGAGTCGGTACGCTGACTGTGCAATTGTCGTGTAATTATGTGCATGGATTCAAACGGCTATCCGTGTTCATTTTTGCATTCCATTTGAACTATGTTTCAAAGTCATGTGATCACAAATCGTGATGTGAAGAGGCTAGTGTTTTAGTTGAACATGGTCCCAAGGTATGAAACAGCGTGATACCTTTGTGTATATTTTAATGTCGATTTCTAAGTTCTGCAGTTTTCATAAAGTTTAAATCACAGAATATTGCAACCACTTTTTTATAGTACACTTTTATAATTCGAAAAGTAGCACTTTAATTGAAAATATAAAGATGCTTTTATTGTATCAGCGTAGACTAACAGGCTTATTATGGTTTTATTCAGTTAAATCATTCAAAGGCACTCTACGGCCAGCAACACATAAAATCTGCAACACATAAAATGAAGTCGTTGCATGCGAACAGCAAAGGTACTGATCAGAATGCGCTTTCTTCCGCTCGGCCTTGTCAGCACATTTGCCATTCGTTTTCAGTAAAATACATTTTGTAGAACATTCATTCATTCAAATTTCAATGTTCGAACTAGTCACATCGTCTCACTTCGAGATTTTATTCCTTGAAGTAATACTCAAATTCAAATCCCAGAGTTATAAATCACAAAAATATCTGGACTTTTTTTTAATCTTATCTAATTAATTAAACCCCTTATCCAACCACCATTTTATATACTGAAAATGCATATGCATTTCACGTTAGGTGCATATTTTGAATTGCTCTTCAGATAATTTTATCATGGAAACATACTCTATGGGCCCTGATTAGCAAGCACGGATCCAGAAAGTTATGTCAGAGGGGGTCCAACTCAACTTTTTTTTACTTGATAAGGGCGAGAGGATCCAAATACCACTAAAAGCGGGGGTCATTATTGGCCCGCTAGCGAAACGTCATTTTAAATGGCGTTTCGCTGGCAGACCGATGCTGGCCTGTCATGTAATGCTGGCTTGGTACATGTTTAGCTTTGAGATTTTCTACGGGATCTGGACCAGTATTGATAAAAAAAAACTATATTTTTGTGATTTTCCAGGGGGGGGGGGGGGTCCGGACCCCCTGTCCCCCCCTCTGGATCCGCTCATGATTAGACTGCTTCCATCAGCAAACTGAACTGTGTCCATATTGAGTCACACTGAGTGGTGGTATAAGAAACATCACCTGAAGACAAATATTGAAATGAAACAAACAGCTAATGATAAGTCTCCGGGAAATTGTTGACACGTCGCAAGGCGAACGCACGATCATCGTGCCATCGCCTTAGGGTTACCGCAGGATGACCGTCCGATGTCCATACGATTTTATGGGCCCTGCAAAGGCATCGTACGGCGACCTTGCGGGCTCCTTACGACTATCGCAAGAGTGTACGATCATTTTTGGGCCAAGATGACAATCTAAAACCCTGCGTTGTCCTCACGATCATCGTGCGGTGCCCATACGGGGATCGTACGATGTCACTGCGATGAGTCTACGGGCTACGGGCTTACGATTTTTTCAAATTTGTCATTGTGCGGAGTTAAACAAAATCGTAGAGGCAACGATGCCCGTAAATCTGTACGATGATCGCAAGGTCTCCCTGCGGAGGCAGTACGGAAACGGTGATTTGGACATCGTACGGGCATCGTTTACTCGTCATAAGGCAAATGTAACCGAGGCATTAGCTCCCTTTATATGCAAATGAGGTTTATTCCGTAATTGATTTTGGAAATTTAAAGTACCAAGAAATTTCGGAAATTTAAAGTACCCAACGAGAGTCCATTCGTGAGTACGAACGGACGGAGTGGACCTACTACTAGACCTGCTTTCGCTGAGGCCACGCAGGTAATAATAATTATGAAACAAGTATTAGCCTAAAAAGCTGGCGGTCGTTTAACCTGATTATAATATGTATTCATGCCTTCTGCATGCTTCAATTTTTAACTTCTCGAGCCTGTCCATTTACAATGGTTCAAAGCTCTGAGATATAAACGTCAGAGCTGTAATTGTTTACCATTTAAAACGTGCTTCTATCGCGTATAGGTCTACTCTTTTTATGTGGCTGGATTTTAAGTACCCGGCTTATGCATGGCCATTTATAGTCTATCGTGAACAAGATATGTTATGATAATGGATCTAGCATGCGACACAATTATGGAACGTTATTTGACAACATTGGACAGCCCATTTTTACGATATTTTTTTTCTAAAACTGAGGCCAGAAAGCAAGGTAACAGTGACACTGAATGATATTCGACACTCCCTGACCCCCAGGATGTGTCCACAAACCAAATTCAGGATTCCTATATCATATAATATAGGATTTATGCTCGTGACACGATTTTTCTAGATCTGAGGGCATATGTTAAGGTAGGGTACGCGACGCTCCGTGACCCCAAGATACATGAATTCACGAATTTTGGCATTCCTACTTCAAATAATACAGGAGATATGATCCCGACATTATGTCAACACTGAAACACTGTCTCAGAGCTGACAGCAGCAGAAACCACTTGGTGCCTAAATTTATTTTACTGGACAGATCTTCACTCTAGATGGATTCTGCTAAAGTCAAAAGCTGAGAAAGAATAGTATCTTAATTTGACCATATGTACATACAAATGGACGGTGATACTAAAGTATGAGAGTAAGTCCTGTTCCTTCAGCAATTAAGTACCTATAGTCTTATATTGTAGATATGTATGCATAACCATTAATAGTCTATAATAAAACTGTTTACCGTGTCCGTTATATGGCAGTACATCAATTCATATCTAATTCCGTGTGATGTAGATACAAATAAGAAATGACAATTTATATAGGAACCAAGTGGTTTCAAATTTTGATGCTGCCAGTTCTAAGGAAGTGGTTTTGATGTTGATTAATTGTTTATTGTTTCTTCAATTTTTTTTTCTTGGTCCTTGTTTGGCTTTTTTGTTGTAAGGTTTTAGTTAACCATTCTTGTTAGCTAAATCACAGGTTGTACAAAAGGTATCAAACTAAAAATCTCCCTATTTGAAGACTTGAACGCTTAAATACAGCCGTCCCCATCAGTACTCTCAGTGCTTTGATTTCAAAACAAAGCGTTTCTGAAAAATTCTTTCAATGAAATTAGCATTAATAACAATTCCAATGTACTCTGCATTTCAAAACATGACAAATATGATTGAAATTGACAAAGCTGATCATGAGCCTCAATTCCCAGTGGTCTGCATTGTTTTCCATAGAAAAGGGGTACGGTTTAACTCATTGCATGCTGGGTAATTTTGCATGTGTTTTTGTCGTCTGCTAGTTTTTTTTCAAAATCAACTTCTCTGAAAAATTCTTTCAGGGTCCAAACTGTTTGATCATGACTGACATTTTGAGGGGGGGGGGGCTGATCTGGGTCCAAATTGCTTGCAAATTTAAGGTTATCAGCAGATGGCACTAGTAGGAAGAGAGTAAAAGAAATATGCCTATTTGTTGATGTGAAGTGCACCAATTAATATATATTATACATTATATTTCCAAATCAATATTGTCTGTGCATCAAATTCCCATGCAGTTGTTGCGGTGACGCAGTCCCAATTTGAATTTTTGCTTTTTAATTTTCTGATTTTAAATCAATGATTTCGTATGGTAGTCTAGACATGGGCGGATCCAGAGGGGGGGGGGGGGGGGGGGGGGGGGGGGGGGGGGGGGGGGGGCAGGGGTCCTGACCCCCCTCAAAGATCACAAAAATACAGGGTTTCTTAGAAATACCAGTCCGGATCCCCTGAAAAATCACAAAGCTACCAAGCCAGCATTTAATGTTAAGCCATAATCGGCACGCCAGCGAAACGCCATTTAAATGGCTTTCACTGGTGGGCTAATGATGGTCCCCTTATAGTTATAGTGGCCACCCCTCTTAAAAAAAAACAAAAAAACCCTCAAAGTTGGACCTCCTCTGTCAAAACCTTCTGGATCCGCGCATGCTAGAACATTGCTACTAAGCCTACAAAAAAGATATGTATTATATGATTTTTATGTCGCATTTTCAAGATGGCTGACAGATGAGGTTTAAAAAACTCACTATATGGATAGCAGCATTTTAATGTCCCATTTTCAAGAATGGCTAACAGATGAGGTTTTATAAACTCCACCTTGTGGATGGCAGTATTTAAGGCCAGAGGGTGTGACAAGCTGAGGTGACCAGATCTGAGGGCCTTTCCTGCTTTGGAAGACTGCTGAATTGATCAGGGTCGCCTTGCAGTCATACAATGTTATACAAAATTTTTAAAACCTGTGTAAAACGGCCACTCAAAAATAGACAAAATAAAGATCTTAATGTCAAATGGTAGCTTAATGAAGGTTGAAAGTATTGCAGAATGCTGCTATACTTTTGACCTGCATTAAGCGATAATTGGTCTTGAAAATCAATTTTCGGTCTTTTTGAGAGAGGCCGTTTTACACAGGTTTTAATGTATGCAATTATGCACCTAAACTTCTTGTGTGTTTGAAATGTAGACTCAGTAGAGATAGATGAAATGGCTTTAGCAGCATAGTTTATACAGGAGCAGGCTGATCAGAGTGTATATTGTTTGGTGAGCAAGGTTTAGGGTAAATGCTTGGCAATTAGCAGACACAAGCTTTATGATGCTACAGTTGCCATGTTTCTTTCTATTATTATACTATTCATTAACATTGCTAGACACTGTTTATGCATGTTGCTAAGCAACTGGAATATTCTTTTTTCTGAATTTGGAAAGCTTGCTTATTAATTATAGCATGCAGATTATTGAGATGTATGTATGTGTTGAGGATACCTGTTAATGACATTTGCGAACGACAACCTATAATTATGGTGCATATGAACCTGTATACCCAGTATGTTATATAGAACAGAACAAAATTTTTGTTTTAGACATCTCTTTTATGCACAGTCACAGTGTACAAACAGTATTGTATGAAATAACTCCCACTTTCTCATTTATTTCCTTACCCATCAATTTAACCTGTGTTTGGGTGCTCAAAAGAACCGTCTCATTGAGACGGTTCTTTTGAGTACCCACAACATATGTTTTGGTTGAGAAATAAGGAAAATAATCTTCCAGTACGCACTCTTATCTGGAGGCCTGAATATTAATTAAGCCAGTGCATGAGATTTCCAACAATGTGGTATGTGCGACCAGAAAGCCTCAGATCAGCCTGCGCATACGCGCAGTCTGATCAGAGCCTTTGCTAGTTGCTTGAATATTTTACGAGTGTTAAGCTACTGACCGAACATCATTTGGAGTTTCTAAGCTTAAAAGGAGGCTGCACAGGCTCGTCTAAGTATACACTTGTCAAAATGCCATATTGTTGGAAATCACATGTCATGGCTCAATTATTTTCTTCTTCAGTGGTAGATTGCGCGTCGGAGACTGTCATGGTGGACCTGTACAATCAAGATACCAACAACAATATCTGGGCGGGTGTCGTGTTCACCAATGACTTCACGAGCGGATGGCCTGCGAGCATCAGCTACAAGCTACGTGTGGCATTGCGTACTGGCTCTGAGGACCGAGACAGATGGAGAACGGATAGAACATACGTGTTTTTTGCAACCTTCGGCTACAGAAATAATGATTCTTATGGAGAAGAGCCTTGTAAGTTTCAGTTTTACCCTTCTAGGTCTCACTGTCTGTTGATAAAATTCAAAATTCATTTATCACATGATGTCACGTGGGGGCTCAGTGGTAGAGTGCTTGACTCGAGATCGAGGGGCCGCGGGTTCGAGCCTCACCGGCGTCACTGCATTGTGATCCTTGAGCAAGACACATTTATCCTAGCTTAGTACTGGTTCAACCCAGGAAGACCCGTCCCTGTTTAACTGAAAGATTGTTGATGGGACGTAAAGAATCAAATCAATCAAACAAACATGATGTCACGTCTGTGAGTGATATAACGTCATGTATAAATAACGATAAATCAGTAGTGGTTTACATTTTTATACCCCACTACATGTGGCGGTACTTCTTCTTGAACCAAAGTTCCAAACAGGAAAAAATTTCAATGCGTGCCATGTCTATTTGATTCAGGGTGTTGCATGTGCAAAACAGGTATAGGTTTACTGTCAACCATAGTTAAATCATAGCTACCTGTATGCAAATGAATTTGTTGTTTGGAGTGTTTTGCATGTGCAAGTGAGCTGAACTGTTGATTATATTTCTGTTGTTCATGGTTTCGAACAGTTACAAAAAGCTAAAGCCTGGGTTGCTTTGTGAAGGTTAATATTCAATATTGAAAGCAATATATCTGATAAAATGTAATAAATGAGCATTTTTCATCTGATGTAATATAATAAAAAAAACTTTTGATATAATTTATAATAGTACATTTGTTAGCCAAAAATAAAATGACATTTAGTCCTATTTTGTTAAAAAATAGGACAAAATTTAGACCCTTCCAATACCTTTTAAGACTTAGTCCTCTAGCTAGAGCCTTGTTTAGTTCAGGCCTTTAGATTAAGGATGATTTTCTTATTTCGCAACCAAAACATTTGTTGTGAGTACTCAAAAGAACTGTCTCAATGAGATGGTTCTCTTGAGCACCCAAAACAAATGTTAAAACTGATGGATATGAAAACATTTATGATTAATCTGTTTATTTATCTGGACCAATGTATTTCTTATTCCAGGGTACTATGATACAGGATTTCTGCCCTTGCAGTATGAAATAGACAAAGCTATTATAGAAACACTTAACACCTCAGCCGACCTGACCACTGACTACACCGTGAATATGAAGAAGATGCCGTACCTGCCTTTCCTCAAAGACGTCCTGACGACGGTGCTCTCCCAGAATCTGCCGCTATTTCTGATTCTTAGTTTTATCCTGAACGCTCTTCAGATAGCCAAGGGTATTGCTTATGAGAAGGAGAAAAAACTGAAGGTATGGTATTCTTGTGATCATATTAATGAATAATGAGCCAGTGCATGAGATTTCCAACAATGTGGCATTTTGACATGTATCCTGGGTCAGGTGTGGTACTTGATTGTATCAATTCCTGATCTTTGCACCTTTCCTTACTATGTGTAGACTCAGACGAGCCTCTGCAGCCTACTTTTAAGCCTAGAATCTACAAATGGTGTTCAGTCAGTAGCTTAACAGTCATAGAATACTCAAACGACATGCAAAGGCTCTGATCAGACTGCGCATATGCGCAGGCTGGTCTGAGCCTTTGCTGGTCGCACATACCACATTGTTGGAAATCTCATATCACGGCTCATTTATCATTCAACAGGTTTTTATCTTGACCCAGTGTAGTGGATAAACCACTTGCCTAGTACCCAGGGGTGCCAGGTCCAATCTCCGTCTTCCCCAGTCTGTCGGATTAGACTTTAAGCCATGACTCCATCTCCATATGACCTTAGCTTTTGGTGGGACATTAAACAGAACACAAACACACACACATACCAGAGAAAGTCTGACTCAAATTCTGAATGCGGCAGATTTATTTTCAGTTTATCAAAAGACAATTTATCATATAAACTTGAAATTGTATAGTTTTATTGGCATACTGCAATTTTTAAGATTTGAATTTTTGTAAATTCATGATTTTTTGAACTTTTGAACCCTGAATACCCTGTACAGTAAATATCCTAAAACATCAAACACAAGTTGCCTGTCAAAAGGGTCTAGACAAACATTGCTTCTCTCTTTGCTATTCTGACAAGCATTTGTTTGAATTCCAGCTTTGATCACCGTCATTTTATTTGCGAACACCAGTAAAATGTTCAAAAAATGATAGAACATTTACCCTATCATGATTCTCGTAAAAGTATAAATGTTACCATCAGACCAGACTGCTCCTTTTGAGAGAAGTCTGATGCGGTAAAAAAAGGCTGGCCATTTTGGAAAGGGTATGGATTTTCCTGGTTTGAACAAACTTTAAAATTGATTCAACCGTTATGTCAATATCATGTCTTTTTGTGTTTGATTAAATCATTGAAAATTTATGATATTTTCAATAAAACATTTATTTGATCTGTCTGGTCACAAACTGGAACTACAAACACAAATCAGATCAGACGCCATAATAATTTTGATATTCATGAGACCCCCCTCCTTCTCCAAAAAATTGCAGACCCAGATCAAACTTCTAAGGAGCAGTTTGATCTGATTCTACACTGTTTACCACTATCAGATCATTTTTGAAATACAGGATTAGATTGACTTTTTAATCAAAAGTTTAATGCACAATAGACGAGAGATAAAATATCTTCAATTCTGTACTAGCATATCAAGTCATTTAAAAAGCCATTAATATTCATATTACTGTGAACACAAACACACCTTATTTTATATAAGTATTTATGACAGTAAAGAAAAAAACAGAACAAAATAGAAATGAAAAAGTATCAACAACCCAATGGCACTCGCCTTGTAGTTGCTCCCCCCCCCCCCCATCTGTTTTTAAATATCTCCTGAAAATGAAATGATTTGGTCTCAGTAACATTTTCATAGGTTTTTTAAGTTTAAGAAAAATGAGATAAAATCAGCAAAGTGAATCTCCACATCTTTATACATATCAACTCCTTTTCCAGTAATCCTGGATCCGCCTCTGCATCATATATCTTGTGATGCCGTAGCTGCAGGTATATGCAATTACATAGGTCTAGTTAGGCCAAATAAAAAAATACCTGTGTTTAGGGTAACCCAACCCTACCTAAATTTTCTGGTGAAACCTAGGATTTTTTTCAGGTTTTCTGGGAAAAAAATATAATTTTATGCATTTTGAAAGGCAAAAAATAAAAAAAATGTTTGTGCCTACCCTACCTAAAATTTTTAGACCCCTTACCCGAAACACTTATTTTTTTATTTGACAGTAATGCACCAGTCATTAATATCCACTGCTCCCCCAGGTACGGGATGGCCTTCACTTTTCAGAGCCCTGGTATAAGCCCTACCCTGTGGAGACAATCTAATGGTAACAACCCTACTCTTAGCCCCGCCCTACATTACAGAAAATCTCAGCGGGGTAGATGTCCCAATGTTATAACCCCTGCACTTCCCCGGCACTGCGGGGACAATAAAAAAGTACTTGCCCTGCACTATAGCCCGGCTATTCTACCACTATCCCCGTAGATGGGGGTGGGGGGGCGTGGATACAAATGACTTATGCATAAGCGACTTTTTTAGCGAAAATTTTAAAATTTTTCCTAAACCCCTGGTCCCACAGAGTTTGTGAAATCGCTGGGACCTTGCCACAACTAAAAAAATTGACAATCATTGAGAGGTTGCAGAGGTCTCGGTAAGGTTTTACAAAGGGCGCAGCAAGGTCTGTGATCGGTCGCCGTCCAAAATTAGTCCCGGCCAGTCTTTTGAGCATGCAAAAAAGACTAGCAGCGACTGATTTCGATAGCCGACTAGTTGCATAGATTTTCTAGAAGTCGGCAATGATCACCCACAAGTCGCCGAACAGTCGCCGAAGGATCGCCGATCTGTCGTCAACCGATTTCATGAATACTTGGACTGTGAAATCGCCGATCTGTTGCCCACTGATCACCGACTAAATGCTAAACCATCGCCAAACATGGGACAATCGGTCGGAGACTGGTCGGGGACCATACCAGTAATGGAAAAAACAGTTGCAATCAAAATCAGTAGCGGAGAGGTCATGCTGTGGTCGCAAACTCTGTGGGACCCCGGCTTTACTTTTATCAGTTTAAACATGTGTTTTATCTCAATGAGCCTCTAGATCTGTCCCTCGCTCTGTTTTTTGTTTGTTTTGATTCTTTATGACTCTTTCAACAGCTATGGTCATGTCGAGATGGTCAGTTTACCTAATCACAATTTTTCCTGGGCAAGCTTGACCAAGCGGTTTACCAGTACTAAGTGCACATACTTTATGTAGCATGTAACTGACAACAACCCTTCTTGAATCAGTGGAAGGAAGAGAATAACCGCAGAAATAATTTCATGATCAATCTACACGAAAGTATGGGACCGGAAGGGAGCGCAGTGGCTCAGTGGTAGGGTGCTTGACTCGAGACAGAAGGGCCGCGGGTTCGAGCCTCACCGGCGTCACTGCGTTGTGGTCCTTGAGCAAGACACATTTATCCTAGCTTAGTACTGGTTCAACCCAGGATGACCCGTCCCTGTTTAACTGAAAGATTGTTAATGGGACATTACCGATATGTCGCAAAATAGGGTAATACACATCACTGAAGCAAACCATATGTCCAAGTCGCCATATGGCAACATTGACACTCTGCCGTTGGTCGCCAAACTGCGACATTGGCAGCGAAAGAGTTAATGCACTATTGGATTCTTCTGTTTTGGTACTATAAACTTTGGATTGTATGGTTATGATTTCCAAATAATTTTGTTTTTCTTTTTTTGAAGATCGTTTTTGTCTTAGACCCTGATGAAATGCCGCATTGTGCAGCATTTCATCTGGGTCTTCACTGTTTAGCATAAGAGTAAGGTTACTTGACCAGTTAAGAAATTTCACTTTCTGCTTTACTGGCCTTAAGGGTATAAATTGTATGGCTCTTATTTATTATATAAAGTACTAGTAGTACAGAATGATTAATAACTTAAACCCTTGTCATGCTGCAACAGCAACAACAACACTATCATAATCAACATCATTTATTTTCTGCATTCCTCGCCAATTTTTGTCCGAATCCAGATAACAGCATGTATAAATGAGCAGATTGGAAAACCATGTACCGTTTCAGTTTTTAAAACAAGCAACACCTGTGTTAAGCATGGTAAGGGTGTATTTTAAAAGGTATAAACACATGCTCAAAAATTTTAAAAGACACTTTTGGCAAATTGCTTCAAAGATACCTGGTACAGTGAATCAATATAATTCATTTACAAAAATTAAAAAAAAATATTTAAAAAATATTTAAAAAAATGGAAAAATAGCAAAATATATATACTATCTATAATATTGTCTAAAATGGAAATAAACATTGCTGAACTCATCTAAGTACAACGGGATTTGTCAGGCATGAAAAATCGAGTAATCCAAAATATTGATATTTCATAGTACATCTGCACTAAGACTTACATATGATCAACCCTTTGTCCTGCTTAACAAAAAAAATCATGTTCGAGGGAGTTCAGCTGCATAATTGCATTTATGACAAGTGATTCATAGATTGAATGGAAAACAGTGTAGATCCTGATCATCTGGCTTCCACACTGTTTTCAAGACTTTTCTGATTACAAAGCTAGTGTTAAAGTTAATAAGTTCAAATAAATTGATCAGATAATATGTTGTATGACCATAGATTCTTTTTATTGTGCATACCATATTCAACCTAACAGGCCACCAGATAAGAGGGCATAAACGAAAATTCATTTTATTATTTCTCAACCAAAGCATATGTTATGGGTACTCAAAAGAACCGTCTCAATGAGACGGTACTTTTGAGCACCCGAAATACATGTTCCAACTAACGGCTAAGAATATACTCAAAAAGTTTGCCTATTACTGGACCTATGATCGACCTAATAAGGGAACTATTCATAACTGTTTAAAAATCTAAACCCACTATTCAGTCTATTGTCAACATCGATATCAATTGGCTTTTGATAACTTCAGCCAACTGATTCGGATTCAGATTCACATGATGATCGAATCCATATTGATGAAATAACATCTCTTGCAGGTAGCCAGTTATTACCTGGAAAGGGGACCACTGATGTGGATGATGCCCCTTCACCTGTACTTAATCAAAAATTTGATTATGATGATATGATTTATAGTGTAAACAGTCCAGGAATATGTGCTCAGAAGGACATGTGTACTTATTTGGCTGAATAGTGTATGCCAGGCTGATCCACTCAACATAAAATACAAATTAAATTTTACAAAGTATTGAGTCTGAGATTATAAATTAACCCTTGTACTCAAGACTTATGCATTATATTCAGCTTTGTTTTGGGCTTAAAGTACATGCAGTTGAAAAATTGCTGCAAAAATGAAAAAAAGCATTTATCCTACCCTTAACTAATCAACTATCAAACTGGATCAAACTGGATCTTGAGATTATAGTTGTCATAATTCTAATGTATTGATGAACTGTAAAAATCTTGTAGAAACTCTGTTATTTACAGAAGATGTTCTAAAAATTGAACACTATTTACCTGTGAAAAAGGTCTAGACAAACAGTGCAGACCCAGATCAGACTGCTTCTGAAGAATCAGTCTGATCAGGTTCTTCCCTGTTTTCTATTCCGACTAGCAAGTTAGTGAATTCTAGCACTGATAACTAACATTTATTTAAGAAAAGAATGAGAGAAGTGTTCAACATTTTCGAAATTTAGTCCAAATTACACCTTAACTTATATTATTTGAAAGTTCTAACAAGCCCATTTTACAGGTTGTTGTAGTATGTGAATTGCAAACAGTGCAAACTGTGATCAGAAGGTTCTGATCTCTCTTTACACAGGGCAGATTAATCAGAATTTATAAAACTTGTCATGCTCAACTCAAACTGTTGGCATTTTAACAAATATGAGCATGATATATTTCATGCTCAGTTTAGTCGAGCATGGTTTTTAAAAAGAAATCTCCAGTTCAGAATATTTGGGACAAATACAGTAATTTGTCGTAGAAAACCTATGGTTACCAGAGATGAACCTGTCGATATTGATCCTAAACATTGTCAAGCAATTATCTAAAGTCACAAACAGTGTAGATTTGGATCAGCTGGCTCCTTCTTAATCCAGCTTATCATGATCTGCCATGTTTTCATTCAGTCTCTGCATGTATTCATGTTTATATATGAATAAAATCTTGCAACTTAACTGACTGACAGCATTCATGTACTTCATCATTTCTTCAGCGGGCCAAAGATTGATTCCATTTTCAGAATTAATGAAAGTAGGTGCTATTTGCTTATCTTAATACCATAATGGCTTTATTGTATCTGTATATTATTGGTTCTTATTCATATGCTAGACAGAGGTCATGTGTCTTCAACAGTTTACTTCCAGGCGGGTTCCTGTGGCATTTAATAGAGTACACACTCTTGAAGGAGTCTGAGGGTACTCAGACCAGGGGTGAAGCCCTGTGGCAGAAAATGGTTTTAGGACATTCCAAACGGCTAAAATGAGTCCTCAATACCATCAACTAAACACTTTTAGTTGCATTCTTCTTCAAAAATAAAACTAAACACTGTAAAACCTGTCTTAAACAAGACCAAAAATTGATTTTCAAGACTGATTAATCACTTAACTGCAGGTCAAAAGTATTGCAGAATGCTCCAAGGGGAGCATTCTGCAATACTTTCGACCTTCATTAAGCTATGATTTGTCATTTAGATCTTTGATTTTGTCTATTTTTGAGTGGACACTAAAGACAGGTTTTGCTGTAACTGAAGACCTTATACTAGCAGCGTCAAGTTGTACGCACATGCGTAATAGCGTACACGTAGGTACAGCCCTGATTACCCTTATCTTGCCAATGTTTTTGTCCTGAAAATGATGTCTTTTATTTTGTCTGCTGCATACTCCAGATTACTTTTGCTATGAAAGCAAACACCATGAGCCCTTAGGAGCAGTCTGATCTGGGTCCATATTGTTTGATTATGCCAATTATGGGCTACCAAAGCTCATATAATTTAAAGCAATTTGTGTCAGGAATGGCGGGAAAGGGGTTTAACTCTTTTCATGCTAGTGGAGACTTTTGTCTCTGCTGATAACCTTTGCAAACGGTTTGGACCCAGATCAGGCTCGACAAAATGTCAGGCCTGATCTGGATCAAAATTGTTTGACACTCTGATGATGTTCTGGAAAGAAATTTTCGAAAAAGTAAATCAGCAGAGGACAGAATTGCATGCTAAATTATCCAGCATGTTAAGAGTTAAGGCAAGGCCTTTAGTTTAGAGTTTGTAACAGGAAAATGATTTTCTTATTTCTCAACCAAAACATATGCTAAAAATCATGGATAAGAAATATTTACAGTTTTGCTGAAAAAAATTGTTTATCTAGACCTGTGTTTAGGCTATTTTCTATATTTCTAGGAAGCTATGAAGATGATGGGGCTGAGTACACCTATGTACTGGATCTCCTGGTTTGTGAAATGTCTGGCCTACCAGCTCATCGTGATAATCATCTTCACGATCTTGTTCCACGTTCCTGTCGGCGAGAAAGGGAAACTGTTCAACTACTCAGCGCCGACACTGTTCTTCTTCTTCATGCTGTTTTATCTTATTGCTACGATTGCCTTCTGTTTTATGGTCAGCACGTTCTTCAGTAAAGGTAAATAACTCAGATAATTACATTCAATACAAACAAGGGAAATAACTCAAGTAATTTGCACCAATTTTTATTAAAAAACTGTACATACAAAGCTTTACAAACCTGTCTTTAATATTTTAAACAGCCATTCTATCCGATCAATTTCATATAAAAACAATCATATGTTTCCCTGGTCGGGGGGCTGCCACATTGGATGGAGTCTGACAACCACCAATTTGTACCTAAAAATTTAGCATATTTTCTACTTTGAAGGTTAGTTAATGAAACCAACCGTATCTGCATATAATAAAACCATTTTAAAATTAGATATGCCTATTAGTAACTGACATTGGTTGGTCTGTTTATACTACAAAATAATGAACATACATGATTGACAGATGACGTCATCCATCTTATAATGTTAACCTAATGCTCTCCCCACATAAGGCGGGGCCAAGCTTTGTCTTTATGTAGTGGTGTGTACCCTTTAAGAATACTCTCTTTCCCCACTGAACAGCCTGTATTCTCCACAAACGTGTTCAGAACTTTCACATTGATTTAGTCAGAAAAAAATGCATCTGAAAATATTGTCTGCTTTAGTCATCTGCTGCATTTATTTGCTATCATTATTGACAACTGCAAGTATTTATCCACCAAAATATATGTTGTGGGCACTCAAAAGATTGAGACGGTTCTTTTGAGCACCCAAAACATAAAATGTTAAAACCAATTGGTAAGAAATTATTCACAATTTTAACCTTTAAAATTTTGTTTATCTGCGCCTATGTATTATCTAAGTACAGTACAGTCCCTTTATAATGCTATATTTGGGGTCCATAGGAATGGATTGTGTTATAAGTGAATCGTGTTATAAAGGGTCAATTTTACAAAATAACTATAGGAAAATGACCATTAAATGATCGTTTTCCTATAGTTCCTTTGTAAAATTCCATGGTACAAAAATTGGGGAGCTGCAACATGACCTGTTATATACCATTCCGTGTTATAACGAGGTGTGTTATAAAGGGACTGTACTTTATATTATTATTATCCTAAGTATTTTATCTTTCTTTTTTCAGCCAACTCAGCAGCATTTGCGGCAGGAATCTTGTTTTTCCTCACTTACTTCCCGGTCTTCTTTCTTAACGGTGATCGCTACGAGGATATGAGCCAAGGAGAGAAGATGGCGGCTTGTCTGTTGTCAAATGTTGCCATGTCCTTTGGTATCAACTCATTCATGATATATGAAGGAACAGGTAGATATTCACTGCTCAAAATATTTAAAGGAACACTGCATATTTTGCCATTGATTATAATACAAATGCACGCATAGTCTGACTCATAGCGAGAGTTGGATTAATAAGGCAAAAACATGTTTGTCCTGTGATTAGTTTGGTTACCTATTAAGGATGATGCTTGTTGATAAAAATGAAGTAGTCCCTTTCCAGAAATCTCCGTGGAACGCTTTATGTAAAAATGGATTTTCGTTAAAAATACCGCTTTTTTTCAAAGTCAAATTTTAAGACGAATTTTTCAATCAAGCACCACAACAGCATCACTTCTGTACAGTAAAAAGGAATTCAAAGTTGCAGAAATCATTAGGTTACCCTTTTAACAAATTCTGAAGATTCTACAGAGTTCCAGAAAAAATCGTCATTTTCAAGAAAATTAAAAATTAAAAAACTTGAGCCATGAACTGATTGTTTTATCGAAAACTTTTTTTATCCCAAACTTTGACTATCTTAGCAAAAAATGGCAAAATAAACTGGGTTCTTGTCGTATTGTCTAGTGAAATGCATTGCTTCTCTTTTGGACAGGGGTTAACATTATCACGTATGGAAAATTATCAGGTGTTCCTTTAGATATTTAGAGCAAAGTATTTAACATATTCCATGTGATAACCATTGTGTAGATATGAAAGAAGCTATCATTCTTGTACACCTGAAAAGGCCAAATAAAAAATACCTGTGTTTAGGGTAACCAGACCCTGCCTAAATTTACTGGTGAAACCTAGATTTTTTTTCAGGTTTTCTGAATTTTTTTTTGTTATGCTTTTTGAAAGGTGAAATGCCTTTCAAAATGCATAAAATTATTTTTTCTCTCAGAAAAAAAAATATATGTGCCTACCCTACCTAATTTTTTTTAGATCTGTTACCGGAAACACACTTATTTTTTATTTGACCTAAGTATATCTGAGATTTCAGCCTGGGAAAGAAATTCTTATCATACCCATGCTATCTTACCCAGGCTGTCAAATGAGGGCTGTACATTGGCTGTATTGGAACTCATGCATATATTGGATGTCAAGTGGCGTCATTATTGTGTCAAAGTGACGTCATCATGTAATTTAGAATCTCGGCGCCTTTCGGAACTTGGGAATAAAAATACAGATTTCATTTGTGAACAAAAAAACAAATCTAATATTTGTGTACGGATGGGATAGATAAATCTGTCCCTCGGAATCACTGTTTGTCACAACTCATCAAGCCTCGTGATGGCAAACAGTGATCCTTAGGATGGATTTTTCTATCCCACCCTTCACACTCATGATAGATTTTTATCGTGTTTACACATTTTTGGCTCACTTATGCACATTTGGGTCTGATTTGAGAAGAGTACCCTATTAATAAATATTTCTCTTCTTTCTCAATCAAAACATATGTTGTGGGTACTCAAAAGAACCGTCTCGATGAGACTGTTCTTTTGAGTAACCAAAACATATATGTTAAAACTGATGTGTAAGAAAAAAAAAAACAATTTTAGGCTTAAAAAATTTGTTAATATGGACCTATATAACTTGGTCGCATCCAGGAAAGATATATATGACATTTATAATGTCATTTAATATTTTCAATCGAACACCCTCATTCATATGAATGGGGAAACAAGTGGCCTCGATGAATCAGTCTTATATCGAATAAAAATTTATTATGCAGAAGACTGAAGCGTAAAACCTGCTCGGGGACTGGTTTAATATCAGGTCTTAGGGTATGAATTTGCCACAATAAACTTTTTCACATTCCTTAAAAAGAAGTTTTTTTTGCGATGTGACTTTTTATTAAATGTGTAAATATTAATCCCTGAAAATTTTGATGATAAAAAAAGTTGCCCTAAGAAATATTCAGGAATATCAAATGAGGTAAAGCTGAGGTTAACTCTGCCCCCTGGGAAATTTTTCATGTTTTTTGGTCGTCTGCTGATTTTCTTCAAAATCAACTTTTTTGAAAAATTCTTTCAGGAAAACCATCTGAGTCTCAAACAGATTGGATCTAGATCAGGCCCGACATTTTGTCGGGCCTGATCTGGGTTCAATCTGTTTGCAAAGGCTATGAGAAGACGACACTTGTAGGCAAATTATAGTTAAAGGTGCAATATCTTCTTTCATAGGTTCAGGTGAACAAAATTTGGGCTTAAAATTGTGAATATTTTCTTATCCATCCATTTAAACATTTTTTTCGTTTTGGTTTTGTTTGCAGAGGTAAAGTGCATACACAAATGACAGACTATGAATAAATTCCCCTTGTATTATATTTCTTTTGTAGTGTGCAAGTGACGTAAATGTTAACTTCATCTACGTTTTCGACCACCCTACAACTAATCTCCTAGCATGATTTACATCAAAACGTGTTCTCCTTTGATTGTCAGTGTAAGAAATCAATAATTTCTTACACATTGGATCAGGGTTTCCACTGCTTTTACCCATGCAAGATAATTTTATGATACTATCTCACATACCCCGTACCAACCTGTGGGAAAGATAAAAATCTAACAGCTGCACGTCGATAGACATGTGACGTCAATGTTATGTTAAAGTGACGTCATCATGTTATTCCACATCTCAGCATACTCTGGAACCTCTGGAAGCTTTTATAAAATACAAAAATGTGGTATTAAATGGTGAGCAAGAAAAAGAATCCATAATTTCTGTGAAGATAGGATAGAAAAATCCGTCCCTTAAGATCACTGTTTGGCATCACAAGGCTTGCCTAAGGGATACATTTTTCTATCCCACCCTCACACTCATGATAGATTCTTATAGTCAGTAAATGTATGGAAATGTTTCTGAAATGAATATGTAAACTGATGTTTAAATTTAATGTGTTTTTTTGCAAAATATTGAAGTTATCAATTATATGTACTACAAGAGGTGTTTCATGTTTATTTGAACAAATTTGAAAATGCAGTTACTCATTAATTTCTCGTTATATTGAGTAATAATTGATTTCCATGGGTCAGTCTGATCTCCAGAAATACGCAGCTATCAAGAAAATAGTTCTTAATTTTTATTTTCTGGTTTGAAACAGTCTCTGAAGATAAGTAGTCAAATTTTAAGCGTTTAAAAATGACATTTGAAATGAAATGCACTAAAACTTTCTCGAACAATATCTCTAAAAAAGATATGAAGGTTTTCTCATGGAACCTTTTACATATTGTACATAGATGGTTAAAGTATGTTCTGTTAGAAAATAAAGCATTCCAGTTGGATATTTACTTTTTGGAAGCGACTTGAACATCAAATTTTAGGGTTTACAGTTTCCATAGCAACACTAAAATTGTATGCAAAATACTCAAATGCAATATTTGGTGATCAGTTTTATTGGCAACAGATACTGAAAAATATCTGAGAAATTGAGTTGGCTGTGAGTTTTGAGAATTTGCTTTTAAAACTTTTTCCAAGACACATTTTATACATAAGATACCCATTTCGCACTTGTATGGAAGAACTTATTTAGCCCAGTTTCCAAGCTAAAACAGGCACACATAGGCTAGTTCTCAATTTTAATAATACACTGAGTGTGCAGCTAAACTTAAAAGAAAAGTTCACACTTAAATATGTATTTTCTTAGAAGATACACCCATTTTAGCTCTTAAAATCATTTAAAAAGGGGGTGGGGATGTATTCAGGGCCACTGTGTTGTGGTTATGCTTTAAATTGCCATCTTGTCTATTTGGCAATACCAGGGACAAGTCCGTAATGCATGAAAAAGCAAAATGTGTTTGATTTATTTATATGCAGCCGCAAAAAGTAAAATTCAAATCTGTTCAAATAAACATGAAACATGTCTCGTATTGATAAGAAAGAGAAATAAAATAGAATAGTCTGTGTTACTGGTTTTGATATGGACCGCGACACGAGAAAACCTGTTTTCAGGGTTTTCAACCAGATCATACCGAAGCAGCCTGCGCAACTACAAAGATTAGCTAGAACAGTGAAATTTTCCTTTTACCAAGTTTTCATATGATATTTTCCAATAAGCAAATAACAAAGGTGCTGATCAGACTGCACAGATGTGCAGGCTGGTCTGTGCCTTTGATGTAGACAAGTTTTCTCTCATCGAGGCCCATATATAATCATACATGCCACATAATAAACACAAAAATAACCAAAAGCATCAGGTGACTTTGCAGAATGGCACTGGATGCGGTGTTCACCCATATGATGTCACCACTACAATGTCGCGGTATGATAGTCAAATTAGCGGCTGATTCATACGAAATTTGAATTATACATTAAAACGTGCCAGTAACTTTTCAATCATATTTACCATTTGTGTGAGAAATGCAAAATTAAGGTTGTGCTTTTCTAATGTCCTCTAGGATATGTTTTGTTGATAGAAAATTAACCCATTTAAGCTGAATGGAATTTCCCTCACTTATCAATTGGGCAAGTCCATTTCTGTTTTAAGGATTGTTGGGTGGTATTTTTTCACTTTTATTCAAATTTTAATAGAACATTCTGTTAGCAAACAGTGGAGCCCCTGATCAGATACCGCATTCTGCTGCGTCTGATCTGGGTCTGCACTGTTTGCCTATGTCCCGCAAAAAAGACGCTAGGCTCAAATGGGTTACCAATTTTGATACGCTAGGAGTCTGTTCAATGATGTAAAGTCGTGGAAAATGCACAAATTATGATTTGGTTTCTATCTGTAGGGGAAGGTGCTCAGTGGAATAACTTCCATCAACCGGGTACCGTGGATGATAACTTCTCGCTCCTCGACTCTATGATCATGCTCTGGGTTGACACGGTGATCTATATGTTGATAGCCTGGTATGTGGACAACATCAACCCTGGAGACGCCGGCGTAGCTCAGCCACCTTGGTTTGTTTTTCTAGTAAGTATAATAATTGAGCTGCAACATGAGATTTCCAACAATGTAGTATGTCCGATCAGCAAAGCCTCAGATCAGCCTACGCATACACGCAGTCTGATCTGAGCCTTTGCTAGTCGCTTGAGTATTATATGAGTGTTAAGCTACTGACCGAACATCATTTGGAGTTTCTAAGCTTAAAAGGAGGCTGCACAGGCTCGTCTGAGTCTACACTTGTCGAAATGCCACATTGTAGGAAATCTCATGTCACGGATCATATAAAATCAGGATTATGCTTCATGGTAAATTTTGTAAAAGTTTGAACACTTAACACTTTGAATAACATAAACCAAATTCATTTGGGGTGATTGGGGGGGGGGGGCATGCGGAAACAAAAATAATTCCAGATCAGAGTGCTCCTGTGACGCGGAGTGCCTTGGTTCAGTTGGTAGAGCATTAGACACAGGGATCTAAGGGTTACTAGTTCAAGACTCACAGGTGTAATTGCGTTTTGTCTGCTTTAGTGTCCTATTTTATATATTTGCTAATATTATTAATTAGTGTAACAGTGTGGGACTGATTTCTTCCAAATTTCATATTATGGATTTATACTTTCAACGTCTGTACTGTTTGTCAAAAAAGTTTCTTAACATTTCAGCAGATGACTAAAGCAGACAACTTTTGCTATGATTGACTTTTTAAATGATACAATTTGAATTCTAATTGTGCATGAGTTTTCGCAAGTTTGAATTTGCACCTGTAGTTCATATGATCAAAATAACTAAACTGGCCGCTAGAGAAATTCTGTACTCGAACAGTGCAGTCATGGCGTGTTGGTTGCAGTTGACCAGTGCGCAGAATAGTGTACCAAGCTGTTAAAAAGAGTAATATTTTGGTCAATATTTTAGTTCTGAAAATATTCTTCTTAAATTATTGTCATTTATAAATCCAGCTGTGTATCTGCTTAACAATATTTATGTGGGTTGAGTGATAGTTGCTACAACGCCAGTGTTATGCCAAAAATGTAATTTGTTTCCTATTTCTACTATTTTGTGCACTTGTTGACTGCAACCAACATGCAGTACAGGGTTCTCTAGGCTGAACTAAAGCCATAACCAAAATTTGCCTTTTCTTATTCCAGCCATCGTACTGGTGTGGCTCTAAGAACAAGTATGAGTTAGAACATCATGGAGATGGAACAGTACAGTCTCAGTACTTTGAGAGGGACCCAGCAGGGGCCAAAGTTGGAATCAGTATCAGACACCTAAAAAAGGTGAGTTCAAAATTATGCCATAATGAGAGAAAAGGAATCGGGTCCCATGAGTGAAAGTTTTCAGGATTATCCCTGAATTCAGGGTTTTGAGGCTGACTTTCCATAGAAAGTCTGACTCAAAATCCTGAATTTAGCAGATTCTAATAGCTTCTTTGATTTATTTTCAGTTTATGTATACTCAATTGGCCATTTAAGCTTGAAATTGTTGATATTTTGAGGCATACTGCAAGATTTAAGATTTGATTTTAAAAAGTTCAGGATTTTGGAAATTTTGAACTTTCACCCATGAGGCAGGCCTCTAGATAAGAGTGTGTGTTTAAAATTAATTTTCTTGTTTCTCAAGAAATACATAATATGTTGTGGGTACTCAAAAGAACCGTCTCATTGAGACGGTTCTTTCGAGTATCCAAAATAAATGTTAAATCTGATGGATAAGTAAATATTTACAATTTTCCGCTCAAAAATTGTATTTATCTAAACCTATGGAGAGGGTATTGTTTATCTATTGACATGTTGGGTAATTTTGCATGCTTTTCGTTGTCTGCTGATTTTTTTTAAATCAAATTTTTCAAAAAAATTCTTTGACCATCAAAACGTCAAACAGTTTGGGTCCATCTGAGTCCAAAGTGTTATCAGCAGACGACAAAAGTTTCCACCAGCAAGGAAAGAGCAGAATGCATAGATAAAACACAGTTGAGTCTGGGTGATACCCATTTGAACAGGAGTGATAAGCTAGATAAAAAAGAAAAACAATATGGGTTCCAGAAACTGTGAAGACTGAGCCAGGGACCTTTCACCTGAGAATCCGCATGTTTACATAAATTTTCAGTTTGTCAATGTCCTTGGACCCAGTATGCCTGGATTGGTCACTGACAGAAAATACAAAAATATGTTGTGGTGGCTTCATTTTAGCACTTTTTCAAAGTGCTACGGCCTTTTAAATTGATTCTGACAAATGAGTGAGATTGCAATAAGTTATTTCAAATATGTTCAGTTGAAATATTCCAAGCAAAAGTTAATAAACTTAAGTTTTATCATCTTTTGGTGGATTTCTGACAATTTTGGGGTAAAAGTGCCGAAAATAGCTCAAATAGGTACATTCGTTTCTTGCTGATGTTCATTAAGCTGTATAAACTTTCAATAAATTTAATGATACAGTCTTTTTCAAAATTGGGAAAAAGTCACCTAAATTCCATTGGGACTGGGGCCGATTTTTGGCCCCCTGAGAACACCCCAAAAATCCCTGTCAGCATACGACATATTGAAAGCTCAGCCGCAACAACATATTTGCAATACATACAATAACTTTATGTCAATGACCAGTCAGTGACCAATCTGGGATATACTGGGGCAGAGGTTTGTCACAAACTGATGTTCTACATTTGTTTATAAAGTACATTTCATTCAATTAGCAAACCTTAATGACTTGCAATTTTGTCTATAAATAGATTGATGCAGTACCTATATATAGCTACTCACTAAATGAGTGATTAGTAACCCAAGAGAGGAGGTTAGCATCTAAATATAGATGTCCAGATGTGTTGCGGGGTCAGAAAGTCGTGCTTTTTTGTCTCCTGATTTTTTTCAAAAACTTCTTTCAGGAATTCCATCAAGAGTATTAACAGTTTGGATCCAGATCTGAACCGGCGTTCTGTCCGGATCTGGGTCCAAACTGTTTGCAAAGATTCATAGGTCGAGTTAAGCAAAATATTTGAGCGTAAAATTGTAATTATTTTCTTACCCAGCAATGTAAACATATGTTTTGGGTGCTCAAAAGAACCAACTTATTGAGACGATTCTTTTGAATACCACAACATATGTTTTGGTAGAGAAATAAGAAAAATAATTTTCAGTTACGCACATTTATCTGGAGGCCTGAAGGTTATCAGCAGACGACACTAGTAGGCAAAAAGTTAAAGAGTCTCTCATAGCCCTAGAAAAAGGCCATAATGGTTAATATTTTTCTTCACAAAAACTTATTAGAAGGGTCTCAAGGTGATGATTCCAATGGACACCACAACAAAATTTGAGCCGTGACATGTGATTTCCAACAATGTGGCATTTTGACAAGTGTAGTCTCAGACGAGCCTGTGCAGCCTCCTTTTAAACTATGGAACTCAAAATGATGTTCGGTCAGTAGTTTAACATTCATATAGAATATTCAAGCCACTAGCAAAGGCCTTGATCAGCTTGCCCATATGCACATGCTAATCTGAGCCTGTGGGTCGCACATACCACATTTGTTGGAAATCTCATGTCGCGGCTTAAATGTTTTTGTAGTATAGTAAGAGGACATAATCATCATTTTTCAGTTGAAAAAAGTTTTCTCGGGGGGCTGTGAGCTCTCAACAGAGGCGAGTTTAACAATGTGAGCGATCGTTATACTGATGTCAGGCTTTACACATTATGAATAAAGATAGGTACCAGAACAATGAGCTCTCACATTGTTAAGCTCACCTCAGGTGTCAAGAGATCGAATTGTTATTGTACTGGTTGCTCTTGGCAACCTCTAATATGTCTAAAGATTAAATTTTTCCTTGCTAGCAGTGAACTTTGTCATCTGTTGATAACCTTTGCAAACAGTTTGGAACCAGATCAGGACCGACAGAATGTCGTTCCTGATCTGGACCCAAACTGTTTGACACTCTAATTGTGTTCTTGAAATTTTTTCTGAAATAGTGAATTTTTAAAAAAGTCAGCAGATGACAGCAATAGCATGAAAAATTACCCCGCATGCTTAGAGGAAAGATTAATATACTGTAAACTAATTGGTAGAAATAATTTGAGATTCTTTTGATAAATTCATTACTATGGCTTTTAGCATCTCTTATAATATCCTGATGCCTGACTCTTTGCATGCTGGGTTATTTGTCATGCTTTTTTGTCATCTGCAGATTTTTTTCGAAATTAACTTTCTCAAAAAAAATATCTCAGGAATACCATCAGGATTTCAAACCTTTTTTGGATCCAGTTCAGACCTAATAAAATATCTGGTCTAATTTGGGTAAAAAATATTTGTAATTTAAAAGATAATCAGCAGAGGACAAAAGTCACCACTTGTAGGTTAAGAGTTAATAAGAAGATATGTATCTTTGTAGTTGATAGTCTTGATACTAATTTAGAACATCTCATCTAGAATTTAATTAATGAACCATTTTGTCTAAAAGTGCATTTGTCTAAATGTCATTTTGTGGAACAGGTGTCATATAATTTTTTGACTCGCCTAAAAAGTGACACAGGGGTCATAATATTTTTTGAAAAATTTTGAAATTTGACACAAGTTTACCAGGCACAAGATTTTTTTTATGCTAACTCAACTGAGCACGAACTTGATCATGCCCATGTTAAAATGTCAACAATTGTTGACATTTTAACATTTATTAGCATGATAATAACAAAATCTAAGAGTTTGAAAGCAAGAAACATCTTTCTATTTCAGCATTTAAGTTTTTATGAGCATTTGAAATTACATGCTTAGTTGAGTTGAGCATGCAAAAAAGTTTATAGCCTCTGAGCCAGATCTTGTGATCAAGCTCGGGTCCAGATAAGCAAATTATTTGAGCATAAAAATTGTAATTATATTCATGCCTATCAGTTTAAACATGTGTTTTGGGTACTCAAAAGATCCCTCTCAATGAGGCGGTTCTTTTGAGTACCCACAATGTTTATTTTGGTTGAGAAATAAGAAAATAATTTTTGATTTACACACTCTTGTTCGGATGTCTGTAATATGGTGATGACAGAGATGTTAACACCGGGCCAAGTAGCGCAGTCAGTAACCCGTCTGACTGACTACAGATCCAGGGGTCGTGAGTTAGATCCCGGCCTGGTCCCATACTTTAGTGGAGATTGACCATGAACTAATTTCTGTGGTCATTCTTCTCCCTTCGGCGGATTCATTCAAGAAGGATTGGTGACAGTTACAAGCGAATGTATGTGCATTTAGCACTGGTTAACCGCTTGTTCAAGCTTGCCCAGAAAAAAGAGTGGTTATATTAATGTGAACTCACATCCCCACATGACGATAGCTGTTGCCTGAGTTTAAAGCAACAAATCAAACCAAACCAAAGTAATGTTAACCCTTTCAGGCACTATTGGATCCTTCTGGTTGGGGATGTTCTACTGTATATATCAAGGGGTCACAGGTCATAATTTCCAAATAAAATTGTATTTCTTTCTCTGAAGGTAATTTTTAGTCTTAGCAAACAGTGTAGACCCTGATTAAACGCCGCATTATCATCTATGTCTTTACTGTTTGCCTAAGTATGATTGAGGAGTCACTATGATATTAACCCTTTACTCATAGGCAATTTTAAGATCATGACAACATTGAAAAAATTCAAGAAATTTAAGTTAATTTTTTAACTTTTGAAAATATTATGGAAATTGGTGCATTTGCTCTAAAAGAGCAAATGCTCCATTTTCCATAATATTTTTCAAATACATGATATTTTAAAGGTGTCAAAAGGCGCTATTATGGGGTAAGGGTTAAGGATTTTAATTAAACATCAAATCAAACAAATAAAATGTAGAATCTTGCTTTCTTTACCAGAGCTTTGGCCAGAAGGTTGCTGTCAGGGATACAACCTTGAACATGTTTGAAGGTCAGATTACATCCTTACTGGGTCACAATGGAGCAGGGAAGACCACAACAATCTCTATGTTAACAGGTAAGGATGCAGGCTTAGGGATAACTTGTCACTAACATTGTTTTTAATTCACATGATTATGAACAAAAACAAACTCTTATTGCACAGTGTAGATCCAGATTAGACATCTCTGGGGGAACTCATCCATGCCAGCAGTTTTGACTGAGACTGACAAATTTGATGCAGGTTGAAATTTCTTTTTCCTGTTTCTCTTAGAAATTTTAGTTTTTCTTATTAGTTTATTAGAACAATAACCAAAGTGTAAAAGTCTCAGATTTCTTTGACTTTTACCATTGCTATGGTAACAAAATTGGCGCCAAAATAGGCTGAAAATAGAAAATTGACCATTTTGGAGCAAAATTGAGAGGTTTGACAGAGAAATTAACATAAAGCACAAGCAGATACCAAAAAGATGTATCCAAAATGACAACAATTTCTCTGTTTTAAGTCTATTTTGTCGACCATTTTTGTTACCATAGCAGCGGTAAAAATTAAATAAATGCCGAAATTTTACACTTCAGTTATTCTTCTAATAAACCAATCAAAAGAAATTGGCGAAAAGCAATTTTCAGTTTTTGGCTCTAGAGAGAGCAAAAATAGTCCCCTTAATACACGTACTGCTATAACTCTTGTCCTGGGGAGTACCCCAACTGAGATAGTTGATAAGCTGACTCGGACCAAGAGGTCAGAAGTTCAAATCCCACCAATGGCATGGTGTTGTGTCCTTGAGCAGGACTTTATCCTTAGTGCTTAAAATTAGTTCAATCCTAGAAAATGTCCTGCCATGACTGAAGAATTTTTTACTGGGACATAAAGCATCAGCTCAAACATTTTTACATATGTATTTCTTAATATATTAAACTTGTTGCGAAAAAAGTGATAAAATGCTAAGTAAGCCATGGGTTTTATCTTTTTAATTCCCATCTCATATAACAGCTTGGCATTTTATTGATGCTTTTTGTTACAAAGTAAGTAAGGGTGCAAAGATCCGGAATCGATACAATCAAGTACCACACCTGACCCAGTATACCAATGGGAAAGTGACAAACTCACAGAAGACACCACAAACGAGAGCCAAGAGGTCAGCCCTTTCCCAGCAGGTGACCACAAAGCACATATAAACATACGCCCACAAAGACATAGCAAACACAAGACAGAACAAAAACATTAAAGATCCACAAAAGAAGTACCGCCTTGGAACGGTCAGTAAAATATTTTACTGGAGGGCTTAAACCAGTTTTACGGTGCCAACCTCGCCCTTAATTCTGATTTGGACCAGGACACATTTGGGAAAGTGACAAAACACAACAAACACGACAGCCAAGAGGTCAGCCCTTTCCCAGCAGGTGACCACATGGCTACAAGGAACAAACACTACAGCACAACACACATTAACATGAAGCATACCTGTAACTAACAAAAAACGATCCACAAAAGAAGTACCGCCTTGGAACGGTCAGTAAAGTACTTTTACTGGAGGGCTTATACCGGTTTAACGGTGCCAACCTCACCCTTAATTCAGATGTGGATCAAGACACATAGATATTTGGTTTGCAAGAAAGACCCCTAACTTATCAATGCATCATCTCCTAAAACATATAAATCAAGATATAACAAGGAGATAAAGCAAGGATAAGGACTCAACAGTAATTTAAACTGAATACCGGAGCAAAAGAAATCCAACAGGTAAACCCCAGTGGGCCCGACAAACAGCCAAAGCATCAGGCCCCTACCATCTCATCAATAGATAAGTCTTTAAGTCGGAACCATCATAGAGTCTGAAGTCCGACCCACAGGCGTGCAATTAAAGAGGAAAGCAAAGTTGCCAACCGTGATTGGGTTGATCTACTTTTTCCACTTAAGGACAATTGGTGTTCGCTCTCTCATCTGCATATATATTTTGGGAGCCTTTATTGCAAACAATATGGACCCAGATCAGAATGGGCCAAAGGAAGCAGACTGATCAGGGTTCATAGTGTTTGCTTCCTTGATGAGATTAGTCTTAAATGCATTTGAATAAATGCAGTAGATGTTAAAAGCAGACATTTTCTGGGCCAAAAATATCAGCTGGTTAATGGTTGATAAATTCAACAAAACAGTAAAACCTGTGTAAAACAGCCACTCAAAAATAGACAATTTTACAAAGACAAATGGTAGCATAATGAAGTTCGAAAGTATTGTAGAATTCTGCAATACTTTTGATCTGCATTAAGCGATAATTGGTCTTGCAAACCTTTTTTCAGGTCTTTTTGAGAGTGCAAGTTTCACACAGGTTTTACTGTACATGAGTTCTCTACAGTAAAACCTGTCTTCAGCAGCCACTCAAAAATAGACAAAACAAAGGACTTTAAGACCAATTATCCCTAAAAGCAGGTCAAAGGTATTGCAGAATGCTCCCTCTTGGAGCATTCCGCAATACTTTTGACCTGCATTAAGCAATAATTGGTCTTGAAAACCAGAGAGTGGCCGTTTTACTCAGGTTTTACTGTACATGACCTCTATACATGTATAAGATATTTGTTTGAACTCTTCAGGTATCTTGGAGCCCAGTGGTGGTTCAGCGGTAGTGAATGGCTATGATATCCAGACAGATATAGCTAATGTTAGGAAGACCCTAGGTCTCTGTCCCCAGCACAACATTCTCTAAATGACTTGATTGTTTTTTTAGCTTCAGGATTCTTGGAGCCCAGTGTTGGTACAGCGGTAGTGAATGGCTATGATATCCAGACCGATATAGCTAATGTTAGGAAGACCCTTGGTCTCTGTCCCCAACACAACATTCTCTAAATGACTTGATGGTTTTTTAATCCTTCAGGATTCTTGGAGCCCAGTGGTGGTACAGCGATAGTGAATGGCTATGATATCCAGACAGATATAGCTAATGTTAGGAAGACCCTTGGTCTCTGTCCCCAACACAACATTCTCTAAATGACTTGATTGTTTTATTAATCTTTCAGGATTCTTGGAGCCCAGTGGTGGTACAGCGGTAGTGAATGGCTATGATATCCAGACAGATATAGCTTATGTTAGGAAGATCCTTGGTCTCTGTCCCCAACACAACATTCCCTAAATGACTTGATTGTTTTTCTAATTCTTCAGGATTCTTGGAGCCCAGTGGTGGTACAGCGGTAGTGAATGGCTATGATATCCAGACAGATATAGCTAATGTTAGGAAGACACTTGGTCTCTGTCCCCAACACAACATTCTCTAAATGACTTGATTGTTTTTCTAATCTTTCAGGATTCTTGGAGCCCAGTGGTGGTACAGCAGTAGTGAATGGCTATGATATCCAGACAGATATAGCTAATGTTAGGAAGACCCTTGGTCCCTGTCCCAAGCACAGCATTCTCTAAATGACTTGATTGTTTTATTAATCCTTCAGGATTTTTGGAGCCCAGTGGTGGTACAGCTGTAATGAATGGCTATGATATCCAGACAGATATAGCTTATGTTAGGAAGACCCTTGGTCTCTGTCCCCAACACAACATTCTCTAAATGACTTGATTGTTTTTACTCTTAAGGATTCTTGGAGCCCAGTGGCGGTACAGCTGTAGTGAATGGCTATGATATCCAGACAGATATAGCTAATGTTAGGAAGACCCTTGGTCCCTGTCCCAAGCACAGCATTCTCTAAATGACTTAATTGTTTTTCTAATTCTTCAGGTATCTTGGAGCCCAGTGGTGGTACAGCGGTAGTGAATCGCTATGATATCCAGACAGATATAGCTGATGTTAGGAAGACCCTAGGTCTCTGTCCCCAGGACAACATTCTCTAAATGACTTGATTGTTTTTTTAGCTTCAGGATTCTTGGAGCCCAGTGTTGGTACAGCGGTAGTAAATGGCTATGATATCCAGACAGATATAGCTAATGTTAGGAAGACCCTTGGTCTCTGTCCCCAACACAACATTCTCTAAATGACTTGATTGTTTTTACTCTTAAGGATTCTTGGAGCCCAGTGGCGGTACAGCTGTAGTGAATGGCTATGATATCCAGACAGATATAGCTAATGTTAGGAAGACCCTTGGTCCCTGTCCCAAGCACAGCATTCTCTAAATGACTTGATTGTTTTATTAACTCTTCAGGATTCTTGGAGCCCAGTGGTGGTACAGCGGTAGTGAATGGCTATGATATCCAGACAGATATAGCTAATGTTAGGAAGACACTTGGTCTCTGTCCCCAACACAACATTCTCTAAATGACTTAATTGTTTTTCTAATTCTTCAGGATTCTTGGAGCCCAGTGGTGGTGCAGCGGTAGTGAATCGCTATGATATCCAGACAGATATAGCTTATGTTAGGAAGACCCTTGGTCTCTGTCCCCAACACAACATTCTCTAAATGACTTGATTTTTTTTTTTAATCTTTCAGGATTCTTGGAGCCCAGTGGTGGTACAGCGATTGTGAATGGCTATGATATCCAGACAGATATAGCTTATGTTAGGAAGACCCTTGGTCTCTGTCCCCAACACAACATTCTCTAAATGACTTGATTGTTTTTTTTAATCTTTCAGGATTCTTGGAGCCCAGTGGTGGTACAGCGATAGTGAATGGCTATGATATCCAGACAGATATAGCTTATGTTAGGAAGACCCTTGGTCTCTGTCCCCAACACAACATTCTCTAAATGACTTGATTATTTTTTTTAACTTCAGGATTCTTGGAGCCCAGTTGTGGTACAGCGGTAGTGAATGGCTTTGATATCCAAACAAATATAGCTAATGTTAGGAAGACCCTTGGTCTCTGTCCCCAACACAACATTCTCTAAATGACTTGATTGTTTTTCTAATCCTTCAGGATTCTTGGAGCCCAGTGGTGGTACAGCGGTAGTGAATGGCTTTGATATCCAAACAAATATAGCTAATGTTAGGAAGACCCTTGGTCTCTGTCCCCAACACAACATTCTCTAAATGACTTGATTGTTTTTCTAATCCTTCAGGATTCTTGGAGCCCAGTGGTGGTACAGCGGTAGTGAATGGCTTTGATATCCAAACAAATATACCTAATGTTAGGAAGACCCTTGGTCTCTGTCCCCAACACAACATTCTCTAAATGACTTGATTGTTTTTTTTAATCTTTCAGGATTATTGGAGCCCAGTGGTGGTACAGCAGTAGTGAATGGCTATGATATCCAGACAGATATAGCTAATGTTAGGGAGACACTTGGTCTCTGTCCCCAACACAACATTCTCTAAATGACTTGATTGTTTTTTTAATCTTTCAGGATTCTTGGAGCCCAGTGGTGGTACAGCGTTAGTGAATGGCTATGATATCCAGACAGATATAGCTAATGTTAGGAAGACCCTTGGTCTCTGTCCCCAACACAACATTCTCTAAATGACTTGATTGTTTATTAATTCTTCAGGATTCTTGGAGCCCAGTGGTGGTACAGCGGTAGTGAATGGCTATGATATCCAGCCAGATATAGCTAATGTTAGGAAGACCCTTGGTCTCTGTCCCCAACACAACATTCTCTAAATGACTTGATTGTTTTTACTCTTCAGGATTCTTGGAGCCCAGTGGTGGTACAGCAGTAGTGAATGGCTATGATATCCAGACAGATATAGCTAATGTTATGAAGACCCTAGGTCTCTGTCCCCAACACAACATTCTCTAAATGACTTTATTGTTTTTTTTAATCTTTTCGGATTCTTGGAGCCCAGTGGTGGTACAGCGGTAGTGAATGGCTATGATATCCAGACAGATATAGCTTATGTTAGGAAGACCCTTGGTCTCTGTCCCCAACACAACATTCTCTAAATGACTTGATTGTTTTTTTTAATCTTTCAGGATTCTTGGAGCCCAGTGGTGGTACAGCTGTAGTGAATGGCTATGATATCCAGACAGATATAGCTAATGCTAGGAAGACCCTTGGTCTCTGTCCCCAACACAACATTCTCTAAATGCCTTGTTTATTTTAACTCTTCAGGATTCTTGGAGCCCAGTGGTGGTACAGCGGTAGTGAATGGCTATGATATCCAGCCAGATATAGCTAATGTTAGGAAGACCCTAGGTCTCTGTCCCCAACACAACATTCTCTAAATGACTTGATGGTTTTTTAATCCTTCAGGATTCTTGGAGCCCAGTGGTGGTACAGCGGTAGTGAATGGCTATGATATCCAGACAGATATAGCTAATGTTAGGAAGACCCTAGGTCTCTGTCCCCAACACAACATTCTCTAAATGACTTGATTGTTTTTACTCTTAAGGATTCTTGGAGCCCAGTGGTGGTACAGCGGTAGTGAATGGCTATGATATCCAGACAGATATAGCTAATGTTAGGAAGACCCTTGGTCTCTGTCCCCAACACAACATTCTCTAAATGACTTGATTGTTTTTCTAATCCTTCAGGATTCTTGAAGCCCAGTGGTGGTACAGCGGTAGTGAATCGCTATGATATCCAGACAGATATAGCTAATGTTAGGAAGACCCTAGGTCTCTGTCCCCAACACAACATTCTCTAAATGACTTGATTGTTTTATTAATACTTCAGGATTCTTGGAGCCCAGTGGTGGTACAGCTGTAGTGAATGGCTATGATATCCAGACAGATATAGCTAATGCTAGGAAGACCCTTGGTCTCTGTCCCCAACACAACATTCTCTAAATGACTTGATTGTTTTTTTAATCTTTCAGGATTCTTGGAGCCCAGTGGTGGTACAGCGATAGTGAATGGCTATGATATCCAGACAGATATAGCTTATGTTAGGAAGACCCTTGGTCTCTGTCCCCAACACAACATTCTCTAAATGTCTTGATTGTTTTCTAATCCTTCGGGATTCTTGGAGCCGAGTGGTGGTACAGCGGTAGTGAATGGCTATGATATCCAGACAGATATAGCTAATGTTAGGAAGACCCTTGGTCTCTGTCCCCAACACAACATTCTCTAAATGACTTGATTGTTTTATTAATCCTTCAGGATTCTTGGAGCCGAGTAGTGGTACAGCGGTAGTGAATGGCTATGATATCCAGACAGATATAGCTAATGTTAGGAAGACCCTTGGTCTCTGTCCCCAACACAACATTCTCTAAATGACTTGATTGTTTTATTAATCCTTCAGGATTTTTGGAGCCCAGTGGTGGTACAGCTGTAATGAATGGCTATGATATCCAGACAGATATAGCTAATGTTAGGAAGACCCTTGGTCTCTGTCCCCAACACAACTTTCTCTAAATGACTTGATTGTTTTATTAATCCTTTAGGATTTTTGGAGCCCAGTGGTGGTATAGCGGTAGTGAATGGCTATGATATCCAGACAGATATAGCTAATGTTAGGAAGACCCTTGGTCTCTGTCCCCAACACAACATTCTCTAAATTACTTGATTGTTTTATTAATCCTTCAGGATTCTTGGAGCCCAGTGGTGGTACAGCGTTAGTGAATGGCTATGATATCCAGACAGACATAGCTAATGTCAGGAAGACCCTTGGTCTCTGTCCCCAACACAACATTCTCTTTGATCTCCTAACTGTCGAAGAACATCTGAAATTCTTTGCTAGGGTAAGACTATATCATAAACATAATCAGATTTTTGATTAACTCTCAGGTGCAGGGTCATCATCCACATCAGTTCAAATACCACCACAAAAGACTAAAGTAAAACCTGTCTAAAGCGACCACTGAAAATAGACAAAACAAAAAGGTCTTAATGGTAACTTAATGAAGGTTGAAAGTATTGCAGAATGCTCTCTTAGAAGAGCATTCTGCAATACTTTTGACCTGCATTAAGTAATAATCGGTCTTGAAAGCCATTTTTATCTTTTTTTTGAGTGACCGTTTAAGACAGGTTTTACTGTATATGAACTGGGGCATAGCGAAAGTGCAAGTTGGCATGTGCATAGAGCAAATGTAGAAATCAGTCTACGCATCTGCACACTCTGATCAGAGTCTTAAGTTTCTACCGGAGGAAATGTTGGAGACTTGGCTACCCATAGAGTGCTCATTGTAGACTCTGATCAGACTTCACACGTACCCAGGCTGATCTAAGTTTTTGATGAGCGCACATGCCAACTTGCACTATTTACTGGGCACAGGCTCAATCATTCTTCTTAAAATATGGGATTTATTAACTGAGGAAGATGAAAAATCTGAAAGAGAAACAAGGTTTTTAAATCCCATATTATAAAGGGTATGACTCAAAAAACTGTATATTACACACATTCTGCTTCAACTGATTGTACAAATTTAAGAGTCGGGGGACGAAAAAGAAACCCCTCTGAAAATGACCAGTTGACTGGTCATTTTCAGAGCTTTTTTAGAGCTTTTTTTTTTAAATATCTCCAGAACAAACAGTAAAAGTAAGAAAGAGGGCAAAGATCAGGAATCAATACAATCAAGTACCACACCTGACCCAGCATACCAATGGGAAAGTAACACTCACAATTAGACATCACAAACGAGAGCCAAGAGGTCCGCCCTTTCCCAGCAGGTGACCACAAGGCAACAATAAACAGACGTCCACAAAAAACATAACAAACACACGACAGAAATAACATGAATGATCCGCAAAAGAAGTTCGGCCTTGAAAGGGTCAGTAAAAATATTTTTCTGATTTTACTAGTAAACCAACAGTCTGTATTCAATCTTTAAATATTTCATAATTTTCCTAAAAATCACTTTAACAGTGTCACTTTCGAAAAATACACAGACAGAATCTCAAAAATATATAAATTTTTCAACAAACAAATAATATTTAGAGTCTGCGGATAAAATAAAAAAAATATTTAGAGATTTTTTTTTTCAACATTCCAGAAAATTACACTAGGAGGGTTTTAAAATCAACTAATAAAAAAAATCTGGCCATATGAGCCATGATATAACAAAAACAACAAAATGAGAGACTTGATTCTCCACAGGTTTAGATAAACAAAAATTTTGAGCATAAAATTGTAAATATTTTCTTACCCATCAGTTTTAACATATACTGAAGGACTTCAAAAACGCACCATCTGCTTAAATGCTAATTTATGTTGAAAATTGAATATTTTCATTATGCGAAAAATAAAATTGACAAGTTCCGTCATTTAGCTTGCATTCAATAAGAAAATCGAAATGTTGTGGCTTATGATTGCCAGGACGTCGTGATAATTCTGAGACAACTCAAATTCAAAAGGTCACAGAGTACCAATACCTTCCATTATGAACGAAAAAAGTTTTTGAACCGATGTTTGTTCTTGAAAGCAAAAGGAAAGACAAAATCAAATCATGAAGTTTTAGGCCTCTGGCAACGTTCATTACGTCTACATGACGTCATTGATGTTTGACGTAATTGGCCGTTTATATCCTAAGGATCAGGAATAATCAAAATCTTTTTATTGCCAACAGATATTCCTCAAGCAGTTGCATAAAAGACAAAAGTATCGCGACATGAGCGGACGTCACCCGTCTGTTATTGATGTTTGAAAATTTAAGACTGACATTAACAAAGAAATGCTGCAAATGGGAGTGTAATAAAACGATTATTTCTAAAAACTTTTGTGTTTTTCCATTTGTTAAGACATCTGGCTACCACCTAAAAGTGTTTGTTTTCAAATTGAATCAAAGTCACATTTGTCAGACGACAATTGTTGAAAAACACCTATGTCGATATTACGTCAGAATGAACAGCATAAGCAAATCGAAATCATGGCAAATTATGGTCCATTTTGCAAGAGGATAAAACATGATAACGAAAACATTCTCAATCAATCATGTGGAAGAGACAATAAATGTAAAATGGTGCGTTTCTAAAGTCCCTCAGTATGTTTTGGGTCTCATTGAGACGGTTGTTTTGAGTACACACAACATATGATTTGGTTGAGAAATAAGAAAATAAATTTTCATACACACCCTTAACTGAAGGCCAGGCCCTTAGGTTATAAAACTTTTTTCATGCTCAATTCAACTGAGCACGGAATTTCAACTGCTCATAAAAACTAAAATACCGACAAATAAAGAAGTGTCTTGCTTTAAGTCTCTCAAATATTGTATTTATCATGCTAATAAATGTTAAAATGCCAACAATTGTTGGCATTTTAACATTTATGAGCAGGATAAATTTTGTGCTCAGCTGAGTTGAGCATGAAAAAAGTTTTATAATCTCGGGCCTGGTTCTCTCATCATGTAGAGACACAATTATGACCTCTATAATCTGAATGATTACCTTTACAGTTGAAGGGATGTGACCATAAAGATGTGAAAAAGGAAGTAGATGATATGATTGGTGTACTTGGACTGGAACAGAAACGTCGGGCCCTCTCACATACTCTTTCTGGTGGCCAGAAAAGAAAGCTCTCTGTAGGAATAGCATTGATTGCCGATTCAAAGGTAGGTCATAAGCCAGTTAATGTGATTTTAGCACTTATCACCAGGGATTTTTTTTTCAATTTTGAGAAGGGGCCCTAGGGCCTTTCAGATAGGGAGAATTAACATGGTAAACCCTCTAAATTGGGAAATTTGTTATAGTGCACAACTATGACTTGTTTGGTTAATGAAAAAAACAAATTAGCTATTCTACATACTTTTGCCATAAAAAAATTGAAGGAGAAATAAAATGCAAAAAGGGTAGTAGATTGTCACCACGTAGCGTGTGTGTGTGGTGACTGAATGAAAATCCCAATTGGGATTTTTTTCAAAATTGGGAAAAAAGTCACCTAAATTCCATTGGGAATGGGGCCAAATTCCGGCCCCTGAGAACACAAAAAAAATCCCTGAGTCCGCATATGTGTAAAGTCACTCATAAAACATGCATAGTCTGCTGTCTTGTAGGGTTTTTCTTTCCTTCATGAATATTCATGCTAAGCTCCACCCACTATGAATAATTGTATAAATAAACTTTCACGTTTGTACGCAGAAGAAATTACTTGTCAGGTCCACTAGTGTAGGGTCATATCTAATCATATTTCCATAAACAAATATAGTAGACCCAAAAAAGCGCTGCCTGATCTAGATCTGCTCTGTTTGCAAAAGTGTTAAAAGGCATCTCTATGAGTCAAAGGGTTGAGGATTAAAATTTGGTATGATCTAGGTCATAATTTGTGAATACAAGCATAAAAGGCCATTTTGAGGCTGCACTTTCAGGCAGGCTTTTCTGAGCCTTCACTGCTCTCTTATGTGAGAAGTATCTAACTATGACGAGCTAACTATTTATATAAGTTTGAGGTGCGCTGTAGACCCTGATCAAAATTCTTTTTCGTAGCATAACTTTTACATACT
The DNA here is from genome assembly GCA_964019695.1 of Loripinus fragilis. Lineage (NCBI taxonomy): Eukaryota > Metazoa > Mollusca > Bivalvia > Lucinida > Lucinidae > Loripinus > Loripinus fragilis. Next base: position 99,587,268 of record OZ026520.1, read on the forward strand.
TTGCTTGATTCTCAATAAGACTTGACACAAGTGCCCACCATGGGTAGACAGTATGCCCCATATATGACCTAGATCTGTACAGTAAAACCTGTCTAAAACAGCCACTCCCAAAAAGAATAAAGATTGGTTTTCAAGACCAATTATCTCTTAATGCAGATCAAAAGTATTGCAGAATGCTCCAAAGGGAGCATTCTGCAATACTTTTGACCTTCATTAACTACCATTTGTCATTAAGATCTTTGTTTTGTCTATTTTTGAGTGGCCGCTTAAGACAGGTTTTACTGTATATCCAAGATCAAGGTCACAGGCGAAGGTCAAATGGAAAAAAAATGTTTCCAGACCTTCACTCAATTTTCATATCACTTGACACAAATGTCCACCATAACCAGACCATGTGTTGCAAATAAAAATGAGGACAAAATGTCCAACATCAACTTCACACACCAAGGTCAAGGTCAAACAGAAAATTTGTTGAAAGTGGACACAATTTGTCTCTGGAGCATTACTTCCACCTCCTTTGCTTGATACTGATAAAACTTGGCACAAGTGTCCCCAATAACAAGACCACTGTGGTCAAACCACTATGGCAATTTGGGTCTTGTCACTTATTTCGGTGTTAAGGTACCTTTCTCATCATGTTCAATTTCTTCATTTAATCACAGATAAATGCCCCAAAATGCTTGGGTTCCAATTGATTTTTGTTCATCAAATTCACATTGTATCTTTTAGCTTTAAAATTATATGAAAACTCCAACATTTGATGTCTAGGCATGAAATAACTTATTACAGTTTTGTCATCGTGGATAATTAATCAATGACTAAACTATAAAATTATGACTAAACCGTGATAAAACACATTTAAAATCTGATTTTATATCCGTTTTTGCAAGACAACACAGAGGTTGTTAACTAGAGGATGCAATCTCAAAGCAAACATATTTGAAAGTTCTCGCTTTTGTCAGCCTTTATTTGAAGGTAATTTTACTATAACACCAGAGTGGGTGACAATATCTGAATTGTCGTACTGGTATGACTACAGTGAAGACAAAGTGACGGGTATATGCACAAAGTCTGTATATCTAAAGTCAAGGTCACAAGCTGCCTAAGGACAAATAGAAAAATTATTTCTGGAGCTTAACTTTGACATCATTCACTTGATTTTCGTAATAAAGGAAAAGCACTAATTTCTATTTTTAGACTGTGATTCTTGATGAACCTACATCTGGCATGGATCCTGCAGCTCGGCGTCAGACCTGGGAGATTCTACAGAAATATCGCAAGGGCCGTACAATCATTCTCACGACTCATTTCATGGACGAGGCTGATATCTTGGGAGACAGGATCGCTATCATGACTGATGGAGTTGTAAAGTGCTGTGGCACATCACTGTTCTTGAAAAAACTTTATGGTAAGCATTCGGACATCCTGATAAGTGGACCTTTCTCACTGAGATGGTTGTATTAAGCACCCACAATGTATATTTTGGTAGGTATTATTGCATAAAATCTTTGCCACACGCTTTAAACAGTCATATTTCAATGAACACAAACCCATTTATTAACAAAGCAGTCCACGTGCTGTTGATGCACAGTTTTGTTACCTTAAATACACTCGTTCCGGGCCTCTTTGCTAGAAACAAATTGAAGTTCACTCAATAAACAAATTAGTTTTGTCAAAGATCAATAATGTAGGGGCAACTCAGTCAACTAGACATGATAAACTATAGCTGCAACTGCAGTAGCAGGACCTTTTGACACCGATATAATACAATGGTGCTACATTTTATGACAGCTGATCCGTTTCTCTTATAGTATGATTGACCCTGGAAGATGGATAGTGACTGAAAGTGTCCAGCCACCTGTTGGCTTGGAAATAGTGACAAAATATAGCCCAATATTTTTCACTTTTGATGAATATTACATTACTTTTTGCAATAATAGCAATCAAATATGAATGTTCAATACGTAAACATTTGCCATGGCCCTTGGGAGAGGTTAAAACCCTCTGTTTTTAACCTCACCCAAGGGCCCTGGCAAATGTTAATGTATGAAAAACCATGATTGAACCCTTTACTAAAAGCAACCATTCAGAAATACACCCTATAATCTGAACCCAAAGTATGCTTAAAATTAGATTTGACTTAAGCAGGTAATTCAAGACAGCAGAGTTCGAGTTTGTTTTACAGTATCATAAGTCCAGGTAGACAAAATATTTCAGGGCACAATTGTCAGGGTTCCCACACAACCGGGAAAACGGGAAAAGTCCGGGAATTAGATACTGGTCGTTCACGGCTATGAAAAGTCCGGGAATTAGTACATTTGGGGCTTTGAGCCGTGAATTGTCCGGGAAAATTTGCATCCGCCCATCCGCAACGCCATAGCTATGCTTGGATGTTGAACTTAGTCTTCCAACTTTTTTTTCGCGAGAATACGGCTCAATTGTAGCTCAACTACGGCATTTGTGATAAAATGAACGATGGGATAAGTACTGGGGAGTTTTTATTGGTACCGGCCAATATCATACGATAGACAAGGGAAGTAACTCTAATTGGAAAAGATGCATCCTGGGAACGGTGGTGGAAGGACGTGTCAATTTTAGCTTGGTGGAGGAGAAACAATTTTATCTGGTGTTTTTATTCTTAACTTGTATATATATGAAAATTTTAATGAAATTTGGACTTCACTATATAATCCTGTGGAAATTTGGGAACCTTTTTGGAGAAAACGAACGATTTTGAGGAATTTTGGCGGTTTTTCACGGGAGCAGAAACAAGAACAAAGGACCGCCATCTTGAATTTTGAGCGGTCGGTGGTAAATTTCCAACTTCTACTTGAGCCCATCTGTCTTCAGATTATTCAAAGAGCTTGATTTGTTTTTTTATGAATATATACTGATCTGCTGAGAAGACGCCGTGGAATTTGAATGGCTTATATGAATGGATAACTGACATTGACAAAAGGCCCACGATAACGCAGCAAGTTTTATTTTTAGTCTGAATTTTATGTGATTAAGTAACGGTCGAGATTTTAAAACTGTTTTTAAATTTGTGACAAACAGCCTAAACAAGACTTATATGTAGAGACCCAGATGCAATGGCTAAATTTTAAGTTTTAATCTGTGAACCATATGGCTTAGCCTTTTAATATAAAAACTTTCCTGGTGTTTTTATTAAAATTGTTGTTTTTATCATTCTTAACATATTACTCAAGAATGGCTATGGAGACCAGAAAACGGGGTATAGTAAACTATTCTGACCTGAACGGATTAGGTAGATCGGACGCTAAATTTCCAAAAATTGATAATGAGGCCAGAGTCAAAGGTTATAGTCTGAATAAAGAGAAGGCGCTGAAGAAGAAAGCTGTAGGGTGTCTTAATGAGTTCAGTGTTTCATATGCCAATAAACATGGGAATCACATCTTCGAATTTTCAACTGCTATGTACGAACTATATAAGTCTGGAACTCTGCAGTTCTACGAGGCGTTCGGTGCAAAGTCAAACTCTGAAATAGTGGTCATAGAACAAAGTAAGGATGAAAATTTATCTAATAATGTGGACACAATTATAAGAATTTTTAGGAAGACACAGAAAGGAAAAGGCAAATTAAAATTCTGCATAAACTTGTACCATACTAATAATAGTGTAATGGTTAATGGATCAGATGTGACACTCTTTAACAGAAATCACCAAATCATAGTGAGTAGTATCATGAATACTGCAAATGTTAAATCTCTGGACAGTGAAATATTTAATATGATTATGGCACAACTTAAGAACATGAATCTCAGTAAGTCTAAATTGAGCAGTAAATCTACTAAGCTGAAAAGCTTACCTGGCGATGATTTTGACATGGAACGGCACAACAACCTGACTGGTAGTAGGAATGGTAAAGGTGATAATGAACAGATTCAGGAGGTAAGGGTTACTGATTTGCAACAACACCCTACCCTATCTTTGACGACAGGACAGCAAGTGGATGAAGATGATGAATCTAACTCCTTGGACTTTTGCCCGCACTGTGGTAGCTATGTCGAGAGTGGAATATCGTGTGATGCCTGTGAGCTGTGGTTCCATTATCAATGTGAAGGCCTGGACCCCCTTGATGGGTATGGCGATGGTGACAGTTATAAGTGCATTTCATGCAGTCATGATGAGGACCTGTTGCACTCGCTTGGTGATATGGACATGCAAAGAGGAGATGAGGCTAGAACAAGCATAAACGACGATGAGGTAGAGATTCTGAACAATAGTAATCCCTTGATATCTGATGCTACAGAAACCGACACATCAGTGAAGGCTACCAGTGGAGTCTGCATTTCTCCTGTAATCGTTGACAATGTCCCTGAACGGAATGATAGACCTAATTCTGATAGTAAAAAGGTAACGTGCACAGAGTCAATTAACCAGGATTGTAAAAATACGGCGAAAACAAGTAAGCAGAGCAAAAAAAGTGGGAAAAAACAGACAGTAGCAAATGAAGAACTTCAAGAGAACCTAAACTTTGCAAAATCCTATATCAGTAAATTAGAAAGGAAACTGCTTGAGCTTGAAAATTCAAACAAAATACTGAGGAAAGAAGTAAATGCACAAGAACCGGAAGTGGTAAGGGAAACTTCACACGTAGCTACATGCTGGGAAAAAACAGTGCCTAATAATAATACCCAATATAGGTCCCATGATATTGATGAGTTAAAAAATCAAATGAAAAATATTGAAATTGAATGTTTGAAAACTAGAATGGCAATGATTGAGCAGAATGTAATGTCTCAGCGGCTCCAATACTTTCAAAGTTACCCGCCGCCAGGTCATCAACTGAATCCAATACCAGGAATACATATACCATTGGTACATCAACCATATGCCAATATGACGCCATTCCCGCACCCATATATGGCACCGTTTGCACATAACCCCCAGATACCATTTGCTCCGCCGATGTATGGCCATGGACAGATGATGCCTCCATTCTCGCAACCATACGCAACACCCACAGCCCAGAACCTGCTAGGTCCTCCTATTTGGTATAACCAGGGTAGAAGCACGCAAGCCCCGACCCAGATGGAGTCGTCAAGAACAATGGCAAATATGCAAACCAGGACAAGCAGGGATGGAGAGCAGAATACCTACGATAAACAGCCAATGGCAGTAGACAGTTCTAGGCCAAAAACAGTCAGACAGAATGACAAACGGACAACGGAGCGAGAACCATCTGGAAACAAAGGTGCAACAGAGCAACAAGAAATCAATGTTATTGCAAAGACCAGTGGAAGGGAGGATAGTATTGTGGAATCAGAGGTAGATGAATGCCATAACATTGGTATAGGATCAATTTGTCTTGATGTGGTGGATGGTGGTCTGAAGGATACCTGTGACAGTGAGACCGGCATAGGCACACAAGAACTGAATGACAGTTGCCAAATTATGGAACTAAATGAAAGTACCCGTGAACTGGAGTCTGAGAACAGTAGCAAAAGCAACAGTGAGCCTTTTTTAGGTGCAGGCAGGGCCTCAGAGACAAAATGGATAGCTCAGTAACAAACAATCTAGTAATTGGAACTTTTAATATCAAAAACGTTGAAACTAATATTTTATTCACAAATAAATTATTAAAAAAAGTGGACATCTTATTCTTACAAGAAACATGGTTGTTTAACTTCCAGCTGCCATTGCTTCAGGAATATTTTAGTTCGCATATATCATGTGGGAAAGCAGTTGATGATGAGAACCCGCTCCCACCCACACAGAAACCTAGAGGATATGGAGGTGTGGCTTGTATGGTGAGAAAGGACCTGGATATTAGGTACAAATTTCACTCAAATGGCGGAAATCGGATTATGATTTTAGAAGTACAGACTGAACCTCCACTCTGCATTATTGGCGTTTATATGCCGGTACGCGGCACTACGAAAAAACAGGACTTTCAAGAAATTTTAGATGAAATACAAGAAATTATACTGACTTTTAGATCTAGTCACGTGTTATTCCTAGTTGGAGATATGAATTCCTCTATGTTGGAACGCCTAGGCAATGATAGAGATAAACTTTTAAAATGTTTCATATATGAAAATTCACTATTACATTCCCAAGATGGAACTTGTACCTATATACACTCCAAAGATTCATCTTCATCTGAGATTGACTACATATTCTACTCAGAGGACGGAGCAAACCTGGTGGATAAGGTAGATGTGTTATCTGACCACATGAATGTTTCGGATCACTTACCAGTAGTGGCAGAACTGAAAGTTAAAAAATCTATTGTTAATGTTGAGAACAGGACTATTGATATTAAACCAAAATGGGACAAGTGTGATCATAGAAAGTATAAGGATATTATTAGTAGAGATATTGGTCGGTTCCCGGATGACGTGAGAACAGAATTTGAATTCTTGTGTGCACTAGGACATATGACCTCAGTACTAAAAAGGGCGGTAGTGGGAAGTGTACCAGGATATAGAGATAAGATAAAGGTCAAAACAGCAAAACATAGAATTTGGAATGATAGGATTGAAAGTGCAGTAAAAAGATCAAAATACATATGGTGGGAGTGGAAGAAATGCGGTTCACCAAAAGACGTGGATCATCCATTGAACGTACAGAGAAGAGACGCAAGGAAAAATATAAGGGCAGAACAGCGAAGAGCCACAGCGCACAAGAGAATAGATAAAGTTGAAAAAATAATGAACTCTAGCTCAGATTCAAGGACATTTGCAAAACTGATAAATCAACAAAGAAAGTCAAATAATAACAGTGTTAAGGCAATTGTAGTTAATGGTACGGTATGTGACACGCCGGAAGCGGTATGCTCAGGGTGGGCAACTCACTTTGGGAATCTGGCTGAACCTCTACAGTGTGAACAGTTTGATCAGCAGCACCGTGATGTAGTGCATGAGGATATTTTAGCAATAAATAAAAATGTTAGGGAGCAAATACTCCCATCAAAGTTAATCACAATGAAGGAACTTCATAATGCCTTGAAAAAGTTAAAGAACAACAAAGCAGCCGATGTGTTGAAATTGACAAGTGAACACTTTAAACTCAGCATAGGAGTGTTAGATAAATTTTTATTAGATCTACTGAACTACATGGTCAGACAGAGTCATATCTCTCCCATTTTAAAGGAAGGTATACTTTCTCCAATCTTCAAAAAAGGGGATAAATCCAATCCTTCTAACTACAGAGGAATAACAGTTACCCCTGTCATCTTAAAAATTTTAGAGCATGTATTGAATGAAAGGCATAACCAGATACTATTGGATTCTCAATCCCGATTACAAAAAGGATTTACTGCTGGTAGCTCTTCACTGGGAGCAGCGCTGATCTTGACTGAATGCATAAATGAGGCGAAGAACAAAAGAGAACCATTGTTTGTCGCTACACTTGATGTGCAAAAGGCCTTCGATGTTGTCAACCATGAACTGCTGTTGAGAAAATTGTACCTGGATGGGATCACTGGGAATGATTGGCTACTGGTGCAAGATATATACAGTGATATGACCACCTCAGTGAAGTGGGAGAGTCATTTGTCAGCGCCATTTGTCATACGTCAAGGTGTTCGTCAGGGAGGAGTACTGTCGACGTCGCATTACAAAAGATACAATAACCCGCATCTTATAGTTCTAGAAGACAGGTATACTGGAATGGTTATCGGCAGTATTTGTGTCCCTCACATAACGGTTGCAGATGACACGGCTTTGATTACAAACTCTGAAGATGAGATGCAGGGTATGGTTGAGGACACCGGGGAGTCAGCTAATCAGGAACAGTATGTTATCCATCCAACCAAAAGTGGAGTGCTGTTGTACAGTAATGGGGTCAAGTCAACGTGTGATCAACTTGGTTTTGATATGGGTGGAAAAAGAATCAAATTTGAGAGTCAGTGTAACCATCTGGGCATATTCAGAGACATAAAACAAAAAGTTAATATTGAGGAGAAGATAAGCCTCGGAAGAAAGACTGCATACGCATTGATGGGCGCGGGCCTGCATTCAGGGAATGGGCTGACGAAACCTTTATGTGCTTACTTATGGTCTACATACGTGATCCCGAGGGTGGTATATGGTCTTGAGGTGCAGAAACTGTCAAGGACTGACATGGAGAGTTTGGAGAAATTCCAGAGAAAATGTTTGCGGCAAATCCAAGGGCTTCCAGATAAAACTCCAAATTGTGTGACCCTTTCCCTATTGGGTATTCCACCAGTCGAGTTAATAATACATAAAAACATTCTTAACCTGTTTGTAAGTTCGGTTAGTTCAAAGGATTCAGTTGAATATGATATTATTGAGAGACAATTGGTAATGAAGTCTTTAGATGAAAGCTCCTGGTGCAATGAAGTTAAAAGAATTTTGAAACAGTATGATCTTCCAAGTGCATATGAATTATTTGTAAATACACCTTCAAAAGAGAAATGGAAAACTTTGCTAAATTCAAAAATGAACAGTTACTTGGAAACCGTCTGGGAACAGGAAATCTACAGTAAGAAGTCTTTGAAGTATCTTAACCCGCGTTCAGTCACAGTTGGAAAGCTTCATATGTGCTGGTCAAGTGTTAGGCATAATGTTCGAGATAACAGAAGGGCAGAACTGAAAGTCAAGGTACTGACGGGCGCATACATACTGCAGGCCAACAGATCATGCTTTAATCAATATGCGGTAGACCCATCTTGTAAATTGTGTCTGAAAGAACCGGAGGATAGAGAGCACTTCATAGCCAGATGCGATTCACTGGAACATGTGAGGAAGCCGTACAGACAGAAATTCAATATGATATTTAATAACATTATTCCAAGTCAAAGTATTGACAGTATAGTTTTTACCAAATTGGTTCTGGACTGTTCTATGGTGGTACATGGAGATGTGTTGGAAAAAATTGATTCACATAAAGTTGAACTGTATAGCAGAGAACTGTTATCAGAATTGCATTATACAAGAATCGGCTTGTTGAATAAACAAGAAGGGAAGACAGCGGGGCAACGGTCGTAGAGGTTGGAAATTGACCATCATTCTTTTACAAGACACCAGGATTTTAGCTTTGTATATAATGAACTTTTAATGTACATAAACTTTTAAACTATATTCATTACGCCCTTTTACGCCTCATAAGAGGTGGTGCATCGACAAAACATCGGTGGATATCTACGAGATACAGATACAGATATGGACTACAAATCAAAACAAAACTTTAAGTTCTCTTGAGCATTTCTTCCAACATGTTTCAGAATACAGATTATTTTGTCCACATTGAAGGTTTGTATCATGAAATTATCTAGCGTTCTCACGGAATATTAATATTTTATCCCAATTCTTTCTGTAACAAAATGATAAAAAGAATGAAAGATCGACGCTTGGTAAAAATCTTATGATTTCTTCGTCTGCTATAAACTAGCAGAGCGACTTAGAGAGTGCATGATCTGAATGTTGACAGCTTCAAAATACCCATTTTTTGCTGAATAACAAGTCAGCATTCAAAGTTTGCATCTGTCCAAGAAAAGCTACATCTGTGTGTAAGAATGGGACTCAAATGAGATGGAAAATTAAAGAGGTAAGATATTATTTTGACTATCTTAACTGTCTCTCTTCTATCAGACCTGAAGGAGCTGGTACTTTGCCGTAAGTTTCTGTAGTTCCAAGTACCCCACCCCACTCCTTCATTTTTCTATCTTATCCCCACTTTATGTTGGCTGGGGAAAGGGCTGGGGGTGAACGAAAAATCATTATGTGTAGGGGAACCCCTGCCCAATTTTTTTTTCAGTGTGTTAACTTAGTCATTTTCAAGCTGGCCATTTTCAAGCAAATTCTGTTAAAGAGTAGCCCTACTCAAATTTGTTTAATGTGGGTTTGCATAGTTATTTTTAGCAGTTAGGAATCTAGGCCTACTCTGCACTTCCTTTATTGTATAGCTGTATGATTTTTCGTGGCTCCATGTACCCTCTAAAAAAATTGAAGACCTTCTAAATAATATGAATGGGAACCCTGAGAATATTTAAAAATGTCCAGGGGTATGGGTCATCTTCCTGAAATGGTGAAAATAAGCCCTGCATGTGTTGGACACTTGAAAACATTCTATTACCTCTTCGTGGAAAAGGTGCAAAGGTAGGTTGGCTAGCAAGGGGTTCTTTGGAGAGACGACTAACTGCCTAATAAGGAGATTAAAGTATGTACCACCAGTGTCAAACAGTTTGGATCCAGATCAGGCCTAACATTTAATCCCGCCTGATCTGGGTCCAAACTGTTTGAAGAGCAGACTACGCTAGTACATGTTTACGTCCATAGTTCCAGATATGGGTGAAGACTGAAGAGGATTTAAAAATAGGAAAAAAACATGTGTAAAGAGCATTTCAAAGCAATTTACATGTTGTAGGTATATGTAGATAGATAATCCTGATAAGTTTAGGCTTTCGTGCCACGAAAAACATCAGTTTAACCTGGAAAAGTCCTGGAATTTTGTATTGCTGAGACCTTGAAAATCACCTGTTTAACCTTGAAAAGTCCTGGAAAAGTCCTTGAATTTGAAAATGAAAAAAGTGTGGGAACCCTGAATTGTGAATATTTTTTTACATGTCAGGTGTGGTACTAGATTGTATCGATTCCTGATCTTTGCACCCTTACTTACTTTAACATGTGTTATTGGTGCTGAAAAGAACCATCTCATTGAGACGGTTCTTTTGAGTACCCACAACATATGCTTTGGTTGAGAAACAAGAACAAAATAATTTTTGATAAAGGACTCTTATCTGGAGTCCTGCTGCATATTATAATGTGAGTGTAACATTCCTTGACTAGGTGCTGGTTACCACCTAGTGGTAGTGAAGAGCAAGACCTGCAATGTTGACAGCCTTACCAAGATGATTCAGTCCTACATTCCCTCAGCGAACAAGGAGAGTGAAATCAGCGCCGAAGTCTCCTTCCTGCTGCCATTCAACGAGTCTGCGAAGTTTGAAAAATTATTCACAGACATCGAGAAGAACCTGTCTGGACTCGGCATCACCAGTTTTGGAGTTTCTGCCACTACTATGGAAGAGGTCTTCTTAAAGTATGTAGATATTCAGTGACTGAGTTAAGAGTTTTAAGTAACAAACATGGGTGAAAGTTTGCAGGATTATTCCTGAATTCAGGATTTTGAGGCTGACTTTCTATTGAAAGTCAGCGTCAAACTGCTGAATTTAACACATTATAATAGCAACTCTGTTTATTTTCGGTTTATCTAAAGACAGTTGACCATTTAAACCTGAAATATTTATTATTTTGTAGGCAAACTGCATATTGCAAGTTCTGAATTTAGAAAGACTTTAAAGACATATGCGGCTATTTCCAATGCGCACCTTTCCCGCGTCTGGAAACGGGTAAAGCTGTCTGGGTCCTGTATTTCGACCATTTACGGATTCGGATCAACATAGCTTTCCGATATTCTTATGTCATATCAGTGTTCCAACATTTTCTTGGCAAATTAAAGTAATTAAAGTGTGTCCAAAATTTCTATTGACATCTTATTAGAACTGATCGTCTCAGCACTAAAGACAAGATAAGTGTAGCTCAGTCGAAATCAAACGACGTTCACAATTATCCTGGTTACGAATACGATAGTGGCTGAGTCTCTACTATTTGTACGGTTATTTTGAGCGGCGCACGACCTGACCTCGTGGCCTAGTGGTTAGCGTGTCTGGCTACGAAGCCAAAGGACCAGGATCGATTCCCGGGTGCGCACATATCTTCAGTGTGTTTTTTCTTTCTTTTATAACATTTTAATGCTAAAATGCTTCATATACTAGTAAAATGGCATCATTAAAACGACCGAAATGGTCATTCCTGAACTTTTTATATTGAATTACGTATGAAACCTGTGGGGGTTGTGTTAAATTTGGCCCTCTTGAAAGAGAATTAGTTCGGTGACCCCAGATTTTTATTCTTTTTTCTGAAAGGTATTATAATAGTCTATGAATTAAAAATAATTTTTTAAGATTTTCAATATCAGATTTTATAATACATGATTTATTCTAAAAAACAAATTCCAATTTTCGACGAATTGCCAAAATATATCATGCAGTATTTTGTCTCAGCATGGGATAACAAATAAACTTGCACATTTTCTAAAAGGTTTGAGGTCATGGGCAGTAATTTAAGTTAAAAGAAAGAAGCTGGCTGAAGATTACAACCGTTTAAGCTCGATATTTAGGACTAGTGTTATTATTTTATATTTTTAGAAAATTGGTCAAATGCTGAAAACTTCAATATGAGATTCTGAAAAATTAAGCACGGTGACATATCCTTTTTATTGGATAAATGGATAGCCCATGCATAAAACAAACTGTATGCAAAGTATTGAAAATATTTCAATATGGGAAGTATTTAGTAGCATATGTCCTTAAGTTCAGGAATTTCAAAGTTTTGAACTTTCACCTATCAATGGGTATTTTACCCATTGCTTTGAAATTTAATTGTTATTTATTTTTGGTGCTTGAATATTTATATACTGTTGAATAACTTGGCATGTAAAACATTGAGTCTTTAATTTTTTGGTCTTATTAATCATATGATAATCATAGGAGATCCTATCTGGGAGTGTAAAAATCATGTATTAAAATAGATAACGCACTAGTGTGTTACATGTTTAGTAAAATTGGGTGATGAAACCCATTACAACATTGTGACTGGGCCGCGTAATGCAATTGATAACGTGTCTGACTGCAATTACGTATCTGACTGCAGACCCAGGGGTCGCGAGTTTGATCCCGGCCTGGTCCCATACTTTCGCGGAGATTGATCTACGCCATTCTTCTCCTTCTGCTGATTCAAGAAGGGTTGTCAGTTACAAGCGAAACTTTGTGCACGAAGTACTGGCTAACTGCCTTGTCAAGCTTTCCCAGGAAAAAAGTGTGGTAAGGTGAACTGACCGTCCCGACATGACCGTAGCTGTTGACTGGGATGTAAAGAATCAGACCAAACAAACAAACATTACAACATTATGTACATATGGGAAAATTTTTATGTTTTTATATCAATAATCAAATTTCACAGTAATTTTAATGTCATATGACAAAAAGATCTGGTCCTGTCACTGTGGTCTCATTTTTACATTGTCTTATCTAATAGTGAAAACATAAAATCTTCTTACCTGAAACCTGTTCCAATTTGGCCTAGAGCCTTGACATATGGTATGCATGGGTGAAAGTTTTCAGGATTAATCCTGAATTCAAAATTTTGAGGCTGACTCCCATAGAAAGTCAGCCTCAAAATGCTTAAGTACGCAGATATTATAGCTTCTGCTTAGTTTTCAAATTATCTTTTACACAATCAATAATTTAAACTTGAATATTATTTATTTTTGTAGGCATCCTGCAAGTTTTAAAATTTTAAAATTTGAATTTTCTAAAGTTCAGGGTTTTGGAAATTTTGAACTTTCACTCATTGGTACGTAACATCAGCTAGTGATCCTCTTTTATCAAGTTAGGCTTTGACACAAATAGATACCCCTTCACATGGTGTCATCAGATTCCAATAGAATCCTTTATATAAGAATAAGTGCTAAACAAAATTCAGGTGAACAATCCAGGGCCACTAGGCCCTTGTATAGGGATCACAGTGGCTCAGTGGTAGAGTGCTTGACTTGAGACCGAAAGGCCGCAGGTTCAAGCCTCACTGGCGTCACGGTGTTGTGTCGTTGAGCAAGATACATTAATCCAAGCTTAGTACTTGTTCAACCCAGGAAGATCCGTCCTGATGTAACTGAAAGATTGTTGACTGGGACGTAAAGAATCAAATCAAACAAATTGGCTCTTGTATAAAGTAACCACAGTTTGAATCATTTCAATAAAATTTGTCATTTCAGTGTTAATGAAGAGTAAGTAGCAACCAAAAGAAAAACCCTATTATCTCTCTTGGCATAAAGCATGAGTCTTGATGAGCGAAAATTTTAAGTGTTAAATTGTAATTATTTTCTTATCCATCAGTTAAAATGTATGTTTTGGGTCCTCAAAAGAACCGTCTCAGTGAGACGGTTCTTTTGAGTACCCACAACATATGTTTTGGTTGTGAACTAAGAAAAATGATTTTCAATTACACACTTTTATTAGGGAAGCTTAAGGGGGCATTGGAAAGACAGCATATTGACAAACAGTGATGACAAAATGAAATACTGCATAATGTGGTATCGCAATAATGTCCATAGACTGGTTCCAAATATCAGAAAATATTCAAGTATACTTTTATATTTATGAAAATAATTTTCTTCCTCAAAATTTTTCTTTTCTTTATTATATCTGTATGTTTCAAACATATGGCTGTCAGAAAAAAAAATGAGGATGAGTACTTTTCATGATGCAGCCTTTATATAAATTAACTCTGCATGCTGGATAATTTTTCATGCTTTCATTGTCATCTGCTGACTTTTTTCAAAATTAATTTTCAAAAAATTGTTTCGGAGCGCAGTGGCTCAGTGGTAGAGTGCTTGACTCGAGACGGAGGGGCTGCGGGTTTGAGCCTCACCGGTGTCACTGCTTTGTGTCCTTGAGCAAGAACATTAATCCTAGCTTAGTACTGGTTCAACCCAGGAAGACCCGTCCCTTTATAACTGATTGTTGATGGGATGTAAAGAATCAAATCAAACAAACAAAAAAAATTGTTTCAGAAACCTTATCAGATTGTCAAATGGTTTGGATCTAGATCGGGACTGACGTTCTGTCAGTCCTGACCTGGGTCCAAACTGTTTGCAAAGGTTACGCATAGAGCAAAAGTTACCCCTAGCAAGGAAAGTCAAACACTTGGGGTAGTTGCCTATGAGAAAACATCAAACAGGAAAATACCTTTCTTAACCATTTGCTTCGCTTAAACCCAGACACAAGATGCACTTGCAAACATCCCTGATCAGCTGACTTTCCCAAAATATAATCCGTATGCACTACCCAGTTAGCATAAAAGAGTTGGCCACTGTTGGCATTCAAGAGAAATCCCATTTTTCATTTGATTAGTATTTTGCTTGAGGTGAACAGTTAGTGGCTTTAGACTTATGACATGTGGAACATTTTAAAGCTCCAGTCACATTGAAAAATTATTCTGTCAATTTTCAAGAATTCTAGGACAACTTTAATGTAATAATCGAGACAGGTTCAATAAATAAGCAGGCCCCTAGATGAGAATGTATAATTAAAAATTAATTTCTTATTTCTTAACCAAAACATATGATGTGAGTACTCAAAAGAACCGTCTCAATTAGAGAGTTCTTTTGAGCACCCAAAACATATGTTAAATAAAACTACCGTAATGGATAAGAAAATATTAACAATTTTACTCTCAAAATTGTGTTTATCTTTATATAAATCCAGAAAAATATGTGCATCCAGAAATAATCTGTAGTGATCTGATTCTTTATAAATTGTTTTTATTCTTCAATTTAAAAAAAAATGCTGTACTATTCACGTACAATAGACGGGGTTCACATAGGCTTGAAAGTACTTGAATATATAGGACTGTCTTGAAAAGTCCTTGAAAATAAATATGCCTTGAAAAGTTCTTTAAAAACACTCAAAGGCCTTGAAAAATCCTAGAATTTTACCATTTACAGGAGGATTCAACAGTGTGTTTGGATACCTAAATCAGTATAAAATTGTGGTGCCTTTATTTGGTGCAGCATATACTGCACCAAATAAAGGCACCGCAATTTTATACTTATTATCTTAAACTAATATATTTAGTAATGGACTCTAGCATTTCAGAAGTAGAATTTTTCTAAAGTTTTCAGTCCTTGAAACAGTAGGAAAGTCTTTGAGAAGTCCTTGAAAAGTCCTTGAATTTTGCACAATCTTGCCTGTATGAACCCTGACAGATTTCTTAACAAACAAAGATGAGAGAATATTTTAAGATAATTTCTAAGGTAATATAGTCATGATTGGCACTTTAAAGGTTAACACTAGAAGTCACTTAAGAAAATGCACGATAGCAGGTGAGTTTAGAAAGAATTGAACTAACTCAAGGAAATTGTATTTTGGAATTTCAGAGTTACAGAGAAGTAAGTGCGGCACTTACACGAGTACTGTCTTATTTTTGTCACTATTATTTGATTCAAGGGAGGAAACTGCCTTATTTTGTATGCAGATAAGGAATTATGACCTAGACAACACAGATTATATACATTTAACTCTGCCTGCTAATGTTGTCTTTTGTTGTCTGCTGATAATTTTTGCAAGCAGTTTGGTAAAACAAAAAATCTTTCAGGAAACCCATCAAGCGTCAAACAGTTTGAATCCAGATCAGGAATGACCTATCTGGATCCAAACTGTTAAATTCCTAAAAGAATTTTTTAATATATTAGTTTGAAAAAATCAGAATCAGCAAACTAAAAACTAAAGCCTGCATAATTACCAGAATACAAAGAATAATTAATTATTTGCATATGAAATAAGGCAACTTTTCTGACTTATGAACTAGTCTGGTTTTGTATAGCACTGTGTTGAAATCATGTGATAGTCCAGTTGCTAGAGTAAAGGGAGATAATAAGTATGTTCTGTTATCATTTTCTTATCTAAAATATATTGTGGATATCAAATGGAGTTGCCTCAAAGAGGTATCCACAAGATATTTTCAAGTACAAAAGGGAACGGAATAACATTAGAACCAAATACTATTAACTGATGTTGTGGTTATCTCTCTTGACTATGGCCTCTGGATGTAGGTTAGGATTATTTCACTGTGGATTAATTTTCAGTGTGATTATTTTCATTTCTCCTTCTTGCCACACGCTCTGCAACAATTCTATTTCTGCTACGCTCAGTTCATTCATCATCTAGTGAATTTCTGTTACACTATAACAATTTTAGTTCTTTATGCCACACATTCTGTTACACCATAAAAACTTCAGATCTTCCCTGTCACATTCTGTAGCAGTTTCATTTCTGTTATACTGTAAAACTTTGCCCCCCCCCCCCACCCTCACATGTAGCAGTTTTTTTTCTGTTACACTAGTTTATAAAAACTTCAGTTCTTTTGTCACACATTCTGTAATTGTTTTATTTCTGAACATTACACTATAAGAACTCCACTTCTTCTTGCCTTGTAGCACGTAAGAACTACATGCATATGCATACATGCATATAACTGTTACACTGTAAAGACTGTAAATTCTTCCCACCACACATTCTGTAATTATAGTATACAAGTACATGTAATAATTGAAACAGTACAAATAAATGCACCTTGTAGAACCCCATCAGTGTTAAATGGACAGAGTATATTCCAGTAAGTGTACTCTTGTTAGTTATGTTTGTATGTTAAAGTAAAGATTATAGTATTACCGGTAAACTGAAGCTTCAAAAGAGCCATATACCTAACCCTTTCTGGAAATCCCTAAATGGGTACTTTGGCAAACAGTGAAAAATCCTGTGAAATGCAGCATAATGCTGCATGCTGCATTACATCAGGGTTTGCACTGTTTGATGTCATCAAAACAATCTTCAGGGACAGAAATTAATCATAATTTTGAAATTTCAACCTGTGCCCCCTTAAAATATATAATGGTCAAACCCATCCTCAATGTATTTATCTGTATGGGAAAATCCATCACATTGCAAAGGGTTAATATGTGCCTTTGTTGGTTGCCTTTGTGATAAGAACCAGAATCTCACATACTGAATCAATTTATTGTTTAGTTAGTTTAAGACCGTTTAACCCTTTCCTTCATGAATATTCATAATAAGCTCCACCCACTATAAATTATTATATAAATAAACTTTCATGTTTGTACATAGAACAAAGACATTACTGTCAGGTCCACTAGTGTAGGATCATATCTAATCATATTTCCATAAGCAAACATAGTAGACCCTGATAAGGCAGCTCTTACAGGTCTGTCTGATGTGGGTCTGCTCTGTTTGCAAACATGTTAAAAGATGTCTCTATGAGGTAAAGGGTTAATATACTACTGGTGAATCTCCTTATCTCTAAGTCTTTGGGGCCAGAGTTTTAATTGGAGTTATCAGTAATTCAAAATCATAACGAGTGAATCATTAAGTTATAAACAACCATTCCTACCTCCTCGTACTTATATCGGGCCCCGTTGCACAATGTGGACTGATTGCACGCACATTCAGGGGTTGTGAGTACGATCTAGGCCCGATCTCGTACTTTCGTGTAAATTGATGTTGAATATGTAATGGTCAATTGTTACTTTTTCAGAGCATAAGTCACAGTTAAGGGATTTTTTTTGGTCAACTTTTGATGTTAAGAAGTTTAGACCAACTTGACCAGTAATGAGCTGATTTATAATAGCTTCAACCTTTCTATCTCCAGTGCTAGGTTGTGATTTTCCTACTTCTGTAATAATGTCTTGTTATGTGTCAGATTTGGGGGAATTGACATAAATCTTATGCTGTCTGTTATAGGTGCCAAGAGTTTATAAGTATGCTCTATAACTTTCTAAATACAAGATACCCAAAATTTAATTTGAATTAGCGAGTACTAGAAATGATTGAGGTTTTACTGTATTCTCAGGCTCCCAGATAAGAGTGCGTAACAGAAAATAATTTTTCTTATTTCTCAACCAAAACATATGTTGTGGGTACTCAAAAGAACGGTCTTGATGAGAAAGTTCTTTTGAGTACCCAAAACACATGTTTAAACTGATGGATAAAAGAATAATAGCAATTTTACTCTAAAAATATTTGCTTACCTGGTCCTATGTAATAGTATGTGTTCTATTTCGTCAGGACGAGTGAGGACGGGGAAGATGATGGAGAAGACGTACCAAACACCAAACTACCGCTCGAGAGTCGCACCCCGTCTTTCGCCAACTACGGCAGTACAACAAGCATGAACAAACCCAAGATAGCCTTCGCCGCTGAAGCTGAACAAATGAACGGTAACGCAACTGTAACCAATGGTGCCGTGAATGGATATGTGAACAAAGGAATGGATAAAGGGTCGGAGGCCACGGAGGCTGTTGTACCTATGGATGTTATAGATCAGGGCAAGTTTATCAGTAAGTATACATAGGTCCAGATAAGGAAATTTTATTTGCGTAAAATTTTAATAATTTTCTTACCCATTAATTTAAACATGTGTTTTGGGTGCTCAAAAGAACCGTCTCATTGAGACGGTTCTTTTGAGTACCCAGAACATATGTTTTGGTTGAGAAATAAAGAAAATAATTTTCCAATACGCACTCTTATCTGGAGGCCTGATACAGTGTTAGAGAAATCATTCAAAATTAGGAGCGTAGGTGGCGCTGTGGTATATAGAGAATACTAGGTGAGTGTCTTTTGATATCAAGTTTACCAGGCAAGGCTTCGAGAACGTTTGTTGAAATGTGAGGCTTGCCGAGCGATTCAACATGCGTTCTGGAAGCCGAGCCAACATGCGTTCTGGAAGCCGAGCCTGGTAAACTTGATATCAAAAGATATGAATCTGGTATTCCATTTATCAGCTTACAAGTTGGTTCACTCTTCAAACCAGCAATTATGACGTAGATATCAATTTTCGTGTCGATTCAGCATCATTCAAAAAGTGCAAGGTCATGATGACCTGATAAAAGCACATGCCGTGAGATAGGCAACGTTTATCAGGCCAACGTGCAACAATGTAGTTAGTACGAGAGAAAACTGATAAAGTGTGTTTTGTGCCAGGCGTAACTAGAAAAGAATATAGGAAACCAAAATTTGGTATTTGAAAAGTTAGCAAACATTTTAACAAAATTTATTAAAAAACAACAAAAATTATCATTTACCATAAGCAATGGAAAATATTTATACAACCAAAGAGAGAAAGGAAGAAGGCAAAGAGTCTGATTTACAGAAATTACCTAATAAGTTCAAACTGTCCCTCAGAATATTTATCAACACAAGTCCTTCAGCAAACTTTGAAGTTTATTCCAAATGACCACTTAGTCTGAATCCAACACTGAATGCCACCAAGTAATCCAGATTGAATAAGTTAAACACAAAGTAATCCAGATATAATAAGTTAAAATCCCAGCACAGAAGGTTTTGGCTTTTAGGTAGCATATATATATATACATTGTATTGCAAGTAACATGGGCCCTGATCAGACTTCTCCCTTAGGAACAGTTTATTTAGGGTTCATATTTGCTTCCATTAAAAAATCTTGTCTGAAGCGCACTTGAATATATGCAGCAGATGAAAAAGCAGACAATATTTTCAGGACAAAAATAGTGGCAGGTTCAGGTTTACAGTAAAACCTGTGTAAAACGACAACTTTCAAAAAGACCAAAAATGGTTTTCAAGACCAATTATCCCTTTATGCAGGTCAAACGTATTGCAGAATGCTCCAAAGGGAGCATTCTGCAATACTTTCGACCTTCATTAAGCTACCAGTTGTCATTAAGATCTTTGTCTTTTTTTTGGGTGGCCATTTTACACAGGTTTTACTGTAATTGAATTTCTTGATTCATTTTCAGGTTACAATCAGAATATTCGTAAAAACACCGGCTTGACGTTGATGTGTCAACAGTTCCAAGGGATGTTTATCAAGAAACTGATTCACACGTGGCGTAATAAGGTCATTACCATTGTTCAGCTTGTTTTGCCGATCATCTTCACAATCATGGCCTTAGCCACAGAAAAAGCCATACCGAGTGTCGGGGACGAACCTGCTCTAGCCCAAAATTCTCAGCCGTTTACCGACTTCATGGTACCCTACAGCACTGGTACAGTTTCCAATGTAAATAATCTGGCAATGGCAAACGCTTACAAGAACCAGTTTGGTAATGCAGATTTAGTAAATAGGGCAACTCATTCAACGATGGATGACTACTTTCTTAGCAAGAAGAATGACATTGGTATTTCAACGTTCAATTCTAAAGTTATAGCTGCCGGAGATTTTGAGTATGGTACACCAACGGAAGTAATGGCTCACTTCAATGACCAGCCATACCATGGCATTGCCATCTCGCTACACTACACAATGAACGGAATGCTACGCTACTTCACTGGTGATAGTTACAATATATACACAACCAATCATCCATTCCCGAAGAGACTCAATGACAACTCGAGAAGGATATTTTTCTCCACCAGCGGAACAGGGTTTACCGTGGCGATCAGCGTTTTATTTGGAATGGCATTCATGTCGACCAGCTTTATCATTTTCCTGATCAAGGAAAGATCTGTCGGTGCCAAACATTTACAGGTGGTCAGTGGTGTTGGACCGGGAGCATTTTGGCTGTCTACGTTCCTGTGGGATATGATTAACTATCTAGTTCCTGTATTGTGTATCCTTATCGTATTTGCGGCATTTCAGACTTCGGCCTATGTGGATGATGGTAGACTAGGGATAGTTTTCCTCATATTTATGGTGTATGGCTGGGCTGTTCTACCATTTGTCTACCTGTTAAGCTATCTGTTCAAGGTTCCAGCCACTGGAATGGTCGTCGTCTCTATGATAAATTTGGGCACAGGTAAGATATGATATCTTAGCATGCTGGGTAATTTTTCAGGATTTTTTGTCGTCTGCTGATTATTTTAAAAAAAATCCATCTTTTTCAAAAATTTGTTTCATGAATACAACCATGGTGTCAGTTTGAGATCAGGGCCGATGTTTTGTTGGGCCTAATTTGGGCCCAAAACTGTTAGAAAAGTTTATCAGCAGAAAACAAAAGTCGCCGCTAGCAATGAAAAAGTTAAACCTTTCTTCTATCTACATTCCATCTGCTCTGTTATTTATAAACCGCTTGAGATTTCTCCATGAACTAACTTAGATATGTAAAGCACATTGAGATGGCATGCAAAACACAATAAGTGTACATAGGGCCAGTTAAAGCTGCATAGTCTGTAACTTTTGATCTTCTAATTTTAAAAATAATGTTTTTATTTTTCAAGAACACAGTAAAAATACTCAAATTTGGGTAAACGTTTAACCATTTTTGTAAATCTTAACAAGTTATCACTATCAAAACAACTGCATTTATGTTAAAATTCAACGGTCTAGAATTATTGGAGGGACGCAAATAATTACCAACAAGAGAAAAAAACACCTATTTTATTTGATAAGATAATTCGCTTTTCCATGCAGTTTTCAGCTGTACTGAACATTTTTATTGTGAAAACATAGCTTATTTCTACTTTTACAAATGATTTAAAAAGAAAGTAAAAATTTTCGAAAATGTTCATAGTTACAGAGTATGCAGCTTTAAGCAATTTTTTAGCGTAAAATAGCAATTATTTTCTTACCCATCTGTGACAGTTTAAACATGTGTTTTCGGTGCTCAAAAGAACCATCTCACAGAGATGGATCTTTTGAGTACCCACAACATATGTTTAGTTGAGAAATAAGAAAAATGATTTTCATTTACACACTTTTATCTGGAGGCCTGCTCTCAGGCTCACTTTTTAGAGTTGTGACCCTTTGAAATAGGCAGCGTAGCAGGCAGAGTTATGGGTTGATAGTCATTTGTATTTTTTTCTATAATATACACAAATTCTTTTAAATTTCTAATGCTTAATTTTCAAAAGAGGGTATATCATTTGAAAAAAAAATGTGCCAAGTGGCCTAATAAGATCAAATATGGGAAATGACAAAGGGTTAAGTTTTCAGGATTAATCCTGAACTCAGAATTTACAGACTTTCTATATAGTAGAAAGTTAGCCTTGAAATGCTGAATTGAGCAGATTATAAAAGTTTTAGGCTCTGATTTATTTTCAGTTTATCAACAAACAGTAGAATATTTTTACTAGAATTATTAATATTTTGAAGAAATGGTAAGTTTTTATATTTGAATTTCTGAAGTTCAGGATTTTCGAAATTTTGAAGTTTCAACCATGTAAATTGGTTAATATTTCAGGGCTGGTATGTCTTCTGGCTGTGTACATACTGAGTATTCCACTAATATTTCAGGGCTGGTATGTCTTCTGGCTGTGTACATACTGAGTATTCCGCAGCTGAACACCGAGGATATAAGTAAAGGGTTAGAATGGATATTTCTCGTATTTCTTCCCAACTTTGACCTTGGATCAGCCCTCATGGATATGTATACCAACTCTGGCTACAAGGACACGTGTGAGGAATACAAGTATAAGCAAGTTTGTCCAATGTTGCCGTCAAATGCTACATTCGGATGCTGCTTCCCAGGTAAGCCATAGATCCTGAATACAAGTATAAGCAAGTTTGCCCATTGTTGCCGTCAAATGCTACATTCGGATGCTGCTTCCCAGGTAAGCCATAGATCCTGAATACAAGTATAAGCAAGATTGCCCATTGTTGCCGTCAAATGCTAAATTCGGATGCTGCTTCCCAGGTAAGCCATAGATCCTGAATACAAGTATAAGCAAGTGCCCATTGTTGCCGTCAAATGCTACATTCGGATGCTGCTTCCAGGTAAGCCATAGATCCTGAATACAAGTATTAGCAAGTTTGCCCATTGTTGCCGTCAAATGCTACATTTGGATGCTGCTTCCCAGGTAAGCCATAGATCCTGAATACAAGTATAAGCAAGAGTGCCCATTGTTGCCGGCAAATGCTAAATTCGGGTGCTGCTTCCCAGGTAAGCCATAGATCCTGAATACAAGTATAAGCAAGAGTGCCCATTGTTGCCGGCAAATGCTACATTCGGGTGTTGCTTCCCAGGTAAGCCATTGATCCTGAATACAAGTGTAAGCAAGAGTGCCCATTGTTGCCGTCAAATGCTACATTCTGGTGCTGCTTCCCAGGTAAGCCATAGATCCTGTATAGCAACATTTTAACACAAAACTTTGATTATTTTCTTATCCATCAAATATACCGGGCCGCCTAGCGCAGTCGGTAACGTGTCTGGCTACAGATGCGTGTCTGACTGCAAATCCAGGGGTCACGAGTTTGATCCCGGCCCGGTCCCATACTTTAATGGAGATTGATCGTGAAATAATTTCTACGGTCATTCTCCTCCCTTCCGCTGAATCATTCAAGAAGGGTTGTTGTCAGTTACAAGCGAAAGTATGTGCACGGAGTACTGGTTAACCGCTTGTACAAGCTTGCCCAGGAAAAAGTGTGGTTAGGTGAACTGACAGTCCCACCATGACCATAGCTGTTGACTTGGGACGTAAAGCAACAAAACAAACAAACAAATTATCCATCAAATTAAACCTGTAATTTGGGTGGTCGGGGTTTCAGTAAATGACCCCCATTTTTCCCCAAATAACCCTTTACATGAAAGCTTTTATAGTCTTTATTTTATATAAATGCAGTTAAATGACCCATTTTTAAAACATTATGGTAAAACATAGGTACTCAAAAGAGCTGTCTCATGAAGACAGTTCTTTTGAGTACCCACAACGTATATTTTGGTTGAAAAATAAGAAAAATAATTTTCAAAGGACTCTCTCAGTCCTCCAGACTATGAAAAAAGTTATCCCCCAGTATATGAGGGTTGAAATGAAAAATCTGTCCTGAGGATCACCGTTTGACAAATGAAACACCAATCTGGTGGTCAAGAAAGTTTAGGCTGAAACTTCATGAATGAAGGCAGTGAATACTGTTTATACTTTGGTGATGCTTAGGCTGATTGAGGCATTGCTTAGGGTAGATCTGCCAAAAGCTTTACGACCACAGTAACTGTTTTAGTGGGATTGGGAAAAGCAAATTATCTAAGCAAAACCTGTCTTTGGGGTTTGAGACTAGGTGGGACTCAAACAGGCCTGCTTAGCTACAGAGACTGGCTAGAATGTTAAAAAAAGACTTGTAGCAAGTTTAGCTTTTATCATTTCCAGAGAGCAAATAATAAAGGTGCTGATCAGACTGCACTGATGATTGCGCGGATGCACAGGCTGATCTGCATCTTTGTTGTTTGTATGTAACAAAGTCAAGTTTTCTCGTGTCTTCACCCATATAAGATACAGTAAAACCTGTGTAAAACTGCCACTCAAAAATAGACAAAACTAAAGATTTTAATAACAAATGAAGATTGAAAGTATTGCAGAATGCTCCCCTTGGAGCATTCTGCAATACTTTTGACCTGCATTAAGCTATAATTGATCTTGAAAACCAATTTTTGGCCTTTTTGAGAGTGGCCGTTTTACACAGGTTTAACTGTAATATAATGTTATAGACATTCTAATTATGTGCTTTTTTATTTTTCAAATAACACAGGCCTGATCAGCAAAAGTATGTGCACGAAGTACTGGTTAAACGCTTGTTCAAGCATGCCCAGGAAAAAGGTGTGGGCAGGTGAACTGACCGTCCCGCCATGTCCTTAGCTGTTGACTTGGGATGTAAAGCAACAAAACAAACAAAACAAAACAGGCCTGATCTGGATCCAAACTGTCTGACACTCTGAAGATATTCCTGAAAGTTTTGAGGAAAAAAATCAGCAGCAATAAAAAAAATTGTGTTTTTCTTGTCATTATTTACAGACCGATGTGGGGAGACTTGTTTCACCTTCTATGACAACTTTCTGAGCTGGGAGAAACCTGGCATTGGTCGACAGATTCTGTTTATGTTGTTCCAAGGACTCCTCTACTTTTGTTTGGTTTTATTGGCGGAGGCGGGTGTTTTTACGCGAGCGAGGGCCAGTCTTCAGACCAAGCCGGCATCGGTGGGTTCAAGCCCCAATGTGAGGTTGTCGAGGCAGAGTTCTGTGTTCGGACATGTTGATGATGGTGATGTCGCCGATGAGAAGACAAGGATACAGGATACACCTGTAGAGACGCTACAACAGACTGATTCTATCATTCTTAAGGTATATCAGGACTTAAGTTAAGAGTGTGAACAGAAAAATAATTTTCTTATTTCTCAACCAATACATATGTTGTGGGTACTCAAAAGAACCGTCTCAATGAGACGGTTCTTTTGAGCACCCAAAATATATGCTAAAAATTATGGGTAAGAAAATAATTACAACTTTACGCTGAAAATTTTTGTTTATCTAAAACCTGTGGGTATATTAAAAATTTGCCAGCTCATGAGACTAGTGCTAATGTCCTATACATGCACACTGGAATCTTGATAATTAGAACATCAACTATTTGAAACCCATATTTTTTTTAAAACGGCTGATGGTCCCAAATTTTTTCTCTTTTTTCAATTGCAAAAACACTACCGATTATTGGAATTTCAATATTTCAAAAAATTAGATATTTTAAATTAAAGAAATTGGTGAGTTCCAATCAAAGAAATTGCTATTAAAATCACTTGGGAAATTGGAAGTGCAAACTGCCAATATTGTAGTGATGCATGATGATCATGATTTCTTTGTGTGCCAGTTTGATTGTTAGGCAAACAATTGATTTACATGTTTATTTGCTGTATGGCCTAATCTGAGTCCAAAGTTTGGACTCTAAAGTTTGGACTCTATCTCTTTGCAAAAGCTATCACCAGATAACACTATAAGCAAGCAAAGAGTTAAAATAATTTCTGATTCCAATCATATAACACATGCAGGGATCCAGAGGGGGTCCAACTCTGATAAGTTTTTTTTTTTTTTTTTGTTGTTTTTTGAGGGGAGTGAGGCTCCAAAAAACACCATAAGCGGGCAATTATCGGCCTGCCAGCGAAACTCCATTGAAATGGCATTTTGCTGGCTGGCCGATAATGGCCCACATTGAATGCTGGCTTGGTAGCTTTGTGATTTTCAGGAGATCCAGACCAGTATTACTAGGAAACCCTAAATTTTTGTGATTTTTCAGGGGAGTCTTGACCACCTGTCCCCCCCTCTGGATCCGCACATGCACCAAGTTTGTATTTTTTCAGAATGTACACAAGTACTATGGCAACGGAAACTTCCACGCTGTGAAGAATATCAGTATAGGTATACCACGAGAAGAATGTTTTGGTCTTCTTGGACAGAATGGAGCAGGCAAGACCACGACCTTTAAGATGTTGACCGGGGACGAGATTCTCTCCTCGGGCAGTGCCTATCTTGATAGATACTCTGTTAAGAGTGATATAAAAAAGGTAAATAATTCAATATAATAATTCCATAGGGAATGATAACAATAAAGTCAATGAATTGTATTCACTCTTTCTCAAATTTTCGGCCGAAAATTTGAAAATGTGTGAATACAATTAAAAAACGTTAGGCCGAACAAAAAATATTAAAGATAAACAATGCGAAAAAATTGCTTAACACAGAATAGGCAAATAAATTATTTATATGAGAAATGTTTTTAACTAATTAACCCTTTGAGCCGCAATCACAAAAAAATGTTATCTGCGTTGTTGGCAGCTGAAATGCTTAAGAAGCCTCTCAGGAAAACAATGTTCACCCAGATCAGAAACAGTCTGATCGTGGTCTCTGTACTTACATTAGCCAATAAGGTTAGCAAAATATATACAGCAGGCGACTTTGAAGCAGATGACATTTAAAGATGCATTTTTTGCAGGTGCTTTAAGGATTATCTGTTCATGCCAATAGTGAGGAGACCTTTATGATGATGATTTAATAGAATTATGTATTTCATACTTTTTGCATAAATCAAATAAAAAAAAATGACCAATTAAAACAGAGATGACCAATTAGAAATTATGTTCAGTGGATGATACTTTTGTCACGTATACGGTAATTGTCTTGTATCTTTATAGGTACAGCAAAATCTCGGCTACTGTCCTCAGTTTGATGCTCTTATTGACCAGATGACGGGAGAAGAAACACTCTACATGTACGCTAGGTTACGCGGGATTGACAGCTCACAGATTGACAGCGTTGTTCAAAATCTTATAGATACTCTGATGCTTAGAAAACATGCTGAGAAACAGGCTGGAGTTTACAGGTAAGCATATGTAGCCAAGTTTAGAAATGAAATTCATTTGCTAAGCTTGAATAAGATTGTAAAAAAAAGGTGAAGCTTATAGTCTTCCATGAAACATTAGAAAAACACAGGATTTTGTAAATTTGGTATGTATGTTTAACACTTTTTATACAGGATTCCTGTAAACAGATACTTTGGCAAACAGTGAAAACCCAGATGAAATACTGCATAAGGGATCTTCAAGGACAGAAATACATCATTTTACAGAAATTTTGACTAGCAATTCTTTAAAATACAAAATACAAAATGGACAATCCATACATATTGTATCAAGATGTATGGAATAATTCATCAGAATGAAGAGGATTAAATATAAAATTTGCAAATAACAAGGTCAGAATAATTTTACAATTTACAATGTGCCAGTCTTGCATATAGAAAAGGCATGATCTCATTATCTGTGAATATACATGTATTCAGATTTTTATACCCCGCCACACTTTAGTGGCGAGGTATTATGTTATACCCTTCGGTGTCTGTCCGTCTGTCCGTCCGTCCGTCCGTGCTCACCATTTCCGATCGACCTGAGTATTTACTCACAGAATTTTTTCAAATTTTGCATACATATTGTTATCCGCGATGAGTGGTATGGGATTGTTAATGGGCAAAATCCGTCCATTTTTAACGGAGTTACTGCCCTTTTTCGTATTGGAAAAATGGTTTCTGGCCTGTTATTCCTTTACTGTTCATGATATCTGAATGAAACTTCACAGATATGTTGCACATCAAAGGTTACATATTGTGAATAAGGACTGTCACTCTGACCTTCCCAGTTTGTGAGTTATCTGCCCTTGATAGGTCTGAAAAAAGGGTTTTGACCTATTGTTCCTTTACTATATGGAATATCTGAATGAAACTTCACAGATATGTTTCACATCAAAGGTAACATATTGTGACTAAGAACCGTCACTCTTACCTTTCCCGTTTGTGAGTTATCCGCCCTTGATTGAATTAAAAAATGTTTTTTACCCGTAGTTCCTTTACTATGTGGAATATTTAAATGAAACTTTACAGATATGTTTCACATCAAAGGTTACATACTGTGACAAAGAACTATCACTCTTACCTTTCCAGTTCATGAGTTATCTAGCCTTGATTGATCTGAAAAATGTTTTTTGACCTGTAGTTCATTTACTATATGGAATATCTGAATGAAACTTCACAGATATGTTGACCATCAAAGGTTACATATTGTGGGTAAGGATCGTCACTCTTACCTTTCCAGATTGTGAGTTATCCACCCTTGATTGATCTGAGAATTGGTTTTTGACCTGTAGTTCGTTTCATCCGTCCGTGCTCATGACCATCAAAGGTTACATATTGTGGGTAAGGATCGTCACTCTTACCTTTCCAAATTGTGAGTTATCCACCCTTGATTGATCTGAGAATTGGTTTTTGACCTGTAGTTCATTTCATCCGTCTGTGCTCACTGTTTCCGATCGATAACTTGAGTATTTATGCACAGAATTTTTTCGAATTTTGCATACATATTGTTATTGGGGATGAGTGGTATGGGATTGTTAATGGGCAAAATCCGACCATTTTTGATGGAGTTACTGCCCTTTCTCCCTTTAAAAAATGGTTTCTGGCCTGTTTTTCTTTTACTGTTTTTGATATCTGAATGAAACTTCACAGATATGTTGAACAGCAAAGGTTACATATTACAACGAAGGACCGCCACTCTTACCTTTCCAGTTCATGAGTTATCTGCCCTTGATTAATCTTGTCTATCTCAGTTCTGTTGCTATTTAGGCATTATATATCTCACAAAATAACTTGGTGCCCCCAGCAGTGGCGGGGTATTATGCAGTGCTTGCGGTGCTTTTATTGTGATTTCAAGAAGCTGTGTACCCTTTGTAAACACAAGCCTCACATTTCATCTCTTTTCATTAACTCGTTTAATAAGTTCAACAACAAATGAGCATGCATGTAAGATCCTCTGCTTACAACATCTTATCTGAAGTTTGGTTTAAATTTTTGTGATTATTATTTCAGTGGGGGTAACAAACGTAAGTTGTCCACAGCCATCTCCCTGATCGGTGATCCACCGTTTATATTCCTTGATGAACCTACAACAGGTGTGGACCCTGGGGCAAGGCGTCAACTCTGGAATGTGCTGTCACAGGTTCGAGCCAGCGGAAGAACTCTTGTACTAACATCACACAGGTAAATTTGACACTCAGTTGTGATGAATTTTTATTAAGCCATATAAATTATTTTAGTTTTAGAAGCACCTAAGGTTGAGAGGGGCATGATACTTTTCACATGTTGATAAAAACCAGTGACGTAGCTAGAACGTCAAAAAAGTACGCACGTCAAAGGGAGACTACTGGATTTAGCATTGGTTCTCTTCATTTGCGTCCCTTTTCGAAATGGGAACTTCTATTAAAGGAAAGAATTTGCTCCCAGAGGGGAAAGAATTTGCTCCCAGAGGGAGCAAATTCTTTCCTTTAAGGGCAGTTCCTTATGGTATGGAAAACCACTTCTACCCCATTAGGTGACCTCCCTTGAATGTTACCATTTTTATGACGCATGTGCGTAACTGCGTAATGGGGGCTACACCAATGAATACTAGTGATGTCTAGAATTTTCGTGCAGGGGTAGTGCAGTATATAGAGGGAAAAGAAAGTTCCAGTAAAGCCAGCATGTCAAACAACACATGGCGAAGAAGTGATGAGGAAAGATAGACTTATAGAGTGCAGCTCTTCAGCTTGAACCCTCGAAACGGCTCTGAGTGCAGAGGGCTTGTTAGAGGAAGACAAATCAGACATAACCTACCCCCAGGACTGGCCATCATAAAGTAAAGAAACCGATGATGATGATTGTGATGATGATGATGATGATGATGATGATGATGATGATGATGATGATGATGATGATGATGATGATGATGATGATTTATCTGTTATTTAGGGGAAAACAACCATTAAAGTGGCGATCACAATTGCAGCAGATGACAAATTTTGTGATTCTTTATTTTGAGAGAAATGTCATTTAAGGGAATAGAAGACTTGATATTTCATGTGAATGATCTGCTGGCAGATCTATGGTTTATATGAAATTTCAAAAATAGTGAATATGATCAGGAAGTACCACAATCTCAAACCGCAAACAAACCCATGGCACCGCGAGGAAGACCCACACAACCATCACAAGACACCAGGAAGACAAACTAAGCAAAGCAATCAGCCCCCTCTTCCCCATCAAATGATTGCAAAACTAGAATGGACATAAAGTAACGTACAACAAAACATAGAACAATTACAGACTCCCATAATGGGAGTAACATATAACAAAAAGTCAACAACAACAAAACCACCGCCTTAGAACGGACAGCAGCCTAAGCCACCAGGGGGCTTAAATTTTTACTGGTACCAAATTTTTGCCCTAGTTTCTGCTGTTGTTGAAGTACAAGAAATGTTAAGCTCGCATGGAAGCCTTCTAACTAATGCAATGTATCATCATGGAGAAACACTCTAATCAAATTAACACACCATGATGAAACAAAGAAAAGGGCTCACGACTCAAAGATAGTCAGAGCTAAAGAAAACCTCAAGTTGAGCCACGGTGGGTCCAGCTACAGATTAGCATCAGGCACCAAACCCACCGATTAAAGCTTTACGTCAGAGCCGTCATAGAGTCTGAGGCCTGACCCACCCTCGTGTATTTAAAGCCTTATTTGATTAAGGCAGGTACAAAATCTAAAATATGTGGTCTGCTGCGAATATTTGGTTTCCCTTTAACTTTCAACCTACTAAACACCAGCTGTAATGTTTATAGAACTGTTTTTTCGCGATAGCTTTTTACTACATCATTTATCAAAAAACTTCTCCGATGATAAGTATTCGGGAACACCTCCGCCAACTTCTCCAAACAGTTGCACCATCCAAGATGCTACCTATTACCCTGTGCTTAGATGCACTCTTTGGACATTTTAAGCAAAGCGCAATTAAACCAAGTCCAAGATGCCAGTCAAAAAGTTACATTGCACCGCCCAAATTCAATTACTAAAGTGATGGATGGCTTGTTTAAATATAATGGAGATCGCGCCTAATTCGCTCGTGCGTTAAGCTAGTGGGTCATCTCAAAACCCTTCATTTCATAGCACATGCATAAGAGAAAAATTGCATGTCATGTGAAAACCCAGCCTTTGTTCCTACAAATGAGCCTGCTTAAAGTTGATTCTGCATAAGCATGGTAATTTCTGAGCATGTTATCGGCAGTTTTATGTTGTGCACAACCTTTGAATAAACAGGTTATGCACCGCTTTCAAGTATTTTTTGAGACTACCCCTTTCTGTCATGCCTATAAGATTTTTTACCTGTCAATAAAAGACTTAGAAATTTAGAAGGAATTCAATTTATTTCAAAATCTTCATCTATATACACAAAAATCAGTTTGAGCCACAAGCACCAGATCATTTGGAGAAGTTTGCGGAAATTCTCCTCTACAACTTTCATTGTGAACACATTTTACTAAAATTGAAGATAAAAAAGTTATTGCGAAAAATTAGTTCTAAAAACTTTACAGCTGGAATTTAGTGGTCTGCTGATAACTTTTGCAAACTGTTTGGACACAGATCAGGCCGGACAAAATGTCGGGCCTGATCTGGGTCCAAACTGTTTATTACTGTGGTGGTATTCCTGAAAGAATTTATCAAAAAAAATGTTTTTGAAAAAAACAGCAGACGACAAAAAGCATGCAAAATTACCCAGTAGGCAAAGATTTAAATGTTAAGTTTGTTCTAGGTAAGGCAGAGTTCGCACAGGCTTGAAAAGTACTTGAATTCAGATGGCTTTCTTGAAAAGTCCTTGAAAATTAAATCTACCTTGAAAAGTACTGGAAAATCACTCAAAGGCCTTGAAAAGTTCTTGAATTCTTCTATTTTCTGTAGAACTTAACACTGTTGAAAGAGACCTAAATCTGTATAAAATTGTTGTGCCTTTATTTGGTGCAGCAAATGCTGCACCAAATAAAGGCACAATTTCATACTCATTTTGTAATACTAATTTCTCCATTATCTCAGTCTAACATTTTTGAAGAAGAATTTTAACACTTCTATCAGTATTTTTCCTAAACTTTTAGTCCTTGAAAACTGTAAAATAGTATTGAGAAGTTCTTGTATTTTACTCAAACTTCCTTGTATGAACCCTGTAAGGTCATTATTTTCTTTCTGAATATTTCAGCATGGAGGAGTGTGACGCTCTATGTACTAAGATAGTGATCATGGTGAATGGGCAGTTTGTCTGTCTGGGGAGTCCACAGCATCTCAAGAGCAAGTTCGGTCACGGCTACACCCTCTTCTGTCGTATGGCATTAGACCAGCTCGGCATGGCTTGTCGGGGCGACAGATTGATAGAGTACATCACTAGCACGTTCCCGAACACTACCGTGTTTGAGAGCAGTCAGGGGTACATAGACTTTCAGATCCCCGACGACAACGCTAAGTTGGGGCAGATATTTGGGGTCATGGAGAAAGCGAAGGAAGAGTATGATGTTGAAGATTATTCAGTGCATCAGACGACCTTGGAGCAAATATTCTTGACCTTCACTCAAAATCAAGTACCACCGAAGGAGAAAAAGAAGAGAAAATGTTGTTTCTGTTGTAAGCTTGAATGAGGAAAAACATTTGTTAGTTTGATATGACAAAAATCAAAATCTGGCCCCAAGGTTATAAAATGTTATTCATGCTCAACTCAACTGAGCATAAAATTTATCATGCTAATAAATGTTAAAATGCCAATAATTGTTAATTGTTGGCATTTGAACATTTATCAGCATGACATATACAACATCTGAGCGTTTGAGAGCAAGAAAAGTAATAATTTTTCAACATTCTAGTTGTTATGAGCCGTTGAAATTTCATGCTCAGTTGAGTTAAGCATGAAAACAAATTATGACCTCGGGGCCTGGTGACTTATGTTCTTTACAAGAAAAGATTTGAAAAATGAAGTATAAGTTAGAAGTTTTTCTGTCAAGTTTCTTTCATTTTTACATTACTTTGTCGTGGACTTTTATTACTAGAAAAGTCAATAGATTTTGTGTGTTTTTGTCGTGATAACGTTTATATTTGTTTGCCTATGAGGCTGCATCAGAAAGCCATAGAGCAAATAATTATACATGTGCGCCATTTTGAAGTTATTACCAAAAAGAGAAAGCTTTAAGCTTCAATTGATTCGTTTAAAAATTGGAGGGATTGCTTTTTCATGAATTCTTCACATAAATCAATCTCAACCAAACTACAGAAAATCAATGTGCAATCAACTTCTATTCCCTTATTTGAAAAAAACAACAACAAAAAACAGTGTAGATCCAGATCAGATGCTTATGATGAAGCCAGCTGATCAGGGTCCACACTGTTTTTCAACAACCAGGGGTTGCGAGTTTGATCCCGGTACCATACTTTCGCAGAGATTGATCATGAAATAATTTCTATGACCATTTTCCTCCCTTCAGCTGATTCATGAAGCGTTGTTGTCAGGTAAAGCGAAAGTATGTGCACAAAGTACTGGTAAACTGCTTAATCAAGCTTGCCCAGGAAAAAGTGTGGTTAGGTGAACTGACCGTCCTGACATGACCATAGCTGTTGACTGGGGTGTAAAGAACCAAAGGAAGAATATTGTATATGTTGACATGGTGTTGTATTGTTTTTATTGCGGTCATTAGTTCATGTCATTAATGTTATATTTAATATTTCATTTTTTTGAGATTTATAGGGACCACTTCATATTTCATTTCTAGGTCCTATCATATTTGAGCTTTAAATTTACTTATTTCATTCCTGAATTTGTTAAGCAAATTGTCCCATCATTTTGGCCGCAACCCGAGAAAACCTGTCTTCGGGATTTGCGAACAACAAAGGCGTAGCCCAGCCTGTGCATCCGCGCAGTCTGATCAGCGCCTTTCTTATTCACTTTTTGGAAAGTACCATATGTAAACTTGCAACAGGTGAAACTTCAATTTTCTAGCTAGTCTCTTTAGCTGAGGAAGGTGGTTTGAAACTCGCTTTGGCGGAAACCCTGAAGACAGGTTTTGTCACATCGAGGCCCATTTGAGAAGAGTGCATTATCTGTAAAAAAAAGGTAAGATGCAATAGGAAAAAATCAAAGTGAGGAAAATGGTGTAGATCAGACAAAATGTCTCGATTGAGGCATCTTATCTGGATCAACACTGTGTGACAGTTTCTCAGCTCTTTTTGACACTAGTGGGGACTTTTGTCATCTGCTGATCACCTTTGCAAATAGTTTGGACCCAGATCTGCATCCAAATTGTTTGACATTCTGAGAGTATTTCCAGAAGAATTTTTTAAAAGTGAAATTTTGAAACAAAAATCAGCAGACGACAAAAAAAAAAGCATGACCCCCCCTCCCCCATTGTAAGCTTGCAAAAGAAAATTCAACAGAAGATAGTCCATGAATTGGAACTACAATGTACTTTGTTTACACCAACTTTTCCCATCTGTGAATTGGTTTGGAA
The DNA here is from genome assembly GCA_964019695.1 of Loripinus fragilis. Classification (NCBI taxonomy): domain Eukaryota; kingdom Metazoa; phylum Mollusca; class Bivalvia; order Lucinida; family Lucinidae; genus Loripinus; species Loripinus fragilis. Next base: position 99,622,456 of record OZ026520.1, read on the forward strand.
TTATTTTCTTTTGCACTGGTATTTCCTGTTTTTGAATTGCATTGATTGTATTAAGTGTTCACATTGTACATAATACAACTTTAAAATTCCAAAGCAGGGGTGGATCCAGGATTTCTGGAAAGGGGGTTCATATGAGTTCCCTTTGCTGATTTAATCTAATTTTCTTAAATATCCCATGAAAATGAAATAATTTGGTCTCATTGACCAAATTATTTCCTTTTCATATGATATTTAAGAGTGGGTAGAGGAGGGGAGGGCGACCCCTGAACCCCCTCTGGATCCGCCACTGCGAATTCACTGTGATACGATACATCATGTGATGTTGAACATATCATCTTATAGTCTAAGAATTTTTCTAACTAGTTGTTTGAAGTTTAAACTTAGCAGCTTGTAGAGGAAAACAAATAAAAGGCCCTGATTGGGACCTATGTTATTTGGGCAAGCTTTTCTCTTTTGTGTAGTTTGGAACTATATGTATTTTATTTTCCACTAAGAGATTTTCAGTTTGAAATCCACAGATTGCGTTTTGTTTCTGCTTTGAACATGACACAAATTTGCTGTATCAGAATCACCATAGCTCAAATTTTTTGCCTTCATGACCTATCGAGTGTGTAAGATACATGTTCATATCAGTATGAAATTGTTACACTAATAAGCATGCCGGCATGCGCAGTGTGTGTGTGTGTGAGAGAGAGAGACTTAATATGGTTAAACAGCATTTAAATGATTTATTTAGGTTAGACTATTTTTTTGGCTTTAATGTTTTAAAATTTCCAACACTAGTTGCATATCAAAAAGGCCTAGATAAACAGTACAGGCCCAGATCAGACTGCTTCTTCAAGTCTGATCAGGGTTTTCCGTGTTTGCTATTCTTGTTTAGGGAGCGCAGTGGCTCAGTGGTAGAGTGCTTGATTCTTGACCGAAAGGCTGCTGGTTCGAGCTTCTCTGGTGTCACCGCGTTGTGTCCTTTAGCAAGACACATTAATCCTAGTTTAGTACTGGTTCAACCCAAGAAGACTTGTCCGGATGTAAATGAAAGATTGTTGACTGGGACATAAAAAATCAAATCAAACAAAACTAATAACTGGTTTCATTTGAAAAAAGTGTTTGGAATTTTAGAACCTTTTCACTAAGTAAGGATTTTTTCAATAAAAAAATGTTTATAATTTTCTTACCTCTTCTTGAAAGCATGTGTTGTGGTGCCCATTGGTATCATCTCAGAGAGACCATTTCAATGAGTTCCCACAACATATGTTTATGTTGAGAATCAAAGACTATCAGACATAACTAGCATTATGATTTTTGTCTTTTTAAGTAATGTTTATTTCTTTTGTACTTTTTTGTACCCTCCACTTACAATGTCAAGATATTATAAATACCATACTGATTAGGCGGCAATCAAAACTGTTATTAATATTATCAACAAATGTAGATCAAAATTGTTAGAAACATAGTTTTCAGCCATTTGTCGCCCTACTGGCGACAAATGGCAATCAAAAACACTGTTTCTAGCAATTTTTTGTCTGTGTTTGTTGATTGTTAAGGGAGATTTTGATTGCCACCTAACCGGTGTGAATATACCCTCCGGCCTTAGTACATTCCTGTCTGTATATAAATAAATTCAATACATATACGACTATACAAATTTGCTGCATATCTTAAAGACAGATGCAGGGAGGGCAGTGGCTCAGTAGAGTGCTTGAATCGAAACCGAGGGGCCCCGGGTTCGAGCTTCACCGGTGTCACTGTTGTGTCCTTGAGCAAGAACATTAATCCTAGCTCACTACTGGTTCAACCCAGGAAGACCTGTCCCTTTATAACTGAAAGATTGTTGATGGGACGGGACGTAAAGAACCAAATCAAACAAATTAACAACAGATGGATGGATTTTGTTAATGCATGAATATGATGTGATGGGTATTTTGCAGTGTCTAGAATGCTTTTATGATTTATTTATAATGTTTTTTCTTTCTTTGTCTAATAGTAAATTTTGCAAAAGTCAAACAGGAAAAGCTGGATGGAAGATTCCACCCGTCAAAGGATTAAAGGAAGTCATAGGTTTAGATGAACAAAAATTCTCAGCGTAAAAATGTAAATATTTTCTTACCCACAATTTTTAGCATTTGTTTTGGGAACTCAAAAGAATTGTCTCATTCAGAGGGTTCTTTTGAGTATCCACAGCATATGTTTTGGTTGAGAAATAAGAAAATTATGTTTCTGTTACACACTCTTAAATAAAGTCTTGACGTTAAAAATATTGTTTAGCCAACTCTTTTTTCCAGCTTTGTGTCGTCTGCTGACTTTTTTTTTATCAGCTTTTTCGAAAAATTCTTTCAGGAATACGAGCAGAGTGTCAAACATTTTGGATCCAGAACAGGCCCAGCGTTCTGTTGGGCCTGATTTGTGTCCGAACAGTTTGCATTTTAAATAGTTTTTTCTGTTTGATTATTTTCAATATTTACCTGTTAGTTTTGTTTTCTTTTCAGTATTTTTAAACAGTTTTTCTTGCCAATGACATATCTATCACTTGTTATTTTTAGAACAGATTTCTATATTCTATATATATACCGGTATGTATATGTATGTACATGTATGTTGACTCATTTATTACATTGTGGTATTTTTCATGACAATGCCATAAATATGAAATCCAAATGCAGCTTTATTTCTGCTGATAAAAGTAAAATTTTGTGCTCATTTCAACCACAGAATGCTACCTGTAATTTGCAGTAGGCTACGTCTTGATTTTCTTGTTTTTCATTTTGAAGGAAAATAAAGACCTAACATTTCATAAGATTTAAATAAGTCTTAAGTAGCAATCCAACTGGTGAAGTGTCTTTCATTGGTCTGAACCAACATATACTGCTGTACTGTGTATATGTAGCTTTTATCATATGACGTAAATTAAGCCATGAATTAAAACTAGTGGTTTGCAGATTTTCAGGTAAATGTTACTCCATAACAATGTTGCCGCATATTTATGGTAAAATCTAGACATTTTCACACCAAAAATGCGTTAACAAAAAATATTTCAAAGTCGTATGATAAATAGAATCTAACATTCATGCTCCTGTATTATTGAATTTATTAAACTCATTGCAAAAAAGTGATAAAATGCTTGGCAAGCCTCGCATTTTATCACTTTTCCCCAACTTGTTTAATAAATTCAATAAAACATGAGCACTCATGTAAGATCCTCTATATATTACTGGAGATTTGAAATCCATATCAGATTTTGAAATCCATATTATATCTGGAAATCCATATTATATAACCTGCTGAGATGTTTCCACAAATATGAAATCCATATGCGGCTTTATTTCTACTGATAAAAATAAAATTGTGTGCTCATTTAAGGTAGTACCGGACTCACCAGCATATGTCCAAAAAGTTACCATCTTTTGACATGTTAAAAAAATAGCTCAAAACTCATCTATTTTGACAAAAATAACAGGACCTTACCGTGCTTTTTAAAAAGTTATTAAACTTTAAAAAACGTAAAATATGAGTTTTTCAAAATATCAATTTCTCATATTTTAAAAAAGTTGAAAGTGAGAAATGCCATATTTTTTCCAGGGAATACGCTACATGCTATTGGCTAATAAATGAATACAAAAAACAGCGAAAAAAAATGCACGTCGCTTATTTTTTAAGCAAAAATCCATTTTGTAAAAAAAAATTAAGGCCAAAAAATCGTTTAAATCTAGAATAAAAAATGTCTCACAATGTAACTACAGAAACAAAAAACTTATTAATTTGAAGGAAATTTTGCATAGAAACTTATAATTAATTAAAAAGCATATGTCACCATGCTCGTTTTTCTTTTTTGTGCTATTTTCTTTTTTTACCTCTGAAATAAAAACAGGCATGGAGTGCCATACCTGCTTCATTGTTTAATTTAGGTCCGTGTGCGTAGACAGCGTATTGTTTGAGTTGATGTCCGTGTGCAAAAAAAGCCTATTATTTGTCTACTCCTCATTTGGCACGTTCTAGGACCCCTTAAGACCTTTATAAGTGCGTGCGTGCGTGCGCGCGCGCTTGTGTGTGTGCCAAAATGAGGGTGAGTGTATGAGAGAGAGAGAGAGAGAGAGAGAGAGAGAGAGAGAGAGAGAGAGAGAGAGAGAGAGAGAGAGAGAGAGAGAGAGGCAATTCACGTGCTGATGATTCATAGCATTTTTTTATGCTTTTATTCTTTTCTTTTTTTTTCTTTACTTTACGTACAGTATAAGTATTCTGGATTCGTTACAAAATTGACGTCATCAGCAGTAACGGGTATAGAAGTGTCGTCAGGATGACGCAAGTCTTTGATCTGGAAAAAGGTTCTATTTCAAAAACGTTGTTGCAAGTGTTCAAGTGAGAAAATGACCTTATGCAATAATGGTTTTCTGATACACTATCATCTGCTAGACCCCTCAGGGGTAGTCATAACCCTCGCCTTTCATGTTTGGGTTTCAACACCACCCTGGTGTTCTAGCAGGTGGTAATGCATAGAAAATCACGTTTGATCCCAATATTGAAGTTATTAAACGAGCTGTAAAAGAGATGAAATGCGAGGCTTGTCAAGAATTTTGTCACTTTTTCGTGACAAGCTTGATAAATTTAATAATACAGGAGCACAACTGTTAGGTTCTATTTATTGTATGACCCTAAAACTACTTTTAAATCGCGTTTAGAAATTGCGTGGAACTAGCTTTGATGTTGCCATATAATTATATGAGAAACCATTACGGACGTCATTACATAGCGACGTGATAGCGTTACCAAAATTTGTAAACCACTAGTGGTACATGTCATTATATCACTCCCATGAAAAACACAAACGAACAAATAGATAAGTAAACAAACAAACAAGCAATAGGGCCCAAACCAGGGACTACTTGGTCTCGAGTTGAACATTCTACCAATGCGGCAATGGGTAAAGAAGAGATGATACACGAGTTTAGTTCTTTTCATAAAGGCAATTAGTTAATGCTAAGACAAGCATGCATATGTGAACGGCCATATTAGATTATTCACAGCTCGCATATATATATATACAAAATAAGCCTCAGTCAAAAAACTCCCCACTGGCTAGCTTAAAATAGCAAAAAGGCACGCCCCAGCATTTGGCGAGCGCTCTCACAGTGTCCAATACGTTGCTCTTGGGTTTCACCCAAGCTAAACAAATGGCGCCCTCCCACCTAAGACGTCATATTTACAAAGATAATGGACTTAAGAAGCACAGCGGCTCAGCAATTCTTAGAGTGTTAAACTAGGGATCGAAGGATTATTAATTTGTGAATCACCAGAGTCAAAGTGTGTGTTATGGGGCAAGACACTTTATCATCTAATAGTACATACATTGAATACGCATGAATATTAACTTTTCTGACCAGAATTGCCTGACCAGTATAACTCGGAACGCATTGAGGTGAAACTGGACCAGACGGTCAAAATATATTTGGTCATACAGATGTGTTGATAAATGATATTTTTTGTGAACGCCAATACTTGTACGTTTTAAGACAATAAATAAAGATAAACTCTTACTTTTTTAAAAACACTCCGTTATCTTTTGACATGGGTCCTGTATCACTTAATGGAAGCAAACCATATATGAAATTTGGAAGAATCCAATTAAATGTGACTAAGTAAGAGTGACCACGATGGATGCAAACTGATAGACGGCGGCCATTTTGCCGACCATCTTGATTATCATTTGTCGGAAAAAATCCATATTTGAATTTGAATCAGAGTTGATGCAAGCAATCCATATATGTTATTTGGAAGAAATCCGATTGAAAATGACTAAGTTAGAGTGACCACACCAGCAGAAGGACGGACAGATGGAAAGACAGATGGACGGACAAGCCAAACACAATAGAGCTCCGCCAACTCGTTGGCGTGGACCTAAATATATACTTGGTCATACAGATGTGTTGATAAACGATACGCACGTTTTTGTGAATGCCAATACTTGTGCATTTTAAGGCAAAAAATAACGATAACTCTTACTTTTATAAAAACTCTGGGTTATCGTTTCAATGGGTCCCGTACTACGTTAAACCACAGAATAACACCTGTAATTTGCAGTAGGCTACGTCTTGATTTTTTTGTGTTTCATTTGGAGGAAAATAAGACCTAAAATTTTTTCAAATAGTTCTTAGTAGCAATCCAACTTGCAAAGTGTATTTCTTTGGTCTGAACCAGCATATACTGCTGTATGTGTAGATGTAGCTTTCAGGGGCTGATCCAGGATTTCTGGAAAGGGGGGTTCATACGTGTAAAGCTGTGGGGGTTCGCTTTGCTGATTTTATCTAACTTTTAGGATATTTAGAAACAGGTTGCCGAGAGGCTTGAACCCCCTGAACCCCCTCTGGATCCGCAACTGACTTTTCTTAGTCTTCACTGGCTGCATTTCCAAGAAGTCCTAATATCTCATTAGCTGGCTCAAATTTACTTCAACCCTTTGTATGGAAATAGATTCTTCCAATTAACTTGAGGTGATCCATTGTATATATGGAGGAGCTTAGGTTATAATTTTCAAATTAAATTTGTATTTCTCTGAAGACCATTAATGTGTAAGCAAACTGTGCAGACCCCCGATAAAATGCAGCAAACAGTATGGACCCAGATGGGACATAGTAAACAGACAATATTTTCAGGACAAAGTTTATTGGCAGTAAAAGGATTAATATAAGTATAACTTAAAATAAGGGAACCCTTGTAGCCTTCTAAGTAAATATCTAGCGTGACCTCCACATGACCTCCAAATGCACCAACACATGCTTGACACCTGTTGGGCTTACTGGAGATATTAAGTGGAGATCACGCCAGATATTTACTTGGAATTAATATCTTTTATGTGTTAAATAAAAGATACTTAAAAATGACAGTGTTTGCTATATTTGATTCTACACATATATGAGCAGTTTGATCAAGATATTCATAATATACTAAAAGAATATTTGTGAATATTTAACTCGGATATGATGTTATTGAAGTTTCCTTTAATCTAGAAAAAAGTGCAATTATAAAGAAGAAATCCAGCTTCATTATTACCACAGATTATTTTACATATTTTCCTTCTTTTAGCTGTTCTGTTTGTATTTTGTATGTATTTTTATTTGTGCTATAGACTACATAGAACTTGATTTGTTTAATACATTTTCCTGTATATCTAACAATTTAGGGCCAGGGCCCCTTCATTTCATAAAACTTTGCTTGTGTAACTAAAATTGAAAATGGTGTCTTCTAAAGCAGTTATTATAGTCAAAGCCCTTGAAGATGTATATATGAGCCGTGACATGTGATTTCCAACAATGTGGCATTTTGACTAGTGTAGACTCAGACGAGCCTGTACAGCTGCCTGTTAAGCTTAGAGACTCCAAATAATGTTTGTCAGTAGTTTAATAGTCATAGAATATTCAAGTGACGAGCAAAGGCTCTGATCAGACTGGGCATATGCGCAGGCTGATCTGAGCTTTAGCTGGTCGCACATACCACATTGTTGGAAATCACATGCCACGGCTTATATATAGATATATAGAGAAGGCATGTGTCAAAATCAAGCACGTTTTGCCTTTAAGTGAAAAAGGAGACCTGCTTGTTTAAGATGGGCTCTGGCTTGATCAGGTTTTTCACTATTTGACATTTCGTTATTTACCTTGGTAGAAACAACATCTATCATCTGCTGATAACATTTGCAAACGGCTGGACCCAGAACAAGACCGCCATCTGTCGGTCCTGCTCTGGATCCAAACTGTTTGATACTCTGATTTGAATATTAGGTTAAATTTGATGCAAAGATAATCATGAAACTTGGGATGTAAAAAGACAAGTTTAGATATGATACTTTCCAAAAAGTGAATAACAAAGGCACTGACCAGTCTGTTCAGGCTGGTCTGCACCTTTGTTGTTCGCTTACCCAGAACTTTTTCTCATGTCAAGGACCATATGGTATTTTCCTTGCCATACACATGTAGCTCATACAATATAGTTGTTATGATAATGGCGCAATTCGTCTAAAAATCAAAAGTTTTTTTCCGGGTCTACATTTTATTATGTACTAAGACACATTCTTTTCATATATTCTTTATACAGGATTGAACACAATAGAGAACGACAGGCACAATTTGAGAATAGAATCAAGCCTCTTGTGTCTGTAAGGTGCATTATGATGTACTATGTACGAAAAAGCTCCACTTTATTATCTTGACATAAATATTAAACCAAACGTTTTATATCATTAAATAATGTCCATATTAAGATAACAAATGTTTATTTTTTAACAGATGGGGTGTAGTGCTTTAAGAAAATAAGGTCAAAGTTCAATGTGTTATGATTAAATGTGTCACAATGTTTATATGTTCAAGTTTTTAACTCTTGTGATATATTGTTGATATTAGACAGTACAATTTGTATGTTATTGACGTATTTTATTTTTCTGTTATTATCAATAAAAATACAGTCAGAAAAAGAAGCCAGAATTGTATTTTTTAACTCATGAAGGGCATAAAATTTCCAGCGGATGAGATCTTCTAATTTTCTCCTTTCTTATAGAAACCTATTAAGGCTCAATATTTCATGTGAATTGCATACTGGCAGATAAATTTCATAAAATACCAGGTCTTATTTTACATGAATCTTGAGTGCAGTGGCTCAGTTAGTAGAGCATTAAGACTGGGGATCTAAAGGTTGTTAGTCTTTCAAATCGGCATCAATCAAAGGCCATAACTCTGCTGCCAATTTGCAAACAACACACTTTGATCTTGTCAATAGCTTTGCATATACAGAATTTTGTAAATAGAACCAAGGTCTGGTGAAAAACAACTAGAATTGTCAGAGGATCTGACTATAGCCCCGCTGCAATGCTTTTGATGCTGTTAAAACCATGTGCATAAACATCCGAATCAGCATCAATCAAGGGCCATAACTCTGATGCCAATTTGCAAACAACACTCCGATCATTTATGTTATTTCTGTCTTGTTTTGTTTTACTTTCATGCATGTCTGTTTGTTGATGCCTTGTGGTCACCTGCTGGGAAAGGACTGACCTCTTGGCTCTCGTTTGTGATGTCTAATTGTGACGTTGTCACTTTCCCATTGGTGTCCTGGGTCATGTGTGGTGCTTGATTGTATCGATTCCTGATCTTTGCTCTCTTTCTTACTTTGTCAATATCAATGCATATACAAAATTTCGTAAAATTCTGTCCAATTGTTCTAAAGATGTTGAGTGGAAATGAAATACTGACATCAATCAAGGGCCATAACTCAATAACAAATGTTAAAAAAAAATGTGCAAAAAATGCCAGGTAATAATCAGAACTTAAATCTTCTCAATATGAATACATAAACCAGATGTGTAATAAGTGTAATAACATGAACAATGTTAATAGCACAGCTGTACATAAATACACCAGTTTTAACTTAAATTTTAATTATTTTGACCTTTAGACCCTATCCAGAGATCAAGGGTGTGTAAAAGGGCAGAATATTTGCTTGCATGGTGTTCTATGCTTCATTCCTATTAATTTGACATGCACATTGCACATGACTACTTTCAGAAAAGAAGTAAATGACCTTTTGACCCCACCCAAGGGTCAATGGTCTGTGAAAAAGGGTGAAATATTTGCTAGCATATTATTGAATGCTTCATTCCCTTTAAGTTGATATGCAACATGACAATTTTCTTAAAAAAGTTGATTTTATATATAAGCCTCTATTTTTGACTCCAGGGGCATTACTTGAATAAACTCTGTAGAAGTCCACTAGGTGATGCTCCATACCAAATATCAAGGCTCTATGCTTTGTTGTTTGAGACAAAAAATATTTCATCATGTTTTCCCTATATATATATGCCTATGTAAAACATGACCTCCGGGGATGGGACCATTTTTTGGCACCAGGAGAAGGGTTCTATAGACGATGCTTCATACCAAATATTAAGGCTCTTTGCCTTGTGGTTTCAGACAAGAAGATTTTTCAAGTTTACCCTATCTAAGCCTATGGAAAACATGTGAGCTCTACACTGTGGAAGAGGCTTCTCAAACATTTCAGCAGACGACGTGTTGTGATTGGCACTTTAAGGGTTAACAGAACAAGTATATATTTCAGGGGAGGGGCTAGTGAAGTTGAACAATTAGTCACATACTTGTCAATTTTGATGACAACTGAGTGGCTGATTAGACAGTAATTAAGACGTTACGACGTACGTGGGCTTCCGCAGGCGTTGGTCAGCTTACTAGTGGACATCCATTCATGATTCATGATATTTGCGGACAAAAATTGTGCTTTTGTATTTGTCTTAGCTTCCGTAAAATGTTTCAAATATATACCTCAAGGCGAATTAAAAACATCTCACTGTATAAGAGTGACCACCATCTTCAACTCTTATCCCGTCAATATTTTTGTCATGAAATATAGTCTGCTTTTTACGTCTGCTGCATAGATTCAAGAACATATCAGATTCGAATTCATCATTGAAGCAAAGACTATGAATCCTGATTCTGGGTCCATATTATTTGCACTATAGACTGCCTAAGAGCATAGCAGACGACAAAAGGCGTGACTGGCGAGTAAAGGGTTAAAACAAATAGGAAACCTGTGGTCTAAGTTGAAACATATTTTTCATAAATACGCGAAGCAGATGGAAGGTTACACGAAAGGGCTTTGTCTCCGTCTGTAACACTTTCGTGGCCAATCCATATCGGTTGAACCATTTGAACATTTTTAGCTTACCTTAGCCATTGGCTCATGGCGAGCTATTGTGATCATTGGATGTCCGTCGTCAGTCGTGCGTCGTGAGTCGTCAACAATCGCTTCAAAGGACATCTCCTCCTAAACTACTGACTGGATTCTGACCAAACTTGGCAGAAATGATCCTTATATAGCCCTCATTAATAATTGTTCAAATGGTTCCGGTCCGTTGCATATCTAGATTTTCAAAATGAAACCTTTAAAAATCTTCTTGTCTGAAGCCACAAAGCCTAGAGCCTTAAGATTTGGTTTGAAGCATCATCTAGTTGACCTCTACAAAGTTTGTTCAATTATGCCCTTGGGGCCAAAAATGGGCCCGCCCCGGGGGTCACATGTTTTAAATAGGCTTGTATAGGGAAAACATGAAAAAAATCTTCTTGCCTGAAACCACAAGGCCTAGAGCCTTAATATTAGGTTTTGAAGCATCATCTAGTAGACCTCTACCAAGTTTGTTCAAATTATGCCCCTGGGGCCAAAAATGGGCCCGCCCCGGGGGTCACATGGTTTTCATAGGCTTATAAAGGGAAAACATGAAAAAAATCTTCTCTGAAACCACAAGGCCTAGAGCCTTAATATTTGTTATGTAGCATCAGCTAGTGGACCTCTACCAAGTTTGTTCAAATTATGCCCCTGGGGCAAAAATGGGCCGCCCCAGGGGTGACAAGTTTTACATAGTCTTATATTGAGGAAAACACAAAACAATCTTCATCTCTGAAACCATAAGGCCTAGAGCATTGATATTGGTATGTATCACCACCTAGTGGACCTCTACCAAGGTTGTTCAAATTATGTCCCTGTGCCCCAAAATAGGCCCACCCCAGGGGTCACATGTTTTACATAGTCTTATATAGGGAAAACATGAAAAATCTTCTTCGCCTAGAGTCTTGATATTTAGTATGTAGCATCATCTAGTGGACCTCTACCAAGTTTGTTCAAATTATGCCCCTGGGGCTAAAATGGGCCCGCCCTAGGGGTCACATGTATTACATAGGCTTATATTTAGAAGAACTGAAAAAATCTTCGTGTTTAATATCAATTTCATGTTTAGTCTTATTGAAAGTGTTGTCAGATCCATCATCAAAGATGTTTGATGGGCTGGATGATGCTTTTCCCTGACCTTATGAACAACCATTCTCAGGTGAGCGACTCAGGACCATTGGGTCCTCTTGTACATTAAACTTCAATCAAATGTTCCTCTCGGTGAGACGTGATTCAGCTACGCAGACTCAAGGTCAGAGGAGAAAGGGGTCCGTACCAGTGTTATAAGCGGCCCACCAGCGAAACGCCATTAAAATGATGATGGCGCCCGGTTATATGTGAGTTTCAAGGGGTCCGGAACCCTTCTCGCCTCGCATCTGGATCCGCGCATGTTCCAATTACTTTTAATCTGTAATCATGCATGTATGCCACAGTATTTTGCGACTATAAGACAAATTTTCCTTATTTTTCTCCTCTCTGTCTGTCCTCATGCCCGGTTTCTCATGACTTCACACATAATATGCCATTAGCAGTGGCGGATCCAGAGGAGCCCCAAGCGCTCGAACCCCCCTCCCCGCCCCCGTTTCTAAATATCATATGAAAATGAGATAAAATCAGCAAAGCGAACCCTAGCCATTTATACATACGAATCCCCTTCCGAGAAATCCTGGATCCGCCACTGACTAGGGTCTACCCATCCTTGTTTAGCAACCCCTTATTGCAACCACCTCAATAACACTACCACTAACTCCAAAACGGACCATTTGTCCAATATTTTAGACCCAGATTAAATTCTGCATTTTCATCAGTGTCTACACAGTTTGCTAAGACAAAAACGATATTCAGAGAAATTAAAAAACAAGTATAGCCTGTGTCCTCTCAATATATACAATTGACCACCCTATGTTTATTGTACCAACCCAGAATGAAGAATCCATTAGAACATAAAGGGTTAAATAGTCATGAATTATACTAGTCTACTTAAAGCTTACAATGATATCTGCCAAAAATTATGATTTACGTCAAAAACGTCTGAGCGCTTACGGCATTGAAACTGACGTCTCCTAACTTATTTTACCATTGTCCTGTCGTAGACGGGTGTATCGTCCGCAGAAAACAGTGTAGATCGAAATAATCTGGATTATGGAGAAGCTAACTGACCAGGAGCTATGCATGTAAATATATGGTAACCAAACGAAGTCATGAAGTAGCACAGATAAATTAACACAAGTTGGCTGTGACACAGGGTTAATATTTTCAATAGAAAAGGGTACAAATAACCAATTAATTACGCCTATTTTGAAATAAATGACACAATTAAGGATGACACCTACAGAACATACACATGACATTTACAGCAAATAAATAAGAAAGCCGCCAAGCAACCAGCCCCCATCTCCTCTCTGGCCAGAACCGTGCATTTAAAAGTTAAACAAGTGAACCAACTTTCAATTTTCTCTCTGTCTACCTTTTGCACTTATCGCATTGCCGAGGCTCAAGTGAGCATTCCCTGTTTGCATACACAGGCAAAGTCGAATCCAGGATTTCAGGAAAGTAGGGGTCATATATACTGTCTACAACAAGTAGGGGATATTGGGACATAAAAGAGTATAAAAATTAAAATCCTAATTTGTCGCATAAATAATTTTGTATTTTCATAGAGCAATATGTAAACCAGTTTTCCTGCTTGAGGGCTGAAAATTGGGTAAAGTGACCTTAAGGGCGTGCCAAAGAAACTAGGGGTCAAGACCCAAATTTCACAAAAAGTATCAAAATTTTTGGCATGCTTTCGATTATTCATGCTAAAGATGCATTGTGGATATCTTTTTTTAAAGATTTTTCGCGTACCATAATTGCTATTTGTTATGTTAGTCCCACATTCCTGAAATTGAGGACAAAGAGATCAAACAAATTCTGAACATAAATAATATTGAATAACGAATTTTTTTCTTTATAAAAAGCATAGGCATTGCATAATCCGTCATCGTGATATTCATGTGTGAAAATTGGAAGGCTACCCAAAGTCTAAATATGGTTGTCTGAGAAACACATAATCAGACAAATCCTTGAAATTTTTATTCATATTGGCTGTGAGACGACTTTGCTATTAATAATAGCTGTTTCAGGTTTATGACATTCATTATTTTTAATATTCGAATATCCCCTACTTTTTGTGTACACTATCTATAAAGGTATGGGGTATTTAAAAACGGTCGCCGGGGAGGTGTTCGAGTGAACCCCCTGAACCCCCTCTGGATCCACCACTGAGATGTAGTTAGACTGCTTGATAAGTCAGCATGCTCGCTTTCAATAATGAGCATTGTGTGATTTTAGTACCAAAATATCGTTATGCTGCCAAACCCATATAAAAGGCGCGAACTTTTGCAATTAGTAAGTCCACGTGCATGCGATGCTATACATTTCTTGACCTCGGGCCCCAGGGGCAACATTATACGTGGACAGTTTTAAGGAGATGGTGTGTGATATTGGTACCGCTGTTCGTCCGCGTGTATGTTGAGATAATCCACGAGCTAAAGTATGTAGATTATATCATGACAAAACAAACAAAAAATACTTTGTCAAGAGGCGGCTTATTTCATGACGAGCGTCATGTGAATTTGCTTCATTATGTATGCGTGAAATTAATTTTACGTTTGTCACTAAAAACACGAAATATAACGCGAATTATTTAATGGCTCAGATTTTCTCTCTAGAAAGCGATTAATACACAAAAAAGTACACATTTAAGAGCCACTATATAGTAGACATATACAGAGGGTTAAAATCGACCTAAGGAGTCTATTGTGTTTACTTCCTTCCTGATAAATGTATAGAACAAAACCAACAGCAAACTTAACAAAAGCAACAGAAAACTACAAAAAAAAGAAAACTAATAAAAGCAACAGAAAACTAGACAAAATAACAAAAGCAATAGAAAACTAAACAAAAGCAACAGAGGCTAAACAAAAGCAACAGAAAACTAAACAAAAGCAACTTAAAACTAAACAAAAGCAACAAAAAGTTAAACAAAGGTAACAAAAGACTGAACAAAAGCAACTTAAAGCTAAACAAAAGCAACAGAACACTAAACAAAATCAAGAGAAAACTAAACAAAAGCAACAGAAAACTGAACAAAAGCAACAGAAAGCTAAACAACAGCAACAGAAAGCTAAACAAAAGCAACAGAAAACTAAACAAAACCAAAAGAAAACTTAACAAAAGCAACAAAAAAACTAAACAAAAGCAACAGAAAACTAAACAAAAGCAATAGAGGCTAAACAAAAGCAACAGAAGACTTAACAAAACCAACAGAAAACCAGACAAAAGACAACAGAAAGCTTAACAAAATTAAAAGAAAGCTAAAAAGCAATATAAAGCTTAACAAAACAGCACAAAAAAGCTATACAAAAGCAACAGAAAACAAAGCAAAAGCAATAGAAAGCAACAGAAAACTAAACAAAAGCACCAGAAAGCTAAACTAAAGCAACATAAACTGAACAAAATCAACAGAAAGGTAAACAAAATCAACAGAAAACTAAGCAAAAGCAACAAAAAAACTAAACAAAATCAACAGAAAACTAAGCAAAAGCAACAAAAAACTAAACAAAATCAACAGAAAACTAAGCAAAAGCAACAAAAAACTAAACAAATTCAACAGAAAACTAAGCAAAAGCAACAAAAAACTAAACAAAATCAACAGAAAACTAAGCAAAAGCAACAAAAAAACTAAACAAAATCAACAGAAAACTAAGCAAAAGCAACAGAAAACTAAACAAAATCAACAGAAAGCTAAAAAAGCAACAGAAAGCTAAACAAAAGCAACATAAACTGAACAAAATCAAAAGATAGCTAAACCAAAGTAACATAAAACTAAACAAAAGCGTCAGAAAGCTAAAGAAAAGCAACATAAAGCTAAGAAAAGTGACAGAAAGCTAAATAAAGGCAGCAGAAAGCTAAATTAAGCATCAGAATACTAAACAAAATCAACAGAAATCTAAACGTTAAAGAAAATAGCTAAGGAAAAGCAACAAAAAACGAAACAAAAGCAACTGCTTACTAAACAATACACATAGCGGATAGGCTACAATCAAAAAACGCTCTTAGCAATCAAAAACGCTTTAAGCAATCGATTTGTCGCCAGTGGCAATCGAAAACTGTTTCTTACGAATTTTTATCTTCGGTCGTCTATTGTATTAACGCTTTCGATTGCCGCCTATCCGTTGTGCAGATGTTGCTGAAAATTATCATGTGCTGGCTCAAATTGTGTCTTTATACTAGTACATGTACACTGCGCAGCAGCCCATGAAAGTGGTGCGCCTATTAAATCAGGGGACATAATTTCAGAAATACTTTTTCGAAAGGGGTACTTTCATCTGTGCCCACGCATGGATTTTCTTCAAACTTTGCATATTAATAACTCATTGTATACGAACTATGAAAATGTTTTTATCGAATTAGATAGTTAAGAATAAGGCTTAGGAAGCAACCCTGACGTACTCCACCTTTGAGGTGGTACCTGTCTCTAAATTTCCATGTCCTTAATCTATAGTTTTGTTTATTTCTATGATTTGTCATCTAAATTGAATCCAAAATACCATAGACATTATTTTAATACCAAGAAACCATTTGGATAAATTATGGTTTACGTTTTTAGAAGAAGTTTTTATAAAATTTCAATATTTTTTTTTAAAAAAAAATACAAAAAATTCAACATTCAATTCAAAAGATGGATATGTTCTAGTCTTTGTCAGATATCATATTATCACAAAAACATGCCATATATATACTGCTGATCTGAGCCAAATATCATGAAAATCCAAAACCGGTAACTTTGTCATTTCACACCTCTTGGGTATAAAAGTAAGTAATGGTGCAAAGATCAGGAATCGATACATTCAAGTACCACACCTGACCCAGGATACCAATGGGAAAGCGACAAACTCACAGAAGATACCACAAACGAGAGCCAAGAGGTCAGCCCTTTCCCAGCAGGTGACCACAAAGCACATATAAACAGACGCGCACAAAACATAGCAAACACAAGACAGAACAAAAACATAAAAGATCCACAAAAGAAGTGCCGCCTTGGAACGGTCAGTAAAATATTTTACTGGAGGGCTTAAACCGGTTTAACGGCGCCAACCTCACCCTTAATTCAGATGTGGATTAAGTCAGTTTTAGCACAATTAATTATTTAGTTCAAATGAATCAATAACTCGACATAAGGAGGTTGTTTTTTTAATCTACTTCCACTTTTCTTAAAGAAAGGCATGTTTAGACAATTTCGAATGATTCAGTGGTCAGAAATGCCGAAGGTCATGGCCCTGTGTCATGGCACTATGGGGCCAAGACAATGTGTATCAATTCCTCAAGTCCTGCATGATATTGTTTAAGAAACACAATAACCTACAATAAACATGTGAAAACGAGAAGACTAAATATTTCCTTTACAACCCAACTGAACGAGAGGAACCACATTTTGGTGCTGTGACCAGGATAACGTGTAACAGAGTCTTATCAAAGGTATCATAAAACAGTGTTCTACATGAATAAGTGAGGTCCAGAAACAAAACTGTATGCCTAGAATATACAACCAGCTAAAGTATAAATGTTGCTATTAGATGGAAATCAGCATCGGTCTCACAAAACAGAATGAACAGAGAAGATTTAAGCATTAAATTAGCAATACCTTTGAAACCAAGAGTTATCTGTGACCAAAAATAGTTAATTTTAACCAATAGGTTTGACAGGGGGTTATTTTTGTGAACAATGTTTATTTAATGAGTCTTACAATCATAAAATCATAGATACAAGGTTCTTCTCCTGTACGAACTGACTTGTCATAAGGTTTCTCTTCTGTATGAATTAAAATTCTTAATAATGTTAAATATTAAGTGTAACATTGGCTAGACGTAGTTTTAATGTTAGAAACTAGATGTGTTAAGTCCAGGTGTCAACATATTGTATCATTTTGGCTAATATTATTGTGTAAGCACTTCATTAAATAAGAATCGTGGCACTTAATATCAAAGAATATTGTTTTTTTCTTTCTTTTTCCAATCTATAATAGGGGAAAACACTGAACATATCAACTTTTACCAATAAACGTACTAGAATGATGATTCAAACTAAGCAAGTATTCAAGTATGTTTTACACTGAAACATAATTATTGTATTTTTTACATTTCGATGAATTAGGGCTGTGTGTTTACATCAAGTTAAAAAAATATGTTACCGGTCCTTGAATTTCATGAAATTCGGTCTACATATTCTTAACAAACTCGTATATGGATAGTTTATATGTTGAAATGGTATCTTGACAAAGACAGCAACCTGTAAAAATGTTAATTCCAAATTTGACTGAATACAAAATAAACAGTCAAAAAAAGGGGTACCATGCTATAAAAATGAATGCCCACCCAATATCCTAATACATACAAAGCCATTTTAAGTAACAGCGAACTTATCAATGATATAGCTATTTAATAAAACATTTCTCCGCATGTTACATGGTATGTCAATTACTTTAGAAATGATTATAACTGGGTACCCTAAGGTATTATAGTGATATCATTCATGACGTCATAAATTAGCAAAGGAATTACATAAAAACTCAAACGCACCATAAATATTAAAGTTATACCCCAGACAATTCAATATATAATATTTTCAAAATCCAAGCGTGGGCAGACTCCCATGTTAATTTCCCATACCATGCAAGAGCCCCTTTATATAGTCTGATGCGGAAGCTCAAAATTATGCTTTTAAATTTCAATAGAACCTTTTTTTATATGTCAATCCAAGAAGTCAGATTTATTTTCTTTTTGGCATTTAATAATCGGTCTTGATAGTTACTGAATTATATTTTTGAAATTTGAATCAAAATCTAGGTTTGTGATAGGGATAAAAGAAGGCATCCTCGTTTACCCAGGGACAAAACATTCCGTTTCACTCATTTGGGTAAACGAGTCCGCTGATGTCACATGCTCTATCACCATGCCCACATAGGCTTATTTAACATTTCTTCCATTCGTTTAACATGAAACTGTAACTTTTATATTCCACTTTAACTTAAATTTTAAAACTCGGTGCATTTGCTTATGTCAGAGTAAAACTGTGATAGAGTATACAGTATTGGATTCAGAACAGCGATTATGAATTGTTTTTTTATTTTGCCTAATTATTCTGACGTTTTTCAAAGAAAAACGTTAAAATGCACATAATCTTGTTGTTTTATATGAATAAAAACATGTCAGGCTAGCAGAGAAGTGACAGATTTCTCACTTTTAGACGGCAAATTATGACCCGAACAATACTTTATTGTTTTATAACGGTATGTAACGTGGTTTCACGTCATAATTGTCAACGCGCGGTGAACGTAGACACGCGTCAATACGGCCAAAACAACAATGGATGTTAGATAAGTTGGATAAAACTTTTGAATATGTGGATATATTATATCTGGAATTAATGTTGTTTTCCTATTAAGGATTTAACCATTTAAAAGGTAAATTGATGCTACAGCGAAACCTTAAATGTATAATGCCGTAGCTAAGCGTTGTAAAGAGCAAAAGTACAGCATATTACATAAATATAATATTATTATAGTCCATCATACGAGATTTTGGTATTTATCGCATCAGCGAGCCGTGAAGGCCCAGACAAGCCTCCGCACACGTATAATCTCGCCAGATCACCCACGTCTCGCATGTACGCAACATAAAGAAGTATAGGAATGCTTAGACCATTGTAGACATTTGGTTCAGTTGGCTATGTGATAATTAAAATTTCAAAAATTACTAGTACTGGCCCATATTTATTTAGCACTAAGCAAATTATGAATATAGCCATGGTAGTGGTATATGTGATGCGACTAAATTGGAAAGCGCTTAAATATGGAAAAACACGACACACAATGACTTTGTTGAAAAATAAAACCACATTAATCTTAGAAAATTAGAAAAAAAAATCGACCCTCATATGATAAAATCATGTGACTTTCTATAGTGAACAATAAAACACTGTTGTAGAAACGAATTCCCAAGACCCTGTCCCAGCCACATATCTTTCGTAGTCATGTGGTCTGGAAATATTTTGAGGCCACTAACCTAAGCAAATGAGCTGTCAGCCATTGGCGAAGTATGTATAATTAGTACTGGTTATCCGTGACGACAGGTTGACTGACCACGCACGAAATGACAATGGAAGTGTTGCAGGTCTATGTAACCAAATAACCACATCATAACTATACCCTTGTCTATCCTATATGATATCTCCTAATGGTATTAATTATCTGTTCATACACCCTGTGATAACGTACAGACCCTGTGATATCTTCTAACGACACTTTGCACCCTTACTTATTATATGGTATACACTAAGAGTTCCCCCAGTGGTATTGTTTGTCAAAATTGACCCGAGACATATGAATATTCAATGACCTTTAACTCAGTCTTCGTGAATCTTCGTAAAAAGTGCGCTTTAGATTGTTGTACAATTACCTAAAACTGAAAGAAATTAATCACAATTCTCGACAGCCTAGTCGATAGTTGAGTGTTTTAGCACAGCAAAAGTTGTGGGTTCGAGTCCAGTAGCATTTAAGCATTTTTTTTTTTCATTTTTCTTTCAATGTGCTAGTTTCTTTGTCTTTATTTTTTATTTTGTGCACACCTGGATACATTTATTTGAATTTGGCATGCGTTTATGTAACAAATACAGCACCATGAATAATTTTAATAAGCCTTCATGCGATTAACTCTTTGCACGCTGAATATTTTTGAGACTTGTTATCATCTGCTGACTTTTAATCGAAATTAACTTTTTCAAAAATTCTTTCAGGAACACTATCAGAGTGTCAAATGGCCTGTATCCAGATCAGAACTGACATTCTGTAAGTACTGAACTGGGTCCAAACTATTTGCAAATGTTATCAGCTGACAAGGAAAGAGTGGGGAACTTAGGGAATAATGAATACAAAAGCGGCTATGTAGAAATGAAAGATGCAAAGCTTATCACAAGATGATGTAAAATATACGAACATGTAAATATTAACTTATAAAAAGCAATTTGACAATTATATTAAAAGGTTCCTTCCAAGTTTCGATCCAGGTATGCTTGATTTGTAAGTAGTCAACTAACCGCTAGGCTAACAGACCATTTATTATTATATTAACGAATTGACATTATCTTCATATTCGCTGTAAAAGCGTGACCAAGGTCGGAGTACTCCACGAAAACGCACGAATATCACGAAGATTTTGGCGAAAACTAATCAGTCTAAGGTCAACTTTGGCAGACTATACAATAGACGACAACGGAAGACAAGAGCAGCCAACCATAGCAATAAAAATAGAGAGACAGTCTTATTTGAAATACAATGGCAACCTGATTGAAGTCGGAGAGCCAGCCAAGAACATCAACCGAAACAATAAATACCTTTTAGCTTCGTCAAGTCACTTCGTCAAGTCACTTCAATGAGACAACAGCAGAATGGCCCCACCCCTAAATGAAATTGGACACCTCTATGATGGCCCAACTGACAAGGCAGATATTCTAAACCGACAGTATGAGTCAACGTTGACCAAAGAAAACAATTAAGGAGGTCATCCCATCTCTGGATGGCAAGACATTCCCGTCAATGAGTGATATTAATGTCACAGAGGTAGTGCACGGACATGTGTATTCTCGTGGGATTTTTTTGAGGAAAGCAAACCACTATGATAACTTTGATTGTTATACCCTAGGCAATGCAAAACCGGTTGTTGGCACTTCTGAAAATGTGGCAGAGCCATATTATGACGTCATCAAAATGGCGGCCATCTTGAATTTTAATACAAATCTAAGTTGCTTCATAATATCCATAATAGTGGATCGATTTCAATTTTTTAGGTATCAAAATATTCCAAATGATTTGTGCTGTCTGCTCACACTAAAGGAAAATGGCTGAGCTAAATGATGACGTCATCAAAATTGCAGACATCTTGAATTTGAACGAAAATCTACTTTGTATTATACTATTATTAATACTGGGTCATTTTGAAAACTGATAAATCAATTTGTTTAATGTGATCAGTGATATCTATTCACCTCTAAAATATGGCAGAGCCTAGCTATGACGTCATCAAAATGGCAGCCATGTTTTATTTCATTGAAAATCTACCTTGCCTAATATTATTTTAAACAGGGTCAATATTTAAAGCTGAGACAACATAATGTTCAAAGGGCTATCTATTAGTGTCAATGCAATTTTAATATACGCTGGTGATATGTAATAGAACAAGATTTGTTACATATCATCAGTAAAAGACTTACAAGAGTCCTCATCAATGCTTTGATCATCTAGCATAAGCTTGATACAAGATTCGTCCTCAGTTCCACAAGAATACAATTCAATACAAAACAGTTTGTTGCTTTTTCAGTTGCATCTTAGTATTGTGCACTTTGTTTTTTATGTACAGCCACATTTCACTAGTTGTAATATTACCTCAGGAGCTGGATACATGGTAGTCATTACAGGAGAGAGAATCCCCCAGCTTCCTCTCTCCATCCCTACTCTAATGGTATATTCGGATAAGCAACAGTGTCGTTATACCAGACAATACGTTGAAAGTGTGCTCTTTTGACAGCCTAAATTAGAGCTGCCTTTGTTGGTGGTAGCCTCTCAGCCTCCGCTTGCTTACGTTGAAAAATACACCACCTTAACTCATTAACAGTAACTAAGGTTGTGTCTGGCTGATTAAGCAGACAAACAGTGTTCAAAAATAGTGAGTATGATCAGGAAATACCACAATCACAAACCGCAGACAACCCCGTGGCACCGCGACGAAGAGCCTCTCAACCATCACGAGACACCAGGAAGACAAATTAAGCAAAGCAACCAGCTCTCTTCCTCATCAAGATTATTACAATACTAGAATGGACATAAAGAAACGTACAACAAAACCTATAACAATTACAGACTCCCACAATGGGAGTAACAATAAACGAAAAGTCAACAACAAAAGAACCACCGCCTTAAAATGGACAGCAGCCTAAGCCACCTTAGGGGGGAGGGGGCTTAAATGCATTTTACTGGTACCAAATCTTCGCCCTAGATTCTGCTGTTGAAATGTTCAGCTCGCATGGAGGCCATCTAACTAATGCAATGTATTATCATAGAGAAACACTCTAATAAAATTAAATCCAAGTTTTCTTACAATGTGGTCTTCAAGAACTGCCTGTTTAATTTCCATAGCACAATCCTTAAATGCTTTCCAAAAAGACCAATTTCCTTTTCATGCTACTGTTCCAGTGATATCAGCACCAGAAAATGAATGTAGACTGGGAAGAAACTGAGTCCCCAAGTCCCAAAGAGCTAAATAGATTGGCCTAAGATGAATTTTCCTCCGTCTGTTCCCGATGCCTGTCACGAAAATAGTCTCCCTCGGAAATTCTGGGTATATTCTTAGGCAAAGAACAAATACATCTGTGTCCAGTGAAAAAATGTCCATTCTGTTGCCCCATTTTGACTTGCATTAACGGCATGGAGTATCAGCTTCTTCTTTACTTCTGCTAAGATGGTTTACATCCCACCCCTATGTGATGCATCTGTGAGTCATTTATTTTGCCATGCAACGGTATACAACTTGTTCTCTTTTGAGAATTTCAGCAATTCTTATGACAAAAATACTGTAAGCTCATCTTTTGTTGCTGTGTGGGATAACAGTTTCTTCAGTGGAGTATTTGAAATTTTGTAGTGTCTGTGCTGTGATATGCCACAAATACCTTGTTGCTGACTTAAGTGATTTTGGAATGTCATACCTGTCAAACAGAATTATGTAATTCATCATATTCATCATATTTTCTTTGTATAAATGCAATGAAATGAGCGTACAAATCTTTGCACGTCTTAATCCAGCTAGTTTTGTCCATTGACTGAACGTCATCCATAGTATGAATTATCGTAACACATTTGTTTGGTTGCAGTATATCAGGAGGTGCAACATCAGAAGTCTCTGCACTAGACATCTTTTCTAATATGTCCATTAATTTACTCTTGGCAGAGCAGTACAACATTGTTTCGTCTGCAGGAAACAGTAATCTTGGCGCTATTGACAGCTCATAATTACTTAAGCACTCCTGAAGATGCATATCAGGGCGAGAGTTTGTGGCAATTCTCGCAAATAACCCTCTGTCTGCTTTTAATTCTAAAACTTTGTTTGATATTGCTACATTTACATTTTTTAAAGAGGCAGACCAAGTTTTAAGCAGAACCTTTTGCATTTTTGCCCAAATGTTCACCTGTTCCGTTTTGATACGTTATTGAATGAAGGTTTCCATCTTTGAGACTCCAACTTCAATAAGGCATATTTCCTGTTTAATTTTCAGCTTTTGTAACCAGATTTATTATATCATTTTCTTGATAGCTAAATGGATTTATAAATCCTTATATGGTGCTGACAAGCTTTTGAGCATTCTTTGTTTGCATTTTCAGAATAGCCCGTGGCAGCTCATGGCGGCGTTTTCTTGCTTTCTCTGAATCTCTAGTCATTTCCTTGGCTTATTCTGTTAATCGGACAAGATCAGGAAGAATCGATTTCTTGCATTTTTATTCAGTGTTATGCCAACAAGGCCTCTAGTCACTTTCATCCATCTGTTGATTTGTTCCAAAGCATGATCTGGTCCTATAGCACAAAAGGGAATGGTGTTTCTAATTGCAGCCGGATTTCCATTGCTGAATTCTGACCATATATCTGGATATGTTCTTTCAAGCTTTGACATCTTTGCTAGATATATGGGAATCATCCTTGCATAATTGAGCTTGTCCAGTGCGAAAAAGTACTTGACAAATTCCGCTAAAGCAGAGAGATGCAATGCTCAATTGGCAGTCCGTACATCTCGAATATACAAACACATAACTCCAACCATATGCATATACTGCCTGATAGCTTTATGCATAGGTTTCACTTGGGGATTTGACTCAAATTCTTTCTCAAGTACCTCATGTGATTCAACAGGAGGACTTCTAACGTCATTAGCAGCACGAATATTGTGGTATGTCGTTTGTAATGAAGACATGCTCAAAGTAATCTGGTCAAAATAAGTTACGCCCCATGCCATTTTTTTCAAAGACATACTGTTTAGTTGTTTATTGCAAAATTATCTAAAACAAATGAAAAACTCTAACTCAAATCAAGTTAGGCGACAAAATCTTAGGACAATTACACAAAGTTTCAATTGGAAATATTGATTGTTTTTATATATGTGCTTAATTTTCCAAGAGTACCCATATTTTTACCAATTTTACTATAGGAACGATAGGGAAAAAACGGGAGATTAATCGAAAAGTGTGAAGCCTTGCGTTTCCTCGTTGCAAATGATATATTATACATGCGAGGAACCACAATAATAATTATGATTATCAGATGGCTTCACTTTAATGGACATTGCGATTGTCTGTAATGACAGGCACTTTCGTACATTGCATTTTCATTGTTAATATATCTGCAACTGCAAAAATAACCTCTAAGTTCTGACAAGAAACTGATTGTTATTGTGTTTGTCATTCTTTCTCATTATACATTTAACAGCATAATAATGACAATTTTCATTTGAAAAATGCTTTTGCGTTTTTAGTGACTTAGTTGTCTCAGTGCTTTGATTATGCGCATATTTAATTTAATACTGTTGAGCTCACAGATGAACGCACCTATCATAGTTTTCTCTTGGATAAAATGACTACTTACAAAGTTTAATCTATCCTTTAATTCGCCCAAATTTTGGCACTGTCCAACTCATGATTTGCAGCACTCCAAGCGTTTACGAGACAAATGCCTAGTTTATTTCAATAAAAATGCATTAAAATGTACACAAATGTATCATTTGTGTACTCTGTACTGTTCTTTTGTGTCTTTTATGCAATATCAACTTTTGACTGATATAGAAACGATAACGAAATCTCCTATGCTTTACAATAATGATGAATTTTCCTCAAATTAAGCTTTTGACAGGCGCCATATTGATGACGTCATAACTGGTGTCTGCCACGATTCCAGGGCTGCCAACAACCATTTTCGTCTTCACCATACATCCCGAAAACAAAATATAATAGTCGTTTGCTTTCTTCAAAAAAATCCCACGGGACCTTAAAACACGACATAAGTCCGTGCACTAAGGAAGGAGTTCTCAGGCTACAAACCCGACCAAAGTATGTGGTACAGACTCCAGCAAGTCTACTCAAGGAATTGCATTTTACTGGTACCAAATCTTCGCCCTAGATTCTGCTGTTGTTGAAGTACAAGAAATTTTCAGCTCGCATGGAGGCATCTAACTAATTTAATGTATCATCATGGAGAAACACTCTAATCAAATTGACACACCAAGATGAAACAAAGAAAGGGCTCATGACTCACAGATAGTCAGAGCTGAAGAAAACCTCAAGTTGAGCCACGGTGGGTTCAGCTACAGATAAGCATCAGACACCAACCCACCGATTAAAGCTTTACATTAGAGCCGTCATAGAGTCTGAGGCCTAACCCACCATCGTGCAATTAAAGAGGAAACCATAGCTATAAACCGTGATTGGGTTTAAAACTAGGCATGCAGACTGTCGCATGATATCCAAGTTATATCCAACCCTTAAATAACGTTTTACTTTCTTTTTGAATTGATCACTATAATTAGGTTTTCCAACAATTCGTTTGAATTTATAAACTAAATCACCATAAAATATAGGTTCTGATATGCCTTGTTGCAGAAGAGTTTTTAACCCAATGTTGTATTTAAGAATTAACTCTGAGTGTCTGTGGTAGAATTTAGACAATATTTTTCGAATTTTAGGATATCTATAACCTTGTTTTAATAACTTAGCAGTTAAAATAAGTTTCTGTTGTTGAAGTTATCAACATTAGAACACACTCTAGCAAAACGAATAAGCTGAGAAATATATACACCATAGGAAGGAGAGCGAGGAACATCTCCATCATGAAAGAGGAAATTTACTATTTCAAAATTAAAATCATCCCGTTTATCATAAATTTTAGAAGAAACTATGCCATTTGTTATTGACAAGTTCAAGTCCAAAAACGGAGCTTCAGTATCAGAAGAATTTGCCTTATTTGACTTAAGTTCAGTGGGATATATATCTGACCTACCATTTGTTCAAAATAAGGATTATCAATATTAAGTAGGTCATCTAAATATCTGGAGGTTGAGTTAAAAGCTTCAATAATATCAGTTTGATTATTGTCAGACAGAGACAACCTAAAGTCTCTCTTATAACAAAACAAAAAAAAATCTGCAACAGGAGGAGCACAATTAGTACCAGTTGGAATACCAACAATTTGTCTATATAATTTCGAGCCAAATCTTATAAATATATTGTCCAAAAGATAATGGAGCGCATCACACATTTTCTGACATGACCAAAATTTATATCGTTTAGGTTGTTCAGAAGTAAAAAAGGTATTTTTATCATTACAAGCCAAATAAAGTGAGCCCTCTCTGTTAAATGTTTGTTCAATTAATTCTGTTAGTTTTTCTTTGATTAGACTATGAGGCAATGTAGTATATAGAGTAGAGAAATCATATGTAGACTAACCAGATGCTAGAAAACCTCTAGACTTCAATTTAATACGAATTTCACCTGAATTTTTAATAGACCAAAATAAATTGTTACCATTTCTTTCATAAACAGTTGTGTTATATTTAATGGTATGGTTTTTAATCGCAGTGAGGCAAGAAGTCAAAATAATAGAACAGACCTAACAAAAAGAAAATGATAAAAAGGATCTTTAACTGTAGCAGGAATGAATTATCTTTTTGATTTCTTATGAAGCACATACACCTTCGTGTGTTCGGGATATAATGCTCTGGTAAAATACTGCTTGATGTGTATTGAGAATACAATTTCTTTCAGTTGGGCTCTTTATTCTTTTTTGGCGTTTTTTATCACTATTATTTTGGCTTTTTTTCTTGACTGTCAATAGCACCAAACTAAAATGACAGCCAAATATAAGTGTTTAACAATATATATCAGGCCATGCTATATGGTGTTCTACCTTCCTGACGAGACCTGTTGTATCTATCTACCAGTGGTGCTATAACTTCCGTACATGCCCTGTTATACACCTATAGTGCTATAGCTTCTATACAGATCCTTGTATATCGACTAGCGGTACTATATCTTCCAAGCATGCCCAGGTGTAACTACCAGTGATACTATAGCTTCCTGAAGGCCCTGTTGTATCTACCTGTGACGCTATAGCTTCCCTGTAAGC
Source organism: Loripinus fragilis (assembly GCA_964019695.1). Taxonomy (NCBI): domain Eukaryota; kingdom Metazoa; phylum Mollusca; class Bivalvia; order Lucinida; family Lucinidae; genus Loripinus; species Loripinus fragilis. The sequence continues at coordinate 99,650,427 of OZ026520.1, forward strand.
CTTGGCATATATACCAGTGACACTTTTGTTTCCATATATGTCCTGTTATACATAAACGTAGTCCTATGTGTTCCCTACAGACCCTGGTAATATTCTCAATTGTAATATAGCAGCTTCAACAAAGAACCGTTTGTATCTTTCAGTGTTACTAAAGCTTCCCAACATGTCCTTAGGGACTGTTGCTACACTTCCAAGTACAATATCTTCAATTAAGTCCACATGGTACGTACTATGTGACCTCCCTTGAAGCCCTTTTATTTGTCCCAGTGGTACATTATCTTCCCAACATGCCCTGTTAAATCTCCCAGTGGTACTTTAGTCTGTTATATTTCCAAGCGGATCTTTAGAATCACTGCATGTCCTATTCTATCTCCCAGTGGTACTTTAGTCTGTTATATTTTCAAGCGGATCTTTAGAATCACTGCATGTCCTATTCTATCTCCCAGTGGTACTTTAGTCTGTTATATTTTCAAACGGATCTTTAGAGTCACTGCATGTCCTATTCTACCTCCCAGTGGTACTTTAGTCTGTTATATTTTCAAGCGGATCTTTAGACTCACTGCATGTCCTATTCTATCTCCCAGTGGTACTTTAGTCTGTTATATTTTCAAGCGGATCTTTAGAATCACTGCATGTCCTATTCTATCTCCCAGTGGTACTATAGTCTGTTATATTTTCAAGCGGATCTTTAGAATCACTGCATGTCCTATTCTATCTTCCAGTGATTATGAAGCATTCTTAAAGGCCATGTTGTATATCCCACAAGTGCTTTAGATTCACTACATGCCATACTTTATATAACCTCTATTATATCTCCCAGTGGTTCTTTAGCTTCCAGAAAGACCATGTTGTATCTTACAGAGGTGTTCTCCATGTTTCTGTTATATCTTTAGTGGGATTCTGTGATTGTTCAATGTTTTGGTATGCGTTACTTTATGTCCATTCTAGTTTTGCAATCATCTTGATGGGGAAGAGGGAGCTGGTTGCTTTGCTAAGCTTGTCTTTCAGCTGTCTGGTGATTTTGTGTGACTCTTCTTCGTGGTGCCATGGGTTTGTCTGCAGTTTGTGATTGTGGCATTTCCTGATCATACCCACTTACTATTTTTCTGTATCTGATTAAAATGGTTAGAAACTTTCTTGGTCGGAAACACAGGAAACTCCGAATACGGGGTACCTCGCTACGTGGCCCATATTTTAAGTTTAATTGTTATTGGCATCTTTATCAAAATCATTTTTTCATTATTAGTTGCGTTATAACGAGATGATATGAAACAAAGATGAGATTCATGGTATGACAAAATGAATGTGCGCAGAGGGAGTACTCAGGACAGACTGGGCATCCTAATCAGAGTCTTTGCTGTGCGCTCAGTGGCTAAATAAGAGCCCAAGCTTTCTTCATGTGAATAAGGAAGACCCTAATCAGAGATGATGCCAAGGCTGATCAGGGTCTTCTTATGAGGCACAGTCACATTGGTGGTTTTCTCATTTCGAGGCTCATCAACTTGAGCCTTGACATGTGATTTCGAACCATGTGTCATTTTGACATGTGTAATCTCAGACGATCCTGTGCAGCCTCCTTATTAGCTTAGAAACTCCAAATGATTTTCATTTAGTAGCCCAAGAGCCATAGAATATTCATGCGACTAGCAAAGGCTCTGATTAGACTGCGCGTATGCGTAGGCTGATCTGAGCCTTTCCTGGTCGCACATACCACATTGTTGGAAATCTCGCCACGGCTCATGAATTTATTGTTTCTTTCTTTTTCTTTTTTTTCAGATGTGTAAATTAGTATTTGCCTTAATTATTGTATCAATAACAACCGTCATAATTTATGCTCAAAAAGCGGAGAAACAGACTAAACAAGATGAACAAAGTTTAGCTGCAAAAAGTGCAGAAGCAACAGTGCCAAAGACGGCTCAAGCAGGAAATCCAAATAAAACAGAGGTAGCTAATAAATCAGATAAACCTAAGCCAACAAAAAGGCCGCGGCGACCGCCACGAAGACGTCGACCACTTAGGCGTCGACGGCCAAGGCGTAGGAAAAGACCAAGAAATCGACAGAAGTCAACAAACCCCACAGCCAGAACCGTTACTAAGAAAACAACTAATAAAATACCACAAAATACCAAAAAGGATACAAAGGTTAATGAACAAAACTCAGAGCCAACACAGGAAACACCTGTGCAAGTTAGCGCAGCAATCAAACAAAACACTCTGATAAAAATTGAAGACAAAACAAATAAAATGAAACAGGTTAGGACAGAGACAGCAGTTAAAGCTGAAAATAATCTGAATAAAGATGTGCCACTCAATAACGTAATGCAACCAAGTCAGGACATCAAAGAAGCAGTCAAACAGCGGGTCATAAATGAAAAGTCAGAAGCAAAACCACAAGTTCAAGCTATGAAATTAGCACAATCTCAAGCTGATATCCCAAAAGCAAACAATGAACTGAATTCAGGAAAACCCAATTCTGACAACAGTCACAGCGCAACTGGAGTGAAAACCTCTAATGAAATTAAGAATAAAGTGGAGAAGAGTCGAATGACAAGAAAGATCACAAAAATAGACAATAAACCCAAGAAGCAAATTGTTTCATCTGTTGATAAGTCGATGGCAGAACAAGAAAAATTCTTTGATTTCTTCAGCTTTACAACCACAGAGGAGCCTGTACTAGCAGCGCCCCCTGGGATCGACACAAACAAGAAACCAGGGAAAAAGGTTCTGCCCACGGTGGATCCAAGTAAAGGAGTCGCTCACGACGGCATACGTAAGTTAACCCTTTCAAGGCGAATGGACTTACCTACCTATATCAGTAGGACGAGCCGATTTTCAATTTTAGAGATGTTGGCTGGTATTTTTTTTTTCAAATAAAATATAAGAAAACAGTGTAGATCCTGATAAGACACCGCATTATGCGGTGTCTGATCTGGGTATGCACTGTTAGCTAATGTTCCGTAAAAATGACACCATATGGCTTATATGGGATAAATGGTATGCTGCTATTCTAAAATGGAGGGCACGAGCTGTGAGCCTGGAAACTGTTTTGTCAGTTTTATATACGAACCCATTGGATTGGCCATTTACGCCAAGAATACTATAATGTTTCCAGGACTTAAGTGACCCCCGTTTTTTGCTAATTATTCTTTAATGGTGATTTTAATTGAAAAATTAATTAGAGAAATGAATTTGGATATAGACCGCGTAATTAAATTATTTTTTTCCTCATAAATGTGAGTTTTTGCATAGGTTGGGATTAGATGGAATTTTGGTGTGTTTTTGCCGCTCCTCTTCGAATTAGTCCCCAAGTGAACCTAACGATATAAATAAAACATGGCTAATATGGATCAGTTGAGGTAATTCGTCAGTCCTACAGATAAGAGTGCGTAACAGAAAATTATTTTTCCTATTTCTCAACCAAAAATATTTGCTAAAATATTTGGTGTGTACTCAAAACAACCGTCTTGATGATATGGTTCTTTTGAACACCCAAAGCACGTGTTTTTAAACAGATGAAGACAGTCGCAGCTTCACGCTAAAATTGCTTAACTGGGCCATATCATCATAGCAATGCAAATATACCACGTGTATCTATAGGGCTACACATGGGTATATTCATAGGGAAAAACAACTAAGTTTTTCTTTTGTTCAGGGGATTTGGGCTTCACTTACAAATAAGGGCGTCTCCCAAAAATAAGTTTTAGTTACGCGGTGTGCATTTAAATCCACATGCTAAGTGCCGTTCTTCTAGGTTCAATTTCAAGCTGTTTAAAAAAAGAAAAACGGGGGTCACTTAAACTCTGGAAACACGTTTTTTTTATTAGGTGAGTGTCTTTTGATATCAAGTTTACCAGGCAAGGCTTCGAGAACACAAATTGTTGACATCGCGAGGCTTGCCGATATCAAAGATGCGAACCTGGTATTCTATTTATCAGTTTACCCATTGTTTCACTCTTCAAACTAGCGATTATGACGTAATTTTCGATGTTTGTGTTGATTCAGCGTCATTAGCGACGTCATTCAAAAAGTGCAACGTAGTCATGACCTGATAAAGGCACATGCCGTGAGATAGACAAAGTTTTTTTCAGGCAACGTGCAACAATGCAGCTCATATGAGAGTTAGCTGATAACACACGATATTGATAGTCTTATGCAATCAACTAAATATACTGTGTACGGCCCACTCATAATGTAAGACACTTGGCGTGCCAAGGACCCCTCTGGCACCGTCAATTTCCATATTTATCAAGATCCATGATATTGGCCCTTGTTTTGTTTCTGATGTTTGGATGACCTTAATTGCACAGCAGAGGCTTGGTATTTGTATTCTATAGTTTGAAAAGTCCATACCTACATATCCAACGGGCTACAGGTCTTAATATTTGACAAAGTCAAACTGAGTGATTGTGAGCCGCAAATGGCATATTGTGTCTGCATATTTGCACAGGCTCGTCTTAGTCTTCTATGCTCAACAACGCGCTAAAAACCAACATATTGTGTTGGCTCATTTCTATATCCTCTTGTAAATGCATCTCCTCCTGTTAGACTTATCAACTTCAAACTCTATCAGGGGAATAGGTCACATGATTCAGAGAGTACTGGAGTGACCTTGACTTTACGGTCAAATACCAAATAATGTATTTTCTAGTAAATGCATCTCCTCTTAAACCGTTAGACTTAGCAACTTCAAACTCTATCAGGGGAATATGTCACTTGATGTATAGAGTACTGGAGTGACCTTGACTTTACGGTCAAATGTCAAATAATGTATTTTCTTGTAAATCCATCTCCTCTTAAACCGTTAGACTTAGCAACTTCAAACTCTATCAGGGGAATATGTCACATGATGAGAGAGTACTGGAGTGACCTTGACTTTACGGTCAGATGTCAAATAATGTATTTTCTTGTAAATGCATCTCCTCCTAAATCGTTAGACTTATCAACTTCAAACTCTATGGGGGGAATAGGTCACATGATGTAGAGAGTACTGGAATGACCTTGACTTTACGGTCAAATGTCAAATAATGTATTTTTTTGTAAATGCATCTCCTCCTAAACCGTTAGTTTTAGCAACTTCAAACTCTATCAGGGGAATAGGTCACATGATTTAGAGAGTACTGGGTGACCTTGAATTCGCGGTAAAGGACAAATAAAATGTATCTCCTCCTAATGCGTTGGACGTAGAAACTCCAAACTTTGCTGGTGCATAGGTCACATGATGTAAAATGTACTCTGGCAACATTTTGTGTGACATTGAGCCCGAGGTCAATGTTAAATTGGGGTCAAGATTAAAGATAAAAAGCGGGTATATGGGATGATTCACCATCGACTGCAGTCTAGTATATGAATGATTTAGTTAAACAAAATAGTTTGCAAAATATAAATGTTTGAAACACTTAAACTGTTTAAAACACTTTTCATTCTGGATACCGGTAAACAGGTACTTTACAGAGGAGACCCAGACGAAATACCGCAAAAATGGGTATTCATCATGGTCTACACTGTTTGCTAAGATGAAAACCAGTATTCAGTGATAGAAATATTTAAGATCCAGAAATCTCGACATGTAACCCCTTAAAATACAAAATGGATAAATCCATGCTCATTGTATCGATAAGTATATGGGAAAATCCATCAGAATAAATTGGATTAACCCTTAAAGCGCCAAGAAAAAATGCATCTGAAAATGTCGTCTGCTGCAAATAATAGCCTTACATTACTGACGATTTAAGTATAAAAGCAAAAAGCGTGGACACTGTTTGTCAAAGACGATTCTTAAACATTTCAGCAGACGAGAAAAGCAGACGACCTTTAATGCGATTGGCGCATTAAGGGTTAAAACTTGACTTTTCACACACACGGGCACGAACCACTGTGGTCAATGTTACAAGGGCTGTCTCAATTTGATTTTTTTCATTACAGCGTGCGAGGTAAATTACAAAGCTCACCCTAAGGATAAAACAATGTATTTGGCGAGGCTACCAGACGATGAATGGCAGGCTGTGGACTGCCCGCCAAACCTGGCTTTAGGGCTTGTCTGGAGACAGGATCTGTGTCTTTGTGGTGAGGAGCTTATACCACAGGACCCTAACGACCCGTGTGGGCTATCGGGTTATAATCCAGACCCTAACAACAGGCATAAGTACATACGGGTAAGTACAACAGCTGCACTGTGTGGCGGTTTTAGGGCCTAATTAGACTGGCTCCTGTCCTTTAATCAATTTTTCATCAATATGTCATATCATATACTTGTAGCTAGTTTTACTCTGATGGCACTGTCTTAAAACACAGCCATCAGAGTAAGCCTAGTTACAAGCAAATGATATGACACAATGATGAAAATTTGTTTTAAGGACTGGAGTCAGTCTAGTGTCCAATATATACATTGTAAAAATAAATGTCATTTTACCTCATTTCTGGCAGCTGAACTTGATGTAACTTTTCATCTGTTCAGTCCATTTCCGTTTAAGGGTTGTTTGTTTGTATTTTTAGTTTTTATTCAAATAGTAACAGGACGTTCTATAAGCAAACAGTGGAGACCCTGATCAGACGCTGCATTCTGCGTCGTCTGATCTGGGTCTGCACTCACGGTTGGTCTATGTCCCACAAAAGGACGCTAGGTTTATATGTACTTGATTGTATCGATTCCTGATCTTTGCACACTTACTTACTTATATGGGTTAAAAGATAATATGTTCTGTTCGATTCTTTTAATCTGGAGAGTAACTAACAACAATAAAAGGAAGAAATGTTTACCATCTACCACTACTGGTAAAATGTTAACCAATAACACTATGTTCTTGAGCAAGACACAAACCCAGGAAGAAATCGTCACGACATGACTGAAAAGTTGTTGACCGAGGCATTAAGAATCCAAACCAACAAACAAATAACACGTTGTTACCTTATGCTTACCTTACTCTTTTATTTGCCTACTGGAAAATTTTGCATGCTTGAATTTTTCGACATTTGAAAAATTCTTTCAGGAATTCCAGGAGAATGCCCTCGGGACTAGAGTTTTCCCCCCGAATTTGCACGGAGTAGTTCGAAGTATAGGGAGGTTGATATAAAAATGTATGCCCACAAAAATGATTATCAAGAAGTTTTTTTATATCAAACTTGAGTTTTGGGTGTGTAAAAGAAACGTCTAATCATTTTTCCACATGATTCAAGAATTGAGTACAAAATTTCCACTGAATGAAGGATGTTCAGTCAGAATTTAACATAGATACAGCTTTCTTACTTGCCTCTCCTCCATCATTATTTCAGCGTCACCATGGTATCAATAGTGTGATGGATTGTCCCGCTGATCTGGTTTGGTCACAGAAAGAATGTCATTGTATGCACGATGTGGATGCTATCAGACCTATGGAACCTACAGGTAACTTTTACAGTATTGGCAAGAGGAACGTAGTGGCTCATTGGAAGTGTGCTCGGCTTGAGATCGAAGGATCGCTAGATCGAACCTACCAGAGGCACTGTTTTGTGTCCTAAAGCAAGACATCTATATTCCGTTTAGTACTGGTTTGAGTGCATTCCTAATTATGGATTGCGAAGCAAAATAATACTAATCTTTGATAATAACTTCCACGATTCTTATTTAATGAAGTTCTTGCACAATAATTTTACCCGAAATGATACAATACAGCGACAACTCTACTTAACACTCCTTAGTTTCTAACGTTAAAACCACGGCTAACCAACGTTTCCCTTAATATGTAACACTATTAGGAACTCAAACTTAAACAGGAGAAGAACCCCATACCAAGTGAATTCATACAGGAGAAGAACCTCATATTTATGATTTCATAATTGTACATTCATTAAAAACCTGGTTTACACTCTCAGTTGAACTCATTGGTTAAAAATGAATGATTTTGTTCACAGAAACTCTTGATCACAAATATAATGCTAATTTAATGTTGAAACTTTCTCTGCTCATATATATTGTTCTGTAAACTTAATGCTGTTTTTTCATCAGTGAGCAACTTTTATACTTTAGCTAGCTGAATCTATGATACCACTGATCAGTCTCTGTTACACTTTATCTTGGTCACGGCACCAAAAGGTGGCTTCTCTAGTTCAGTTGGGATGCAAAGGAAATAATTGGTCTTTAAACTTTCACAAGTTTAAGTTACGATATCTTGTTTCTTCAACAACGTTATGGTGCCACGACATTAGGCATTTCCACCCATTTAATCATTCAAAATTGTCCAGACATGTTTTGTATAAGAAGGATGTAAGTATGTTTAAAAACAACGACCTTCTGTGAAGCTCTTGGCTCTTTCAACAAAAATTATTATTTTTTCAGAAACCGACCTTTATCTATAAATGCGTAAGAAATGGCAAATTGGTTGTGACCTCTTTTGATTTTTCATGAATTTGGCTCAGATCAACAGGAAAGATATGGCATGTTTTTGTGGTAATATAATATCTTGACAAAGACAAGAACATATCTATCTTTGAAAGTGAATTTGGATGTTTTGGTTAATTTCAGAGAAAAAAGTAGAAGTTTCATAATTACTTTTTCAGAAAACGTAAACCATGATTTACCCAATGTTTTGTGGTATTCTGGCGTCAGTCTTATTCACACATATTGGAAATAAATAAAACTATTCATTTAGAAGACAGGTATCTCCTCAAAGTGACAGTAAGTCACTGTTGCCCCCTGAGCCCTATATTGAATTATCTAATTCAATAAATATGTTTATATATCTTTTATATGTTATATATTTATGCAAAGTTAATAGAAAATCCATACGTGCGCACAAATGCAAGTACCTCTTTGAATTTGGGAAAGGCTACAGGTTCCTCAACCTTTCTGGAGTTTCTTTGAAACGATTAAATGAACCAAAACTATATATAATCAAGTATAGGAGATGGAATTATAATCTTTTGATGGTTCGTTTTATTATGAACATAATGTATTTGTTTCAAATTTTTAACTTCTCTTTTATATTGAATGATCTATGGCGTCAAAACTTTTATGAACGTCCTAACAATATTATTTATCATTTCAAACATCCTTTTTTCTGCAAACCCGCAAAAACCCTTTTTGAACAATATTACTTCTTGAGGTTTGTGTTCCCACTTTTTCAAGATGCCAATTTTGAAACTGAGTAAATAATGTCCCCAAAAGAATGCTAGTAAAATTATAATGGATAAGCTCAAGTTTTTTTGATGAAAAGTATTGGAATTGTAGCAAATGTTATATCAAACCCTTTGGGTTCACGTTTTGCACACGGCACAATGGTGTCATACAAAAACAATTAAGCATGTCTTAAAAAATATACGAGGAGGCGAATCTGCATTTTCTGAAATTTTGCCTACTTATTCTTTATTATTTTTTATTTATTTTATTTTCAGTGACGTTCGTTTGTAAGACCATATTGAATCTAACGTTCGAGAATCGACTGAAAAACACAGCTGTAGGCTACAACATCAAACCTGTGAAATTTGGACGTCGAAGTAAAATCCCACGTATACGTTTTGTGAAAACACCGGGGGCTAATGGGTTGGCCGCGCAGATTGTTAGCCAACCGCTAGCCTTTCAAGCATTCAAAGGAAATGATTTCCAAACGCAATTGACGCTCTCTCTAAATTTTAAAATAACTGGGCGACGAAGAAAAAGTAATAATTTCATGACGTTGTTGACTGATGAATGTGCACGAGCGGAGAGCGGTGTTAATAAACAATGGGGGCCAAGTATAATGTTGAGTTTTCAACCAAGTACAAAAACGTTTAGATTGTTGTTCAGAACGGAATATAACGTCACAGAAGAGGATATTACTGGCGCTCTTCCCGTAAGTTAACATTTTTGTAAAAATATAGGCATCTACATCCTAATAGCAATTACTGTTACTGTACAGGCCCCCAGATAAGAGTGTGTAACTAAAAATTATTTTTCTTATTTCTCAACCAAAACATATGTTCTGGGTACTCAAAAGAACCGTCTCGATGAGACGTTTCTCTTAAACACCCAAAACAAATATTTAAACTGATGGATAAGTAAATAATCACAAGTTTACGCAAATCACTTTGCTTAAAGCTGCATAGTCTGTAACTTTTGATCTTCTAATTTTAAAAATAATGTTTTTATTTTTCAAGAACACAGTAAAAATACTCAAATTCAGGTAAACATTTTATCATTATCGTAAATCTTAACAAGTTATCACTATCAAAACAACTGCATTTATGTTAAATTTCAACAGTCTAGAATTATTGGAGGGACGCAAATAATTACCAACAAGAGAAAAATATACCTATTTGATAAGATAATTCACTTTTCCATGCAGTTTTCAGCTGTACTGAACATTTTTATTCTGAAAACATAGCTTAATTCTACTTTTACAAATGATTTAAAAAGAAAATAAATTTTTTCGAAAAATGTTCATAGTTACAGAGTATGCAGCTTTAACTGGCCCTGTTACATGCGAGGATCAAGAAAGTTTTGCCAGAGGGGATCCAACTTTGACATTTTTTTTCTTTTTTCTTTAGTTGATGAGGGGAGGTACGATCAAAATGTCATTACAAGCCGGCCATCATCGACCTACCAGCGAATGGAGCTTCGCTGGCGTGCCGATGATGGCCCATCATTGAATGCTGGCTTAGCAGCTTTATGATATTCCAGGGGAACCGGACCCGTATTGTAAAGAAACCCTATATTTTTTTGTGATTTTCAGGGGGGTCCGGACTCCCTGTCCCCCTCTGGATCCGCGCATGAGCAATTACCCAGTAAATATCAAAGAGCGGCCTTCATCAGCCTACCAATGACGACCCGGCACAGTATGTTGGCAGGGTTTAGATTATAATTATTAATCTCAAGCAAACCATTTACTGTGGGTACTCAAAAGAATTATCGCATTGTGACATCTTTTGACAACCCAAACCTGGCATTATATGTATCCATTCTGTTTGTATTTTTTAAGTTTCGAAAATGGCACGTTAGTAAACAAACCGCATAGGTGGCAATCGAAAACGTTAGTACTGTAGACGAACGTAGGTAAAAAATAATTAGAAACAGTTTTCGATTGCCATTTGTCGCCCTCGTTCGCCCATTGTTAAGAGCGTTTTGGATTGCCCACCTATCTGGTGTGGTAAATGATACATTTGTTATGCTCCAAACTTTCTTCTATTCCTGTGTGTTCGTTTGTTTTTTCTTCACACCTTAAAGGCCACCAATTTCTTACCCTGTTCAATCTAAAAGCTTACCAACTCTTCCTTTGTCCATTTCAACACCATATCAACTTTTCATCCTGTCCAATCCAATCGCTTATCAACGCTTCCCGCTGTCAAATCCACACTATCACACCTACATCTCACCCAAGCAAACACCATATCAACGTTTCGTCCTTTTAAATTCAATACCTATCAACTCTTCATTCTGTCCAATCGAATACCTCATCAACTCTTCAATATATCAAATCTGACACTTTAATGAGCTCTTTATCCTGACTTATTACATCTCTTATTAGAGTTTCATCCTGCCTAATCCAACACGGTAACAAATATTTATCATGTCAAATCCAACACCTTATCAAATTATCATCCTATCCGATCCAACATGTTATGAAATCTTTAACCAATCCACTCCAACACGTAATCGAATCTTTATCACCCTGTTCAATCCAACTGTATATGAAATATTCATCCTGTCAAATCCAACACGTTATCGATTTCCCATATCATCTTGTCCAATTCAACAAGTTATCAACTCTCCATTCTGTCCAATTCAACACGTTATCAAATCTCTATCCTGTACAATCAAACACCTTACCAGATTTTCATCATCCTGTCCAATCCAATACGTTATCAAATCTTCATTAAATTCACCCTAACATGTTATCCAATCTTCATCATACTGTTCGATCCAACAGCATATCACATCTTCATCCTGACAAATCCAACAGGTTATCAACTCTTTATCCTGTCCAATTCAAAAAGTTATCAACTCTTTATCCTGCCCAATTCAACACGTTATCAAATCCCTATCCTGTCCTACCATACAAATTATCAAATATTCATCACGCTGTCCAATTCAACAACTTAACAACACTTTAATATATCCAATCCAACACGTTATCAAAGCTTCATCAAATCCACTACAACACGTTATCAAATCTTCATTATCATGTCTAATCCAACAGCATATCAACTCTTCATCTTGTCCAATCCAAAAGGCTATCAACTCTCCATATCATCCTGTCCAATCAAACAAATTATCAACTGTTCTTCCTGTCCAATTTGACGCATTATCAAATCTCTATCCTGTCCAATCGAACACCATATCAAATCTTTATCATCCTGTCCAATTTAACAGCATATCAACTCTTCATCCTGTCCAATCCAACAGTTTAGCAACTCTCCATATCATCTTGTCCAATCCAACAAATTATTAACTCTACATTCTGTCCAATTTAAACCATCAGGTTATAAACCTCCCACATCATCCTGTCCAATCCAACAAATTATCAAATCTTTATCCTGTCCAATTCAACAAAATATCAAACCTCTATCTAACGCCTTACCATTTTTTTATTATCCTGTCCGATCCAACAGCATATCAACTATTCATCCTATCCAATCCAATACATTATCCAATCTACATCCCATCCACTTCAACACGTAATCAAAACTTTATTATCTTGTCTATTCCAACAACATATCAAACACTTCATCCTGTTTAATCCAACAGGTAATCAACTCTCCATATCATCATGTCCAATCCAGCAAATTATGAACTCTTCACCCTGTCCAATTCAACTCGTTATCAAATCCATAGCTTGTCCACTCAAACATCTTAGAAGTTTTTCATCACCTTGTCCATGTCCAATCCAACAGCATATCAAATCTCCATCCTATCCAATCCAACACGTTATCGAATCTCCATCAAATTTACTCCATCACGTAATCAAATCTTCATCATCCTGTTCAATCAAACAGCATATCAAATCTTCATCCTGTCAAATCCAACAGGTTATCAACTTCCCATATCATCCTGTCCAATCCAACAAGTTTTATCAAATTTCTATCCTGTCCAATCGAACAAATTATCAAATATTAATCATCCTGTCCAATCCAACAGTTTATCAATTCTTTATCCTATCCAATTCAAAACTTTTCAAATCTTCGTCAAAAATAGTAAGTGAGTATGATCAGGAAATGCCACAATCACAAACTGCAGACAACCCCTTCGCACCGCGAGGAAGAGCCGCTCAACCATCACGAGACACCAGAAAGACAAATTAAGCAAAGCAATCAGCTCTCTCTTCCCCATCAAGATGATTGCAATGCTAGAATGGACATAAAGTGACATAGAACAAAACATCGAACAATTACAGACTCCCACAATGGGAGTAACAATAAACAAAAAGTCAACAACAACAGAATCACCGCCTTAGAACGGAAAGCAGCCTAAGCCACCAGGGGGGGGGGGGCTTAAATGCATTTTACATTTTTATTTGTTGAAGTACAAGAAATGTTCAGCTCGCATGGAGGCTATCTAACTAATGCAATGTATCATCATTGAGAAACACTGTAATCAAATTAACACACCCTGATGATACAAAGAAAAGGACTCATGACTCACAGATAGTCAGAGCTAAAGAAAGCCTCAAGTTGAGCCACGGTGGGTCCAGCTACAGATAAGCATCAGGCCCCAACCCACCGATTAAAGCTTTACGTCAGAACCGTCATAGAGTCTGATGCCTGACCCACCGTCGTGTTATTAAAGAGGAAACCATAGCTATAAATGGTGATTGGGTTTAAAACTAGGCATGCATACTGTTGCATGATATCCAAGTTATATCCAACCCTTATCTAACGTTTTACTATCTTTTTGAATCGATCACTAAAATTAGGTTTTCCAACAATTCGTTTAAATTTATAAACCAAATCACCATAAAATATAGGTTCTGATATGCCTTGTTGCAGAAAAGTTTTTAACCCAATGTTGTATTAAACAATTAACTCTGAGTGTCTGTGGTAGAATTTAAAAAATGCTTTCCAAATTTTATGATATATATAATCTACTCCAATACGTAATCAAATCTTCATTATCCTGTCTAATCCAACAGCATATCAACTTTCATCCTGTCCAATCCAAAAGGTTATTTTAAAACTTTCCATATCATCCTGTCAAATCCAACAAATTATCCTGTCCAATTCAACATGTTATCAAATCTCTATCCTATACAATCTAACACCTTACCAAATTTACATCATCCTGTCCAATCTTACACGTTATCAACTCTCCATCCTGTCCAATCTTACACGTTATCAACTCTTCACCCTGTCCAATCTTACACGTTATCAACTCTCCACCCTGTCCAATCTTACACGTTATCAACCCTCAATCCTGTCCAATCTTACACGTTATCAACTCTCCATCCTGTCCAATCTTACACGTTATCAACTCTCCATCCTGTCCAATCTTACACGTTATCAACCCTCAATCCTGTCCAATCTTACACGTTATCAACTCTCCACCCTGTCCAATATTACACGTTATCAACTCTCCACCCTGTCGAATCTTACACGTTATCAACCCTCCACCCTGTCCAAACTTACACGTTATCCATTATCAACCCTGTCCAATCTTACACGTTATCAATTCTCCACCCTGTCCAATCTAACACGTTATCAACTCTCCACCCTGTCCAATCTTACACGTTATCAATTCTCCACCCTGTCCAATCTTACACGTTATCCAGACTCCACCCAGTCAAATCTTACACGTTATCAACTCTCCACCCTGTCCAATCTACATGTTATCCACTCTCTACCCTGTCCAATCTTACACGTTGTCAATTCTCCACCCTGTCCAATCTTACACGTTACCAATTCTCCACCCTGTCCAATCTTACACGTTATCAATTCTCCACCCTGTCCAATCTTACACGTTATCAATTCTCCACCCTGTCCAATCTTACACGTTATCAATTCTCCACCCTATCCAATCTTACATGTTATCAACTTTGCACCCTGTCCAATCTTACACGTTATCCACTTTCCACCCTGTCCAATCTTACACGTTATCAACTCTCCACCCAGTCCAGTCTTTCACGTTATCAACTCACCACCCTGTCCAATCTTACACGTTATCAACTCTCAATCCTGTCCAATTTTACACGTTATCAACTCTCCACCCTGTCCAATCTTACACGTTATCAACTCTTCACCCTGTTCAATCTTACACGTTATCAATTTTCCACCCTGTCCAAACTTACACGTTATCAATTCTCCCCCCTGTCCAATCTTACACGTTATCAACTCTCCACCCTGTCCAATCTTACACGTTATCAACCCTCAATCCTGTCCAATCTTACACGTTATCAACTCTTCACCCTGTCCAATCTTACACGTTATCAACTCTCCATCCTGTCCAATCTTACACGTTATCAACTCTCCATCCTGTCCAATCTTACACGTTATCAACCCTCAATCCTGTCCAATCTTACACGTTATCAACTCTTCACCCTGTCCAATCTTACACGTTATCAACTCTCTACCCTGTCCAATCTTACACGTTATCAACTCTCCACCCTGTCCAATCTTACACGTTATCAACTCTCCACCCTGTCCAATCTAACACGTTATCAACTCTCCACCCTGTCCAATCTTACACGTTATCAATTTTCCACCCTGTCCAAACTTACACGTTATCAATTCTCCCCCCTGTCCAATCTTACACGTTATGAACTCTGCACCCTGTCAAATCTTACACGTTATCAACTCTACACCCTGTCCAATCTTACATGTTATCCCCTCTCCACCCTGTCCAATCTTACACGTTATCAACTCTACACCCTGTCCAATCTTACACGTTATCAACTCTACACCCTGTCCAATCTTACACGTTATCAACTCTCCATCCTGTCCAATCTTACACGTTATCAACTCTCCACCCTGTCCAATCTTACACGTTATCAACTCTACACCCTGTCCAATCTTACACGTTATCAACTCTCTACCCTGTCCGATCTTACACGTTATCAACTCTCCACCCTGTCCAATCTTACACGTTATCAACTCTCCATCCTGTCCAATTTTACACGTTATCAACTCTCCACCCTGTCCAATCTTACACGTTATCAACCCTCAATCCTGTCCAATCTTACACGTTATCAACTCTTCACCCTGTCCAATCTTACACGTTATCAACTCTCCATCCTGTCCAATCTTACACGTTATCAACTCTCCATCCTGTCCAATCTTACACGTTATCAACCCTCAATCCTGTCCAATCTTACACGTTATCAACTCTCCACCCTGTCCAATCTTACACGTTATCAACTTTGCACCCTGTCCAATCTTACACGTTATCAACTCTACACCCTGTCCAATCTTACACGTTATCAACTCTCCATCCTGTCCAATCTTACACGTTATCAACTCTCCATCCTGTCCAATCTTACACGTTATCAACTCTCCATCCTGTCCAATCTTACACGTTATCAACCCTCAATCCTGTCCAATCTTACACATTATCAACTCTACACCCTGTCCAATCTAACACGTTATCAACTCTCCACCCTGTCCAATCTTACACGTTATCAACTCTACACCCTGTCCAATCTTACACGTTATCAACTCTCCATCCTGTCCAATTTTACACGTTATCAACTCTCCACCCTGTCCAATCTTACACGTTATCAACCCTCAATCCTGTCCAATCTTACACGTTATCAACTCTACACCCTGTCCAATCTTACACGTTATCAACTCTCCATCCTGTCCAATCTTACACGTTATCAACTCTCCACCCTGTCCAATCTTACACGTTATCAATTCTCCACCCTGTCCGATCTTACACGTTATCAACTTTGCACCCTGTCCAATCTTACACGTTATCAATTCTCCACCCTGTCCAATCTTACACGTTATCAACTCTACACCCTGTCCAATCTTACATGTTATCCCCTCTCCACCCTGTCCAATTTTACACGTTATCAACTCTCCACCCTGTCCAATCTTACACGTTATCAACCCTCAATCCTGTCCAATCTTACACGTTATCAACTCTTCACCCTGTCCAATCTTACACGTTATCAACTCTCCACCCTGTCCAATCTTACACGTTATCAACTCTACACCCAGTCCAGTCTTACACGTTATCAACCCTCAATCCTGTCCAATCTTACACGTTATCAACCCTCAATCCTGTCCAATCTTACACGTTATCAACCCTCAATCCTGTCCAATCTTACACGTTATCAACCCTCAGTCCTGTCCAATCTTACACGTTATCAACCCTCAATCCTGTCCAATCTTACACGTTATCAACTCTACACCCTGTCCAATCTTACACGTTATCAACTCTCCATCCTGTCCAATTTTACACGTTATCAACTCTCCACCCTGTCCAATCTTACACGTTATCAACCCTCAATCCTGTCCAATCTTACACGTTATCAACTCTACACCCTGTCCAATCTTACACGTTATCAACTCTCCATCCTGTCCAATCTTACACGTTATCAACTCTCCACCCTGTCCAATCTTACACGTTATCAATTCTCCACCCTGTCCGATCTTACACGTTATCAACTTTGCACCCTGTCCAATCTTACACGTTATCAACTCTACACCCTGTCCAATCTTACACGTTAAAAACTCTCCATCCTGTCCAATCTTACACGTTATCAACTCTTCACCCTGTCCAATCTTACACGTTATCAATTCTCCACCCTGTCCAATCTTACACGTTATCAACTCTACACCCTGTCCAATCTTACATGTTATCCCCTCTCCACCCTGTCCAATTTTACACGTTATCAACTCTCCACCCTGTCCAATCTTACACGTTATCAACCCTCAATCCTGTCCAATCTTACACGTTATCAACTCTACACCCTGTCCAATCTTACACATTATCAACTCTCCACCCTGTCCAATCTTACACGTTATCAACTCTACACCCAGTCCAGTCTTACACGTTATCAACCCTCAATCCTGTCCAATCTTACACGTTATCAACCCTCAATCCTGTCCAATCTTACACGTTATCAACCCTCAATCCTGTCCAATCTTACACGTTATCAACCCTCAATCCTGTCCAATCTTACACGTTATCAACCCTCAATCCTGTCCAATCTTACACGTTATCAACCCTCAATCCTGTCCAATCTTACACGTTATCAACCCTCAATCCTGTCCAATCTTACACGTTATCAACCCTCAAACCTGTCCAATCTTACACGTTATCAACTCTACACCCTGTCCAATCTTACACGTTATCAACTCTCCATCCTGTCCAATTTTACACGTTATCAACTCTCCACCCTGTCCAATCTTACACGTTATCAACCCTCAATCCTGTCCAATCTTACACGTTATCAACTCTACACCCTGTCCAATCTTACACGTTATCAACTCTCCATCCTGTCCAATCTTACACGTTATCAACTCTCCATCATGTCCAATCTTACACGTTATCAACTCTCCACCCTGTCCAATCTTACACGTTATCAACCCTCAATCCTGTCCAATCTTACACGTTATCAACCCTCAGTCCTGTCCAATCTTACACGTTATCAACCCTCAATCCTGTCCAATCTTACACGTTATCAACTCTACACCCTGTCCAATCTTACACGTTATCAACTCTCCATCCTGTCCAATTTTACACGTTATCCCCTCTCCACCCTGTCCAATTTTACACGTTATCAACTTTGCACCCTGTCCAATCTTACACGTTATCAATTCTCCACCCTGTCCAATCTTACACGTTATCAACTCTACACCCTGTCCAATCTTACATGTTATCCCCTCTCCACCCTGTCCAATCTTACACGTTATCAACTCTCCACCCTGTCCAATCTTACACGTTATCAACCCTCAATCCTGTCCAATCTTACACGTTATCAACTCTTCACCCTGTCCAATCTTACACGTTATCAACTCTCCACCCTGTCCAATCTTACACGTTATCAACTCTACACCCAGTCCAGTCTTACACGTTATCAACCCTCAATCCTGTCCAATCTTACACGTTATCAACCCTCAATCCTGTCCAATCTTACACGTTATCAACCCTCAATCCTGTCCAATCTTACACGTTATCAACCCTCAGTCCTGTCCAATCTTACACGTTATCAACCCTCAATCCTGTCCAATCTTACACGTTATCAACTCTACACCCTGTCCAATCTTACACGTTATCAACTCTCCATCCTGTCCAATTTTACACGTTATCAACTCTACACCCAGTCCAGTCTTACACGTTATCAACCCTCAATCCTGTCCAATCTTACACGTTATCAACCCTCAATCCTGTCCAATCTTACACGTTATCAACCCTCAATCCTGTCCAATCTTACACGTTATCAACCCTCAATCCTGTCCAATCTTACACGTTATCAACCCTCAATCCTGTCCAATCTTACACGTTATCAACCCTCAATCCTGTCCAATCTTACACGTTATCAACCCTCAATCCTGTCCAATCTTACACGTTATCAACCCTCAAACCTGTCCAATCTTACACGTTATCAACTCTACACCCTGTCCAATCTTACACGTTATCAACTCTCCATCCTGTCCAATCTTACACGTTATCAACTCTCCACCCTGTCCAATCTTACACGTTATCAACTCTACACCCTGTCCAATCTTACACGTTATCAACTCTCTACCCTGTCCGATCTTACACGTTATCAACTCTCCACCCTGTCCAATCTTACACGTTATCAACTCTCCATCCTGTCCAATTTTACACGTTATCAACTCTCCACCCTGTCCAATCTTACACGTTATCAACCCTCAATCCTGTCCAATCTTACACGTTATCAACTCTTCACCCTGTCCAATCTTACACGTTATCAACTCTCCATCCTGTCCAATCTTACACGTTATCAACTCTCCATCCTGTCCAATCTTACACGTTATCAACTCTCCACCCTGTCCAATCTTACACGTTATCAACTCTCCACCCTGTCGAATCTTACACGTTATCAACCCTCCACCCTGTCCAAACTTACACGTTATCCATTATCAACCCTGTCCAATCTTACACGTTATCAATTCTCCACCCTGTCCAATCTAACACGTTATCAACTCTCCACCCTGTCCAATCTTACACGTTATCAATTCTCCACCCTGTCCAATCTTACACGTTATCCAGACTCCACCCAGTCAAATCTTACACGTTATCAACTCTCCACCCTGTCCAATCTACATGTTATCCACTCTCTACCCTGTCCAATCTTACACGTTGTCAATTCTCCACCCTGTCCAATCTTACACGTTACCAATTCTCCACCCTGTCCAATCTTACACGTTATCAATTCTCCACCCTGTCCAATCTTACACGTTATCAATTCTCCACCCTGTCCAATCTTACACGTTATCAATTCTCCACCCTGTCCAATCTTACATGTTATCAACTTTGCACCCTGTCCAATCTTACACGTTATCCACTTTCCACCCTGTCCAATCTTACACGTTATCAACTCTCCACCCAGTCCAGTCTTTCACGTTATCAACTCACCACCCTGTCCAATCTTACACGTTATCAACTCTCAATCCTGTCCAATTTTACACGTTATCAACTCTCCACCCTGTCCAATCTTACACGTTATCAACTCTTCACCCTGTTCAATCTTACACGTTATCAATTTTCCACCCTGTCCAAACTTACACGTTATCAATTCTCCCCCCTGTCCAATCTTACACGTTATCAACTCTCCACCCTGTCCAATCTTACACGTTATCAACCCTCAATCCTGTCCAATCTTACACGTTATCAACTCTTCACCCTGTCCAATCTTACACGTTATCAACTCTCCATCCTGTCCAATCTTACACGTTATCAACTCTCCATCCTGTCCAATCTTACACGTTATCAACCCTCAATCCTGTCCAATCTTACACGTTATCGACTCTTCACCCTGTCCAATCTTACACGTTATCAACTCTCTACCCTGTCCAATCTTACACGTTATCAACTCTCCACCCTGTCCAATCTTACACGTTATCAACTCTCCACCCTGTCCAATCTTACACGTTATCAACTCTCCACCCTGTCCAATCTTACACGTTATCAATTTTCCACCCTGTCCAAACTTACACGTTATCAATTCTCCCCCCTGTCCAATCTTACACGTTATGAACTCTGCACCCTGTCAAATCTTACACGTTATCAACTCTACACCCTGTCCAATCTTACATGTTATCCCCTCTCCACCCTGTCCAATCTTACACGTTATCAACTCTACACCCTGTCCAATCTTACACGTTATCAACTCTACACCCTGTCCAATCTTACACGTTATCAACTCTCCATCCTGTCCAATCTTACACGTTATCAACTCTCCACCCTGTCCAATCTTACACGTTATCAACTCTACACCCTGTCCAATCTTACACGTTATCAACTCTCTACCCTGTCCGATCTTACACGTTATCAACTCTCCACCCTGTCCAATCTTACACGTTATCAACTCTCCATCCTGTCCAATTTTACACGTTATCAACTCTCCACCCTGTCCAATCTTACACGTTATCAACCCTCAATCCTGTCCAATCTTACACGTTATCAACTCTCCATCCTGTCCAATCTTACACGTTATCAACTCTCCATCCTGTCCAATCTTACACGTTATCAACCCTCAATCCTGTCCAATCTTACACGTTATCAACTCTCCACCCTGTCCAATCTTACACGTTATCAACTTTGCACCCTGTCCAATCTTACACGTTATCAACTCTACACCCTGTCCAATCTTACACGTTATCAACTCTCCATCCTGTCCAATCTTACACGTTATCAACTCTCCACCCTGTCCAATCTTACACGTAATCAACTCTCCATCCTGTCCAATCTTACACGTTATCAACCCTCCATCCTGTCCAATCTTACACATTATCAACTCTACACCCTGTCCAATCTAACACGTTATCAACTCTCCACCCTGTCCAATCTCACACGTTATCAATTCTACACCCTGTCCAATCTTACACGTTATCAACTCTCCATCCTGTCCAATTTTACACGTTATCAACTCTCCACCCTGTCCAATCTTACACGTTATCAACCCTCAATCCTGTCCAATCTTACACGTTATCAACTCTACACCCTGTCCAATCTTACACGTTATCAACTCTCCATCCTGTCCAATCTTACACGTTATCAACTCTCCACCCTGTCCAATCTTACACGTTATCAATTCTCCACCCTGTCCGATCTTACACGTTATCAACTTTGCACCCTGTCCAATCTTACACGTTATCAACTCTACACCCTGTCCAATCTTACACGTTAAAAACTCTCCATCCTGTCCAATCTTACACGTTATCAACTCTCCACCCTGTCCAATCTTACACGTTATCAACTCTCCACCCTGTCCAATCTTACACGTTATCAATTCTCCACCCTGTCCAATCTTACACGTTATCAACTCTACACCCTGTCCAATCTTACATGTTATCCCCTCTCCACCCTGTCCAATTTTACACGTTATCAACTCTCCACCCTGTCCAATCTTACACGTTATCAACCCTCAATCCTGTCCAATCTTACACGTTATCAACTCTTCACCCTGTCCAATCTTACACGTTATCAACTCTCCACCCTGTCCAATCTTACACGTTATCAACTCTACACCCAGTCCAGTCTTACACGTTATCAACCCTCAATCCTGTCCAATCTTACACGTTATCAACCCTCAATCCTGTCCAATCTTACACGTTATCAACCCTCAATCCTGTCCAATCTTACACGTTATCAACCCTCAGTCCTGTCCAATCTTACACGTTATCAACCCTCAATCCTGTCCAATCTTACACGTTATCAACTCTACACCCTGTCCAATCTTACACGTTATCAACTCTCCATCCTGTCCAATTTTACACGTTATCAACTCTCCACCCTGTCCAATCTTACACGTTATCAACCCTCAATCCTGTCCAATCTTACACGTTATCAACTCTACACCCTGTCCAATCTTACACGTTATCAACTCTCCATCCTGTCCAATCTTACACGTTATCAACTCTCCACCCTGTCCAATCTTACACGTTATCAATTCTCCACCCTGTCCGATCTTACACGTTATCAACTTTGCACCCTGTCCAATCTTACACGTTATCAACTCTACACCCTGTCCAATCTTACACGTTAAAAACTCTCCATCCTGTCCAATCTTACACGTTATCAACTCTTCATCCTGTCCAATCTTACACGTTATCAACTCTCCACCCTGTCCAATCTTACACGTTATCAACTCTCCACCCTGTCCGATCTTACACGTTATAAACTTTGCACCCTGTCCAATCTTACACGTTATCAACCCTCAATCCTGTCCGATCTTACACGTTATCAACTCTACACCATGTCCAATCTTACACGTTATCAACTCTCCATCCTGTCCAATTTTACACGTTATCAACTCTCCACCCTGTCCAATCTTACACGTTATCAACCCTCAATCCTGTCCAATCTTACACGTTATCAACTCTACACCCTGTCCAATCTTACACGTTGTCAACTCTCCATCCTGTCCAATCTTACACGTTATCAACTCTCCACCCTGTCCAATCTTACACGTTATCAATTCTCCACCCTGTCCAATTTTACACGTTATCAACTCTACACCCTGTCCAATCTTACACGTTATCAACTCTCCATCCTGTCCAATTTTACACGTTATCAACTCTCCACCCTGTCCAATCTTACACGTTATCAACCCTCAATCCTGTCCAATCTTACACGTTATCAACTCTACACCCTGTCCAATCTTACACGTTATCAACTCTCCATCCTGTCCAATCTTACACGTTATCAACTCTCCATCCTGTCCAATCTTACACGTTATCAACTCTCCACCCTGTCCAATCTTACACGTTATCAATTCTCCACCCTGTCCGATCTTACACGTTATCAACTTTGCACCCTGTCCAATCTTACACGTTATCAACTCTACACCCTGTCCAATCTTACACGTTAAAAACTCTCCATCCTGTCCAATCTTACACGTTATCAACTCTCCACCCTGTCCAATCTTACACGTTATCAATTCTCCACCCTGTCCAATCTTACACGTTATCAACTCTACACCCTGTCCAATCTTACATGTTATCCCCTCTCCACCCTGTCCAATTTTACACGTTATCAACTCTCCACCCTGTCCAATCTTACACGTTATCAACCCTCAATCCTGTCCAATCTTACACGTTATCAACTCTACACCCTGTCCAATCTTACACATTATCAACTCTCCACCCTGTCCAATCTTACACGTTATCAACTCTACACCCAGTCCAGTCTTACACGTTATCAACCCTCAATCCTGTCCAATCTTACACGTTATCAACCCTCAATCCTGTCCAATCTTACACGTTATCAACCCTCAATCCTGTCCAATCTTACACGTTATCAACCCTCAATCCTGTCCAATCTTACACGTTATCAACCCTCAATCCTGTCCAATCTTACACGTTATCAACCCTCAATCCTGTCCAATCTTACACGTTATCAACCCTCAATCCTGTCCAATCTTACACATTATCAACCCTCAATCCTGTCCAATCTTACACGTTATCAACTCTACACCCTGTCCAATCTTACACGTTATCAACTCTCCATCCTGTCCAATTTTACACGTTATCAACTCTCCACCCTGTCCAATCTTACACGTTATCAACCCTCAATCCTGTCCAATCTTACACGTTATCAACTCTACACCCTGTCCAATCTTGCACGTTATCAGCTCTCCATCCTGTCCAATCTTACACGTTATCAACTCTCCATCCTGTCCAATCTTACACGTTATCAACTCTCCATCCTGTCCAATTTTACACGTTATCAACTCTCCACCCTGTCCAATCTTACACGTTATCAACCCTCAATCCTGTCCAATCTTACACGTTATCAACTCTACACCCTGTCCAATCTTACACGTTATCAACTCTCCATCCTGTCCAATCTTACACGTTATCAACTCTCCATCCTGTCCAATCTTACACGTTATCAACCCTCAATCCTGTCCAATCTTACACGTTATCAACTCTCCACCCTGTCCAATCTTACACGTTATCAACTCTACACCCTGTCCAATCTTACACGTTATCAACTCTACATCCTGTTCAATCTTACACGTTATCAACTCTCCATCCTGTCCAATCTTACACGTTATCAATTCTCCACCCTGTCCGATCTTACACGTTATCAACCCTCCATCCTGTCCAATCTTACACGTTATCAACCCTCAATCCTGTCCGATCTTACACGTTATCAACTCTCCACCCTGTCCAATCTTACACGTTAACAACTCTACATCCTGTCCAATCTTACACGTTATCAACTCTCCACCCTGTCCAATCTTACACGTTATCAACTCTCCACCCTGTCCAATCTTACACGTTAACAACTCTACATCCTATCCATTCTTACACGTTATCAACTCTCCACCCTGTCCAATCTTACACGTTATCAACTCTTCATCCTGTCCAATCTTACACGTTATCAACTCTCCACCCTGTCCAATCTTACACGTTATCAACTCTTCATCCTGTCCAATCTAACACGTTATCAACTCTCCATCCTGTCCAATCTTACACGTTATTAACCCTCAATCCTGTCCAATCTTACACGTTATCAACTCTCCACCCTGTCCAATCTTACACGTTATCAACTCTACACCCTGTCCAATCTTACACGTTATCAATTCTCCACCCTGTCCAATCTTACACGTTATCAACTCTACACCCTGTCCAATCTTACACGTTATCAACTCTCCACCCTGTCCAATCTTACACGTTATCAACCCTCAATCCTGTCCAATCTTACACGTTATCAACTCTCCACCCTGTCCAATCTTACACGTTATCAACTCTCCACCCTGTCCAATCTTACACGTTATCAACTCTACACCTTGTCCAATCTTACACGTTATCAACTCTCTACCCTGTCCAATCTTACACGTTATCAACTCTACACCCTGTCCAATCTTACACGTTATCAACCCTCCACCCTGTCCAATCTTACACGTTATCAACTCTACACCCTGTCCAATCTTACACGTTATCAACTCTACACCCTGTCCAATCTTACAATTTATCCCCTCTCCACCCTGTCCAATTTTACAC
The DNA here is from genome assembly GCA_964019695.1 of Loripinus fragilis. Lineage (NCBI taxonomy): Eukaryota > Metazoa > Mollusca > Bivalvia > Lucinida > Lucinidae > Loripinus > Loripinus fragilis. Next base: position 99,676,512 of record OZ026520.1, read on the forward strand.
GTTATCAACTCTCCATCCTGTCCAATCTTACACGTTATCAACCCTCAATCCTGTCCAATCTTACACGTTATCAACTCTCCACCCTGTCCAATCTTACACGTTATCAACTCTACACCCTGTCCAATCTTACACGTTATCAATTCTCCACCCTGTCCAATCTTACACGTTATCAACTCTACACCCTGTCCAATCTTACACGTTATCAACTCTACACCCTGTCCAATCTTACATGTTATCCCCTCTCCACCCTGTCCAATCTTACACGTTATCAACTCTCCATCCTGTCCAATTTTACACGTTATCAACTCTCCACCCTGTCCAATCTTACACGTTATCAACCCTCAATCCTGTCCGATCTTACACGTTATCAACTCTCCACCCTGTCCAATCTTACACGTTATCAACTCTCCACCCTGTCCGATCTTACACGTTATCAACTTTGCACCCTGTCCAATCTTACACGTTATCAACCCTCAATCCTGTCCGATCTTACACGTTATCAACTCTACACCCTGTCCAATCTTACACGTTATCAACTCTTCACCCTGTCCAATCTTACACGTTATCAACTCTCCATCCTGTCCAATCTTACACGTTATCAACTCTCCACCCTGTCCGATCTTACACGTTATCAACTTTGCACCCTGTCCAATCTTACACGTTATCAACTCTTCACCCTGTCCAATCTTACACGTTATCAACTCTCCATCCTGTCCAATCTTACACGTTATCAACTCTACACCCTGTCCAATCTTACACGTTATCAACTCTTCACCCTGTCCAATCTTACACGTTATCAACTCTCCACCCTGTCCAATCTTACACGTTATCAACTCTCCACCCTGTCCGATCTTACACGTTATCAACTTTGCACCCTGTCCAATCTTACACGTTATCAACTCTTCACCCTGTCCAATCTTACACGTTATCAACTCTCCATCCTGTCCAATCTTACACGTTATCAACTCTCCACCCAGTCCAATCTTACACGTTATCAACTTTGCACCCTGTCCAATCTTACACGTTATCAACTCTCCATCCTGTCCAACCTTACACGTTATCAACCCTCCACCCTGTCCAATCCAATGTGCTATCAAATCTCCATCCTGTCCAATCCAACGTGTTATGAACGCTTTATCATGATTAATCCATATACTTTATCAAATTTAATTTTATCCCATCTAACACATTATCTTTCCATCCGTCCAAACCAACACATCGTCAACTTACATGAATACGACTCTGTTTAAGTTATTTTTAAATCGATTTATAAGTTTTAAGTTTACTATTGGTGAGAAATGTTGGTGATAAGCCATATGTAGACAGGCATGCAAGTCTTGGCTTCTTCTGTCCTTAGTAAACCTATACTGAAGGACTTTAAAAACGCACCACCTGCTTAAATGTTAATTTATGTCGAAAATTGGATATTTTCATTATGTGAAAAATAAAATTGACTAGTTACGTCATTTAGCTTGCATTCAATAAGAAAATCGAAACGCTGTGGCTTATGATTGCCGAGACGTCGCGATAAGTCTGAGACAACTCAAATTCGAAAAGTCACAGAGTGTCCATACCTTGCATTATGAACGAAAAAAAGTTTTCGAACCGATGTTTGTTCTTGAAAGCAAAAGGAAAGACAAAATCAAATCAAGAGGTTTTAGGCCTCTGGCAACGTTCATTACGTCTACATGACATCATTGATTTTTGCTGCAATTGGCCGTTTTTATCCTCATGATCAGGAATAATCAAAATCTTTTTGTTGCCAACAGATACTCCTCAATCAGTTGCATAAAAGACAAAAGTATCGCGACATGCGCGGATGTCTCCCGTCTGTTATTGATGTTTGAAAATTTAAGACTGACGTTAGCAAAGAAACGCTGCGTTTTGGAGTGTAATAAAACGTTTATTTCTGAAAACTTTTGTGTTTTTCCATTTGTAAAGACATCTGGCTACCACCTAAAAGTGTTTGTTTTTAAATTGAATCAAATTCACATTTGTCAGACGACAATTGTTGAAAAACACATACGTCGATATTACGTCAGAATGAACAGCATGAGCAAATCGAAATAATGGCAAATTATGGTCCATTTTGCAAGAGGATAAAACATGATAAAGAAAACATCTTCAAATCAATCATGTGGAAGAGACAGAGAATGTAAAATGGTGCGTTTTTAAAGTCCCTCAGTATATGTATCAGATGGTACTGGAATATGCTTATCATCATTACCAATAAAATCACATCGATACCTGTTCTGGCGTTACACCCATTATAAGAAGACTTCCTAAATTACTGTATTTAGCAATGCCATTTTCCAATAAATGTAAAACCCTCTTATAAAAATATTTCATCCTTAACTCAACTGAGCACGAAATTTCAACTGCTCATAACAGCTAAAATACTGACAAATAAAAGTTTATTGCTTTAAGTCTCTCAGATGTTGTATTTATCAGGCATCCAACATGCTACATTTATTAAATCTCATCAACTCCTCAACATGTCAAATCTAATCCCTTATTAACCAATTCATCAAAAGCCAGGTGATAAGCATACATTATCATGTGTTGTTATACTATGGAAACCAAAGATGAAATAAAGTAGACCAAAGGCAGACTCCCCATATGCCCCCTATGTAGCAGTCTGATTCAGTGTCCAAGTAAGTAAGGTTGCAAAGATCAGGAATCGATACAATCAAGTACCACACCTGACCCAGGATACCAATGGGAAAGTGACAAACTCACAGAAGACACCACAAACGAGAGCCAAGAGGTCAGCCCTTTCCCAGCAGGTGACCACGAAGCACATATAAACAGACGCGCACAAAACATAGCAAACACAAGACAGAACAAAAACATAAAAGATCCACAAAAGAAGTACCGCCTTGGAACGGTCAGTAAAATATTTTACTGGAGGGCTTAAACCGGTTTAACGGCGCCAACCTCACCCTTAATTCAGATGTGGATCAAGACACATAGATATTTGGTTTGCATGAAAGACCCCTAACTTATCAATGCATCATCTCCTAAAACATATAAATCAAGATATAACAAGGAGATAAAGCAAGGATAAGGACTCAACAGTAAATTAAACTGAATACCGGAGCAAAAGAAATCTAACAGGTAAACCCCGGTGGGCCCGACAAACAGCCAAAGCATCAGGCCCCTACCATCTCATCAATAGATAAGTCTTTAAGTCGGAACCATCATAGAGTCTGAAGTCCGACCCACCGGCGTGCAATTAAAGAGGAAAGCAAAGTTGCCAACTGTGATTGGGTTGACTACCAAGCATGCAGTCTGTTGCAATACATTTATGTTATAGCCAATCTTTTTATAATGGGAAATTATTTTAATGAACTGCGCTGAAAAATTATTAGAGCCAACAATCTTCTTCAACTTATACACCAAGTCACCATAGAAATCAGGTTCCGAAAGTCCTTGGCGCAAGAGAGATTTAAGTCCAACTTGGAATTTAGAAATCAAATCAAAGTATCGTCTATAAAATTTTGAAAATGTTTTGCGAAGTTTATGATACCGATAGCCCTGTTTAAGAAGTTTCTGAGTTAACAATTTATTGCGGGTGTTGAAGTCAGTAACATAGCTAGATGCTCTAGCAAAACGAATGAGTTGAGAGATATAGACTCCATAGGATGTAGAACGAGGAACATCACCATCTAAAAATGGGAAAATGACAATTTCAAAATCAAAGTCGTCACGTTTATCATAAATTTTGGTAGAAACAATACCATTAGAAATTGACAAATGCAAGTCTAAAAATGCGGCTTCGGTATCAGAGGCATTGGCTTTATTAAGTTGGAGCTCTGAAGGGTATATTTGACTAACCATATTTTCAAAATAAACATTATTAATATTTAAAATATCGTCCAAATATCTGGAAGTAGTGTTAAACGCATCAATAACATCAGCCTGCTTATCATCAGAAAGAGACATCATAAAGTCCCTTTCATAACAAAACAGGAATAAATCTGCAACCAGGGGAGCACAATTAGTGCCCATAGGAATCCCAACTACTTGTCTATAGAGCTTGGTGCCAAATCGAATAAAAATGTTGTCCAACAAAAAGGTCAGCGCATCACATACATTTTGACACGACCATGCATGATATTTTTTAGGTTTTTCTGAAGTAAAAAATGCATTTCTGTCACTACATGCAAGGTAAGGAGCCTTTTTGATAGCGATCCTTTAAAAAAATATTTCAGGTGGTGAAAGAATTCTGTTCAGTGGAAAGCCGATGGGCGCATTTTGACTTGTTCAGCGCAGTTTATTAGATTAATATTACATTACAAAAAAATTGGCTTTAACATTAATGTATTGCAACAGACTGCATGCTTGGTGGTCAGCCCACTTTGCTTTCCTCTTTAATTGAACTCCGGTACTCTATGATGGTTCCGACTTAACATACTTATCTATTGATGAGATGGCAGGGGCCTGATGCTTTGGCTGTTTGTCGGGCCCACCGGCGTTTACCTGTTGGATTTCTTTTGCTCCGTTATTCAGTTTTATTTACTGTTGAGTCCTTATCTTTGCTTTGTCTCCTTGTTATATCTTGATTTATATGTTCTAGGAGACCATGCATTGATAAGTTAGGGGTCTTTCATGCAAACCAAATATCTATATGTCTTGGTCCACATCTGGTTAAGGGTGAGGTTGGCGCCGTGAAACCGGTTTAAGCCCCCCCCCCCAGTAAAATATTTTACTGACCGTTCCAAGTCGGTACTTCTTTTTTAGATCTTTTATTTTTCTGTCTTGTGTTTGCTATGCCTTTGTGCGCGTCTGTTTATATGTGCCTTGTGGTCCCCTGCTGGGAAAGGGCTGACCTCTTGGCTCTCGTTTGTGGTGTCTAACTGCGAGTTTGTTACTTTCCCATTGGAATCCTTGGCCAGGTGTGGTACTTGATTGTATCGATTCCTGATCATTGCACCCTTACTTACATTGTGACATTAAGTTAAAATGCCATAAGTCGCAATGTCCCCCATTTGCTTCTTTAAAATTCTTAATAGCATTTCATTCTCATTTTTTCAGAATAACCAGGGCTGGTATAAAGTGGTCTTATATTTCGAAGATGAGACTTTAAACCTCGAAAATAATGGGGAAAAGTTATTCACTGCAATGGACGTTCAAGGTAAGCTTCATAAGCCCCGTTTAGAATGTATCAAATTATCATGGCAGCTCATTAGCTTTTGGTACTTAATGCCTTGTCGAGCTGCGAAGACTTGGGCGAGCTTGTGCAATAGCAGGGGCTCGCCAGAACAGTCCCTACTCACAAGGCAGGGTGTATGGGTATAAGTGAAGAGCCAGACCAGCGTTTAGACCTCTAGCTATTCACAAGGCAGGGTGTATGGGTGTAAGTGAAGAGCCAGACCAGCGTTAAGACCTCTAGCTATTCACAAGGCAGGGTGTATGGGTGTACGTGAAGAGCCAGACCAGCGTTTGGACCTCTAGCTATTCACAAGGCAGGGTGTATGGGTGTAAATGAAGAGCCAGACCAGCGGTTAGACCTCTAGCTATTCACAAGGCAGGGTGTATGGGTGTAAGCGAAGAGCCAGACCAGCGTTTAGACCTCTAGCTATTCACAAGGCAGGGTGTATGGGTGTAAGTGAAGAGCCAGACCAGCGTTTAGACCTCTAGCTATTCACAAGGCAGGGTGTATGGTTGTAAGTGAAGAGCCAGACCAGCGTTTAGACCTCTAGCTATTCACAAGGCAGGGTGTATGGGTGTAAGTGAAGAGCCAGACCAACGTTTAGACCTCTAGCTATTCACAAGGCAGGGTGTATGGGTGTAAGTGAAGAGCCAGACCAGCGTTTGGACCTCTAGCTATTCACAAGGCAGGGTGTAAGGGTGTAAGTGAAGAGCCAGACCAACGTTTAGACCTCTAGCTATTCACAAGGCAGGGTGTATTGGTGTAAGTGAAGAGCCAGACCAGCGTTTAGACCTCTGGCTATTCACAAGGCAGGGTGTATCGGTGTAAGTGAAGAGCCAGACCAGCGTTTAGACCTCTAGCTATTCACAAGGCACGGTGTATGGGTGTAAGTGAAGAGCCAGACCAGCGTTTAGACCTCTAACTATTCACAAGGCAGGGTGTATGGGTGTAAGTGAAGAGCCAGACCAGCGTTTAGACCTCTAACTATTCACAAGGCAGGGTGTATGGGTGTAAGTGAAGAGCCAGACCAGCGTTTAGACCTCTAGCTATTCACAAGGCAGGGTGTATGGGTGTAAGCGAAGAGCCAGACCAGCGTTTAGACCTCTAGCTATTCACAAGGCAGGGTGTATGGTTGTAAGTGAAGAGCCAGACCAGCGTTTAGACCTCTAGCTATTCACAAGGCAGGGTGTATGGGTGTAAGTGAAGAGCCAGACCAGCGTTTAGACCTCTAGCTATTCACAAGGCAGGGTGTATGGTTGTAAGTGAAGAGCCAGACCAGCGTTTAGACCTCTAGCTATTCACAAGGCAGGGTGTATGGGTGTAAAAGAAGAGCCAGACCAGCGTTTAGACCTATAGCTATTCACAAGGCAGGGTGTATGGGTGTAAGTGAAGAGCCAGACCAGCGTTTTGACCTCTAGCTATTCACAAGGCAGGGTGTATGGGTGTAAGTGAAGAGCCAGACCAGCGTTTAGACCTCTAGCTATTCGCAAGGCAGGGTGTATCGGTGTAAGTGTAGAGCCAGACCAGCGTTTAGACCTCTAGCCCCGCTTTATACGTCAGCATGGGCGTTGATTAGAGGTTGATAAGTACCAAAATATACATGTCCTGTCTATACTTTCGTGGAGAATGATCCTCAGGGCTGGGAGTGGGGTACTCTGATATATTCATATACATGTAGGCTCGGGCTATTTTTTTTTTTTGGGGGGGGGGGGGTCAAAATTTTGAATTTCATTTTTTTTTTTTTCAGAAAAATGATTTGTTTTTGGGTATCAAGATTTTGTGGATATATTTTAGAGGTCATCACATAATCCGACTATATTTAGGGGTCATTTCTATGCATTTTAGGGTCTTTTCTTAAGGCCAAGGTACAGAATTGGGGGTATATTTTTGGGTTGCTAAAATTTCAAGTATTTTTTGGGGGTGCTTGATATTCCTGGCATATTTTTGGGGTAAACGGTAGATGCTGGGCCCGAGCCTACGTATGAAGAAAAAGTGAGAGTATCCCCTCTGGGGATTGATCATGAAATAAAATCTACGACCATTATCCTCCTTCCACTGATTCAAGGAGGCACGTTGTTCGTTACAAATGAAAGTATACGAGTACTAGTCAAAGGCCCAGAAAAAGTTGGTTAGGTGAACTGACGGTCTCGACATGATCATTTCTGTTGACTGAGACCTAAAGAATCGAACCAAACCAAAATCGTGTGCTGTCCGTTATTTTAACTTTCATTTGTCTCCTTAGTTATAGTACGGCTACGTGCTGGTATTTAAACCAGCTTGCTTAGCTGCATATGGATCTATTCAAATTGATGCCAGATTACTTTTACCATGAATACGCGCACTATGAACCCAGATCAGGCTGCTCTGAAGCAAACAAAGGTGGGAAAATGGGCGCTTTCAATGGGGCACCAATTAACCCTTAATATTCCGATGGATTTCCTATACACATATTGATTCAAAAAGTACGTGGACTGGTCATTGTGTACTTTATGGGGTCAAAGATAGAATGTTCTAAACTGTGATGTATTTCTGTCCCTGACGTTTGTTTAATCATAGAAAACAGTGAAGACCCTGATGAAATGCAGCTTTATGCTGCATTTCATCTGGGTCTTCATTGTTTACAAAAGTATCTGTTTGGGGATTTCCAATATACAAAGTGTTAATGATTTTCTCCTATATTTCAACAGGAAAAATTCCACCTAACAAATGTCCTCTGTATATAGCTGGAAGAGGTAAAGGGTACAGTAAAGCACAGAATTTCTATGGATACATGGACAATGTAAGTAGAATAAGTAGAAAACTGGCCCCCAGGTTATAAAACTTGAGTACAGTCTCAAACTCAAAATAAAACGCAATTATTGGCTGCATGCGGACACGTGTCCACAAGCAGCCAATCATTGCGCCTTATTTTTAGTTTGGTAGCCTCGGGGCCTGGGCCCGGAATTACAATGACTCCTTAAAGTTAAGGAAGACTTAAGTTGAGTATTGATTTTTAAGGATGCGAAAAATAACGTTTCGGTTTTTATAAATCAAAACAGTTTCATTTTTATCTGTAGATCACAATGATATCTTTGACCATTAGCACTGCATTCATCCTGGCAATTTATTAAACACTAAATATAACATGTTGAAATGTCAATACCTAACTTAAGTCTTCCATTACTTTAAAGGGGGGGGGGGGTTGTAATTTTGGGTCTTGGTCTGTGATTTATAAATTTTAGGCCCTGGTCTGTGATTTATAATTTTTAGGCCCTGGTCTGTGATTTATAAATTTTGGGCCCTGGTCTGTAATTTATAACAGTGAGCTGATCAAGGCTTAATCACGGGTAGGAAACTACATATACAGAATCGTTGGTTCTGTATATGGAGGCTGGAAAAATAGTCTAAAAACCGTATCTTTTTCTTTCATCGTGTAATAACACGACATTATTTTTTTCGCTATTTTACTTAATAAAAGCACTTAAAATAAAACTTACGGTTTTATACAGAAGCGGAAAGCGCCTCTTAAGATTTCCTTTTTAAAGCCTATGGTTCTGTCTATGTAGATTCCTTCCCGTGTAATTTTCAGGTAGATTGTATGTTGTGTGGATAACCAGTAGCCCGTTGTAGCCCGGGACCCCTATCAATCCAAAGCCCAATCATGGATTTGTCACAATCATGTTCATTATTCGGAGAACCGTACCCAAGAATAGCATACAAAGCTCAAGTTAAATGAAGGTCAAACACGATAACATCCTTTTTGGTGTACGTATATTTAAACAGAAACCGAATGAATATGCACTAAAGAGTTGGCCGCTGAGCTGGCACCGATTTGATGTAAACTTACAATTTCTTCCCTTCTAAAATAACTTGAGGCCAAGATTTCACTTGTTATAAATATTAAACATTACTTCCTGTTATTGTTGCAGTTATTTATACCCCCGGTACGAAGTATATGGGGAATATATAGTTTTTGCCTTTTCTGTAATTGTGTGTGTTTGTCTGTCAGTTTGTTTGTCTGTAAACTTTTTTCTGTCAAAGATTTCTCAGCAACTACTTGACTTAGGATTCTGAAATTTGGTACAAAGCTTGATAGTAATAAGTTGTATTGTGTAACAAAAAAAAAGCCACAAATTGTCTATCAGTCCCTTTATTTGTTCATTTTTTCTCTCCGATAGAAATTTCTGTCACAGATTTCTCAGCTCCTATTGGAGTCAGTGTTTTCAAATTTTGTGTACACCTTCAGGTAGGCAAAGTATACTATGTATCTGAAAATAAAGATGCTTATCCTCATTTTGCCTTTTTTTTCAATTTTTCAATTTTCCCTTTTTCGCTCTGATATAATACATATGGACATTTTTTTCTGTCAAATATTTCTCAGCAACTACTTGACTTATGCTTCTGAAATTTGGTACAAAGCTTGATAGTGATGAGGTGTATTGTTTAACTAAAAAAAACAACAGACACACAATGCTTATCATTCCCTTTATTTTTTCATTTTTCTTTCTCTCCAATGGAAATTTCTGTCACAGATTTCTCAGCTCCTATTGAAGCCAGTATTTTCAAATTTTGTGTACATCTGCAGGTAGGCAAACTGTAATGTGTAAATGAAAATTAAGATGCTAATCGTCATTTTGCCTTCTTTTTTCATTTTTTTTATTTTTCATTCTGTCACTCTTATATATTACAAATGGACATTTTTTCATGTCAAAGATTTCTCAGCAACTACTTGGCTTGTGATTATGACATTTGGTACAAAGCTTGATAGTGATGAGTTGTAATGTGTAACAAAAAGAAAACAGCCACATATTGCTTATCAGTCCCTTTATTTGTTAAATTTTCTTCCTCTTCAACGGAAATTTCTGTCAAAGATTTCTCAGCTCCTATTGGAGCCAGTGTTTTCAAATGTTGTGTACACCATAAGGTAGGCAAAGTGTACTGTGTAAATAAAAATTAAGATGCTAATCCTCAGTTTGCTTTCTTTTTTCAAGTTTTCATTTTTTCCTTCTGCCACTCTTACACATGTAAGATACATATGGGCATTTTTTCTGTGAAAGAGTTCTCAGCAACTACTTGACTTAGGATTCTGAAATTTGGTACAAAGCTTGATAGTGATGAGTTGTATTGTGTAGCAAAAAACAGCCACATATTGCTTATCAGTCCCTGTATTTGCTTATTTTTTTTCTCTCCAATGAAGATTTCTGTCACATATTTCTCGGCTCCTATTGGAGCCAGTGTATTCAAATTTTGTGTACACCTTCAGGTAGGCTAAGTGTATTTTGTAAATGAAAATAAAAATGCTAAAGCTCATTTTGCCTTCTTTTTTATTTTTTCCTTCTGTCACCTTTCTTACACATATATATGGGACTTTTTTCGTCAGTTTTTTCAGCAGCTACTTTATTTAGGATTATTAAATTTTGTGTACTCTTTCAGGTAGGCAAAGTGTATTGTGTAAATGAAAATTAAAATGCTAATCCTCATTTTGCCTTCTTTTTTCAAATTTTCATTTTTTTCTTCTGTCACTCTTCTGGTCATTTTCAGATGACCGGTCATTTTCAGAGCTTTTTTGATCGGTAAAACAAGTAAAGTAAACCAACAATCTGTATTAAATATTTAATTATTGCATCTTTTTCCTAAAAATCTGGACAAGACAATCAATTTTAACAGTGTCACTCTCAAAAATACATTTTTTTCAACGAAACAAAAAATATTTAAAGTCAGCGGATGATTTTTTCTACTTTCTGGAAAATTACATTAGGAGGAGTTGTATATCAACTAATAAAATCATTTTGGCCCTATTATTTTTTACAGCGTTCATGTACCGGCACTGTAATGTTGACGTCAAGTGATCAATGCTTTACCCTGTTACTAGAGACAAGTTTAGCTAAATGCTTCCTCAACACCCAGCCAACATACTTCTCTCGCGGGTCGATAGTGGCACGCTTTTTTACCTTACTGGCTGAAACATTTTACAAAAGATATGTTCTCTCTTTTTCAGATTTTCCTTGTGAAGGATTGCACGTTCCACGAGTCTAACATTAAAATTCTGTGAATCGTCGTCATCTTGTGAGAGTCAAGTTTAGCACAGACATTTCCAGAACAATGTAGGATGAGAATTCATGACCAGAATGTGTACAGTCATTGAGCAGCATTAGCGATTCCAAGGGGTGGGCGGGTGGGGCGGAGAGTCTGGACCCCCTCTGGAAAACCATTTGTGGCTGTAGATTTCCTTAGAAATACTGGAACGGCTCCCCTCGAGAAGCAATCGGACCTCGGGCCCAATTGCTTCTCTATGGAGGTTCGTACGGCCCCCTTCATTACGTTAATGACTGAAGAAAATGTTGTCATCCGCGTATAAAGCAGTACTATTAAATCAACACATTTAATGTTAAAGATCATATTTTCTCAATTTGAAACTTCCCAGGGTTAGCAGGGCGATGCTGAAGTGTCCACTAAAACCACTGTCAAAATGGCTTATTCGGTAGACCAGAGTTAAAGAGGAAGGCAACATCGAAAGCAAATGAATCTTCAATGCAAGCTCTAATTAAAGCACGCAATCTGCCACAGACCCAATCAAAACCGGATTTAGAATAAGATAGTTATTATTAATAGCAATCCGAAAGCCAAAAATTCTGATTTCCAAAAGTCAGTGGAGATGATCATTTTGGATATTCAATTAATGTCCTGCAAATTTTGAAAAGCCAATAAAATCCCCAGTTTCATTTGCCTATACAGATTTTCTTTCAAAATCACTATTTTCAACATATGAAATGCAAACAATAAAGTTGCAACAAATATTTAATGAACAGCAGATCTAGTAATTATTTGTATGCATATTTAATTAGGACTGTGTGACGTCACAATTCTAAAATGGCTGCCTTCCATGGCTTTCAATTCTCTACTGTTCCAAAAAGCTGCAATTTCCTATTTTTCATTCGATTTTGATCGTGTTTGTAGTAGATTGCAGGGTGGCTTGAATTTTAGATTTCCTTTTTTTTTTATTTGATTCTTAGAGTCCCAGTCGAGAATTTTTCAGTTATGTCGAGACGGGTCTTCCGGGGTTGAACCAGTACTAAACAGGGATTAATGTGTCGTTCTCAAGGACACAACGCAGTGCCACCGATGAGGCTCGAACCAGCAAACCCCTCCACTCTACTACTGAGCCACAGCGCTCCCGTTATTCACTTTCTTTCAATGTTGCTCTCCCAAGCTGTTATTCGTGTATCCATCACTCAGACACATTTTGTAATATATTTCTTCATGTTTGGTAGGCTATTATTTTCGACATCAGACATTTCACGTGAAATATCAAACCTTATTTTAATTCTAAAAGCACTCCAAAACCACACAATATTGGAAAATATTCCATTGTTATCATGCGCGGATCCAGAAAGTTTTGTCAGAGGGGATCCAACTCAACTTTGACAACTTTTTTTTTGACGAGGGGAGAGAGGATCCAAATATCACTAAAATCGGGCCATCATTGGTTCGCCAGCAAAACGCCATTTAAATGGTGTTTTGCACGCGGACAGATAATGGCCCAACATTGAATGCTGGCTTGGTAGCTTTGTGGTATTCCAGGGGATCCGGACAAGTATTGCTAAGGAACCCTTTAGCTTTGTGATTTTCCAGGGGGAGGGGGTCGGGACCATCTCCCCCGTCTGGATCCGCGCATATGGTTATGTTATTGATTTCAATTTCACATTAATAGTTTTTTTGGACAGATACAAAGTTCAGCTCTGCAAAGAGGAAGAAATCTTAGTTGTGAAATATGTGTTTTTCCTTTATTACTCTAAAACATGTTAAATAGACTGCGTACATATCAGATAAGTAATACTTAGTTAGGAGACTGCATTTAGGTGCTCAGGGCCCGGCATTACAATGCCTCCTTAAGGTTAAGGAAGACTTAAGTTAAGTATTGTTTTTTCAGGATACGAAAGAATACGTTTCAAACTGATTAAAATCAAAATAGTTTCATTTTTTCTGTAGATCACAATGATATCTTTGACCACAAGTACTGCATCGATCCAGACAATTTATTTAAGCATTTAATATAGCATGTTGAAATATCAATACTTAACTTAAGTCTTCCTTAACTTTAAGGGGGCATTGTAATTCCCGGCCCTGTCTACACGTTTAAATAAAATGTTCATATTCTTAACAAAGTTCATTTGTATTTCATAGTCTCATCGATGACAAGATTTGTACTTGTAATAAGTCTGTGATTGTTCTTGTGTAACTGTATACATGTGACTGGTGACAGTCCTGTGACTGGACTTTATATCAAAGAAAGTGATTTGTATTGTGAAAACGGGTCTTTCAAAACGCCATGTCACCCCCACCTTCATCAAACTTCACCTTACAGGTAAGTCTCGTTTAACTTGTCAATTCTGATATCCAACCGTTCTAGCTTTCTACCCCGCCAGAAACACCTAGTCCAGGAATCGTGAATTTATCTATAAATGGAATTTGTGGCAGTAAAACCCTCCCTCAACTTAAGTTTATCCAGTAACAGACGATAAATAAAAATTATTGAAGGATCAGCTAAAACCAGAATGTAGGTATTTCATGTGAGACAGATAAAAAACTGAAAAAAAAAAAAACAACCAACGCCTAATGATCATTGCATGATTTCTTCTTTTTGTGATTTCTTTTTATTCTTTTTGTCATTTTTCCTTCTTCAATGGTTCCAAAGGATATATGACAGTCCACACGAGAGCGGACTTTATACCATTTACCTACAATTATTAAACTGGAAAATTTACGGGTGACGATCTAGAATATTAATTAACATGTCTGTTGGGTTTGCAAACTAGCCCCTGCTCATTCCTATCAGTGACTACTTTGTATACATGTTTTTCCCGTCTGAGTAAATGTTTTACTGCACTCAATGAGTACATGTTTGTTTATTTGTTTGATTTGATTCTTTACGTCCCATCAACAATCTTTCATTAAACAGGGACGTGTCTTCCTGGGTTGAACCAGTACTAAGCTAGGATAAATGTGTCTTGCTCAAGGACCACAACGCAGTGACGCCGGTGAGGCTCGAACCCGCGGCCCTTTGGTCTCGAGTCAAGCACTCTACCACTGAGCCACTGCACTGAGTACATGTGCAGCTAAAAGAGTGAGGCGACATGCGTTATGGTTGGTCCATGCTGCTACACTTTGTTACCATGACGAGACGGCGCGAATGCGCCGCTTGAGCCTTCGCTGTACGCCAATGTGACATACATCAAAATCTCCTATGATCTTTCATTCTAGCCTTTTAATCCTTTTCTATGAGAAAATGTGCATGAAAAGTTAGCACATTACAAGAACGGCGATGCCATTGCCCGATGCTCGAAGCCCGCTGATCAGCTAGATCCGGACCAGTGTCATCCCAGCAAGCATTCAACCTTTAAACAACATCATATCAACGCCAATGCGACGTCATGACGTTATATTGAAGTCAGGTGTTAGGATTTGCCAGGACTTATCCCAGCTTTGTTTTCAGTCTATTGTAGCATGGAGAGAGTCAGCGTATGCTAACATGATGCCCTGGTATGCGCGGATCTAATGGGGGGACAGGGTGTCCGGACCCCTTCCCCCTGAAAAATCACAAAGCTATAGGGTTTCTTAGCAATACTGGTCCGGGTCCCCTGAAAATCAGAAAACTACCAAGCCAGTATTCAATGTTGGACCATTATCGACCGGCCAGCGAAACGACATTTGAATGGCGTTTCGCTGGCGGGACGATGATGGCTCGCTTTCAATTGTGGTATTTGGGTCCTTTTTTCCCCTGATATAAAAAAAGAACGTGTTCAAAGTTGAGTTGGACCCCATCAGTCAAAACCTTCTGGATCCGCGCATGCCAGGTCAGACAGCACACTCCTTCGTATGTGAATATGCCCTGGTCGTTTTGTCCTTAAGGCAATCTAAGACCCTTTTCGCCAAAACCAACTCTCATGTTTACTATTAGTATAGACATGCACGTGCAAGTATCCCCCTAAGAAACAGAAATACAATTTACAGATGTAAACTGTTTGTAATGCTTGTCTTCTTTTAACAATATTCCATCTGTAATTTGGATTAGCGAGATTAGACGATAATCCCCTGGAAATTAAACACGTCTGTGATTCACAGAACAGAAGAACAGCAATTACCCGCAAGTACCGTTTAGGCAATTGAAACATTTGATGCTTATCGCAAAGGTGAACACGCTTTATCTCCGACGACACTGTGAATCCGCACAGTCTCACCAGAATCTTCGATTTACACATATATGTATATAAAGTATGTGGGTAGATGAAGTTTCATACCAAGAAACAGACATTTTACCTCACTAAAGATAGCTGCGAAATATGTTTAACTCTTTGCATACTAGTGCCGTGTGCTAATAACCTTTGCAAACAGTTTGGACCCAGAGCCGACCCGACGCTTAACCGTTTGACACTCTGATCGTATTCCAGAAAGTAGTTTTCGAAAAAAAGATGATCTTGAAAAAACAGCAGACGACGAAATCGTGAAAAAAAATCCCAGCATCTTAGTAATGAACGAGGCAGGTAGGTTGGCCAGCTTATTCATCTTGTTTATTTCAACGCCTGACCACATTTTGAAACACCTGACTGACAAATTTAATTACTCAGAGTTTAACCCTTAAAGCGCCAAATAAAAATGCATCTGAAAATGTCGTCTGCTGAAGTCGTCTGCTGCAAATAAGTGCCTAACATTACTGACGAATTAAGTATAGAAGCAAACAGCTTGGACCCAGAACAGACTGCTCCTATAGGAATAGTCTGATCTGGGTCCACACGGTTTGCCATAGAGGCTTCTTAAACTTTTCAGCAGACGAGAGTAGCAGACGACTTTTGTTGTGATTGGCGCATTAAGGGTTAATCATGATGCTCAGTGGTGAACAACTTGTTGTTGGAAACTGATGCAGTCGCTTGAAAACTAATCGTGTGCACATAGCTGTTTGAAGCCATTGTTGAAATATATCATAGTAAGAAAGAGGGCAAATATCAGGAATCGATACAATCAAGCAGCACACCTGACCCAGGATACCAATGGGAAAGTGACAACGTTACAATAAGACATAAGAAACAAGGGCCAAGAGTCAGCTTTTTCACAACAGGTGACCACAAGGCATTCATAAACAGACGTGCACGAAAGCATGACAAAAACAAGACAGAAATAACATAAATGATCCACAAAAGAAGCACCGCATTGGAACGGTCAGAAATACATATTTTACTGGAGGGCTTAAACCGGTTTCACGGCGCGCCAACCTCAGCCTTAGCTCATAGTCATTTGTTACATTATCTCATTATATTTCATCAGTATGCCCCCGCAATGACAATGGCGCACGTACGTCTGCCCTTACAATGCCATTTTTTATCTCCCCCCAAAACAACAACAACAACAACAACAACAACAAAAAAAAAAAAAAAAAAAAAAAAAAAAAAAAAAAAAAAACAAAAAACAAAAACAAAGCAACAACAGCAAAAAAACAACAATACAATTTTTTGGAATTTTGTCAATCTTTCAAATTTAATCTTTGATACTGATAATTCCCACTTAAAGGATCATTTTGACACAAACAGTTGCATGTTATCATCCATAACGATTAGCTGAATGCAATAGTTATCAAACCCACACTTAGGAGCTCATCCATCAACCTCTGGTCTAAACACACAACCACCATACTTCCAGGCCTTTGTGAGCAAATAAAAAGGTTGCTCTAAGTGTAAAAAAGCTTCATTTCCTTCCACCAATATAAATTATACATGTTACATGTTTCTAACAGTTGCAGAACATGTTTTGAGTAGTAATATAACATGATATTCAAAGTTTGTTTCGTGGATAACCCACTGCTGTCAATCTGTATAACAAAACATTTATAGTTTGTTTCGTGGATAACCCATTGCTGTCAATCTGTATAACAAAACATTCATAGTTTTTTCGTGGATAACCCACTGCTGTCAATCTGTATAACAATATGTTCATAGTTTGTTTCGTTGATAACCCATTGCTGTCAGTCTGTATTGCAAAGTTTTCATAGTTTGTTTGTTGGATAACCAATCAATCTGTATAACAATATGTTCATAGTTTGTTTCGTTGATAACCCATTGCTGTCAATCTATATTGCAAAGTTTTCTTAGTTTGTTTGTTGGATAACCAATTAACAAATTGCTCTCAGTCTCTACAGGAAAGTTTTCTTGTTTGTTTCGTGGATAACCCATTGCTGTTAGTGTGTATTGCAAAATGTTCACAGTTTGTTTCGCGGATAACCCATTGTTGTCAATCTGTATAGCAAAATGGCCATAGTTTGTTTCTTGGATAACCCATTGTTGTCAATCTGTATGGCAAAATGTTCAGAGTTGTTTCGTAGATAACCCATTGCTGTCAGTCTGTACGGCAAAATCTTTATAGTTGCTCCGTGGATAACCCGACGCTGTCAGTCAGTATGGCAAAATGTTAGAGTTTGTTAAGTAGAAAACCTATTGTTGTCAAGTTGTATGACAAAATGTTCATAGTTTGTTTCGTGGATAACCCATTGCTGTCAGTCTGTATGGCAAAATGTTCAGAGTTTGTTTCATGGATAACCCAAAGCTGTCAGTCACTAGGGCAAAATGTTCTTAGTTTGTTTCGTGGATAACCAATTGTTGTCAATCTGTATGGCAAATGTTCATGTTTTGTTTCGTGGATTACCCATTGATGTCAGTCTGTATAGCAAAATGTTCATAGTTTGTTTACTGGATAACCCATAGTTGTCAGTCTGTGTAGCAAAATGTTCATAGTTTGTCTCGTGAATAAGCCATTTGTGTCAGTCTTTGAGGCAAAGTTTTTATAATTTGTTTCGTGGATAACCAATTGTTGTCAATCTGTATAGCAAAATGTCCATAGTTTGATTCGTGGATAACCTCTTGTTGTCAATCTGTATGGCAAAATGTTCATATTTTGCTTTGTAGATAACCCATTGCTGTCAGTCTGTATGGCAAAATCTTTACAGTTTGTTTTGTGGATAACTCAATGCTGTCAGTCAGTATGTCAAAATGATTATACTTTGTTTCGTGGATAACACTTTATTGTCAAATTTATGGCAAAATGTTCATATTTTGTTTCGTGGATAACCCATTGCTGTCAGTCTGTATGGCAAGATGTTCATATGTTTGTTTCGCAGATAACCCAATGCTGTCAGTCTGTATGGCAAAATGTTCATAGTTTGCTTCGTGGGTAACCCATTGTTGTCAATCTGTTAGGCAGATTGTTCATAGTCTGTTTCGTAGATTACCCAATATTGTCAGTCTGTATGGCAAATTGTTCATGAATTGCTTCATGGATAACACAATGCTGTCAGTCTGTAAAGCTAAATGTTCATAGTTTGTTACGTGGATAGCAAAATGTATATAGTGTTTCGTGGATAACCCATTGCTGTCAGTCTGTAAGACAAAATGTTCAATGTTTGTTTCGTGGATAACCCATTGCTGTTAGTCTGTATTGCAAAATGTTCACATTTTGTTTCGTGGATAACCCATTGCTGTCAGGCTGTGTAGCAAAATGTTCATAGTTTGTCTTGTGGATAAGGCATTGCTGTCATGCTGTGTACCAAAGTTGTCATAGTTTGTTTCGTGGATAACCCATTATTGTCTATCTGTAAGGCAAAATATTCATAATTTGGTTTGTGTATAACCCATTGCTGTCAGTTTGTATGGCAAAATGTTCATAGTTTGGTTCGTGGATAACCTAATGCTGTCAGTTTGTATGGCAAAATGATCATAGTTTGTTTCGTGGATAACCCATTGTTGTCAATCTGTATGGCGAATGTTCATAGTTTGTTTCGTGGATAACCCAATGCTGTCAGTATGTATGGCAAACTGTTCATAGCTTGTTTCATGGATAACCCATTGCTGTCAGTCTGTATAGCAAAATGTTCATAGTTTGTTTCGTGGATAACCCATTGCTGTCAGTCTGAATAGCAAAATGTACATAGTTTGTTTCGTGGATAACCCATTGCTGTCAGTCTGTATAGCAAAATGTTCATAGTTTGTTAGCTGGATAACCAATTGCTGTCAGTCTCTATAGCAAAGTTTTCATAGTTTGTTTCGTAGATAACACATTGCTGTCAGTCTGTATAGCAAAATGTTCACAGTTTGTTTCGTGGAGAACCCATTGCTGTCAGTTTGTTAAACAAAGTTTTCTTAGTTTGTTTCGTGGATAACCCATTGTTGTGAATCTGTATAGCAAAATGTCCATTTTTTTCTTTCGCGAATAACCCATTGTTGTGAATCTGTATAGCAAAATGTCCATTTTTTTCTTTCGCGAATAACCCATTGTTGTCAATCTGTATGGCAAAATGTTCATAGTTTATTTCGTGGCTAACCCATTGTTGTCAAGTTGTATGACAAACTGTTCATAGTTTGTTTCGTGGATAACCCATTGCTGTCAGGCTGTGTAGCAAAATGTTCATAGTTTGTCTTGTGGATAAGCCATTGCTGTAAACCTGTGTAGCTAAGTTTTCGTTGATTGTTTCGTGGATAACCCATTGTTTTCAATATGTATGACAAGGACTGATTTAAACTGCTTAGATGGCTTAGTACTGTAAATCCGGAAATTTTCGCGAGAATTTTATTTTCGCGAATAGCATTAAAACTAATATTTGCGACGTTAAAAAGTTCGCGACTTGGGTATGATATACATATATAAGTAAACGACAGAATGATTTCGCCTTTTCGCGAGGGTTATATTTTCACGAAACTTCGCATATGCGAAGTTTCACGAAAATAAAACCCTCGCGAAAATTTCCAAATTTACAGTATGTCCAGGAATAGTGATGTTGACAGAGTTGTTTTACTTCCGGAAAACTCTCCTCAGGCCCTTTTGATAGGAATCAAAAGCCTGATATATCTACATCAAACTTTAAAGTATAATAAGCTCTGCCAAGTCCTTGACATCCCAGAGCCAGTGGGTGGGGGCGTGGTTGCTAATGACTGATGCATGATTCAGTCTAAAAACGAAATCGAAGAGAAAATGTTTTAAAAACCATATACGTTCAATGTTTTAAACTTTCAAACAGTGCATACTTAGTTCAGATGACTGCTTCAAGGATGACTGCTTCAAGGCTGGTCTGGTCTGTGTCCTTTACTGATTGCTATTCTGATAAGAGATACCTTTACCAAAGATTATTCGGAAAATAGCAAGGTCTAGACATTTTCGCTAGTTTCGGTTTAAGTGTGAACAGTTCCTGCACTTACGTAAAGTTTACAATGTAATTCTCTTTGATAACAATCTTAGCACTCCTCGGCATGGAAGTGTTTATAGTTTGTCTAGACGATTGGTGCACAAAAGTTTAGAATTTGTTTTTTGTTTAATGAATCAATTTAAATGAGATAAAGCAGAATCCAGTCACAGAACTGGAAACTCTGGTAGCTGTTCAAGGTAAACGAGCTAGAAACGAGATCCATGTTAAAACAATCCAGAAAAACGAAATGTCCTACACGATAACGTTTAGGTCCATAAAACAAATTGAGCAGCGACATGTGTTTTCCAACAATGTAATATTTTGACAAGTGAAGACTCAGACAAGCCTGTGCATGCTCCTTTAAGCTTAGAAACTCCAAATGATGTTTGATCAGTAGCTTAACAGTCTAAACGGTATTTAAACAATTAGGAAAGGCTCTGATCAGACTGCACGTATGTCATGGAACAAATTATGAAATTGATGAGATTGAGTTGTAAAGAAAACACACACTGGGGAGGCGGAAATCGAAAACGTTTATGCTAGCGACGGACGTAGATCAAAAATCGTTTAAAACTGGCGACAAACGGCAATCGAAAACACTGTTTCTATCGATTTTTGATCCGCCTTTGTCGATTGTTGAGAGCGTTTTCGATTGCCGCCTACCCGATGTGGAACACAACAGTTGATTACCCACTAAATAAATGTCAACTCAGTTTCTATGGGTTATCCACAAAAGACATTGAATGACAAGGTTGTGTGATTCATGGTGTAATCATTACAAAATGTTGTATAAACTGAAAAAATGGGTTATTCAGGAATCAAATAATGGCATCTTGGTTGTTTAGACACCCAATGGTTATACACGAAGCATTACGGCATTCGATTATCCTCGAAACAAACTGTGAACACTTTATTATACAGTCTAAAACAATACGCTTACCATGAAATAAGCTGTGGAAACTTTGTTATACAGACTGGCAGTAGTGTGTGGTATAAAGAAATTTGTTATTTGATTTATAACAATGGGCTACCATTGAGCCAAACTATGAAAACGTTGTTTTACAGGCTGTCTGCAATTCGTATCCACGACACAACTTATGAAATATTGGCTAAATATACTGACAGAAACGGGTCATCCACGAAACAAAGTATACA
Organism: Loripinus fragilis; assembly: GCA_964019695.1. Lineage (NCBI taxonomy): Eukaryota > Metazoa > Mollusca > Bivalvia > Lucinida > Lucinidae > Loripinus > Loripinus fragilis. The sequence goes on from OZ026520.1 coordinate 99,698,021, forward strand.
CCCCTGAAAACTTCCTCTATGAAAAAGCTCCGACTGGATTTCTGTGGAAAATCCATTAAATCAGTAGTTATTGACATTTGTTTAGATAAAGCTGCAGTGGTTTTAAGAAATATCTCTACTAGCAGATGTTTAGGTTAAACTTACTTGGAAGACATACTCTGAGAGAAATCAGGAGTTTACCTTGTTCTCACTTGATATTAAGTTTGCAGTCACTTAACTTTTTGCATGCTGGGTAATTTTTCATGCATTTTTGTTTTATGTAACTGTAGCTTTTCAAAATTAACCTTTTTCATATAATTATTTCAAGAACTGAATGAGAGAGTCAAACAACTTGGAATCGGATCAGGCCCAACATTTTGTCGGGCTTGATCCGGGTTCTAATTGTTTACTGTAGTCACCTGCAAGTCGCCGCGTGCATGCAAAGAGTTACTAGACACTTTGCTAGAAATCCGTCTCTGTCGTGTACAGATACACTCACTAGCAACAGCGATAAACAAAGGCGCTGATCAGTCTGTGCAGTAGCGATTATGAGTTCTTTTTCCTTTTGACTTCGCTCATTTGGTTGATATTGTGATGATTTGGGGATTATTTCAATGTTTCTCTATTAAGCCGTCTGTTGCAGGTATCTATAAGAATAACGTCACCGAGGTAAATGATTTTATGCAACTCTGACGGTTAATAAATCCAAAAATCTGTATTCCTCTGTCCTAAATACTGAATAGAAGGCTTCAGAGCACAGAGATGTTTATGTTCTATCCTGTAACCACAATCTATGATTAAAAAAAACACGTAAGACCAAATAAAAAATACCTGTGTTTAGGGTAACCCGACCCTACCTAATTTTTTTCAGGTTATCGAAAGAAAATATAATAAAATATAATTTTATGCATTTTGAAAGGCAACGCCAATTATAATATTTTCTGACTCAAAATGCATAAAATTATATATTCAAAATGCATAAAATTATATATTTTTTCCAGGAAAAAAATTATTAAAAAAAATGTGTGTGCCTACCCTACCTAAAATCTAGGATCATCATTTAAACAAACTTGGTAGGCCCACATCCCCAATGCTACATACCAAGTCCTTCTGGAGAAAAAGGTTTTTACCATGTATGGGCGTGGTGGCCATCTTGACCCTCTGACCTAGTCCATTTGAATGAATTTTTGTTCCTGCATCCTAAGGAGTCTCGATATGAAATTTGAGTTTAATTGGCCCAGTATGTTGACAGACGAACAGACGCCGGGGTCACTGGTAAAATATTAGCTCACCCATGAGTCTTTGGCTCAGGTGAGCTTAAAAGGATAAATCCGGGCTCACAGGACGAGTGCTAATACTCAAGATTTTTTCGCCTTTGTTGGTCTCGTTAAAATATGTTGAATTTTGTATGAACAACAATGTTGTATGTTGTTCATACAAAAATCAACATATTTTAACGAGATCCAACAAAGGCGAAAAAATCTTGAAATGTTCAAGAACAAGTTTGAAAACAGATCAAGAACTCAAGGGGCACTTTGTTCAATAAAATTTCTTTAAAACAAACTTGGGAACAGGTAAAGACATATGGTATAACATAATATCTAAAAAAGTTTTTAAAATGTTCCCATGTTCAAGAGTATAAGACCATTTTAAAAAATTTGTGAAGCATTTTCTTGAACAGTTCAAGTACAATTCTTAAAATTGTCCAGGAACTTCTTTAACTGCTCTGAGCTCCGTTTCGGAAGAGCAATAACCTTACTTGAGCAATATTTAACTATCAAGAGAATTAAGACGTTGCAGATCAGACAGTGCATGTGTACACATACACATGCTTATATAAAATCTGGGTATTACATATGCTAGAGTTATTTGGCCCAGTTTCGAATCTTCCCCAGTTCCGAATCACGTCATAGTTTCGTTGCAAACTACACATCAGCGGTAAAATTTAAAATACATATTTTGGTTTTGTTTTGTTGTATAATCATCCCAAAGCAAATACCTATAAGTTATCTGCTTGGTGAAAATAATTACAATTTTCCCCCATGACCTATTTTATGAAGGAATATTTTCACACGTGTCAGTATCTGTTCATTGCATGTTTCCGAAAAATGCTTTCGTTTGAAATGCATTTTTATCAAACCTTTGGTTTCAGCATATTTTCCAACAATTATTAAATCACATCCAAGAAAAAACGGAGCTTTTATCCTGTTTTTGGTTCCATGATAGCCATCTAATCATTGTCACTTTTTTTGCCTGGTTTAGAATCTTGTACAAACACAAGTTTATTTCACGTCACATAACAATAACGTTCACGCGCTACATAGAAGTCATAATGATGTGAAAAAGTGTCACAGGCACCATATGTTCTCTCTCTCTCTCTCTCTCTCTCTCTCTCTCTCTCTCTCTCTCTCTCTCTCTCTCTTTCAGCAGACGTGGATCCAGTAGTTTTTTTATATTTTATGCCGTTTTAGTTGATGAGGTTAGAGAGGATCCAAATCCCACAAAAGCGGGCAGTAATCGGACCGCCAGCCAAACTCCAGTTGATGGCCTTGGTAGCTCTAGAGAGCATTAGTGTGAAAAAAGCCTGCATTTTAGGGGTACAGCTATGGGACTTTACAGGGGTTCGCGGGAGGGGGCTCTGTGCCCCCAGTCTTCCCTGGATCCGCGTATGCGTGAGGATTATGCCTTTGTGTGTGTATATTTAATTTCTCTGTCTGTCTGTCTGTCTGTCTGTCTCAGTCTCTCTATATGTATATGCCTGTCTGTCTGCATGTCTCTCTTTTCCCTCTCTCCCCCCCCCCCCACTCTCTCTCTCTCTCTCTCTCTCAGCATATGTGGTGTAGACCTAGCAGACCAGGGATCCCGAGCTCGATACCGGGCAATTCAAGTCTTTATTTGGGACTCTAAATCAGGCCCGTTCCGATTAACCTCAGCAGCTGGTAGAAGCCCATTATCCTAATTATGCATAATTTATCCGTAACCACTACATGCGCGGCTCCAGAAAGTTTTGCCAGAAGGGGTCCAACCTTGACAACGTTACTTTTTAGCTTAATGGGGGAGGAATTATCCAAATACCACTATTAGAGGGCCATTTTCGGCCCGCCAACGAAACGCCATTTAAATGGTGTTTTGCTGGCGAGCCGATTATGGCCAAAAATTGATAGCTGGCTTGGTAGCTTAACGATTTTAAGGGGATCGGGACCAGTGTTGCTAAAAGACCTATATTTTTGTGATTTTCGAGGATGGTCCAGACCCCCTGTCCACCCCCCTCTGGATCCGCAAATGCACTTCATCCTCCTATGAGTAAAAGTAGGGCTAACGTCTTGTTGATTTTCCAGTGCCCTTGTATTTGCCTCACTCCATCACAAGTGGACATACTTGTGTCGGATGATTCCCTTGCTTTTTTGCCCAACTATGTATAACAGAGTTTTTACTTGGGTAGAGACCAGAGCCAAATCAGAATTAAGAGTGAGGTTGGTACCGTTCAACATGTTGAAGCTCTCCAGTTTTTCTTTATACTGGCGCAGATTTCGTCGATCGTCGTTTTAAATGCTAAAAACCTGGCCTTTAGCCCGTAGTCTGTGTGTGTGTGTGTGTTTGTTTTTTGTTTGATTTGATTCTTTACATCCCACCAACAATCTTTCAGTTATAAAGGGACGGGTCTTCCTGGGTTGAACCAGTTCTAAGCTAGGATTAATGTTATTGCTCAAGGACACAACACAGTGACGCCGGTGAGGCTCGAACCCGCAGCCCCTCGGTCTCAAGTCAAGCACTCTACCACTGAGCCACTGTCGAGTCAAGCACTCTACCACTGAGCCACTGGGCTCCCAATGTGTGTGTGTGTGTGTGTGTGTGTTGGTGGTGGTGGTCATGACCCCTCTATCATGACCCCTCTATTTGCTACAGTATCACGTGTGTCGAGCGCCCACGGTGTTGGCCAGGGTGGGGGGGGGGGGGGGCAGTGGTTACAGATGTGTTTTATTTACTCTCACAACGCGTGTTGGTATATGCGTGCGCTATATAACAATGGAAATGAGGACAGACGTTTAATAAAAATGTCACATTAATAGAAAAAAATACTCTGAAAAAGTGAATGTTAGTGTCTGTATGTCAAATGACAGACAGTGCAGATCCTGCTTAGAACGCACCTCTCTGATCTAGTTCAACTCTTCACTGTCTCATAGACCAAGTTTACCTGTAAACATTTCGATCATTAGCCAGGGTGTATAATCGGGAGTATTACTTGCATGTGGTAAAATTGTTCATAGTCCATGTGCGGATCCACAGGAGTGAATACTGAGGGTCCAGACCACCCCCTCCCGCATGGAAAAGCACAAAGCTGTAGATTATCTTAGGATTACTGACTGGAAAAGTACAAAGCTACCAATGTCGGGTCATCATCGGATCGCTAGCGAGGCGCCATTTATATGGCGTTTCACTGGCGGGCCGATGGTTGCCCGTTTTGGTTACTTTCTGTGTCCGTGCAAGTTTAGTGCAATGAATACGGTAAAATAATGTGTCAAACTCGTCATTGGAAGTAGTGATTAAGCCAACAATGTCAAATCCTTAATGCAACTGTACTACTGAAGGTAATTTCTTAGACCTTCTAAAGTGATTCGAAACTGGGCAAATGACCCGCAACTAGGCAAATTGGCGACCTGCTTCAAAGCCGTGGTATGACACATAGCAGAGTCCGAATGCTACAAATTGAGGTTCATTATTTAGGGGAATGATAGTGCTTTGTAATAGAAAAACCGAAATCTTACACTCAGAGCAACTATTTGGAATACGCCTTGAAGTAAAAGTGATTCGGAATTGGGCCATTAACTATAAACGAAACCTTTTTTTAAAAAAAAATCTTTCAGGAACACTCATCATAGAATCAAACCATTTGGCTCCAGATCAGGACCGACACTTTGTTGGTCCTGATCTGGGTCCAGCCTGTTTGCAATGATTATCAGCAGATGACAAAAGTCACCACTAGCTAGGAAAGTGTAAAGCATTATAAAAAAACATACATCAAAAATATCATCTGCTTAAGTCGTCTGCTGCACATATTTGCTAACATTATTCAAATCATATTGGTATAGAGGCAATCATTGTGGACCACGATCATACCGCTGCTTAAGTCTGATCTTGGACTACACTATCAAAACCAGACAAATTTGGTTGTGAAAGGGTATAAATGAAATTTGAATTTACTTCAAGAATACACAGCGGCACAACACACTGACTACTCACATTCTGTCATTGTCATATATATTAATATTTCACAAAACAAGGCAAATTTATATTGATAACTCTGAATATATTTCTGAAACAAACTTGCCGACTCACAGTTCTGTAAATACTTATAACAGCATCTTCTCTGAAAATTGAAACCTGTATAAACATTTCACTGCTAAGACTGTCAGAATTAGGAGATTATTATTTGATAAATGGACACCATTAGCAGAAGGGCTCTGAAGATTTTAGAGGGGATAGATGGGAGGGTGTATAACAAATTGTTGTACACATTGGCAGAAAATGGTTATCCACAAAACAATCTAATTTTGTTATACAGATTGACAGCAATTGGTTATCCACAACATAAACTGAAAACTTTATTATACAGACTGATAACAATGGGTTATCCACGAAAGAAAGAAAACAATGTTGTACACATTTGCACATCCACGAAACGAACTTTGAAAATTTGTTATACAGACTGATAGCAATTGGTTATTCACGAAAAAAAGTATACAAATTGTTTTACACATCGGCATGATGGGTTATCAACGATACAAACTATGAAACTATGAAATATTTTTGATACAGACTAGCATTTGGTTATTCGCGAAACAAAGAAAGTAAGGATGCAAAGATCAGGAATCGATACAATCAAGTACCACACCTAACCCAGGAAAGTAAAGTTAAATGTTGTACACATTGGCAGGTATGGGTTATCCGTGAAACAAACTGTAAAAACTTTGTTATACAGACTGACAGCAATCCACGAAACAGACTAAGAAAAGTTTGATATACGGACTGAATGAAACAAAAGGATTATTCAAGAAGCAAATATGACAATTTTGTTACACATACCTACATCTATCCATGGGTGTAGACTATGCAAACGTTCCTGGTTGTAAACCGTTAACATCGCTTGTAGCTATCGTTTCCTCTTTAATTGCACGACGGTGTTTCAGGCCTCAGACTTAATGACAGCATTGGCGTAAATCTTTAATCCCTTAGTTGGTGCTTGATGCTTGGCTTCGGCTGGGCCCACCGTAGCTCAACTTGAGGTTTTCTTTAGCACTGACTATCTATGAGTCATGAGACCTTTTCTTTGTTTCATCATAGTGTGTTAATTTGATTAGATTGTTTTCTATGTTGATGAATTATATTAGTTAGGAAGCCTCCATATGCATGCAAGCTAAACAAGTTTTGTGTTTTAACAACAACTAAATCTAGGGCGAAAAATTGGCGCCAGTAAAATGCTTCCCTCCGGCGGCTTTTCCAGATTATTTAAAGGTCGCAACAGCTGTCGTTGTTTCTGTGTGGAGTTGGTAAAACTTCTCTCCGTGCATCGATATAGTGTTAGTATTTTTTCATTTTCTGGTTCTTCAGGAATATTGGATTCTGACAGAAAGCAGAATACCGCTTAAGCCGGTGCTAGGGGGCATGAGAATTGTTGCACTTCCCATTAGTTCTCGTGAACAGACTCAATAAACCCGAGTCTGTTGTTTTCTAATATTGTACATTATCTGTATTTCTGAAGGATCCGTTTTTGCAGATTATTTAGGCTGTTGTTCGTTGTAAGGCAGTGGTTCTGTTGTTGTTGATTCATTGTTTTATGTACCTCCCATTGTTTGTGGGGGCTCTGTGTTGGTCTTTGTTGCGGTATGCATTACTTTGTGTCCTTTCTAGTTTTGCAATAGTATTGGCGAAGAAGAGCGAGCTGATTGCTTTGCTTTTATTGTTTTTCTGATGTGTTGTTACTGTTCATGTTCTGTGGCTCTTCCTCAAGCTGTCGTGGGTTGGTCTGCAGTGTGAGATTGTAGTAATCCTGATGATACTCACCTTCTCTCTGAAATACAAACTGACAACAATGAGTTATTCACGAAACAAACTATGAAAACTTTGTTGAACCGACTAACCGCAACGATTGTTATACAAATAAATTGCAATGAGTTGTCCAGGAAACAAAGTTTAAAATTGTTATACAAATGGACAGGAATGGGTTATCCACGAAACAAACTATGACAACTTTGTTGTACAGACTGGCAGCAATGGGTTATCCACGAAACAAAACATGAAATTTGTTTTACAGCAATGGGTTATATGCGACACAAACTATGAAACCGTTGTTATACTACACATTGGCAGCTATGGGCTATCCATACAACAAACTATGCCATTTTTGTTATACACATTGATAGCATTGGGTTATCTACGTAACAATGCTATGCACGTTGATAGCAGCGGGTTATCCACGAAACAAACTACGAAAACAATGTTACACAGATTGGCAGCAATGAGTTATCCACAACAAGAAATATGAGCCGTGGCATGGGATTTCCAACAATGTGGAATGTGCGACTACCACAGCCTCAGACCAGCCTGCACAAACGCGCAGTCTGATCAGAGCCTTTGCTAGTCGCTTGAATATTCTATGAGTGGTAAGCTACTTACTGAACATCATTTGGAGTTTCTAAGCTTAAAAGGAGGAAGCACAGGCTCGTCTGAGTTTATGAGTCCACACTTGTCAAAATGCCACATTGTTGGAAGTCACATGCGGTGGCTCAATTATGACAATTGCTTGGCGTGAAAGTTACGGCACTTTCCATTAACTCCCATGAACATACTCAAAAATTATTTTGATGTATAGTCTGACAACACTGGACTAGGTATGAAACACATAACAACTGATGTACAGACTTTATAGTATGGCATTACTATATGAATGGAATTTAATTTTTTAGTTTTCTTCGATGTGTACATGTAAATTCCGGCGAATCACTCACAAATTGAATTAAGCCCGAAAAATTAAATTTCATTCCTTATAATTCCAACTTTGGAATTATAAGGACATTTGTAAAGGGTTGTTGACAACATTTCAAATCTAAAAGCCCACTGAAGGAAAATAGTTCGTATCCGCTGTCTATGAAAGATGGGGCAGCCATCTTGAAAATTATGTCAGTTCAAAACTTTGTTATACTAAATAATGATTAAAATTGCACTCTATTTGGAACGATTATATGAATATGAGCTAAAAACAACTTCCTTTGATACTTAAGTCCCCTGATTGGAATTGGACTTTTCCATAATAAACTTTGGCATAGTTTCATTTAAATTTTATGATAAACGGGATGGTTATAATTTTGAAATAGTTGATTTCCCATTTCTTGATAGAAATGTTCCTCACTCCCCTTCCTATGGTGTACATATTTCGCAACTTATTCGTGTTCTAATATTAGTGACCTAATTTATGACTGCAAAATTATTAAAACAATGTTATCGATATCATAAAATTCGTAAAGCATTTTCTAAATTCTACCACAGACGATAAATACAATATTGGTTTAAAACCTCTTCTGCAACAGAACATATCGGAGCCAGTTTTTAAAGTGATTTAGTTTAAAAATTCAAAAGAATTGTTTCAAAAATTGATTGTACGGATCAATTCAAAAAGATGATCAAACGTTACAAAAAATCATGCGACAGTCTGCACGTCCTGTTGCAAACTTAATCACGGTTAATAGCTAAATTGCACCACGATGGGTCAGGCTTCAAACCCAATGATGGTCCTGACGTAAAGATTTAATCAGTTGGTTGGTGCCTAATGCTTGTCTTTGGCTGGGCCCACCGTGGCTCAACTTGAGGGTGTCTTATGCGCGAACTATATGTGAGTTATGAGCCTTTTTCTTTGATTCATTATAGAATGTTAATTTGATTCTATTGTTCTCTATGATGTAACATTGCTATAGTTAGGAAGCCTTGTTGAACCACAAATTTCACATTTCGCGAAAGATTGGTACCAATTCTTCACAGCGCATGAAAAATTGGTACCAATACGTCACATATTTCATACCAATATTTTACATTTTGTGAAATTTGCGCACGTAGTGAAATTATATGTAGCATACATGCACAATCTTCACATCGATAAAATACACCCCGAACTTCTGCATTTTGCACTCGATTCCAATTCTTCACATATATGTCAGGATTTTATAACGTGGTTCAAACAGGTTACAGATGATTTCACATATTTAACAGTTAAATAATACTTTCTCAGGATGAGGCTTGTATACAGCTAAAGGAGAGCTAGGCTCAGCTTTTCCACAATTTCTTTGAATGGTGGATCCCTTTTTTAAACTCACGTTGTGGTCATAGGATGTCCGCCCTGCCAGCTACCCATTAATCCTTCTACCGTCCGTCAATAATAGCTTCCTCCAAAACCACTTTGCTGTGACAACTTAGAGGGAACATTGGTCTAAAAAGTCTGCAAAACTTAGCCCTTTCCTATCCGTTGTTTGTACACAGTATCCAAGTTCGGCATTTTGCATACTGAGAGTTGACCCAGAAAACCAGTTCTTTTGAGTCAATGAACATGTTTCGGAGTACCAAAATTTCGGGTTTCGACTCAAAATAAGTATGGTAGACTAATGTAAAAAGCATTTTATGTTACACCATCGGAATTTATTATTTTTGGTCATTGGAAGTACAATATGATTTACTTTATGTCAGTGGTATATATACTGACGGACTTTAATAACGCAACACTTGGATAACACCTTTCATTTATGTCTCAAAAAAGAAGGCAGAACGATAATTTTGATTGTATGTTAAAGAGCATTCATTTGTAGGTTAAACACGGAAAATTTGTCAAACTAAGATGAACTTAATGCATTAAAATGTAAACTTTTTCAGATAGGTGTCAACTGTTTCATGTGACCAAATATTATGGATGAAAGATTCCCTACTTCTTTAAATTAAGAAACACTAGAAGCATCAAATTTGTATCATGGCCTTTGTTAGTCATCGAGAAATCACTCTCGTATTGATTGACTGGTCTGCGATACAGCTTATTTGAGTATATGACGTTTATCTGGGTGTACCCTTTCATTCAATAGCTTAAAATCTCCTCTACTTAAGCAATGATTAAATGGCTAAATTCAAATGGAGCAAATAACGTCGTCCGGTTTAGTTGTGCAATTAAAACTAAAGTGTTTGCCGAAGAAGCCAACTCATGATGACATTATCGAAGCAAAAGAAGTTTACATTAAACAGTCTTTTGGAAGATATAAGGGGAAGTTAGTGTTGCGTAATTAAAGTCCGTCAGTATATAATCAAGTTCATAACCCGCCCTGGTTTTTAAACGAAAAACAGAGACCTATACAACAAATGAAAGGGCGCGAAAACAAACGTCACAAGTGAATACGGCATTTGATCCCAGAGATGTTTAACTCGTATCATTGCAGCGGTTTCCTAACTCAATAAAAGTAGCATCGCTGCCAGAAGCAAAACTGGACCGCAGTCAAATACATGTATACATTATTTTGTTTAAACATACTTTATTTGTATACTTTGTACATAGAACAACATATAAAGATATATAAGGACATACAATACTATACAGTATACAAATGGGATTCAGAATAAGGTCTTCAGACTTATACGAATCTGTATCGCATTTAAAATATCATTTAACTCATCTTATCGAGATTTGAAGAGAAAACCATTTCTGTACCAATGTACTCAAATGTACTACGAGAGTTTGGAAACGTTTCAATTATATGTAATATGGCAAGAGGCTCCACGGGGATGGAACATTTCATTTTCTTACGTTTAAACAGATTATAAATGTATAATAGTTCGTAAATCTCAAGGTCAAAGAGAAGTTACTTAAAGGCAATTTATTGGAATCGTTTAGCCCTTAATATATACTCCTGTATGATGATGAAGATCTACCTATTTGTCTCGTCGGACAGATCTCTGACTCCGTATAAAAGAGCATTTAAGGTTGGTTCGCATAATTGAGATATTGATTGCATCATTTCCTGGAGCAAGTTATTAAATATATTACAATCAAACAAGTAGTGCTTGGTAGTTTCTGGTCTACCATAAATGCAAAGCAGACTGTCAATGATGTTTTTTTTGGCATTATTTGGCATTGGCATAAGATTTTGGTATTGGGTCACACAAAAGGTCTACATCAGTGACAAATGCATCGGCAAAAGTTGTTACGTCAAATGGTAATATGACCATTGACCTTGAAGTCAACTTCACTCAGTACCCTCTACATTATGTAACATATGTACCTATTTTGAGGTTGCTACGTCCAACAGTTAAGGAGGAGGCGGGAGGCGCATTCGTAAGAAACGTGACAAAAGCACGGACGGACGGATAACTGGCCGAATTCGGTAAATTATTGGTATATGCTTTTTTCTTATAGAAAAAGCGGATATTATAATATGATTAAGGGATTAACTCTCATTATAAGCAATAGCTAAAGGAAACACATTTGGTCATACCGAAGTTATGTGATAAAAAGAATATTTCACACGTGACTAGATATTACAAATTTTGTCATTGGCATCTGTGAAAATTAAGTAGCAATTCTTCACATCAGTGATAATTTGGTACCAATTTTTCACATATGTGAGCATTTGGTACTGATTCTTCACATTTTTGAAAACTGAGTACCAATCATTCACAGGTTTGAAGAACTGATACCGATTGTTCACATTTGTGAAAATTGAGTACCATTTCTTCAAATCTGAGAAAAATCGAACCAGTCTTTCGCAGATGGCATGAATACGTACCAATTCTTCACATTTAAAAAATAAGAAAGATGTAAAATTTGAGCACAGATGTTAGACCCCCAAAATTATCGAAATTGACCATACGCAAATTTCACATTTTTCAAAAGTGACGTTTTGGTACCAATTCTTCACACGGTGTGAAACTTGCGAAATGTGAAATTTGCGGTTCAACAAAGCCTCCATGCGAGCTAAACAATATTTCTGCTTTAACAACAACAGAATTTAGGGCGAAGGTTTGGTACCAGTAAAATTCATTTAAGCCCCCCGGCTGTCCAGTCTATGGCGGTGGTTCTGTTGTTGCTGATTTATTGTTTATTGTTGCTCCCATTGTTTGTGGGGGTTCTGTGTTTGGTCCTTGTTATTATATTCAGTACTTTATGCCCTTCTAGTGTTGCAATCACCTTGATGGGGAGGAGAGAGCTAGTTGCTTTACTTTAATTGTCTTCCTGATGTCTTGTGACCGTTAGTGTTATGTGGCTCTTCCCCACTGTACCGTGGGTTCGTCTGCAGTGTGTGATTCCCAAGGGAGAGGGGGGCGGTACTCTAACATTTTCATATATACGTAGGCTCACACCATTTTTGGGGATTCAAAATTTCAAATTTCGACATTTTTGGGGGTTTTCAGAAAAATGAACATTTTTGGAGTATGATGAAATTGTGGACATTTTTTTGGGGTCATCACAAAGCTGGACAATTTTGGGGGGTCATTTATATACACTTTATTAAGGTCAAGGTACAGAATTGGAATATTATTTTGGGGTTGCTAAATTTAAAATATTTTTAGGGTATGCCTGGTATTCCTGATATTTGTTTGGACAAACAGAAGATGCTGGGTCCGAGCCTACATATGAAGAAAAATTGAAAGTATAGCTTCCGGTTTCCGTCACTCTCCGCAAGTCACGTGGTCCCCTACTGTGATAATAATGATTGCAGATGTTGGGGTCGGCGGACTATAAACAATGAAAACGCACGGATTTGGCCTTCTGGACAATCACTTGCGCCAAGGTTCACTAACACGGAATTGGCAAACCAACACTCGAAACATCGACAAGACGAAAATTGCAATTCCATATTATAAAAACACACAGAGACCGTGCCAAAAATCACACAGTGGCCGTTCAGTAATTTAGTCTGAACACGAGAAAACAAGTGTGAGCTGATACATGGATGCATCTTACACAGTGCTTAGATAACCAGAGAAGGCTCAGGCGACCATGGCAACCCAGAGCCCCACCAGAGTAGGCACTTCTCGCACACACAAAGTATGGTTATTGATGAAACTTCACACCTATAAAAGTTAGGCATCTAGTCACACTGTATAGCTGCATAAGTTTAGACATTAATGCGACACCTACATCATTTTCAAATATTGTCACTTTTTTTTAGAAAACAAAAAAGGCTTGATATTTTATGTGAATCAGGCGAATCACATGAAATTTCAATCATTTCCCTAAAATATCACAAAATATGTCGTCTCCTTCGTCTGCCGTCATGATTGGCACATATGTATGTTATATTAAGCATTGTTTTTTTTTTCATGTAATTACCAGTGCATCATATAGCGTCAAGACAACCTCTTCAATGGACCAACGTCGATGTGACCTCGTTATTCGCATCGACGTAGATACGAGATTGCTGTGACGATATACACCTACTAGGAAGTACACTTAATATCTTCTTTTACACATCGAAGGTTTGTTCGAGGTTTGTCAGCTAATACGAATTTAATTAGCTATTTTTCTGAAGAATAAAACAAAATAAATTGAAAAGCATTCGGACCTAAGATAGGGATATGTAAATCTGAGTTTCTTGCTTGATATATGCTAGAAGAAGGGACCTTTTAACGGGCTGACAGTCAATTACGCACCTTTGTTATCGCATCTCCTGAAAGTAATGTTTTCTTTGATCAATTATCGTAATTATCGGTACAGCATTACACCGCCCAGAATCGCATGTCCCTCATTAGTTCAATGATTCCTCTAGAAATAAGCGTTTTTGTGTGCATGGAAAAGTGCAAAACTCATGGAGCATCGCTTATATATGGTTCACACCAACGGCGAATGCCGCGCTTTAAATCAGCGAGCAAAGCGCCGTCATTTTTGTTTACTTTTCCAAAAATATCACGATCTCCTAAGTAATGTTACGCTCTGATAAGCTCTGATACGCTCTGATACGAATTGGGGGACGAATTTTTGCCGACTTGTTACGTTTCCTCACGATTTAATCCCGCTTTGATGAGGCTATGTTACGCTTGAAATCACGCTTTGATAAGCTTTGATAAGCTGTATTACGTTTTATTACGCTTTGATGCGACAATGACGCTTTAAATCAGGCTCTGATACGATTATCAAGCTCTGTTGTGCATTGTTACGCTCCGTTAAGCTCTGTTACGCGTTGTAAAATGTCGAGATCGCCGATTTCATGACGCTTTTGACCCAGAGCTATAAATAAAGATGCAGCAGATCCACAAAATCATTGCATCTCTGATTCCAGAACACGATGGCAGAACAACAAGATCCAGAAATTCCAGATGTACCAGAGCATGATCTATCTGAAGAAGACATGATGTTTGTCTCCCTGCTGTATAACTACATCCTAGACCTTGAGGCGGAGAAGAGCGTGAAAGAGCGTGAGAGAGCGTGAGGAAGCTTGCCAAGCGAAACAAAGCCTAACAAAACGTGTCAACCCTTGATCAAAGCGCCTCAATTCGTGTGAAAGCGTGAGAGTCCTTCATGAAAGCGTAACAAAGCGTGTCAGATCTTGATGAAAGCGTCTGACCTCGTGTCAGATCTTCATGCCAGATCGTAGCAAATCTTGAGACATCTTAACGAAGCGTGTCAAGTGGTGACAGACCGTGAAGACTGGGGTCCCCGCTTTGAACCAAGCTCTGTTAAGCTTTCCTACGCTTTGAGTCAAGCTTTGCTGAGCTTTGTTACGCTTTTTTAAGCTTTGATACGCTCTCGGCGCTTTAATCAATTCGTGACAGAGCGCCCAAAATTTTTGAACAGTTCAAAAAAATTTGGCGCTCTTGCCGAATGTCCCGCTTTACTCCAAGCTTTCCCACGATCTATTACGACCCTGCCGCTTTAATCAAGCTTTGTTACGATTTGGTGCCGCTTTGCACGCCGCTTTAAAGCGCCACCAAAGCGCCGTTGGTGTGAACTAAGCATTAAGAACATGGAGTACAATGTATTAAACTCTATCGCGGATTAATATAACGACAAACTGACGCCATATTGACGTCGAAAACGACGTCGAGTCGACTACAGTACATTGTGGTCATTTCGAAAATCCTAGAAATATGTCAATGTGACCCAGTACAATATTGTATAATGCTTTTGCATTTTGTGAACAATAAAGACTTAGATCAGTCGAAATAGATATATTGAGGGAAAAGTATGGGGCTTAACTTTTGAGAAAGGGATAGGAATAAAAGAATAATTGGAGGAAAAGTATGCCCGGGGGATAATATAGTGTCCTGTCTGTCCTTATCTGTAAAATCACACCGGATAGGCGGCAATCGAAAACGCCCTTAACAATCGACGAACGCGGATCAAAACTTAGTCGCTAGAAATAGTGTTTCCGATTGCCATTTGTCGCCCGTCAAAATTATTAATCTAACTATTTTTGGTCTACGTTCGTCGATAGTATTGACGTTTTGGATTGCCGCCTATCCGGTTTGATAATGAGTAGATAAGCAATACGAGGAACGGATGTTCATTTTAATCTTAATGTTATAAGCATGGTTGGAAAAGTTGAAAAACAGTCTTTTAAACACTGGTTCTACACGGTTATCACGAGTATATGTTCAGAAAAGTGTTTAGAATTTCTCTTGTCTTACTACAGAAATCGAACGAGACAACACTATCCGATATTCAAGCATGTATTAAGGACAGGGTACATTGCCAAGTACACCGTGAAAGTTCAAAATTTCCAAAGTCCTGAAATTAAGAGATAAGAATCATACAAATTGCAGTTCGACAACAAAATATTGAAAAAATGGCCACTTGTCTTTAGATAAACTGAAAATTGAATTTGGGAAGCTATTATAATCTGCTGCCTATTTCAGCATTTTTAGGCTGTCTTTCTATGGGTAATCTGTGGAAACTCGCCTCAAATTCCTTAATTCAGGAATTTGAAAGTCTTAATATTAAAGTAAATAGAGAAAAGTCAATGTAGGAAGGTATATGAATCACTTGTAATTAATTTTCGTTTATTCTGCTGAAAACTCCTTAAAATTTTAAGCATTGCCGCCGCCATGACTAATATAGTTCTATAATCAGAAAATTCTGCAATTCAATACACTTGAAAACCATGCCGTTCCTTAGGTCTTTACAAATTCTGGAATATGTTTTGCTGTGTGTATTTTAGAATCAAACAAAATCGCACTTGTTCATAGACTGATAGCGCAAGTTGATTTCTCAGTTTGAGACCAGCGGGTATCCTAGAGCCGGAAGCCAGGAAACATGACTTTGTTACAGTTTTTACAGTGATGACCCTGCTCAGACTGCGCACTGCGCAGTCTGAGCAGGGTCATCACTGTTCTTCCATACAAGCAATACTCGATTACCAGTATTTACACAGGTACCGGTCGTTATATTAAGACGGTGCGCATGTGCAGACTGGTTCTAGCGTATTTCAAAGACATGTTTTCCTGGTTCCCGAATACTTTATCCCTCATCTTCACACATCTGCTTCTCTGACTCCACGTGGAATCGAAAATTAGAAGTGTTTGAAATTTTAACTATGTCTCGACTCTCGTGCGGCTATCTATTTATATTGATGGGAATTCTTCATTCATTCAGAGATGGGTTTTGTATCTATTATATTCCTGTAAATTGAGACGAAATCAGGGAATACGGTTGAATCTGGTGCTCGCATGGATTACATGGCTTAGTGGCAACATGCTTTTCAGCTAAAGAAAATTCCACGAAACGAAAATAATTTCTAATGCTGGAAGTGGCGTTTATTCCTAAACTCTTGGCTGAAGTAATTCATAGATAAAATTTATCAATGAAGTCAATTACTACATGTTAATGCAAATGTGTATTTACTGATACGTGGAGTAAAAGATAGAAAATAATTAAAATGGAATTGTATCATGAAAGATTTTACTTGATATTGTGAGGCAGGAATTATGTGAAACTTAAAGAAAATAGCAAAAGGATTCGCACTGTATAAATGTGGATAAAATGAAAATGTTGGTGTTTCCATGGCGACTGGTCAGCTTGTTGCTGCTGACGACTATTGAGACATTCTGTGATATTTCCAACGAAGTCATTCAACAGGTATGTACATGTAGTTGACAAACTTCTGGCCCAGAGGTTATAAAAACTTTTAATGCTCATCTCAGCTTGTTTCAGGCTCATCTCAGCTGAACATGGAATTTTAACTGCTCATAAAAAGTAAAATACTGAAAATATGTTTGCTCTTGCTTTAAAACTATCAAGTGATGCTTGTTATCAGATCCTGTCATGTGCTCATGTATAATAAGTATTATTTACTCATGCTTTGTAATTTCGAAATAAAATAGCATTTAAACTAAAACTATCAGATGTTGTATTTATCCTGCTTAATATAAACTCGCACCCATTATACTGGGCCCGAGATATAAAGGTTGAAATGCCGAACAATTGTTGGCATTTTAACATTATTACCAGGATAAATGTCATGTTCAGTTAAGTTGAGCTTGGGAAAAGTTTTATAAACTCAGGCTCAGGCCCTGAGGTTACAAAACATGCTCAACTCAACTGAGTACGAAACAGCTGCTCATAAAAGCTACAATACTGACAATAAAGAAGTTTCTTGTTTTAAGTATCTCAGGTCTTGTATTTATCATGCTAATATATGTTAAAATGCCAACAAATGTTTGCATTTTAACATTCATTGGCAGGATAAAGTTCGTGCTCAGCTGAGTTGAGCATGAAAAAAGTTTTATGACCTTGGGGCCCGATTTCTTCAGATTGACTCCCGTCGTCATATATTCTTTAATTTATTTTGAGCAGTATGCTACGCAAGAAAGTGGTTCACTGCAAAAAGAAAAGTGTAACTTTACATCAAATAAGATGGCACGTCTTGGTGTAACCTGTTTAGCTTTACAAGCTTTATACCACCCTTACCAACTTTAGCATGATATATCTCGTGATGTGCAAGGTCTACACTGATGTAGGTGGTATAAAATAGTTATACCCTGTTTGTCCACCTGTACGTAAGATAATCCACTCGCTAAAGCTCGTCGATTATCTCCACGTACATGCGGACAATCCATTGTATAACTACTACATAATGTTTTCGATTATATTGATCTGGAGAATATCTACAACAATAACAGGTAGTAATGTTGACCATTTATCACAGATGAAATGTGTGCCTAAAGTTGCTTTGTTCGTGTTGATCCTTTAAAATACATCGCACTCAACAGTTATTCAGTCATGTCGGGACTACATTGTATTTCCTGTATTCCTGGGGTGAATCAGTAAAGTGTCTTGCTCAAGGACACAACACAGTGACTTCGGTGAGTCTCGGCCTTGCAACCCTCCGATCCCCAGTGTTACGCTCTATCAACTGAGCACACTAATAACATATTTTTGTGATTTATCGTTTGGATAAAGAGATGTAGATAATGATCAGTTGGCTTCTTATGAAAATACCTGATCTAGATCCTCACTGTTCTTCTACAGTTTAAAGGACGGTATAGCACTTTGGAACACAATGCCAACGGCGAAGGCACATTGACCATGTCAAGGCCAAATCATAGTTTAGACCAACATCATGCGTAAGCTGAAGTTTCAGCTTGACAGAAAATCCCTTGAAACCATATATACTTCATTGCTGGAAAATCCTATACGAAGCTGCCCGTATTGTTACGACAACTACAAAATTAACATCACTACAATCTCTCTACATAGAAACTGGTTGGGAAAGCCTTGCTTCTAGAAGACAAAAATGAAAGCTTGTCCTCTTTTATAAAATGCAAAATGAAATTGCTCCAAAGAACCTCTCATCTCTTGCTCCTCCTACTGGTTGGTAGTACAACTAGACACAAATTACGCAACAACTATTCCTGCTAAATCATAGCAATACAATTACACTTTTTTGCCCTCAGTAACACGAGCCTGGAACAGACTATCTGAGGAAACGAAAGTCCCACCTTCTATCCCAGCTTTTAAACAAAAACTTAAATTAAAAGTGACATCAAAAAGCCACTTCAATATTACTATTGCGGTAATACTTCATACTCGCCTACGACTAAATTGTTCTTCTCTACAGGGCCCAGAGCGATACTTGTTTTTCCATAGACCTCAGTTATAAGAGTTTGGTGCAGTGGCGGATCCAGGACCACTAATGCTGGGGGTGCTTGATAGGAAGACACTGACAGTCAATGTATCAGTTTCCATATAGAACTGTGTCCCATAGAAGCAAGAGACTCAATTAGCCTTTATACCACTCCAATGAGCATTTGGCCTTCTGGTTTCAGAGATTTTTTCCCTTTTGTTTTGTTTAAAAATGCAAATGTCCCTGGCGAGTGATCAAATTGGACCCCAGGTGCGTGGTTGGGTAAACGTATAGAAAACACTAAACACTAAACTTTGCTACATATTAAAAGTATTATAGCTGTGAACAGAAGATTTGTTTAAAAAAAGTTCTACCCGTTATGTTTATTGGAGCTATTAAAGCATAATGATCGTAAGTATTTGGTAAATTTAGACCCAAGATGCATGGTTGGCAGAATTTATGGGACTATAAGCTGTGATCCTCATGGTTTCAGAAAAGTTTTCCCCAATTTAAATCACTAGAAGCTAATGAATCCATGACTAGTGAATCCATGCTAGTACAGACACCAGGAGCATGAATGGCAGGATTTATGGAGATGACCACAAGACATAAATCTAAAGTGTGGGTCTCGCCGTTTCAGAAAAGAAGATTTTTAAATTCTTTCCCATTATACGTCTATATATGCCAGAGTTCCAATCCAATCAGGCTACAAAAAAACACATGCATCCTTTCCCCTTCCATACCTGATGATGCTTTATATGCAATTTGACTAAAATTGGTCTGCTGGTATACTTCTTTGAAAACTTGAACGGAAGATGCCGTGTATACTAAAACCTCACGAGTTTTCGGGCTCATGTGAGCTAACCATATTGTTACTCAACTGGGTCCACATTTAGAATATTGCCCAGTTGATTGGAGGCGAAGGTAGTGAAATAATTCCTAAATGCTACCATCTAATAGATACAAAAGGGCCTGGAATGGGGTTTTGCCAGTAACTGACAACTGTCCTTCTTTCAAAAAGAAGGAATGGGAATGACCAATTTCAACAATAGAATGATGCTGGACAGGAAGAGCGAACCCGTGACCCTGATCGCTAGTCAGACCCACATCCAACAGAGTTGACACACACACACACACACACGCACGCATGCACGATATGCAAGACTGGCATCGCTGATACGATAGTGTCAAAATCTAATGTACTAGTGAAATGTCTTATCGCACGCTATGTTGCCCAGAAAAGGTTGAAACTTTGATGACCTGAATCAGAGTGCGCATCCGTGTTTGTCAGCAAAAAATGAAGACTCCAGCAAGACTGAGTACAGGCCATGGAAAGAGCACCACGGCGAATGTTTGCGGCGATTTTTAAAGTTGGGGGAAAAGCATCAAGAAGTGCTGACTAATTATACCCTTCGATTTTAAAACTATATCCTTTGAAAATTTCACATTATGGGAGATTGTGGTGAGGAAACCTGATTTTGCTGCAGTGTCATGCACGCACGATATGCACAGACTCGCATTGCTGATACGCTCGTGTGCTAGGTCAATTTGTTTGTTTTTATTTAAAAAAGCGTCTTATCCCACGCAATGATGCCCAGCGAAGGCTCTCGCTATGATGACCCAAATCAGAACATGCATCCACGTATGTCAGCGCATCATGAAGACACCAGGGCTGCTAACAGGTCATGTTAAGAGCAGCAAGGCAAATGTCTGCGGCAATTTTTAAAAGAAAAGTGTAGTTGGGGAAAAAGCTAATTCTACCGTCCGATTTTAAAACTATATCCTTTGAGAAATTCAAATTATGGGAGATAGGCGTGACGATGATAGGTGACTCTCACAACTCTTCAACAGCTAAATTGCTACCACAGAATTGTAGCTTGGCCTCAGAGTGACCGCCTGAATACATTTATTTACCTTGGTGACCGCTTTTTGGCCTCGAAAGCTGACCACCCTACCCACAGCAAATTCACATAGAAAAAAAATCACAGGGTCTCATTTTCTGATCCCCTGCCTTAAAATAAATACAAAATATCAAATCAAAATTGCTTTCAAATGTGCAGCAGTTGTCCCTCCCTCAAGTGAAAACAATTCTTTTTCAATGCAGACTTTAATGTCCAATCGATCTTCCGTCCGCCTTTCCGCCCAATCGCCGCCCTCCTTATTAGACTATCCTCAGAAAACATCACTGGCAGTCCCCATTGTGAGTGTGGAGATTGAAGACACTGAACATTACCTCCTAAATTGTAACTAGAAGAACTGTCCATTAGTGCTTCGCTCCTATTTGTTTAGGTACCACGACAGTTTCTGCAATTAACATGTCTGTGTGTCTGTGAGTCTGTCTGTGTGTCTGTGTGTCTCTCTCTTTCTCTCTCTCTCTCTCTCTCTCTCTCTCTCTCTCTCTCTCTCTCTCTGCAATGTGAATTGCAGTCGTCGTGCAACAGGCAGTCTAGCAGGGCCACCATTGTATGGTAGCCTCTGAACGTTCGTGGCACAAACCTCTGAGACTGGGAATTTAGCTCTTTAGGTGGTGAGTTTCTAAAGGTGACTATATTAACCACCTTCAGTTATCAATTATGATAATTTGCTGATGTTTGTTTGTTGTTGTTGTTGTTGCTGTTGTTGTTATTGTTGTTTACATGCTATTCATGTAATCTGGTCATGTTCTATCAATCGTGAATCATCCTATGCAAATTTGCTGCTTTCTTGACCGCTTTTTACTGTTGCTGCTAACTTGACCGTTTTTCGCTGCAGCAAATTTGCTGCAAACTTGACCATTTTTTTTGCTGTATCAATGTAGCTGCTAACTTGACCGACCTGTAGACCTTGCACATTACGAGCTATTTCGTTCTATAGTCGCCGGCAAGGGTAGTATAAAGTGATAAAGCAACGTGGGCAGAATAACACATACATATATCAATGCCATCTTGAACTTACATTTGGGGGGTAATTTCATTCTTATGAAAATCAAATCATAATTTGCTGTCTAATATCAAGAACGAACAAACCACAGGAGAACAGCGGGTAAACTGAGAAGCAGCTGGGAAACCATTTGACTACGTGTTACTAACCGATTACTGTCTGTAAGGTTACTGTCCATGCAGAGCTAATGTCTGCGGTTCTAAAAAAACCTATTACTGAACGTTAAATAATAGTTGGATGTTTATAACATGATCGCTGACCGGTTCGGTGCGAGATGTTTGTCCTTGGCTGGGCTGGTTTTCTTTAACCCTGGGTTTCTGTTGGTTATAATTTTTTCGTTGTTGCATTTATATGATCTGGCCAGTCTTGTTAGAACAATTCCCTTCAGTGTTTGCTAACCTCTAAATGCGGGTACACATTTTTTGTTAAAGTGAATCTAGGTCGTGTTGGCATCAACGGTTGTGTTTAGGCCTTTTAAGTTAAGGCTCCAGCCTAAAGATGGTCATTGGTGGTTAGAGAGTACTTGAAATTTCCTTTGCATAGTTGTTTAGTAAAGTCTTTGGCCAGTAAGTGATTCCTATGATGACTGTATGAATCTCTGCACATGTAAGTGCATCCTTTGTGCATATTTATGTAAGGTTTGATCAAGGCATTACACAGCAGTTGAATAATATTGCAATTTGGACTTGCTGCTGTTTTTCATAATTTAGATTGTGTTACCTACATTAACTTGATAGATTAATGGCATAAGTATAAGTTGTTTTTTTTAAAAAAAAAAAAAATGCCATTTCAGCACTTGTCGACTACTGGCTGAAATTACAGAAGCATTTTGAAAGCTGTTTCAATCGAAAGTGATGATCTATTTGATGACACAACAAGCTTGGCATTTAGTATTGTGACACCTTGACAAAACATACAGGTATTTTTCACAGAAAGGGCTATCACATACTGCACCACTTAGCGGGTGCTACCATACAGGTTGCAAACTTAGCCAATCATATTCGCCATCCTCAAATGGCAACAAGATGGCAAAACAAAAGGATCCACAAAAAGCCTAATTTTAGTGATCAATTAAAAAAGATAATTAAACGTTATAAAAAGTGGGATACAACATGAATATCATGCGACAGTCTGCATGCCTGGATGTAAACCCAATCACGGTTTATAGCTATGGGTTCTTTAAATAATTGCATGGCGGTGGGTAAGGCCTCAGACGTAAAACTTTAATCCGTTGGCTGGTGCCTAATGCTGGTCTTTGGTTGGGTCAATCGTGTCTCAACTTGAGGTTTTCTTTAGCCATGACTATCTATGATTCATAAGCCCTTTCCTTTGTTTCATTTGATTAGATTAATTCTTCGTGGTGATGTATTGCATTCGTTGTGAGCTTAACATTTTTTGTGATTTAACAACAACAGAATCTGGGGCGAAGGTTTGGTACCAGTAAATGAATTTAGGCCTCCCAGTGGCTCAGGCTGCTGTCTAAGGCGGAGGTATTTTTGATGTTTTTGATTCATTGTTTTATGTACCTCCCATTGTTTGTGGGGGTTCTGTGTTTGGTCTTCGTTTTGTTATATGCATTACTAGTTGTCCTTTCTAAATTTGCAATCATCTTGTCAAGGGCTGTTAGTGTTCAGTAGCTCTTCCTCGCGGTGCTGTGAGTTGGTCTGCAGTGTGTGATTGTGGTATTTCCTGATCATACTCACTTTTTGTTTGGATTTTCCTCTTCTTATCGGACGAGGAGGTAATGGGGAAACATGAGGGAACTTAGATAACCGAAAAATATACACAGCACGAGTACCACACATAAAGACTTTGAATGGATCTTTAACAAGTACGCAAGCATTTTTCTTTGAGGACAATGGCGGATCCAGGGGGGGGGGGGGTTCAGGGGGTTTGCTCGAGCCCCCGTCCCCCGTCCCCCGCCCCCTCCCCCCCCCCGTTTTTAATATCCTATGAAACTGAAATAATTTGGTCTCAGTGGATATGGGATATTTAACAAAAATGAGATAAAATCAGCAAAGCGAACCTCCCCCCCCCACACACACACACCTGTATACACATTAACCCAGTTTCCAGAAATTCTGGATCCGCCCCTGAAGCGTTCAAAGGAAGAAAAAAACAGTTATCATTTGTTCCTGGGCCTTTTTACATGTTCTATAGTCGAGCTGCTAAGATAATCATACCATACTGCACGTTGTTAGAGTGTCTCCTTAGCTATACTATGTGCTGCGACGCTGCAGTTTGGGTAATTTAGGAGACCTGTATCCTGATTTAAAGTGCATACATGTACGATATACCCGTTGCTGCCTGTGACACTATATTCAGAATAAGAGTGCCTATATTGGTAATAAGAGTGTGTGCAGTTTCCATGCTAGTGAATGGGATCGGTTGTCTTGTTTAGACTGACCCTAAGCTGCAAATGGGCATGGAACAGCTCACTGCTCAATTTTTGTCAGACCACGTATCTTAACACATATGATAAATTAACTCTATTTCAATATTTCGGCCAAAGGCCTTTTTCAAGAAAAAAACATGCACTTTAGTATCAACTACATAGTCTCTGTTCCACCATTTTGAATTTGTTTATATTGATGTGTGACATCACGTTGACATGAACGTAACGCCATGACGTCGCACCGCTTTTCCCGTAAAAGTGGCAAAAAATACATGTTTCATGCTCACCCTTACCAGGCATGAAATCCATCATGCTCACAAGTACCCAAATTTGTATTCTCATACTTATTTGCATGACAACACAACACTCGGAGCCCGGAAACAAACCCCCTCATCTTTTAAGCATATATAGTTTGCATGCACAGTGAAACAAGGGTGAGCATGAAAAAAAAAATTTAGTACATACTTAGTTATGGATTTCATGCCTGGTAAGGGTGAGCATGAAACATGTATTTTTTGCCACTTTTACGGGAAAAGCGGTGCGACGTCATGGCGTTACGTTCATGTCAACGTGATGTCACACATCAATATAAACAAATTCAAAATGGTGGAACAGAGACTATGTAGTTGATACTAAAGTGCATGTTTTTTTCTTGAAAAAGGCCTTTGGCCGAAATATTGAAATAGAGTTAATTTATCATATGTGTTCAACATTATTCCCTATGGAATATAAATGAATATTACACGTATCTTAAGTTAGTAAGTCCTCCTGATTTTATCAAGGGCTATCGACTGGTATGTTAAGGATTTATTTTCCCTACTTTATGGGATATACTCAAGTATACCAAGGATTTAGTTTCCCCACTTGATGGGATATACTCAAGTATATCAAGGATTTAGTTTCCCCACTTGATGGAATATTCTCAAGGATACCAAGGATTTATTTTCCCCATTTGATGGGATATACTCAAGGATATTAAGGATTTAGTTTCCCCACTTGATGGGATATACTTAAGGCTACCAAGTATTTAGTTTCCCCACTTGATGGAATATACACAAGGATACCAAGGATTTACTTTCCCCATTTGATGGGATATACTTACGGCTACCAACGATTTAGTTTCCCCATTTGATGGGATATACTCAAGTATAACAAGGATTTAGTTTCCCCACTTTATGGGATATACTCAAGTATAACACGGATTTAGTTTCCCCACTTTATGGGATATACTCAACCATACCAAGGATTTAGTATCCCCATTTTATGGGATATACTCAAGTATAACAAGGATTTAGTTTCCCCACTTTATGGGATATACTCAAGTATAATAAGGATTTAGTTTCCCCATTTGATGGGATATACTCAAGTATAACAAGGATTTAGTTTCCCCACTTTATGGGATATACTCAAGTATAACAAGGATTTAGTTTCCCCACTTTATGAGATATACTCAAGTATAACAAGGATTTAGTTTCCCCACTTTATGGGATATACTCAAGTATAACAAGGATTTAGTAAACCCACTTTATGGGATATACTCAAGTATAACAAGGATTTAGTTTCCCCACTTAATTGGATATACTCAAGTATAACAAGGATTTAGTTTCCCCACTTTATGGGATATACTCAAGGATACTAAAGTTTTAGTTTCCTTACTTGATGGGATACACGAGAGCTCATGTTTTATTAGATTTATTAAACGAGTTTAGAAAAAGTGATAAAAGTCGACGCTTGCCGAGCAAGTTATCGCCTTTTCTCACCGAGTTTAATAAATTCAATAATACAGGAGCACGAATGTTAGATTCTGTTTATCACATGACATTAATATTAATCAAAAATCGCATTTTTGAAGTGAAAACGTCCAAGATTTTGTCATCTTTTCTGCAACGTTATAATGGACGCCATTAAGTAACGTAACGAAATGTCGTTATATAACTCCCAGACCGCGACGTCATGTGATAGATAATAGTACTGCAATATGTAAGAGTGCCCGTATCAGCAGAAATGTTGGATGGGACACTGAAGCAGGACAACTATAATCGAAGGTCACATGAGGCTAGATAGTTCACCTGAAAAAAGTTAGAACTAGAGACCGTGACCCAAAGCGTAGCTCAGGTGTTCAGTGAGAAACGGGAACTTGTAGGATACAAAGTTATACTACAAACATCTTTGTTACACAATCCATCATAGCACAATGTAGGGAGGGAATCTCTCAACAAACGTTGTCTAAGCTAAAAGGGGGCAGTTTAAACTTTTGTCCGAGACGTCATCTACACATATTCTTAGTGTATTCGAGCAACGCTGATCTGACGGCTGGGTATTAACAGACGACGTTTATAGATACATTAGTCAATGATATTAGCAAATGTATGCAGCAGACGACTAAAACCGACATTTTTAGATGGATAATCTATGTCACGGTTCAGGATAATTTGAGTCCTCCTGTTGGACAGATATTTTTCGAAGCGGTCTATTGTCACCACATTGAGCCTATGATTAAAACAAATAAATGATTGACTGAAAAAATAAAAAGTTTTTGTTTGTTGGCAAGATCCAATCAAATGATAAGTTAATGCGACTTCAAGATCGCATTTTATTACAAGTCGGTACGATTTACTGATGTTTATCGTCTTTAAAGTGTTTTCTTGTCGGAATTATCAGGTGAGATGGTGCTTACTGCGGAGTTATTTCCGCCGGAAGTAGCATTATAAAAACTGTTCCTGATAAATGTTCGTATTGCTCGCCAGCTTACGTCTCCATAGATGTAGTACACCTGTAAACAGGCGAACATTAAAGGATCATCCAACAATAAATCATTTAAATAGTGCATAAAGCAAATGCAATCGGGAAAGCCCGGCACAATTCGAGATTCGAATCAAGCCTCGGGTGTACGTAAGGCGCATCACGCGTAGTACTATGTTCCGTTTTGTTAGCTGGAATTGGCGTAAGGAAAATTAGTTCTGTAGTATGTGGTTTCAGTCCTGTTAAAATCCATTTTCTGATTACCCGAAAAGTTTATTAGCAGAATAAATGAAGTTTATGTTTTTTTTATGAAACATAAACTTCATTTATAATCGTTTGTTTTGTTGCAATCACAATTGTTATTGTGTCTGCATGGTTTCTGTGACGTCAGCGTCACAGCGTCAAGTTTTCAAAGTAGATCCTCGATGTACATCCGAGGTCTGATTCCACGGATTTCAATGGAATGGGCCGAGGCAGTTCCGATTGAAAGCAAATGATTCAGACTTTCTCAACTTTGTTGGCAACGTGTCTGTTGACTTATTTTTGTTCTTCAAGGACACCGAAATCATGAAACTATCCATACTGAAGTAAAACCAACCTAAACTGGTATGTCACTCATGATCACACCAAGAAGCCCGACAAGTCTGCATACCACTGTATTTCCTGATCATACTCACTTTATATTTTTGGTGACAGAGGGTTTCTATACAATAGAGTGGGTTCACCTAGGGGAGCAGCAAAAACGTTGTTCAGAGATTGGCCAAAGGTCTGATTGTAGTTGACTTTCTCATTGACTTTCTTCAAGTCATTTTCAAATAACGTGGTAGCCAGCTCCGAAACTTTGAGACGTCTGTACTGATCAGATTATGTAAGAACAAAAAGGTACAAAGCAGCTTTACTCCTTTCCAACAGGATCTGTTATAGACTTATATTATTGAAAAAGACATTAAGCACCAATCAATCATTCCCATTTGAATGGTAGACCGATAGTGTCCGAGACTTATGCTAACTGGGGCTAGTGTAGTTGCTTATTTCAAGGGGGTAATTAGTAAAGCTATAATACAACTTCTGTTATTATACTGAATAAAAAACCCGTTCCAAGGCGGTACTCCTTTTGTGGATCTTTTATGTTTTTTCTGTCTTGTGTTTGCTATGACATTGTACACGTCTGTTTATATATGCCTTGTGGTCACCTGCTGGGTAAAGGCTGACCTCTTGGCTCTCGTCTGTGGTGCCTACTGTGAGTTTTCACTTTCCCATTGGTATCCTGGGTCAGGTCTGGTACTTGATTGTATCGATTCATGGTCTTAGCACCCTTACTTTTACAAAGACCTGACATCGCCGACATTTTGGATAATGCAGTTTTTCCGCAGGGGGTTCGGTCGATAATTATTCCCCCCCCCCCCCCCCCCCCCGTTTTTAAATATCCTATGAAAATGAAATAATTTGGTCTTTAATGTCTCAATGAGATCAAATTATTTCATTTTCATGGGATATTTAGAGAAAAATGTGATAAAATCAGCAAAGCCAACCCCCAACCCATTATACATATGAATCGCTTTCCAGAAATCCTGAATCCGCCCCTGTAATGATATGCTATGAGATGCATGGAATCTTATTAAGATGAATAAAATCTTTATTTGAGCATAAAATCAGCCAATTTTTCGTATATAAATGATCCTTTAATGCTATATTAGGCATACACATCTTATTTTCTAATTAAGTTTCATTATCTTATTAGGAGTTCATGGTGTCATTAATTCACAAATATGCGACTTGCATTAAAGAAATATTGGTATATTCAAATGCATATAGTTTCTTTATTTCCTGATATATTTTGATAAAATTTGCAACAAACTGATTTGAAAGATAGTTTGATTCATTTAACGTTATTTTATTATTTGGAGAACGTTTTCCTTAAATAAGTCTATTTGCTATCTTGCGTGTTCTGCAAATTCTCCCACGCTTGACAAGTCGGTACGTATCCTCCTGCCAAGAACCAGGGTTCCGTTCGATTGGGCCAATAAACGATAAAAAAGTCTGACACGCGTTGAACTATTTTATAAAATTGCTCAAAGTGTTGGATAATAACAGGGATCAAGATGATTGGCAAAAAACGCCAAAGATAAATCTCTAAAAAGTGCCAAAATCTCACTGAAAGATTTTATACTTCATTGCCAGATAAAACTGTTAACTCTCTTTTGATGATAACTTTTGCAAAAATGTATGGACCCAGATCAGGCCTGACGAAAACGTCAGGCCTGATCTGGGTCTATACTTTTAAACGGTCTGGCGGTATTTCTGAAAGTTTTTTTGAAGAAGAAAATCAGCAGACGACGAAACATGACATAGTAGAGTTACTAGTATGCAAAGAGTTAAATCGTTTTACAGTTTTCACTTTTTTGTTATCCACCAGAAATGTAACACCTGATAATGGAACCGATTTGAAATGCAAACTTTATGATTGTATCTTAACCGAAGACAATCATGAGTGAGGTATGAAACTTTATTCCTCTCCCCCCGGCCCCTAGATACAAGTGCATTTTGGCATTTGCAAGGTTTCTGTATCAAACAGCTGTTAGCTGCAATAATTAAATGTACAGTGACCAGTTGTGTTATGGGTTATGGAATATTTAAACTGAAATTATTGTCCAACTTGAAGATTCGACATGTAGAGTAAGTGTCACTATCTCCTAGGTCAATAAATTGTGGGCTCCTGGTCTGATTCTAAAAGTTTCGCACTTACATGTCAGGCGTGTTCCTGAGGCATTTTATAGAGTACGCACTTTTGAGGGGGTTTGTGGGTTCTCCCCCCTGTATGGGGCTAGGGGTGATGACCTGTGGTAGAAAATGGTTTTAGGGCATTTCAAAGGGCTAAAATGAGTCCTCAAGACACGCAACTAAACACAACTAGTTGCAGTTTTCTTTAAAAAATCAAATTGAATACTGCTAAAACATGTCTTAAGCGGCCACTCAAAAAGAAGCCCAAAAATTGATTTCCAAGACCGATAATCACTAAATGCAGGTCAAAAGTATTCAATGGGAGTATTCTGCAATACTTTCGACCTGCATTAAGCTACCATTTGCCATTAAGTTACATGTAGTTTTTGGTCTATTTTTGAGTTGCCGCTTCAGACAGGTTTTGCTGTAACTAAAAACCCTATACTTGCAGCGTACATGCGTATTTGTTTTCACGTCGTACGCCCCTACATGTCCACATCAATTAGATGACCTGCAGAGCGAATGTTTCTGTCACATCACTCGAAGGTCAAGGTAAAACAGGGGGGGGGGGGGTCAAAGGTTAAATATTTTGCCCACTCCTTATGCTCTGATAGCCTGATCCATTTCTTGATATTTCACACACGTCCACCTGAATAAGACGAGAAGCAGAGCAAAGATTTTAATTTTGGATCATAGTAGGAGAGCCAATGTCACACGTTCAGGGTGCCAAGCCCAATACCTATAGCGTTGGCCAAATTCTCTTTATTTTTAAAGAGCACCAATTTTCGATACAAATCAGAAATCCATATTGAAGATAACATTACATTACTGAATATCCGTAGCCATAGTTTAATGGGTATAAAAGTGCAAAATTGTGAGACAATAAGAGAGAGAGAGAGAGAGAGAGAGAGAGAGAGAGAGAGAGAGAGAGAGAGAGAGAGATACAGATAGAGAGAGAGACGGGCAGACAAACAGACAGAGAGAGAGAGAGAGAGAGAGAGATACAGACAGAGAGAGACGGGCAGACAGACAGACAGAGAGAGAGAGAGAGAGAGAGAGAAAGAGAGGGGGCAGAGGCAGAGACGGAACGAACAAAATAGGTAGGAAAATAGAAAAGACAGCATGTCCACCTGAACAATTCAACATGCAGAGCGGAGAGAAAGAATTAGTCAACCGACCAATGCGGATGTACTCAATTTGTGTCTGCTTTTTACCTAATCACAACTGTATCTGGCCATACAATTTTTGTTTACCATTATTGTTTCTTTTCATTTTTCAGGGACCAAGAGTGGTGGTATTAAATATCAGATCTGACATTGTATACCGGTTTGCGGAGACGGTGGTTACTAGTACAGTTCTCAATGACGGCTTTGAAGCTAAGGAAACCGTGTTTGATGTCAGTTTACCAGAGGCCGCGTTTATATCAAATTTTACCCTGTAAGTAATTAGTGTTAACCCATTTATATATACTGACGGGCTTTTAAACGCAACACTTGGATAGCAGCTTTAATTTATGTCTTAAAAAAGAAAGCAAAACGATCATTTTGGTTGTATGTTAAAGAGTGTTTATTTGTTAGTTAAACCTAAAAAATGTCCAATTGACCTGAATTTAACGAATTGCAAAATGTACACTTTTTGAGATAGGGGTCACTTGCTTCTTGTGGCAAATTTTATCAGTTAAAGATTTCCTGCCCATTAAAATTAACAAACACGAGAAGTATCGAATGTGTGTCATGGACCTCGTTAGTCATCCAGGAATCACTCTCATATTGTTTGGCAGGTATGCGATACCGCCCGTTTGCTTATTGGGCGTTTATATGTTTGTACCCTTTAATTTGATAGCTTAGAATCTCCTCAACTTTTGACTTCTGAATGTTTCAGTGACCTTAATTTATACAAAGCAGTAAGGTCATTTGGTTTATTCGTACAATTAAAACTAATGTGTTTGCTGAAACCTATTTATGATGACACTATCGAAGCAAAGGAAGTTTGCATTCAACAGTCTTTTAAAAGATATAATGGGAAGTTGATGTTGCGTAATTAAAGTCCGTCAGTATCTTTCATTTTTATTCAAAATAGAATCCATACCTTCATATTGGCAACGTGTGACAAAATACATAGTCTGCGAATGTCACATTCTGCTTTCGAAGTCAGTATCTTGGCGAAAATAATGGAAGAAGTCTACTTTCGGGTTCCTGTTGACGCTTGAATCGCTGACACAAAAAAGTAATGCCAGCGATTCAAGCAGCTGCTAAAGTGAAAATATCTAAAATTGAGTATTTGTCACTTGATATTTGGGGTTACCCTTCAAATACGACTTCTGCAAACTCATTTATTTTAGTATTGTCCAGCCTCTGGTATGCAAAACCGTGACTAGGCTTGGTCCTGCTTTTTTTTTTGCAAAGCCTAGTCACCGTTTTGCATACCTTTCTTTTCCACTTGTGCCTCAATAATGTTAAGATGTATCAGAACCCGCTTTCGTACGGAACCTATTTCAGAATTTCTTAATAGATATGTAATGTTCAACACTCAGTTCAGCTTCTCAAACATTGTTTTCAATCTAAATACCTAGAGTTTCATTCTAATTAGCAAACATTCAAAGTGGGTCGTGCATATTACTGTCAGTTGATATCATTGACATCTGACTCTAAGATCATAGCAGTGATCTGGAACATTTGTGGTCATCTATACACACTACGCAATCATTGTGCTTGATATGAACTTCCTCCAAACAGTACATGTACACACCGGATAGGCGCCAATCGAAAACGCTGTAAACAATCCAGGAACGCAGATCAAAAATCGACTGGCGACAAATGACAATCGAAAATTATGTTTCTAACTAATGTTGATCTACGTTCGTCTACTCGTACATGTAGTATTAATAGGCCTTGAGCTGGCTATAGACCCCCCTCCCCCCAGGGGGAATTTTGTACACTATGATTTTCAAAAACTACATTATATAAGACACAAAATAAAAGATGTTAGCCCTCTGAGAGTGGCAGCGTTAACGGTGTAACAGCACGTTATATACGTTACCCCCCAAAATAGCATTAAACGTCCCTGATAATGTCTCAACCATGACATGTTCGTACATATTTGCATGCAGACACAGGTTTATGAATTTCTTATAACACAGTTACATATTTCTAGCATTAATTTTATCAATATCTTGAGTAATTACCGTTGTATACGTTACTTAGTGTTTCCTGCGTTATTTCCGAGTATCAGTATAGTATTTATTGACTATACGTGTATTACATCTGTCACAGAATATAGTAAACCTATAAGGCTGCTACTTAAATTATTTAAAGTTCTTTATTATGGTCGATTACACTATTTTTCATGTCCATGTTATATATGTTACCTTCAAAATAGCATTAAACATTTAAGTTAATGTCTCTAACAAGCCCTGTTTATACTTATTTGCATGCTTGCACAGGTTTATGTACTTCTTTTAACGAGGTTTACCTATTTTAAGTATTCATCTAATAAATGCCTTGAGCTTTAACTGTTATGTGTGTTACCAAATGATACATAAGCTATTCTGAGTATCTGTATAGAAGTCGTTGACTATACATGTATAAAGTCTGTCAGAGAATTTAGAAAATTTATAAGGCTGAAATAAATTGAAGTTCCTTATTAATTTATCGTGACTTAAACTAATAATATAATGTGATCTATCAACCTTCGCTGTTTGCAGTATAGATACCATGCATTCAAATTGGAAGTTCTGAAAGACAGTCACTGTGAAACAGCTTAGTTCTGGGCAAGGTATATGGATATGATTCAGATTGCGTTGACACTGATAAGGGCTACAAGGAAAACAACTTTGAATTGCATGTCATCTCTATCTCTATTCCTTGTTCCCAATGTTCATTGCAAACGATCACAACAACTGAGCACAATATGTACCTGTGTAACTGATTACACTCATAAATTTTCTGATACACATCGCAGATGCAAAGAACTTCTCGAACAAAATGGGTTTAGTGTGTCACAAGCATTGGTTCTTTGCTTGAGAAATGCTTTTGACATAACTATCAGGCAAACAATAAAGAGGTATTATAGGCTTCAGCAATTAGAACTACTCTTCGTACTACAGATGGAATGGTGTATTACTCATCACATCAGAGCTCAATATATTGAAACAACTCTTCAATGCACTGAAATGAAATATTCAATCTGCTCAGATGCAAAGTCGAATGAGTACTAGAGGCAGTTTCAGGCTTCACCAATCCTTTTAGTTCTAATTTGAAGACAATGAACTGTACTTTTTGTCTTTCTGTGTGCCTGCTAAGCCTGGCATAGCTAAGGATCTTATTGAGACTGATGACATTCGCAGGAAGGCTGTTGCAGACTTCATTTACTCACTTTTAGTTTAAAAAAATCTGTCTTTCACATCCCCCATAAAATGCTACAAGCTAATAAAGTTTTGATGTTTGCAATGTCAAACAAAAAGAAATTGTCCAATTTACAAAACGTAAACAGCCAGATGATGGCTAAAAGGGGAGCGTCTTTGGTAAGCATGACCTTCATTTTATTGTACATAATGTTGACCTTGAGTTGACACTGCCTACCTTCTGGGACCTGTACCTTGGTCACTGTCTCAACTCCTGATAGAATTTCCACTAAAACTAACAAGTCCAAACTTCAGCATGGCTTGCAATCACACATCAATTTGAACCAACATTAGATTGGCCATGTAGTGCTGCACATAACGTTGATGTTAATGCCATAACTACAGAGCATAATAGCTTTTCCTGTCACATTCATGGATCTGATGGCACCAGTATTCAACCAAGCACTAAAGGCTGGGCATGTTGGTTTTGTCACTGATACATATATACAATGTATAAGCAGCAGTCTATGAAGTCTTACAAACATTCTCCCAGAGGATAACCTGGGTATTTTGTTCCACAATGGTGTATGCAACAACAGGTGCACCTCCTGTATGTCAACAGCATTGGCCAGAATATGGGGGAAGAGATCTACAGTAAAACACTGTTTAACAGATTGTGACACTACCAATGTGCCGATGTGTTAGTACCACAGAAAGGTTATTCCTATCAAACTGATAGAGAACCCCTCCCCCACTAGTTCATCAACATTCTAAGAAGGGTAGGAAAACAAATAAAGAATTGCTCTAGGCACTCATCAGTAATATGAAGCCCTAACATGTGCTATTTATGTAATTGTGAATAAGCTGCAGTACGACATGTTTCTGAAAAAGTACCAAAGCCATACACATATACTGACTATTTCAAATGACATGACCATGAGCTTACCTCCACCTTGCTTTTCTGTCCTTAAGATGTACATACAAAGATTGAACTATCAAGTCTTTCCCATGAAAACAAATGAGGCTTTCCAGATATAGACAAAATGTGTGTAAAATAAATGGGAAGGAAATCGAGTACCTCTGGATTGTACCCTAACAAAAGAGCCACAGAATTATATTTCACATTTTGTGTGATATGGGGTTACCATGTTTTAAACTCAACAACTTAAACCTTATCAAAGATAGAAACATAATATTTGCAGTTTCCAAAAGGTACATTAACATTCTTTAATACAAAATGAGTTAGTAAGCACATTCACATTAAAAAATATCAAACTATATTAGTTTCATGAATCATT
This sequence comes from Loripinus fragilis, assembly GCA_964019695.1. Taxonomy (NCBI): domain Eukaryota; kingdom Metazoa; phylum Mollusca; class Bivalvia; order Lucinida; family Lucinidae; genus Loripinus; species Loripinus fragilis. The sequence continues at coordinate 99,733,502 of OZ026520.1, forward strand.
TATATAGGAATAATGAAAAAAGTAACATACGTAACACTTTGGGGTGCATATTTGTTTTCAAAGGTCCATATCTGTGATCCAAAAATAGCTTACTTGGATAATTTAGCCAATTTTGAAATCTTACCTTATGGTTTGCACTTTTCAGAAGTCATGTCATTTACTAAAATTATCAAAGATGTTGATGGGTAATATATATAATTGGCTGTTACAGGGTAATGATGCCATTACCAGAGTGCTAGCATATTGCAAAACCCTTGCAAGATAAATCTGATAGAGCAGTAATAAGTTGTACAGGAAAATTCTTTAAAACCCTTGGATAATATATGAAGATTTTCTCTTTAACTTCTACCTGATGGGGTATATTTGATCTTTTAAGTTTTTACTCGCACATTGCACTAAATGTTACAAACTTTTCAGGAGTATTATGTCAACTATATTTGATTTCTCCATTAAAGAAAGGAGGGTTTATGGCAGTTTGTGTTTTGAGTTACTTCCTCAGCAAATGAGCCAGAGTAAAAAGAAGTACATGGACCTGTGCCAGCATGCAAATAAGTACAAGCAGGTTGTGTTGGAGACCATATCTTGAATGTTTAATGGTATTCAGAGAGTAACGTATGTAACCTGGTCTGTAAAATAGTGCAAGACACCATAATAAGGAACTTTAAATCATTTGAATAGCAGCCTTATCGATTTACTATATTCACTGACGGATGTAATACATGTATAGCCAATAACTGCAATACTGATACTTGGAAATAACATATGAAACACTAAGTAACATAAACAACGGCAGAAACTCAAGACACTTATATAATAAATGCTAAAATTATGTAACTGTGCTATAAGAAGTTCTTAAACCTGTGCCAGACTTAAAAAAAAGTGTGAATATGTCATGTTGGAGACATTATCAGGAAAATTTATTGTTATTTTGCGGGTAACGTACGTAGCACGATGTTACCCGCTAACGCTGCCATTCTCAGAGGGCTAACATATTTCATTTTGTGGCTTATACAATTTAGTATCTGGAAATTATAGTGTATGAAATTCCCCTTGGGGGGGGAGGAAGTGGGGTCTATAGCCAGCACGAGGCCTGGAGAATTACATTTTACATTTTTTTCTGTTATATGGGGGTACCATGTTCATCATCTAATAACTCAAAAAGTATATAAGATAGAAACGTAATGCTTGCAGTTTTGAAAAGGTAAATAAAAAATCTTTAATGCAATACCAACTTAATGAACATAGACTGGTTTTAATAAAATTTAAGACAAACTATATTAGATGCATTTATCATTTAAAAGGGGGTTCAATCACAAAATGTAACATACACTACATAGGGGGTGACTATTTGTTTTCAAATGTCATTATCTGTGGCCCAGTAATAGCTTATTAAGAAAATATAACCAATTTGGAAATTATTCCTTATCTTTTGCACTTTTCTGAAGTCTTAAAAAAATAATTATCAAATATTTTGTAGGGTAACGTATGTAACAGGCTGTTACAGCTTAACGCTGCCATTGTCAGAGGGCTAACATGTTGCAAAATCCTTGCAAGACATTGGGCTTTAAGAAAAATATGGTCTACGAAATTCCCCCTGGGGGAGGTAAACCATATCCAGCCAATGGCCTATAAAGTTTTCGATTGCCGCCTATCCGGTGTGATGTATATGTTTCACAATCATATTAATATCTTCTTTCACTGTTTGTGCGATGTTTTCTACACCAATCGCTGGCAACTTGATGAATTGCTACTGCAGTAGACTCACGCTCTGTTTAGACACATCAATCAAGAAATTACTCCTACCAATAACACCTTGTATCATCACCTAGTTGCATTCAGGGAAAGAGGCCGCACTTTATCCAGATTTGCTTAATATGCATGTTATTGCTTATGGAAGTAGCAAGAAATCAAGTAATGCTAAAATGCACGACCCACATTCCTCATATGTAATTTGCAAACTATTAAAACAAATAATGAATCGATAGATAGATAGATAGATAGATAGATAGATAGATAGATAGATAGATAGATAGATAGATAGATAGATAGATAGATAGATAGATAGATGGATGGATGGATGGATGGATGGAAGGATGGATGGATGGATGGATGGATGGATGGATGGATGGATGGATGGATGGACGGACGGACGGACGGACGGACGGACGGACGGACGGACGGACGGACGGACGGACGGACGGACAGACAGACAGACAGACAGACAGACAGACAGACAGACAGACAGACAGACAGACAGATAGATAGATAGATAGATAGATAGATAGATAGATAGATAGATAGATAGATAGATAGATAGATGGAGGGATAGATGGATACAGAGATAGAAAGATAGAATAAGCCCAAAAATGTAAAAACATATATATTAATTGATTTAGATCCATGGCTTCTGTAACTGTCTTATCAATAGCAGCAACAGCAATGTGTGTTTGCAACTGTTTGACCTATTTCAACTCTTTCATTGCGCCAGATAGAGTAGAGAACCATTGAAGAAAGTGAGTAGTATGAGAAAAATTTATAAATATTGTCAAGGAAAACTTTCTCTCTTCTCAAACCTAGTTTCTACAAAATAGAGAATACTTTAAAAGTAATATGTGAGTATGATCAGGAAGTATCACAATCACAAACTGCAGACAGACCCGTGGCACCGTGAGGAAGAGCCACACAAAAATTACGAGACACCAGGAAGAAAAACAAAGAAAAACTACCAGCTCTCTCTTCCTCATCAAGTCTTCATTCCTAACTCTCTTAGTCTCTTCTAATACAAGGTCAAGGACTCTATTCTGATTCCATACCTTCAATTGACTGCCTTTGCTACAAGTGCTGTTTTCACACCCTTTCGGTTCGAGCTTCTGGTGGGAGAGAAAAGGCCCACTAAAGTATCGGCTTAATTTATTGCCAAATTATGAAAAATGTGTAGTCTTGGTGTTCGACAAATTGTTTACAGATGTATGCATTTTAGCTACACCATGGGCAGGTAAAAACCGAGGTTTCTCATATGAGTCATTGTCAAAATTCGTCAAAATTCTTGTCCGTTTCATATCTTATGAAAACCGCTGATGTGATCATGATTTTTTCTTCTTCACACAATACTACTGGTCATACTTAATAAGGCTAGCTGATAAAACTGAAAAATATTGGTGTGTAAATATATTTTTTATTGGATGAAACCCCCATTTTTTGGCATTTTTGCCCGTCCAACAGAAAAAATTGAACTTTCGACAAGAATTATTAAAAATATTGTTATTTTCTCAGGAATTTTTACTGGCTGTATTGATAAAAGCATTATCAAAGTAAATGTAGGAGGTTTCAATATGTGATTTTTCATTACGTTTTTTTGCATTTTGTTGCCAAAAAACCTCTGTCCCAAGCGTTTATGTCAATACCGTAACACTTGATGAATTGCAAAAATGATACTGGATCCCTAATGGTGCTGAATCTGGTTTTCTGTCATACTAATTTGACACTTCCTGTTTACTAAGAATACATGTGTTCTGTAAAGCATCTACAGAACTGGCAAAAGAAAATACTGTTTCGGTGAGTGAAATTGTTATAGTATATTTTTTTTGTGTCAAATGACCGTAACACAAAAATGGACAATAGAATTTGATAACAAATTTCTGGTTTTAACATCTTGACCAAATAAAATTTCTCAACAAAAATCACTCTTGTTGCAATGTTTTAGGGAGTAATCATTATTTTAGGAAAAAAAAATATGTAGAATATATCAATACCGTAACAGTCAATACCGTAACGATGAAAATGTTGCGGTATTGACACATCTTGTTACGGTTTTGACATATGCTGTCAAAAAGTACAGTTTTGAATGCAAAGATATTAGTTTTTAGTCAAGTTTATTAGTGAATTTATGATAAGAATGCTTTATCAAATTTAAACAGAAGCATAAAACACAAATTGAATGATGAATTTGAGAAAACAGTTTGTTACGGTATTGACATATTGTTTTGTTTTCAGGCAGGGTTTGTCAATACCGTAACAGTTTTGTCAAACCCGTAACAATATTTTGAAATAGATACAATCTATCATATATTCCAAAATTCTTTCTGTGCACATGTGTCAAGAGTATTAACATTGCAATCAGGTCAACAGTGCTCTACACCAAATCTTAAACAGAAGGATTACGCTAGCATATATTCTTTAAAGGTCAATACCGTAACATATTTGTCAAGTACCGTAACAGTGATATTTTTGGGAAAAAAGTATATCAGACAGAGACAACATGTAAATTTTAAATACCTGATCAATTCCTTTGGTTGATTACAATCATACCAAAGCATCGTAATTTTCTAGAAATGTGGTTTTAAACAAAATACTGAGAAAATAGTATGCAAAATTACTTAAAAGATAAAAAAATGTATTTTACGTTTGCTCATTGTCATAAATAATCATTTTGTTCAAATTTTACCTTTGACACAATTAAACACATGATTTATTGAACGTATCCAATGCAACAAAATAAATATCCATGACGAGATTTGAAGAAAAAACAGAAATTAAAGTTTGTTACGGTATTGACATTTTATCTGGTCATGTGATCTTTGAAACTTAATTATAAGGATCTGATTGGCTGTTAAGGTTTCTTTTCCCTTTTCATAGTATTTTCAGAAACAACTTGTTACTTTTATGAAAAAAAGAGTATCATTTTATGTAATTCGTATTTTTCCTTTTACTTCTTTCAAAATTTGACGAATTTTTACATTGACTCATTATATAATATACGTTAGCGAGCCTTCTGTTAACCTTTTACTCCATAGTTACGCCTTTGAAATCTCATGTATTTGAAAATATCATGGAAAATAGAGCATTTGCTCTTTTGGAGCAAATGCTCCATTTTCCAGATTAATTTCAAAGGTATTCAAAACTTGACTGAATTTTTTTTTAATTTTTTCAAGGTTGTCTAAAATAGAAAATGGTGTCATGATCTAAAAATAGCCTTTGGAGTAAAGGGTTAACTAGCTAAAGCAACATGCGCTACTGAAAACCATGCACGGGTCCAGAATATTCCGTTAAAGGGTCCTGACAACTCTTTTTTTCAGTCAACAACGTATACCCTCTAGAACTGTATGGACCTCCCTCGAGAATGAAGTACTTGGGTCCAATTTATTGTTAGTCAACAACGGGCTGTATGGATGGCCTAGAGAATGAAGTAATTGGACCCAATGTCCAATTACTTCTCGAGGGGGTGAGGGGGTTAGTACCAGATTGTCTAAGGATTCTATAGCCAATTGTGATTTTCCAGGGGGTGGGGGCTCTGGAAACCTCGTCCTCTGAATCTGCCCGTCTCTAGACCATTGAGAAACTTGTAATTATGGACGTAGCCAACTGGGTAATTTTGCATGCTTGTTTTGTAGACAAAATCAACTTTTTCGATTTTTCAGAAATGCCATCAGAATGACAAACAGTTTGATCCAGATCTAGTCCGATGTTTTGTCGGGCCAGATCTAGGTCCAAACTGTTGGATGTTATCAGCAGACGACACAAGTAGTATAGGCAAAGAGTTAAAAGCAAACGGTGAGATGCCGCATAACGCGATAATCCATCATAGTCTACACAGTTTGTCATAGACATAGATCTTCAGGCATACTATATGCTTATGGGATATAATGGAAGTACACCCTCTGTTGTCGTTGACTTCCCTTGCTTCGTGCAATTCAAGATTCCATTCATTAAAATTGGTTAAAAGATTAACTTGCGTGGGTAGAAACTGAAAGGTAACATCATGCCAATATATGATGTAAGTGAAAGTTAACATTTTTCATCTGAATGAAACAGTCAAAATAAGCCTATAGATCAATGGGAACAGAACTTCCATTCATAAAATATATGAGCCGCGACATGAGATTTTCAACAATATGGTATGTGCGACAAGCAAATGCTCGGATCAGCCTGCGTATACACGCAGACTGATCAGAACCTTTGTCAGTCGTTTGAATAGTATATGGCTGTTAAGCTACTGATCGAAAAGCGTTTGGAATTTCTAAGCTTAAAAGGAGTCTGCACAGGCTTGTCTGAGTCTATCCCTGTCAAAATGCCACAATGTTGGAAATCACATGTCGCGGCTCATACTATGTTGAGCCCAAGAGAAAACGAACATATCTCATGTGCGCATATTCATGCTTTTAGCCAATGTCGGAGACAAACAACATTTTGCAGCGTAATATTGTGATTATTTTCTTATCCATCATATCAGTTTTTAACATTTGTTCTGGATTCTGGATTCAAACACAAGTACCCATCCAAAACATATATTTTGGTTGAGGAATACGATTTTATATTACTCTCCTGCTTTAAACGTGCAGTATCGGGAATACAACGGAACGAGACGTCTAATTTTTGAAAGAGCCTGTTTTATTTGCCAATGTTTTTTTTTATCAGAAAATGTGAAAAACGTAAGTGAGAATGATCAAGAAGTTCCACAATCACACAATGCAGACCAACCCGTGAGTAAGAACCACAGAACAATAACTGCCAGTAGACACCAGGAAGACAAACAATTTAAACACCACAAAGGGAGCAACCAACAACAACAGAACCACCGCCTTAGAGCGGACAGCAGCCTAAGCCACTGGAGGCTTAAATATATTTGACTGGTACCAATTGTGTTGTTGTTAAAACAAAAAAATCGTTTAGCTCGCATGGCGGCTTCCCAATAATTGCAATGTTTCATCACAGAGAAACAGTCTAATCAAATTAACACACTATGATGAAACAACGAAAAAGGCTCATGACTCACAGATAAAGTAGTCAGAGCTAATTGAGCCACGGTGGACCCAGACAGATGCAAGCATCATGCATCAGCCGGCCGATTAAAGCTTTACGTCAGGCCCGATGATGGCCCGCTTTTAGTGGTATTTGGATTCACACTCCCCCTCTTCAACTTATTAACAAAACCAATAAAAAATCGTTGTCAAAGTTGAGCTGGACCCCCTCTGAAAAAACTGTCTTGGTCCGCGCGTGAACAAAAACATGAACTACCCAGCATGCAAACGAGCATTAGCAGGTGTAAGATCTCAATTTTACAGGTATCTGTAATGTCTGTTACATCATCGGTAATTGGCTTCCTATTGCAGCGTGTTGTACCAAAAATAACTGAAAACATCAACGCATCTGTAAAACACACGACATCAATCAAGACCGCAACACGTGAGGTATTCCTGATGCTTAGTTAACCAAGTTTTGTCCAATTGAATCATATATTATTTAAGAAATGAATTCAATTTTTGGAATGTTCATGGAATCATGGAAGCATGAATACTTCAGGTCTTTTGCAGTAAGTGCAGAAAGGGCTTCACGTTAACTTTGCAAGAGACCGGAAGTATTCATGATTCCATGAACAGACCAAAATTGAGTTCATTGCTTATATTTACATTTTATTATAATATCTAAAATATAAAAAGGTATTTATAATTTAGGAAACAAAGCAGTTTTTTATGTAATATGAAATCGTATTACGGTTTTGTCCTAGTATAAACAGCCAGCGTGAACACGGACAGCCAATGTTTTGCACGTGCGACTCAGGTGTGGCTCGCTGTCAATCACAACACCAGTGTCACTTCTGGCGAAAGAAGCTCGATGTTCGAAAAGTGCATGTATAACACGGGCAAGTGAGTTTGGCAAGCTGTCATTCACATTTGTGATGAACGGTTGCAAAAATCTAAAGTGCTTCGAAAATGTAAATATTATGGGTTTAACGTGAGAGCACATCTTATTGTTCAATATAAGGGTTCGTTATCAAACAAAAAAAATGGGTTATTATTAGTTATTCAGATTAAGCGTGGACAATAAAAAAGTCAACTTACTACCTATTAATCATTTTCCAAAAAATGTCACCCAAGGGTAAGGAGCTCCTGTTGTTTTTGTAGCTATATCTCTAATTTGATTGGTTGCTACTAAGTAATTTTAATATCCATATCTGGGGGGAGGGGTTTCGGCTATTGCATCTACTCTAAGGTTATATAGGTTATATTTATTTGGTAAAGAGTATATAAGTTGTCAAGCCGCGCAAACGTATATGAGATATTCTACAAAAGGTGAGGAATTCCTGTCCCTCGCCTAAATACTGGTATATTTTTATTCTAGTCCAAATAGCCTTCTTTTGGAAGTTTGTTTTGATTAATGTGTTCGATTATCTAAAATTTACAACAGTGACTGGGATACTTAATACAGGTGTTCATATATCTTTCTAAATGAATTACAGGTTACCCCCTGATAATTGCCTGTCCCACCGCAAAATAGTGATGGTTAAACTTCAGTTTGACAAAAACTGCTTGTATAAACAAAACAAAAAGAGACGTGATGTAAGTCTTTGGTAGAAATCTACCAATGACATACGCATCGATTATCCTTTCGTTTTTATTTGAAGCTGTGTCACGTTTGTTTAGGTATGTCCCTCAGTTTGTGTCATTCATGTTACTGCAGTTGCAGTTATAAATTATACAGAGTTACTACCTATGAACTTTACATTGCACTGGAAATGTGCGAGGTACTGAGTGTCAATTTTCTAAAAACAGATTTTTTTTTGTAAATAAAGTTTGCTACGAGGTAAATATGAAACGATTTACTAATGTAAGTAGCGAGTCAGACAGGTAATCTGTCATCCCTGTTACCCACATTTCTATAATATGTATATGCTGCAAATAGATAAAATCCAAAAAACTATATAAGTATGAAATGCCACAATATTTTTGGGTAAACATTTAAAGGTTTTTGCTTCCAGAAAGAAAAGAGCTTGCATACTTTTTATCATCCCTGTTATTGTCATCCCTGTTACTCACCAAAAATAGAAAATATGATTAGATATGTAAAATATAAAAGATGGCTGTATTCGACCATTTATAATTCTTTCAACTAGGCTAATTTTAATATGCTGTGTCTATACAACAGTTGAAGTTTGTCATTTGAACCATTTTATTATTGAGCTTGGTGGGGAAGAGAGAGCTGGATGCTTTGCTTAATTTGTCTTCCTGGTGTCTCATGATGGTTGAGCGGCTCTTCCTCGCGGTGCCATGGGGTTGTCTGCGGTTTGTGATTGTGGTATTTCCTGATCATACTCTCTTACTATTTTTGAAAGTTCAGGATTTTGAAATTTTTAACTTTCACCCATGTAGAAACCTCATCGTAATTAACAATCGTCGTAGGATGGCTCTACTGAAGCGCCACAGACCAACGTTTAAAAAGCTTACACAATCAAACACAAGTGGACATGAATAGGATGTGTCACACACTAACATAGCCAATGCTTTAGAACGTTCAACAGCCACAACTACTGAGAGGGGCTATGGTAGGATGATGTGGAATATCATTTCAAAGTCACATTTTAAAACCAGTGCGCTACATGAACAATCATGAACGTGGCGTGACGTCTGCACTAAGTGCGCATGTCCTTGTTTTAGTACACAATGCATACATAGTAATCTAATATTTTCATGATTGTTGTCGTGGGTTTATTTTGTTCAAAATTGTTTTTAAAACATGTTTCAGAAAAGCCTTCAGAGTGTCAAACAAATTTAATCCAGATCAGACCGGATTAAACGTCCAAACGGGTTTTAACTGTTTGCAAAGATTGCCAACTGGCAGGTAAATGGTTAAGGTGTGGAGGCAAAGCTTATCTTGACTCATCGTAGGAGGAGGTGCTTTCACTCTGGCCTTATCTCTGACATGCTATTCATTGTATTTAACACTTTTTTGTGATATCTCGATTTTTCTAGTTATTCTAGTATTTTTGTAATATTCTCAGACAAACTTGCATGTTTCAAGGCCACCATTATTACCTGTAACATTTTATCAACATTTTTATCAACAATTGCTACATATTACAAGCCAGTAGCTGGGATAATTCCGTCAACTAAAACCATTACACAGTGCCGTTTTTAATAAACCTTTTCATCATGGATACCGGGAAACAGATACTTTTGTAGACAATAATAACCCATATGAAATGTTGCATAAAGCGGTAGTTAATCAGGGTCTGCACTATTGGTTTAGATTAAAACGATCTTTAGTGGTTTATTTAGAAATTGCGACCTGTGGTCCCATAAAACGCATAATGGACTATACACTGAACCAAAGTTCTAAGTAGCCACTTTTCAATGTCTTTTTTCTGACTAAGCCCTAGTGACATTGAAAGGAATTTTGGCCCAAGTATGTGCATTGTAATGGACTAAAGTTATTCGGTGTTTTGGAAGAGTTTTCTATCACTTCACGATTTTTGGGTTCAAAAATACAAAAATCAATTTTTTGAAGAAAATATAATTTTGAGTGCAGTTTTTATCGAATTCAAGTACTGATGATTGCAAACTTCCCTAGTCGACTTGAAAAACAACAAACACTTGACATTTTGCTAATGACAGATTTTTTATGAATTTTTAAAAATTGATAATTTTCCAAATTTTCCGAAATTTTTGGAAATCATCAGCTCCACATACTAAAATCATTGTATGTGTTTTATTTTATGTTAAAATGTTGGACAAAACACCATGCAACTTGATGAGCCCACTTTCTGACGATAATTTTTGCTAATTTGGTATCCACTTCCGATTTTAACGTGAAACTTTAAAGGTCATTGAAATGGCGCTTGTTAAAGATTTCTTTTAATGTTTAAGCAGAACGGTGACGCCAATTCATAATGAAGAACCCCTCAAAATTCACTGCTGTGCCGCAGATAATAAAGCGTACGGAATAATGCAAAGTGAGTATGCAAACTGCATGGTTAAGCTATAAATCCTTTGATTAAGTTGTTGACCGTAGCTGTCGTCATGTTAACGTAGAAGAGAAATGGAGTGTTCAATTGTCAAAAAAACTTTTGATTCTTTTCATCTTATATCACAGCTGTTATAAACATCTTCAAACTAATTAAAATATAAATGGATAACGTATCTGATGAATAGTTTATGTCACACTTAAAAGTGTGACTTTTTGAAATGATGGTACCTTTACTCAGACCTTGTCTGTGCAAGGTCTATCAGTCATTTCGAAATGACATATTTGCAGAGTCTCGACAAAGCCTTGGACCTTTTTATGGAGTTTAAATTTAGTGAGAGCGATTTTTACTTTCTGAACGGGAGCAAAAATTGTTTGGTGGCTACTTATAACTTCGTTTCAGTGTATATACTAGTACTATTTAGTTTACCTTTATCTTTATTTCAAGAAATGATGCAAACTTTAAAGGCTTCCAAAGGTGATAATGTTAACCCTTTTCAACTGTACAGACCTGAAAAAAAGATATGAACAAAAGTATACATCTAGATGAAATGGCTCATAACACAATAGATTATACTACAATTAAGTGGAATTACCCCAGAAACTTATGGGTGAAAATGTTAAGCCAATTTCAATAGGCAAATCATACACGCCACATAATAAAGCAATAGAAGTAAGAAGTAGAAGTCCAGTATAGTTTGCTATGTTTTTCAAGAGTACCAAAGTACTGAATTAAATACCAATTGCTACCCAAGTATATGACTCAAATCTGGTACTTTTTGATTTTCTTGAAAATGGCTATCGGTATCATAAACTTCGCAAAACAAATTCAAAATTTTATAGACGATACTATGATTTTATTTCTAAATTCCAAGTTGGACTTAAACCTCTCTTGCGCCAAGGACTTTCTGAACCTGATTTCTATGGTGACTTGGTGTATAGATTGAAGAAGATATTTAGCTCTAATAATTTTTCAGCGCAGTTCATTAAAATAATTTCCCATTATAAAAAGATTGGCTATAACATTAATGTGTTGCAACAGACTGCATGCTTGGTGGTCAACCCAATCACGGTTGGCAACTTTGCTTTCCTCTTTAATTGCACGCCGGTGGGTCGGACTTCAGACTCTATGATGGCTCCGACTTTAAGACTTATCTATTGATGAGTTGGTAGGGGCCTGATGCGTTGGCTGTTTGTCGGGCCCACCAGGGTTTACCTGTTGGATTTCCTTTGCTCCTGTATTCAGTTTTATGAAGTGTTGAGTCCTTATCTTTGCTTTATCTCTTTGTTATATCTTGATTTATATGTTTTAGGAGATGATGCATTGATAAGTTAGGGGTCTTTCATGCAAACCAAATATCTATGCGTCTTGAACCACATCTGAATTAAGGGTGATGTTGGTGCCGTTAAACCGGTTTAAGCCCTCCAGTAAAATATTTTACTGACCGTTCCAAGGCGGTACTTCTTTTATGGATCTTTTATGTTTTTGTTCTGTCTTGTGTTTGCTATGTCTTTGTGCGGATCTGTTTATTTGTGCTTTGTGGTCACCCGCTGGGACAGGGCTGACCTCATGGCTCTCGTTTGTGGTGTCTAACTGTGAGTTTGTCACTTTCCCTTTGGTATCCTGAGTCCTTGATTGTATCGATTCCTGATCTTTGCACCCTTACTTACTTTTTCTAGAAGTCTACAGAATCTTAAGAATTTGTTTGTCATGCTACCTAATGAGTCCTGCTACATAAAAACGCAATCTAATGTATATAAACAATGCTTTTGAGGTGCTTGTTCAGAATGTTTCTCTTAGAAATTAGTTTAAAAAATACTTTTAGCAAAATTTCATTGTTACATACACCACGACGCGGAGACCACTACATTCTAAACAACATTCTACATTATTGATCGGTCACCAAATCAACCGCACAACAATCCATTTTCATCTTTTATATCTAAGTTTCCCTGGATCGGACTATCTGTGCATTTACATGGGAATAAGTAGCAGAGCATGTAGAGTACAGTAATGTACTATAGACACTCGCCAAAGACAGCACCATAATTTTAACTTACCCAGTATTTTACTTTAACTTTAACACATAGCCTGTCCTCAGGCCCTGTATTGAGACATTTGACTGAAAGTTCTACAACTACTACAGAGATAAATTTATGATACTTTATTACTTCCCCATTGATCAGAATACAGTAAATAAGACTTTTTACAGATGTGTATATGCTTGTATATGTATGTGCACATATTTTACTATATTTGCTTGGGCCCATTAGGCCCACACAGAAAGGGTAATCGGCCAAATTTGAACCATTTTGGATAGTCCAGAACAGCGTCTGCGAGATGCTTTCATTATTCTTATTACTAGTATGATACCAGTCTAATTAACAGTGTTATACAAGCAATAAAAATATGATGGAGGCAAACCTTAAAATGTTACACCATACTAGAAGCACAGCTTTGAATAGTGCTATATTACAGGAAAACTGGCGCGTTTGGCATGATATTATGGTTGGTTGTTCTTTTGGCAAAGTTACTAGTTGGTTCTGCTATTATATAGGGAATCATTACTAAGGCTGGTCAGATGGTCAAGTGTGTCTAGAGTAGCTACACTTCATCACTTATGCATAGCAAATTATGAGCAGCTCTGAACTTGGAAAACTGCTAATACTCTGTTAAGATTATTATCCCCACGCTTTTTTTCAAACATGGTCATGTAGCATATCAAATTGACGGGGATGACGAGCAGAACAAAATGCACGTAACATTTTCATCCTTGGGTCAAACTGGTGACATTGGGGCGAGGTCAAAAGGTCAAATATCATTAACATGTCAATTTCAAAGATATTTATACCAAACCTTGTGTGCGTTCTCACAAATAAAAGATAGAAAACATATTGAACAGAATTTTCATTCTGTTGCCAAAGTCATGCCCGGGTTGGGACTGCGGGGTGCTTGGGGAGTCAAAAACTTTAGCGTGGTGATTTGCGATGGCGCCCATCGACTGCGCGCTCTAGTTAGAATTTATGCCATGCATTTCTGAAAAGTTACTTTGTATTTCTCCACGTTCCAGTAAATATTAAATGGTTAGAGAACCATATGGTAGACTGACCATGGAGCTAAATATATCACCCTCTGGAAATAATAAATAAATAAATAAATAAATAAATAAATAAATAAATAAATAAATAAATAAATGTCCCAGTTTTCCAACTCACAGAGCAACCACTTTAACATACCCCAGTCTGTATACTCAAAAAGTTTACACCTAGACATGCCAATTACCAGCTAATCAAATTCTGAAGCATACTCCCGTAAAAATTAGCACTGTCAGACTCCTTAATAAAGGTAATTAGGCATGAAATTAGTCATTTATTTGCCACATTCTATGTTTCTTGATATATCTCAACTGTTAAACACCATATAGTCGGGGAACCAAGGTAGAAAAAATGCTAACCCTTGCACCCGAAAGGTATACAGCTGGATTTTGTATGGTTGCAAAGGTAATTCTATGGTGTATCTGAAACCACTGTATAGCAGACTCGATCGACTTGCATAAAGCCAGATCAGTCAACTTTCTACGGGAGCCCAGCAAGAACATGTCAAAATATAATTTTCCAAAAAAAAAAAGTTATATATTTTTATCAAAAAAGTTCAGGATTGAGAAATATTGAATTTATATGATAATACAACATCGGCGTAGACCTCAGAAGCAGTGGTGGTCATCTAAGAATACTGCTTATTGATTTTTAAAGCATGTATATTAGGCACCCCCATTTTGAAATTAAATTTATAGATTTCTTTCCTTCAAATCACATAAAAACTACATTCATTGCCCAAAAATGTATTTGATAATTATTTATATATCGCTTGGAAGCATATTTCGTAAAAAAATTGCGCGCTTACTTATTCATTTTTGTCCTCACGCTGAAGTGGTTTGAATTGCATATTTTTTACATAAATAAATGAATTTTAAATTGAATGTTTTTAAACACTACTGTTAGACAGACGTTTGGGACATAATTCAAGATAATTTATTTTATTTTCTATGGCAAACTAGAAAAGGTAGCTGAAAAGTAAAAATATGAAACCACCATAATTTGATACTTAGTAATTTAATCCATTCCAGCTGGTGCGTAGTTAAATACCAGGACAACTTAAGAGCAGTTTAACACATGAATGAAATTTATCAAGGTTTAAAGGATGTTTAGCTTCCATATTTACAGCAACTTTGAAACAGAGGGTCATTGTAGGGACCAAAAGGATTTTTATCTTCTGAAAACAATAATTTCATTTAACAGTGGTAAAATAATTATGATAAAAACTCGTATAACTATTATCATATCACCATGAAAAACCTATCTGTCCCTGTCTGAGATGCAGAAATGTAACCGCATAGTATTTGTAAAGAAAAACATATCCCTAAGACGATTATGTTGGTGCGCAAATGACTGCCCATACTTTTAAATGCATTTGATATTGTATTATCGAACAGTCAAACAACTTCTCATACCCATCCTCCAGATAAGAGTGCGTAATGGAAAATTAGTTTTGTTCTTTCTCAACCAAAACATATGTTGTTGGTACTTAAATGGACCTATTAAATAAGACGGTTCTTTTGAAGACCAAAAGCACACTCTTTAACTTATTGATAAGGGAAACATCACAATTTCTATACTATACTTAAAGCCATTAAAAACGCAACTGGTACAAGTGTTATTTATCCTATAAATATCAGCTTGATACACTTTGTCTTTGTACTAACAAGCGTCCCTAACGTAGGAGAACGTTTTACCAAAACTTGAGCTCAATTGCACACTTCGGCCAAATATTTTGGTTGAAAATGACAAATTCATCAAAATTTTTGGTAACCATATTAAATCTTGAAATTTATTCAATTTCAGCGTGCAAGTACTGCGTTTCACTCAAACAAACAATAAAACGGTTTACAACACAAAATTCACTTTGCTGGAAGGACCTAAAATTTATGTTTTAAATTTCATTGTTCGTGAAATTTCCCCAAAATTTAAAAATATCACTAAAGCTTCAACTAAACTGAATCATTTAAAAATTGGCATGCTTATGTTGTAAGGTCATAACCTATTGTAATCATTTATTGCAATATTTACCGACGAAAGTGTCGCATTTTCGTTAACTTCCGGTTTTCAGGCTGAAACTTTGATGACCATTTTGAAGGTCAAAACTTGAAGACAAAAATAAACTGTTGCGTGTGTATAGAAAGTAGAGCAATGTTGAAATTTTTCGAAAGTTTGAATCTAAAAGAGCCATCCAAAATGAAGATCTGATATCTAGATTTATAAGGTGGTTTTGCAGTTTTTGTGTCGAAGTTCGGGTTGTGTCCCTTTATCAAAAAATACAGCCTGGCTTATCTGGACTGCTTTATCTGCACCAAAAGAGTATTGGCTTGATATCGCGACCATAGGTATATGCCTTTATATTATAAGAATGATAAAAAAAGCATAAAACCTCGAGTAAGGTTATACTGTAAAAGTTGCGTTTTTACTGGCGTTAAGTATATGAAAGATTGCTTAACATGACCTATGTAGCATACGAAAAAGCATTTTTCCGCGAAATGCAATGCTGACTTTGGTTCCCCGACTAATACCACTATTCTTTAAAGCTGCATAGTCTGTAACTTTTGATCTTCTAATTTTAAGAATAATGTAAAAAAAATTCAAGAACACAGTAAAAATACTCAAATTCAGGTAAACATTTTACCATTTCCGTAAACCTTAACAAGTTACCACTATCAAAACAACTGCATTTATGTTAAAATTCAACGGTCTAGAATTATTGGAGGGACGCAAATAATTACCAACAAGAGAAAAATACACCTATTTGATAAGATAATTCACTTTTCCATGCAGTTTTCAGCTGTACTGAAGATTTTTATTGTGAAAACATAGCTTAATTCTACTTTTACAAATGATTTAAAAAGAACAGAAAATTTTTCGAAAAATGTTCATTGTGTCAGAGTATGCAGCTTTAAAGAAAGGTTCACTTAATCTGACTGACTTGTATCCTCGGTAATCCAGGTGTAAAACAGTCCGTTTCACTTTATGTGAGGATGCCTGACTACAATTTAATCTAGGGCGAAGATTTGACACCAATAATATATTGAAGCCACCCCAGTCTGTTCTAAGGCGGTGGTTTTGTTGTCGTTAACTCAGTTGTTGCTGCTTCATTTGTGTTGCAGTTGGTGTTTTATCTTAGTTTTGTGGTGTATTATGCAGTCTTTGGTCTAATGAGCATCTTATGCTTGCGCGCAGTTGGTTGCTTGACTGGATGTGCTCTTGTTGTGGCTAGTGTATTTTTTGTACTCTTGTGTTGTGATTTAACAACAACAAAATCTGGGGTGAAGGTTTGGCCCCCGGTGGCTTAGGCTGCTGTCCCTTCTAAGGCGGTGGTTCTGTTGTTGTTTATATGTAGGAGTTCTGTGTTTGTCTTTGATTTGATATGCATTACTTTGTAACCATTCTTGTTTTCCAATCATCTTTGCTATTTTTGTCTTTTGTTTCTATAAATGTTCTGTGGCGGTGCAGTATGTTGGTCTGCAGTGTGTGATTGTGGTATTTCCTGATCATACTCACTTGCTTTTTGCTTCCACATAATACTTTGAATTGGAATTAAACTAGGTCCGAATGTCGTTTTGTGTTCGAAAAAACAGCTTATAAACCTTCATGCCCAAATTTATATTCATTGTGATTTCAATGACAATTTCTGTTCAAATCTGATTTTTGAAATATCTTTTTTTCCAGAGAGATGGGAGGAGTGGTGTATCCCGGTGTAGTAAAAGAAAAGGAAGCTGCACGGGTGGCGTATGAGAAGGCGAGGAAACGGGGACATTCCGCGGGACATATAGCTACCCGGTAAGAGTTACGTGCAATAGGGCGCTAGTTGTCACCACCATATGAAGCCAAACAACTAAAAGATGCTTTCACCAATTTCTTCTGATCAGTTTCCCACGTTTTTTATTAATTCATTAACCAAAAACAAAAGATGATAGGCTGGTTCTGATATTCACTGTTGCAGAAGATGGTACAACTATTTTTAGTATACTATGTTTAACAACGCTGAGTTTCCATGGTTAAATTTAGAAATGATTTACAAGGCTAATGATATCGACAGCATTGCAGTCAAACTGTTTTCTATATAAACTTCAGAACTCAGAACAAACTCTCGCAGAATGAACACGTTGTAAAGATATATAAATAATTGGACAAGGAGTTAGGGAAGACGGTTGTGACGTAAATTGTAGGTAATACTTTACAAATGGATATGGAAAATTCAAAACTCCAAAAGAATGCTGCTTTATATAAATGCAAGAGAGCAGTTGAGCGAAATGACTCACCATTTGTTTTCTACAACCTATGCCAAAATCGAATCACACATTTACATGATAATAATGTAAAATTGAAAGCTTCAGAAGCATAAGTGTCAGAGAGATAACATGAAGTCTCGTTTATAACAAATCAGAATTCAATCTGAAACCAGGGGAGCTCAGTACAATTAGCACCTACTACTCCATCGTTTGTATGTATAGGTAATAGATCATATATTGCAATTAGTGGGAATGAGCGCAGCGAGTTGACCACTCAATTCCTTTATAATTGCAATATATGATCTATGACCAACTTATAGTTTTTTCCTCCTTTTTCATGACTGCTCCTTTGGAAAGGGTCGCATTGACCACTTCATTGATTTACTTAATGATTTACTTAAAAAATATTAAAATATTGACAAAATATGTGATTAAGTTGGCCAAAACTTTAAATTTCTGTGTAAGCTGTATGATTGTGATGCACTGGAAGGGGCGGAGTAAACTATAAATAGAATCTTAGACTACTCACCTTATAGGTATGGTGTCCAGGAGATAGCATATTGTATTTGAAAGTTTCTGACATAGCCACAAATTATATTTTTCTGCTGCTCAGAGACGATAAAAAGCACGTACTGCATTACAAGCTAAATAAAGTGATCCCCATTGTTAAAGATTTGTTTTTTTAGATTTAAGATTAAATGAATTTAAATAAATTCATAAATAACTTGTCACGATGAAAATTAGCGAATTAAAGAGCGATGACCACAAACCTTGCACGCAGGGACTTCGTGTTGTCAGAGTTAAAAAAAATTGTTGTTGAAAAAGACATATTATTAAGTGGTTCACTTGCTACGCTCGTTCCCACTTAATTCCTTTATAATTGTAATATATGATCTATAACATATACGTGCACTAGATGTGACGTATAGGTTAAAGATCATATATTGCAATTATAAATAAATTAAGTGGGAACAACGCAGCGAGTAAACCACTTAATTTCTATATAATTGTAACATATGATCTATAACTTACTTAAAGTTTCTCCTCTACTTTCCTTTAGAAAAGGCCGCATTGACCACTTAACGGATTTACTTCATGATTTTACTTAATAGATGTTACACATATTGACAATATATGTAATTAAGTTGACCAAATATTTAAATATCCGTGCAAACTGATTGGTTGTGAAGCACAGGAAGGGGCGGAGTTACTTATAAGTGATATTTTAGTACGTATTTCATATTTCATCTTTTAAACGTCCATGCTGACATAACCAGCGGGGCTAGAGGTCTAACTTTTGGTCCGAGACTTCCTCTTCTTCCATGTTTTTGTGCATGCGAGAAGCGAAGGCTCGTTTGAGCCTTCGCTACTCGCCAATGTGTTAAGTACCCAATTCCCGTGTGCTTGCCAATATCTTTGTTGTATTTGCTATCAATACTCATGATAATACTTTGCATTTTTGTTTTGTTTTCTTCTAGCCCAAGAGACACCAATAAATTTAGCGTCAAAATTAACGTAGCAGCGTTTAGTCATGTGACGTTTATTTTGACGTATGATGAACTTTTACAACGACGTAGGGGGCACTACGAACACATTCTATATATAGATCCTAAACAAGTAAGTAAAAACTATTTCTATCTAAAATTTGATATTTTGCTCTCCGGTGTCTCCGGTTTCTATAAGGCGAGTATATTGAGGACACACTCCAAGTTGAATAAATGGCAAGAATAAAAGTAAGTAAGGGTGCAAAGATCAGGAATCGATACAATCAAGTACCACCTGACCCAGGATACCAATGGGAAAGTAACAGACTCACAGCTAGACACCACAAACGAGAGCCAAAAGGTCAGCCCTTTCCCAGCAGGTGACCACAAGGCACATATAAACAGACGCATACAAATGCATAGCAAACACAAGACAGAAAAACATAAAAGATCCACAAAAGAAGTACCGCCTTGGAACGGTCAGTAAATTTTTACTGGAGGGCTTAAACCGGTTTAACGGTGCACCAACCTCACCCTTAGTTCAGATGTGGATCAAGACACATAGATGGTTGGTTTGCATGAAAGACCCCCACTACTGCCAAAGTCGTGCTCGATATGTGTAGAGTCACGAAACGTGTTTTGTCGCAGTTATCGCTTCTTTTCAATTCATTGAAATGTATACATGTATTATAAAGCAAAATGTGTCTGTTCTACTGGTCTACGTCACTCTTCCCTTATCGCGAGCGAAATATACTACTACATTATGGATTTTGCAACGAATCACTAGATTTTGTCTGAAATTGGAAATAGAGATGAATCAGAACACAGCTACATAAACAGTAGGCGATGACTCTTTAACAGTCAGAACCCAATATACAGCTGGCTGGATTTTGAATATACTGCTGGGTGTGAATATACAGCTGATAGTTCAGCTGTAAGATTATTGAACTATACTGCAGAATAAACTATTCATAATTGGCCGTGAATAAACGGCTGATACATGTAGTTCATTATAATACAAAATATCCAGCTGTAAACAGAGCTCTGGCTGAGTATTGAATATACTGCTGAATTACTGTTGGCTGTGAATATAAGGCTGACAGTTCAATATACTGCTGAATAACCAGTTGTACGTTTGGCTCTGGCTGGTTTTTGAATATATTGATGAATATATTGTTGGCTGTGAATATACAGCTGGTAGTTCAGTATACTGCTAAATAACCAGCTGTACACAAGGCTCTGCCTGGTTATTGAATACTAAAGAGCATTTTATATTCACGACATCATAATTTGGCGATTTTAATGATTAATATAATGACGGTTTCTCAATTCATTGTCCTATAAAATATTTTTTATTCATTATTTATTAGGGGCTACTCATGAAGGAAAGATTATGCTCCCCTATCAAATTCTTTTCTTTAATACATGTAGTACATGTAGTAGCCCATGAAAAACGTAATTTGTTCGATATTGAAACATACTCTACTGTTCAAAATTTGATTTATCGAGCATTTACCAAGGTTGTGAGTCCATTTTTTGGCTTCTCTTCGAATCGGTATAACACAGTCACATATTTTGGCGAGCCAATATTAGCGTCAAATAAAAATCCCCCCACCAAAATCAAATGTTTTACAGTATACTGCTGAATATACGGTTGGCTGTGAATATACAGCTGGTAGATCATTATACTACTGAATAACCAGCGGGACATTAGGCTCTGGCTGGTTATTGAATATACTGCTGAATATATGGCTGGCCGTGAATATACAACTGGTATTTCAATATACTACCAAATGACCAGCTTTACACGGGACTCTGGCTAGTTATTGAATATACTGCTGAATTTACTGCTGGCTATGAATAAAGCAGCTGGTAGTTCAACACACTGCTGAATAACCAGCTGTACATAAGGCTCTAGTTGGCTTTTGAATGTACTGCTGAATATACTGTTGGCTGTGAATATACAGGTGGTAATTCAATATACGAGGGGTGATCAGAAAGTTCGCGGAAAAGTGCTGTTAAATCGCATTACTTATATCGATTGCAATGTAAATTCATAGATATAAACTACAATTCATAGCAAATTGACTGAAATTGAAACTTTGAAAATATGACGTCAGACTCATGAGCACGAGGCGCCGCTGTGACGTCACTTCGCTGAAACCGCCCCAAATGTACCCCTGGGTTGCTTCTTGGGGCTAAAACTCGTAGTTGTGTTTGAATTGATTGGTATTTTTAACGGAAAGTACATTTCTGTTATTCTTTGAACATAATATGAGTTTGTATGCTATTTTGCTGCGCTATGTATTCAAATTAATAGGTTTCAGTCCAAAGGGCTGGCCTATAATGGGTCAATTTGTAAATTTGTAAAGTTTTTGTAAATTTAAAAAAAAACTTATTTTCGTGTCAGTGTTCATCACAATGTTTATAACAACGGGCTTAACTATCGATATTAGATCTACTGTCCTGAAAAGGGGTGTTTTTGAAGTGAGTAAATAGTTTATTTTAAAGAGTTGACATGCCAAAACAGGCAATGGGTTCATAGAAGTTGACTGCTTTTCCTTTTGACAGCATTTGTTATTCTTTTCAATTTAGAACACCATCCGTTAAATATAAATCTGTGAAAGTTTGCATAGAAGAGGAGTAAATATGTCGTTAAATATGCATGGAACACAATATGGGCTATTAAAGCATAACAAAATTTTACAAAACGTTGAAGTTTAATTGGTTGTTCAGTAAAACGTCAAAATGCAACGTAATATGGGCCGGTTCGAGCTATATAGCGTAGCCTTGACGACAACTGTAACGCACTTAAACGACTAACATCAAGTATGTTGTAACCGATCAACTGCATATGTGTTGCAGTATTATGTGCTGTAGTTCCAGCTCTATTGATCAAGCGATGTAGAAATGGCAACTATTTCCGCGAACTTTCTGATCACCCCTCGTACTTCTGGATAACCAGTCGGCATTGGGCAAAAGATGACCTTCACAATTAAAACAAATGATTATGAAAAGTATGTATACTTTTTACAAACTATTTTCTTTTGATTTTGTATATGTTTCAGATAGTTGACGAATTCTCAGTAGAAGTGTATATTTTTGAATCACGAGAAATCACAGCATTACGAATACCACCGCTAAGAAACGATATTTTGGAATCCTATGAAGTATCAAGTAGGTATTAAAGAGTTTCTTCATCTAATGCAAATATAATAATCCACACCCAAAACTAATTGATCAAGCTGTGCAATACAGCTGTACTCAGATACCTCAGGGTTTTAACCCTTAAAGCGCCAATCACGACTGCAGCAGACGACAAATTTTGCAACATCTTTCCTAGTTTTCAACAAAAATAAGGTATGATAAATCATGAGAATCGTCTGCAGCAGACGATTCTCATGAGATATCATGCCTAATTTGTTATTTTTGAAAAAGCAGCAAAATCTGAAATTGTCGTCTGCTGCAAATTGTAGGTGGCGCTTTAAGGGATAATGACTTATCATGATACAAGCACTAGCTGTGTGACCTTGTAAACTATCTAGAAACATCAGGAGTGTTTCGTCCATGACACACATACATGTCAGAACATTCGCTGGCCACTCTCATGAAGAATCGGCATTGGCGCAAATGACCTAACGAATTTATAATATGGACATAGATTTCACGAACTTGTCCATTTTATTTTCAAATTTATCATTACGCACTTGTAACGTTGTGTAAAGATTCAGATTGATCTTGAAGATAAAATAAAAATAATTAGTGTACATTTGAATAACAGCTATCTATTCCATTCTTCGTCGATGCCCCTGTTTTGTATAGGGTTTAGATCATATATTACAATTATAAAGGAATTAAGGTTTCTTGTATCATGCATACATCAATATTTTTTTGATTTATCCAATAAAGGAAATCTTTCCTTTTGCTATTTTCTCTTAGACCCCTAGCATTCAGAGATAAAATGTTTGTATATTTCTCCATGGTGTAAGGCTAGATCATGGTATTTCTATCTTATTTCTTTATTTTTTCTGCCTTCTTTCTTTCTTTTCTCTTTTGGCTGGTGCTAATCTCTTCTGGGCTTCTGTCTTCTGCTTTTCTAACCCTAGAGGGGCTAGCTGAAGACTTCCTGTCTGGTGTTCCTTGCCCACCTGTTTTCCATATTGCAGTCAGTAATTTTTGACTTTTCCCTTCTCCATGGTCCTCCTTTTTCTCCTCAGTTTCCTGTAGGATTTTTTGCAGCTTGTCATCAATGACCTGCTGGACCGCATTTTCACTTTGTTCTGCCTTTTCGACCAATTCCTCCTCATCATCTATTTCACCTTCCTCCTCACTTTCACTTTCGACCATGCCCATATTACATGCCAAATCTCCTTTCTTGTGGCCTGGCTTCATACATTCAAAGCAAACCGGTTCATTTTTGCAGTCTTTTCTTATGTGGCCCTTTTGTCTGCAATTTCCACATTCAATCTCATCCTGTATTTGTTTTTGTTCTTTGTGATAAATTGATGCAGTGAACCAACCTATACTGAGTTTTTTGGGGAGAGGTGTTGTTGGCAACTCTATGTCAACAAATCTATCCCCAGTTTTAAAGTTAGTAAGTTTTCCTGCTGGTGTTCTGGCTCTAGCATACTTCATGGGTCCCAAAAAACTAGCTCCAGCATTCTTGAGGGCTTTTTCAATCTCAGTGTTGTCATATGACATCGGAATATTCCGAACAAAAACCCTAGTTGTCTCAACAGTACTGTAGCCTTGGTTAAGGAATGGGTTTCTGTCTTTTAAGGTAATTTGAATACCTCTTAAACTGATGCCTGTGGAAAGCAAGCTTATTCTGGTATTTTGATCTGTCAAATAAATTCTCCATAAACCACCTATGCGCTGTGCTCCTTCAATATAAATATCATTTTCCACAACCTCGCATACAGCCATGCATACCTCAAGAGTTGTGAGCCATTTGTCATTTTCTTGTTTAACCTCATTATTTAGGAAGAAAACTGGCTCAACTCGCTCTGCCTTTTCATTTTCTTTGTTCGCTTCTGCCATTTTTGTTATGTAAGTACCCCACCCACTATGTATTTTGCCAATTCGTGCAGCGTTTTTTACAAAAGCAACTGCCTGAGCGTTTTTATCCAACAACTATTTCAGATTATTACCTTCAAAAACCCTTTATTACCTGTCTAAATCTCACCTCAACTCCCTACAACCCACTTAACCTGCGAAAAACACATGCGAGATCAGATAATGGCAGCCGCCATTTTTCCCGCCATATCGCATATCAAAACTATTATAGGGTTTAGATCATATATTACAATTATAAAGGAATTAAGTGGGAAACGATTCGTTTATAATTGTAATATATGATCTATAACCTACTTATAGTTTTTTCCTCCTTTTTCATGACTGCGCCCTTAGAAATGGTAGCATTGGCCACTTCACGGATTTACTTAATGATCTAATTAATAGATGTATTAGAAATATTGACAATATATGTGATTAAGTTGGCCAAATATAAACTTCAGTGCAAACTGATTGGTTGTGGAGCACATGAAGGGGCGTAGTAAACTATAAGTATGCACGGAAAGTGAATGTTCTGGTGGGTCTGATTATCAGAGCAGGCGGAGCTTGCATTTACTAAGAATAGAGGTAATGTCGTTGTCCCTGCACATTCAAAGGGTAACTGTACTCTTAAGTCACTCTTATAATTACCTTTATCTGAAGGGATGGTAAAGAAGTCGTTAGGTACACCCCAGGCTCCTGCCTGACTATGCAAATATAGCATTTTCATGAGAACAAATAGTGCCCTAATCTAAATGTTTGAAAGTTATGTTCACGAATTCTTTGTAGTCAAGTATGCACGTAATAAAATGATAAGATTTAATACTAATTTCATTATTTTTGTAAACACCATGATACATAATAATCGTGTCAGGCATATTACCAAGAACTAATTCGTAAACACGCACTCACTAACTGTTCAATCTTAACGATATTGATAAACAATTTAATAAGACTTTCAAGGACATAAACGTAATTTTAGACAACTTAACATGAGTGTTTATCCCTTCATATTCTAAAAGGTGCGTTCTGGAGGGCATGTATGTTGAGAAAATAGCAATGTTGCACTTACGTTTTTTTACAATGTCAGACTAGATCCTAGGGAGTCTGAAATTTTCATTAAGAAATAGGCAAACAACAACAACAACAACAACAACAATAACAACAACAACAACAACATCTATCTTTAAAATAATGCAGCTCTATGAAAAAGTAACAGCCCAATGCGATGTTTGTAGTCGCATTTTCGTAGTTGGCAAGAACAATTTATTATGAATATTCTGTTAAAAAGTTATTAAAAAGTTTTATTTCGTAGTAACGTAACAGAAAAATGTATGAGAACTGTTTAAATAGGCATATATAAACGATAAATTGTGGATGCTTCTGTATGACATAACATACACTGTTTCTACTTCTACCTTAAAGCTTCCGTTTGTGTATGATTTATCGTTATAATTCTTTTGGCAGCATAATAACAATAAGCTAAATATATAGAACCATAGCACCACGAAGTTATCAAAACGTTTTATTTTGTAGTAACGTAACATGTATGAGAACAATAAAATGTATATCAACGAAATTATTTAAAAAATATTTCGTAGTAACATAACAGAAGAAAGTATGAGAACTATTTTGCATATATACACGATGAATTGTTGATGCTTCTGTATGACATACACTGTTTCTACTTCTACCTCAAGACATATATTTTGTGATATATGGAATGATTCGGCTTTCAAGGATACGCACGCATGCACGCAGGGTGGATAAATGCCCTACTGCCTACACACAATATACAGTTCGTTCGCACTCTCGCTAAGGTAGGTAGGGGTCATATATGGCACGCCAGCAAATCAATATTCAACGCTCTTTATAGTGTATATATGGTAGTGAGGGTGGCTCAAACTATAATCCTCTGAAGGAACAGAGCCCATAGATTACGAAATCGAACAGACAACCGAACGCACACAAGGAAAAGCTCCAAACACATCAGCCAAAAGTTGCTTAAACGGCTTGGTTTCATTTCCAACTTCACCTGCGATTGACCAATCAGATTGCGAGAAAGAAAAAATGATGCTCTCACCCAGGTCGGATGTGATGTGATAAGTATTGAAAAACGCGATCTTGGTCAGTCTGTGTCAATTCACTGATAGCTAAACATCATGTCTGGAAGAGGTAAAGGAGGAAAGGGTTTGGGAAAAGGAGGCGCTAAGCGTCACAGGAAGGTTCTTCGTGACAACATCCAGGGTATCACTAAACCCGCTATTCGTCGTCTTGCTCGCCGAGGTGGTGTGAAAAGAATCAGTGGTCTCATCTACGAAGAAACCAGAGGAGTACTCAAGGTGTTCTTGGAAAATGTCATCCGCGATGCCGTCACATACAGTGAGCACGCCAAGAGGAAGACCGTCATCGCTATGGATTTAGTCTATGCTCTGAAAAGACAAGGCCGAACTCTCTACGGATTCGGTGGTTAGACTGCTTATAAAGTAGTTTTTACAAAAAACGGCCCTTATTAGGGCCACAAAATATCTTAAAAGAGCTGCCCTTTATTTTCAGCAGGTGCAAAGTGTCGCGAAGGAAATACATGGTCCGTTCAGCTTTCTGATAATGTATAATCTGTAAAAACTTATGTGTTTTTTGTCTTTATTTTCTTATTTCCTCTTTCCAAGAGAAATATTCCTTTCTTTTTTTTTTTCTTTTTGAAAGTTTCACAAGAGGATTCTTTTTTCTTTTTTTATAAATATTTTTCAAGAATCACCGTTTTCATCTTTTTTTTATTTTCCCCAAATGTCCAATATCATTGAAAACATCATCTGTTTGATTCAGCAAGATCAATCATTTTATTCTTTTTTAATCAGAAATTACATTAACCCATGTATCACCTCATTATGATTGTCCTTTGATCTATCCACTAAGACCCTTGCAGAGAGTCATAATGAGTGGTATTATTCTTTTGGCGGCATAATAGCGATAAGCCAAATAGAACCATGTCACGTTAGCTCTGACAATAATCTCTGGGTCATGGGCCCTTTTCTTGGTTACATCATAGTATGTTGATTTGATTTGATTTTTTTCCTCTGCGATGATACATGGCATAAGTTAGGAAGCTTTCATGCGAACTAACCGATTTTTGTATTTAAACTACAGCAGAATCTAGTCGCATAAGGCTTTTTAGTCAAAGTAAAGGCGGCACCTCATGAATGCGTAATTAAGACTGATCTAGGTAAAAGATGAAAATGAGGCGTTGCTTTCTTCGAAAGTAACTGTATCATCTTGCGCCACAACACCTCAATAAAGACAGTAAAACCACAAAACATATGATTTAACCCTTAAAACGCCAGCATTCTAATCTGTGGTACTGAAATAAATCAATCAAGTAAAATAACTACATCCGAAAATGTATGTTTATTGGTTAATATAAGTATAGTGGCAAGCAATGTGGACCCAGACCAGACTGCTCCTAGTCTGACCTGGATCTACACTGCTTGTCGAATGGGCTTGAAATATTTCAGCAGACGACAAAAGCTTGCGTTTGCGCTCTAAGGGTTAGTAAATGTGAGTTCAGTGTATATGCGGTCAAGATTTTCATAAAAGCACGCAAGCTTGTGCGGCTCAAACAACTTATTAACTATTTACCAAATATATAGAACCTGATATCCCTTCTTTAGCAGATGAAACAGGCGAACCACGCCCAGATATGAACATTGAAGTAGCGCCTTTCAGTGACCAAAAAGCTCTATAATAAGAATATTGGCTAGTAAAATGCCTTTAACCTCACCCCCTACATATACACCCCTGTGACTTCGGCTGCTATTATGAAGACTTCAAATTAACCATAGTGTGCATTGTATTCTTACTGAAGCCCTGTCAGTGTAATTCAAAAGTGAAAGTGATTCCTCAAATGGCCTAAATCACAAAAATATAGGGTTTCTTAGAAATACTGATGGGCCGATCATGGCCCGATTTTAGTGGTATTTGGATCCACTCATTAACTAAAAAAAGAGAAAAAAGTTGGACACCCTCTGAAAAAACTTTCTGAATCCGCGCATGTAAACCGCCCCAATGGTCACTAGATCAACTCCAAGGACCTCGGACAGTTTCCTATTTAATCTGCCCAAATTTTGACAGCCTGTGGCTAGGATAATGCATAACTGACAACTATAGTTTTGTGCTTATTCCAAACCCTTACATTTAGTGAACCTAGCAAAATGAAAATATTGTGAAAATATTGCATAACTATGCCAGGAATTTAGGGTTTAGGGGGTGGGGGTAATCTTTGTGACCAAATTTATTTCACAGAAAGTCAAAGATTTGTTGAGTATTCACCTAAATACATGTAAATATTATGTTTGCGGCATTAAAATTGATACGAAAGTGATGCGTTTGCATAAAATTCGGGTTGAGAAGATTACATTGTTTCATCTAAAGAAGTGTGCTGTCAATGACTTTTGACTATTACCTGTAATGTTTCAAGTTCATCCAGTTGACTTGTGCACTGAGGTGTATCATATCTGCATACTGTATAAATCATAGTCTAGATAAACACAGATGTTGAGCGTAAAATCGTTAATATTTTTCTTACACATCAGATTTTATCTATAATTTGGTGCTTAAAAGAACCGTCTCATTGCGACGGTTCTTTTGAGTACCATCAACATGTGTTTTGGTTGAGAAATGAGACAATTAATTACTTTGTAAGCACTCATAACTAAAGCTCTGATACATGCTATTTACCTACAGGTCTTTACAAAATAAGTTTCTAATAAGGTTTTATAATAAAGCATTTTTGAGCATTTGGACATCGTTCCTCCCCCGTGACCAATCATGCCGTTTTTATGTGATGTGTGAAATATAAAACTACAACTGTATGCAAAAGGAATAGTTTGGTCACGGGGGGGGGGGGGGGGGGGGGGAAGCACTTCAGTAAAACTTTTTCTATTTTCTATATGTTGTATAGCAAAAACAGAGTTTTCAGCCCATATTTTTCAATAGGTACTTGTCCAATGAGAAAACGGCTTTTGTGGTTAAGTCGAGGATTGAACCTACTATCTTTCTCATAGAAAAAATATCATTTTCTTTGAAACTTTTCTCTGGTCATTTTTATGGGCAATCCTTCATTAAGACTGTCCGAGGTCCTTTGACATCCAATCTGTATGTGTATGTTTTTTTTTTAAATATTATTATAGTCTAGATTCATTTAACTCGGAGCTCTGATAGCTCGAAGTGAAAGCTATGATCCGATAGACTTTGAGTTAACAAGACATGATTATATATTGCAGTGACAAATGAGTTAGCAGAAGTGACAAGACCCTCCTCAAAAACAGCTTATATTCGTTATAGTCCAACTCCAGAACAACAAAAAATGATATCTTCTAAAGGTGTATCAGGGTTATTCAAAGTCCAGTACGATGTTCGAAGATCCTTGGATGCTGGGGATATATATGTAAGTTTTCAACTTATTCAATTTGACCATAAATTGGTATCCATTTCGTATACCATAGAAAATGAATTCACAATGTATACAACTGAACCCATCATTGTCTGTGTAATAGGTATTCAAAACAGTTCTTTGCCACAAAAAGGCTTTATCTCTTTAAATGGAAACAGTTATTCATAGGTTCAGCAAATAATTAAAAGCGTTACATTGTCATTTTTTCTTATCAATCAATTTAAACATGTGTTTTGGGTGCTCAAAAGAACCGTCTCATTGAGACGGTTCTTTTGAGTACCCACAACATATGGTTTAGTTGAGAAATAAGAAAAATAATTTTCAGCTACGCACTTTTATCTGGAGGCCTGGATAATCGCAACACTTTATTTCCCCAATGTACTGTTCCAACACACATATATCCATCATATATCCATCCAATCAATTAACTAGTGAGTGTGACCAAGAAATGCAACAATCACAGACCACAGACAAATCTAAGGCATTGCTAGTATAAAGAGACAAGGAACACAGACAGTTACAAGACAACATGAACACAATCAAAGTAAAAAAAGTCAGCTTTCTTCCTCATCACGATGACTCCAAAGCTAGAAATCACACAAAGAACTTCATTACAAAACAGGGGCCAAACACAAAGCCCCCTCACTCAATGGAAGTAACAGCTAACAATGAATCAGCAACAAAATAATCAGATTCAGTACTTGAAATTTCAGATTGACATCTTTGATTTGATTCTTTACGCCCCATTAACAATCTTTCAGTTAAATAGGGACGGTCTTCCTGGGTTGAACCAGCTAGGATAAATGTGTCTTACTCAAGGACCACAACGTAGTGAGGCCGGTGAGGCTCGAACCCTAGACCATTCGGTCTCGAGTCAAGCACTCTATCACTGAGCCACTGCGCTTCCAGATTGACATCTTTATATAGCAGGTAAATTCTATATGATACGTAATATTTTGATAATAATATTCGGTATACGCAGGTATGCAATATAGCCATATAATGATCCTATTTACGGAATTTTTAAAGACTCAACAATGCTATATGTACTATTCATTTCTTTATAATTGCTATGAGAGAAAACATTCAAGCGTGAACACTGCTGATTTACAAGTTTAACTGCAACAAAAGTAAATTGTTGAATTTTTCTATCTATATCAGGTATCACCTATTACAAAAAGATTGATCTACGCTAAGCGTGTATTAAGTCGTTTTGATTTTTGACTATGATGTATTTACAGTGTGTTTATTGCATGCATGGTTTGCGAATCCTTTTTGTTATTTAGGTTTCATGTCTGTCATGATGTCTTGTCTGTTCATTAAGCCTTATGGTCACCTGCTGGAGAAAGGTCTAACCTATTGGCTCTCTTGTGTGTGATATTTTCTTGTGTTTTTGTCACTTTTCCATGTGGTGTCCGGAGTCAGGTGTGGTACTTGATTTTATCGATTCCTGATGTTTGCCTTCTTCCTTACTTTGTAAGCAAATGATTTAAATATGTCACCAGAATCTGAATTTAGATTAGACTGGGGTAAACATATTCAGAAATATTTAACTAAAGACACCTAAAGTTTAAAACTCCATTCCATATAATCGAGCCTAGCGTGTTATATACTGTGAATTCGGAATTTTTCACGAGAATTTTATTTCCGCGAATTTAGCGTTAAAAGACATATTTGCGAAGATAAAGATTCGCGACTAGGGCATGATTTACTTAAATCAGTAAAAGAGAGAGAGTGATTTCGCCATTTCGCGAGGATTTTATTTTCACAAAACTTCGCATATGCGAAGTTTCGCGAAAATAAAACCCTCGCGAAAATTTTCGAATTTACAGTATTTTCTTGTTTTATTACTTGCAGGTTGTAAACGGATACTTCACTCATTTCTTCGCCCCTGTTGGTATTGTACCACTGAGAAAGCGAATCCTCTTTGTTCTTGATGTCAGCGGCTCTATGAGTATCGGTCGCAAGATCACACAGTTGAAGGAGGCGATGACCCACATCCTCCAAGAACTGAATGACGAAGATCTTTTCAATATTATAACATTTGAGAGCACATCACTGGCATGGTCGCAATACATGAAAAAGGCAACACCAGAAAATATTAAAGCTGCCACAAAGATGGTACACGATTTAATGGCAGAGGGAGGTATGTATATTTAGCGAAAGTGTTTTAAGCATTTGCAATGAAAATATATATAAAAGTAATAATGGATTATTGTGGTATACTCTTAAGCCTCATTTAAATTATATGCACAATTTGCACCCTGGTGCAAATTTACTCCCGGGTGCAAAATTACACCAAGGAGTAAATTTGCTACCCCTTATGTAGCGTTCATATGTCAATAAATTGTGTTCATATGTCGTTTAACATATCACAAATGTTTCATTTTCACTTTAAGGAGAATCGATGTGTTAAGAAAGTTTCGATTATTAGTCAGTTCAAGATACCGTCGTGTGAGAAAAATGCAACTCCATTTGGTTTTATTTGCTTTATTTATTTATACAATATTTAAAGAGGATAATACATCAGTCATTTGTATCCACGGCCCCCACCTACGGGAATAGCCGTGAAATAGCCGGGGTAAGGTGCTGGACAATTACTTTTTGACTGTCCCCGCAGTGTCGGGGAAGTGTGGGGGTTATAACATTGGGACACTTACCTTGCTGGTATTTTCTGTTGCGTAGGGTGGGGCAAAGAGCAGGGTTTGTTACCATCAGCTTGTCCCCACAGGGCGGGGCTTATACCAGGGCTCTGGAAAGTGAAAATCATTATCCCCGCCCATCCTCGTAGGTGAAGGAGCAGTGGATACAAATGACTGGTGCAATAATGACACTTATAAAGCCGTTTCAGCAGTAATAAGTAAATATATGACTATCTGGCCAAGAGAGATGGACGGACGTAGTGCTTGAGACTTATACATGTACTGATGATCCATGGCTTCCGAATGTCACGGGCTCTGCGACAAATTGCGCGAATAGCTGCAACGGAATGCGCGTGTGCGTTAAGTTGTTTCAATTGAACTGCTAGTGACAATTTGACTTAGTACTGCGCAGAGCTGGACAATTGAGAACCTCTTTGTAATAGTAAAATAAACGATTTGCGAATGTGTGAAACGGGTTTGGTCTTCAATTGTTGATGAACCCTTCTAAATATCTGTAAAGTTTCCGAAGGGAAATGGCTCAACCGAGGTTATCAATGGCTACAAGAGGTTTGGATTCCCAAATGGGGGCGGGGGGGGGGGGGGTAAGATAAAGGGTGGACACATTTTAATTATTGCTCTGAACATCACGTTGATTACATGAATCGTAAAGAGTGGTCACTCCGTTATTATGCAGGGGGGGGGGGGGGGCATTTTCACCGATGTGTACATCGGATAGCATGGACTCGTGCATGGCGCGAGGGTTCTGGCAAACTCTGATTTCCATTGCTGAGAATAGGAAGAGATATTGTTAGGAAATAAAATCGTGCAAATCGTAGACCATAGACCAGAAATTCCAGTTGTTCTGCGTGGCAACCCGGCATAGCCGATGAAGTAGTGACTACAAAGAGAAGCCATGACCTCAAGTCTGATAAAGGGACTATTTATATAGTTTATTTTCATACACATGTACATGTTCATATAGAAAAGATTCTTTTTTGTAGGCATCCTGCAAGTTTATAAAAATTGAATTTCTAAAATTCAGGACTTCGGAAACTTTCACCCATGTAATATGCATGTTGTATTTCGATTTTGCTGTCACAGGAAATGTGCCAACATGAAATATATGCAATATTGCACAAAATAGACATTTTCATGGGTGAAAGTTTTCAGTATTTGTATCCTGGGTCAGGTGTGTTGCTTGATTGTATCGATTCCTGATGTTTGCCCTCTTTCTTAATTGTATTCCTGAATTCAGGATTCGAGACTGACTTTCCTTAGAAAGTCAGCCTCAAAATACTGAGTTCTACAAATAATAATAGCTTTTCTGATTTAGTTTCAGTTTATCTAAAGGTATTTGACCATTTACCTTGGAATTTTAAATATTTTGGAGGCATACAGCAAGTTTTAAATTCTGATTTTCTAAAGTTCAGGATTTTGGAAAGTTTGAACTTTCTTTCACCCATGCATTTTTATCAGATACCTGCGATTGCACACGCTGTAATCCTTTTGCTGATAAATCAATCATATTTCAGGAACCAACGTAAACGACGCTTTACTTGATGGCTTAGATATTCTTCAACATAGAAATGAACTAAACAGAGGCGATGTAACAGCTCCTCTCGTAGTATTTCTAACTGATGGTGACCCAACTGTCGGTACTACTAGCTTTAAGAGGATCTTAAATAATATAGAATCACGGAACAAACAGAAAATTCAAATATTTTGTATTGCATTTGGCAAGGAAGCTAATTTTAATTTTCTCAAAAAGATAAGTGCGAGAAATAATGGATTAGCCAGAAAGATTTATACTGACGCTGATGCAGCTCTTCAATTGACAGGATTCTATGATGAAATTTCCAATGTTTTGTTGTCTAAAGTGTCATTTAACTACTTGGATAATACAGTGAACCTGACTTCCGTGACACAGTCGCAGTTCCCTAGTTTCTTTGACGGGTCTGAGCTTGTGGTTGCAGGCTGGCTTAATGAATTGGAGAAGGACTTTAACACGCTTACATTGTCTGTGGTGAGCAGTGGGCAGGATGGAGTGATTGAGTTGTCCAGTTCAAAAGATATAATAAATCAAAATCAACTAGAAATCCCGAATTTCAAGACAAACTTAAACTTCGAGAGAATTACAGAGAGAATGTGGGCATACCTAACTGTGAAAAAGCTTCTAAAAGAGTTGCTGAAAACAGAAAACCATCTTTTAAAATCAGACCTTAGACAAGATGCCTTGAATTTAGCTCTGAAGGTAATGTTTTTTCTTAAACAACTTGAAACGGGTTGGTGGTATAGAAAACACTCATGTATGATAGTATGATACTTAACTTAATTTATAACAAAAGGTTAAAATCTGTGACTATCTTTATAAGTTAAAAATATGAATACGACTAGGAAATGTAACAATATTACATAAGGCCAGTTAAGCAAAAACTTTTAGCGTAAAATTGAGATTATTTTCTAATCCATCTGTTTCAACATGTCCTTGAGACGGTTCTTTTGAGTCCCCACCACATATGTTTTGGAGACAATTTCCAGTTACACACTCTTATCTGGGGCCTGAATAAGAGACCACAGACCAATCATTGGCTATATCCGGTGTGCATATAATATATTGTTATTGTATTCCTGTTTGGCATGACTCAACATTATTTCAATTATGTCACAATGGTCGGTTATTCTGTCCAAATTAATTCGCCAAGGCTGCCTCCTCAATGGTTAATCAATTAACAAGTTCTGAGTGCAAAATTACTTCTACCAGTATTACATGAATCAGAAGTATGGAGAGAAAAATATCTATGAATCTGATGAATTCCCATGATTATCTGAGACTATGCTTTAAAAGTAAGTTAGGGTGCAAAGATCAGGAATCGATACAAGCATGTACCACACCTGACCCAGGATACCAATGGGAAAGTGACAAACTCACAGTTAGACACAACAAAAGAGAGCCAAGAGGTCAGCCCTTTCCCAGCTGGTGACCACACGGCACATATAAAATGACGCGCACAAAGGCATAGCAAACATGACAGAAAAAACATGAAAGATCCACTAAAGAAGTACGGCATTGGAACGGTCAGTAAATTAACATCAAATCTAACCCTTTTTTACTTGAAACCTGTAAATAAGTACTTTTGTACAGATGAAATGCTTTAGAACAGGGCTTTTTTTCAGGCGGGTAAGGAAACCACCATGCGAGCTTGGTATTTTATGTACTATAACATCTGGCTGGGCAAGAGAGAGAGAGAGAGAGAGAGAGAGAGAGAGAGAGAGAGAGAGAGAGAGAGAGAGAGAGAGAGAGAGAGAGAGAGAGAGAGAGAGAGAGAGAGAGAGAGAGAGAGAGAGAGAGAGAGAGAGAGAGAGAAAAAAAAAGAGATAGCTGGTTGCTTTGTATTCTTTGTGTTCTTGTTTTAATGTTTGTGTCTTTGTTGGATTTCTTTTACGTTGTCGTGGGAAGAACTGTGGTTCTCAATTGTGGCAAAATACTTCTTATACTCAGTCTTTTACTCGAGGTGTCTAGCAGATGGTCGTGTATCAGGAAAAACATGTTTGATCGTGTTTGTTGCATAAAGTCATTTTGTCACTTGAAAACTTTGGAAAACCACTTCGAAAAGTTCATTTTTGTATTACTATTATGGCGCGCAGAGCATGAAGGATTTTGAAAAAGCCTGCTCGAGAGCAAAGACTTACATTATCAAAACGTCACTAAAATACGTTCATTTCTATGCACGTTACTGTTGAAGACATCAATTTTTGTGACTGCCTAGAATGTGTATATGTTAAGTACAAAAGCTGTGAATCAACAGCACGTGAATTGCCTGATTAATACATGGGTTGTTGCCGCTTTAAACATTGCTGTTAATAATAGCGTACGTCACTGCTTTTTATGCAATTATTCAAATTTATATACTTTCTCAAATTCATAACTTTCTCAACTTTAAAGGGTTCATGCGAGCTGAACATTTCTTGCACTTTAACAACAGCAGAATCTAGGGCGAAGATTTGGTACCAGTAAAATGCATTTAAGCCCCCAGGGAGCTTAGGCTGCTGTCCGTTCTAAGGTGGTGGTTATGTTGTTGTTGACTTTTTGTTTATTGTTACTCCCATTGTGGGAGTCTGTAATTGTTATATGTTTTGTTTTACGTTGCTTTGTGTCCGTTCTAGTATTGCAATCATCTTGATGGGGAAGAGAGAGCTGGTTGCTTTGCTTAATTTGTCTTCCTGGTGTCTTGTGATGGTTGAGCGGCTCTTCCTCGCGATGCCACAGGGTTGTCTGCGGTTTGTGATTGTGGTATTTCCTGATCATACTCATTTACTATTTTTGTGATCAAGGAAAACCACTCAGTTCACAATATTTTTATTTCAAATATAATTGCTATGTTTCTGATGTATTTTTAAAACTATTTTGAAGAGCTAGTATTACCTTTGTTTTCAGTATAATTTTGTTACACCTGTATCATCGATGATAGTAGTGAAACCAGAAGAAGAAAAGAAGATCGATGCAAAGAATGATACTGATAACATGGACTTCAACATACAAGAAGGTAATTGCAGCAGCAGACGACAAGTTTTGTGACATCTTTCCCGATTTTCGAAAAAAATAAGGTATGATATTTCATGGGAATCGTCATGCCTTATTTGTTATTTTTGAAAAAGCGGCAAAATTTGAAATTGTCGTCTGCTGCAAATTTTAGTTGGGGCTTTAAGGGTTAACTGCACTGCATGGATTTCTGTAATGGTCATTAGTCTCACGTCAGCTGTATTAAGCTGAGGTCAAACCAGTTTTGACGCAGACAAGTTTGCATGTGAAAGTGCTATATATTAATTAGTTAATTAATAAAATGTCATTAATCAAATGATTTTGTATTGGCCCAGTTATACGTCCTCTTAAAGGACATGCAACTGTGCCAATACGATGACACTATTTACGTGTTCTTTAAATTAGTACGTGACATTCATTCACATACACAGGTTCCATATGCGACAACATTATAAATTTATATCATTTATAATGTACAAACAACCACTATACATTACCTATACATTACCTATGTGCATACAACTTCTTTCTTTCAAAACGTTTTATTACAATTGTGGCTTTTGAGCAAGATAACCTTGATTAACGAATCCTGTTTGGGAGATTTTTTATCTCATTAACTATTTAATTATGAAAGCAGTTTGAGCCTTTTTCATCCGTTTCAGTTAATTACATTCAGCTCTATAAATGTTAACCCTCCTTTCATTGGCTAATATACATAAAATACTTTGCCAAATTTTCGCAGATTGAATAGTTTTGACAAACATTGGAAGTACGCCATGTTGATAAATCTTTGTTAAAGAATTAATATATATCTTAAGTGATTTATGAAGAGACATTCGATTTTGAAATTAACCCTAAAAGAGGTACATTTAGTCTGACACACTGAGATGAGTTCAAAGCTGAATAAGGCACTTAAAGTTAGACTCAATGTGATAGGGGGTAAATCATTGAGAAAAGGCAAAATAGTTCATTCTAAGAAAATGAATTTGAGGAAGGAGATCGAAGAAGAATGTGTCACTAACGACGATTCTGTCGAATGGTTTGATTCCCCACAGGGACCCTCTACTAGCAAGGGATATCCGAATTTAGCGCCACCTATGGCACCAAAAGTCCCAAAAGAATGGTTAGAGCTGTCAGCAGACTTTTTTGTCATGGATTACGAGGAGGAAATGAAAAATATGAAGGCAGATTTTGACCAAAATTGGAGCAGTAGGCGAAGGAATTAGAGAAGAAGGAGAAGCTGTAATCGATGTGACGAGAATTGGCAGTGACTAGGCAGGAAGAAAAAATCCTGTTTTACTCTATTTTTGTAAAAACAACCATCAATGTCTTTATTTTGGATTCATTCATATCCTAAAAAGGGGGAGCCGTTACAAAGTTAAACTATGGAAATGAAAATAGCAATTGAAAAAGTAAGTGCGTATGATCAGGAAATAAACAATCACACACTACATACTGACAGACAGCACCATTAGGAAGAGTCACAGAACGCTAACAGCCACAGGCCATCAGAAAGACAATTAAAGAAAAAATAATTAATAACATGATGCAATCAGATAAAACATATATATCGGATCCTTTTAAGATGGTTCTACTTAATCGAACGTATTTGGTAATCAATTTTGTTTCAAACTTAGTAAGTTACATTCAATATGGTTTGTGGAATGAACATCATGTGAAATTAATTACTGCCATAATGAACATCTGTGACTATCTGTGAGTCATGAGCCCTTTTCTTTGTTTCATCATGGTGTAGTAATTTGATTAGAGTGTTTTTCCATGATGATACATTGCATTAGTTAGATGGCCTCCGTGCGAGCTGAACATTTCTTTTACTTCAACAACAGCAGAATCTAGGGCAAAGATTTGGTACCAGTAAAATGCATTTAAGCCCCCCAGTGGCTTAGGCTGCTGTCCATTCTAAGGCGGTGGTTCTGTTGTTGTTGACTTTCTGTTTATTGTTACTCCCAATGTGGGAGTCTGTAATTGTTCTATGTTTTGTTGTACGTTACTTTATGTCCATTCTAGTATTGCAAACATCTTGATGGGGAAGAGAGAGCTGATTGCTTTGCTTAATTTGTCTTCCTGGTGTCTCGTGATGGTTGAGTGGCTCTTCCTCGGGGTGCCACGGGGTTGTCTGCGGTTTGTGATTGTGGTATTTCCTGATCATACTCATTTACTATTATTAAAAAGTGTCCACTGGTCTTATTTATTAGATAAAGTCAAACAGTTTAGGTAATATCAAACGTGGACAGATATATCAAATTTGACTTTCTAGATCACCTACATTTTCTTTATTCTTATTAAATAGATATACGTACGTTTAGTCTTATTCATTTGTGTATATTAATATCAGTTTGAGCATGTAGTGCACATTGTGTTATATTAATACGACATCAGGTTGTAAACAACTATGATAATTTATATAAACTCTTATTTTGCAGACGATCCTTCCATCGCTAACGACGCACAAGATATAAGTACTGCCGCATTGACAGCCCCAGTGGGTCCACAGAATCTTCTGTCAAAGGGCACCACCCACAGTGAGTAAATCTGCATGATCATGAATCTGCTCGTAGCATAGATTGGCTAATTTTTTTCTTATCTTGCATTGTGGTTGTCTGCACATGAACCCAATAGATATTTTTGTTATATCTTGTGCCAATTAAATACGTACAGGTGTAAGTTTACTGTTAAGGACACTGACATCTTAAATGAGTATAAATGAATGACTGAAGCGCACTTTGTTGTAAACGGACGAGTCCATACTAAATGGCATAGTTGCAGCTAAATTTTGTGATAAACGTGATGGTATTGAGTTCCATACTATAGTGAAACCTTTCTAAAGGGGCCACTCAAACATAGAGAAACAGAGGTCTTAAAGAGCTGTGACTGCTTGATGCAGGTGTAAGGTATTGTAAAATGCTCTACAGGTCAAACGTATTGCAGAATGCTGCATTCTGCACTTTTTTTGACCTATATTAAGTGATCATCAGTCTTGAAAACATAGTTTGGGGTTTACTTGTGAGTGACCGCTTAAGACAGGTTTAGTTGCATTAGTTAGGAGGCTTCCATGCGAGCTGAACATTTCTTGTACTTCAACAACAACGGAATCTGGGGCAAATATTTGGTACCAGTAAAATGCATTTAAGCCCTGGAGGTGGCTTAGGCTGCTGTCTGTTCTAAGGCGGTGGTTCTGTTGTTGTTGACTTTTTGTTTATTGTTACTCCCATTGTGGGAGTCTGTAATTGTTCTGTCTTGTTGTACGTTATTATATGTCCGTTCTAGTTTTGAAATAATCTTAATGAGAGAGCTGGTTGCCTTGCTTAGTTTCTCTTCCTGGTGTCTCGTGAGGGTTGTGTTGCTCTTCCTCGCGGTGCCATGGGTTTGTCTGCGGTTTGTGATTGTAGTATTTCCTGATCATACCCACTTACTATTTACTGTATTATTTACCCTTTGCTTTGTGGATATTTTCCTCACTCCCAATTATATTGTGTATAAATGTCACTTTCGATGTCATCAGATAAGCTGATTTAAACTATACTGAAATAACATAGTTTTCTCAGGCTGCTAATGTCAATGTGATCACCAAAACATTGGACTAGTTAACTGCTTCATTCTAGTAGAGCTGCCTTTTGATATGCAGTAAGAAATATGATGTAATATTCGTTTGAAAAGAGTATATTTTTAGATTGATAATTCGAACCCAATGTTTTTTTTTATCATTTTTCGAAGATTTTGATTGGTCCTTGGCAAACTGAATCTATTTTTACACTTCGATAACATACGCTTAGGAAAATTTGATATCTGCCTTGATTTCACAGTGTTATGATAGTGTAAATAACTACAAACTGTACATAAAACCTTGAACCCAGGTATTGTTGTGTCTGAGATAAAACATTCACCAGTTTAAACATAGTTTAGCATTTTAGAGCTCATTTGAAAACCCTTACACCATATGGTGGTGCCTCAACAAAGCATGGGGGAACACTAAGACATGAACTATATGACTTCATTTAACAAACAACTATGGCATTGAAAAGAGTATCAGCAAAAAAAATGTCTATGCTGCATCAACAACGAAAGGTTTCAACGCAGTTTGACGGAGTTAAAGCAAACACTTATTTATCTTTACTTATTGGAAGATTTTAGGAAGGACTTGTGAAGGTACTTGCTTTTTAAAACTTGTCGATCTATGGTAGGGTCTAACACTAAATGTTCTTCAATGAGCCCAACTAGCTGTATTTGACAATAGTAAACAATTCCAAAATAAATGGAGTTGTTTTAGAGCTCATATATTCGCTCGCTATAGAACGTCATTTTCATCATTAATTAGCAAAACAAAGTTTTTAATTGACAGAATTGTCAAGATCACTGCCTTATCTTTCATGAACAGCGGTTATAAACGTTTTTTCTTTGGCCAGCTTAAAAATAAAACCATTATCAACAACCCTTGACAAATGTACTGTTTTGCTTCAAAGTTGGAATTGTTTTTTGTGTGGATTTTATCAATGTGTAAACTACTGCGGATAACCCGAAACTTCACATTTACTCACACATTGAATGCAATTACAGTTACTCTTCTGCAACAAGGCATATTAGAGCCTATATTTTATGGTGATTAGCATATAAATTCAAACGAATTGTTGGAAAACCATATTTTAGTGACCTATTCAAAAAGATAGTAAAACGTTATATTAGGGTTGGATATAACTTGGATATCATGCGACAGTCTGCATGCCTAGTTTTAAACCCAATCATGGTTTATAGCTATGGTTTCGTCTTTAATTGCACGACGGTGGGTCAGGCCTCAGACTCTATGACGTCTCTGACGTAAAGCTTTGATCGATGGGTTGCTGCCTGATGCTTATCTATTGCTGGACCCACCGTTGCTCAACTTGACGGTTTCTTTAGCTCTGACTATCTGTGAGTCATGAGCCCTGTTCTTTGTTTCATCATGGTGTGTTAATTTGATCAGAGTGTTTCTCCATGATAATACATTTCATTAGTTGGATGGCCTTCATGCGAGCTGAACATTTCTTGTATTTCAACAACAGCAGAATCTAGAGCGAAGATTTGGTACCAGTAAAATGCTTTTAGGCCCCCACCGCTGGCTTAGGCTGCTTTCCGTTCTAAGACAGCGGTTCTGTTGTTGTTGACTTTTTGTTTATTGCCACTCCCATTGTGGGAGTCTGTAATTGTTCTGTTTTGTTGTACGTTACTTTATGTCCATTCTAGTATTGTAATCATCTTGATGGGGAAGAGAGAGCTGGTTGCTTAGCTTAATTTGTCTTCCTGGTGTCTTGTGATGGTTGAGCCGCTCTTCCATGTGGTGCCATGGGGTTGTCTGCGGTTTGTGATTGTGGTATTTCCTGATCATACTCACTTAATATTTTTGAGAGATTTGCAGGAGTTTACGCATCGATAAAATCCACAAAAATAAAATTCATTCCTATATTATTCATAGACGTGTTATCGTCAGGTTGGCCATGGTTTAGTATGTACGTTTATTTTCAGAGCAAGCTGCTGGTCTAGCTGACAGTGACCCACATTTTATTGTAAAAGTGAAGGGCCTGAAGTATGCAATATGTTTTGATGTGATGGGTGAACAAGGTGATGTCTATCAGCTCATCAAAGATAAATATTCAGGTAAAAAAACAGGCATCATAATTTAGGCCTCGTCGCAAGAAAATCTGTCTTCGGGGTTTCCGACAAAGCGAGTTTCAAAACAGTCTCCTAGCTACAGAGACTAGCTAGAAAGTTGAAATTTCACCTGTAGCAAGTTTACATGTTATACTTTGCAAAAATCGAATACCAAATGCACTGATAATACTGCGCGGATGCGCAGGCTTATCTGCGCCTGTGTTGTTCCCAAACCCCCGAAGACAGGTTTTCTCACGCCAAGGCCCATATAAAAGTGAGCCACTATTGGGCCTCCTGCAAAATCCAATTTGAATGGCAATTTGCTGGTGGGCCTATAGAAGCTGGATACTGTATGCTTGCTGGGAAGTCATGTTTAATTTTATCGTTCATCCCTAACTTATTCACTGTCAAGTTATGTTAAAGAGTGTTTTAAAATACATAATAGGAATTTTAGCTCTCCTGAGCATCTCATGCTAGATGTAAGGTTATAGGACCGTTTGATATCCTTCCCCTCTTTTCAGGCGTATGTTTTCTTTCATAATTAGCCAACTGGCTACATTTTTTTGCATACCTTGGTCAAATAA
This sequence comes from Loripinus fragilis, assembly GCA_964019695.1. NCBI lineage: Eukaryota > Metazoa > Mollusca > Bivalvia > Lucinida > Lucinidae > Loripinus > Loripinus fragilis. Next base: position 99,776,973 of record OZ026520.1, read on the forward strand.
AGGAAGGCGGAAAATTTTATAAGGAAAAAAATGAAAATATTCTTGCCTGAAACAACCAGACTAAGATCCTTGATATTTGGCATGAAGCGTCACATAGTGATCTAATACAAAGTTTGTTCAATTTCCTTCCTGTGGCTTTTTTGACCCCAACTTTAAGGGTTACATAATTTACATTGGCTTTTATTATAAAACAACTAATTATCATCTAGTGTTGATATTTGTTATGAAATAACTATAAGCAAATCTAATCCCAATTCCTACTCCATAGATTATTGTTTCTAATGGTAAGACGTATGAATATAAACATTGACAGCAGATGCCCTGGAGGCTAAGCCCCATCATATATGGTTTTAATATCATTAAAACCACTTAGATCCTCACTTTTTGATAATATATATTATTACTCGTTATGATGAGATACATTAATTAACATTGTTAGAGGTGCATTTAGGGCATTTTCTTTCTTTCTCTATATACTGCCAGACCCTCTTTCGAGTTTTATTGGCAGGTGTACTTTGTACACTCCTGAGTGTAGGATGAAAGCCTACAAGTAACCATATCTAAATTACCATAGGGTGTGTCTAACTACCTATCCTTATCCCGTGGCTTTATACCATGGAAACTCTTTACTTTCAAGGCAGCTGTAATTCACTGCCTTCTTGCTTAAGTTCTATAATATCCCTGTATCATTTGAACAACACATTCTTGTACTTGAGGTGAGCAATTTAGAGCAATCTTGGTTGTTTCGCTGTTCAAGGAAATGTTTAAATTAAAATTTCATCGCGTGTCTTAGTGTAATTGAAAACGTTTTCCAGATTAATTAATGGTCACAACAGCTGTTGTTGTTTCTGGATGGAGTTAATGAACTTCTCCCTGGCATGGATATAGTGGTGATATTTTTCATTATCTGGTATTTCAGGAATATTGGATTCTGACAGAAAGCAGAATACCACTTTGGCTGGTGCAAGGGGGCGTGAAAATTGTTGCACTTTCCATTATTTCTTATTTACAACGTCAATAATACCAAGTCTCCTGTTTTCTTATTCTGTAGGTTCTCAGTATTTCTGAAGGATCCATGTTTCCAGATTATTTAAGGGTTGCAACAGCTGTTGTTGTGCAATGTGGAGTTGATAAAACTTCTCCCCGTATCTGGATATAGTGTTGATATTATTTCATACTCTGGTCCTTCAGTATTATTTGGTTCTGATGGAAAGCAGAATACCGCTTACACTGGTGCTAAGGGACATGAGAGTTGTTGCACTTTCAGATTGCTCTCATGAACAGAATCAATAAAACCGAGTTTGCTGTTTTCTTAATTTGTAGGTTCTCTCTATTTCTGAAGGATCCGTTTTTCCAGATTATTTAAAAACAAACACTCCCTTTGCTCAACGCGAACATCACTTAAATGCCTGTCCAAAATATGTGTAAGGTTCTATAAGATTAAAAATGTTTGAGATAAAAGGCAACTATATCTCTAAGGAGAAACATGGTATATCATATAAAATGGTCTTTGTGGCAAGGAAAACATAAACAACCCAGACAGTATTAACATATTAACACGCAAACATTTAAGATTATTCTATGAAAGCGCAGAAATATCAGACGTGACTTATTTGATTAACTACCTGCTGAAACTGTCTAAAGTCAACATGTGATATTGCAACTAAAAGTAGCTGTGCAAATAGTTTTAACAGAGAAATCGATTTAGATTTGAAAAAAATAGAATGAATACTTATGTTATTCTTAGCAACTCATTTTCAAAGAATGATTAACGATAATAATGTCAAATCTTGCGGCGGTGAAAGTTTGATTTGATTCTTTACGTCCCATCAACAATCTTTCAGTTAAACAGGGATGGGTCTCCATGGGATAAACCAGTACTAAGCTTATATAAATGTGTCTTGCTCAAGGACCACAAGGCAGTGATGCCAGTGAGGCACGAACCCGCGGCCCCTCGGTCTCCAGTCAAGCACTCTACCACTGAGCCCTCGGTAAAGTAAGAGTAGAGTACAACTTGATAAGTTCTGATAACCAAATGCAAGTGCTACTGTACAAATACGTCATGGCATTGGTGTCAGAACCATTTAAATAGTCCCTTTTTTGTTTTGATAAATGGTAATAAACACCCAAAATAGTGTGACAAAAACGATGTTGATAGTATGCACATGTAAACACAGCATTGGCTTTTTGTTTTTGTTTTCAAATATTCCTCACTTAGATCACATTGCCGTGAAAACTAAGTGAATTTCTTCATTATGGTAAAATATTTTAACGACAGTTATGATATCTGTGTTGTGATATAGGTTGTTACATTGACATACAATTCAACAATTATGACTCAGCATATTTAAAATTACTGATACATACCAATACAAGTTTTTAAAGATTCTTTTTAACTATAGAAATTGATAGAGATCCTGGTTATTATGTTTGCCAACACACTTGTTCTATTTTGGGTTTATGATCAGCCTGTGCAAAAGTATTGCAGAATCTTTCATTTTTTCATGTACTCTCTGAAATACTTTCATGTGCTCTCTGAAATATGTTTAAACTAGCCACATGCGATCAAAGCTATCCGGTGGAGCTACATTGTAGAAGTCTGACTTTCAGAGATAAAAAACAACACAGCAAGAAAGAATATATATGACCAGAAAACATCATAATCAAAGATCCAAGACCAACCCATTTGTTATTGGCATTTTGGAAAGTATTATATATAAACATACTACAAGCGAAATAACAATTTTCTAGCAAGTCTCTGTAGCTGTAGAAACTGGTTTGAGTCTCTCTTTGTTGGAAACCCTGAAGACAGGTTTTTGTCGCGCAGAGGCCTAAGTCGTTCACTATTGGTTTATTGATTTTAACACATGACGTTATATTATTCACACACGTGACGTCATTTGATAAACTTACTTTTATTGCAGGGATAAGAATTGAGTAAGTTAATCTTATGCTAATTTCTATTTGTACACAGGCTTGATAGTGAATGCAAAAGTGGTAGCTAATAAACCTAACAAGAACAACAACATATCACATGAAACTAAAGGTGAAATCAAGACGTTCCTGGGTGTAATAACAATCAAAAGGTTTGGTCTTAACATGGTCATTAGCCCACTTCAGTTGAAGATTAATGGAGAACTTTTGGACTGGACCAACGGAACAACATTCAGGTATGATCAATCATTTCATAAGGATTTTCAGATTATTAATACAGTCTATCATCTGTTCAAAATCTCCTCTTAACCTTTTGTATTCTGATGGATTTTCCCATACAGAAAAAAACAATAAAGATAGGATTGTCCGTTATTTAGTATTATAAGGGGTCACATGTGGGCATTTCCTTATTATGATGTTTTTCTGTCCCTGAGGATTGTTTGACCTTAACATACAGTAGAACCATGAGAAAATGCCAAATTCTGCGACATTTAATCTGGATCTTCACTGTCTGTCCAAGTACCTATTTAGGGATTTCCAGTATACAAAGGGTTAATTGCCTTAGTGACAGGAAAAACATCATGGGTCAAGAAATGAAACTGACATGTTGTCAAGGCAGTCAAACAGAGAGTCTTATATGAGTGTTAAAATGCATTTAAGCCCCACCAGTAAAATGTATTTAGCTCCTCCCTTCAAGAATCCAAGTCTGCTGTCCACTGTAAGGCAGTGGTTCTATTGTTGTTAATCTATTGTTTAATGATTTTACCATTGTTTGAGGGGGTTCTGTGTCTGTATTTGATTTTTATTCATTACTTTATGTCCATTCTATACTAAAAGTAAGTAAGGTTGCAAAGATCAGGAAACGGTACAATCAAGTACCACACCTGACCCAGGATACCAATGGGAAAGTGACAACCTCACAGAAGACAGCACAAACGAGAGCCAAGAGGTCAGCCCTTTCCCAGCAGGTGACCACAAAGCACATATACACAGACGCGCACAAAACATAGCAAACACAAGACAGAACAAAAACATAAAAGATCCACAAAAGAAGTACCGCCTTGGAACGGTCAGTAAAATATTTTACTGGAGGGCTTAAACCGGTTTAACGGCGCCAACCTCACCCTTAATTCAGATGTGGATCAAGACACATAGATATTTGGTTTGCATGAAAGACCCCTAACTTATCAATGCATCATCTCCTAAAACATATAAATCAAGATATAACAAGGAGATAAAGCAAGGATAAGGACTCAACAGTAAATTAAACTGAATACCGGAGCAAAAGAAATCCAACTGGTAAACCCCGGTGGGCCCGACAAACAGCCAAAGCATCAGGCCCCTACCATCTCATCAATAGATAAGTCTTTAAGTCGGAACCATCATAGAGTCTGAAGTCCGACCCACCGGCGTGCAATTAAAGAGGAAAGCAAAGTTGCCAACCGTGATTGGGTTGACTAGGAAGCATGCAGTCTGTTGCAATACATTAATGTTATAGCCAATCTTTTTATAATGGGAAATTATTTTAATGAACTGCGCTGAAAAATTATTAGAGCCAACAATCTTCTTCAACTTATACACCAAGTCACCATAGAAATCAGGTTCTGAAAGTCCTTGGCGCAAGAGAGATTTAAGTCCAACTTGGAATTTAGAAATCAAATCATAGTATCGTCTATAAAATTTTGAAAATGTTTTGCGAAGTTTATGATACCTATAGCCCTGTTTAAGAAGTTTCTGAGTTAACAATTTATTGCGAGTGTTGAAGTCAGTAACACAGCTAGATGCTCTAGCAAAACGAATGAGTTGAGAGATATAGACTCCATAGGATGTAGAACGAGGAACATCACCATCTAAAAATGGGAAATTTACAATTTCAAAATCAAAGTCGTCACGTTCATCATAAATTTTGGTAGAAACAATATCATTAGAAATTGACAAATGCAAGTCCAAAAATGCGGCTTCGGTATCAGAGGCATTGGCTTTATTAAGTTGGAGCTCTGAAGGGTATATATGACTAACCATATTTTCAAAATAAACATTATTAATATTTAAAATATCGTCCAAATATCTGGAAGTAGTGTTAAACGCATCAATAACATCAGCCTGCTTATCATCAGAAAGAGACATCATAAAGTCCCTTTCATAACAAAACAGGAATAAATCTGCAACCAGGGGAGCACAATTAGTGCCCATAGGAATCCCAACTACTTGTCTATAGAGCTTGGTGCCAAATCGAACAAAAATGTTGTCCAACAAAAAGGTCAGCGCATCACATACATTTTGACACGACCATGCATGATATTGTTTAGGTTTCTCTGAAGTAAAAAATGCATTTCTGTCACTACAGTCACTACATGCAAGGTAAGGAGAGCCTTCTCTCTGGAAGGTTCTTTCAATAAGATCAATAAGTTTATCTTTAATTAAATTATGAGGTAAAGTAGTGTAAAGAGTAGAAAAATCATAAGTAGACAAACTGGTCGCATTGAAATCCCTAGCTTTAAGTTTATCTAAAATTTCACCTGAATTTTTAATCGACCAAAATAGGTTTTTACCGGATCTCTCATATACTTTTTCACAATATTTGATAACATGTTTTTTAACAGCTGTAAGACACGAGGTTAACAATTTAGAAAGTTCTGTTGTCGTACAAGAACTAGAATTTGCAATAAATCTTGCTTTATAGGGTTTTTTATGGAGTTTAGGTAACCAGTACAACGTAGGAACTTTGTCTTGATTTTCTTTAGCTTTGACACCAAAATGTAGGGCTGTAAACTACTAAAGAAACCTGACACATACTGTGTTTGAATTTTTGGTAGTAAATGAATACGAGGCACACTTGTCTTTCCATTGCGTAAAGCTGAGCAAAGGTAGACTTAGATGCACTGAGGTTATTTGAAAAGATGAACTAATTTCAGACGTCAGCTATAAAAACGTCACGTTACCCGTAAAATCAATTTTCGCAAGAACAAAGAAATCATGCAAAATTCACCAGAAACCGCTTTAATGTGATTCTTTGTTATTGCATTGACATCTTCTTGGCATTCAAAAAAGCATGCAAGCATTGTTCAACCCAAACGCCTATTTTAATGTTCTTAACGTCAATGTTTCTTTATCAGAGTTTAATGAGCTTTTAAATTACACTGCCACTTTATCAACTTTTTTCACTTTGAATGATGTTTGGAATGCATTTAGACAATGTTTCAGTCGTTTTGAACTCTGTAGCTACCGCCTACGTCCATTTAGCGACGTCAAGCGTTACAATGACATGCTGATATGTGTATACTGCAAAGCTTGAAGTTCATACGCGATTAAAGTAAAGTGTAGTCAATTGGCACTATAACAAAGTAGACAGCACTTACTAAACGGCGACATACGTTGACAAAGAAAAAACGGTTATTATGCATAGTTTACGTTGTTCCTTAATTGACGCTAAACTTGGTTTATTCTGCTTTTATCATTTAACGTGACGGAAGACAGAAGTTCTGATTTTTGAAAATGCATTATCTAACAATGTTTGGTTGTCTCCAAGTCATTTCAGTTTCTAGAAATGGCTTAAACAAAGGAAAAAAACACTTACGTTTAGACAACGTCAATAACAAATTTTAGAACCCCATATCATACGTCACAGCAAGAAATTTCAAATTTTTAAAATGCACTTTTGTCTGTACTGGTTTTTGCATTGCATACATGAAAAAAGTTTTCAAAATAATATCTAGACATAAACTCACGAGGCAAAAGTGATAAAAACATAGTTTTGACGTCGTGACGTCAAATTCTATATTTGATAACTGTATTTTTTTTAGAAGAATACTTTCTCATGTCTTATTATTAAAATAAGCATATCGGCTTAGCTCTATAATTTGCTATTTACGAGTTTGAATCAAGTAAAAAGTGTAAGGTTTCTTTAGTAGTTCAGTATAGTTTTGCAATCTACTTGAAGAGAAAACTGGTCGCTTTGCTTTAATTGTCTTACAGATATATTGTTGCTGTAAATGTTCTGTGGTTGCTTTGCTTTTATTGTCTTACAAATGTCTTGTTACTGTAAATGTTCTGTGGTTGCTTTGCTTTTATTGTCTTACAAATGTCTTGTTACTGTAAATGTTCTGTGGTTGCTTTGCTTTTATTGTCTTACAAATGTCTTGTTACTGTAAATGTTCTGTGGTTGCTAAGCTTTTATTGTCTAACAGATGTCTTGTTACTGTAAATACTATGTTGCTCTTCCTTACATTGTCATGCGTTGGTCTGCAGTGTGTGATTGTAGTATTTCCTAATCATACTTAATTCTACACCTATAATTAAATTTGATTAATGAATTGAGGAAAAAAGGTTAACTGCCATGGCTTGCTGAACACTTTATTTCTATTTTGCACCAAGTTATATAATAAAAATAAATTTAGTATAATAAATTTAATGTTTACTGTCCTGGGCACTGTCACCTGTTAAACTTACGGTACCCGTAGCCAACTCACAACAGTAAAAATTTAGTCATTATGGTATAGTCCGTACTCAATAAGAGTAGGGTGACGAAACAGTTTTACAGTTAGAAGTATGAATGAAAATCCTATATTTGTCCAATCAGGTGAATAATTTACCATAACGTGACCAACTACGTAACTCAACTCTTATCGAGCACAGACTCTATAATGACTTTAATATTTATTGTCATGATTTGGCTCCCGGTACTGTTAGTTTAACTTCATTTGACAGAGCCCAGGGCTATGACAGTAAACAATGCGCTTACAGTACTATAATGGCTTTAATGTTAACTGTCGTATGTTGGCTCCCGGTACCGTTAGTTTAACAGGTGACAGGGCCCAGGGCGACGACAGTAAACAATGTGCTTACAGAAATGCTATTTCACAACTAATAAATAGACAATAACATTGAAATGTTACTTGCAACAAGAGAAGAATACACTTTTTCATATGTGAAAAGTTTATTCTTGAACAAAGTGTATGCCTCAAGACATAAATGGAATCTCGATCTTCCTTGTAAAACTACCCAGTGGAACTATGAGCTATATTCTGAGCATTGAGAACGAATGGCAAACAAAGTTAGTAAGGGTGCAAAGATCAGGAATCGATACAATCAAGAACCACACTTGACCCGGATACCAATGGGAAAGTAACAAATTCACAGTTAGACACCATAAACGAGAGCCAAGAGGTCAGCCCTTTCCGAGCAGGTGACCACAAGGCACATATAAACAGACACGCACAAAGGCATAGTAAACGTAGGACAGAAAAAAAGTTCCATAAAAGAAGTACCCCCTTGGAATGGTCAGAAAAATATTTTACTGGAGGGCTTAAACCGGTTTTACGGCGCGCCAACCTCACCCTTCATTCAGATGTGGATCAAGACATATAGATATTTTGTTTGCATGAAAGACCCCTAACTTATCATTGCATCATCTCCTGGAACATATAAACCAAGATACAACAAGGAGATAAAGCAATGATAAGGACTCCATAGTAAATAAAACTGAATACCGGAGCTAAAATAATCCATCAGGTAAACACCGGTGGGCCCGACAAATAGCCAAAGTATTAGGCCCCTACCATCTCATCAATAGATAAGTCTTTACTTCAGAACCGCCATAGAGTCTGAAGTCCAACCCACCGTCGTGCAATTAAAGAGGAAAGCAAAGTTGCCAGCCGTTATTGGGTTGACCACCAAGCATAAAGTCTGTTGCAATGCATTAATGTTATAGCCAATCTTTTTATAATGGTAAATTATTTTAATAAACTGCGCTGAAAAATTGTTAGAGCCAACAATCTCAAAGCCCATTTATCCTCTGTTGACTCCTATTTGTTTGAAAGAAGACGAATGTTGAGGCTACAACCCAGATATCTGAACCCATGCGTGGATCCATAGGGGAGGGATGTGGAGGTCTGGACCAGCATGTGTTCAGCAAGATTATTAACAGGCCTCGACGCGACAAAACCTGTCTTAGGGAATTTCGACAAAGCGAGACTCTATCCAGTCTGCTCAGCTACAGAGACTAGCTAGAAACATGAAAGTTAGCTCGTTTGAAGTTTAGATATAATACTTTCCAGATAGCAAAAAACAAAGGGGGATGCACAGGCTCGTCTGCACCTTTGTTGTTTGCAACCCACCGAAGACAGGTTTCGTCGCGACAAGGCCCATTTATCTTCTGTTGACTCCTATTTTTTGAGAGAAGATGAATGTTGAGGCTACAACTCAGATAGCAGAACCCATGCGTGGATCCAAAGGAGAGGGGTGTGGGTTTCTGGACCCCTATGGAAAATCACAAAGCTATAGGACTCCTTAGCAATACTGGTCTAGATCCCCTAGAAAATCACAAAGCTACAAAGCTTGGATTCAATGTTGGGCCATCATTTGCCCGCCAGCGACAATGACCCGCTTTTAGTGGTATTTGGATCCTCTCTCCCCCAATTAATTAAAAAAAAAAACGTTTATCAAAGTTGAGATGGATCCCCTCTGACAAAACTTTCTGGATCCCCGCATGGAACCACCTGGATTGTGATAGTATATGAAAGTATACAATTTATAATTGAAACCTATTTTTCAGCCATGGTAAAACCAGGATAGTCGTAGACACGTCTAGCAATATGGTGGTAGTACTGTTCCATGACAGAATAGCACTGCTAGTGATGAGACACCTCAGACCAAAGACATTATTAAAAGCCGGAAAAGTTAACTTCCTTGGATTCTATATCGTCGACTTTAAGGGACTATCATACCACACACATGGATTGTTAGGTATGGCGTATACAGTATTTACTACTTTGTTGTAATTGTGAAGTGTTATAGTTTTAGTCATAAGCTCTTAAATAATCATTTATGTCATTATTACGATTAAACCATATTTTAATACATTGGATAAAATATACACACACAATAGCATTGTGCTTCAAAACTTTTATATGGCACTAATTGACCATATTTCGTGACAAATTAAGTTAAATAAAACAATGGAATTGTTTCTGACGTTCCTTTGGTCAACATGATATGACTAATGGCAAAACTAAATCTCAATTATTAATTCATAAAGATAGAAAAAACAAAAAAAGAAAATATTTTCCCTGCTATGTCGATTGGGCATGTAACATTTAATCATAGATTGTTACATAGCGTATACAGGATTGTATAAGTGTTTTTTTTTATTTTAAGTTTCTTTTTTCCCCAATATATAAATTTCAATGCCTTTCTTGTCTTTGCTCAAATCATTGGCAGTATCTAATCATTAGCAGTGTTTCATTACAGCTTTTATTATTAATACACACGACCTTAAGTTTTTTCACCAGAAAAAGGAATATCTGAAGAAAATTATTCGTTTGTGTACTTTTTTGTTTTTGCAGTTGTAGTGATGCAGGTTCTTAACATCTTTCCTTTCTCTTTTTAGGTCAATTTCTACATAGAACTGTACTTTTGAAAAAGACTAAAAATAGAAAAGGCAAACTAATGGGTCGACTGCGCGTGAGTGGCAATACTCCTAAGCCAAGAAAAGTGATGGCAACCCTTGGCCATAGACTAAATTTAGCTACCAATAAAACAGTTTCTTGTTGGATGGTCCAGCACAATGGTGCTGCTCTTTTGGATGGTGATCTGACGGATTACTTGTTGGAGCGTAGCAGAAAACATTCAGACAGTGAAGGGGAGTCTGAAGAAGTAGAAAATGAGGAGCAATGATTACATTAATCATTTTAAAAGCTAATGGTGCATGTAGCAACGTTCAAAGAACCAATCAGTGGAGGACACGTGTCCACTTGTCCTCCACTGATTGGTTTGTTTAACATTGCAAGCGAGACTCTTCAGCTAAAATTTACACTCTCTGTGCACATATTTTGCACATAAGGTGCACTGTTAACTATTATTCTTTAGCATAGTTATGCACATCCAGTGCTCACCAGGTTAGCTTGTGTATACAGTTCAGGCTTTAATGTAGAAGTACCGCATCTATTCTCAAACTTGGTTAAAGTGAACAGCAAAGCCTCTGCATAGGCGATTCTTTAGCGGTGGGTTTGTGTGAATCCTAGCTGGTCGCATATAAAATAGGTTACGTTGTCTTTGAGAGGGCCAAACACATGTTTATTAACAGAAATATAAGTTTAAGATGCAAATGAGAATATATTATTGCTGAGCGATTCCAGTGATAGCTAGATAATCAACAAGTGGATTAAAATGTGAATTGCTATTAATGGCTGCAGGTGTAGCTCCAGAGATTTATACATAAATCAAACAGAAAGGAATATCTTGTTGCGAACCATTACTTGGTCAGTAATATTGTACAAAGGAGACGTTGATTCAGCAACTATGTTAAATTATGGATAAACCTGCAGTGGCCATTACATAGGTGTCATTTGTGTTGTACTGTTACTCAGACAGCAAACCGTTTTACAGGATGGTCGAATCACAAGAAATATGATCTGATGATTTTTAAATGTATTATGTGTCGTAGAAAGTGCATCCTTAAAAACGATTGTAACTTAAAAGTGCTTAGGATTTGAATAACTGAAAATAATAGCCATTATTGACTATCAGTCCTGATATGCGCTTGTAGAAATCTGCTGTCGATACATATTTGCAGCGTCTGTACTTCTAACAAGCTTTACAGAAAACGTTTATAAAAGGAGTTGGAACACGTGATTTGTGAGATCATCGTACGCCATTGTATTGAAATTGTGGCCTCGGCCATATTGCAGCTTGTATCCAATTAAATGATACAATTTTCGTTTGCTCTGCATCTATTTAAGATGTAAGCCAAATATGATTAGTGCAGGAGTAGTACTTTTTTGCAATTGTGTTGGTAACAAATGCACTTTGGATTGTGTAATCTGGTAAAAGCAAAAAGTTAGACACAGACAAATGTCATTTTGACAGTTTACACAATGACCCAATTACAAATCTCGCGACTAAGTAAAAAGGTCAACAAGTAGTGCGTGCTCCCAAAAGTTAAAATGTTTAAATTATATGAACTGGCTCACAAAATGTTTGCTTGTTTTTACAACTTTAGTCTTAAAGAGAAATAAGAAAAACAACTTACAACATATGATTACAATTTCCAATATGGCTGTGCCCTTACTGAAACAAATATGACGTCGCAAGTCACGTGTTTACCTATCTGGTTGTATAGTGGTCAAAATCGTAGTCTCTAAAGTGTCTTATCTAACAACACCAGGGTGGCAAAACGTGAGTTTCTTCAGTTGCTTCTGACAGTTCAATGGATTCTTCTGTGTCTTGGTTATTCTTATCTATTGAACCTTGTACCACTTTCAAGCCTGAGTCTTTTTCTGATTTATTCAAATCAAACTGAATTTAAAGATTTAACTGATTAAAAACTTGTCCCATTTCCAGCAATGGTACGTGAATTGTTTTGTCTCTATATTTGTAACCTAATGTATGTCATAAGACCTGCAGAAAAGTGGTATGGAAAGTGGTACATTGCCAAATTGTATGGTTACCAGAGCAAAGAGAAATATTTTATTTACCATTAACAAACAAAGCAAGAGTCATCCAGTTTTCCAGCAGTGTACACCTTTTCAATGATCCAACAGGTAAATTAGGGGATAACTTTATTCAAAATTTTCCTTTGGGAAGGTATATCGTCGGAAATCGGGTTGGGAATTTAGTTTTCCAGCATTGAGTGAGCAGAGCTATAAACTTGATTTCCGAACGTATATCTGAGAATATACCTCCCCAATGAAAATTTGAATATGGTTATCCCCATTCTAATGCACTTTTGCAGTTCCTCTCAAATTTAAGCGTTGCAAGCCGCAAAAAACACACGTCATCCAATGATATGTGACGTATTTAATAAGGTCAAATTATTGGTGACAGTATATTGTGGGATATACTGTCGCAAATTTTGATGCTATCCAATCAGATGTAGTGTTACAAAAGCAAGTGAATTAGAATGTTATCTATACTGTAAGGTGATAAGTATATAAGTCAACTGTGTAAATAGCTTTGTGGTACTAACTGAATAACAAACAGGGTATGTTTCAGTAGTACCAAAGCAAGGAATAGCAACATGTACTTGTTCAGTGCAAAGAAACGTTAAAAATGAACATTTGATTTCAAATCATCCCCTCTGCACTGAACTAGTTACAACGAAGCCCCAGTCCTACGGAGCATATGACCGTTGAGCGACCCTGATTTTGTTTGCAACTAGCCTGCGATCTCTATGACCATTGCAACTACTTTTCCACTTCTGATATGATCGCGATCACTGACCAGTGGCTGATCAGTCGCTGATCAGTCACCATACTTTAGGCGATAGATTTTATATTTTGTCGTCTATCAGTTGCCGAATGGTCAACAACTGATTTTGACCAGTGACTGATTGGCTGTGGCCTTGTAAAACCTCTCTGGGATTGTTATAGTTTTTAGTGATGGAGAGGTCACATTATGGTGGCAGGCTCTGTGGGACTGAGACTTAATGCTTAACTATTTACTTGTAGTATAGATAAGATATTGTGTAAATATGTCAGTGTAAATAGGCAACATTTTGTGTAAATATTCTATGACAAAGGCTTTTGCATAAATCGTATGGCAACTTTCGTAGAATTGTGTAAATAGTTAGCTTAAGCTGTATAGAACAAACTGCAAGCTTTTTAGCAGCGCTGAATGTATGTATATATTAGTGTGCCAAATTCACCATTTCCACCAACAGTATCCTATAGTGTAAAATGCTGCAATGGGCACTCGAATTTGATTTTTGTTTGAAGAAATTGCTTAAAATCTAAAAAAAATATCATGACATTCATCGTTTTGTAATCTTTAAGGTCTCCCCAACATTCTCTTGTTTTTGGCTCGATCGTACTTCTGTGTGTCTATCTGTCAATCCTATTTCTCAGACTAACTTAGTCATTTATCACCAGATGTTTCCCCAATTTCCGCCAAAATGGCCACCACCTGTCTGTTTGCTTGTTCTGGATACTCTATCTAGGTGCTTCATCACCTGATTAATTTCTAATTCCATATATGCTTTACTTTAATCAAACTATTGGACAAGTTTGAATATGTGTACTTTTCCAATGTAGCCTACTAAGATGGCCACCTTAATCGTCATCCCTGTCTGTTCGTACTTGTGGTCACAATAACAATCTTCAGTGTACAAGGCATTATGCGGGGCCCTATGTCAGGGTCCAGCTGTTCTAGTCAAATGTGTGCTTAGCATCTTAATTCATTTGGAACAACAATTTTATCTGGATATATACTGAGCAAAAGTTAAAACGCTTCACTACACTATTTTGTTTTTGCGACAAAAGTATTGGATAAAAAGTATTTACTAAAACTTTATAATGTTTACCTGACACTCAGCAAACAATAGGTCGAAACTCTTACAATTTTTCTCTTTTGGTGTCTGAGTTATCGTCTTTTTGTGTTTTAAGCTTTTTTCGCTGTTTTTTTGCAATTAAGCATGCGCAAAGAAGATTGTTTTGCTGATCAGTATTGACTATAGTCGTGTAACATTAAAACACAAGAAAACTTACTTATCACTTGAAACAAGCTCAGAAATCAATTTCGAATTCATCAAATTTGTAATATGTCTCCTTTTGACAAAAACAAATAGGGAATATTAAACAAATCAGTCAGGCATTTCAGCACATTATTCCTACCAGTCTCTACTAGAAATGTCCTCAGACTTAGATGCAACAACACATTTAGTTTTCTATGGAGATTGCAGTGATAAAATTTCAAGCTTGACAATTTGATGAAAACCCAACTTTTCAAAATTGATTTTCTAAACGTTCAAACACACCTGTGTTAAGTGTTTGCCATTTTCTGGTTGTCACATGCCCAGGGTACCATTTTGTGCAGTCGAACTTGGTTGGTATAGGATTTGTGAAGGCCTTAACTGTGTAAGATTTCTGTTCAAATTTGTTACCTGAAAAATTAAACCTCTGTCACATTTTAATGGCTTTTATATCTTTCTGGAGACACCATCCGTTAAACATTTACTGTTATGCATAACCCAGTAGTTGAATATTCAGATACACTTTCTTTTGCTTTACTGGATTGCTTCATTTTGTAGATAAATGGCAAACAATTCAGGTGTTACATTTTCTCTTTTGTTCAGTATATCTTACCCATTTAGCACCATAAATGTTACTACTTCTCTTAAATGGTGTTTTAGTCAAGTGACGTTTTCGTCACTTCTTGAAAATAGTTAAACTGCATAGTTTAATATGAATGTTGTTTAGTGATATCAAAAGAGAACATGTTTTATATCAAATAAAGTATTGCATGCAATATCATTGTGTCTTGCAATTTTGAAAATTTCAATGTTCTTAGGTAACGCTGGAATCAAGTAAATCATTGTCTAAACAAAGGTAACTGTTAAGTGTCAATGACCATGTTTTCTTTCAATAGTTGCCTATTTTTCCATAAAGCTCATAATTACTTCTGTTTACATGTCGACATACAGTTGAGTTGGCTCACGTGACCTAGATTGGTCTGTAGTGTGTGATTGATAGAGGATCTTACGTTTGTGCTCATGCTTTATTGATTTTATTAAACGAGTTCGGGAAAAGAGATAAAATGCGAGGCTTGCCGAGCATTTTATCTCATTTTCGCAACGAGTTTAATAAATTCAACAATACAAGAGCACAAATGTAAGATTCAAATGCATCTTGCAACATAATAGAAAGTAAGTAAGGGTGCAAAGATCAGAAATAGATACAATCAAGTACCACATCTGACCTAGGATACCAATGGCAAAGTGACAAATTCACAGTTAGACACCACAAACGAGAGCCAAAAGGTCAGCCCTTTCCCAGCAGGTGACCACAAAGCACATATAAACAGACGCGCAACAAAGACATAGAAAACACAAGACAGAAAAAACATAAAAGATCCTCAAAAGAAGTACCGCCTTGGAACGGCCACTTAATTAGGTTTTATTTAATGCAGCTGTTTGAAGACGTTTTGGAAAAAAGAAGGGTTCCGATCTGGTAAATACAAAATTTAGCCCTACTGGTATTGTGAAAATAAATGTAAAAACGAGTGTTGTTCATTTTTTGTTACTTTGTTACATGTGATGTGTTCGTGTAAAGTACTAGTTTTGAGAAAGAGAGAGCGGTTTGCTTTACTTTATACCGCCCTTACCAACTTTAGCACGAAATATCTCGTGATGTGCAAGGTCTATACTGATATGTAGGTGGTATAACATATATAGTTATACCATGTTTGGCCACCTGTACGTAAGATAATCCACTAGCTTTAGAGATTATCTCCATGTTATAACTTTTACTTAATTGTTTTCCCGTGGGTTATGAATGTTAGTGTTCTGTGACTCGTCCTCACGGTGACATAGATTCCCCTGCAGTGTGTGATTGAGGTATTTCCTAATCATTCTCACTTGCTTTTTAGCTCACCTGAGCCAAAGGCTCATAGTGACCTATTGTGATTGTTGGATGTCCGTCGCCCCTCGTCCATCGTCAACAATTGGTTTAAAGGACATCTTCTCCTAAACTACTGGCTGGATTTTGACAAACTTAAGAGAAATTCTTATGTGGCTGTCTTCAATAGTTGTTCAAATGGTTCAGATCCATTGCATATCTGGGTTACACAGGCTAAAATATATAGATTTTCGAGTTGAAAACTAAAACATCTTCTAGTCTGAAACCACAAGACATATAGCCTTGATATTTTGTAAGTAGCATCAGCTAGAGGACCTCTGCCAAGTTTGTTCAACTTTTGCCCTTGGGCCAAAAAAGATCTCGCTGAATGGGTCACATGTTTTACATAGGCTTAGAAAAAACATCTTCTTGTCTGAAACCACAAGGCCTATTACTATGGTATTTGGTATGTAGCATCACCTAGTGGGTCTCTTATATAAATAACACTCCTGGGGAAAAATAGCCCCATGCTGGGGATCACATGTACACTGTATAGCCTATGCACATTTATGGAAAACATAAAAGTCTTCATGTCTGGAACCAATAGGCCTAGAGCCTTGATATTTGGTTTGTAGCATAACCAAAAGGAACTCTACCTGGATTGTTCAATTTTTGCCCCTATGGCTAAATCTTTTTTTATATTTAACAATTACTCATTATTGCCCAGTGCCTGTAGATAAGTGCAGCAGTGTCAAAACTTTTACCCCACCCCTCTGACCACTTATGCAGAATCAAAAGTCAAATATTTAAATTTCCCGATAACTAAGCCAGTTGGTAATATTTCCCCAATAATTAAGTCAGTTGCCAACAATCAACTTTTTCAGAATATGGTCCTGTTGCATATCAAATAAAAAGGAATGAAGCATACAATAACATGCTAGCAAATAGTTGGCCCTTACACACACCCTTGACCCTTGGGGTGGGGTCAAAGGGTCAGAAATTCATTTTTTTCCTGAAAGTTATGTAGAATATCAAATTAGGTGTGCTCAGCGGGTAACTAAAGACTCGATCTTACTTCATGCTGAAAGTGAAGACTCTGGTCAGACGGAGCTGGTGCCTAGACTGATCTGGGTCTTTGTGTGATGCATAACCACACTGTTGGTTTGTTCATGCTGCGACTCAAAATGCATTCAATTCTAAATGAGATAGACATTTCGAAGATCTCAACCCATATAGTCCTAGCGTCCTTTTTGTGGGGCATAGGCAAACAGTGCAGACCCAGATCAGACACCACAAAATGGACGTCTGATCAGGGATTGCATTGTTCACTGTGCTTACAGAATGTACTTTCAAAATTTGAATGGAATTGAAAAACACTACCAAAAAACCCTTACATTTGAAATAAATTCGTCCAATTGATAATGGTGGGAAAATCCATAAGGCATAAATGGGTTAAGCAACTAAAAACGCATACTTTTAATATAAGCCCTTATCAAAATTGGACAATGCAATAGGAATGTTCGAAAGAGTCCAGTTATTAGAAAAGCTAAAAAAAATAGTGTGGATCCTCATTTCTTGCACACCAGATCGGGATTACCGTTGTTTTTACTCATGTCACTTAATTCTATCTCACATACCCGTACCAGCCCGTGAAAAAGATATAAAAACGAACAGCCGCACGTCGGTCACACGCTGGCCGCACGTCGATCCGTGACGTCATTGTAATCAAGTTAAAATCACGTCACCATGTCACATCTCGGCGTATTCTGGAAGTCTTTTTCATGTTTTTTTTCCAATATAAAATGAGGTATAAAATGAGGTAATTAGTGGTGAGCAAGAAAAAGAATCCATTTTTCGTGTGAGGATGGTATAGAAAAATCCGTACCTCGCGATCACCGTTTGTCATCACTTGGCGATGCCAATTGATGATCGTCCGGACGGATTTTTCTACCCCATCCTCACAGTCATGATGGATTCTTATATGACTGGCCAATAGTGGCTCACGACTATATGCTGGCTAGGTAGTCGTGTGGCGAAAGAGCCACCAGACATTGATAAAAACTGTCCAAGAAACGAAATTTACATATATTTTACCATAGGAACAAATGCAATTTTACATCAACTCTCTCCGGCACAAAGCTTCAATATGATACAGCTTTCGAAGTGCAAGAAATGTAGTTCAAGATCATTGAACATTCCTAAAATATTCCACAAAACATATCAGACATAATTATTACTTCATCAGGTGTCACAGTTAAAGGCCAGCACATGAGATTTTGTGCTTATGTGATAAGTACCATAATCTCATGAGCTGTGTTCATATGATACATTTGAGCTGTGACGTGTGATTTCTTACAATGTGGCATTTTGACAAGTGTAGACTCAGACGAGCCTGTGCAGCCCCCTGGTAAACTTAGAAACGTGAAATGATGTTCGGTCAGTAGCTAAACAGTCATGAAATATTCAAGCGACTAGCAAAGGCTCTGATCAGACTGCGTATGCGCAGGCTGGCCTGAGGCTTTGCTGGTCGCACATACCACATTATTGGAAAGTTCATATCACATCTCATATTTTTTTTGCATAAAGAATATATTTTTCATGTTCATTTGAATTGTTTTGGGGAAAAATAGAAATACAGCTGCTACCTAAGCATCTTCGTATTGCGTGCGTGTATGATCGTTTATGTACAGTAAAACGTTTAAACTATACAATAATATATAAAATGTCTTAAGTTTATAACTAGTTTAGCGCAAGTAAAGACTATGAACCACTGGTCTGGTTCCATGCTGCACATGGACTGATTCCTGGTCTTTAACATCTAAAGCGTGCTGTCTTCTAAGTATATTAGGTGACGACGCCATCGCTGGAACAGGTCTAACAGTCTGATTATAAACATCTAACTTTGGTGCTTTCATGGCCGTCTGTACGAAAACTGCCTTATGATCGATACGGTCTAAAGATCCAGGTTCATGGGTTACCCTTACAGTTGGATTATATGTCCCTAACTTGGGTGCATTTATTGCGTTCTTTATGCCTAAAGCGTCTGTTCCAATTCTAAGCTTAGCATCTGGCTCACCTCGTACATTAGAATTAACTCGTCCAAGTTTGGGTTTGTTTATTAGTGATTGGATATTCTTATCAGTAATATCTCCTTTGGATGATTCAGGGGAGGGTTGGTGTGACTTACAATACACAGATTTATCATCCATATTTTTGTTGTTCTGATAATAATTGTATAAATTCAGCACATATCCACATTGAAAACATCGAAAACACTGTGTATGAAACTTCACATTACGTATAGGTCCAACTTTGTCCTTTGGATAAACAGTCTCCCCACAATTAAAACAAGGGTCCTTCCTGTTAAGTTTAACACTTTGCCTCTTTAGTCTTGAGTTTGTTCCAGTAATGTCAGTTTCAATCGTACTCTCATAGTTAACCACGTTGTTTCTATCTTCTAGTAGCTCCTTGGTCGTGACTTCAGCAATATGTCTAGTTGCATTATCATATTTATCGCTTTTAATGATTTCGTTACTATTATAATCAGTTACAATGGTTTCCCAATTTATTGAATTTTGGTTTCCTATCTTTGTATCTATTGACTCATGATGAGGGTATGCCATAGTAATATCAATTTGAGCTGTACTATGATCCACTGAGTCACTATCTGGAACTTTGACTTTTATTTCACGCGTATCTAATTTATTAATATGCGTTACGTGGGGTTCTTTCTTCATTACTTTTGCAACAAATGATTTGTCTCTTTGTATGCTGACATTATTATTATCAATGGCTTTCGTCTCTTTAACAAAGTCAATAAGTGATGAACTATTTCTGGAAACGTAGCGTGTTTTGTAGGCATGCATGTTGGATTCTTCTGCATTTCTATATATAGTGGCATTTGGAGTTTTTGTATACACTACATGATGGGCAGTTGTTGCTGGATGCGCCGAGTAAACAATCGCTTTAGCCTGTCTGTATTGTACACCATCTTTGGACTGGAGTATGCGATTACCCCTTGATATGGTATTTATATCACCATTTCTCCTACTACCAGATGTTATATATGTTTTCTTCTTTTTGTTTGCGTCGTTCAATGTTTCTATGTTGACAACAGACATTATTTTATCACCTTTATTGTTCTCCATGGTTTTCAGTGCATGTTTTCCATCGGCAGTTGGTAGAACAGATACAACTCTGTACTCGTTCATGGAAGCATTCATCTTTCTTGATGGCATCTTGACAGCCTTGTACTCTTCCTTTAAAGTCTGAAATGAAACTACAGAATTAATAACTACTGTCCTGCCAGTCAAGAGTGACAGTGACTTCATGTTTTGTTAACAAAGCTATCAGGGACTTATATTCGATAGATCATTTGTGTATTAATCCTATCCTCAAGTTTTATGGCGATGCGAGACCTAATATCCGACGATATGCCTCCCCAAATGAAGATTTTGAATATGGTTACATGTATCCCCATTCTAATGTACTTCTGAAATTTTGTCTCAAATTGGAGCGTTGCGAACCGCATTAAGCTGCATGTCATTCATCGAAATGTGATGCAATCGATGGCGTCAAACTATTTCGGACAGTATATCCAGGATATACTATGACTGAAAGAATTTTGACATTTTTCCAGTCAGACGTCGCGTTACAAAAGTAAGTACATTAAAATTGAACTTCAATTAATGCTTGGAACACCTTTTTAGGCCATGAAAAATTGTCTGTGACGGGAATAATTCAGTTCAGTAGAGTCAATGAGATGTATTATAGGACCATAGGACCTGATCTGGAGTCAGCAAACTTGCATGCAAACAGTAAGTACAGAGGAAAAGTATGCAGATAGCCAGAAAGGTAGCTGGTATGCAAAACAAGCATGTAAACGGTAGGTTAAGGAAAAGGTGGTCCAGTATTCACAAATATGAAACCAGCACGCATGCAGTTCGTTTAACTGAGTGATAATGAAATGTGCATAAAAATAAAGCTAGGGTACAAACAGCAATTATGTAGTCAGCTTGCACAAATATGAAGTGAGCATATATTAAGCACTAACAAAATATACCCAGCATGTATATTAATGAAACGAGCATAAAAACTACAAAGCGGCAGTCAGCACCTATAATATTTACACCGAAGCCAGCATATAAACAGTATTAAGAAAATTGTAACACAATTAGCATTAAGCATTAAAAAAAACAAAAAACAAAAACAACAGAACAATCTGTTACAACCTAGTCCTTTTTATCGTTCTTCGAATCTTCTTTGCGGAACCATAGGTTGGTATGTAGTATGTGATTGTGGCATGTCTTGGTCATACACACTTACTTTTAGAATAACAAAATTTACTGACAGCAATATGCAATGCGTTAAGTATTGCTGTATTGTTAAGACTTTTACGTTATCGGATACATGTTTAAGCGCAGTGGTAAGCACCTTAGATTCAACAGTTACCGAGTTCAAACCCTGGTTGAAATTGTGTTTTCATATAAGTAATTTATTTTAAGTCATTGGGGGAATGGGAGAAAAGGGGCATATCGCTGTTTTCTTAAGACCAAATCGTGTCTTTTTCTTTATCTCTGGTTTAAGGGATATGCTACAATAGATGGGCCAAAATGCATAACAAGTCAGAAAATCATACTGATCATCATCAGCATTGTTATAAATAGAACATGCATATAAAGTAACAACGAGGATAACACACACACACATATATATATATTTGACAGCAAAAGAAACATATATTATTCAGTATCCATTTTATACCAGAAACCGCTATCAAAATTAATCCATAGCTATATGAATATTTTTGACCAGACCCATGCGTTCATTTTCGTCATTACACAGTCAAGTATTATTTTTTGTTAATTAATGCAAAAGACACAAAACCAGTGTCGTACATTGGAAGAGCCATGTTACAACACAATGTAACAAATAAGAAAACAGCATAAAGCTTTTAAAAATCATTGCTCTATGAATTACATGTAAATTGCATATGACGTCGCATAGACGTTGATACGACGTCGTTTTGACGTCATTTTCCTGTTGAGTTGTAACATAAAGACAACTTGCATGATGAAGCTAGTATAAGATAAATATAAGGAAGTCAACACGAACATTAATACAGTCAGCATACCACGTTACAAAGGAGGCACTGTATACATATGATGAAGCGACATAGTGATAACAGAAGACATGTATAATAAAGCTAGCATACGGATAGCTAGCTATAAGGAAGTCAAAAGTCAGCATACTATTTAACAACGAAGACGACATGTATTATGAAGCCAGGATATGAACCATAATAGCGAAGCTTAAAGGTATAACGTCGATATCAACAATTTTTGCAGCCATATTGTCTCGTGTATCATGATACCATTTTTCAAACTTATTGAGGACCTAGAAGCGTTTCTAGGGATACAGTGAGATTGGCCAAAACATTAAAGGGATATGGGATATTTTTTGTAAATATTTAAAGGGATACGGGATACTTGGATCATTTTTGGGATATTTGGGATACAATACTTTCTGAATTTTTGGGATATTTGCCATATTTATTTTAGGGATTGGGATATTTTTCAAAATAATTAAAGGGATATGGGATACTGAGACCCACCCCCTTCCAGGGCCCCGTTATTCGCAAACCTGCACATATTTTAAAATATTACAACATGAAAGCGTGAAAAACGCGAATCTAACAACGTATATACCTACCATAGGGCCACAATTAAATAAGGCAAATAAGGCAATGATTAGATGCAATGTCATAACAAAAGAAATTGGTTACATTTTGTATGATATCTACTTTATGGCAGAAAAGATATTTTAAAAAGAAGGAAATAAATCTGAAAATACATACCTTAGTATATGTTCCATATTTGCTAAATGCAAACCAGACAATGCTTCTATATATTCACTACCAGTTACCATTAAACTCATGTAAAAACATTTAAACTAACAAGTCTGAAAAGAGCCCTATCGCCCATACAAGCCTTGCATATGCGGACAAGCATGGATCGAATCAGACCGTCACCTTTTGGTGCAATGTACCAACTGGCGAATAACAAAGAGCCAGATCAGACTGCATAATGTGCAGTCTGATCTGGTTCTTTGTTATCCGTATCTTATAGTAAGTAAGCTCATTTTTCTGATATTTGGTATATACATTGTCCATTATTAGTGTTGTCGTTTAAATCAACTGTAAAATCCATTTTTGAAAGGAAAACACGAGTGGAAAGATAGAAATCGGTGAAATATGTATACAAAGGAATAGTATGATATACTGATCAAATTATTATTCGAACAGATACAATCAGTCCGATTAGTCCAGGTACGTTCGTATGTTTGGTTTAGAGTTTAATGCTCCAAACATCACTGTTAATCGTGGGTCACGCAGCCTATATATAGATGCTCTTCTACCCCATTTATTAAATTATGCTAAAATTATGTTTCCTTGTGTGGTTAACAAATATAGCCTAGCGCCCTTTTTGTGCCGATGCTTTAAACTTCCATTCAACAACATTTCAGTCATGTCGGGACGATTCATTATCTTCCTGGAATGAGCCAGTACTTAGCAGAGGATAGTGTCTTGCTCAAGGACATAACTCTGTGTCTCCGGTTAGTCTCGAAACAGCGACCCTCACATCTCAAGTCTTACGCTCTACCACTGAGCCACCGCGCTCCTCATAGCGTCCTCTTTAGTGGACACATATAAACTGTGCATACCTATATTACACGCCGCAGAATGCTGCGTCTTATCAGGGTCGTAACTTATAGACTGCTCTTTTAGAATTAAAAAATGAAACTTCCGCCTAACAGCCCTTTAATTGGAATATTTGAGTGAAGTTTAATGAAAATCTTTCAAAGGGTTCAGGAGATATGGAGCGGATATGAATCGAAGGGTAAATCGCATGATCTTGATTCTGCATAGCAGAGTTATATATTATGTTCATTGTCTTACTAAGAGGAACATTTGGGCGAAGTTTCATGAAAATCGCCCGAAGGATTCAGGAGCTATCGAGCGGACTTGAAATTCAAGGTAAATTCCTTGACCTTGACATGTGACCTTAACCCTGTGTCAAGGTAGCTGAGTCATAGGTTCTGCACATTATCTCACTGAGAGGAAAATCTGGGTAAAGCTTAAGAAAATTCGTTCAAAGGGTTCAAGAGATATGGGGCGGACACGAATTAATTCGTAAATCCCTTGACCTTGACCTGTGACCTTGAGTCTAGGTAGCTGGGTCATGTACTATGCACACCGTTTCACTAAGAAAAACTTTGGGGTGAAGTTTAATTAAAATTGTTCAAAGGGTTTAGTAGATCTGGCGCGAACACAACTTGAGGGGTAAATCACATACCTTGACCTTGAGTCTGCTATCCGAGTCATAGGTTCTGCACATTGTCTCACTGAGAGGAATATTTGGGTGAAGCTTAATGAAAATCGTCTGAAGAGTTTTCGAGAATTCAAGGGTAAATCCCTCGACCTTGACATGTGACCATGATATTGAGTCTAGGTAGCTGGGTCTTTGCTCTGTACACCGTCTAACTGATAGGAACATTTGGGCGGAGTTTAATGAAAATCGTTCGAAAGGTTCAGGAGATATGGAGCGGACACGAAAGTGTTACGGACGGAATGACGGACGAACGGACGGAGGCTTTTACATTTGGATACTTTTTGGGTACTTACAGTGTTAGAAAAAGAAGCCAAAAAAAGTGTAAGTACCCAACAAATCCCAGTAATTTTTTACGGAATAATCCTCATTTTGAGTTTATTAGCTCCCTTTATATGCAAATGAGATTTATTCCGTACATGATTTTTAAAAACTATAAAGGGGCTCTTGCATGGTATGGGAAATTAGTATGGGAGTCTGCCCACGCTTGGATTTTGATAATATTATGTTATCTACTTGTCTGGGGTAAACCTTTAATATTTATGGTGCGTTTGAGTTTTTATGCAATTCAATTGCTAATTTATGACGTCATGAATAATATCACTATAATACCTTAGGGTACCCAGTTATAATCATTTCTAAAGTAATTGACATATCATATAATGGGCGGAGAAATGTTTTATTAAATAGCTATATCATGGATAAGTTCGTTGTTACTTTAAATGGCTTTGTATGTATTAGGATATTGGGTGGGCATTCCTTTAGTTTAAACTTTATTTTATCTCTATAAATAATACAAGTGGTACAATAATGCATAGAACAATGTAAAGGATCTGAACGCATTCCTTTTTATAGCATGGTACCCCAATTTTCGACTGTATATTTTGTATTCAGTCAAATTTGGAATTAACATTTTACAGGTTGCGGTCTATGTCAAGATACCGTTTCAACATATAAACTATCCATATATGTTAAGAATATGTAGACCAAATTTCATGAAATTCAAGGACCGGTAACATATTTTTTTTCAACTGGATGTAAACACATGGCCCTAACTCATTGAAATGTAAAATAATACAATAATTATGTTTCAGTGTAAAACATATTTGAATACTTGCTTAGTTTGAACCATCATGCTATCATGCTCGTACGTTTATTGGTAGAAGTTGTTGATCTGTTCAGTGTTTTCCCCTATTATGGATTGGAAAAAGAAAAAAAAACAATATTCTTTGATATATATATATATATATATATATATATATATATATATATATATATATATATATATATATATATATATATATATATATATATATATATATATATATATATATATATATATTAAGTGTCACGATTCTTATTAAATGAAGTGCTTACACAATAATATTAGCCAAAATGATACAATATGTTGACACCTGTACTTAACACATCTAGTTTCTAACATTAAAACTACATCTAGCCAATGGTATACTTTTATGTAACATTATCAAAGTAAGTAAGGTTGCAAAGATCAGGAAACGATACAATCAAGTACCACACCCGACCCAGGATACCAATGGGAAAGAATTTCAATTCATACAGAAGAGAAACCTTATGACAAGTCAGTTCATACAGGAGAAGAACCTTATATCTATGATTTTATGATTGTAAGACTCATTAATAAACCTGTTTCACAAAAATAATCCCCTGTCAAACCTATTGGTTAAAATTAACCATTTTGGTCACAGATAAATCTTGGCTTCATAGGTATTGCTAATTTAATGCTTAAATCTTCTCAATTCATTCTGTTTTGTGAAACTGGTGCTGATTTTCATCAAATAGCAACATTTATACTTTAGCTGGCTGTATATTCTAGGCATACAGTTTCGTTTCTGGACCTCACTTATTCATGTAGAACACTGTTTTATGGTACCTTTGATAAGACTCTGTTACACATTATCCTGGTCACGGCACCAAATTGTGGTTCCTCTAGTTCAGTTGGGATGTAAAGGAAACATTTAGTCTCCCTGTTTTCACATGTTTGTTGTTAGGATATTATGTTTCTTAAACAATATCATGCAGGACTTGAGGAAGTGCTACACATTATCTTGGCCCCATAGTGCCATGACACAGGGCCATGACCTTCGGCATTTCTAACCATTGAATCATTTAAAATTGTCTAAACCTGTCTTTCTTTAAGAAAAGTGGAAGTAGACTTAAAAACAACCTCCTTATGTCCAGTTATTGATTCATTTAAACTAAATAATTAATTTGCTAAAACTGACCTACACCCATAAGAGGTAGGAAATGACAAAGTTACCTGTTTTGGATTTTCATGATAGTTGGCTCAGATCAGCAGTATATATATGGCATGTTTTTGTGATAATATGATATCTTGACAAAGACTAGAACATATCCATCTTTTGAATTGACTGTTGAATGTTTTTTAAATTTTTGAAAAAAAATATTGAAATTTTACCATCACTGCTTCTGAAAACGTAAACCATAATTTATCCAAATGGTTTCGTGGTATTTAACTAATATCTATGGTATTTTGATTCAATCTAGATGACAAATCATAGAAATAAACAAAACTATAGATTTAGGACATGGAAATTAAAAGACAGGTACCACCTCAAAGGTGGAGTACGTCAGGGCTGCTTCCAAAGCCTTATTCTTAACTATCTATTTCGATAAATACATTTTCATAGTTCGTATATAGTGTTATTAAGTTATTTATATGCAAAGTTTGAAGAAAATCCATGCGTGGGCACAGATGAAAGTACCCCTTTGAAGAAACTATTATGGTGGCTGGGCTTGGGGAAGGCTTGGGATAGAGAAATTATAAAAAAAACGCCACAATATTAAAGAAATTTCGGAACTGTTAAGTACCCAACAAGGGTCCATTCGTGACTTCGGACTGACAGGTGAATGGCATTCCTACATGTATACCCCCAGCCCCCATCCGCTTCGCAGCGGGGAATTAATAATACATGAGAAGTCGTGTAAGACACTCTGTTTAATATTAAAAGAAATACACCACTTTATACCACCCTTACCAACTTTAATATGAAATAGCTACTGATGTGCAAGGTCTACACTGATGTAGGTGGTATAAATAGTTATACCATGTTTGTCCACCTGTACGTAAGATCATCCACTCGCTAAAGCTCGTGGATTATCTCCAAGTACAGGCGAACAACCCATGGTATAACTATTACATATACTGACTTGAAATCAGGAGTTAACCTATATGCCATAAAGTATTCAGTTTGTGCTTATAAAAACATGACATTGTGCGCTTAACCAGTCGAATAATGTGTATCCAGTTTTAGTGCTAAGGTATCGCACAGTACCTTCTTCTGAAAGGTACCAAAATTGCAGCCCTAAATTGTATTTATGAATTCGATTATAGATGACTAGTGATGCGGTTTGAAAAGTGAGCTATCAGTTAGGCTATATAATGTTCAGTTCAATTAAAATACTATTAAGTTGAAAACCGGTTTCAAAAATTGTTCTGCCATGAGAAAATGTACATGCGCAGTGTATATCTTCCTCCGATGCATTTGAAGCCAATGGGTGCAAAGACATGGTTTTCATGCCCGTTGAGTGTGCATGTCGTATTTTGTAGCTATTCGGTCACTGTATCGCCGGCACGTGGTATGCAATGTCACGGTCTTTTGTAAATCTAAAGGAGACAGGAACCAGTTTGGGGCGTGGCTTAACAGTTACCTTATAGTTGAATAATACATATGTAGGTCACTTGAAAGTATTGCTCGCGACCCTGTGACCTTATAAAATGGAAATAATTGCTTTAAAAAGTATACATCCAGAGGGTGGGACAGGGGATCTGGATTCCCCCATAGAAAATCACAAGTTGCTATATTATATGTTTCCTTAGGAATACTGGGTACGGCCACCCCTCGAGAAGCAATTGGGCCACTAGGGTCCAATTGCTTCTCGAGGGAGGTCCATACGGCCCTCTGTGAAAGACTTTGATGGGTTTTTTTTTGTCAGGACCCTCCCTCCCCCACCTGACGGAATTTTCTGGGTCTGCCCTTGCTAATATTATTGAAAACTCGAAGCAATATACACATGTTGGCAAAGCTATTATATAATGAAACTTATGCTTGCACTAAAGCAGTCGAAATAAAAGCATGTCATGAAATCATTTCTTCGCCTTTGGCTTGAAGATTTTTGCAACCATTTTCCCACATCTGACATTAATATGGTACACATCCCGTCCCAAACAGCTGTTTGTCCATTTTATTAAATTGAAATAAATTAATTCATTAAAGTATATAGCATCACATTGATAATAGAAATTATGATATGTCGCAATGGTTCGGAAATATTATTCAAGTAACTTAATTCTGTGCGCATGACCAAGCCTAAATAATGACATAGGTATGAAGGTCAGCAACCAGGCGGGAATGGGCGATGGGGGTTGGGCTTTTAACCCCTACCCTGTTCTGCTTTCGTTTATACACTATCAATAGGGCCCGTATTTGGTTCCTTTTGCATCCAGTTCTTACTTTAACCGCGTTTAACGAATTGACGTTGAAGTTCGTTAGCTCGACGTTCGGGGGGGGGGGGGGGGGAGCTCATCGGTAAAAGGTCGTTTTCAGTTCGTTTAAGAACGTTCGCGTACGTTGTTGTTCGCACAGTGCAACGAAGAGATTTTTGCATGCACACATTTTTTCTACGTATGTCAACGAAATGCCCATACGCAGATGGCTCGAACAACTTGTCTATAATAAAAAATAATAGGACGCACAAAAGCAAAAACATCCTGGGTCAATTTTAATCGCCTGAAAAAAAACTTGTTTTTCTTTCTTTTTCATCAAAATGCTTGACATATTTTATCAGCTGCCTACTGTGAACCCATTTTAAAGAATTAAACGGACCAAGCAGTTCAATTTACAAAGACCGAAAACATTTTGGTAGGTTAAAAGGTTTCAAAAATGATTAAAATATACATAAGTACCGAACATTTTGCATATAAACCGTGACTTTAAACTTTAAATCATTTCTGTCACAAATTATTAGATTACGAGTACTAACAAATATCTGCTTAAAATTACCTAAAACACATTTATATCGAATAGAAGCTTCCATTCACATTATGTCAATCATGTTAGAATGGCCTGCAAACAGAATAGGCTGTTATGCTAGCAACCAGTGTAGACCACGGACATGCGGATGATCTAAACTGTTTGTAAATGTCTTTTTTTCATGAAAAAATGAGGGTCAATAACAGTTTTAATTTTGAGTATGCTCCCCGCTAGACCCAGCTATTATGTAAATAGACCATATGAGTACAATATACTGTCGTCAAGAAAAAAAAGCCTCTATAAAAAAAGTAAACGTTAATATCTCCTAGACTGATCAGACTAATGAATTTAAGTGCAATATAACATCTTATTAGTCAAGCGTATCTCATTAAAACAAAATTGTTGAAATAATATTTGAGGCTGAGAAAACGACCTCGGTTTGAGATGGGGGTCTCTAGTTTCGTGCGACACAAGATTTTAGCCACATTTGCTTTGTTTCCAGACACCATCCGTTGACAAGAAAAACGTGTTTTCTCTATCTTACCAAAAATGCGTTTATAATGTTCAGACAATGTTTGTATGCGTCTGCTGAGCGAAACAACTTACCCCACCCATCTTTTCGCGATGCATTTCAGTAAAACTTAAACGTCATGAATTTGCAAAGTGGGTGAAAATATTGTTACTAATCATTTGTAAAAGTCTTTAGTCTTTAACCAGCGACGATTGCTGAGAAAACACAATCTGGCACGTGTTCCAGACGGCCGTTTTGGATGACGTTAACGTAGACCACTGACTGGGCATTGGGCGTTACAGCTCATCTTAAATAACGTAATTTTATTTATGCATATTCTGTGTACATTACCTAATGTACCCCCTTATCATTTTTTCCATTACTTAAAGCAAAACGAGAATGTTGGCAAGTTTCGTCAACGGACCTTACATTTGATCTTTTATTTGACGTCATAATTTCATAAAGTTATTACTCGAAGGCACAACTGTATGCAAAAATGATCCAAAATTTATTCATTGGTTAGCAAAACATTAACGGCACAGACTGGGTGCAAATTCAAATTGAAGTCATAAACGATTGATGCATAATGCCGTCATGTGCACGTTGAGCCTGTATGACGTCATCGGAATAACGCGTCACCTGCTTATCAAATTTAAGTAATTTTCCAACATCGCACAACCTCTACATAAAGAGGCGTTTCATTTTTATATCATCGCTAAGAAATTAGTGATAATGGGTGAGGCGTTTTAGTTGACGTCAGTATACAAAGAATTTACTGGGTCAAGAGGGGCATGCTTTAGAAAGTAAAAATATTGATGACCCGTATTTTTCATTTTTTAACGGAAATGTGTTTGCCTTACTACAAGTTTCAATGACGAGCATGTGCAGTAAGAAGACATCTAAATCTAACCTAGATTGTTTCATAACTATCTATTTTGCCTGTTCCGTTTAGCAAAACCTTACAGCCAAAACAATGAGAAACTTTCTTAAGCTTACAGAATATCAGTGGTATAAGCAAATGTCAAAATTGAGGTAGATACAAAAACCTACCTAGAGTTATCTCTGCCTGTCGTCATTTTTACATATGGTTTATAATATACATGTTTTTGTCCAATCTTAGTTTAGCTTAATTTACACGTTTTGAAATTCGACCCCTTCATTTAATTAAATCCTATGTGCATCACATTGGCACCATTTCATATTAAAGTGTTAACCCCTCTCCTCTCCCACACACACACCGCAGGCCACCGGGGTTTACCTGTTGGATTTCTTTTGCTCCAGTATTTAGTTTTATTTACTGTTGGGTCCTTATCTTTGCTTTATCTCCTTGTTATAGCTTGATTTATATGTTTTAGGAGATGATGCATTTATAAGTTAGGGGTCTTTCATGCAAACCAAATATCTATGTGTCTTGATCCACATCTGAATTAAGAGTGAGGTTGGCGCCGATAAACCGGTTTAAGCCCTCCAGTAAAATATTTTACTGACCGTTCCAAGGCGGTAATTCTTTTGTGGATCTTTTGTGTTTTTGTTCTGTCTTGTGTTTGCTATGTCTTTGTGCGCGTCTGTTTAATTGTGCTTTGTGGTCACCTGCTGGGAAAGGGCTGACCTCTTGGCTCTCGTTTGTGGTGTCTTACTATGAGTTTGTCACTTTCCCATTGGTATTCTTGGTCGGGTGTGGTACTTGATTATATCGATTCCGGATCTTTGCACCCTTACTTACTTTAGTAAAGAGAGCGAAACAGAAATTAGTTTTCTTCTTTCTCAACCAAAACGGATGTTGTTGGTGCTCAAAAAACTGTCTCAATGAGATGGTTCTTTTGAGCACACAAAACATGCTTAAAATTATGGATAAGAAAGCAAGAAAGTATTTACAATTTTCCGCTGATTGTTTTCGTTTATTGAAACCTATGCGGCATCCCTTATTAACATAAATAGATTTATTCGCTGGTCTGTTTCATTACTTACTTCAACAGTGAAAATCCATAATTTTTGTCGTCGTTGGCGCAAGTCTCCAACTTGTTCAGCGAAACTTTCGAAAATGAAAATGACAAGAAAATAAAAATAAAATTGCAACAATTCAAAAATGCTAGGTAAACGCACACTGCCACATATGAAACCGCCACATTTACAGTCCAGGTTTGATTATGCCCCAGAAGGCGACGAATATAGGGAAGCTCAGGGTTAGTTGGCCAACTTACATAGGAAGTTTGTGTTAGCGTCCTATCTGCCAATAATGGAGCTGTTGGGGTTGTTTAATCAATATTCCCAAGCAAGAAGACCTATGTAAAACTTGAGTATAAACTTTCATTTAATGTTTGTATAACAATAAATGGATGTACATAACATATATAAAATAATTCGTGGTCAGAAAGCTTGTGAGGCAACTAAATATCCTTTGGACAATAATTGTTTTAAGTTTTGGCCCTAAATGGTATAGACAAATTGTAGGTCATTTATATTAGGTACTGATTAAATTCCATTTTTGAAAATGAGTTTAAGATTGTTATGCCAGATACCTGATGTTGTCTCTATCTGACAATAGTTAAGCTGATGTAATTGTAGTGTTCAACTCTACTTCCAGGGGACTTACTCAATGTTGACAATCTTTATTTTGATCAAACGGTACGTTAGATGTATCCCGCTCAGCTTCAGTTAAATTTTGCAAATTATTTTGATATCAAAACACCTTTTTGGGGATTTGGACTTCTCATAACAAATGGTATAGTTAAACTAAAATTATGATAAACGAGATGCTATTAATTTTGAAATTGTTTATGTCTCTTTTCTGGATGAATGTATCACTCTTCATCTTATGGTGTTGATATTTCACAACTCATTGGTATCCTGGGTTGGGTGAGGTACTTGATTGTATCAATTCCTGATCTTTGCACCCTTACTTACTTTGGAGAGAATGTTCTAATGTTATTTAATTAAACAATAGAAATAAATATATGCAACCGCTACGTTACCTACACTAGACTGTGGATATAACAATGTTCGTAAAGCAATTTTTGAAATTCTATTGTAGACACTCAGTATAACCAGTCCTAGATACCGTCAGCTATAGATTTTACAGGCACTCTCCCACAAATTGAGGTGCTGCTACCTTGTTCACATTCTAGACTGTAATGCTGGTTTGACTCTTCTGCAACAAGGTATGTCAAAGTGTATGGTGATTTTGCTTATAATTTTTAATGATTCGTTGGAAAGCCTTTTATTCCATCAATTCATAAGATAATCAAACGTTATAAATGAATGGGCTATAATATGGCTAATATGCGACAGTCGGTATGGTTTATAGCGAATTCAAATGATTCCCCGGAGAGCCTTCACTCCTAATCAATTAAAAAGATAAGCAATATAAGAAAAGAATATGCTATAGTATGGCTATTAAGCAACATTCTGGGTGACTGGATATAAACACAATCATGTTTTATATATCTCGGGACAAAGCATCCCACGCCATTTTTTACACCCTGGACAAAACATCCCACAAAGATTTGCCACCGCGGACAAAACGTCCCATACTGTTTCTGTCACCCTGGACAAAACATCCCATGCCGTTTCTGCCACCCAGACAAAACATCCCATTTTCTGGGATATTTTCTAATAAAAACAGCCTGGAAAAGTCATCTTACTAACTTGGTAAGTCTCGACAGGGTTCTCTTTATGAAACACATATGAATTGATGATTATATTATAGTATACTATCTTTGACATTTTTATTTGTCAAAGGAAATCACCTAAAAAAAGGATAGATCCTGATCAGACAACTCATTTCAGGGGACACAGCTAGACGTAAACTTATAATTTGTACTTTCTGGTCAATTTTCCTACCAAATATTTGGAATCTGCATATAAGACTCCATGCAACCACATGTATTATTGATCCTGGTGAGACAACCCATTTTGAGGAATCACAGCGACACCAAATTAATTGTACCTAAAGTTATCCATTATCATACTGCTCCGTTAGGGTAAGTCTCATCTGGGTCCTTCATCTACTTTTATATGCAGTAGCAGTGAATGTCCTAGTGAGACTGTCCATATGATATGAAATAGATCTTAAATTGATTGAAAGGCAGTTTCACAATGTAAATAAAATTTAATAAAAAATAATTTTATCTTCTCTTTATGTTGTGACAAAGAACTAAATTTGAGTGTTAAGAAGCCAATTACATATAAAAGCTTTTTTTTTTACAGTTTGGGTCAAACAAACTATTATAATTGGGAAACACATGTCTAATTAGTCCAAATGACCTTTGATCTCCAATCATTTCAATGGGTTTGGTCACATTAAGAATATTAATAATAGTAACAATTGACAAAATGGGATGTTTTATGCACTTTCATACGCTTTAAACAGAAAGTGGGATGCTTGGTCCGTGGTGGCAGAAATGACATGAGATGTTTTGTCCGGGGGTGGCAAAATGGCGTGGGATGTTTTTTCCAGGGTGACAAAAGCTGCATGGGATTTTATGCCGGGGTTGTAAATCAATGTGGGATGCTTTGACCGGGGTGTCAAAAAATGACATGGATGTTTTGTCCGGGGATTTTTTGTCCTACATTCTTTCTTCTTAAGTTGCCCAAAATTGCCGGTCATCCTTAAGTACGACTCTGACCTAAAACTCCATCAGTAGTTTGGTTCCTTATACTTGTCTTTGGCTGGGCAACGATGTCTCAGCTAATGGTTATGCGCCATTTTCGTTTGTTTTTTCTCAGGTATATGATTTGATTTTATTGTTCTCTGTGATCATATATTAATAAAGTGCGAGCTAAATAAAGTGTATGTGATAACAACCTCAGTAACTAGGACGAAGATTTGGCTAGTAAAATACAATATATTTAAGCGCCCTCCCCGCCCCCACACACACCCAGATGAGTGTGACTGTTATCCGTTCTAAGGCGATTGATCCATTAGTTGTTAGATGGTTGTTGGTGTTGTTGTTGCTCCCATCGTAATTGTGTTTATTCATGGGTTTTGTTGTTGGTGTAATTTTTACTTAGGCTTTTACTCGCTGAGGAAGGGAGCCTGTTGCTTCACGTTAATAATATAATTGCTTTCAATTGCGAATACATTGATTGTGTATGTTCTTATGTCATTGCCTCTGGGCGCCATCGGTTGTTTGTGATCTCTGAATGTGACATTTCTGTGTTTCAGTCTAGCGTTGAGTTTCAGCTGAAAGTGTGGTCATCGCGTGTGACAAAGTAAAATCTTGAGAAACTTTAGAGCATTGAAAATAGTAAAGTTACCTCAACCAAGTCAAAGCCAGTTTATTGATGTGTGAAAATTACTGATAACCTTATATAAGCCTTGTCACGAGAAAACCTGTCTTTGGGGGTTTGCCATCAGGTTATCCCAAGTCAGTCTGATCCGCTACGTATTTTAGCTAGAATCTTAAAATTAAAATTGAGCATAGTGTTCTGTAACTTGGCCTGTATCTATATCAATGGGCGTGATCAGCTGGCACGGTAATGCCTACATAAACTTTCTCCCACGACATGGCTCGTCTAACAATTTCACGCTCTCTTAAAAATGGATTTTAAGCCGAATAACATAAAAATGTAGCGATATATTTAAAACGTATGCAAATATCATTCCTTATAAAACTATGTTATTCTTGTTGAAAAACACTCTATCCAGTATCATTTGTATGACATGTACCAAATACATTGACCAATATGCACTTAGCAAAATTTCTAATTGGTCATTTTCAAACTCATTTTTACTGACCAAGCGCTAATAGCATTTAAATGAATTTTTGCTTAAATATTTGCAGTTTTATGTGCTCAAGTCTTACTGTCTTTCGGAAAAGTTTTCTTTCAATCCATAGTTTTTGGTGTTATAATGCAAAAATCTGCTTTTAGAAGAAAAAATAGTTTTAAGTGAAGTTTTTATCAAATTTATCAAATTTAAGTGCAGTTGGTAATAAGTAATAGTTATACCATGGGTTGTCCGCCCTGTACGTAGAAATAATCCACGAGCTTTAGCGAGTAGATTATTTTCCTGACAGGTGGACAAACATGGCATAACTATTTTATACTGCCTATATTAGTATAGAATTTGCACATGCTAAAGTTGTTAAGGCTGATGCTGACTTCAACAAACACCAAACACTTGAAATTTTGAATGGTTAGATTTTTTACGCATTTTTAGAAATATCCCATTTTAGATAGTTTTGAAATTCATCAGTAGCACGTGCTAAAATTGTTGAATGCATTTATTTTATCTGAACATAATAGGTCAAACTCAATAGAACTTGATTCGTCAATTTTGTGACTGCTGCTGCGCACTTCCAGTTTGAATGTGAAACTTAAAAAATCAATTTGACGTTGTGTTTTTCAATTTCCAAAATAGAACAGTGTCGTCTAGTAGTAATGAATAATCACCTAAAATTTCAATGCCGTGGCACAGATAATAAGGGGTACATGTACAGGACAGTGCGAATTTCTTTGTAAATTGCAAGCTAAAAGCTGTAGTTATATGATAAAGCTGCTGGAAGTGTTTGTCTTAATGTTATTGCGTAAAAGGAGCCCTTGCTCAGAGTAGGCAAGAAGATGCTGGTTCAAATATCTAGCTAGCACGGACGATAAGCTCTTTTGATTCTAAATGAGTATCCCATAAATAGTGATATGATAAGTATAGAATCGTCCATTT
This sequence comes from Loripinus fragilis, assembly GCA_964019695.1. Classification (NCBI taxonomy): domain Eukaryota; kingdom Metazoa; phylum Mollusca; class Bivalvia; order Lucinida; family Lucinidae; genus Loripinus; species Loripinus fragilis. The sequence continues at coordinate 99,813,827 of OZ026520.1, forward strand.
TGTATTTTAAGGGGGTTTCAGTCACATTTTCTATAACATTATACATTCCTGTCTCTGAAATTTGTTTTAGCCAAACAAGCTGTCATTTCGCCTTGTGATGCATTTCATCTGTTTCTTCACCTTTTGTCAATGTACCTGTTTGCAGGTTTGCAGGTATGTTAAAGAACGGTTTTGCGTATATGCATAAGTGCCGATATCTCCTGGTCTCATCAAAATGTAAATTGGGACAATGTCATCACTGTGAGGTCACCTGTTCTGATAACCATCTCAATGTAGAAAAAAAACGTAATGTCACCACAGGATGAGTGATTCAACACATTTTGTTGACAGTTAAAATACCATAAATATCTTGGTCGGTCGGTTCGCAGATTCACCAGCAAGAAACACAGCTCTGGATGACGAAATGACGTTGGTTTTGACAGGAAAGTTCAAGTCTCTTAGAGACTCTCCAACCGTGACCATATATCACGTGATGGTTTATTTATAGAGCATTCATTTCTGAGATGGGCAGAACATATTCTTTTTGAAATAATACTTATAAATATTAAAGGGCATAAATCTTTTGTAAATACGTAGTACGTATGTGAACTGTGAGGAAGGACTGAATATTAAAATACTGTTTTGCAGTGTCGAGTGTAGGAAAGTATTAAGCGGACAGCCTCCAAAACAACCTATGCATAACCCACATGTGACAGCCTGTGTAAAAAGATATGGATATACTCCGTCCAGATAAGAGACGTTGGGCGGTTCTTAGCTAAGTTCAACCCCTGGACAAATACATTTGGAAATCGGCTAGTCAGGTTGCATTGTTCGTGTATTCACCCATCTGTGAAACTCTCCACACCAAAAGTATATACCTGTAGTCTTATAGTTGCCGTATCGTGGAAAATAAGCGTTTCGAATTATTGAAGATGAATCTGATCAGCCCAGATACCTTGTTTGAAATATGTACATACATGTATCTTAAACACGTACGTGTATCTTAAACTATACAGCCAAAACAGCATTCTTCGACAATGAAATCTACAATCACACAAGTTTTATTGTTTTATAAAAGATATGTGTGATCCATTTATTGAACCCTTAGTATGCTGAATTTCAGTGTGTGTGGGGATGGGGGTGGGGCAGGGGGCTACATGTATTTTTTGTTTTGTTTTTTAATGCTTTTTTTCGAATTCAGAGCTAAACACCAAATCGTTTTCTTGCCAAACAAACAGAATTTGGAAGAATATTTTCATCGACAACATTTTAAATGCGAATATTTTCATATAGCATACTAAATGTAAACCTGTGTACCAGTAGACGCACACAACTGCAGCAGAAATTAGAATTGAGTGTCTCTTTTGTTATTTTGAGTTGATTTTGTTTGTTTGTATTGCTGTTTTGCGTGGCTGCTAACATTTTTGTAGCCATGACGCGACGTTTCCTGGCCACCTAGGTTGAACCTGAACTTAGCAGAGAATAAAGTGTCTTGCTTAGGACATTTCGAAGTGCTTTCATTGAACCTGCTCAAAATCGCGATTCTTTAATCATAGGTCTAACACACTAGCACTGAGCAACTGTGGACCTCGATTATTTGAGTTGATACTTTACATCCCAGTCATGCGTGGGTCCAGAAACTTTTGTCAGAGAGGGTCCAACTTTGACAACGTTTTTTTTGTTGTTTGTAGTTGATGAGAGGAGAGATGATCAAAATACCACTAAAAGCGGGCCATCATCGGCCCACTAGCAAAAAGCCATTTAAATGGCGTTTCGCTGGCGTCCCGATGATGGCCTAACATTGATTTCTGGCCTAGTGGCTTTGCGAGTTTTCAGGGGATCCATACCAGTATTGCTAAGAAAACCTACTTTTGTTATCCTTCAGGGGGCGGGGGTGGGGTGGGGTCTGGACCCCCTGTCGCCTCCCCCTCTGGATCCGCCCATGCCAGTCAAGAAATTTTCAGCCATGTCGGGACGTATCCTGGGTTGAACCAGTACTAAAAAGAGTTTAACGTATCTTGCACAAGGAAACAATATGGTGCACCCAGAGAGATTCAAACCAACGGCTCCTTTATCTCAAGTCAAGCACTCTACCACTGGTTGACTCTACAGGTATTATACAGCTATTTGGTCACTGTATCGCCACGTGGTACGCGATGTCCCGGTCTCATTTAAAGCTAACGGAGATAGGAACCAGTTGTGGGCGTGGCTAGACAGTGACCCAAAAGCCGATTAATAACTACAGTTTTTGAAGGCGTCATTCATGCCAGCCTGTTTGTTGGGTTCAATAATGTGTAATCACTAAACCTATATTACATGTATGCCGTTTATATCCGTATATCATGTGTAAAACATTTCGACCTCCGTACCAGAGTATGCAGCTTTGCGTTTTAGATGGTTACTTGAGACATGGCTGTATAGTAAATACAAAGGTAATTACAGATAAAAGCACGCTACATGCAATAAGATCTTCATTACGCTGTGCAACCTGACTTTATATCTTTATACCTGTAGCAGCAAAAGTCGTTCTAACATAGACCAGTCTGCCTTGCTGATCTTGACTAAAATCCACATAGGTTCTAAGAGGCCCTGACCAGTAACCAATGTGTCTGTAAATAACTAAGACTTAAGTTTTCTGCGAACGTTTACCGGGCATACTAACCGTCTAAAGCTGGTCGCCTTTGTCGTCTGCGGTTCAGTTGTTTTGCACGATTAACCCTTAAAGCGCCAATCACAGCAAAATTTGACTGCTTTTGTCGTCTGCTGAAATGTTTTAGAAGCCTTTCCAACAAACAGTGTAGACTCAGATCAGACTGCTCCTATACGAGTAGTCTGATCTAGGTCCACACTGTTTGTCTCTATACTTAGCTTTGTTAAATAATGTTAGCAAAACAAAAATTGCAGCAGACTACAAATATAATGATTTTTTTTGCTGGCGTTTTAAGGGCTAAAGCGTACCTATGTTGTTTTACCCAATTTACTGTAGACCAGCCTAAATTGACAGTGAATGGCAGTGTTCTGTCTGACACGCCCAATGTCCGTTACCTGGTTGCACTTTTTATAACATGCGCGGATCCAGGAATTTTCGTCAGGGTGGGGGGGAGGGGGTCCAGGCCCATCTGTCATGAAAAGGCTCCGAAAACGTTTTGTTTAGACCTCAACTTATTTTACAGAAGTCCAAATGTTATTTCAAAGAAAACTGTAATTTTCCAAGATTCCAGAGGGGGTCTAACATTTTCCAGGGAGGGGGGGGGGGGGTGTCCGACTTTTTACAGGGGCGGGGGGTCCAATTACGTTTTCTCTTTTCTGTCTGATACATGAAAAGTGCTGAAAAAGAGACGTTCTAATCCTTATATTGGACATTACAACGATCATCACCTGGTAAACTGTAGACAAGATTTTAAACTATAGAGTACAATAACGCATCCAAGGTGCTTTTCGCAAGACACTATATATATGTGTGTTCGGTATGGCCACCTAAGGATAAAGGTCCAATTATCATTGACATTTTACAAATTGAATTATTTCACCTGTCCACCTGGATTAATCTCAAGGCTATAAACCTGAGGTAGGTATCGGCAGATTTAATTTAATTTTACTGGCTAAATCTTCGCCCGAGATTCTGCATTTGTCAAACACAAAATCTGTTTAGCTTGCATGAAGCAATGTAGTATCAAAGGAATATAATCAAATCAATTAACGTACTGTGAGGGCTTTTAACTCACAGACGGTCAGAGCTAAAGAAACCCCCTATTTGAGTCAAGATGGGCTCTGCAAAAGACAAACATCTGGCATTGACCCACGACTTCAATTTTAGGTCAGGGCAAGCATGGCCAAATCATAGTTTATAATGCAGTACTCAGTGTTCGTTCTATGGTTTTGCAATCATCTCACCGAGGTAGAAAGAGCCCTTTCTACCGGTTGTTTAACTTTACTTATCATGTGACGTCGCGTCTGGGAGTGAAATAACGCCATGCAATAAAATCGATAAACCACTAGTGGTTTACAGATTTTCGGGAATCATTATGACGTCCATAACAACGTTGCGTACATTATGAAAAAAATTATAACGCATTTACGGCATAAATGAGATTTCAGAGTAATATTAATGCCATATGATAAATAGGAATCTAACATACGTGCTCCTGTATTATTGAATTTATTAAACTCGTTGCGAAAAAGAGATAAAATGCTCAGCAAGCCTCGCATTTTATCTCTTTTCCCCTACTCGTTTAATAAATTCAATTGACATGAGCACTCATGTAAGATCCTCTATTTGTCTACGGCTGCTAGTAAACTGTGTCTATTCCTCGCTATGCCATGGGTTGGTCTGTGATTGTGGTATTTCCTGGTCATACTCACTTGCTTGTTAATAGCTGTGGTTTCCGATTTCAGACCTCATAACGACCCTGGCCTAACACTTTCATTGGTGAGTCGATGTCTGATGTCTGTCTTAGAATGACCCCACCAAGGCTAAACTAAATGCTCCGATCGCATGCGAGCTGAGAAACCCTTTCTTCGTTCCAGCACAGTATGAGGAACTCCATCAAAAATGGGAAATTAACTATTTCAAAATAAAAAATCATCCCGTTTATCATAAATTTTAGAATGAAACTACTTCCTTTGTTATGGACAGGTCTAAGTCCAAAAATGGGGCTTTAGTATAAAAGATATTTGCCTTATTACCTGGAGTTCTGACTTACCATTAGTTCGAAAGAAATTTTAACAATATTAAGTAAGTCGTCTAGATATCTTGAGGTAGAGTTTAATGCATTGATAAGGTAGGGGTCTTTAATGCAAACCAAACATCAATATGTCTTGATCCACATTTGAACTAAAGGTGAAATTGGCGCGCAGTAAAACTGTTTAAGCCCTCCTGTAAAATATTTTTACTGACCGTTCCAAAGCGGTGCTTCTTTTGTTGACCATTTATGTTATTTCTGTCTTGTATTTGTTATGTTTTTGTGCGCCTCTGTTTATTGATGCATTGGGGTCACCTGCCGGGAAAGGGCTGACCTTTTGGCTCTCGTTTGTGTTGTCTAGTTGTGAAGTTGTCACTTTCCCATTGGTATCCTGGGTCATGTGTGGTGCTTGATTGTATCGATTCCTGATCTTTGCCCTCTTTCTTACTTTGTATAGCATTAGCTTTGAATATTGTTAGAAAGAGACAACATGAAGTATATCTCATTATAAAACAAAATCAACATCTGCAACAAGAGGAGCACAAAATAATATCCATCGAATATCAACAATTTGTCAATAGAATTTCGAATATATGGTCCAAAAGATCATGGAGAGCGTCACAAACTTTATGACTTTCTGGGCCATTTTCTTTGTTTCATCATAGTGTGTTAATTTAATACGATAGTTTCTGTCATGATACATTGCATTAGTTAAAAAGACTCCATGCGAGCTAAATAATTTTGTGTTTTTAAAACAGAATCTTGAGAAAAGTTTTGGCGCCAGTAAAATGCATTTAAGTCCCTGGTAGCTTAGGCTGCGGTCCGTTCTAATAAGGCGGCCGTTTTGTTGATGATGATTTATTTTTAATGTACTTCCCATTGTTTATGGGGGTTCTGTGTTTGTCTTTGTTTTGGTATGCATAACTCTGTGTCTATCATCTTAAATATGAAGATAGAACTGGTTGCTTTGCCTTAATTGTCTTGTTACTGTAAATGGTCTGTGACTCTTCCTCACGTTGTCGTATGATTGTGGTAATTCCTGATCAAACACTCTTACTTTTATACCCTAAATTGTATCTTTGAGGATGTTCAGAAGTAAAAATCCGCGTTTCTCATTAATAAATTAAATAAAGTGAGCCATCTCTATTGAAAGTACACTGAACCGAAGTTATAAGTAGCCACCATAAAATTTTTGCTCCGGTTCAGAAAGTAAAAATCGCTCTCACAAAATTTAAGTTCTATAAAAAGGTTCAAGGCTTTGTCGAGACTCTGCAAATTATGTCATTTCTAAATGACCAGTAGATCTTGCACAGACGAAGTCCGAGTAAAGGTACCCTCATTTCAAAAAGTCACACTTTTTAGTGAGATATAAACCATTCCTCAGATACGTTATCCATTTATATTTTACTTAGTTTGTAGATGTTTATAACAGCTGTGATATAAGATGAAAAGAATCAAAAGTTTTTTTGACAATTGAACACTCCATTTCTCTTCTACGTTAACATGAAGACAGCCACGGTCAACAACTTAATCGAAGGATTTTTAGCTAAACCATGCAGTTTGCATAGTCACTTTGCATTGCTCCGTACGCTTTATTATCTGCGGCACAGCAGTGCAATTTTCAGGGGTTCTTCATTATGAATTGGCGTCACTGTTCTGCTTAAAAATTAAAAGAAATCTTTAACAAATGCCATTTAAATGACCTTTAAAGTTTCACGTTAAAATCGGAAGTGGATACCAAATTAGCAAAAAATATCGTTAGAAAATGGGCTCATCAAGTTGCATGGTGTTTTGTCAAACATATTAACATAAAATAAAACACATACAATGATTTTAGTATGTGCAGCTGATGATTTCCGAAAATTTCGGAAAATTCGGAAAATTATCAATTTTTAAAAATTCATAAAAAAATCTGCCATACGCAAAATGTCAAGTGTTTGGTGTTTTTTCAATAAGACTAGGCAGGTTTGCAATCACCAGTACTTAAATTCGATAAAAACTGCACTCATAACGCTTATTTTCTCCAAAAAGTTGATTTTTACATTTTTGAACCAAAAAATCGTGAAGTAATAGAAAACTCTTCCAAAACACCGCTAAACTTTAGTTCATTACAATACACATACTTGGGCAAAAATTAATTTCAATATCATTAGGGCTTAGTCAGAAAAAACGAAATTGAAAAGTGGCTACTTAAAACTTCGGTTCAGTGTATATTCAATAAAATCAGTTAGTTTGTCTTTGATTAAATTATGAGGTAATGTAGTATAGAGGGTAGAGACATCTTATGTAGACAAATGAGATGCGAAGGAACTTTTAAATTTTAATTTATTTAGAATATTACCTGACTTTTTAATAAACCAAATTAAATGTGTACTATTCCTCTCACATCTGTTGTCAAATGTCCTGGATGAAACAAGCACGGCTGCGTCTGGGTTGCACCTAAGCAGATTTCTATCACTTTAAAAGGTTTTCGTTATCAGATTATTATTTCTTTTCTATCTTCTTAAGTTTTTACTACTGAAATAGTGTCTAAATTTGTCTCATCTAGTCCTGATCTTTGCAGCAAGCAATGCAGCCATGTGGTCACCTGCTGGGAAAGGGCTGGCCTCTTAGCTCTCGTGTGTGTGGAGTTTTGTTGTGTTTTGTCACTTTCCTGTGTGGCGTCCTGGGTCGGGTGTGGTACTTGATTGTATCGATTCCTGATCTTTGCCTCCCTACTTACTTTCAAAGTGTGTTCTGTGAACATTTTTTAAGTCATAGTATCAATCCAAAAGTGCATGCTGCAATACGCAGGTCTCCATATTAGAGCGTGTAATTAAAATTATTCTTTTTATTTCTCAACCAAAACATATGGTGTGGGTACTAAAAAGAACCGTTTTTAACAGCCACAACACATGTATTTGATGAGTAAGAAAACAATTACAATTATAAGCTCCAAAAGCTTTCTTATCTTAACCCTTAAAACGCCGCCTATAATTTGCAGAAGACGACAATTTCAAATTTTGCTGTTTTTTCAAAAATAACAAAGAAGGCATATGGCAGACGACCCTAATATAATATCATGCCTTATTTTTTCGAGAATCAGGAACGATGTCGCAAAATTTGTCGTCTGCTGCAATCGTGATTGGCGCTTTAATAGTTAACCTATATGTAAGTATCAAAGTCCTTTTGATGGCTCGCAAACTGATTCTAACAAAAAAAAAGTTCAATGTCTCTGTGATTATACTGTAGATATAGACTAGCATTGATACGTAGTTTGGTGAGTAAAGTGTGTACATATTTTCATTATGTTAACGTGGTAGGATGAAAACAAGAATGCCTTAGGACCGTTGATCGCTCACCTGAGTCCAGGCTCATGAGGAGAGAATGTTTATCACAAAATATAAATCACATTTCTCCAACACCAAAGTCCATCTTGGGTATCAATCATAACTTAAGTCTGTCAAGTATGAAGTGCATCCAATGTTAAAGTGCCAATATGGTAAGTTCAATCGAAATATACTTATCTGATCTTATCTGCACAATTTCAATGTCTGGCGTTTTTACCCAACCCAAGAGGTCAGGGGTGTGCATACGGTCAAACACTTTGCTCGCATGTTGCGTTGCGCTACACTTCTTTCCCTTTAATTTTATATGCAACATGGCCACTTTCAGAAAAAATTGTTTTGACCATTTGACCTCATCCCATGAATCGAGGGTGTGTAAAATGCATAGTATTTGCTTGAATTGTGTTCTATACTTCATTCTCGTTAATTTTTTATGCAACATGACTATTTTCGGGAAAGATTTTTTTTTGGCCTTTCGACCCTACCAATGGGTAGAGGGTGTGTGTATGGGCAAAATATTTGGTAGCATGTTATTGTATACTTCATGCCTTTTGATTTGTTATGCAACCGGACCATATACTGAAAAGGTTGATTTTGGCATCGACCAAACTCCCTAGTATCACCCAGGGGATTGGACCCTGGCCTTCAAACTAACATCCCGTTTAATATGTTTCATATCTATTGCATCTATGGTTGCATGCACAAAAGGGGTCAGTGGGTTGTAGTACAATTTTCGGTACTGTTGTGATATTTGGTAAGACAACTCATTGCAGATAATATAAAACCATTCATCACAGGAAAACGCTTTTGAAGATCTATCCAAATACATAACCCTTAAAGCGCCAATCACAACAAAAGTCGTCTGCTTTTCTCGTCTGCTGAAATGTTTAAGAAGCCTCTATGACAAACAGTGTGGACTATATAGCCTATAGGTGCAGTCTGTTCTGGATCCACGCTGTTTGCTTCTATACTTAATTTGTCAGTAATGCGAGGCAATTATTTGCAGCAGACGACTTCAACAGACGACATTTTCAGATGCATATTTTTCTTGGCGCTTTAAGGGTTAAATTGATAGGATGTATATGAGGTTCATAACCATCACATAACATGGGAAAGCTTAAATTGTCCGCATGATCTTGGCTAAGATCCATATGACATAAGAGTCCTGAAGTCTATATTGATCCAAATTCGTAAATGGTCGAAAGACAGGACCCAGACAACTTTCCCTGTATCCTGACACAGGAATGGTGGGCATGGGAATTAGCAGCATATGTCTTTAAGTTTTCATCTCAAAAGTCTGTTTAAGTTAGAAATGCAAGGGAGCGCCATATAGGAGTCATTTCGGCCAAGTTTTGTCAAAATCCAGCCGGTAGTTTTGGAGATGTTCTTTGAAGCAATTGTTGGCGACACACGACGAACGACGCACGACTGACGACGGATATTCAACGATCATTATAGCTCACCTTGAGTCTTTGGCTCAGGTGAGTTAAAACATGAATTCGTCCATTTAATAAACATTTGAACACTCCAGTGTTATTATTACGACTAGGATGGAACACCCGAAACTTTAAATAAGTTCACAAACACAAACCGCTGGCTAAATGATGATTTGATTGCGTCCAACGAATGAAAGGTTGCTAATGACAATTGCCACGCCCCTAACAACTACTCGTTCTTGTAATCTCCAGTATCCTCTTTCTCTCTGGCCTCTGGAACAAAGAACTCCTGCTGGTGGTCTAGCGGGGCAAGAAAATGTACTTTATCATTCTTCTCGTACACTTCTAACATTGGATAGGCCTCGAGCTTTTGCTCCTGAAAGACAAAACAATGGCGTAGCCAGAACGCTGAAAACGGGCCGCACATCAAAGGGAGGATGGCGATTTCTAACCTGTCTCAGACTGCTTATTATTACTATTATGGTTGAAAGTTCAAAATGTCCAAAATCCTGAACTTTCGAAACTCCAATTTTAAAGCTTGCAGTAAGACCACTAAATATTCACTGTTTTAAGGGGGTATATCTTTCAAAAGCTCTTACATGTACTTGCATGAAATTATTCCTGTATAAACAAAAATTGCTTTTTTATCTAGGAGACGGATACTTTTGGCTACATTGTTGTATTAACAATTTATACATCTCACATAGATCACTTTACGCCCCAACATACAGCTTTTTGGCAATCGGCAGCATGCTTATCAGTCATTTTAGAGTCACTTACTGGTTTGATACAGTTTGCAATATTGTGACACGCTGGGTGAACTCTAGAGAAAACCATTTGCATGAACATGAACTACAATTATCTGACTGCAATATTTAGAAGTATTTTGACCAAATTATTATGTATTTCTGGTATTATTTACAATTTTTCAAATTGACCTTGAAAAATCCTTAAGCAAAAATTGAAAATATATATACCCGAAATTTGTACATTTTTATGCAAAGAAATGTTAAAATGCCAACAATTGTTGGCATTTCAACATTTATGAGCAGGATCATTTCGCGCTCTGCTGAGTTGAGCATGAAAGAAGTTTCATAACCTCGAGGCCTGATCCATTAGATAATTCCTACTCACCACAATAAATCTGCTAAGTTTTGGATAGACCTTCCTGACAGCTATAAATATTGAGATGATATTCATGTAAGGAAAAGTGGCTTGGACACACGTCTTGACCGTCGGCCATTCGGTCACTTTAAATCCTGCAGATTCCATCTTCTTCTGGATTTCAGGATCTAGCTTAAAAGTTCCATCCGAGAGTATTACACCTACTATATATCTTCTGTTGGCTCTTGAAACCTGAAACGATGATATCAGACCTCCAGATAAGAGTGCATAATTAAAATTTCTCGACCAAAACATATATATGTTGTGGGTACTCAAAAGAACTGTATCAATGAAACGGTTCTTTTGAGCACCCAAAACAATTGTGTAAAATGATGGCTATGAAATTATTCACAATTAAATTATATGCTTCAAATGTGTTTCATCTTAATCTAAATATTTGTTAAATCTCTTCAATTAGCCTGTAATTAATTACTTATGCTTGCCCCTGAAGTCAAGCCGTTTTTCAGGTCAATGAGCTTCAAACAAGTGAACTGGAATCGCTATGAACTGCTTACACACAACCAGAGCAGAATCGTAAATCCTGGATAATGGCAAAAACTTACATTTTAAGCATTGTGTACATTGATGAATATATTTTGATACATGGGCCGATGTTTAATAATTGTTTCTAAAATGTAACCCACTAATTATTACTATAGCAGACAACATAATAAAATTATTTTGTAACAAACTTCTTCAGTTTTGGTATAATAAGACATAGCAAAATCAACTGAAACTTATTGAAAAACAAAATACGTTTCTGATTATTAGTCGTAACATTCTAATCTGCATTGATCTGACTGTTGATTGTTATTAAAAAAAGAATATTCATTATCCAATATTAAAATAAGCAATGTATGGAATCGCTGAAAATCTCACAGATAAGGTGATGCTATGAATCACGTAGCTGAGAGAAACAGAGGTTAATGCCAATCTGTTTAAAGCCCATGCACTACTGTAAGATGTCTGGCCCCGGATGTTCAGATAAAAGCAATAAATACTGCTGTAAATAACTTACCAGATGAAGGAATGATCTGTGAAAATTTAATCAGTTCACAATGATTTTTTTAAAGTAAAATGCTCATAATCATGAACATACACTTTAAGTATTCACTGTACGACCATACATATATAGATGCTTGAAAAAATATGCCAAGCAAAACTCGCTCAGTTGCAAAAGAAGTCGATGATGCAAACTAATTGAGCATGTCTGGAAACAAAACAACAACAAAAACACGCTAAGTGAACCAATTTCTTGTTCATGCTCTTTGCTATAGCTTTCACAGGCAGATATTTGTTCGTTTTACTAATTTCAATTTTATCTGGAAAGACAATATACAATGCATGTAAGTCTGAACATCTTAGTTTGAAGAATATAGTTACCAGATTAGGATTATCGTAGTTAATCCCTACAGGCTTTAGTTTAGGGGTCAGTCGTGCAACTTCGCCAAAAATACGCCCAGCATTTCGGTATGGCCCTTTCGCAAACTTGTAGGCTACTGTGACTCCTGGAATAGGCGGAGCTCCCACTGATATTTCCACTCCCTCTAGCAGTCCCGAATAACACAATAATCCAAAAATCGCCAGAAGAATAAACAGGACGATAATCCACAGTTCTGACATTCTATAACGAAAACGGTTGTACTGCACCTTGTCAGCAATCGTTCCAAGACTCTCACAGTTGCTCAAACACGACCGGGCTGCTACCGGACCATATGGACGGAAGTTTAATCAGAATCTTCGCAGTGTCAAGGGTTCATATCAGGGGCGTTTTTCTGGTTTTGCCACTCATGCTCTACATATACCAATCTGTTTCCAATGTTTGTTCTTTTATGTGTCCTCCTTGTATAATATTCAACATTGGGGCGTTAACTCCTTTTTATTTAATATATTCAGTATTTGGTGCCCAAAGTCAATAAACCTTCCCTGCAGGCACATATCGTTGAAACAACAACGTTGTATCAACGTCGATACGACGTCGTTTCAACGGCATTTGCCTGTTGGGCTACGAGCTGCCCAAGCGGGCACATGTCGTATATGCAACGTCGTATCAACGTCGGCAACTGATGCGTCATTACGTGGTATTCTAACGCACTTGCTTTTGTTACGCTACTTCTGATTGGATAACGTTAAAAAATTGCGACAGTATATCCTGCGATATACTGTAAGAAGCAGTTTGACGTCATTAATTACGTCACATTTCATTAGATGACGTGCGGCATTATGCGGCTTGCAACGTTCCTATTTGAGACGAAACTGAAGAAGTGCATTAGAATGGGGATAACCATTTTCAAATTCTTCATTTGTGGAGGTATATCGTCGAATATACGTTCGGAAATCACGTTTTACGGCTCCGCTCGCGCTTTGCCGTAAAACTAAATTTCCGACCGTATATACGACGATATACCTCCCCAAATGAAAAAATTGAATACAGTTATCCCCTAATTAACGTTGAAATGACGTTGCATTACCGGGCATTGACGTTAATATGATGTTGCATTGACGTCATGCCATGGCATCGACATTGATATAGCGTTGCTTTGACGTCATGTTATGACATCGACGGTGATACGACGTTGCATTGACGTCATGTTATGACATCGACGGTGATACGACGTTTTGTTATATAACTATAAATGATACAACCTTTGAACCATCTGAAACAACGAACTGAGGTTTTCTGATTCCTTAGAAAACTATGCTTTAAAACGGGGCTAACGTCGGTTAACTGTTTTTGAGGCGACGTTATTTACATGGAACCAGAGACTGAAAACATGATGACGTAAAGTCAATTGCAAACGTTCCCGCATTTTTCTGGATTAAAGACCAAAACTAATTTATTAAATCAGAATAATATGCCAGAAAAAAGGTATATAATAAACTTATTATATAATAGTAACTTGATCTGGCGTACTGTATCACACCGGTGATCCGATGGTACATGTATGACCTTATCAACTCGACGTGATACAGTACGCCAGATCAAGTTACTTATGTAATAACGTGATGTATTAATGTCATGTTCCTCTCCAACCTCTGAATATTCAATATTCGCGCATTTTACGGTCTACGTATTAAATCCGTACACACTTGCTCACACAAAATATTTGTTTGTTTACGAAACACACGTAACGCAGGAAAAACAACCATACATGTAGATAACATTCACAAACACAGATAGTTCGTTTTTCGCTGTTCTACGCAAAATTCTGTTTCATCCAGGCCGTACGGAATCGATCAAGGGAGCTTCTATTCAACCATGAAGTGCAGTCTGATCTGTTTCACCAGAGTTCATTAAAACACAAGTATCCACTTTATTTGATTGGTCGTTGGTAAATTGCCTGAAACCTGACATATCAATGTGTAATGTAGGACTATTTCGGTCTTTCCTACATACATAAAATCGTAACATATACAGCTGCAACAAGTATCGGATTTTCACAAATGAATAAGCAACGCTGTAATAACGCCGGGAATAGCGCATGCCTACGGAAAACAAATAAAACGAGCAGTGGTTCTCGTCAATTACGTCCCTTTTAAAAATGGGGACGTGTCTTAAAAGAAAAGCATTTGCAGAGAGATCTTATTATTTCCTTTAACAGCAGTCAAACACTATTTTGCACATAAGGTAATTTCCTTTGAATGTGTACAATTCTTAATACGCACGTGCGTAACCTCGTTATTGGAGATACGCATATGAATACATTTGAAAGCAAATGAGACATCTAAAACCCGAAAGTTTAGACTGTGCCAGTTTTCTTTGCAAGACTAGCTTATTTCGGCCATTTAGTCCTCATCAGTGACCCTTTCGAATGTTTTGTCAACCAATTCACATGTATTGATGTTTCAAAGATAAAATGAGAATCGTTGTAAACAAACACTGGTAAGTTTACCTCGTTCATGGGCATACAGGTAGTCTCAGTTTACAGTTATAATAAACCTACCACAGAATACTGCATATGCACGTGGTAGTGAAGTAATAGTTAAACCATGGCTTGTCCGCCTGTACGTGGAGATAATCTTTACAGGTGGACAAACATGGTATAATAGATTTTTCGTGCTAAAGTTGGTAAGGGTGGTATAATACGTCATCTTTACCTGTTTATAAGAAATATAGAATCGCCTCATTACTATGCATCTTTGAAACATTAGTACTGTTGTTTCAAAGATGCATTATAATAGGATTATACTATTTTTACATTGATACAAGTAAGTAACGGTAAATGTATTACTGCAGTTAGAGGTAGTTAAGGATATGTACCTTTATAAATCACCCATTACCTGGATTAGTTCATATTTTGTTTACAACTTTTCTCATCTATCTTTGAATCAACAGTATACTTCCACAAAACGCTTTGAAGCGCGACTGTTACGGTAAATGCATTGAGTGAATCGAGGGTCATTACTTAGAGGTCGTGGTACTACTGTAGATGGTCAGTGGTTTGTACTGTTTGTAGTGTAGGTAAGAAGATATTCTGTCGTGCCAACCAAGAGTGACAGTGACGTAATATTTTGTTTACAATTGTTAAGTAAAACATTAACTTGTACACTCCACTTGACTCCACTTGAGATAACGCAAAACGATAGATCACTTGTGTATTAATCCTATCCTGCGGATAGGATTAATACAAAAGTAATCTATCGATTGTAAGTCCCTGATTTGTTTTGTAAACAAAGATGACGTCACTGTCACTCTTGGTTGGCACGACACTAGATGTTTTGCTTATTCAGTTTGGTGTCATATGTTGGATTGTGACCAATGTTTACATTGCATTAATTACGAAGCTTCCTTTAGAGCTTAACATTTTTTTAACAAAAACAGAAACTAGGGCGAAGATTTGGTATCAGTAAATGCATTTAAGCCGTACGTGGCTTATATGCTGCTGTCCGTTTTGAAGCGGTGGCTCTGCTTTTGTCGATTCATTGTTTAGTGTTGCTCTCAGTATGGGGTTTATGTGTTAGATCCTTATTTTGTTATTCAGTACTTCATTGTGTCCTATCTAGTTTTGCAATCATTTTGACGAGAAAATAAGAGCTGTTTGCTTTAATTTAATTGTCTTCCTGGAGGCTTGTGGCTGTACGTGCTCACGATGCCGTGGGTTGTTCTCCAGTGTGTGAGTGTGGTATTCATGGGTGAAAGTTCAAAATTTCCAAAATCCTGAACTTTAGAAATTCATTTTTTTAACTTGTAGGATGCTGACAAAAACGAATAATTTCATGTTTAATTGGTTAATTGTGTTTAGACAACCTGAAAAGTATTCAGAGAAGCTATTATCATCTCCTTAATTCAGCATTTTGAAAAATCCTGAATCCAGGATTAATCCTGAAAGATTTCACCCATGGGCATACCCTGATCATACTTATTTTTCTGTGATTGCAGAATTACCTTTTCAGAATCATTACACTTAAATATGATTGGTTACTCTTCTCGATATGACATGCAGTCAGATGTCCGTGTCTGCTTAAAGGTCTAGCTCTTCTTGCTTACTCAGTGTTCGCTGATGCTTTAGTGTTGGGTCCCTGATTTGTTGTGTGGTGGTTTTTGGTGTCCTTTCTAGTTTGACAATCATCTTGCAAATGAAAAGAGAGCAGATTGTTTTACTTTTTGTTTTATGGGTGTCTATGTTCCGAGTCTCTTCCTCACGGTGCCGTGAATTTGTCTACGCGGCAGTCTGTGAGGCAGTCTGTGACTGAGGTTTTTCTGGTCATACTTACTGTCTTCATCTTGTCGCGTGTTTCGTGTGTTAAATTTACTACATCACAATTATTTTAGATGCAATCAACATGTTTGATACAACAGCATTTAAAAAGACTTTAAATGTCAAAATGTATGTGATGCGCGGACCTTTTTGCTGGACAACATTTTTATTTAGATTTGGCACCAAGCTGTTTACTATAGACAAGCAGTTGGGATTCCTATGTGCACTAATTGTGCTCCCCTAGTTGGGGATTTATTCCTGTTTTGTTATGAGAGGGACTTTATGATGTCTCTTTCTGATGATAAGCAGGCTGATGTTATTGATGCGTTTAACACTACATCCAGATATTTGGACGATATTTTAAACATTAATAATGTTTATTTTGACAATATGTTAATTCAAATATACCCTTCAGAGCTCCAACTTAATAAAGCCAATACCTCTGATACGTGTACTTGTCAATTTCTTATGCTATTGCTTCTACCAAAATTTATGATAAAAGTGACGACTTTGATTTTGAAATACCCATTTTCTCATTTTTAAATGGTGATGTTCCTCGCTCTACATCCTATGGAGTCTATATCTCTCAACTCATTCGTTTTGATAGAACATCTAGCTATAGTATTGACTTCAACACTCGCAAAATATTGTTAACTCAGAAACTGCTTAAACAAGGCTATCAGTATCATAAACTTCGCAAAACCTTTTCTAAATTTTATAGACGATACAATGATTTGATATCTAAATTCCAAGTTGGACTTGACTATCTCTTGCGCCAAGGACTTTGGGAACCGAATTCTATGATGACTTGGTGAATAAATTGAAGAAGATTGTTGGCTCTAATAATTTTTCAGCGCAGTTCATTAAAATATAACTTTAATGTATTGCAAAAGACTGCATGCTTGGTGGTCAACCCAATTACGGTCGACAACTTTGCTATTCTCTTTAATTGCACGCCGGTGGGTCGAACTTCAGCCTCTATGACGGTTCCGACTTAAAGTTTTATCTATTGATGTGATTGTAGGGGCCTGATGCTTTGGCTGTTTGTTGGGCCCATCAGGGCTTACCTGTTGGATATTTTGCTCCGGTGTTCAGTTTTATTTCCTGTTGGGTCCTTATCTTTGCTTTATCTCCTTGTTATATCTTGATTTATATGTTCTAGGAGATGGTGCATTGATAATTTAGGCGTCTTTCATGCAAACCAAATATCTATGTGCCTTGATCCAATTCTGAATTAAGGGTAAGGTTGGTGCCGTGAAACCGGTATAAGCCCTCCAGTGAAATATCTGGCTGACCTTTCCAAGGCGGTACTTCTTTTGTGGATCTTTTATGTTTTTCTGTCTTGTGTCTGCTATGCATTTGTATGCGTCTGTCTATATGTGCCTTGTGGTCACTTGCTGGGAAAGGGCTGACCTCTTGGCTCTCGTTTGTGGTGTCTTCTGTGAGTTTGTTACTTTCCCATTGATATTCTGGGTCAGGTGTGGTACTTGATTGTATCGATTCCTGATCTTTGCACCTTACTTACTTTGATCAAAGCACATTTGAAGTCATATGCAATGTGTCCTCAAGAAAAATGTAAAATGAATTATAATAAAGTAAGTGCATGAATATGAATAAGCACAGGCAATATATTCTCACATATTTAATCGACAAATGCATCAAATGCATGTTCTTTCATATCAAACAAGAATGTTTATTTATCAGATGACACGAAAGTCTTTCGTTTGATGGCGTTAAACAAGAGACATATATATACATACTAATATAAGGATTAAATATGAGAAAACATGGCAACGATACTAAATGGCATTCAAATGTTCCAATGAACCAAAATACAAGTGCTGCTAAAATAATATGAGCTGCGACATGAAATTTCCAACAATTTGTTATGTGCGACCAGCAGAGGCTCAGACCAGCCCGCGCATAGCATATGCTAGTCGTTTGAATATTCTATGACTGTTAAGCGACTGACTGAACACCATTGGGAGCTTCTAAGCTTAAAAGGAGAACGCACAGGCAGGTCTGAGTATACACTTGTCAAAATACCATACTGTTTGAAATCACATGTCGCGGATCTGCCTGTAGCTATATATGAGCTTTGTCATTAATTCTTTGTATACTGGAAACCCCTGGCAAACAGTGAAGATCCAGATGAAAGACAGCAATATGTTCACAGTTCACATCTAATAGGATTTGTCTAACAATAGTGATGATAATGTATAGCATCATATATGGGCCTCGACGCGAGAAAATCTGTCTTAGGTGTTTATGAACAACAAAGGAATAGACCAGCGCAGTCTGATTGGCACCTTTGTTTGTTTGATTTGATTCTTTACGTCCCATCAACAATATTTCAATTAAACAAGTACGGGTCTTCCTGGGTTGAACCAGTACTAAGCTAGGATATATGTGTCTTGCTCAAGGACCAAACACGGTGACATCTGTGAGGCTCGAACCCGCGGCCCCTCAGTCTCGAGTCAAGCACTCTACAACTGAGCCACTGCGCTCCCTTTGAGCACCTTTGTAATTCGCTTAAATTGGAAAGTATCATATCTAAAGTTTTCAATTATCTAGCAAGTCTTTATAGGCTTTTTTGAGCATGACCTTGCTGGAAACCCGGAGACAGATTTTATCGAGACCCATATAATCTATAATTGTGTGCAAAAATGAAGAGAAAACCTTAACCTTAACTGGCTTACTTTCAGTATCACTTGTACCGTACTGCTCTAACTCCTTCATAGCATAGAATCAAAACTGTGTTGTGAAGAAGAGGGGCATGTTTTATGTGAATGAGATGGACCTTTAATTCAACAGAAGCGTTTGGGTTTTTTTATATATTTTTTTTTTGAATTCCGGAAATGCTATTTGTTAAGCCCCAGTTACACTGTCACGATTTTGGCCACGACGGAGCTACGACTCACCCCGATTTATCAAGTCGTGATGCATCGGCATGAGTCGTAGCAGCACCGTAGAGACATCGGCGCGAATCCTAGTAGTACCGTGGTGATTCGTGAAGACTCCTGGTGATTCGGCAACCTCCACGACAAGGCTACGACGAGTTTAAACCGTTTAAACTCGTCGGGGTGAATCGTGTGGGATTGTGGGCGTGGCCTAAATCGTAGCTCTGCCGTAGCGGGATCGGGATCATTCCTAGTGGTACTGTGGTAGTATTCGTGGTCATTGGTGGGCGTTCGTGTGCGTTCGTAGCGAATCGGGCTATCACTGACACAAGATTCTGGTATAAAAACAGAGGTATCATTGCTGAAAATCATTTTCAAAAGTGAATTGAGCCGCGACATGAGATTTTTAACAATGTTGTATGTGAGACCAGCAAAGGCTCATACCAGCCTGCGTATACGCGCAGTCTGATCAGAGCATTTGCTAGTCGCTTGTATAGTTTATGACCCTTAGGCAACTGACCAAACATAATTTGGAGTTTCTAAGCTTAAAAGGAGGCTGCACAAGCTCGTCTGAGTCTACACATGCAAAATGCCACATTGTTGGAAATCACATGTCACGGCTCAATTTTAGTGCAGCGCATCATGTATTATGTCCAGAGACTTCAAATTGCGAATTTGCAGCTTGAACTGGAAGTCATCTGATACAACTGGACATGACACTGGACTTGGGACAGGACTGAGCCTAGCACGTGGATCCGGTTACTGTTTTGATTTTCCCGCAGCTTTTCTTTTTGATGGCATGACTGACTTCGTCAAAGGTTGAAGAGATAATGATATTGGCAAACTGTCGCCCCAGGGGGGTTACTATGATATTTTCATACATACGTAGGCTCTGATTATTTTGGGGGGTTCAAAAAATTTGAATTTTAATATATTTTGGGGTTTTCAGAAAAATGAATATTTTTTGGGTATTAAGATTTTGTGAATATTTTTTTTCTGGGGGGGGGGGGGGGGGGGTCATCACAATATTGGACTATATTTAGGGGCCATTTTTATGCAATTTAGGGTCTTTTTTAAGGTCAATGTACAGAATGGGGAATATTTTTTTAGTTGCTAAAATTTAGAATTTATTCATTTATTTATTTTTTTGAGGGGGGGGGGGGCAGCTTGAAATTCCTGATATTTTTTTTTTGGAGGGGGGGGGGTGAACGGTAGATGCTGGGCCCGACCCTACGTATAGAGAAAAAATGAGAGTAACCCCTCCCCCCTAGGACTGTCGCATGACAACCACTAAATCGTGCACATTCGTAGGAGGTCGTGACGCTACCGTAGCGCTACCGGCTTGAATCGTACTAGCACCGTATCGAATCGTGGAGGCATCGTGAGAATTCGTAGCTCCACCGTGGTGAATCGTAGCGCTGCCGTCATGAGTCGTAGTGGATCCGTAGATGAATCGTACAGACACCGTAGGAGCATCGTGAGACATCGTATTGATGCTGGAATTTCTTTTTTTCCATCCCGACGCATCCCGATTTTACCATCTGTCTCAAATCGGGATGAGTCGTGGTGAATCGGGGCTTGAATCGTGACAGTGTAACTGGGGCTTTAGCCTAGACATTACCATCGACATATCTTACATAGTGTGCTCTGGACCATAGACTGATTCTATGATTCGTGTTGAAGTTGAAAAATGCTCTTTATCTTCATTACAAGACATTTTAAAGAGGCAAACATAAAATCTTTTTGAAAACGATATCGGTGTCCAAAGGTTCAATTAAGGCATCGAGAAGCTTTGTCTGATTTCCAAATGATGCTCTCATAAACAACAATCATATTCTTATCCCATTTATATAGGCTACATTAAATGGATTGGTAGCCATGACTATCCATAAACTGTAAGCAAATAAAATGCAATTAAACAAGAAATAAAACATTAAAAACAAAATAAAACTTCATCAGAACTGACATGGCCCCTTTTGATTAAGACATCCACTAAAAAGCACGAATATATCGAGTGTCCCCCATCAATGGGGATATGGCCTGTGGTTATTTCTAATTTTGAAGTCGAGAGTTCAAACTGTTAATTTTGTATTATCAAGTCCAATTCTCGAAGTTCCATTCATAAGACGAAATTATGAGTCCTGATTTCGACATTACATGACCTTTTTCGTCTTTTCATCTCGAAATATCGTCCTTGTATTTGTTTTTCTTGACCAAATACATTTCTGAACAAAAACAGGGACACTGACTTCATGAACATTTCTAAAGATACACGAAAATCATTTCATTAAAGGTCTTGTGAACCTTCAAAACATTTTTGAAACTCTTCATGATTTAATTTACACTGATTAGAGAAACGAAATGCTAAAACCACCTTCTAAAAATTCTAACGAAGTCAAAAGAAATGAAAGTTTTAAAATTATGCAAATAAGCAAATTAAGCTCCGCCCACATTATTATTTAGCCATTATTTTTTTTAAATGTTATTTTTAATGTAGTGCTGTTTTCAAGCAATTAAATAAAGTGTTATTAAACTTTTATATGCAAATATTGTATGTCATCATAATGAATGAAATAAATGAAATAAATAATTTTAATATTGCAAAAAGCTCAAATGACATCATAAGAGCCTTTTGCATATTTTCATCTAATTAAATATTGAAACCTTCATAACTTGATAAGTTACTATTTGGATTTTTATGGGAGTTTCGGTATTCTGCTTCTTTTACAACCGTCTTTTCAATCATGAGGAGTTTAAAAAAAGTTTTTTTTGAAGATTCACAAGACCTTTAACCCTTAATGCGCCAATCACAATAAATGTCGTCTGTTTTTCTCGTCTGCTGAAATGTTTATGAAGCCTCTATGACAAACAGTGTGGACTCAGATCAGACTGCTCCTATAGGAGCAGTCTGTTCTGGGCCTACACTGTTTGCTTCAATAATAAATTCGTCAGTAATATTAGGCAATTATTTGCCGAAGAAGATATTTTCAGATGCATGTTTTTCTTGGCGCTTTAAGGGTTAATGGAGAAAAGCTCTCTCGCTTGAATCATAAACTGCACAAAGTTCAAATGTTTGATAATTTTGCTGGATTTCTACTTTCCAAGGAAGCTGTCTTGTTTTCGGTGCTCCTCGACCTCAGCTTCCTTGGCCTCAGGCACGACGAAGTCATCTGCATGATCTTGTGGTGACATGAACTTGATCATGTTGTCTGTGTACACCTCCACCATTACTTTCATTTGCAGTTTATGTTCCTGAGAAATAATAATAATTTATTTTTTATACAATGTTTTAAGAAGGTGACATATATAGCTCGATGGCCAGTCTACCATATGATCATCTAATGATAATGTTGTCTGTGTACACCTCCACCATTACTTTCATTTGCAGTTTGTGTTTCTGAGAAATAATAATAATTTAATGTTTATAATTGGGCTGTGGCATGAGATTTCTAACGATTTGACATTTTGACAAGTGCAGACTTGGACGAGGCTCTGCAGCCTCCTTTCAGCTTAGAAAATCCAAATGGTGTTCAGTCAATAGCTGAACACTCATAGAACACTCAAGCGACTAGCAAAGGCAAGTGCGGATCCAGAGGGGGGACAGGGGGTCCGGACCCCCCCCCCCCCCTGGAAAATCACAAGTTATATGGGTTTCTATAGGAAATAAGCAATTGGACCCCCCCCCCCACCCTGGAAAAAGTTGGACCCCCTGGAAAATGTTGGACCCCCTCTGGAACCTGGAAAAATGATAGCTTTCTATAAAATCAACCATTTGACTTCTTTAAAATAAGCTGAGGACTAAAAAAAAACCGTTGTCAGAGCTTTTTTTGTCAGATTGACCTGGACCCCCCCCCCCTGACGAAAATTCCTGGATCCGCGCATACAAGGCTCTGATCAGACTGCGCGTATGCGCAGGCTGATCTGAGGCTTTGCTGGTCGCACATACCACATTGTTGGAAATCTCATGCACTGGCTCAATTTATTTATTTTTTATACAATATTTGAAGATGGAGACATATTTAGCTAGATGACCAGTCTACCATATGACCCTCATAATAATATTAATTATGAATAATATAAATAAATCAGTCATGTCAATAAACAAGAGTGGAGGCTGAATTTTTTTCAAACTTCTGAACTTACTAAGCTGTAGAAATTTTTAACTTGGTATGTCTTCTACAAACTTATAAATAATTTCAAAATATTCAAGTTCAAATAATAAGTTGTATCTGACAAAATCTGAAAATCTTTTATATTAAAGGCATATATTTTGTGATATATGGAATCATTAGTGAATTTACTGATAAGGGACAGTTTCAGTATCTCACAAACTTAAAGGGGCCTCAAGAGGGGACTTACCTGTATACAACACAATTTCTTTCACTAAGATAAAGATCAATATATTTACAGAAAATACCTAATCCCTTCATGGGACCACTTTTTTGCCCCCTGTAAGGAAGTCATAACCACCTAATAAAGATTAGCCTTTGATCTGTCCAGTATGACCCCTGGAGAGAATCATAATGAGTGGTACCAGTATTATTGCTAAATTTTCTATGTCTTTAAGCATATTTTGTTATTTTGAGGCTGACTTTGAAAGGCATCCTTAAAATCAAGAAATCAGGAATGATCTTAAAAATCTTTCACCCATAATAAGCACTTATTTTTTTCTCAAAATAATGAAAACTCTCTAACAGATTTGCCGTCCATTTAATGTTTGGTTGGTGCTTCAGGGACTTGCACCATCCATTATAATATATAGGTTTTTTTTCTGGCGCATAGTTTCCAAATCCACCTATTTTATGCTTCACTTCAGATTTATACACTGTTACTTTAGGAAATACTGGACAACGGACATGACTTAACTCCCCTAAATGTACCAAAAAATGCAGTAGAATCTCTTGCTGCACCAGACTAAATAAGGCTTGTCCTTGACTGGGCCCACCGTGGCTCAACTTGAGATTTTCTTTCGCTGTGACTATCGGGTTGTCTTTAGCTGTGACTATCGGTGAGTCGCGAGACCTTTTCTTTGTTTAATTATAGTGTCTGAATTCGATTTGATTGTTTCTCTGTGATGACACATTGCAATACAATGTAGTTAGGAAGCCTTCATGCGAGCTAAATATTTTTTTTTTGTATTTTAACAGCAATAGAATCTAGGGAGAAGATTTGGTACCAGTAAATGCATTTTTGCAATCATCTTGATGCGGAAGAGAGAGATTATTGCTTTACTTTGTTTGTCTTCAAGTTACTGGTGTCTTGTGACTATTATTGTTCTCATGCGCGGATCAAGAACGTTTTCCCAGAGGGGGTCCAACTCTGACAACGCTTTTTATTAGTTGGGTTCAGCAGGACAATGGTTAAGATACCAATTGCATAGGAGCAAGGCTAATCTTTAAATATGTATGCACAGCTAGCAAGTGGAGCTAGAGACATAAATTTTAGCGAGATGGCTCTTTTGAGCATCCAAAACATATGTTAGGAAGAATGGGTAAGAAAATATTCACAATTTTACTCTGAAAAAATTTTGCTTATCTAAACTTATGCGGCAAGGGACGAAAACATTTTCTATTCACATAACAAGGTTATCTTGTTGTGTATACAGTCGGCTGGTCACATTATGCAACTAAAATCAGCTTATATTTTGTATCGAATTTTAAACATGACTCACCTACCCGTATGCAACCACCAATCATACAAAACAGTAGTATACAATAAACAGGGGTAGTGGATAAAAAAAAATAGAGGATCTTACATGAGTGCTCATCTTTTATTGAATTTATTAAATGAGTTGGGGAAAAGAGATAAAATGCGAGGCTTGCCGAGCATTTTATCTCTTTTTCGCAACGAGTTTAATAAATTCAATAAAACATGAGCACGAATGTTAGATTCTATTTATCATATGACAAATACTTTGTAATCTCATTTCTGGCGTTAAAACGTTATAATTTTGTCATTATGTACGCAACATTGTTATGGGCGTCATAACGTTTCCCGAAAATCGATAAACCACTAGTGGTTTACAGATTTTATTGCATGGCGTTATTTCACTCCCAGACGCGACGTCATATGATAAAAACATTTTCATCCTACTTTATATAAAACTTTTAAAAAAGGTCCATGCTCATCTTTCATCGATCTTTCCTATGTTCAATGATATTAAAAATTATATATTGAACTAAAACATACGAAGAAATTGAACCATGGAGATGCGAAAGGCAATGGCACAGGTTTAATAGACTGTGCAGATCACATGATACTACACTATTTTTTGCTACAAATATGTTCAAACTTCTAGCTCATGCATGTGTTCTGAGCAAGCAGGTTTAATTTAGTGTCCGGTTGCGAACCACTACGACCATTTTGCTGGCTTGGCTCACATTGTGAGAAGATTGTGTAAAAACTACATTTGGAGAAATTTTATCTATCTTAACCCATTTATGGCGAGTAATACCTTTCATTCTCAAGATGGAATGATCTGCATTGTCTTATTCGCTTTAATTAAGGAGACGTGTATTGAAATTTCCATATTGTTTTGTAATGTAATATTGACAATCCAATGGGGTCTGCATTGTTTGCTCCCTTAAAAAATGATGTGTAAAATAATCATCATATGCGTATTTCTTTCAAGTGCTTTTCAAAACTTCTCCGTTTCATGGCTATGAAAGGGTACATTTTAACCCTTAAAGCGCCAATCACAACTGCAGCAGACAACAAATTTAGTGACATCTTTCCTTAATTTCGAAAAAAATAAGGTATGATATTTCATGAGAATCGTCTGCCAGCAGACGATTCTCGTAAAATATCATACCTTATTTGTTATTTTTGAAAAGGTAGCGAAATTGAAATTTTGTCTGCTGCAAATTATAGGTGGCGCTTGAACAGAGTTGTTTTCTTCCGTAACACTGTTTAAGACTGATGCAAGTTAACACCTTACCTCAACATAGGACATCAGTTTAGGGTAGACACTACTGTAGGCAAAGTAGAGCGATAGCATATAAACGAAAGGATATGTAGTGCGGACACAGTTCTGCATCTTCGGGAGGTCGATGAACTTGTAGCCTGCTGTCTCAAGAGCCTTCTTGACATCTGGATCAGCTTCACCCTTAGGACCCTCGCACAAAATGACACCAGAAGCGTACCTCAGGTTGGCCGCTGACACCTGGAAAGTAAACAGATAACCTACGAGGGTCATCCAATTAATAGCAGGAGTATCCTTAGAATGTAAGAGATCATACCATTTAAACAATACAAATGTAACCAGTAGGTGGCATAACTTGTTTAGCATGCAGCAGTATATCCAAATATTTGATGGAAAGTGAGCTCGCTTGTGCTCGACATGCATGCGCAACAAGTTATGCCACCTAGTGGTCACATTTGTGATGTTTAAATGATATGAACTCTTACATTATAAGGAAAATCCCGCTATTTATTGGATGACCCTCGTATAACGTTGACGGCACAGGCACTGGGCTTTTTCTAAGAAAAAAGGGCACTTTTTATTATGGTGGGGCTTTTTTCTATGAGACAAGTGCACTTTATAGTGTGCTGGGGCTTTTTTCTATGAAAAAGTGCACTTTATAATGGGCTTGGGCTTTTTTTCTATGAGAAAAGTGCAATTTAGAGGCTTGTATAGGGGTTTTAGGGATACAGGATATTTGCCATTTTACTTCCAGGGATATAGGATACTTTCCATTTTACTTCCAGGGATATGGGATACTTGGTTCAATATTTTCGTTACTTCCAGGGATATTGAAAATTAGGAAAATTAATTATGGGGATATTTGACAATTTATAAGGGATATTTGCCTGTTTACTTCAAGGGAAATGGGATATTTGGTACCCCCCTATACAAGCCTCACTTTATAGTATGCAGGGGCTTTTTTTCTATGAAACAAGTGCATTTTATAATGGTCTGGGGCTTTTTTCTATGAGATAAGTGCACTTTATAGTGGACTGGGGCTTTTTCTATGAAACAAGTGCACATTATAATGGGCTTGGGCTTTTTTCTATGAGACAAGTGCACTTTATAGTTGACTGGGGCTTTTTTCTATGAAACAAGTGCACTTTATAATGGGGTTGGGCTTTTTTCTATGAAACAACAATTTAAGTGCCGCTGCCAGTATGTTGGTTCAGATAAACCTATCAATTTTAGTGCTGACATATTAGTTGTGAGTATTCAAAAACTCGTCTCAATGAGACGGTTATTCTTAGTACCCACAACATGTTTAGTATCAACAACTAATGTTTGGTTAAGACATAAGACCATTCATTTCTAAAAACACCTAAACCTTTGACTTATCAAAATAAATTTGTTATAATGAATGGCCAGTATATTCACGGGATCAACGTCAAGGCACTCACAGCTGCCCTCCCATACTCGTATTACCCATCGGGCCATCATCGGCGCACAAGCAAAACGCCATTCAAATGGCGTTTCCCTGGCGAGCCGATGGTGGCCCGCTCTTAGATATAAACTGTGTAATAACTTGGGCATGTTCCAAGAAAGTTTGAGTGAAGTATTTACGCCCTTGCATGCTCGGTGCCTTTTATACAGCTTTTGTCAAAATATGCTGACGTAGGTATATTTTCCACTTAATAATCTCTTACCCGCATTAAACATGTTAATGTACAATTATTAATTATTCTTCGGTCAATTTCATGTTAATTTAAAAAAAAGTTTAAAGCAATATAGACCTACCTTGTCCGGGTTATCATAGTAGATTCCCAAAGGGATCGCTTTAGGAGCAAGCTTATCAACTTCGTGGAAAATACTGCCACAGTTTTGGTACGGTCCCATAGCAAACTTGTACGCTAGTGTTACATTCTCGATGAACGGAGACCCTGTGCTGACTTCAAATCTATGCATCCATCCACAGTATCGCAGAAAAGCAAAAATCGCGAGGGCGATCAGCAAAACAATAACTCCCGCGAAAATCCAAACTTCCATCTTTTACCGTGTAGCGAATATTGTGTAATAAATCGTGTAAAGTGCGTAATTGGATATTTGTTCCCTATCGCCCGTAAACGGCGCGAAATCGACTTTTTTTTGAATGAACACGAGATTTGGGTACTTATCGTGTCGTCGAGCAGCGAATGCTGAGCCGAGCCTGCGCATGTACACGCGCGGTCTCGCCAGAGCCATAGCTTCGTATTTATGTTTTCAAAGCAAGCCTGAATCTTTAGATTTTTGCAACCAATCATAGCCTCATGAACGACATAAACTTTGACTGACAGCTGCCGTGCAATTCGCTTCAAACATCGAATTCATTCGCCAGATGTGACACCACTGGTGTGGTTGACAGCGAGCCACACCTGAGTTGCACGTGCAAAACAAGCTTCTTGTTTCCGTGTTCACACTGGCTGTTCCGCTTTTCCGTTTTACACTCCACAAAACCGTTAGTACGATGAAATACTAAATACAAAATTGTTTTGTCTCCTAAATTATAAATATTTCAAATAATAAAATGTAAATATAAGCAATAAATTCAATATTAGGAAGGTTCATTGAATCAGGAATACTTCAGGTCTCTTGCAAAGTTAACTTGATGCAACTTTGCGAGAGACCCGATGTATTCACGATTCCATGAACCTTCCGAAAATCGAATTCATTTCTTAATTGCATGCATACAGCTTCCTAGTATAGGAAGTTTCAACCACAGTCTATTCGGTGCGGATTCTCAGAGTCCGGACACGTACGCGAGAACGTACGTCAACATGGGCGTTTAAATGAGACTTCTGGGCTTCAAAATATTGGATGCCAGCCTAATTTTATTAAGCCTTGCCACCCATTGTTTACTGGAAACCCCGAAACGGGTAGTTTGGAAACAGTGAAGACCCACATTAAATGCAGAATTGTGTACTGTTTGAACCTTCAGGGACAGAACCACGCCAAAGTTCAGAAAATATCATCAGCTCTGACAACAGACATATTGTATGAATAGTGTATGGAAAAATCCATCAGAATACAAGTGGTCTGCTTCCAGTGGGGTCCTGTAAACTGTTTTTATTTAGTCGTCAATATATTTCACAGAGGGCCGTACGGACCTCTCTCTAGAAAGGCTCAAATTGTTTCTCTATGGTGGTCCGTACCATTCTTTCCAAGGGAACATATAGCAACTTTTGATTTCCCAGGAGAGGGTATACGGACCCCCTGTAGCATGCGCGGGTCCAGAAAGTTTATTTGGAGGGGAAGGGGTAGTTGATGAGGGGAGACAGGCCCCGCATACCACTATAAGCGGGCCATCATCGGCCCGCCAGCGAAGCGCCATTAAAATGGCGTTTCGCTGGCGTACCTATGATGGCCCAACATTGAATGCTGACTTGGTAGCTTTGTGATTTTTCAGAGGATCCGGACCAGTATTGCTAAGAAATCCTTTATGTTTGTGATTTATCAGGGGGGCGTACGGACCCCCAGCCCCCACCCTCTATGGATCCGCACATGTGTTGTCCCCGCTGTTGCCCTCTTGATCTGCCCATGTTCTCTATGCTGGGGCATGGTGTGAAGGAGACGATGGTCGACCAAGGGGTATTAAATGCTGGTATATCGGGGCATTCGTCCATTCCTGTCTTATCTTGCTTACACTTGAGTTACATGTATTTGATTTACTTGAAACATTATTTTGCTGAGACGGTATCATATTCTGGGCATTGTTAATTTAGAGTTAACAACACAAACAATAGGGTCCTGTTCATCTGCCTCACATCAGACAACATCTGTTTGAATGATACGAGTTCCCCATTCTCTACATCTCTATAGATCTTGTTGAAGAAGAGAGAGCTGGTTGCTATACTTTGTGTTGTGGCTGGCTGTGTTCTGGGTCTCTTCTTCGAAACCCACCTAATTTTTTTTAATCCCTCAATGCCCTTTAAATCTTGAGTATAGGTGCTAATCACTACACCGTATATTAGAGTATTGCCTCCATTACTTTCCTTATCATATGACGTCGCGTCTGGGAGTGAAATAACGCCATGCAATAAAATCTGTAAACCACTAGTGGTTTATCAATTTACGGGAAACGTTATGACGTCCATAACAACGTTGCGTACATAATGACAAAATTATAACGTTTTTATGCCAGAAATGAGATTTCAAAGTATTTATCATATGATAAATAGAGGATCTTACATGAGTGCTCATGTTTTATTGAAATTATTAAACGAGTTGGGGAAAAGAGATAAAATGCGAGGCTTGCCGAGCATTTTATCTCTTTTTCGCAACGAGTTAAATAAATTCAATAATACAAGTGCACGAATGTTAGATTCTATTTATCATATGACATTAAGACATTTCTGCCGTAAAAACGTTATGATTTTGTCATTATGTACGCAACGTTTATATGGACGTCATAATGTTTCCCGAAAATCGATAAACCACTAGTGGTTTACAGATTTTATTGCATGGCGTTATTTCACTCCCAGACGCGACGTCATATGATAAATAGAATCTAACTTTCGTGCTCTTGTATTATTGAATTTATTAAACTCGTTGCGAAAAAGAGATAAAATGCTCGGCAAGCCTCGCATTTTATCTCTTTTCCTCAACTCGTTTAATAAATTCAATAAAACATGAGCACTCATGTAAGATCCTCTATTTCTGGCACCAAGCACTAATTTCTTACTTACTTACTGGAGATTGACGTCAGACTTAGAGATTCTGCTCCTTAGACGACGACTGCAGTTCTTGGAGTTTGGCTGGGAAATACCCTGTGAAACTCATCGGAACCCCGAAAGTGACAGTAGAACTATCGATACATGTAAACCAATGCACGAACAATTTCATAATTTTTTCACTGATTGATATTTTTGCTACCGATGCTAGCGAAATTCGAACTTAAGCAGCAGAGGTATCCAGCCACTCAGAGCTAAACAGGATACCAACTGAGATATCTGGGCGCCCCTGACTGAGCTATCCGGGTGTACCTTCAAAATGGGTTGTGCAAATTACTGTCAGTTGATTTTTTAAAATCACTGTTCATCATGATGATCCATTAATCCCATGTATACTTAAGAAATAGATCAGCTTCAGCAGTGAATTGTTGAGTAATAATTCACTGTTTGGAGGTCAGTTGTAAAGAAGATCAAATCACGAGCGCGCAGCGCGAGTGGTTTATCTTCGTACAACTGACCGATAAACAGTGAATTATTTATTACTCAACAATTCACGCACTGGAGCTGATCTATTTCGATTCTAACACACAATAAACGACGAAAACACATTCGAAGTCTTCAGCTTCTTCCAACTTTCCGCCATTGGACTGAAGAACTCCCGCCAATACTTAGACTACGTCGCATACGTTTACATGGAACTGTAACGTCTCTCAAGCGTAAAAACGACGTTACACCGTCTAACGCCATGAATGACGTCATTTTCCAGTGACGTCAGCTATCACACACTTTAGCAGTGAATTATTGTCCGATATATCACAGTTTGATACCGTTGGCTCTATAGGCGAGCTGTGTTAGAATAATGGATTATTCCTTCTGGTTTGATAAATAAACTTGGGCTACTTGGGAAAGTCCAGTGTACATATCTGGGGGTGTCACGTTAAATTTTCAAAAAAATAGTGTTTATTTTGTCTGAAGATCTTTTTTTACCTTTGCAAATTGTGTAGACCTTGATGAAATGCAGCAATATGTATCATCTGGGTCTTCACTGTTTGCAAAATTTAGATGTTCAACCAGTACAAAGGGTTAAAATGTATGTTTTTTGTATATGACACATACTATAAGAATCTATATTGAGCGTGAGGGTAGGATAGATTAATCAGTCCCGAGGATCGCCGTTTGGCATCACGAGGCTTGCCGAGTGATGACAAATGGTGATCCCGAGGAACAGATTTTTCTATCCTACCCTCACACAAATAATGGATTCTTTTCCTTGCTCACCACTGTTTTTTATTTATTTATATATTTATTATAAAGTAAGCTTCCAGAAGTCCTTCAATACGCTATATGCTAAGATGCAATTTCACATGATCATGATGATGACATTACTTGACATTTTTTTTTTTTGTTGCCTTACGTCCCATGTTAACAGCTATGGTCATTGCGGGACGGTCAGTTCACTTAACCACACTTTTTCCTGGGCAGGCTTGAGCAAGCGGTTAACCAGTAATTTGTGCACATACTTTCGCTTGTAACTGACAACAACCCTTCTTGAATAAATCAGCGGAAGGGAGGAGAATGACCGTAGAAATTATTTCATGATCAATCTCCACGAAAGTATGGTGCCAAACCGGGATCGAACTCGCGACCCTTGGATCTGCAGTCAGACACGCATCTGTAGCCAGACACGTTACCGACTGCGCTACGCAGCCCGGTAAACATTACTTGACATCCTGAACAGGATAACATGTGTTAGATAAGATCTCAGATATCCTTATCCAGTGTGCAAGAATAGACCATCTGTCCCACTGATAAAAGCATGCACTATTGTACAGCATGCTATGTTAATCCTAAATAAGGGCAAAAGTCAATAGATTAAAACAGCACACAATTATTTCAAAGCATGAATTTTATTTCTAGACATGGTAAATGACAAAAAAAATAAGAACATGCTCTGAACCCGCCTATCCAACAAGGAAGCAAAATGGGCCACGTCGTGAGAAAACCTATCTTTGTAGTATACAATGCACAGTGACTCAGATCAGCCTGATCATATGCCCAGTCTGTTCAGAGCCATTGGTATTCACTGAGATTTAACAGGCCTCCAGGTAAGAGTGCGTAATTAAAAACGGATTTTCTTATTTTTCAACCAAAACATATGTTGTGGGTACTCAAAAGAACAGTCTCATTGAGATGGTTCTTTTGAGCACCCAAAACAAATGCTTAAACTGAAGGCTATGAAATTAATCACAATTTTAGGCTCAAAATTTTGGTTTTTCTGCCTATAAAAGTATTTACTACATCCATATTTTCAAGCTTCTCGCTAGTCTCTGTAGCTGAGTTGGCTATTTTGAATCTTACATGGAAGTAAACCCTGATATTATAAAACTTTTTTTTCAACTGCTCATAAGAACTAAAATACTGAAGAATAAATCACTCAGATGTTGCATAAATTCTGCTAACAAACATTTAAATGCTAATAAATGTTTACATTTTAACATTTATAAGCATGATAAATTTCATACTCAGTTGAGTTGAGCATGAAAAAATCCAAATAAATGTTTACATTCAACATTTACGAGTAGGATAAATTTCATACTCAGTTGGCTTGAGCATGACAAAAGCTTTATAACATCAAAGCCAGATGACAGGTTTTCTCACACCAAGGCACAATGATGTGCTTGAAATCTAAGAGATTAAATAAATGCATGATTGGTTCTAATACTGGCACATGATATAACAAGTCGCTCTCATTCCAATAAAATAAATCAATTTTTCTACAAGAAACAAAAAGCATGAAAGCCATGGATTGTAATAAATTAACCCTTTTCATTTTGATGGATTATCAGATAATTTTGTTTGTTTGTTAGTTTGATTCTTTACGTCCCATCAACAATCTTCAGTTATGTAGGTAGATATATCATATTTCCGCAAGCAAACAGAGGATTTCTGGTAATGGGGTTTATAAGTATAAAGGTGTGGAGTTCGTTTTGCTGATTTTATCTCATTTTTCTTAAATATCCCATGAAAAGAAATAATTTGGTCTCACTGAGACCAAATTATTTCATTTTCATAGGATATTTAAAAAGGGGGGGTGTGGAGGGGGGTTCGAGGGACCCCCCCCCCCCCAAAAAAAAAAAAAAAAAAACCCTCTGGATCCACCACTGCAAAGTCAACATGATCACTCTGATCACGTGAGCAATACCCTGGCCCATATTTGGTGGTGCACAAAGGTTGAGTCTATATCTTATTTTGTTTGTTTTGATTCTTTACCTCCCATCAACAATCTTTCAGTTAAACAGGGATGGGTCTTCCTGGGTTGAACCAGTACTAAGCTAGGATAAATGTGTCTTGCTCATGGACACAAGGCAGTGACTTCGGTGAGGCAGATTATCAGATATAATAAGTATGGAATTGTCCATTTTGCATTTTAACAGTTTGTTTGTTTTTTGATTCTTTACATCCTATCAACAATCTTTAAGTTATGTAGGACGGGTCTTCTTGGGTTGAACTAGTACTAAGCTAGGTTTAATGTTCCTGCTCAAGGACACAACGCAGTGACGCCGGTGAGGCTCGAACCCGTGGCCCCTCGGTCTTGAGTCAAGCACTCTACCACTGAGCTACCGCACTCCCATTTGCATTTTAAAAGGGTTGCCGGTCAAAATTTCTATAAAATGATGTACTTTTGTCCCTCAATATTTTTTCACCTTAGCAAACAGTGTAGACCCCGATGAAATGACGCCTTTAGTGGCATTTCATCTGGGTCTTCCCTGTTTGTCAAAGTTACTGTAACAGTGAAGACCCTGATGAAATGCTGCATCTGATTCTTCGCTGTTTGTAAAAGTTACTGTAACAGTGAAGACCCTTATGAAATGCTGCATCTGATTCTTCGCTGTTTGTGAAAGTTACTGTAACAGTGAAGACCCTGATGAAATGCTGCATCTGATTCTTCGCTGTTTGTAAAAGTTACTGTAACAGTGAAGACCCTTATGAAATGCTGCATCTGATTCTTCGCTGTTTGTGAAAGTTACTGTAACAGTGAAGACCCTGATGAAATGCTGCATCTGATTCTTCGCTGTTTGTAAAAGTTACTGTAACAGTGAAGACCCTGATGAAATGCTGCATCTGATTCTTCCCTGTTTGTAAAAGTTACTGTAACAGTGAAGACCCTGATGAAACGCTGCATCTGATTCTTCGCTGTTTGTAAAAGTTACTGTAACAGTGAAGACCCTGATGAAATGCTGCATCTGATTCTTCCCTGTTTGTCAAAGTTACTGTAACAGTGAAGACCCTGATGAAATGCTGCATCTGATTCTTTGCTGTTTGTAAAAGTTACTGTAACAGTGAAGACCCTGATGAAATGCTGCATCTGATTCTTCCCTGTTTGTCAAGGTTACTGTAACAGTGAAGACCCTGATGAAATGCTGCATCTGATTCTTTGCTGTTTGTCAAAGTTACTGTAACAGTGAAGACCCTGATGAAATGCCTCAAAAGGGGTATTTCATCTGGGTCTTCGTTGTTTGTCAAAGTTACTGTAACAGTGAAGACCCTGATGAAAAGCAGCCTTTTGCGGCATTTCATCTGGGTCTTCACTGTTTGTCAAAATTACTGTTTAAAGGTATCCTGAATGAAAAGGGTTAATAACTACCCCAGCCACAATTTAATGTGGAAAAAGAAGAGGAAACAGAAATGAGAAATATAAGTGTAAATGACAGCGTCATGATTCATAATAGGGGCCTCCCCGTGAAAAACCTGACTTTGTTGCATATGAACCACAAAGGGGCAGACAGCCTGTGCCTCTAGAATGTGCAATCTAAATACCCTTACTTTACTTATCTCTGTAACTGAACATACTGGTTTGAGTCTGACTTGCGCACAACTCATAAAACTCTGAAGACTAGGCCCCCAGATAAGAGTTACTTTTCTTATTTCTCAACCAAAACATATGTTGTGGGTACTCAAAAGAACCGTCTCGATGAGACGGTTCTTTTGAGCACCCAAAACTTATGTGTTAACTGAAGGATAAGAAAATAATCACAATTTTACGCTGATATTTTTGCTTATCTGTCCCTATGGAAGACCTGATTTTTCACAAGAGGCCCATATGATCTCCAGCCCTTACAGAGAATATCAAATACCTTATTCAGCCTAACAAGCGCATTACCTTTTCAAAAATAGAAGCAGCATAGATACAGATCAGGCCCGATGTTATAAAACTTTTTCCATGCTCAACTCAGCTGACACGAAAATTTATCCTGCTCACAGATATTAAAATGCCAACAATTGTTGGCATTTTAACATTTATTAACATGATAAATATAACATCTGAGAGACTTGGAGCAAGAAACTTCTTTGTCAGAATTTTAGTGAAATTTCAGGCTCAGTTAAGTTGAGCACGAAAAAGTTTTATAATCTCAGGGCCTGGAGCTTTCTTATCATACTAATTGATCATGATCCACATTTTTTAAAACATCATAGTGATTTATATAAAGTTCAAACTCTGTATAAATAGGATAATAAGAAGAGGGATCAATCATGGTTTTTCTTGCATCAAGGTTTGCCAGGTCCTGAGGAAGATGTTTAAAACTTAGGGTTTTTCAACATCTTCAGGGGGATCTAGCAAAGTTTAAAGCATTAAAAATATATTTTTGATTGTTATTATTGCATAATAAATGTTTACATTTTAACAATTGAGTTGAGCATGAAAAAAGCCTTATAACCTCAATGCCAGATGACAGGTTTCTCACATCGAGGCACAATGATGTGCTTGAAATCTAAGAGATTAAATTAATGCATGATTGGTTCTAATACTGGCACATGATATAACAAGTCGCTCTCATTCCAATAAAATAAATCAATTTTTCTACAAGAAACAAAAAGCATGAAAGCCATGGATTGTAATAAATTAACCCTTTTCATTTCGATGGATTATCAGATAATTTTGTTTGTTTGTTTGTTTGATTCTTTACGTCCCATCAACAATCTTTCAGGTATGTAGGGACCGGTCTTCCTGGGTTGAACCAGTACTAAGCTAGGATTAATGTGTCTTGCTCATGGACACAAGGCAGTGACTTCGGTGAGGCAGATTATCAGATTTAATAAGTATGGAATTGTCCATTTTGCATTTTAAAAGTTTGTTTGCTTTTTTATTGTTTACGTCCCATCAACAATCTTTCAGTTAAACAGGGATGGGTCTTCTTGGGTTGAACCAGTACTAAGCTAGGATAAATGTGTCTTGCTCAAGGACCACAACGCAGTGACGCCGGTGAGACTGGAACCCGTGGCCCCTTGGCCGCAAGTCAAGCTCTCTAGCAAACAGTGCAGACCTTGATGAAATGCCGCAAAAGAGGCATTTCATCTGGGTCTTCCCTGTTTGTCAAAGTTACTATTTAATGGTATCCTGAATGAAAAGGGTTAATAACTACCCCAGCCACAATCTAATGTGGAAAAAGAAAAGGAAGCAGAAATGAGAAATACAAGTGTCATGATTGATCATATGGGCATCAGTGTGAAAAAAACTGACTTTGTTGTATGTGAACCACAAAGGCGCAGAGAGCCTGTGCATCTAGTCTGTACAATTTAAATACCCTTGCTAATCTTTGTAGCTGAACACACTGGTTTGAGTCTGACTTGCATACAACTCATAAAACTCTGAAGACCAGGCCCCGAGGTTATAAAACTTGAGCCCATTCTCAAGCTCAAAATAAAGCACAATGATTGGCTGCTTGCAGACACATGTCCC
The DNA here is from genome assembly GCA_964019695.1 of Loripinus fragilis. Classification (NCBI taxonomy): domain Eukaryota; kingdom Metazoa; phylum Mollusca; class Bivalvia; order Lucinida; family Lucinidae; genus Loripinus; species Loripinus fragilis. The sequence goes on from OZ026520.1 coordinate 99,851,362, forward strand.
CAAGCAGCCAATCAATGCGCTGTATTTTGAGTTTGAGAATGGACTCAAGTTTTATAACCTCAGGGCCAGGTCCCCAGATAAGAGCGCGTAACTGAAAATTAGTTTTCTTATTTTGTTGTCGGTACTCAAAAGAAACATCTCGATGAGATGGTTCTTTTGAGCACCCAAAACACATGTTTAAACTGATGGATAAGAAAGTAATCACAATTTTACTCTAATTGTTTTGCTTTTCTGGCCCTACGGAAGACATGAGTTTTCACAAGAGGCCCATATGATCTCCAGCCCTAACAGAGAATATCAAATACCTTAATCAACCTAACAAGTGAATCACCTTTTCAAAATTAGAAGCAGTACAGATACAGATCAGGCCCTGATGTTATAAAACTTTTGCCATGCTCAACTCAGCTGAGCATTAAATTTATCCTGCTCACAAATGTTTTATAACCTCGGGGCCTGGTGCTTTCTTACGATACTAGTTGGTCATGATCGACAATTTTTTCAACCACATAGCAATTTATATAAAATTCAAATTCTGGATTAATTGGCTTATAAGAGGTTCATAGAGGGATAAAAAAAATTGTTTGTGCATCAAGGTTTGCCAGGTCCTGAGGGAGATCTTAACTAAGGGTGAGTCCCAAGTTTTTGTGAGGGTTGAACAATTGTTTTGATACTACGCGAGTTTGTGCTGATTGTAACATGAATGTTAAAGACAAGTGTGTGTAATCAAAATTATTGAGACGGTTCTTTAAAGCACCGAAACAAATGTTTTAACTGATGGATAAGAAAATACTAACAATTTTACACCCTCATTTTTTGTTTAACTGGAGGCCTGTGTGCAGTACCAGTTTTATGCAATAAATAAATAATAATTAATATTGAGTAAACAACTCATATAGATCTCTGTGTGTGCTAAGAGCACACACATGAACTTATAAGGACAAATACAATAAATAGGAATGTTATTGTAATATAACCAAAGCCAAGATTTAAATTTAAAAAATCACAATATAGAGAAAATGTGGGTGTCACTCAGTAATTTCCAAATAATTTCAAATGACAAAAAATGTACGGTAAATGTTCTAAAATTTCAAACACTAAACTCCGTTCAGAAATTGTGTGGCACCGGTTTTTCGCAGTTCCTACTTTTATACGTCATTTTAGGTCCTACATCGCTGTGAGAAAGTTACTCATGTAGACCTCCCCTAATTTCTCCAGCAGGTTCTGTCCCAGTGCGAGCTTCTGACAAAGCCCTGATATCTTGGGGAAAATCAAGAAATTAAGAAAACGCCAGCAGACTAAGACAATTTGACACGTTTGAAATGCCCTCCATGAACTTATATGGAAATGATAATATTTTCATTATAATATTTGGGAGTGGTTATTTCAATTGGCGTGGAATTCGTGGGAAATTATAAAGCGTGACTACACACCGTATATCTGGAAAATTAAACATAGATCTGGTGCTTTACGCACATATTAGTATTTCCTTTATTACAGCTAGAGGCTAACATTTCTCCAGTATATAGCTTTAACATTTCTATCTGTTATTGGCTGAAGATATTCTGCGGATAAAAACCACTGAACAGAATATAGCTTTAAAGCAGTTAAATGCTCACCAATATCAATGGCAGTTCAGCTGCTATTAAATTGGATTTAAAAATAAACTAATTTCATGGTGTACTTATGTGAAAAAATGTTCGTTGCCTATAGCGTTATAAAAGGTTGGATTCATATTCATATCCTTGCTTTATCTCCTTGTTATATCTTGATTTATATGTTTTAGGAGATGATGCATTGATAAGTTAGGGGTCTTTCATGCAAACCAAATATCTATTTGTCTTGATCCACATCTGAATTAAGGGTGAGGTTGGCGCCGTTAAACCGGTTTAAGCCCTCCAGTAAAATATTTTACTGACCGTTCCAAGGCGGTACTTCTTTTGTGGATCTTTTATGTTTTTGTTCTGTCTTGTGTTTGCTATGTTTTGTGCGCGTCTGTTTATATGTGATTCGTGGTCACCTGCTGGGAAAGGGCTGACCTCTTGGCTCTCGTTTGTGGTGTCTTCTGTGAGTTTGTCACTTTCCCATTGGTATCCTGGGTCAGGTGTGGTACTTGATTGTATCAATTCCTGATCTTTGCAACCTTACTTACTTTACTTATACACTGGTATGAAATCATAAAACACAAATCAAGATGTGTTGTCGATTAAACCAATCGATTATAAATGGTTGTAGAAATGACTGTTACCAAGGTATTACCTTCACAGTGTCTTTTTGTGAGCATAGCCATACTTTTGCAAAGATTGATGAAATTGTGATGGGGCATCCTGGTCGATATGGCTTTACGTCGTGCTTGCCACATCCATGCATTATTGGAAATATTGCACGTCACAACGTGGGCATTAACATGGGTTTGCTAGACCATTGCATTGGAAGGACGCTCCTACTAAAAAAAAACAAAAACTAATTACTAATTGCCAGTATTTCAGGACCCCCAGCCCCCTTACATGTACCAACCCCTGCCGATCCTTACTTTCACGTGTACTAGGACTGGTAAAAGGTTAGGATGTTTTATGCAGAATAAAGAATCGCTTTTATTCTAACTTGTTATCAAATCATTGAATATTTGAGTAATGGGTGTGTTACATTTGAACAATTTAAAAATATATTCAAGAGACGTGAACCATATCGATGAATATTGATATATTTTATGTGGCAATCATCGTCAACTGGACTTAGTCTGTGGGCGCATTTCTGAAATTTCTGATTTTTCTCGAGATATCAGGGCTTGGTCAGAAGCATGCACTGCCGCGGAACCTGCTAGAGAAATTAGGGGAGGTCTACACGAGTAACTTTCTCACAGCGATGTAGGACCTAAAATGACGTATAAAAGTAGGAACTGCGAAAAACCGGTGCCACACAATTTCTGAACGGAGTTTAGTTGCCTGTAAATAATGCTAGACAAAGAGTGCAAACCAAGATCAGACTGCTCAAGAAGCAGTCTGATCAGGGTCTTCCATGTTTGCTATTCTGACAAGCATTTTGTGAATTCCAGCCCTGAAAGCCAACATTTTCTTTGAGAACAGAGAGAGAAAAGTGTTAGAAATTTTAGATTTTTTACGCAACCTAAGAATTCAAATACTTCTATCAAATTTACTGTATTTATCATATATAGAGGATATTAAATTTTTTTATAGTGAAAAAATGTCATAATCATGCAAAAAAAATCGACTTTTCTTTTCATTATATACACAATTTTGAAGCATAACAGATTGCTTTGCACTATGACATATATGTGATCGCACATGACAACAAACATGATCGCAAATGACGTCATATTTATGATGATGTTGCACGAGTCGTGAAACCACAGGAGTTAAGTAATGAAAATTTCAGCAAATCCCAACAATTTATTATCGAAATCTTCCTTACGATCAAAAATTAAGAAAATGCATACCCACACTTTGAGTTTTCGTGCAGATAAGAAAATTTAGGTGTTAAAATTCTGAACTGGGCTCAGTAAAGTCAACTGGGGAAGCAGAGGATTTACAAATATATTTCATATTTTCACATGTGAAATACAACTTTTTATATTTTCACATGGGAAATACAACTCTTTTAAATATGTATTATATTTAATCAATATTTTTCTGCACTTCATTACTTTGTATATATGCAATAAATATATATATTTGAAAAGATAGCCCTCGATATACAGACTGAGTGTTAAACCAGATCAGCTTGCTCATGAACCAGCAGTCTGATCAAGGTTTACACTGATTACTTTCTATCACAACACTTCCCACACCTCAGCAGTAACAAATGGACATTGTCACATTTCATAATAATTATCAGGCCTCCAGGTAAGAGTGTGTATTTGAATTTTTTTTCCCTATATCCCATCCAAGAAATATGTTGTGGGTACTCCAAAGAACCCTCTTAATGAGACAGTTCTTTTGAGCACCCAAAACATATACTTGCCAAAGGTTGTCTTAATGAGACGGTTCTTTTGAGCACCCAAAACATATACTAGCCAAAAGTTCTAACCGGCCACCTGCATTTTATAACTTTTCTCCAAAACGTAAAATGACATGACCAGTCTTTTTGCATCTCGAAATAGTCAAACTTGTCATGCACCCTAGACAGCAAAGATATTGACAAAATGTTCAATAGTACATGCAGGATGCCAATTTGAATAGTGGTACCCCCATTTTCAAAATTCGCATTTTGGCACAATTTGTGAGTCATGACTTAAATTTGTGAAATAACCCCCTTTCACACGCAAAATGTTTTACTTTCAAAAGCCAAACTCATATTGAACACTAAAGTGCTGAAATGAATACTCCATCTGCATGAGACTCGTTGCTATTGGCCAAAGTATCAAAAATTATCCCATCATCCTATGCAAATTCTTGTGAATTTTGAATTGAGGGTATGTGCATTGGGCAAAGCCTCCCGGATATAAAATAAATTTGGCTTAGCTGTTTTCTAGTATCATTTACTTGATAAGCTGGCCTATTGGGTAATGCAAATGAAATTGATATAGTGCTTACAGCTTTTCAGAAAATCGGTAAAAACACATGTGGCCGGTTTAAACTTGACTAGTATTTATAAAACTGATAGCTAAGAAATTATTGACATTTTTATGCTCATTTTTTTACAAAATAGTTTGTTGTAAAATAATCATTTTAACTTCATTTGTTGTATTTTGGTTGTCAAATTTCATAATAAATATGGCAGAAGTTGATGCGTGAATCGGGAAAGCCCTGTACAATTCGAGAATCGACTCAAGCCTCGAGTGTACGTAAGGGTGCAGTACTTTGTACAAAAAAGCTCCATTTTGTTAGCTGGAACTGGTGCAAGGAAAATTAGTTCTGTAGCATGTGGGTTCAGCCCTATCAAAATCCATTTTTCTGATTACCTGAAAAGTTTATTAGCAGAATAAATGAAGTTTATGTACACTGCAATCAGGCTTGTTATTGTGTTGGTATGGTTTCTGTGACATCAGTGTCACATTATGTAACATCATCGTCACATTAATTTATCAAAGTAGATCCTCGATGTATATCCGAGGTCTGATTCCATGGAATTGGCCAAGGCAGTTCCAATTGGTTAATGCCGCTGTATATTTAAAGGAAATACAGTGCAAGTAAACTGTGCAAATTAGTTAAAGATAAACAAATGTTTTGAGTGTAAAATTGTGAATATTTTCTTACATATCAGTTTTAAGAGGCTCATTGAGACGGTTCTTTTGAGTACCCACAACATATATTTTGCATTAAAAATAAGATTTTTTTTAATTACATCCATTTTGACATTATACAATTATTGACTATTGAGGCATTGGACATGATGTAATGTCGGCCTGAGAGTACCAATATTGACCTAGGCGGATCCGAGTTCATTATTGGTATTCTCAGGTCGACATCACATCATGTCTAATGTCTCAATAGTGAACAATTGTTTTATTATATATTTTTTCTAAACAAAACAATAACGAAATTTTGGCCATGGATTATGTCTTGGACAATCTTGATTTTCTTTTTTTTTACATGATGACAAACTGACTTCATTCAGTTAAAAGACGAATGAATACATAATTTATTTGTACTTACAACTGCAAACAGTGAAGACCGAGATTATATGCCGCCAAAATGTGGCATTTCATTAGGGTCTACACTGTTTGCTAAGACAAAAATGATCTTCAGAGAAAAAACACTACAATTTTATTTAGAAATTGTAACCTGTGACCCCTTGAATTATACAATGGACCATTCCAAGTTTATTGCATCAATCCAGAAGAAAGAATTCATTAGTGCATTATTACTATATTCAACTGTAAAGTCTTGAATTACATGTACATGATGAAACACCGAATCTTGTAAATTCCGTGCTGATGTCACTTACAGCATATCATGCAAGCTTCATGCTAATAGCACACATGTTAACGAAAATTCATATGAAGTCTATTTTTAGTAACTAATATTAAATGGGAAAACCCCCAGCCCATGCGACATGTAGTTATATCAGCTAAAGTGGATATGCATTTGGGTCAATCAGAAGATGTTTATTTATAGATTATATAATGATGATAGATATGATTACTTAGACCCTGCCTTGTCAAGTTAAGGAAATAAGACAATTGTTATGATATAAGTGAATGGGTCTGCTTATGACATTTTGGTCTTTCATGCAGCTATATTCATAGTAAAACCTTTTCATTCTGGATACCTGTAAACAGGTACATTGGACAAACAGTGCAGACTCTGATTAAGTGCCACATAATGTGGCATTTCATCAGGGTCTGCACTTTTTGCATAGATATATGTAAAAAACATTCTTGGACAGAAATATATAAAATTTTAGAAATTTCAAACTGTGACCCCTTAAAATGTTTGTTTGTTTGATTTGATTCTTTATGCCTCATCAACAAAGATTAAGCTATGATTAATGTGTCTTGCTCCAGGACACGACGCAGTGACGCCAGTGAGGCTCAAACCCGCTGCCCCTCTGTCTCAAGTCAAGCACTCTACCACTGAGCCACTGCGCTCCCTTAAAATGAAATGGACAAATCTATGTTTATTGTATCATGGGCAGATCCAGAAAATTTCGTCACCAAAATATTTCAAAGAGGGCCCCATAGACCTCCTTCAAGAAGCAATTGGACCAAAGGGGTTCAATTGCTTCTTGATGGGGGTTTGTACCAGAATTTCTAAAGAAACCTAAAGCTGATTTGATTCTTTATGCCTCATCAACAAAGATTAAGCTATGATTAATGTGTCTTGCTCCAGGACACGACGCAGTGACGCCAGTGAGGCTCAAACCCGCTGCCCCTCTGTCTCAAGTCAAGCACTCTACCACTGAGCCACTGCGCTCCCTTAAAATGAAATGGACAAATCTATGTTTATTGTATCATGGGCAGATCCAGAAAATTTCGTCACCAAAATATTTCAAAGAGGGCCCCATAGACCTCCTTCAAGAAGCAATTGGACCAAAGGGGTTCAATTGCTTCTTGATGGGGGTTTGTACCAGAATTTCTAAAGAAACCTAAAGCCCCCCCCCCCCCCCCCCCCCCCCCCCCGGAGCGGTCCATTTTATCTTCTTGGTTATACTCTTTGCATGCTGGGAAATAATGCATGCTTTTTTGCTATCTGCTGATATTTTCAATTTTGACCTTTCTAAAAATGTTTAAGGAATGCCATCAGAGTGTCAAACAATTTGGATCCTGATTAAGCTGTGTCAGGCGTGATCTGAGTCCAAACTGTTTGCGAACGTTATTAGCAGCCACCACTGGCAGATTTAAGAGGCCTTGACATGTAGCCCATCATCCATGTGAATCTCCTCAAAAGAAGATGAGGAATCGTTTTCATCTGAGACGTGATCATCCCCTCGCTCTTTCACGAGACTTGTTTCCATGGTGATGGCTGACGGCTGTCCAGAACAAATCCCAGAATCCTGCAGGCTTTGCTCAACTTCCTGGTTCGAGAGATCGGGTAATGTGGCGTCACTACTGGTTGTCACTTCGCTGCTCGAGGTGAGATCCATGCTTGATGTAACTTGAGCGTCCTGTATATCTTCTTGGTCATGATCAACGTCACTATCATCCAGGTGGGAATCAAGCATCTGTCCGCTCACGCCACTTGCATGACTCATTTCAGAAGTGTCTCTTAAATTACGATCTGGCGAATTTTCATAATATGATGAATCCTCATAATAACTTGGTGTTGCATTGGACGTATCTAACAATGAAGGCTCGCCTAACAATGATTGCTCTCCTTGTTCCTCAGGTGTCCCTGGTATCTTTGCCTCGGGAACGAAAAACTCATCTTGTTTGGCGAGAGGGGCCATAAAATGGATATTGTCACTTTCATATACTTCAACCATTGGGTAGGCACATAGTTTATGTTCCTGAAGAAATAAAATGGAATTAATGCTTTAACTCTTTGCATGGTGGGTAATTTTTCATTCTTTTTTTGTCGGCTGCTGGCTTTTTCGAAATTATTTTTTTCAAAAAATCCTTTCAGGAACACTATACCAGAGTGTCAAATAGTTTAGATGCAGATCTGACCCGCCATTTTTCGGGCCTGATCTGGGTCCAAAGTGTTTTGCAAAAGTTATCAGCAGACGAGAAAAGTCACCATTATCATGGAGATAGTTAAGTGCCCATCATAAAAGAAGCAGACGACAAATTTTGTGTATTTTTACCTTCCAGGGCTTTATCCAGCAATTCTGGGAAAAGGCCCCTGGCCAAAATTGGGAAAAATGATCAACTTAACATCAAATTGGGAAAAATTTACCACATAGAACACAACAATGGGAGCAAAATTTATCCTCAAAATCAAGTTATTTTAGGTTGTTCTATGCCAAGCATAGGTGTTTAAGTATTATTCCAATAATGGTCATTGGTTCTCATAAGTAGTAGTGGTCTCGAAAAAAAAAATGGGAAATACAGACATGGAATTGGGAAAAAATGTGGTTATTTCCGATTGGGAATGGGGCCGGAATTCGGCCTCTAGAAAAAGGCAGAAAATCCCCGGTTTCCATTTTCAGGGAAAATATTGCTTGACATTACATGTGACTCATCTGTCAGCAGAAGATTCACATGTAATATCAAGCCTTGTTTTGTTGTTTAAGGCTGCAAAAAACTTTAATCTTTAGCCTGCCACTAATTTTTGTCCTAAAATGCTGCCTGCTTTTTACATCTGCTGAACATATTCATGGGCATTTCAGACTAGATATTTTTTTCAAGGAAGCAAATAATATGAATCCTGATCAGAGTGCTCCTGTTGTACTGACCTGTCAGCCAAGAGTGACAGCGACAGTACTGACGTAATGTTTGTTTACAAAGTTATCAGGGACTTATAAACGATAGATTACTTGTGTATTGATCCTATCCACAGAATAGGATTAATATACAAGTGATCTATCAATTAGCCTTAGCTCAAGTGGAGTGTACAAGTAAATGTTTTACATAACAATTGTAAACAAAATATTATGTCACTGTCACTCTTGGCTGGCACGACAGTGGTTGTCTGATCTGGGTCCAAATTGTTTGCAATATAAGCTACCTTAAGACTTGCCTCAGTCATTATTGTGTTCATTTTCTCCTTATAAATACCCATTTTTGTTTCTTTAGTGCCTCTTAAATCCAAGCTCACATGTTAACACTTTGTATACTCAGGGATTTTTTTCAACTTTGGGAAGGGGCCCTAGGGCCTTTCAGATTGGGAAAATTAGCGTGTTATACCCCTAAATTGGGAAATTTGTTATATTGCACAATAACAGCATTTTCCGATAATAAAAAAAAAACAAATTAGCTATTACAAATACTATTGCCATTAAATTGAAGGAGAAATAAGATGCAATGTTAGTAGAATGTCACCATGTAGCTTGGTTGTGTGGTGATTGCTGAATGAAAATTCAAAAAAAAAAAAAAAAATTTAAAGTACAAAATTGGGAAAAAAGTCACCTAAATTCCATTGGGAAGGGGCCGAATTTCGGACCCATGAGAACACAAAAAAAATCCCTGATGCTGGAAACCCCTAAATATGTACATTGGCAGACAGTGAAGGGCTAGATGAAATGCCACAAATGCGGCATTTCATTAGGGTCTACACTGTTTGCTAAGACTAAAATGATCTTCAGAGAAATTTAATTTTAGTTGGTAATTAAACTAATTACGACCTGTGACCCCGCAATTTATACAATGAACCATCCCAAGTTTATTGCATCATATCAAGTGGAAGAACCCCTCAGGGTCCATATGAATGGACTTGTTATATGTGAATGGTGTTATAATGGAACAATGTTATTTTTTCCTATAATTCCTTTTGTAAAACTCAATGGTAACAAAAATACTGTGTTATATCAAAATCTGCATTTTTGAAAAAGGCGTATTAGAAAGGAAGTGCATAGTTCTTTACGAATATTTACATTGAAGTTTGTTTGGTTGATTCTTTACATCCTAGTCAACAATTTCTTAGTCATTTTGGGATGGTATCCTGTCTTCCTGAGTTGAACCAGTACTAAGCAAAGGATAAAGTTTCTTGCTCGGAGACAAACACACTGACTCAAGTGAGTCTTGAACTAGTAACCCTTCGATTCCCAGTCTAACACTCTACCAACTGTGCCACTGAAATTGTAGGGGACAAAAATTCCACTTGTCCGCTCATACTTACGAGTGAAATTTAGACAGGATGCTGAGTACTTAATTCTTCTCAAAGCACTCATCCTGTTGTACAAGTGCTTTGGGAAAAATTACTCCAAGTCATATTGCATATTACTCCCTTATGTTCTTTATTGCATACACTTTTTAAGGACAAGTGCTTGTGTTTGCAGGACGAGTGAGAATTGTAAGTCACTCGTCCTGCAGGACAAGTGCAATATTGAAATATTTTGTCCCCTGAAGTGTTCAAAATTTTAGACCATTTGAGCCAGAGCATGAGATTTCCAACAATGTGATATGTGCAACCAGCAAAGCCTCAGATCAGCCTGCGCGCAGTCTGATCAGAGCCTTTGCTCGTTGCTTGAATATCCTATGAGTGTTAAGCTACTGACTGAACATCATTTGGAGTTTCCAACCTCAAAAGGAGGCTGCACAGGCTCATCTGAGTCTACACTTGTCAAAATGCCACATTGTTGGAAATCACATGCCACGACTCATTTACTGTACCTGTATATATCTATCAATATGTGGGTAAACTTTCTTCACAGCAAGAAGAATTGACAGGGTATTGATGTATGGAAACTTTGCTCGAACACAATTCGTGACCTCTGGTAGTATGATTATTCTGAACCCCTCTGCTTCCATCGCCTTCTGTACATCTGGTTCCACTTTGACATCACCTTCAGACAATATAGCACCAACAGCATATCTCAGATTGACTGCTGCAACCTAGAAGAAAGTTTAAGTTATATGTACTAGGGACCTTGGACAGTCTCCTATTCAATCTGCCCAAATTTTGAGAGCTTATGGCTAGGATAACGTATAACTGACAACTGTATTTTTATGTTTAAATAAAACCTGACATTTAGTGCACCTAGCAAATATTATACAATTATTGACTTATTTATGTTGAGGTGGACATGGAGTGTTATTGAACAGAAAACGTCATATTGACCCACGCGCAGCGGAGGTCAATGTGATTACGTTTACTGTTTAATAACACTCCATGTCTACCGAAACATAAGTCAACAATTGTTTTATTATAGATGTACGTTTTGCATTTCCTGTCATTTTATACCGTTAAAACCAGTGACTTTACGGATGGATCATGCGAAATTACTTGATGTTCTGATGTCACTTCCCGTAAGCCATGTAATACTACCTCGTGCCATGTGCTTTGCAACGTCACGTCCGGCAAACCATGCATTATGTAGTTTTATTGACTTGACGGGATGTGCATCTGGACCAATCAGATGGTGTTTATTTATAGATTATATAATAATGTATATTAATGCCATGACCTTAGGGTTTAGGGGGTTTGGGTAATTTTGTGACCAAATTTTTCCCACAGAAAGCCAAAGTTTCGTCAGGTATTCATCTAAACACATGGAAATATAATTTTTGCAGGATAAAACTTGAGATGATAGTGATCCGTTTGCATAGAATTCGGGTCTAGAAGATTTCATTGTTTTTTAAAATAGTTATGCTGTCCATGACTATTACCTGTAAATGTCTTATACACAGATTATACATGTACCTGTTCTGTTTCAAGTTCAATCAGTCTGACCTGTTCACTGAGGTATATCATAACTACATACTGTATACATGCCATTGTAAATTGATATCAAGTTACAGGTTTGAACAAAATTAGCGCCTAATGAGCTTTCATAATTGATAGTTTTTGAGCAATTTTTGACAGCATTCCCCCCTCTGACCTATCGTACCATTTTTATAAATGATGTGTGTAACGTAAAACTGCAGATGTATACATGCAAATGGATTAGTTTGGTCACAGCAGGGAAAGCACTTCAAAAAAACTTTTCTATTTAGCAAAAACAGAGTTTTCAACCCATATATTTTATTCAATACTTGTCCAATGAGAAAAACCTTTTTGTAGATAACTTGAGGGTTTAACCTACTATCTTTTCCATGGAAAAAATATCATTTTCATAGAAACTTTCATCTTGCTACATGTATTATAATAGGCAATCCTTCTTTAAGAATGTCCGAGGTCCTGAGATAATTCGAGGGTAATAATTCCAATACATTATTTAACACTCATTTATCGAAAAGCATATTAAATAAACACTGTAACATGATAAATCATTTGGTCTTTTTTTATTTTGCTTACAGAGGAAATTTAATGTTAACAAGATATGATTATAATTTATAGATTATAAAGTCTCCAAAGGGAGCTTCGAAAGCTCAGTTGGTAGAGCGTCCACTTTCAGAATGGGAGGGGGTGGGTTCGAATCCCTCTGCCATCAACCACACCATACCAAACGCCATTGAATGCAGACCTAGAAAAGCTAAGTTCCTCTGCCCTCCTGTCCTCCTGCCTAGTACCAAGGGTTAGTTTGCACTTATATTAGAACTTTCAAATATTACTTTAATGAGCTTGAATGGCCATCGCTTGAGGCCCGGAAAGCCCCGGGTGGACCAGTCCTGGTCGTCCCTAAAATACCTAACTCAAAATACCTAACCTAACATAAAACACAGCACTAATTTACCTAACCTAACCTAATATATACAACATAACACACTAATTTAACTAACAAAAAACATTAGGTAAATTAGTGTTTCATTAAAATACCTAGCATCCTGATGCTGTAACATCATTTGACGTTAGTTAAATAACGTAATTAGGTTTAATGACGTTTGATACGAAGTAAGAATTGAAGATAAGATGATACAGAAGATAAATAAGCCAAAATAAGAATGGCTCAGGCCTATATATTACTTCACTTTTTGCTTACTGTAAAGGCGGCAACTTTAATATTCATATCTGGTTGTGGTTCAGCTATTTCATCTGCTAAAGAAGGGAAATCATGTTCTATTTATAATTTGATAAAGATTAAATAAGCTTTTTGAGCTGCGCAAACGTGCATGCATTTCATGAAAATCCTAACCGTATGCACACTGAACCCACGTTTATTAACCCTTTAAAGTGCATAATTACAAAATGTATGTTTTTGTCGTCCACTAAACTATTTGAAGCCTCATACAAGTAGATAAACAGTGTGAACACAGATCAGACTGCTCCTGTAGGAGCAGTCTGATCTGGGTCCACAATGTTTGCCTCCCTGCTTATGTTAAATAGACATTTTCAGATGCAGTTATTTTGCTGGCTTTTTAAGGACTAAATAATTACTGAGAGTGTGGCACAAGATGATACAGTTACTTTTGAACAAAACCACGCCTCCTTTTCAGCTTTTACCTATGCCTAAGATTGCGCATTCATGAGGTGCCGCCTTTACAGTAAGCGAAAAGTCAAGTTATACAGTTGAAGAGGAGATCTCATGCAGCACAATAGCCAAACATGTTCACACTGATGAAGCTATGCTGACATTCAAATGCATTGGTTGTGATCAACAAACCATCAATAGGGATTGTGGTCTGATTTCCATAGCAAAAGCCACTGAATTGGCCTTTAAAGGGGATCCGGGCACAGTAAGGTTTGCCAATGGAGAGATTTTACGTTTCCATCTGATTGAATGCTTGAAAAACAGATTCATTTAATTCATTGTGCGTACTTCTTTGTTAATAATTCTGCCCTTACCTAACCTAACCTCATCTAACTTGACCTACCTAACCAATGCCCACCTAAGCTAAGTTAGCTTAGGTGGGTATTGGTTAGGTAGGTCAAGTCACTGTACCAATGCCAACCTAACCTAACCTAACTTGGCCTTACTTTATTTAATCAATTCCCACCTAACCTTCCTAACTCTGCCCTTATCTAACATAACCTTACCTAACTTGACCTACCTAACCAATGCCTACCTAAGTTAACCTCACCTGACCAATGCCAACCCAACCTAACCTCACCTTACTTGACCTACCCAATACCCACCTAACCTCCTTTGTTGATTAGTCTGCCCTTACCTAACTTAACCAATGCCCACCCAACCTAACCTCTTCTAACCTCTCCTCCTTGGTTCTCTTTCACAAGATTCATTGTGGAGCAGTGTCTATCGAAAAAGACTAGTATATGACCCCTGCTCACAGTTTGAAAACTACCAGGTCATCACATAGTGCTCAATGCCGCAGACCTCAGACATACAGTGATGCCTTGAAGAATTCCCTTTTCCCCCGAACTATTCCACATTGGACAGGTAGAGGAAAGATTTTTATTTATAGATATACTATAAATTTATAGGACATCTATAAATGCATAGAAAAATCGTTCTATATATTTATAGAATCACCAGGTAAAATTGCGTAAAAATCATGCATGTCGAAAACCGCAACGCGATATTTGGAAGAATGAACATCGATAAGGTAAGAATTCATAATGTGCATAATAATTTTATTTGAAATGCCTATTTTTGGAGAAAACAAAATCTACATTAATTGTCACCATCAATGCAGGCTACACCCAAACTTGTGAACATTCTATTACTTTTTAAGTTTTTATCAGCTTCCACACTTACGCCTTCCATTTTGAATTGGCTTGATCATGTGATGAGGCTGGATCTAGACTGGTCCAGTGGTTAACATGATTCGTCGTCTCAAAAATGAAAAACTTACCTTAGTAAAACTACGAGGAAAAAAATATTATCCTTTTTAAGCATCTGGATCTGGTACAATTATTAGGTCTCTGTGGCTCGAACTAACCCATCTTGAAAATATTTCATGGTCAACTGAGGAAGTTCTAATGTAAAAGTGGTTGGCACAATCATTTTGTCAAAAGCCCTTTCAGAATGTTAAAGGATATATTTGTCTACCAAAGATCAAGAGTCTGAGGTTGCATGTGCGAGCATAGCCAATACTGTGACTTAACTGTATAGCTTGCTATTAGATAATCAATAAGCTCTGAAATAGTGTTACTTAGCCTGTGCGAGTATTGCATTGAACAAGTATAATTAATATATGGCCACATGCAACATGATCCCAGTAAGGCTTAAATGAAATATATGTGTGGTTCCTGTTGCCTACCTACCCTAATTTTTTTAACCCTACCCTAAACATTAAAATGGTCCTTGGAGAAAAAATACCTAAAATGGGCACGTTTTCAGATTTTGTCACTATTTTCTTTGTTAAATGTTATAACAAAATTTAATAATTTCCCTACCTACCGACCCTTAATTTTGTTGGTATGCAACAGGAACCAGTCCACACATATATTTCATTTAGGCCTAATCTTGAAGTGGGCTCTAGATAATTTGGCTGGCATAAACCCGAATCCATTTTAATTTTTAGTAGTTCTCATTTAAAAACAGTTAGATGTACAGATTTAATTGGACCACTCATGTCCAAAAGCGGCATATGTCAAACTACACAACCATATTACATTGGCAGTTAATTGGCTTGAGAAAACGCTCTTTTCTGGAAGACCGTACTTATTTGAGGTCAGCTGCAGTATCTACTAAATGGTAAACCAGTTTATAAATTTAAAGATGGCGCACAAAAACGAGTTTGAGAAAGGCTCTGTTCCAGATTATCAACAAATTTCCGCTTTTTATTAGCTATTCACAGTAAAACAGGAAAACCAGCGATGACATGCTTTTTGGCATGCAGCTCTTTCGCATTTTACACATCCTGTGCCAGAATAAACGGTGCAACAGTGTATCTTTAACCCTTAACGCATTTGTGAATGCACAATCGGAATGCGGTTTTCATTTATTTATCTATCTATCTCTACTGCATCACCCCCTCTCGGAGATTACGTACATTTAAAAGCAATTTAGAGACGATCCTTCTGTGATATCTATAAATTTATTGAACGATTTTTCTTTGCATTAATAGATGTACTATAAAGTTATAGTATATCTATAAATACAAATCGTTCCTCTACCTGTTGGAATAGTCTGTCTCCTTCTGTGGCCAAAACCAATTCCACAGAAGAGTTTAGGGCACTCCTTATTTAAACCAAAATACAAAATTAGCAATCCCTGGGGTAATGCTCAAGTATGAGCGAAGCCAGTGCGATAGATAGATCTTACATGCAGATTACCCCCTAGTAGGCCCTAAGTCCTAACCTTATTTTCAAGTTGTAAGACTAGATTTGGAATACCTACCGAATTTGGATTGTCATAATATATTCCAATCCCTTTACAGTTGGGCGCAAGTCTTGTAACTTCATTGAAAAGGTTGCCAGCATCTGAATAAGGTCCCTTGGCAAACTTGTATGCTACAATGGCCTTCAGGATGGGAGGTGCCCCAGCACCCACTTCAACTGATAACAGAAGTCCAGAATAATACAGAAGAGCAAAAATAGTGATCAATAACAGGATAAGTAAGACAATTATTCCCGCGATAATAAAGGCAATTTCAGACATTTTTTTGCGTTTTCTTCAAGATTCTGCATGAGATTTTCCTGGTTGTGAAAATTACAATTTTGTAAGGAGGCCAATCGGATGATAAAGAACGACATGTGAATGAAAAAGACGGAATCGAGACAGTTCGCTGTCAAGACAATTCACCGACATGTATCATTTATGTTGTATTTATAACCTCCAGGAATGTGTTTTGATGCACATCTATTTTGACGCACCTTCCATTTTCTTAAAATATATGAAGCTACATTATTTAATTTACAACATTCTAGCATTGCTTCAACTTCAATGGGTGTACTCGACAACATCCACTTGTAGACATTTACGTCAAGGAAAGGTGACTGTACATCTTTGCAGCGTGACGTGCTACGACATCGTATTACAACAGGGGAGATCATGGCTTGTTTGGACACATTTTAAAAAAAAGTACAATTTTCGAAAGACTTTGACATTTCGGTCTACGAAACCTATATATTATTAAGTAAGGCACAATAGGGCGGTACCAGTCTCGGTAACCCCTATCTTGTGTCTCTGTATTATAAAGGGTAATCTTCATTCAAAGAGAACAGGTCATGATGGCCAAACTTAAGGCAGGTAAGTATCTGTTAAAGATATAATTGTTATGTTGCAGAATAGCTCGTGAGCTGATGTTGTCTGTTACGTTATAAGCTACGTTAAACAAGGCTTCACAACTTTAATGATAAGAACGAAAATAACAAAATTACATTTATCTCCCATTAGTTTACATTCGGCGTCCTCTGTTTGTATTCCTAGTTCAGTTAACAATTTTCGGGATATGCTTCTTACCATAAGGTTATCTCCTCTTGGGTCACCTATTATCAGGAAGTATACTAAACCATTTAATGCATTCAAAAGACGCAGAATGTATCCTAATGTTTCTAAGTGCAATGCCAAGATGTGTGTCTGTTGCACACATTTATGTACTAAAACTACCATTACATCATCTGTAATAGGTAGGCAATTTTCCATAATCACTAATAATGATATGGACTTAACTTCATCTAATCTGATTTATGTTATAACTTGAACTGAAATTAATTATGGAATGCAATATGTTGAACAGACTGGCTGATCCCTTAAGACTAGGTTTCGTGAGCATTTTCGTAAAATGAAAAAGCCTAGAAAATTTGACACATTTCTTTATCGCCTTTTCAAAAGTAATGGTCATTCACCTAGTAAAATTGTAATTCAGCCGGTTGAAAAAATTATATATGATCCGAATTCATCAACTAGATTAAAAATATAAAGAGACATGAAACTGAACTTAAATGGATTAAATTTTTGCAATCACCTTTTCCTTTAGGCTTTAATGATAATATATACCATGGAGGTAACATTTCTAAAATGCCAGATTTTGATGGGGTTTTTTCTGTTTTGGAGTGTAAAAACGTAAAAGTAGATCTCATGGTAAACGTAAAAATGGCAACATTAAGCGCAAAATTTGTACTGAAAAACGCTTAAATACTTCTCTAAAGGATCTTTCTTTGGCTTTAACTAACCATGGTCAGCATGGCTTATTTTCATTTTTAAGTTCCTTGCCTATCTCAGTTTTACGTAATATAGAGTAAACAAATGTGTATGTTCAACATTTCCTTAGTCCTTATATCGATTCTGAGGTCAACCATTAACGACATTTTATCAAAATTCCATACATTAACAAAGGTATTGAGTTTATTGATTTACATACTAGTATCTTCAAGGATAACTTAGTGATTTCATCTATTCCAAATTACTTTAATAATTCTGAAACTCCTATCATTTGTTATAAATATAACAAACCAATTAGGTCTACTATATATAACTTTAATAAAATTGTCAATGATATAGATATAGATTCCAATACTCCTGCCTCCTGAGATTGTCGAAATTCTAATTATTTATATCCCTCTGCAGGGCATGTTATTACAGGTAATTTAAATGTCATTCCTGATGCTAGAGTTCGCAATATTATTTCTAAAGGTCCTAAATATAGATTTCCCTCTAATATTGATTTCTCTAAATGCCGTAGAGAGATCGCTGCTTCTTTAAATGACTTTAGTAATCGTTGGTGCAACGAGAAAATGTTGAACCTGATGCCTTGAAGGAATGGAAGATTAACATTTTAAAAAGTATTGATACTGGTATTTCATTTTACTCTCATAATACCCATCTTTTACCGCCTAAACCTAAATCTTCTTTTCATATCTTAAACGAGGTATCCAGGATTTTCATATGAACTATGTTTTGGTTCCAGCAGATAAAGCTGCTAACAATGTTGTAGTTGTTTGACGATTGTATTATATTAATACTTTTAAGCGTGAGCTTGCTGACACTAATGCCTATAAACTGCAGCCTTCTTTAAGTGAGAGGTTGATTGTTCATGGGCATGGTTGTCATACAGCCCTACATTTTGGTGTCAAAGCCAAAGAAAATCAAGACAAAGTTCCTACGTTGTACTTGTTACCTAAACTCCATAAAAGTAAGTAAGGGTGCAAAGATCAGGAATCGATACAATCAAGTACCACACCTGACCCAGGTTACCAATGGGAAAGTGACAAACTCTATAATGCAAGATTTATTGCTAATTCTAGTTCTTGTACGACAACAGAACTTTCTAAATTGTTAACCTCGTGTCTTACAGCTGTGAAAAAACATGTTATCAAGTATTGTGAAAAGGTATATGAGAGATCTGGTAAAAACCTATTTTGGTCTATTAAAAATTCAGGTGAAATTTTAGATAAACTTAAAGCTAGACATTTCAATGCGACCAGTTTGTCTAATTATGATTTTTCTACTCTTCGTCGCTTCAGTGCTATAGTGTTCTAAGTGACAGTTTGGTCAAAAATGAGTTATGCATACCGTTCGAAAGGGGATCAAATGTTCTATCTACTGGTGAAGGCTTCATTCGCCTATCTCCTCCCAGTAAGCTTAAAATCGCTGTGCTTTTTTGTTCTGTCTACAAAAAGACAACTGGTGACTGGGACTGTGTGGCGGCGGTAGAACGTCTCCCTGCCCTTCACTATAGTGTAGATTCTACTATCTTGTCCTTTGGGATCATGGGTTTCATTGTGGAACTTAGAAACTATTAGAGGGTCACTGATGAAGCCTAAATGGCAGAAACTAGCTAGTCTGGCCCAGGAAATATGCACACTCTCGTTTCAGTTCTTTGGTGCAGTCTTTGCTTCCAAAGGATACCATTTTAAGAACATATTTGACTTCACTACAGCTGGTGACTGGGACTGTGTGGCGGTGGTAGAACGTCCCCCTGCCCTTCACTATAGTGTAGATTTTATTTTCTTGTCCTTTGGGGCCATGGGTTTCATTGTGGAACTTAGAAACTATTAGAGGGTCACTGATGAAGCCTAAATGGCAGAAACTAGCTAGTTTGGCCCAGGAAATATGCACACTCTCGTTTCAGTTCTTTGGTGCAGTCTTTGCTTCCAAAGGATACCCTTTTAAGAACATATTCAGACTTTATAATGGTTCCGACTTAAAGACTTATCTATTGATGAGATGGTAGGGGCCTGATGCTTTGGCTGTTTGTCGGGCCCACCGGGGTTTACCTGTTGGATTTCTTTTGCTCTGGTATTCAGTTTTATTTACTGTTGAGTCCTTATCTTTGCTTTATCTCCTTGTTTTGATTTATATGTTCTGGGAGATGATGAATTGATAAGTTAGGGAACTTTCATGCAAACCAAATAACTATTTTTCTTGATCCACATCTGAATTAAGGGTGAGGTTGGCGCCGTAAAACCGGTTTAAGCCCACCAGTAAAAGTATTTTACTGACCGTTCCAAGGCGGTGCTTTTTTGTTAGTTATGCTTCATGTTGGTATGTATTTTGCTGTCATGTCTGTTCCTTGTAGCCTTATGGTCACCTGCTGGGAAAGGGCTGCCCTCTTGGCTGTCATGTTTGTTGTGTTTTGTTAGTTTCCCAAATGTGTCGTGGTCCACATCAGAATTAAGGGTGAGGTTGGCGCTGTGAAACTGGTTTAAGTCCTCCAGTAAAATATTTTACTGACCGTTCCAAGGCGGTACTTCTTTTGTGGATCTTTTATGTTTTTGTTCTGTCTTGTGTTTGCTATGTCTTTGTGCACGTCTGTTTATATGTGCTTTGTGGTCACCCGCGCGGAAAGGGCTGACCTCTTGGCTCTCGTTTGTTGTGTCTAACTGTGAGTTTGTCACTTTCCCATTGTTATTTTGGGTCAAATGTGGTACTTGATTGTATCGATTCCTGATCTTTGCACCCTTACTTACTTGCTTTATCTTTATCTTGTATATTTAGCTTTACCCCACCATGGGGTAAGTTTGACCACCCTCGGGGTAGGTTCGCCAAAGGAACTGCCCTGGCCTGTTAATATACAGTCAAACTTCTGTAGTTGGAATTGCTAAGGGTCAAGAAAATGTAATAGCATTAACCTAGCATATGGATTATCCTAGTTGGTTCTTTGGAATACAAATACCCCCAAAATGAACGTGAAAATGTCGTACTAAATTGTCTGAGATTTTGTGTTGCTATTCTTTCAATTGTTTTGGGGTCTGCCTAACCCATTAATGCCAGATGGAATGTCCCACCTTTATCAAACGGACAGCTCAGTTTTAAATCAAAGGGCTATTGGATAGTAACTGTCATCAAATTTTACAATCTGTAAAACATCAGTGGAGACCATGATCAGACCAGAGTCTATGGCGTCTAATCTGGGTCTTTGCTGTGTACCAATAACACAGAGAAAGGCGCTAGGTTTGTAAGGGTTAACAGTTTTTTTTAACTTATTTCTTTCTTATCTTTGAATACATCTCGTTTTATTTGTTGTACTATAAAAAGAATGGAAAAAAAATAAAATAATAATAATAATAATAATAATAATAATAATAATAATAATAACAAAGAAAAGGAAATGATAGGAAGACCCTTTACAAAATAGGTGTCCTAAAATACAATGGCAAATATCTTATGTAAGTGTGGGGCAAGTTTGGCTATGGGTCGAACTTGCCCCAACTTAAGTGGCCGAACTTGCCACTGACAAACTATTTCCAAATATCACGTGACAGCTCCTTTCAAGATACAGGAGACGAAATTAACAATGTTTTATATTAAAGCACATAATCCTTTCGTAATAAAAAATATAGAATATAAATCAGAAATTTAACACATCTTTAGATGATTTTTACTAATCAAGCAAAAAAACAAGTTATCTGGTACAATATCAATGTACCCTTCAATAATGCAGCCTATGCGTACTCATGTAAACAAACTCGTCACAAGTAATTTCCAAATATGTTTCCAGCTCTATACCTTAGTCTACATGCTAAATATAGCCACATGCAGAACATGCCCTGAGGCCGAACTAGCCCTGGTCTCCCCTATGTATGCAAATGTATCTCAACTGTCCCATACAAAAATGATGTCAAACTACTCCGTAAAATAGTCTAACAGCCAACATGTATTTACACTTTACAAGGTCTAAACCTTCTATACATAGGATGGCACAAGTGGAATGAGTTGGATTGTGGATTTGAAAGCATTCAAACTTGCAGAGGCAGTAAAGGATTCCGGTAACATGTTCCAAGTGGTGACAGTTCTTGGGAAAAACAAGTTCTGATTGGCATTTATCTGTGGTTGAATTGGTATGAATTTCATGCTGTGGTTTCTGGTAGTCCAACGCATAGTGGCAGAGGTAGGATGGTAATTTACTGGCACGGCAAATAAACAGTTAACAACTTTATACATTAGAAGTAAGGGTGCAAAGATCAGGAATCAATACAATCAAGTACCACACCTGACCCAGGATACCAATGGGAAAGTGACAAAAAAATCACAGTTAGACACCACAAACGAGAGCCAAGAGGTCAGCCCTTTCCAGAGTCACATCGGCTTATACTCTGTGTTGTTGTAAGCTGGGCCATTTTAGATGATTTATCATTTCAGTTACACTGCTGGGATTGTATGGATTGTACGATTGATTTGTCACCCATCTTGCTGCGGTTCTTTGAACCTGTTCTAGTTGTTTTAATTGCGTTTTTTTGATGGATTCCAAATAGGTGAAACATATTCCAACTTGGGACGTACTAGACTGGCATAAGCTCTTTCTTTCACTTTTGGTGGGCAATATTTTAAGTTCCTTATCCAAAATCCAAGGGTAGATGATGATTTTTAGTGATATTGTCAATATGATCATTAAATTTCAGATTGGCACTCAGTTCAATCCCTAGGTATGGATATTGCGAGACAGTTTCAAGAGTTTCTCCTTTCATTTTGTATTCTAATGCATTTGCTTTTGTAACGCGACATCTGATTAGATAACGTCAAAAATTTGCGACAGTATATCCTGCGATATACTGTCGGAAATAGTTTGACGTCATTAATTACGTCACATATCGTTGGATTATGTTCGTTTTTATACGGCTTGCAACGCTCCAATTTCAGACGAAACTGCAGAAATGCATAAGAATGGGGATAACCATATTCAAAATTTTCATTTGGGGAGGTATATCGTCGGATATACGTTCGGAAATCACGTTTTACGGCTCCGCTCGCGCGTCGCCGTAAAACTAAATTTCCGACCGTATGTCCGACGATATACCTCCCCAAATAAAAATTTTGAATACAGTTATCCCCTAATTAATATTTTTGTTTCCAGTTAGAAGATGAAAAGTGCATGGTTGCACATTTCTTCACATTGAAGTCCATTTGCCAGTGTTCAAGTTTATTGAGGCCCTCTTGTAAGGTTATTGTGCTATTTATAGTTCTGTATAGTACATAATCATCAGCCAATAGAGGAATATTTGATGTGATGTTGTTGGCTATATCATTTATGTAAATGAGCAATAATGTCGACCCTAAAACAGTTCCTTGTGGCACTCCAGATGTTACCTTTCTATATCTGATGTTGCGTTGTCCACCAGCACTTGCTGTTTTCTGTCTACTAGGTGATGCTACATACCAAATTCCAGACAAGACATTTGAATGCACACTAATATTTGGACTAAATTATTTTTTGGCCCCAGGGGCATACTTTGAACAAACTTGGCAGATGTCTACTAAGTGATGCTATATACCAAGTATCAAGGCTTTATGCATTGTGGTTTTAGGCCAAAGTACTTTTTCATGATTCCCTATATAAGCCTATGCAAAACATCTGACCCACGGGGCGGGGCAATTTTATCCAAAGGGGCATAATTTAAACACATTTTGATAGAGGTCTACTAGTGATGCTACATTTGAAAATATCAATGCTCTATGCCTTATGGGTAAGAGAAGATTTTTTTTAAAGTTTTCAGCTCGAAATTTGTTCTGGAATTTATGCTTGATTTAGCTTAAATGCAAAATAACAGTACTTTAATAAGAAAAAGTTCGAAATCTGAGGCTGGAGCATTTTGAAAGTAATTAAAGCTTTTCAAACTGTAAGCATAGTTCTGTATGTCGGGTGTTCTGTGCACATTAAAGGATTGGTATTTTGCATTTTATCGAAAGTATGCATAAATTCCAGAACATAAGCAAAAATTTCTTTCATCCTCTTTTCAGGAAAAAGATCACATTTTGACACAACTCTGGCGCTGTAGCGATTATTTCTAAACCCACATAAATGTGTTGAATAGATACACAGCTGGACTTATAGATTGATAATTGTTCGGGATGACTATTTTCAGAAGTAAAAAAATGACCAAAATATTACCTTTATTCACAGCTAGGTACACTATTTTGTGCACTCGTCGACTGCAACAACCACGCGATGACTGTGCTGTTCGAGTACAGTGGTTCTCTAGCGTGATACATGTTACAACAAATTAACATACTAAAACATATACATTTAAATGTGCTCACATTAAAGATTTATTTGTGTCCTTATAGTTTTGCAATCATCTTGACGAGGACGAGAGAGCTGGTTGCTTGCTTTAATTGTATTTCTGTTGTATTGTGACTATCTATGTTCTGTGGCTCTTCCTCACGGTTCCCTTCGTTAGTCTGCAGCGTGTGATTGTGGTATTTCCTGATCATACTTTATTTTCAGGGTATGGCTTCCAAATGAAGATTGCAGATCTTAATTAAAATACTAGAAGCACGAAATATTGGACGTTTTTGTATACTATTGCAAAACACAAATGTCTGACTCCGTACCAAATTTTGACAGTTTTACATTGCATTGCAAGTTTGACAACACAGGACAGAGACCATCTCGGCACCATGTCCCCTGCCCCCTAGATATATGGTACAAACGCAACATTGGCAAGAACCAACACATTGTAAAGAGTTTGTAATCAGACAAAAACATCCAACATACTTCTTATTTGTCAACCAACATATATATGTTGTGGGTACTCAAAAGAACCAACTCAGTGGTATGTTTCTTCGATCCCACACAACTTATTTGAAAACTAATGGACAAAACATATTGACACATTGACGCTGTACTATTTTGTTTGTCTTGACCTATGGTCAGTTATAAGGTCAGAGACTCGGATATGTGCACAGTTACTCTGGGCCGAGTTGACTCAGCGGCCGACAGTGGAGAGGGGGAGGTAGTGTAAAAAGCTACACAGGATAAGGCCAATAAAGCCTTATTTATGATCATAAGGGTTTCAAAACTTAGATAGGAATCGCCAAATATTTAAATTGGAAAAGAGGGCATTTGATTTTAATCGAATTTCAGTCTACTCCCGATGCCTCGAATTTCATGGGACAGGGCTAAACGTATATCGTGTTATCAGTAGTTCAAGGTATTCAATTCATGACGTAATGTTACCAAAGATCAACATATTATACTATCAAGCCAGCCAAGAGTGACAGAGACGTCATGTTTGTTTACATAGTTATTTGGGACTTATAATCGATAGATCACTTGTGTGTTAATCCTATCCGCAGGATAGGATTAATACACAAGTGAGATATCGATTCGCATTAGCTCAAGTGGAGTGTACAAGTTGATGTTTTACTTAACAATTGTAAACAAATTTTAGGTCACTGTCACTCTTGGTTGGCATGACAGTAGTTAGAACTATTATAGTGGGAAAGGTAATCGATTGGTTAAAAATGTACAAAATAACAAATGATTGTTTAAAATACATTTTATGATTCGTTATTAACACTATTTAATTCACGACTCGATGTGTGTTTTGCAAGTGCACAGGCGTGGCGTAGGCGTATTATCTTGTCGCTTTATATCAGTCATATCTTGTGATAAGAGTGTCAACACGCATAGAGTAATGCGAGTTGTGAAATCTGTTGTCAAATAAGTTGTTTGGAAAGTATGATATGTAAATTTCATTTTTCTAGCTAGTCTCTGTAGCTGAGGAGACTGGTTTGAAACTCGTTTTGTCAGAAGCCCAAAAGACAGGTTTTAGGGCGAAGATTTGTACCAGTAAATGCATTTAAGCCTCCCCCGGTGGCTTAGGCTGCTGTCCGTTCTATGGCGGCGGTTCTGTTGTTTATTGTTACTCCAATTGTGGGAGTCTGTAATTGTTCTATGTTTTGTTGTAGGTTACTTTATGTCCATTCTAGTATTGTAATCATCTTGATGGGGAAGAGAAAGCTGGTTGCTATGCTTAATTTCTCTTCCTGGTGATTCGTGATGGTTGAGTGGCTCGTCCTCGCGGTGCCTTGGGTTGTCTGCGGTTTGTGATTGTGGTATTTCCTGATCATACTCCCTTACCATTTCTCTTAGCGAGGCCCATTTTACCACACTGACACATTTCTATGTTTTATTTCATAACATTTTTTTTCTCAAAACAAATTTCAGGAATATCATCAGCGTACCAAACAGTTTGGAATTCTGATCAGGCCTGGCATCATGCTGGGTCTGTACCAAATACAAGTATACTGTCTTCCCTTTGAATTCAATATTTTCAAATTATAAATATCAGACGACCATTACATGTACAATAGCTCCCTAAAAGTCATGGTTATCTCTGTAATTTTTGCGTCTTAGATAGCTATGACATCACAAATTTGTTAACTCGTAAATCTGTTAACTTAAAGTGATAACCACGCTGTTCTGGAATTTGAGATAACAGGGGTCACCTCTTACTTCACTGAACTGTTCCTCAAAATGCCCCCTACAAAATTGCCCAAATGCTTCTGCTCCAACCGACAAGATGGCCACCAGAGCTGTAGATGAGAAATATTTTAAACAAAATCTCCTCTATATCTACAACTGCACAGAATGTTCTCATCCTCTATCAAAACGGCCTAAAATGTTTGCTCTGTTGCATAATATGGACACCAGAGCTGTAGATAAGAACTAACTTTAAATTTAATCTCCTTCTGAACCACCGTTTCAAATTCAAAATAAGTTTACAAAGTAAGAAATGGTGCAAAGATCAGGAATCGATCACCACTCCTTATATTGCCATCAACCAAAATCTCCTAAATAATTTTACTCATTAAAAAAGATGTCCACCAGAGCAGTAAATAAGTGATATTTTCAAACGACATACACCCATGAACCACTGGTCAATAATCGAAATAAGTTCACTGAAATGTTCCTCATAATGTCTTCTTCCAAATTTGCTAAATGGTTTTCCCCCGCCCCCTGAAGAAGATGGACTGTAGTTAAACAAAATAGATTAAAGGACATCTCCTGCTGGACCACTTGTCCATATTTAGAATAATTTCATTAAATATTCCTAATGTCCTCTACCAAAATTGTCAAAACGGTTTAACTCTGCCAAACGAAATGACGGTCAGATCTGATAATAGAATATGATCTAAAATATTAAAAAAAAATATGATACCGCTTCCTCATGTCTATGTTAAATCAAAGTGCACCAAGGGCTACGCTTTCAGGTAAACTTTCTAGGTCCATTATGGCCATTTTGTAAGTAGTTTTGGTGGTATTACTTGTTCCTTGGCCACTATGTCCAGGACCCGGTTGTACGAAGCTCAATTATCTTTTAATCATGGATTAAAACCTCGATTAATTAGCGCCTTATTATGCTGGGATCCTGTTTTATCGCGGAGCTAACTAGTCGTTGTGATATTAAGTAAGGTCAAAGCAAATGAACTTTTATTTAATTACTCCACATGGTAGATTAATCATTCCTATACAATCTTACCAGAAAAGAAAATGTGTGTTGAATGATTCATTCCCAGATTGAGCGCTTCTCGGCAGCCATATTTGTTTTGATGACGTAATCAGGTCACCCTAGTTTATCGCGGTGTTCACTTAAATTAAAAAAAGTTCAAAGAATAGGAAGCCAAATGCTTTAAACGTCTTGATAAATGTTAAGGAACATTTTCCCATAAGTATTTATCATTTCAATCAATTCACAATGCTTAAATTTTATGTTTAGCATCAATTTAAATTGTTATTTCGTTTTTTCAGTAATTAAAATATATTGTGCATTTTCAACACAGGGAGGGCACCTAAATGCACTGCCTCTCCTTACGACTTTCACTTTTGAACATAAATGAAGGTGGATCAAGTGAGAGCAATGGTAGCAGTTTGCGCATTTAACAAAAATGAATGACAAACAACCTATGATGGCTCCTGACGACCATTTTCCAGTGCATTTTAATTTGAATGAACTGGTCTATACAAATTGACAGTTGGCGCTAAACAGCTGTCCATTCTACCGGGATTATTATGACTTTCCTTAAAAAGAGTACATGTGACTTTTTGTATACGTGACATCTGTCAGATACAGACTACAACTTCAGGCGAGGTAAACAAACTGAATCGCTTGTTTAAAAATACCCGAGCAGCTTTTATAAGGAGATGTGTAGTGAATAGTAATAGAAAATGGTAAACTTCGTCATATAGATATGATTTTACTCATCAGTTGACTTGACATATTGTCAAATTTATCTGGATTTGACGAGCTGGGGACTTCCTTCAACTGTAGTTAGCGTAAACAATCGCGAGGGGGTGCCATGTGGGAGAAATAATGAGATTTGTAAAATCCGCGGTAAACTACGATCCGCGATAAACTAGGAAAGGAGTATAAATCGCGTTGTACGAAGCTCAATTATCTTTTAATCATGGATTAAACCCTTGATTTAACCCCGATTCCTCAATTAAATTTAATCGACGTCTAGGAGGTGAATTAACCAATTTAATCAGTCATTAGCCCGAAACAAAATGGCCGCCGACATAGCGTTTGTCCATTCAGGAAGGCAAAGAAATGAAAAAAAAAACGTGAGAGAAAGAGCAAACCATGGCATGTAGAGATGACCGACGTGGAATTGCGCCGGAGATATCGCTTCTCAAACGCCAACATCCTTTTCATCTTAAGATTGTTCAAAGAAACTGCCTGCCAAAGTACACAGAGATCAAATCCCATCAGTGCGGAACTCCGAGTGAATCCCCAAACAACTGTTTTTCATCAAACATTCATTGTAAAATGTCATCTTTCTTCTGTCAAAACGAAAGTCGTTCTACTTAGTGACCGCAGAGTGACGTCATGGAACTACCCAGCTTAGTTGCAAAGTGCGGGTGGCACACCAGTTTAGAGTAGAGCATTGTTTTATTGCTATGTTACTTTTTCTTGTTCTTCTTATACACATATCGTTTAAAGTTTACACGAAAAATGCCATTTCCATTTGGACAATATTTTGGAAGATGTCACATATGCCGGCGGAAATATTCTGTCAAGAGTGACGGAGTAGAAGGGGTGGGGGGGGGGTGCTTCATAATGTCCTTGGTTTAAAAGCTTATACGAGTCATTTCCTGTTAAGCAGTCAGTAGCAATAAATATGATATGTGAATCATAATCATTAAATGCCCGTGTACATGTATGTCAGATTAAAACCCTTCCCATTGCTTTAATCCCTAACTAAAATACTTTTTTCATCGGGTATGCGAACATATGCCTCATGGCAAGGGTTGTTTGTCCCCTACATAAAAAATCGTATCTAACTTATATGAGGGAATGGACATTTGCCCCTTTGAATGTGAGCACCTGCCCCCTCTGTATAAAAGTGCAATCCGCATCTTCGTCCTGTTCTTGTATAATACCCCCCCCCCCTCCCCCAAGCTCTGTGTGTTAAACTAAGGGAAATAAATACCCAATTAATAGTCTTTTTTCTCTTATTTTGAGACTTTGTGGAGTGAGGAGGAGTACTTGTGATTATTTCCATTGTGAGGAAACTCACTTGCAATTTAGTTTTAATTTTAACTCCAGACCAACCATTCGATCAGCTATAGTCAGTGGGAATATGGGCTCACTCTTACAGGGGATGGGCGCCGCTCGAGTATGACATGGCTCAAAACAGACCTTAATTGCAATTTTGCATGTGCGGATTCAGAGGTGTTGGGGGGATTTGGGGTCCGGACCCCCCTAGAAAATCACAAGTTATATGGGTTTCTTTAGATATTATGATAAGGACCCCCCCCCCCCCTGGAAAAAGTTGGACCCCCCCCCCCCCCCCTGGAAAATGGCAGACCCCCTCTGGATCCTTGGAAAAGTGTAGTTTTCTCTGTAATCAAACCATTGGACCCCCTCTATAAACTGTAAAATAAGTTGAGGACAAAAAAAATACGTTGTCCATTTCTGGCCGTCGGGCATGGACACCCTCCCCTGAAAAAAAATTCCTGGATCCGAACATGCTTTTGTAACCAACAAGTTTGGGGTCGGTTAAGTTACATGTATTAGTAACGCGTGGGATGGTATACGAGAAGCGCAGGGAGTAATAATTAACCCCTCCTCCGCACCCCATCGCTTCGTCGCCAAAGTTACTGTTTGTTGTTAGCAATGTTAAATTCATGTTATTTGTCTTCATCTGTGGCGAGCTTCTTGTACCGTAACCCAGACCAGCATGCCAACAGAAAGATCGGCTCAGATGCAGCTGTATGTCCGGAAGCGACATCTTTATTTCTGTGACAAGTCCTGTAATTTCACATACCGACTAAACAATAAAAGATTGCTGTATACGTACATGTATCAAATACTGATATATTTGAGTTAGTTATAAAATCATTACGTCTGTAGACATGTTACGTCGGTACAGTCACTTACGCCTATTTTGAACTTCTTCAAGATCTGCACCCGGAATTACAATGCCTCCTTAGAGTTAAGGAAGACTTAAGATAAGTATTGATTTTTCAGGATTCGAAAAAATAACATTTAAAACTGATCAAAATCAAAACAGTTTTAATTTTTCTGAAGATCACAATGATATCCCACATCGATGCAGGCAATTTTTAGCATTTTATATATCATGTTGAAATATCAATACTTAACATAAGTCTTGCTTAACTTTAAGGAGGCATTGTAAGGCGACCGTTTGCATAACTTTTGATCGCCCCTTACGACATTCTCGCTAACTCACTATGTATGACATAGTACGGATGTGCGCCCGAATACCCCCCTTTTTCAGCGCCGCCAGGTATAAACCCCCTGTTTTAATAAAGAAAGTATATGAATGGCCCGTTTTCTGAGTTTTGGCATTTGAATGGCTAAACTTTTCTGACACCCATGTATATGCCCATATTTTCGCTCGGATACTCGTCAAGCCTTTGTTTTCACATTTACATAAAGCAGTTTTTCCCAAGACGAGAGTCATTTGTAAACTTATTTACAAATCACAGAGGATATGAAATGGTATATTAAATCAAATAACAGTCTGTGTTTAGAGAAATTTTTGATGATAGCCGAAGTAGTTGCCACCCAATGGGTGGCAGCTGTGTGTTTGGCCAAATAGTCTGGACTCGTACCCGGCCCAATCTGGTCTCCGGCCAGGCCCGGTTCCAAAGCGTTTCCTTTGACCGCATTTTGTATTCAAAGACTGCGAACTCGAGACCAAAGGGCCACGGTTTCGAGCCTCACCGGCGTCACTGCATCGTGTCATTGAGCAAGACACATTAATCCTAGCATAGTACTGGTTCAGCCAAGGAAGACCCGTCCCTACATAACTGAAAGATTGTTGACTGGGACGTAAAGAATCAAATCAAATCAAACAAACAAAACAAATACCGTGAATCAGGCGCAGTCCCGAATTTTGTCAGTCTAATCATGTTTGATCATGTTCCAGAGTGTTTGTTTTGTATTCCGTTTTGTTTTATAGCTTAAAACTGATTTGGGCCGTTTCAGTTCCAACTTTTGTTGGGTCTGAATAGATCCAAAAACTGTTTACTGAGGGGTAGCATCTGACGTTCGTTTTGTTCTAGGCTTATTGTTTAACTATTTCGAATGAAAACCCGACGTTACGGTTGCGTTCTTTTTTAATTTTCATATTATAGGGCTAATTTTGAGGAGAGGCATGGGGTTGGTTAGGGATGCGGAATTCGGTGGTAACTCTGCCATTTTCGACCTGAGTGTGTCGTTATTTTGGGTGTTCAGGGCCTCCATGGGCTCATGTTCTTGATTTTAATCTCGCACATGTTCGCCTTTTTCAAACGCCTGATTTCTGCGAAGCCTGAGTGTTCCCCCGGGGGGGGGGGGGGGTGTCTCTATTTTTTTCTGCATGCGTAGGCTCGCGCCCAGCATCTAACATATCAGAAATTTCAAGCACCCAAAAATATTTTTCCGAGCCTATGTATATATGAAAATATCAGATACCCCCCCCCCCCCCCCCCCCCCCCCTGGGGAGTGTTCTTGCATAGTAATACCAGGTGCCCCAGTGAGTCAGATAAAACTAGCGTGATGGAAATAGCAACAAGACAATGACGTCATTGTTTACAGGTACGTTGTCATTGGCGACGCTTACCAGATATTTCAACTAGTAGACAGCCTTAATATTTCCGTGATATCTGGATACTTGGTATATCTTTACACTCTCACTGTGTTTCAAAGAAAATTAACCTTTTATTGCGAAAAGAACGTTACAGGAGTAACGATCCCCGGTAACAATCGACCATCCCGATCAGCTTGATTCCTCCTCTTTCTTTACGTCCTAAACTTGATTTGTAAGTTTTGACTCGAGAATTTCTCTTTTCTAATATGGCGGCGTTTTGTTTACATGGCTGAATTATGGGAGACTGGTTTTATGATTTCTATTGAAATTAATTACGAACCCTCGATTAAAGGTCAATTAACTAATCAACCGTTTAATAATGCTTCGTACAACACATTTAAATACATCAATTAGTTAATCCATCGTTAAGATTTAAATGATTGATTAACGCTTAATCCATGATTAAATTTAATAGAGCTTCGTACAACCGGGTCCTGGACAACACTGAATGTTTTCTTCAGACAGTTTTCATCCATTCATCAGGGTGTAAATTAATTTTGGTAATTAACAGTGTTCATTAAAATTGAAATAGGCAAACATAAGCAAGAAGACAGGCGATGATAATGATGATGATGATGAAGATGATGATTATCATTATTATTATTATTATTATTATTATTATTATTATTATTATTCGTATCTAGTAACGATAAAATATGACAAGAGGCAAAATGATTCTATGTCGCTCTACTGAGTTGTTGACTTCATGATTTCAAAGACGATTCTTTAATATTAATGGTCTAATTAATGAAATGACCACAGGACCGATTAGGACCCCAAAGACATGATTGACAAGATACTACGCATAACCACATATCAATGTGTATGCAATGAAGATTTATTAAAGTTGTTTCCCATGGTTATCGATCCCTGCGATGAGGCTAGTTCAGACCCCATAGGCTTGATTGGCAGGATTTTCATAAGGTACTATTAAGCTGTGGGTCTAATGGTTTCAAATAAGATTATTAAAGATTTATCCATTATCAGTCTATGAGTGCTTAATGTTACCATGACAACCAAAGTTCCACTCCAATAAGCCCCAAATCCTTATGCAGCCTTTCCCTTCACCTGGCAAGAGTTGCTTAACGCGAGCGCTTTAATGTAGCGCTTCGTAGCGCTTTCCTAACTCTATGCAACGATTATGCCTCAAAAAAGCGCTTTTTTGCAACAGTCCGTTGCGCAACGAAAACATTCCTATTCAAGATATGCATACACTTAACCGCTTCGTAGCGCTCTGCTTATGCAACGGTTCGTTTCACATATCGCTTTCCGCGAGTCTGCTCAAGAATAGTTTTGTAGCGGTACGAAGCGCTTAATTGTAACATACCGTTGCATAGCAAAGTGCCACAAAGCGCTACAAAACGCTCGCGTTAAGCATCGCACCCCTGATAATGCTTTACACCGAAAAAGTAGGCGAATATGACCATGAAATAACACCACATACTGCATATCAACCCACAGCAACTTGAGGAAGAGCCACTTGCACCTACAGTCACAATACATTAGGTAGGCAATCAAAGCGAAGGAACAAGCTCTCGCTCTCTCTCTCTCTCTCTCTCTCTCTCTCTTGCTCGTCGAGACGATTGAAAAACTCAAAAGGACACTAAGTATTGTAAACGATGGTCGCTACAATAAACAACGAATTAACAATTATAGATCCACCGCTATAGAGCGGACAGCAGCCTAAGTCAGCGGCGGGCTTAAATGCAATTTACTGTTACCAAATCTTCATCCTAGATTCTATTCCTGTTAAACACAAAAAGTTAATTTGCTTACAATTGACAACCAGTTTTAATATTTATTTTCTTTGTGGAAAAGTGACCTGCTTGCACAGACGACGTGGCCCAAGAACAATGGACCATTGTCATGCAAATACTACATTGCAGCTCACTTGCTTATAATTGCGGCGTCGTTTCAAAAGTACGAGCTCTTTGTGTACGAATCTGCCAAACAGCATATGGCCGAAGCTTTTTTCCAACTTGGGATTGAATGTTTGCAGAAATGAGCCAGCAATAGCTTATCATTCAAATACAAACTTAGGTAAAGATAAGTCGATTCTGCATCAAATGCACTAATAATGCCTTTGATATAAACATGAATATAGCATCAAAGAAAAGAGCATTTTCTTACCAAGTACAAGTACAAGTACAAAACTTTATTCAGAAAACATTCTCTCAGGCTACACGCAGGTAGCATATGAGAAAAAGGAAGAACAGTAAGGTAATACATGGTGACATATTCATAATAACATGTATCTGTGTCCTGGTAATTTGGTTTGATCCAACAGTGGAATGCCATGTCGGGGCGCTCCGGTGGATGCGATCCGATATGGCATTTCAGTTTGAATACCTAGAAATCAGAGTGTAGATAGGTTGTTCAAACTCTGTACGGGGTGGAGTGTACAGTTTTGAAAAGTATTGTTGTTATAATTTTTTTTATATAAAAACAGGACTTTAGTTAAGAGTGCGTAACGAAAATTTATTTTTCCTACCTCTCAACCAAAACATATGTTGTGGGTACTCAAAAGAGTCGTCTCAATGAGACGGTTCTTTTGAGCACACAAAATTTATGTTAAAATTGGTGGGTTAAAAATATTTACAATTTTCCGCTGAAAATTTGTGTTTATCTAAATCAATGTAAAAAACAACAATAAATAATGTGGTTGCGATTTTAAGCAAACATGTATCACGTGCTTTCCACGCCTACCGCTTTCGGTTGGTCAGT
This sequence comes from Loripinus fragilis, assembly GCA_964019695.1. Lineage (NCBI taxonomy): Eukaryota > Metazoa > Mollusca > Bivalvia > Lucinida > Lucinidae > Loripinus > Loripinus fragilis. The sequence continues at coordinate 99,886,192 of OZ026520.1, forward strand.
TTGCTATGAATAGTTTAAGTGTTGATTGACATGTTTACCAATGACAGTTTCGAACTTCACGTGAAAAGCAAGTTTCGGGAGTGTGTCAAATCTATGACAAGGTCTAAAAATAAATAAGGTATTTTCACCATTCATGGATATATCATAGCAAAACAAGGTATGTAAAAAGATTTTTTTTTTTGATTTAGTGTTCATCCCGGTCGATCTAATGTCACCTGAATAAGCTTGCGCAATAGTGTACATTAGTCGTAATATACACTATAGTCGCGGCAATCATTGCAGGCGTTGTGTTAGCGGTCAATGTTTCGGCATATGGCGATTATCACGGCCAGGGAAGCGGGTGCGTTTGGATACCTACAGCCCCACCTGTAAGGATATGCATGGCATACCCCAGCAGATAGGGTTGTGAGGTATCTGTGTTTTAGATCTATGAACTTAGGACAATCTAAGCGAACCTTGTATGCGTACAATATCTTTTTGGTCGCCCAAAAGAACCGTCTCGTTAAGAGCTTCACAGGAATCGTCTCACCGAGACAGTTCATTTGAGACATTGTGCTAGTTTTAGTATATTTTTACTCTGACCCGGATTGACTCGAGACTTTTAGAAACGTAACGAGAGAAACGACAATGGTGATAATTCTAAGACCTAGGAATAATTCAAATATGTACAAACGTGTATTCCTTAGTAGTAAATGTTGATCAGTCGAAACTAAGGATTTGGCCAGCATTTTTTAGCGAAAACTTCGTCGTTCGTATTCATATCAATATTAACTTAGAACAGTTTTTGGGTGCTCAAAAGGACCGTCTCATTAAGAGAACTATCTCGATGAGGTGGCCCTTTTGTGCACACAGGACGTGTGTATTTATATATAAAGTAAGCATATTTAAACGTACTCTTATTAGTTTCTACGTAATCTGTGTTTATGGCTTAAATTGACATACATTAATTTATTTGTTTATTTATATATTTATTTGTTTATTTGTTTATTTATTTATTTGTTTAGTTATTTATTCTGTGATATTCGCTGTGTGAGCAATTGAGATTTTTTTCTATAGGGTTGATCTAATTAATTTATTATAGTCATGATATGTTTTAGAAATTTAGACAAGTTCATGAGAGTGTTTTTGTTTTTGGACTGCATTAGTTGTTTAAGTTTTAGGATATTTGGTCTATTGTAATAGTACGGCTTTATAAGGTGGGTTCTTTCATTTGCAAAAGCTGGGCAAGTAAATAAATAGTGAAACTCATCTCCAATTTCGTTTTTGTCACATGCTTTGCATTTTCTGTCTTCGTAAGGTATATTTTCCCAGCGACCCTTCTCAACAGGGAGTTTATGGTTGGCTGTCCTGAATCTTAAGATAGGTACATAAATACTCTTAAAGCTATTTTTCAAATAATATTCCATAATAATGTCTTCTTTGTAAATGCTATAATTCCTTCCCTTATTAGATTCTTGTAGTTTTGAGTTCCAGTTTTGTATATGTTGGTCTTTTAATGTTTGTACTATTAAATTTTTAGTTGAGTTTGGGTTAAATATTTGTTGTTGATAGAATAGGTGCGGCTTTCCTACGGAGGTTAAAATATCTTTGATGTAGTTCAACCATTTACTGTTAGTTCGCCCAAGCAGTGTTTCATTATAAAGGATATTGTATAATGTCTTGGAAATTTTATTATTTGAGCTGTTGATAAGAGAAATCCAATACCCAATCGCTCTTGACTTTATATTAATATCCAAAGTGTGTCTACCTAATTCTGCGTGGAGCATGTAAATTGGTGTGCTTTTTCTTAAACTTGTTATGTTTCTTAGGAATTGGTTATGCACAGTTTCTAGTAATTGTGTATTTTGGAAGCACCAAACTTCACAGCCATAAAGTAAAATTGGGGTAATGGTATGGTCAAAAAGGTATATCTGCAGGTCGATGGGTAAGTTCAAGTGTCTGATTTTCCTATAAAGTATATGAAGGGTCTTTTTAGAGTGTTCGACATTGTGCTTTATTGTTTTATGGAAGCTTCTGCTTTTTGAAAATACTACTCCTAAATATTTAAATTCGTCACATATTGTAATTACTGTTTCATTAAGTTTAAATTGAAGGCGATCAGTATTTCTTATGCCAAATATCATTATTTTAGTTTTGTCAAAATTAATATTTAGTTTCCACCGATCTGAGTATTCGTAAAAACAATCTAGATTATGTTGGAGTGATTCAGGGTCAGTTCCAAAAATGACTGTATCGTCTGCATACAAAAGTACTAGCAGTTTGAAATAAACAGTTAATTGGTCATCGTGCAGAGTAAGATTTATGCCTGAACAGTTTTGCTGTACAAGAAATTCTTCAAGGTCGTTCAAAAATATGGCAAAAAGGACAGGGGATAAGTTTTCGCCTTGTCTCAGACCAAGGAAGCTATTGAAAAACACTGATTAATTACCATTAAGTGACACACAGGATTTGATATTTTTGTACAAATTGAAAATAACATTAAATATTTTCCCATTTATGCCATTTCCTAACATTTTCATCCAAAGTCCTATTCTCCAAACTGAGTCGAATGCCTTTCGAAAGTCAATAAAGCAACAGTATAGCTTTTTATTTTTTGCTTTCAGTAATTCTATAAGTGCATATAAAGAGAAAATATGGTCGAACGTTGAGTACCCAGCCCTGAATCCAGCTTGGTTTTCTTTTAAAATTTTTATATGAAGTGAGGTAGTTGTATAGTCTTTGATTTAGTACAGCTGTAAAAAGCCTTCCAAAGCAACTTAAAATAGTGATAGGCCGATAGTTTTCAGGTTTAAGGGGGTCACCATTTTTCTTATAAATAGGGCGTATAATACCTTCTAGCCAGGTGTCAGGGATTATGCCGGTGTCAAATATTAAATTGAAATATGAAACATATATGGGGAGCATCATATTTGCCGTTGTTTTCAAGTATTCATTTATTATCCTGTCGTTGGCTGAACTTTTGTTGTTTTTTAATGAATTAATACATTTTAATATTTCCCCCTCAGTTATTGATGAATTTAATAGTTCTGGATATTGTATCGAGATTCTGGAGCTGGGGTTCTGGCTTTTTAACTCCCTTTTGAGTGCTAGCAGTGGTTTTCGAGCATTGATGATCTCTTGTGGGTAATCTCGGTTGATACCGAATCGTGTGCCCCGGAGTTTTCCTGCATTGGATAAAATGAGCTCAACATCCTGATAGTCTCTAAATAAAGCTATGAGGGGCCTGTGTTTGTTCTGTGTGGCTTGATTTGCGAGAGTGCGTCCGGGTTGTTGACGCCTTCCAATTCGGTGTATGCGTTGAATACTGATTGACTCGGGGTCAAGGTCCAGTTTGTCCGCAAAAAATTCACGCAGTGTGGTCATGCAGTCCTCATTGACAAATTCTGGGATTCCCCAAAATATCAGATTGTTGCGCCTTTGTCGCGCTTCACCATCAATCGACTTATACGCCAGAATATCTATACGCCTACTGTTTACACGAGTATGGTCATGTAGGTCACGCACTGTCTGTTCCACTTTTAACAGCCTCTGATTGGTTAGCCTCATGTCTTGTAAATAAACAAATATTGACTCAAGCTTATCATCAATGTTCATGGTTTTAAAAGAGTCAAGTGGTATTGAGTCAAATAAGCAAGATTCCTGGGTACTTGCCTCAGCTACAGAGCTCCCTGAACCTGTTGAAATCCGCTGGCGTTTGGGTCTAGGAGTGCCTCGAGAAATACCCCGCCCACGACCTCTGACTGTGCAACGTGGCCTCTGTCTTCCCGCGACAACGTTCCACTCAAATGAAGTGTTCGCTGGCACTTTCACTGACTTTCTGGAATACATTCTGTCCAATTTATATTTCAACACTATTCCACGGGGTTTTACCACCCAGTAACAAACAAAATATGTCCCAGAGAGAGAAAAAATGTCCAAAACACTGCAGCGGTTTCACAAAACAACTCTTACTCAGATATGGGCTCAGCCATTGATCTTTTTTTATCCGAATCGGTACTTTACCGACGTAACAACACCATTTAACTGGTGTTAGGACCGTTTCACCGGCTTCAGGGTTAGACAGGGTGTAGATATACAACGGACTGAAACCATAAGAGTGTCATATAAGAATAATTCCTACCAAGTTTGGTCAAAATCCAGCCAATAGTTTAGGAGGAGATGTCTTTTGAAGCAATTGTTGATGACGGACGACGACACACGACGGACGACGGACATCTAACGATAACAATAGCTCACCTTGAACCTTTGGCACAGGTGAGCCAATAATATAGTGGAGAACTTTATGTTCGCTGTGGGAATTCAAATCACAACATTTGATCTCTGTCTATATAGTTTAATTAAAAGATGAAAACATGATTAATATAACAATACTTCCAGGAAACATACATAGTACGTTTTCTTTAATAATAATATTACACAATTAACACACACATAAATGATCCACTGCGTGACAGAAACAGAGAACTCGGCTTTGCGTCAACAGATACAAGTATTAGCTTTTTCAAAAGGCTAGCGGTCGTTAAGTAAGTAAGGGTGCAAAGATCAGGAATCGATACAATCAAGTACCACACCTGACCCAGGATACCAATGGGAAATTGACAAATTCACAGTTAGACACTATTATTGTATGTATTCTTGCACACTGCATATATATTTTTGTCGGTACTTCTGGAGCTTGTCCATGTTTTTTTTTTGTTTTTGTTTTTTTGCTATAAGATTTACTTATAAATGTCCATACTTTTTCTACACGATTTGTAGGTAAGCATACATTGGTACATTTTCATGTATTTTTGCAAAAAAAATCCCAAATCGACCTTTATGCTAAAAAGTTCCAATATCATGCGGTGGCTTAGGCTGCTGTCCATTCTAAGGCGGTGGTTCTGTTGTTGTTGACTTTTTGTTTATTGTTACTCCCATTGTGGGAGTATGTAACTGTTCTATGTTTAGTTGTACGTTACTTTATGTCCATTCTAGTATTGCAATCATCTTGATGGGGAAGAGAGAGCTGGTTGCTTTGCTTAATTTGTCTTCCTGGTGTCTCGTGATGGTGTGGTACTTGATTGTATGGATTCCTGATCTTTGCACCCTTACTTACTCTGTTTGTAATTTGAGCTTAATTAGCTCAGTTGCTTCTGAGAAGATGTTTAACCCTTAATGCGCCTATCACAACAAAAGTCGTCTGCTTTTCTCGTCTACTGAAATGTTTAAGAAGCCATATGACAAACAGTTTGGACCCAGATCAGACTGCTCCTATAAGAGCAGTCTGTTTTGGGTCCACGCTGTTTGCTGTCAGTAATGTTAGGCAATTATTTTCAGCTGACGACTTCAGCAGACGACATTTTCAGATGCATTTTTCAGCCACATTGTGATTTAAGAGTTGTGAGGACCACAGCATACTTTAAAGCTATAATGGAGGTCTACAGGATTCTAGTTAAATTGTCAACACATTATGACGCTGAGGTAAGTTGTTTAAAATGTGTGACTTGCATGCATTTTTATATGAGCCGTGGCATGTGATTTCCAACAATGTGGCATTTTGACAAGTGTATACTCATTCGAGCCTGTGCAGCCTCCTTTTCAGCTTAGAAACTCCAAATGGTGTTCAGTCAGTAGCTTAACAATCATAGAATACTCAAGCGACTAGCAAGCTCTGATCAGACTGCGTGTATGCGCAGGCTGATCTGAGGCTTTGATGGTCGCACATACCACATTGTTGGAAATCTCATGCACTGGCTCATATATGGTTGTCCACGCACGACCGCAAATATAATTTTGCACGAGCTATTTCTCTGTATGCTAAAATTATTCACTATCCACATTAATAAGTCAATGTCCTTAAAACCAACTGATTGCCCAATGAAGACTCTAACCAGGCTAGTCAGCTGATCTGAGTTTTCGCTGGGTGCAACATATATTCATTATTTGCTTCTGTCACACAGCAGTTCAACATTTTTTATTTATCTAAACTAACTTATTATGATAATAAAATGCTGAAAGAGTCTGGAGTAAATCCGAATAAAATCATAATATATATATATATATATATATATATATATATATATATATATATATATATATATATATATATATATATATATATATATATATATATATATATATATATATATATATATATATATATATATATATATATAGAGAGAGAGAGAGAGAGAGAGAGAGAGAGAGAGAGAGAGAGAGAGAAAGTACAAGTGAGAATAAGCCGTAAATTACATCATTTTAATTCAACCGGTTTCACTACTACATAGATCTTCAGGAAGATGTAATAAAAAATCTATAACATATATATATATATATGGTACAGTTCACATCTAATACGTGTAGGATTTGTCTAACAATAGTAATGATAATGTACAGCATCATATATGGGCCTCTGCGCGAGAAAACCTGTCTTAGGTGTTTGTGAACATTAAAGGCGCAGATCAGCGCAGTCTGATTGGCACCTTTGTTTGTTTGATTTGATTCTTTACGTCCCATCACCAATCTTTCAGTTATAAAGGGACGGGTCTTCCTGGGTTGAACCAGTACTAAGCTAGGATTAATGTTCTCGCTCAAGGACACAACGCAGTGACGCCGGTGAGGCTCGAACCCGCGGCCCTTCGGTCTCGAGTCAAGCACTCTACCACTGAGCCACTGCGCTCCCCTTATACATGGTTTATTCTAGGATTTGAAAACCAAGGGGGATATTTTATAGAATAGCGAGCATTTTACTTAACTTAATATATTCTCCTCTTTGATTATATAAAAAAAAACTTCTTAAAATTAGGGGGATATTTCAAAATTGGCGGGGTCCAATCCCCGGGATACATGTAAATGTACCTGAGGGGTTAAGTGCCATCTACAATTGGCTGCAGACGATGATTACAAATGTTGCTGTTTTTTCAAAAATAGCAATAAAGCATGATATTTCATGAGAATTGTCCGCTGGCAGACGATTCTCATATAACATCATACCTTATTTTATTCAAAAAAATATGAAAGATGTCGCAAAATTTGTCGTCTGCTGCAGTCGTGATTGGTGCTTTAAGGGTTCAGGTATTGTTTGTATGCTGTATTTCTTACACATGTTCTCAAATCTATAAATGGAATAGTGCATTCAAAGGAGATGTACTGGGAAGGAATGCAATCTCCCTAAAACTCTTTTGATCAAATGTTCATACAATGCGCAGGGTATTGAAATAAGTGTATATCTAGAAAGAAATATACTAAAAAAACAAAAAAGACCATCCCACATGACAAAAATTCCTGGATCTGCGCATGGATTTGTTGACCACATGAAAATAGAAAAAAAATAATCAAAATGGATCTGGTGTGATTTTGCGTGCTGGGGGTACGTTTCAAAGAAGTACTTGCTGGTAATATAAGAGGTCCATTTATTGTCTAACTTTCTTATTAGATGTGCTCCCAACTCCAACCAGCTATGTTGTGAAGTTTATAAAATACATTTGACGACAAAAGGGCATGCTGGGTCAAGGTATGGATCACCAGAAAATACAATTTTAGACAGTAAGCGAACCTCTTATTTAACCATGAGAGCAGCTTCAGCATGCACAATCACACTAAATCTAGTTTTGGGTTTTGTTCAGTACAGATATGGACGACTAGTTCGTGTCAGTATCGTGGTCAGGTAATGCAAAATATAGGATAGGTTTTGAAAAAATTGATTTTCTGTTTTTAGCCAAATAATTTTGTTTTGGAATGCTAAAATGTTTCAATATAAATCAACGTTGATTTCAAAATCCTGCACATCATATTTAATTTGATCTCCGATCGTTAGAGTTTTAGGCTTATCAGTATATCTCCTTTGCATATTTTAATTAGATCTAAAGAGGCTCGTGCGGTAACATGTAAAAAAAGTGGCAGCTTTTCGAAGAAATCAGGGGCTGTTGCTAATGAGTTTCAGATTTGTCAATTTTTAGTTTCAATTAAGCTGTTTTAGTTTGAATATAGGGATCACATACGATTTGTGATGCATCAAGTGCCGGATCCAGAGGGGGGCATAAGCTCCGGATCTCCCCCGGAAAATATTCAGTGGAATATGTTTCCATACAATGTAAGCAAAATGACCCCCCAGGAAAAAATGGACCCTACAGGAAAAGTTTTAGATTCCTTTGGAATAGACTAGACTCCCTCTGTAAAATGAAATGAGAACATAAATAAAAATATAATTTTAAAAAAAAACTAGTAGAATACAAAAACAACGTTTTTTGTCAGTAGAGCTTGGACCCGCTGAAGAAAATTTCTGTCTCTAGCTCTGTGCATCAACACTTGTCGGGTCCTGAAATAGCTATTTGAACACGATGCCACGAGGCCAAGTAGTCAAACATCTCCTGAGGAGCCTGGCAAGTGTTAACCCAATGAAGAAAATGTGTCATCTTATTCTTGCATATGTTACCAGATCCCAACCGATATCGCACTGAAAATGTTGTAAATGGCGACACCTTAAACTTTCGAATGTCACAACATCGTCACAACAGCTTAACCGCGCGCAAAGTTTTTATGTATAAAAACATCCATGGGCGAATCCAGAGGGGGGCAGGGGGTCCAGACCTCCCCCCCTGAAAAATCACAAAAAATAGGGTTTCTTTGCAATACTGGTTCGGATCCCCTGAAAATCCTCAAAGCTACCAAGCCAGCATTCAATGTTGGGTCATCATGGGCACTCCAGCGAAACGCCATGTAAATGGCGTTTCGCTGGCGGGCCCATAATGATCCGATTACAGTGGTATTTGCATCCTTCCTCCCCTCATAAACTAATAAACTAAATAAAAACGTTGTCAGAGTTGGGCCCCCTCGGGCAAAACTTTCTGGATCCGCGCATGGCATCAACAAAATGACAAGTCCGGGCTGCAACACTTTCCATATAACATCGATCATGCAAGCAACTTGGACCTCCTCTTAAGTTTAGTCAAGTTAAAACCCATGTTCAAACAGCACGTGAATCTCATGGTTTGAATATGTATTTTAGTCAATTTGAATGCAGTTTTGATTTTCTAGAATAGTAGTATGCATATTAGTTAATAATCGCAAAATTTTGTTTGCACAGTAATCCCTCTGGAGTTTAGTTTTTCCAAATTCCATGCGTCTAGCTCAGCAAGCCGGTTGCGTCTGACGTGGTCAGAAACCCTTAACCTAGCTTTCCTCCTGATTACTTTTCCATCCAGATGATGTTCCAGAATCCACAATGGAATATGTGAGTGTCCAAAGTCCCATAACACGAAGGAATTAAGTCACTACGTTGTGCCCAATTTGGCGCTTTTCATTTGCGCTCTTCAGTATATCTTTTGCGCACTTTGATTCCTTCATTTGCGCACGATTCTGCATATCATTTGCGCACTCTTTTCACACCTCATTAAAATCAATTAGGGGTTACTAAGTTAGTTGAAAGGCGTTACAGCTAGTTATAACTCGTTTTTAAAGGTGCATTGAGCTTAAGCACTATATACATAGTAACTTCTATGTCTGTGTGAACGGTGGTAGGTTCGTGGGTTAAAGAAGTTCTAGCGATAAGGCGTATATTTTCCCTAGTTGACATGATTTTCAAATTGCCCTAATGTTTTTAAAATTGGTGTAGTTTGGCAGTAAAATATGCACAGTAAGCAACAAAATACGTTTCAAAGCGATTCACCATCTACAATACCGTGAAAACGTGCACTTTCTACTCCCACCCCTCATTTTACGTCTTTATACTGGTGCCGTTAATTCCAGGTTTCGAGTATATGCATTGCTAGTTTAAAAAAAATTAAAAATGCTAAAATGTTAAGGGTAGGAGAGCTCCTCTTCATTTCCAAAACCTTACCGTATTCCTTCTGCGCATACGTACGAAATATACCTAAAGTTGTGACGTTTGTCATTGGAAAGATAAAACTGGTGTCTTTCAGTTTATTTTAAGATGCTTTTCCCCCAAGACCCAAGATGTCCTTTGGACAACGACATGCCGCTATAAACATTTACAACATATGTAAAGGGCATTTTGAGTCTAAGGGGGGTGGAGGGGGGGGGGGGAATTAAAAACAAACTGAAAGACGCCGGTTTCATCTTTCAAATGACAAATGTCACAATTTTTAGTGTATTTCGTACGCATACGCAGAAGGAATACGGTAAGGTTTTGGAAATGAAAAGCGTCTTATATCCTTAACATTTTAGCACTTTTATTTTTTAAACTAGCAATGCATTTGCTCAAAGTCTGGTCTAAACGGCACCCAGTATAAAGACGTAAAATGAGAGGTGGGGGTAGAAAGTGCCCGTTTTCACGTTATTGTAAATGATGAATCGCTTTGAAACGTATTTTGTTGCCTACTATGCATATTTACTGCCAAACTACACCATTTTTAAAAACATTAGGGCAATTTGAAAATTTGGTGTTTGTTATCATGTCAACTAGGGAAAATATACGCCTTATCGCTACAACTTATTACGTCTTTTACATAAAGATCTGCTCGGGGATCTGCTCTCTGACTTTTAAGGCTACAACAGGAACACTTAAATGAACATAATCTCCATTACATAATCCGTGCATTTTAAGAACCTTACATAACATTTTAAAGTACCATCAATGAAAACGTCACTAACTTCATTGCACAGGGACGGTTACCTGTACAAGTCACCGTTTCATGCCACCAATCACTAATTGCTCCTGATTGGGGTGCGAAAATAGTGCGCAATTGAAATCACAAAAAGTGCGCAAAAGATATCATCGCTAAATGCAAAAAGTGCGCAAATGCATGGCGCCCGCCCAGTTAAGCTCTGTCCGAGCAGTCCGATATTCAGAACACATCAAGCTATATTACTTGACTATTCGCTTACTGTAAAGGCGGCAACTTTAATATTCATATCTGGGCATGGTTCGGCTATTTCATCTGCTAACTAAGGGAAATAAGGTTTTATTTATAATGTGGTAAAGAGTTAATAAGCCTTTTGTGACGAGCAAGCATGCGTGCATTTCATGGAAACCCTAACCGTATACACACTGAACTCACATTTATTAACCCTTAAAGCGCATAATCACAAAATGTATGTTTTTGTCGTCCACTGAAATATTTTAAGCCTCATAGACAAACAGTGTGGACCCATATCAGACTGCTCCTGTAGGAGCAGTCTGATCTGGGTCCACAATGTTTGCCTATTTACCTATATTAGATAGACATTTTCAGATGCAGTTATTTTGCTGGCGTTTAAAGGATTAAATAATGTATTTTGCGTCTATACTGAGATAATGGTGCAAGATGATATGGTTACTTTTGAATAAAACCACGCCTCATTTACAGCTTTTACCTATGTCTAAGGTTGACCAGTCCTAATTACGCATTCATGAGGTGCCGCCTTTACAGAAAGCGAAAAGTGAAGTAATACATACCATACACAGAAACACCCTATCATCTCATAGAACTTAACTACATTTCTGAAAAACACTAAAACTAACTGAACAACATTGAATATGCATTTCTTGAATAAATATTTTTTTCAATTGAGAATCATTAATCTAAATTGGTTAAAATCCATTCACAGTATTGTAACAAAACAAACAGACAAAATAAAAGGTTGGTGCATTAATTTTTTATACTTAAAGCCAGTAAAACGCAACTTTTTTCAACTTTTAGTATTCTTAACAAATAAAAACGCATTGATCTATGGTCACGATATCAAGGCAATATCCATTTGGTGCTGATAAAGCAATCCAGATATGCCATGCTTTTTTATAACGGGTCACAACCCGAACTTCAACACAGAAAAGCAAAATTGCCTTATTAATCAGGATATCAACTTATGCCTGGCTCTTTTTTGGTGCAAACTTTCTGTAAATTTTAATAAAGTTCTATATTCTATGCACACACTTGTAATCACAAGTTATATGGGTTTCCATAGAAATTAGCATTTAGCACCCCCCCCCCCCCCTGGAAAAAGTTGGAACCTAGCCCCCTGGAAAATGTTGGACCCCCTCTGGATCCTCGGAAAAGTATAGTTTTCTCTTTAATAAAACCATTGGACCCCCTCTGTAAACTGTAAAATAAGTTGAGGACTAAAAAAAAGGTTGTCCAGACTGTCATTCTGGCCGTCGGGCCTGGACCCCCCACTGAAAAAATCCTGGTCCGTGCATGACACACAACCGTAAAAATGTGTCGTGAACTTTTAAACTTCAAAGTTTGATCCTGAAAACAGGAAGTTAACAAACATGCTACATTTCGACGGTAAGTATCGTGATAAAAGTACTTTCACACCAGTATTGAGTAGAATTTGATGATTTGGATAAATTTGTCATTTTTCACCAGCTTTTTTTTTAGCTGAAGTGTGCAATCGAGCTAAAACGTTCTCAAATGAAAGGGACACTTGTTAATATGACGATATCGCATATATACAAAGTATATAACGCTGTTATTTGTAAGAGGAAAACAAAACGTGTATCAGTTGCACTCTTATTGGTTTTAAGTTTCGAATCAAAACATCTCAAATCGTTAGAATTGTAAAAAAAAAAACAAGAAAATCAGAAGAATGGAAAGGTACAATAATACCTTATGCGCATATTGTAGTTGTAGTATGGCCGATGCTTTTTTCTTTGATCTTTGCGGATGTTTAAATCAAACACCCTAGAATAACGACGAAGGAGGAGCTTAAAACCGTGCTCTAACTTCCAATTTTAGTTAATATTAACCCGTAGGTAAATGTAATATAATTGACAGCTTAGGCCCGATAATGTAAATTTCGTCAGGTGTCAGTAACACGTGTTTATTGGCGCCTGCGCCATACTACAAGCTAAATAAAGGATTCTTCCTCCCTCGGCTTTCTGTTTAAACCGCTCAGTGGGCTACGCCCACCTCGCGGTTTAAACAAGAAAGCCTCGGAAAAGTATCCTTTATTTATTACTTTAAGTAAAATATGCCCAATATACATTTTTCAGGGTTTTTTTTTTATTTAAATGTTAAATGGAAAAAACAACTAAATCTATTTAAAGAGGCTAAGAATAAAATCATAAGAGGAGTGATCAAAAAGTTCTCGACCCGTTGTACTTCAGGCTACCAGGGAAAGAAAAATTGACCATTACTTTTCAATATAATCTCCCTTCAAGATAATGCACATAGCCCATCTCTATTCAAGCTTATTGATCCCTTCAAAATAGAAGGCATTGTCATTGTACCCAAGTACTCGTTTACTACCTCTATGACGCCTTTCTTGCTTCCATACTGTGTACCACGTAGATGGGATTTCAGTTTTGGGAACAGATGGAAGTCAGAAGGAGCCATATCAGGAGAATATAGCTGATTATGAAGGATTTCAAATCCACGTTCAGTCGCAGCAGTCATGGCAACTTGTGACGTGTGGGCAGGGGCGTTGTCCTGCAAGAACAGAACACTGCGAGTCAGTTTTCCTCGCCTCTTTCTTGTGAGTTCCTGGCGTAACCTCCTCAATTCACCTGCATAATATACACAGTTTATCGTGCGACCTTGCTCAAGATTATCAATCATGATCACCCCTTGACTATCCCAAAAGATTGAGGCCATTGCCTTCCCTGCTGAATGAACCCTCTTAAATTTCTTAGGAGGGGGTGAGCCCGGGTGCTTCCATTGTTTGCTTTAACTTTTTGACTTTGGGTCAAAGTAATGAACCCATGTCTCATTTGAGGTTACGACACGCTCGATAAAATTGCCGGGATCATCTTCAAAGTGAGACAGGAGATACCTAGAAATATCGAACTGAGTCCTTTTCTGATCATCACTCAGCATTCTAGGTACACATCTTCCTGAAACCTTTGACATACCTAAGATGTCGGCAAGGATTGATTGTACTGCTCCAAAACTTATGCCCCCCTTCACTAGCTTTGCTTCGCTGGTCTCCCCTCCTATCACACATAACCAGGATGTGCACAACTTTGATATTTTCATCAGTGGTGGCATCTTCAGGGCGGCAAGACCGTCCATCATCCTCGACACTCTCTTTCTCTCCCTCTTTGACTCTGCTGCTCATTGTTTCACTGTGTCATAAGAAGGTGACTCCTTCCCAAGGGTTTCAATGAAGACTTTATGAATTTCCTTGGGAGGCATTTCTGTCTTACAGAAGTACTTGATAACTGCTCCGATTTCAAGTTTCTTCATTTTGCAAATGTGTCGCAGCCTCCTCTCTAATAAGCGTTTTACATAAGCAACCAAGCATGACCGCATGCTTTTCACACCCCCAATGCCCTTCAATTAGATCAAATAACAGACTGACAAAGATTTTAATTCAATGAAGCATATGGGGCCGAGAATCTTTTGATCACACCTCGTATTTGCGTGCATCTCATTGGCTTGTTCCTTAGAGCCTTGCAGATTGTGTTCATATAGATAATATTACTATTTTTATCGTATAACACTAACATCATATTTTAGCAACCAGACGAGTTAGATGGCGTGTACAAGCGGCCCCGATTTATACCACACGTTCAGCACTCGCTATCAGTAGGGAAATGGTTTTAAAAACAATGCAATGGATATTTCAGTCTGTTGCTGATCCTTTTAGAACTTTTGCCAGATGCTAAAAATGCATGTATATAAAGTACAGATAAAGCGCATAGGAATATTACAGGCTAATGTGTCATTTGCATATCCAGGCAATGCCACAACCACAGACCAACCAATGCCACCACGAGGAAAACGACACATAACCTAATAGCCACATAACAGCAAATACAATTAAAGTAAAACAACCAGCTCTCTCTATTTTTCATCGAGATGATTGTTAAACTAGAAAGGACACTTTGTAGTGAAGTAAAGACAAGAGCGAAGCACAAAACCCCCACAAATATGGGGAACAACAATAAAAAATGAACAGCAGGTCTACAAAAATAAATATAAAAATATTGCTTACTCATTTAAAAGTAAGTGAGCATGACCAGGAAATGCCACAATCACAAACTGCAGACCAACCCATGAGGAAGAGCGGAAAGCCACATCACAATTCAAGCAAAGCAATCGACGCTCTCTTTCCCAGCAAGATGATTGCTAAACTAGTAAGGACAATAAGATCATAAAACAAAGACCCAACTCAAACCCCCAATGAGAGTAACAAAAATAATGACATGACTAAACAACAGAATCATCGCCAAAGAACGAACGCCCAGGCGGCCACTGATTGGGGGGGGGGGGGTTAATGAAGTTTATCAGTCACCCTAATATTAACACTGAATTGTTTCAACATAACCTAATAATCGTTTCCTATCTCACGGCATGTTACTTTATCAGTTCATGATGACGTTGCACTTTTTGAATGACGTCGCTATTGACGCTGAATCAACACAGAAATAAAAATATACGTCATAATTGCTAGTTTGAAGAGTGTTCAACAATGGGTTAACTAATAAATAGAATACCAGGTTCGCGTCTTTTGATATCAAGTTTACCAGGCTCGGCTTTGAGAACACATGTTGAATCGCTCGGCAAGCCTCGCTATGTCAACAAGCGTTCTCAAAGCCTTGCCTGGTAAACTTGATATCAAAAGACACTCACCTAGTATTCTCTGTTTACTGGTTAAGTATTCGCCCTAGATACTGCTGTTGTCAAAATATAAAGTTGTTTAGTTCGCACGAAGGCTTCACAACTTAAGCAATGCATCATCACAGATCAACAATCCAATCAAATTAACATACTATGGTGAAACGAAGAAAAGGGCTGTTGACGCACAGCCAGTCAGAGCTAAAGAAAACCCCAAGTTGAGCCACGATGGGCTCAGCTATTTTAAAGACAAGCATTAGGCACCAACCCAAGGATGAACTTTTAAGATCAGGCTTGCCATTGCATCCTAGGCCTGACCTTGATTATAAGGCAGGGATCATCAAAATCTAATCAACTCTGTCCCCTAGCAACAATTTATCTATTTAAGTTAAGTCAAAGTAAGAAAGACGTTAAAGATCAGCAAACCATACAATCAAGTACAATACCAGACCCAGGATACCACATGGGAAAGTAACAAAAATACAACAAACATCACCAACAATAGCCAAGAGGTCAGCCCCTTCCCAGCAGGATACCACAAGACAGCAATGAGCAGACGCGAAAGCATGAGAAACACAAGACACAAAAACACAAATGATTCACAAAAGAAGTACCGCCTTGGAACGGTCAGTAAAAATATTTTACTGGAGAGCTTAAACCAGTTTCACGGCGCCTACCTCGCCCTGAAATCTGATGTGGACCAGGACATTTTTGGGAAAGTGACAAAACACAACAAACACGACAGCCAAGAGGTCAAAATCCACCCACTGGTTCAGAACATTATGCAGACAAGAAGCTACGCAGGTGGAGACGGCGACAAGATCTAAACCAAAAGCGATATGTCTCCATCTGCCTGGTTGAGGTGAAATAAATAGGGTCTTTATACGTAATTCACTGACAGCAGTTCCAGTTCAGTATATTTATGTTTTTTTATTATCCAGTATGTATCAGAGTTTTTGGTTTCAATTGGCCTTTGGAAATTCATATTTATCCTCCGCAATTCTTTGCAAATAAATAGCCTGTTTTTTCATATCCTCAAGCATCATTATTCTGTTTTCGAACCCAGGTTTCTTTTCATCATTCTCGGTTTTAATAAGAAGCTCAATATACTCAACTGAAGAAAGTGGGTTTGCTTTTAATGCAATTTTCTGAAGCTCGTTAATACATTCTTTGACATTTTTCACTAAATCAAGATTTGTCTTCCTCAGTCTGTTGAAAGCCGTCTTTATTCTGTCTAGAAGCGTTGTTTGCTTTCCCACTTCACCCTTGGCTTGTTCATACGTCCTCTTCAATTGATCAAGAGTGACGATTTCTTTGATCAATGTGTATTCAAATCGATATGGAACATTTTTGTGCTCGCTCCATATGCACTTGCCTGGACACTGTGTACAGTTACCGTCAGTCATTGCAATACAGCTTGCCTTGTCTGAGTTATCAGCATATGCACAATCTTCGTGACAGGTTCTGCTACAAATTAAGCAAATCGTCGTATGTATACCGGGACGGAGTGAAACTTGTTTTACTTTTGGCTTTGTGACTGTTGCCTTAAAGTTTCTGTTTGCCTTTACCTCCCTTTTGTGCTGATCAAGTATTTGCTCGTGTTGATGTATCTCTGCCAGTTTGTCTGTCCCCAGTCGTAATTGCTTTTGGATGTTTATGATGTCAACTTCTAACTGGCGTCTCTTCTGTAAAACCCTTGAAGTTAGTCTAAGGCTTCTCGCTTCCATTACCTTTAGGGCAGTGAAGAATTCTGCAAAACTATCTTTTCCCATTTTCCAAAAGAACTTTCCATTTTGACTCCTGGCAGGATTAACAAACAGTGCAGAATTATTGAAGACAAATGACTTCTGAAAAGGTACGTGTGCAGCTTTCACTGCTTTCAGAGCTGGCGGCTCATCACCATCAGTGAACGTCATCAGAATATGTATATGTTTCTCAATATCGTTTCCAAAGACTGCCAAAATCGAATCAAATATATAACGCATGGTCGGGGTTAGCCTTACCTCTGAGGCCTTGACAACAAAGCAGACAGCGTTCAGTTCGTCAACACCTTGGTCACCAGTGGACGTGAAGAACTGTCGTATCTGTTCTACAAGTTCTTTATCTCTTATGATTCCACGAGTGTCACCAAATCCAGGGGTATCTATTATATTCAGGTTATAGTCGATTTGAAAACCGTTCTGCCAGTTGAGACAATAGCTTGTAATCCAGTCTGTTTGCGAGATTGTCTGAAAAAATCACACATACTTCAATCAAAATGAAATATAACAAACATACTTAAGAAATTATTTGCCAAACCGGGCTTTGGCAAATTCACCTTGTAATATAATATACTATAGATATGTAAGACCACTTATTTGCTGTTGAGGCCCCCTTGCTCCCTAAAAATAATGCATCGATCTCCAAATCCCTGAAAATAAATTTTTCGGCTCCCTGAAAGTACTTTGCCTTTTCTCCCAAAATCCCTAAAAATAATTCAGCTTCTCCCCAAATCCTCCAAAATATAAGCCAATTCTCCTTCAAATTTATTTTTTCTTTCCGTATGATTAAATACATGTACTTAAAAACTTTGAAGCTTTTCACGAGCACATGGCTTAATGTTCACTTAATATTTTGCGTCATACATGTAAAGACAGGGCTTAGCAATGGAACGCATGACATACAGTATAATTATTTTAAGGGAATGCATGATATATAGCTCAAAAGTATGAGGACATTCTTAAAATACTGTTGCTGTTCCTCCATGTAGATTACGTATGGAGGAATGCTCTCTAGATTTGTTTTAAAATGTAGGACAGACCATTTGATTTTTCTGGTAGAGGTGGGAGGGGCTATTCTTCCAACAGCTTAAAACTAGATTTTTTCAGACAAAGTGGAAGCATTGTTTTTTTTTGCAACCATAAAATGTCTCTTAACAATTGCTATTAGGCCCTTTTAAGCATTTTTTATAAAAGTTTCCTCTACAACTTAAGCAAACACAGTATCAGCATGTTTCAAAGCTCTGTTTACGACGTGTATTAACACTTATGCTAGGGGTGGTGGGGCATGCTCCCCCGTTTTATATATATGGTTGCTTTGCTTAATTTGTCTTCCTGGTGTCTCGTGATGGTTGAGCGGTTCTTGCTCGCGGTGCTATGGGGTTGTCTGCGGTTAGTGATTATGGTATTTCCTGATCATACTCACTTACTATTTTTATTAGTTAAAGGCTCATGGGTGAGCTAATAGTAGTTCCGGCGTCCATTCGTCATCCGTCCGTACGTCAACATTTTCAAACATCTTCTCCTCTGAAACCACCTGGTCAATTAAACTCAAATGTCATTTAGAGACTTCTTAGAATGTAGGAACAAAAGTTTGGTCAAATGGTCTTGGTCACATGACCAAGATGGCCGCCATGCCCATATCAAAACTTCTGCTCCAGAACAAGAAGGCCAATGAAATTGGGGCTTACAAGTTAGATAAATTTATACAAATTGTTTTGATCATAAAACCAAGATTGTAGACATGCCCATATATGATTAAAACCCTTTAAAAATCTTCTTCTCCAGAACCAGAAGGCCGATGACCTCAGGGCTTGGTATATAACGCTGAGGATGCAGGGCCTACCAAGTTTGTTCAAATGGTGAAGACCCACTTTACTTCAAAGTAAGTAAGGGTGCAAAGATCAAGAGTCGATACAATCAAGTACCACACCCGACCTCGGATACCAATGGGAAAGTTACAAACTCACAGTTAGACACCACAAACGAGAGCCAAGAGGTCAGCCCTTTCCCAGCAGGTGACCACAAAGCACAAATAAACAGACGCGCACAAAGACATAGCAAACATAAGACAGAACAAAAACATAAAAGATCCACAAAAGAAGTATCGCCAAGTTTGCTTCTTAATGGGAAACTTCTCGAAAAAGTGATCTTTTGAATTCTGTTGAAGTAAGAAAGTGGCAAAGATCAGGAATCGATACAATCAAGCACCACACCTGACCAAGGAGATCAATGGGAAAAGTCATATTTCTCACTATGTTTGTTAAACCTATTGAGACAATGGCTATACATAAGTTCCAAAGGTCAAGGTTGACCTTTGACCTTTCAGCCAAAGTCTCCGTTATTGGAGTTCCATCAATATATTAAAGCAGATTTCTCTTAGAATCCACTAGTCCAAATGAAAGAAAGTAAGAGTGCAAATATCAGGAATCGATCGATGCAATCAAGTACCACGCCTGCTGACCCAGGATACCAATGGGAAAGTGACCAACTCACAGTCGTCAGTACAAACCGCTGTGAAACCTGTTTAAGCCCCCCAGAAAAAAAATTTACTGACCGTTCAAAGGCAGTACTTCTTTTGTGGATATTTTATGGGTTTTTTCTGTTGTGAAGTTGTCACTTTCCTATTGGTATGCTGGGTCAGGTGTGGTGCTTAATTGTATTGATTCTTGATCTTTGCCCTCTCTCCTACTTTGCAAGAAATGTTATACTAATGAAACACGGGTTAGGCTGCTGTCCATTCTAAGGCGGTGGTTCTGTTGCTGTTGACTTTTTGCTTATTGTTACTCCCATTGTGGGAGTCTGTAATTGTTCTATGTTTTGTTGTACGTTACTTTATGTCCATTCTAATATTGCAATCATCTTGATGGGGAAGAGAGAGCTGGTTGCTTTGCTTAATTTGTCTTCCTGGTGTCTCGTGATGGTTGAGCGGCTCTTCCTCTCGGTGCCACAGGGTTGTCTGCGGTTTGTGATTGTGGTTTTCCTGATCTTACTCACTTACTATTTTTAAATAAGCACCAAAGGTCAAGCTGACCTTGGACCTTTCATTCAAGGCCACTCATTTTGGACTGCCACATAAATCACTGGGCTCTTTAAACTTAAATTTCATATTGAGTATTCAGTAGATAAAACAATATAAATACGATATTTGTTTTAGGTCACTTGACAAAATTGCCACCATGCCCATATATGGTTAGATATATTTAAACAATAGCCTAAGTTGACATATTTTATAATTTTAAGGAGAACAGGTGAGCGCTTTAGGACCTTTGGTCCTCTAGTTTAATCTAACAGGAAAATGCCAAAATCAGAGCATACAGACCGACCAACAGTACCACAAGGAAGAGATACAGTACACTAACAGACAGACGAAAGCTATGACACAATTAAGGTAAAGCAATCAACTCTCTCTTCCTCAGCGAGATGATTGCAAAACTAGAAAGGACGCAAATTTACTGCATTACATAACGAGGACAAAACATAAACCCCTTTCAAACAATGGAAGCAACATAAATAATGATTCAACAGCATAACCACTGCATTAGAACAGCAACCAAAGTCACCGATGGGCCGTAATTAATGTTAATGGCCATAACTTTGCCCTAAATTGTGCTGTTTCTAAAACACACAATAATTATTAGCTCCCATGGAGGCTTCCTAACTTATGTTATGTATCATCACATGAGTGAAAACAAATTAAACTATCAACTGTGATGAAACAAAGAAAATGGCTCTTAATTTACGACAGTCAGAGCTATAGAAAATCCTTAGTTGCGACACCGTCGGCCCAGCCAAAGCCAACCATCAGGCACTGACCTACCGTTGGTTAGGGTCTGTTGGAGAAATCTAGAAATTCAAAAAAAGTAAGTCTTATGATTGCACACTCTGGCAAACCAATTAATTTTTGAGGGAAATATACACCCTATAAGAGGTAGAACAGGGTATATCCAAATCCAATATGTGAAGATTTATTTTAACAAAATTAAAGTCATCGCACTTATAAATTTTGATGAAACCAAACCATTAGAAATAGCTTAATGTAAATTCGGTATTAAATGCATAAGCTTGTTTTTAATTGCCATCCAGGTGATTAAACCTGATTAACCATACCTTCGAAAGCCAATATTCAAAAGGTCATCTAGATATTCTGACACGAGCACAGTTGAAACATTTCGTTTCGTCTGCAGAAGTGGAAGCCTTTCTTTTAGCACATGCTTAAAAGAGCGAAACTTCCCTTTTGTAAGTCTATTCATTCAAATGATTTTCTTTTATTAATAACATTCTGGTGTTATATGTTTAGAGTGTAATTTCATGTTACCTGGTTGTTTTGTTTTCTTTTCTCACTTCCTTTTAAATCCACCAGTTTGAATCGGGCATCATCGTCCCAGGAAACACCAAGAATGTAGTTTACCATGCCCTCTAGTAATGTGCTCTTTCCAGACCCAGTTGGTCCAACCACCATGATTGTTTTTGTCATTTTGGTCAAGTTCGGTTTATCTGCAACATGGATAAAATATATTATCTCGAAAAAGTATTGCATGCATCTAAATTATGATAAAAGCAACAACTGTTTGCAACAATACATGTTATCATAAAGACTTTTTAATATGGAGTGTAAGAGAATGTAGTACGAATGTCAATAAGTCTCCAATCTCAAGACAAGTGTTCTGAACTCTCACTAAGCAGACCAGTTGTATTCTCTTTCAATTAGATTAAGTGTACGCCACGTGAGATGTAACACTGGTGTAAAGCATAAAACAGTAAACGAAACACAAATTAAAAACAAAACGTAATGAAAACATCAAGAAGTTAAAAACATGGAATGTGGCGATTTCGCACAAGTAAGAAATAATTGCTTCCATGTTGATAACATGATAGAATTATTTCAAGATATACATATTGATAGTATTATGACATTTTTAAGACAAATAAATCTTTTTAACAAAATCTAATTGCTATTTTTAAAATCGTGTTTTGTTTTACATTTGTATCAGACCATAATACAGATTTTTAATGTTGTATTCTGTTCAGTTAAAGAACATGTACAGTTATCTGAATAGCTCTTTGAAACTGTCAGATATTGTACGTGGTCTCTCCTGTCAACAATCGTATTGCAATTAATTATCATTATACAAACTCATCATCATCTTTCCTTTTATTTTATCTTATAAATTTTTACTTTTTCCATATTCATCATGTTTAGTTTAATACCGTCTGACGCTAATGACCCACAAGGGTTGATGCGTCGTTAAGAACCAAACAAACAAACAATGAGAATGAAATCGAAAAAATAAATCAGCACCCATCTTTAATTGGGATAAAAAATATCTGGAAGGCAAATAGAATGCAGCAATCCATCACAGACTAGGCCACTGGCTGGATATTGTTTACCTCCCCCCAGGGGCAATTTGGTAGACCATATTTTTCTTAAAGCCCAATGTCTTGCGAGGATTTTGCAACTTGTAAGCCCTCTGACAATGGCAGCATTAAGCTGTAACAGCCTGTTACATAAGTTACCCTACAAAATATTTGATAATCAAAATTCTTTTTAAGCCTTCAGAAAAGTACAAAAGATAAGGTAAGATTTCCAAATTGGTTATATTTTCTAAGTAAGCTATTACTGGGCCACAGATTTTGACATTTGAAAACAAATATAGTCACCCCCGACGAGTGTATGTTACATTTTTTCATTGAACCCCCTTTTAAATGATAAATGAATCGAATATAGTTTGTCTTCAATTTTATTGAAACCAGTTTTTGCTCATTAATTTGGTATTATATTAAAGAATTTTTATTTATTTTTTCAAAATTGCAAATATTACGTTTCTTTCTTTTATACTTTTTGAGTTATCTGATGTTTAACAGGGTAGCCCCATATCACACAAAACTGTAAAATGCAATTATCTAGGACTTGTGCTTGATCTAGACCCAGCAGGAATTTCGTACACTATAATTTCCAGATACAACATTATATAAGCCACAAAATGAAATATGTAAGCGCTCTGAGTAGCAGCGTTAGCGGGTTACATCATGTTACGTACGTTACCAGCAAAATAACATTAATTTTTCCTGATAATGTCTCCAACCTGATATATTCACACTTTTTTTAAGTCTGGCACATGCTTAAGAAGTTCTTATAGCATAGTTACATAATTTTAGCATTTAATTTATAAATGTCTTGAGTTTTTGCCGTTGTATATGTTACTTAGTGTTTCATATGTTATTTCCAAGTGTCAGTATAGCAGTTATTGACTATACATGTATTACATCCGTCAGTGAATATAGCAAATGTATAAAGCTTCTATTCAAATCGATTTGAGTTCCTTATTATGGTGTCTTACACTATTTACAGCCCAGGTTACATACGTTACTCTTTGAATACCATTTAACGTTCAAGATATGGTCTCCAACACGACCTGCTTGTACTTATTTGCATGCTGGCACAGGTCCATGCTCTTCTTTTTACTCTGGCTCATTTGCTGAGGAAGTAACTCAAAACTTAAACTACCATAAACCCTCTTTTCTTTTATAGAGACATCAAATATAGTTAACATAATACTCATGGAAAGATTGTAACATACAGTGCAATGTGCGAGCAACAACTTAAAAGATCAAAGAAAACCCATCAGGTAGAAGTTATAGAGCTGTTTCTTGCCAAGCTAGCAACTCTTCGCATATTATCCAAGGGTTTAAAGAATTTACCAATACAGCTTACTATTAGGAGCCACTGTGGTGTATTGGATAAACCGCTTGCCTTGTAAACCAGGGGTCGCAGTTTCGTTTCCCGGCTTCACCAGTCTGTTGGATGAGACTTTAAGCCATGGCCATTTCTCCATATGACCTTAGCTGTTGGTGGGACGTTAAACGCAAACACAACAACAACAATACATCTTATTAATCCTCTTTCAGATTCATCTTGCAAGGATTTTGCAATATGCTAGCACTCTGGTAATGGCACCATTACCTTGTAACAGCCAATTACATATATTACCCATCAACATCTTTGATAATTTTAGTAAATGACATGACTTCTGAGAAGTGCAAACCATAAGGTAAGATTTCCAAATTGGCCATATCATCCAAGTAAGCTATTTTTGCATTACAGATATGGACCTTTGAAAACAAATATGCATCCAAAAGTGTTATGTTTTTTTACATTTTTTTTCATTAATCCTATATAAATAATTTATGAAACTAATATAGTTTGATATTTTTTATAATGTGAATGTGCTTACTAATTCATTTTGTATTAATGAATGTTTATGTATCTTTTGGAAACTAAAATATTATGTTTCTATCTTTTATAAGGTTTGAGTTGTTGAGTTTTGAACATGGTAACCCCATATCACACAAAATATGAAATATAATTCTGTGGCTCTTTTGTTAGGGTACAATCAAGTTTTCTTTCACCAAGAGGTACTCGATTTCCTTCCCATTTTTTCCACACATTTTATCCATATCTGTAAAGTCTGACTTGTTTTCATGGGAAAGACTTAATAGTTCAAGCTTTGTATGTACATCTTAAGGACAGTAAAGCAGGGTGGAGGTAAGCCCATGTTCATGTCATTTGAAATAGTCAGTATATGTGTATGGCTTTGGTACTTTTTTCAGAAACGTGTCGTACTGCAGCTTATTCACTTTTACATTAATAGCACATGTTAGGGCTTCATGTCACTGATGAGTGCGTAGAGCAATTCTTGATTTGTTTTCCTACTCTGCCTAGAATGTTGATGAACTAGTGGGGGAGGGGTTTTCTATCAGTTTGATAGGAACAACCTTTCTGTGGTACTTACACATCGGCACATTGGTAGTGTCACAATCTTTTAAACACTTTATTACTGTAGATCTCTTCCCCCATATTCTAGCCAACGTTGTTGACATTCAGAAGGTGCACCTTTTGTTGCATACACCATTGTTGAATAAAACACCCAGGTTAACCTCTGCGAGAACGTTTGTAAGACTTTATAGACTGCTGTTTATACACTGTATATGCATCAGTGACAAAACCAACATACCCTGCCTTTAGTGCTTGGTTGAATACTGGTGCCATCAGATCCTTGAAGGTGAAAGGAAACGCTATTATGCTCTGTAGTTATGGCATTACCATCAACGTTATGTCCAGCACTACATGGCTTATATAATGCTGGTTCAATGCGGAAGTTTGGACTTGTCAGTTTAGGTGGAAGTTGACAGTGACAATGGTACAGGTCCCAGAAGGAATGGCAGTGCCACTTAAGGTCAACATTATGTCTAATAGAAAGGTCATGTTGACCAAAGACACTCCTTTAAGCTCTCATCTGGCTTTTTACGTTTTGTAAATTGGACAATTTCTACTAGCTTGACCTCGCAAGCCTCAAAACTTTACTTGCTTGTGAAAGACAGATTTTTTAGCTAAAAGTGAGTCAATGAAGTCTGCAACAGCCTTCCTGCCAATGTCATCAGCCTCAATAAGATCCTTAGCTATGCCAGGCTTAGCAGGAACACCGAAAGACAAAAAAAGTACAGTTCATTGTCTTCAAAACTATAACTAAAAGGATTGGTGAAGCCTGACACTGGCCTCTAGTACTCGTTCTACTTTGCATCTGAGCAGATTGAATATTTCATTTCAGTGCATTGAAGAGTTGTTTCAATATATTGAGCTCTGATGTGATGAGCAATACACCATTCCATCTGTAGTACGAAGCATAGTTCTAGTTGCTGAAGCCTATAATACATCTTTATTGTTTACCTGATAGTTATGTCAAAAGCATTTCACAAGCAAAGAACCAATGGTTGTGACACACTAAACCCAATTTGTTCAAGAATTACTTTGCATCTGCGATGTGTATCAGACAAGTTTATGAGTGTAATCAGTTACACAGTTACATATTGTGCATAGTTGTTGTGATTGTTTGCAATTAACATTGGGAACAAGGCATACAGATAGAGCTGACATGCAATTCAAAGTTGTTTTCCTTGTAGCCCTAATCAGTGTCAACACCATCTGAATTATATCCATAAACCTTGCCCAGAACTGAGCTGTTTCACAGTGACTGTCTTTCAGAACTTCCGATTTAAATGCATGGTAAATACTGTTTATGTGAGCAAACAGCGAAGGTTTATAGATCACATTATAATATTAGTTTATGTCACCATAAATTAATAAGGAACTTATTTCAGCCTTATAGATTTCTTAATTCTCTGACAGACTTTATACATGTTTAGTCAACAACTGCTATACAGATACATGTACTCAGAATAACTCATGTATCATTTGGTAACATATATAACAGTAAAAGCTCAAGGCATTTATTAAATGAACACTTAAAATACATAAACCATGTTAAAAATACATAAACCTGTACCAGCATGGAAATAAGTATAAACAGGGCTTAGAGGGTCACTGATGAAGCCTAAATGGCAGAAACTAGCTAGTCTGGCCCAGGAAATAAGCACACTCTAGTTTCAGTTCCTTGGTGCAGTCTTTGCTTCCAAAGGATACTCTTTTAAGAACATATTTGACTTCACTACAGCTGGTGATTGGGACTGTGTGGCGGCGGTAGAACGTCTCCCTGCCCTTCACTTTAGTGTAGATTTTATTTTCTTGTCCTTTGGGATCATGGGTTTCATTGTGGAACTTTGAAACTATTAGAGGGTCACTGATGAAGCCTAAATGGCAGAAACTAGCTAGTCTGGCCCAGGAAATCTGTACACTCTAGTTTCAGTTCCTTGGTGCAGTCTTTGCTTCCAAAGGATACTCTTTTAAGAACATAATTGACTTCACTACAGCTGGTGACTGGGACTGTGTGGCGCCGGTAGAACGTCTCCCTGCCCTTCACTATAGTGTAGATTTTATTTTCTTGTCCTTTGGGATCATGGGTTTCATTGTGGAACTTTGAAACTATCAGAGGGTTACTGATGAAGCCTAAATGGCAGAAACTAGTTAGTCTGGCCCAGGAAATATGCACACTCTAGTTTCAGTTCTTTGGTGCAGTCTTTGCTTCCAAAGGATACTCTTTTAAGAACATATTTGACTTTACTATAGCTGGTGACTGGGACTGTGTGGCGGCGGTAGATCGTCTCCCTGCCCTTCACTATAGTGTAGATTTTATTTTCTTGCCCTTTGTGATCATGGTTTTCATTGTGGAATTTTAAAACTATTAAAGGGTCACTGATGAAGTTTAAATGGCAGAAACTAGCTAGTCTGGTCCAGGAGATATGCACACTCTAGTTTCAGTTATTTGGTGCAGTCTTTGCTTCCAAAGGATACTATTTTAAGAACATATTTGTTAGAGACATGAACTTGAAAGCTTAATGCTATTTTGAAGGTAACATACATAACATGGGCCTGATTAATAGTGTAAGCGACCATAATATAGTACTTTTAATTATCTTAATAGCAGCATCATATATTTACTATATTCTGTGACAGATGTAATACACGTACTGTAAAACTAAAACCATACTGATACTCGTAAATAACACAAAAAATACTTAGTAACGTATACACAGTAATACCTCAAGACATTTATATAATTAATATTTAAAAAATGTAACTGTGTTATAAGAAGTTCATAAACATGTGTCAGCATGCAAATATGTACAAACATGTCATGGTTGAGACATTATCAGGGACGTTTGATGCTATTTTGGGGGGTAACGTACATAACGTGGTATTACACGTTAACGCTGCCACTCTCAGAGAGCTAACACCTTTTATTTTGTGTCTTTTAATATGTAGTTTCAGAAAATCATAGTGTACAAAATTCCCCTGGGGGGAGGGGGGTCTATAGCCAGCTCAAGGCCTAGACATCAAGCAGTAGCAGAATAAAATCATAAAAATGAGACAGTTATAGAATTAAATATTGGTTGGCATTACCAACGTTCAAAAGCACATTCTCTAATTCTCTTGGTTTACAGCCCTAATGAATATTAGCTTTTTCTGTGGTTCATATATCCTCATGTCTTCCTCAATGAAATCAATGGTTGCAAAGTAAATAGTAATTATTAAAATATTTTACCATTTAAAATCACACATTTTCTTGTCCTAGCAGCTTCGTTGCTACCAAATTCTTTTCGCACTGGCAGTTGATAGGTCTGTGGTGTTGCAGCGGCAAGACGAATAGCTTGTTTCTTGATAGAATCAACAGATGACGTTTCTGTCTCAATCTCATCGCTAACTTCGCTAAATGGACCTTCGTCTCCATCCTCAAAAACGATCCTTACTCTAAATAAGTACGCTGCTTTGCTTTTAAGATCTGTAAACAAAAGGTCTGTTTCTTTCCCCTCAGTCATGCGGCTTCCCCATTGCTTTTCATTCGACACTCGGTACTTGACTTCGTAGTGTTGAAAAGGTTTTTGCCCCTGAGGCTTCGACCATTGTAGCAATATAGAGGAGCTTGTCCGGTCCTCGCAAACAGGTTTTCCTGGCTTTGACTCATCCATCGAGACTATACAATTCCTGCAAAATGCAAGGTCATTTTAATTAGGGATATAACAATACACCCGACTATCGATATATTGCAATAGTTGACTATCAATAGGAAAGTTGCAATGTCAATAATGTCAGCACTTGTGTTTCCACAATCGCAATAGTTTCAAAAGCCTCACGATATGCAATTGTTTCCTGAAAAAACAATGTTTTAAACCAACAGAATAACAGAAATTGATACCTAATTAGAAAAGAAGCGAGTAAGACAAGGTAATACAAAACATCAGACTGCAGACCAAGCCACGACAACATTTGGAAGAGACACAGAACACTAACAGTCACATGACATCGAAGGCATTTGAAGCAAAGGCACACCGGATAAGGATATCTGAGATTTTACCCTGGGAAAGAAAATCTTATCTAACCCATGCTATCTTACACAGGACGTCAAGTTACGTCATCCTGTAAAATTGCATCTTAGCGTATTCAGAAAAACTTCTGGAAGTTATTTTAAAATAGATAAATAAATAAATAAATAAAAGCAGTCTTGAACAAGAAAAAGAATCCATTATTCGTGTGAGGGTAGGATAGAAAAATCCGTCCCTCGGGATCACCGTTTGCCATCACCCGGCAAGCCTTCTGATGCCAAACGGCGATCCTCGGGACGGGTTTTTCTATCCTACCCTCACACTAATGATATATTCTTATATTCTTCCCCAGCGAGATGACAACACAAAGAACTGCAAAACAAAACATGAACTAAACACCCTCCTCCCCATACATAACAAGGATCAAACACACTCCTCCCCATACAATACAGGGATCAAATACCCTCCTCCTCATACAAAACAAGGACTAAACACCCTCCTCCACATACAAAACATAGATCAAATACCCTCCTCCCCATACGAAACAAGGACCAAACCCCCTTCTCCCCATAAAAACAATGACCAAACACCCTCCTCCCCACACAAAACAATTACCAAACACCCTCCTTCACATACAAAACAATAGGATTAACAATAAACGATGAATCAACAGCAACAGAAACGGCGATAATAAGAAGATATCATGAGTGTGAGGGTAGGATAGAAAATTCCGTCCTGAGGATCACCGTTTGGCATCACGAGGCTTGCTGAGTGATGAAAAACAGTGATCCCGAGGGACCGATTTTTTTATCCTACCCTCACACAAATAATGGATTCTTTTTCATGCTAACTAATGTTTTTATTTATTTATTTATTTATTTTGAAAATAAGCTTCAAAAGTCTCTGAATACGCTTAGATGTCATGTCTTATGATGACGTTACTTAACGTCCTGGGTAAGAGAGCATGGGTAAGATAAGATTTTCTATCCCAGGGTAAAATCTCAGATATCATTATCCGGTGTGCAAGAATAGAACATATATAAGGTATTTAAAGTATTTCTAGTACTTTAAGTGTGCTGTTTATTTTGTTAAATGGGGGTCTTAAGCTGCCATTCTCTGTACTGTATCAATTTAATGGATCTGAATGACTTACTTTTCAGCAATTTTTTTATTTTAAGAAATCAATTTTTTTGTATCGCAATGCATTGCAACAGTGCCCTTCAATAGTAAAAGTATTTGTTATCGATGGCGTAAGCGAATTAATATTTAATCTAAAGCTCTAAATTCTTGGAAATTAAATATTTTAAATATTACTGATATAATAATTCAATTTTATAACAATAATTAAGATCTTGTTCCGTCTAAACCTAAAATTTGAAGAAAGGGGTCGGGGAATTTACTTAGAAAGTTTGTTTAAGCGCTTGCAGATAAGAATGTTAACAATATTGTGGTCCTTTGTAAAATGTACTACATTAACACCCTAGCACTGCTAATACACATGTGCATAATTTGCTTGATGGGAAGTATGCCGTTGATAGGCATCGATGTCATATGTCTGCTAAGTTTGATGTGTTTGTTGGTGAGGAAGCACCCTACGTTGTAATGGTTACCTAAACTTAATAACAAACCCTTTTTGTCACGTTTTATTGCTAATTCTAGTTTACATACTACTACTGAGCGGTCTATACTTTTGACTTCTTGCATCACTGCTATTAAAAACCATGCTATCAAATATTGTGAAATACTTATGAGAAGAATGGAAAAAGTAAATGTTCACTTATTAAAATCCAGGTGAGGTTCTTAATAACTTAAAATCTAAAGGCTTTTTAGCATCAGGTTTGGCTACAAATGATTTCTCTACCATCTATACTACATTGCCTCATAATCCAATCAAAGAACAACTAACTGAATTAATTGAACACACTTTTAATAGAGAGAGCTCACTTTATTTGGCTTGTAATGAGAAACCCGCCCTTTTCACTTCTGAACAACCTAAAAGATAGAGATTGTGGTCATATCAGAAACTGTGTGATGCTCTGCATTATATTTTAGACATTATATTTATAAGATTTGACTTAAATAGAGGATCTTACATGAGTGGTCATTTAATATGGAATTTATTAAACAAATTGCTTAATTTCGGTATTTTGCGAGCCTAGGCGAGCAAAATACAGAAATGAACCAACGAGTTTCATAAATTCAATATTAAATGACCACGAATGTAAGATTCTGTTTATCACATGGCCACTACTGCGACGAAAATCCTTTTTGAAAATGCAGTAATGGGTTTCCATAGCTGTCGAATCGCACTATTGAACTGGGATTCTCCATCGATGTGCAGTAGAATACAGTTCTACGTAGCAACGTAACAGATCCCATTAATATGAAATTACGGCTCGCATATTATGCAAAAGCAATAAAAATCATTTTTGAGAGAAAAAACACATGTAATTTAACTACGTTTCCGAGAAGATCGACTCTAATATACGTCACTTTACTCATGGGAAATCTCTGTCCTGTGTAAATGAGTCAAGGTCAGTGACCTCATCAATCTAGCTGTGTATTGGATAGCAAATGTGCTAAACGCGGTAGTATTCAAAAGTATTGTTCAGATTTGGATGTGTGATGACTCGGAGTTATACGGATTCAGACACAACGAGATTTGACCGAAAGGATTTGGCAATCCCTGGTAAGTTGAAGCATTTCAAATATGCTATAAATTGGCCTGTGGCTGTGTTCATTTGTTTCTTGTTTCAAGAAGTTGGTTAAAAGTTTGATCATAGAATGTTTTGTTTAGAGTGTTTCTGTTTTTCTGCTGATTCACAAAGTTTGGTATATCATCAGATTGAACCTCAACAAATTTCTTGTTTGTTGCAGTTATCGTTGGCTTTGAGGTTGACCTGCTCTCAGATTCGGTTTCACTTTCTGTTTCAAACTGGGTCAGTTACTTCGGCCCTGACTGTGATTCAGATTATGAACTCCGTTCCGTCAAGCATGACCTCATACATATCACCAGTGGTGCTACTTTTTTCAGCACGGTTCCTTGCCGCAACCAACAATTTTTTACTTTATTGCGCAATTCAAACTCATATGCTGAAGTGAAACTACCAGCGTCGCCGGTAATAATCTTAGACCTACCTATAGACGCAATCTTGGTTGCTATTAACAAGCGTAATACACTTTGTAATACGAATAAAGTTATGCGGTTAATAACGATAGCCAATGGGAAGATGTGCAGGTGTTATTACACGCGTGGTCATAACATTATTTATGACATGAGCTATTTTACTGAATAACATTATGGTCATGTGATAAATTTATACAGACAAATTGAAGGTATTCCAATGGATACTAGTTTTGATTTGTTATGAGAGAGATTTCATGTTCTCGCTTTCTGTCAAAAATCAAACTGATGTTATTGAAGCCCTACTTTAAGTTATCTAGAAATCGAATTTGATATTGACAATCCTTACTTTGAGCAAATGATAGGTCAGATATATCATACCAAACTTCAGTTAAATA
Organism: Loripinus fragilis; assembly: GCA_964019695.1. Lineage (NCBI taxonomy): Eukaryota > Metazoa > Mollusca > Bivalvia > Lucinida > Lucinidae > Loripinus > Loripinus fragilis. The sequence continues at coordinate 99,918,728 of OZ026520.1, forward strand.
AGGCAAATTCCTTTGATACTGGAACCCCTTTTTGGTCTTTGACTTGTCTAAAACGAATGGCAAAGTTTCATCTTAATATATATTGGGATGGTTTTAATTCCTGGATGGAGATGACCCTCGCTCCTCTTCCTATGGTGTTTATATTACGCAGCTTACTCGTTTTGTGAGAGTATATTATGTTTATGACTTGTCAATTTACCATTTTTAGATGGTGATGCTCCTGGATCTATATCCTCTCTCAGCGCATTCGTTTTTTAGAGCATCTAACCATGTTGCTGACTACAACACTCGCAGTAAATTGTTAACTCAGAAACTTTTTACACAAGGCTATCGGTATCATAAACTTAGCAAAACCTTTTCTAAATTTTATTGACAATACCATGATTTGATATCTAAATTCCAAGTTGGACTTAAATCTCTCTTGCGCCAAGGACTTTCGGAACCTGAATTCTATAGTGACTTGGTGTATAAATTGAAGAAGATTGTTGGCACTAATATTTTTCTGCACAGTTTATTAAGATAATTTTTCCAATATAAAAAAATTGGCTATAACATTAATGTACTGCAACAGACTGCATGCTTGGTGGTCAAACAATCACAGTTGGCAACTTTGCTTTCCTCTTTATTTTTACGCTGGTAGGTCGGACCAGACTCTATGACTGTTCTGACTTAAAGTAAGAAAAGGGCAAAGATCAGGCATTGATACAATCAAGTGCCACACCTGACCCAGGATACCAATGTTTGTCATGCTTTCGCGTCTGTTCATTGCTGCCTTACGGTCAGCTGCTCGAAAAGGGCTGACCTCTTTGCTCTTACTTGTGATGTCTAATTGTGATTTTGTCACCTTCTCATCTGGTATCCTGGTTCATGTGTGGAACTTGACTGTACTGATTTCTGATCTTTGCCTTCTTTCTTACTGTCAACGACAGAGAGCAATTTCGACTGCTTATATTATTAAAACAAGCTTATTAAATTCGTAACGCATTTCTAAATTCTCCCACAGACACTCAGAGTTAAAAATTGGTCTAAAATAGTAAGTAAGTATGATCAGGAAATACCACAATCACAAACTGCAGACTACCCCGTGGCACCGCGAGGAAGAGCCGCTCAACCATCACGAGACACCAGGAAGACAAATTAAGCAAAGCAATCAGCTCTTTCTTCCCCATCAAGATGATTGCAATACTAGAATGGACATAAAGTAACGTACAACAAAACATAGAACAATTACAGACTCCCACAATGGGAGTAACAATAAACAAAAAGTCAACAACAACAGAACCACTGCCTTAGAACGGACAGCAGCCTAAGCCACCGTGGGGCTTAAATGCATTTAACTGGTACTAAGTCTTCGCCCTAGATTCTGCTGTTGTTGAAGTACAAGAAATGTTCAGCTCGCATGGAGGCCATCTAACTAATGCAATGTATCATCATGGAAAACACTCTAATCAAATTATCACTCCATGATGAAACAAAGAAAATGGCTCATGACTCACAGATAAAACACTTCTGCAACAGGACATATAATCTTTTTGTTATTTAGTTAATGAATTCAAAATATTTTTTTAAAAAAAACTTATTTTAGTGATCAATTCAAAGATAATCAAGCGTTAAAAAAGTTGGATATAACGTGTCTGTTTGTAAACCCAATCAGGTTCTATAGCTACGGTACCATTCAGACTACTCTTTAACACCTTCCTTATCTAGTCAACTACATTTGGATATCAGGTTAACTTCTAGTCAACTACTCTAGTTGACTGGATGTCTGTTATATACTGTAATGCTGGACTTTTGTCAATGAAGAGTAAATAGGACTTACAAAAAATGAATGTAGCGTGTGCATCATTTATATTACTGTTTATGTCTATCTTATTATAGGAAATTTTGAACTAATGAGGTTTTGATTGGCTACCATGAGTAAATAAATAGATTAATATATTGATAGATAAAAGATAAATAAACAAATGGGTTAGCATTCAAGTATTAAATTAATTGGGCCATCTTTATTGATAGAAGTTAAAATTTGAAACTTATATTATATTTCCTACCCCTTAATTGATATTGTAGTTGTCTTGGAAAACAATGCAGACCCAGGTAAACTGTTGTGTAATGAGGCATTGTGTGATCTCTGTTTGTCAAAATAATTCATTAGCTCGTCTGATTAGACAAACATCTAATGCTTAAAATAGTAATTGATTATGATCAGGAAATACCAAAATCACAAACTGCAGACAAACCAATGGCACCGCGAGGAAGAATCACACAACAATCAGGAGACACCAGGAAGACAAACAAAGTAAAGCAACCAGCTCTCTCTTTCCCATCAAGAAGATTGCAAAACTAGAATGGACACAATGCAACGCACAAAGATATAATAATTATAATAATGGGTAACAATCAACAACGAATGAACAACAATAGAACCACCGCCTTAGAAAGGACAGCAGATTTTATTACTGGGGGGAGGGTTTAAATATATTTTAATGGTACCAAATATTCGCCCTAGATTCTGTTGGTAATAAAAAACAGCAATGTTAAGCTCGCATGAAGGCTTTCTAACTATTGCAATGTCTCATCATAGAGAAACAATCTAATCATATTAAATCACAATTTTGAAGCAAAGAAAAGGGATCAAGACTCTCAGATAGTCAGAGCTAAAGAAAACCTCAAGTTGACCCACGGTGCCCCAAGCCAAAGACATATATCAGGGCATCAACCCACTGATTAAAGCTTTATGACAGAGACGTCATTGAGTCTGATGCCTGACCCATCTTCATGCAACTAGAAAACCATAGCTATCAACCTTGATTGGGTTTACAACCAAGCATGCAGACTGTTGCATGATATCCAAGTTATATCCAACTTTTTTATAACGTTTGATTATATTTTTGAATTGATCACTAAATTTACGTCTTCCAACAAATCTTTTGAATTTATGAACTAAAAACTTAAAGACGCACGTAAGTTTGGTAAATATTGAAGAGGTGTGATGTATATAAACTATCCAGTATGATAAAGGTTAAAAGGGACTGAGCATACCTATGGGTTGATCTAGGCCTTTTGAGAGTCCCTGTCTCGAAAGTATAATGGCTAAACTTGTCATAATTTAATATTGAATCTACACATTCTATGTTGTTGAGCTTGAATGTCTGAAAACCCCTAAGACAGGTTTTCGCGTATTGAAGCAAATATCTGAACAATGCAGATTCAAATAAGTCTGCACATCAGCACATTTATCACCAGTAATTTGGCCAACCCATGAGATCATTGTATCATGGTCTGTTACTAAGTCTGCTAATAACATACTCGTATATGTACATTGCAACATAGTAAGTTCAATGTGCCACTTTCGTTTTCATGTTTCAACATACACACACTTGAAAACATGTATAAGCATGTGGAGAAACACTTTCAAAGATCCAATCAGAAACAACTAACTTCTATAAAGTCAGGAAGAAAACAAATATCAGGAATCGATCTGACCTCCAGATAAGAGTGTATAATCGTAAAGTATTTTTCTTATTTCTATGTGCTGTGGATATTCAAAAGTACTATCTTAATGAGATGGTTCATTTTAACACCCAGACACATGTTTAAACTGATGGGTCATAAAATAATTACAATTATCACATGACGTCGCGTCTGAGAGTGAAATAACGCCATGCAATAAAATCTGTAAACCACTAGTGGTTTATCGATTTACGGGAAACGTTATGACGTCCATAACAACGTTGCGTACATAATGACAAAAGTATAACGTTTTTACGCCAGAAATGAGATTTCAAAGTATTTGTTATATGATAAATAGAATCTAACATTCGTGCTCTTGTAATATTGAATTTATTAAACTCGTTGCGCAAAAGAGATAAAATGCTCGGCAAGCCTCGCATTTTATCTCTTTTCCCCAACTCGTTTAATAAATTCAATAAAACATGAGCACTCATGTAAGATCCTCTATTTATTACGCGTGAAGGTTTGCTTATATTATGGACATATTGCAGGCATTAGTATTGTTGTTTAACGCTTTGAATGCTGGGGAATATTTCAATCTTACTTTTTCAACTTTGTTCTTTTGTTTATATGTATATATGTCATGTTTTTATAGAGGACTACATGGTAGAATAGCGACAGGCTAAATGTGTTTACCCAAACTTTAATCATAAATAAACAAATGAACACTTTTTTAGAATCTACCGGTTTGAATTTAGATTAAGACCAACGTTCTGTCAGTCCTGATCTGGGTCGAAACTGATTGCAAATGATATCAACAGACGCCAAAAGTCGCACCTTGGGCGTTTTCTTTCATCTGTCTCAGCCACATCTGTCGTCTGTCTCTTTTTTGTAAGCTCCATACCTGAAACTCAAACAAAAATATTTGTGAACTTACGGATAATAATTGCCCTAGAAATTAATGTGCGTACAGGAATTCAGTGAAAAACGCTTTTTTGCGTTTATTTCGTCATGTGCAGACTGATCGCACAATGACCACCAGAATTTAATACATCTATACACCGCCTAATTGGTGATATTTTTTTCGTTACAAAATGTATTGTCAAATGGGCTGTGATATGATGGAATTTGTCCGCATTTGAGCATCTGCATTTTTTAATTTACCCTAAATGCACCTTTGTACGGATCACTGCCTTTAGTTTACTATCGATGAATAATTATACGGTTTCATAAGACGAAGTAACGTGTAAGGAGAAGGGACTCTTATCATATCAAATGCAAATTATGGCCATAGTTTGGGCGCACAGAATGTTGGCATACGAGAAAATATTGAGGCCTTCCCAGTGGGTACCCGTCCGCTTGTTCCTATTAAATGAATCTCTGTGTTCCTCTGTTCCTCAATTTAAAATCTTGATTTTCGGTGTTCCATGCTCCTTCTCTGATCATCAAATTAAAAAAAATCAAACTTGTTTTATTAAATAAATTGAACTTTCTTTAGTATGATTCACGAAAATTGGCAGTGATTTACCATTGAATAAGGCGAGTACAATGATGTAAACAGGGGACACGGATATATTTAAAATCACATCAATATCATTCATTATATTTATTAAAGAAGCACAAAAGTATTCTATATATATATACATATAGCTGAGCGGATAAGACGGGTAGTTATAGTACCCAGGGTCCGAGGTTCGAATCCTAGCAAGGTACCTTTTTTGTACCTTTTTTGTAGCTTTTTTCCTTTTTGTTTCATCTCATATTTTCCTTTTGTTCATATTTCTGACTAGAAAGTTTTTACAACTGCTAAATACCAAAAACATTTAACATAAAGGATATACATTGAAGGAAGAAACTGGTAAATCATTATTTGGGTACTTCCTTGCGGTGCCATGGGTTTGTCTGCAGTTTGTGATTGTGGTATTTCCAGTTCATACTCACTTACTATTTTTAATATATTGGGTCGTGAGGTCGTTTTTCTCAGATTACCAGTCAGTTATTCAATCACACTGTTCCTGGACAGGCTTCTTATGAAAGGTTTCTTATACTTAGTGTATTTATATTTTCACCATTGGTAGCGAGATACTCTCTCAACAAAAGGATGTGGCCCGACCAGAGTTCGAACTCACTTCCCCATTTAAAAAGTCCACAGAAGTCAGAGTAGTAGACCAACTCGCTAGTAACTAAATTATATTTGCGGTTCAAATACTGAAATATATGGTTCATTCAGTGATCTTAATGAAATTGGACCAAGTTTAAATAAAATTGTTAAAGCTAAAATTATAGTGCATGTGTTTATATTTATCTATCTATCTATCTACTATATTGACTCGCACTTGCTAGGGATTGATAATTTAATAATGAAAAATATATAAAAAAGATTAGACTGGTAAATTGTGTACATTCGTTACAACAGCTAAGAGCCATTGCAAATCCGCGCTGTTCCCGACTGCGCTATCGTGGATTGATACCTGAAATCATTTCCAAAGGTACGGTTACAAACAAAACAATCAACAATTTACAGTTACTTTTCAGGTCATGTTTCGAATAATGAACTCTTCTTTGCTAACGGTAAAATACTGCCAATTTTCGTGAACCAGACTAATGAAATTTTCGATGTTTGAATGTAATGAATTAGTCGAAAATTGATTTCCCTTGTTTTGCTATGCTCCGATAGGTAAGTAGCCGTGTTAAGAAACCACGAGAAAGTTGAGTTTAAGATTTGAAATGGTCATTCAGCTGTGGAACGACTGACTAGCCAGACGTGTTTTATCGAGAAGAACTATGTCGTTAGATAGTACACTACGGACAGTGAATAACGGACATGTACAGAATTGACATCGGTGGAAATTTGAGGGAACTGTTGTTTGAGCCTGCAGAAGTTCAAAAGCCATAGGCCAAAGTTTCAGCCATGTACTTATGGTATTCTGATTCTGTAAATCAACTTATGTGGGGTGGGGCAGGTCAGGCCCCAGGAACATTTCTTGAACAGAGATACACATACACACACACAGGTGCACCAGCTTTGGTTCCTTTTGGGCTTATTCAGACATAACAGTCGTACAACGAGGTATTGTCGGACCTGGTTTTGCTGGTAGAGAGTCAAACAGCATCGGAAGAAACTGCCCTTTCACCAAGAACGAACTACCAGAGAAATGAGACCTTCTCTATGGAAGATTCCAAGCCCATCGAATTTTAAGATGAGTATTGTAATTTTCATTTTGAAAAAAAAAAATGAATAAATAATTAAAACCTGAACGTGGCCAACTATCATATTGATTTTGGCAGGTTCAAGACAATCCAATTTGGATGGAATTCATTACCATTAAACTATGTCTGATTTTAAAAGAAAGTTCATTTGTACATAAAGCAGTTTATGATATTTTGGAAAAGGTCTGATTTGAAAATGTGAAAATGTTTTGTTGTAATTCCATTCAATGCTTCAGTTCAAAATAATGGCAAAAGAGGTTGCTTGCTAAATGTTTTATACCAAGAGCTTAGTTTGAAAATGTTTATTGGGATCAGTACAAATTTTGGAGTCGCTTGGGACCGTTTTGAACTCTGTGGGATTTATTTTTAGCATACCTCAAGAGGGATTGATAAGGGAAAAATAGTAAATGAGTATGATCAGGAAATACCACAATCACAAACTGCAGACAACCCCGTGGCACCGTGAGGAAGAGCCGCTCAACCATCACGAGACACCAGGAAGACAAATTAAGCAAAGCAATCAGCTCTCTCTTCCCCATCAAGATGATTGCAATACTAAAATGGACATAAAGTAACGTACAACAAAGAATAGAACAATTACAGACTCCCACAATGGGAGTAACAATAAACAGAAAGTCAACAACAACAGAACCACCGCCTTAAAGTCTTCATTGCCAGATATACTCCAGTACTGGGTTGATCTCTGTTACGAAAGTTGCCAACTTTGTGGCGTCAAAATATTATATGAGTACAATTACATGTATATGATCTGTTTCGCAAATTATGACAAGGTACATTAGTATTGACATAAATAAGGCGAGGCCATGGATTTTCTACAGAGAACCTTGAACTGTATCCTTTCTCAGAAAAGACAAGTTTCCTCAAATGTACATAGTATTCACACGCAATAGACATATTGATGTGTTTGTACGTTAAACGGAGTGTCGTATGGCTCCTGTGCTAAAAACCTTAAAGTTTTCTGATTGAAGTAGTTGTGTGATGTATATTAGATTTTTACAGTCACTGAAGCATATTTTGAGCAAGCAGAGTGCAAATGCTTCACAGAAAGTGGCATAGTACATAAAGGATATATTAATCCAGAATGACAAGATTTAGCCATGCAGTTTTCAGATTTTCGTCAGGCATGCCGCGGATATTTTGGATCGAGTAGATTATTTATCATACGTCACAGAAAGATATGACTGAGGGTTATCCTGTGATATGTTAGGCTTTAGTAAGCGGGAATTTTTAGAAATTGAATAATTTGTATCAGAACATGATACTTAATTGGAATTTTAATAATAATAATAATAATAATAATAATAATAATAATGAATGTAGCGAACGCATTTACGTTTTGATGTAGAACTAGAATGCTGTGTACTGTTTGTCTCACCTATTATTTTGGTCAGTAGAATGTTTAGAAAAGCGGAGAGGTGCAAGGCTAAATGCGTTTTAATATTTCCAGAGTGTAATCGGCCAACCTTTGGCATAAAAGAAGGAAACGTGCATTCTTTCTAGTATATTTGATGTATTTGCCTAAAGAGAAGCAGTTTTTCATACCATACTTAAATGGGGTTGATATGTTTTGTAATGCAAATGTAACATGTAATACGGTTTATACTTGTAAAATGTTGAAGACAATGTGTAGTAGTCTCGCTTCGTTAAGCGGTTATGGCGTATGCCTTAAAAAAAAAAAAAAAAAAAAAAATGCTATTTGCTGTTATTGGCTGTATGGGCTGGTATCGGCTCATTCTCTAAATTTAAGCATTTAACATGTTTGTTATACTTTTATATTTTTGAAGCCATCGTTTAGAATTTGTCTCGCTTCGTTAAGCGGTTATGGTGTATGCCTTTCTATTTGCTAGTATCAGCAATTATGTAGTATGTGCGTGTATCGGCGCATTAACATTCAGCATATTTGTTATACTTGTAAATTTTAAAGACATCGTGTAGGAGTTGTCTCGCTTAGTTAAGCGGTTATGGCGTATGCCTTTCTATTTGCTGGTATCGGCGAATAGGTCATGTGTGCGGGTATCGGTGCATATGGTTTAAAAATTAACATGTTATAGGTTGTTATACCTTTTTTATTTTTTTAAGACAATGTGTAGGAGTTGTCTCGCTTTGTAAAGGGTTTATGGCGTATGCCTAGTTATTTGCTGGTTTAGGCGAACATGTCTTGTGTGCGGGTATCAGAACATATAGTTTAATAATTAACATGTTGTTATACTTTTTATTTTTTTAAGACAATGCGTAGGAGTTGTCTAGCTTTGTGAAGGGTTTATGGCGTATGCCCTTCTATTTGCTGGTATAGGCGAATATGTCTTGTGTGCATAGGTGCATATGTTTAAAAAAAAAAAAAAAAAAAAAAACTGTTTTGAAAAATACACACTGATTATCACAATGACTGACTGACAATTTCTATGGCACGTTAAGGTAGCTTACAAAGAGAAGACCAGGATAATAATTCCTCTGAAGTGAATTCTTATCTGAATCTGTTCTTTGAAGTGATTGTGTTATTCAATATTTATATAGGCCTACCTACGGCGACGTTGGTCTGAGAGGTCATCGACGTCGATATAACGTTTGTTTTTGACGTAATGAGTCTGCTTAGCGTTTGCATGCATTAAATAGAGCGAGGTGAACTGGAAACGGTACACGGGCTATTTAGGGTGACAATGCGTTTATATTTTTTTTCAGAGCCTAGAAGTTAAAATAGAGAAGCTACTTGGCGTCACGGCAGACAAGGGTCTCCCTGCTCTCCGAGTTACTCATAAAGAAAGAGCTGATAGAACGATTGCATCCTATAAGCGAGGATTTAACCGTTGAAGAAGTTATGGACTTGAAAGTAAGGATGTGTTGGCCACCTCAGAGTGTCATATGGCTTTATATATTAGTATATCTCGTTCAGTCTGCTAATACTGAATTCAAAGTCCCGTAACAAACGCATATTATAGTATAAAGGGTGCTCATGCAATGTTTGATTTCAAGTCTCCTACGGAATCTAAATTAGAGCCAAATAGTTTAGAGGCAGAGAAATGGAAATGATCTATGTCTATTAAGAAAAAGAACCTATACTTGTAACCAGTGAGCTGTTTTTGAAATTATATAGAAATTGTTTATTGAGAACACTCTTAAATCAGAGAATGATTTCTGCATTATTTGATAGCCTATTCGGATCTTCTCAGGAGTCATGAACTGTTAAAATTGAAATGCAGCGATGTGGTGTTTAACAGTGTATACATACATGAGTCTGTTTATTATATTGTCTAGTAAGACAAATACAGAGAAGGTACATGGATTCTAATAGCAAGAAATAGTACAACAATTCGTTTTTGAAACTGGAGCGATATTTCCTATGGGCAAATATTGCCGAGGATTCAGATATTTAAATAATTTCTCATCTTAGTGCAACCAAAACTGGTTATATAGTAAGCAAAGATAAAAAAAAAAAAAAAAAAATGTCATATAGTAAATGAAAAATTAGATCTTGTAACCACAACACTGATATGTATCAGTACTGTTTGCACTCATTGAGATCTGGTTGTGACTGAGGCATTCATGACAGATCTTTCAAGTGGCAAGGTATAGATCAGCCAAGGACAGTTATATGAGACTCCGTAGACGAAAGGTTAAAAGTTTCTCAGTCATTTTGAGATTAATTATAGTATTGCAACATTTCAGCCCGTTCTTTTAGCTTCAGTCGGTCGGTAGTTCCAGCGGCTTATACCAAAAAATAAGATTTTTGTTCTTGTTGTATTTATAAGCTATCCGAGGTGGTGTTGCAAGGGAAATGAAATTTTCGATGTTTGAATGTAATGAATTAGTCGAAAATTGATTTCCCTTGTTTTGCTATGCTCCGATAGGTAAGTAGCCGTGTTAAGAAACCACGAGAAAGTTGAGATTAAGATTTGAAATGGTCATTCAGCTGTGGAACGACTGACTAGCCAGACGTGTTTAATTTGATATACATGTATATACATGTAGTATACGATAAGAGGGCTATAGGCATTAAGATATTGGTTTCCCATATAAAGTAATGCATGCATCCTTCTTATCGTAGTTCAAAAGTCTGTAGAGTGTTCTGTCCAAGGGGCTGTTATGTGGTAGATAACTATGTAATGTATGCATTTAGATGTTTTAATAAACATCAAGAAAAGTTTCTTGTGAAAGAAATGGAAAAGTTTATGGAAAATATAAGGTGAAGTCGGTCGGTAGTTCCAGCGGCTTATACCAAAAAAATAAGATTTTTGTTCTTGTTGTATTTATAAGCTATCGGAGGTGGTGTTGCAAGGGAATATCTGTTTATTCCCAATACTGATTTGTTGACACCAGACAATGCAAAACATGCATGCCAAAACGTCATTCCGGGCAACTACAAGTGATAAGATAAAATAATCACAGGGCTCACCCGTCAGGTGTGATTCAAGTGAAAAAAAGAGTCATCTAATAAAAAATAATGCTGAGGTCAGAAAGAGAAACTAGTGATGGGGTGGGAATGTGCTTGGAAATTGGTTGAACAATATACATGCATCAGCGGATGTTTTTGAGGTGGCTGAGAACTAAATGGTCATGCGAAGTGCATCATAGGCTATAAATAATGCACCAGTCATTTGTAACCACTGCTTCACCAAAGCCTCTGAGCAGGATGGGGATATAATGTGCTGTGTTTTTACTTTTACGTTGTCTCTACAATGCGGAGGAAATGTAGGGGTTTGATAGACCTAGACAAACAATGCCGTGCAGTATAAAAACAGACTGCGGAGGAGAACTGTCATGGTTTTGCCAACTAGCTGCCCCCACAGTATGGTGGCTACTATGGGGAACTGTAGACACAAAGTCAAATTCCTTGACATTCCTCTGAGCTGGGGGTGGTCACAAATGACTGGTGCATAAAGACGAAAGAAATTCTGTGCACCCAGTCATTTGTAGCCACGCACAAGCCGGGCAAATTCGCTGTTAGTACATGGTCATACCAGAGACCTGTAGCCAGAAAACCAAAGACCCCGCCGTTCCCCGGCTCTGTGGGCCGTAGTTACAAATGACTTATGTATTAGACGATGTAGAGCGCCATCAAACAGTGTGACTCCCGTTAATATGTCTGATGGACAGCTTCCTCATCATATTTGTTTTAACATTATTATCTGTTGCACTTGAAGTATTTATCCTAGAGCTGTCGAGCAAGCAACACAGGCCACGACGCGAGAAAACCTGTCTTCTGGGTTTCCGACAAAGCAAGTCTCAAACCAGTCCCTTCGGCTAAACAGGCTAGATAGAAAATTGATTTTTTTCGCACGAGGCAAGTCTAGGGATGATTCTTCTCAAAAAGCAGACAACAAAGTTGCCGATGATACTGCGTGGATGCGCCGGCTGGTCTAGGCCTTTATTGTTACAAATCACCGAAGACAGGTTTTCTCAGTCGCGGTCCAATTGCTATATGTGTCATTTAACCATGGCACATAGAAGAAAACTAGATGCGAAATTTGATTATCGTGAAATATGATAACTCAGGCAGAATTGTAATTTGTGCAGTCTCTTCAAAGCATTTTCAGTGAATATATAGACATACCAGGAGTAATTCTGCTGGTGACCGTTTTATTTTTCATATACGAAAGTAAACATTGTATTCATTGAACTGTATAAACCACGTGTTACCCATATGAAATACACTGAGGGAAAGTAAGGATTTTTCTAAATCGAAAATGACTAAGTTATTTTATTTCACAAGAGATTCCAGACTTATTTTCCTACCATAAATATTCAAATATGCAATTGTATATTAGGCGGTGTTTTATTATATGTATGTGCAAAATTTTGGTCCAAAATTTTATCATGAAAGACATTTTAAAAAAGAAAAACGACGTTCACTGAATTTCTGTACGGACTATAGGATAAACCTGTTAATGTATTTGTCATTAAACTCATTAAATGTCAGCCTGGATCACAGACATGTTTATGCAACCCAATATATTAAACCGTTAAAAAGGTTTACAACTATATCGCCAAAAAAGTTTTACCCATGGAAAAATCTGTCACAGAAATTTTTATTGGAGAGAAAGAAAAATGAACAAATAAAGCGACTGATAAGCAATATGTGGCTGTTTTTTTTGTTTTTTTTTGTTATACGATACAACTAATCACCAACAAGTTTTGTACCAAATTTCGTAATCCTAACCCAAGGAGTTGCTGAGAAATCTTTGACGGAAAAAAAAGTTTACAGACAGACAAACACACAAACAAACATAATTACAGAAAAGGCAAAAACTATATACCCCCTATATACTTCGTACCGGGGGGCATAATAAGGTAATATATTTCTTTGTTTTATGTTGGTTTTAGCTAGAAATTATGAAAAGCAGAATTGCTCTGTAGACGTAGATGTGCGGTGTAGCACCCGTTAGTGTAAACACTCCTGTTAGTGTAAACGTTTACAATAACGGGAGATATCGCTCCCATTACTGTAAACAGGACCATGTTTACACTAAGCGGCGATAATTGGGACCCAAAAAACAATATCAACCTTTGTTTCAACATTATGAAAAAAAAGAAATTGCAAGAGATGACCATTTTCGCAGACATATGAGCAGCCAAGAACAAAACCAACTTTTGGACATTGACTACTGGATTATGACCAGTAAAACATACTTTATCAAGTTCCAGTGATTTTGCCTTATATCTTGATAACTATTTGAACCATAAATAGTTAGTAAGTGATTAAGTGTTTTATTATCTTGACCTATTGTAAAACAACATATGATAACAAAGTTGCAACAAACAAGACACTACATATAAATATATGTAATCGAATTTTATGAAAGTGACTGGGATGATTTGCATTTTCCGTAATACATAGAAAATGCATTTTTTGGTTTACATCAATTCCAAGCAATGCTCATAAGGGAATCAGGCAGTTGTACTGGAAATTTGAAATCAGCGAACATAACAGCGTAGACCCATGTAAGAGGCGATTAAAGGTAGCGTCGCATCGGAGTCTGTCCTGCTTACTTACATAAAGCCACAATCTTTATCTACCGAATAGCCTGGCTTTCAGGCCCGAGTCCAAGGTAAATTACTCCTACTGAACCAAACTTTTCTCCGATATAATTTCCATTCTAAGCTTAACTCAGGATATCTATATCAGAGAGGTAGACACTATTAGAATAAAAAATGTAATATTTGCAGTTTTTTGTAACATGATAAAATATCAGTTAGACGGGGGCCAGTCTATCTACCGAAGTACTACCGGAGTGAATAATAGTCCAGTTAAATGCAATAGAAAATGTAATGATGACAATATGTGCATCTAAAATAGACAGCTTAATAGTTTATGAGCATTTTGGTGGAAGTGGAGGGGGAAGATCCAAATATTGGAGGTTTTATTTTCAAACCACGTTGGTCATGATCAGTTTCATCCAAAGAGCAATCAAAAATAGTAAGTGAGTATGATCAGGAAATACCACAATTACAAACTGCAGACAAACCCATGGAATCGCGAGCAAGAGCCACACACCAATCACGAGACACCAGGAAGACAAACCAAGCAAAGCAACCAGCTCTCTCTTCCCCATCAAGATGATTGGAAAACTAGAAGGGAAATAAAATAACGTACAACAAAACATAGAACAATTACAGACTCTCACAGTGGGAGTAACAATAAACAACAATTCAACAACAACAGAACCACCGCCTTAGAACGGACAGCAGCCTAAGCCACCAGGGGGGGGGGCTTAAATGCATTTTACTGGTACCAAATCTTCGCCCTAGATTCTGCAGTTGTTTAAGTACATGAAATGTTCAGCTCGCATGGAAGCCTTCTAACTAATGCAATGTATCACCATGGAGAAACACTCTAATTAAATTCACACACTATGATGAAACAAAGAAAAAGGCTCACGACTTACAGATAGTCAGAGCTAAAGAAAACCTCAAGTTGAGCCACGGTGGGTCAAGCTACAGATAAGCATGATAACAGGCCAATTTAATACGTAAAAGTGATTAAATTTGCTTGTGAATATGATTATTGATGATTGCAAATAAGTATGACCTGAATGTTGTCCTAAAATAAATACAAATACAGGTCACTCTGACTTATATTTCATGGTTAAATAATTTTGCCTTATCTTTTTAAGGACCCAAAATTCTAACATTAAACGAATGGAAATAAAATCCAACATTGTTAACAAAAAGCGTTGATATCATACATATTATGATCACACGCTTCCGTTAGTGTACACGTTGACGATAACGGGATGGATCGCTCCCGTTACTGTCAACGTTTACACTAACGGTACCGTTATTGTAAACGCGTTTACAGTAACGGGGGCGATCTCTACCGTTATTGTCAACGTTTACACTGACGGGAGCGTTTACACTAACGGGTGCTACAGTGCGGTAAAGCAAACACAGGGCTGGACGATAAAATGTTGAAAAGCAGTATTGCTTTAGTAGATGTATATGTGCAGTATTGCAAACACAAGTTAGGATTATAACATGTTTGCTTGTTTAAGAGTTGAATTGATTTGATTCAACGGTAAAATTTTTATAGTCCCTTTTCTGTTGGTTTCAGTCTGGTATTATGAACAGCAGTATTGCTCTAGTAGATAAAGATGTGCAGTATTGCAAACGCAGGGCTTGATTATAATATGAGCCAGTGCATGAGATTTCCAACAATGTGGCATTTTGACAAGTGTAGACTCGGACGAGCCTCTGCAGCCATCTGTTAAGCTTAGAAACTCCAAATAGTGTTCAGTTAGTAGCTTAACACTCATGGAATACTCAAGCGACTAGCAAAGACTCTGATCAGACTGCGCACATGCGCAGGCTGATCTGAGGCTTTGCTGGTCGCACATACCACATTGTTGGAAATCTCATGCACTGGCTCATATGTTTGCCTACTTAGGAGTTAAATTGATTCGATTCATTCATATAGTTGTGTGGTCCTTTAAAAAGAACAGGAAAAAACAAGAAAAAAAAGAAAAAGAAAAAAGAAAGAACTAAAAAGGAGAGAGAAAAAAAAGAACAGAAAAAAGAACAAAAAAAGGAAAAAAGAACAGAAAAAAAGAAAAGAAAAGAAAAAAAAATAATGCTGGTATCAGCTGGAAATTGTGGAAAAGCAGTTTTGCTTAAGTCGATCAGCGGCATCGCAGATCGAACGTATTTGTATTGATGTACATGCATGTACGAATGTCATGTGTAACCTAGCATCTTATGCTAAATGCTAAAAATGCTGGCATCAGCTGGAAATTATGAAAAGCAGTATTGCTCTGGACGATCAGCCGTATCGCAGATTGGAGGTATTATATTGATGTACATGTATGTATGAACGTTATATGTAACCTAGCATTTGATGCTAAATACTAAAAAAGAAGAAATATGCTGGTATCAGCTGGAAATTATGAAAAGCAGAATTGCTCTGGACGATCAGCCGTATCGCAGATTGGAGGTATTATATTGATGTACATGTATGTATGAATGTTATATGTAACCTAGCCTCTGATGCTAAATACTAAAAAAGAAGAAATATGCTGGTATCAGCTGGAAATTATGAAAAGCAGTATTGCTCTAATATATCAGTGGTACCGCAAATTGGAGGTATTCTACTGATGAACATATATTTAAGAAAGTCATATGTAACCTAGCTTCTGGTGCTTAATTAAACTGATTACAAAGAGTATGATGAATATATGAATACTATATTGAATCTTATATAGGATTTGAATCCTTGGTTTTCTTAACACGTGCATATATGTTGATATACATACATATATATATATGTGTATATGTATGCATACATGGACGTTTACTCATGTATTTCAAATTGATATTAAACTTTGCAAGTATTATCATGGGAGATAAGTGGGACAGGATTATCACATGTGTACCCATATCCACTTCCCCCTTATTATAAAGTACTATATCTTCTTCATCCAATTTCAGTTATATGTAGAAATTTATTGTAACAATTCATTGCAATGTTCGTTTGAATGTGTATTCTTTCAGGATTATTCTGAAAAAGTGCAGTAGCTACTGGAGGTTTTGGCTGGCACAGTGCACCTACTCCCAGAAGTTCTACAGAATGTAGTCCAGAAAATAAAGATGTCAGAGTTTACAAGTCATGATGGATATCAGGTTCTTTGAATCAAGGACTTTAAAGTAACTTTTAGAAAATGCTTCTTTTATTAGCAGGTTAATAGAGAAAGAATTTGCAATAGTACCAGTAGTTATTTCGAGTCAGAACTTGAGTTCTACTGGTGAAAGGCCAGGATAAAAATCCATTACCCCCGTTCTTTTATGTTCAGTCGATTGTCCAAGTGCTCCCAACCAATGTCATAAATGTAATTTTGAAATTATTGAAGTTGTTTGGTTGTCTTTTCGTAAGCTGAGATAATGAAGTGCATTAGGGGAAATGTAATTTTCATCGTTTGAGTTTATGAATTAGAAGAAAATTAATTTCTCCTGAGTAATCAAAATGAGCGCCAGGTGGCGCTAGCAGTGAATGCACGTGAGATTTGCTGTATTGAAGACATTCAGCTTTGGACAGTTCGACAATCAACTACGCATTGATTTTTATAAAACGGGATTTCATTGAGTGCTGGTCTGACTCTAAATAATATGAAAGCTACTATAATTTAAGTTACATATTAATACTATATTAGCTGGCTAATACCTAGAAGCAAGATGTATAGTAAAGTTTGTACTGAACTTTCAGTGTTCCATGCGTACACCAGTCGACTGTCCAAGTGCTTCTAACCAATTTCATAAATGAAATTTTAAAATTATTGAAGTTGTTTGGTTGTCTTTTCGTAAGTTAAGAGAATGAAGTGGATTAGGGGAAGAAATCTTTCAAAAGAAGCCTGGATAGAATAACTGACTGGCAATCTATTAAAAGCGACATTACTTCACGTTACAACAAGCACATTATACATATTAAAGTTTCCCAAAAAGTGTTTTGTCAGTTTCTTTCTTCAATGTATATCTTTTATATTAAATGTTTTGGGTTTTTACGATTGTAAAAACTTTTTAGTCAGAAAAAGGAACAGAAGGACAAATAGTTATGAAACAAAAAATCCTGAAAAAATGGTATCTTGCTAAGATTTAAACAAAGGACCCTGAGTACTATAACTGCCTGCCTTATCCGCTCAGCTATATATCGTATTTTTTGGGGGCCTCTTTAATAATTACAATGATAAATAATATACCTGCGTCTCCAATTTACATCAATGCACTTTGCTTGTATAACGGTAAATCACTGCCAACTTTCGTAAATTACACTGTAGTACCACGGCGCTGGCACGTTTGACGTTGTTTCCTATAACTCTGGTATTTATGAAATCATGTGCCAGCTGCAAACTTGGCATGCCATTCACAATACTCCTACTATGCAGGAGATGATTCATATAAGCAATGTTGCTTAGTTTCAGATCCTGTTATTTGCTTGTATATTACTGTTTTGTTAAAACACGATTTGCCTTTTTTTTAACTAATTATTGTATAAACTAAATGTTTATAACACATGCATAAATGATAAGACTAGATCTATGACTTTCCAAAGGGTTAAAAAATAACAAAAATGAATGACAAACAATCTTATTTATTCTTATTCAGTTTTGAAAGCATCTCGATGGGGAATAGAGAGCTGGTGGATCATGTTTGTGGTGTCTAACTGTTAGTTTATAACTTTCCCATTGGTATCCTGGATCAGGTGTGGTAATTGATTGTATCGATTCCTGATCTTTGCATCCTTACTTACTTTGCTATGCGTTCCTGGTGTCTCGTGATTGTTGTGTGGCTCTTCCTCTCGATGCCACGGGTTTGTCTGCAGTTTGTGGTTGTGGTATTTCCTGATCATACTCACTATTTTTGTAATTAGAACATTCTGTGATCAACAGAGGAAACCCTAGTTAGACGCCATATCCAGAGGCATCTGATCTGATATGCTTTTTACATATGTTCCACAACAAAGACTCTAGGCTTAAATCATGGAAAATGCATGGTCATGTCCAAATGTATGTGACGCGCTGACCTTTTTGTTGGACAACATTTTTATTCGATTTGGCACCAAGTTGTATAGACAATTAGATGGGATTCCAATGGGCAATAATTGTGCTTCCCTGGTTGCCAATTTATTCCCGTTTTGTTATGAGAGGGACTTTATGGTGTCTCTTACTGATGATAAGCAGGCTGGTGTTATTGACTCTTTTAACACTACATCCAGATATTTGGACGATATTTTAAACATTTATAATGTTTATTTTGTCAATATGGTAAGTCAAATATACCCTTCAAAGCTCCAACTTAATAAAGCTATTACCTATTATACAGAAGCCGCATTTTTAGACTTGCATTTGTCAATTTCAAATGATATTGTTTCTACCAAAATTTATGATAAACGTGACTACTTTGATTTTGAAATTGTCAATTTCCCATTTTTAGATGGTGACGTTCCTCGCTCTACATCCTAAGGAGTCTATATCTCTCAGCTCATTCGTTTTGCTAGAGCATCTAGCTATGTTACTGACTTCCATACTCGCAATAAATTGTTAACTCAGAAACTTCTTAAACAAGGCTGTCGGTATCATAAACTTCGCAAAACCTTTTCTTAATTTTATAGACGATAATATGATTTGATATCTAAATTCCAAGTTGGACAAATCTCTCTTGCGCCAAGGACTTTCGGAACCTGATTTCTATGGTGACTTGGTGTATAAATTGAAGAAGATTGTTGGCTCTAATAATTTTTCAGCGCAGTTCATTAAATAATTTCCCATTATAAAAAGATTGGCTTTAACATTAATGTATTGCAACAGACTGCATGCTTGATGGTCAACCTAATCACGGTTGGCAACTTTGCTTTCCTCTTTTATTGCACGCTGGTGGATAGGACTTCAGACTCTATGACGGTTCAACCCTAAAGACTTATCTATTGATGAGATGGTAGGAGCGTGATGCTTTGGCTGTTTGTCGGGCACACCGGAGTTTACCTGTTGGATTTCTTTTGCTCAGGTATTCAGTTTTATTTACTGTTGAATCCTTATCTTTGCTTTATCACCTTGTTATATCTTGATTTATATATTCTGGGAGATGAGGCATTGATAAGTTAGGGGTCTTTCATGCAAACCAAATATTGATGATCTTGATCCAAAAATGAATTAAGGGTGAGGTTGGCGCCGTGAAACCGGTTTAAGCCCTCCAGTAAAATATTTTACTGACGGTTCCAAGGCGGTACTTCTTTTGTGGATCTTTTTTTGTTTTTTTCTGTCTTGTGTTTGTTATGCCTTTGTACGCGTCTTTTAATTGTGCCTTGTGGTCACCTGCTGGGAAAGAGCTGACATTTTGGCTCTCGTTTGTGGCGTCTAACTGTGAGTTTGTCACTTTCCCATTGGTATCCTGGGTCAGGTGTGGGACTTAATTGTATCGATTCCTGATCTTTGCACCCTTACTTACTTTTATTGCGAATATTTAATTAACTCTTCACCTACTAATGTCATCTGCTGATAACTTGGCCGAGACAAACGCTTTGTCACTCTAATGGTATATTCGATTTTTTTCAAAAAAGATGATTTTGAAATTATCAATAGGATACAAAAAGGCATTCGATATTACCAAGGAGGCAATAGCAAAGAATAATAAGCAACTTTTGATATTATGCTACATAAAGCGCACAAGCCATACAACTTGACAGTTTTGGAGAATAAGCTTCCTGTTACAATTAACCCTTGTCCTGCTGCGAAAATTACAATGCCAGCTGAGTTTAAATATGACTGATTTATTGTCTTACGTATCTCCCATTGTCTGTGGGGGTTCTGTGTTGGTCTTTTTTTTTTTTTTTTTTTTTTTGGTATGTATTAAATTATGCCATTTTAGTTTTGCAATCAACTTGACGAGGAAGAGAGAGTTGGTTGCTCTGCTTTTATTGTCTTTTGGATGTCTTGTTTCTGTTAATGTCATGTAGCTCTTCCTGACGGTGCCTTTGGTTGGTCTGCAGTGTGTGATTGTGGTATTACCTGATCATACTCACTTACTTTTTCATTTGTTATAGTATATTCGGACTGCACAAAAAACCAACAACACAAAAAACACCATAATATCAGTTCATGAACACTATCAGAGTGTCAAATGGTTTGGATCCAGATCGGATCCCACATTCTGTTGGGCCTGATCTGGGTACAAAATCAGCAGATGACAAAACATGCAAAATTACGTCATAGGCAAAGATTCAACTTTATCAGTTACCTCTCATACCAACTGCATTGCTGCGCGTTGCTTGATAAACGTTGTCTATCTCACGGCATGTTGCCTTTATCAGGTCATGATGACGTTGCAATTTTTGAATGACGTCGCTAACGACGCTGAATCAACACAAAAATCGAAAATTACGTCATAATTGCTAGTTAGGAGAGTGTAACAATGGGTAAACTGATAAATAGAATACCAGGTTCGCGTCTTTTGATATCAAGTTTACCAGGCTCGGCTTTGAGAACGCTTGTTGAATCGCTCGGCAAGCCTCGCGATGTCAACAAGCGTTCTCAAAGCCTTGCCTGGTAAACTTGATATCAAAAGACACTCACCTAGTATTCTCTATCTATATTGACTACCTAGTTAATTCCATGTTGACGGAATCAACTGCTAGTCAGCTTCATGGTTTATTTATAGTCTGACCAAGTTAACTTGGTGTAAAGAATAATGCGTATATATAGTGCATGGTTTCCTCTGTAATTGTATGACGGTTGGTCAGGCCTCAGACTAGATGACGGCCCTGAAATAAAGCTTTAATCAGTTGGTTTAGTTGCACGCATAATAAATAAATATTACATTCGCTGAGGGTGTAATAATCGAAATTATTATACCTCACATCGAAACCCCATTTAAAACCTCCATAGACCTGTAGGTGCTAATTTCGACTATCACCCTGCGATAATTTCGACTATCACATGCGCGCCTCCGATGCGCGCACGGTTCGTTTACACGAAGAGACGCTAACCTACAATGGCGGATACATGTACATGAATGAGCCATGGCCGTGTCACTTTAAACTCCCAATAACTTCGTTATTTGTGGACAGAAACATAAAGTGTGGGTACTCGTTTTCTTAGTTAGAACGAGATGAACACTTTGAAACCAAATTTTAGCATATTTGGCGAAATTTTCTGTTTTGCAACAAAACCGCATCATCTACAGCAGTTGATTTAAGCGACGCTGCAAGCGAAGTAGCCTAAAGTGTTTGATGCCATCAGTGATTGTGGCACGATTTGTTTAAACGGCGATCACGACCAGTTTGAGCATTCAAGCTGTTTACAAACACTACCCTTTTGTGAAAGATAATTCAATCATTCGTAGCAATTACGCATTGCGTTGTCTTTGGAACTCTCGCACCATGGTTAGAAAACAAAGGAATAATGTTCGGTATAATAAAATAAATATAACATTCTTGAGAGGGTGCTAGTCGAAAAATCATCCCTCGAAATATGATTATCAACCTCGGCTGCGCCTCGGTTGATAACCACATTCCTCGGGATGATATTTTCGACTAGCACCCTCTCAAGAATGTTATATTTATATAATATCACCCCGCGGAATGGTATTTTCGAGGGGTGATATTATATAAATATTACCTTTCCTGATATGGTGATAGTCAAAAATATCATCCCGAGGAATGTGATTATCAACCGAGGCGCAGCCGAGGATGATAATCACATTTCGAGGGATGATATCTTCGACTATCACCATATCAGGGAAGGTAATATTTATTTTATTATACCGAACATTAGATCCTTTCCTTTAGTTTCTACCGTCTCTGGCCTACCATGGTGAGGGGAGTTTCAAAGGGAAAATAATGCACGGCCTCTTATAGATATGAATGAATGAAAAAACATCTTTCACAAAAATGTTTCTTTTGAACAGTTTGAATGCTCGAACTGATCATGACGTTCGGTTTAACAAATTACGTCATAAACAGTCGATGACGTCAAACTCAATACCAAGCAGCGTCATTTAAATGGAGATATCCCGGTTGCCTGTCTTATCGCGCTATTAACGGTTTACCAAGATCAAATAAATAAACAAGCCAACTCACCTTTTCCAATATTATGTCATTCTTTTATTCAATCCTTCCTACAGTTGAAATAAAGGTCAAAATTCTTGTCAACAATAAGTCAGTTTGTAAAAGCCGCTTCTTGCCAAGTGATGTCCGCCATTGAAATGCCCAAGGTCAGTCTTATATTATCGCGCGGTTCACCTAAATCAAAACGATCATTTTTTATGAAACTGTAGCTACTAAGAAATCATCTCAATTTAAAATACACAAATTTTATCAATTAACTGTCAAGTCTTCCACCACATTTAACCATATTTAACATTAAAAAAATAACTTTAACATGAAAAACATATTTACAGTGTCATTTGTAAGGGAGATTGTCTAGTGGGCATGCATGAGGCAATGGGGGCATCGGAAGATGTCACCTCTTCTGATAACCCTCACCTCTGTACGAAATTGGAGATGGGTCCAATGAGTGCAGTAGTCACATTTAGCCCATGTAAGCAGTTTAAGAAAGTCAGATTTCTTGAAAGCTTCTGGCTGGGTAGCATTACATACACAACACAGAGTTTGGTCTTCATTATCACTTGAGTAGTCACTACTATCGTGACTGTCCTCATTTGAACACAAGTCAATGGGACCACCTTTACTATTTAGCCCAGAAGTAGATGGAACTGGTTCAAGAATTTCAGCATTAGATGGGTATGATTTTTTGGGTTTCAGTGATAAAACTTTGGGTTTGTTTGATTTCTTTGTAGTTTGCCCTGTTTGAGTACTGTTTATCTTACTTGATTTGATTTTTTTATGGGCACTTTTTGACTTTTCTGGCAAAGCTGTATTGATGGTACTAGTATGTTTTTTCTTAGCAGCTATTTCTGTTAGTACATGTGTCACTGATTTTTTCATTAGATTGCCAGTCAGTACTGGAGGCACAAATTTTCTCTTTGTTCTGTTCTTGACTGCAACAGTGATTGTTCTTTCCTGGAAGAAGGATGCAGGAGTTACCAGTGGTTTAGCAGTGGATGAAACTGGTTCAGAGCTGCTTGTTGGCTGACTTGGCTGATCAACTTCTTGAGAGGGCTGATCAACTTCTTGAGGGGGCTGATCAACTTCTTGAGGGGGTGGTTCCTGTGACTTTTCTTCTGAAGGCTTAGCACTGTTGGAGTTATCACTGGTTTGTTGATTCTGTTCTGTCGGGTAGATTACAGCTGGTGCAACTTGGGAGTCTGATATCACTTTATTATCAAATGGATATATTCCTGTCTTCCGGAAAGCAGCTGTCAGATTCTCTGGAGTTAGTGATTTAAGGTAAGGTTTGGCAGTGAGTTCAGCAACCTGATACCTTGTAATAGTAAGTCCGGGATTTTTGTTCATGTAAGTCTGACATTCCTTATTATACATAGCCTTAAAAGGCCCGAACACTCCAACATCTAAAGGTTGAGTCAAGTGGCTAGTATGAGGTGGCAAAACAAAAAGTACCACATTATGTGCCTTTGCCCATTCTGTAAGGGTTAGAGATATGTGCGAACGATGGCCATCATACAGCACTAAAGTTGGTTCACCATCTGTACCACTACTAATATTTGCATATGTAGCGAAGTGTTTTGTTAAATAGTTTCTGAAGACATCTGATGACGACCACCCACTTTTAGACATTTCACCTGCTGCTCCTACACTTGCACCAGACAAAAGAGAATCATTCCATCTCACACCTGGGAACACATAATATGGAGGAATATTGTTTCCAAGGGCATTTCCACCGGCAATGACAGTCACTGTTGACCCCCTTGGGGAAGTTACAGATTGAGGATTGGTGTCTTTATCACAAATGATCCTTGGAGGGGTGTGTTCTGTGGAAATGCCAGTTTCATCAATATTGTAGATGCGGCCAGGTTTATTTGTCAGGTTATTACTAGTCAGGATTGTACCTAATTCTTGGTAATACTTGTTAATAGCATCACGTGAAGCTGATTTTGCCCTAGCAATAGCTAACTTTTGAGGCTTAACTGTTTTCAACTCCGGCAATCGTCCCATAAATCCATAAAACCAGCCGTTGCTTAACGCTTCAGGTCCTTTAACTGTCTTGCCTACAGCCTCAGCATAATCTCTGGCCATATATTGTATGTTGGGCTTAGTATAACCATACCCGATATTAGCCATATACTTAATATGCTCCACCAATTTCTGCTCTTCCTCTGTTGACATGAGTGTCCCAGTTCCATTTTTCGCATCAACTGCTACATTGCCTCTTGTACGATCCCTCAGTGTTGACTCAGGAACATTATACAGTCTGGCAGCTTTGTACACAGTCATTCCAGCTTGAGTGGCTTCATATGCTCTAGGAATGTTTGCTCTGTCATACTGAAGGCGTCTCTTCTTCATAGGAACATCCTGAAAATATAAAGTGTAATTACCTTTTAAGTTCTTTTTATTATATTTCATTCTAAAATTGCCTTATTCTAGTATCTTAATACATAAAACATTTTTTCTTAAGCTAAATTTGTAAAACATTAAGTTTCTTAAACATTTAATCTGCTATATCTATCTTGCCAATAGTGGTAGTTTACTTCGAATGAACTGCACTATACTTTCAATTGCAGGATTTTTCTGACGTCATCTAATTGGCTCGCTCTTCTTCGAGGAGGCTATGTGACTTTCCATATTTGGTAATCATGTGACTTTTGATGCACGCGACATCCGCCAACAACAGACGATATTTTCGGACCCCGGTCAAAACAAAACAACGTTTTTGAAGGGCTCTGGGGCTGTCTGAAGGGCACATGGGATGGTGGAAGGGTGGGAAAATTAACGCTTTTATTGATTTTTATGAAAATGTAAATTTACTCACCAGTATTCTCGACATGTCGTTTGATTTTCGTCCGAGAGCGAGTTTGACGTTTGCCTCGTAAGTAGTCAACGTAAACAACCGATAGGGGGCGCAGCTTCCGAGATATCGCGAGATTTGTAAATACCGCGGCAATACAAGACCTGTGATAAGATAGGAAGCGAGTATACTGTGCAAGATGCGGTTTTGTTGCAAAATAGAAAATTTCGCCAAATTCGCTCAAATTTGGTCTCAACGTGTTCCTCTCGTCCTAACTAAGAAAACGAGTACCCACACTTTATGTTTCTGACCAGAAACAACGAAGTTATTTGGAGTTTAAAGTCGCCAAATAATGTCTCATGTCCGCCATTGCTGTTGAACGTCTCCTGACGTGAACGAACCGTACGCGCATCGGCGTTGCGCATCGTGTGACCGCCCTGATATTTTATAATATCACCCGCTGCTATGGCAAACACGTGGCAGTATTCGCCGTTGCTGTAGCAACGGGTGATATTATAAAATTTCAGTCGTTCGTCTATGGAAGTTTTGTATGGGGAATTCACGTGAGGTATAATAATGTCGACTATCACCCTCTCAGGGAATGTAATATTTATTTTATTATTCAGATCAGGATATTAGAACCTTTATTTTTATCCGTTTTTTTTTTTATCTTGACCTACCATGATAAAGGCACGTTCCAAATAAGAAATAATGCATAGAATCTTATTTATATGCCTAAATGCAAATTCACAAGAAAATATTCAATTCAAACAGTCTGATTGTTCAAACTGATGACTGGCGTTCGGTTAAATAAATTACGTCATAAAAAGCTGATGACGTCAAAGTTTATGCCAAGCAGCGGGATTTAAATGGAGATACGGTACAAGATGCAGTTTTTTGCGAAATAGAAAATTTCGCCTAATCCCGGCACTCAAATGGTCTCAACGTGTTCCGCTAGTCTCAACTAAGAAAACGTGTACCCACACTTTTTTCCGACCATTGACAACGAATTTATTGACAAACCATGCCCCATGTCCGCCATTGTTGCTGAACGGCTCTTGACGTGAACCAACCGTACGGGCATCGGTGTCGCGCATCATAGTCGAGTAACTGATATTTTATACTATCACCCGTTGCTATGGCGAACGAGTGTCAGTATTCGCCGTCGCTATAGCCGCGGGTGATAGTATAAAATATCAGTCGTTTGGAAGTTTTGTATGGGAATCTCACGTGAGGTATATAATATATAAATGATAACCTACCTTCTCAAAACGTTGAACTAATCACTTGTTTAGATATAATCTGTGCGCATCGCCTCCAAATCGTCGTCTGGTTTGTGGGCTGTTATCAGACAACTTAAATATAAGAGGTCATCGCAGATTTCCAATAAATTATACGTTTTAAAATAGCTCGTATCTATTCAAGGTCTTTTCATATGAATTTCTTCGAAGTATACTGAGGTGCAATGATAAGTACCCCTACAGCTTTACGTCTCTCAGTAAGCATGCTCTTCGTAAGTTTACCAAACTCTCAAACTAGAAGCGGCATTTGTTTTTTGCAGCTATTATTGCGCGAGCGCATGTTCGTAATAGGCAACCACAACTTGTCTTGCAAAAATGCAAAAGACATCACTGTAGTGTTCTAGGTAACATACACGACGACACAATAATGATGTTACTATTGAAGACAGCATACACCATTGTATGAATACTGACGTGTGTGTGTGTGTGTGTGTGTGTGTGTGTGTGTGTGTGTGTGTGTGTGTGTGTGCAAATTAAGCAGACGAGTTATGACGTCTTCATCACTTTGTCCAGCAGTCCTTGAATCGACAAATCAGAGACCTCCGTATGCATTTTGGATGTAACGAGTTATTTCCTCCGCCGGCGCGACGGTTTGCAACCCAGCCAACGAATGAAAGAAACTTCTGGTTTTAACAGGGACACACAACATCGGGGGACAGAAATTTGATATTACCTGGTAACATTTGTCAATATAAGTTTCAGTATGAAGTCCTTAATTGTTCCTAAAAGTCCTTAGTTTTTACTTCTTCTGATAAAAAACATTTGGGGTCTTATGAAGAAAAAGTCTTTAAAGGTTTGACGTATATGGTCATGGCACATAATGCTAACACGCCCATGCAATAAGCCACCATTGAACCCCTCTTTTATATAGTAACACTGAGGCTTACAGGGGTATTCATCATTTATTTAATTTGCTGTAAAATATTTACACTCGGCAATTTTAAAATTGCCAACCGTTCATTTGGTTGATGTTCGTCAAGATATAAATAATCTGACAATTCTCTGTATACGTCCCGTAAAAAGACAGTAAAAAGAAGTTATAAGTGCAGAATGCCCCGTTAAAGATTGGAACCCCTATTTAATGTCACAAAATTAATTTGTAAGTCATGACTTTCTAAAATATCCCATTTTCAGCCTTAAAACTTTTTCATTTCAAAAGCCAAACACTAATTGAAAATATTAATGCAAAAATAGTACTCCCCCCGCATGGCGATCGGTGATTTTGGTCGAAATGCCACAATCACACAATGCAGACCAACCTACGACACCCTGACGATGAGACAAAAAATTTTAACAGTCACATTACATCAAAAGGCAATAAGGGAGCGCAGTGGCTCAGTGATAGAGTGCTTGACTCGAGACCGAGGGCCGTGGGTTCGAGCCTCACTGGCGTCACTGCGTTATGTCCTTGAGCAAGACACATTAATCCTAGCTTAGTACTGGTTCAACCCAAGAAGACCCGTCCCTACATAACTGAAAGATTGTTGATTGGACGTTAAGAATCAAATCAAAAGAATCCAAAAAAGGCAATACAATCTATTTTGAGTAAACATAAGAAAAGATATCACTATTTTCATCTGGAGTTGCAAGTTTTTACAGTCGCAGAAAAGGCGGTATATTTCATAGTCGTGCTGCTAACATTGAAATTACGTCTTGCCAATGTTACGCCAAATATGTCAGTCAGTCGTAATTGTATAAATCACTCGCACTTTGCGCTCGTGATTTATCGACTTTAATGACTGACTTCCAGCCAGTGATATATCAAGCAACAAATCACTTCGAGCGTCAATGTATTTCTTAAATATAATGGGCCTCGTCGCGAGAAAATCTATCATTGTCGCATGCGAACAACAAAGGCACACGCAAATCTCAAAATCCGTCCATGTTAATCGCTGTCTTGAAATTTTAATATCTTAATTTACGACATGCAAACTATCAGTATTCAAGCTGAGTAGGCTGTTTAAGTACTTCCTTGTCTCAAACCACGAGGTCAAGGTTGCTCACCACGAGACCCAAATGCACATTCGTATCACCGACATATCATGTGATAGGTATATATACTTAAGGAATAAAGATAGGCCATAGACATAAAAAACATGTTTGCGTAGTAATATGATGTTTTATTTACATTTCATTTGAATGTGCTTACTGACTGTCAATGACATATGCTGAAATGCGAAAACGTCACTTTAACGATAATTCTAACACACCTCGCCTATAGAGCCAATGCTAAAAAAGTGTGATATATCAAACAATAATTCACAGTTTTAAAATCGCGAGGAAAGTACCTGCTAGCTGACGTCATTAAATGCGCAACGCACGATTTGGGCCCTTAACGTTATTAATGACGTTACGAGTTATTGACGTTAAAATTGTTGACATATTTATGCGATTATTTTACGTTTCAATCCATGACGCTTACATCAGATTCTAGGCTGAGGCTGTTTTTATCGGAACTGATATATCCTTTAGACTCTCTTACAAACTATCTACAATGAATCAGCGCTTTCCAAGAAATCCTTGATATTGAATAATAATTAAGGCAAAAGTTTAAATAAAATAAAAAGACTTATTACCGGATACGTAATTCTTCTGTTTGTAGCCGTGTTCTTTGGCTATAACCAGTACTGACCGGATGGGTTTATGTTTTTTTATGTCCAGGAGCACCCGCCTAGTAAGCACAATCAATCGGGCCACTATCGGCCCGCCAGCGAAACGCCCTCCGAATGGCGTTTCGCTACTGCGGCGGGCCGATAGTGGCCCGAGACTGGATGAAGGCTGGGTGAAGGCTCAACCGACAGTGGTTCTGATTTTAAAGCGTTTCAGAAAACGGGGCCACAACTTTAAGTCTCATCCGATAGACTGGGAGAAGCCAGGAATCAAACCCGGGCCCCCTGGCTTACAAGTCATATGCTACCGGTCTGTTTGTTTGTGGTCGTGTTCTTTGGCTATAACCAGTACTGGCCGAGTGGGTTTATGTTTTTGTGGTTTTATGTACCGGAGACGTAATTCTTGTTTGTGGCCGTGTTCCTTGGCTGTACCAGTACTGCCCGGGTGGGTTTGTGATAGGAGCACCCTGAGGCTCAACTGGCAGTGGTTCTGGTTTTAAAGCTTTTCAGAAGACGGGACCACTTCTTAAAGTCTCATCCGACAGACTGGGAGAAGCCGAGAATCGAACCTGCGACCCCTGGTTTACAGACATAGGTTTATCCCCTACACCAAGGCGGAGACATAATTCGCATTTTGAGATGTAGTCATGAAAAACAATTTATAAATATAAAACGAATATTCAATATTGGAGGATAGGAAGATAACTAATAATTTTCAAATTTAATTTTATCTTACCAAAAATAAATATAAGATTTAGTTACTGCATCAATCATGTAACTATACTTAGCTTCTGTATTCAAAATAATTTTGCTTGAAAAAAATCTCCTAGACATGGGAATTGATCGAACAACGGGGAAATAATCCAGCCAAAAGAGTACAGCCAGATTTTTACGGTTTATTTTGGGGCCTGTCCCGCGTATTTTGGTGTAGTGTTTTTTCTCAGTGTTGTTTAATATGCTTTTGTCATTTTACACTGCCTTACTGTCGAGTCCGGGAAACCAGACCTAACCCGATGCTCTAAAATATATTGAATAGATCTAGATCTATATAGCTTCATAGCTTTATATTTCATAGAAATTTCACATAGATCTACTGTTTCAGGTTTTCAATATTCGTTTTAAACTATTTTAGAAATTATTACTGCTTTTCTCTGTTTAAAGAAAAAGAACCGCGGTTAAATTAATGATAGAAGAAAGAACGGACGCCAATTCATTTTAATTCAACTTCTTTCCCCAGCTAATTAATATAAATTCAACCTCAAGTATGGAACTTTTTACCATATTAAAGACCAATACGACCATGCTGGCCATTTTATCGATGTAGGCCTACCTACATTCCCGGGACATAATTATTCACGACGTCGCCATTCAAAACAGTGCATTTCGTAAAAAAAATAAAACAAAATTGCAAAAAAATACCATGACGCAATTTACAAAAATATAAAAAAATGACAGGAATGAAATGCAAATTTATAGAAAATAGCAATATGTACACTAACATATTTACATGTACGCTCAAGACTCTCCGGTAGAATGCGTTTAACATGTTTAACGTAAGGCATATTTTTTTAAAAAAATATCCTTGACGCTACCCTGACGTGAACGTTACCGAAAAAGTGTGATGTGTTTAAATGACTATCATATGAAAACACCAGAAACCAAGAAAGCTACAACAAAAATGTTTAATGCGTAAATCAGTTTGCTGCCTTTTGGTGTTATTTTCATAATTTAAGCCTCTATAGCTTGGGGACAATAATCTTTGCAAAAAAGAAGAAAAAATAACAACACAGTAATACATTAATTTAGACATGGTGAATAAGTATGTCCCACAACTGTATATCAAGCTTGTTTTAGTTGCTTTTCAAAAATAATATTGCCGGTATATGGCGTCTACATTTTGGAACTAGTAAAAAATTAAAGCAAACTGATTTGCGCAATAAATCTAATTTACCGATTTGTTATTAAAAATAGCTGGGTCTTTACAATGTACCCGAGAAAACCTGTATTCGGGAGTTTGCGAACAAAGAAGGCGCAGACCAGTCTGCGCATCCGCGCAATCTGATCAGCATCTTTGTTATTCGCTTACCATGCTTACTAGAAAGAATCATATGTAGACTTGCTACGAGCAAAATTGCATTTCTCTAGCTAGTCTCTGTAGCCGAGGAGACTGATTTTAGTCTCGCTGTGTCGGAAACCCCAAAGATAGGTTATGTCGCGCCGGGACCCATCTTATTCAATGGGCCACAATCGGCCCACCAGCTCGCTAGGGGGCCGTTAGTTGACCAAAACTGTATGCTGGCTGGGATAGTTATTCTCTTGAATCAAAAAGTTTATTTCGTAAATGTGTATGCTCGCATGAGCTTGAATCACTTATTTTCTGACACCATTTACCAGCTCATATGGGACACGAAAAAGAGTGAAAATATATTGATCCCTCGAACCCGCCGTGGACCCACCCTAGATACAAGGTTGGACGCAGAAGGTACGACCTTTCGTTTCAAAACTGAAACAAAATGCATTAACTATGTATAACAACAATGAGTCAAAATATTCAGGTAAACAATGGTAAAGGCGTGTACACAATGTATATGAAGACCCTTTTGGTGTTGTTGTTGTGTTTGTGTTATAACGTCCCACCAGGCTAAGGTCATAATGAGACGGGGCCACGGCCTTATCCGACAGGCTGGTGCCCTTTTGATAAAAGGAATATATCTGTGTCTTGTATCCTGCCTTAAACGGCCTATGGCTTGCCCGTAGGTATAAAACTAAATAGCGCTTATTCCCGACGACGTCAAGTTACGTCACAAGTGTTTGTTTTTATTTGATTTGATTCTTTACGTCTCATCAACAATCTTACAGTTATGTAGGGACGGGTCTTCCTGGGATAAACCAGCACTAAGCTAGGATCAATGTGTCTTGCTCAAAGACACAACGCAGTGACGCCGGTGAGCTCCAACCCGCGGCCCCTCGGTCTCGAGTCAAACAATGTACCACTGAGCCACTGCGCTCCCAACGTCACAAGTGTGTACCAATATCTGTTGACGAATACCACTTTAAACAACTCTAGAATTGTCAATTTCGGAGGTACGACCACCATATTTTTGCAAATTGTTTGTAATAAGTAGTTAAGGACCCTTTCTTCGTAATGGAATGTTTGCTCTTTTCATCTAAGGTTTGCCGATTAGTTGATGATACGAGGAGATCTTTCCATTATTTTGACGTAACCTCCCTTAAATTGTGACGTCAGATTAAAGGGTACTGCTATACAAAACCGTATTTTAGGACTGACGTGTATAATTTCCGAACGAAAAGTAGACAAATCAATAACTTTAACATATACCTATTGAAAAATGTCAAAAACTGAAAATGTGAAAATCTACCCATAAGGGCCCTTTTCCTGCGTTGCGGATCATTTGTTACAGGAAAATGACGTCATTCATGACGTTAGACGGTGTAACGTCGTTTTTACACGTAAAAGACGTTACAAATACATGTAAACATACGCGACGAAGTCTAAGTATTGGCGAGAGTTCTTCAGTGCAATGGCGGAAAGATGGAAGAAGCTGAAGACTTCAAATGTGTTTTCGTCGTTTAGTTTGTGTTAGAATCGAAATAGATCAGCTCTAATGCGTGAATTGTTGAGTAATAATTCACTGTTTGTCGGTCAGTTGTACGAAGATAAATCACTCGCGCTGCGCGCTCGTGATTTGATCTTCTTTACAACTGACCTCCAAACAGTGAATTATTACTCAACAATTCACGCAATGGAGCTGATCTATTTCTTAAATTTAACGCCACAAGATGAAAAAAACTTTAAAACGTAAAAATATGTCGTGGGCGTCAATACGTATTAACATTGACAAAGTAAGAAAGACGGCAAGATCAGGAATCGATATAATCAAGCATCACACCTGACCCAGGATACCAATGGGGTAGTGACAACGTCACAATTAGACATCACAAACGAGAGCCAAGAGGTCAGCCCTTTTCAAGTAGGTGACCACAAGGCATCAACAAACAGACGTGCATGAAGGCATAACAAAACAAGACAGAAATAGCATAAATGATCCACAAAAAAGCACCGCATTGGAACGGTCAGTAAAAATATTTTACTGGAGTGCTTAAACCTGTTTTACGGTGCACCAACCTCACCCTTAGTTCAGATGCGGATCAAGACATATAGATGTTTGGTTTGCATAAAAGACCTCTGACTTATCAATGCATCATCTCTGAGAACATATAAATCAAGATATAAAAAGTAGATAAAGCAAAGATAAGGGCTAAACAGTAAATAAAACTGAATACTGGAGCAAAAGAAATCCAACAGGTAAACCCCCGTGGGCCTGACAAGTCGATTTTTGTCCCCACCCTAACCCCCATTTTCTTAGGTTTTCTGGTAGATTCGGTGCACAGAAGTTTCTGTTTGACCCTGGCAAAGAAGGAAAAATTGCTAAGTTAAAGGAGGCTTGTTTGGGTAAGTCAAAAGGCAAGGTTATTGAGTTGCAACGCTTAGTTGGGAGGTGTGTAAGTTGTCTACTAGTTGTACCTGTGTCGAAATTATTCACCAGGGAGATAAATTTAGCCACTTCCTTTGGTCTGAAAGGTTACTCTGTCCCTCTCATATTAAACTTAAAAGAGGAACTTGAAGCATGGAAGTTTTTGGATAACTGGACGAGAAAGCTTAAATGGAAGCGTGGACGTCATTTGTCATTACAGCTGTTTTCAGATTCATCTTTTTTTAGATGGGGTGACATTGTGCATTTGCCATCCGACCAGGTTGAAATTTCAGGTTTTGGGGAAGGGGAAGAAAGGGAACACAGTAGATTATCACTTGAAGCCAAGGCTCTGCTTAATTTCTTCAATGTGTTCTTAAAAGGGTATCACCAAAGAACTGAAACCAGAGTGTGCATATTTCCTGGGCCAGACTAGCTAGTTTCTGCCATTTCGGCTTCATCAGTGACCCTCTAATAGTTGACAATTTCCACAATGAAATCAATGATCCCAAAGGACAAGAAAATAAAATCTACACTATAGTGAAAATCGGTGCAAAATGACATTAGAGGGCACAGGGTCGATGCGCATGTGGATAATCAAATTCTGATCAATAGCTGGAAATCAGGGAGCGTGTTCTAGGGAACTGAACGTTGTTTTGAAGGAGCTTTTCCAGTTTGTTTTGGACCTTGATGTCATTCTGAATCTGTCTTATGTTGAGTATAAATTGAACCCGGCTGATGCACCATCAAGGGAGCTTTAAAAAGTGATGCAATGTTTTCACCTAAGGCCTGAAAACTTCAAGCGCATTTTGGGTCGAAAAGGGTCACTCTGTGGATCTTATGTCATTAGACACTAACTGCACGAAATATTAGAGTGGGAATAACTTGAAGCGTTTCAGCCCTTTCTAAAATCCAGAGTCCACAGGAGCAAATGTATTTTTGTTCAGAATATAGGGAAGGAGGAAAATTGCTATGTTCACCCTCCATTCGCCAGGATAAGTCCGGTAATCAACTTTATAGCAGAAAACCAGTTAAATTGTACTGTTGTTGTTGCCGCTTGAAAAATAACACCGGTCTTGTTGCCATCGATTAAAGAACTGATTGAAGACGCTGTGATAGATGGGTACAAAGGCCAAAAGCATATTATTTTGTACCCGTCTAAAAGGCGTTTCATTCCAGATAAGTATGGCCTCCGTTCTAACTTATGGGCACTTCGAATAAAGCCAGGGCGGAAATCTAATTCACATGCAAGGTTACTGTACACACTAAATTCGTGGGTAAGACAAAATTCGCGCTTGTTAATACGTGGAGATTCCCTGGTAAGATTTATGAGTGGCGGCCGACGTGAACTTACATCGCCATTAGTCCATATAAAGGCCAAGGGTGGTGCCCGATGTCACAGTTCAACAATCAGGTCTCCAGGAGGTTATAAGCCAGTTCCCCCCCAAAGTCATATTTGCTCATGCTGGTATCCATAATTTAAGTAAATCCCACTTATTTATTAGTAAACATCACCATATCTCTTCTTCGTTAGAGCAATTAAGCAATTTGACCTGTTTATTAAAAGCCCTGATGTGAAAAATCATAATTTCATCAATAATTACCACGAAGGATGGGTACGTCAATGCGCGGTCAGACATTGTGAATGCAAAGATCGAACTGTGCTGCCTAATGTATAACTGGAACTTCATGGACAACACGAATATTTATAAACGTGGCTTTGTTGAAGGACACAGTTTACTTGAATGGCAGTGGGGAAGATGTTTTCATGGAGAATATTATTTACATGCTGTGTTACGTGTTGTCATAAAACAGTTTTATCAAACTGTTAGCCAGCTGAAAATCTCTTAAAATGTTCATTTGAAAATACCATAAGAGCGGTTCAGGTCTGGCGTGTTGCTGGTCCTGACTTGGGTTTGGTACGTTTGCGAAAGTTATCAGAAGACAACGCTGGCATGTAACAAATTAAAAACTGTACTGATATTCGAATATGATTAGATATGGTGGTTCAGATAAATAACACTTATTTGGGATAGTTGGTTATCTCTGAACACGTGAAATTTACAGTTGACGTGTTTTAACAAGTACTTTGGGGTAATCTAATTAGGCCTCTTGAGAACAATTGATTGCTTGCTAAAAGTGAATTTTAACATACTTGATTTTATTGTTTTTTCTTGTTTTGTTTTTGTTTTGTTTTTTGTGTGTGGGGGGGACTAAATCACTACTGCTTTTGACAGAGTACTTGCTAGTGCTACGTTTTACACTATGTTCCCGGCGGCCACGTCAGTCACGATTTCGGCTACCGTGGACGAAACGGGGTGACCATAACACAACGTAGGGGAACGGGGTCGACAAACGTAGCTCACCGTGTTTGTTGTGATCGCGGGGACAGATTTTATACAGTCAAAATTTGCCACGGCAGCCACGGCGGGATTGACCTACTTAAATGTGCCGTAGTAGAATGGGGAGAACGCACCAAAACGCGACAGAACGTAACAGACCTTAACTCAACTTGGAGTATGTCCGTAGCTGGACGGCTTGTTACGGGACGGCAACCAAGGTCTGTCAATGTCTATCAAGTTCTGTTGTGGGGGCAACTTCTCCTAACCCGACCCCACAGCTGGAACCTGAACATGGAGTCTAAGAATCTCAGATAGATGCATCCACTGTCTGTATCGAGCTCCGGATCGGCCGTTTTTTGGAAGCGGAGCGGACCACCCAAGATGGCGGACCATTCAACACAGGCAAGGTAGGTGTCTCATTGTATCCAATATGATTACTGTATGAAGCATGCATCAGCAGAACGAGCCAAATTACCGCACGTAGAATTGATTTATCTGCATAAAACAGCAAGTTCTGTGGCGAAAAATATACTCAGTTTCTTGCATCGGTTCATTGAAATGTCTTTTTCTGTGCTGATAATTTTTGAAGCGATGACCCAAATATTTCCTTGTCATTCCTTTGAAACTGCATGTATATATCGGTATCATATCTATGAACTACGATGCGCAATTCAATTTTAATCCAGACGCCGAAAACCGTAATAAAATCCCTTGGCTGGTTTTTGAGAAATAGTTGTTTATGTTAGCCGTGTAAGCGGCAATTGTCGACGGATTGGCCTAACTAGTTCAACACAAATTATGCCACTATATGCAGTAATATGTCAACGGATTGGCTCGCAAAAATCATGAAAATGTCTACGGATTGGACGAACTTTGGTCTTCACAGACAACATGCTAAACTCTTTTCATGTTGTCTGTTGATACCTTTTCAAACACTTTGGACTCAAACCGGGACTAACAAAATGACTTGTGGTAGTGTCGGTCCTGATCTGGGTCCACACTGTTTGACACCCTGATGATACACTCCTGGAAGAACGTTTTGAAAACGTTCAAATTTGAGAAACAAATCCTACTTTAGACACCACAAAAGCATGACAAAAATACCGACATCAAGACATGTTGTCACTATTGTTGGGCCTGGTCTAAATCCATTGTGTAGGGCCTGATCTTAATCAATCTTGTAGGGCCTGATCTTAATCTTGTAGGGCCTGATCTTAATCCATATTGTTGGGCCTGATCTTCACCCATATTGTAGGGCCTGATCTAAATCTATGTTGTCAGGTCTGATCTTAATCCATATTGTAGGGCCTGATCTTAATAAATATTGTAGGGCCTGATCTTAACCCATATTGTTGGGCCTGATCTAAATCCTTATCTAGGGCCTGATCTTAACCCATATTGTAGGGCCTTATCCAAATCCATATGTAGGGTCCGATGTTAATCCATATTGTAGGGCCTGATCTTAATCAATATTGTAGGCCCAATCTTAATCCATATCGCTGGGCCTGATCTCAATTCATATTGTTGGGCCTGATCTTAATCCATATTGTTGGGCCTGATCTTAATCCATATTGTAGGGCCTGATCTAAATCTATGTTGTCAGGTCTGATCTTAATCCATATCGCTGGGCCTGATCTCAATTCATATTGTAGGACCTGATCTTAATCCATATTGTAGAACCTGATCTTAATCCATATTGTAGGGCCTGATCTTAATCCATATCAATGGGCATGGTATTAATCACTATTGTAGGGTCTAATCTTAATCCATATCGCCGGGCCCGATCTTAATCAATATTGTAGGGCCTGATCTAAATCCTTATTGTAGGGCCTGATCTTTATCAATATTGTATGGTCTGATCTTAATCAATTTTGTTTGGCCTGCTCTTGATCCAAGCGGTTTGAATCTGACCACATTCATTTGCTATTATCATTTGCGTACAAATTGCATTCAGATGGATGTGTTTGATCTTGAGCAAACCACTTTTTAAATTCTGGTTGCTGATATATTGTCGATTGACACTCTAAGCAAATTCGTCTGCTGATAACCTTTGAAAACAGCTTTGATCCAGATCAGGCCCGACATCCTCTCATGTTTGAACTGGGTTTAAACTATTTTGTATTCTGGCGCATCTCTAAAGAATAATTGCTCCGAGGTCGCATTTAACCTTTGAAAACAGTTTGGATCCAGCTCAGGCACTACGACATTCGGTGCTGTGGTTTCAACCCATCTATGCCTAATGGTATTTCCTATCCTTATCATTCGGACAAATCTGTTTCTGTTTTAAGTCATGCTGGGTAGTATTTTTCATTTACATTCAAAATTTAGATAGAACATTCGATAAGCAAACAGTGTCTGTCAGTGGAGACGCTGATCAGATGCCGCGTTTTGCAGCGTCTGATCTGGCTCTGTACAGTTTGCCTATGTCCCACAAAAAGACGCTAGGCTTATATGGGTTAATGTGTTCTTGAGGCCCCCAAGGGGAGTCTGTGCTCCTTTGCTCCCTTAAAATAATGCATTTATCTCCCCAAATCCATGAAAAAAATCCTCAGCTCCCTGAAAGTATTTTGTCTTGCTTCACAAATCCCTAAAATTAATCCAGCTTCTCCCCAAATCCCCCAAAATATAAGCCAATTCTCCCTAAAATGTATTTTCTCTCCGTAGAATTAAAATCACATACTTAAAAACTATGAAGCAATACGCAAGCACATGACTTAATGTTCCCTTAATATTTTGCGTCATACATGTAACGACAGAGCTTAGCCAAATAAAACATATATAATTATTTTAATGAAATACATGATATATAGCTCAAAGTATGAGGTCATCCTTAAAATGCTATTGCTGACCTGGTAGAGTAGCTATTATATGGAGGAGTGCTCTCTAGAATATTTGTTTTAAATTAGGGACAAACCATTTGCTTTTCTGGTAAGATGGAGGGAGGGGCCTTTTCTTTTTTCCAACAGCTTAAACTTGAATATTTTTAAAGAAAGTGAAAGCATTTAATTTTTGTAACTGTACAAAGTCTTTTTACAATTTGATCAGCATCCTTCAAAGTTTTAATAAAAATCAGTGAGTCAACTAGAGAGAGTGCGCATGTAGCCCTGTAAGGATTGAAAATGACACTTGTGCTAGGGGGTCGGGGAGCATGCTCCCCCAGGAAATTTTGAAAAAAAAGTGAAATATGGTGCATTCTGAGCGTTCCGAAATAATCAACCTAAAAATCAACAACTTTAGGGATAATTAACCAACAACAACAAAAATTATTCGGCCTTCGATCAATCCAGATGTGCATGTAAATAAACAAAAACATTTTATAAAGGGGTCTTGGGGCATTATTTAGTGCCCCCCCCCCCCTCCCAGAAGCAAAGATTTAAAAGAAAAAAATAAATAAACAAAATGGAGGCTTTTCCTTTAAGATATGAGATTTTTATTTATTTTTTTACTTTTTGGCAGTGTTCACTAAATTCCCAGAACTATGAGCTTGCTCCCCAGATCCCCTAAAATAATTACCGGTGCTCCACAGCTCCCTAAAAATAAAATAACAGCGATCCTCCCCAAACCCCCGGGGGCCAGATCTTGCTGTCTTGAGGCTGTCTGTGCTCTATGCATTTTCCTCATGGTATCCTATTCGGCATATTTTGACCATATTCACGTATTTTATTATATTTTGTTAATATTGGATATTACTAAATATTTTCCCCAAGTGCGACAGACATAACACATTACCCAGCAGGCACATGTCGTCGTATTGACGTAAATGTGACGTCATTACATCGCATTGACGTCGACACGACGTTACTTTGTTGTTCTGTGTCTGCTGGGT
Source organism: Loripinus fragilis (assembly GCA_964019695.1). Classification (NCBI taxonomy): domain Eukaryota; kingdom Metazoa; phylum Mollusca; class Bivalvia; order Lucinida; family Lucinidae; genus Loripinus; species Loripinus fragilis. The sequence goes on from OZ026520.1 coordinate 99,958,816, forward strand.
AAGGACAACCATTATTCAAGCCAATGATGCTGACTTAAGAGTTATTTGTTAATTTGCCAAACTTGTGTTTCATACAAATTCAAATGTCTTAATCCAGTCGAGTCGAATAAGCAAATCGTAGGCCGTTATTTTATTCACTAGAAGCCCCAGTTTCTTGTACTTCAATAACAGACGACTCTATGACGAAGATTTGGTACCAGTAAAATCTATTTAAGCGTCCCAGTGGCTTACACTGCTGTCCGTTCTAAGGAGGCGGCTCTGTTGTTGTTGATTCATTGTTTATTGTTACTCCCCTTGTGGGAGTCTGTAATTGTTCTATAGTTTGTTGTACGTCTATGTCCATTCTAGTTTGCAATCATCTTGATGGGGAAGAGAGAACTGGTTGCTTTGTTTGGTCTGTCTTGCTGGTGTCTCGTGATTGTTGTGTGATTTTTTCTCGCGGTGCAATGAGTTTGTCTGCAGTTTGTGATTGTGGTATTTCCTGACCATACTCACTTTTTTCCTATAATCACAACCTCGAACGAAAAATACATATTGCTTCGAGTCCCAACGTATAACTACAATGCCGTACATTTTATTAATAGGCTCGCGCGCTAAGGTAAACGTTCTGACTGTTTGCATGCTGTTATACTCTGCTGTGCCTGAAAAATTGTACCAAAAGTCGTAGATAAATAAATCGTACGATGCCCGTGGCAAATGTAACTGGGGCATAAGAGATTGAATTATATATATTTACGCAATGCCGAGGTTATACAACTTTTCATGTTCAACTCAACTGAGCACAAAAGTTATCATGCTCATAAATGTTAAAATGCTGACAATTGTTTGCATTTTAACATTTTTAGCATGATACATACTTTAGATGTATGAAAGATGCAGGGGTGTGGAAATATTAAAATTATCCACTTCTCCAGGGACAAATAAGGGGCCATTATGTACTTGTCCAAAGAAAAGTGTACTTATCCGAAAGAACAGATTAGCTTAAACCTTTCTGTGCTCAAACAATTTACGCTTTCGAAACAGTATACAACCAGATATCATCTATCTTGTAAAACAGTGTAGATCCAGATCAGCCTGGCTTCTTCAAAAGCCAGTTGATCTGGATCCACACTGTTTTCAATGCAAAATGTGAACTCGTAATAATTAATCAAAATATGAAATACAATGGACAGAATTGTATTAACTTAATTCATTTGTACTTGTCCAAGGACAAAGGAGTGAATAGAAAGTTTCAACTTGTCCTGAATGAAAATGTACCAGTCGGACAAGTCGGGCATGGTTCTTCCACAGCCATGCTAGATGAATCTACTACATTTATTATGGTCGGCCGTGGCCGGCCGCATATATAAACTTTGTGCAAATCACCATCAAATTCAGGTTTTGACCGAACCTTTATGCCTTGCTCAGGCTATTCTTAATGCTCTGCCAAACAACGAGCGGGGTACCAAATATCGAAGGTTAACCTACAGCGCGAGGCAAAAATGTCCGTGAATCTGTAGGGCTACCATTAGCGCGCGGCAAACTCGTTTGCGAATTTGATCTGTTAGCATGACAGCCGTGCGGTCCATTGAAACACCCCAAATCTTCCCCAAACTCCACCAAACCATTACCGTACATATAATGCCCGAACAAAAATTATTTAGGACACTCACGGCCTCTTCGTTGGGGGTGGGGCGCACGTGTATTCCCCCCCCCCACCCCCGGGTCCGGCACTGGCATTGTGCAAGAATACATACAGTGATAGGGCTAAACGACCGCCAGCTTTTTTGAAAGCTATTACTTGTGCTGCTGCTTCCATCATACATGCTTACCTCCATTTTATTTTCATAAACATAACTAGGGTAGACCTTTGCAGCAGAAGTGTTCATGTAAAAGCATCTACAAAATATATAAACAATGTCTCACAAAGTACTATATTTTAAACAAATGCGATCCAGTATGATCCACAGCTATATACTTATGGAATATAGTCGAGCAGTTATTTTTCAGTTTTTAAGCAAACAGGGCCCCAAATTACAATGCTTCATTAAAGTTAAGGACGGCTTAAGTGAATTATTGATATTTTACACGGTACAGAGTACATATATGTAAAGAAAATGCCAGGAAGATATAATGGTGATCTACAGAAATAATATAACTATTTTGATTTCAGTTCGAAACGTATATTTTTCACTTCCTAAAAATCAATTCTTAACTTAAGTCTTCCTTAACTTTAAGGAGGCATTGTAATTTTCGGTCAAAGTGATTTACTACACGCTTGAGTACGTAATGGACGTACGTAAGCTTATGTGTAGAATAGTTTAGAGCAATGATCTAATCTAGTTGATTTAGTGGTAATCACAAAACCTATAAGATTTGTCAATCATTTGAGAATGACCATGACCTTTAAGGTTGTCATTAGCCCTGAGTCATAAATTCTACACATCGTCTCACTGAGAGAAACATTTGAGTGAAGTTTTATGAAAATTTTGCATAGCTTTGAGGAGATATGAACTGAGAACGCAATTCAAGGGTAAATCCCATGACCGTGAAGTTTGGCCTTTACCTTGAGTCTCTGAGTTCTGCAAAACATCTTACTGAGAGAAATATTAGGTTGAAGTTTAATAAAATACCATATTCTTGAAGTGTGACCTTGACCTTGGGTCTGCGTTGTCAAGTCGTAGGTTCTACACAATTGTCTCACTCCGATGAATATTTCGCTGAAGTTTAATGAAATTCGTGATAGGGTTAAGGAGATACAGAGTGGGCACCGTATACAAGGGTTAATCCCATGTCATTGAACTGTGACCTTGACATTTAAGTCTGAGTAGCTGAGTCATGAGTTCTGCATATTGTCTCACCAGAGAGGAACATTTGAGTGAAGCTTAGTGTAAAGCAATTATAGAGTCAGAAGATATGGAGCAGACACGAATTAAAGGGGCTAAAACATGATACTGAAGTGTGACCGTGACCTTGAGTCTGCGTAGCAGTGTCATAAATTTTGCACATCATCTCTTGGATGAAGTTCAGTGAAGATATTGGAAGGGCTCGAGATTATGGGGCGGCCATGAAATTCAAGGGTAAATCGCGTGTCCTTGAACTGTAATCTGGACCTTGAGTCTGTGTAGCTGAGTCATGGATTCTGCACATCGTCTCATTGAGAGAAATATTTGAGTGTAGTTTCATGAGATCGTTCATAGGCTTCAGGAGATATTCAGTGAACAGGCGGACTGACAGATGGGCTGACAGAAGAAAGCCATTCCTATAACCTCGGTTATAAGCCTCTTGTAAGATAGTTAATATAAAAACAAGAGGGCACTTTGGCCCTGGTCAATCACCTGAGAGTGATTAATTATAAGATCATAGGAAAGCATTACTCCTCAAAATACCAGTTCTTCAACAAGTTCCATTACGACTATACATAGAAAAGTTTCCATCATGTAGAACATCGACTTTGCTTTACAATAGTCTATGTAAGCCTTGTGAACCGAGGGCCTGCCAATTTTGGTCCCAGGGGCATTTTGATTGGGGACAAAAGAATCACGATACATACGCAACATCAACATATTTTAAAAGGCCTAATGACACCATTACTAGGGGGCCAAATAAACTGAAGGACTTTAAAAGGCAAAAATTGAAAATTATTATTTATTGCACCAGAACATTTTAGCCTTCTTTAACGGGTAAAATCGGCTGGTAACGGCCAGGGTAGACGACACTCTGTTTCTATCAAAAACTAATACCAAGGTTTTTACAAACACTGACCACCACCAGCTAAGCATCGCAGGTTTACTATGTTTTGCACGTGGCGTCCCTATGAAATCAATGAAGCCAAATATTATATCATTTCACATGCAGCTTGTACATATGCATGTATAAAAACACCGTAGCTTTCGCTTCATAACTTTATTAAAAATACAACGGTTGTCCGAACATGAACGATTTGGCGCAATTGGTATGTTGCAAGCTGGAGTGCGTGTTTCTGACGTCACGTGATATTATAATTGCCATCCGTTAACTGTACAGCGCCTAAGAGATCGTTATCAGGCAACAGGAACAGTGAAATATCGACGTAGGTCTGGTTAACCAAAATGACGAGCTGCCTTTACAACCAGGCAACCACCAAGTTAGCATTTCATTCCAATGAAACGTCTAAAGATAAGCTGCCAATAATATAAAATTGGCTGTCTATTATTGTCATCCAGGTGCATGCCAAACTACGCAAAAACTTGTTCATTTCTACATACTCATTACACCGAAACATAAAAAGTAGTTAAGAAGTTTGTGAAAACATGTTTTATGGTGAAAAGCACTCATTAATTGAATAGCCTTATGTTGTAGGTACACATTGGAATTGCCTCTATGAGGCAATTCCAATGTGTACCAACAACATATGTTACTGCAATTAAGGAAACCTATTTTGAAATATACACTAAACAAGTATCATGACCATTGACTTTCCTCTTTTAAACATCTCAAACTGTCAATCAGTATTAAATACCTGTCACTATATGGCAAAATGTTTATATTAACATGAAAGCTATATCACCAAATTTGATTTAATGAACCATGCTTTTGCTAACCAGCTAGTTGTGTGTTTGCAAGATGGCAACTTACGTCGAGTGTATCGACGATATTTGCATCGACAATATCCGTACCGTCTGACTACCGTCAGTGCCAGACAAATAGTAGGGCTCCGAGGGTAATTTGTATCCAGATTTTTAATAAAGATATTTTTATACAATTACTTTAAATCGCGTCCTATTTCTAGACAAATTCAAATTGCAACTTTAGAATCTAAGGGTATTGCTATTCGATAGGCTGTTGTACTAAAATTATTCATTATTTTGGTATGAAATCTAAAAACATGTTTAGCTGACAGGTTGATGTCCATTGATGCAAAATCTCAATAAAATTGATACATTAAAAATAAGAAAACTTTATGAATTTCAATTTTTGTGTTTTTAAAGTCCTGCAATGTATGTAATGAAAGCGCATTCATAATTCAATCCGCAAATGCGTTAGGTTTCTATACTATATGCTAAACAAAAGATCAATCTTGAGCCTAACAACAATATTTATAGTTCTGACTTATTTATGTGCAGACTTTAGAAAGGGCATACTCATAAACATTGGATAGCAAACAAATATTTTAACGAATTTAGTAAGGCATTCTGTATTTTCTAAGAAGCATAAATTGCATATCCACAGTTTTTGGTTGTAATTTCCTTTTAGCTGCTTAAGCGCTGTCCGATTAGTACCTAATTGCTTCCTCTCACGTTGACGTCGTTAAAAACGAGACGTTACACTTGAAAATATATCTATGTACGGTTCTTGAAAATGGGCATTTTGTGTTTGGGTCTGGAAAGGACAACTTCTTCAGTATTTTAAAGCAGACTAGATCACACACATTCCAAAATAAAATGTTTTGAAAGGCAGTCAATTTTTTATATATTTCCTCTTCTGTATATAATGAAAAGTGAGACGGTTCTTTTGAGTACCTACAATGCTTTTTTTTAAACACGAAAAATAATTTTCCATCACACACTCTTTTTATTTCTAAATTAGACATAAGGTGTCTTATTAGTCGAAAACGACTGAACTTCAATATAAATGTACATACAGGTTACAGATTTGCATTTAAGCCCCCTGGTGGCTTATGCTGTTGTTCGTTCTAAGTCGGTGGTATAGTTGTTGGTGATTCATTGTTGATTGTTATTCTCATTGTGGGAGTCAGTATTGTTTGTCAAAATTGACCCGAGATATATGAATATTCAATGACCTTTTACTCAGTCTTCGTGAATCTTCGTAAAAAGTCCGCTTTAGATTGTTGTACAATTATATTAATCTGAAATAAATAAATCACAATTCCCCGATAGCCAAGTGGATAGTCGAGTGTTTTAGCACTCAAAAGATGTGGGTTCGAGTCCAGTAGCGTTTAATTATTTTTTTTTCATTTTTTCCGATTTGCTAGTTTCTTTGTCTTTATTCTTGATTGTGTGCACAACTGGATACGTTTATTTGAATTTGACATGTGTTTGTGTAACAAATACAGCACCGTGAATAATTTAAATAAGCCTACATGTGATTAACTCTTTGCACGCTGAATAATTTTGAGCCGTTTTGTTATCATCTGCTGACTTTTAACCAAAATTAACTTTTTCAAAAAAATCTTACAGGAACACTATCAGAGTGTCAAATGGTCTGTACCCAGATCAGAACCGACGTTCTGTTGGTACAGATCTGGATCCAAACTATTTGCAAATGTTAGCAGCTGACAAGGGAAGAGTGAGGAACTTAAATTGCCAAAGCGGCTAAATACAAGCTCATCACAAGATGATGTAAAATATACAAACCATATTAACTTAAAATAGAAAGTAATTCGACAATTGTATAAAAAGGTTACTTCCAAGTTTCGATCCAGGTATGCTTGATTTGTAAGAAGACAACTAACCACTAGGCTATCAGACAATTTGCATTAACGAATTGATATTATCTTCATATTATCTGTAAAAGAGTGACCAACGTCGGAGTACTCCACGAAAACGCACGAATATCACGAAGATTTGGGCGAAAACTAATCAGTCTGAGGTAATTTTGGCAGACTATAATTGTTTTATGTTTTGTTGTTCGTTACTTTATTTTCACTCTAGTTTTGCAATCATCTTGATGAGGAAGAGAGAGCTGGTTGCTTTGCTTTTATTTTTGCCTTCCTAGTGCCTTGTGATTGTTGTGTGGCTCTTCTTTACGGCGCCACAGGCGTGTCTACAGTTGTGATTGTGGTACTTCCTGATGATACTCACTTACTATTTTTGAGTTGAGAGAGTTATCATATGTTAAAAGTGCCAGAATACGATGCTTATATTATGACTTTTAACGGCTTTGACACAATGAAAGCCATCAAAAATGTAAAATAAAAATTACAAAAGTTTAACAGAAGGAAAATATTTTATCATTAATCATTCATGTAGACTCAGATAACCAAATGTTTAAGTGTAAACTTTGTTTTTATTTCCTTGCCTACCGGTATTAACACGTGTTTGGTGCTCAATGTAACCACCGTAAAAATGTTTTAAGTACCCTCAGCATAAGTTTGGATTCTCAAAATCACCGTCTTCGTGAGACAACATATGCTTTGGTTTGGAAGCAGAAAACAATTATCTGGTGGTCTGATTAATGCTTTTTTATCAGTTTTAGTTGTCTTACAAGTCTAAACGGCTAGGAATCTATATGTTTTATGGTATGAATGTCGAAAAATATTAAAGAAATATATTCTTTTTTTTTTTAATCTTCATGGAATCATGAATACTCGGGTCTCTTGCAAAGTGAGTTACTTTTACAAGAGACCCGAAGTATTCATGATTCCATGAACAGACCAAAAATTGAATTTATTGCTTATATTTACATTTTATTATAAATATCTAAAATATAAAAATTGTTTATAATTTAGGAAACAAAACAGTTTTGTATTTAATGTGAAATCATATTAAGGGCATTGTCTGAGAATAAACCGCCAGCGTAAACACGGACAACCAATGGTTCAAACAAGAGGCTAGCTTGGCACATGCAACTTGGGTGTGGCTCTCTGTCAATCACAACACCAGTGTCAAATCTGGCAAATGAGCTACATGTTCGAAGCATATTGCACGGGCATGTGAGCTTGGCAGCTGTCAATCATAGTTTTGTCATTCATGAGACTATGAACGGTTGCAAAAATCTAAAGGTTCATTAAAGGATTTCTTAGAAAATGTATATATTGATGTATGACAATAAGAAAGGTTTTGTTACTGTTTTGTTTTAGCTGAGAATTTCGATAAAGCAGTCATTTCAGCATTTTTATCAAATCCTTTTTTAATCTTAGACTAACAGAATTGATAGCCATGTATCTGGATAGTTAATCTCACGTTAAGGGGTCTTTATCAGTATAAGATTTAATTGGGTAAATTAAGAGTTATCGTATGCACTAGTCTGGCTTTCAGGCCCTGAGTTTAAGGTAAACTATTCCTACTAAACCAACTTTTCTCTGATATAAACTCCCTTCCAAGCTGATAGCCCTATCAGAGAGATAGTATATTAGAAAGTAGGACTCAAGTTAAGTGGGGGGTTAAGTTGCAGATTTTTAGGGGGCCAGTCTACGTGTGCACAACAGCCATAGAGCAGTGTGTTTTCTATGCATTGTAAGAAAATCATATTGTTATAGCGCTTGTCTGTTCAAAGTTAAGTTCGTCCAAACCGTTGACATTTTCATGAGTTTTCGTGAGCCAATCCGTTGACATATTACTGCATATAATGGTATAATTTGTGTTGAACTAGCTAGTCCAATCCGTCAACAATTGCCGCTTACACGGCTAACATAAACAACTATTTCTCAAAAACCAGCCAAGGGATCTTATTACGGTTTTCGGCGTCAGGATCAAAATTGAAATGCGCATCGTAGTTCATAGATATGATACCGATATATACATGCAGTTTCAAGGGAATGACAAGGAAATATTTGGGTCATCGCTTCAAAAATTATCAGCACAGAAAACAACATTTCAATGAACCGATGCAAGAAACTGTGTATATTTTTCGCCACAGAAATTGCTGTTTTGTGCAGATAAATCAATTCTACGTGCGGTAATTTGGCTCGTTCTGCTGATGCATGCTTTATACAGTAATCATATTGGATACAATGAGACACCTACCTTGACTGTGTTGAATGGTCCGCCATCTTGGGTGGTCCGCTCCACTTCCAAAAACGGCCGATCCGAAGCTCGATACAGACAGTGGCATCTGAGGAGGAAAGTAGTGACAAGGATAGAAATAATCTTTACTGAATGTATTTGTGTGCGTGCGTGCATTAGTGTGTGCAGTTCACCCTTTGTACTTTTTTCTCTTCCGGTTTAATACAATAAAAACTTAGGTAGTTTCATTGTATTATCGAGGGTTCATAGGTTATAATTTCCCGTGGCAGAATATTGCATTAATTTCTCTGAAGATCAGTCAGTGTATACATTAATAAAATGCCGCATTGTGCGCCATTTCATTATAATCTTCAATGTTTAAGAAAATACTCATAAATGAGTTACTAGAGTGCAAAGGGTTAATGCTGATACAAAAGGCTGGTGATATTGTTTCAAGACTCACATCGAACAGTTTTGAAGAGCTTCGGAGGCCTGAAATGCGCCAACTTCAATGATAGGAAGCTCTCTTGCTAAAAAATTGAGAATTATCCCAGTTGTTGCATTCGTTCTCCCGAAAACCATGCCCGCACTATGCATCCGCCTTTATCCTTCCTGCTACTGTAGTATATCCCTTCAAATGGAACACTGTTTTTTGGCAATAACATTAAATCTAAAATGAGAATTTTAAATTTAATTCGAAAAATATATTTTAACCAAAAAAACCCTAAGCAAAAATATTATTTTGCAGTTTGTATACGTTACCATAAATGCTGGGATAGGATGGAATTTTAACATTCTTAATAATTTATGCCAAATAACATTCCCTGCTTTTACCTTGAGCGATATGGATCAATGACTATCAGTTGATTATTATACCATGTATATACTATAGTGCGTACAGAAATGCAGTGAACAACGCTGTCTTTTTTAAAATGACTTTAATCATATCAATTTGGACTGAAACTTTGCACATGCAGATAATATATCACCGCCTAATATACAATTGTATGTTTGAACATTTAAGATTGGAAAATAAGTCTGGAATATCTTGTAAAATAAAATAACTTAGTCGTTTTTGATTTAAAAAACTCTTCATTTTCCCTCAATGTATTTCATATGGGTAGCACGTGGTTTATACAGTTCAATGATTACCATGTTTACTATCGTCATAAAGAAAACAGTCACTGGCAGGCTTACTCTTGGTGTGTCTACATAAACACTGCAAATGATTTGAAGAGACTGCGCAAATAAAAATTCTATCTGAGTTTTATCATATTTCACGAAAATCATTTTCTAAGCGCTCATGGTAAAATGACATGAAGCAAAATGGACTGTGAATGAGAAAAGCTGTCTTCGGTGATTTGTAACAACAAAGGCGCAGATCAGCCTGCGCCTCCGCACAGTCTCATCCGCAACTTTGTTATCTGCTTTTTAAAGAGTCATATCTAGACTCGCTACGACCGAAACTTCAATTTTCTAGCTAGCCTGTTAAGCCGAGGAGACTGGTTTGAGACTTGCTTTGTCGGAAACCTAAAAGACAGGTTTTCTTGCGGCGTGGCCTCGTATCTCGACAGCTCTAGGACAAATATTACAAGTGCAACAGATAATAATATTTAAAACAAAAACAATGAGGAAGCTATTCATCAGATATGGGCCTCGTCGTGAGAAAAACTGTCTTCGGGGTCTCCGACAAAGTGAGACTCAAACCAGTCTCCGCAGCTACAGAGACTAGCTAGAAAATCGAAACTTCGCTTGAAGCAAGCTTAGATACGGTGCTTTCCCAAAAGTGAATAACAAAGGCGCTGATCAGACGCTGGTCTGCATCTTTGTTGTTTTCAAACCTCCGAAGACAGGTTTTCTCGCGCTGAGGGCCATATGTAAACGGGGGTCACATTATTTGGGTATGCTCTACATCGTCTAATACACAAGTCGTTCGTAACCACACCCCACATAGCGGGGGAACGGCGGGGAGTTTGATTTTCTGGTTGCAGGCCCCTGGCATGACCCCGTGACTAACAGCTCATTTGCCTGGCTGAGGCGTGGTTACAAATGGCTGGTGTGCATAATTTATTTCGCCTTTATGCACTAGTGATTTGTGACCACTGCCCCCCCCCCCCTCCCCCAGCCCAGGGGGATGTCGAGGACTTTGATTTTGTGTCTGCAGTTCCCCATAGTATTTAACCACCACACTGTGGGGACAGCTAGTTGGCAAAAACCATGACAGTTTGTTATTAAAACGTACTGCCATGGTTGCCTTTGTCTATCAAACAACTACATTTCCTCCGCATTATGGAGGCAATGTAAAAGTAAAATCACAGCACATTTGTCAGGCTATCCCCGCCCTGCTCAGGGGCTTGGGTGAATCAGACTGGTGCATAATTTATAGCCTATGATGCACTTCACATGAAAATTTAGTTCTCAGCCCCCCCCCACCCCCCGCAAAAAAATATATAATGACCCCAAACACAAAATATGACATCCACTGATAATTTTTTCAACCTATTTCAAAGTACATTCCCACTCCATCACTAGTTTCTCTTTCTAACCTTAACTGTTAAAGGGCTGAACGAGCATTATTCTTATTGGATGAGTCTATTTTCGCTTGGATGACGCCTACCGGGTGAGCCCAATGATCTTTTTCTCTTATCAATCTTAGTTGCCCGGAATAACGGTGCATATTTTGCATTGCCAGGTGTCAACAAATCAGTATTTGGAATATACAGATAGAAAACTCAATTGAATTGATAAACCAAGTTGGAAAATTGTTTAAAATCTGATGATCAGAGAGATAAAACTTTCAAGCAGCAGGGAACACAGAAAATCAAGATTTTGAATTGAGGAACAACAAAACACAGTGATTCATTTCATAGGGGAACAAGCGGATGGGTACCCACTGGGGAGGCCTCAATAATTTTTTTTTGTATGCCAAAATTCTGTGAGCCCAAATTATGACCATAATTTGCATTTGGTGGAACTTTTTTGATATGATAAGAAACCCTTCTTCTAACACGTTAGTTCGTCTTACAAAACTGTATAATTATTCATCGATAGTCAACTGAAGGCAGTGTTCCGTACAAAGGTGCGTTTAGGGTAAATTAAAAAATGCAGATGCTCAAATGAGGACAAATTCCATCATATCACAGCCCATTTGGCAATGCCTTTTGTAACGAAAAAAATATCACCAACTAGGCGGTGTATAGATGTATTAAATTCTGGTGTTTATTGTGCGATTATTCTGCACGTATAAAAATAAACGCAAAAAAGCGTTGTTCACTGAATTTCTGTACGCACATTAATATAAGACAATTTGCAATGCATCAGTCGGTTCTAATGTAACTTCATGTACATATTGGCTTGGGTTGCTGTTTATCAGCATAGTCAACAATATTCCAGTTATCTAACCATGTCACAAAGACGGTGACCGAAACGAAAGGCTACTTCTATAGATGTCTACTGCCCAAAATGCCCTCTTAGTTGGAAGCGCCCATTTGTCTAGCTATTCCACGAATGGGTCCGCTTATTGATCTCACCACTCCCATATAAAATCAGGCATATTTTCCCATCATATGAAGAAGCAGTAAAAGTTTAATATAAAATGAAATGTACATGTAAGTGCCAGTACATCTGTGATCTTATTCGTATTTTAAGGCCTGTGTATTTCTAGCTGAACGCTCGCACATACAGACACATGAACAAAACATACAGTTAGGTAGACAGATGGAAGCATGCAAAATTATGGTACTTGGTAGGCATGAAACGCGTTAAAAACCTTTTATCCGTAGATTGGATTGCATCATAAACCGCACCATTTGATTTTACAAAACAATCATCTGCTGTCATCTCTAATAGACATTTTATAGCTAAGCAAATACTACAGTATCCATCCCAGGTGTATTGCACTGACAGTACAAAAATGGGTACTAAACGGGTATTCTCATTCCAACAAACACTAAGCTATTTATTTCTACAAGATATCAGAGCAGTGAGATTGATATCATTTTCCGCCAAAATTTAAATCTAGTTAGGGTTTTGCTATATCTATGCGCATGCAAATTTTCAGGGTGAAGAAACCTTCACGTAAAATTTTAAAAACGCAAAATTGTGTTCGCTTTGCGGTGAAATATTACAGTAGACGATCACTCTTCTATACAGCTCCTAGCAATTAAATACGAAATCGGCTTCCTCATTGCCATTAATGATGTTTTTGATCAAGGATGCATAATATAACGATTGCAGCAGCTTTGTGGACCTCCTTTATATACCAAGTGCATGATTGGGCTCAAACACCATTCATCGCCAACGTTTTATCGTAGAAACCCTTAACAGAACTTGAAAGACGTAGCACAACCTGATCGCAACGTAACAAAACGTGCCAGGTCCCAACAGAACGTGGCAGGCCGGTAGGAAATGCAGAACCATCCGTGAAAGACTATAATGCGCCGGCGAGCCACTGTCACGGCTACCTTGACAGACCGTGAGAAAACGTAGCGAGACTTAACATAACTTGAAGACGAAAAAGCACCACGACGGGCTACGATCCTGGCTACCATGACTGCCGTGGCTGCCGGGAACATAGTTTAAACGTAGCATTAATACCGGATAACGTTAAGAGAGGTTTTCTGTACTTGCAAATTTGGTACTGTAAATTCGGAAATTTTCGCGAGGATTTTATTTTCGCGAAACTTCGCATATGCGAAGTTTCGTGAAAATTAAACCCTCGCGAAATAGCAAAATCACTCTGTCGTTTACTGATATAGGTAAATCATGCCTTAGTCGCGAAGTTTGAACGTCGCAAATATGTCTTCTAACGGTATTCGCGAAAATAAAATTCTCGCGAAAATTTCCGAATTTACAGTATAGTGCCTTTTCTTGTGATTTTATGTTCTGTTGTAGATGAATGGCGTGATCTATTTTGTTTGTTTGGTTTGATTTGATTTTTTACGTCCCATCAACAATCTTTCTGTTATATAGGGACGGGTCTTCCTTGGTTGAACTAGTACTTAGCTATGATAAATGTATCTTGCTCAAGGACCACAACGCAGTGACGCCAGTGAGGCTCGAACCCGCGGCCCTCCGGTCTCGAGTCAAGCACTCTACCACCGAGCCACTGCGCTCCCGGTGTGATCTATTAACGGGTCTGCTGAAATCTAGAGGCCATCATTCTCCTTCCTTAGCCGTTAAAACACCATTTGGCCAGTGCATGACAGATTAGTAGTCGACAAGTTCAAAGGCCAACAATCATTGATTACTATTGGTCAATTTTGACCTTAGACGGATCAAAGATCAGACGATTCGAATTGGCAGCACGTGAAAGGGGAAACAAGTAGAAACCGCCATTAAGCGATATATAGGTGTTTACATAAAACATCAATATAGGAAACTTTCAACCTTTTACACAACGTTCTCTAAGCAAGACTACATTAAGTTTAGTCATATAAGTTGAAAGTAAACAAATGCGAGTTCGGTTTTACTTTGAGTGTGCGTGCGTGCGTGCGTGCGTGTGTGTGTGTGTGTGTGTGTGTGTGTGTGTGTGTTCATTTTAGCTCTTTATATATTTTTTTCATCATGGTATATAATCTATTTCATAATTTATTAAATTTCAGATGCATGTACAATGAACTTCACATGCCGTCTGTCTCGCTGGCAGTGTCAGTATCGGAGCTGCAGTCGGAGTCCGACGCAAGAACAATCGCCACTGGCTCATGCTCTTCCGCTACCGCGATCTCCTTTCCCCAGTATACGGCTCTACTGACAAAACATGCTCGACGCACTTCGCCCAATTACCAGGAGTGATGCCTCTTATGCCCTCTTCAATTAGTTCCTTGATAGAAGTAAGGTTGAAGGCAAAATTCTTCCTCGCAATAAAACCTGAAAACATAGAAACACATTAGATAATATAATTTGCCACAGAGTAGTCAAAATAAAATTGATTGTGTTTTGAAGATAGCAGGAAAATAAAATTGTAAACTTCCGAACCACGGGCCGCCATTACCTTATTCACTTTTATAATACTTTCAAAAATGAGCTGACAGCTTCTTTTTAAAAGTTCTTGAAGTGTATTTGATAGTTATGTGACGCTGTTATTGTCACACAAATTTTCATCGTACAAAATGTGTACAAAAAGCATGTATTTCATATTTGTGCACTTTCAACGGTTGTATGCTTTGCACAATTTTCTACTCTTCAATAAAAAATCATGAACAAAAAAAATCAAGGAGCGCACGTAACTTGTCTTTGAGGTTTCCTCAAATCAGTTCAACTGGATTGAACTCAGCATGGTAGGGTGGTAGTCTCAGACATTGGTGCCCATGTCTCCTCAAAATGTCTCCGCCACATAGTCAGGCTCTTGGCTCTCGTTTGTGGTGTCTAACTGTGAGTTTGTCACTTTCCCATTGGTATCCTGGGTCAGGTGTGGTACTTGATTGTATCGATTCCTGATCGTTGCACCCTTACTTACTTTGCGTTTTGCTTGCACAGCTCCAGAAGCTCAAACTTCACCATCGCTGGTCTGTAGGTGATGTTATGGCGGTCCAACCAGGCCTGCATGTTTGCCTTTTGTGTCGCCAGGGTCGGGCATCTGTGCATCTGAACGTTGTAGTAGGAGCCGTTGTCAAGGACCAGTACGGTGTTCTCTGGAATATTTGGGATAATAGTCCCATGTCGAATGGGAATCTCGTGTAAATTTTCTGACGATTTTTTGGTGACCTATATCAAAATAAATTTTGGGGCATATATAACAATTCAAACCAGTTCACTCATCTGAGTTCTGCGTCTGGACCTAATGATGACGTCATCAAAATGGCCGCCAAAGTGCTTCCTATGCACATATGTAAATAATTAGATTCCAAGCAATAGTTATGTGGAAATTTCTTGCTTGAATCAAGTGTTTGTCTTAATTAGATCGATTCGGTGTCCTATGATATGACAATGACGTGTTTTTTTCTTTTGATCCCCGAAACCCGTTTTTGGGCTTACGATTCAATAAAACTGACCCAGAACCCATTACCGTACTTGTTATCCCGTGGGACATCATGCTGAAATTGAGTGTTTTTTGTTTTCTTTTGTTTATTTGATTGTTTGTTTGTGTTTAACGTCCAAACAACAGCTAAGCTCATATTGAGACGTGCCATAGCCTATAGTCACATCTGACAGACTGGTGAAGCTAGAGATCGAACCCGCGACCTCTGGTTTATAAGGGGAGGAGTTTATCCATATCATCACAGCGGCTCCACCACAGTGGCTCTTGTGTTTTGATGGATTTGAGACCATACTATATATAAATATGACTTATACCTGGAGCTACTTTGGGATTCTTTTGTTATTGGCTTAACGTCTCAGTAAACAGTACTTTGTGTACAAGCTTTTGCTTGTAACTGACAATATCACATCTTGATTCACTGGAAGAAAAAGAATGGCGATAGAAAATAGTTCATGATCAATATCTACAAAAGCATTGGGCCCGGATCGAACTCACTATCCCTGTATCAACAATTAAACACCTACCAATCACGCTACAGGGCCAAGTCATATTGGGGTTCCTATATTATTTAAATGGACCCTGATTCCATTAATTCAGTTTTTGCTCTATTTGATTGCTTTGGATCCATACTATATGAATTGTTGATTGCTGTGTTCATAGACCTGGCCTCGAGGTTATAAAACCTGAGTACAGTCTCAGACTCAAAATAAAGCGCAATGATTGGCTGCTTGCGGACACGTGTCCGCAAGCAGCCAATCATTGCGCTTTATCTTGAGTCTGAGAATGAACGCAAGTTTTATAACCTCGAGGCCTGGTCCACCAGTCAATTGTATACGAGGCCTTCGGAGGGGTTGTGGTGAACAGGGCGGAGAGGGAATTTATTTCATGGAAACAGAGGAAGGAAATTTTGAGGGGACCAAAGACACTATTTGGAAACAGGGAACATAAGAAAACAAGAAAACAAATCATGAGGGAACAGAGGAACAATCTTATTTATTTAAGAGGAACAAAAGAACAGCCCCCCCCCCCCCCCCCTGAGAGGGCTTTGCATATCACTGAGGCGACAAAGTATCACCAAAGTAATGACATGCAATATTACTTGACATTCGCTATTGTAATACAAGCAATGATGTTCAAACAAATGCTAGTGCAGTATAAGTTTTTTTGTGGTGAGAAGTGACGCAAGCAGAATAGTAGGAACATAAGTATCACCTTATCATCTCCAACATGACTTTTAAGAAACTATAAAGTGGGATTTGGCTCCTTTGTAGATTTCCAAATGATGCTCTGATACTGAGATCTTTTGACACTCTGAAGACGAGAAAATTTAGTTTCCTACGAAACATGATGTCAGCCTAGTAAGATTGTCTATGGCTGTTCCTGGCTGACAAGCAGGAATCTATATCGTTCGAGAGCATTCTTAGTCTGGTCTACCAGTGGGACATGACCAAGTTTCCTGAAAGCTGCATGGTCAGAAGAATCTGCGTAACTGAAAACTTTCCAACACAATATTGTACCTTGCTCGACATGAATCCAGTAATATAAGCAGCATCTACTGTCAAAAGCGAGCGTAGAGATCTTTGCATGACTTTGCTAACTTCGACTGAGCTAGACTGTAACATATAGCCATCTCATCAACAACTTTAATCCTGCCTATTCCCTTGCTAAGTTTATCTCATCCTGACCTTGGTCACATCCTTTTTTCATCCTTTTTGCAGTGAACCAGCACTTTGCATTATATAAATCTGTTCATGGAAAGCATGAGGCTTGTTAAGTACTTCGATTTTTGCTCTGTTTATTTGGGTCGATGGGTTTCATCTTTGGATTATTTCCTTATTTTACCTCTGTGGGAGTTGAGATAAGGGGGGCGGCTATAAGAATAATGCAAGCCATCATTGTATCATATTTTACTCTTGATATTTGGGAGTTTTATATTCAATAGGGCTGTGTCCACTACTAAAATTGTAGGGTATAATAAAGTCCATCTTTAGACCTGCAAAGGGATACTGCTTTGCAAGTGAGGTCTGTGAAAAATACGTGCAGAGAGGAAAAACTGTCGTTATAAAAGCCTCGCGCAAGTTTGACAGATGGCAGTTAATATCATATTCACGGTAGGGTAGCCCAGCTGTTGCTTGTTTGTTTTCTATTGCCGTTTCTCTCTAGGAGGCGTTGTCATGGTACATATACTTCCACTTTACTTTTAAGATATTCGTTTTCTATTGCCGTTTCTCTGTAGGAGGCGTTGTCATGGTACATATACTTCCACTTTACTTTTAAAATATTCGTTTGACCAAGCCTGATTTTTAATGTATATATGAAATTTATGTGTTTAATAGCTGCTTTATTCAGTGAATTGTTGATGCTTTGCGATAACATTGATTGAAAATCGATTTTCGCGACGTTATTCGTATGTCGTCTGCTTAGGGCATCTGCTGCATACTTGGATGTGATGTTTGTGATTGCCGTCTGCTGCGGACTATTAGTATTAAATGATGCATTGTATTAGTTTATGTGGGCCATCGTGAGAGCCTACTTGTTATTTTTGACTGTATTAATGGAGTGTTGCCTGCCTAGGTCGTCTGTTGTTATAAAACATTCATATTTGAATGTTGTCTGTTTGTGCGTCGGTTGATTACCCGCTTTTCTGGTAGGCATTGCTGTTAGTGTATAGCAGTAGCATTGCAGACATTGTCGGTACTGTGCTGATGTATTGAGAGATAACATTTGCTAATTCTTATAGGTATTGACTAGCATTCGCGCATTGTCATTAAAGTGCACCCACATATGACGTATATCTGCAGTGAAGTCTATTGAATTGAAACATCAATTGAATTTAGTTGTGTATGAAGCTATGTAAGTAATATACATGCAGTTCAAGATAATAACATATATATACTGTTCATATTATGTAAGCACATTAAATCATTATGCATCACTTGAGAACACATTTGTATGTGCCAGGGGTACACAATCACGTTTGCTAGCGTGTACGTTTATTATAAGGGAATGCGCATTATTACCATCTGGTCTGATCATATATGAAGAGATGTTTACTGCTCAATATTAGTAAGACACCACACTTACTAGTTCTGTTTACACTTATGAATCTATAGTAATTATGCCATACTTGAAATACCGTATTACATCACATCATCACCACAATAATCAAGCATACATATCCTGTGAGGTTTATTGTACAATGTTCAATTCAGTATTCTTGATTATATTAATTGCCAAATGGCTTCAACAGCAAGGAGTCATGTTGAAGGCGTAGTTATGGTTGTCTGCAGTACCTGGTGGTTGATGAGAGTTTGTGGAGAAATCTAGTGTGACCATGGTGGTATTTTGGCACAGCTTTTTGGGTCATAACATTGAGTGCTAAAAGGTGATTTTGTACTTCAAGAACATGAGTTATTGTTAGTTTTGGCCATGGTTGAGTTGATTGAGGTCCTCCGATGTGGTACATCATAATTGATGTTTTAGGGGTCATGTATCGACTGTGTGCTGCTGTTACGATGCAGAATGGCTGGAATAACAGAATCAGCGATGGTTGCGTATACGCACAAATACGCAGAGGTTTAGGTATGTACCTGGTCACCTATTCGAACCATGATACGGTACTCTTTCTATTGATAGTCCCAATAAAAGGTCGGTTTGTCTGAGATGGAATTCATTGTGTCTATATTTATCAACGCTTGCACGATTTCCTTACTTTTCTTGAATATCTCGGAAATCCTGTGCGGCTTTCAATATATAAAGGATGGAATTTCCCATTCTTGTTAGGGGACATTTTAAACATACCGTTGAAAGGTTCGATATAGAGACGCTATTCATTATTATAAAAGAATCGTCTCTTGTGTCCCCTCCTACGTTGGAGGCTGAATGTTGGTGAGCCGTATGATTATAACCTGAGGGCACATATTAGCTGTCCCCCTCAGGCCACGACCAGCGTGGATCAAGGCCCAATCGTTACCACGTAGCACAATCGAATAGGAAGCCAACCGGCTTGAATTGATATATGTGAATCTGACACCCCAACGTGGGGATATGATCAGGAAGAACTACTTATATTAATCCTGACGTCTTGAACGACGATCAGCAGTACGCGTAAGGAATATTACGTGAAACCAGTGACGACCAAAGTACAGGCTCGATCACCTCAGCGCCGATGGTCTGAAGTAGACACACGTGCAGCTTAGAAGACATAGTGTTCGCGAGACGCGTATAATCTCGAGATTTCTTGTCAATACGAGAACTGAAATATTAAAGGGCCCAATTTTTTTTTTTATGAGAACTTAAGCTATATGTAAATCATATTCTTTACGTCTCTTATTTCTGACTAGTTAACGTACATCTAGAACTGGACAGTCCAAGATTGGTTCTAATTGAAATGATCTTGGAGTGGCAACTTGCTCTAGTATAGGATGGTCAATTAGCCAGAAATAACAGCATAGGTGGTGTCATTGTATATTAATGTGTTGTTGATGTTTTCTTAGTACATAAAGTACTGAAAAGTTTTTGCTAGTTGTGTGCATTATTTTTCCCTGGTAGCATCGTCATCGCATAAAGGAATTTTCCAATAAGATTTCCCCTCTTCCTTCCTGACCGGCTTTATGTTGTAACAATGGTGTCAGAAGTGGGATTTTTGAGGTTTTATTGGCAAATTCCTCTGCTGTGACGTTGCTACGGGCGCACACTAGTAGTTTTTCTTTACAAGAAAGGTTGTGAGTGTCAACACACAGTACTGATTGCATGTGTTCCCCTGTGATGAAGTGCGACACATGTAAATAAGTCATCACATAACATTCTGAGGGGACCCATACTTTCTTGTTCTGTGGATTGCCAGTAGGGTATAAAACCCAAGGAAAATTTGTCAGAGTTTAATTATTAGACTTGTCCACCTTTATTTTACCCATATCATTGTGTATTGGCTTATGCCCTGTATTCCTATTAATTAAGGATACTGATGTGGAAAATTTCATATCGTTTGAGGGTACTAATAATTTAAATCATCTCAGTGACGTCATAGTGTGTGACGCCACTCAACTGATTTCTATTATTAGAAGAAGTCCATAGAAAGATTATTTTAGTCAATTATTATGTCTTGCTATGACAAGTGACTGTTGACTTGACTGTAACGCGTTTATATTAATATTGCGTAGGTATACATTTCTTGACATAAATGCGAGAAAATGAATGACGTTTTTTAGTCAAATACGTTCAGTGAAGGCCTATTTAAAGATCTCTTATACGTTGTACTTTACGTTACTCATATATAACGTCTTTAAATCCCTAGTAAAATAATTAGTTAACCAGCGCGAACGTTGGTTAGCCCATACCTATCTAAAAGGGACAAAGCGAACCCTTATTTATTTTCAACAATATAGTTGACTTATACTATTCCCAACAATAGGCTAAAATGGATAAACATATTTCATTAGCACGGGAATAAGGATATGAAGGGCAAGAACTAAGGGATTATCTTAAGAGGCAACAAGATTTAGAAAGGGAGGAAAGGTTGGCCCAAAGGGAATATGAAAGAGAGAAAAGGGAGGCCGAGCAAAAAGATAAAGAAAGGGAGCAAAAAGATAAAGATAGGGAGCAAAAAGAGAAAGATCGGGAATTAGAAAAAATGAAAATTGAGGCCGCGCGCAAGGATAAGGAAATGGAAAAAGAAGTTGCGCTAAAAAAAATTGAGGCCGAAGTGGAACTCAAAAAAATCGAGGATGAGACCACTTCACATCCCTGGGGGCCCAAAGAGAAAAGTTCAAATCCTAGGAGTCCCAAGCTTCCATACTTTGACGAACATACGGATAAGATGGATAGCTATTTAACTAGGTTCGAAAGTTATGCTTTGTCAAATAAATGGGACCCGTCCATGTGGGCATCATACTTAAGTGCCTTATTAAAGGGAAGCGCTTTGGAAGCCTTCGTTAGGCTTTCCAGAGATGACCAGTCGGATTATGGTCAGATTAAGGAGGCTCTGCTTACTAATTTCGACCTCACCGAACGATCTTTTCGTAAGAAATTTAGGGATTGTAGGCCCGAGAAAGCCGAAACCTTCAGACAATTTAGCGGTAGGCTAGCGAGCTACCTTGATAAATGGCTAGGTTTGGCTAAGGTCGAAAAGACCTACGAGGCAGTTTGTGATTTTTTGGCCCGAGACCAGTTCCTTGACTGTTGCAGTCATGAGCTCTATTTGTATCTCAAACCTAAGACGTTTAAGGTCCTGGGTGAGTTAGCCCATGAGGCGGATTTGTTCGCCGATGCAAGGGGTGGAGTTCCCGGATGCGTCGCAAAAGGGCATCGTGAGACTAAGAGTCAAGTTCCGCATAATTATGGAAATCAGGTCGATCGAAAATCAAATATTTCTTGTAAGATTTGTGGTAAAGCCCATCAAACACACAATTGTTGGCACAACAAGAGCAAGAGGGTGTCGGCTGGTACGGAAATAGCATCAAGTGCTGAATTTAATTCTCCAAATCAAGGGGGAAAATGGCAAAATAGGGGTCGCAATTGGAATCGAGGCCGTAATAATTACCGTCGGAATCAGTCAGCTCCCGGTAGGAATTCCAATAGGAACTATAATAATGATAAAGTCGACCATCAGGTCAACTTTTGTAAAGTAAAGGGAGAACAAAGTACAGATAAGGGAGTGCATAGCGTGTATCATGCTAAAATGCACGACCCAATTGATAATTATAAGGAGAATCCCTATAAGGATAGCAAGGGTACTTGCTATTTTTTAAGATCTAGATTACCAACGGCGGTAGGTACCGTAAATGGGAAGGAGGTCAGAGTTTTGAGAGATACGGGTTGTACCGGTGTAGTGGTTAGAAGGGACTTAGTATCCGATGAGCAAATGTTAGGGAAAGAGTAAGATGTTACTCTTATTAATGAGTCCAAAATGAAATACCCAGTGGCGCGTATTAGCGTGGAGTGTCCATTTTTTAATGGCACTACAGAAGCCTTATGCATGGAGGATACTTTGTATGATCTAGTTATAGGGAACATCGACGGATCGAAATTGCCAGATATGTCACATTTCGCGGCGAGCGTAGTAACTAGGTCACAAGCAAAAAAAGACGAGCATACATATAAAAAACTTAAAGTCCCAGATCAGATTATCAATAGTGATAGGAATGCACTCGAGTTGGATCAGGCTTCAGATCCAAAGCTCTCGAATATACGGAAGCGAGTAGAGTTAGGCAACGTGACCGTAAGTCGGGGCATACACCGCGGAGAGACAAAGTTCATAATGAAGAAGGGGTTAATCTATCGGCAGTTTACTTTGCGTGGTAAAACTACTTCGCAGCTGGTTGTACCTTCGAGTCTGACTGATAGGGTTATGACTTTGGCCCATGAATCGCTCATGGCAGGCCATTTAGGCATTCGAAAGACGATCGATCGGGTAGTGGCAGAATTTTTTTGGCCAGGTGTTTGCGGCGACGTGACACGTTTCTGCAAATCCTGCGACATATGTCAAAGGACCGTTCAAAAAGGCAGGGTAGCAAAGGTGCCTTTAGGTCGGCTACCATTAATCAATACTCCTTTTAAGGGTGTAGCAGTAGATATTGTAGGACCAATTGAGCCCCGATCGAACAACCAATCAAGATATATTTTAACAATGCTGGATTACGCGACGTGTTATCCTGAGGCCATTGCATTACCTAGTATCAAGACCGAGCGCGTAGCAGAAGCATTAGTCGAGATGTTTAGTAGGGTTGGCGTACCCAATGAAATGTTAACGGACTGTGGATCACAATTCACATCTGAAATTATGAAGGAAGTAGCAAGATTGCTATCATTACAGCAGCTGACTACGTCAGCATTTCATGCTCAATGTAATGGTTTAGTAGAGCGATCACACGCGACGCTCAAACAAATGTTGCGAAGAATGTGCGCTGAACACCCAAAGGACTGGGATAGGTATCTTCCTGCACTCTTATTTGCAGTTAGGGAAGTACCTCAGGAGTCTTTAGGATTTTCGCCGTTTGAATTATTGTATGGACGAAACGTACGCGGTCCGATGGCAATTTTAAGAGAATTATGGACAGACGAGGTGGAAGATGAAGAGGTTCGCTCAACCTATGATTACGTGATAAATTTACGAAAACGTCTCGAGCATACTTGCGAGTTGGCAATGAAAAATTTACAAAAAGTGCAAGGAAAACAAAAGGTGTATTACGATCGACGAGCGAAACCTCGTTCTTTCAAAGTGGGAGATAAAGTTCTATTATTACTCCCCACCGATAGCAATAAGCTATTATTACAATGGCGGGGACCGTTCGAGATAGTAGAAGTGTTGAATCGTGTTGACTACCGTGTAAACCTAAACGGTTACATCCATACATATCACGCCAATATTTTGAGGCTCTTTGTTGAACAAAAAACTGAAGCATCTCACTGCTTATTATCCGCCGAAGCGAGTATGCCGTTAAGCGAAGATGATGACGACGAAAGTGATGAGTATTCACTTTAGGACTGTACATTTCCTTCTAATAAGGAAATTGAGACATATTGAGATGTTAGTATCTCGGACGAACTTACAGACGAACAGAAAAAAGAGGTCAAAGAATTAATTGCCCAATACCCAGACGTACTGACCAGTATACCAGGCAAGACCGAATTATTGGAGCATGATATCAAATTATTAACTGCAGAACCTGTTAGGTCTAAGGGTTACCCTTTACCATATAAAACCAGAGAGATAATGGAATCTGAAATAGATGAGATGATTGAGCTAGGCGTGATCGAACCTTCGATCTCTCCTTACTCTTCACCCATTGTGTTAGTTCCAAAAAAAGATGGGTCGGTTAGATTCTGTATTGACTTCCGCAAGCTTAATAAGGTTACGGAATTCGATGCGGAACCTATGCCAAATATGGAGGAAGTTATTAATAGAATGTCAGGGCATAGGTTTTATTTGCAAATGGATTTATGTAAAGGTTACTGGCAATTAGGCCTCAGCAAAAGGTCAAGGCCATATACAGCCTTTGAAACACCTAGGGGATTATTCCAGTTTAAAACCATGCCTTTCGGTTTAGTTAATGCGGGGGCCTCTTTTTGTCGTCTCATACGCATAGTATTGCAAGGTCTGAGAAATGTCGATAGTTTCGTAGATGACATGTGGATTTTCACGGAAACTTGGGAAAAACATTTAAAATCCATAAAAGCCACCTTAGATAGATTGCGAGCTGCTAAACTTACCGCAAAACCCTCTAAGTGTAAAATAGGGTACAGTGAAATTGAATGCCTAGGCCATAATATTCAAGACCAAACATTAAGGCCCAAAGATGACAAGATACAGGCTGTTAAAGATGCACAAAGGCCCGTTACTAAGAAACAAGTCCGAGGTTTTTTGGGTTTAGCTGGGTTCTATCGGAAATTCATCCCCAATTTCTCTGAAATTGCAGCACCTTTAACCGATCTAACGAAGAAAGATCTCCCAAACCGAATTAAGGACTGGCTAAGTCATCACGAAAGGGCTTTTCAAACGTTGAAAAGTCGTCTTACATCCTCCCCTATTCTGAGATTGCCTGTCTTTAATGAAGGGAAACCATTCATACTTAGGTCAGATGCGTCCGACATAGGAATTGGAGCTGTACTGCTGCAAGAATTTGAGGGGGAAGGTAAATTGCCAATTGCCTACGCTAGTAAGAAGTTGTTACCCCGGGAAAGAAATTATTCTGTAATTGAGAAAGAATGCTTAGCAATTATTTGGGCAATTGAAAAGTTCAGGAAATATCTCTTTGGGGAAGAATTTATCCTGGAATGTGATCACAAACCCCTATCATTCATGCAGACTGCTAAGGCATTGAATCCCAGAATTGTGCGTTGGGCATTAAAGCTCCAACCATACAGATTTAGGATTGTGGCAATCCGAGGACAAGACAATGTGGGGGCAGACTATCTTTCCAGGTAGTCCGCCATTTAAGTTGTACGTGTATATATGTTGAATTATATATTTATTCTGTATTATTCCTTCTTTTCTACATCGTGTATCGTAAGAAAAAGTCATTCCTTTTTCTCGCCTTTGTTATGATGCAGAATGGCTGGAATAACAGAATCAGCGATGGTTGCGTATACGCACAAATACGCAGAGGTTTAGGTATGCACCTGGTCACCTATTCGAACCATGATATGGTACTCTTTCTATTGATAGTCCCAATAAAAGGTCGGTTTGTCTGAGATGGAATTCATTGTGTCTATATTTATCAACGCTTGCACAATTTCCTTACTTTTCTTGAATATCTCGGAAATCCTGTGCGGCTTTCAATATATAAAGGATGGAATTTCCCATTCTTGTTAGGGGACATTTTAAACATACCGTTGAAAGGTTCGATATAGAGACGCTATTCATTATTATAAAAGAATCGTCTCTTGTGTCCCCTCCTACGTTGGAGGCTGAATGTTGGTGAGCCGTATGATTATAACCTGAGGGCACATATTAGCTGTCCCCCTCAGGCCACGACCAGCGTGGATCAAGGCCCAATCGTTACCACGTAGCACAATCGAATGGGAAGCCAACCGGCTGACCAGCGTGGATCAAGGCCCAATCGTTACCACGAGGCACAATCGAATGGGAAGCCAACCGGCTTGAATTGATATATGTGAATCTGACACCCCAACGTGGGGATATGATCAGGAAGAACTACTTATATTAATCCTGACGTCTTGAACGACGATCAGCAGTACGCGTAAGGAATATTACGTGAAACCAGTGACGACCAAAGTACAGGCTCGATCACCTCAGCGCCGATGGTCTGAAGTAGACACACGTGCAGCTTAGAAGACATAGTGTTCGCGAGAGGCGTATAATCTCGAGATTTCTCGTCAATACGAGAACTGAAATATTAAAGGGCCCAATTTTTTTTTATGAGAACTTAAGCTATATGTTAATCATATTCGTTACGTCTCTTATTTCTGACTAGTTAACGTACATCTAGAACAGGACAGTCCAAGATTGGTTCTAATTGAAATGATCTTGGAGTGGCAACTTGCTCTAGTATAGGATGGTCAATTAGCCAGAAATAACAGCGTAGGTGGTGTCATTGTATATTAATGTGTTGTTGATGTTTTCTTAGTACATAAAGTACTGAAAAGTTTTTGCTAGTTGTGTGCATTATTTTTCCCTGGTAGCATCGTCATCGCATAAAGGAATTTTCAAATAAGATTTCCCCTCTTCCTTCCTGACCGGCTTTATGTCGTATAGCATCACTATTGTTTTGTGTCTGATTTCGTCTTATTATGGTCGATTCTTACTGACTTGTATTAAATGACATGAAGCATGCGCATTCAGTATGTGAAATATATCTGGAAACGGGATAGAATTATAGTCTGTGATGTTTAATATCGAGGTATTCAGAGCATGATAATTAATTTCAGGTTCGGCCTGAAGTAATGCCTGAAATGTTGGCATGAAAATTGTACCTGAAAGTACACTTGAACGTTTTACTTGAAGTTGGCCTGATGTAATGGCCGACGTTAAGCTTGATGATCTACCTGAGGGTGCACTTTGAGATCAAGACGGATACATGGATATGGATACATGTCGCCTGATGTTTAAAAAGAATATATCTTAAGTAATAAACACCAACCTTGATGCTGACATTTGTAATTGACCAAAGCAAGGCCCTGGGGGAGTCCTTAGGATATGAGGGCGATGCGGTGCAGCAAGATAAAAGTTAAGATTTTGAGATTTAAGGATTTTTCACCTGTTCTAATATTTCTTTTAGTAGTCAAACAACAACATTCGTTCAGTTTTTCTGGTGCCATAAAAACAGTCACCAAGACCAACAAGAAGAAAGAAGATGCAATTGAAGTTACTCTCCATTTATTTATTTTTTTAATTATATTATTTTTTATTTAAACATTGTTTGTACTTAATTCCCCAATTGTTTGTGATCAGTCGTCGTCCGTTGTGGTTTACGCTTGCCTGGGGCTCTTCCATCTTTAATATAAAAAATGTTGTAGTTCCTTTTTTACTTTGAGGTGCTTTCATTTGTTCAACTGCTTTGAGTTTCTGGTAGTCTGGTTTCAGTCCTTCAGAACTGAGTACATGTCGGACATATTGAATTTGTTCCTTGCGAAATTCCGTTTTGTTTGGGGATAGCTGCAGATTATACTTCCAAGCTTTGTCAAGAACTATTTTAAGTATTCGATTATGCTCTTCAATCGTAGTTCCCCATACCAATATGTCACCCATTATAACTTCTGCACCTTCCTTATCTTCAATCATTTCTGATTTGATAGATTAATAGAGTTCACATGCACATTTGATTCCAAATGGTAATCTGAGATAACGATATCTCCCAAACGGTGTGTTGAAGGTACATAACTTAGAGCTTTCATCATCTAACTCTATTTGCCAAAACCTTGACGTACAGTATATTTTGATTAACACTTTGGCATTTGGCATGCGTGATACCACTTTCTCAACAGTCAATAGTGGAAAGTGTTGCATTTTCACAGCTTTATTCAAGTCTCGTGGGTCTATACAAATTCTAATAGAGCCAATGGGTTTACTTGCTACTACCATACTGTTGACCCAAATTGTAGGTTTCTTCACCTTTTTAATGATTCCTTCTTAACCATGCGTGACAGTTCATCTTTGACCTTTTCTCTCATTGAAATAGGTAATCGTCTGGGAGGGTGTACTACAGGTGTGACATTATGATCAATATGAATTATATGTTTACCTGGTAAGCGTCCTACTCCATGAAATAAATCCGAATTTTCATTTTGAATGTCACTATTATCCGTATTTTCCAATGCCTTTTCAACATTGTACATTCTCTGAATTAGTCGGATCTTCTGGCAAGTCTCTGATCCCAAAATTGTTGTTGCATTTTTCTATCACTTGGAGTTCGATTTCATAGATGCTATTGCTGAAATAAGAAGGTAACATTATAGATCCAAGCAGTTTGATAGTATGTCCATTGTATGATCTTAATTTTGACTCTGTCTTTTTCAAAGCTCTTTTGATTTTCATTTGTTTGAGAACATTCTGGCTCATTTTGCACCTGTGTCAATTTGCATTTGTATTTCATTGTCATAGATGATACTTTTAATTGTCCAATCATCTGATAGCCTGTGAATGTCTTTTTCTTCAGAAAACATTTTTACATAAACAATATTCATAGTCATACGTGTCATAATCATAATCCGTATTGTCACTGCTGTAAGAATCATAATCATCAAGTGAATGTATTCCCTTGCAATGCCGTTTCTTCTGCCCTTTTCTCAGCAAGCACATTTACTGAAGGGATTCATCCTATGACAAAATCTGCACTTTTTACTCATTGCTGGACATTGTTTATCAGAATGAGTATATCCACATTTCATGCATGTTACTGCTTGTTTCTCATATGTAGATTTGTCAGTGGAGCTTTTCTTTTTCTCCTGTTTCCTAACAAGACGCTGTTTTGTGGGAAATTTACTTCTGATGGCATTAACATTTGGTTATTCACCAGAATTCCCAAATTTTAACTTCCTTTGAGACAGTTCATATGTCCTGGATATGTCCATACATTTTTCAAGTATCAAATCATTGCCTTCATTGATGAGTTTTTCCCTTACTTTGGTTGATTTAATTCCGAAAACAATATGGTCTCTTATCATTTCATCTTCCATGGTCTGATCATATCCGCATCGCTTATAAAGTAATTTCAAATCCGTCAAAAAATTGTTCAAATGGTTCGTCTGTTCCTTGCTCTCTTCGCATAAATTATATCTGGAGTATATTTTGTTGGATTTAGGTTTACAGTAATGTAATTGTCATATTTTTCATAGTGAATTGCTAGTTGTATTCTTTCTTCATTTGTAAGTGTCGAAGGAGAATAAATACTGCACCCTTTTTCTCCAGCCCACAACATGACATAATTGCATTTTTCCTCCTCTGATTTAGATTTTAGCGGACATCCAAACATAAAATTACTGTGTTCTTTAAAGATTTAAGCGCTAAATGGCAAGTCTTCTGCATCCCAATTCATACATGGATACTTTGAACTGTGTTCATCCATCTTGATAATTTCACTGATAATCCTTGTCTCTTTCTTTTGACAAAAGAGAAAGTCAGATTTTGCTTTCTTTTTACAATATAAAAAGCTGTGCACACGTAGGTTCGCTATTATCTGACACCATGTTATGTATCCTATATAAACAACAAGGCGAGATCTGCTTGGCGATTATGCCAACTCCGTTTATTTGCATAAAGCTAGCTAATATATACCATGACAAATACATATTCAATGAATCATTTGATGAGACCACAGCATGTACTAGTTTATAAGACATAGGATACATTACAATGTTTGCTTAATATGTGCAGTTTAATGGGCAAAAATTTAGCAGTCTTTCAGAAAAGTTTTCTTTCAATCCACGTTGTTTGGTTAAAAACTCAAAAATATGCTTTTTTGAAGAAAAATGGTTTTGAGTGAAGTTTGTATCAAATTTAAGTGTAGTTGGTAATAACTGGTCTAGCCAACTTCAAAAAAGACCAAACATTTGAAATTTTGTCTAAAGTAGATTTTAACGCATTTTTTAAAATATCACTTTTGGAGATTTTTGAAATTCATTAGTAGCTCGTGCTAAAATTGTTGTGTGCATTTTGTTTTGTCTGAACAAGATAGCCAAAACAGTATAAAACTTGATTCGTCCACTTTGTGATGACAAACAATTCACTGCTGCTGTGCACTTCCGGTTTGAATGTAAAACTTAAAAAGTCAATTCGACGGTACTTTGCATTATTTTTTTTCAATTTCCAAACTAGAACAGTGACGTCTAGTAGTAATGAATAATCGATGAAAAGTTCAATGCCATGTCGAAGATATTAAGGCATATATAACAGTGCGAACTTTCTATGTAAATTGCATGCATAAAACTGAATTTCTATGATTTAGCTGCTGGTAGTGTCTGTCGCCATGTTATTACGTTACATAAAAGAGGTAAAAGTAAATACTAATAATTTTGATTTTATTGCCATTTTAATCCTCGCAGGGGGTCTGAAAGTCACAGCCAAGCGAATCATGGTTTCAGTTGATTTTTTAAGATATTTATTGGAAATTTGAGAGGTCTAAAAGCGATTTTGGAAAGAATTGCGAAAATAAAACATCAGTGAAGAAAAGGTATAAAGCGATCTTACTCAAAATGCGTTAATTTAATTTTCCTGACAGCCACGTCCAGTTTTATTTACAGACATGTTTCATTAGCGCGTCAGCGCTGGTGATATACGTTAGTAAACTTCCATTGGGCGCGTGTTCGATTCGGGCCTGTTCCATTAGCAAGTTGCAGTGTCTTTTACAGTTCTTTCTCAGACTCCCCGTCGACCAAGTTACTTCCAAAATTCCATCATTGCGTGAGCGATGTTGATATACTTTGGATACCAGATTGCTTCTTAAAGCGAAAAGGCCTATTAGAGACCTCACCACTGATTGAGAATCCTGATCAAACATGGGCCCTTCGGATATTCTAGACTAAATGTGACGAAATATCTAGATGTAGATGGGTCAGTTTCAATATGCCCCCTAGGCATTATGTGCATTG
Source organism: Loripinus fragilis (assembly GCA_964019695.1). Classification (NCBI taxonomy): domain Eukaryota; kingdom Metazoa; phylum Mollusca; class Bivalvia; order Lucinida; family Lucinidae; genus Loripinus; species Loripinus fragilis. The sequence continues at coordinate 99,989,986 of OZ026520.1, forward strand.
ACTTCGATTGAGGAATACGGTTGAATGACCTAATACATACTGCTGGGGAGGGGGTTAACTCTACAATTATTCAGTGTGTTCATGAGCAGAGTCTTACTGGAATATGCATATTTCCTGTCTTTTATTTGCTTCCAATGGATCACCTATGTACAAATCGTTAACTAAAACAAATAAATGCCCATGAAACACTGAAAAGAGTGGCTTCAGCAAATGCAATAATAAAACACTATGAAAGTTCTTCTTAAATAACTGTAAAGCGCCATGCGATGGTACTAAGCTTTTTTAAACGCTAACCTTGTGATGCACTACAATAACAGAAAACGGACAGTTGTAAACGGTCCAATACCACCATGTGCTATACGCAGGTAGGTAGGTAGGTAGGAAGGTAGGTAGTCGGGTGGGTAGGTGGGCGGGTGGGGGTGGGGGCGGGTGGGGGAGGGGGCGGGAGGGTGGTTTTGCCGCATCAAAATTTTTCCAGCACAATTATGGATAATCACGGACACATCTCCATATAAAATTGGTCACAACTTTGCACATTGACGTTTGAAAAAAAAAACTGGCTGCAATGTTATTACACACGGTTTTATGCACCCACGTAGGCTTTGAGAAAGGAATTCTGGCTGTATTAAATAAAGAATGGGGCATTTGAATAATTTTGAATTTTGAGAACTCTAAATCAGGCTCAATCTCTCAGGTCTTGACTTGATAATTCCGTCTGCACAATCTCCTTAAAATATAAGATGTGTACCTGGAAATTAAAGGTCTGGAGGTAGGTTAAATAGAGGATCTTACATGAGTGCTCATGTTATATTGAATTTATTAAACGATTTGGGGAAAAGAGATAAAATGCGAGGCTTGCCGAGCATTTTATATCTTTTTCGCAACGAGTTTAATAAATTCAATAATACAAGAGGAGCACGAATGTTAGATTCTATTTATCATATGACATTGAGACTACTTTGAAATCTCATTTCTCGCGTAAAAACGTTATAATTTTGTCATTATGTACGCAACGTTGTTGTGGACGTCATAACGTTTCCCGAAAATCAGTAAACCACTAGTGGTTTACAGATTTTATTGCATGGTGTTATTTTACTCCCAAACCGCGACGTCATATGATAAGTTTGTTTATGTTTGCCGCTCTTGAATTGTTGAACTGTGCGCTGATTTTGAAAACAGAGTAACATCACCCAGGGTATCATTCCGCATCTCCATCTTTGTTCCGCATCTATATACATGTATTCGCGCGGGCTTTGGTGTTACATGCACTCACTGCGAACGCGGACTTCATCTGCGAAGATAGTTTCCCAACTTTGGGGAAGTGTTATCTAGTGCCTCTTTAATTATTTAGTTCCAATAAGTTTGAAATTCGTGGAGTTTGGGAGTACTACCCTGTATGTTCTGTGAATATTTCTCGTAGGAAATTCACTTGCAGTAAAGTAATGATTTAGAATTCCACTTCAAAGTCCTCTAAGGCATTATAGCATAGCTTTGGACTCAAACCTTAATGGCGATGGGCGTCGCTTGAGTATGGCAAGATCGGGACATTTTCTGTGTCTTGATAATCTTCCACGAGCCTTAATAGCAATTTTGTTGAGACTTCCAAAATAATAGCCACCGGACATAATTATTCCCCACTTTGTGACGTCGCCGTTTAAAACAGTGCATTTCCAGACTTTTTTGCAAAACTTACCATGACAAAATTAATTGGTGCAATTTTACAAAATTTACAGGGATCAAAAGCAAATAGAAAATAGCAATATATAATAAAATATTCAAAATAATTGCACGTTGGATTTGCAAGTAGAACACGTTTAAAGTGAACGATAATTTAAAAATATCACTATTCTCATTGACGCTAACATTACCGTCACCGAAAAAATGACATTTTAATTTGTCTGTGTTCAAATGAATATCATACGAAAACAACAGACACCAGGAAGCTACAATAAAATGTATATTGCGTATATCAATTTGCTTTCGTTTTGTTACATTTTTAACGCTGTAGCTTCAATTGTTTTGCGACAATAATTTTTGCAAGAAATCTTGAAATACATTGATTTAAATGGCGACGTCACAAGGTGGCGAATAATTATGTCGCGTCTATATTTTTAGTTTCTCGTGTGAAACTCATTGTGTGACCTTAATGGTATATACACGTATTATTGAATTTATTAAACGAGTAGAGGAAATGTGAAAAAATACTTTTTATTTGACCTGGAAAATTCGCTCATTTGAATTATTTATCCATACGCTCTTTTGACTGTATGGTTCTCCGCTCATTTCATACTCCGTCACGGTATGATTTCCGTTCAAACGTAATTCGCCCGCACAACGAGTTTAATAAATCCAATAAAATTAGATTTTATTTATCATATATTATGACATTACGATTACTTTGAATACTCATTTCTGGCGTAGTGTAATTACAAGGTTATCTTTTAAAAAAGCTTAGAACCATCGCATGACGTTTTACAGTTATTAAAGAAGAACTTTTATAGTGTTTCATTATTGCCCACTCATTTCAGTGTTTCATGGGCTTCAAGCTCTGAGTGTTTTTTTGTTTTAGTTGACGATTTGTACATAGGTGATCCATTGGAAGCAAATAAAAGACAGAATATGTATATTCCAGTAAGACTCTGCCCATAAACACACTGAATAATTGTAGAGTTAACCCCCCCCCAGCAGTATGTATTAGGTCATTCAACCGTATTCCTCAATCGAAGTCAATGCACATAATGCCTAGGGGGGCATATTGAAACTGAACCATCTACATCTAGATATTTCGTCACATTTAGTCTAGAATATCCGCAGGGTCCATGTTTGATCGGGATTCTCGCTCAGTGGTAAGGTCTCCTAATAGGCCTTTTCGCTTTTAGAAGCAATCCAGTGTCCAAAGTATATCAACATCGCTCACGCAATGATGAAATTTTGGAGGTAACTTGGTCGACGGGGAGTCTGAGAAAGAACTGTAAAAGACACTGCTGTTGGGGAGTAAACACCTGATCCATTTCCGCAACTTGCTAATGGAACAGGCCCGAATCGAACATGCGCCCAATGGAAGTTTACTTACGTATACCAGCGCTTACGCGCTGGTGAATGATTGCAACGTTGTTTAGTGGTTTATCGATTTGAATACATGGCGTTATACAAACCCAGACGCGACATCATAATTGTAATAAAATCTGTTCAAAAAGGGCAGTTGTCAGTTTCAAGCGAAAGTATTTGTCATATCTAGAGAACTGGTTAATCGCTTAGTCTAAGCTTGTCGTTACATGTAGTTTAACTGACGGTCTCCGTATGACCATAGCATTTAAGTGGGACGTTAAACCACAGACCAATGTGGGAGGCCAGGCGCAAGAGGTGTAAATTAGATACAATACTGTGGTACAGAAAATAGAATTCTCTACGCCTTGCCAGACGTCCAGGCACCAGCGGAAGCGAAAATTAACTTTGGCCATCAAAATTGATACATCATCGCGCCGCCAGACAGACAGGAGAGTCATTGGGAGTCCACCGCCAGACAAGCTGGGCAAGAGGCGAAAATTAAAAAACAACAACAATAAACCAATCAAGTTTGTAGAGTATTAGGCATAGGGTCGAAGGTGTCGCTAGTTCGAGACACACCGGAGGCATTGTGTTTGGTTCTCAATCCTGTCAGATCAGTATCAGGTACCCCCTCCCATACGTTAGGAAAAAAATAAGATATGATCTAAATGGTGGCTTCTCCTGCATTTTCTGAACCTAAACACCGACTAAATTGTTTACAAAACAAAAGCGAAGAACCGTCAAAATCCTACTGCTTTGGTTGGTATTTAAAGACCTAGCCCGGGTGAGGCATGTTTTTCATTGGATTTTTCGCGATTTAAGACGTTTTTATTTTTTGGACATTCAAAAATTGAAGTACGCAGCTGCGTACTTTGCGTATACGCAGGCACGTCCCTGACAAAATTGGGTTCTGAGGAAAATCAGAATATCGCTGAAGCTGGTGCTAGTGGGGTATGAGAGATGTTGCGATTTCCATTAACTCTCATAATCAGACTCAATAAAACCGAGTTTGCTTTTTTTCTAAATGACGAGACGAAGATATTGAGATGCCGGACAGCAAGCTAACCGAGCCACACCTTTTTTGACAGTCTTATATATCACGGGGATACCATGCTGGATCAGACCTCACCAACGGGTCCGGCGGGTAGAGATTATGATTGATTTTCAACAGAATACAGTCGGCCTAAAATTCTTTCGATTCTTTCATTTTACTAATTGCCGTAATCTTTGACGCTCACTTTAATTACGCGCGGCGCGAAAAACATACGTCAGATTTTACGACGTCATATCTCATGACGTAATAAATCTCCCGAAGACATGTATTATCGCATGGCGCGGCTCATATGTATATGCCGGCTAACGGAAGGTAAATACAGTATCTCCACAGGTATGTAACTGCCCAAAACATTTAACAGGGTATCTGAACTCTATAGAAATCCTACGCTGAATTGATTGCATTTTCTGTGCTGAAATGATGAGCATTTGCCCTGAATTGATGACTGGGGTATAGGTTATTGTATAATTATTGACTAATGAGGCATTGGATATGATGTGATATCGACCAGAGAATACCAGTATTGACCGAGGCGAAGCCGAGAAGCCTCGGTCAATATTGGTATTCTCTGGTCGATATCACATCATATCCAATGCCTCATTAGTCAATAACCGTTTTATTATATAACATTTAGAGAAAGATATACAGGTATCATTGCACCTGGAAAAAAATACTGAACTTATATGCAAGTTTTTGGGACAGTCAAGCATTTAGCAGAAACAATGCAGACCTAGATAAGACCACCCTTTTACTATTTTATATATGTTGTGCATAAGTGTCATCATTCAACATTTACAAACAAGAGTTCTAATTTAACACACCTCGCCTGTAGAGCCAATGTTTAATAACTGTGATGTACTAAACAATAATTCACAGCTTTGAAAGCGCAGGGAAAATGTGTGATAGCTGACGTCATTTGTTACTGGAAAATGACGTCATTCATGACGTTAGACGGTGTAACGTCGTGTTGACGCTTGAAAGACGTTACAAATACATGTACATTGCTTTGTTGGGATCATATAATGAATGTCCTATGCACCGGTCTCTTTTTGAATTGGCATTAAAAGTGCAGAGATTTCAATGTAAATGTATATCTCGATCGGGAATTTTTTGTCGCATGGACATTCTGCATACGTGGTGGGGACATTCATTGTTCGACCCTTACTATGTCAAGCGATTCATTACACTTTAACTGGTGTTTGTGTAGTTGGTCGGCTGCGGTCAAAATTGCTTATCAGTCAGAGTAGAGAACAGTGTGGATCATGATTAGACGGCTTCCGTAGAAGCACACTAATCAGGATCCATGATGTTTCTCAAGTGATTAGTGTCAGAGCCTGAATATATTATGTATTGACAAGTAGTCAGTACACTAGTACATTATTACATATCCATTGCCTCATAATGTTGCAGTTATTTATGATTTTTGTTTTCTCTTTACTTTGCTATCTTCAACTTCCTTCTCTTCTGTTAGAAAACATTTCAGTTACCGCTGAATTCAGAATTCTACATTACCGCATGAGTGGAAATCTCTGTCATATTGATGCGTGCATACACTGGTGTGATCCATGGTGGCCAGACAAGCTTTTTCTTGCATACGTACTGTCCCTTGTTGACTTATGAAAGTTAAATTTTCTGAACTGAGTTGCTTGTCTGGCTATTATGGGATATCAGTATCAACTCAATTCCAGAGAAACAGAACTATCAGATTTAGAAATATTTTGCATACTTTATACCCTTTTTTCATTTACATGCTACTTAGTGCCCTTAGTACATCGAGCCCTGACGTTAGTGTAATGGTGACCAGCATAAGTCTATCGGTACAACGTAATACTATACATGCTGCATTTATCAAGTCGCCCTATACTCACCAGAATCGTTCTTCGTTCCGGAATAATTATCTGTTCACAAAAACACTAATATACTGTTTTATGGAATTCCTCTTTTGGTTGTATCTACTCATTGTACTATCTGGGGATATTGAGATAAACCCAGGGCCCGAGAGTGTAGATCTCTCTTCGTCTTGCAGCTCATGCACAACCGATATTAACTTGTCTCTCTTCGAACAAAATTTTTCAGTGGTCCATTATAACGTACAAAGTCTACTAGCGAAGGTTGATCAATTACAGATGGAGCTTTCTCATTTTGATGTTATTGCATTGAGTGAAACTTGGCTTTCTCCCGATATTAAGGATGACAAGATATTTTTTCAGAACTACCAGAAACCTTTTAGAAAGGATAGACCTGATAATACATATGGTGGTGTAATTATATATGTTAAAAATAATATCCCCTGTAAACGAAGAACGGACTTGGAAGTAGACGGAGTTGAATCTGTTTGGTTGGAAATTAGATTGAAAAATAAAGCTGTTCTATTGGGTACATTTTATAGAGCGCCTAATTCGTCCATTGATGTTCACAATAAAATAGAAAGCTCCATAGATTTGGCATTTGACACTAACATTCCTAACATTATCATAACTGGCGATTTTAATTACAACTACTCAAATATATCTAGTCGTAGAAAGGCTACTTCCCTCTTTGACCAATATGGCCTGGTACAACTTATTGATGAACCCACTCACTTTACTGAAACTTCGGATTCAATTATAGATCTTTTGCTTGCTAGAAACATTTCTTCTGTTATTCTTAGTGGTGTCGGTGATGCTTTTCTCGATCAAAATGTTAGATACCATTGTCCTATATATGCCGTTTTTAATTTTGATAAGTGTAAACAACATTGTTTTAAAAGAACTATTTGGAAGTACGATGATGGGAACTATGATCTTTTGAAACAATATGTCAGAGATTTTGACTGGAGTAGCCTGAAAAACGACAATATTAACACTTACGCTGAAGATGTAACCTCGAAAATACTAGAACTTTGCAAATTAACAATTCCAAATAAACTTATTACCGTAAGACCACTAAATCCACCTTGGTTTAATAATGAAATAAGGAAAATAATAAGGAAAAGGAAACGCGCTCATAGACATGCTAAAAAGGTAAATACTTCAACCAGTTGGGAAAAGTTTCGAAGTCTCAGAAATAAAAGTATATCTGCCATGAGGAAATCTAAGCAGGAATTTAAAGATAACCTTTCAAACAAAATAACAACAGGGAAATTTTCAAGTAAAGATTGGTGGAAAACTGTGAAATTACTTTTAGGGAAAGATAACAATGATGACATACCCCCTTTACTCCTAAATGGCCAACCCATTAATGACCCCAATGATAAAGCAAATGCTTTTAATCATTATTTCCATTCTCAAACACAGCTGGATGATAGTAACGTTCCTGTTCCAGAACTTTCTCAGCCTGATTCTATTCTTTCTTCTATTGAACTCACAATTGATGAAGTTGAAAGTACATTGAAGTCTCTTGCCATTGGAAAAGCATGTGGCCCTGACCAAATCAATAACCGAATATTAAAAGAACTAGCTGTTGAACTTTCTCCTCCTTTAACTGACTTATTTAATACTTCTTTGACGCAATGTACGGTACCTGATATTTGGAAAAGAGCTAATGTCAGTCCAGTCCACAAAAAAGATGACAAAGGCTCAGTTGACAACTATCGGCCAATATCTCTCTTGAGTTCTGTTGGTAAAACAATGGAAAAATTAGTCCATAAACATGTGCATAACTATTTATTAGAAAATAGTATTATTACTTCTTTCCAGTCAGGATTTACAGCTGGAGATTCATCTGTCAATCAGCTTGTAGAATTATATAACACTTTTTGCCAGGCCCTGGACGAAGGCAAAGAGGTTCGTTCCGTTTTCTGTGATATTAGTAAAGCCTTCGACAGGGTCTGGCATAGAGGCTTAATTGCTAAATTGAAACATTATGGTATATGTGGACCATTACTTAATTGGTTTCAAAGTTACTTAACCAACAGATTTCAAAGAGTTGTAATACCTGGTGGCATATCAGAATGGCTAGAGATATTGGCTGGTGTGCCTCAAGGCTCCATACTTGGTCCTCTTCTTTTCATAATATTCATAAATGACATAGTTAAAGAAATTCATTCAAATATACGTCTTTTCGCAGATGACACCAGTTTATATATAATTGTAGATTTCCCTGATTCTGCTGCACAAATTCTTAATGTGGACCTGGAAAGAATCTATGAATGGGCAGTACAGTGGCTAGTAAGGTTTAACCCAAATAAAACAGAATCATTACTTTTCTCTAGAAAATTAAATATACAACATCATCCGACCCTCTTTTTTAATGACGTTCCCATACAAGAAGTTGTATCACACAAACATCTAGGGGTGTATCTTTCTCAACGTTGTGATTGGCATAACCATATTGATTTTATTAAGGAAAAAGCTTGGTCTCGAATGAATCTTCTGAGAATGCTTAAATTCACCATTGATCGGAAATCGCTTGAAACTATCTACTTCACTTATATACGTTCTCTATTAGAATATGCTGATATCATATGGGATAATTGTTCACAACAAGAATGCAACGAGATTGAAAAAATCCAACTTGAAGCTGGACGCATAGTAACTGGCTCAACGAAACTTGTTGAAATCAACAAACTCTATAAAGAACTTGGCTGGCTGAAACTCTCTGAAAGAAGAGACCTTCATAAACTTTTCTTGTTTTTCAAAATGGATCATGGTTTGGCACCTCTTTACTTATCAAATCTTCTCCCACCCCATGTTGAAGATGTAACCTCCTATAGGCTGCGTAATGCAGGAAACTATGTAGGTATTCGTGCAAACACACGTACATATGCAGATTCTTTTCTCCCATCAACTATTCAAGCGTGGAATAACCTTCCTGACTCAATCAGATCTGCTGATACTCTAGCCACATTTAAGCATCTTCTTACTCAGGACACTCCCAAAGTACCCAAATACTATTTTTGTGGTGACAGATTCTACCAAGTATTACACACACGCCTACGAACAGAATGTAGCTCATTGGACCAGCATCTTCACAAACGCAATTTGGTAGGCAACCCTTATTGTTTATGTGGTGAAGTTGAAAGCAACACTCACTATCTCTTGACCTGCCCCTGCTACACTCACATGCGTGATGAAATGGTCACATCAATTAGCCAAATAACAAACCTGACAATAACAACTGATGTACTTTTGTTTGGCAATGATGAGGTTTCAGATGAAGTTAATACTACAATATTTGAGGCAGTACAGAAATTTATAAAAACTTCAAAGCGGTTTGCAAATTAATAATACAGCGCTTTAGTTTCTTGGATATTGGCACAACACAAAACAAATCAGTGTATTTCCACTCTGCTATCGTGTATGAATTCATCTCTTCTTTCTATGTCAGCAACCTCAAGTAGTGCCTCTTTGAAATTGAGTATAAATGATCCAGCGGCAAAATAACAGCAATGGTGGTTCACTGAGGTTGTGCTCTCTCTCTCTCTCTCTCTCTCTCTTCAGTTCTTCTTTACACATGTAATAGCTATGATACTTTATATTATAAGCATACAATTTGTTGAGTAAACATGCAACATAATACAATTCCTGAGCTGGCATAATTAGTTGAATATTTCGTCTTGGTTTTGGTAGCGTCTGGGCATTCCAGATTGAAACTGGGGCGCTCAGACGTTTCCAAAACGAATCTGCTCTAGTCTCGTAAGCTGTTATAAAAAAAATGCTAGTCAGCGCCATACACATTGCTCATTGTATGCAGGAGATGATTGCTATAAGCAGTGATGCTTGTTATCAGATCCTGTCATGTGCTCATGTATAATAATGTATTATTTACTCATGCTATGTAATTTCGAAATAAAATATTGTTTAAACTAAATACATGTAAATGTATGCGACATGGTCTAAGTATTGGAGGGAGTTCTTCAGTGCAAAGACGGAAAGTTGGAAGAAGCTGAAGACTTCAAATTTGTTTTCGTCGTTTATTGTGCATTAAAAATCGAAATAGATCAGCTCCAGTGCATGATTTGTTGCGTTCATGGCAACTACGATATGATTATTAGCGACGCTTTAGAAAAGCAGAACCGGAACGGAAAAAAACAAGGAGTCTAATTTTAGTAACTAATATACACTGGCAAGCGCGCGTCAGCCAGTGAATATGACAATATATTGACTGGCCACGTGAGCGCTCTAAGCCAATGAAAATCGGTCTTTTTACTTAGTTATATAATAATATCTATTATTGGCACAATTGGTCAAATAAATAATTCAGCCTAATTTGTTATTACATGTTGCAGACCCTGTTTACTGGTAATAAATGACAAACATCCAAGTAGACCTAAAATTCTTGCACACCGGATAAGGATATCTGAGATTTTACCCTGGGATAGAAAATCTTATCATACCCAGGCCATCTTACCCAGGCTGTCACATGAGGGCTACATACACTGGTTGTATTGGAACTCATGCACATGGTCGTCAAATGACGTTATTGTTATGTTTAAGTGACGACATCAGGTACAATTGCATCTTAGCATATTCAGGGACTTCTGGAAGCTTATTTTAAAATAAAAAAAACAATGGTTAGCAAGAAAAATAATCTATTATTCGTGTGAGGGTAAGATAGAAAAATCCGTCCCGAGGATGGCCGTTTTGGCATCACGAGGCTTGCCTACCCTCATACTCACGATGGATTCTTATACTCACAGGGGCTTGGTGTTATGATTTTTGAGTGATTTTAGGCATAGGGGAGCGTGATACATGCTTTAAAATGTGATAAGTTGGACTATTTAAAGATCTGAAAAAATGTTCAAGTCGAGTATAAGAAAAATGATTTTTCTATGAATCACTTTGGTCAAAATTTTCATTTTTTTCATTGGCTGTTATTTTCTCGAAATTTTTGGATGGAATTAAAAAGAAGGTCCCTAAGCATCAGAAAAAAGTAGCAAATTTTCTTAAATTCGAGCACCTGTGCTTATACTCTTATACTAAGGTCAAGTGGGACTGCGCGGATGCGTATGCTCGTCTACGCCTTTGCTGCAATAACAAAAATCTCAACAGCCGACTCATTTATACAAGGACGTATAAACTCCTTGAAGTTTTTATCACAAAGAAGACAAAAAGTAATCAAAACCTAATCATAAAGCTAATAAAGTAAACATGTACAGTATTAATTGAAGATTTTCGTACGCCTTTTTATTCATTTATTTACTTCTTTCTATCACCAGCACTGATATGACTACATTTGTATATTCAGTGTTATTTACGGCTATCCTTTGGTGTTTGGAGGCCTCTTTGTAAAATGAACAGTTCGCAAATGTGTTGAAAATGAATTATGACTTTTCCAAGGAACAAAGTGACGTACGAAAATCAACGTAAACCCTTTCCAGGTGTAAACGCATGTATCTTTTATGAGCTTTGAATACATTGCTCAAACCAAAAATAATCCTTTTATGGTCATATAACGAAATTCTAGGAAATCCGTAAAATCCCAAAATTTTCAAATAAACTCAGTTGCGAGAAGATCAGACCAATCTACCATGCGCGGATCCAGAATGTTATGTTAGAGGGGGCCAAACTTTGAAACGTTTTTTTTTTTAAGTTGATGAGGGGAGGGAGGATCAAAATACCACGCGATTCGCTGGCGAGCCGATAATGGCCCAACATTGAAGGCTGGCTTGGTAGCTTTTTGACTTTCAGGGGACCCGAATTAGATTGCTTAGAAACCCTATTTTTGCGATTTTCAGTGGGGGGTCGGGACCCACTGCCCTTCCCCTCTGGATCCGCCTATGTCTTCACAGCTACAGAGACAATCTAGACTGAGAAAAGTTTGCGTGAAGTCAGCTTAGCTACTCAAGTATACAAAGTGTGAATAACAAATGCGCTGACCAGACTGCGCGGATGCACAGTCTGGTTAGCACCCTTGTTGTCCGTATACAAAAAAGTCAGATTATCTACCGTCGAGGTTCACATTTAACCTGAATGCACAATTTCCGCGGTGCGGCTCAAAGCATATCACACCAAAGAGGAAAGAACTGTGATGCTGAAAATTAGTTTCCCACGTATTCCAAAATAAGATCGAGTATTGCCCTTCAGGTGACCTCAAACATATTTATTAGGAATTAACTCCGAAAATGATCAGAATATTGTTTCTTGAAGATATGGTGAGACTGAGACTAGTAATGGTTGGGTGTACGTATTCTTAAATTTGGAACCAAACAATACTTGATTTTGAATAAAACTGGAAATCGAACGGCACATATCAGTTCAGAAGACATCGGGCAGGTAACAATATAGACTTATAAAGTCTGATGAGATATGATTTTATTCATATAGATGTTTTCCATATTATTAATATTGATGTTGTTTTTTTTAACTAACTCTATCCTTCCTCTCAAATACTTTTTCTTCTTCAGCTATCTCATCATGTAGATGTTTGAGCCAGCATAAATTAAAATTCTGGACTGGAATACGGCAAAAGATAAGATGTGGAATGATATTGGTTGGTATGGAATCATAGGCGTAATAACAACTAAGTCTAGTAACAATACTTTACTTTGTTCTTTTGAATGAACTGTTGCGTAAAGAAACATGCGCGGATCCAGTAAATTTTGTCAGGTGGGGTCCAATATAAGCGGGGCATCATCGGCCCGCAAGCGAAACGCCATTTTGGCGTGCTGATGTTGGTCCAACATTGAATGCCGGCTCGGTAGCTTCGTAATTTTTCAGGAGATCTGGACCAGAATTGCTAAGGGAACCCTGTATTTTTGTTGTTTTTAGGGGGGTCCGAACCCCCCCCCCCCCTCTGGGTCCGCACATGAAGAAATGGTAGACACTACATGAACTTATTTTATATTTTATTCTTGTGTGTATCTGAAATGAGAAAAGAGATTTTTTACAGGTGAAAATATTTGTTTAGTATTTCTTAAGTAAAAACGTTCACTGTACGGTGAATTTTATTTGGATGACCTCTGCTTTTTTCCGTTGACTTCCCTATACCCAGCTAATAATTTCTATTAGAGTGAATATGGACTAGAAACCTTATTATAAATTACAAAAGTTTACTGTTTTATGAGGAGTTAGACATGTTGGAATTATCTCTATGTGTTCAGTATTCGACTATTTGTGTAAGTATAACAGTTTTAACAATACTTAAGATTCAATCTTACTTATACAATAAAGCAAACAGGAAAACTTGCTTTTAAACTAATTTACTAATCAAATACTTATTCATTATCTACAATTAGTACTTATTTTACATTTCTCAATATTTGGATTTGTAACATTCAAAGTTCAAAGACAACATGTTACCGGTCTTCGACTTTCTTGAAAATTTTAGCATATCATCTACATATGTACAGCCTTATTTAAGGTAAATTTCATAGGTTGACAAGAACCAGAACATGCCTAAATTTAAAAACAAAATTGTTGAAAAATATTATACAGCTGAAATTTGGGGACTGTTTCAAACAAAATCACAATTTTCTGAATTTAACATTACAGAAACTGATTTTTGTTTTATGCATATATCTATCCATCTATCTATCTATCTATCTATCTATCTATCTATCTATCTATCTATCTATCTATCTATCTATCTATCTATCTATCTATCTATCTATCTATCCATCCATCCATCCATCCATCCATCGATCCATCCATCTATCTATCTATCTATCTATCTATCTATCTATCTATCTATCTATCTATCTATCTATCTATCTATCTATCTATCTATCTATCTATCTATCTGATATGTATATATACCTATATATGTATATATTTACGTCTTTTTTGTGTGTTCTCATTGTAAGTAAAGTAGAAACATAATATTATATCTAGATACATAGTATTGTGTTATTTGAAATAGGAATTTGTATTTTTGCATCTTTATGGCGATTAACAGTAAATGCTGGTTAAATGTAATCTTGAAAGATATTGATAAAAGTAAAACATAAGTAAAGCATAGCTAAATTCAGGGAAAAGACGAGAGGTCGTGCGTCACGACATTTGGTCAGTTCCTCTGAATTAAATCGGTCTAAAGACAGAGTCATATAGTTTCTACACTGTCCGCCATGCAGATACTTAGTAAACTTGTTTATATATGATTATCTGCTCAAGGGCCTGTATGGCATATTGCAGATAATATTTGTTTTGATTGTAAGGTTAATGGGAGATGGCCTCGACCCCTATTGACCTATTACGAGGTTAATAAAATTCTTCTTATTATTATTATTATAATATCAGTGATTATCATAGTTTTAAAAACAACGCGAACCCAATATATGATACTATGAGAGTTATGTGCGGCCTAAACTGACGGTACCCCTATAATCAGATACCCAATTACATAACATCTCATTTTTTGACCATGTCAATAGGTAAGTGGGAAACTATATCACAAATAGAAATAGTCACATGTTAGGCAATCATAATGCATAATATTATGAAAATCTATGTGTGGACAGAACCCTATGTAAATTTCCTATAGGGGGTGAGACCCCCTCTTTAAGTGTAGTTGGTACTAACTGGTCTAGCAACTTTCAAAAAACACCAAACATTGAAATTTTGACTAAAGTAGATTTTTACGCATTTTTTAAAATATCACATTTTTTAGGTTTTTTAAATTCATAAGTAGCTTGTGCTAAAATCGTTGTATGCATTTTGTTTTATCTGAACAAGATTGCCAAAACAGAATAGAACTTTATTTGTCCATTTTGTGCTGACAAACATTTCAGTACTGCTGTGTACTTCCGGTTTGAACTTAAAAAGTCAATTTGACGGTACTTTGCATTATTATTTTGAATTTCCAAACTAGAACAGTGACGTCTAGTAGTAATGATTCATCCTTGGAAAGTTCAATGCCGTGTTGCAGATATAAAGCCTATAGAACAGTGTGAACGTCCTATGTAAATTGCATGCATAAAACGAAATTTCTATGATTTAACTGCTGGTAGTGTCTGTCGTCATGCTATTACGTAACAGAAAAGAGAGTCTGATTGAAACAAATCATTTAAAGCCTGTTCTTCTTTAATCATGGCAGTCAGAAACATCTCTAAACAAACAAAAATACAAATGAATGGCGTCTCTGTGTAATATTCAATATTGTAGAAAAAAATGTGACTTTAAGAAATGAGGGTACCTTTACTCTAGCATATTCTGTGCAAGAAGTACCAGTAATTTTTGAATGGAATGACCTGCAGAGTCTCCGCAAAGCCTAGGTTGATTTATAGACACATGACTTTTGCATAACCGAATCTTACTTTAAAAACTATCGTATAAATGTAAGGTGACCAATTAAAAATTTTGCTAAGTGTAAAGTGCTATTAGATCAATACTATTGATGACTGTCCTAAAAAGCTGGGTGCAAGAAATAACCAAGGCAGCACAATAAAGACAAACGTGAAACATAAATAACCAAAATGGACCAACAAAGCACTGATTTGGTATGGTCCGAAAAATACTGGAGGGATCAAACATGTTTAACGGCACCTAACTCACCCTTTATTCTGATGTGGATCCAGGGATTTTTTTGGTGTCCTCAGGGGCCGAAATTCAGCCCCTTTCCAAATGGGATTTAGGTGACTTTTTCCCTATTTGAAAAAAAATCCCAATCTCAAAAAAAAAAAAAAAATTTTTTTTTTTTTAGAATTTTCATTCGGTCACCACACACACACACACACACACACACACACACACACACACACACACACACACACACACACTCACAAGCTACATGATGACAATCTACTAGAATTGCATTCTATTTTCCTTCAATTTAATGGCAATAGTATGTGTAATAGCTAACTTTGTTTTTAAACTGACCAAAAATGCTGTTCTTGTTTGTTTAGAAAATTTCCCAAAATAGTGGTTTACCGCGCTAATTTTTCCAATCTGAAAGGTCCTAGGGCCCCTTCCCAAAATTGCAAAAAAAATCCCTGGGATCAAAACATATTGATGTCTGGTTCGTATGAGATATCACTAACTTATCGATGAATAATCTCCTAGTACATACAAATCAAGATATAAAAAAGGAGATAAAACAAAGATAAGGACTTAACAGTACGTATACAACTGAGAAATCCATCAGTAAAACGCCAGAGGGCCTGACCAAAGACACGGCATCAGGCCAATCATGGTTTATAGCTATGGTTTCCTTTTAAAGTGCACGACGTGGGATCAGGCCATGCAATGACTGTCCTGACGTTAAGTTTTCATCTGTTGCTCAGGCCTTCAGATTTATGGTGGGCCCGGGTCATTGTCCCATGATTTCAAAATATGGCCCATCACTTTCCAAGGCAGTGGGCCCAGTTGACCCATCCTTTTTAGTTGTGAAAAAATCTCACATTAATAAAAATATTCATCTTACAGCGAGTCTACAAACTCCACAAAATAGAAAGAACATGTAGATTGTCAATACAGTAAAACCTGTCTTAAGCAGCCACTCAAGAAAGACAAAACACAAAGATCTTGATAACAAATGGTAGCTTAATGAAGGTCAAAAGTATTGCAGAATGCTCCCCTTGGAGCATTCTGCAATACTTTTGACCTGCATTAAGCGATAATTGGTCTTTTTTTCAGTGGCCGCTTAAGAAAGGTTTTACTGTATCATCAGCAGTCAATGTACATACGCACAACAGTGTCTGCGTCAATGTGTAGGTAAAGTACACTGCCCAAATGTCAACTGTGTTTAGTTTGATGTGCTTGGGCCCATCATTTCAGAAAATGACCCACAAATTTTTGCTCCATGGGTCACTTCGGCCCACCAATCTTGGAAAAAATCTGAAGCCCTGGTTGCTTGGTGCCTGATGCGTGTCTTAGGCTTCAACTTGAGGTTTTCTTTACCTATATCTGTGAGTCAAGAGCCATTTACTTTTTTCATCAAGGTGTCTTAATTTGATTTGATGGATTCTCTGTGATGATACATTGCATAAGTGAGGAAGCTCCATACGCACTAACATAATCTAGGTGGAAGATTTGGTACCAGTTAAATGGATGTTTTGTTTTGTTTGTTTGTTTTGTTGCTTTACGTCCCAAGTCAACAGCTAAGGTCATTGCGGGACAGTCAGTTCACCTAACCACACTTTTTCCTCGGCAGGCTTGAACAAGCGGTTAACCAGTAATTCGTGCACATACTTTCGCTTGTAACTGACAACAACCCTTCTTGAATGAATCAGCGGAAGGGAGGAGAATGATCGTAGAAATCATTTCATGATCAATCTCCACGAAAGTATCGGACCGGCATGCACCCCCCCCCCCCCTACTGTGACTTAGGCTGCAGTATGTTTTTATGCGGTATATCTGTTAATGTTGATTCATTGTTTATTTTATTCCCATTGTTTGGGTTCTGTGTTTGTTCCTTGTTTTGGTTATGCAATCTTTTGCGTCATTTTTAGTCTTGCACTCATCTAGATTTTAGCCATATATACTAGAATTTGTAAGCCAAGTAAGAATAATATGTTTTTTTAATGTTTTTTGCGTTTTTGTCACTCTCGAGTCAGGTGTGGTAATTGATTGTATCAATTCCTGATATTTGTATTCTTCTTTACCTTAAAGATGATCATTTCATGTGGAAATTCAACTTTTCTTGCATGGTCATTTTGCCTCCATTGCACAAAGCAAGGTAGATACCCACATTCACTAGCTCGTAATCTTTGATATTTTTTGGGAAGGTAGCTAAATACATCAGTCAACAGTCAGCTATTTCATAGCTGGCATGGCTCTTACATAGTGAACTAGATTATGTTTTCATATATTGTGTAAATTTATGAATATCAATTAATCCAAATAAAGATATCAATTTAGCAAGCATTACATTATTGGACTACAAAAACCTCTAATTACGTATGTAACAAAAACTGGTACCTGTATTTAATAGCTCTTTAATTTTAAGCAAAAAATTGTTCTATTTAATCACAGTAACAGTCATTTAAGATAAAGTGGATATTCAATTTTTGGAGACATTATTAATAACTGTTATCCTGTTACACAGCAATTAGTCTGTCATACTGGAAACAGTAAAGTATTAGCAATGACCAGGAACTAGTGAATTAAAGACAAAAGCACTGCCACTGAAACCAAAATGGGAAACAACTAAAATTACAGAAAAAACTAAGTGAGTATGATCAGGAAATACCACAATCACACACTGTAGACCAACCCAATGCACAATGAGGAAGAGCCATAGAACAAGTATAGTAACAATACATCTGTAAGGCAATAATAGCAAAGCAGCCAACGTTCTCTTCCTCTTCCAGATGATTGCAAAGCTAGAATGGACATAAAATAATGCATAAAAGAACAAATACAAACACAGAACTCCCAAAAACAATAGGAATTACATTAAACAACAGATCAACAACAACAGAACCACAGCCTTAGAACGGACCTCAGCCTAAGCCACCGAGGGGTTTAAAATGCCTTTTACTAGCGCTAAATCTTCGCCCTAGATTCTATTGTTGTTTTATCACAAAATTGTTAAGCTCGCATGGATGCTTCCTAACTAATGCAATGTATCATCACAGAGAAACAATTAAATCAAATTAACACATTATGATGATACAAAGCAAAGGGCTCAGGACTCAGAGATAGTCAGAGCTAAAAACATCAAGTTGAGCTACAGTGGGCCCAGCCAACGATAAGCATCAGGCACCAACCAACATATTAAAGCGTTCTGTCAGGGTCATCATTAAGTCTGATGCCTGACCCACCGCCGTGCAATTAAAGAGGAAACCGTGGTTGGGTTCATAACCAGGCATGCAGACTGTCGCATTATGCAAACAGACACATATTTTGTTGGGAAGTCTTAATAAAAACATTCTTTTGTGATATTCAGTATATATGTAACAGCTATTAGCATGTATACAATATGGCAGGTCATACATTACAAGGCATTGCTCTTAGATAGTCCTGTATAAAGCATTGTCCAGACAAATTTACCTGACTGTGACGACCTCAATTAGCATACTTACACACCTCGTTGCATTTCTAAATATACCTTCAGGATAGTTCGTTATCATTTATACGAGAAAGCACATAGAAAAAGGGAAAATAGAATCACCAGGTTATCTAAGTATCCACAAGGATATTTAGCTCAAGTAGTAAGGAAGGAAACTATTAGTCCTTATTATAGTTTACCTGTTGGATTTCTTTTGCTCCGGTATTCAGTTTAATTTACTGTTGAGTCCTTATCCTTGCCTGATGCTTTGGCAGTTTGTCGGGCCCACCGGGGTTTACCTGTTGGTTTTCTTTTGCTCCGGTGTAACAGGCCGGAATTTCCCCCCAGTCAGTTTTTTCCCCTGGGAAAGAATGGGCCGGCCCATTCTTTCCCCGGGGAAAAAATAGGCCGGCCCATTCTTTCCCCACCCAGTCAGTTTTTTCCCCCCGTAATAATTTAAAAAATCATAATGGAATTATTATTTCTTTGCATAAATTTAAAAAGCCGCTATCAAATTAGCGATAGGTCTCAAAAGAACTCATACTTACTGCTTTTTTGGTTGTGATTTCTAGGGGTTCAAACCATTCACTTTTACTATCAGTCTTTTGGTTTATTGTACTCTTTCACTGTATCAAAATACTTTCGAATGACATGTCAAAGAGATCTTCGACTTAAAAACCCGTTTAGCTAACTGGTTCTTCTAAATAGGGGGTGGGGAAAGACTGGGCCGGCCTATTCTTTCCCCCCTCTAATATTTTTCTAACCTTTCTATTTATCTCTCAGTCTTAAGGTTTAACCTACTCTTGCACTGTATCTGAACACTCATGATTGTCTGGTCCTAAGAAGAAATTCACGTTAAGAAAGCATTTAGCTAACTGCATGTTCCTTCTCAATAGTGGGGTGGGGAAAGACTGGGCCGGCCCATTCTTCCCCCCCCCCCTCCATTGCGTTCTAACCTTTCAATTTATCTGTCAGTCCTTGGTTTAAACTACTCTTACACTGAATCTGAACACTCATGATTGACATATCTCAAGGAGAAATTCAAGTTACGAGCATTCAGCCAAATGATTCTTCTAAATAGGGGGTGGGGAAAGACTGGGCCGGCCCATTCTTTCCCCCTCTATTATTTTCTAACCTTTCTATTTATCTCTCAGTCTTAAGGTTTAACCTACTCTTGCACTGTATCTTAACACTCATGATTGTCTTGTTCTTAGGAGAAATTCACGTTAAGAAAGCAATTAGCTAACTGCATGTTCCATCTCAATAGTGGGGTGGGGAAAGACTGGGCCGGCCCATCCTTTCCCCCCCCCTCTATTATTTTCTAACCTTTCTATTTATATCTCAGTCTTAAGGTTAAACCTACTCTTGCACTGTATCTGAACACTCATGATTGACATATCTCAAGGAGAAATTCAAGTTACAAGCATTCAGCCAAATGATTCTTCTAAATAGGCGGTGGGGAAAGACTGGTTCTTCTAAATAGGGGGTGGGAAAAGACTGGGCCGGCCCATTCTTTCCCCCCTCTAATATTTTTCTAACCTTTCTATTTATCTCTCAGTTTTAAGGTTTAACCTTCTCTTGCACTGTATCTGAACACTCATGATTGTCTTGTCCTAAGGAGAAATTCATGTTAAGAAAGCAGTTAGCTTACTGCATGTTCCTTCTCAATAGTGGGGTGGGGAAAGACTGGGCCGGCCCATTCTTCCCCCCCTCCATTGGGTTCTAACCTTTCAATTTATCTGTCAGTCCTTGGTTTTAACTACTCTTACACTGAATCTGAACACTCATGATTGACATATCTCAAGGAGAAATTCAAGTTACAAGCATTCAGCCAAATGATTCTACTAAATAGGGGGTGGGGAAAGACTAGGCCGGCCCATTCTTTCCCCCTCTATTATTTTCTAACCTTTCTATTTATCTCTCAGTCTTAAGGTTTAACCTACTCTTGAACTGTATCTTAACACTCATGATTGTCTTGTTCTAAGGAGAAATTCACGTTAAGAAAGCATTTAGCTAACTGCATGTTCCTTCTCAATAGTGGGGTGGGGAAAGACTGGGCCGGCCCATTCTTCCCCCCCTCTATTATTTTCTAACCTTTCTATTTATATCTCAGTCTTTAGGTTTAACCTACTCTTGCACTGTATCTGAACACTCATGATTGTCTGGTCCTAAGGAGAAATTCAAGTTAAGAAAGCATTTAGCTAACTGCATGTTCCTTCTCAATAGTGGGGGTGGGGAAAGACTGGGCCGGCCCATTCTTTCCCCCCCTCCATTGGGTTCTAACCTTTCAATTTATCTGTCAGTCCTTGGTTAAAACTACTCTTACACTGAATCTGAACACTCATGATTGACACATCTCAAGGAGAAATTCAAGTTACAAGCATTCAGCCAAATGATTCTTCTAAATAGGGGTGGGGAAAGACTGGGCCAGCCAATTCTTACCCCCCCCCCCCCCCCCCGCTATTATTTTCTAACCTTTCTATTTATATCTCAGTCTTTAGGTTTAACCTACTCTTGGACTGTATCTGAACACTCATGATTGTCTTGTCCTAAGGAGAAATTCAAGTTAAGAAAGCATTTAGCTAACTGCATGTTCCTTCTCAATAGTGGGGTGGGGAAAGACTGGGCCGGCCCATTCTTTCCCCCCCTCCATTGGGTTCTAACCTTTCAATTCATCTGTCAGTCCTTGGTTTAAACTACTCTTACACTGAATCTGAACACTCATGATTGACATATCTCAAGGAGAAATTCAAGTTACAAACATTCAGCCAAATGATTCTTCTAAATAGGGGTTGGGGAAAGACTGGGCCGGCCCATTCTTTCCCCCCTCTATTATTTTCTAACCTTTCTATCTATCTCTCAGTCTTAAGGTTTAACCTACTCTTGCACTGTATCTTAACACTCATGATTGTCTTGTTCTAAGGAGAAATTCAAGTTAAGAAAGCATTTAGCTAACTGCATGTTCCTTCTCAATAGTGGGATGGGGAAAGACTGGGCCGGCCCATTCTTTCCCCCCTCAATTGTGTTCTAACCTTTCAATTTATCTGTCAGTCCTTGGTTTTAACTACTCTTACACTAAATCTGAACACTTATGATTGACATATCTCAAGGAGAAATTCAAGTTACAAGCATTCAGCCAAATGATTCTTCTAAATAGGGGGTGGGGAAAGACTGGGCCGGCCCATTCTTTCCCCCCTCTATTATTTTCTAACCTTTCTATTTATCTCTCAGTCTTAAGGTTTAACCTACTCTTGCACTGTATCTTAACACTCATGATTGTCTTGTTCTAAGGAGAAATTCCAGTTATGAAAGCATTTAGCTAACTGCATGTTCCTTCTCAATAGTGGGGTGGGGAAAGACTGGGCCGGCCCATTCTTTCCCCCCTCCTTCTTTATCTTTCGATCTTCTATTGATGGTTTCATCATTCGGCTTATGTTACTCTTTCACTCTATTTTAACATTTATGAAAGACCTATACCAAAGTGAGAATCAAGTTTTCAATCCAACAAGATTATTGGTACTTCTACATTGTTGGGTGGGGAAAGACTGGGCCGGCCCATTCTTTCCCCCCTCCAAAATCTTTTGCTCTTTCTATTGATCACTTAGTCTTTTGGTTTATGTTACTCTTTCACTGTATCTTAACACTTATGAATGACCGATTCCAAAGAGAGAATCAAGTTTTCAACCAAACATTTTATTTGTCTGCTACATTGTTGGGT
This sequence comes from Loripinus fragilis, assembly GCA_964019695.1. Classification (NCBI taxonomy): domain Eukaryota; kingdom Metazoa; phylum Mollusca; class Bivalvia; order Lucinida; family Lucinidae; genus Loripinus; species Loripinus fragilis. Next base: position 100,012,653 of record OZ026520.1, read on the forward strand.
TGGGAAAGAGTTGGCCTGCCCATTCCCCCCCCCCACCCTCCATAATGCTTGGATCTTTCAATTTATTGTTTAGTCTTTCGGTTTATGTTACTCTTTGACTGTATCTGAACAATTTTGAATGACCTATTCTAAAGAGAGATCAAGTTTTTAAACCAACAAGTTAATTGGTACTTCTACATTGTGGGGTGGGGAAAAACTGGGCCGGCCCATTCTTTCCCCCCTCCAAAATGTTGGGATCTTTCTATTTATCCTCTAGACTTTTGGATTATGTTATTCTTTAGCTGTATCAGAACTCTCTTGACTTATACCAAGCAGAGAATCAAGTTTTCAAACCAACAAGTTTAATCGTAATTGTAGGGTGGGGAAAGACTGGGCCGGCCCATTCTTTCCCCCCTCCTTAATCTTTCGATCTTCTATTGATCAGTTAGTCTTTCGGTTTATGTTACTCTTTCACTCTATTTTAACATTTATGAAAGACTTATACCAAAGTGAGAATCAAGTTTTCAATCCAACAAGATTATTGGTACTTCTACATTGTTGGGTGGGGAAAGACTGGGCCGGCCCATTCTTTCCCCCCTCCAAAATCTTTTGCTCTTTCTATTGATCAGTTAGTCTTTCGGTTTATGTTACTCTTTCACTGTATCTTAACACTTATGAATGACCGATTCCAAAGAGAGAATCAAGTTTTCAACCAAACATTTTATTTGTCTGCTACATTGTTGGGTTGGGAAAGAGTTGGCCTGCCCATTCCCCCCCCCCCCCCCCCACCCTCCATAATGCTTGGATCTTTCAATTTATTGTTTAGTCTTTCGGTTTATGTTACTCTTTGACTGTATCTGAACAATTTTGAATGACCTATTCTAAAGAGAGATCAAGTTTTTAAACCAACAAGTTAATTGGTACTTCTACATTGTGGGGTGGGGAAAAACTGGGCCGGCCCATTCTTTCCCCCCTCCAAAATGTTGGGATCTTTCTATTTATCCTCTAGACTTTTGGATTATGTTATTCTTTAGCTGTATCAGAACTCTCTTGACTTATACCAAGCAGAGAATCAAGTTTTCAAACCAACAAGTTTAATCGTAATTGTAGGGTGGGGAAAGACTGGGCCGGCCCATTCTTTCCCCCCTCCTTAATCTTTCGATCTTCTATTGATCAGTTAGTCTTTCGGTTTATGTTACTCTTTCACTCTATTTTAACATTTATGAAAGACTTATACCAAAGTGAGAATCAAGTTTTCAATCCAACAAGATTATTGGTACTTCTACATTGTTGGGTGGGGAAAGACTGGGCCGGCCCATTCTTTCCCCCCTCCAAAATCTTTTGCTCTTTCTATTGATCAGTTAGTCTTTCGGTTTATGTTACTCTTTCACTGTATCTTAACACTTATGAATGACCGATTCCAAAGAGAGAATCAAGTTTTCAACCAAACATTTTATTTGTCTGCTACATTGTTGGGTTGGGAAAGAGTTGGCCTGCCCATTCCCCCCCCCCCCACCCTCCATAATGCTTGGATCTTTCAATTTATTGTTTAGTCTTTCGGTTTATGTTACTCTTTGACTGTATCTGAACAATTTTGAATGACCTATTCTAAAGAGAGATCAAGTTTTTAAACCAACAAGTTAATTGGTACTTCTACATTGTGGGGTGGGGAAAAACTGGGCCGGCCCATTCTTTCCCCCCTCCAAAATGTTGGGATCTTTCTATTTATCCTCTAGACTTTTGGATTATGTTATTCTTTTGCTGTATCAGAACTCTCTTGACTTATACCAAGCAGAGAATCAAGTTTTCAAACCAACAAGTTTAATCGTAATTGTAGGGTGGGGAAAGACTGGGCCGGCCCATTTTTTTCCCCCTCTTTAATCTTTCGATCTTCTATTGATCGTTTCGTCTTTCGGTTTATGTTACTCTTTCACTCTATTTTAACATTTATGAAAGACCTATACCAAAGTGAGAATCAAGTTTTCAATCCAACAAGATTATTGGTACTTCTACATTGTTGGGTGGGGAAAGACTGGGCCGGCCCATTCTTTCCCCCCTCCAAAATCTTTTGATCTTTCTATTGATCAGTTAGTCTTTCGGTTTATGTTACTCTTTCACTGTATCTTAACACTTATGAATGACCGATTCCAAAGAGAGAATCAAGTTTTCAAACCAAACATTTTATTTGTACTGCTACATTGTGGGGTGGGGAAAGACTGGGCCGGCCCATTCTTTCCCCCCCCCTCCAAAATGTTCTGATCTTTCTATATATCTTTCAGTCTTTCAGTTTATGTTATTCTTTTACTGTATCTGAAGACTTATGAATGACTCATTCCAAAGAGATAATCAAATTTTCAAACCAAAAAGTTTATTGGTTATCTCCCTGCAAAGTGTTCCAACCTTTGTATTTTATCTTAGTGAATTGATTTTTCCAAATAAAGGGGTTGGGGAAAGACTGGGTCGATTTTCCTTTAACCCATTCAAATAACCATTTTGAATTAAGAACATACTCATTTTGTTTTTTGAATAGGCTAACATTTATAATCAAATCCTTCTACACGCTCTGCACTTTTGTGCTGTGTTGAGGGTGGTAGAGTTATGATACAGCTATTTCAGAATGATATTTAATTTGATTTAACTACACAATGACACATATATCATTTTCAAGTCTTTTCCGAAAAAATAACATGGGGGGAAAAAACTGACTGGGTGGGGAAAAAACTGACTAGTCAAATCTTTCCCCGGGGGAAAAAACTGACCGGTCAGTTTTTTCCCCAGGGAAAGAATGGGCCGGCCCATTCTTTCCCCGGGGAAAAAACTGACTGGGGAAAAAACTGACCGTTACACCGGTATTCAGTTAAGGGCTGACCTCTTGGCTCTCGTTTGTGGTGTCTACTGTGAGTTTGTCACTTTCCCATTGGTATCCTGGGTCAGGTGTGGTACTTGATTGTATCGATTCCTGATCTTTGCACCCTTACTTACTTTGTGTTTCGTACAGTTAGTTGTTCAAACCTAATGCAATACTCATATTATTTTCTTTTTTAATCATTTTTCTCTGCTCATATACTGTTTACTTTATTTATTCATGCATCATCTTTCGAGGACTTTGAAAACTTCTAGGGAATTTTATGTCTTCTGTCAATACTTTGTGGAGAGTCCTGAGAGTCAGAAGTTAGTCCCTTATGCTTTAAAACTCAGTGTCTTTATGTTGTATGGCAAACTGGTCAAGCCCATCTGTTAACTTGTACGACCCACGTTCAACAGTCTTCTTTGATGTCACAATTATTCAGGTTTCCTTCTCCTTCCAAACCTGGTCAACTGTGCTAAGGCTTACACCTGTGACCTCAGTTCTCTGGTCAAAAATGATTTTACCCAGTGTTCTGCTCCTTTATATAGGTCTCAGAAACGATGAAAATTATTTCTTTTGCTTTGGAAGATTAAAAATGATTCTGTTTGGACATCTTGTCATTTAGCTATGGGTTGCGCGTGAAAAGCGCAGGATACGGCATGAGATTGCACTTGGTAGAGACAGTGAGAAGATCATGTTATCTGTGCATATTATAATGTAAAAATTAAATTTCTAAAACGACAGTCTGCATGCCTGGTTTTAAACCCAATCACAGTTTATAGCTATGGTTTCAACTTTAATTGCACGACGGTGGGTCAGGCTTCAGACTCTATGACGGTTCTGACATGAAGCTTTAATCGATGGGTATGTGCCTGATAGTTATCTGTGAGTCGTGAGCCCTTTTCTTTGTTTCATCGAGGTGTGTTAACTTGATTAGAGTGTTTCTCCATGATGATACATGCAATAGTTAGAAGGCTTCCATGCGAGCTGAACATTTTTTGTACTTAAACAACAGCAGAATCTAGGGCGAAGATTTGGTACCAGTAAAATGCATTTAAGTCCCAAGTGGCTTAGGCTGCTGTCCGTTCTAAGGCGGACGTTCTCTTGTTGTTGATTTGTTGTTTATTATTTCTCCCATTGTGGGAGTCTGTAATTGTTCAAGTTTTCTTGTTCGTTACGTAATGTCCATTCTAGTTTTGCAATCATCTTTATGGGGAAGCGAGAGCTGTTTTGTCTGTGCTGAATGGCAGCTCTTAAAAGTCTCCCCGCAATTTCATTTAATACTCTGATTATTCCAATCCTCAGGATTGCTTGTAAAATCATCTTCCATTATTCCTTTCCCTGGATTTTCATATGAACAAAGTTTAGGTTCCAGCAGATAAAGCTGCTAACAGTGTTGTAGTTGTTTGACAATTGTATTTTATTAATACTATTAAGCGTGAGCTTGTTGACACCAATGCGTATAGTCTGCAGCCTTCTTTGAGTGAGAGAGTGGTTGTCGATGGGCATAGTTGTCATACAGCCCTACACTTCGGTGCCAACATACAGAAAACCAAGACAGAGTTCTACGCTGTATTGGTTACCTAAACTCCATTAAAATCCTATAAAGCAAGATTTATTGCTAATTCTAGTTCTTGTACGACAACACAACTTTCTAAAGTGTTAGCCTCGTGCCTTACACCTGTTAAAAAACATTTTATCAAGTACTGGGAAAAGGTATATGGGAGATCCGGTAAAAATCTCTTGTCGTTCATTAAAAATAATGAGGCGTGCCTGTGTATACGCAAAGTACGCAGCTGCGTACTTCAATTTTTGAATGTCCAAAAAATAAAAACGTCTTAAATCGCGAAAAATGCAATGAAAAACATGCCTCACCCGGGCTAGGTCTTTAAATACCGAAGAATACCGATTTTCCAATAATCCTGAACCAAAGCAGTAGGATTTTGACTGTTCTTCGCTTTTGTTTTGGAAACAATTAAGTCGGTGTTTAGGTTCAGAAAATGCAGGAGAAGCCACCATTTAGATCATATGTTATTTTTTTCCTTACGTATGGGAGGGGGTATCTGATACTGATCTGACAGGATTGAGAACCATACACAATGCCTCCTGTGTGTCTCGAACTAGCGACACCTTCGACCCTATGCCTAACACTCTACCAACTTGATTGGTTTATTGTTGTTGTTTTTAATTTTCGCCTCTTGCCCAGCTTGTCTGGCGGTGGACTCCCAATGACTCTCCTGTCTGTCTGGCGGCGCGATGATGTATCAATTTTGATGGCCAAAGTTAATTTTCGCTTCCGCTGGTGCCTGTACGTCTGGCAGGGTGTAGAGAATTCTATTTTCTGTGACCACAGTATTGCATCTAATTTACACCTCTTGCGCCTTGCCTCCCACATTGGTCTGTGGTTTAACGTCCCAGTCAAATGCTATGGTCATACGGAGACCGTCAGTCAAACTACATGTAACGACAAGCTTAGACTAAGCGATTAACCAGTTCTCAAGATATGACAAATACTTTCGCTTGAAACTGAAAACAGCCCCTTTTGAACAAGTTTTATTACAATTATGATGTCGCGTCTGGGTTTGTATAACGCCATGTATTCAAATCGATAAACCACTAAACAACGTTGCAATCATTCACCAGCGCGTCAGCGCTGGTGATATACGTAAGTAAACTTCCATTGGGCGCGTGTTCGATTCGGGCCTTTTCCATTAGCAAGTTGCGGAAATGGATTAGGTGTTAACTCCCCAACAGCAGTGTCTTTTACAGTTCTTACTCAGAATCCCGTCGACCAAGTTACCTCCAAAATTTCATCATTGCGTGAGCGATGTTGATTTACTTTGGATACTGGATTGCTTCTAAAAGCGAAAAGGCCTATTAGGAGACCTTACCACTGAGCGAGAATCCCGATCAAACATGGACCCTTCGGATATTCTAGACTAAATGTGACGAACTATCTAGATGTAGATGGTTCAGTTTCAATTTGCCCCCCTAGGCATTATGTGCGTTGACTTCGATTGAGGAATACGGTTGAATGACCTAATACATACTGCTGGGGAGGGGGTTAACTCTACAATTATTCAGTGTGTTTATGAGCAGAGTCTTACTGGAATATACATATTCTATCTTTTATTTGCTTCCAATGAATCACCTATGTACAAATCGTCAACTAAAACAAAAAATACTCAGAGCTTGAAGCCCATGAAACACTGAAATGAGTGGCTTCAGCAAATGCAATAATGAAACACTATAAAAGTTCTTCTTTAATAACTGTAAAACGCCATGCGATGGTTCTAAGCTTTTTTTAAGATAACCTTGTAATTACACTACGCCAGAAATGAGTATTCAAAGTAATCGTAAGGTCATAATATATGATAAATAAAATCTAATTTTATTGGATTTATTAAACTCGTTGTGCGGGCGAATTACGTTTGAACGGAAATCATACCGTGACGGAGTATGAAATGAGCGGAGAACCATACAGTCAAAAGAGCGTATGGTTAAATAATTCAAATGAGCGAATTTTCCAGGTCAAATAAAAAGTATTGTATCACATTTCCTCTACTCGTTTAATGAATTCAATAAAACATGAGCACGAATTTTAGAAGTCCGTCGGTAGGCACAATGAAACTAGATTGCTGAGCAGAGTCACAATTTAAATATGCCAAAATGGTTCCAATGACATCAACGACTGTAAAAACTAAGTGAATCATTACACCAAATTTGGTGGCAGCCGAACTGCCACCGGCATTGGTGCTTTAAAAACTATGCTCTGTTCGGAGAAAATCTGGATCTACAACAGAAGGAAAGGATGGACATATATCGCTGGTGAAATGTTGGCATTTAGTGTATTTCATATAATTAAACACTTAAGCTTGTAATCAACTGTAATGTTCAAAACGCATGTCTTGCGCGATAATGGAAGGTTTCCATCTTCGTCTCCTATTACATTTGTAGCCACAACATAGTTCCAGTGACCGCCAATCCCTCAAACTTACTGAGCGTTAAACACGATTGAAGAGTTGAGACTATGTTGGAGACACCTCGGCGACTATGAGGCTGATCGATTCGGGTGGGTCCGCGTGAGAATTACGATTTGCTACGGAACTGTGAGGAACAACAATTTTGCATGGGCTCTTCCTGACCTTTGACGGGCTACGGTACCCATGTCCCCACTTCTAACGCACCAGTCATTTGTATCCCCCGCCCACTCAGGTACCCCCTCCTATATCCACCCCCTGCGTACTTTGAATTTTTGCTCAGGCACGCCCCTGAATTCAGGTGAAATTTTAGATAAACTTCAATGCGATCAGTTTGTCTACTTATGATGTTTCTACTCTTAAAACTACTTTACCTCATAATTTAATTAAAGATAAACTTATTGGTCTTATTGAAAGAAGTTTCAATAGAGAAGGCTCTTCTTATTTTGCATGTAACGACAGAAACTCATTTTCACTTCGGAACACCTAAAACATATCATGCATGGTCTTGGCAAAATGTATGTGAAGCGCTGACCTTTTTTTTGGACAACATTTTTGAGTTGTATTGACAAGTAGTTGGGATTCCTATGGGCACTAATTGTGCTCCCCTGGTTTGTTTGTTTGTTTGTTTTTGTTGCTTTACGTCCCATGTCAACAGCTATGGTCATTGCGGGACGGTCAGTTCACTTAAACACACTTTTTCCTGGGCAGGCTTGAGCAAGCGGTTAACCAGTAATTTGTGCACATACTTTCGCTTGTAACTGACAAAAACCCTTCTTGAATAAATCAGCGGAAGGGAGGAGAATGACCGTAGAAATTATTTCATGATTAATCTCCACGAAAGTATGGTACCGGGCCGGGATCAAACTCGCGACCCCTGGATCTGCAGTCAGACACGCATCTGTAGCCAGACACGTTACCGACTGCGCTACGCGGCCCGGTGTGCTCCCCTGGTTGCCGATTTATTTCTGTTTTGTTATGAGAGGGACTTTATGATGTCTCTTTCTAATGATAAGCAGGCTGATATTATTGATGTTTTTAACACTACATCCAGATATTTGGACGATATTTTAAACATTAATAATGTTTACTTTGACAATATGGTAGTCAAATATACACTTCAGAGCTCCATCTTAATAAAGCTAATATCTCTGATACCGAAGCCGCGTTTTAGACTTGCATTTGTCATTTTCTAATGATATTGTTTCTTCTAAATTTATGATAAACGTGACGATTTTACTTTTGAAATTGTCAATTTCCCATTTTTAGATGGTGATGTTCCTCACTCTACATCCTATGGAGTCTATATCTTTCAACTCATTCGTTTTGCTAGAGCATCTAGCCATGTTGCTGACTTCAACATTCGCAATATTTTGTTTAATTCAGAAACTTCTTAGACAAGGCTACGGTATTATAAACTTTTCAAAACCTTTTTTAAATTTTACACACGATACTATGATTTGATATCTTAATTCCAAGCTGGACTTTAATCTCTCTTGGCCAAGGACTTTCTGACCCTGAATTCTATTGTGACCTGGTGTATAAGTTGAAGAAGGTTGTTGGCTCTAATAATTTTTCAGCGGAGTTTATTAAAATAGTTTCCCATTATAAAAAGATTGGCTATAACATTAATGTATTGCAGCAGACTGCATGCTTGATGGTCAACCCAATCACGGTTGGCAACTTTTTTCTTTCCTCTTTAATTGCACGCCAGTGGGTCGGACTTCAGACTCTATGATGGTTCCGACTTAAAGACTTATCTATTGATGAGATGGTAGGGGTCTGATGCTTTGGCTGTTTTATTTCTTGTGCTTTGGTTTTCGGTTTTATGTACTGTTGGGTCTTTATCTGGGCTTTATCTCATTTTTATATCTTGATTTATATGTTTTGGAGTCGATGCATTGATAATCTAGGGGTCTTTCATGCAAATCAAACATCTATGTGTCTTGATTCACATCTGAACTAAGGGTGAGGTTGGTGCCATGAAACCGGTTTAAGCCCTCCAGTAAAAGTATTTTTAGTGACGGTTCCAAGGCGGTGCTTCTTTTGTGGATCGTTTTTTCTTAGTTATGCTTTATGTTGGTGTGTGTTGTAATGTCGCGTCTGTTCTTTGTAGCCATTGGTCACCTGCTGGGAAAGGACTGACCTCTTGGCTGTCGTGTGTGTTGTGTTTTGTCACTTTCCCAAATGTGTCCTGGTCCACATCAGAATCATGGTGCCATCAAACTGGTTTAAGCCCTCCAGTAAAATATTTTTACTGGCCGTTCCAAAAATAGTAAATGAGTATGATCAGGAAATACCACAATCACAAACTGCAGACAACCCCATGGCACCGCGAGGAAGAGCCGCTCAATCATCACAAGACACCAGGAAGACAAACTAAGCAAAACAATCAGCTCTCTCTTCCCCATTAAGGTACTTCTTTCGTGGATCATTTGTGTTTTTTGTGTCTTGTGTTTCTCTTGCTTTCGTGTCTGTTCATTGCTACCTTATGGTCACCTGCTGGGAAAGGGCTGAGCTCTTGGCTTTTGTTGGTGATGTTTATTGTATACTCAACAAAAAAGTTAAGGAAATCTCAGAAAACCATTGAACAAAAGAACACACAATTAAACAATTATTAAATTTCTATTTATTTGTTTAGATACATCTCATTGATTGAAAAAAGATGCTTCATTTAGTTTGCTAGCTCTAATACCCTTGTTGTGGCAACGTGTCAAATAGCCTAGGGGTCAAAGTCATTTTTCGCAAAAAAGGTCTACAGAGTATTCCCCTTCATAACGCAAATGAATGAATAAGCTGTAAGTTTTCAAAGCTTGACATTTCATTTCTTTTGAATGTCACGTGAAATTAAGGAGATAGCTTTGAATGCCTCGTTTGGAAGATAAAACTGCCTTCAGTAATGGGCATGTCCCCCCTCAGCCGCAAAAAAGGACTTGCCCTGGCTTCGCATATATCGAATAATGGGATGATTAAACGAGACTTACCTGAAAGGTGAAGTTTGATCGATATTTTATCGACTGTCGACTCCTTTGGGGATCACACAGAGATGACGTAGCCATCCAGCACCACTCATACTTCAGAGCACTATGGCAGGCGATGGTGGTGTTTTCTTCCACCATCACCTGCGATCAAAGTGAAGAATCAAAAATAGCCAATTTGGGTTGGGAAGGGAGGGTGTGTGATCCCCAAAGGAGTCGACAGTCGATAAAATATTGATCAAACTTCACCTTACAGGTAAGTCTCGTTTAATCATCCCATTTTATCGACTGATGACTCCTTTGGTGGACCCACAGAGATTTTAGCGTTTGATTCTTCACTAATATATGCATTGATTACGCTCATATAAAAAATCGTTAGAGTCAAATCAAAACCTGACTCGAACTGTCATGATCAATCTCAATAATTCACAACAGGAAAACACAACATTTAATATCATTTGAGAAATAAGTCATGGTAAATTTATCAACCGAATGTATTCCATTGGCTGACTAAAATCACCCAGATTTAAACACCCCTGCATTCACTGATAATGTATAATGAATACCTCATACCTATATCGTTATACGGTGTGAGCTGCGATCATATTGTTGTGTGTCTATAGTTGTTTATTGCACCCCCCTTAGTCTCCAATTGGCGGGGAGCAGGAATGCAGAAAGAAGTATCATTCTGAGGTTTTTCCTAATCCATAATATATACAAATCTAATCTCAGTACGTATACAAATATAACAGTTTGAGCAATCAGATTGTTCTATATTGCGATGCTAACTCTCAATACCGATAATATCCTGGGGAATTTCTATAAAAAGATTATGAATATGTACACAAAGTTTCTTACACGGTGTGAAATCAAAACATTTTGTTAAAAAGTTTTGCAAATCTTATTATTTAACGTGTATGTATGGCCTCATAAACCTTGTGCTGTCAAGCTTGAACTTAACTCAGCAACATGATACACAAGGATATGATGTCAAATGTAATTGCAAATTTTTGTAGTTAAGCCAAAATAATTTTACGCTACATATCATCATATGTCTAGAGCCAGTCTAAAGTTGTTAATAAAAGAATCCAAACTCAGATATCTTAGTATAATATTCCTTGTTGAATTTACATACCTCTGCATATGAGTAAGACTATAACATCTTCACACCAAACAAAACAGTCTTGATCTATAGTCACACTTCTCATCATGTAATTGAGTTGAACCAGAGTATGGCAAATTCTACAACTACAGTTCTCAATATTGATAATCCCCTACTCACATTCGGAGAAATTGATAAAATCCAAAGTTGATTTGTATCTCCAAATATACACTTGTGAAAACAAAATGTAAAACCACATGGTTTCATGCTTTTCATGTGACAAAAGAAACCCATCCCTTGAATAATGTGACGGGTAAACATCATCTCATGTGAACATTTATATATCTTAAAGTATTGAGTATATAATCATGGCAACAACATGAAATTTGAAATAAACCTCAAATACACGTTATAGAAGCAGTTGATTAGTTGCAATATTAATCTCTTAAATTGCAAAAAACATGATCTGTTGCCCTGGAATGTTTGTATATGTAAGGTGCATTGTCGTGAAATAAAACCACTACAGTTGGTTCAAAAACAGATGAGAATCATTGCAAACAAAATATAAACTAATCCGGGTAATGGTTATGCTATACAGGTATATCCTACACTTTGTCTATTGTCTAACTGTAATGACACATATTTACCGTTATCTACCCTTTTCTATTGATAATGGAATAGTCCTATTAATGTGCAACTTTAAATCGAAGGTAGTATAATATTATTTGCTTACCTTAGTTTTCATATGTGCAAATAAATTTAGCAGAACAGTGTCATAAGGCTGAACCTACTCAAAAAACATCAGGCATGTACAAACCTCATTAGTGGTTTGAAAAATATTATTGTAACAAAATTAAGGTCAGCTACAGAGTAAGTGAATACGAAAACGAGCATGACACAATCACAACCCACAGACTAGCGTATTACATCCCGGGGAAAAGACCAAAGTCCACAGTAAATCTGCACATATTCGAAAATTACATCTGTAACTCTCATGGTCATGTCCTGCAATTCCAGCTGAAAAATCATTGAGTAAAGGCCACAATTATACTCGAAAAACTACTTACAGAAAGTAATTATATCTATAGATGATAAACCTGATGGCAACACCTTGAAATGCAGCATAGGGGTTAAGCGACTGAGCAATACGTAGTTCATCTAATAGTTCCATCAGCAAAATGTCAAATGTATATCCTCATCATAACTTAAGACACATATTCTATTGTACATTAAACAGTAATCTAGACTGTACAAATAATTGTTGCACACCCTACTGTAGTTAAAGTACGCTAACAACAAGTTTCAAGTTCCAAGCTAAATTGTTCAGGTGGCAACGGAAATATCGTAAAAGAGCTTGCAAGAAAAAACATGTAGATGCATTCTATCACTAATTTATAATCATATAACCCTTATGCAAAACTGCACAAAAGTTACACTCATGAAGTATATTTATAATTGACTCGGATAATCATGACTAATCTAAAACTATGCCTTAATTAACAAACCATGATGATTTTGGGTTAAACCCAAATTTTTCCCAAAGGATCTGTAGAAGTGTCAGTGAATCTTGCACATGTGTGTATGCTGTGAATTTGTTCATGATGAAGGCTATTTAAGTATATCAAAAATATGTATAGAGATCAAGGGAAACCTATTAGTGCAGTATTGTGAAGGTTTTCACTTGTAAATAATACCATGATAGTAGGCGATTTTATCTATTATTAGTTGTGGCCCCTTCCTTCCTGAGCAGATATAGGTTTAAAATACTATTTATAGTCATAAAAGCCTTAATTAATAAAATACCTCATATATCATAAAAGACACCTGTCACCACTAAAATGTGTGTCACAACTACCATAAGGTTCAGTAAAACCTCTGCAAATGAACTTCTATGATTTCTGTCAAACTTGACAACATTCTTATGTATACATAAGAAAAAACGCACGGAGCAAACCGCTATTGTTCATGTCCAGTTAAATAGATAATATGTCTCTTGACAAATGTCAACATGTCTGGCTAAAGAAACAGACGACATCAGTGTGTCAATTTTTTGTAACATTTCCTTTAATGGACCTCATCTCAGCTGCTAATTTGAATCATGCACTGTAAAAGTACACCCGTATTTTATAATGCGCTCTTGAATGTGTGCCGAATTTGACATTCAATGACGTGAGTTAACGCGCGTCTAGATAAGAGTGTTCACTGGTTCCTGGAAGCAAAAACTACAGTTCGCTTGAGACTGCTAAGGAATTACACCTATAAAACCAGGAAGACCTTCCTCTGAGGCTCGATATCAGAGCTAGGTCACATCGACTTCCATTCCAAAATGTAGGGATAAAACGTCGTAAATAGCATAAAATTGCTTCACACGTGTACAGTAAGTACCGATTGCGGAGAAAAGAACTCTCAACAAGTTCCATATTATGGAACCGGAGACAGTAACTAAGAAAACAAACTAATATAAGATAAAAATAAACAAATTGAAAATTCAAATCTCACAAAAATGAGTCCAGAAAGCATTGTAATGATTATCTTCTCATACAGTTTACATAAATGGCGCCCGATTTATAAACCAAGCACTAGATCTAATTAGCTTACCGTTTGTAGTTCAGTAATTCCATACACAAAAAGAAATTGTCGCTGAAAATAAAATCCCTTTGAATTCTTACCCCAACCAAAGTACTTTTATATATATATATATGACTATATAACATGCAAAGTAATGAATAATTTGCATGTGAGTGGTGCTGGATGGCTACGTCATCTCTGTGGGTCCACCAAAGGAGTCATCCGTCGATAAAATTCTGATTATTTGGCCCTAGGGATCAGCCTTGATTTCTCCTTTAACGTCGTATTGAGAGGCTGGAGATTTTTTTAGTGCCAATATTATGCGTCAGACCCTCTGTCCAAAAATCTTCTTCACATGTTTAGTTGTAGACATGTCTAATGAGCTCACTGGCCAGTTAATGCGAACAACATTATTCTGATGAAAGACATTTTGCTGATTCTGGCAAGATGTGTTCTGGTACTTACACTGGTTCTGGCACAGTAAATACAAGACAACAGGCCTCAACACCTCATCCATGTACGATTGGCTGATCAAGTTACCCTCTATAACCACTAGATATGTCGTCCTCGGTTTTTAACATCTCCTGAGTGACAAAGCAAACGTTAGTGCATGCAAACCCAATTTTGGTCCGGATATTTAAATTTTGCGAAAAATGACCTGAAGACCAGTCAACTTTGACATTGATTTTGTAAGTCGCTATAGGTGCTTCAAACCCAAATAATGCATCCATCTAAAGAAAAATGGACATATCATAATATTGTGAAATTCAAATGTCTTTTAATGTTTTAAATGTTTTGCCATAGCCTCAAACGCAATTTCCTTTACTTGTTTTGTTGCGTATATACCAATGGGAAAGTGACAAACTCACAGTTAGACACCACAAATGCAAGTCTTAAAACGTGGCTTTGATATCAGAGGTATTAGCTTAAATAAGTTGGAGCTCTGAAGGGTATATTTGACTTACCAGAGTATCAAAATAAACATTATTAATGTTTAAAATCTCGTCCAAATATCTGGATGTAGCGTTAAAAGCATCAACAATATCAGCCTGCTTATCATCAGAAAGAGACATCATAAAGTGCCTTTCATAACAAAACAGGAATAAATCTGCAACCAAGGGAGAACAATTAGTGCCCATAGGAATCTCAACTATACAACTTGGTGCCAAATCGAATTAAAATGTTGTCCGACAAAACGGTCAGCGCATCACATACATTTCGACAAGACCATGCATGATATTGTTTAGGTTTTTACTGAAGTGAAAAAGGCGTTTTTATCGTAACTTGAACCTAAATCATCAATGCATCGTCTCCCAGAATATACAGACCAAGACACGAAAAGGAGACAAAGCAAAGACAAGGACCTAGCAGCAAACAAAACTGAATACCGGAGCAAAAGAAACCCAACAAGCAATCCCTGGCGGGCCAGACAAATAGCCAAAGCACCAGGCCCCTACCATCTCATCAATAGATAAGTCTATAAGTCGGATGCATTACAAGAAAAATTAAAATCAGAAGTAAAATGGACAAAAGATTTCCAAAATTAATATATTGTTTGGTAATTAGCACATCAGATGGCACACAGAAGTACTATTTGATATAAAATTGAGAACTTTTCAATACAAATATTTATTCTTGCATAGATTTCTATTCGTATAGCTGTTTACACCCATTGTCAAATGAACGAAAATCCATGTTCAAATCAGGAGATTCTCGTGCTGTTTGAACATGGGTCTGTACTTGAAAATACTTAAAATGAGCCCTGCATTATTTGCATGACGTTATATACGGAAAACATTGCGGACCAGACTGATCATTTCGCCGATGTTTTTGTTCGCGAAAACGTTGCGTAAGGTTATGACGTTATGACGACGTTATGCCATTCGAAAGTACACAGCCGAAGCCATTTTGTTTAGAGAAATCCAGTGTAAGAAATGGACAATTTAATGTTTTAGCAGCGTTTTCAGTGCGAATTGGGCTGGAATAAGGTAAAATATGCAAGAATAACGATCACACATGTTTGTTTCATTGCATTAACACTTGCCGGGTCCCTCGGATGATGTTGAACACTCGGCCTATCGGCCTCGTGTTCAAACAGCATCCTCGGGACCCGGCAAATGTTAATGCATGAAAAAACATGTGTGATCCCTATATTGCGAATCATACCAAACAATAGATGCCTATTCAAATGTAAACTACCACCATCCGTTTTATGTGATTTTTGTACAATACAGGAAGAACCCAATGCACACTTATTCTGGGACAGCTTCAATGTGTATGGGTATTGCTAAAAATTCCGAAATTTTTAACAAGATAACAATTTTGAAATATACTTAACGTATCATAGAATAGGTTTTTGTATTTTAGATAAAAACAATATAAAACATCAATGATTAGCTTCATCATTCTAATAGCCAAATATTGTATATTTGCATCAAAGTCAGAAAGACAGCAATGATCAGGAAACGAGTCAATCAAGTACCACACATGACCCAGGATACCAAATGGGAAAGTCACAAAAATGCAATAAACATCACCAACAAAAGCCAAGAGGTCAGCCCTTTCCCAGCAGGTGACCACAAGGCAGCAATAAACAGACGCGAAAGCATGAGAAACACAAGACACAAAAACACAAATGATCCACAAAAGTAGTACCCCCTTGGAACGGTCAGTAAAAAGATTTTACTGGAGGTAGAGACCAACTGCAGAGACCAACTGCTGAGAGCTTTCTTAAGACATTACACCTAATAATGGAAGCAGAACACTATATTTCTTAAGCCAAAGACAAAATCAAACATCATAATCAGAAATTGGGAATTTTAATGGACTTCAAAAGGTTTTTGTTCTTCTTTTTGCTTTTTGTCCGTTTGCTTTATTACAATAATAATAATAAGAATGATAAACAACATAAAAACCCTGTTCAAATAGATTCAAAAATAGACCCAAATCCTCTTATTTGCTAGCGTGTTTAAAAAAAAAAACATTTTATACCAACTTGCAAAAACGTTTCGAGGCAGGCGTACGAAACTTTTTTTATTTATTTATTTATTCATTCTTTTATTTATTTAAGTAGTTAATTAGTTAGTTTAAATACTGCAGTATTTAGAGTTACATTTGAACATCACTATGCAATACGTATTAAAGTCTGAATTTGTTTGCAAACCACTTAAGTATATGTTTACGTTACAACAACAAAAACAGCGGCTATATAGGTGTGTAAATATGGTCAAAAAGACACCAATCAATATATATGGATTTTGTATATATGCCATAGGCTATTTTGTACATTCCTATATATTCCATATAACGTCCCATGCCTACATCCCACATTAACCATTTTATTCAATATAAGTAGTGAGTTGCCCAAATAAGGGAGGTAGCTGTAGCTATGTGTTCTTATACAGGTTCTGTACAACCGCAACTCACACTTTGATTTTTGTTGTATTGCACAATGTAGATATCTCTAGCGTATATTCACACTGGTAAATGTATACGTCGATTTGGTGGTATTTATGCATATTGCCGGTACTTTATAGACCGGAAGTGGTAGATATTGGTGTTAATACTATATAGAAAAAATGCCATATGCCTAAAGGACTATAGACTTCAATCATTTTAAAGTATTCAGTATTTGCATGGCGATTTATGTAAGCATTTAGGAAAAGATTCGAGTACCGATCATCCAGATCGGTACTCGAATCTATTCCTAAATGCTTACATAAATCGCCATGTGCATGCTGAATACTTGAAAATGATCTAATTCTATAGTCATTTAGGCATATGGTATGTTTTTCTATATAGTATTAACACCAATATCTACCACTTCCGGTCTATGAAGTAACGGCAATGCGCGTAAATACCACCAAATCGACGTATACATTTACCAGTGTGATATTGTCAAAATTGGATATTAGTCATTAGATATATAAATGCAATATAATCGTTTATTTACTGTAACTTAAAAGACAGCTGAGATGCATGATCTTCAATTTTAACGAAAAAAAGACGTATGTATGATCAAACTATTTTTATGTATGTTTCAATCAGGAAAATATCTTATACACGTGTATGGGTGCTTTAAAATGAATTTGTTGAACGCCCATGCAAGTTGTTTCTGCAAATATGATGATTTTTAAACTTTAAAGAATTTAAGCGAAGCTTTGTGAGTCTTTGTGCATATTTTGGTTCAGTTAAATATCACAGATTTACTTTAGTGTTGTTTAGTTTTTATGCAAATGAATAACTATTTTAAATTCAAATGTATGTTTATAGAGGATCTTACCTGAGTGCTCATGTTTTATTGAATTAATTAAACGAGTTGGGGAAAAGAGATAAAATGAGAGGCTTGCCAAGCATTTGATCTCTTTTGCGCAACGAGTTCAAGAAAATTCAATAATACAAGAGCACGATGTTAGATTCTATTTATCATATGGCATTAAGATTACTCTGAAATCTCGTTTCTGCCGAAAAAAACGTTAGACTTTTGTCATTATGTACGCAACGTTTTTAGGGACGTCATAACGTTTCACGAAAATCTGTAAACCACTAGTGGTTTATCAATTTTAATGCATGACGTTATTTCACTCCAAGACGCGACCTCATGTGATAATGCACAATATTCAATTACTGAATCTGAATTGGAATTATATTGATGCAGTAAAATTTAAATTATTACATGTAGCAACTGCAATCCAAATTCACGTACTGCTGACCACTTGATATTATAATGTTAGTAACATTTTTAAAACAATTGAGCCAGTGCACGAGATTTCCAACAATTTGACATTTTGACAAGTGTAGACTCGGACGGGCCTCTGCAGCCTCCTGTTATGCTTAGAAACTCCAAATGGCGCTCGGTCAGTAGCTTAACAATCATAGAATACTCAAGCGACAAGCAAAGGCTCTGATCAGGCTGCGCGTATGCGCAGGCTGGTCTGAGGCTTTGCTGGTCGCACATACCAAATTGTTGGAAATTTCATGCACTGGCTCAATTTCGACTCAGAACTATAATAATTAATGGGTATGTATTAGTTATGAATAGTTGTAGATAAATTATCAGACAAACATGATTTAAGATAACAATACTTAGATTTATAGAAATCAACTAAGTAAAAGATCGTACAAATGCAATGATATCCACCGAGTCATTATAAGGAAAAGAAGTGTATGTGTACTTGCAAAACTGCAACTCTGCTATCTCATAAGGGTAGACTAAGAGGGAATATTTTTTTTCTTTGCCAGAGCATTTTTAATGCTATAAGTTATGGAAAATAGGTGTGAATGAGATAAATTATTAATATACAGAAACTCTAGGAATCATCGGTTGAGTTTGTTTTATTTTCAGCCATATTATGCTATTATTGAATGATATCAGGAATACCTTTTAGAAGCATTTGATTAACCCTATGGAAACAGGACATAATTGAGCCGCGACATGAGATTTCCAACAATGTGGCATTTTGACAAGTGTAGACAATCGAGCATGCGCAGCCTCCTTTTAAGCTTAGAAACTCCAAATGATGTTCGGTCAGTAGCTGAACATTCAGATAATATTCAAGCGACAAGCAAAGGCTCTGATCAGACTGCGTGTATGCGCAGGCTTATCTGAGCCGTTGCTGGTCGCACATACCACATTGTTGGAAATCTCATGTCGCGGCTCATATATCAAAATTAAGTACGTTTGATCGAAACAAATTGTGACGAATCTCACTAAACAGACCATAATTGTATTTGAGCCAGTGCATGAGATTTCCAACAATGTGGTATGTGCGACCAGCAAAGCCTCAGATCAGCCTGCGCATACGCGCAGTCTGATCAGAGCCTTTGCTAGTCGCTTGAGTATTCTATGAGTGTTAGGCTACTGACTGAACATCATTTGGAATTTCTTAGCTAAAAAGGAGGCTGCACAGGCTCGTCGGAGTCTACACATGTCAAAATGCCACATTGTTGGAAATCTCATGCCACGGCTCAATTTTTACTTTCTTGCAGATTAGATGGATAGTCAAAATATTACATCAGACAACATCGGTACCATCATCACTACCATATACAACGGGTCATCTACAACAATAAACAACGGGTCCTCTACTACAATAAACAACGGGTCCTCTACTTCAATATACAACGAGTCCACTACTATAATATACAATAGGTCCTCTACAATATACAATGGAACCACAACTGAAAATACGACATATAGCGTTCTGTCAAATTGTATAGTTATGACAGTGTCCCTTTGCTCTATTTTGTGCAATAGCTTTGCTTCAAGTATAATAAATCGATGCCGGAAACTATCATTTCAAATCCGCTTTGTATCGAAAAATTTGTTGGCAAGCTTTATAACCTTCGAAATTTCATTGTTTCTGCACAATCTTGCTATGGTATTGGTTGGTGACGTGTACTATAAACAGATATTTGACTCTAGAACACTGTTTACCTGTGTGTCTGTAACAATATTATGGGGCTCTCTGTGTGCTGTCACTGTTGAAAGATTAATAGCACTTACAATACCATTACATTATACGAGGTATGTCACCAAAACTGTCCTGTCTATTTCAATAGCTAGCCTGTGGACAGTAAATGTTTTAGTTCCTTTGCTGTTTTTTATTTTTCTGGGGATAAAAGCTTGTGGGTATGACTACACTTCATGTGACCTTTATGCTTTTTATGCGCCATTGGGATTGGTTATAATATGTTTCTTGCTACTGTATTCTCTCATAGTGATCATCTCCTACCTCAAAATATCATTCATTATATTTCAGCATAACAAAATTGGAAGGACTCTCAATGCTAACACAAAATATCTGGCTGATATTTCACAGAAACAAAAGGTAACAGACTCCACAAAAATCGTGGCTACCATTATATTAGTATTCCTGTTTTTCAATCCCCAATGTATTTTCACAGTATTCTACTCAACTTCAACCCTGAATTTATGCAACAAAAATGGCGGCACCTATTACAGATCTTTGACTATGTCGGCATTGAGCTGAACACATACGCCTCAATGTACTTGTATATATGGAAGTTTAAAGAATGCAAGATGCATTTCTATTTCATGCTGTCTAAATTCAACAAAAAGTACAAGGCAACGGCTGATGATTTGCACATCCAGGTGTACAATATTGTAATTTCTGAAAATAAACATAGGAAAAAAATAACAATGAAGGATTCTAAACTATGAACTAGGCCAGATTTTGGTACTAATCAAATCGGAGAGAAGCCAAGGACTAGACGAGCCTGTGCATCCGCGCATTGTCATCGTCATCATAACTTACAATGCTCGTAAAAACCAAGT
This sequence comes from Loripinus fragilis, assembly GCA_964019695.1. NCBI lineage: Eukaryota > Metazoa > Mollusca > Bivalvia > Lucinida > Lucinidae > Loripinus > Loripinus fragilis. The sequence goes on from OZ026520.1 coordinate 100,033,405, forward strand.
GTAGCAAGGCTCAGTTTGAAATTCGGACCTCTTACCATTCTAGATAGCTACGCATGCACGTTCATATCATGATGTTAGTCATATACATATTAAGCTGGCCCTAATATGACATGGGACGTACGAATAGGTCAAGATAGTCAAAATGTTAAGTATTTTCTTATCCATCTTTGCAATATTTGTTTTGGGTTCTGACGCCAACGCTTATCCAGAGGCCTACATGTTTGAATGTTTGAGATGTCTGATCTATGGAACCAAGGAGTGGAATGTTTTCTTCTCTAGTAAATGTCGCAGTTGCTTCAGGCATGCAATAGTTTGCATCCATCTGTCCATCTGTCTGGATGGTTGTTTGTCCGTCAATAGTAATGTAATGTTTAAAATGTCATCCAAATATCTGGATGTATTGTTAAAAGCGTAAATAACATCAGTCCGCTTATAATCGCAGAGAGAGACATAAAGTCCCTCTCATGACAAAACAAGAATAAATAATCACCTACATATCCATGTGCAAATCCCACCAATTTCTTGGTTATTGTCGCTGTGCAAGGTAATAATAGACTTATCGCTTACTGTAAAGGCGGCAACTTTAATATTCATATCTGGGTGTGGTTCGGCTACAAGGGAAATCAGGTTCTATTTATAATTTGGTGAAGAATAAACAAGTTATTTGGGCCGCGCAAACGTGCGTTTACACACTGAACTCACATGTATTAACCTCTTAAAGCGCAAAATCACAAAATGTATGGTTTTTTGTCGTCCATTTAAATATTTGAAGCCTCATAGACAAACAGTGTGGATGCAGGAGCAGTCTGATATCTGGGTCCACAATGTTTTAAGGTTTGGCCCTATGCTTATGTTAAATAGACATTTCCAGATGCAGTTATTTTGCCGGCGTTTAAGGACTAAATAAATTGTTTGCGTCTATACTTAGGTAATGGCGCAAGATGAAACATTTACCTTTGAATAAAACCACGCCTCATTTTCAGCTTTAACCTATGTCTAAGGTTGACCAGCCCTAATATTTTAATTCATTTAGCACATTGTATATATCATAACCAATCATATATCGAAGTACTGTATTTATTTAAAGACAAAAACAAACATCACGTAAAGGAGACCTATATTGCATAGACAGTCTTTTCCAGAAAGAAGTTTAATTCCTTTTAATCCCTTATCCTGCTGAACCCAGATATGTTCTGTTTCAAAACAATAATGATCAAGATCAGCCATCTTCTCAGAAGGCAATTGATCAAGATATACACTGTTTTCCAGTCTGCCTCTATAACTGTAAAAAACTGAAACCATGCAAATATATCGTTGAAAATTGGACAGGAGAGTAGCCAGGCGTGTGCCTGCGTATACGCAAAGTACGCAGCTGCGTACTTCAATTTTTGAATGTCCAAAAAATAAAAACGTCTTAAATTGCGAAAAATGCAATGAAAACATGCCTCACCCGGGCTAGGTCTTTAAATACCGAAGAATCCCGATTTTCCAATAATCCTGAACCAAAGCAGTAGGATTTGTTCTTCACTTTTGTTTTGGAAACAGTTAAGTCGGTGTTTAGGTTCAGAAAATACAGGAGAAGCCACCATTTAGATCATATATTATTTTTTTTCCTAACGTATGGGAGGGGGTACCTGATACTGATCTGACAGGATTGAGAACCATACATAATGCCTCCTGTGTGTCTCGAACTAGCGACACCTTCGACCCTATGCCTAACACTCTACCAACTTGATTGGTTTATTGTTGTTGTGTTTTAATTTTCGCCTCTTGCCCAGCTTGTCTGGCGGTGGACTCCCAATGACTCTACTGTCTGTCTGGCGGCGCGATGATGTATCAATTTTGATGGCCAAACTTATTTTACGCTTCCGTGGTGCCTGTACGTCTGGCAGGGCGTAGAGAATTCTATTTTCTGTGACCACAGTATTGTATCTAATTAACACCTCTTGCGCCTGGCCTCCCACATTGGTCTGTGGTTTAACGTCCCAGTCAAATGCTATGGTCATACGGAGACCGTCAGTTAAATTACATGTAACGACAAGCTTAGACTAAGGGATTAACCAGTTCTCTAGATATGTCAAATACTTTCGCTTGAAACTGACAGCAGCCCTTTTTGAACAAGTTTTATTACAATTATGATGTCGCGTCTGGGTTTGTATAACGCCATGTATTCAAATAGATAAACCACTAAACAACGTTGCAATCATTCACCAGCGCTTATGCGCTGGTGATATACGTAAGTAAACTTCCATTGGCGCGTGTTCGATTCGGGCCTGTTCCATTAGCAAGTTGCGGAAATGGATCAGGTGTTAACTCCCCAACAGCAGTGTCTTTTACAGTTCTTTCTCAGACTCCCCGTCGACCAAGTTACCTCCAAAATTCCATCATTGTTTGAGCGATGTTGATATACTTTGGATACTGGATTGCTTCTAAAAGCGCAAAGGCCTATTAGGAGACCTAACCACTGAGCGAGAATCCCGATCAAACATGGACCCTTCGGATATTCTGGACTAAATGTGACGAAATATCTAGATGTAGATGGTTCAGTTTCAATATGCCCCCCCCCCCCCCCTAGGCATTATGTGCATTGACTTCGATTGAGGACACGGTTGAATGACATAATACATACTGCTGGGGGGGGTTAACTCTACAATTATTCAGTGTGTTTATGGGCAGTGTCTTACTGGAATATACATATTCTGTCTTTTATTTGCTTCCAATGGATCACCTATGTACAAATCGTCAACTAAAACAAAAAATACTCAGAGTTTGAAGCCCATGAAACACTGAAATGAGTGGCTTCAGCAAATGCAATAATGAAACACTATAAAAGTTCTTCTTTAATAACTGTAAAACGCCATGCGATGGTTCTAAGCTTTTTTAAAAGATAACCTTGTAATTACACTACGCCAGAAATGAGTATTCAAAGTAATCGTAATGTCATAATATATGATAAATAAAATCTAATTTTATTTGATTTATTTAACTCGTTGTGCGGGCGAATTACGTTTGAACGGAAATCATACCGTGACGGAGTATGAAATGAACGGAGAACCATACAGTCAAAAGAGCGTATGGATAAATAATTCAAATGAGCGAATTTTCCAGGTCAAATAAAAAGTATTTTATCACATTTCCTCTACTCGTTTAATGAATTCAATAAAACATGAGCACGAATATTAGAAGTCCGTCGGTAGGCACAATGAAACTAGATTGCTGAGCAGAGTCACAATTTAAATATGCCAAAATGGTTCCAATGACATCAACGACTGTAAAAACTAAGTGAATCATTACACCAAATTTGGTGGCAGCCGAACTGCCACCGGCATTGGTGCTTTAAAAACTATGTTCTGCTCGGAGAAAATCTGGATCTACAACAGAAGGAAAGGATGGACATATATCGCTGGTGAAATGTTGGCATTTAGTGTATTCTATATAATTAAACACTTAAGCTTGTAATCAACTGTAATGTACAAAACGCATGTCTTGCGCGATAATGGAAGGTTTCCATCTTCGTCTCCTATTACATTTGTAGCCACAACATAGTTCCATTGACCGCCAATCCCTCAAACTTACTGAGCGTTAAAACACAATTGAAGATTTGAGACACCTCGCGACTATGAGGCTGATCGGTTCGGGTGGGTCCGCGTGAGAGTTACGATTTGCTACAGAACTGTGAGGAACAACAATTTTGCATGGGCTCTTCCTGACCTTTGACGGGCCTACGGTACCCATGTCCCCACTTCTAACGCACCAGTCATTTGTATCCCCCGCCCACTCAGGTACCCCCTCCCATACCCACCCCCTGCGTACTTTGAATTTTTGCTCAGGCACGCCCCTGGTAGCATTTTGAAATGTTCAGCAGGACAAGGTAAAGATTGAACGTGAGTCAAACTCTGAGAACGGATGACAAAGCGTCCATTCCCAAAAACAGTCGGAAGAGAAAAGAAATTGAAAAAGGTAAAATCAGAACACAAATTAAAACAAAATTTAGAACAGAAATCAAAACAAAATGGTAAGAAAGTTACAGTAAAACTTGTGTAAAACAGCCGCTCAAAATTAGACAAAGCAAATATCTTTATGACAAATGGTAGCTTAATGAAGGTCGAAAGTATTGCAGGATGCTCCTCTTGGAGCATTCTGCAATACTTTGACCAGCATTAAGCGATAATTTGTCTTGAAAACCAAATTTCGGTCTTTTAAGAGTGGCCGTTTTATACAGGTTTTACTGTATTTGAAACTAGATATCAGAATGGAAGTTAAAACAAGTTAACGTCGAAGGTCATACGTACGTAGCCAGTTGACGTAACACCGCGTAACGTCATTCAAGTAGGCTAAGGCAGACGTTTTCAGTAAGCAAAATTAAACTTGAAGCCCTCCAGTGATTGTTCTTAAGGACCGTTCCAAGGCAGTGCTTCTTTTGTAGGTCCATTTTGTTATTTATGTTTTACGTTTTTCTGTTTTATGGTGTCTTGTCAGTTCCCTGCAGCCTTGTGGTAACCTGCTGGGAGGGGGCTGACCTCTTGGCTCTCTTGTGTGTGATGTTTTCTTGTGTTTTTGTCACTTTCTCATGTGGGTTGGGTGTTGTGCTTGATTGTATCAATTCCTGATCTGTGCCTTCTTCATTACTTTCGGCACAAAATTAAGATTTTTAGTACTTTGTAATTGAATCCTTTGCTTTCAAAACATACTGCCTGTAATTTTGAAGGGATCGAATCATACAGATTTCTGATCATTTTCAACCCACATGACTAAAAAACATAACTGATCAAATCCTGTCGAAAATGAATCTCCCCCTTGTCTCTCTCCTAGCTTAACTTTGATTGTTCTCCGCACATTTTCTATCACGTTTGAGAACTGTGATGGCCACGATAACATTTCGCGGTTGTTATCGGTTTTGAAGCTATTGGTCCTCCTAGACATTCATGTATGTACCTGGCAATTATCCTGTTAAAATACCCAGACCCCGTTTGGATATTCCTTAGCAATCACAGGCCACATGCTGATCTATTTTTTAAAACTCCATTTTAGGTAATGCAGTTGATATATTCTTAAGAAGGGAATGACCACTGTACATACCCAGGCATTCTGATCTCCACACTCCGTTGCTTTTCCTCCAAGTGTAAACTTTGCGCTCCTTGTCTGTATCAACCTTGATTCAGTCATCACTGAATATGATATGCAGCCATTTATTATGAAATGTCCAGTCTTTTACCCTGACAACATAAAGAACGGGCCTTGCAGGTCTTCACTAAGTGACGCAGATGTGACAGTGAATTTCCAGATTTTTTGTAAAAAAAAATACTGTTACTAAGCAAATGGGTGCAATTTAACAAAACTTACAGGGCTGATTAGCAAATAAAAAATAGCAAAGTACAATTAAATATCAAAATGATTACACTTTTGGTTCTTAAGTAGAATGGGTTTTTAAAAAATAATGTAAATATTTGGAATACTCGGCTTCTCAATGACGCCAACGTCATCAAAAGTATGTCATTTTAATTTTTCTTCGTGTTACACGGTCTGTATAAAGAAACAACAAACAACAATAAACTAACTGTTTATTATGGAAATCCATTTGCTTTCTATTTGGCACTTTCTCATGAATCTAGCTTCTATAGGTATGCAGCAATTATTTTGCAAAATATCTGTTTTAAACGGCGAAGTGGTTAACAAAAGGGACGAATACATTTGTCCACCATCTGTAGTAGGCTGGTCTTCTTTACCTGGTGTCGTTTGTATTCTAAAAGCTTCAATTTTCTCTTGACATTTGTCTCAAAAACACTAGCAGGGATTAACTCATTTAAGATTTAAAAAGTTTGTCGCCAGTTTCATTCCACAAGACGAGAAAATACATGGTCATCGTCAGCATCGCTGATTTAGGTCTAAACGTTCGAGACTTGTATTTTCTATATGACCTCGTTCATCAAATCATTTCAAAAATATTCTGGAGTGAAGAGGTCAATTCAGCAATTTTACAGTTACTAATCCTCTTGAGTTTAAATTATATAAGCCATTTCAATGACGTCACTTGTTTACGTGTCTTTCAAGATTGTCTTTGACAACGGAAGTGTCTATTCCTTGAAATTTTCATTTTGGTGCGTGGTGTCTAATTTTCTGACGTAGCTGACTACTTGCTTACGGCCCGCTACTGACCTGCCAGCCAAGAGTGACGCCATGCTTTGTTGACAAACTTAGCTGGGACAAAGAATCGATAGATCACCTGCGGATAGGATTAATACACAAGTGAGCTATCGATTGGCGTTAGCTCAAGTGAAGTGTATACGTTTGTGTTAAACTAAGCAATTGTAAACACAATATTACGTCACTGTCACTCTTGGTTGGCACGACAGTAGTGTAGGATCTTGTTTCCAGGAGCTTCATATACATGTACAGTCTTCACTTTTAAAGTTAAACTAACCACATGGGTTTTACTTTTGGGCACTGAATTTGTTTCGGGCGAATTTAATACTTCAATACTTAACGCAGTACAGAAGTATATCAAACTTTGATACTGTTAGATGGGTTTAATAACAGTTTCGCTCTGCCGTGTAGTGTGAATTCAACATAGATGGTTCAGTATTTCTTCCTTCTTCCTGAAATGCTCTAAGAATGCCTCTTTCTTTTTAAATTTTACAAGACCTGGAAAGTTTTCTCGGGAAATGGCAAAGTGCTTGTCTAATTATTGGATAAAATATGTGAAATATAGATATGGTTACGGGCGTGTCTGAATTATGTACACTCGCTCTCACTTTCTTTCTCGCTTTCTTAAATTTTTAATTCATTCTTTCTTTCTTTTTTCGTTATTTCTTTTTTTCTTTCTGTCTCAGTGTTTCTCTCTCACCGTATTGTTTTGTTTCAGTAGTATTTATTTTATAGAATATATTATAATTATTTCGCATGCAAATATTCTAACCTTATACAATTTCAAAGCCATCACATAGTGTTAAATAACGTTTCTGCGTCCTTAACTAAACACAAGGAAACTGGCAAGTTACCAATATGAAAAAATTCTGATATCTGTGCATTTATGAAGTAGAACGTTAAATTAACGTCAATGCGACGTAATGACGTCGCATCGACGTTGATTAGACGTTCTTTGTCGCTATGTACTTACTGGGTTGGCATTTCTTTCTTTCTATGACTACTGGCTTGCTCCATTTGGAAGGGAGTGCGAATTGAATAGATGTTTTTGCTATCAGATCCTGTTACCCAGCTAGCACACAACGTCGGGCCATCAACGGCCCACCAGCGATATGCCATTGAGATGGCATATCGCTGGCGAGCCATTGGTGGCCCGACGGTGTGTGCTTTTGAGGTATGTGCTTGTATTGTATTGTTAAATAATGTTTTGTATTCTCGAAATAAAATATTGTTTAAACTAGATAAAATATGTTAATTTACCCTTCCTGACCTGATGAAGTAGCTATTATACTTCACCTATATATAGCTGTTTATAAACGTTTCACTGGGAGCGCAGTGGCTCAGTGGTAGAGTGCTTGACTCGAGACCGAAGGGTAGCGGGTTCGAGCCTCACCGGCGTCACTGTGTTGTGGTCCTTGGGCAAGACACATTTATCCTAGCTTAGTACTGGTTAAACCCAGGAAGAACCGTCCCGCATAACTGAAAGATTGTTGAGTGGACGTAAATAACCAAATCAAACAAAAATTATAAACGTTTCAGAACCACGCCCAATGTCGCCTAAAATCATCAGGGGCCCGGAATTACAATGCCTCCTTTAAGTTAAGGAAGACTTTAGTTAAGTATTGATATTTCAACATGCTTTATTAAATGCTAAATAAAATGCCTGAATCGATGCAGCATTTCCGGTCAAAGATACCATTGCGATCTACAGAAAAAAATGAAACTATTTTGTTTTTAATCAGTTTGAAACGTTATGTTTCGCATCCTGAAAAATCAATAATCAACTTAAGTCTTCCTTAACTTTAAGCAGGCATTGTAATTCCGGGCCCTGATATATATAGCTAACCAATGCAACGACAATTTAGCACGTCCCACAAACAACATCGCCTGTGTTAAATCTCCAGCGCTTACGAGTACCTCACAGTTTGTGTGTGTTAACTCTTTATCATGGTTTTTGTTGTCTGCTGTTTTTATTCTCGAAAAAAAATGTTCAGGATTAGTACTACGGAAGCCCTGGAGGGACATTTTTACTTATTACTTATCACTTATTACTTACTACTTATTACTTATTACTTACTACTTATCACTTATTACTTATCACTTATTACTTATCACTTATTACTTACTACTTATTACTTATCATATCATGTATAACCCCTATAACGGCGAGAAACTCCATTGTACATTCCCTGTAATAGCCGTAGTATTAGTAGTAGTATTAGTAGTAGTAGTAGTTGTTGTTGTAGTATATGTGTAGTTGGTGTTGCTGTTTTCGCTGTAGTAGTAGTAGTAGTAGTAGTAGTAGTAGTAGTAGTAGTAGTAGTAGTAGTAGTTGTGGTAATGATTGTAGTAGTAGTAGTAGTAGTAGTAGTAGTAGTAGTAGTAGTAGTAGTAGTAGTAGTAGTAGAAGTAGTAAATTGTAGTAGCAGTAGTAGTAGTAGTAGTTGTTGTTGTAGTAGAAGAAGAAGTAGTAGTAGAAGTAGAAGGAGTAGCAGCAGCAGCAGTAGTATTAGTGGTGGTAGTTATTGTAGTAGTAGTAGTAGTAGTAGTAGTAGTAGTAGTAGTAATGATTGTAGTAGTAGTAGTAGTAGTAGTAGTAGTGGTGGTGGTAGTAGTAGTAGAAGTAGTAAATTGTAGTAGCAGTAGTTCTATTACAGCTACGCCTTTTACTATACTACTTATTTGTTATTACCTACTACTTATTTGTTATTACTTACTACTTATTTGTTATTACTTACTACTTATTTGTTATTACTTACTACTTATTTGTTATTACTTACTACTTATTTGTTATTACTTACTACTTATTTGTTATAACTTCCTACTTATTTGTTATTACTTACTACTTATTTGTTATAACTTAGTACTTATTTGTTATGACTTACTACTTATCTGGTAGTAGTAGTAGTTGTTGTTGTTGTAGTAGTAGTAGTAGTAGTACCACCATTACTTCTGCTACTACTACTACTACTACTACTACTACTACTACAACTACTACTACTACTACTACTATACCACTACTACATTAATACTACTATTACTACTGCTACTACAATCATTACCACCACAAATATTACTACTATAACAAGGGAGCGCAGTGGCTCAGTGGTAGAGTGCTTGACTCGAGACCGCGGGGCCGCAGGTTGAGCCTCACTGGCATCACTGCATTGTGGTCCTTGAGCAAGGCACATTTATCCTAGCTTAGTACTGGTTCAACCCAGGAAGACCTGTCCCTGTTTAACTGAAAGATTGTTGATGGGACGTAAAGAACCAAATCAAACAAACAAACTACTATTACTACTTCTACTACTACTACTACTACTACTAATACTACTACTACTACTACTACTACTACTACTACCACCACCACCACCACCACCACCACCACTACCACTTCAACAAAAATAGCAACACCCACTACACTACTACTACTGCTACGACTCCTACTACTACTACTACTACTAGTGATTTTATTTGGCCATTTTTAAGGCCTTATATGGGAGTCATTCCCAATCCGAAAATGGTCTTTTTTCCCAATTTCATGTATTTTAGCACTTATTTTCCCAGGTGTAAAAAAATATTTCCCAGATGTGAAGGAAAAGGTAGCTTCCTAAAATCCCAAATTAAATCTCTGACTACTACTACTACCGTACTACTACTACAACTACTGCTATTACAGGGAATGTACAATTGAGTTTCCCGCCGTTCCAGGGGTTTATATATGATATGATAAGTAATAAGTAGTAAGTATTAAGTGATAAGTAGTAAGTGATAAGTAATAAGTAGTAAGTAATAACTGATAAGTAATAAGTAAAAATGTCCCTCCAGGGCTTCCGTAGTATTACCATTAGAGTGTCAAGCAGTTTGAATCCAGATCAGACCCGACATTTTGTTGTGCCTGATCTTGGTCCAAGCTGTTTGCATATAGGTTATAAGTACACGACATTAGCAGGAAAAAGATCAAGTAAGCGTTTTATGTCGACTAAATGTCGTCTACTGTATCGTATGCTAGTCCAAATAAAACGTCTCTGTAGAAAACAGTTTGGACCCAGAACAGGCTGCTCCTTAATTGTAAATCTGGATTGGGTTATGTTATATTACGTTATCTAACATGTATGTGCTTGTGTTTAACGTAATAACAATAGCTAAGGTGATATGTAGAAGTGGCCACGGCTTTAAGTCTAATCTTACAGACTGGAGAAGCCAGGAATCAAACCTGGGATCCCTAGGTAAAGGCGAGTGGTTTATCCAGTACACATGTTGGCTCACTGGTATTTTCTAATCTTCAAATATATAGCCTTTATACACTCTTATTATTTTTTTCGCATATTCATGCATTTTAATGAATTCCATTATTCTTAAAAAAAATGATATTTTTAATTTTCATAAAATTGTGTACGAGGGTTAGTCAAAAATAACTGAGCCCTACCTCATAACATTTTAGTTTGGTATTGTAGACAACAAATGTGATTATGTTCTATAAGTATAACATGTCATAGATGTTTTAACTATAAAGAAGCACCCTAGTGAAGCTTCTATTATGGTTGCTAGGCAACTGAAGATCGTCAGTCAGATCGATGCGTTCACGTTCTCAGCAACCAGGAAAATACAGTATGTCTTTAAAAAGCTTGTGTGCTTGATAGTTTTTGTTAAAGACATATTTGACATTCATTGAATAGCATATATCAATTTGTCTTTTCATTAAACTTAGTTCGTTAATGTTTAGGTGAACATTTATTGTAAGCGTTGCCTAGCAACAAAAAACGCCAAAATTACAGAAATTTTCAAATACACGTGAATTGTGTTCCCATGGAAACAAAATTGTGCATTTAAATCAAGGAAATCAATACGTCTAAGGATTGGTTTGTGTATGCAGAACTGTTAAAGCATTATTAAGCTAATATTTTATGTTTTCTATTAAACTTGTGTAAATACGAATGTGGGTGGGGTAAATTATATGACCTCAGGCATGTTAAAATTTGATTAATTCTGAAATCAAGCTACCACAGCATCTATAATTTAGGGTCAAATGGTTTCTGTTCAGTGACACTGAATAGGTACATGTTAAAATTATCAGACGACAGTGAATAAAGCTTTGCTTTTACATTACTGTTTCCATAGCAACGCTTTGATTTGGATGTATCACAGCGTGAACGCACTCCTCTGACAGGTCATATTCTGTTGCCTAGAAACCGTTGCAAAAAGCCTACCAACAGAAATAAATTAGGTGATTAAATAGATGACATATAACTACAATATAATATCATCTAAATATATGTCAATTTTACTTGATTCAAATGTTATGAGGTAGGGCTCAGTTATTTTTGACTGACCCTCGTACCCTACCCTTGTTTTCATCTCAGTTTACCAGGGGTGGTTCTTTTCTATATGCTCTCCATCGTTCCATTTTTCATATTTGGGCCCCCAGGGGTTTTGGGGATCTGGGGAGAAATGCTATTTATTTTCAGGGATCTGTGGAGCACTGGTAATTATTTTAGGGGAGCTGGGGAGCAGGCTCATATTTTTGTGGATCTAGGGAGCCCTGCCAAAAAGCAGAAAAATAAACAAAAAAAATGACTCCATTTTGTTTGATTTTTTTAAAATTGTTTCTGCTTCTACTTTCTTTCTACTGGTGTATTTCAGTTTATTTTTAGATGCTTCCCCCCAAGGTCCAAGATGCCCTTTGGACAACGACATGTCGCTATAAACATTTACAACATATGTAAAGGGTATTTTGGGTCTAGTGGGGGAGCTCCTAAAAACAAAGTGAAAGACACCACTTTCATCTTTCCAATGACAAATGCCACAATTTTAGGTGCATTTCGTACGCATGCGAAGAAGGAATACGTTTAGGTTTTGGAAATGAAGAGCACTTATATCCTTAACATTTGAGCACTTTTATCTTTTTAAAACTAGCAATGCATTTACTCACAGTCTGGTCAAAACGGCATCCAGTATAAAGACGTAAAAGGAGGAATGGATGTAGAAAGTGCACGTTTTCACGGTATTGTATATGGTGAATTGCTTTGAAACGTAGTTTGTTGCCTACTGTGCTTATTTTACTGCCAAACTACACCAATTTTAAAAACATTAGGGCAATTTGAAAATTTGGTGTTTGTAATCCTGTCAACTGGGCAAAATTTACGCCTTATCAATAGAACTTCTTGTTTTGCTCGTATGGAGGCTTACTAACTTATCCAATGCATCATCATGTGATGATACAGTCCAGTCAAATTATAATGAAATGAATGAGTACTCATAACTCACAGATGTTCGGAGCTAATGAAAACCCCAAGTGAAGCCGCGATCAGCCCAGTCGAAGACATTAGGCACTAACCCACCGGTGGTTTTAGGCCAGGATCGTCATTGAGTCTGAGCCCCACCATCGTTCAATTAAAGAGTATACCATGGATATGAACCGCGATTGAGTTTACAACCAGTCATGCAGACTTTTTCGTGATATCAATGTTAATCCTAAAAAGCGCCAAGAAAAAATGCATCTGAAAATGTCGTCTGCTGAAGTCGTCTGCTGCAAATAATTGCCTAACATTACTGACAAATTAAGTATAGAAGCAAACAGCGTGGACCCAGAACAAACTGCTCCTATAGGAGCAGTCTGATCTGGGTCCACACTGTTTGCCATAGAGGCTTCTGAAACATTTCAGCAGACGAGAAAAGCCGACGACTTTTGTTGCGATTGGCACATTAAGTGTTAAATCTCGCTTTTCTATAACGTATTATTTTCTTTTTGAATTGATCAGAAAATGTAGGCTTCCCACTGATCTTTTTGGGTTTATAAATTGAATGATATTCCGTGTTGCAGGAGAGTTTTACACCAACATTGTATTTAACAATCAAATCTGAGTGTCTGTTGTAGAATTTATAAAACGCTTTACCAAGTTTTTGATTTTAGTTACATACATGAAGCAAACAAAAATTGGTTTGTATTATTGAAGTCAATAACATTAGAACATACCCTAGCAACGAATAAGCTGCGAAATCATAGATATGTATTCGTCATAGAAAGAGAGGAACACCAAGGGGTAACAACCCTACGTCATAGCATGGATGTTGCAAACACGTTGTATGTCGCCATCTTTGATTTACAAGGTAAGCTTTTCCCTTCGTAAAATTATACAAATTAGTGTATGTCAAAATTAAGCAGTGCAGGCGGTGCCTATCATCACACTTGAACAGAATATATAATGGTAACGCCCAGATATGCCGTTGCTTTTGTAATCATTCACCCACAAATATCGAAGCGGGAGACTGCTAAAATTACCCTCGTGTCTCCCGCTTCGATATTTGTGGGTGAATGATCACAAAGTCAACGGCATTTCTGGGCGTGACCATTATATATTCTGTTCAAGTGAGATGTTTGGCACTGCCTGCACTGATTAGTTTTGACGGACATTTATTTGTATTATGTTAGGAGGGAAATTACCTTGTTAATCAAAGATGGCGCCAAGCTATGACGTAGGTTGTTACCCCTGAACACCTCCATCATGAAATAGGAAATTTACTTTTTCAAATTTAAATCATCTTGTTTATCGTAAATGTAGATAAATTTATTAAGTTTCAAGCCTTGTTTGTCTCATAAAGCTGCAACAGAGTTCGAAGATGTTGTCTGATATCAAATTGTATTGGCGTTTTAAGAATGGTCTGACCACGCCCCTTTTTAGACTATGCCTAGTCGTTATTAAGTATGCATAAGCTGCAACGGTCTATTTAGAAAACTAGATCTACATTTTCGTGAAAGTTCAATCCTCTAACATAAATGTAGAAACCTTGATTTTACACTTTCGATGTTGTAAAATGCGTGCAAAAGAAATACGTACAGGAGTTAATTAACCCTTTAAGCGTTAATCACAACTGCAGCAGACGACAAAGTTTATGACATCTTTTCTATTTTTCGAAGAAAATAAGGTATGTATTTCATTAAAATCGTTTGCCAGCAGACGATTCTCATGAAATATCATACCTTATTTGTTTTTTCTGAAAAAGCGACAAAATTTTAATTTGTCGTCTGCTGCAAATTATAGGTGGCGCTTTATCGGTCACCAGGTGACAAAGGTCATGAGAATTTTGGGAGTCTGTGATAGTTCTATGTTTTGTTGTACGTAACTTTTTGTCAATTATAGTATTGCAATCATATTGATTGGGAAGAGAGAGCTGATTGCTTTGCTTAATTTGTCTTCCTGGTGTCTCGTGATGGTTGAGCGGCTCTTCCTCGCGGTGCCACGGGGTTGTCTGCAGTTTGTGATTGTGGTATTTCCTGATCATACTCACTTACTATTTTTGTGTTTGGTCCTTGTTTTATTATGTTGTACTTAGTGTCATGTCTAGCTTTGTAATCATCCGCTGGGGAAGACAGAGCTTATTGTCTTCTGAATGTCATGTCGATGTAATCGTTCTTTGCATATTCCTCACGAAGCTGTAGGTTGGTCTGAAGTGTGTGATTGTTGAATTCTCTGGTCATACTGAGTTCTACAAGGTATTTATGTATTAACTTTATTTTATTTGTACAATACATAAACAAATGCAACATCCGTACAACCGACTGTTTTGACGACAGATTACCGTTTCGACGACAGATGCAAATAAATTTGGAAGGGAAAGGGTAGGTGAAGATTTTTTGTTCGCTAAATTCAACAAACAAATCTGTGGGCCCCTACTGGTAATGGAGAATATGCCATCTGTTTGGAAATACTGCAGCAGTAATCTGAGCCTATTTTACGCACAGATACGCTTTTTATCAGCTCATCAACACCTGAGTTTCAAAAAAATTGCATAAAAACAGCTTTATGCTCCAGCCAAACGTCTAGGAAACGTAACTTTTTGTCAATTATAGTATTGCAATCATCTTGATTGGGAAGAGAGAGCTGATTGCTTTGCTTAATTTGTCTTCCTGGTGTCTCGTGATGGTTGAGCGGCTCTTCCTCGCGGTGCCACGGGGTTGTCTGCAGTTTGTGATTGTGGTATTTCCTGATCATACTCACTTACTATTTTTGTGTTTGGTCCTTGTTTTATTATGTTGTACTTAGTGTCATGTCTAGCTTTGTAATCATCCGCTGGGGAAGACAGAGCTTATTGTCTTCTGAATGTCATGTCGATGTAATCGTTCTTTGCATATTCCTCACGAAGCTGTAGGTTGGTCTGAAGTGTGTGATTGTTGAATTCTCTGGTCATACTGAGTTCTACAAGGTATTTATGTATTAACTTTATTTTATTTGTACAATACATAAACAAATGCAACATCCGTACAACCGACTGTTTTGACGACAGATTACCGTTTCGACGACAGATTCAAATAAATTTGGAAGGGAAAGGGTAGGTGAAGATTTTTTGTTCGCTAAATTCAACAAACAAATCTGTGGGCCCCTACTGGTAATGGAGAATATGCCATCTGTTTGGAAATACTGCAGCAGTAATCTGAGCCTATTTTACGCACAGATACGCTTTTTATCAGCTCATCAACACCTGAGTTTCAAGAAAATTGCATAAAAACAGCTTTATGCTCCAGCCAAACGTCTAGGAAACAAAATATATTATAATCACTTGGTCACACTAAAACTACAATTATTAACCAGCATTTATGTAAAGTTTGTCCGCAAAGTTTCGTTTAACAACCAAACTACACGCCCATGAAGAGACCAGGTGTCAGACAAAGTAATGTCTTAGCCGACAGATCACTTCTTCAACGGATGTAGTCGACGACAGATGAGAGATTTCAAAGGATAACATCGACGACAGCTCTTCATTTCTGTTTCGTCTTTGAAAAAACGTATTGGGATTTGTTTTTGTAGGCAAATTTAGCGTGGAATTGAAGAATGTCCTAGTTACACTTAAACATTATTGAAATCTACGATGCATGATTGGTTTCACATAAATGTTCCTCTAATAAACCATAGAGGCCTGACACCTTTTTTTGCTGATTTGTGACACATATCGAGAGAAAAAGGATAAAAAGTTAAATTATTCACATCAATATATTTAAGAAATAGATCAGCCCAGCAGTGAATTGTTGGTTAATAATTCACTGTTTGGAGGTCAGTTGTAAAGAAGATCAAATCACGAGCGCATAGCGCGATTGATTTATCTTCTAACAACTGACCGCCAAACAGTGAGTTATTACTCAACAATTCACGCAACTGAGCTGATCTGTTTCAAGTCTAATGCACAATAAATACAATACAATACAATACAATACAATTATTTTATTGTTTCATCTCATTTCATATGAGACATTCACAAAATACTTTCATAAACATGTTCAACATAAACACAAAGAATGATATATCATTTAGCATAATGTTAAACAAGAGAAGTATCTGAAAAAAGGGAATATCTATTCTCCTATGCAGAACGGGCTGTATATGCTGAATGCAGAAATTTTGCTACTTCTTTAATTGTCGAACCACTGGAATTCAAAAGGTAGATAAACTTATTTTCATCATTTAATGTGTCAATCCTTGGACAGGATTTCCTTACGTGGTCAAAAAGAGCTATTCTTATTTCGCTAAATCTAGAGCATTTTAATAGCAAATGTTGCTCATCATCTATTTCTGAAAAGTTGTCAGTCTTACAATGCAAGCAAATTCTTTCATTTCGCTGGGTCTTTGAAAACCTACCCGTTTCAATTGCTAACCTATGGTTGCTTATTCTTATTTTAGAAAGAATTATTCTGTGCGCTCTTTTTTTCACATCACTAATGTAGTTTTCTAACCCAAACCTCTGCTTAAGCAAACAATAAGTGTCCATTTTGCTGAACGTTTTTATACGTTCTGACCAATATCTAATATAATAATCACATAATTTCTCCTTTAGTAAAACAAAAGTTTCCAAGGTTACATCAGACGGTTTTACATTAACCAATTTGCATAAACTTGAAAAGAAAGAAAACCAAGTAAATATCCGTTCTTCATGAAGGTTTTGGGATACCGCTAGGGCCTCTTGACGTAAAATGTTACTCGATGATTGAATGTGATACCAGTATTTAAAAGCCTGTAGCATACATGAAATTCCAACTGGAAAACGCCCAAGTTCCCCTTTTACAGCTAAATTTACCGCCCTTTTATTAACACCCATAAGAAACTTACAAAATTTAACATGCACATTTTCAATATCTATAGAGTCTAGGAACTTTGGGATTCCATCAATGTTTTGAAAGATCTTTTTATTTCCATCAAAAGCGCTCCAAATCTCTGAGCCATAACATAAAATAGGCCTTATCATCTGATCGAACAGTTTTAATCCTAACCCTGGCTTTATATTTCCTGAACATATATAGCCTTTTAGTAAAAACAGCGCCTTCTTTCCCCGATTTGAAATATTTGCTATTGCACTACTCCATGACCCTGAAGAGCTAAATTCAATTCCTAAATACTTATATTTAGCTACATTTTCAAGAGGTTTCCCATTATATATAAACACTGACTTACATTTGTGCCCGTTTCCACTAAATTTCATGGCTTTGGTTTTTTCGATATTTACTTCCATTCGCCATTTTCTACAGTATTCACCTAACCTATTCAAAAGAATTTGTAGTCCTGATTCGGACCTAGACATTAAAACTAAGTCATCTGCGTACATCAAGCAATTAATAGGAGTGCTGACTAGTTTTGGTGTGTCATCGTCTACCCCAAGAAACGCTTTTAAGTCTGAAATATAAAGGTTAAAAAATTGAGGGCTAATATTATCTCCTTGGAGCCCTCCAACATTACTTTTAAAAAAGATCGTTCTTTCGCAGTTATTAATTTTAACACAGATATTGTTGTTTATATACATTTCCTTCACAATTCTGAAAAACATACCAGATACATTTTGTGAAAGAAGTTTAAACATTAAAGCCTGACGCCACACACTGTCATAAGCTTTTCTAAAATCCACAAAACAAACATAAAGTGGAGATTTTAGCTTCTTTACATATTTGTCTATAAGTGTCTGTAGTATAAACATGTGATCAGACGTTCTACAATTCTTTTTAAAGCCAATTTGTGTATCGTCTATTAGGTTATTAGAAGTTACAAACTTTTCGAGTCTGTTGTTTAAAATGATACTGAACACTTTACCTAAAATATTGGTTATGGCTATGCCTCTATAGTTAGATGGGTCGCTTCGTGAGCCAGACTTATAAATTGGACAAATATAACTATCATGCCAGGATGTTGGATAAATACCACTTCTTAATATTGCATTAAACAATTTCTCATAAACAGATAGTAAAACATTTACAGAAGCTTTTATCATTTCAGAGCTTATTTTGTCCAACCCCGTTGCCTTTCCACATTTCAGACTGCTAATTGCCTTTTTGATTTCATCATTAGTGATACGGAAGTCCAGATCAGCAAAAGAATTACAAGACAACATCTCATTGATTCTTTCTTCCAATAGTGAACTCCTATTCTGTTTATCATCAAACAAAAGATTGCTAAAATGTTTCAACCAATCTTCAGGCGAAATTGGGTTGGTTCCATTAACTGAATTTGCATCAAGTTCTTTGAGTTCTTTAACTAAATTCCAGTAATGTTTTGGTTACTATCTGACATGTCATTTAATTGATCTAGTATATGTTGTTTAAACGATTTTTTCTTTGTCTTGATTAAACGCCTAAGTTCCTTTTTCTTTTGAAAGAATAAAATTCGTGTTTCATGAGTCGCATTTGCTCTACATAATTGTCTACTAAGTTTTATAACTTCTTTTCTTAGGGAGAAACAATCTCTATCAAACCATTTCTTTTTCTTTTTGGTTGACCTTTTCATGTGTTTCTTTTGTTGCAATGCTTGTTTTGCAGAATTAAGTAATATGTCATTTACGTTGTTGGTCATGTCTTCAACAGTCATATCAGACCCTGAATTCAAAATATCCTTTATCTTTTTGCCTACACTGCTTGAAACTAAAGTTGATTTATAAATCAATTCAGATTGAGTGTCCCATTTGAAATTTTTCTCTAGTTTATATATGTTAGAATTACAACTTGCTGTGGCTTTAAAATTACACTTCAGTCCTAATGAAATAATACAATGATCAGATAAGTGACCCATCAAATCATAAACTTTAAAAAAGTCAATCTCTCTAAACAAACTATTTTGCACTATCCCATAATCCACCGTTGAGGAACCGTTCCATTTATGACAAGTAAGTTTACCCTCCAAGTCACCTAACATTCTACCATTCAAAATTCTGAGTTCAGTTTCAATGCACAATTCTAGCAATTTTTTACCATATTCATTTACAGAACATATTCTTCGTTTTCACGATTATAAAGTGATTCGTGCTCATCGCTATTATACTGGTCTGGCACCGGGGTGTATTTATCATCATCGGTGACATTAAAATCTGGTGATGTGCTGGTCCGACTGTTAAAATCTCCCATTAAAACAACCCTTCCTTTAGATTTGAATTTGCAAATATCATTTTCAAGCAACTCAAATGAGTTGTTATCTTGAGAATTTGTAAATGTAGAGTTAACAGGAGGTACATATATGAAACAAACATAAATGTCTTCCTCTAATTGAAAAAATGACTTTTTTAAGCATACCCACATACAATCTGGTGACTCACCATGTATAACGGAAGTACCATTAACTATATTGTTCTTAATATAAATTGAAATCCCCCCGCTGCCGTAGTTACGGCGTTTACCATGTTTTCTATACGAATGAAAATCTTTATACAAGTCAAGTTGCTTTCCATTTTTCGGCAATAAATGAGTTTCGCTGACCCCAAACAAATCAAATTGTTTGACCTTATCATAAACTTCTTGCATCTCTAATTTGTTACCAAACTGTTTGGATATTATACCATTTAAATTCCAGTGGCCGACGCGCAAACATTTCTGATAACCTGACTTACTATTCTGAAAACTAGAAAACTGCATATTTGCGTCTATGACGTATTTTGAGCAAAGTCGTGACTTTTCGTGTTCTGTAAAAAGTGAAGATGAGTATAACTATTTAACTGATTACAAGACCATATGCTTGCTACAATATATAACTTTCAAATTGTATATCTCTGTTATTTTTAAAACGTTAAAGCGAGATTAATTGCTTTGAAATATATAAACCCAGACATACAGACAAACAGACAGACAGACATGCACAAAAAAAAATAAAAAATAGACAGACAGACAGGCAGACAGACAGATAGACAGACAGGTAGATAGAGAGACAGACAGAAAAGACACAAACAGACGCAAAAACAGACAGACAGATGGATGGACGGACATAAAACAGACTGACAGAGAGACAGACATACAAACAAACTGAGATATAGGCAGGTAAGCAAATGGGCGGAACGACAAACAGACAGGGAAGCAGGTAGGCAGACAGACAGACAGTTAAGACACAGATAAACAGACGGACAGACCTACGGGCAGGCGGACAGACAGACAAAAAGACAGATAGGCACAGACTGACAGACAGACAAACAGACAGACAGGCAAGCGGATGGACAGATGGACAGACAGACAGGCAGGCAAGACAGACAGACAGACAGACAGACAGACAGACAGACAGACAGATAGACACAAACAGACAAACAAACAGACAGACAAACAGACAGACAATACATATTTGAAGTCATCAGCTTCTTCCAACTTTCCACCATTGCACTGAAGAACTTCCGCCGATATTTAGACTATGTGGCATACTTTTACATGTATTTGTAACGTATTTAAAGCGTAAAAACGACGTTACACCGTCCAAAGCTCCAGTAACAAATGACGTCAGCTATCACACACTTTAGCTGTGAATTATTGTTTGATATATCACACCTTTTTAACATTGGCTCTATAGGCGAGGTGTGTTAGAATATTGTTTATACATATATTTACTAAATATTAGTAACAAAACGGAAAAAGAAAAAAATATGACCTGCCCCTGTGTAAAAATAAAAACAATTTAATAATTTTTTTAATCTTCTAGCTGGTCTCTGTAGCTGAGGAGACTGGTTTGAGTCTCACTTTGTGGGAAACAGCAAAGGCGGGTTTTCTTGCGTCAAGGCCCATCTTATAGACTGCTTCTAGATTCTAGCAATAGCAAACCATCCTGAATTGGCCAGCATAATATCATTTTTATACAATTTTCTTGAAACTCTTGTGTTGAAGAGCTGATAAAAAGCTTATGTGTGTGTGAAATAGGCTCAGATTGCTGCTGCAGTATCTCCAAACAGTAAGTATCTCTCCATTACCAGTAGGCGCCCACAGATTCCATGGTTGAATTTAGCAAACAAAAAATCTTCACATACCCTGCCTGTTGCGACGATATTCCTGATTACGGTAGGCAACAGAAATAACTGAACTCCGATTATGAGTTAGATGATAAATGGTTTATTCATTTGCTACAATGGTGCCCTACGACCAATGGCGTCGTTACAATTCTTGTTTCACTTAGCAACTCACGTTAAATATTACGTCGAACTGACCTTACGTTAATGACGCAACGTCCAAATAATCACAGCGTCTTTATGCAGGCTAAAAGCCTCCAGTCCATTTTCCCCTCCTCAAAATACTATAAATTTTGATCAAGCTCTAATTAAAAGCCTCCAGTCCATTTTCCCCTCCTCAAAATACTATAAATTTTGATCAAGCTCTAATTAAAAACCAGAATGCAAAGTTAAAATTGTAAATTTCTAAATTAGTGTTCATTAACAAAGAACGTTGTGATATAACTTGTCTATGCAAAAAAGTGATATAAGTCCTACAATGTTTGTTTTTTTTTTTGTTTTTTTTTCTTGTGAAAATAAGAAAATAGGTTTTACAAATTACACGATTATCAGTTACTATAATTAGCTTAAACCAGGGACTAATTTCTCAATTTCATGGATATGCAATGGTCGACCTGGAATTCGGTATTTCTTTCTCTTCTTTGGAGACACTGACCACGCCCATGACTTACATCGATTCCTAATCTTACACCTCTTTCTAAACTCGGGCTTCTTCTCAGTCGTGGATCGTTCCTTAGACTTGACCCTCCTTCTAAACATAGACTTTTCCCAAATATAAGACCTTTTCTTCGACCTAAACAGTTTCTTAGACCTGGATCCCTTCCTTGACTTGAACCGTTTCCTAGACTTGACTCTTTTGTTAGGCACGAACCTCCTCTAAAACTTTGGTCTTTACTCCAACTTTGACCTATCCATAGACTTAAATCCCATCTCCGAATTCGATCTATTCATAGACTTAGACGGCTTCTTAGTCTTTTCTATGTCCCAAGACTTTGTTCTATTCTCCGAATTTGACGTTTCGCTAGACTTAGATCTCTTCTCCGAATTCGACCTATCCATAGGCTTAGGTCGTTTCCTAGACTTCGACATATTCTCCTCTGTGACGTAACTACTTTTATCTACAGCTGTACCAGTTGATGATTCTGGAGGGAGCTAATTTGATTCGATACTGCAACCGATTTGGGTTGAATCACTCGATAATTGCATGATAATGTTCGATTGACGACTATGATCGAAAATTCCTGCGTTTGGGGTTACTCTGCTTTCATTTAGCGCTGACTTTACCAAAATTTCTCTATTTTGCTGTTTAACATGTTCAACAGAATTTTGGACTTCTAAAGCCTTAAAATTATTCGTGATATTTTGTTTACATGTACCCAACGAACTGCTAAATTTCCTTGACTTTTGAAATTTCAACGCTCTCTCGTACGTGACTGAGTAGTCTTGAACTATTTCCTCTGCAACTTCTCTTCCTTTCTCATATTCTTTTGCATTTAAATACCATTCTGACAAATTGCTCCATTGCTATCTCCAAATAGTCGCTCATTTTTTCACATGCATCTTGCACTGCCCTGTGCCTTGGTACATCATTCTTGTCTAATAACATATAAACTTCGTTACTTGCGCTAGTAAAGTTTAGTTTCGTCCTATATTTATCTGCTATAAGCCCTTTTGCACCGATGCAGTTTACACTATTCTCTATGACGATTTCATGGTGCGATACATCCATTCCCTTTTCCTGTATTCGATTGATTTATCGATGATTTAACCTCGCTCTGCTACCATTTTGTTGCGACGATATTCCCGATTATGGAAGGCAACAAAAATAACTGAACTCCGATTATGAGTTAGACGATAAATGGTTAATTCATTTGCTACAATGGTGCCCTACGATCAATGGCGTCGTTACGATTCCTGCTTCCTTTAGCAACTCACGTTAAAAATTTCGTCGAACTGACTTTACGTTAATGACGCAACGTCCAAATAATCACAGGGTCTTTATGCAGGCTAAAAGACTCCTGTCCACTGCTCTTCCATATTTATCGGCAGCTATCGTCGAAACTGTAATCTGTCGTCAAAACAGTCGGTTGTACGGTGTGTGCAAAGCAACAAAGTAACAATAACATGAAAGCATTATACAGAAGAGATTCAGAAAACATCAGAAGACTTTCATGCAAACCAAATATCTATGTGTCTTGACCCACATCTGAATTAAGGGTGAGGTTGGCGCCGTTGAACCGGTTTAAGCCCTCCAGTAAAATATTTTACTGACCGTTCCAGGGCGGTACTTCTTTTGTGGATCTTTTATGTTTTTGTTCTGTCTTGTGTTTACTATGTCTTTGTGCGCGTCTGTTTATTTGTGCTTTGTGGTCACCTGCTGGGAAAGGGCTGACCTCTTGGCTCTCGTTTGTGGTGTCTACTGTGAGCCTGTCATTTTCTCATTGGTATCCTGGGTCAGGTGTGGTACTTGATTGTATCGACTCCTGATCTTTGCACCCTTACTTACTTTTATTTCGAATCTGTATCCCTCATGGTATTTTATGAAGTTTAGTAAACCAGTATGTTGTAGGGAGCTTGCCATGATTTTCATCAACAAACAAATCAAACTGCAGGCCACTCTTTTATGCTCATAGATTTTAGCACTGCCAAGTTCTTGCCAAATAGCCCAGAAAACCGGTTCTGAATCCTAGCCCTAACACGAATAATTGTATTACAATCTTATAATCCATATGGTCAAATCTTAGGATTGCAGGATTTCTTATCCTAAAATCGAAAAAAATCGAAACTTCCATTTTTGTAATTGTTATATACTTGGCCTTGACGCGTGAAAGCTTACTTTGTTGTATGCAAACAACAAAACCGCAGACTAGCGCAATTGTCATTTGCTATTAGCCTCTGTTGTTGAGAAGGCTGGCTTGAGCCTTAATTGGTCACAAACACCGAAGACTGTTTTTCTCACGATAGTGCTATTTTTTATATTGTATCCCCCATTGTCGTCATTTTCCCATGCTTATTTTCGGTAAGTACAATATCAAACACCTCAACACGCAACGAATCAGCTTTTCCCTTAAACGTTTTACTGAATTTTGCTAAAATGAAAAATAAATTCATCTTGCACTCTTTAAACTTGTATATATATAAGTATAGCGTGGCATAAGTATTCAACTGATGGCCAATATAGTCTATAATCTGGAAAAGTACCCTCCAGTTTTGTTCCCAAAACGCTGGTGTAATATTCAACAGAATATTGTGTATGAACACTGGGGATTGAAACACTATGAATGCCAAAATCACAACAGCCACGCTTTTCGTTGAGTCTGAACACTTTTGCTTCTGTGCGACTTCAGCTAAGTATTTAGTATTGGTACTGAGCGTCCTTCCAAGCTTGTGGTGGTGAAATATAATTAATAATATTTTGATGTAGGAGATAGAAATTATGAGAGCAAATAATAGCAAAAATGATGTTAAAACAATCCTGGCTGGCTTGAACACAGCGTAAATATTGCATGACGCGTAGCTATGCTGACCACACACTTGTACCCCTGCAATGATGAATGCAAGCAGGGGAGCTAATACAGTTAGTATCCATAGGCTAGCGATTGAAACGGCTAGGGTAGCTTTTGTGACGTGTCTGTTATAATGTAAAGGTATTGTGAGTGCTACCAATCTTTCAAAAGTGATAGCACAGATAGAGCCCCATAATGTCGCTACCAATGCACAACTGAAGAAAATTCTGGAATCAAATATCTGTTGATAATAAACGTCTCCCACAAATAGCATAGCAATACTATGCAATGAAATTGTGCTTTCGAAAAGTATGTAGGCTGTCAACAGGTTGTACGACATAAAACGTATTTGATATGGTGTTTTTCGACATTTATGCATTATATTTAAAGCCAAACTATTACACAGTATTGAGCATGTTGACAATACTAAGATCCCACAGTTTATAGGAACGCTGTAGTTTGTGTCGACTGTTGAGGAACTGTTGCGTGTTGTATTAACTGTAAGAACATCGTCTGTTGAAGTAGTTTGACCATCCATCCACCTGCAAAAAGTATAATGATTCTTATCAGTTACCTCTCATATTAACAGTAAGCCTATTGCTGCACATTACCTGTTAAACACGGTCTATCTCACGCATGTGCCTTTATCAGGCCGACATACGGCCTTTAACGTTTAGTTACTCTTTCTATCTCTTCACTTCGTAATTTGGATTTTGAGGCTAATAAATTCTATGATAGAGCTCATCGACTTTATGATGCAGCACTTCTTACCCGTTGTTACACTCAACATGCTCTTCGGCTATATATAGACTCCGAAATGAATCATATTAGACATATTATCAAAATTCAGTTTGTCAACAAGGGGGCTGAATTCATTAACTTACCCAGTATATTTAAAGATAAATCTGTTATCTCTTCTATTCCAACTTATTATGAAAATAAGGAATCCCCTATCATTTGTTATAAGTATAATAAACCTATTCGTAGTACTGTTTTTAACTATAAGAAATAAGTAACAGAACTTGATACTTTAAAATTCTATTCCTGACTCTTGAGATTGTAAAGACTCTAAGTATTGCCATCAACCCGCTGGTCATATAGTCACTGGGGATTTAAAAATCATAACATATTAAAGAATCTGGTCTATTATATGTAAGGGACCTAAATATAGGTTTTCTTTGCCAATAGACTTCAAATTATGTCGTGAGGAAATTGGAGGCGCCTTACAAGAATTGAATCGCTGGTGTAAACGATAGCATGTTGAGTCTAATGCCTTAAATAGTTCGAAACTAAATATTTTTCAGATTATTGATGGTAGAATTTCATTTCATTGCAGCAATTTAGATCGTCCACCACCTAAACATAAATTCACTTTTAGACATTTGAAGAAAGGGATCCAGGAATCCCATGTGATGTTTGCTTTGGCACCTACAGATAAGGCTGCTAACAATGGTGTGGTCGATTGAAAAAGGTACTATGTATTAACACCCTAAAGCAAGAACTTAGCACTGCAACAGAAATATGAGCATAACAGGTTTGATGAGACGTCTTTCGTTGATAGGCATCTATGCCATATGGCAGCTAAGTTTGTTGATGAGGATCATAGGAAGCTTCCTACGTTATACTGGTTGCCTAAAATTCATAAACGGCCGTATAAGTCGCGCTTTATTGCTAACTCTAGTTCATGTACAACTACTGAGTTCTCTATTCTTTTGTCTTATTGTCTCACTGCAATTAAAAACCATGTCATTAAATATTGCACGACAGTTTTTGAAAGAAATGGTAACAATTTATTTTGGTCTATTAAAAATTCAGGTGAAATTCATAATAAATTGACATCTAGAGGTTTTCTAGCATCTGGTTTGTCTACATATGTTTTTTTTTCTATTATCTATACTACATTGCCTGATAATCTAATCAAAGAAAAACTAACAGAATTAATTGAACAAACATTTAACAAAGAGCGATCACTTTATTTGGCTTGTAATGATAAAAAATGCCGATTTTACTTCTGAACAACCTAAACGATATAAATTGTGGTCATGTCAGAAAATATGTGATGCTCTCCATTATCTTTTGGACAATATATTTATAAGATTTGTATAGACAAATTGTAGGTATTCCAAAGGGTAATAATTGTGCTCCTCTTGTTGCAGATTTGTTTTGTTATGAGAGAGACTTCATGTTGTCTCTCAAACTCCCCAACAGTGACAGCTTCCTTTCAGTAGAAATTGACCACTGCCGC
Source organism: Loripinus fragilis (assembly GCA_964019695.1). Classification (NCBI taxonomy): domain Eukaryota; kingdom Metazoa; phylum Mollusca; class Bivalvia; order Lucinida; family Lucinidae; genus Loripinus; species Loripinus fragilis. The sequence continues at coordinate 100,060,525 of OZ026520.1, forward strand.
AATGCGTCATATGACCCCGAGGTCACGCATATATAGAACGTAGGCTAGGGGAGCCTTGTTTGTCTAAGCCCATAAAAATTGTGAAATTCTTTTTACCAATTATACATGTATTTAGGTAAATAACAATATAGTTGCATTTTCAGTTTTGCCTTAGAAATATTTTTGGCCTTTTACACCAACAAAAGAATGTCCATTTCCAGATTGGGACTAAATACCATTCAAAAGATTAATAATTAACCTTTAATAAGACCCATACTGGGTAATTGGTAATTTATTGAATATGTCAGCTTCTGATTTCCTGTTTAATTCAGTGGTAAATTTAAGTATTATTAGTTTATATGACATAAATGGGTTGATGATGAAAACGTAGATCCTGATCCTTTGGCTCACCCATCAATATAGAGTTTTAATTTTTACAGTACGAGGGCTGTTCAAATATGAATGCAAGTAGCTTTATAACTTTCTTCACGTATATGCTACGACAAAATGTCATACCTTTCTGGAAAGAACTGTTTCTCGCCTTTCAAATGGCACCAAAAATAAAGAAACACACACTATTTTTCTCGAGTTACAGACCCATATATAAAGGCCGCTCTAGTATACTGAAGTTTTTCTGAATCAAATTGCAACACACGTTTTGCTACTTGTGCGGATATAGTGTCATATCTTTGTTAATTTGAGACAAAATGACACCAAATTTTAGCTGCAAGTCTAAGTAACAATCCCAAAGTTGCTTGTAGGAAAAACTTTATATAATCCTGTTTCTATCTCGAGTAAACAGGTACGTTTGTGACGTCATTAATTTTATGATCATCGTCATTTTGAGTTATCTGCTGTTGATGTAATAATGAACATCGCTGTGTCTTTTTCTTTGCATTTTTCTGAAAACATGTTAAATATGTCATAAGGGGGTTTTCAAAACGCACCGTCCTCTATTTACAGAGTTATCATATTTTATATCATTTTTCAAGCATTTTTCTGTTTCTTAATGACGTGTTTACATTAATTGAAATAGGGTCAATCTGTCTACTTCTCAAGACCAGGTGAGTAATTTTATAGTAAATAACGTCTATAGAGGTCAAACTCAAAGTTTATGTCCAAATTTAGAATAAAGTCGCAATATTATGAAAACAAAATTAAGAATAAATTATATCACCCCTTCACTTTAGGCATTTTTGACCTAATAAAAATGCTTTTCAGCGTTTAAAAATACCCATTATCCATCAATAATTTGTAGCAACAACTCAGTATGAGCGATCAACATATTGTCTTTGAGTTCAAACAAGTTTAAATGTTGTTTCGTGCATTTTATTAGTGATAAGTTTAACTGAAAACTACAAGGTGATGTTTTGTTAACCATTTATTTGCAAACATAATGAGACTTTAGTGAAAACGATTCATTGTAATTTAACAAAGGCATGTCGGATTTTCGCAACCTTCACAGAATCATTATATAAGAACATGGTGATACTTCCTTCAAAATTTCAAGAAATTTCACCCGTTTATCTAAGAATTATACTCTCGTCTATCACTGGTATATGTTGAAAGCATTAAGTTTGTTAGTATACTAACGTGACCCTTATTCCAAGGGCTATAACTCGATAAGTATACTGTGTTTGTCTTTAGGTCCGATACCAGTTTAAAGGTGACATACAGTCATTTATAGAAACGCTTACCATTTTGACGTAGCATATATGTGAAGAAAGTTATGAAGCCACTTGCATTCATATTTGAACAGCCCTCGTATTCTTATTTTTCTGTTCATATATGCACGCTTATGGATGTCTGTTACTACACAAGGTGGTTCTGGACGACAATCCGTTACTGGTTCATGACGACTGTGTTCTTTTGCTGGACGACAAGTTACAGGTTTTTGACGACAGATTTTGGGGTCTGGACGACAGTGGAAAGGGCTAGCATATAAATACGTCGCAGAAAATTATAATATAATGTTGTTGATTTTTATCATTACTATCATTTAAGTGTTTGTTATAATGACATTAGAAAGACAAGTATGGTAGATATTTGTAGATGAATTGTATAACTATGGTCCGGAATAGAAATTTCAGAAATACGTATTTTGTGGTCAATAACTTGCATTTCCGCTTAGATTTAGCATAAATAGTCTAACAGTATACAAGTAATTCCCATGATTTTTCAGTCAATTTTAACATATTCTTATTTAAAAAACTGAAAACCAAGGTTTTCCCGGGGTTTGGGTTCCTAAGGCCCATTCCTATACTTATGATTTTCGTAGGGGGGGGGGTGGAGGGGGGGTTCCGGACACCAAACATGGGTCCATTCTTGCATACCCAAAGATGGAGTGGGCCTGAGCAGTAGGAGTTTAAACACAGCTAGTACTTAAGCAGCCATTTACTGAGGGCTTCTTTATTATTCAGTATTTTTTCACGTCTTTGAAAGGAAATAAATCTACACATGTTCTAGAGGTCTGGGATCATTAGCAATACTAAAAGGTTGGCTGGATATTAAAATTATTTGGCTTGATTTTTAGTACCAGTACTATTCAGAAAACCTATCTAATGCTGTACTAGTATACTCCCATATAGTTTTTAGTTTAAAAATGGCTCCTCCATGCATTAAACAAACAATATGCAAAGTATCAAACATATATCAACACAACAACACTTGGAGTATTTATCAGTTTTATTTAACTTACTTTGATGAAACTAGGCAGGGCTAAAACACACTCTCAAGTTCTTCCCATCAATGAAAGCTTTAGGTCAGGTTCGCCATTGGGTCTGATACCTGAGCCATCGTCTCGAAATTAAATTCGGGGATAACTGTATTCAAAATTTTCATTTGGAGATGTATATCGTCGGATATACGGTTGGAAATTAGTTTTACGGCGACGCGCAAGCATGAGCATGAAATGTACTGGCCTCGAGGTTATAAACTTTTTTCATGCTCAACTGAACAATTGTTGGCATTTTAACATTAATAAGTATGATGAATATGGTAATTGAAAGTTTTAAAGCAAGAACATTTTTTTTTCAGGATTTCAGTTTTTGTTAGCAAGTAGAATTTCGTGCTCTGTTGAGTTTAGCATGAATCAAGTTGTATAAACTCGGGGCCTGGTTATGAATTTATAACCATGACAACTACTATTGTGCCATCTGTTCTTAGAAAGAAAGTCGGCTCATTTTTTAAATGTTTGATATTCTTGAATATTTCCAGTTTCATGCTCATGCGAGTTGAGCATGAACAATTATTTAAATCCTCGGGACCTAGCCCCGAGGTTATAAAACTTTTTATGCTCAACTCAGCTGAGCACGAAATTTATCCTGCTCATAAATGTTAAAATATGTTAATAGTGCCGCTTGCCATATAGGCAAGGAACTTTAACTCTTAAGGTCAAACTAATTCCTTGAGAAATTATTTTAGCACCAAAGCACAGAGTTGTGTGATGTAAGTAACCATAAAAAAGTCCTCAAAAATATCAGTGCCTAATTCGAGAAAATTAAGATTAAAGAGTTAATCATTAGTGGGTGGGGTACCTGAAAAATGGAAATGATGATTTTTTACTAAATATGCTTATATATTTCAAATTATTTTAAAATAAATGCTTAATATATCAGGTGTGGATGGTTTTCTCATTATAAGTGTGTTAAATGAGTGGTCAGCAGAGAGCATGTTTGTTTCCATGGCAACCCATAATCTCTAAATAATGGGGTGTGCCAACAAAAATATGCATAACTCAGCAACAACCCATCCTAGAATACTAAACTTGGTACCAAATTAATTTTATGTTATCTAACGTTTTCCTGACTGTTTGATATGCAAAGGGGCTCTTGCATGGTATGGGAAATTAACATGGGAGTCTGCCCACGCTTGGATTTTGATAATATTATGTTATTTAATTGTCTGGGGTATAACTTTAATATTTATGGCGCGTTTGAGTTTTTATGCAATTTCATTGCTAATTTATGACGTCATGAATGATATCACTATAATACCTTAGGGTATCCAGTTATAATCATTACTAAAGTAATTGACATATCATGTAACGGGTGGAGAAATATTCTATTAAATAGCTATATCATTGATAAGTTCGTTGTTACTTAAAATGGCTTTGTATGTATTAGGATATTGGGTACGCATTCATTTTTATAGCATGGTACCCCAACTTTCGACTGTATATTTTATATTCAGTCAGATTTGGAATTAAGATTTTTTACAGTTTGCGGTCTTTGTCAAGATACCATTTAAACATATAAACTATCCATATATGTTAAGAATATGTAGACCATATTTCATGAAATTCAAGGACCGGTAACATATTTTTTCAACTTGATGTAAACACATGGTCCTAATTCAATGAAAAGGTAAAAAATACAATAATTATGTTTCAGTGTAAAACATACATTAATACTTGCTTAGTTTGAATTATCATGCAAGTACATTTATTGGTTGAAGATGATATGTTCAGTTTTCCCCCCTATTATAGATTGGAAAAAGAAAAAAAAAACAATATTCTTTGATATTAAGTGCCACGATTCTTATTTAATGAAGTGCTTACACAATAAAATTAGCCAATATGATACAATATGTTGACACATGTACTTAACATATCTAGTTTCTAACATTAAATCTACATCTAGCCAAAGTTACACTTAATAAGTAACATTATTAAGAATTTTAATTCATACAGAAAAGAAACCTTATGACAAGTCAGTTCATACAGGAGAAGAACCTTATATCTATGATTTTATAATTGTAAATAGTAAGTGAGTATGATCAGGAAATACCACAATCACAAACTGCAGACAACCCTGTGGCACCGCGAGGAAGAGCTGCTCAACCATCACGAGACACCAGGAAGACAAATTAAGCAAAGCAATCAGCTCTCTCTTCCCCATCAAGATGATTGCAATACTAGAATGGACATATAAAGTAACGTATAACAAAACATAGAACAACAACAGACTCCCACAATGGGAGTAACAATAAACAAATAAAGTAATAAGGTTGCAAAGATCAGGAATCGATACAATCAAGTACCACACCTGACCCAGGATACCAATGGGAAAGTGACAAACTCACAGAAGACACCACAAACGAGAGCCAAGAGGTCAGCCCTTTCCCAGCAGGTGACCACAAAGCACATATAAACAGACGCGCACAAAACATAGCAAACACAAGACAGAACAAAAACATAAAAGATCCACAAAAGAAGTACCGCCTTGGAACGGTCAGTAAAATATTTTACTGGAGGGCTTAAACCGGTTTAACGGCGCCAACCTCACCCTTAATTCAGATGTGGATCAAGACACATAAATATTTGGTTTGCATGAAAGACCCCTAACTTATCAATGCATCATCTCCTAAAACATATAAATCAAGATATAACAAGGAGATAAAGCAAGGATAAGGACTCAACAGTAAATTAAACTGAATACCGGAGCAAAAGAAATCCAACAGGTAAACCCCGGTGGGCCCGACAAACAGCCAAAGCATCAGGCCCCTACCATCTCATCAATAGATAAGTCTTTAAGTCGGAACCATCATAGAGTCTGAAGTCCGACCCACCGGCGTGCAATTAAAGAGGAAAGCAAAGTTGCCAACCGTGATTGGGTTGACTACCAAGCATGCAGTCTGTTGCAATACATTAGTGTTATAGCCAATCTTTTTATAATGGGAAATTATTTTAATGAACTGCGCTGAAAAATTATTAGAGCCAACAATTTTCTTCAACTTATACACCAAGTCACCATAGAAATCAGGTTCCGAAAGTCCTTGGCGCAAGAAAGATTTAAGTCCAACTTGGAATTTAGAAATCAAATCATAGTATCGTCTATAAAATTTTGAAAATGTTTTGCGAAGTTTATGATACCGATAGCCCTGTTTAAGAAGTTTCTGAGTTAACAATTTATTGCGAGTGTTGAAGTCAGTAACATAGCTGGATGCTCTAGCAAAACGAATGAGTTGAGAGATATAGACTCCATAGGATGTAGAACGAGGAACATCACCATCTAAAAATGGGAAATTGACAATTTCAAAATCAAAGTCGTCACGTTTATCATAAATTTTGGTAGAAACAATATCATTAGAAATTGACAAATGCAAGTCTAAAAATGCGGCTTCGGTATCAGAGGCATTGGCTTTATTAAGTTGGAGCTCTGAAGGGTATATTTGACTAACCATATTTTCAAAATAAACATTATTAATATTTAAAATATCGTCCAAATATCTGGAAGTAGTGTTAAACGCATCAATAACATCAGCCTGCTTATCATCAGAAAGAGACATTATAAATTCCCTTTCATAACAAAACAGGAATAAATCTGCAACCAGGGAAGCACAATTAGTGCCCATAGGAATCCCAACTACTTGTCTATAGAGCTTGGTGCCAAATCGAATAAAAATGTTGTCCAACAAAAAGGTCAGCGCATCACATACATTTTGACACGACCATGCATGATATTTTTTAGGTTTTTCTGAAGTAAAAAATGCATTTCTGTCACTACATGCAAGGTAAGGAGAACCTTCTCTCTGGAAGGTTCTTTCAATAAGATCAATAAGTTTATCTTTAATCAAATTATGAGGTAAAGTAGTGTAAAGAGTAGAAAAATCATAAGTAGACAAACTGGTCGCATTGAAATCTCTAGCTTTAAGTTTATCTAAAATTTCACCTGAATTTTTAATGGACCAAAATAGGTTTTTACCGGATCTCTCATATACTTTTTCACAATATTTGATAACATGTTTTTTAATAGCTGTAAGACACGAGGTTAACAATTTAGAAAGTTCTGTTGTCGTACAAGAATTAGAATTTGCAATAAATCTTGCTTTATAGGGTTTTTTATGGAGTTTAGGTAACCAGTACAACGTAGGAACTTTGTCTTAATTTTCTTTAGCTTTGACACCAAAATGTAGGGCTGTATGACAACCATGCCCATCAACAATCACCCTTTCATTTAAAGAAGGCTGCAGTTTATAGGCATTAGTGTCAACAAGCTCACGCTTAAGAGTATTAATATAATACAATCGTCAAACAACTACAACATTGTTAGCAGCTTTATCTGCTGGAACCAAAACATAGTTCATATGAAAATCCTGGATACCTCGTTTAAGATGACGAAAAGAGGATTTAGGTTTAGGGGGCAAAAGATGTGTATTACGAGAGTAAAATGAAATACGAGTATCAATAATTTTAAAAATGTTAATCTTCCATTCCTTCAAAGCATCAGGTTCAACATTTTCCCGTTTGCACCAACGATTACTGAAGTCATTTAAAGAAGCAGCGATCTCTCTACGACATTTAGAGAAATCAATATTAGAGGGAAATCTATATTTAGGACCTTTAGAAATGATATTGCGAACTCTAGCGTCAGGAATGACATTTAGATTACCTGTAATAACATGCCCTGCAGAGGGATATAAATAATTTGAATTTTTACAATCTTAGGAGGCAGGAGTATTGGAATCTATATCTAAATCATTTACAATTTTATTAAAGTTAAATATCGTAGACCTTATTGGTTTGTTATATTTATAACACATGATAGGAGTTTCAGAATTATTAAAGTAATTTGGAATAGATGAAATCACTGAATTATCCTTGAAGATACTATGTAAATCAATAAACTCAATACCTTTGTTAATGAATGGAATTTTGATAAAATGTCGTTTATAGTTGACTTCAGAATCGATATAAGGACTAAGGAAATGTTGAACATAACACCTTGTAAGGAGTGCTGCTTTATATAATTTGTTTGCTCTATCAAAAAGTTTACAACAACAGAACCACCGCCTTAGGTAATAAACCTGCTTCAAAGGTATTGCTAATATAATGCTTAGATCTTTTTGTTCATTCTGTTTTGTGAAACTGATGCTGATTTCCATCAAATAGCAACATTTATACTTTAGCTGGCTTTATATTCTAGGCATATAGTTTTGTTTCTGGACCTCACTTATTCATAGAACACTGTTTTATTATACCTTTGATAAGACCCTTTTACATGTTATCCTGGTCACGGCACCAAAATGTGGTTCCTCTAGTTCAGTTGGGATGTAAAGGAAATATTTAGTCTTCTTGTTTTCACATGTTTATTGTTAGGATATTATGTTTTTAAACAATATCATGCAGGACTTGAGGAAGTGATACACATTATCTTGGCCCCATAGTGCCTTGACACAGGGCCATGACCTTCGGCATTTCTGACCATAGAATCATTTAAAATTGTCTTAACATGTCTTTCTTTAAGAAAAGTGGAAGTAGATTTAAAAACAACCTCCTTATGTTGAGTTATTGAATCATTTGAACTAAATAATTAATTTTGCTAAAACTGACCTATACCCATAAGAGGTAGGAAATGACAAAGTTACTGGTTTTGGATTTTCATGATATTTGGCCCAGATCAGCAGTATATATATGGCATGTTTTTGTGATAATATGATATCTTGACAAAGACTAAAACATATCCATCTTTTGAATTGAAAGTTGAGTAAATTTTTGAAAAAAAATATTGAAATTTTACAATCACTTCTTCTGAAAACTTAAACCATAATTTATCCAAATGGTTTCATGGTATTAAAATAATGTCTATGGTATTTTGGATTCAATCTAGATGACAAATCATAGAAATAAACAAAACTATAGATTTAGGACATGGAAATTTAGATACAGGTACCACCTCAAAGGTGGAGTACGTCAGGGTTGCTTCCTAAGCCTTATTATTAACTATCTAATTCGATAAATACATTTTCATAGTTCGTATAAAATGGGTTATTAAAATGCAAAGTTTGAAGAAAATCCATGCGTGGGCACAGATTCAAGTACCCCTTTATAGTTTGTCTATTCATAAATATTTATGAGAGCATGAGAAATTGGAGAAAACCGCAGAGAAATTAAGGGGGTATACCTACAAAATAGCTTATATCTCACCTGCTTTACAAACTACAGGTCAAAACTTGGTACAAAAATGATGCTTAGACATTGCCCCTTACTTAAATGTTAAATATGCAAATTATCTATTGTTTTTATATCCAGCAATGTTAATTAAACATTAGAAATAAGAGAAAATTCTAAAAAAAAACTAAGGGGTATACCTTCAAAATTGATTATATCTCACCTTATAATTTCCCAAGATTACTAAACATGGCCTTCAACTTATACAAAGATACAATCCTTTTACCCAGTGGTTCAACATGCAAATAATTAGCTTTAGATATCCATGACTATTGATAAAAATATTAGCTAGTATAGAAAAATCGCAGAAAATTAAGGGGGTATCCCTACAAAGTTACTAGTTGCCCTGAGTTACCAAACCTGGTTCCGAGTTGATGCTAAAAAACATCCCTTTTTATCTTTTGGTTTAGTGTGAGAGTACTTTATTTTTGATATTCATGATTATTAAAGAGACCATTAGAAATTATAGAAAACTTCACAGAAAAATTAAGGGGATAAACCTACAAAATTACTAATATCTCAGCTGCTAATTGCCATAGAGAAGCAAACATAGGGCCAAAATAGTGCTAAAGCCTTAATTATGTGTTCTTTATTAGAATCTGAATGGTAAAATAACCAATATTAATTTAAAACAAGAGGACCAAGAGACCCTAAATCGCTCACCTGAGCTTTGTTTAAAGTTTACATATAGCTATCTGTTGAAAGCTGACCATGTCTCTTGTGACACTAAGGGCAGAGCCATTTTTGGCCCAAGGGGCATAATTTGAACAGACTTGGTAGAGGTTCACTACGTGATGCTACATACCAAATATCAAGACTCATGGCTTTATGGTTTGTTTCAGACAAGAAGATTTTTCCATGTTTTCCATATATAAGCCTATGTAAACATGTGACCCCTGGGGCGGGGCCATTTTTGGCCCCAGGGGCATAATTTGAACAAACTTGGTAGAGGTACACTAAATGATGCTTACATACCAAATATCAAGGCTCTATGGCTTATGGTTTCAGACAAGAAAATTTTTTATGTGTTCCCTATATCAGCCTATGTAAAACATGTGACCCCTGGGGCTGGGCCATTTTTGGCCCCAGGGATACACTTTGAACAAACTTGGTAGAGGTCTACTAGGTGATGCTACATACCAAGGATCAAGGCTCTATGCCTGATGGTTTCAGACAAGAAGATTTTGTCCATGTTTTGCCTATATAAGCCCATGTGTACCATGTGTCCCCTGGGGCGGGGCCATTTTTGGCCCAAGGGGTATTATTTGAACAAACTTGTTAGAGGTTCACTAGGTGATGCTACATACCAAATGTATAGGCTCTCAGCCTTTATGGTTTCACACAAGAAGATTTTTCCACGTTTTCCCTAAATATGCCTATGTAAAACATGTGACCCCTGGGGCGGGGCCATTTTTGCCACCAGGGGTATAATTTGAACAAACTAGGTAGAGGTCTAGCTGATGCTACATACCAAATATCAAAGCTCTAGGCTTTGTGGTTTCAGAAAAGATTTTTAAAGTTTTCATCTTGAAAATCTATTTTTAGCCTGTTTGACCATAATATGCAATGGACCGTTAAGCAATTTTTAAAGAAGGCCATATGAGGATCATTCCTACCAAGTTTTATCAAAATCCAGCAAGTAGTTTTGAAGGAGATGTCATTTGAAACAATTGTTGACGACACACGTTGCATGACGGACGCTGGACATCTAGCTCACCATGAGCCAATGACTCAGGTGAGCTAAAAAATATGAGAAATGAGAGGGAGGGAGCGCAGTGGTAGAGTACTTGACTGGAGACCCCGGGTTCAAGCCTCACCGGCCTCACTGCGTTGTGTCCTTGGGCAAGACACATTAATTCTAGCTTAGTACTTGTTCAATCCAGGAATACCGGCCCCTACATAACTGAAAGATTGTTGATGGGACGTTAAGAATCAAATCAAACAAACACATTAGAAATGAGAAAAAAGATGTTGAAAATATTATAGCGGCATACCTGCAAAATAACCCATATCTCTGCTGCTATCCAGAGCGCATGGTTAGAAATATTTTAAACAACAACTCCTGAACTACTGGTCCAAATTGGAAATAATATCATACAATTTGTAACGACATTCCTCGTAAAACTACACAACCAGTTCTGGGGCGGACTTGATTAAGCAATTTTTAGAGTACTCGGTGGACGCCAGAACAGCCACATAATCAAGTAAAACTTTGCAGTTTGGAGTACTCCGGAATAAATCAAGCGATACAAAATATTTCTGCGCATGCAGGCAGTGATCCACCATCTTTTTTGGAACAGGTCATGTGACTGTTGTGTCTACACCACCTCGGGAGACGGAGTACTCCGGCGTACGCAAGCACAGGGGCGGACTTGATTTAGCAATTTTAGAGTACGCTGAGTACGCCAGAACAGCCATCTAAAACAAGCAAAATTGGGCACCTTGGAGTACTCCGGAGTAAATCAAGCGATTACTGTTTGAGTTGTGAAAAAACAAGACAGTCCGATTGCCAAGAAAGAGAAAAAAGAATGACAAAATACATGTGCTTTCAATCCATTTTACTTATGACCATATTTTTTCAATATAAATAATTATCAGAACCTATTGGGAAAGACTGAAAAATATCTCAGTACCGTGTAGGCAGTGTTCCACCATTTATTTTGGAACAGGTCACGTGACTGTTCTGTCTGCACCACCTTGGAAGATGGAATACTCCGGCGTACGCCAGCACAGGTGTTCCAGCGCACTTGATTTCTGTTCTGCCTGTTCGGAGTGGAAGGAGAAAAGAGAACAGCTAAATCAAGTCTGCCCCAGATGTTCCAGCGCACTTGATTTCTGTTCTGCCTGTTCGGAGTGGAAGGAGTAAAGAGAACAGCTAAATCAAGTCTGCCCCTGCTCTGCTGAACAGAATAGTCACCAGAACTAAAAACAGAACTCTTTACACAACATCTGATCCATTGATCCGGATTCAGAATAATAACCAAAAACGGACTGATTGATCTATGTTCCTTATATTGCTCAAGATAAAAAAAAGTCCTCCATGTATACGATTCATATGAGTGTCTCAGAGCCACCCACTCTTGCCTTCTTGTTTAATATTCCCCCTTTCCGGCCATTGCCCCCTCCCCATTCATCCCATTTACATTTTTAAAAAACAAATCCGACCTACCTACCTTATTTTAATTTTCCATGAAATAGTAAACTCACATATTTTTGGCGTAAGTAATTTTGTATGTATACGCTCCTCTTTTATTGCGTTTTTTCTATAGCTAGTCTTTGAATGAACCTTTACACTTTTAGATGTTGTTCATAACTATTCATGAATATGCAAACGAGATGATTTACATCTACGACCACCAGATGAACGAACTTGTCTTGTACCACTTATGGTATAACAACATACAATGTAAACCAGTGATGGTTTTGGGCAGAAACTCTAGGGGTATTTTTTACGAATTTCCCACATTTTAAAGTTCTCATTAATATTCATGAATATTCAAATTTGACAATTTGCATATCTGCCCATGTAATGTAAGGCCTATGTCTTAGCTTTATCTAGGTACCAAGGTTAGTAGTCCAGACTGAGAAGCAGCTGAAATATGGTTGTTTTTGTAGGTACACCCCCATTCATGAGAATAGCATTATGGGTTGCCATGGAAACCATGTATTTTAGCATAGCCAGAATAATTTTTTTTCCCGGGGACACATTTTTTGGGGGCATGCCTGGGTTCCAAATGAACAATTTGACCCAATGGAATCTTGTCCTGGGGTAGCATGATAGGTCAAATTAGAACCCAGGGTACCAGTAATATGATATTATTTGCCGGTTTTGGGCGATTTTTCTCTTTTTCGTATTTTTTTCACCCCCCAAAAATACCATTTCCGCACGGAATTTGTTTGAGGACTTTTTTTCTATGAAACAGGACACCTTCCTGAAACTAAAACTGTTGATAACATTTCTCAAGGAATTAGTTGTGGGTCAAGGGTCTTTTTCGGCTAAATGTATTGGCCTAATAGCTATTGGTATATCAGCAAGGTGATATCGTACTGTAATTCCGGAAATTTTCGCGAGAATTTATTTTCGCTAATAGCGATAAAGGACATATTTGCGACGTTTAAATTTTGCGACTAGTGTATGATTTACCTATATCAGTAAACGATAGAGTGATTTCGCTATTTCGCGAGGATTTTTTTTCACGAAACATAAAACCCTCGCGAAAATGTCTGAATTTACAGTATGCGCTGATCCGTGTGGATAAACAGGCGGATCTGTGCGATTGCTGTTCACGTGCGGCAAGATGCTTTTTTTAATGGCATGGTATTCATAAATCAGCAGAAGCTATCTTCAGCAATGCACTTTTATAAAGAAATAAATTACTTCTAAAATTGATACCTTATTACGGCCACAAGCACCTGATCACAGAACCCAAAAGGACAACGATCGCTCACCTATTGTTAATATGCCAGACGACCAACATAATATTTTTATTACATGACGTCACACCTGGGAGTGATATATAGAGGATATTTACTTTTTTCAGGTGAATACCAAATATATTTCATCGAGTGCGGTGAAAAAAATCAGTACTTTTCACGAGTGTTGATATTTTCACCACACGAGATGAAATATATTTTGTATTTGCCGTAAAAAAGTAAATTTTCTTTTTATTTTATACTCATCGGAAATACAGAAATCCCAACCTTACTTTTTACTTGGTCGTTCCTCGTTCGATTTGACTTTTGCAGTGTGTTTCTTGGGTATAACATTGGGTGTAAACGTAGTTTGCACCTAGAAAAATGGCTTAGAATCATATTTTAACGAATAGAACGCAAGGAATCAGCATTTAAAGATAGTCTATTGAGTGTGTTTTACGCTAGGCGTCACGTGCAAACTGGCGCTACGCCAGGTGAAACCGTGACGTCATTATGTTTGATGTTGAAGTCACAACATGCGTAGCGTTATTTTTGACAAATATACTTCACTTAAAACCTTATGTTAAAAAATCCCAGTCACAAAATTGCCAAGAAAGCCTCGTTTTGCTACAGTTCTATTCTATTCTACAGTGAAAATATAAATCGTATCAGTCACTGGTGAAAAAATACGATATTTTTTCACTGTAGAAAAATACCAATTTTACTCACATTTGATATGCATTGAATTCACTGCTTGTGATAAAATAAAAGCCATGTACTAAATCGATAAACCACTAGTGGTTGACGTTTATGACGTATGTAATGACTACCATTGTCCAACTGATCCGAATGTGCTCTGATTGGTCGCGTAATGACAACAGGTAATATACTGAGGGACTTTAAAAACGCACCATTATACATTCTCTGTCTATTCCACATGATTGATATGAGGATGTTTTCTTTTATCATTTTTTATTCTCTTGCAAAATGGACCATGATTTGCCATGACTTCGATTTGCTCATGCTGTTCATTCTAACGTAATATCGACGTAAGTGTTTTTCAACCATTGTCGTCTGACAAACGTTAATTTGATTCAATTTGAAAACAAACACTTCTAGTTGGTAGCCAGATGTCTTAACAAATGGAAAAACACAAAAGGTTTCAGAAATAATCGTTTTATTACACTCCCATTCGCAGCGTTTCTTTGCTCACGTCAGTCTTCAAACATCAATAACAGACTGGTGACGTCCGCGCATGTCGCGATACTTTTGCCTTTTATGCAGCTGATTGAGGAGTATCTGTTGGTAACAAAAAGATTTTGATTATTCCTGATCCTCAGGATATAAACAGCCAATTACGTCAAAAATCAATTACGTCATGTAGACGTAATGAAAGTTGCCAGAGGCCTAAAATTTCATGATTTGATGTTGTCTTTCCTTTTGCTTTCAAGAGCAAACATCCCTTCGAAAACTTTTTTTCGTTCATAATGAACTTATGGGTACTCTGTGACTTTTTGAATTTGAGTTGTCTCAAGATTATCGCGACGTCAAGGCAATCATAAGCCACAGCGTTTCGATTTTCTTATTGAATGCAAGCTAGGTGACGGAGCGTGTCAATTTTATTTTTCACATATTGAAAATATCCAATTTTCGACATAATTAGCATTTAAGCAGGTGGTGCGTTTTTAAAGTCCTTCAGTATATTAAGCTTTTTTACCGCTTTATAATATTAAGCTTTATTGTTTATTACGTAAATCTTGGATTTCCCAATCAGAACTGCTCATCGTATGGCACACAGCCTTGCATAATTTACGTGCTCATTTGGACATAAATTTGTTGAATCGAGTCATGATTATAAAACAATGCATTTTCTGAATAGTGTGCGATACAGCGCTTATAGTCACTTTGGTTTAATACTTTTAACAGTCTCTAAAGTATGGAATCACACATATGGACTTTTCAAATGAGTTTAAAGCATAGGCGAAGTCGTCATAACACATATTAGTTTTTGTATTATTTATGTCAAACTACTGATTGGTTGAGTGAGAAGAACGGATTAGTAAGTAAAGGAAATGGATTGGTGTAACTTAAAAGGAACAATTATCCAGCATAAAGTAGTTTTGCAGCAACAGTTTGTGTCGTAAATACTTGAGAGCTCACTAAAGTTACACCATGCTCTTCCAATCACCTTATAGGTCATATATGCCTAATATAATCTGAACAGTCCAAAACACTTTTTACATAGATTTTTAGACATGGGTTTGCATTCAACCGTATTTGATGTGAAAAAGAATCAAGAAATGCTGTATTAGGAAGCATAGGAAGTTGGCATGTAAAAACTAGGCTACTTACGATATTGTCAATATAAATAGTCTGGAATTTATTTTTATTGTTTCACTTGCCAACTCTTTCTGTTAGGAAGGATGATTGCTGGTGGAAAACCCCTGAGAAGGGAGACAGGTACATGGAAAACACCTCGAAAAAACACATCGGATACAAAAATGGAATCCCCTGCCCCTACACACATCATGTCCACAAAGACATACAGTCTCTACAGCAGATTTAAGCCTGTGTGCGTTAAGTACCCAAATCTCGTGCAGTGGTCTATATATAGCAACCCTCCATACATACATACATACATACGTACGTACGTACGTACGTACGTGCGCACGCGTGCGTGCGTGCGCACGCGTGTACGTACACACACACACACAAATCTAAATGGCGTTTCGCTGTTGGGCCAATGATGACCCCGCTTTTAGTGTGGAATTTGGAACTGCTCTCCCCTCATCAACTAAATACCAACAACAAAAACATTACAAAAACCCAAAGAAAAGTTGTTATAGTTGAGTTAGACCCCCTCTGACAAAACTTTCTGGGTCCACGCATGACTTTAGACCTCTAGCCCCGCTGAATACGTCAGCATGGGCATTTATTGGAGGCTTTTACGAATATGCGACGTACAGAACCAAAATATCATGTGTAGGTTTAAAGGTTTCTTGCAGAAAAAAGACGTATTGAATATATTGGTTACGTACTTGAAACGGAATAAAGTATGTTTAAACTAATAAAAGCAATGCAAATGATAATATGATAAAATAAACAAGAACGTACCTAATTGCTTCTGCTTAATTTTCAGAAATAATATGACTGGATCAAGTAACTGTATTAGAAAATTCCATAATATTGGGTTTTGCAACAGAGAATATCAAAGTATCTCGTATTCAGATGACGCTAAAAATGGAACACCTTTATAATACCCGTCGCGCGCATGTTAATCGCTATATTTGTACCGATTAACAGCTTCCAAATCGAAAACTGAAAACTTTTGTCATTTGCTGCTAATAAGTCAGCGGCTGATGAATAGTATATACCAGCCAGGGGATTTCATTTTAATAGCTTATAGTATACATGTATTGGTTGGTACAATGATGCAAACACAATTAGCATACAAATAGTACGTTTGACTTACAAGTATGCCAACCCGTATAACATCAACGCTCACTGCATTCCAGTCGTAGCTAGACAACCCGCTACGACAGAACATTCTTGTTTTCCTGTGCACCCGTGTTTTGGCGTCAGTTCAAATTGAGCCGTGACGTGTGATTTCTAATAATGTGGCATTTTGACAAGCGTAGACTCAGACGAACCTTCGCAGCCTCCTTTTAAGCTTCAAAACTCCAAATGATGTTCGGAAAGCGGCTTAACAGTGATATAATATCCAAGCGACTAGCAAAGGCTCTGATCAGACTGCGCGTGTGCGCATGCTGGTCTGAGCCTTTGCTGGTCGCACACACCACATTGTTGGAAATCTCATGTCGCGGCCCAATTAGTCTTTTTTTCAGCCGTTTGACGAATCAGGGTGGGAAACCAGAGAATTAGAAGGATCGTGTAATTTTGAGCACATTCTTTTGGCAAGCATTACATTACTAAAAAAGTAGCGTGACGGTGATTAATTAGATGTTACGATCACAGCCAGTCCAATAAAATGTTTTTCTATGTTGACTTTTTGCTTACTGTAAAGGCGGCACCTCATGAATGCGTAATTAGGGCTGGTCAACCTTAGACATAGGTAAAAGCTGAAAATGATGCATGGTCTTATTCAAAAGTAACTGTATCATCTTGCGCCATTACATCAGTATAGACGCAAAACACATTATTTAGTCCTTAAAACGCCAGCAAAATAACTGCCTCTGAAAATTGTCTATTCAACATAAGCATATAAGCAAAAATTATGGACCCAGATCAGACTGCTCCTACAGGAGCAGTCTGATCTGAGTTCACATTGTTTGTCTATGAGGCTTCAAATATTTTAGTGGACGACAAAAAACATACATTTTGTGATTATGCGCTTTAAGGGTTAATAAATGTGCTTTCAGAGTGTATACGGTTAGGATTTTCATTAAATACACGTTTGCGCGGCCCAAACAACTTATTAATTCTTCACAAAATTATAAATAGAGCCTGATTTCCCTTGTTTAGCAGATGAAATAGCCGAACAACGCCCAGATATGAATATTAAAGTTGCCACCTTTACAGTAAGCGAAAAGTCAAGTCATACCTTGTTGTCTGGTGCAAACTGTGCTAAAAGAAGTTTTGAAAGAAATATAAAAAAAAGTCCAGACCAAACAAAAAAATATATTTGGCAAAAAAGTAATCCGGCCAAAACCGATGACGACCTTGAAACAATAACAAACCCCTAAATTATTATACTTTATATGCGCAGCCCCCCCCCCCCCCCCCCCAGAACCTTCTCTTTTCTAATAAGGACAGTATGGATGTAGACGAAAACTAGGCTGAAAAGACCTATGGTCCTCCTGGATACGTCAATATGGACGAGTTTTTTTTTAGTTTTTGCGTATATGCAATAAGTGCTAAAATCTTGTGTCACGACCCATATGACGAGACAATTTAACCCTTCCCTTCATGAATACTCATGCTAAGCTCCAACCACTGTGAATAATTATATAGATAAGCTTTCAAGTTTGTACATAGAACAAAGAAATTATTTAGCAGGTCCACTAAATAACCTTGTAGCAGAAAATGGTTTCAAACGGCTGAAATGAGTCCTCAAGACACGCAACTAAACACTATTTGTTGCAATTTTCTTCAAAAATCAAATCAGATTTTGTTAAAAGCCTGTCTTAAACAAGACCAAAAATTGATTTTCAAGACCCTTATAAGAGCTGCCTGATCTGGGTCTGCTCTTCAAATTTGAAGCGGTTTGTTTTTTATATTTTATTTATTTGTTTTAATTATCTTTTTTCAGATACAAATGTAAGTGAAAATAGTTGCCACAAAAAGGATAAATGTCATAAACTTGCATATTTTCAAGAAGGTTTTTAAGGTCATAAGCAATAATTTAAGTTGATTACACCTATTTTAGCTTGATATTTAGGACTAGTGTTATTCTTTCAACTGTTTATAAATTTGGTGAAATGCTTAAAACTTCAATGTGAGATAATGAAAAACTAAGCATGGTGGACATAGCTTTTTATTTCATAATTGATAGTCCATGCATAAAATAAACTGTACGCAAAGTATTAAACAAATTTCAAAATGGGAAGTATTTAGTAGCATATGTCCTTTTAAAAAACGTCGAATCAAATCTTAGGAATACACGTACGTGATGAAGTGTGCTATAGTGCACTATTTGGGCTATATAGAATGCAGGTCATAGCTTGCATGTGGAAAAAAAATACAGCGGTGAAAAAGTACAAGTAGTGCTAGGCAGCGTTGTTGAGGTCGAATCCTACATGGGGCTAAAATTTAAAGCCATAGTTTATCTATTATGATAAATCCTGAAATGTTTTACACGGAAAAAAATAAGTTGATTCTAAGCAACCAGAAAGCCAACAAAACATACATGCAAAGAATTAATAACCTATGGAGTAGAACAAATTAGACAAGATAACAATTAAAGTTATTATAATCACTGATACACAACATTTTTGTAAAACAAACTGAAGGAAAAAATTAAGAAAAAAATATATATAAAAAAGTCAGCAACCAACAAAATAATACGTTTTTGACAGTGATAAGAATAGATAAGTATGACCTTGACAGAAAATCTTTAGAAACAATTAACAACTTGAACTTATACAATTAGAAGCTGCAAGAATATCAACAGGAACAACAAAATTGGTATCTGTCGCCAACCTTTATATAGAAACTGGTTGGGAGACGCTAGATGCAAGAAGAAAAAAGCATAAACTGGTGCTCTTCTACAAAATGTTTAACGATCTTACACCACTTTATCTCTCATCTCTTGTGCCTCCTCTTGTCCAGAATGCACCACGTTACAACCTACGCAATTCTGATGATACTCAGACTGTTGCCTCTCGCACTACTTTGTTTTATAATTCTTTTCTACCCTCATCAATTCGAGATTGGAACAGACTAAATCCTGATATCAGAAATGTTGGTACCCTAGATGCTTTCAAATTTAAACTAAACCAAAACTTGCCTGTTAAACTTAAACATTACTACTCTGGAATAAGGAAAACCCAAATATGGCACACAAGAATTCGTACGGGTTGCAGCTCACTTAAGAATGATTTTTTCCTAAAAAATATTATTGACTCTCCACTATGTACTTGCAATTCAGGAGAAGTTGAGAATGCCTACCATTTCTTTTTTATTTGTCAACTATACAATCATCTTAGGGTAGAACTTCGTCAATCTATAGCACAGTACTGTAACATGACTCTGGATGTGCTTCTACGTGGTGATGAAAGACTGTCAACTAACACCAACTCAATCATATTTGAAGCTGTGCATAAATACATTCAGAAAAGCAAGCGATTTTGAGCATCTAAGTTGATAGACTTATGGTTAAAACACAAAAAGCAATATAAATTGTCTGTACCTAAGATACTTAAGTGATACTGGTAAATGTAACCATTGCCAATACCCCAAACAGCTCTCGTCCAACTTGGGCAATTCAGACTATTCCCACCACATTTCTTTCTCTCCCTCCCTCCCTTTCTCTCTCTCTCTCTCTCTCTCTCTCTCTCTCTCTCTCTCTCTTAATTATGGTTTAGCCTCTATTGTCTAATATTTTTCAAATAATTTTGTATTCTCATAATGTCGTTTTAGCCCATGAATCTGTATTATGCAAAATTGAAGTCATTGCCTTCTACACTTTTCAAAATATTGTAAAGGAGAAGAACTTGATAAGCTCTTGCTTCCGTTCTAATCCTAATGTTTGTATGATTGAAAATTGTATTGTATTGTATAAACTGGTTTGAAATAGATATGTTTAAACCATTAGATATATAGAATACTCAGCAGGGATTTTCCTAGGCCAGATTTGGGACCGAATAACTACCTCTTCCTAATTCAAAAATGAGAAAAATCTTTCCAAATTTGTATTTATCATTCCCAATTTCTTAGTTCTACATTTTGGTGAAAAATTCATGTAAATTCTAAAGTTGCAGATGCATGAAAATTTTGCATAAAATGTGAATGAAAACATGCAATTTTTTCATGAGTTTTTATGGGGGACAACTAAAGCAACAAATATGTTACAGCTCCTAATTTCTTTTATTTTTTAATCCATTTAAAATGGCGGTCCAGTTCTAGTTTTCCCAATTTGATGGTTCAAATGCTTTTTTCTCCAAATTCAACAGGTTCCTTGCCCTGACTTCAGAAAGGTAGGAAAATTCCTTATTGGTTCATCCAGAGGTTTGTATTTCCGGGCTTGTAGGCATCACTGCAAACATGCCATCTGTCAGCTTCATTGGTAGAATTTATTAAGTAAACTAATTAGCATCTTCGCAAACCAATGGTACTAAGTCCAATTTATTCCGGAAATAATTAGGCAAAGAAAAAATACCTCGTTCACTACATCTTAAAGAAGCCTATTGGCGAAATGTCTGTATAATAAATGAAAATATTTTTTAACTGTAGCTGCCATTTTGTACATGTTAACGCCCTTTACAGATTACTTTAGGGCCCTATTCGCCCACTGAGTATATGTCAATAAAAGGAAGTACAATTAAGAATTCAAAAGTCACGCATGTGTTTGAATTATTTTTAGAGTTAGATACGGAGCGGACATGGATCCTGGACTCGTGACCTTTGGTCCCCACATTTGCATTGCGACTGAAACGTTTGCCAATTAGGCGGACGGACGTGTGTATGAAATATTCCAGAAACCGACCTGGCCCCGAATTCTAAAAAAAATTCCACGTTCACCTCAGCTGAGCACAAAATTTATTCTGCTCATACATGTTGAAATGCCAACTATTGTTGACATTTAAGCATTTATTAGCATGATAAATACAACATCTGAGAGACCTAAAGCAAGAAAGTTCTTCATCTGTCTGTATTTTAGTTTTTATGAGCAATTGAAATCTGTGCTCAGTTGAGTTAAGCATAACCTCGGGGCATGGATATTAGAATAGGAAAAAGGGCTTAGCAGATTTGGAGTGAATCCAAATACCTTCACCTACTACCTTGGCCTCAGAACCACCGCTCTGCACAGCGCCCCATTGAGGTGGGCATGCGTTGTTTAGGCTCATTATCATATACTGAACCGCATTTCTAACGCAAAATCAAACAGAACCTTTAATATTATATATTGTTTCATCCATTGTAATGCAATTTTATCAAAATTTAAAGCACTTATTTATGAAAATGAAAGTAGAACTTCATCGGTCAATCATTCCCTTTTAATCATAACCTGTTTGGGTGAATGTCTGCCATAACCCCTGGCCGGTACAATGATCTCGGCAAGACCTCGAATATTACATTTCTGAAACATTTTGCGTTGGAATTGCGGGTCAGTATAGTATTACCCTCCAGAGAAAATGCATCTTGCAAAAAATACAGGTCAAGTTTATGGCAAAAAAAAGTGTTGCACTGGATTGATTGTTTGCCTGACAGCCTTTGTCGTCTACTGATAGCGTTTGCAAAATCAGACACTGCTTGATACTCTGGAAATAAAACCGACAGACGATAAAAAAAAATCATGCAAAATTACAAAGCATGCAAAAACGGTCCAATGGACCATCATCCGCTATCTAAGATCAATCTTGAAGTTATCTGAAATACATTATAGTTGAATTTTGACACACAACTTATGCATATCTCTGTATCTGAGATTTGCTTAAACTCTTTGCATGCTTGCTAACTTTCCATGCTTTTGTTGCCGTCTGCTGGCTTTTAGCCTTAGCAAACAGCTAAGACTTATTAGGATCTGAATTTAAATTGTTCGACACGTTGATGGTGTTCCAGACATATTTTTTCGAAGAAAATATCAGCAGATGACAAAATCATTAAATCCCAGCATGCAAAGGGTTAAAGGTATAGAATAGAACAGAACTGACTAGATAACACACGAACATAAAAAATGTCGAATAAAAACATGTTTCTGTACTGGGGTTCGGGCTCAGCCCCCTGCTGGAAGGCCATGATAGTCCTGGCAGAGAAGGGACTCTGGCAGGGGCTACCCAACAAACTGCTGGAATGGTCAAAAGAAGAACATAAAGCGGAAACAGTTTTGAAGCTTAATCCACGCGGGCAAGTGAGTACGATTGATAGACTAATTTTTAACCCGAATCTTCCATAAATATGTTGGGACGGTCCATTGTATATATTGAGGGATCAGAGGTTATTGTTTCCAAAATAGTATTGTATTCTGGGCTTTGAGGTTGGTGTTTATCCAAGCAAACAGTGGGGACCCTGATGAAATGCGGCATTTTATCTTGATCTCTACTGTTGCCAATATACTCTATGATGGTTTTCCAGTATACAAAGAGTATCATGATTGCTGAGGAACAAGCAACGCGTGGATTATGAAATATGTAAAATTCACAGTACATTTGGAACCTCTGTATTAATCGGCTTTTGGGTCACTGTCTAGCCGTGCCCACAACTGGCTCTCATCTCCGTTAGCTTTACAAGAGACCGGGACATTGCATACCACTGACGTGGCGATACAGTGACCGAATAGCTGTATAATACAAGGCGAATACTCATATGTTTCGAAATGATTCAATTTAGCATAAAAAGACAAAATATAGTTCTATTGTTAACTAACGTACATACGGTATACGGTATGAATATGCGAAGTTGATTTACCCGGGCTTCACCTGTTACGAAAAAGTGCATCTGAAAGTCGTCTGCTGCATGTAAATGATCATTAAATGACTAATTTCGGCATGCAGAAAAACAGAAAAAAAACAGTGTAGACCATGATCAGGATGCTCCTGATCTGGGTCCATACCATTTTTCTTGTACACTGGATAAAGATATCTAAGATTTTACCCTGGGATAGAAAATCCTATCTCACACATGCTATCTTACCCAGGACGCCAAGTACCTTCATCATGTGAAATTGCATCTTAGCGCATTCAGGGACTTCTGGAAGTTTATTTCAAAATAAATAGATAAATAAAAACAGTGGTGAGCAAGAAAAAGAATCCATTACTCGTGTGAGGGTAGGATAGAAAAATCCGTCCTTCGGGATCACCATGCAGTGTCATCACTCGACACGCCTCGTGATGCCAAACGGCGATCCTCGGGACGGATTTTTCTATCCTACCCTCACACTTTTGATATATTCTTATAGCACATAGACGTTTTAAAAGAAACAGAAGTCGTGATTAGCAGCCGAAGAATAACGATGTATATTTCAGAAAGAGAAAACATAACTATACAAAGCGAGTAATGCAATTCTGCAAACGGTTAATGTTATCTCTTTTTGCTTCAGCTTCCAACATTTCGTGATGGTGATGTGGTAGTGAACGAATCAAGTGCCATTTGTCTATACCTTGAAGTAAGTTAACTCTTTTGTCGACTGCTCATTACTTTTGCAAACAGTTCGGACCAAGATCAAGCCCTACAAGATGTTTGAATCCGTTGGTGCTTTACATGCCTTCAGATACTTACATACTTACTGGCGTTCACCGTCCTAACAGTCACGCCAGCGCCTGAAAGGCCATCCATTCTTCTATAGAGCTTAGTCTGAACTGAAGTAAGAAAGAGGGCAAAGATCAGGAATCGATACAATCAAGTACCACACCTGACCCAGGATACCACATGGGAAAGTGACAAACACACAATTAGACATCAAAAACGAGAGCCAAGAGGCCATCCCTTTTCCAGCAGGTTACCACAAGGCATCAATAAACAGACGCTTTCGGAAGCATAACAAACACAAGACAGAAATAACATAAATGGTCCAAAGATTTGAAGTCACGTTGGTCACATTCCAGCCGCTGGCATCGTAAGGATGTACTCTGCTGTCTGTCACAGTGCACCTGGCCATGTGGGCTTTTAATCTGACTGTGCCGTGTACGAAGTCTGAAGATGATGACTTGCTCCCATCTCTCCAATAATCGATAGTCATCTTTACTTGACTTGGGTTTCGTGATTGACTTGATGGCTGTTGCTTTTCCCCAATGTGTGACTATGTTCCAGGGCTGGTTTTCAGTGGCTCCAAGCTTACCCAGGACGTATGCCCTTTCATATCGTGTATATGGTTGTCCGTGACTCGGGCGGGTAGTGATCCTCTATCATAGCCAGGGTACTAACCCGTTTAGCTTTCTCATCCAACTCGTCACGAAGTCCAGGGACAGCAGTGTTGATTGACAGGCTGGACATGTCATATTGCCATGGTTCCGGTATATGTCGGCTACGGTGAACGGAGCTATCCCATGTCCAAGATGAGGAAATTATCTTTTGGATTCATGGACGTAGCTGGACTTTTTGAGACGATTCTTGGTTAAATGTTCCAGTTTATCCTTCATATGGTGATCTGACAGGTACTGATATTTACTGGCTTGCACAAGGGCTTTGGTACCTCGTTTCTTTGCAAGTGGTGTGGTGTTAGTGACTTCTTCAAGAGTGAGTTTTTTCTTCTAATATTAAAGACCCTCGTAAAGCTAAAACCAGACTGAAATAAAAAGAAACAGTGCCCTAAGAGGAACGTATTTTCCCCCACCCTCTTACTGTTCTCACATAGAATTAGATTTGGACCTCTAGCCCCACACTGGGACAATGAAACCATAGTTTTAAAGTCATAGAGCGAATGTCAACTCTAAAAGCACCTGTTGTTCAAATACAAATGATTATATAAAAGAAAGTTCGATCCCTGCCCAGTCCCATACTTTCGTAGAGATTGATTATGAAATAATTTCTACGGTCATTCTCCTCCCTTCCGCTGAATCATTCAAGAATGGTTTTATTGTCAGTTACAAGCGAAAGTATCTGCACAAAGTACTGGTTAACTGCTTGTTCAAGCTTGCCCGGGAAAAACGTGAGCACCCAAAACATATGATTAAACAGATGGGTAAGAAAATAATCGCTATTTTACGCTAAGATATTTTGCTAAATGGCCGTATGGTACCAATTGTCCAACATGAGTGGTTGGTGGATAGCACTTTTTAAAGGTGTCCTAGATTTTTACCTCCAGCCCCACAAAGCGGCAGAAATCCTGGTTTCTGGATGCATGATGTAAATGACACCCATCCAGGATAGATTTGGTGTAAATAGCAATGCTTTCTGATAAGTGGTTACTGAGACATTCACCACTTGAGAAACTTTAACCAAAACTTTGCCATTCTTTTTGAATGTGTCATAGATTGTGACCTCCAGCCCCACCCATGGGGCAGGGACCCTAGGATCTGTAATCATGTTGTGAATACCAACCCTTCAGGGCAGCTTTGATCCAAATACGAATGTTTTTATATGTTATTACTGAGATATACACCCCAGTGAAACTGCAAACAAACTGTTTTCATAAATCACAAGAATGTGATAGTAAAACTTTGTTTACAATTTTGAGTTCAAAAATGTTTCCTACCCCGTGAGCGTGCGTGCGTATGTATGTCGTCATTTTAGGTTTAAACTTCTTTTTTCAGATTATTTTGCATGCTGGGTCTTATCTTAAATTAAATTTTTGAAATAATTTCAGGATAAATACAGCAGTGAAAGCAACCGACTGATGCCAACAAACCCAGATGAACGAGCTGCCGTATATCAGAACATCTTTGAGGTAAGCATGCTGTAAAGAGAATACTAGGTGAGTGTCTTTTGATATCAAGTTTACCAGGCAAGGCTTTGAGAACGCTTGTTGACATCGCGAGGTTAGCCAAGATATAGAGAATACTAGGTGAGTGTCTTTTGATATCAAGTTTACCAGGCAAGGCTTTGAGAACGCTTGTTGACATCGCGAGGCTTGTCGATATGTAGAGAATACTAGGTGAGTGTCTTTTGATATCAAGTTTACCAGGCAAGGCTTTGAGAACGCTTGTTTACATCGCGAGCTTTGCCGAGCGATTCAACATGCGTTCTCAAAGCCGAGCCTGGTAAACTTGATATCAAAAGACGCGAACCTGGTATTCTATTTATCAGTTTACCCATTGTTGAACACTCTTCAAACTAGCTATTATGGTGTAATTTTTTGATTTTTGTGTTGATTCAGCGTCATTAGCGACGTCATTCAAAAAGTGCAACGTCATCATGACCTGATAAAGGTAACATGCCGTGAGATAGGAAACGTTTATTAGGTTATGTTGAAACAATTCAGTTATATGAACCCCGACATGTGATTTCCAACAATATGGCATTATGACAAGTGTAGACTCAGACAAGCCTATGCAGTCTTCTTTTAAGCTTAGAAACTCCAAATGATGTTCAGTCAGTATGTTAACAGTTATAAAATATTCAAGCGACTGGCAAAGGCGTATGCGCAGGCGGATCTGAGGCTTTGCTAGTCGCACATACCTCGTGGTTGGAAATCTCATTTTGCGGCTCATATGACAAAGTCAATGGTAACTTTCATTGTTTTCCTTTAAAATACACTGTGGGTCCTTATATGTTGTAGGAATTGAATAGAAGCGCGTTACATTCGGTTTTATTATTTTGTTTTTCAGTGGTCCAATTATTTTGCCAATGTCATGTCTATTCTGGACTACAAATACGAGGTACCTGTCATGTCCTGGGACTCGGTAAGTGATCAGGTTTCAGACCGTTTCAAGGCGGTTCTTCTTGTGTGGATCATTTGTGTTATTTATGTCTTGTATTTGTCATGCTTTCGCGTCTGTTCATTGCTGCCTTGTGGTCACCTGCTGGGAAAGGGCTGACCTCTAGGCTCTTGTTTGTGATGTTTCTCATGTGGTATCCTGGGTCAGGTGTGGTACTTGATTGTATCGATTCCTGATATTTGCCGCCTTTCTTACTTTGGTTACTTAAAAGCAACATTGACCTTACTGTGTTATAACAGATGAGTGGCTTTCTTATTTCAGTCTTGTGTCTGTTATGCTTTCGTGTGCGTCTGTTTATTGCTGCCTTGTGGTCACCTGTTGGGAAAGGGCTGACCTCTTGGCTCTCGTTTGTGATGTCTAATTGTGAGTCTGTTACTTTTCCATTGGTATCCTGGGTCAGGTGTGTTACATGATAGCATCGATTCCTGATCTTTTCCCTCTTTCTTACTTTAAGTAATTCTTTAATGAATGAAGCTTACTATTTGTTATAACACAGTAAATCAAAAACAAAACCTTGGCTTTAGAACTGCGAAAGAAGACTATTGTTTGATATAGTCAAAAGCAATATATAAATAACTACTTTTTAACACCGTCAAACACTTTTTTTTTTTTAAAAAAAAAAAAACTTTCTCGAAACTTGAAAATAATTTGACATAATGCATCTTCTTGCTGAATATCTGTATATTATTTACTGATATTAATAATAACAACCAGTATATTTTTTTGCATTTAATCATGAAAGAGTACGATTTTTAGTATGGAATTCAAAAGTTAGCCTGAGGTGGGATTCATCCATTTTGCAAATGCTATTTTATTGACTCCTTGTTTGGTCTCTTATTGAGAGTACGATTTTCAACTAGGGATTCAAAAAGATAGACTGAAAATCATCCATTTAACAAATGAGCCAGTGCATGAGATTTCCAACAATGTGGTATGTGCGACCAGCAAAGCCTCAGATCAGCCTGCACATACGCGCAGTCTGATCAGAGCCTTTGCTAGTCACTTGAGTATTCTGATTGTTCAGCTACTGACTGAACATCATTTGGAGTTTCTAAGCTTAAAAGGAGACTGAAAAGGCTCGTCCAAGTCTACACTTGTCAAAATGTCAAATTGTTTGAGATCTCATGCCGCGGCTCAAATGCTGTTATTGTTGACTCGGTTCTTGTGATCTCTTTTTACAGAAATACATTAAGGAGTGTTATATTAAGGCAAACAGTGAGTTGAAGATCTGGGAGAAAAAACTGACGGTAGGTTCAAGTTTTGCTACACATGGTATTTAGTTACAGTAAAACCTGTGTAAAACGGCCACTCTCAAAAAGACCAAAATTGGTTTTCAAGACCAATTAAAGCTTAATGCAGGTCAAAGTATTGCAGTATTCTGCATTACTTTCGATCTTCATTAAACTATTAATTGTTATTAAGATCTTTGTTTTGTCTATCTTTAAGTGCCGTTTTACACAGGTTTTACTGTATATATACTACTCGATACAAAATTTGAGTCAGTTATAAACCTGTTTGTGTTTTTATTAGTGCAAAACTGAATTTAATAAAGAGGAACCTTTTCATTTGCTCGCAAGACCTGGAAGTATGGTGATAGCGTGTTTGGCACAAAGGCTGCTGGGGTAGACAACTCCCTAAATGTGATTTTGTAATATTTTCAGGTTTTAAAATCACTGCCTTTATTTAATCATTATGGATGATTACATTCAACTGTTGTCTTAGCTTTGTTTGTGGTGGGTATACTGTTTTCACGTTGTCCGTCCGTGTGTGCGTCCGTCCGTCCGTCTGTAACATTTTGTTTCTTTAATATCTTGAAAAGTCATTGCTGGATTTTCATCAAACCTTGCAAGCATGTTTATATATGCAAGACAAATACTTTAGACAAAAAAGTAAGGGCTAGGGGCCAATTCTATTAGAGTTATTTCCCTTTGTAGTTCTAAATGGATTTTATTATAGAGTTTTATGCTTATGCTATTATAGGCCATAAACGGGCCGATCAACTTCTACCACAGCTTTTGATGGAACAATTTGATAATTTTCCTATGCAATGTAGACACATTGAACATATGTATGAAGGAGTTTGGTTAAGAAAAAATATTTTTTGACAAAATGACAGCTGTGAAAACTTAGACAATTTTTTACAAAATGACAGCAGTGAGTACTTAGACAATTTTTTCTCTAATAAGGTGTTTGTATATGCATAGATGATGCCTTCATGGGCCCATCAACTCCTACCACAGCTTTTGATGGAGCAATTGGATACTTTGCCTATAAAATGTAGACACATTGAACATATGCATGAAGGAACTTGGTTCAGAAAAAAATAATTTTTGACAAAATGACAGCTGTGAGAACTTAGACAATTTTTTCTCTAATAAGGCTTTTGTATATGCATAGATGGTGCCTTCATGGGCCGATCAACTCCTACTACAGCTTTTGAAGGAACATTTTGATACTTTGCCTATACAAAGTAGACACATTGAACATATGCATGAAGGAGTCTGGTTCAGAAAAAATAATTTTTGACAAAATGACAGCTGTGAGAACTTAGACAATTTTTCCCTAATCAGGTTTTTGTATATGCATAGATGGTGCCTTCATGGGCCGATCAACTCCTACCACAGCTTTTAATGTATCAATTTATTACTTTGCCTATACAATATAGACACATTCAACATATGCATGAAGGAGTCCGGTTGAATTTTTTTTTGACAAAATGACAGCTATGAGAACTTAGACAATTATTCCCTTATATTTCTTTTCCCTTATATTGCTTTTGTATATGCATGGATAGTGCCTTTATGGGATTATCAAATCCTACAACAGCTTTTAATGGAGCAATTTGATTCTTTGCCAATACAATGTTGACACATTGAACATATGCATGAAGGAGTTAATAATTTTTGTTTGCACAGATTCTACTGAAATCTTCTTTTCAAACTAAGGTCTGCTGGGTTTAACTATAACTTGCCAAGTTTTTTCACTGACTCTTACTGTGCAGGGGGTATCTAATAAGCATTGCTTATTTACTTTTTTCATTGTTATTGTTTTGCGTGTTTGTTTGCGTCTTTTAGTGTGTTTTGTTTGTTTATTTTTAGGGGGTATCTACAATTTTTGGGTTGTTTTTTTTGGCTAAAATGATTCTTCTTGACTTTTGGAATTAAGTTTGAAAACAATACTTAGTTCTGAAGCCCATGATAACAGATGTTAACTTTTTTAGCCGACCCCATATTTCTGTGTCTGTGTTGCTACATTATTTCATTTTGGCAGTCAAGTGCAGCAAGTCCACAAGGAAGATCAACCCTATGTGTGCTGCTACAATTAATCTGTAAAACAAAAGATAGTGCATTGCATGTACCAAATTTTGGGTTGTTTAAAACCTCACAACTCTTTTTAAATTTTAGTTTTGTATTCAAATTTTGCATTTGGGGGTTATTGGGGATTTATTGCAAATTCTCGTTTTTGTTCGACAACAGAACTTTCTAAATTGGTAATCCTTGATTATTGCTATAAAACTTGTAAATAAGTACTGCAATTTTTTTTAAAAAAGATCCGGTAAGAATCTATTTTAGTCTATTAAAAATTCTGGTGAATATTTAGATAAACTAATAGCTAGGGATTTCAATGCGACCAGCTTGTCTACTTATGATTTTTCCACTCTTTTCACGAGTTTACCTTATAATTCAATTAAAGATAAACTTATTGATCTAATTGAAAGAACCTTACAAAAAGAAGGGTCTCCTTACCTTGCATGCAACGAAAGAAACACCTTTTCACTTCAGAACAACCGAAAAATACCATGCATGGTCTGGTCAAAATGTATGTAATGCGCTGACCTTTCTGTTGGACAACATTTTTATACGATTTGGCACCAAGTTGTATAGACAAGTTGTAGGGATTCTGATGGGCACTAATTGTGCTCCCTTGGTGGCAGATTTATTCTTGTTTTGTTATGAGAGGGACTTTATGATGTCTCTTTCTGATGGTAAGCAGGTTGATATTATTGACATTCAACACTACATCCAGATATTTGGATGATATTTTGAACATACATAATATTTATTTTGACAATATGGTAAGTAAAATATACCCTTCAGAGCTCCAACTTAATAAAACCAATGCCTCTCATACCGAAGCCGCGTTTTTAGACTTGCATTTGTTCATTTGAAACGATATTGTTTCTACCAAACTTAACGTTAAAGTTGATGATTTTGATTTTTAAAAAAAATGGTATAAATTAAAGAAAATTGTTGGTACTAATAATTTTTCTGCATAGTTGATTAAAATAACTGCTGATTATAAAAAGATTAGTTATAACATAAATGTATTGCATAGACTGCGTGTTTGGTGGTCAACCCAATCATTTTTGGCAACTTTGCTTTCCTCTTTAATTGCACGCCGACAGGTCGGACCTCAGACTCTATGACAGTTCCGACTTAAAGACTTATCTATAGATGAGAGGGTTTGGGCCAGATGTTGGGTCTGTTTTGGGCCTACTGGGGTTTATTGCCATATTGTCTTGTCTGTGTCATGCAGCCCTGTGGTCACCTGCTGTGAAAGGGCTGACTTCTTGGCTCTCCTGTGTGTGATGTTTTCTTGTGATTTGTCACTTTCCCATACAGTATCGTGGGTCTCGTGTGGTACTTGATTGTATTGATTCCTGATCTTTGCCTTCTTCCTTACTTTGAAATTGTAAGTTTCCCATTTTTAGATGGTGATGTTCCTCGCTCTATATCCTATGGAGTTTATAATTCTCAATTCATCCGAATTGCTAGGGCATCTAGCCATCTTGTAGCCTTTAACACTCGTAATAAACTGTTAACTCAGAACTCCTTAAACAAGGCTATCGGTATCATAAACTTCGCAAAACTTTTTCTAAACTTTATCGCTGATACGATGATTTGATATCTAAATTAAATATCGGACTTAAATATCTCTTGCGCCAGGGACTTTCAGAACCAGAGTTTTATAGCGATTTAGTATATAAATTAAAGAAAATTGATTGTACTAATAATTTTTCAGTGAAGTTTATTTAAATAATTTCTCGTTATAAAAAGATTGGTTCTAACATTAAAGTATTGCAACAGACTGCATGCTTAGTGGTCAACCCAATCACGGTTGGCAGCTTTGCTTTCCTCTTTAATTGCATGCCGACGGGTCGGGCCTCAGACTCTTTGGTGGTTTCGATTTAAAGACATCTTTCGATGCGATGGTTGGGGCCTGATGCTGTGTCTGTTGTCGGGTCCACCAGGGTTTAACTGTTGGGTTTCTTTAGCTCCGGTATTCAGTTTTATGTATTGTTGAGTCCTTATTGATCTCTTGGCCCTCCTATATGTGATGTTTTCTGGTGTTTTTGTAACTTTCCCATACGGTGTCCTGGGTCAGTTGTGGTACTTGATTGTACGGATTCCTGATCTTTGCCTTCTTCCTTACTTTAGGAAGAATAATTTTTGTTAAAGAAGTAAAAACTAAATTTCTTGTGAAAAAAGCCATTTTTAACCAAAAATATAATAAGATGAAGATTCAGATGGAATATGTAGAGTTATAGTCCAGCTAGTCCCGCTGGGTACGTGCGTTTAAATGGGGTATTTGTGAATATGCAATACGAACCAAAATCTCTGTTCTCACCCAAACAACATTAATTAGCCGTGACATGAGATTTGCTACAAATTGGCATTTTGACATGAATGGACTCAGACGAGCCTGTGCAGCCTCCTTTTAAGCTTAGAAACTCCAAATGGTGTTCGTTCAGTAGCTTAATATTCATAGTATACAGTCAGAAATAAGTTAAGCATCACCCAAATATTATTTCAGAGACGTTTTTCGTGTACAAATTTCTGCAGAAGAACAACCAGTTTGTAAAGCTTTATCACCCTTGTCTCCCTTAGGCCTGCTGAATAAATCAGAATTTCATTTGGTCATTTTGCTGAATTTCTACGGTGTCCTGTATTCACCAACCCCTATTTTGGGGGTGAACCCTTAAAAAGTGTCACAGCTTTTTTTCAAGTGCTTACTTTGAATTAAAAAAAACGCAGAAATAGCCTTGACTTATTTTTCAAACTAGTGCCAAACTGATTCTGTCGAACTCATGGTTTCATGTCAGTTTTGAGGATCATAGAGATAGTTAATCGCGTAGTTATAATTTCTGCATTATCACTATAAAACATGCCATTCTTTACACATCCATATATTTTATTCTTTTAGACTTTTAGAGATATGAACCTGAAATTTTCAGATAGAACTTGTCTTTGATATTGTAACAATATGACACCAACACTTAACATGTCTAAGCGTTTTAAAAATACCATAATGGGCTAGAGAATAGGGACATTTTTAGGGGTAAGTGTGCATTTACCATGTCTGGTTGTTTACCTTTGTGATAATCGAATCGAAATTTGCTGTAAATTGTCGCCACTTTATCTATTTTCATAAATAATACAAGAAAATATTAATGACTGGAAGGATTCCTTCGTTTTCAAGGAAGCTATTGAGGCGATGCTTAACTTATGTCTGACTGTATATATTCAGGCGACTAGCAAAGGCTCGGATCAGACTGTGCATATGCTGGTCGCACATACCTCTCGTGTCGTGGCTCAAATTTTCATATTATTAATATGATCACAATTTAGAAAAAAGTATTTAATCCTTGCTTGAAACCCCTAAATGGGTACTTTGAAAAACAGTAAAGGCAAGGTTTGTATAGAAAATCCATTTGAAAGTCTTTGCTGCATACTTATGAATAATAATAAGACTCACTTACCATTTCTGAACATGGCATCATACCCCTCACAAACTTTTTAAGTGGGGTGGGGTATATTGTTTTCACATTGTGCTTCTGTCTGTAAGTCTGTCTGTCCACTGACTGATATAAGATTGTATCACTTTACAATTTTACCTTGTCTTTCATTGCAGGGAAAGGAATATCTGGTTGGTGACAAGTTCAGCATGGCTGATGTTATTTTTTACCCGAGTATAGCTGTCACTATAAGAATGGGGGCGTGTCTGGAGAAGAGTTATCCCGCTTTACATAGCTATTATCTGAGAATAAGTGAGAGGCCAAGTGTCAAGGCCACCCGTCCACCACACTGGAGTGAAGGACCTAGTCATGGGATGTTACATGCACTTTGTGATGAATGTTACCAGTAAAACTTCCGGTTCAGACCATGTTACCTTAGAAAATGTATGTTTGTTCTCCATTAGACGCATTTCGTCCATTAAAAACGAGGATAATTTTACCTGACACAAATACATTCAAAAGAGAGATGATACATTGCAGCGGTGGCCATGAATCAAGAAGAAATATACTCAAACAAAAAAGTAACGTCCGATTTTCATGGTACTGTATCTATCAATCCAGTTAAGATGTCGCAGCAAAAATAAAACCAAAATGATTTTCAAACGTAGGACACATAAAAATTGGTAATTATTTGATTTTATCTTCTTATCATAAAGGGTTATTGAACCTTATGTGCACACAGCTTTTTCCATTATCATCAGGAAGTTAATCATCAAAACGTGACACAGTTTACGCTATTAAATGGCAGCCAGAAACATCCGACGATGAAAAAACATCTAAAATTTCCGAGTCTGCTTATTGAACGAGCGGCATTGCAGTTCAAAACCTTTAATTTACGAATTTAACTGAAATTACCTCCCTTTGAATTAAACAAATAACAATTTAAGAACTTCCAAATCTCCTTAAGCTAACATTATTTTGAGACCGTTTTTGTTTTAATGTGTTGTGTTTGTTTATGACAACAATTACACAAAAGAGAACAACAAAATCTATGGCTGATGTCGGGCATCAAAGATTACTAAATCTGTGTTTTTACCCCACCCCTTACTGCAAAATCATTAGAAAATTTCCATTATCAATTGTTTTGATGCTGATTAGTCTTAATTAATGTTGAAATGCTTGTGATGACGAAAAAAAATCAAATTTGTCCGATTCTGCTGATAATCAAAATGCTTGACCAAAAATGAATTTTCTGAGTGTTTTCAGGCACGCTCGTGATCGATATTTTGTCACGTCAGAGTACATAAAAGCAATGCATACAGCTGGCAAAAATAACATCTAAAGAGTTTGCTCGGTGATGTTTAAATATGCTTAAAATTCGGGATTATGACGGGCACACAAGCTATTGATGTTGTGACTTTTGATTTCAAGGGTACTCGTGTTCGCTGCTTTGTCAGTGGCTCTACTGATTATCAAATGAATTTATCTTAGTTGCATAGCGTTTCTAAATGATCACAGTTGGTAATGTGAAAATTTGAATGAAATGCGTTCATACATTTGGAACTGGCAGACATAACCGTCAAGCGGACATAACTTTATTGTTTCAGTATATAACAATAATATTAAAGAATATTTAAATAAAAAAAACACTTGTGTTGGTGTTGAATAACTTATACACTGAAAGACTTTAGAAACGCAAAAGATCGAAATTCCTAATATTTATTAACTTTTAATGTATCAGTCTTATTGAGATTTAGCAAAAAATGAGCATCAATATGTCAGCAAAACATGTTTTACATTCTATGCCAAAATAATAAATAATGTTAGAGCAACAGTCTATCAAATAGCAATACCCTCAGATTCTGAAGTTGCAATATGAAATTTGTCTAGAAATCGAACATGATTTTAAGTTATTGTGATAAAATATATTTATTAAATATCCAAAAGAAAATAACTTTGGAGCCCTACTATTAGCCTGGCACTGACAGTAGCCAGCCGGGACGGATATGGTATATGTAAAAATCGTCGATACACAACGTAAGTTGCCGTCTTAACGCCGGTCGCCATTCTTGGTTAACCAGACCTGGTAACGATCTCTGAGGCGATATATAGTTGACGGATGACCATTATTATATCTAGCAACAGTACAGTTCAACGGTTTCAACGCAGAATTAATCATAAAATTTTAGCAACTAACACTTTATTATACAAAATGAAACTCATTGAAGATCCAAAATGTACATTTTGCAACAAAAGAGATGAAACCATCGAACATTTTTTATGAGAATGCGAATGTGTCAAAAGATTTTTAAATGAAACGATTTTATGGCTCATTCAACACGGTATACATATAACATTAAACGAAAAATCAGTCATATTCGGAATAGATCCAGATCAGAAAAGTGATATTAATAAACTAGTCCTTATGGAAATAAATATTATATATACTACGCAAGATGCAGCAAGAACAACATGAACCTCACAGTGCTACAACATAGACTAAAACTTCTATACCAAACATATAAGTACTCGTCCATTTCAACTGGGAAATATGAAAATTTTCAAACAAACTGGCAAAATTACCATAACTTATTAGATAAAACGGCAGACTAAAAATTTAGATAACTATATAAAAAAAATAGCAAATAAAATAAACTCAGCAGTCGCTAGCCTGTGTCGCGCTCAAACCCCATATACTTCTTCTAGAAGGCCTCTCTTCCTTCTATCTTCTTCTTTAGATAAAATAAATCTTCTCCGTAACTTTACTCTAGTAAAACTTAAAACAATTAAATTTGAGCCAGTGCATGAGATCTCCAACAATGTGGTATGTGTGACCAGCAAAGCCTCATATCAGCCTGCGCATATGCGCGGTCTGATCAGAGCCATTGCTGGTTGCTTTGAGTATTCTATGATTATTAGCTACTGATTGAACACCATTTGCAGTTTCAAAGCTTAAAGGGGGCTGCGGGGGCTCGTCCGGGTCTGCAGTTGTAAAAATGTCAAATTGTTGGAGATCACATGCTGCGGCTCAATTTTAATATTACTCATACCGTATTAATATACATATATGTACATACACTGAAGAATGAAAGTCGTGAGTACGAGTAACATACAACTGTATAAAATTATTGTAAGATGTGAACAGAGGGATGGCCCACCCCGACCCTCTGCACATCATGTTACGGGGAGATTAAAAAAAATATATCTAGCAACGCCAGAAACGCGCATCCCAGCTTCTAACATTCCAATTGCGCCAGAGAATTCATGTTCAGACAACTGTGGCATGGATAATAAAGTTATAAAACTAAAGCTGCTGTGTTTTTATACATGTATACTTACAAGCAACATGCGAAATGATATAATATTTGCTTCATTAATTCGTGGGTACGCCACATGCAAAACATAGTAAACCAGTGATGCGTAGCTGGTGGTGGCCAGTGTCTTTAAAACACCGGTATTGGGTATAGAGAGAAGCAGAGTGTCGTTACCATCCGTTTTTATATTTTAAAGAAGGCTAAAAATGTTATGGATGCAAAAAATAATGATTTTTCATTTTTGCGTTTTTAAAGTCCTTTAGTGTGAATAGTTGAAGAAAGATTAAACAGATCAATCTGAAATATTCGATAAAATAACTAAATTTCCGAATTCAAATGCAATTTTAATTCAAACAGGCTCTGTTCAAAACCATGTAATGCTAACAGAGTTCTTATCATTCTATATACAAACGACCGGTTTATTGTTTTTATCCCTCAAAGTGAATCTACACGAAATAAATCGACTCAATATAGACCCTGTCCAACGAAAAAATCGCTTGTTTACCTCCAAATGCCACAGTTTCCGAGATCTGGACATTCGGTTTACCTGGATGAAATATTGGCATAAATGAGCATCGTTGCGATAGAAACGGATTTTTGATGCATGCGAACAACAACACTCCCTGAAAGCTTTTACATGCTAAACTTCAATATTCTAGCTAGTCTCTTTACCTTGGTAAGCAGAATTGTCACATATTCTGACGACAGATTTTCTCGCAACGAGATGTGCACCACTGTTTGAAGCCACTGTCAAAAAAAACTAGAAACAAAACTAGAATCCGTGTTCAGGATGTGAAGTTAATGTGTTTTTGAACACGATTTCCAATTTGAAATCCATAGTTTTTCATGACATTACAAAGAATGTCCTGGCGAAACTGAAAACGTTAATTTTGAAATTTTGTAAACTGAGGCCAATTTTATTAAAGGGACCAACTGTAAGAAACGACTGTTACCGGTTTTACGGTGCATTTTTGTTTGGAATCAGAATGCAAGAATAACAAGGACCTCGAACAGTTTCCTGTTCAATCTGCCCAAATGTTAAGAGCATATGGCTACGACTATGTATAACTGAAAACTTTATTTTTGTATAATTAAAACCTGACAATCAGTGCACCTAACAAAATAAATATATTTGAAAAATGTTGCACATAATTTCAAGGACCTTGTGGTTTAGGGGTGGAATTATTTTTGCGGACCAATTTTTTTCGCAGAAAGCCAGAGTTTTGTCAGGTAATCAACTAAATACATGAAAATATAATGTTTGCAGCACAAAACTTTGGATGAAAGTGTTGCGTTTGCATAACATTGGGGTCTAGAATATTACATAGTTTTTAGTAAATAAGTAAGTTGTCAATGAATTTTGACTATTAACTGTAAATATAGTGCGTCCAGCTAATAGAGACTGGGCGTGTCAGACAGAGCGCTGTCATACACTGTCAAATACGACCAGTCTACAGTAAATCGGGTGTAATAGCCTATGTACGCTTTACTCGTGCAACCAACTGAAGCGCAGACGACAAGGGTGACCAACTTTATACGTTAGCATGCCCAGTAAACGTGTATTTTTAGTATGCTGCTGGGGACCTGCTGCTTTTCATTTTCCGGGATGGATATGTTGTGAAAGTTTTGGGGGAGGGTAGGTTTGCACTTTCTTCAAATTCTGTCTGTATGGCAAGACTGGGTTGATTTTTAAGCCTGATACAATAATTTGAATCAAGCGGGACAAGGGTTAAGTATCTTGATCATGAGAAAAGGGCATACAAACAAGAGATTTGGTCTTATTGCATATCCGAAAAAGCCTCTTATAATCGCTCATTCTGGCGTGTCCAGAGAGACTAGTTGTCGTAAAGTTGTTCGGAGTCTTCTTCAACTTGCATACTTGTTTATGCGAGAAGCGAAAGCCCTGGTGAGGTCATGCGTACTTGCAGGCTCGTCGGAGCCTTCGCCACACGTCCATGTAATAAGAACCATCGTCTCGTGTTCTGACCAATTTATATGAAGTATTAATTTTTCATTGCGGCCCATTATTTTATTTTCTTATTCAGTGTTATAATTTGAATAGTTAAAATTTCGAAACATTGTCAGAGTGCATATATCTAGACTAGTCAGTCTCCTTGTTATCCAAATTAATTCGAGATGCCCTTTTCTCACAATGGGCTAAAAATACAACAGGTATATACAGGTATACAGCTGTAAAGCGTTTCACGGGTGAATAAATACACTCTGTCTTACCGATTTTTAAATGGAAATGCCCAGGGGTGTGTCTTTGCTAAGAACCGCCCAGTCTCTCTTAACTGGTCGGACTATACCTTATAAAGATTATACCTGAGCCGAGTTCAATAAAGCGAGAGCTCGCGGGCGCTCGTAGTACTGATGTCAAGTTTTACACATCTCGAATAAAAGTAGGTACCAGAACAACGAGCGCCCGCGAGTGTTCGCTTTGTTGAACTCGCCTCAGTTCTGTTTATAGTTCAATCAGTCATACCATTTCATTGAGGTGTAAAAATACTACATACTGTATGCATGCATTAAGCTACGAGTTTGTACAAAATTAGTGACTATTCAGCTTTTATAATATTTTTTTGTTTGTTTATTTGCTGCTTTACGTCCCAGTCAACAGCTATGGGCGCTCAATTCACCTAACCACATTTGTCCTGGGCAAGCTTGAATAAGCGGTTAACCAGTAATTCGTGCACATACTTTCGCTACCCTTCTTGAATGAATCAGCGGAAGGGAGGAGAATGACCGTAGAAATTATTTCATGATCAATCTCCACGAAAGTATGGGACCGGGCCGAGATCGAACTCGTGACCCCTGGATTTGCAGTCAGACGCGCATCTGTAGTCAGACACGTTACCGACACGGTTAATAATATACTCAGAAAAACAATTGAAGGATATTTAAATTCTTTTGACTATATAACAGTTGAGAAAATAATTTCCATACTAGGCATTTTCGTATCTGATAGAATTACTAATATGCAATTCAGCAGAATGTAAGATAAAATTTACGGGTCAGTGGTTATGATACAGTACCACACCAAATGTACCAACTCTCTTTACCCAAAGTTCACAAGCCAAAAATTTAGCATTTAAATTATTTTTTTTGCTGCAACCTTTTCCTGGTCATTACTTATGTTCTAATTCTGACCACAGACAAGTGTTCACGCCTATTTTTTCAGTAATTGCACCTAATAACGTGACAGCTGCTTCAAAAAAATGCACAAATATGGCATACCCCAGCCGATATGACAACAAATGGGAAGTAAAACACTGACAACAACTACAAAATTAGATGGCATACCTTTGGCTGAGGGCCAGCAATGATTTTGGAGCCAGCTATTAAGGAATACAAACGATAAAAAGGATTTTAATCATTTTTGAATGCTTGTAACTTTTCAGTATATAGGGTTGCACCATTTAGACATGTACTGTACTTAAATCATTGAAGTGTGACTTAAATCAAACATTCATTTTGATTACAGATATCTGGAACTATGAAATGCACGCAAAATTCAATTGTTATCTCAGTATAGTTTTGAGCAATTTGACAGCCTCCCCCACCTTTGATCAAGCGTGCCATTTGTATAGGGTGTGTGTAATGTAAAACTAAACAACTGTATGCAAAAGGATAAGCTTGATCAGGGGGGGGGGAAGCACCTCGAAAAAATCTTATTTCTGTTTGCTATATGTTAAATAGCAGAGACAGAGTTTTTAATCCATATTTTTGTTATCAGTATACTTGTCTAATGTGAAAGCTTTTTTGCAGATATTTCGAGGGCTGAACCAACTACCTTTTCCATTTCTTTTAAGCTTTTATTTGGCCATTTTATGGGCAATCCTGCATTAAGACTGTTCGAGGTCCTTTCACATGTTTATCACCTAGCATTAACACATGTCATGTCAAGTCACGGGATCATTCAATATAGGGTCCGTGATATAGGGTCCATGGTTGATTCGACATAGGAGCCGTAGCATGTGATTTCC
This sequence comes from Loripinus fragilis, assembly GCA_964019695.1. NCBI lineage: Eukaryota > Metazoa > Mollusca > Bivalvia > Lucinida > Lucinidae > Loripinus > Loripinus fragilis. Next base: position 100,101,897 of record OZ026520.1, read on the forward strand.
AACAATGTGGCATTTTGACAAATGTAGACTCAGACAAGCCTGTGCAGCCCCCTTTAGAGCTTAGAAACCCCAAAAACTGTTCGGTCAGTAGCTTAACAGTCATAGAATGTTCAAGAGACTTGCAAAGGCTCTGATCAGACTGCGCGTATGCGCAGGCTGGTCTGAGTCTTTGCTGTCGCACATACCACATTGTTGGAAATCCCATGCCGTGGCTCATATTGAGTGTTAACGCTGTGACGGCGCGCACAGTATTGGCGCACAAAACGTAATGTCGAATTGTAACGTTGCGACGCTAATTTCTTTCTTCTCCTTATGACGTCTTGCTTCTGGAGAGACTTTCATTCGTTGGTAAAATATATGAAAACCGTTTTCTAACTTTTAAACACCAATACAGGTCAGAATCAGTATTTCTAACTTAGTATACACGTATACACAACAGAACTGAGAACGGCATCTTATTCTCAAATCCCTCGCTTGACGTTTCTTTGTCTTACGCCATTTGTACCGCCGGTAACAACATTTAAGACTGGGGTAAATGTTCACATTCTCTTTATTTTTCGGCGGATAAACTTCATATACCGCATTTATAAGTAAGCAAGCAAAGTACATTGTAGAGATATGATTTTCTAGTGAGATTCATTGTCAACGTTAAAGCTATGCTTAAATTTCGAAAGAATGTGTATTTATTTTAATGAAAACTGTGTTTTGGTAACAAATTTTAAGACTTGGGGTTTTGTTGAACATTTTTAAATGGAAAGCGGCAATGCAAATATTTTTCGGTTAACTTTCACAACGGAAAAAGTACATTTTAAACAAACAAATATTTTGTCAATAAAACGCCATCAAGATTACAAAACTTACCGAAGAGACCAGGCCTGTATTTTTCGCGCGTTTTTTGTCACGAGTTACAGATTTTATTTTACAAAACTTAACTTTCTGAGACGTCGTTGTAGAGAAATAAACAACAAACTACATATGACATTAAACGGTGACGTTTCAGGGTTGACGTAGACTAAATCCAGTGATAATTGACGTCCAAATGGCGTTGTAATACGCATTTGCGTATGCCTACCACAGCACTATTGTTACAGAGTTACATAGGTTTTACTCCCAAATTTTGAGTTCTTGGGCTCTCCTGTAACTGTTTTGATAAATAAAAACTAAGAATCAATAAACTCTTAACAAGGCAAACGTACACCCTTAGTTTGAAATAAAAAAAATGACCAGAACATTAAAAATCGGTTCCTGTAAACAGAAAAAAATGCAAAAACCAGTTTTGTACACCAATACTGTGCGCGACGTCTATATGCTTATTAACCTTTTGCATGCTTGATGACTTCAAATGTTTTGTCTACTGATTGTCTACCAAACCGTTTGGACCCAGGTCAGGTCCGACAAAACTGGACAAAACGTCTGGATCCAAACCGTTTGCAAAGGTTAAAAGCAGATGCCAGTCTTGCAGGCAAAGGATTAAATGATGTTCTCAGAGAAAGACAGGTCATATGGAACCGTTATCTGAGTCATGATATGACCAATGACATGAGAAATTTGCCTTATATAGCATATATAAACAACAAAGGCGTTTCTCATATGACAAAAGTGGGACATTTCTTACAAGAGTGGGCCACAATAGTTAAATGAGCATCAAACATTAGCCACTTTTCTTACATATGGAGCACACACATAGAAACAGTCCCAGCACACTCCCTGCACACTCATCAATAGACTGTTCTCCCCTTGTTGATAAGCTCCCCTTCTGTGCGCACTGATCAGTCTACACTCATCAATGTATTGAATATAGTAAGTGAGTATGATTAGGAAATACCACAATCACAAACCGCAGACGTCCTTTTGGTATCCTCCTCCGCACAGAAAAAAATAAACTGGCTCCCCGTCGTATCTTCTTAAATTTATAAAGATGTTTGTAAAACTGATCTAGAGAAACAATCCAAACTCCCCGCCAGAGTTGTCTCTTTTCATTCTGCTATACGTCAAACAGGCGATGATATCTTTTGCGCACTTTATGCGATGTTTTCACACCCCTATTAGGAACAATTAGTGATTCCATTAGTGCCATGAAACGATGACACTTGTACGGGTAACTGCACAAGTGAGATGCGTACTTAGTGATTTTTTCTCTTGTCTTTCTAAATATAAACCAAGAAATGTACTAACAAAACAATGCATTTTGAGCTTATAACATATGTGAAACTCAGAAGACTTGACTATCAGACTCCAAAAAAGAGGGTCGAAAAAGAACAAACTTATTTCTTGTTGAACCAGTACGGTAAACTTCAAAACGGAGAAATGTCATTGTTGGACTTTATCAAAGTGGTTGTTTACAGACTCAGTGCTCAAAACTGACATAGTGAGCAGGGGCAACGAACAAACATCGTAAACTGGTATTGAACCTTTTTATAAGAAAATCTTATTTATACTATTTGAGCCGTGGCATGTGATTTGCAACAATGTGGCATTTTGACAAGTGAAGACTCAGACCAACCTGTGCAGCATCCCTTTAAGCTTTGAAACTCCAAATGATGTTCAGTCCATGCGCGGATCCGGGAATTTTCGTCAGGAGGGGCCCAGGTCAGTCTGACAAAAAAGCTCTGACAACGTTTTTTTTTTTGTTTTTTTTTTCAGTCCTCAGCTTATTTTACAGAAGACAAATGGTCAATTTCAAAATTTCAAAGGAATCTCTCATTTTTCAAGGTTCCAGAGGCGGTCCAACATTTACCAGGGGGGTCCAACTTTTTCCAGGGGGGTCCAATTGCTTATTCCCTATAGAAACCCATATAACTTTTGATTTTCCAGGGGGGTCCGGACCCCCTGCCCCCCCCCCCTCTGGATCCGCACTTGCAGTCAGTAGCTAAACATTCATAGAATATTCAGGCGTATGCGCAGGCTGATCTTAGGCTTTGATGGTCGTACAAACCACATTGTTGGAATCTTTTAAAGGCCGGTATGATTCTTTGAAATAGGCTATGCGTCCTTTCCAAATTTCCAAATTTCACAGGGAAAAAAACTAAAATGAAATTTGTTCACGTGATTTTTCTCCTCTTTGACACTAAGAGTTTAGGCACCTAACTCGTGGTGGTCTTCGCGTAAATAAACTGATAAGACTCTTCTGTTCTTGCACTCGTTACTCTTTCGAGGGACGTTTAAAAGTTCATCCGCTTTACGACTGCATCTACATAAAATTCTTCTCTAGTTTATCAGATTATCTTTAAATGGCTGTCTTGACGATATCAAATTCATCCCAAATACCAAAATACACATTTGATACATGCGGTGATCTTTGCGCCGCGCCAAAATGCATGAATGTGGTAGGGTTGGGGGTGTCTGGTAGAAATTCAGTTTATCTTCTCAAAAAGGTTGGCTTCCTTTTTTGCCATCAACATGCATAAAGGTATATACGTGTGGTTCGAATTCTGTAAGGTATTTTGGTTTATCAGTTGCATTTTCTAGAAATCCATACAATGATGCACAAAAATGGTTCACTTTGATGTACATTTGGGTGCTAAATCAACCCTTAACCCGCCTTTATAGAAAGAAAAGACCAGGATCGAAATCGATCCGATATGTAAGCCACATTTCCCGTGTACAAATATTCCTTTCTGGATTATTCGTTTCACGATCCTCGCGGTAAACAATTTTCTCCCGAAATATGACAGTTGTTTTTCCTTTGACAAACCAAACTATGTCATAAGATAACCAATCTTTTGTCGTGATAATTTCGAATTCCCAACTAGAACTTACTCTCTTTGTTTTAAGTATTTGCAAGATTTATTAAAGCAATGTCTACCTCGTGGAATTTACGGGATATACCGATGTTTGAATTATACCGTAATTTGGACATGCACTCTGGTAAGGAGCACAGCGTGCCAGTTATAATTGTTGACGACGACGACGACGACGAAGAAGAAGATGATGGATTGGTATTCAAGTTTCCACCAGTTCGACAGTCATTGAGACCATCAGGTTAGTTATCCCTTCGCCTGCTACAAAAATACATTTGAAATGCCGTCTGCTGAAGTCGTCTGTTTCATGCATGTGCTTACGACAAGGACTAATTTCGGTCTACATGCAAACAGTGAGGATCCAGATCAGACTGCTCCTATTGAGCAGTCTGATCTTGGTCCGCTCTGTTTGCTACAGAGACGTATTAAAAGTAACAACAGGCGACATACAGCAAACGACATTTAGTAGCGATTAGCAACCGAATAGTTATACTCTCTTTCAACTACGCCATTACGTCAAAAGTAATATTGTGTCGTCATCATTACGAAACGTTGACAGAGTTCCGTCTTATTCTTCTTTTTGTGTTCGTCATCCAGCAAACATTTAATGTCCATGATGTCCGGCCATCGCATGATCCATTACTACGCTTATGGTTACCTTTGTAAATTTACATGGCAACATTACTCAGTCAAGACATCTAGCAGTCTGGCGAGAAAACACAAGTACATGCATGTAGGCCACAGTGACCAGGAAATGTCTCAAAAGTAAGAACACAATTAAGGAAATTCAAACAGTTGTCTCTTCCCCAGCCAGATGACTGAAAAACTAGAAAGAACACTAAGAACTTCATTACAAAATAAGAACCCAGCCAACAATGGGAGCAACAACAAACTATACAGACAGAGCTGTAGCGCTTAAATGCATTTTACTGGCCAAATCCTCGCCCTCGAATCTGCTATTTTTAAAACACAAATCAACCCAATCAACTTACTATTAAACGGCTCTGTTAAAGTGCTCTGAACTCACAGAAAGTCAGGGTTAAAGAAACCCCTAGTTGAATCACGGATTATGTCTCTAACTTCGACATGTTTTAAAGTTTCAGCACATGGATCACAGATTTTAGCTTTACTCCTCAGGTGGATTTTCTATGAAACACCGCCTGCAGTGTTTGCCTATGTATGTCCCACAAAAAGGACACAAAACTTATATGGGTTAAAATATAGTTCTCTATGATACATGTTGGTAAGGTAGTATCTACCAATAGCTGACAACTGAAATAACGATATCGATGAAACTGCATAAATTACCTTGATATGCCGAAATTTGCCAGGAAGATTCATCCAATAGCACAGTGTCAGCTGATCTAGTTGACCCAGGTTCAATCCCTATTTGGTAAGATAAAATGTTGGTGCTCAACTATCCTCCTTAATATCATTTACAGGGGTGAAATTAAAATAAGAACGCCCCCCTCAGGATCGAAACGTTAACTTGACTTCAACAATAGAAACAAATGTTGACTGCCAAGGCTATTGATATCATAAACTTCGTAAAGCATTTTCTAAATTATATCTCAGAAACTAAGAGTTGATCGTTAGATACAGTTGGTTTGAAAACTCTTCTGTTATAGGACATATCAGAGCATGTTTTATGGTGGTTTAGCTTATAAATTAAACAAAAACGTTTGAACGCCTACTTCTTCTGCAAGCTGGCAGTTTTAATACAGATTGCCATGATCATCGGACTGTCTTTTGATGCATTGTGGTTACCTGCTGAGGAAGGGCTGACCTCTTGGCTCTCGTTTGTGATGTCCAATTGTGAAGTTATCACTTTCAAATTGGTATCCTGGGTCAGGTGTGGTGCTTGATTGTATCGATTCCTGATCTTTGCCCACTTTCTTACTTTGTTGGGTACTTTTTGCTTTGTTGGCTCTAATATATAAAATACCAACAAGAATCGGATGGATGGATGGATGGATGGATGGATGGATGGATGGATGGATGGATGGATGGATGGATGGATGGATGGATGGATGGATGGATGGATGGATGGATGGATGGATGGATGGATGGATGGATGGATGGATGGATGGATGGATGGATGGATGGATGGATGGATGGGTGGTTGGATGGATGGGTGGATGGGTGGGTGGGTATTTGGATGGGTGGTAGGGTGCGTCGGTGGGAGGGTGGGTTGTTTGAGTGCTTGCGTAGGTAGGTACATACGTACGTAGTTACGTAGTAGGTATATATCTAGGTAGGTACGCACATACGTATGTAGCTAGGTAGGTACGTACCTATGTAGCTATAGGTAGGTACGTACGTACGTACTTAGGTATAGGTAGGTATGTACGTACGTAGCTAGGTATTTACGTAGGTACATATATACGTTTGTACGTAGGTACGCAGCTAGTTATGCAGCACGGTACGTAGCTAGGTACGTATGTACGGGGTAAGTCCGTACGTAAGTAGGTTTCTTTACAAAAGATGGTACTTGTGAATTGCGTTTCGTTAAAATTATTGGTCGATATTTTGCAAAAACTCACTTCCCAAGATGGTGGTCTCTGACGTTTCTCGCTGAAAAACAAAATACCAGCTGTCTTGCTCGGTAATGCAATAAACTAAACATACGAGAAGTTAAATATCTTACTAACCAATAGCTAATAACATTCTTTGCCGACATATTTCTTAAGTTTGCTGGAAACTCGCTATTAAGACGGCTCCGCCATTTCGGCCTTATTTGGTCACTTAACCAAGCTTAGCTTTTAAAAAAGCTTAGATGACGTTTTACAGTTATTAAAGAAGAACTTATATAGTGTTTTAATATTGCATTTGCTGAAGCCACTCTTTTCAGCGTTTCATGTGCTTCGAGCTCTTTAGTTAACGATTTGTACATAGGTGATCCATGGAAGCAAATAAAACACATGAAATATGCATATTCCAGTAAGACTGCTCATGAACACACTGAATAATGGTAGAGTTAACCCCCTCCCCAGCAGTATGTATTAAGTCGTTCAATAGTATTTCCCAATCGAAGACAATGCACATAATGCTTAGGGGGCATATTGAAACTGACCCATCTACATCAAGTTATTTCTTCACACTTAAGTCTAGAATATCCGAAGGGTCCTTGTTTGATCGGGATTCTAGCTCAGTGGTAAGGTCTCTAATAGACATTTTCGCTTTTAGAAGCAATCCAGTATCCAAAGCAATGGTTGAACTTTGGAAGTAGCTTGTTCGACGGGGAGTCTGAGAAAGAACAGTAAAATACACTGCTGCTGGGGAGGTAACAATCGATCCATTTCCGCAACTTGCTAATGGAACAGGCCTGAATCAAACACATGCCCAATGGAAGTTTACTAACTTATATCTAATAACATTCCAATAACATAACTAATAACATATCTAATAACTAAAGACATCCTTTCAGTCAGTTTATCGGTCACATTCAGCGTGGTTGGCTCAGGGTTGGCATGATATTACCCGCCCGGGTAAACCCACCCCATAAAACCCGGGTTGGGCAATAAGGTCATATTACCCACTTTGGGCAATATGCGGGTTTTATGAATTTTTTTGTCTTATAAATTCACGATTTTCAGTCTAATGATAGATATAAAAGTGTAGAAACGATTATATATATAGCCATATTTTAATCAGTTTAACTGGTAATAGTGAGATAGTCATTAAAATACGAGTTTAAAAATATACTACATGTATTTACAAGATACAGACAAGTCAGTTTTCAACTATAACTCAGAGATTTTTTTACCTGCGCATCCTGCATCTTTTGCGCATAATTTTTTTCTGGGATGCAAACTTTTTATTTCAGCAAGTCTCAGGATGCAATGGTATTGCAGATTTATCATGAAAAATAGTGATCTGGACTCATAAGTTTGCAGTTGGGACTCATTGAGATATGGGAAACAGCGAGTCCCAGGACCCGTAAGCCAAAAATTGTAAATGAATCACTGAATATCTGATTATTATTATTATCTTGTCTATTATTATGATTATGCGAGTCTTCTAATGTCATCTTTCCCCTGAAAAAAATATTTAGGGCTTCAATAATACAAACAAATCCACTCTGGGTCTTATTGCTTGATCATATTGGCAGTAAATGAAAATTTTAAAGCTAACTTTGATTGGCCATGAGCTGTTAAATGCTTAAAGGTCTTGTGATTCTTCAAAAACATTTTTGAAACTCTTCATGATTTAAATGACAGTGATGAGAAAACCAAAATGCTGAAAACCCCATCTTAAAATTCCAACAGAGTCAAAAGTTATGCAATTTTTAAAATAATGCAAATTAGCATATAAGCCCCGCCCACAGTATTGTTTCAAGATGATTTTTTTCAAAATGTCATATTTTATGTAGTGCGATATCTAAGCAATTTAAAACAGCAAAATTTAGCTTTTATATGCAAATGTTGTATTTTAACATATTGAATCATTTTCAGCAAATAAAATATCAAATAATGTTAAAAGAAATGAAATATATTAGATTTAATATTCTAAAAAGCTCAAATGACGTCATATGAGCCTCTCGCATATTTTCATCTCATTAAATATTGAAACCTTCATAACTTGTTAACTAATTTGAATTTTTTGATGGGGCTTTCGGCATTCTGTTTCTTTCATTACTGGCTTTTCAATCAATAGGAGTTTTAAAAGTTTTTTTGAAGGTTCACAAGACCTTTAAGCCTGAATAAACCTTTATGTATCATGCATGTATACATGTAATTATATTCCAGAGTGTGAATAAGTTCCCATTTCCCAATAAGACTGCATTCAAATATATTCACGTTTTTGTTATTAAGACCAGCATGACTGCATTTGACCATACTTTCAATAGTTAAGGATAATTGCTCAATTACTGCCCCAAAGGTGTGAATCACAGTCAAAACAATACTTCTGTTATTTTTCTAACTTTTGGGATATCCACACCCCCCCCCCCCCCCCCCCCCCCCCCAGTTTTTTGTAATCAGCCAAAACTTTTACCACAAAGTAAAACCACCAAAAGATGCAGACAGCCAGACAGAAATGCAAACAGATTTAATCCTGATCAGGCTGTTTCTCTTTAGACCAGACCTGTTTGCAGAGAAAAACTGTAGTTGTGGGAGTTGATTAGTTTTATTAATGATAACCTTTCAGATTTATAAAACCCCCAAAACCCTCATAAAACCCGTAAAACATGCCGGGTTGGGCTTTATGATAAAACCTTGGTTTTATGCCAACCCTGGGTTGGCTCTGTATCATGAGGTTTATGGAGACAGTCTGATGATCAAGGCAATCTGCCTTTAAACTGCCATCTTGCAAGTTATTTTTGTCTTATTGGATAGCTCAATGGTTAGCACACTTGCCTCTGGTGTGTAGAGTCTGTATGTGGTGGTTAGGACAGGATCGCCAGAGTAGCTCAGGTGGTTAGAGTGCCTGACTAGTGTTCCGGGGATGGTGGGTTCGAGCCCCACCTCCGGCGGCACTTTTTCCCCCTGGTTTCTCTACAATGGTGTCAGAATTGTTGGTTGAAGGGTCCATGCAATGGAATAGGTAATCATGAGAGCTGGCAGATAGCGTCCGGTATTCTACAGAGCTGGGAGAGAAGGAGAAGTGTAGAGTCTGATATGTGGTGGTAAGGACAGGACCGCCCTGGTAGCTCAGATGGTAAGAGCCCCCACTAGTGTTCCGGGGATTGTGGGTTTGAGCCCTACCTCGGGCGGCACTTTTTCCCCCTGGTTTCTCTCGAGTGCTAGGTCCGAAGTTTTACCCAGCTCGTGGGGAGGTAAAGTGTCAGTCCAAACCCATTTACCTTAGTGTCATTTGCCAGGATGACACTAAATAAGTGCCCCTCCTTCGGACGGGTACATTAACTGGATTTCGCCTGTGCAGGAAAGTCACTCCCTGTGCAGATTAAAGATCCCTAAGGTAATTTAGATACTTTCATGCAACCTGGAGTGTACAAAGTACCTACCTGCTTAAATGGGTAAATTTCCTCAAATAAGCACAAGTTATTGCCCTTGATTTATGTTGAAATTTAGTTTTGGTGCTCTGTGATGAGCATTATTCCAGCAATTTTCTTAAAACTTTGCATGAGAGTTGATTTTATGAAGGAGTGTTATGGGATTGCATATCGTTTAATTTTACCAATAAAAAAAATACAGAGTCATGGCCCTTGATTTGAAAATATGATGAAATTTTGTGTATAATATCTAGGTTGAGACAATTACATTTAATTTTTCATAAATTTTCCAGTGAGTTATTGCCCTTGATTTATGGATTGCCTTTGTATTGAAAATATTTCTGGGGGGGGGGGGGGGGGGTATGATGCATGCCTGCAACGCTTTTATTATGCCCTCAACTTTTCAAAAGTTGAAGGGGCATATTGCTTGGGCTGGTCCTTAGCTGCTTCTGTCCGTTACAAATTTAAGATAGGCCAAAAAAATATTGAGTTGTTTCTCGGGCCATTTTTTTTTAAAACAGATGCAGCAGGGCGGGTTTTTATTTTAAAAAGACGTACTGCGGGACGTTTTAAACAGATGCGGCGGTGCCTGAGAAACAATTCATCTTTTTTATTTAGCCATAGAGTTTTTAAATTTCATAGATGGACTCAGCATAAGAAAATAACTGGCCGGTATTTTTTTAATCTGGATTACCTCCCTTTGTAGAGTTATGCCCCTTTTAAAGGGTCATAATGAAATTTTGTAATCAGGATTCAAACTTGGTCAGCTTATAGAGGATAATGAGTAAATTACCTGGTGAAAATTTAAAAAAAATCATTTATTATTTTTTAATCTGGATTATCTCCCAATGTGTAGTTATGCCCCTTTTAAAGGGTCATAATGAAATTTTGTAATCAGGATATTTAAAAAACCAGAACAGCTAGGAGCTTCAAAGTTATTGCCCTTTGGAAATGTGGACATAGAAAACTTGATATCTCAAAAACCGTTACAGCTAGGAGCTTCAAACTTGGTCAGCTGTTAGAGGATAATGAGTAGACTACTTGGTGAAAATTTAAAAAAATCATTTTGCTTTTTTTTAAAGTTATTGCCCTTTGGAAATGTGGACATAGAAAACTTGATATCTCAAAAACAGTTACAGCTAGGAGCTTCAAACTTGGTCAGCTTATAGAGGATAATGAGTAGGCTACTTGGTGAAAATTGAAGAAAAAATCATTATGCCCCACACTTTTGAAAAAGTTGAAGGGGCATATTGCTTTGGGCTCGTCCGTCCGTGCTTCCGTGCATCCATCTGCTACAAATTTAAGATATGGTTTTGAAATTTCATAGATGGACTCGGCATCAAAAAATAACCGCCCTTTATTTTTTTTAATCTGGATTATCTCCCTTTGTGGAGTTATGTCCCTTTTAAAGGATCATAATGAAATTTTGTAATCCGGATATTTCAAAAAACTATAACATCTAGGAGCTTCAAAATTGGTCAGGCTTGTAGAGGATAATGAGTAAATAACCTGGCGAAAATTAATCTGGTTTATCTCCCTTTGTGGAGTTATGCCCCTTTTAAAGGGTCATAATGAAATTTTGTAATCTAGGAGAATGAGTAAATTACCTGGTGAAAATTAAAAAAAAATCATTTAACTTTTATTTTAGTTATTGCCCTTTTCAAATTTGGACATAGAAAACTTGATACCTCAAAAATTGTTACAGTTAGGAGCTTCAAACTTGGTTAGCTTATAGAGGATAATGAGTAGACTACTTGGTGAAAATTTTAAAAAAATCATTCTACTTTTTTTAGTTATTGCCCTTTTCAAATTTGGATATAGAAAACTTGATATCTCAAAAATCGTTACAGCTAGGAGCTTCAAACTGGGTCAGCTTATATCTAGGATAATGAGTAGGCTACTTGGTGAAAATTAAATAACAAATCATTTTATTTTTTGGAGTTATTGGCTTATTGCCCTTTGCAAATTTGGACATAGAAAACTTGATATCTCATAAACGGTTAAAGCTAGGAGCTTCGAACTTGGTCAGCTTATAGAGGATAATGAGTGGGCTACTTGGTGAAAATAAAAAAAAAAAGTCATTTTATTTTTTTGAGTTATTGCCTTTTGCAAATTTGGACAGAAAACTTGATATCTCAAAACCTGTTACAGCTAGGAGCTCCAAAGTTGGATAGCTGATAGAGGGTAATGTGTGGATTACCTGGTGAAAAAAAAAATCTATTTTTTTAGTTATTGCCTTTGCATTTTTTTTAGTTACTTTGAAAATTTGTACATCGAAAATGTCCAATAAAGATATCTCGGAAATTATTACAGCTAGTAGCCTCAGATTTGGTCAGCTGGAGGAGGATGGTGAATAGATTACCTGGTAATAGAATGGTGGACAAGCTTATGGTTGGGGGCATAGTGTTTCATAAACACAATTTCTAGTTTATTGAGAAATAACACTCTTAGGCCAAAGAAAAAATATTTTGATTTTGTTAAAAAAGAAGTTTACATGGGGATTCCGATGGTAGGGAAACAATCTGACTGCATAGGGAAATCCCCAAAAGCAGGAGTGTGTAAATAGCAAAAGTTGATACTTGCTCAGGGACAAGTAAATTGCCTTAAGGTACTTGTCCAAGTCCCAAAGAACAGAAAATGCAAAAAGAACTTAGCTAAGCCATTACTGTGCTTTAACAATATACATGTATTTGAGACATGTATGAACTATTTAAAAACAGTATGAAAACAGATATAAACTCTGTTGAAAACATTGTAGTTCCCGGATGAACACTCGAGAGCATCCGCTTTCTGAGGGGGAGGTCATGGGTTTGAATCCTGCGGCCACACCATAATAAAGGTGTAAAAAATGGTACTAGCATCTCTCTTGCTGACGCTTGCATATAAAGGGGCTGTGCTAGGAAGATAGAGAAAGGCAGGTAAGTATCTGTTTAAGATATTGTTATGTCGCAGAATAGCTCTCTCATGAGCTAATGTTGTCTGTTACATTATAAGCGACGTTAATTAAGGCGTCTTTATCTTATCTTTCTTTCCCCACAACATGTGAGTTCATAATAATTAACAAACATGAAATACAGAATTGTATTAACTTTCTTTTAACTTATACCAGGACAAGTAAATAGAAATTTCTTACTTGTTCTGAATGAAATGGGGTCAAGTCGGACATGGTATTTCTACATTCCTGCCTGAAAGTGCATACAATTTTTATGGTTAGGTGCCAAAACATAGGCACAGTCTGCATAAGTTTAGATTAACAAAATTTTTGAGCATAAAATGTAAATATTTTCTTACCCATTGGTTTAAACATTATGTTTTGGGTGCTCAAAACAAAAGAACCCTCTGACTCTCATTAGGATGGTTCTTTTGATTACCCACAACATATGTTTTGATTGAGAAATAAGAAAATTATTTTTTTGATATGCACTCTCTTAAATAAGGGCCTGAGTTCCGTAGCCTAAAATGCACATCAGTTTCAATTCAAGGCAACTTCAGGCCTTATCTTGAGACATGAAGTACAGTAAAACCTATGTAAAACGGCCACTCTCAAAAAGACCAAAAAACGTTTTTCAAGACCAATAATCGCTTAATGCAGGTCAAAAGTAATGCAGAATGCTCCAATTCTGCTCTACTTTCGACCTTCATTAAGCTATATGTATCAGTTGTCATTAAAACCTTTGTTTTGTCTATTTTTTGAGTGGCTGTTTTACACAGGCTTTACTGTATTTGACAGGAGCGCAGTGGCTCAGTGGTAGAGTGCTTGACTCGAGACCGAGGGGCCACAGGTTTTAGCCTCACCAGCGTCACTGTATTGTGGTCCTTGAGCAAGACACATTTATCCTATCTTAGTACTGGTTCAACCCAGGAAGGCCCGTCCCTGTTTAACTGAAAGATTGTTGATGGGATATAAAGAATCAACAAACTGTATGTGACTTTTCTCTTTTCAGGTATACCATTCAGTCATACATTCAATAAACATCCTCCAAGTTTAGAGTCGCCTTCATCCTACCTTGGTTGTCAACCATCACAAACTTTCGACAAGATGGCTGATGATCCCGGTCACAAAGCGATGTTGTACTTTCTGGAGATCCTGATGAACAGCAGCGTTCCGCTCACGATCAGCCAGCTCGCTGGAAGGTTTGGCAGTAGAAACTTTACTCCAGAAATGAGGCAAGCGTGCGGTGGAAACGAAATCGGGTTAAAAAAGTTCCTGATGAAGTTTCCCTCGTTGTTTGCCATTAATGGTAATTTAGTGAGCTTAAATGATGGAACAGCCAGTCTTGGGAAGAACTTTCGAGAGAGCAGTCCTGCCTCAACGACATCTGATGTTTCGGTAGAAACGGAGGCAGTGCAGTATTTTCGTAAAAAGTTCCTGAAGAAAGGTGAGAAGTGGTTGCAGATTTGCAGCCTTGCAGGACACCTTTCTCAGGCTTCGTATGAGATAAGGGAGTGTGTTGGGCCGCAAAATGAGTTCAAAGATTGGTTAGAGCGCCACCCCCTTATATTTGATGTGAGAGGAGATCTTGTTTCGTTGAAGGATAATATCAACTATAGTGCAGTGAATCCTGGTGCAGAGTCACTGGATCTTGATAATGTGCCTGTAAATGTTAATCATCGTTACTCAACGGGTGATTTCACGCCACGCTACTCCAGCAGCAGTGACTCTTTTACACCAAAAATGAAAAGGAGACCAAAATCTATAGAGATTCCACCTCAGTCGCCCAAACCCGTTCCTAGAACCCCTACATTACCTACGCCTACACCACTAAGTGCCAAAGCTGGCCCAGCAACTATGACTGCTAACGAGTATAAAGCTGTCATGTTTCTGAAAGGGATAATAGAGAAGAAAGGAGACATGAAGATAAATGGTCTGACAGGACATTTTAGTCAAGCTCCGGAAAGTTTGAGAAACACTATTGGTTGGAGTAAACCAGAGTTAGAAAAGTTTGTCCGTAGCTATTCAAATATATTTAGTATTGCAGAAGATGAGACAGTTTCGGTGATAAAAAATGCCAGGTTGAATGTGATTATTACTGGAAGTCGTCCACCTTCGAGTCCACGTCCCGGGGTGACAAACAGAAAGGGAAGGGTGTATCATGTTGCAAAGTTATGGGGAATCATTGATCTTGGTAAACATGAACATGTTTTTATCGACAGAACAATCTTTGGGAAAGGTATTGATGATCTTAACAAGTTATTAACTGTCGGAGAGATAGCATGTTTTGATGCTATTCCTGCTCCAAAGGGTAGCAGGGCTCGTTGGAGAGCTACCAGGATCTGGAAGGAGCATGAATCTATTGAAGATCTGGTCGATAAAGTTGCCAGCAGGTTAGCAATGCCACTCGGAGATTCTGTACCGATGAGTCCTGTTACTCCAATGCCTATCACAAATATTGATGAAGAAATAAGGAGGATGATACCAGAGTTAAATGACTCCGGTGTTAGTCAGTCTCCGCTGATTGTCGGAGGGTTGAAGTACTCCTTTGCTGATGCTGCTCCAAGCGGAGCCGGAGTGGTGCCTGTGTGGAATTTTCGGCATCAAGAGCTTTCAGCGATGCACGACGTGGATGATCTTGATCTGAGTGATGATGGTGAGTCACCGAGTCTGTCAATGGTGGCCGAGAAGTACTACATGAATAGATCTGTTATGGGAGACACTCCGAGAGCTGAGATTGCTGATGAAGTAAAAATTCCTGGATTAGCCAATCAGAAGCCAGAGAAAGAACAGAAGAAAATGGTGTCTATGGGCTGCCAGACAATTGTTACTGGAGAAGTGCTCGCCACGCAACTTTTCCATGAGGAGGTGTAAAGAGTGCATATTCGAAATTGATTTTCTTTATTTCTCATCCAAAACATATGTTGTGGGTACACAAAAGAACCGTCTCAATGAGACGGTTCTTTTAAGCACCCAAAACATATGTTTAAATTGATGGGTAAGAAACTATTGAAAATTTTACGCTCATAAAATTTCCTTATCTGGATCTATGTAAAGGCCATTGCAGCATCAGAATTTATTATATATCCCCTTAGAGGGTTATCTAATGCATTTAGCGGGCTAACAAAAGAACTTTTTGTCTTGCAACAAACATCTGTTGTTGGCACTCATTGGAGATACTTCTAATGGTAACCCAGGCCTCCAGATAACAGTACATGTAATCAAAACTTAATTTTTTATTATTTAACCAAAACATAAGTTGTGGGTACTCAAAAGAACCATCTTAATTAGACCCTTCTTTTGAGCACCCAGAACACGTGTTTAAATTAGTGGATGTAAGAAAAAAATGACAATTTTAAACTCAAAACTATTGCATAACTGGACCTGTGGTACTCATTTGAGGTGCTTCTTATGGTGATGCTTCTAATGGTAACTAACTAACCAGGAGTGTAGCCAGAGGCTTTATCATGTTGAAGCCCACCAAAAATATTTGGAGAATTAAGATATATCTGCCCTTATTACCTTACTTTTCACATAGCAAATGATAAAGGCGCTGATCAGACTGCGCAGATGCGCAGGCTGGTCTGCCCCTTTGTTGTTCGCAATCAAGAAAAGCCAGGGTTTCTCATGTGTATGCCCATATGATGTTGAAGCCCAGGCTTCCTGGCCTCCGCCTGGCTACGCGCCTGCTAACTATGACAAATGTTTTCACTGAGAAATGATAAATTGTCAACATTTTTTCGGTTGAAATGGTTAATGGTTAATCCTATTTATAAGAAGAATCCAAATCAACATTTTTTCTCAGCAAAAACATATGTTGTGGGTTATACATACAGTAAAAATTTGAAAGTTCAAAGGCCGATTTTCCAAAATACTCACTTATTCAAAATAGGTTTGGGGTACACTGGATTCAGACAAGAAGACCTATTTATGAACTATTTGATTATCTGTCTGAAAAAACATACGTTTTGGGCGCTTAAAAGAAACGTCTCCCTGAGACGTTTCTTTTACATACCCAAAACGTATGTTTGATAAAGAAAAATTGATAGTAATCATTTTTGGGGGTTGAATACGTTTATGTCTACCTCCAAATAACTCAAATGAATTTTCAATACTTCGAAATTAAACCTCTAGTCCGTAGGACTCTGTATTTAAGAGATTCAACTATATTTAATTAAAAAAGAGTTCACCCAATAAAATCATATTTGATAGCACTGACTTGACATAAAAGTCAAATGAGGGTCCTTTATTGACCTGTTCAGAATCCTCAGCACAGAGAAGTGAAGGTCATGGGGACTCTTTAACTCATTATTGAGGGAAAAACCTGCATATGGAGCATCTCAATGGGAAGAAGCCAATGAGTAACTATAGGTTCAGATAAGCAAAAAATTTTAGTGTAAAATTGTAAATATTTTTTTACCTGTCAGTTTTAACATATGTTTTGGGTGCTCAAAAGAACCGTCTTATTGAGACGGTTCTTTTGAGTACCAACAACATATGTTTTGGTTGAGAAATAAGAAAATTATTTTTTCGGGTATACTCTTACTAAAGGCCTGGAGCAACACAACAGATGTTTAGTGGAAAAATAAGAAAAGAAAAAAAATGGATGAAAATGATTAAAAACTTTACTAAGTTTTTTATTATTTTCATCCATTTTTTTTCTTTTCAATATGCGTATTTTTTTTTTTTTTTTTTTTTGTCATATTTTTTCAGACATGTAAAATCTATCTTTTCACTGACATGTGAAAAGGTGGAGTTTTTTCTGAATTGTAAATCTGTTGCAACCAGACTGGCTTTTATTTTATTAACTCTTTGCCTACCAGGAAATTTTCATGCTTTTTTGTCGTCTGCTGATATTATTCAAAATAAACTTTATCGAAAAATTCTTTCAGGAATACCATTAGTGGTCTTAGAATGTGGACCCAGATCAGGCCCAACATTCTGTCGGGCCTGATCTGGGTCTAAACTGTTCGCAAAGGTTATCAGCAGACTACACATAGGCAAAGAGTTATAAAGTAATGCAAAAAATTATTTTGTTTTGGATTTATCTTTTCCAAACTGGAATATTTTATTCCAGATTGGAAATATTTGGAAAATATGTTACATGTACATGTATTAATAATGTACAAAGTATTTTTTTTTTTAAATCGTCTTTTCCTTGTGAAAAGGTTGATTATATTTAAATTTACAACCTTAAAAACACTTTGAGTGTATATAACTTGTTTTTTTGTGTGTTTACATTTTTCGCCTTCTAAATTAGTAGAAGGAGCCTGATGTACCTGTATTGGCAATAAGTGTAGATTAGGATAAGACTGTTCCTTATAAACCATCTCATCAGATTCTACATTATTTGCCCTTTTTTTCAAGGATTTTTGCTGAAATGCTAAATCACAGCAATGTTTCCATTTAAATTCTCACATGGAAAATTTATATCATGAAATTAGGATTAGAAATTTAGTTGGGCCTCGTCATGATAAAATCTGTCTTCTGGGTCAATGTAGCTAAGTGGGCTTTTTTTAGTCTTATTGGGTCAGAAACCAAGTAAGACTATAACGAGCCCACTTAGCTACATTGGCTAGCTAGATTACCGAAATTTTGCATGCAGCAAGTTTAGCTTCCTTACTAACCTGGGAGCAAATAACAAAGGCGCTGATCAGACTACGTGGATGCGCAGGCTGGTCTTTGCGTTTGTTGTTCCCAGGCAGGTTTTCTCACTTTGAGGCCCATTTAATGCTCTAAAGTTTCAAACACATCACTCTTATTGTTCTCAACAAAGGTTTTGGCTGTCTGTCAGTTGTTTGATGAACAAAATAATTGTCATGTAAGCAAATATGGAAGACCTTGATCTGTCTGCTACTAATCGAGGTCTGAGCTGTTTGCTTGGTCATATTTGCCAATAGGTACATGTAAGTGTTTGAATTTTAGAGCATGTAATTTGATATTTCTGTTTAAATTCCTTCGTTTTTAAAACATATAAACATCAACAATTTTAATTATTCAACGATATGTGCATACAAAGACCAATCAGGAGTGACTGTTTGAAGGAGTAGAATTAATTGCTAACTCTGTTTAAGACCAAGTTTCTATTAAGTTTTCTATCAATTTACAGGCCTCTGAATAAGAGGGAGTAATCCAAAATTATTTTTCTTATTTCTCAACTAAAACGTATGTTATGTGTACTCAAAAGACACGTTGCAATGAGACGGTTCTTTTTAGCACCCGAAACACATGTTTAAATTGATGGGTAAGAAAATATTCACAATATCACACTTGAAAAATTTCCTTCACTGGACCTATGATTCTACTTTTGATTGGTCTCTGTATTTGAAAAAAAAAAAAATAAGGCTATAATATTTCTTTTAATATCTTTCGAAACCTCTTTTTCGAAAATTCTTTCGAGTTTCGAATTCTTTCGTACAATATTTCGGACTTTCGATAAGCAAATGTTTTCTTGCAAAGAGCTTCAGATTACTGTGACTTGACAGTCATTTCTGTACTTCTAAAAATTTGATGTCAAATATTGGGGACCCCATTCTGAGGGGAAAGAAGTAATTTTATAAAATTTTAAGAGACAAGTATATCAATACGTAATGTATTCCATTATGTGTCAGGAAAGTTAGCTTTTAAGCTCACTGTGGCATTTTCCATACTGAAGTAAACGAATGTATGTTCTCAATTCAGGGGAAATACCAAATGTTATTTGCACCCCCCCCCCCCTACCTGTTCCTCAACAAAGACATTGTTATTGCCACATTAACCATTCATGATATTCTTTAACCCTTTGTCTTATGGAAACCCCTAAATGGGAGGGGTCGCGAGTTCGATCCTGGCCCGGTCCCATACTTTCGTGGAGATTGATAATGAAATAATTTCTACGGTCATTCTCCTCCCTTCCGCTGTATCATTCAAGAAGGGTTGTTGTCAGTTACAATTGAAAGTATGTGCACGAAGTACTGGTTAACTGCTTGTTCAAGCTTGCCCAGGGAAAAGTGTGGTTAGGTGTTCTAACCATTCCGCCATGACCATAGCTGTTGACTTTGGACGTAAGCAACAAAACAAACCCCTAAATAGGTACTTTTGCAAACAGTGAAGACCCAGATGAAATGCAGCATAAAGCTGCATTTCATCAGGGTCTACACTTTTTATTGAGGTCAAAACAATCTTAATACATTTATAATAATTTGGAAATTCCTACCTCTGACCCCTTAAATTATATAATGGACAACTCTGTCCTTATTTCATTTATCTGTATGGGAGAATTCATCAGAATACAAAGGGATAAACACATAAATGGGTACTCCAGCAAACAGTGAAGACCCAGATGAAAATGCAGCATTTCATCAGGGTCTGCACTGTTCGCTAAAAAATTAAAACTATTCTCAGGGACTGAAATAATCTTTATTTGAAAATTCTAACCTGTGACCCCTTGACATGTACAATGAGCAATTCCAGTTCATTTGATCAAACCAGGTGGAATAGTTGATTAGTAAACAAAGGGATATGTGAGTTAGCAAATGTACACCAATAATATTGTCTTCACAATAAAGGAGGGACAGGGTAGAGGCAAGATAAAAGCAAAGAAACCAAATGACAAAAGCTTTCCTGTCATGTATTGGTTTTTGTTTCTAAATAAGTGATGTGGATGAATAATCATGGTTAAGAGCTTGGCCTTGGTGCCAGTTTATGACCAGATATGCCTCAGTCCAACCTGTTCAGCTACTGAGACTAGCTAGAGTATTGAAATTTTGCCTGTACAGTATAACCTGTGTAAAACGGCCATTCAAAAAAGACAAATCAAATATCTTAATACTAAATGGAAGCTTAATGAAGGTCGAAAGTATTGCAGAATGCTCCCCTTGGAGCATTCTGCAATACTTTTGATCTGCATTAAGCAATAATTGGGCTTGAAAACCAATTTTCGGTCTTTTTGAGTGTGGCCGTTTTACACAGGTTTTTGACTGTAGCTAGGAATAACAGATGCACTGATCAGAGTGCATGGATCTGAGCATTTCTTTCTTGTGTTGCAACAAAAACAGGGTTTCCAGGTACAACATCCACATAATGATGTAGAATGGCTCTTTGCAAGGAAGACATATTGCAAGTTAAACAAGTCTTTCATAACTTAAAATGAATTGCAATATTTATATTTTACACCATGGTGGATCTGCTAATGGGTGATGATTAAGTGACTGTTCATTGACTTATTCTGTTTCCATAAATTTCTGAAGTCTGTATATGATCATGTGGCGCAGTGTCTCATAGAGTGTTCGACTTCACGGTCAGAGGTTTACTAGTTCGAGACTCACTGGAGGCACTGTGTTGTTTCGTTGGACAAGACATTCCACCCTCTGCTTAGTACTGGTTAACTCAGGAAGACAGGAAAACATCCCGTCATGACTGAAAAATTGTTGACTGCGATGTATAGCATCAACAAAAAATGTATATAATCACTTACCCTTTAACGTCTTTATCTCAAAAATCCATAGCTCCAGATAAGGCTGCGTATTGCGTATTTACGCAATTTCGTGGACCTGAAAACGCAATTAAATTCATTTCTGTGCGTACAAAAACACAATAAAAATCCTTGGTACTCAATTCCGAACTTTTTCGTAGCGTACGACGCTATAGTATTCAGTTTGGGCTTGTCGTTTTTTGCATCCCAAGTTGTTGTTGGGTACAAATTTATACACGGCGTGGCGCCGAATCTAGTTAATTTAATTGTAAACCAGTCCAGGAACATTCTTATCGCTGTTTAGCTATACCCAATATTTACAAGATTACGACATTTGTCTCGCTTTACAATAACAATGGCATAACGTGGGCGAAAATGCTCCAGAGGAATTGAATAATATCATATCGTAACTAACTCTAATACCACATTGGTGGTTCAAAGAATCAAAGGTGACTTGATAGATTCGTTGAGTTTTCGAAATAAGTTGCAAATAGAGATCTTAGATATACTAATATTGCCCGTGTGCTTTCCGAAAGTGAAATCGGAAGTAATATTTGCTTTCAGATGGATACCCAATACAAAAACTTGAAATACCCAATTTAAAATTTGAAATACCCAATTAAGCCAAAAAGAGGTGGGTAAATACCCAATTGCCTCCAATCCTTATCTGGAGCTATGAAAATCTAGACTTTCCATCAAATTTATCAGTAAATATTTTCATAGAAAAAGCAAACAAATATTCCCTGATCAGGCTGCCCTAGGAGCAGTTTGATCTTGGACTATTTTGTTTGCACATGCTTTTTTTGTTTCATTAATTTGGTTCTGGCACCCAGATTTAAAAAAAAATGATGAAACAAATCATATGACAATATATAATGCTGCTAGGCAGCCAGAGAATGTGTAACCAAAGCTTCCTCTGGCTGCTATTTTTTTTTATTTTTCTATTGGCATTAAAACCGCAAAATCAGAAATTATAAAAAAGGCTTTTATCATCAGAGAAGGCTGGGATTACAGAATGTGTAACTTCTGTTTTGGCCATTCTGAGTACATTTATTGTTAGTATTAAAGGCCAGTAAACCTTTCAATTTGATGTCCAACACTCAACTAATATATATACTCTATTCTATTCTAACTGGACTCAGATGCAGGCTTCACCCTATTGCACGCAAAATGGCTAGGGTCTGAGGTAATAAAACTGGACTCATGCTCAATTTAAGTGAGCATGAAATTTATTCTGGTCAAACTTAAGAATACTTTTAGAATTGTTTCCTTAAATATACATGTATGAAGTCTGAATATGATCATTACCATGCCATACACAGGCAAAACAATTGTGGCATAGTGATAATAGTATAGGAAGAAGTCATAAACAATTTTCGTGCTAGGGGCCACTTTTGTCATCTGCTGATAACTTTTGCAAACTGTTTGGACCTAGATTATGACCGACAAAATGTTGGTCCTAATCTGGATCCAAACCAATTGACACTCTAATAGTTTTCCTGAAATATTTTTTTGGAAAAAGTTAATTTTTTAAAAAAAAGTCAGCAGATGACAAAAAAGCATGAAATAAACCAGCATGCAAAGAGTTAAACCATCATGGTATCTAAACAGTTTCCTATAGTAGCCTAACATAATGCTATAAATAGCACAGAACCTATTCCTAGGATTATTAGTCTCAAACAGAAATGATCATTACCATTGGCAGATCCTCCAAATAACTGATATTCTTGTGATATTTTTTTACCATGAATGTTGTTATAGCTTAGATCTTAGTTTTGTTAGTTTAGGCTCTCATAGCTGCTGAATACATGTAGAGTAGGCTCCCTTAGCTGCTGAATACATGTAGAGTAGGCTCCCTTAGCTGCTAAATACATGTAGTGTAGGCTCCCTTAGCTGCTGAATACATGTAGAGTAGGATCTTGTAGCTGCTGAATACATGTGGAGTAGGCTCCCTTAGTTACTGAATACATGTAGAGTAGACTGGTAGTTGCTGAATACATGTAGAGTAGGCTCCCTTAGCTGCTGAATACATGTAGAGTAGACTCTGGTAGCTGCTGAATACATGTAGAGTAGGCTCCCTTAGTTGCTGAATACATGTAGAGTAGGCACCATAGTTGCTGAATACATGTACATGCCATTTAATCTTAGTATATCACTGCAATAACTTGACATAAACAGTTGTCTCTCGTTAACTCAAACTGTTATAACTCAAATTACCTGTTAAGTCAAAGTATATTGAGATAGACTCGACCCAGATCACCAGGTATTGTCATCGTTTTTCATCTGTTTAAAGATATGCTGTGGGTACAGAAAAGAACTGTCTCACTGAGACAGTTCTTTAAGGACCCACAGCAAATCTTGATGAAAATGGTGAGGGTTATGTTGTTTTTGGTGTGGATCCTGTTGGCGTAGGCATGAAGCTTTCTGGAGTGCAAGATCTCATGGACTAGTGTGCTGATCAGATTTAAATTCGCATGGATTCAACATTTGGGCATGATGAACACTTGATTAAGTTTTGGTGACCTTGCCCTTATTTTCAAGGTCACAGTGACTCGAAATAGGTCAAATTTGAGTGTTTAAGGTGGGCAACCATCTGTTTTCTCTGAAAATAATACTACTTATCATAATTGTTACCAGTATTTATTGATCAATGTCTTTTAATCCTGTATCTCATAGAGACACCTTTTAACTCTTTTGCAAACAGAGCAGACACAGGTCAGGCAGCTGCCCGATCAAGGTCTACTTTGTATGCTAATAGAAATATGATATATCTGATCCTAGACTAATGGACCTTACAAGTAATTTTTTTGTTCTATGTACCAACATGAAAGTTCATTTATATAATGATTCATAGTGGATGGAGCTTAGCATGAATATTCATGAAGGAAAGGGTTAATTCAGTGAAAAGACTCATGTAGAGTTTGAGTTTATGACGAGTCAATTGTAATGTAAATGTTTTGCTTCTTTTAAATACCAAATGTATCTACAGTGCTAAAACACTCTATGTAAAATAATTATTTATCCTTTACAATATATCTGATAAAACACACATGTGTTTTTATCATAGCTTAGATGTTATGAATTGTGTTTGAATAAAAAAATATATATATATAATAGAAAACACCCCTTACATATGGAAATAGACTATTTCGAATGTAAGGGGTATTTTCTTAAAAAATAAATATTGATATTTTATTTTATTTAAACACAGTTCATAAAAGTCTAAGCTATGATGCAAACACCTGTGATAAAAATTAGTTGGTATGTGGTTCAAAGCAGCCATGTCTCAAGATTATTGTATTCTGGAATACACCCTAAAATTATTTCTGCTTCAGATTTTTTGCTAATCTAGAGGTAAAGCTTTTATTACTGTTGATTTTAAAAATAGGCTACCAAAAGCTTGTATATTGATCTTATATATATTCTGTATTTACCTAAAATATTCAGACACTTGCAAAAGTCTAGATAAGCAATTTTTTTAGACGTAAAATTGTATTTTTTTTTCTTACCCTTCAGTTTAAACTTGTGTTTTGGGTGCTCAAAAGAACAGTCTCACTGAGACGGTTCTTTAGAGTACCAACAACATATGTTTTGGTTGAGAAATAAGAAAAAATAATTTCAATTTTGCATTCTTATCTGGAGGCCTGCACCTGAGAATGTGTGAAAAAGGTAGGAATGGAATGGTGTATTGTGTAAAGCCTGATCAGACAGGTTTGCACTTATTGCTCTTGCCAGTCTATCTGAATACTTTTGATATATTCAATACTTAACCCTTAGCCCACCAGTCACCACTTTTGACATCTTGTCTCACCTGCTTATGTTCTTAGGTAGCCTATATTGCAAATAATGGACCCAGATCAGACCGCTCCCATGGGAGCAGTCTGATCAGGGAACATATTGTTTGCTTCCATGAAAAATCTAATCTGAAGTGCAATTATATGCAGCAGACAAAAAATGCTGACAACATTTTCAGGACAAAATCTATTGGTTGGATAAGGGTTAATATGTTTTTGTGTTTTATGTAGTTGTAAGATTGTTTTTTGTTTTTTTTTTTTTTTAGAAAAATGAGTGTTTAATACAGGGATATTTTCGGAAGTGGCTGTGAGTTTATTAAAGTACATAGGCCCCATTTAGTACCGGTAATGCCTTGAAAAAAACTTGGTAAGAGAGTATAGTGGCTCAGTGGCAGAGTGCTTGAATTGAGATCGGGGGTATGGTAGAGCATTTGACTGGGGATCGAAGGGTTCACCACTGGCGGAGTCACTGTGTTGTATCCTTGAGCAAGACACTTTATCCGCTGCTTAGTACTGGTTCAACCCAGGAAGACCCATCCAGACATGACTGAAAAATTGTAGACTGGGATGTAAAGAGTCAAAACATACAAACAAACACATAATATCCCTGTAAATGTTTGAACTAGGAAAGCTCACCTCAAGTGAGAAACTCACATCTTGATCCATGACATTACGTTTAATGCATGGGTGAAAGTTTTCAGGATTATTCCTGAATTCACGATTTTGAGGCTTACTTTCCATAGAAAGTCAGCCTCAAAATCCTGAATTAGGCAGAATATAAAAGCTTTTCTGATATATATACAATTGATCTTAAGACAATTAACCATTTAAACTTGAAATATTAATATTTTGAAGGCATACTGCCAGTTTTAAAATTTGAATTTCAAAAGTTCACGATTTTGGCAATTTTGAACTTTTACCAATGTTTATGTTCTAAAGTTTCAAACAGTATGGATAGCAATCCAGTGGGGCTAGAAGTCTAGATTTTGTCTCATACTCTTCTTCTAATTGAGAAACCGGCAGGTGAGAGCCATGGCAGACATGTCTGTTGCAGTCAATTTACTTCAATCACTTCAGTGATAACATGTATCTGAAAAAAGGCCTTTGAATGATTTTTTTTAAAGAGCGGATCCAGCTCTAAAACTGAAGACATCTGATCAGGGTCTTCATTTTATGCTCTCCTGACAAGCATTTGTGACACAGTTTTTCTTTCTTTCACAAGGAACGAGGAGTATACATATATGAGTGCGGTTTTTGAAACGTCGTTTGAAACTTTAGGACATTTTCCACCAAATGTCTTAGCTGGTTTGAAATAATCTGTAAAGTTGGAATGGGAGTGCTTTTTTATGTGTCTATATATGTTATAAAAAAGGGTTCTTTGTGATGTCAGGAATTTTCCTATCTTATTCAATTTTGGGCTGGAAGCAATTGAAAGTTTAAACCCTTATCCTGCCACTATTTTTTTTATTTCCTGAAAATGTTGTCTGCTTTTCGCATCTGCTGCATATATTCAAATGCCATTTGGACTAGATTTTATCAGTAAGGCAAGCACTATAAACCCTGAGCAGTCTGATCTGTGTCCATATTGTTTGCCATTTTCACTGCATTGTACCTTTGAAAATAAGCAGGTGATAAAAATCGAGACTGGTGGGAAAAGGGTTAATAAAGCTGTATTTAGTAAGCACAAGTTGTAGACATTTCAGCATAGTTTTGGAGGAAGGGGTGGAAGTTGGGCAAATTTTGTGTACTTGAAAAAAACTTTATAGGAAAAAATCTCCAATCTTTTTTTATGCATCAAGATTACAGTTTTCAACTTTCACCCATGTATTATTCATTCAATTGGAAGGTGAGGTCATAAAGATACTAGGCCCTAAAAAAAGGCTGGGAAAATTCCTGATTTCAAGTACATGTACCTTACTTTTTTAAATATGAAAAATGCCTTACAATTGTTTATTTTATATACATGAATGTAATCTATATATCCATAACTAGCCAGTGCATGCAATATGAAGTATACACCTATGTCTTTTTGTCATATTTTGTAAATTTCAGGAATGGTCTGATATGTCTGATTGTTTTTATTTGTTTATCATAGTATTTAACTTGTACATTTTTATCAGCGTTTCCATAAAGGAGGGAGCTTTTTGCTCCTTTTGTGCTGTTTTGACCATTTATGCCAAGAATTTTCATCCTGCTTTATCCTATTTTACATGCCTCATAACAAAATTAGCTTTTTTTTTGCAATAAGGAAGATATAAGAATATGGAATATGTTTTAAAATTTCTAACTGTAGTCGCCTGCCACAAAAGCCTATATAAACAGGACAGACCCAGATCAGACTGCTTCTGAAGAAGCAGTCTGATCAGGGTCTTCCCTGTTTGCTTTTCTGACAAGCATTTTGTGAGTTCCAGCCCTGATAGCCAACATTTTATTTAGAACAGGAAAAGTAAAGTGTTCAAAATGTTAGAACATTTACCGTTATCTATTATTCATTTTAAGTAGGTGCCAGGATGAAATAAACAATTACTGTCCTGCCAGCGAAGAGTTACAGTGACGTCATAGTTTGTTTACAATTGTTAAGTAAAATATTAACTTGAACACTCCACTTGAGCTTACGCGAATCAATATATCACTTGTGTATTAATCCTATTCACAGGATAGGATTAATACACAAGTGATTTATCGATTCTAAGTCCCTGATAACATTGTAAACAAAACATGACGTCACTGTCACTCTTGGCTGGCAGGACAGTACATGCATTTCTTCAGCTGAAAACTGGCTTATTTTGCTTAACCCTTGTCCTGCTGAACCCGGATTTTTTCGTCTTTTGAAACATTGTAGATCTAGATCAGGTGGCTTCTAATGAAGCCTTCTGATCAGGATCCACACTTTTTACATTAGTTGAAAAGACGAGCTTATAATTGGAATGCTGCAGGTTAACAGGATAAAATTTTTCAGGTATACAGCATAACAAGGGTTAAAGCTGCATACTCTGTAACTATGAACATTTTTCGAAAAAAAATATTTTCTTTTTAAATCATTTGCAAAAGTAGAATAAAGTTATGTTGTCACAATAAATCTAATTTCTACAGCTGAAAACTGCATGAAAAAGTGAATTATCTTATAAAAACAGGTGTATTTTCTCTTGTTTGTAATTATTTGCGTCCCTCCAATAATTCTAGACAGTTGATTTTAACATAAATGTTGTTGTTTTGGCACTAATAATGTGTTAATTATTACAAAAAAGGTAAAATGTATACCTGAATTTTAGTATTTATACTGTGTTCTTGAAAAATAGAAACATTATTTTTAAAATGAAAATATCAAAAGTTACAGATTATGCAGCTTTAATAGCCAAAACAGTGCCAGCCATAGTGAGATGGTATGTTCTTTGTCCTCTTATCTTGGTCTGCTATGTTGCCCACCCCCCTCGAACCCTCCCACCCACTCCCTCCCACCCCAACCCATCTCATTTAGGGCACAGAGGCATAAATGGATAAAGCTACTATCCCACTTGACCTTTTATTCAATAATACCCATGTACAATCATTGGAGTCACAACACCATGAAAACATGGGTGGATCGAGAGTGGGGATAGGGGGTCGAGATCATATCTCCCCCATGGAAAATCACAGGTGGCTATTGGTTTCCTTAGAAATACTGGTACGGACCGCCCTCAAGGGAGTTTCATTCGGCCCTCTGTAAAATATGTTGATGACTTAAAAAAATCTTGTCAGGACCCCCATGACACAATTTCCTGGATCCAACCATGGAAAGGGTGGTTCACACATTATGGAATGTGACTGTGCATCAGGAGAAGAAAACATGTGTTTGGGACACTCAAAATAACTGTCTCAATGAGAGCACCCAAAATATATGTTACAAATGCTGTATAAGAAAACATTTACAATTGTACGCTGAAATTTTTTGTTAATAAATCTAAACCTGTGTGTAAGAATGTGGATAAGAGAATAATGAATTTGCAAGCTGGTGTATCTATCTTTGTCTTCCATATATGTTGTATGTTGTCATATTTGAGCCGCGACATGAGATTTCCAACAATGTGGTATGTGTGAGCAGCAATGGCTCAGACCAGCCTGCGCATACGTGCAGTCAGATCAGAGCCGTTGCTAGTTGCTTGATGAATTCTTCATAGCGATGCTGCCTTGATTGCAGTAAAACCTTGTAAATTGGAACTTCGATTTTTTGCAGTACTCGCTAATTCAAAAGAAGTTTGGGACTCACTTAATTTAGAGAATAGGACCTAATCATGATCCTATTTTAATAACTGTCTAGGGAGCACAGCGGCTCAATGGTAGAGTCCTTGACTCGAGACCGAAGGGCCGCGGGTTCAAGTCTCACTGTCGTCACTGCATTGTGTCCTTGAGCAAGACACATTAATACTAGCTTAGTACTGGTTCAACGCAGGAAGACCCGTCCGGACGTAACTGAAAGATTGTTGACTAGGATGTAAAGAATCATATCAAACTTATAACTGTCTATGATAACATAAGTTTTTGGCGCATAAAAGAAACGTCTCCAGGAGATGTTTCTTTTACGGGGTCCAAAACTTATGTTTGGTAAAAAAAACAATTGAAAATAGTTATTTTGGGGGTTTATAAATTTTATGTATACCTCCCTATATTACTTAGAATAATGAACTACTGATAATTTGAAATAAAACCTCTAGTCCAGAAGAACTTCAAATTTACGAAATTCTACTGTATTTTAAAATGAGCCGCGGCATGAGATTTACAACAATGTGGTATGTGCGACTAGCAAAGGCTCAGACCAGCCTGCGCGTATGGGCAATCTGATCAGAGCCTTTGCTAGTCGCTTGAATATTCCATGAATATTAAGCTACTGACCGAACATCGTTTGGAGTTTCTAAGCTGAAAAGGAGGCTACACAGGCTCGTCTGGGTCTACACATGTCAAAATGCCACATTTTTAGTAATCACGTGTCACCGCTCAAATGTATTTCATTGCTAACTGAAGATTTTTTAGATATGGAATTTAACTTTGTATATGGAATATGAAAATGACAAAAACATCAGTAAGTTTCTGAAGACCAGCTTTTGGCAGTCAACTTCTGTTCGAAATTTAACCCTTAAAGCACCACCTATTATTTGCAGCAGGCGACAATTGAAAATTTTGCTGCTTTTTCAAAAACAACAAATAAGGCATGATATTTCATGAGAATCCTCTGCTGACAGAGATTCTCATGTATTATATCATACCTTATTATACCCCCCGCAAACTTTGTTTGTAGAGGGTATACTGTTTTCACGTTGTCCGTCCGTCCGTGCGTCCGTCCGTCCGTAACGCTTTGTTTCCTTAATCTCTTGAAGAGTCATTGCTGGATTTTCATTAAACCTTGCAAACATGTTCATATATGCAAGACAAATTTTTTAGACAAAAAAGTAAGGGCTAGGGGCCAATTCTATCAGAGTTATTTCCCTTTGTAGTTCTAAATGGCTTTTAATATAGGGTTTTATGCTTATGCTATTATAGGCCATACATGGGCCCATCAACTCCTACCTCAGCTTTTGATGGAACAATTTGATACTTTTCCTATACAATGTAAGCACATTGAACATATGCATGAAAAAGTTTGGTTCAGAAAAAATAATTTTCTGACAAAATGACAGCTGTGAGAACTTAGACAATATTTCCCTAATAGGGCTTTTGTATAAGCATAGATGGTGCCTTTATGGGCCGATCAACTCCTACCACAGCTTTTGATGGAACAATTTGATACTTTTCCTATACAATGTAGACACATTGAACATATGCATGTAGGAGTTTGGTTTAGAAAAAATAATTTTTGACAAAATGACAGCTGTGAGAACAATATTTCCCTAATAGGGCTTTTGTATATGCATAGATGGTGCCTTTATGGGCCGATCAACTCCTACCACAGCTTTTGATGGAGCAATTTGATACTTTGCTGATACAATGTAAGCACATTGAACATATGCATGAAGGAGTTTGGTTCAGAAAAAATAGTTTTTGACAAAATGACAGCTGTGAGAACTTAGACAATTTTTCCCTAATATGGCTTTTGTATATGCATAGATGGTGCCTTAATAGGCCAATCAACTTCTACCACAGCTTTTAATGGAGCAATTTGATACTTTGCCAATACAATGTAGACACATTGAACATATGCATGAAGGAGTGTTATAATTTTTGTTTGCACATATTATACTGAAATCTTCTTTTCAAAACTAAAGTCTGCTGGTTTGAACTATAACTTGACAAGTTTTTTCTCTGACTCTAACTGTGCGGGGGGTATCTAATAAGCATTGCTTATTGACTTTTTTTATTTTTGTCGAAAATTGGGAAAGATGTCACAAAATTTGTCATCTGCTGCAGTTGTGATTGGCGCTTAAAGGGTTAAGATCATTTACCATAATTAAAAGAAATTCTATGTTTTCAAAATCTTTTGCGTTTACAGTTTGTTTTTCATACAAATCAGTTTCAAAGGAAATATATGTTATGTACAAGTATCTATAACCTGGTGGTATGGTATATTTATACAAAATGTATTGGTTTTATTGAATCCAGGACCATAAAGGGTTTATGTTGACCTAGATCTGAATGATGCAGTTTGATTCATTTTTCTTAAGTGCAACTTCAGATTTTGCAAGAGTAGTGTGTTAACCCTTTTTAGATCAGAAACCCCTCAACGGGTTCTTTGGCAAACAGTGAAGACCAACATGAAATGATCTATAATGCTGCATTTCATCAGGGTCTGCATTGTTTCCTAAGACTAAAATGATCTTCAGAGAAAGATGGAAATTATAACCTGTGAAACCTCAATATAAACAATGAATCATCCCAAGTTTATTGTATCATATCAGATGGAAGAATGCATTTGTATACAAACCCTTTTGCTTTTGAACTCGGGTTTATCCTTTTTTGAATACACTGTAGATCCAGGATTCACACTGTTTTCCATTCTGTAAATACAGGTGCATGCTTTTAAATTGAATGTTGCAGGTTCACAGGATAGAATATTAGGAAGAGTATAGTACAGTGCATGAAAATATTCAGCATGACAAGGGTTGAAATATTAGATTGATCATCCATACTTATTTAATGGGTCTCGATGTGAGAAAACCTGTTTTCAGGGGTTTGCGAACCACAAATGCACAGACCAGCCTGCACATCTGTGCAATCTGATCAGTGCCTTTGTTATTTACTTATTGGAAAGTATTCTATCTATACATGCTATGAGCGAAATTTAAATTTTCTAGTTAGTCTCTGTAGCTGAGCCGGCTGGTTTGAGTCTCACTTTGTCAGAAACCCCGAAGACAGGTTTTCTCGTGTCACTGCCCAAATAACGCTGGATGGAAGGGTCTATCGGTATAGAAAGGGTTAATACAGGGATTTCTTAGAATACTTTTACTGTCAGTAGTGCTATAATTGACTACAAAAAGGTGAAATCATTTTATAAATAAAGTTTCAAGTTTGATGTTTTGTTCCTTATTTTTGCCTGTTTAATTGACCCCCTACTGTTGAAGACCACTTTCTGGGACCATAGGTTTGCATGTGTCCGTCTATCCTTCCCTCAGTTAGTCTGGGTTTTGTGTCTGGGACGTATTATAAAAGGATAGACCAAATATTACCCATGACATGGAGATATGTCTTGCACAACACTTTGCTACCAATTCTCAAGGTCAAGGTCACAACTCTCAAACAGAATTAAGCTGTAGCTCACAGAATTTGAGTGCTGTGCATCTGCCAAAAGGTGTCCTGAGTTCTCAGTAACCGCTGGGTGGATTGTGAATTGGGGATATGATAGGTTTTACAACAGTTTTAAAATTCAAAATGTCACACTCAAAAACTCGCCTGAAACCATTCAAATACATGTGGGCAATTACTCGGTACCAATTGGATGAATTGTTTTAAAAAGTTTTCGTATGATAGATAATATTGAATTGAAGTTTTGCAAGAAGATTTAAAATTACAAACTCACGCGCTGACTTGGAGGCATGCCCATACCCAACCAATTCATAAAATACCTAACAGCTCGGGAAGCCAAAAAGCAAGTGAGTATTATCAGGAAATACCACAAGTACACACTGCTGACCAACGCACGCCACCGCGAAGAAGAGCCACAGAACAAGAACAATCATTAGGCACCAGGAAAGCAAAGTAAAGCAACCAGCCCTCTCTTCCCCATCGAGATGATTGCAAAACTAGAAAAGACACAAAGTACTGCACAACAAAACATGGAACAAACACAGAATCCCACAATGGGAGCAACAACTACAGAACCGCCTGGTTGGATTTTAAGGTTATTCTTTAAACTTGCATGCACCAGGAAATGCCACAACCACAGATCAAATCTTCAACCCATGGTAGTCATGGTACCGTGAGGGAAATGCATTAGAACATAGACACATACAAATGAAAGCGAGAATAAAATTATAGTACGGCAACCAGCTCTTCAGTGAGATGGTTGCCAAAGTGGAAAATGCACACAAAAAAGTGTAGCACAAAGCTAACAGGATTATTGTCTTAGAACGGACAACAGCTGCAAGACACTAGTTGTGGGGTGGGGGGGGGGCTTAAATATACTCATGCTAATAAAAAGAAGGCCACCCCAATTATACGTCTTTGTTGAAAAATAACTACAGACATGAACATGATATGACAACAAAGTTATTTATTGTAGTTCATATCTTGTATGACCGCCACCTTTATGAATGCATTCTATGAACCTTTTGCGCATGCTCAAAAGGAGCCTTGGGTTGTATCCATCCCACTTATTGTAGATTTCGAGCTAAAAAAGGTCCTGCTCCCCCCCCTCCCCTAGGGAATTTCGCAGACATATCCTATCTTGAAGAAAATTTCAAGCCGCATCTTTTAAGAGATGTTTGCACTCTGTGCTCCGGGGCGTTAGTCTCTGACAGCCTGCTACATATGTTACTGTAACAAACTAAGGAAAAATTCAAAATGAAAGTTTGAGCTACAGAAAGAAGACATTAAACCATCAAATTATTCAAATTTCTTATGTAGTTTGCAAGCTGGATGCCTAAGCTACATAAAAGCAGCATTTTTTAACAAAATTACAGCCTTCAATGGTGTTATATGCGTTACATAGATTAAATTTCCCTTTGAAAGTTGAAATCGTGACTAACATCATTCCTTTTACAGACGATTTGTGCGTTTTTACAAGTGTTTTTAATCTTAGTTTAATAAAATACTTATTTGACTAATAGAAAAACAAAGTTTGCTTTTCTATCTCAAATACATTATTTTATATGAGCTATTAAACAACCCTACCCCCAATTTTAAGTATCCAATTTTGGTATCTATTATTGAAGAAAAATATATGAAAATAGTTGACGCTCGTGGATATCTTACATTTTTGGCACTGTCTTGCTAATGCAATAAAGAATCATACATTTGCAAGTTTGACATCAGGATCAGAGCACTTATTAAAGTATGTAACGTATGTTACATGGCATAATGATTGAGTTAGGAAATTTTCTTGGAAGTAAGAGATAATATTTCAGAAAAATACCGTTTTTCACATGTTTTCCTATTAATTTCTAGCCTCTGGTGCCTTAGTCTTAACAGTCATTGTTGATAACAAGCCCTTGGAATTGTGTTACCTATGTTATATATATATAACCATTTTAATCACATATTTCCTAATGCCTATAATATTAAAATATATAGACATATAGATAGAAAATAATAGTTCTCATTTAAATGACACAATTTAATAAATATTCCTATTAAATAAAATTATACAAAAGCAATCTTTATTCAAGTCACCCTCACAATGTCTTTCATTGTGTCTGCTTCTATTGCAAAATAATCACCCGTTTCATCACAACCAGTAGAATCATGGCATTGTATTAGGACTGCAAACTGAGTACAATCCTGTTCCTCTCCACCCCTTTGGGAATTGTGCAGACATATCCTACCTTAAAGAACAATTCAAGCTGCATCAAATAAGAGATGTTTGCACTCTATTAACTAGGGGGTTAGTCTGTAATGGTATGATACGTATGTTACCATATCAATTTAAGAATAAATGAATTGACAGTCTGAGAAACAGAAAGAAGACATAAAACTATCTATTTATTTGAATTATTCATGTAGTTTGCATGCTGAATACCTTTGATACATAAGAAAAGATTTTTTAACAAATATACAGCTTCCTATGGTGTTATATGTGTTACATTAATTAAGATTACTTTTTAAAATATGTAATTGTGACAAACATCACTTATAAGCATTTTGCGTGATCCTCCTCTTTAGCCATCAAAAGACTTAATTTTCTTTGTATGTGTGGCCAGTGCCAGCGTCAAACAACTTGGCTCAGCCAAACTTGGATCCTTAGCATTCTTCAAAAGCAGAAACAGCATGTCAGTGTCATGGGGATCAAACACCTGATTAAATATGGGTTTAATGCCATTTCACATATATGCATACAATGGAGTATGACTCTGGTATATATCTCTTCCTGTGAAGTGGCAAGAGCAATCTAACTGCAGCTGCCTCTGCATCCTTGCTAGTCAAATGATAACTTTGCTCTGATTTTGCAAAATCTATGTCTCTACCGTGTACCTCTAAGAATACTTTAAGATTTCTGACATTGATCAAACAGAAATTTGATAGGCTGCTTTTTTGCATCATTTGCCATGGAACCTAGCCAGTCGTTTGTGCTTAAGTCCTCAGGTCTTAGATCAATAGTATTTTGCTGCGCCCAAAGAACTTTATAAGTTTTCTTTAGTTTCAATGTTGACTCTTGATGGTTTTGGCAGACCGTCTGAAAGAATTTCTGTTACACCTTGAAAGTTATCTGGTATAAGAATATGAAGTTGGACATTGCCATCAATTATGTTTGCAGTTGGTTGCTTTTTGATGCCAGTACATTGAAGCATGGCTTAAAATAATGTAAAGCCTATGATTTCTCAGTTTTTGCAGTCATATCATTAGCTGTTGCATTCAAAAGAAGGAAAGTGGACTATAGGTAGAATGGAATAACCAGTAGTTCTATATTATGCTCTATGGAAGATTTATACAGAGTAAACAAGTTGGTAAGGTGCCTCATTTCATGATCCATTGAAAACACTGAAATTGAAAACACTTGCCTCTGACTGTGTAATCAAAAAGGATGTCATGACAATGCCCTTGCTCATTTATTATGACGAGTTATATATGTTACATCCTTTAATAAGCGCTCTTATCTTAGAAACTTAGTGAATGATTGAATTGAAAGGGTCTAATTTGCGCTCTGTTCATCCTGCATTTCATTGCTTTACCTGCTGTTATACATCTAGTTTGTTTATCTGAAGGGAAAGAGTTACCTCGGTTTCAGCATTTCAGAAATACTAAGCCATCAATAAGTTTTTGAATGCTTGGGGAAAGATAATAAGTGCAGAGACATTATTAGATGAAAATATATGGGTTTGCCTGTATGGAAAGGATACATTTATAAAAGTTAACCAGCTAAGATATGATTCTTTATCACAGAAATATCAAAGTACATCAGTCCTGGTACTCATTGCTCTTAATGGCATAGTTTTCCGCCTTGTAAAGCTTATGTCTTTCTCCTACTTGCAGAGTATCACTTGAAACATATACTCAAAGAGCCAACTATTAGGAATTCATATCAGTTTCCGAATGTTCCAAGCCATAAATGGCAAAATTGGAAATTTGATGATGGCTCATCAATTTTGAGTGGACTGGTGGTAAAATTGAATAACAGTAAATGATTGAAATATTGTGTGATGATTCTACTAGTTGCAAGGAGGCGTGCGATAATAATGATTACCACAGAAGCAGACAACGACAAACCTTTAACATGAGCGTTAAATAGATGAGAAATAGTTTGGACCATTTCATTTATTGTATTTTCTTGTAAAAATGTAAAACTATCTTTTCTATTTGTTGCTCTATATTTAGCATTATATGCACAGTATTAGGAAATGTGTCCAAAAGGTCATTGATAACATCTGTAACACCAGTCCATGGGCTTGATAATCAGAAATGAATATAGTTTCTAGTGTTTTGGCACCAAAGACATACAAGTACACATTAAGTGTCCTGATCTTTAACTTAATGACATCTTGTAGATATATGAGTAAGACAGACTAAGAAAATGAAAAATATCCACATGCTGTAATCGCTTTCATGTGTATTACTTAAACGGAAATAACAAAATTCGCTTCTCTGTAAAACTGGGAGTAGGGCTGTGTATTAGCTCCTATAAGACAATATATTTAAGACAGAAAAGCAAACTTGGTTTTTCCAAGTCATCAATTGAGTATATGTTTGTAAAATCTAATAAAACAGTTTGAAACCAAGTCATAGTTACTGTAGTTGTTTAACTACATGACGATAGCCACGATTACAGCTTTTAAATTATAATTAGGTTCATGTAATGCACATAACACCACTGTTAGCCGTATAAATGTTAAACAGCTTCCATATGTAGTAAAGACATCCAGTATAAAGACTATAAAAATGTCAATTTATTAGATAATTTTTATGTCTTCTTTTGGTAGCTCAAACATTCAAATTTCTTATTCTCAAATTGATATAGTAACATATGTAACAAGCTGTTACAGGCTAATGCCCCGACTGACAGAGTGCAAACAATTCTTATTAAATGCACCTTGAATGGTTACATAAGATGTAATTTGTCTGCAGAATTCCAAAGGGGATTAGGATGGAGCAGGCCCTTACTCAGCTTGATGTCAAAATACTGTTTGATGATTTTACTTATCGAGCTAACATATGTAACACTCTCTGATCTTTAAAACTTGATGACAACTAGCAGATCTTTAAGTATTTATCATAGGAGCCAGTTTAAAATCCCTAAACAATGTAAGACATCCAACAGCTGCGAGTTTTTTTTACAATTTTAGCTCAAACTTTCAAACTACATTTCCTTTATTTGATATAGTAACGCATGTAACATGCTGTTTCAGACTAACACCCCAACATAGAGAGTGCAAACATCCCTTATTTGATGCAGCTTGAGTTGTACTATAAGACGGAATATGTCTGCAAAATTCCCTCGAGGAGATTAAAACATTTTTAGGCATATCTTACGTAAAGACAATGAGCTTGCCCATTTATTACATCAGGTAACATATGTTACAGCCTCTGATATTAAAAATTTTGCAACAAACTTGCAGATTTATGAGTCTTTTCATATAAGCAAATAAATCCCAAACAATGAAACACATTCATCAACTGCAAATATTTTTTAACTATTTTTACTTTAGTTTTAATACCAAACATTTCACCTTAAAACTGGGTAGGGGTAGGGTTGTTTAATTGCTTATTTCAGAAAAAATATTTAAGCTAGGGAAACAAACTTTAAGTTTTATGTTAGCCAATTGCATAAGCTAGTCAGACATGGTTAAAAACATTTTGCAAAACACACAGAGAGATTGTGAATGTAAATGATGTTAGCCACACTTGCAAATCTTAATGGGTTATCTGATTTATGTAACGCATACGACACCTTAGGAAGCCGCAATTTTGTTCAAATGGCTGTCATACGTAGTTAAGATATCCAGTATGCAGATTATATGAATGATTTTTAAAAATAAATATATTAATGTCTTTAATTTGTAGCCCAAACTTTCAATTTACTTTTTCTTAGTTTGATTAAGTAACGTATGTTACAGGCTCTTACAGACTAACGCCCCGGAGCACAGAGTGCAAACATCTCTTAAAAGACTCGGCTTTCAATTCTCTACAAGATAGGATATGTCTGCAAAATTCCCTAGGGGGGGGGGGGGGGGAGCAAACCCATTCTCAGCCATCCGTCTAATGTGGAATGCATTGTCTATTGTTAAACTAGCTAGTGATCCAATCCTGGAAATGTGTCTTCTGGTAAGGGATACGATCCTCGGATACGATCATGTACGCACTAGTCCATATTATCCCAGGGGTGGTCGATCAGAGATGGATTGGCACCAGGGAGGCTGGTCAAGGGGTATGACATGGCCAGCTTGCAAACAGTTCCTTGCCATATTGCAGGTATGCTGGCATTGTCTTGCTGGAAGAGAAAATTGTTTCAAGCATTCTGATAGATTGGCACGACATGTGTGTGAAGGTATTCATCCACATAGCGTTGGCCTGTAAGTTACCCCAAATTACTATACAAATCAAACGAACCTTATACGAAATTCAGAGTGGCCTTCTTTTTCTTAGCATGAGTATACATTTTAATGGCCAAATCTTCATCCTAGATTCTTTAGCTCACATGGGGGCTTCCTAACTTGTTCCACTTGTATCGTCACAGGGAAACAATTAAATCAAAGTAACTTATTGTGATTGAGCTTGACTTGAAAGACAGAGTTAAAGAAAACCACTAGTTTAGCCATGATGGGCCCCTATGATTGTCAAGTACATTTGAGCCGTGACACGTTATTTCCAACAATGTGGCATTTCGACAAGTGTAGCCTCAGACGAGCCTGTGCAGCCTCCTTTCAAGCTTAGAAACTCCAAATGAAGTTCGGTCCGTAGTTTAACACTCATAGAATACTAAAGCGACAAGCAAAGGCTCTGATCAGTCTGCGCGTATGCGCAGGCTGGTCTGAGCCTTTGCTGGTCGTACATACCGCATTGTTGGAAATCTCTTGTCGTGGCCCAATTTTCATTTTCCTGACTAAAGAAATAAGTAGTAGGTATACTATGTCTTGTCCGCATGTACGTGGAGATAATCCACGAACTTAAGTGAGTGGATTATCTTGCATACAGGTGGACAAACATGGTATAACTAATCAATACTACCTACATCAGTGTAGATCTTGCACAGCACGAGACATTTCGTGCTAAAGTTGGTAAGGGTGGTATAATAGCATTAAATGCAAGTTCATGGAAACTTACGGTAATCATGCAACACAAGCACAACAGTCTTGACACCAATAGCAAGTAAGACCTGTCAGACCAAGAAATGCCACAACCTCTCTCTTCCCTATCAAGATGATTGCAAGACTAGAATATACACAAAGTACAGAATCCCACAATGGGAGTAACAATCAACAAAGAATCAGAAACAAAAGAACCATCGCCTTATCTAGAACGGACAGCAGCCTAGGCAATAGGTTGAACTGAGTAAGAGCTTGAATAAATGAAAAGGGAAAATATAAATAAGGCAGTGGTCCTGGGTCTCCACAGCCCCAATATGGTTTCATTACATGGTCTTGATCTCAATGACACAAACAAAAGATTTGATGGCACATAATACAAGATCTAACAGGCACCCTTTGACTTCTGATCAATAGTTCTCTTAGAAATCAGTATGAAGCACACAATATTAAAACAACTTCGTATTGACTTTGTTTCGACGCCGTGTGCCAAGCGAACGACTGTTTGAAGGGCATTTCTTCCTATAGCTACCGTTTGGTTTGAAAATGGCTCCTGTCTTGGCAGGTGCATTATAAGAATGATGAAGACAACATTATAACAATAGTTCACATTGTTTTGGCAAGAACAGAGCTGTGCATGATAAAACTAGAC
The DNA here is from genome assembly GCA_964019695.1 of Loripinus fragilis. Taxonomy (NCBI): domain Eukaryota; kingdom Metazoa; phylum Mollusca; class Bivalvia; order Lucinida; family Lucinidae; genus Loripinus; species Loripinus fragilis. Next base: position 100,142,278 of record OZ026520.1, read on the forward strand.
GGACTTAATTATGAGTTGGTGTAGATAGATGGACATAACGCTAAAGTCAAATAAGACAGAATTGTATGTACCTTAATTCCATTTTCTGGTCAAATACTTCTGGATTTCTAAAAGATTATAGGTAGTGGCCTACTCACCCGTGCCTACTCATCGGATAACCAAGTGATTTATTCAAGTAAGAGTTATCTTGTGTTTTTTTTTGTTGTTTTTTACGGCGGCCAAAAGGCCGCCGTTCTAATATCGCTTTAGACCTACAATTTATGCAAATTTTCACCAATCAGAAGTATTCTTAAATTGTAATATTCATCACACTAGATAGATTGGTTCCCCACGTTGATAAAGCTCCACTTCCGCTACGCATATTACGTTTGGTAACTAGTAATTTTTTACCAGTAGAGAATCCCACTCATCCGACTGCGCATGCTCCAGAAAGAGCATCTGTTTACATCCTGGGTCAATTTCGCACATCAAAATGAGAAATGAACATGTACTGAAAACTGAGAAGATTTGCCGCACTTTCTTTTCGATACGAAGCCTTTCAAATATTGCTGTTATTGTTAATTTCGATTTTAATAATTTTTTCAATGTACTTAGATTTTGATGTAATCAAGTGACAATACATGTCCAAATAGCGCAAGTGGTCGCGCTTTAGCTTAATGAGGTAAGGGTCTAGAGATCGAATCTCACACACCTTAATTTTTTTTCTTCCGCATATGGTATTTTTTCATGTAGAGAACCTGCGCATGCTCCAGAAAGAGCGTCGGTGTTGAAAAAGTTCATAAATAGGCCAGGTATTATATGAATCCAGTGTGAACCAAATTCAATTAAATTTTTTACTATATAAAAGGCACAGAAAGTGGACTGGGTGGGCCAGCTCATACTCACTTACTATCCAATGATGCAAACCATGTTTCAAGGTCACCAGTCTTGTGGTTCATGTAAAGAAGGTTTAAAGGGTATTCACTACCTAAAAATAGTATGTGAGCATGATCAGGAAATACCACAACCACAAACAGCAGACAACCCCATGGCACTGCAAGGAAGAGACACACAACCATCAAGAGACACCAGGAAGACAAACTAATACATCCGTGGATCATCGTGGCTACAGCATGGGATAGAAATGTATAGAACTCCCGTAAACCAAAAATCTGCACCCTGCAGAGCGTGTCTGCATGGTCTGTGGAAAGAGCGCACAAGAGGTCCGAAGGATCGAATCCACAAAAAGATCAGACATCAACGCCAAAGCATTGCTCGCCAAATATGGGGGCATTAATGTAGAGAGTGGCGTTAGGCTTAAATGAAATATATGTGTGGTTCCTGTTGCCTACCTACCCTATTTTTTTAACCCTATATACCCTAAACAATAAAATGGTCTTTGGAGAAAAAATGGGCACTTTTTCAATTTCTGTCACTATTTTCTTTGTTAAATGTTATAACAAAATTTAATAATTTCCCTACCTACCTACCCTGAATTTTCTTGGCATGAAACAGGAACCACACATATATTTCATTTAGGCCTTATGTGTAGAAACTGTTACTCGAAATTACAGAACCTCGATCAAAGACGTAGACTTTTTTATGAGGGGTGCCAACGAAATGCAAGGATAGTGATGCGTGCTAATACTAAAAGAATGATGCGCTCCTCTCCTCTCTCTGGACCACAAAAGAGAATTAACTTCTCAAAAACACCAACAAAGACACGCAAAACACAACGCAAAACACAATTGTTTAAAGAGAGTGCCACCCCTGAAAGTACCACACCCGAGGAAATTGGCCTTAAAGTGGATTTTGTTACTGGTAGGATGTGTTTCCAGGTTTTAAGTGACCCCCGTTTTTCTTTTTTAAACAGCTTTAAAATGATCTTAGAAGAATGCACACCGCGTAACTAAAACCTATGGATCCCCGGAGCCCCCCCCCCCTTCCTAAAAATCACAAGTTATTGTGATAGCAATTAGCATTTGGATCCCCCCTTGGATGGACCTCCCCTGAAAATGTTGAACCCCCTCTGGATCCTTGGGAAAGTATAGTTTTCTCTGCAATAAAACCATTGCCCCCCCCCCCCCCCCCCTCTGTAAAATAAGCTGAGGACTAAAAAACGCCTCAATCTGGACTCCCCCCTGTCAAAAATTCCTGGATCCGCGCATGATATTATACATGCTTTAAAGTCATATTACGGGGGTCGCGCACATGCGTTCCTTTTTCGCCACGCTCCCTAACTGTGAATGATGACCATCCCGCCCCCTCCCCTAAAATATCCACAATTTTGTCATAGATCCCATAAAATATTTATTCAATCTGAACCCCCTAAAATTATTGAAATTAAAAGTTAGACCCCCTCCTTAAAAAAGGTCCCAGTCCACATAGGCTACGAAATGTCAGAGTAACCCCCATCCGATCGGAAATCCCCGACACAGGCATGCACGGACCCAGGAAGTGTTGTTAGAGGGAGTCCAATTTATCTTTAACAACTTTTTTATGGTGAGAATCCAAAAACCTTTCAAGGTGTATCATCATCGGCCAATTTCAATGGCGTTTCGCTAGCGGCCGAATTAATGGCCCAACATTGAATTCTGGCTTGCCTTTGAGATTTTCAAGTGGATCCAGACGAGTATTGCTAAATAAATCCTATAGCTTTGTGATTTTGCTGGGCCCGGAGCCCCGTCCCCCTCTGGATCCGCGCATGGATAGTTTTCCTCGTAACCTGGCTTATTTAATGAACATGAGACAGAGGGGCCGCGGGTTCGAGCCTCGCAGGCGTCACTGCGTTGTGTCCTTGAGCAAGACACATTAATCATAGCTTAGTACCGGTTCAACCCAGGAAGACCCGTCCCTACATAACTGAAAGATTGTTGATGGGACGTAAGAATCAAATCAAACAAATCTCCTTCGCAATGCTGGCCCAATGTCATGTGCTCCGGAAACATAAACTTCTTTTAACACCAAACACATTATTCAGAATACAGGCATAGAGGATTTTGTAATAATATAGTGGTGTTTAATAATGAGAGAATGGTCGACATTGTTGCGTCGGTTCGATGTTGGTACAAGGTTGGTATGCGGCGACGCCCACATTTCCACCAACTACCAACGTGGGCCCAACGTATCTTTGCTATCTGTGTAGTGACCCCAAACACAAAATATGACGTCCGCTGATATTGTTCACGAATTCCAAGCATACTCGCACCTGGGTGAGAAAGGGGGGGGGGGGGTACTCTGATATTTTCAAACATACGTAGGCCCGGACCATTTTTGGGGTTAACTTTTTGGTATTTTGTGATGACCCCAAAAGATATCCACAAAATCTTCATACCCCAAAATTTTTTCATTTTTCTGAAAACCCTCAAAGGTATTGAATTTCAAAATTTTGAACCCCAAAATGGTGCGAGCCTACGTATGAATGAAAATATTATAGTACCCCCCCCCCCCCTCCACCCTCTCCTCGCAGATAGAAACAGGGGCCGGGGGCGTCCAGACTCAAATAACAGAAAAAAAAACTCTGATAAGGGTGTTTATTGTTGGTTTTTTTGCAACTATATTATATTTTTTTACGGTTCAAAAGGGTCGAAACATTTATCGGGGGGGGGGGGGGGGGGGGGGGGGGGGGGGGGTGCAACTTTTTTTTTTTGGGGGGGGGGGGGGGGGGGGGCGGTACAATTCCTTATTTCTATAGAAACCTATATAACTTGTGATTTTTCGGGGGGGGGGGGGGGGGGGGGGGGGGGGGGGGGGTCCGGACCACCTATCCCTCTCTGGATTCGCGCATGGGTAAGAAATAAGTAATTGCCCACTTCCCTGTCACGGATTGAGTTTTCTGAAAGTCTCAGAAGGTTTACCGGCCGGCGCAGTCGGTAACATGTGTTTTTTTTTTCGGGGATGGTGGGGGGGGGGGGGGGGGGGGGGGAATGCTTATTTCCAACGAAACTTAAAGAACTTGCGATTATTATTTATTTTTATTTATTTATTTATTTATTTATTTATTTATTTTTTTTTGGGGGGGGGGGTGTCCGGACCACCTATCCCCCTCTGGATCCGCACATCGGTTAGAAATAAGTAATTGCCCACTTCCCCGTCACGGATTGAGTTTTGTAGGTGCAAACTGAAAGTCTCATAAGTGTTTCCCCTGTGAACATTTGAAATTCCAGAAAATAGTTGTACCGGGCCGCGTTGCGTCTGACTAGATGAGGGGTAACTGTACTTTTGTTTATTTTCGGGTGGCGGGGAATGCTTATTTCTATAGAAACCCATAGAACATGTGATTTTTTAGGGGGATGGGGTTGGGGGGGGGGGTAGGGTGCGGACCACCTAACCCCCTCTGGATCCACGCATCCAGTGTTGGGTTGGGGATGCTTATTTCTATAGGAACCTATAGAACTTGTAATTTTTAAGTTGCCATATTCCTGATAATAGAACAAAATAAACTTTATCAAAAAATCCAATCCGCACGTACAATTGGGCCACTTTCGGCCCGCCAACGAACCGCCATCCGCAGGTGACGGTTCGTCGGCGGGTCGATAGTGGCTCGTGATGGGATGCTAGCAGGGAGCAGTTGTTTAAAAATCGCAAATGCACTTTTTATTCAATACCGCAGATGGACTCAAGACGTCCCAGGTATTTTCCAATACTACGTATTTTTCCATTACTACGTCAGTGTATATGCTATAAATAGACGCAATGGCGTTTAGTAGTTACCTGTCTTAATATGCTGACAAGCTATTAAAGGGAGAGAACCAGTCTACACACTAGATAGAAAACAATGCCCTCATTGGTTAATACTCTGACTGACCACGCGATCTTATTATAGATGCAATTTAACTTGAAAATTTCCATGTAAATGGCCGAGAACCAGTCTGTGCGCTAGTCCTAATAATGAACATTGATCATGAATATAGGTCAACTCCCGCTGTACAGCATTTCTAATTTGCTTTACTACCATTCTTTGCATGCCTTGCTTAATTGCACATAGTAAATAAGTGCAATATAAGATAACTCACTATATCCTAAAGGACTTTAACAGCATTATATAAAGCAAATCTTTGTATTTTTTATTCAAGCCATTATGGTTTCCCGTATCAAATGCGCGTTACAAGATTATAGTCTGTTTCATAAATTTCGACAATATGCAGTGATTTTTTTTACCTGCGCGTCCTGGGTCTCAGACGCATGCTTCTCACAAAGGACGCATGATTTTAAACCATAAGAGTCCTGCAGGATGCATTAAAATTGTGGCGAAAAGTCTGCATTTAGTATTTGCAACTTTCGTTTTGAGTGTTTGTTTTTTTTAACTTGCGCATCGTGTCTTGAATAATATTGGTAAAAACCGGTACTGAAAAAAACTCCCCAACAGTATAGCGATCATTACTTCCCTTGGGAAACACGTGTTTTCAGATATGACCCGCTGTAGGGGAGTTTACCGGTAAAAGCCAGTACCGGACTTCTGGTAAAAACCAGTGCCGATAAACCAGTACTGATCCAATACTACCAACCCGAAATGAAACATTTGAATAATGCGTTTTACCCGCAAGTTTAAACACCCTGCTTCGAGCAAATACCAATAGAATGGTTAAAGTATTACTGCAGGCTCATGAAGTACGGAGACTGGACTGTGCACAGATGAGAAAAGAAAAATTAATATGGTATGTCCAAAGGCTCAAATGCAGTAACTTTCAGCACTACACTTGTAGGCATGCAGAGTTAGATGAACATGGGCTAATGACCTGGGCTCTAAAAAATATATGAAAACTGCGAGACAAAAGTCTGACTCTTGGCAAAAGATGATAATATGATTAAATTAAGGAAATATACTGTCTGCAACTGAACTTTTTATTAATAAGAAAGTCAGGTAGGTTTTTATATCTTTATTATTTTACTTGACAAAGTAAATTAAGTTTTATCTTTATTATAGTATAAATAAGTATGCCAGTGTTTTGCTTCCCAAATTGGCTTCTATGAATGGCCGGATTCGTATGGATACACAAAATTTATAATTCAAAGTGGACGTCGTATGGGATGCAGAACTTCGAGTTTGGGATGCAAAGAATTTTGGCCCAGTGAGTCCCGGGACTCATAGAAACAAATTTGTAAAAAAATCACTGATTATTAGGCCTAGTCTATTTCTAAAACAAATATAACAAGTGTATTTAATGCATTACATTATATACAAGGGCGTAAAATTCATCGCGAATTAGAGAGTAACCTCGGGGTTCAGGCGAGTAAATACGTGCAAAGCTTGCTCTGACCGGCAAATGCATGTTTTAACAAGGACAGTGTAGCTATCGGCAGAGTCTCTCTTTAATCAGACAACATGGTGCGTTATAAATAGACAGCCAAAAAGCCCACGTTATAATGTCTATAAATAGCGCTTAACAAGATACATCTTTGTGAAAAAAGATGTATCTTAAAAAAAGAGGTTATAATGGGGATGGATATTTAACGGTAAATAATGGCACATAATTTCCTACAATTTGAATGTGCCCGCAACCCACAATCCTACACTTAGACTCAGATCAACCTCCGCAGCTGTACATGTATCAGCGTATTTTGCTATTTCCTTTAGGAAGATGACAAGCACAAGCTCTAGTTTCTTTAACTACATGTATGTCAGACGAACATGTATCATATAAGGCTAACTTCCCGGGGCTAACTTGCAAACAGCCAGCACACCAAATCTCGGGCCACTATGGGCCCGCCAGCAAAACGCTTTTCGGGTGGTGTTTTTCTGGCAGGCCGAGAGTAGCTGGATTTTACGTGCTTACTGGGAGCTAGTCGATCAGTTTTTGAGTCTACATGTATTTATTCCCCGACCCCGGCTATGGCGAGGTGCCACAGGAAATAGAAAGGTTATAGGAGTTAGTTCCACACAAAAGTGATTTGGTATATCAGTATTTTTCTGTAAATAGAGACATTCATAATATGTAAATAGAGTGGTGAAAGTGTAAACCATTTAAGACTTGAAAACTACTCCAAGTTGAGATCTGAGACGGGCAGAATCTAGCCTATGTGACAACAACAACAACAATATGGCATGTTTTTTTCCGGGTTTTCAGTTTGTTTCAGTACATACATTTATCGTCAAAATCTCCCGTTTTCTTAAAAACATTAGGACTATTAACATTGTTCCCTAGCCTTTGCTGGTGAAGTGCCTAAAATTTGGAACGATTCAGATGCATATCGCTCAGCGAAAAGAGCACCAAGCAAAAGAGAGACCAGAAACATAGCACAACTTCCAAATTCGCTGGTTCTTAGATCCTTTTCCAGCATGCAAAGACAGGGAGTATAAGGGGATTTCGTCACTTAGTTGTGTTAAAATTGTAAGTATTTAAGAGCCGCCGAATATCTTTTTTAAAGATATTTCTTGTTTGGTTTGTTTTTTCTTACAAATCTAAAAATGTAATTATTGGTGTTCACAAAAAGCCTTTTCACCGTTTATCAACTATTCTGCACGACCAGTCATATTTTGAATATTAAGCCACCAAACTTTTATAGTTGCATAATCAAAGGTACCCGTAGGAAATGTACAAAATATGGAAACCAATGCAATTTTACAGTTTTTATATGTATTGCACATTTCCTAAGATTGTAACAGCTAAAGGGGGGGGGGGACTATCACTCGCATTTTAAACAGTTTACTATTAAAAAAACATATTGCATTTCCCTTTTGAAAGTATTGGATCTCCACTGCTCAACAGTACAGAATGACAAATCATTACTGATAACCTTAACCATTGACTGATAGACAAGTTTGGACATTCTAATTTTATTGAAGAAACGTCGCAATTTTGGCGGGAAACGCAGTTTACCAACGTTATATTTCAGCTTCACTGAAAAAGACTGGCCCCCCTATTGGCACCAGTGACGTATATATTAGGACACTGTTTATTCACATTGTATAGCTTTGATAAATGCCCCCTTTCTTACTTAAATTGGGCCTCGTCGCGAGAAAACCTGTCTTCGGGGTGTCCGACAAAGCGAGTTTCAAACCAGTCTCCTCAGCTACAGAGACTAGCTAGAAAATTGAAATTTCACCGATAGCAAGCTTACATATAAAATTTTCCAAAAAAGCGAATAACAAAGGCGCTGATCAGACTGCGCGGATGTGCAGGCTGGTCTGTGCCTGTGTTGTTTGCAAACCCCAGAAGACAGGTTTTCTCGCGACGAGGCCCAATGATGTTGTCCCGTTTATGACTAGTATGATGGGTGGGTTATGTGTGCGGTGTGGTGGGCGTACATGTGTGTAGTCAGAAATTTTCGTCAGATTTGATCACCATGGCTTTCACAAAGGCCTTCGACAAGTCGACAAGGTCCCACACATGAGGCTATTAATACACTCGATTATTATGGGATAAGAGGGTCCACCATAAGTGGATCAGCTCTTGGCTCTCTGGGCGCAGTCAACAAGTAGTCTTGGATGGTCAAGCCTGGGATCCAGTCATTTTTTATCCGGTGTACTCCAGGGCTCGGTCTCTGTTGTTGTTGACTTTTTGTTTATTGTTACTCCCATTGTGGGAGTCTGTAATTGTTCTATGTTTTGTTGTACGTTACTTTATGTCTATTCTAGTATTGCAATCATCTTGATGGGGAAGAGAGAGAGCTGATTCCTTTGCTTAATTTGTCTTCCTGGTGTCTTGTGATGGTTGAGCGGCTCTTCCTCGAGGTGCCACGGGGTTGTCTGCAGTTTGTTATTGTGGTATTTCCTGGTCATACTCACTTACTATTTTTAGGACCGATTCTGTTTTAAATCTTCATAAATGACTTACTTGATAATATCAAGTCTGCAGTTTGTGATTGTGGTATTTCCTGATCGTACTCAATTACTATTTTTTTTTCAGTTCGCCTGTTCGCAGACGATTGTGTCCTGTATAGGAACATTTATTCTTTACTTTACAAGACTGTCTTATTTTGCAGGACGATCTTGACAGTCTTGCACTTTGGAAGGCAAATTGGCAAATGAAGTTTAATGTTGCCAAATGGTACTCTATGAGAGTGACTCGACATTATTCACCCAAACAAATTCTTCACGACTACACCCTGCTGCAGCAAACCTTACAATCACAGAGAACATGGATTGGGGTCAACATATCTCGGATATTTCTTCCAAAGCAACTAAGATTTTAGGTTTCCTTCGCAGGAACATGGCTTTCGCACCTAGGAGTACTAAGGAGATTGCATACAAAACTTTGGTACGCCCTAAACTGGAGTATGCAGCACCTATTTAGAGCCCATATGAGCTGCAATGGCCAACTCTGGAGGCCCGGAGGGATCAGTCCTCTCTTTTTTTCTTCCAAAAGATTCATTGTGGGACTAGGTCACGGTTAGCAACTTTGCTTTCCCCAGTGGGTCGGCCTTCAGACTCTATGACGGTTCCGACTTAAAGACTTATCTATTGATGAGATGGTAGGGGCCTGATGGTTTGGCTGTTGTCAGGCTAACCGGGGTTTACCTGTTGGATTTCTTTTCCTCGGGTAAAATTCAGTCTTATGTACTGTTGAGTCCTTATCTTTGCTTTATCTCCTTTATATGTTCTAGGATATGATGAATGGATAAGTTAGGGACTTTCACGCATACCAAACATCTATGTGTCTTGATCCACATCTGAACTAAGGGTGAGGTTGGAGCCGTGAAACGGGTTTAAGCACCAGTAAAATATTTTTACTGAATGTTCCAAGGCGGTACTTCTTTTGTGGATCATTTGTGTTACTTATGTCTTGTGTTTTTCATGCTTTGGTGTCTGTTCATTGCTGCCTTGTGGTCACATGTTGGGAAAGGGCTGACCTCTTGGGTCTTGTATGTGATGCTTAATTGTGTTTTTTGTCACTTTCCCATTGGTATCCTGGGTCCGGTGTGGTGCTTGATTGTATCAATTCCTGATCTTTGTCGCCTTTCTTACTATTGATAAAGACAATTGCTTGACCGTCTCGGAGTAAATATCTACCAGGTCATCAAACAACTCACAGTATTGCAGGCCCCAGACATTATAGTTATGCCCTGAATATTTTTTCTGGCTCCACCTCTGGTCGCAGCTGAGACCACAGAGGAGTTAAGGGTACTCATTTAAATGTCTCGGCCAGAAGTTTTCATTTTTATTTTTTTTTTAAATTCATTTTTTGTTGCACTTACCTCAGATAATGATCATATATGATCACCTGAGTATAAGAAGATATATAGATAGGGGGTGAGTCCAGGCTCAACTGACAGAAGAAAAAATAATCTGACAACGGTTTTTTAGTCCTCAAATTTTTGACAGAGGGGGGTCCAATGGTTTACTTCAAGTAAATCTAAAATTTTTCAGAGGTGCACATTTTCCATGTGGGGGTCCAACTTCTTCCAGGTGGGGGGGGGGGGGGGGTAGGTCCAATTGCTAATTTATATAGAAACCTATAGAACTTGCGATTATCCAGGGTGTCCGGACCTCCTGTCCCCCTCTGGATCCGCGTGTGGTGGGATAGGGTAGTAGGGTAGGGTAGGTGGGGTGGGCTGGGTAAGGTGGGTGGGGTGGGGTAAGGTATGGGTTCGTAGGGTAGATGATAGGGTGATTTCTCCATATCGTTGTGAGATAACATAAACAGGGCACCGTGCAGTTTGTTGTTGTATATTGTTGTTGTTGTATCAGGGATCCAGCCTGAGAAGGCTCAACTCCCAAAGCCTGGGAGAGGCCCGCCACGCTAGCATCCATGATATAATGAAATGTATAATGAAATATTGTAAAAGCTACTACTTGTTCAATTACGCGGGAGAACTAGGGGAGGAAACTCTGGCTAATTTCCTCGAAGAATCGTTTTGTTTATCAAAGAACAATGAAAATATAATAGCTTAGTACGTACTCATTCGTTTAAATTGTTTGTTGATATGCTAGCTAATTCATTGGCTTGTCTTTAAACTCATTACTCAGCTTAAGAAGTGTTCTGATTTGTGTATATGGCGTGCGATTGATTGATGCCATTCGCAACCAACTTTTTCGGCCTAATAACATTTTCAATACAACTGACAAATCAGACCTTTCATATGAAAGCTGTACAAAAACTGAATTCAGGATGAGCATTTGCTCTGTGCTAGATTGTCTTGGAATCACCACATGGACCTTGTGAAAGTTAAGTTCATTCTTAGAAACGATGTCGTTACGTAAACGGGTCCCCAATTAAAATCGCCCATTTGACGTACCGTGCCGAACGATAGGAGGCTAAGGTAGTGACTTTCATTTCTAGTTCATTCACAGACTCTAAATAAATTGCAAGCAGCCAATCATTGTCACATTATTCATTATTGTGCTTTATTTTGAGAGTGAGGTTGTACCTCAAGGGTGTCAAGAAAGGTAACAGCACTCTAGGATTCCTTCCGCCGCAACCTGAGATTTTCAGATGAACAGACAAAATCAGCTGCCTCTTTCTCTGTGATGAGGCCTATCATAGACAGAGTACTGTTCAACAGTCTGGAACCCACATCTCAAGGAATATGCCAGCAAAGTAGTGTTTCCCACAGCCTGAAAAAGGGGCAGGGTGCTGGCCAGAAAAAGGGCACTTTTGATGCGTGAAATTCACCCAAAAGGGCTCTTTTGTTAGAACAGACTTTTCAAATGTGAGCTAGTTAAAGGATTTTATGTCTGTTTAAAGGTTAGAATAGCTTTTAATAGAGCATAGGATTCATTGGGATAACAAAAAGTAATTTTATACAGTAAAAATTAAAATATGACTATTTTTATACTAAAATGAAAATAAGGGCAGGAGGGGGAGATTTAGGGCAGGAGGGGGGAACTTTAGGGCAGCAGGGTGCTCCCCCCTGCTATTCCTCTTTATGGGAAACACTAGCAAAGTGGAAATGATGCAACGACGTGCATATAGATTTGTCAATAATCGATACTGTAACACCAGTAGTGTGACTTCAATGCTAGACCACTTAGAATGCCAAGAACCAGCTCACCATGCTTTTCAAAAACATTCACTGACTAGCAGACATACCGGCAGATGACTATACCTTGTACCAGTCTCAACCAGAATTCGTTCTCAACACTCATTGAAATTTCATCAGAATCCTGTCTCCAGAGACTATTACAAGTACAGCTTTTTTTCCTCCAACTGTCTATAGTTGGAACTCTCTACCAGCCAGTGTGGCTGAGGCTCCCAGTTTGGTATCCTTCAAATGGGAGCTCTTAAGTCTGTCAATTTATTAATTAATCTGTGTGGCCCAACCATGTAAGTACACTCTTGTGATACCCTCAAGCTATGCTGTCAGGGACTTTGTGTGCCCTGGTACCCTCAGGGAAGGCAGCAAGTTTTGATACGTCTTAAGGACAGGGGAGCTGGATGGAATACCGTGAGACAGAAAGTGCTTTATTTTGCAGAATTTGTCATAAATGCCCTAAACTAATATTCATCACTGTTTTTAACAGTTTTTATATTACTTCAACGCTTTCTACTACCCTCCCTACAGTACGAAATGAACGGTATAAACTAACTACATGTAATTGGTCAGATTTTTGGTTTAATAAAATTCGGTGGCAATTTGATGTAGGATGAGCAAAATCATGTAAGGACGAGTATAGTATTTATGGCACTCGTCCAATGGGACAAGTGGCTTAGGGAAAAATTTCCTGCCCTGAGCAAGTGGCACCTGTGCCACATGCTTCCTTGATCATCTCCACCACTATGCCTGGTGGACCTGCAGCTCTGCCCGACTTCATCTTTGAGATGGCCTTCAATAGTGATTGGGATAGGCAGGTGATCAGGGTCCCAGTCAAATTCAACATTTAGAAGCCTTTCATAATGTTCATCCCATGTATTCTGATTTACTACTAGTGTTTCCCCTTGCCAGTTTTAGCATGGCGCCGCACCATGCCTCTTTTCTCTAGCGCCATGCCCTTTTCCCCAGCACCATGCCCCTTTTCTAAAACTACATAAAATGGCCTACATTTTGGTAAAAAATCATGAGAGTCTGACACAAACTAAGGAAGTTACAGTATTTTCAGTTTGAAGCCTGAAGTAGTAAGGAAGACACCTGCTGTTACAATATTTTACTCAGTATTAATCCTTTTACATTTGGTTACTAATTACCTGAGGCAATTTGGACACATCGCTGATGACAATACCCAAATAAGCAATTATCAAAAAAGAAGTGTGAATTCGTCCAACTGAACAATTTTAAGGTACAAGTAAAATTGTCAAAACAAATACTGTAAAGAAAGGCAGCCTGATTACAAACTTAGGGAGTGATCTTGGCTATTAAAAAAAACAAAAATGATTCCCATAATAATGTGATTCTGATAAATTTTAAGAATTAAAAAAGAAAAATAAGAGTGTGCTCATAAATAGGTGTCCAGAAACTGCCATTCAACAGTCAGTTGGAAAATACTAAAATTAGTCTAAGTAATAAGTGTAGTTTGCATTTAATAAAAGGACAGATAACAGCTGCATCATGCTAAGGGACATAAATTTGGCAATATCATATAGTCAATTTCCAACTTGGGCTTAAAAGTTCCCTTTTAGCACGTCACCGCGTTAAAAAATGCCCTCCTAGCCTGTCGCCGCACGTTCAAAAGTGCCCTCTTAGCCTGTTGTCATGCGCTTAAAGTGCCCTTTTCCTGAAAACTTTACCATGCCCTTTTGGGGGCTGGGGGAAACACTATTTACCTTCTCATTGACATTTCCCCAGCATCATTCTTCACTGGCTTGTCGCCTACAACATACATACTCTCTTTCCTCATCTGGTTGATGAGGCGGAAGATAGCGGACGACTTGTGGTCAATGCCCTCATAGACCACCTTGTCTGCTTCTGGCGTGCATGGTGCACCACACGTCTGGAGATGTGCAGTGTTTTATGATACTCGTGTGCATTTGCTAGCCATCCATGCTTTGAAACCTTGGCTGTGATGGCACTCTTCCTTATTCCACTGGTCCACCAGGTTTCACAGTGCCATCAGTGGGGCTTTGTTGTGCCACACATGTAACTAAGAAATAAGATTTTTTTCTATTACACACCCTGAATAAAGGCCTGTAAACATATGTTTTGTGTGTTCAAAAGAACTGTCTCATTGAGATGGGTCTTTTGAGTACCAACAACATATATTTCAGCTGAGAATTGAATAAGTTAATTTTGATTTAGAAGTTTATTTCTTTTACATGACAGGCAAACTCTACCACTAACCAGGAACGAGCCTGATAGGACAGTGCCCCATCATCAACTTTTGATACTAGTAGACTAGCTGATAGACTGTGACAGGGAAGTCGTGGCATTATGATGGAGGCTGACTTTGAGCTACTGAAAGATACGCCAGGTTTCAAAAATATACTGAAAGCCATCCTTAAAAATCAGCTTAAACAGATAGTAAGTATGGTGACCATCTTTGTCATGCAAGTTTAATGTTTGCATGTTTTGCCAATTATATGAGGGCAGTGGCTCAGCGGTGGAGTTTTAAACACAGGGAGTCTAGAAACGGGGCTGCATAGCACAGTCGGTAACCTGTCTGACTGCAGATCCAGGGTTCGCAAGTTAGATCGTGGCCCGGTCCCATACAGTCGTGGAGATTGATCATAAAATATTAATAATTTCTACAGCCATTCTCCTCCTTTCAAGGTTTGTTGTCAGTTACAAGGGAAAATATGTGCACGAAGTACTGGTTAACCTCTTACTTAAGCTTGCCCAGGAAAAAAGTGTGGTTAGGTGAACTGACCGTCCGGACATGATCATTGTTACGATGCAGAATGGCTGGAATAACAGAATCAGTGATGGTTGCGTATACGCACAAATACGCAGAGGTTTAGGTATGCACCTGGTCACCTATTCGAACCATGATACGGTACTCTTTCTATTGATAGTCCCAATAAAAGGTCGGTTTGTCTGAGATGGAATTCATTGTGTCTATATTTATCAACGCTTGCACGATTTCCTTACTCTTCTTGAATATCTCGGAAATCTTGTGCGTTTTTCAATATATAAAGGATGGAATTTCCCATTCTTGTTAGGGGACATTTTAAACATACCGTTGAAAGGTTCGATATAGAGACGCTAGGCATTATTATAAAAGGTACGTGAAGTTATATATATTGTTACTGTGTTGAAATTGTACATGACAGGGCGATGGCGATTCGTGTAATTGCATTGAATCGCGATGTCTCTAGCATGTCACATTGTATTGAAATAATAAGTCACTCGTTTTCTATTTTGTCGTCTGTTGAATCGGCCAGCATTCCGTGTATGAGTTCTTTCGGGTGTTATCAATAACGTCCCGTTTTTTTTGTGAAAATAGCGATTGTTACGCACTTGCGTATGAAGCTACGCACATGCCTATTGCCTAAAAATCTGCTGGGACCATTCTTGCGGCTATAGTAAAAGCTGTCCGGATGGACTCGTCGGGTTATTTCGGACAAAAGTAGTCACAGGCCATGTCGGGCCTGCACCTAAAACTATAATGGTATGCTGTAAGATTTACCAGGGACTGATAGGTGAAAAACAATTTTTAGCAGCTAGATTTTAAATTGTTGTGATTTTATATGGCGTTGGAAAGACGATTTAACTGCCAGTGATAATCGACTTTCTGTAGCGACCTGTATGTGTCACCTCGAGTTATATCTGACACATATAAGAATAAGGGTTAGGTGCATACACTACAACACACTTACATAAATAAGGTGATAGCTGACATGTATGTTTAGAGATTAGGTAGGTGTAATGTTACACCAAAGTAAATGTAAAATATTTTTTGTTACACCAAAGTAAATGTAAAATATTTTCGTTACACCAAAGTAAATGTAAAATATTTTGTGTTACACCAAATAAATGTAAGAAAGCATTGTACGGTTTTACACACATAAAACAGCAGAATGTAATCTCTCAATATTGATGTAAATATTTTTTGCCGAGAGGTCATAATTAGTTGTTTACAACTGATACGTTATACATGTATGAAATTAGTGCGTGGGCAGGGTGATGTCCGACGTAAACGTCCAAACGTTACTTCGGCACCACACTGTTCAACCTTTTTCCTGGAATTTTAAGAGAATTGGTATCAGTATTTGTAAACCTCGAAACTATCTAGATAACGTGACCTTGAAGGGAAAAAGGGCCACGGGATCTTGATGTTTCGGCTGCGATAGCGTCTCAACCAGGGTGACGTTACGACAGTGTATAGAAAAGTTTGTTACGTATGGGTTTGTTCGTTTGGCATAAGAGGTATTGTTTAGCGCTGACATAGGCCAGTCACTAAAAATACTTCTCTATTATATAATTTTAAGTGTGGATATTTAGAAGAGCCGATCCATCCTAACCGCATGGGAGCCGTTAGCCATACACCCACAGGTGAGGGCTAATTGCGCGTTTATAGGGTTAGGATGTAATTTAAAAGAGTAAGACCACTGAAATTATTTCTATTTTTGTGAACTTCGAACGAACAACCCCATTATTGACGCAAAAGAGTGATTCTGAGATTCTAAATATAGATTGTTTTTTGCAGAATCGTCTCTTGTGTCCCCTCCTACGTTGGAGGCTGAATGTTGGTGAGCTGAATGATTATTACCTGAGGGCACATATTAGCTGTCCCCCTCAGGCCATGACCAGCGTGGATCAAGGCCCAATCGTTACCACGTAGCACAATCGAATGGGAAGCCAACCGGCTTGAATTGTTATATGTGAATCTGACACCCCAACGTGGGGATATGATCAGGAAGACCTACTTATATTAATCCTGACGTCTTGAACGACGATCAGCAGTACGCGTAAGAAATATTATGTGAAACCAGTGACGACCAAAGTACAGGCTCGATCACCTCAGCGCCGATGGTCTGAAGTAGACACACGTGCAGCTTAGAAGACATAGTGTTCGCGAGACGCGTATAATCTCGAGATTTCTCGTCAATACGAGAACTGAAATATTAAAGGGCCCAATTGTTGTTTTTTTTTATGAGAACTTAAGCTATATGTTAATCATATTCTTTACGTCTCTTATTTCTGACTAGTTGACGTACATCTAGAACAGGACAGTCCAAGATTGGTTCTAATTGAAATGATCTTGGAGTGGCAACTTGCTCTAGTATAGGATGCAGTGATTTTATTTAGCCATTTTTGAGGCCGTATATGGGAGTCATTCCCAATCCAAAAATGGCCTTTATTTTCCCAATTTCATGTATTTTAGCTCTTATTTTCCCAATTTTAATAAAATATTTTCCCAAATGTGTAGGAAAAGGTAGCTTCCCAAAATCCCAAATAAAATCACTGGGATGGTCAATTAGCCAGAGATAACAGCGTAGGTGGTGTCATTGTATATTAATGTGTTGTTGATGTTTTCTTAGTACATAAAGTACAGAAAAGTTTTTGCTAGTTGTGTGCATTATTTTTCCCTGGTAGCATCGTCATCGCATAAAGGAATTTTCCAATAAGATTTCCCCACTTCCTTCCTGACCGGCTTTATGTCGTAACAATGGTGTCAGAAGTGGGATTTTTGAGGTTTTATTGGCAAATTTCTCTGCTGTGACGTTGCTACGGGCGCACACTAGTAGTTTTCCTTTACAAGGAAGGTTGTGAGTGTCAACACACAGTACTGATTGCATGCGTTCCCCTGTGATGAAGTGCGACACATGTAAATAAGTCATCACATAACATTCTGAGGGGACCCATACTTTCTTGTTCTGTGGATTGCCAGTAGGGTATAAAACCCAAGGAAAATTTGTCAGAGTTTAATTATTAGACTTGTCCACCTTTATTTTACCCATATCATTGTGTATTGGCTTATGCCCTGTATTCCTATTAATTAAGGATACTGATGTGGAAAATTTCATATCGTTTGAGGGTACTAATAATTTAAATCACCTCAGTGACGTCATAGTGTGTGACGCCACTCAATTGATTTCTATTATTAGAAGAAGTCCATAGAAAGATTATTTTAGTCAATTTTTATGTCTTGCTATGACAAGTGACTGTTGACTTGACTGTAACGTGTTTATATTAATATCGCGTAGGTATACATTTCTTGACATAAATGCGAGAAAATGAATGACGTTTTTTAGTCAAATACGTTCAGTGAAGGCCTATTTGAAGTTGATATATATCCTAGGCACCTTTCCATGGTGATCTCTTATACGTTGTACCTTACGTTACTCATATGTAACGTCATTAAATCCCTAGTAAAATTATTAGTTTACCAGCGCAAACGTTGGTTAGCCCATACCTATTTTAAAGGGACAAAGCGAACCCTTATTTATTTTCAACAGTATAGTTGACTCATACCATTCCCAACAATAGGCTAAAATGGATAAACATATTTCATTAGCACGGGAATTAGGATATGAAGGGCAAGAACTAAGGGATTATCTTAAGAGGCAACAAGATTTAGAAAGGGAGGAAAGGTTGGCCCAAAGGGAATATGAAAGAGAGAAAAGGGAGGCCGATCAAAAAGAGAAAGATCGGGAATTGGAAAGGTTAAGGATTGAGGCGGAAAAAATGAAAATTGAGGCCGCGCGCAAGGATAAGGATATGGAAATGGAAAAATTAAAAATTGAGGCCGAAGTGGAACTCAAAAAAATCGAGGCCGAGACCACTTCACATCGCTGGGGGCCCAAAGAGAAAAGTTCAAATCCTAGGAGTCCCAAGCTTCCATACTTTGACGAACATACGGATAAGATGGATAGCTATTTAACTAGGTTCGAAAGTTATGCCTTGTCAAATAAATGGGACCCGTCTATGTGGGCATCATACCTAAGTGCCTTATTAAAGGGACACGCTTTGGAAGTCTTCCTTAGGCTTTCCAGAGATGACCAGTCAGATTATGGTCAGATTAAGGAGGCTCTGCTTACTAATTTCGACCTCACCAAACGATCTTCTCGTAAGAAATTTAGGGATTGTAGGCCTGAGAAAGCCGAAACTTTCAGACAATTTGGCGGTAGGCTAGCGAGCTACCTTGATAAATGGCTAGGTTTGGCTAAGGTCGAAAAGACCTACGAGGCAATTTGTGATTTTTTGGCCCGAGACCAGTTCCTTGACTGTTGCAGTCATGAGCTCTATTTGTATCTCAAACCTAAGACGTTTAAGGTCCTGGGTGAGTTAGCCCATGAGGCGGATTTGTTCGCCGATGCAAGGGGTGGAGTTCCCGGATGCGTCGCAAAAGGGAATCGTGAGACTAAGAGTCAAGTTCCGCATAATTATGGAAATCAGGTCGATCGAAAATCAAATATTTCTTGTAAAATTTGTGGTAAAGTCCATCAAACACACAATTTTTGGCACAACAAGAGCAAGAGGGTGTCGGCTGGTACGGAAATAGCATCAAGTGCTGAATTTAATTCTCCAAATCAAGGGGGAAAATGGCAAAATAGGGGTCGCAATTGGAATCGAGGCCGTAATAATTACCGTCGGAATCAGTCAGCTCCCGGTAGGAATTCCAATAGGAACTATAATAATGATAAAGTCGACCATCAGGTCAACTTTTGTAAAGTAAAGGGAGAACAAAGTACAGATAAGGGAGTGCATAGCGTGTATCATGCTAAAATGCACGACCCAATTGATAATTATAAGGAGAATCCCCATAAGGATAGCAAGGGTACTTGCTATTTTTTAAGATCTAGATTACCGACGGCGGTAGGTACCGTAAATGGGAAGGAGGTCAGAGTTTTGAGAGATACGGGTTGTACCGGTGTAGTGGTTAGAAGGGACTTAGTATCCGATGAGCAAATGTTAGGGAAAGAGTTAGATGTTACTCTTATTAATGAGTCCAAACTGAAATACCCAGTGGCACGTATTAGCGTGGAGTGTCCATTTTTTAATGGCACTACAGAAGCCTTATGCATGGAGGATACTTTGTATGATCTAGTTATAGGGAACATCGACGGATCGAAATTGCCAGATATGTCACATTTCGCAGCGAGCGTAGTAACTAGGTCACAAGCGAAAAAAGACGAGCGTACATATAAAAAACTTAAAGTCCCAGATCAGATTATCAATAGTGATAGGAATGCAATCGAGTTGGATCAGGCTTCAGATCCAAAGCTCTCGAATATACGGAAGCGAGTAGATTTAGGCAACGTGACCGTGAGTCGGGGCATACACCGCGGAGAGACAAAGTTCATAATGAAGAAGGGGTTAATCTATCGGCAGTTTACTTTGTGTGGTAAAACTACTTCGCAGCTGGTTGTACCTTCGAGTCTGACTGACAGGGTTATGACTTTGGCCCATGAATCGCTCATGGCAGGCCATTTAGGCATTCGAAAGACGATCGATCGGGTAGTGGCAGAATTTTTTTGGCCAGGCGTTTGCGGCGACGTGACACGTTTCTGCAAATTCTGCGACATATGTCAAAGGACCGTTCAAAAAGGCAGGGTAGCAAAAGTGCCTTTAGGTCGGCTACCATTAATCGATACTCCTTTTAAGCGTGTAGCAGTAGATATTGTAGGACCAATTGAGCCCCGATCGAACAACCGATCAAGATACATTTTAACAATGATGGATTACACGACGCGTTATCCTGAGGCCATTGCATTACCTAGTATCGAGACCGAGCGCGTAGCAGAAGCATTAGTCGAGATGTTTAGTAGGGTTGGCGTACCTGATGAAATGTTAACGGACTGTGGATCACAATTCACGTCTGAAATTATGAAGGAAGTAGCAAGATTGCTATCATTACAGCAGCTGACTACGTCAGCATTTCATGCTCAATGTAATGGTTTAGTAGAGCGATCACACGCGACGCTCAAACAAATGTTGCGAAGAATGTGCGCTGAACGCCCTAAGGATTGGGATAGGTATCTTCCTGCACTCTTATTTGCAGTTAGGGAAGTACCTCAGGAGTCTTTAGGATTTTCGCCGTTTATTATTGTATGGACGAAACGTACGCGGTCCGATGGCAATTTTAAGAGAATTATGGACAGACGAGGTGGAAGATGAAGAGGTTCGCTCAACCTATGATTACGTGATAAATTTAAGAAAAGGTCTCGAGCATACTTGCGAGTTGGCAATGAAAAATTTACAAAAAGTGCAAGGAAAACAAAAGGTGTATTACGATCGACGAGCGAAACCTCGTTCTTTCAAAGTGGGAGATAAAGTTCTATTATTACTCCCCACCGATAGCAATAAGCTATTATTACAATGGCGGGGACTGTTCGAGATAGTAGAAGTGTTGAACCGTTTTGACTACCGTGTAAATGTAAACGGTTACATCCATACATATCACGCCAATATTTTGAGGCTCTATGTTGAACGGAAAACTGAAGCATCTCACTGCTTATTATCCGCTGAAGCGAGTATGCCATTAAGTGAAGATGATGACGACGGAAGTGATGAGTATTCACTTGAGGACTGTACATTTCCTTCTAATAAGGAAATTGAGACATATCGAGATGTTAGTATCTCGGACGAACTTACAGACAAACAGAAAAAAGAGGTCAAAGAATTACTGGCCAAATACCCAGATGTACTGACCACCCTTACGGAAAAGCTGTCTCATTGCGAATATCTTGCGAATATGCAGCGAATAATTGGCGAACTGCTCTATTCGCAGTAATTGTTCGCAATATATTCACTTCTTGTCGCGAATACCCTGCGAACAAAACTGGACAGTCAAAAAAGTGATCGCGGAATGTTAGCAGCTTTGTCAGATAGTCGCTGCATATTCGCAACAAAAACTTAAACATTTTCAAGCACAGTGTATTATTTGCGCAATATTCGCAATAATAACTTAGTTCTTGATACTGTTCGCTGTATATTCGTAACAGTGACTTTAATTTTTTATGTGTTCGCAGAATGTTTACAAAAAGAACTTAAACTAAAATATAGCTCTCAATTCATAATGAAAAGAACTTAAACTTTTCTACTGTTCGCAGTATATTCACAGCAAATACTTAAACTTTTTTTCATGTTTGTATACTTTTAATATTTCATCAATACTTCATGTCAAAAATTGGACTCATCTTTGCATATTCAGTGAGCCTTAATAGCACTAGAGCAATGAATTTGTTGTGTGAACACACACCATATAATACTTTTTCTCATTCACCATATCCACATTAATTGCTGGTTCCCGCTTTGCAACAGGTAACCAGTACCCCCCCCCCCCCCCCCATACCTGGAAATGGGGGGGGGGTTCTGGTTACCTGTATTTACATTACTGACCACCTGTAGACAGGGAACCAGCAATTAATGTAGATATGGTGACATTCATTACTCAACTTTTGGTATGATAATTTGCTCTTATTTCAGCCAGTTGACTCATTCAGAGGAACAGATAAGCCACTTTTTTGGGTATACAAACAATCAAATTCATGAAAAAAAAGCAATTGTTTTCTAAATGAAGGGTAACTACTAATTAAAAGCAATTTAATTTTGGAAAAAGCCAAAATACCTTAAATATATTGTCATTTTCATTTGCTTATCAGAACTCTTTTTTCCCAAGAACTATCACCACTTGGAACATGTTACCGGAATCCTGCATTGCCTCTGCGAGTTTGGATGCTTTCAAATCAACAATCCAACTCGTTCCACTTGTGCCATCCTATGTATAGAAGGATTAGACCATTGTAAAGTGTATATACATGTTGGTTGTTAGACTATTTTAAAGTGTAGTGTGACATCAGTTTTGTATGGGACAGTTGAGATACATTTGCATACATATTTTAATACAATGTCGGAGCATGTCACACTGCAAAGATGTACAGTCACATTTCCTCGACGTAAATGTCTACAAGTGGATGTTGTCGAGTACACCCATTGAAGTTGAAGTTGAAGTTCTCGCGAACTCTCATAGGATTCGGTCATTTTCCTTTCGCAAGCTCGCAACGAAATTCTGCGCTGCACTTTCCGGCTAAAAAAGGTCATTTGGCGCGTTGTCAAATCAATTCACATATGTAACTGACAAAAACAATACTTAAATTCATTGTTTCCGCCAAAAATAGCAAAAAGAAGCTTGCATAAAAATGTCTTTTATAGAGACTTACCCAGCGCACTGGCCTTTTCGCCGCCAATGTTTATAGTTTACATCAAGGTCAAAATCTGGGTCGAAACTGTTATTGGTTAAAGTAAAAATAAATTGCATTTTCCGAACGAATTTAACGAAAACGAAAAAAACAACATTTTTTTTGTTCAACTCGATTTGAGGGCATAATACTTTTTATTAATCTAAAATGTTTGTGTCTCCAATACAAACGGGACACACCAGTTTCTGTGGCTGTAAAAGACTGAAGAAACAGTCACGCAGTTGAATTTGCATGTGCATAGGAGAGTATTATAGCATAACCAACTGCTAAATAGAGAACTTAATCACCATTGTTTTGAGGCATTTTTTTTTTGTCATGCGTCTTTGAATTTCACCTGTCAATAAATAGAACTGAGTATAAACCATATAGTACCCTATCATTTCTTGTCACAACAATGATGATTTCCCTGTGACCGTCATGGCAAAAATGTTTCTGACTACCTGCGCATACAGGTTTAGATAGAAAGGTAGGTGGGTTTTTTTTCAAAGTTAGTCGCTATTTGCAAGACTAGATCAAAGAAACCAACTTTTCTGCAGCCATACCTACATCTAATCTTAATGTAAAATTGAAACAAGGCAGATGCAGATCTAACAATGTCAGACCCGTTAACTATTATGTTTTTGTGCTTCAAAATACACACTTCTGATCGCTATTGTAAAACTAGGCACAGGACAAAACCACGTTTTTCAATCAGTTTTCATCCATTTCCAATCTTTTCAAGACGTTTTAATATCGATCTGTGACTGTTTTTATAATAAACCCTGAACAAACAAGCAGATCAATTGTGCTGTGTTCACAAGCACCCCCCCCCCCCCCACACACACACACAAAGAAAAACAAACAAACTGCTGTTCTGATTGGGGCAAACTTCGGTCCAAACCTCTCTCCCTCTAGAATTTCATAATGGCTGACACTTGCTAGCATTAATTCAGATACATTTCTCAGCATTTTTTCTGCCATGTTCAAGTAATGTTTTCTTGTTGTTGTTTTTTGTTTTTATATAAAAGTTCACATAACCCATCAAACAGGCCTGGACTACCCATTCATGAGTATTGTAAAACAAATCGCCTGACTTTCTGGCTCTACATGGGCGAAGCCTGAAGTAAACCTTTCTGAAAACGATCTGTTTTATTATGAATCTTGTGTATAACTGGCTGGTAAATTATACTCACTCTGATAGCAAAATCATCATCCCCTTAAAGGAAAGCAGTAACGATAAGGGAGCATGTATTTGTATTATTGAAGCTGTGGCACTTGGTATCTGATACTTCAGAGTGTAAGTGTGGACTAGCTACAACAACCCCTATAAGCCAAAGATTTGGCAGATCTGGGAAGTGGAGGGGATGGTCTATCACTCCTGTCAAGTTGAAAGTTACATCCTCGGGCTGACATAGTCCGCCATTACTAGAATAAAATGCTTAAAAAGACTGTCACCACCCAGTGACCTATATACAGATCTATATATAGGTCACTGCGCCACCTAATCTTTGTTATAAAACTGGACTGGATTAGTCCTACAAAGAATTTCTAGCGATAAGGCAGGCAATTTCCCTAAATAAGACGTTCGTTTTATTTTCTTGAAATAGCGACTGGAGACACTAGGCACACTCAACAAATACATATAGACCAAATACTATGTACCCTTGCCTGTATATTTAAAACGGGTTTTTTAAATGCATGTAATATATCTACTTCGTTTTGAATGAAAATTTATTTCGATCATCAACTGTGCTCGCTATTCAGTAACATGTGTGGGAAATAGACCGTTAAACTAAGGTAAACAATCGTCCTACATTTATCACGATAGTATAATATATATATTTAGACAGTTGATGTACAATAAAAGCGACCATCTTGCAAAGTGGTCTATTTTTATCAGATTATTGATGTCTTTTTTCGCTTATACAACCCCTCCCCCCCCCCCCCCCTAGACCCAAGACGCCCTTTACACATGTTGTATATTTATATAATGACGTTCAATTATATAAAGGGCATCTTGAGTCTAGGTGGGGGAAAGCATCTAAAAGAAACTGAAAGACACCAAGTTCATCTTTTCAATGACAAACATCACTATTTTAAGTATATTACGTACGCATGCGCAGTAGGAATATTGCAAAGTTTTGGAAACGAAGGGCATTTATAATCTTAATAATTTAGTACTTTTACTTTTTGAAAACCTTTAAGGGATTTACTAAAATTCTGGTCTAAACGACACCCAATATAAAGACGTAAAATGAGGGGTGGGAGTGGAAGCAAGTTTTCAAGGCTTTGTAAATGATGAATCGCTTTGAAACGTATTTTGATGCCAACTTTACATGTTATACTACCCAAACATACCAATTTTATAATCATTAGGGTTACTTAAAAATTCAGCTTTTGTAATAATGTCAACTAGGAAAAATATACGCCTTATCGCTAGAGCTTCTTATATTATTTCATTTCCCCCAAAGCCTTCCCCCAGCCAACAAAGAAAGGAGAAAGACAGTAAACTGTTGAAATGGATAGGGTACTTCGAATAATGCATGCAACTACACCAAAGTACCATCTCCTTCAGGCAGAGAAGACAGCAAATATAGTCCAATTAACATCTTACCCCTTTAATTTTGAGAAGCTATTCATAGCTTGAGCAGGTACCACAAACCTGGCCGGGGAGGGGGTACTCTGTAATTTTTATACATATGAAGGCTTGGACTTTTTTTTTTCAATATTTTGAATTTCAATATTTTTGGGGGGTTTTCAGAAAAATTAATATTTTTGGGGGTATGAAGTTTTGTGGATATTTTTAGGGGTAATCACAAAAGGGGTCATTTCTATGCATTTTAGGGTCGTTTCTAAAGGTCAAGGTACAGAATTGGGGATATTTTTCGGGCTTGTTGTAAAATTTCAATTGTTTGGGGGTGGGGTCTTGATACTCCTGATAATTTTGGAGGGTAAACAGTAGATGCTTAGTCCAAGCCTATGTATGAAGGAAAAAATTACAGTATCACCCCCCCCCCCCTCCCCCTGCGCTACCTGGACCCAGATAATGCAGACAAACAAACCACTTAAATGGTTAGAATGAGGTATCATTACACACGAGGGACATTGTCAATCAGAAAAAGAGCTTTGCATCCAGAAAAAATGAAAGAGTGCAAAAATGGCACGGTGTGGTGCCACCCTAAAAGTGATATTGAAGAGTGTTTCTTTCCACCACCACCAATCCTATTTGTTTTCCCATTTTGCACATACATGTATATAAATAGAACAAATTTGTTCTAAAGTAAAGCTGAGCTGTATGCAGTTCCGATTTGTCTTACCTTTTGACGTTTGAACATGCAAATCTTTGAATTGCGTAAGAAAATTCGTCAAAACATTTTCGTCAACAATATTTTTAGCTTTCGTTGTAACCAATTTCACGTGTTGTTATTTTCAACAACAATGGCGGCCAATTGAAAGTTTGAAGCGACAGCTACTTTCATTATGGATAATTGGACAGCACGAACACTAAGATATATTTTTTATAATAGATTTCAAGTATTTACAGTCTTAGACATTGATTTGGCTCAAAATTGTACAGTAAGACATCTTAAATTAAATTTTTAAAAGTGCGACAGGGACTTGCATAGGGAGTGTAGGACAAAAGCCCACTAGGACAAAAGCCCACTAGGACAAAAGCCCACTGGACAAAAGCCCACTGGGACAAAAGCCCACTAGGACAAAAGCCCACTTATATGCATTTAACAGGGATAGGTTTGAACTGATTGACAAAGGGACATACAGACCTTACAGGGCTCTCGATCACCCGATTTTGGGGCCGAAATTTTGCCCCATTCCCAATGCCAAAAAGTCTGGGTTTTTTCAAATTCCAGACAAAAAATTCATACATAATGGTGATGACAAATTTCCCAATTTTAGTCAATATGCCGCTAATTTTCCAAATTCCATGGGCCCCAGCCCCATTCCCAAAAAGGGGTGTAAGAGTCCTGCCTAAGATGAAGAATCTCCCTTCTTCTCAAATCTGAAATTTCAAACATTTCTTTTTGTTCGGCACCTCTCATAAAGGTGCGTGCTAATTTTTTACTATCAGATCAAAGGTTATTTGAATTAATTAGACATATGTTTCCCAATTATAATAGATTGTTTGACCCAAACTGTTAATTGAGTTTCTTCAAGTATCAATGGCTTTTAACACCCAAATTAAGTTGTTTGTCACAATATACAGGAGAAATAATAATGTCAGTGAAAACACACTGCAGGTGTGACTTACCCTGTAGGAGCAGTCTGATCAGGGTTAACAGTTTAAAAAAACATAAACCTTTTTTTTTTTAAAGTGGGCTTTTGTCCACCCTGCCAAATTAAGCAGTGGGCTTTTGTCCAGTGGGATATTGTCCAGTGGGCTTTTGTCCTAGTGGGCTTTTGTCCCAGTGGGCTTTTGTCCGTTCCCCCTCTCCTTGCATAGGACCGTGTTAGACGTAGCACACTAGTGTGGTAGTATTTGGGCAAAGTACTTAAAGTCACTTCAATCTGTATGTTTCTTCACAACTAAGATTGGATACTTATAACTAGAGGACCTGAAGGTCCTGAAACGCTTACCTGATCTCCTTCAAGTGCGGATCCAGAGGGGGGGGGGGGGGAACAGAGGGTCCAGACCCCCCCCCCCTGGAAAATCACAAGTTATTTGGGGAATAAGCAATTGGACCCCCCCCCTCCCCCTGGAAAATGTTGGGCCCCCACTGGAACCTTGAACAATGATAGATTTCTTTGAAATTGACCATTTGACTTCTGTAAAATAAGCTGAGGACTAAAAAAAACAAAAACGTCAGAGCCTTTTTTGTCAGACTGACCTGGACCCCTCCTGACGAAAATTCCTGGATTCGCGCATGTCCTTTATAATGTTAAAATAGGTCATGGTCAACTTAGGCTTATCATTGAAACATGTTTTACTATAGATACGGGGGTTGCGGCCATTTTGGTCAAGTGACCTAAACAATCGAAGGATTACTCCATATGAATTTTTAGTTCAAACAGTCAGGTGATTTTTCCCATAAATTTTAATGCATTAGGAATAAAATTTGACCTAGAGGTAAAGTAGGTCAAGGTCAACCGAGAATAAGTATTTGTGCAAACCTAGTAGGGGAACACATCCCTAATGCTAAATTACCAAGTCCCAAGGTCATCGGCCTTCCTGATTCTGGGAAAAAGATATTTAAAGGATTTTTACCATATATGGGTAACATGGCCATCTTGGTCATTCGACCAAAACGATTTGCATAAAGTTTGGCTAACCTATCAAACGGAGTCTCCATATGAAATTTGAGTTCAACTGGCTGAGTTGCTTCTGAGAAAACTATGTTTTAATACAAATACAAAAGGTTTTATTTCATAATGAAGGCCACCGGCCCATGATACAAAACAAAACAGTCATAATACAGTATTAACGAGGAGTGGTAAACTTATATTGACATGTTATTTATACTTAGTACTGAATAATATGTATAATTAGACCTGACCTATGTGCAACTGTTTCAACGTGAAATTGTAATCGAGCCAAACATATGTTTTGGGCTCTAAAAAACGTCTCACCGAGACTGTTCCTACGAGTGCCCAAAACACATGTATCAGACATCATCATGATATTTTAATCAAGCCAAACATATGTTTTGGTCGCTAAAAACGTCTCACCAAGACTGCTCTTTTGAGAACCCACAACACATGTATCAGACATGCTCTTTTTTCTGGAGGTTTGGCAAAAACATATGGATTTGTTTTGGGGACGTTTTAGGGTGCCCCATAACTATTTTTATTTTCGGGTGACTTTACTTTTGATCTGCCTCATAAAGGCTGTTGTAATGATCCCCATTATTATATATGGGGCATAAATGAGAGAAAACTATCTCAGTTTTTCATGTAAAAGCACATGACATTGTTAACAAAATTGTAATTAAGATAATGATGGAAGTTTTCTGCTGTACATACATAGATAGGAAACTTCATAAACAGTGGCTCTAATAAGGAAACCTTTCCCATTCTGTATATGGAGGATGAAAAAAATGACCTAAAACCGTAAGTTTCCTTTTGCTGCTTTTTGGTGTAAATTGAGGAGGTTGAATGTAGTGCTCCGCTATTGTTTTCCAACTTCATATATCTAAGCTGATGGGAGACTGTTTTGATGCTCCCTTTGTTCGAAACCCCGAAGTCTGGCTTGTTTAGTTGAGGCCCGTAAACTTACCGTATATGTATTTAATTTCTCATTAACCCCTTCTTGCTTGGAATAATAATATGTACATGTATCTTGACACGGGAATGTGTCACAAACAAGATGGCAACTCTTGTTTTATTACTTTGCAAATTATCTGCCCTTTTGAATTATTTCCTCATTTATCTTTCCCTTAATTATGGAGTCTACACTGTGAGGGACAGCACATTCGCCAAATATTCGCTACAGTGTAAGGCCATCCTTAAAAATATATTTGTTTGCTTTGCTCCTACCCATCAATCTCAGTTTGGGTAGGAAGTAGGTATTTTTTTGGATTTTTTTTAGAAATACAGCATAATTTTATGACCTTGCTATCACTTTTAGAGGTCTACAAATGCTGTACATGTATATAAGGTAAGAATGCATATAATAAGAGTCTCTGTAACCTTTCTTCAATTAAAATCGTCTTTTAGTCATTTTAAAGAAGTATTTGTTAAAAGCATTTGGAGTAAAAATAAAAAAAAAAAGATTCTCAGAAAGGCAATAATTTTTTTTTGGATAGGGCCTGTTTCGGGTGGGTAGGTAGGAACACAGCAAACCAACATTTTTTGAAGGTTGGCCTAAACAAGATTTTCTGAGATCTATTCGCAGCATAATCGCTGCTTGTTCGCAGGATATTCACAATTATTGTTCGCTACATATTCGCAACAGCGATTTTTACTTTTAACTAAAATATTCGCAGAATATTCGCTGCATATTCTCTGCATATTTAATTATCATATTTAAATGAATGTTCGCCACATATTCGCAGAATATTCGCAGGCTGTTAACTATAAGTATTCGCTGCAGACCTAATTTGCATGTGAAAAATGAACATCTCGCGAATATTCCGCGAATACTGGTCTGCCATATATGGTTATGTTTACCGATTATTCGCAGAGTACTTGCTAGTTGTTCGCCAAAATAAGATACAAATTGTACAGTTTGTCTGAATCCTTTCTGTATAGTTAGGGACATGAAGGTCTTTTACCATTCAGATTAAACTGCTCACTATTTGCATCTGTCATCAGCTTGGGTTAGCAGTTATAAGACCAGAGCGAAGCACTACATTCTCCTTTTTAGCTATTTAACCCGATAAAAGAAATATTTTTTGGGTTTTCATGTGATTTTTTAGCCTCCATATACAGAACTGCCAGCTCTGTTTATGAAGTTTCATACCCGTGATAATAAGTGTATTGTTATAAATACTCTGTTCTATTATTTAAGTTGCTGTATTATTTACAAATGCAATAATTTTTAAAAATCTTAGAACTGAAAATGATATATTTGTCTATACCTATGCAGCAGTCACCAAAAAAGTTCAATACTTCGCACATAGAAATCTGGTAAAATGTTTTACATAGAAAGGAAGATAGCAATGATAAGGAATCCATTACCACACGATACTCCAGACATCATAAGGAAATGTGACAAGAACACAAGTTAGCAAAACTGGATAGTAAGGTATGCTATGATGGCAAAAAATGAAGAAATAATTTTACATCTGGCATTTTTACTATAGGCCTAAACAAGAGAAAACCTGTCATCCTGGTTTTGGACCTTCAAAGGCAATTACTGGCTTGCACATCCACGCAGTCTGATCAGGGCCTTTGTTACTATTCGCTCATCTGATAAGTTCTAGTTAGTCCCTGCATGTAGCTGGTAGGCTGGTTTGATGCTCCCTTTGTCATAAACGCTAAAGTCTGGCTTGTTTAGTTGAGGCCTTTAAACTTATATGTAGTTAGCCCTAGGTTTTTTGTTTGGGGGGGGGGGGGCTAGATTTCTCATTCACCCCATCTAGCTTGTAATAATAATATGTACATGTATCTGGACAGGAGAATGTGTCACAAACAAGATGGAGAACTCTTGTTTTATTACTTTGCAAATTACCTGAACTTTTTAATTATTGCCTCATTATCTTTTCCTTAATTATGGAGTTTACACTAAGGGGACAGAACATTCGCCAAATATTCCCTACAGCAGAAACAAGATTTTCTGAGATCATATTTGCAGCATAATCGCGGCTTGTTCGCAGGCTATTCGCAATTATTGTTCCATACATATTTGCTACAGCTATTTTTACTTTAATTAAAATGTTCGCAGAATAGTCGCAGAATGAGCGTAGTATATTCGCAGCATATTTAATCAACAGATTTAAATGCATGTTCGCGGAATATTCGCGGAAGTGTTCGCGGCAGACCTAATTTGCATGTGAAAAGTGATCATCTCGCGAACATTCCGCGAATACTGGTCAGCCATATAAGGTTATGTTTACCAAGCAATCGCAGAGTATTCGCTAGCTGTTCGCAAAAATTGTTTGCGGCAGTGCATTTTTTACCAGGCAAGACCGAATTATTGGAGCATGATATCAAATTATCAACTGCAGAACCTGTTAGGTCTAAGGGTTACCCTTTACCATATAAAACCAGAGAGATAATGGAATCTGAAATAGATGAGATGATTGAGCTAGGCGTGATCGAACCTTCGATCTCTCCTTACTCTTCGCCCATTGCGTTAGTTCCAAAAAAAGATGGGTCGGTTAGATTCTGTATTGACTTCCGCAAGCTTAATAAGGTTACGGAATTCGATGCGGAACCTATGCCAAATATGGAGGAAGTTATTAATAGAATGTCAGGGCATAGGTTCTATTCGCAAATGGATTTATGTAAAGGTTACTGGCAATTAGGCCTCAGCAAAAGGTCAAGGCCATATACAGCCTTTGAAACACCTAGGGGATTATTCCAGTTTAAAACCATGCCTTTCGGTTTAGTTAATGTGGGGGCCTCTTTTTGTCGTCTCATACGCATAGTATTGCAAGGTCTGAGAAATGTCGATAGTTTCGTAGATGACATGTGGATTTTCACGGAAACTTGGGAAAAACATTTTAAATCCATAAAAGCCACCTTAGATAGATTGCGAGCTGCTAAACTTACCGCAAAACCCTCTAAGTGTAAAATAGGGTACAGTGAAATTGAATGCCTAGGCCATAATATTCAAGACCAAACATTAAGGCCCAAAGATGACAAGATACAGGCTGTTAAAGATGCACAAAGGCCCGTTACTAAGAAACAAGTCCGAGGTTTTTTGGGTTTAGCTGGGTTCTATCGGAAATTCATCCCCAATTTCTCTGAGATTGCAGCACCTTTAACCAATCTAACGAAGAAAGATCGCCCAAACCGAATTAAGGACTGGCTAAGTCATCACGAAAGGGCTTTTCAAACGTTGAAAAGTCGTCTTACATCCTCCCCTATTCTGAGATTGCCTGTCTTTAATGAAGGGAAACCATTCATACTTAGGTCAGATGCGTCCGACATAGGAATCGGAGCTGTACTGCTGCAAGAATTTGAGGGGGAAGGTAAATTGCCAATTGCCTACGCTAGTAAGAAGTTGTTACCCCGGGAAAGAAATTACTCTGTAATTGAGAAAGAATGCTTAGCAATTATTTGGGCAATTGAAAAGTTCAGGAAATATCTCTTTGGGGAAGAATTTATCCTGGAATGTGATCACAAACCCCTATCATTCATGCAGACTGCTAAGGCATTGAATCCCAGAATTATGCGTTGGGCATTAAAGCTCCAACCATACAGATTTAGGATTGTGGCAATCCGAGGACAAGACAATGTGGGGGCAGACTATCTTTCCAGGTAGTCCGCCATTTAAGTCGTACGTGTATATATGTTGTATTATATATTTATTCTGTATTATTCCTTCTTTTCTACATCGTGTATCGTAAGAAAAAGTCATTCCTTTTTCTCCCAAAAGGAAGGGCCTTTGTTACGATGCAGAATGGCTGGAATAACAGAATCAGTGATGGTTGCGTATACGCACAAATACGCAGAGGTTTAGGTATGCACCTGGTCACCTATTCGAACCATGATACGGTACTCTTTCTATTGATAGTCCCAATAAAAGGTCGGTTTGTCTGAGATGGAATTCATTGTGTCTATATTTATCAACGCTTGCACGATTTCCTTACTCTTCTTGAATATCTCGGAAATCTTGTGCGTTTTTCAATATATAAAGGATGGAATTTCCCATTCTTGTTAGGGGACATTTTAAACATACCGTTGAAAGGTTCGATATAGAGACGCTAGGCATTATTATAAAAGGTACGTGAAGTTATATATATTGTTACTGTGTTGAAATTGTACATGACAGGGCGATGGCGATTCGTGTAATTGCATTGAATCGCGATGTCTCTAGCATGTCACATTGTATTGAAATAATAAGTCACTCGTTTTCTATTTTGTCGTCTGTTGAATCGGCCAGCATTCCGTGTATGAGTTCTTTCGGGTGTTATCAATAACGTCCCGTTTTTTCGGTGAAAATAGCGATTGTTACGCACTTGCGTATGACGCTACGCACATGCGTATTGCCTAAAAATCTGCTGGGACCATTCTTGCGGCTATAGTAAAAGCTGTCCGGATGGACTCGTCGGGTTATTTCGGACAAAAGGAGTCACAGGCCATGTCGGGCCTGCACCTAAAACTATAATGGTATGCTGAAAGATTTACCAGGGACCGATAGGTGAAAAACAATTTTTAGCAGCTAGATTTTAAATTGTTGTGATTTTATATGGCGTTGTTGGAAAGACGATTTAACTGCCAGTGATAATCGACTTTCTGTAGCGACCTGTATGTGGCACCTCGAGTTATATCTGACGCATATAAGAATAAGGGTTAGGTGCATACACTACAACACACTTACATAAATAAGGTGATAGCTGACATGTATGTTTAGAGATTAGGTAGGTGTAATGTTACACCAAAGTAAATGTAAAATATTTTTTGTTACACCAAAGTAAATGTAAAATATTTTCGTTACACCAAAGTAAATGTAAAATATTTTGTGTTACACCAAATAAATGTAAGAAAGCATTGTACGGTTTTACACACATAAAACAGCAGAATGTAATCTCTCAATATTGATGTAAATATTTTTTGCCGAGAGGTCATAATTAGTTGTTTACAACTGATACATTATACATGTACGAAATTAGTGCGTGGGCAGGGTGATGTCCGACGTAAACGTCCAAACGTTACGTCGGCACCACACTGTTCAACCTTTTTCCTGGAATTTTAAGAGAATTGGTATCAGTATTTGTAAACCTTGAAACTATCTAGATAACGTGACCTTGAAGGGAAAAAGGGCCACGGGATCTTGATGTTTCGGCTGCGATAGCGTCTCAACCAGGGTGACGTTACGACAGTGTATAGAAAAGTTTGTTACGTATGGGTTTGTTCCTTTGGCATAAGAGGTATTGTTTAGCGCTGACATAGGCCAGTCACTAAAAATACTTCTCTATTATATAATTTTAAGTGTGGATATTTAGAAGAGCCGATCCATCCTAACCGCATGGGAGCCGTTAGCCATACACCCACAGGTGAGGGCTAATCGCGCGTTTATAGGGTTAGGATGTAATTTAAAAGAGTAAGACCACTGAAATTATTTCTATTTTTGTGAACTTCGAACGAACAACCCCATTATTGACGCAAAAGAGTGATTCTAAGATTCTAAATATAGATTGTTTTTTGCAGAATCGTCTCTTGTGTCCCCTCCTACGTTGGAGGCTGAATGTTGGTGAGCCGTATGATTATAACCTGAGGGCACATATAAGCTGTCCCCCTCAGGCCACGACCAGTGTGGATCAAGGCCCAATCGTTACCACGTAGCACAATCGAATGGGAAGCCAACCGGCTTGAATTGTTATATGTGAATCTGACACCCCAACGTGGGGATATGATCAGGAAGACCTACTTATATTAATCCTGACGTCTTGAACGACGATCAGCAGTACGCGTAAGAAATATTATGTGAAACCAGTGACGACCAAAGTACAGGCTCAATCACCTCAGCGCCGATGGTCTGAAGTAGACACACGTGCAGCTTAGAAGACATAGTGTTCGCGAGACGCGTATAATCTCGAGATTTCTCGTCAATACGAGAACTGAAATATTAAAGGGCCCAATTGTTGTTTTTTTTTATGAGAACTTAAGCTATATGTTAATCATATTCTTTACGTCTCTTATTTCTGACTAGTTGACGTACATCTAGAACAGGACAGTCCAAGATTGGTTCTAATTGAAATGATCTTGGAGTGGCAACTTGCTCTAGTATAGGATGGTCAATTAGCCAGAGATAACAGCGTAGGTGGTGTCATTGAATATTAATGTGTTGTTGATGTTTTCTTAGTACATAAAGTACTGAAAAGTTTTTGCTAGTTGTGTGCATTATTTTTCCCTGGTAGCATCGTCATCGCATAAAGGAATTTTCCAATAAGATTTCCCCTCTTCCTTCCTGACCGGCTTTATGTCGTAACAATCATAGCTGTTGACTGGGGCGTAAAGAACCAAAACAAATAAACAAAGGGAGTCTAAAGAGTCTGCTAGTTCAAGACTCGCTAGAGGCACTTTATTGTGTCCTTGAGCAAGACACTTTATCCTCTGCTTTAGAGTACTGGCTCAAAACAGGAAGACTGAACACCTGAGCATTAATCCCAGCTTAGTACTGGTTCAACCCAGGAAGACCCGTCCCTTTATAACTGAAAGATTGTTGATGGGATTTAAAGAATAAAATCAAACAAAACAAAAACTAGTGAAACCTAGAATTTTTTTCAGGTTTTCTGGAAAAAAAATATAATTTTATGCATTTTGAAAGGCATAATGCCTCTCAAAATGTATAAAATTATATTGCCTTTCAAAATGTATAAAATTATATTTTTTC
Organism: Loripinus fragilis; assembly: GCA_964019695.1. Taxonomy (NCBI): domain Eukaryota; kingdom Metazoa; phylum Mollusca; class Bivalvia; order Lucinida; family Lucinidae; genus Loripinus; species Loripinus fragilis. The sequence continues at coordinate 100,178,152 of OZ026520.1, forward strand.
CAGAAAAAAATATTAAAAAAAATATGTGCCTATCCTACCTAAAATTTTCAGACTCGTTATCCAAAGCACACTTATTTCTTTAGTTGGCCTCATCAGAGCTGCTTCTTTATCCCAGGTGAAGAGTTTGTCTGTGTATGGAGGAGAAGAGACTATTCTTATCAGTACAAGTTTGTCAGACGGGGCCATACATCATCTCGGCTCGCCTAGTACCACAGGTTTCCTTGACAACAAAGATGATCTTAAATTACAGTTCCTCGGACATTGTCTGCAAAGTATGTATATGGTAACTTAACCATCTAAAATTTCTTACGCTTCTTTCTATTTTCAAATAAAATCTTGATATTCGAAGTTGTAATCCACAAAATGCTTCTCAGAATAGTAAACAGCAAGGCCCTGATCAGGGGCCCACTGATGTGGATGATTCCCCTGCACCGGCACGTTAATAAAAAATCTGATTATGATGATATGATGAAGATTGGATAGATTTGCTGGGTCAATGTGGATTAGGTATACATGTACTTTTATACAAAAAACATTTTATCATATGATGTGGCATCTGAGAGTGAAATAACGCCATCAATTAAATCGATAAACCACTAGTGGTTTATAGATTTTCAGGAAACGTTATGAAACATCTTTTTTAACATCACGCTATTGGCAAAACCCTAACGTTTTCACGCCAAAAATATGGTTAAAAAATACTTTTAATGTCATATGATAAATCATGCTCCTGTATTATTGAATTTATCAAACTTGTTGCGAAAAAGAGATAAAATGCTCGGCAAGCTTTGCATTTTATCTCTTCCTCAACTTGTTTAATAAATTCAATGAAACAGGAGCACTCATGTAAGATCCAGCTCTACGAAGCATCCCCATTTGTCTATTTACAATCAGAAGTACAGTCTGTATTACCTGTATTTTGCATGCCTTTTGCACTGACATTTATTTATTCATAGGTCTAGATAACAAAAAAAATAATCTTAAAATTGTACATATTTTCTTATCTATTATTTTTATAATATGTTTTGGGTGCTCAAAAGAACCACCTCATCTCAAAAGAACTGTCTCATTGTTGTACCCACAACATATGTTTTAATTTAGAAATAAGAAAATTATTTTTTTAACTCTTTGCCTACTAGTTTCGTCTCCTGATAACCATTACAAACAGTTTGGACCCAGATTAGGTCCGACAGAACCAGGATCCGAACTGTTTTGACACTGATGATTCCTGAAAGATTTTTTTAAAAAGAGATAATTTTGAAAAAAATCAGCAGACGACAAAAAGCACACAAAATTACCAAGTAGGCAGAATTGATTATGGCTGTCATATCTAGAGGTCCATTTTTTGTTACAGATTCTCACAAATCAAAAAAAGAATATTCCAGATCCGCAGACATCATTCGAGATACCCAGACAAGCAGAGCTAATGTTGAACATGCTTCTCCATCAATCACCAAAATACCAGAGTCATTTACAAGTCATGTAGTTGCATCAGGGGAAACTCCAAAAGTTGGTAGAAAAAGAGGACGACCAAAAGGTAAAGTCTCTGTGCCAACTGCAATAGGCAGTAATGTTGTTATCACTGGAGAGGCAACAGGACAGAAAAGACCCTCAGAGACTGAGACATCTGAGAGTTTGATGAAACGAAGAAATGTATCTGGTTCAATTTCGGAGTCACACGAAGATTCAGCCTCTGAGATTAATGAGGAAGGAACATGCACATTAAAGTTGGAAGTAGAGCACTCAGATTTACAGACAGCAGGAAATCTGACCAGTGATTCGAGTAGTTTAGCAGACAATTTTTCCCGTGGCACAGGTGCAATCGAAACGCATGGTGAAAGTGAGAAAACGCATGATAAAAGAGATTTGACATCTTCAACTGTGACAAACAATATAGATGATTCTAATGACACCGGAGGTGTAACAGTGAAGCTGGAGCCTCCTGATGATGACAATGATGTTGAGGATGAGGATGATTTTGATGGAGATTCCGATGACGAGACCTGGACCCCTGAATCGGAAACCCCTAGACAGTCAGTGAATAATCCAAGTAAGTTTTCTTGACCATTAACTCTTTGCTTTCTGTGTAAGGCCAAATAAAAAAAACCTGTGTTTAGGGTAACCCGACCCTACCTAGATTTACTGGTGCAACCTAGCATTTTTTCAGATTTTCTGGACAAAATAGAATTTTATGCATTTTGAAAGGTGAAATGCCTTTGAAAATGTATGGAATATAATTTTTTTCCAGAAAAAAAAATAACAAAAAAATATATGTGACTACCCTGCTTAAAATTTATCAGACCCTTTACCCGGAACACACATATTTTTATTTGGCCTAATTTTGTTTTTTGTGTGCCAATTTTTAGCTCACCTGAGCCATTGGCTCATGGTGAGCTATAATTGTGATCGTTTGATGTCCGTCGTCAACAATTGCTTCAAGGACATCTCCTCCTAAACTACTGTCTGGATTTTTACCAAACTTGGTAGGAATGATCCTTACATGGCCCTCTTTAATAATTGTTCAAACTGTTATGGTCCCTTTCATATCTAGGTGACACAGGCTAAAAATAATTTTTCGAGATGAAAACTTTAAAAATCTTCTTGTCTGTAACCACAAGGGGTAGAGCCTTGATCTTTGGTATGTAGCATTACCTAGTGGACCTCTACCAAGTTTGTTCAAATTATGCCCCTGGGGCTAAAAATGGAGAATTTTCAGCAAAAAAACTCAGCTAAAATTAGTCAAAACCTGAAATGGCAAGGACCTCATGTTTTATATACACCATTGAATTCTTTAAATTAACGCCTTGCTGGTGAGAAATTTGACTCTTGGCAAGTATGAAGTGGCTATCTTATAGAGCATTACAAGCATTTTGAGAATGATTTTACTGTCTTCTGGATGGGCTATGGAGGTCTTATAGAGAGACAGCAAGTCACAATATATAGTGAAAATGATGGAAAATGTTTCGGACAGGCTCTGTGCAGATGTAGCTGATTCAGCAGGTTCGACTGTATTACCAGATTTTGTAACTTGGTGAACTTAAGAGATGGGAACATCTGTCTAAGCATTTAAGAAAATGAGTTGCTTGAAAATGGCCTATTTGTCTTTAAGCTTGACAGGTCTGTGAACACAGAAAAGAAAAAAGAAAATATTGCATCCAACACCTTTTTTTTTTTCTTTTTTCTTTTCTGTGTTCACAGACCTGTCAAGCTTAAAGACAAATAGGCCATTTTCAAGCAACTCATTTTCTTAAATGCTTAGACAGATGTTCCCATCTCTTAAAGAAAATATTGCATCCAACACCAGGGAGCGCAGTGGCTCAGTGGTAGAGTGCTTGACTCGAGACCGAAGGGCCGCGGGTTCGAGCCTCACCGGCGTCACTGCGTTGTGGTCCTTGAGCAAGACACATTTATCCTAGCTTAGTACTGGTTCAACCCAGGAAGGACCGTCCCGCATAACTGAAAGATTGTTGAGTGGACGTAAAGAATCAAATCAAACAAACAAAACAAAAGCATCCAACACCACTGAAAATAGCAGTTAGATTTAGAAATAGATTCACTCTGACAGTGATTTGTTGCTTAAAATACAGGTATAACTGGCTGGAGGCTAGTCGTTAAAGTGGACAAATCAGGAGCTCTAAGTGTGATGATTTATCCACTTACATTGTACAACTGACCGACAGACAATGATATAAATTTAAAAGCAACAAATCACTGCGAGTGCCAATCCATTTCGATTCTAACATACAAAAAGATTAAAAATATGAACAAATCCTTCAGTCTATAACGATTTGGCCATCTTGAACAGAGCATAAGAATTTTCTGTAACTCTTGTTTGGACTGAACTGAGCATTTTTACATGTAAAAAGGATGTTTTGCTGTGTATTGTGGGCCTTGAGGAGTTTGTGTGTGGAATTGTGGGCTGTATGTGTCATCCAGTACATGTACATGGGTGTCAGAAACTGTGTGTGAGTCTACAGGCAAGGGTTTAGTTCTCAGCCCTCTACTTTTCATCCTTGTGCTTGAGACACTGTCACATGAGTTCCGTACTGGAGTTCCATGGGAGCTTCTGTATGCTGATGATCTTGCCATGTTTGCTCAACTTATAACTTGGAAGAATGGCATGGAGGGCAGAGGTCTTGGGGCAAACATAAAGAAGACAAAGCTCATGATCTTTGTGATCCCAGTCTGTCGAAATAAATTCGGTTGAGTGTTCTCTTGGTCCAAACTGTTTGCAATGGTTATCAGTAGATGACACTAGTAGGCAATGAGTTAATGATTAAGCAATTACTTCATGTAATCTGGACAAACCATTTAGTGAAGTTTGATAAATGACTTTGAGATTTAATGAATATATACAACACAATTGAGATTTCACTCATTATCAACCCTTCACTGCCTCTAGATATGAAGGGGCAATGACAAAATGTATGTTGTGGCACTCAAAAGAACCACCTCATTGAGATGGTTTTGTGAGCACCCACAACATATGTTTAGACTTATATGAAAATGGATAAGAAAAAATTGCAGTTTTAAATAATCACAATTTTACACTCAAAATTAATCCTTTTTATCATATGATGTTGCGTCTTGGAGTGAAATAATGCCTTGCAATAAAATCAATAAACCACTAGTGATTTACAGAATTCCGGGAAACGTTATGACGTCCATAACGACATTGCATACATAATGACAAAATTTTAACGTTTTTACGCCGGAAATGAGATTTCAAAGTAATCTTAATGTCATATGATAAATAGAATCTTACATTCGTGCTCTTGTACAATTGAATTTATTAAACTCATTGCGAAAAAGATATAAATTGCTCAACAAGCCTCACATTTTATCTCTTTTCCTCAACTTGTTTGATAAACCCAATAAAACATGAGCACTCATGTAAGATCCTCTATGTCTGGACATATGATAATGATATCTTTGATGCTTGACTTAAAGAAACCTGTTTTACCAGAAAGAAACACCTTGGCGATCAAAAGACAGGCCTTCACTGCTAAAGAGAAGTTGGCTGCTGTAGCTTATGCAGATACCCACGGAAATAGAGCTACCGGTCGTAAGTTTAATGTGGACGAATCCTGCGTCCGACAGTGGAGAAAACAACAATCTCAACTAGAAGAAATGCCATCTACCAAGCAAGCCGACAGGGGGACTTTTGAGAAATTTCCCCAGTTAGAGCTACTAGTTTATAGTTGGGTGTTGGAGTGTCGCAGCAAGGGTATTGAGCTATCAACAGGAGAGGTTCTACGGCAGGCTAGAAGGATCGCCAGAAAATTGCATATTCCATCGTTCAAGGGATCGCCTGACTGGTATTATGGTTTTATGAAGCGTAAGAAGCTGTCGAGAAAGACGCGTAGTTCCAATTTAGACAAACATTCTCCAAAATAAAATTTTCAATCACAATATAAGAGTTATATTATTCAAAATTATTTGAGCCAGTGCATGAGACTTCCAACAATGTGGTATGTGCGACCAGCAAAGCCTCAGATTAGCCTGCGCATATGCGCAGTCTGATCAGAGCCTTTGCTAGTGGCTTGAGTATTCTATGACTGTTAAGCTGCTGACTGAACGCCATTTGGAGTTTCTAAGCTTGAAAGGAGGCTGCACAGGCTCGTCTGAGTCTACACTTGTCAAAAAGCCACATTGTTGGAAATCACATGCCATGGCCCAATTTCTCGTCTCAATGAGACAGCTTGTTTGAGCACCCAAAACACACATGTTAGCACAGCTTGCCTTTTAACTATTACCTACTTAAGTCATCTGCTGATATGCTTTGCAAACAGTTTGGACCCAGATCAGGCCCAACAGAACAAGGTTTGGCGGCATATTCCACCCTCCCCAGTATTGGAAACTCAATTTAGTCATTTTTGCAATCATTTTAACGAACTGTATCGGGAAACCATTGTCAAAATGATCTTTGTATATATGGCTGTTTATAAGATACAATTCTTTGACAAGCATGCTTTTTAAGAATGTGAAAAGGCAACTTTGCTAAGGTTTAATAGCCAGTTCAATCAAATGTCTGCTACAGTAACTTGCAATCTGAGGTCATAGTAGCAAACAGTCACAAAACGTTTTTTAATGAAATCTTCAAAAATGACAATCTTTAGATACAATATGCATACACATGACATTTGCAGTGTATATAAGAATACGTTTTGCACAGTTTTGATGAAGTAGAACATTGATAAATAAAAGAAACTAAGCAATTTTACTTTCCGCCAAAATATGCATTCCAAAGTAAACAAGAAGTAACAGATTGTGGGTTAGGCCAGAATTTTTTATTAGTTGATTTATGGGATTTTTTTTTCAGATTTAGGGTTGAGGGGACACAAAAAAAAATCTCTGAAAAAGCCAGTTAACTGGTCATTTTCAGAGCTTTTTTTTAATATTTCCAGAAAAAACAGTAAAACTAGTAAGGTAAACCAACAGTCTGTATTTTATCTTTAAATATTTTTTCATTTTCCTAAAAATCTGGACAGGACGATCAGTTTTAACAGTGTCACTCTTAGAACCTCAAAAAAAAAAAAAAATAAAATAATCAACGAAACAAATAATATTTAGAGTCTGAGGATAAAATATAAAAATGATTTTAGAAATTAATTTTTTTGTTTCTAATTTACGGAAAATTACAGTAGGAGGGTTCGTAAATCAACTAATAAAAAAATCTGGCCTTACAGTTCAAATGTAGGGGTGAGAAGAATGGTCAGAGCCGATCATAATGATATGCCAGGCACAATGGCATTTCAAGATTTACACTGGCAATGTAACGTTATATCTGTTTTAATCAGGAAAGAGTTATGTATCATAAAGAAATGATGATGCAGGACTAAATAAAAATATGTTTTAAGTTTTTATGTGTTTGCCCTATATCTATATACTGTTTTGACTCTAACAAGTGAACCATGTCATGTGTATATAGAGGATATTAGGGAGTGCAGTAGCTCAGTGTGCTTGACTCGAGACCGAGGGGTTGCGGGTTTGAGCCTCCCCGGTGTCACTGGGCTGTGTCCTTTAGCAAGACACATTAATCCCTGTTTAGTACTGGTTCAACCCAGGAAGACCTGTCCTGAAACAACTGAAAATTGTTTGACTGGAACATAAAGAATCAAATCAAACAAACAAATATAGAGGATATTACATGAGTGATCATTAGTAAATGAGTTTGGGAAAAGTGATAAAATGTGAGGCTTGCAGAGTATTTTATCACTTTTTAACGAGTATACTAAATTCACAAATGTAATATTCTATTTAATATCACATGACATTAAAATTACCTTACAAATTACATTTCTGGCCTGAAAACATCAAGATTTTGCCATCTTTGACGCAATGTTATAATGGGCATCATTACATTATTTTACTAAATCTGTAAATTACTAGTGGTTTATCCATTTAAATTCATGGCGTTATATCATACTCACTCGGAGTCACTCCCAGACTCAGCTCACCTGAGGAGGAAGTGCTAAAAGGTGGACTGTTTGTGATCAGTCCTCATCCGTTGTGAATCTATGGTTCGACTTGTGTTGTCCATAAACTTTATCTTGAAATGACATCGCCTCCTGAACTGTCTCTTTACTTTTTATTATCCCAAGCCAAAGGCAGAGGGATATTGGTTTGGCGGTGTCCATCTTTTCCGCTCATCCATCCATCCTTGCTTTCATTCTTAGCCATAACTATTAAAGTAGCCAATGAAGGGAATTTCATGAAACTTACTGTAAGTGCACAATATATTGGCATTGCCATAGTGTGATGTTGCATATGAAGTTTTGTGAGTAGATTATCTGTTTATTCATAAGAAGAGTTATTGCCCTTTGATATTCAATGAATTTGTCCATTCATGAACCATAGCTTAGTAACCAATGGATGGAATTTTATAAAACATGTACTGAATATATTTAACCACAGTCTGGTGATGCACAGGAAGTTTTGTCAGGATGTCTTTAGTAATAGAGGAGTTATTGTCCTTTGGTTCCGTCCTTAGCAGTGATCAATGGAATTTCATGTTACTTATACGGAGTATGTATGACCATGATGTGATGATTGAAAATGTTCATTTGAGGAGGTATATCATAGGATACTGATGCTATTATGCAATGTGGCTTTTCATTTGCTTGCAAGTCATTTTATGCAGATACCCGCTTACACGTCGCCATAAAACTAAAGGTTCTGACTGTATGTTCAATGTCCAATGGTACAGCTCCCCAAATGAATTTTTGAATACAGTTAAACCCTAATTTCCCTAGTTCATATGTAACAGTTGCTGTTTAACCCTTTACCCTATAGAGACACCTTTTAACACTTTTGCAAACAAAGCAGACCAGTTTATGCAGAGCTGCCTGATCTGGATCTACTCACAGCCCCCTAGATAAGCTTTTGGGTCAATTGGGTATTTACGCAACGTGGTTATCCTCAATTGCGTACCTGCAAAAACAATTGTGTATTTTCATATTTTTTACGCCACGTTTTTTTCTTCTGTGATTACATGTTTTCTTATTGCATGAAGCCATCCGGAATGTGCTTGCTCCCATCGTCTGCCTTTCTAAAGTATCAAACTAGCAGATTTTATTGTACCTGAAGCAAATCTCATCCCCTTGTTGACATTCGAGCATGTACACTTTGCAAAAGTTTCACTTTCATCATAGCGTTTTTCCGTGAAATACTGGGCTGGGCACCGATATTTTCATAAAACTGGAGTTATATTGAGCGCTCGCTGGTAAAAAAAAATCAATACCCAAATGGAAACGAAATGGACCAAATGGTGCGCAATGACATCACCTGTAATTGCGTACCGATCGTTAGAATTGCTTTTCGATACGCACACATTTTATTTTAATTGCTTTTTTGAGGATTTTTATTGCATATTAACGCAAATACGCTGCTTATCTAGGGTGCTGTACTCAGTTTGCTCATGGAAATATGATTAGATATGATCCTACACTAGTAGAACTGACAATTAATTTCTTTGTTTTAACCCTTAATGCGCCAAACAAAACAAAAGTCGTCTGCTTTACCCATCTGCTGAAATGTTTAAGAAGCCTCTATGGCAAACAGTGTGGACCCAGATCAGACTGCTCCTATAGGAGCAGTCTGTTCTGGGTCCACGCTGTTTGCTTCTATACTTAATTCGTCAGTAACCCTAGGCAATTATTTGCAGCAGACGACTTCAGCAGACAAGATTTTCAGAAGAATTTTTTTCTTGGCGCTTTAAGGGTTAATGTACAGTTGTGAAAGTTTATGTATATAATTATTCATAGTGGGTGTTAGGGCTGCCACGTTTATGAAATTTGGTAAATGTTTACACAAGTTCCAGTGACCGAAACGGTTCCGTTTAAACGTAACTTTCAGATTGAATTTTTTTCATTATGCAGATCGGTAAAATCGCCGATATTTTCCCTAAAAAAACCTTTGAAAAATGTACCTTGTGCGAATATTTGAAATTGTTTCTAGTTGGGTGTTGCGATAGAACTTATTTCAAGTAATTGGAAAGTGATTGCAACATGCGCAGACTCGTACATCACGTACATTTTCTTCAGTTGCAAGCGTGTAATTAATGAGTGGACACACACAAGACATAACTGTGAATCGTCACGTACGCATCAATAAACATGCCGACAGGAAGTAAACATAAAAAATCACATCTTCTTCTAATATAGTGCATGGCCTTCTCTGAAGCATTATACCACCTTTACCAACTTAAGCATGAAATATCTCGTGATGTGCAAGGTCTACACTGATGTAGGTGGTATAAAATAGTTATACCATGTTTGTCCACCTGTACGTAAGATAATCCACTCGCTAAAGCTCGTGGATTATCTCCACGTACAGGCGGACAACCCATGGTATAACTATTACTTAGCCCATGACCCGCCCACTTCCTTTTGTTTTCAGCCAATCAGATGTAAGAAAAGGACCATATTCAGCGTGGTATATTTTCCATAACCCACACTTTTGTGAGACTCATTCCCATAACTTGATGAGAGGAAATTGCTGTCCAAAATGTTAATTTCACCAAATTTATTTTTATTTTTAGAACCCTAAATAAAACTGTGATCAGAATATCGACACAAAATGATGTAAATTTCAAATGTTAGCTGATTCACAGAAAATAGGCGACTGCAGAAAACACTGACCAGGCTGCACATGTACATTGAAGCCTGATCAGAAATTACACTGCTTGTCCCAAAACGCTTTTCGAAAGACAGCATGGCCAAACGGCACATGAATATACACGCTGATCTGAGTGTCTCCACTGTTTGAGAATCCGGGTAGAATGCACAAACAGAGTAGACTGATCAGCCTGTACATATGTAACGTGTGATCAACGAAATGCTTCCTAGATAATTTTGAAAAATAAATCTCACAAAAATGCTGCTAATAAAATCCATTTGTCCCATGTGAACGCATCCATGGCTAAAGATTAAATGAGACTCCTAAACGAAATGCAGCAAAATGCTACATAATGTGTACATTTCAGGATGTGAAACTAACACGGGAAACAGCTGTGTCAGGGCTAAATAGGTTATACAATGTTTTGTGTTTGTTATGAAATATACACTCGGGAGCTCCGCTCCCTCGTATATATTCCATAACCAACACAAAACATTGAATAACCTATACTTGTCGCACGCATCTCTTCTCTGCCTTTACATAAATAACTGTTAAAATGCAGGAAACTACTTGTTTCAAGCAGAGACTGAGTGAGACAATATTCAGGGCATTTTTATGGCCCATTGAGTATGTCCACCATAATTTCTAATTGCAGAATACAGCGGAATCTGAGAAAACAAACAATCTGATTGATGAACCAGATCGAGATGTGACGTATTACTGTTTAAGAGAATATTTTTTTCATTAGGAAATGCTATTAATAAACCACGATGCTTGTCACGTGACAAAGTTCGTGTAAACGGTAGGTCGATTTTGTAAACGTTTATTGAAGAAACACGAAACGGTGCCGTTTACACGTGTAAACGTGGCAGCCCTAGTGGGTGTGATATCATGTGGATGAGATTTTATCTAGTTTTTCAAAACATTGACCTAGAGCTTCAAATGCTTTCCTTGCACATCGACTGATTACCTTTGAAAACAGTTTGGACACAGATCAGGACCACCAGGAAGTCAGTCCTCTTCTGAATCCAAACCCTTCGACACTCTGATAGTGTTCCTTAGAAATTTTAAACACAAGACAACTAGGCAGAGTGTTCAAAAGCTGTTTAAACACAAGGCCACTAGGCAGAGTATTCAAAAGCAGCCACTAGGCAGAGTGTTCAAAAGGCCACTAGCCAGAGTGTTCAAAAGTTGTTTAAACACAAGGCCACTAGGCAGATTGTTCAGACGCTGTTTTAACACAAGGCAAGTAGGCAGAGTGTTCTAAAGCTGTTTAAACACAAGGCTGCTTGGGACCCAGCAAGTGTTGGTGCAATGTGTCATCATAATTCTTGCCTATTTTACCTGATTCCATCCTAAGCTACACTGAAATTATCACTATAATGTGAAAATATTATTTTTCTTTCTCTTAAATTCTTGAGAAATATCCTAATTGTATACTGTCCAATGAAAACGCACAACCTACAAAAATGACTATATCTTTTTAACGACATAACAATTTATTCTTGCAATTGCATCTTATTGTACTGTAGCAATTCCGTGAGTTACTGATAGATCTTTAAAACGGAATGATCGCTGATGACACGTGCTGGAAGCATTTAACGAAACCAGCATCAAAACAGAAAGTCACAAAAACCAGCCATCGAATGTGTCAGAATTTTCAAAAGCATTATTCTTGCATTTTTCTTTGTATAAATTTCAAAGAATCTCTAGTTTGATAGCCAGGAATAGTCATCTTGCCTTGAAAGCGGCTATAACGTCACGATGTGACGTCACTAGCATAATTTTGACTTGGCGTAAATCGAGACATTCAAGGATTCCTTCTTTTACTGATGCAACATTACGATAAGGTCGTAGCAAGAAGATTTTTTGCTGTAGTGGGTCGTTAACATCGACGGAGCGTAGGCATCAACGTTTTTTTTTTATAAACGTCAACTTCTAAAAGCTTGTATACAAAAACCTAAGTGTATCTGTGTTGAACTTAATGTTAGAATATACTCACACTAACAGATGAACACAAATTTTAGAAGATTTAAAAACGCTAGCTTTGCGAACAAAGGCTGGGGACGCGCTCAAAGTTGACGTCAATGATGCAACGTCAAATTTTAGAGGATTGGTATGATGTTTTGCATGTTTGTGAGTTTTTACGACGGAAATAAGCATTGTGTAGAACACTAAGACTGTAGAAAATTGCAATTAAACATTTTACGTTGAGTTTTGTTGGACCACTCCATATTTAAGCTTACATAGTGACATTGTTCGCGTTAGTGTAGCGTTAGGTGTTGCGTCATAACTGTCAAAGGTGTGGCAAAATGACAGGGGATCTTCTGGCAAACAGAAAAAATTTAAAAGAGATTTTGGGGTCTTTTTATATACATCCAAAAGACGATTAACGCAAATTTGAGGCTGACGTTACGTCATGTGTTAACAGAGTCACTGGAATTGAAATTTTTGTGCGAAAACATTGCATTTGTCCTAAATAATAACTATTAATAAAAAATTTTGCACAGCTTTTGATAGGCCACAAATATGGGCATCTGAAGAGTGGTGCGTTTTCATTGGACATGAGTATATATATTCAAACATCATCAGGCGCGTTCCTGAAGCATTTTATAGAGTACATACTCTTGAAGGGGTCTGGGGGTATTCCTTCCTGTATGGGGCCAGGGGTGAAGCCCCTGTGACAGAAAATGGTTTTAGGGCATTTCAAAGGGCTAAAATGAGCCCTCAAGACATGCAACTAAACCCCAGGCATATTCTTCCAAAAATCAAATTATTAAAATACTGTAAAATCTGTCTTAAGCGGCCACTCGAAAAAGACCAAAAATTGTTTTTAAGACCAATTATGCAGGTTTAAAGTATTGCAATATGCTCCAAGGAGAAGGTCAAAAGTGTTGCAGAATGCTCCAACGGGGGAGCATTCTGCAATAACATTAAGCTACCAAGTGTCATTATACCCGCTTTTTTCTTTAGAAAAAAAGGGTAAATTAATTTCGTGTCAAAGTCTTGGTCCGTCGTCCATCCGTCCGTCCGCCGTTCATCCATGCGTACGTCTGTCCATCACGTTTCTTGTACTGGGCAACATTTCGTGTGACCTTGACCCCAGGGTCAAAGGTCAAATATTGTATTTTCTTGTAATTGTATCTCCTCCTAAACGGTTAGACATAGCAACTTCAAAATTTGTAGCTGAATAGATCACATGATGTAGAGGGTACTGGGCAACATTTTGTGAGGTCAAGGTCAAAGGTCAAATATTGAATTTTCTCTCCTAAAACTTTTGATGTAGCAACTTCAAACTTTGTAGCTGAAAAGGTCACATAATGTAGAGGGTTCTGGGCAACATTTTGTGTGACCTTGACCCCAAGGTCAAAGGTCAAATAATGTATTTTCTTGTAAATGTATCTCTTCCTAAACGGTTAGACCTGGCAACTTCAAACTTTGTAGCTGGATAGGTCACATGGTGTAGAGGGTACTGGGCAACATTTTATGTGACCTTTACCCCAAGGTCAAGGGTCAAATATTGAATTTTCTTGTAAATGCTTCTCCTCCTAAAACTTTTGATTTAGTAACTTCAAACTCTGTAGGTGCATAGGTCACATGATGTAGAGGGCACTGGGCAACATTTAGTTTGACCTCGACCTGAAGGTCAAGGTCAAATAATGTACTTTCTTGTAAATGCATCTTCTCCTTAACTGTTGGATGTAGCAACTTTAAACTTTGCAGGTGCAAAGGTCATATGATTTGGAGGGCACTAGACAACATTTGGTGTGACCTTAGGTCATATAGTGTATTTTTTGTAAATGCTTCTTCTCCTTAACCATGGGACATTGCAACTTCAAACTTTACAGGTGCATAGGTCATATTATGTTGAAGGTACTGAGCAACATTTTGTGTGACCTTGACCCCAAGGTAAAGGTTATAGGTCAAAAAGCGGGTATTTGCGATGGTGTACCATCAACTTCTGCTCTAGTTAAGATTATTTTTTGTCTATTTCTGAGTGGCCTTTTAAGACAGGTTTTGCTGTAACTGAAATCCCTATACTTGCAGCCTCAAGTTGTAAGCACATGCATTTTTGCGTACATTTAGATATGCCCCTGGTCATAACATTGTCACAATGTCATAGCTCTGTACATTTTTGGCAACAAAAGCTTCAGCAAAATGATGTGTAGGCTGTAGCTGTATGATCCCTTCTTACATCATGCAAACAGCTTGCGGGCTCATTGATAAAAAAACAGTATGTGATTCTCATGACTACAGTAGAACATGGATTTTCATGGATTTGACAATGGATTCAAACAGCTATGATTGCATGTGCATGGAGATATATATAGATGCATGGATAGTTGGTTTAGATATTGCTATGGTGTTTAACTCTTTGGGCTCTAATGACCCAAAAAGGTTGATGCATGCACTATTCAACCTTAACTCATCACCATCATTATCATCGTCATTATCATCAAATTACACAGGCAGGAGTGAGCCACCAAATTACACAGGCAGGAGTGAGCCACCAAATTACACAGACAGGGGTGAGCAGCCAAATTACACAGGCAAGAATGTGATGCAAAATTACACAGACAAGAATATGATGCCAAATTACACAAGCAGGAATGAGAAGCCAAATTACACAGGCAGGAGTGAGATGCCAGATTACACAGGTAGAAATGTGATGCCAAATTACACTGGCAAGAATGTGATGCCAAATTACACAGACAGGAATGAGCCACCAAATTACACAGGCAAGAATATGATGCCAAATTACACTGGCAGGAATATGAAGCCAAATTACACAGGCAGGAATGAGATGCCAAATTACACAAGAATGAATGTGCCGCCAAATCATACAAGCAGGAATGAGCTGCCAAATTACACAGGCAGGAATCAGCTACCTTTCACAGACAAGAATCAGCCATCAAATTACACATGCAGGAATGAGCCGCCAAATTACACCGGCAGGAATGAGCCACCAAATTATACGGGCAGGAATGAGTCGCAAAACTGCAACGAACACAGTACTCTTGCCCAGGAAGTAGAATTTGTGCAGCATTCTACTAACAGAATGTTGAACCAAGTCCAGCCGCAACAGGTAATTTCCAGTTCAACCCTTTGTATACTAATGGATTCTTCCTTCTGGTTTGATAAATAAAATTGATATAGTCTATTATATAAATCTAGTGGTGTCAGGTTATATATGATATTAAAAAAAGATATTGTTTACTTCTGTCGAAGATCTTTTTTACCTTTACAAACAGTGTAGACCCAGATGAAATGTAGCATATTGCTGCATTTCATCCTGGTCATCACTTTTTGCAAAAGTACTCATTTAGTACCCATTTAGGGTTTTCCTGTATACAAAGGGTAAATACAGTAACCAACACTTCTCTCTTCCGTTCTCAAACTAGATATTCATTATAAGGGCTGGGATCCAATAATAGTTGTGGGGAGCCCAGTGACTCAGTTGGTAGAGTGTTAGACTGGGGATTAAAGGGTTGCTAAGTTTGAGACTTCTCCAACAGACTCCCTTTGATGTGTCCTTGAACAATACATTTTATCTGCTGCTAAGAACTTGTTCAATCCTGTAAGACAGGAAACCGTCCATTTGAATGAAAAATTGTTCTCTGGGACATTAAGCATCAAAACAAACAAACAAATAAAATGAACAGCAAACAAGGAAGGTCCAGTTCAGACTGCTTCTTCAGAAGCTGTCTGATCTGGGCTGACACTGTTTGTCTATAGCATTTTGCCAGGCAGCTTGTGGTCAAAATTTTAGAGCGTTATGATCATGAATAAAAACTCTATTAGGCTTTATCCAGAATTCAGAAAGTCTTAAGTAAGGGTGCAAAGACCAGGAATCAATACAATCAAGTACCACACCTGACCCAGGATACCAATGGGAAAGTGACAAACTCACAGTTGGACACCACAAAGGAGAGCCAAGAGGTCAGCCCTTTCCCAGCAGGTGACCACAAGGCACACAAAGGCATAGCAAACACAAGACAGAAAACATAAAAGATCCACAAAAGAAGTACCGCCTTGGAACAGTCAGTAAAATATTTTACTGGGGGGCTTAAACCAGTTTCACAGCGCCAACCTTGCCCTTAATTCTGATGTGGACCATATTTGGGAAAGTGACGAAACACAACAAACACGATAGCCAAGAGGTCAGCCCTTTCCCAGCAGATGACCACAAGGCTACAAGGAACAGACACGATAGCACAACACACACCAACATGAAGCATAACTAACAAAAACGATCCACAAAAAGAAGCACCACCTTGGAACGGTCAGTAAAATACTTTTATTGGAGGGCTTAAGCCAGTTTAACGGCGCCAACCTCACCCTTAATTCAGATGTGGATCAAGACACATAGATATTTGGTTTGCATAAAAGACCTCAAAGCAAATTATGATTTCTTGAATCTTCTGATCTATTTTTAGTGATATTCAAGGCAATTATCCTTAATTAAAGAACAAAGAAATTTGGTGCAACTTCATACTTTTTTCCCCTACAACTTCCCTGAAGCGTTTAAAGAAGTGCCTAACAGCCTTTCTAACTTAGAACACAATTTAGACCAAAACAAAAGCGAGTATGTAAGTCCAGGAAATGCTACTGACCATCACATGGCACCAAACTGAACAATCATAAAGGGAACTCTTTTCTCATGATATTTGGGCCTCGACATGAGAAAACCTGTCGTTGGGGGTTTGCGAACAACACAGGCACAGACCAGCCTGCGCATCCGTTCAGTCTGGTCAGCGCTTTTGTTTTTCGCTTTTTGAAAAGTATCATACGTAATCTTGTTACAGGTGAAATATCAATTTTCTAGCTAGTCTCTGTAGCTGAGGAGACTGGTTTGAAACTCGCTTTTTCGGAAACCCCAAAGACAGTTTTTCTCGCAACAAGGCCCATTTAAAGAATCACTTTATTTTAACAGACATTCTAATGCACTAGCTTTTGTAACACAACGTCGGATTGAATAACGTCAAAAATTTGCGACAGTATATCCTGTAATATACTGTTGGAATAGTTTGACATCATCAATTATGTCTCATTTCGTTGGATGACATGTAACTTTCTGCTACTTGCAGCACTCTTATTTAAGAGACAAAACTGCAGAAGTGCATTTGAATGGGGATAACCATGTTCAAAATTTTCATTTGGGGAGGTACATGACCTCGGTTATACTATCGGAAATTACGTTTTAAGGCCCCATTCGTTGCCGTAAAACTAAATTTTTGACCGTATATCCGTCAAAATACCTCCCCGACTGAAAATTTTGAATACAGTTATCCCCTAAATTTAGAAGGGACATAATTTCTAGTCTATGCTTTATTAAGTGATTTAGCTCATAAACTTTGTATGCTTGGGCTTTTTTCATGCTTTTTTGTCACCTGATATATTTCAACTTCAATTTTTTTTTAATAATAATCTTTTAGAAATACCATCAGAGTGTCAAAAAGTTTGGATCCGGATCAGGTCTGAAACTTTTCAAGCCTGATCTGGATCCAAACTGATTTTGACTGGTAAGAATTTAATAGAAATCAGAAATCATATAAAAGTATTTTTTGTTCCATGTGATGTTAATATTGCTTGCAGGAGAATTTATACTACCCAAGTGCTGACCCCAACAAAATTTTCAATGGTTACACACAGTGGTAAGTAATGCTGGAGAATAGGTCTTTTGATCGTAAAAATGTGACTATTTTCTTATCCATCTGTTTTAACATGTGAGTCGCGACATGAGATTTCCAACAATGTGTATGTGCGACCAGCTAGGCCTCAGATCAGCCTGCGCATACGCGCAGTCTGATCAGAGCCTTTGCTAATCGCTTGAATATTCTATGACTGTTAAGCTACTGACTGAACACCATTTGTAGTTCCTAAGCTTAGAACAGGGGGCTGCAAAGGCTCGTCTGAGTCTACACTTGTCAAAATACCACATTGTTGGAAATCACATGTTGTGGTGGCTCAATTGTGTTTTTTGGGCACAAAATAACTGTCCCAAGGTTCTTTTGAGCATACACAACATATGTTTTGGTTGAGACAATAAGAAATAGATTTTTGATTACATGTACCTTCATATTTAGAGGCTTGTAGAGATAAGCACCTTACCCAATATTCTGCAGCTACAGTCAAGCGAGTGAGTGAGAATGACCAGAAATTGCCACAATCAATAACCTCAGACCAACCCACGGCACCAAGAGGAAGAGATAACACAGACAGCCACATCACACTGGGTAGGCGGCAATCGAAAAACGTTATCAACAATCGACAAACGCGGATCAAAAATCGATAGAAACAGTGTTATCGATTGCCATTTGTCACCAGTGGGGCGACAAATGGCAATCAAAAACACTGTTTCTATTGATTTTTGATCTAAGTTCCTCGATAGTATTGTCATTCTAGATTGCTGCCTACTCGGTGTGCACATGACAGCAAGAAATTTACCATTAGAACTAAGCAATCAGCTCTCTCTTCAGATGATTGCAGTTCAAGGTCAGGCAAACGCCATTAAACAAACAACATTCTTGGATGGCGTTGACGTTAGCAGGGGACAAAAATATTTAAATATTGCACTTATCCTGCAGGACAAGTGACTTACAATTTTCACTCGTCCTGCAAACACATGCACTTGTCCTTTAAAAGCGTATGCAATAAAGAACATAAGGGTGTAATATGTAATATGACTTTCTCGAGTAATTCTTCCCAAAGCACTCGTCCTGTGCTTGGGAAGAATTATTCGTCCTTTCTAAATTTCACTCGTAATTACTAGCTGACTAGTGGAATTTTGTCCCCTGGTTGGTCTGCCTTAATGACACCTATGTGGGCGTGGCATAAATCAATTTGTTCATGAAGGTATGAAGGGCATCTCTCAAATGTAAAGATTTATTTTAAGACTCGTAGTGAAAATGTAAGTTCTTATCAGTGAAAACTTGTACTGCAGTGAACATGAGATTTTGGTTCTTTTCATTATGTCAAGAATAGAAGGCCTTACCTTTCACTGCTGCCATACACAAAGCTTTGATGTAGATAAAGGTGGCCAAAATTTCAACCTAGCACTCTTGAAATTTCAGCATGGGCATTTACAGGCTTTTGCACATACTATAAATTCGGAAATTTTCGGGAGGGTTTATTTTCGTGAAAAAAAAACCTTCGCGAAATGCTGAGATCACTATGTCCTTCACTGATATAGGTAAATCATATCCTTCTTGCGAGTTTTCAAGCTCCCAAATAGGTTTTTAAGGCTATTCGCGGAAAATAAAACTATCGCGAAAATTTCAGAATTTACATTACGCAAGAAGAGACAAAACCTCATGGGCTGGCTCAGTTGTATTTAACCCTTTACTCCATAGGCTATATTTAGATCATAACATCATTTTCTATTTTTATACAAAATTGAAAACATTCAAGAAAAAATGAAGTATAATTTTGAATATGTTTGAAAATATTATGGAAAATGGAGCATTAAATGCTCCATTTTTCATAGTATTTTCAAATATATGAAATTTCAAAGGCGTCAAAAGGCGCTATTATGGAGTATAGGGTTAAGAGATAAATTCAATTTTTGGTCTGTGCATGGAATCATGAACACTTCGGATCTCTTAATTCTCTCGCAAAGTAAAAGAAACCCTTCAAAGAGACGCCTGAAGGGCTTCACATTAACTTTGCAAGAGACCTCAAGTGATCATGATTTCAAGAACAGACTTAAAATGATTTTTTTTTACTTATATATATTTATATTTTATATAATCAGTCAAGATTCAAGTTCAATTTTCACCTAACTTTTCCGGGGGTTTTTTCTGGATATTTTGAATGAAATCAGGCATAACAAAGGTTTAGGAATAGCGAAAACAGCAAATGTCAGCTGTTAACGTCATGACAACACGCCGTCAACGTCACGAAAATGTCAGTAAACAAACAACATTATTCGATGGCATTGATATTGGTCCGTCCAAATGGTGTGTATGTGGCGTGGGTTAAATCGATCCATTCATGAAGGTATAAATGACATCTTAAATGTAAAGGTACATTTGAAGACTCGCACTGGAAATGTAAATATACTAAAGTAAAGGATCCTAACTGTTGTGTAAGAAAACTGGACATTCTTTTCAGGGGAGCGCAGTGTCTCAGTGGAAGAGTGCTTAACTCGAGACTGAGGGGCTGCGGGTTCGAGCCTCACCGGCATCACTGCGTTGTGTCCTTGAGCAAGAACATTGATCCTAGCTTAGTACTGGTCCAACCCAGGAAGACCCGTCCCTTTTAAACTGAAAGATTGTTGATGGGATGTAAAGAATCAAATCAAACAAACAAAACAAACATTCTTTTCAGGCAAAGTTGGAGAGTATAGCAAAGAATAGGAGAGAGTATTCAAAGGCAGCCAGGCGTCTGTTATGCCTAATGTTTACTGAAGAAGAAAGGGAGGGTAGATGCTTGATTGACCATCGCAGAAGATCCAAAACAACGGGAGAGATTGTCATCAAACAAGGACTTGAAGATCAAGATAAACTGCAAGCTCTCCAAGGTAATGATAAAATGGGTCTCGTCGCGAGAAAATCTGTCTTCTGGGTTTCCGACAAAGTGAGTTTCAAACCAGTCTCCTCAGCTACAGAGACTAGCTAGAAAATTGAAATTTGACCTGTAGCAAGTTTACATATACTCCTTTCCAAAAAGCGAATAATAAAGGTGCTGATCAGACTGCGCGAATGCGCAGGCTGGTCTGCGCCTGTGTTGGTCGCAAACCCCCGAAGACAGGTTTTCTCGCGTTGCGGCCCAAATGGTGATTGTTTTTGGTTTGGTTTGTTGCCTTACGTCCCAGGCAACAGCTATGGTCATGTTGAGACAGTCAGCTCACCTAACCACACTAGTACTTTGTGCACATACTTTTGCTTGTTACTGACAACAACCCTTCTTGAATGAATCAGCAGAAGGGAGGAGAATGACTGTTGAAATTGTTTCATGATCAATCTTCATGAAAGTATGAGACCGAGCTTGGATCGAACATGTGACCCCTGGATCCGCGTTCAGATATGCATCTGTAGTTAGACATGTTACTGACTGCACTACGCAGCCCGTTTTAAAATGGTGAATGTGTAAGTGTACTAAGTTTTTATTTTTGCGGATAGCTCTTGCTTGGTGATCATGTGGAACAATTTGACCCATTCCCATAGGTTTAAATTCATAAACAAAAATTTTCAGGGTAAAATTGTAAATATTTTTTTAACCATAATTTTTAGCATATATTGTTAATATTGAGTTTATAGGAAAAGCCTTGATAGGCATAATATGAGAATATCGAGGTTCGAGCCTCACCGGTGTCACTGCATTGTGTCCTTGAGCAAGACTAATTAAACCAACATAGCTGTGTTATATCCAAATCTGCATTATAACAAGATGTGTTATTTAGAGACTGCACTGTGTATTTTATCAGTTACCTCTCATATTAACTGCATTGCTGCAGGTTGCCTGATAAACATGCCTTTATCAGGTCATGATGACATTGCACTTTTTGAATGATGTCGCTTATGACGCTGAATCAACACAAAAATAAAAAATTACAATAGCTAGTTTGAAGAGTGAAACAATGGATAAACTGATAAATAGAATACCAGGATCGCCTATTTTGTTATCAAGTTTACCAGGCTCTGCTTTGAGAACGCATGTTGAATCGCTCGGCAAGCCTCGCGATGTCAACAAGCATTCTCAAAGCCTTGCCTGATAAACTTGATATCAAAAGACACTCACCTAGTATTCTCTATTTATTTTCATTACAGATATCATCCTGCACTGCTTTCCATTAGTCTCCAGGACAGACATCAATAGGCAGTTGGCTCACAAGCTCAAACCGTCAGCCACCACACCAAAAGACTATAATAAAAATAACAGCGTCAAAGAGGGATAACTTACATGTACAATAAAACCTGTCTTTAGTGGCCACTGAAAAAAGAAGACCAAAAATTGGTTTTGAAGACCGATTACCGCTTAATGCAGGTAAACTTCCAACCTTCATTAAGCTACCATTAGTCACTAAGACCTTTGTTTTGTCTAGTTTTATTAATTTAGATTTTTTTTGAGTGGCAGCTTTCGACAGGTTTTACTGTAGCTCTTTTATGGCAATAGAAATAATAGGAGTTGAAGGGCCTGCAAAGCCGTTAGTTTTTGCATTTACACTTTCCCGCTATTTACAACATTTGTTGTCTGTTCTCTCTACTGTTTTTATCCCTTAAAGCGTCAATCACGACTGCAGCAGAAGACAAAATTTAAAACATCTTTCCTAGTTTTCAATAAAAAATAAGGTACATTGTGTATGATATTTCGTGAGAATCCCACAGACGATTCTCATGAAATATTTTTCCTTATTTGTTATTTTGGAAAAAGCGGCAAAGTTTGAAATTGTATTCTGCTGCAAATAATAGGTGGGGCTTTAAGGGTTAAAAGTTTTCTGATGGTCTATGTTCAGAGGTTATCTTACAGTTTTGGCTGTTTAACAATAGGAAATGATGGGAATTTTCCTAAATGTCTTCTGCCGTCTGATCTTCTTCTTCTTTGAGTGCCTATATTCCAAAGTCTGTTAATAGATATTCATAGCTAATGTTATACTGTTCTGATTTCCAACTTTATAAATAAAATTTGTATTGTATTGTAATACTGTGGACCCAGATCAGACTACTCCCTTAGGAGCTTTTAGATCAGGATTCATAGTGTTCTGTATGCTTCCATAGAACTAGGCTGGAGTGCATTTTAATGTATGAAGCAGAGGTTAAAAGCAAACAGCATATTTTTACAAAAAATATCCGTTCTTAGTGTTTGAGCTCATAGTAAAATTAGTCAGGGGAGTGCATTTGAATGTATGCAGCAGACATAGGATTTGACAAAACAGTATCAGCAGGATAAGGGTTAAATAAGGGGTTTTCATTTTGGGGAGATATATCATCGGATATACAGCTGGAAATTAAGTTTTATGGTGATGCCCGAACCGTAAAATGTGATTTCGGACTGTATATCCCATGAATGAAGGTATATCGTCTGTTATATGGTTAGAAATCTAGTTTAATGGTGACCCACGAGCAGAACCCTAAAACATGATTTCCGACTGTATATCCCACGATATACCTCCCCAAATGAAAATTTGGAATATGGTTATCCCCATTCTAATGCACTTCTGCAGTTTCCTTTCAAATTGGAGCTTTGCAAGCCGCATAACGCTGCATGTCATCCAAGGGAACTTTTTCCAACGATACACTACATGATCCAATCAGATGGACTTGGATAAAAAAAATGCATTTTTGTCACAAACTTCATCATGACATTACAAGTTACCAGAGGCGAGTTCAACAATGTGAGATCTTGCTGCACTTGTTGTTTTGGTACCTATCTTTATTTGTAATGAGTAAAGCCTGGCTTCAGTACAACGAGTGCTTGAAAGCGCTCACATTGTTGAACTTGCCTCAGAAAAGTGTTATGTAGTGCAGGTTGTATTATATTTTTTACATGACTTTATCCCCTGAATTACAGTGACACCATATGATAAAATGCATATGTGCTATGTTTGTATTCATGACACCATTTTTTTTTACCTCAAATATATATAACCATAGGTGTAAATTTCAGTATTATTAATGAATTCATGATTTTGAGGCCGACTTTCCACAGACACACAGAAAGTCAGCCTCAAAATGCTGAATTAGGTAGATTGTAATAGCTTTTCTGATTTATTTTCATGAAATTGTTATACATATTTTGTAGGCAGACTGAATGTTTTGAGTTTTGAATTGTTGAAAGTTAGGATATTAATTAGAGTTTTTATTTTGTAGGCATACTGCATGTTTTTAAATTTGAAATAACAATTGTTTATGATTTGGGAATTTTATTGGCATACTGAATGTTTTAAGTTTTGAAATATCAAAAGTTATGGATTTTGGGAATTTTATTTAGTTAGCTTACTGAATGTTTTAAGTTTTGAAATAATGAAAGTGCAGGATTTTGGAATTTTATTTTGTAGGCATACATTAGAAATGTCGTAAGTTCAGGATTTTGGAATTTTATTTTCTAGGCATACTGAATGTTTTGAAATGATGAAAGTTTAAGATTTTGGATTTTTTTTTACTTTCACCCACATGTATTATAAATATATTTTTTTGTTTGATTTTTAGTTTTTACCTTAAATACATGTATTGTAAATATATATTTGACCAGGGTCTTTCTACACAGGGTGTATAGGAAGACCCTGGTTTGACAAGCTCAAGAGATTTTGGTACCTATCTCTCCTAGGAATACGGCCTCTGCTATTTATAGCGTCCAATTTGTCTGCTATAGAAAACTTGCTGAGGCTCGTGTGAGTCTTCACTGCTTGCAGGTACCAAAATCTTATGAGCTGACTTGTGGATTGTTCCTAATCTAGTCAATGTAGTTGTTTTGAGAGAAATAAAGGATATTTGATTTGTTTTGAATGATGTTTACCAGTACGTAGGTTATCCATACTGCCACCAGTTACTTACAACTGACTCACTTGAATCAGTGAAAAGGAATTATTATGACTGTCCCAAGGTTATAAAAAAAAATTGCAATCTCAACTCAACTAAGCTTGAAATTTATCATGCTCATTAATGTTAAAATGCCAACAACAATTGTTGGCATTTTAACATTTATGAGCAAGATAAATACAACATCCAATGGTTTGATATCAAGAAAAATCTTTATTATTCAACATTTTAGTTTTTATGAGCCGTTGAAATTTCTTCTCATTTGAGTTGTGCATGAAATATTTTTTATAACCTCTGGCCTAGACTCAAGCTTAATATCTCCAGCCCTGTTGCAATTTATAGAAATTAGATTTCCAAACCTTACCTTTACCCTTTGTAGACCTTGAAATTTTCCATGAAGTTTGGTACAGTTTTAGTCAAATTGATTCATTGTATATATTGAGAGGTCATGAAATAATATTGATTATATTGAATTTCTTTCTCTGAAGATGGATTTTATATAAGTCAACAGTATAGAAGTAAGTAATGGTGCAAAGATCAGGAATCGATACAATCAAGTACCACACCTGACCCAGGATACCAATGGGAAAGTGACAAACTCACAGAAGACACCACAAACGAGAGCCAAGAGGTCAGCCCTTTCCCAGCAGGTGACCACAAAGCACATATAAGCAGACGCGCACAAAACAAAGCAAACACAAGACAGAACAAAAACATAAAAGATCCACAAAAGAAGTACCGCCTTGGAACGGTCAGTAAAATATTTTACTGGAGGGCTTAAACCGGTTTAACGGCGCCAACCTCACCCTTAATTCAGATGAGTCTTCACTGTTTGCCAAAGTACCCATTTTTGGGATTCCAGTACACAAAGGGCTTTAGCTTAATATAAAAAGTTTTTTTTTTATAACTTTTATTTCACAATATTGTTCTTTATACATTTCTAATCTATACAAAATATATATATATATATACTATTTTAAATGTATATGAGAGAGAGAGAGAGAGAGAGAGATTATTATGCAATCTATTTCCTTTTGTAGATATTAGCTATCAGCTATGTCTCAGTATTTTATTTGGCTTGGTGTGAATCATTTATCATTGTGTGACTATCCTAATTCTCGCTTTAATGCTGGTTATAGATACAATGTCGCTATCATTGACATAGTGGTCTATCGTTGTTAAGTTTAACATCATCAATAATTTGGCTTTTGGCCTTATTTTGCTAAGGTAAAACGGTGTTTGCATTTAATTGTCATGCTCCAAGAGCTACACAACCGAATGGAGAAGGAAAAAGCTTCCTCTATTAGCGTATAATATAGGTGTAGGCATTTGAATATGAACATTTTTTCTCTACCCATTATTCTGATTATTATTATTATTATTATTATTATTATTATTGTCTTGATTATTGTTAAAATGATTGTAGAATGGAGTCCATTTTATCAAAAATTTAGCTACATTATTGTTGATGTTTGCAATATACCTTTCACATTGGAATTTGACTTTAAGCATAGAAATAAAAGAATTTATGTTTAATTGTTTGGCCGAGAATTTATTTTTATAAATGTAGTGTTTTGCGACGACCATTATGTAATTCTTTAATATACATTTCCCCTGGTATGAAAATAAGATACCCTTTTTATCCAAATTAATACTTATATTTACATTTTGCATCAACCATATATGTAGAGATTGCCAAAATTCTTTGACTTTATCGCATTCGACAAATAAATGTAAAATTGTTTCTGGTTCCCGTTTACAATAGGAACATAGATTATCTTCGACTTTTCTTATTTTATGTAAGAAGGTTTTTGTAACAAGGATTTTATTATTGATTTTAAATTGAAAATCTTTTAGAGTTACTTCGCTTAGATCGTTTATATTTGTTTTGTACCTATTCCATTCTTGATCATTGATATATCCCATCTCATTTATCCATTTTTCCTGCCTAATAATTTGGTCCACTTGTATTAGTTGGTCGTAAAATGTTCTACACCCCTTTTATTCTTAAAAAAATATTGCACATATATATTGCATGTAACATTATATTTTGTCTGGATAGAAACCAGTCTATTGTTAATCATCATATTTTTCCAGTAATTTGGTATTTTATGAATTAATGATTGGTAATCTAAAAAAGTACCATTAATACCATACATTTCTTTGAGAACATCAAACTGATAGAAGTTTCCGTTAATATCTAACAAGTCTGATATCTGTTTAATTCCTTTTTTAAACCAATTGTTAATGTATAAGTTTTGCCGTCTGATTAAATTATTGTTGAACCAAAGTGGTGAGCAAAGAATTTGTTTTATTGATTCCACTTTGCATACATTACAGAATTTTGCCCAAGAATTTAGACAATCCTTCCAGAAAGGATTACTTAAGTTTTTACTTAAATCTATAGAGTATCCTGATCATGCAGCTAAGTAATTTATGAAAGTCTACTTTCGATAGAGAATACCATTCCACCTTTTCAGAGCTTTGAATAACTCTACTAAGACAAGAAATTTTTAGGGCATTAATAAATTCTGAAATATTTACCATTCTTAGCCCACCTGCTTTTAGATTTTTAACAATGACAATTCGTTTAATTCTGTCTGGACCTCCATTCCACAAAAATTTATAAAATATTCTTTCTATTGTTTTTAAAAAATCATCAGGGGGTTTTGGTAGTGCCAGTTACAGATGAATGAACTTTGCAAGTGCTAGTGACTTTATGATTGTTATTCTGCCAATGAGAGTTAATTTTCTTTTTGACCATTGCTTGCAAACACCTTCAACTTTTTTGATTATATCTATAGAGTTTAAGTCCCAAATATTATATATTTCTGTTGAGAATGTTACACCCAAAATTTTAAAAGGACCTTGTGTCCAATCTAAAGTATAGTTATGACATAGTCTTGTTGGGGAGTTACTGAGTGAACCTATCCAGATCGCTTTTGTTTTTTCAACATTTATCTTTAGTCCAGACATTTCATAAAATTTTTGTAAGACATCTAGTGCTTCTCTGAGTGAGTTTTCAGATCCATTTAAGAATAGTTGAGTATCGTCTGCATACTGACTTATTTTATACTCCTTATTATCAATTATAATTCCACGGATAATATTGTTATTTCTTATCATTTTTCCTAATATCTCAGCGCATAAGATAAAAATATAAGGTGATATTGGGTCACCTTGTCTGCAACCCCGTTTTAAATAGAAAAACTCTGATATAAATCCATTCTGGATGATACATGATTCCGCTCCTTTTTGGAAGATACTTATCCATTTAATAATCGAGTCTCCAAAATTATAATATTTTAATGTTTTTTCTATAAACTTCCATGAGACAGTATCAAATGCTTTTTCGAAATCAATTGATAAAATAAGGCCCTGTAGATTCCGATTTTTAGTTTCAAATAAAACATCATAAATTAGACGTATATTTTCTCCTAAAAATCTTCCAGAGATAAAACCTTTTTGATTTTCGTGGATTAGTTCATCTAAAGTTGATTTAAGCCGATTTGCTATTACAGCTGAGGCCATTTTGTATACTACATTTAACAGAGAAATTGGTCTCCAGTTTTTTAAATTATACCTACATTTGTTTGGTTTGGGCAAGCATGTTATTATACCTTGTTTTTGGGTTACTGATAAAGAACCTGTTCTATAGCCATAATTTATAGATCTTAGAACAAACACTCCAATATCAATCCAAAAGAATTTAAAAAATTCAACTGTAAAGCCATCCAGACCTGGACTTTTCTCATTTTTCATATTTTTTAAAGCCTTTGTTAATTCAACATATGTCATTTCCCCTTCAATTTTTTGTGCCTCAGCTTCTGAAAGTTTGGTGTCGTTTTCCCCAATAATATTTTCAATTGGTGTATATTCGTCTATTTCGTTTACATTGTCATAAAGTTTTTCATAAAATTGCTTTTGACAGTTTAATACTTCATTCGTTTTTGTATATTCAATGTCATCATATATTAGTTTATTTATGACTTTGCTGGTATAATTTCTATTTTCCAGATTGAAAAAATAATTTGTAGGTTTTTCGCCTAAGTCCATATATCTACATTTCGATCTTAACAATACCCCTTCTATTTTCTCATTCCTCACATTAATTAATTGGTTTTGCTTTTGTACCAAATCGGCAACAGTTTGATTATTTATATTTATACCATTTTCATAAAGCTCGTTTTCAAGGCGTTTAATGTCTTCTTCTAGTGTTTTTTCCTCTTTTAATCTTTTTTTCTTCTTTTCTGAACTGTATTAAATTGTATTGCCCCTTATCAACATTAATAAAGTTTCTAAAAATAGTTGATCATTTATATGAAATTGAATTTCTTCATTAGAAATGTTTCCATGGTTTAAATTGTTTTCATTACTTACATATGTTTTCTTTACATCGTCAATTGTATTTTTTATAAGCGAAACATAATCTTTATCTTTTAAAAGTGTGTTATTAAACTTCCAGTACCCCCTCCCTCTTTCGCTATCAATCAATTTTAATTTTAAAGTTATCCCCGAATGATCTGTTCTATATCCTGGAATAATTTTGGTGTCAGTTACAAATTGAAACATGTTTTCACTTATAAGGTAAAAATCTAACCTGGCTTGTTTTATCACTGGGTTAAGCCTGCGCCATGTATATTTTCGACTATCTTCATTACTAACGCGCCAAACATCTAGTAAATTTTCCTCTTCAATATAATCTAAAATCACTTTTCTTGCTTTTGGGTTATTAATGTGTAAATAATTATTATAGTCCAGGTCTGGGTCTAAAACAAAGTTCCAATCACCACACATAATTGCCTGGTCGTTTTCAAACTCGGAGACTTTTTGTTTAATGTTGGTATAGAAGTTAGGATTATCTTGATTGGGACCGTATAAATTTACTTATGTAATTCGTTTCCCTTGTATAATAATATCCAGTACATGTATAATGTAATTACCGTTTTTATCGGTTTTGACTCTCTCTACCTTATATTCAAAATTGTTATTCATTAATATCATGACCCCCCGACTACTATTTGTGAAGGAGCTAAAAAATACTTCATATCCCCATTCAGATTTTATAAAAGGTTCTAGTTGTGCATTTATATGTACATCTGCAGACATATTATGTTATATTCTTTGTTCCTAACATAATGGAACAAATCTCTTCGTTTTTCTGTCACGGACAATCCTCCTCTGCAATTTTGCGAGAATATAAGTAAGTTTTCATCCATTTTTATTTAACTTCAGTAAAATTGTAAAATATATAACACCAGGGAATAAACCTATTTGCATTATGATTGAGAAGACGTAGCTGATAGTAACATAAACAAAACATAAAGTAAAGTTATACGAGAAGAAAGAAAAATAGCTTACCGTAAAATACCTCATTTTCCGGCATACATGTTATATAGATGTGGGGGGATAACAATATTCTTATAACTAAATCAACAATTCACCATAATGCCAAATTTAACTTCTTTCAGAAATAACTTTGGGACCCGGATGCTCTTTCAGACAAAACAAATGGAGAGAGATCACTTTAGTCAAGTATATCTAACTTATAGGTCAGGAAAATGCACTGATGATGCTCAAATACAAACTTCTTTGAGCCAGCTCGGGTTCAACGCCATCGGACCCGGTCTGACGGCATCGAACCCGCTCTGGGTTCAAAGTGTCGTGTGCTCCAATAAAATATCTTCTTTACTCATTTCTGAAGCCTATATTGTATGTCAAAAACTTTACAAACACCTCGAACCCAGAACAGGCCCAGCTTCGTCGGGACTGATCTGGATCAAAACTGTTTATACGCGCGATTACATTACGACAACTAAGAGTACATTTTTAAGTCAAGTATATATAGCGGTGTATTCTTAACGCATCAGTGCACTTTTAGCTCGTGCACTTATATCAATAGCGGCATTACTCAGCGTGGATGTTTTACGATTAGTTTACCCTACTCGCTGGTTGCGTCTTTGATTATCTACTAAAAAAATACACACATCTTGCGCCCAGATCAGGCCCGACGCCGCCGGACCTGCTCTGGGCCCAAAGTGTTGTACACTCAGAGTGTATCTTCTAACTCGCTATTGATCATTATTGAGGTCTGTTGAAAACATCTTCAACGGGTTGAACCCCGATTAGGCCCAATTTTTCTAGGCCTAATCCGGGCTCAAACCGTTTGCTGTTTCGTTGGCACTTGCAGTAGGGTTCCTTGAAATAATGGATTATAATAACAGAAAGGATATATAATTCAAGTAAAAGTGAAGTGCCACATATTGTGTATAGAACATAATATATACTGTATATCTACACACTGGATACGGCGTGAAAATTTGGATACATGTATTGTGTGACTACAAACCGACGTTGTGTCAGCCCACAGATAGGGTCCTTCGCTTTCATGTTTTCGATTTCCAGAAGTTTTATTTCATTTATCAACAAACCGTGTACATTGCGGCTCCCGGTGATACCGTGCGCAATGAAGCATATCACTCGGACCAACACCGTTTACTTCAAAATTACCATAATTGTAAAATTACTAAACATTTTATTTTCGTATCGCCTGGCTGGGCTAGTTGATGTACACATGGTTGACTAGGTATATGAGCCGGTGCACGAGATTTTCAACAATGTAGTATGTGCAACCAGCAAAGCCTCAGATCAGCCTGCGCATACAGGCAGTCTGATCAGAGCCTTTGCTAGTCGCTGTAGCACTCTATAACTGCCAAGCTTCTGACCGAATACCATTCTGAGTTTCTTACCTAAAAGAAGGTTGCAGAGGCTCGTCCCAGTCTTCACCTGTCAAGATGTCAAATTGTTGGAAATCTCATGCCGCGGCTCATATGTAAGTCAACCTACAGCCAAACCTTGCAGATCCAGCTCAGACACCACAGAGTATGTCGCCTGGTCAGGGTCTCCTTTGTTTTACTTGCGTGTTAAATGCAGAAACGGGTTCGGTCTTATGCTAATGATTGCACAGCAATTCTTGCTTATTATCTAAAGAAGATCTAGATTCTAATGCATCAAAATAGTCGTTTTTGGTCATGTCAAGGGAAACCCAATTGGAGCCAGATGTGAACCCCGTGACGTTGAATGAGCGTAGTTGTTTAGGTTAAGCTTTGGCCCATATCGTAACCAGCGTATCGACAAGCAGCGCAAAACCAGATCGGGCGCCGCAGAGTGCGATGTCCGATCAGGTTGTGCCCTGTTTTAACAGATTTCACCCTTACATTTTGAATATAATTGAAACCAATTGTCCATCAGCCAATTTATTCGAGATGGATGCATCGACAAGCAGCGCAAAACCAGACCGGGTGCCTCAAGGTGCGGCGTCCGATCAGGTTGTGCACTGTTTTGACAGAAGTTTACTTTAGAATTTTGAATATAGTTGAAAACAACTGTCATCCGCCATTTTATTCGAAACGGGTGCATGCCGTATGAATTGATATGGATGGGGAATTCCAATTGGCACAAATGGGTCAAAACAGTGACGCCTCTTCAAGCCAAAAGACTAAGCCCAGTCAGGCATTTCGCCCTATACCGTGGTATACACGATCTATTTCGACTAACAAGTGAAGACCATGATGACTGACGCCATGACGAAAATGAAGTCGCCAGTGTAAAATGTGTTATATTAAAATGTATTACTAAAACCATCGTGTACTTTGAAGTATCATAAAGGTACTACGGTTTACAAAGAGGGTTACATTATTAGCGTTTAATTAATTTTACATCAAGGCATATATGTTTTATGTTTTGGTGCTCAAAAGAAGCATCTCAGTGAGACACACTTTCAACCATCTTCAACATACCTATTTTAGATATTATGTTGTACAGGTTATATTACTATAGTTCTAGTTGACTCGTTTTAACCTTGTTTAAGGAATAACTGATTAACCAATTAATTAATTAATTAATTAATTAATTAATAAGTATTGCACTAGTGAGCTTCGACTGCTTATCAATTAATTGTAGGGTCTACCTACTCACTTCGGGTATCGACACAACAGATATAGCACCGTCCATGCAACTCAAGGGGTCGCAGATCCATTCAATTTAAATAAAATGTTGATTCTCTGGAGCAGTCCACATTTGACCCGGGGGGGCCCTAGGTCAAAACGATGTATTTTACCATGAAAATTGCTACTAATAATTGGCAAATCGCGTAGACCCCGACGAAATTGCTACTTGTGTGGCTTTCCATAGAGGATCCCACCTTCTACCAAAATACCTGGGGTGAAGCTGGTTACTACTAATGTTACAACATTAAGTTAAGTCGAAATATCATGTTTGTATACAGGACCATTCTGCATCCTCTATCCTCGATAGTCGCGCCTGTCAATTGAAACTGACACGTGTTTCGAGCGTTTTAATTTTTGATACCATCCACTACTCATAAAATTTATCTACATGTATAAAGGCATTTTCTGTATAAACATACATGTAAGCATATCTTTGTCCACCAAGGTCCGTATTTAGAGGAGTTACTTTCGGGGACTTTCAAAACATATTGGTTCGAGTTGATGCATTTTGAGTACATGTTTTGCGTGAACTCACCTGATAGGTCGAATTGGGTGGCATCCCATAATTGTCCACACAATATAAAAACGCCCTATTTCTGTGAAGATATGAACACATAAGTTATATTTGATAAATTACCAGATATAAAGACGACACAAAATGCTACTACCTGTCATCATGTTCTTCACAGTTCGTCGTTACAAAATCATACAATTGAATAATAAAAATCAATAACACAAAAACAACATTCAGACTATAGAATGAAACTAAGTCTAATCACTTGATCTGGAGCCTTTTAGTGTCCAGAGCAAATACTTATGAAGTGGATCCATGAAGTATATATAGTGATCTAGTAAATGTTTATACTCGGTAGTAGTTTAGTGTATATGGACAGCAAATGAATTATATATGGATATGTGCAGCTGGATTAGTAATTGGAGTGTACAACGATCATAGGGTAAGTCTTTATTATTTTCAGATTTTGTACTTCTTTTGTGGATCTTTTATGTTTTTGTTCTGTCTTGTGTTTGCTATGTTTTGTGCGCGTCTGTTTATATGTGCTTTGTGGTCACCTGCTGGGAAAGGGCTGACCTCTTGGCTCTCGTTTGTGGTGTCTTCTGTGAGTTTGTCACTTTCCCATTGGTATCCTGGGTCAGGTGTGGTACTTGATTGTATCGATTCCTGATCTTTGCACCATTACTTACTTTTTGTATTGTAAGTAATGAAGATATAACTGAAAAGATAGTACACCCATTTACACAGACTAGGTGATAAAATAAGAACAGCACCCATTATCAACCTCTATTCACTAGCAATAGGTATTGATCCTGAATAATCTGCACTTTATATACTACATGTATACAGATTCACAAGTAGACCACACATCATCGCAACTGCTTTTTGGTACATGTGTAACAAATATTAATTGTCCAACAGCATGAGACCAATGCTATTAGATAGACTTCTACCATGTCATTCTACTTAAATTGTAGGTCGATAATAATGATAGCATTTTATCACATCAGCTTCATCAAAATAAATAGATATTTTTATTTCTTTATTTTGTTTTATTTCTTTATGTATATTTGGGGGAAAATGTCCAAAGCCATAGTTTGCCAAATAGCACCAAAGTTATGCTGTTAGGTAGACCATTGCCTTGTCAATTTACATGTGGTGTAGAATGATAATAGTGAAAGCATTTTGTCTCAGTTCCATCAAAATAGCTAGATATTTTTATTTCATTTTTTTGTTTTATTTCTTTATATACATTTGGGGGAAAATGACCAAAACAATAGTTTTCCCAACAGCATCAGAATCATGCTATTAGACAGACCATTACCTTGTCATTCTACATGTATTGTAGGTTGATAATAATGATAGCATTCTATCACAGCTTCATAAAAAATAGATATTTCATTTCCTTATTGTTTTATTTCTTTATATATTTATTGGGGGAAAATGTCCAAATCAATACTCTGCCCAACATCATCAGATTTATGCTATTAGACAGACAATGACATTTTCATTCTATATGTATTATATATTGATAAAAATGATAGCATTATCAAAGTAAATAAATATTTTTTATTTCACAATTTGAGTTTATTTCTTTATATATTTTTTGAAAAAAAGAAAAATAAAATAAAAATAAAAAAAAAAATGTCCAAAACCATAGTTTGCCCAACAGCATCAGAATTATGCTATTAGACAGACCATTACCTTGTCATTCTACATGTATTGTAGGTTGATAATAATGATAGCACTTTATCACAGCTTCATCAAAATAAATAAACATCTTTATTTCATTATTTTGTTTTATTTCTTTATATATATTTGGGATGAAATGTCCAAAGCAATAGTTTGCCCAACAGCATCAGACTAATGCTATTAGACAGACCATTACCTTGTCATTCTACGTGTATTGTATGTTGATAATGATGATAGCATTTTATCACAGCTTCATCAAATAAATATACAGTTTATTCATTATTTTGTTTTATTTCTTTATATATTTTTTGGGAAAAAAGTCCAAAGCAATAGTTTGCCCAACAGCACCAGAATTATGCTATAATATAAAAAGTTATAAATGTTTCTGGTTTCCCAACAGAGCCATCAAATTGTTAACTACCTCTTTGGCAAAATTAAAAATGATGAATAGGCAACTTATAGAGAAAGTCAACAAGCAAGATGCTTTTGTTTGCACTTGTTACTTTGAGTTGATGCTTTATGTCCCATTCAACAATTTTACAGTCATATCACAACATTTGCCCGAGTTGAACCAGTACTAAGCAATGAGAATAAAGTGTCTTGCTCATGGACACAGCTAAGTGCCAATGGTGGGGTTTGAGAGCCAAACTGTTGACGACCTTGGGCCTTAGGGCATAGTATAAGGGTCCTACCAAGTTTGTTCAAATGATGATCCCCTGTCGATCGATGATTTCTTGTGCAATCCTTGGAAAATCTTTTAAAGTCAGGGTTTCAGAAACTGTTGTTATGGATATGACAATAGATAAATATGAAGGACATGGTGGCTCATACTGGACTCAGTAGCCACCGTGGTGTAGTGGATGAACCGCTCACATTGTAAGCCAGGTGTTGTCTGTTTGATTCATGGCTTCACTAGTCTGTCTGATGAGACTTAAGCCGGGTCCCTGTCTCCATATGACCGTAGCTGCTGGTGGGTTGTTAAACACAACAACAAACTCGTATTGGAATGCCCAAAGCCTCCAGGCTCTGAAGTAGATGCTCTCCAACAAGACTAGGCAGCTGGTCAAGAGAGTGAGTGATTTTTTTTTAATTCCTAATCCTGTCACCTACAATTGCACTGAAGATAAGACAATTGAGCTTGATATATCACATGCTGTAAATTCAGAATTTTTTGGGAGAACTTTATTTTTGCGAGGTATTAAAATACGTATTTTAGTAGGATTAAGATATGGATCAAACCTGTTTTTTTTAATGATTTGTTGTTTATCAGGTTCCAAGGAGATGTTAAAAAAATGTGGATGATGCCCAAGGTTTTAACCTCTCATTAATGTATTGAAAAATCAGGCTTGATCTCTATTATTGCTTAAATTTAACGAAATTTCATCAAAATTATCAAAAACTATGGGACAGTATTTTATCACTTTTACAATCATCATGTAGCTGGGTGTTTGCATTCACAGTCTTCTTGGGCCAATCATTGTAAAAGTGTGATGAACTGATCAGCAGTCATAAAAATAAGTGGCATGGAACAAGGACATAGATAGTTTGATAGTTGCAAGTTTATTAATTTAAAATAGGCAATAAGTTTCCTTTTGAGTGCATGGGTTAATGCACAGGTGTTTATCAACCATATCTACATTAATTGCTGGTGGTCAGTAATGGAAAAACTGGTAACAAGAACACCCCCCCCCCCCAATACCTGTAAATTGGGGGGGGGGGGGGTTTCTGATTACCTGTACTTACATTATTGACCACCTGTAGACCGGGAACCAGCAATTAATGTAGATATGGTGAAAAGCGTGTGACACTATTTTATGCATTATACTGCATTAATATACAGTGTATATTACCATATATACTGGCTTAATTGCTAGGACTAGGGTTGTCTTCAGATTTACCTGGAAGTAGTTCCGGTATTTTAATTGAAAGCTGGATTTCAATAATTCTCTATTCATAATTTTACAGATCTGTGACATATGTTCACTTATTGGACCTGTTAGTTGTTTTTATACAAGAAAGCTTAGCAGTGGCCTAGAAGTGAAACAAAACAGTGATTCGGGGAAGTTGATCTCAAATAGAGCAGGGACCCATAAGCATTACGGTAAATGTTCTAAAATTTCTAAATCATTTCTCATTCTGTTCTCACATAAAACGCTGGTTATCAGGGATGAAATTCACAAAATGCTTGACAGAATAGCAAGCAGGGAAGACCCAGATCAGACTGCTTCTTCAGAAGCAGTGGGATCTGGGTCTGCCCTGTTTGTCTAGGCCTTTATGGCAGGCAACTTGTGTTCATAATTTTAGAACATTTACTGTACATCACAGGAACCTCCAGTGAAATATTAATACTTTTCCCAAATAGCTTTATCTGCAGGGGACAAAAATATTTCAATATTGCACTTGTCCTGCTGGATGAGTGACTTACAATTTTCACTTGTCCTGCAAACACATGCACTTGTCCTTTAAAAGTGTATGCAATAAAGGACATAAGGGAGTAATAATGACTTCCTTGAGCAATTCTTCCTACAGGGCGAGTGCTTTGCGAAGAATTACTCATACTTTCTAGATTTCACTCGTAATTATAAGTGTACAAATGGATTTTTTGTCCCCTGATCTGACATCATACATGGGTAAAGGAAGGAAATCTATAATAGTTATCTACACGGTTTGCTTCCATCACGGTTTTGCATTACACAGCATAAATTCTCTATTGTTTACAACCTTGCTTGCATCCTTGCACCTCTGTAATTTGTTTATTGGAAAGTATCAAATATATACTTGCTACAAAGTCGTTTATTGGAAAGTATCATATATATACTTGCTACAAGTGAAATTTCAATTTCTTAGCTATTCTCTGAAGCAGGCAGGTTTTAATGTCACTTTGACAGACACATTGAAGACAGTTTTCTTGCATCACGGCCCATATTGTACATGAGCATATTTTTAAATAAAATTCTTGTGGAGAGTGTCTGTGTTGGAAATTTTTATTATAATTTGTTGTCTGATTTGTGTAACTGATATCATTTCGGAATGACAGCCTCATAACCAGGCCGGTGACCATAGCTAAATGGAATATGGACTATGCTTCTCCCCAATTTTCTATCCTGTTGACATGCAGCATTCTTGTTGTAAGCATGTATTTACAGAGTGGAAACAGTGTGGATACAATCAGATTTCTTCATCAAAAGCCAGCATATCTAGATCTACATTGTTGCAAAAAAAGATAAATCCAGTTTCAGCAGGACAAGTGTTAAAGGAAAAAATTTGCTTCAGATCTGTGGGAGCAAATTCTTCCCTTCTACTCAGAAGTAGTCTAAAGTGTATTTGCATGGTAATAGCCAGAGACTTTGTAATGTTAAAATAAAGCCCACCAAGAAAAGAGGGAACATTAAGAGATATCGGACCTAGATGATAAGTGAAAAACATGTAAACAAATATGCTGTTGAAGCACAGGCTTCCATGCCTCTGCTTGGCAACGCACCTGATTTGAATAAGTGCAGCAGACGTAAAAAGTAGAAGACATTTTTAGGACAAAATTATAGGGAGGATAAGAATTAAATGTCCCAATAACAGCTTAAACCATGTAGGACAGCACCACATCCATAGATCCAGATAATCTAAATTTCATAGCATAAAATTATAAATATTTTCTTACCCATCAATTTAAACGTGTGTTTAGGGTGCTCAAAAGAAACGTCTCAATGAGACGTTTCTTTTGAGTACCCACAACATATGTTCTGGTTGAGAAATAAGAAAATTAGATTTTATTTACACACCTTTATCTGCATGTCTTCACATCAAAAGTCTTGTTGCACAGACTGCAGGAGCAGAGGATTGAACCTAAGACTCTCAGACTGCCTGCAGGACTGAACATATTTGTTTGTTACAGGCTCTCAAGGCAGGGGAAGCTTCAGTGGTATAAGATCAACACGAAGATGCAAAAATACTAAAAGTCAGGAATCGGATAAGTCTTTTGAGAGTAATACTAGCTTTGACACCACAGGTAGAGATAAGACCCTCTCTAGGATTAATGCATCACCCTCAAAAAAGAAGGCCAAAGACATTGTTTCTGCTCGTACAAGAAGAGCAGGTACTGGAAGCCATAGAGATGCTAATAGTGATACAGATACAGTTAAAACAGAGACTGGGGATCAGGTAAATTTTGTTGACTTATTAACCCTTAATGCACCAATTGCAACAAAAGTTGTCTGCTTTTCTCGACTGCTGAAATGTTTAAGAAGCCTCTATGGCAAACAGTGTGGATTCAGATCAGACTGCTCCTATAGGAGCAGTCTGTTCTGGGTCCACGCTGTTTGCTTCTATACTTAATTCGTCAGTAATGCCAAGCAATTATTTGCAGCAGGCCACTTCAGCAGACGACATTTTCAGATGCATTTTTTTCTTGGCGCTTTAAGGGTTAAGTCTGCTCCATATATTCAAATACTCACAATAGAAGCAAACACTATGAACTCCGATCAGACTGCTTCATTAGGAAAAGTCTGATCTGGATTCATATTTGTTTGTAGTATAAGCAAATAAATGCCATCCGCTTATTGCGTCTGCTGCATATATTCAATAGCATGCCAGAGTATTTTCATGGTGAAAGCAAATAAGTTGAACCCTGATCAGACTGTTCTAGACTGGGCTCATATTTGTTTGCAGTATAAGCAAATAAATGACATCTTCTTATTATGTCTGCTGCATTTGTTCAAATGCACGCAAGAGTATTTTTATGATGGAAGCAAACTAGTTGAACCCTGATCAGACTGCTCCCTTAGGAAAAGTCTGATCTGGGTTCATATTTGTTTGCAGTATAAGCAAATAAATGCCATCTTCTTATTATGTCTTCTGCATTTGTTCAATAACACGCCAGAGTATTTTCATGGTAAAAGAAAATTAGTTGAACCCTGATCAGACTGCTCCAGTCTGATCTGGGTTCATATTTGTTTGCAGTATAAGCAAATAAATGACATCTGCTTATTATGTCTGCTGCATTTGTTCAAATGCAAGCCAGAGTATTTTTATGGTGGAAGCAACACTAAGAGCTCTGATCAGACTGCTCATCATTGTATTGCAGTATAAGCAAATAAATGTTGTATGCTTATTACATCTGCTGCATATGTTCAAATATCACATACACAATGGGTGGAAATGTACACCGGATATTGCTCCTAAATGAGCCGATGTTTACACTGAGATAGGAAAAAACACACAACATAGGTAAGGAAATCTGGAATTTCTATTTCTTTTTCCAGTGGCCTGTGTCGATTTAGAATCACTATATTTATATTTAGCAAATTTTATGCATGGTTTGGCATCAAACACTGTACTTTATAGTGAAAATCACAAAATGAAAGTGCTGGGCCAGGGAAGTTGGTAATGTGTCTGGCTACAGATGCGTGTCTGACTGCAGATCCAGGGGTCGCGAGTTTGATCCCGGCCCGGTCCCATACTTTAGTTAAGATTCATCATGAAATAATTTCTACGGTCATTCTCCTCCCTTTCCCTGATTCATTCAAGAAGGGTTGTTGTCAGTTACAAGCGAAAGTATGTTTACCAATTACTGGTTTACCGCTTGTTCATACCTGCCCAGGAAAAAGTGTGGAAAGGTGAACTGACCGTCCCGCCATGACCATAGCTGTTGACTTGGGACATAAAGCAAGAAAACAAACAAACAAAACGAAAGTCGTCCTCACACCAAAACGTAGACACCTATCCCCAAAAAGGAATAATATTGAATCAAGTAAGCAAAGTATTAAAAGTCTGAATCGGCCAATCTTTTATATCAGTACTGAAAATTTCAGCTTCGTAGGTTGAAATTTGACCGAGATATTGCTCAAAACTACTGGTCAGTTAGTCTGGATAAGAGTACTGGGTATTGGGAAATCTCAGTTTTAGTGTATGGGAGTATTGTTTTATGGTGTACTGGGTATTGAATTGAAGGATAAAGGAAAAAAATGGAGTTCGGTTGATAATTAGAGCACTTCATGATATGTCCATATGGGATGTTGTTCCAATTATCTCCCTTACCGAATCTGAACCCCCATCACCCACAATTTATCACTAAATCTTATGGTACTAGTTGTTTATATGCACATATGCAAGCAACAGAGGCTCAGTTGATTCTGTGCAAAGGCATTACTTTTTCAGAACATTTGCTGCATGCACATAAAAATTACAATTTTGGACGAACACACAGGCATAAATTTAGGCGTCTGGTACCGCTGGGTGGCTGCGCATGTATTTTAAGGGAGGAATTTACGAAAATATACTGTAGGTCACATACGATGAGCTTTGTACATGTACATATACTACAGCCTCTAAAAGCCATATACATTCATAAAGCCCAATATGTTACAAGTTTTTTTGAAACATGTTAGCCCTCTGGCAACGGTCATGTAAACCTGTAACATCCTGTTACACATGTTACCTATCAAAAATTGTTCAAATGACATGAAATGTACAAAAGTCAAAATGTTATTAGAGACATATAAATGAGTTTAAGTTTAAAATTTTCATAGAGCCCAATCATAAACAACAAAACCTTTTTATTCGAAACAAAATTATAAGGTCCACTATGTTACTTATATGACATTTTGCATAACTACCCTATTTCTTGGAAATTATTATGGCTGTTGTTTCTCCTGAAATGTTTATTATTGTTCATATATTTTGGTGTTTGATGCTACCACAAAGACGATAAACCGACCTATCCGAACTGCAAAGACCAGCTCCTTTTTTAGCTCACCTGAGCCGAAGGCTCATGTTGAGCTATTGTGATCGGTCTTTGTCCGCCATACGTCTGTTTGTCGTCTGTTTGTCCGTAAACTTTTTCTTTAAACGACATATCCTCCTGAAACACTGGTCCTAATTTCATAAAACTTCACATGAATGTTCCCCTTGATGCCCTATCTCAAAATTGCATAAATGGCTTTGCTTCACTGAACAGGAGGGTCGCCAGAGCTCCAGATAAGATTTTTTTAACCAACATCTGAACCACTGGTCCTAATTTCATAAAACTTCACATGAATGTTCCACATTAGGCCCTCTTTCAAAAGCTCTATCAAAATCAATTAATCTGATTATCCGAAAAGTTAAATCAGCAGAATAAATGAAGTTTATGTTTTTTCAAAAAAAATATCGCTATAGCGATATTTTATTGAAAAAACATAAACTTCATTTATGCCATTTATTTTGCTGAAATCACACTTGTTATTGTGTTAACATGGTTTCTGTGATGTCAGCGTCACATTATATAATGTCAGCGTCACATTATCGCCCTCATTATCAAAGTAGATCCTCGATGTACATCCGTGGTCTGATTCCATGGAATTGGCCGAGGCTGTTCCGATTGGGGATTAAGCATGTCCTTATTCATGAAATTATTCATCAGCAACATGACAATAACATAGGATAGTTCATTTTTGTAGATGGAGTGGCCAGATCAATCCTTTTATTTATTGGAGGAGTCTGTTATTTCAGCGGGAGAGGAGGTAGAAACATCAGAACAG
This sequence comes from Loripinus fragilis, assembly GCA_964019695.1. Lineage (NCBI taxonomy): Eukaryota > Metazoa > Mollusca > Bivalvia > Lucinida > Lucinidae > Loripinus > Loripinus fragilis. Next base: position 100,220,477 of record OZ026520.1, read on the forward strand.
TGGTCATCAGAAACCGTAGAATCTGTAACTTCTGAAAAGTTATACGAGTGTGATATGTGCTGGTATACCACATACAAAAATTACAACTTTCAGAGACACTGTAAGGGCCACCAAGAAAAGAAAGATAATGGAAATATTCATGGAAGTAATAAAGATGCACCATGTACCAGCACGCCAACCAAGAAGCAGGCTAAGCTTAAATCAAAAATATGCGATCAATGTGGGAAGTGTTTTAAGTCATCATTTGCCTTATCCCTCCATTTAAGGAACAAACATATTAAAGATTTCAAATATGCGTGTGACGCATGCGGTAAAGGATATAATCAGAAAGTGCAATTTAACTTTCATCTTGCATCTCATTTGAAGTTTTCTGTCGCAAAATGTTGTTTCTGTTCAAAAACCTTTCAAGGACACAGCTCTTTAGGTAGACATAAATTAACATGCTCATCCAATCCAGAGAGGAAAGAGACGGATAAAAACAATTATTTTGAGTGTGATGTTTGTTGTAAGACTTTCAAAACTAAAGACAGGCTGAATTACCATAAGAAAGGCATGCATGGACCAAAGAAGTATATCTGTCTGCAATGTGGGCATGCATATTCATGGAGATCTTGCTTGAGGAAACATAGACTGAAGTGTAAATAAAGCTTGATGATGATCAATTATCACTGGGAAACAAACAGTTTTCTCAATTTCACAAACATTCCTATGGGAGCGCAGTGGCTCAGTGGTAGAGTGCTTGACCGAGTGAGACCGAGGGGCAGCAGGTTTGAGCCTCACAGGCGTCACTGCATTGTGTCCTTGAGCAAGACAGATTAATCCTAACTTAGCACTGGTTCAACCCAGGAAGACCCGTCCCTTTATAACTGAAAGATTGTTGATGGGATGTAAAGAATCAAACAAACAAAAACAAACATTCCTGATTTATTCATCCAATTATTGTGATATATACTATTCAAAAAAAGTTTTGCATCACCAGATATATGCCACATTTTAAGTATCATTTTTTATACGTATACCTAACTTCATTTTTAATGTTGATCCTGCCTTAGTGGGTTAGATTCAGAATCTGACGCAACAATAAATTTGTTTGGAAACTTTATGTGCAAATCTTTAAAATTGCATTTTTCTGTTAAGACCAAAATTTCAGAATTTTTAAAATTCCACATTTTTTTCCCAGGCTTCAGAATTCAGTTTTTTTTTTAAATCCTTACTTTAGAGATTGAGAAATACTATTTTTAGCAAAAAAAAGTGAACATTTATTTTTTAGGAGAAAAATGCCATTTTTGACGTTAAATTACAATTTTTGAGAATTCTGAAGAGAAACTCATCTTTCTAACATTTTTTTGCACCAAAAGCAGCCTGCAAATTTCCTTAATGATTGAATTAACCTTTACCCATCCCTTTATAACTGAAAGATTGTTGATGGGATGTAAAGATTGAATCAAACAAATTATCAACCTTTGAAATTTCTGAAGTTGCATATTTGGGATACCTTTAAGAAAGCTGGTACAGGAACTTCTGCAAGACTTCAATTTTAACAGTTAGGAATTAAGTAGCAGGTTTTGGTGCCAAAACAACCAATTATGATGTTACAAAGATAAGAAAAATGAGTTCTCAAGCATCGAGAATTTCTAAAAAGTCTCAAAATTAGCAGTTTTTTGTCAAAAATCACATTTTTCTTCCCAAAAATTAATTTTCACTTTCTTTTGGGCTAAACAGTTCTTGACAAACTCTAGAATGAGGATTTGAAAAAAAAAACTGAATTATGAAGCCCATGAAAAAAAATGGTGGACTTTATAATTATGGTATTGACAGAAAAATTACAGATTCTCACATTATGTTTCCTAACAAATTTGTGTTGTGTCAGATACTGAATCGAACCACCAAAGGCAGTATCAAATTCAAAAATCAAGTTTGGTGTACGTAGAAATAAATGGTGCTTAAAAATGTGGCATGCTTTATCTCCTTTTTATGAGCATTTCCAGAGGCATAAATCTTCATGATTTGACTATGTCTTACCCTTTGCTTTCAAGATTGAACATCTGTTAGAAAACTTTTTTGTTTATCATGTAAGGTATTGGTACTCTGTGACTTTTTTAATTTGAGTTACTGAACCACACTTCTAATGCAAAATCAAATTGAACCTTAAATATTCCATATATTATTTCACCAATTGTAACACAATTTTATCGAAAATTAAAACACTTAATATTTATGAAAATGAAAGTAGAACTTTATCAATTAATAATTCTTTTTTAATCAAAACTTGATTGGTTGAATGTCTGCCATAATTTTGGCAAGACCTAGTTTTTAATTAAATTAAACTTGTGAAACATTTTGCGTTGGAAGTGTGGGTCAGTATATATAAATGTACTTCAGACTGCTTTCATCGCGAAAGCAAACACTATGAATCTTAACTAGACAAGAAAGCATGTCTAATCTGGAAACACAGAGGTTGCAAATAAGGCTAAGAAAGTACACCAGCAGATGAGGGCAAACATCTTGTCTGCTTTGAGGGGCGTAAAGTCAGCTGTTGGTTTGTCACTGGCAGACAGACGTATGGATGGAATTGAGCAATTCTATAGTACTTAAAACTGACTTTGGTTTGTAGGCTGCTAAAAAGGGCTAGAAATTATCTGCCAATCCTCAGTACACCAAATTTAGACCATATGCTTTACCCAGTACACCTTTTCCGAATCCCCAGTAACCTTATCGAGACTAACTGACCATTAGTTTTGAGCCATATCTCGGTCAAATTTCAACCTACGAGGCTAAAATTTTCAGTATTGATATTTAAATATCATTGCAAAAGATTGGGTGATTCAGAATTTTACTAGTTTGCTTACCTGGTTCAATAGTATTCCTTTTTTGGGATAGGTGTCTACATTTTGGTGTGAGCACTACTTTCATTTTGTGATTTTCACCATAAAGTACAGTGTTTGATGCCAAACTATGCATAAAATTTGCTAAATATACATACAGTGATTCTAAATTGACACATGCCAAGTACAGAAAAAAGAATTAAATAGGAGAAATTCCAGATTTCCATACCTTCGTTGTGTGTTATTTTCCTTTCTCAGTGTAAACATCCCCTTACGGAAAAGCTGTCTTTGTGTGAATATCTGATGAATATGCTGCGAATATTCTGCGAACTGCATTGTTCACAGTAATTGTTTTATATATAGTAATGATGATAGTAATGAAGGCCTGTGTCTCACCCCCCTGGGTGGACTTAGGGGGTGGGGTCAAAGGTCAAAACTCAACTTTTCCAGAACAAGGTCATGTTGCATATATCAAATTAAAGAGAATCAAGAATGCTTCAACATGGTAGCAAATATTTTGTTTGCCCTTCAACATGGTAGCAAATATTTTGTTTGCCCGCAGACCCCGCCCCTCCCCCCTTGGAATGGGGTCAGTAGGTCACAACTCAACTTTTTCAGAACATGGTCATGTTACATATCAAATTAAAGAGAACTAGACTTCAGTCGATGGTACACCATCGCAAATACCCGCTTTTGATCTAACCTAAGCATCTGCAAAGTTTGAAGTTGCTACGTCCAACGGTTTAGAAGGAGATGCATTTACAAGAAAGTACATTATTTATTTCACTATTGACCTTGACCTTAGATAAAGGACAAACACGAAACGTTGCTGCGTATCCTCTGCATCATATTACCTATGCACCTGCAAAGTTTGAAGCTGCTATGTCCAACGGTTTAGGAGGAAATGCATTTACAAGCAATATTTTATTTGAACTTTATCCAAGGTCAAGGTCACATGAAGCATTGCCCTCTACATCATGTGACCTATGTACCTGCAAAGTTGGAAGTTGCTACGGCCAATGGTTAAGGAAATGCATTACCAAAAAAATACATTATTTGACCTTGACCCCAAGGTCAAGGGGGTCAAGGTCACAAAAAATGTTGCCCAGTATCCTCGCCATCATGTGACTTGTGAACCAGCAAAGCTTGATGTTGCTACATCCCATGGTTAAGGAGAAGATGCATTAATAAGAAAATACATTATTTGACCTTGACGTCAAGGTCACACAAAATGTTGCCTAGTACCTTCGACATCATGTGACCTATGCACCAGCAAAGTTTGATATTGCTACATCCCATGGTTAAGGAGAAGATGCATTTACAGGAAAATACATTATTTGACCTTGACCTTTGTTTCAAGGTCACACGAAATGTTGCCCAGTGCCCTCTACATCATGTGACCTTTGCACCTACAGAGTTTGAAGTTACTGCGTCAAAAGGTTTAGGAGAAGATGCATTTACAAGAAAATTCAATATTTGACTTTTGACCTTGACCTTAGGGTCAAGGTCACACAAAATGTTGCCCAGTACCCTCTATATCATGTGACCTGTTCAGCTACAAAGTTTGAAGTAGCTACTTCTAATGGTTTAGGAGGAGATACATTTACAAGAAAATACATTATTTGACCTTGACCTTGGGGTCAAGGTCACACAAAATGTTGCCCAGTTCCCTCTACATTATGTGAGCTATTCAGCTACAAAGTTTGAAGTTGCTACGTCTAACCATTTAGGAGGAGATAACATTTACAAGAAATGTGAAGGACGCACAGACGGACGACAGACCGACTTTGGTACGAAATTAATATACCCTTTTTTCTAAAGAAAAAAGCGGGTATAATCAAGAATACACAACATGGTAGCAAATATTCTGCTGGCAGACCCCCCTACCCCCACCCCACCCCCTCCCCTCCAATTTAAAGGTAATCACAAAATGCAGCAGCATGGTAGCAAATATTTTTACCCTACCCCTGCAGGTGGGGTCAGTAGCTCAAAATTCACTTTTTTTTTTAGCGCAGACCCCCCCCCCCCCCCCCCCCCAACCCTGGGGATGGGGGCATTTTTTCAGAACATCATCATGTTGCATTTTAGTTAAAAGGAAATCATAAAATGCAGATAAAGGTTGCAAAAATTTTGCCCGCAGACCCCCTCCCCTACCCTAGGGATGGGGTCAGTAGGTCAAAATTCAACTCTTTCAGAACATGGGCATGTGACATATCAAATTAAAAAGAATCACGAATGCAGCATCAAGGAAGCAAATATTTTGCCTGCAGACTGACCCTGGGGATGGGGTCAATAGATCAAAATTCAACTTTTTCAGAATATGGTCATGTTGCATATCAAATTAATCCAGGCTAATAGATACAACTTTTATCGTCTGTTGAACAACTTGGACCCATCTGCTGATAACTTTGCAAACAACTTGGACCCAGATCAGGCCATGCAAATTTTGATCCTGATATTGATTGAGACATAGAGAATACTAGGTGAGTTTTGTAAACTTGATATCAAAAGACGCGAACCTGGTATTCTATTTATCAGTATACTCATTGGTTCACTCTTCAAACTAGCGATTATGACGTAAGTATCAATGATTGTGTTGATTCAGCGTCATTGGTGAACTCATTCAAAAAGTGCAACGTCATCATGACCTGATAAAGGCACATGCCGTTAGATAGACAATGTTTATCAGACCAACGTGTAACAATGCAATAGTATAAGTGGTAACTGATATATTTGTTACTCGAAACTGTGTAGCACTTCCCATGATTTTCCTGAAAGATTTTTTTTATTTAGAAAAAAATCAGCCGATGAGAAAAAGCTTGAAAAATAACACAGCATGCAAAAAGTTTACACTTTACTTGGAAAAAAACAATTCTTTCACCAAAGTGAAAAGTTATCTGCAGAAGAAGCCATTGAATGAGAAAAGCAGGCAAGAAAATTTAAGAAATTAAATTCTACAATGAAAGAGAAGAAATGAAAAATAAAATCTTGAGTGTTGAGGATAACTACAATAAAAATTATACAGTGATAGTAGGGCTTTTTCCAGCAATTTTCGGAAAAGGCCCCAGGCCAAAATTGGGAAAAAATGATCGACTTCACAGCAAAATTGGGAAAAATAAACGACATAAAACATAACAAGGGTAGCAAAATATATCCTCAAAATCAAGTTATTTTAGATAATATAATGCCAACCATACCACTTAAGCATCATTCTGATATGGGTCATTGTTTCTTTTAACTTTTAGTGGTCTCTAAAAAAAAAAAAATAATTTTTTTAAATTTTTTAAATATTTTTTTTTTTTTTTACTTTTCTTAATTGGGAAAAACTGACATGGTATTGGGGGAAAAGGTGGCTATTTTCGATTGGGAACGGGGCCAAAATTCGGCCCCTAGAGAAGGGCAGAAATTGTGTATAGTGATTGTGATCCTATGTTTTTGTGAAATCACACTCAGCTATGTGGAGATTTCTGAAAGTCCTGGCTGGTTCCCAGTAATGGATGATCCAGAGGTTATTGGTGAGGACATATCCAGGAAAAGTGCACACCTAAGAAAAGGCCAAGATACAAGTGTACACAGTGTAAACAAAAGAATCTCAGGATCTGTCCTGGTGATGAAGATTGGGATGAATCACTACATCTGTCAACTGTGGTTCCCTCTACCTATGTCCTGTTAATTGTTATTATTTTCTTACCCATTAGCTTAAACATGTGTTTTGGGTAATCAAAAGAACTCTCATTGAGATTGTCCTTTTGAGTACCCACAACATATGTTCTGTTTTAGAAAGAATTTTATTTTTAAATATGCACTAGACTTGCCTCTAGTGTAGATGTCCAGAATGAATCGTGGTATCTGTCCACTGATGAAGATGACTGAAATTAATCAGTTTCAGTTACACTGCAGAATTTACTATTGAACAACACTTATAAGAATAACCCCTCACCCAATCAGATACCGTCAACCTAGGACAGACTTTGTTGTGTCATATGTGGTAAATCTTTAAGCTCTGTTGGAAATCGAAAAAGGCACATGACATGGAAACACATACATGTATAACCTAATAAATCTTCCACACTCCTCTTGCAAGAAGAAGTATAAAGATGGTGCACGGTTAAACACCCAGATTCACATTTTAGCAAAGTTTTCAATGTGAAAATTGTGAAGAAACGTTTTTCAGTAACAAAGAAGGACTACGTTTACATAAGCTGTGTGAAAGTAGAATTGTTTTCATACTGTGATACCAAACCTTTTTCTTGTAAAATGAGAGAAAAGATTTTGAAATCAATCCAATCAAACACTAATATAAAGGGTTGCAGCATGAAAGATCAACCAGTTTAATGTGACCATTGTGGCAAGTCATTTCACTCTTTGCATGGTGGATATTTTTTCATGCTTTTGTTGTTGTCTGGTAATTTTTTTCAAAATCAACTTTTTCAACAACAAAAATCAGGAATACTATCAGAGCGTAAAATGTTTAGATCAAGCTGTTTGCAAAGGTTATCAGCAGATGACAAAAGTCAATGCCAGCAAGGAAAAAGTTTAAACAACATGTTTAAATCACATCACTATACTTAATATTATTAATATTTTTGTCATAACTAACTCTTTATAAATTAGCACCCTTTTTCACATAGGTCTTGAGGTAGATTTGCCATCTCCACTTTTATATGAATTTCTGAATACGAGGGCTGTTCAAATATGAATGCAAGTAGCTTCATAACTTTCTTCACATATATGCTATGACAAAATCTCATACCTTTCTGATAAGAACTATTTGTCGCCTTTAAAATGACACCAAACATAAAGAAACACTCACTATTAATTTCTCCAGTTACAGACCCTTATATAAAGGCCATTCCTGTATACTGAAGTTTTTCTGAAGCAAATTGCAATGCAAGTTTTTGTACATGTGTGGATATAGCGTCATATCTTTGTAAGTTTTAGACAAAATGGCATCAAATTTTAGATGCAAGTAAAAGTAAGAATCCAAAAGTTGCTTGCAGGATAAAGTTTATATAATCCTGTTTTAATCTCGAGTAAACAGGCACATTTGCGACGTCATTAATTTTATGATAATTGTCATATTGAGTTATCTACTGGTGATGGAATAATTAACATCGCTGTGTCGTTTTCTTTGCATTTTGGTGAAAACATGTTAAATATGTCATAAGGGATTTTTCAAAACGAGCACTCCTCTATTTACGGAGTAATCACATTTTATATCATTTCCAAGCATTTTTCTGCCTCTAAATGACTTGTGTACATTAATTAAAATATGTCCAATCTGTCTAGTCCTCAGGTGAGTAATTTTATTGTAAATAATGCTTATAGTGGTCAAACTTAAAGTTTACATTCAAATTTAGAATAAAGCCGCAATGTTATGACAAAAAAATTAAGTATAAATTCTACAACCCCCTCACTTAATGCATTTTTGACTAAATAAAAATGCTTTTCAGCGTTTAAAAATTACCCACTTTCCATCAATAATTTGTAGCAACAACTTAGTATGAGCGATCAACATATTTTCTTTGAGTTAAAACTAATTTAAATGTTGCTTCGTGCATTTTGTTAGAGATAAGTTTAACTGAAAACTGAAAGATGGTGTTTTGTTTACCATTTATTTGCAAACATAAGGAGACTTTTGTGAAAACTATTCATTGTATTTAACAAAAGCATGTGGGATTTTCGCAACTTTCACGGAATCATTTATTAAGCATATGGGGATACTTCCTTAAAATTTCAAGAAATTTCACCTGTTTATCGAAGAATTATACGCTCGTCTATATCACCGGTATATGTTCGAAGCATTGAGTTTGTTAGTATTCTAATGTGACCCTCATTCAGAGGGCTATAGCTCGATAAGTACACTGTATTTTTCTTTAGGTCTGGTGCCAGTTTAAAGGTGACATATAGTCCTTTATAGAAACTTCACCATTTTGTTGTAGCATATATGTGAAGAAAGTTATGAAGCTACTTGCATTCATATTTGAACAGCCCTCGTATGATGGGCTTACGATTTTAACCTGATTATTGGCCAAGATTTTAATTTGTGTAACACATTTAAAAATTACGTTTTTATTTTGCTTCTGTCTGTCTCTCTGTCTGAGTCTTCATTGGGCATACTTGTACTTGTCCTTTTTGTAGTTACGACATGCAATGAATTATAGATATAAACTCTTTACCAGCTACTATCTGTTGATAAACTAACTTTTTGCACTGTGGGATTATTTTTCTTGCCTTTTTTGTCGTCTGCTGACTTTTTCAAAACTAACTTTTTCAAAAAATTCTATCATGAACACTATCAGAGTGTCGAGTGGTTTGGATCCATATCATGACTGTTGTTCTGTCAGTCCTGATTTGGGTCCAAACTGTTTGCAAAGGTCATCACCAGATGACAAAAGTCACCGCTAGCAAGTAAACATCTTTGCAAAGGTTATCAGCAGATGACAAAAGTCACCCCTAGCAAGGAAAGTGCTAAGCAAACTGTTAGGAACCGGATCAAGCATGAGAAATTGTTTGATACTGATGGTATTCCTTAAAAAAACTTAAAAAAAAACGTTTTGTTTAACAAAATCAGCAGACAATACAAACGCTTAAGAATTTCTAGCTATAAGGCGAGCAATCTCCCTAAACGAGACGATCGTTTTATTTTGTTGAAATAACGACTGGAGAAACTAGGCACATTCAGCAGAGATATATAGACGATCCGTCGATGCACCATTGCACCCGAATTTGTATATTTAAAACGGGGTTTCCTTCATGCATGTAATAACTATACTTCTTATTGAATGAGAATTTATTTCGATCATCAACTGTGCTTGTTATTCAGTAACATATATGGGAACTAGACCGTTAAACAGGGAACCACGCTATGTACAGTAAAGCTATTTATACAGTTGATGAACAATAAAAACGAACATCTTGCAAAGTGGTCTATTTTTGTCAGATATTTGGTGTCTTCTTTCGCTTATCCAACCCCTTTCCCCCCTAGACCCAAGACGCCCTTTACATATGTTATATATTTGTATAGCGACATTTAATTGTCCAAAGGGCATCTTGGGTCTAGGGGGGGGAGAAGCATCTAAAAACAAACTGAAAGACGCCAGTTTCATCTTTTCAATGACAAAGTCACAATTTTAAGTATATTTTGTACGCTTGCGTAGAAGGAATACAGCAAAGTTTTGGAAATGAAGGGCACTTATATCCTTAATATTTTAGCACTTTTATTTTTTGAAAACATGCAAAGGATTTACTAAAACTCTCGTCTAAACGGCACCCAGTCTAAAGACGTAAAATGAGGGGTGGGAGTAGAAAGCGCAAGTTTTCACGGCTTTGTAAATGATGAATCGCTTTGAAACCTATTTTGATGCTTTCTATGCATATTTTACTACCGAAGCAGTCCAATTTTTAAAACATAAGGGCAATTTGAAAATTTAGGTTTTGTAATTATGTCAACTAGGGAAAATATACGCCTTATCGCTAGATCTCCTTTACCCAGCCTGCAAAGAGAGTCAATGTTTCATTGGATTATAGTCATTTTATTTGTTTGTCATTAGTTTTTTTTCTTTGTTTATTTTTTCAGGCAAGAATATATCAATGTGAGAAATGCCCAAAATCTTACGATAGATATTCATCATTCTTCAAACATTCTAAAGTACATGATGAGTTCAGGCCCTTTTTGTGTTACGTGTGCTCGAAGACATTTGTTTATAAGGATTCTCTAAACCAACACATGCTGACCCACACCGACATCGCTACTGTAGATTGCCCCATTTGTGGCAAAAGTTTCAAGCAAAGGGGTAGCATGTACAAACACAAGGCGATCCACGGACCAGGAAAATATATATGTGACACTTGTGGTCGAAGGTTTGACCGTAAAGAATACTTGTTGGCCCACGTAAAGACACACGAGAATAAACAACAGTGTGGTGCTTGTAAAATCATGGTTTACCACTTAGACAAACATATTTGTAAGGCAGGTCAAGTTGAGCCACAGCACTATTGTACAATATGTGGAATGTCATTCAGGCAGAAACGTTACCTGTATGAACATATAAGATATAACCACAAAATGAGAAGTAACTCGTATAAGTGTCAAATATGTGAAAAATCATTTAAGTATAGAGGTAGTCTGTATAATCATAAGAAATATTGTAAGCTAGCAAATCAAACTTTTACATTTAAAACAGATGCAACAGATGATAATCTTAGTACTGAGGATATTTCCCAGGATGAACAGGATATTTCCCAGGATGCACAGGATATTTCCCAGGACACACAGGATATTCCCCAGGATACACAGGTTATTTCCCAGGATACACAGGATATTTCCCAGGATGCAAAGGATATTTCCCAGAATACACAGGATATTTCCCAGAAAGCACAGGATATTTCCCAGGATACACAGGATAATTCCCATGATGAACAGGATATTTCCCAGGATACACAGGAAAATTCCCGTGATGCTCAGGATATTTCCCAGGATACACAGGAAAATTCCCGTGATGCTCAGGATATTTCCCAGGATACACAGGATAATTCCCATGATGAACAGGATATTTCCCAGGATACACAGGATACTTCCCATGATGCACAGGATATTTCACAGGATGACACATGTACTCCAGCTTCAGACAATATTCCCTGGCCCTTCAATATAACTTCATAAATCTTTGCATGCTTTTTGTCATCTGCTGATTTTTTTCAAAAACACCTTTTTATAAATTTCTTTCAGAAATACCATCAGAGAATCAAACAGTTTGGATCCAGTTCAGACCCAACATTTTATCTGCATCTGATCTGGGTCAAAACTGTTTTCAAAGATTATTATCAGACCCAACATTTTATCTGCATCTGATCTGGGTCAAAACTGTTTTCAAAGATTATTATCAGACCCAACATTTTATCTGCATCTGATCTGGGTCAAAACTGTTTTCAAAGATTATTAGCAGGCACCACTAGTAGGCAAATATGTCAAAACCATTTTCAAAGATTATTGTAGGCGAAGATAATTTGAGTATTAAGGATATTTCCCAAGATGACATAATATACTCTGACTACAGACAACAATCCCTTGGCATTAATAGTAACTTAAAAAATCTTTACATGGTGGTTAATTTTTCTTGCTTTTAATTGTCTGCTGATTTTTTTTTTTAAATCAACTTTTTCAGGAATACCATGAAAGTGTCAAACGGTTTGGATCCAGATCAGGCCTGATGCTTTGTCAGGTCATATCTGGGTTCAAGCTGTTTTTCAAAGGTTGTTAATAGGCAAAATTTCAGTTACAGTGAATTAGGCCAACCCATCACTGACCAGGTTTTAATACTTAACACATATGCAAGCATGGAAGGCTCAGACAAGCCGCGTCCGAGGTTATAAATATTTTTCAATGCTCAACTCAAGCAAAGCACAAAATTTATCCTGCTTATAGATGTTAAAATGCCAACAATTGTTGGCATTTTAACATTTATCAGCATGATGAATACAATATCTGAGAGACTTAAAAAGCAAAAGACTCTTTTATTTGTGGGTATTTTAGGTTTTATGAGCAGTTGAAATTTCATGCTCAATTGAGTTGAGCATGAAAAAAAGTTTTATAACCTTGGTGTCTGCATATCTGTGCTGTCTCGCCCGAGCCTTTATGTATGCACAAACAAAAAAGGGTAGCAGATAAAAGCTCAGGCAAAAAGAGGCCTCTATCCTCACCAGATATCTTTGCATGCTTGATTAAACCTTTTTGCACTAATGGATTCTTCCTTCTGATTTGGGATGTCCATTTTATATATCAAGGAGTCACAGGTAATAATTTTTAAATAAAATGTATTTCTCTCTCTGAACATTGTTTTTGTATTAGGAAATATTGTTAGGATTAAGGAATCACTGGTAAATAATGGATTTTAATAATAACAAAAATCTTATGAGCTGGTGCAATTTTAGAGTTACAGACATTGATATCTTCCATTTCAATAATATGATATTATCAGGCTCCTAGATAAGATTGTGTAACTGAAAAATATTTTTCTTATTTTTGCATCTGCTGGTCATTTTTTACCCTAACAAATTCAAAGGGTTGTGTATTGAGGTGTGACAAGGAAATTCCACCTGAGAACCAGAATAATTCTTCAGAAAAGAGACAAATTATTCGGATCTAATAATTTTGGTTTTGGTTTGTTGCTTTATGTCCCGGTCAACTGCTATAGTCATGTTGGGATGGTCAGTTCACCTAACCACACTTTTTCCTGGGCAAGCTTGGCCTTGTGGTTAACCAGTATACTTCATGTACATACTTTCACTTCAACTGAAGGGAGGAGAATGACCATATGAATTATTTCACGATCAATCTTCACGAATGTATGGGAACGGATCAGGATCAAACTTGTGGCCCCTGGATTTGCAATCAGACATGTTACTGACTGCGCTACGTGGCCCAGTATAGATCTAAGGGTGGAATTTCCTTGTCCCACAACAATACATAATGGATTTTTTTTATGTTTGCCAGTTTGGCATAAAGAATTAGATTTTCCTCTGTTGCTCAAAAAGTGAGTAAGACCAGGAAATGCCACAATCACAGACCACAGACCAATCCAAAGCACCGTGAGGAAAAGACACAGAGCAATAACATGAACAAGACAGCAATTAACGTAAAGCATCCAGCTCTCTTTCTTCCTCAGCAAGATGATAACAAAACTATAGAAAGGAAACTCAAGTACTGCATTACAAAACAAGGACCAAACACAAAAACACCACAAGCAATGCATTGATAACAACCTAAGCTGGCCTGAATTAATTTTACTGGCCAAATCTTCACCCTAGATTCTGCTTTATACCACCCTTACCAACTTTAGCTCGGAATGTCTTGTGATATGCAAGGTCTACACTGATGTAGGTGGTATAAAATAGTTATACCATGTTTGTCCACCTGTACGTAAGATAGTCCACTCGCTAAAGCTTGTGGATTATCTCCACGTACAGGCACACAACCCATGGTATAGTCAAAACACAAAAATTGTTTAACACCCGTGGAGGTCTCCTGACATAGCAATGTATCATCACAGGGAAACAATCAATCACAGGTTTAGATAAACAAAAATTTTCAGCGTAAAATTGTAAGTATTTTCTTACCCATCAATTTTAACATATGTTTTGGGTGCTCAAAAGTACCGTCTCATTGAGACGGTTCTTTTGAGTACCCACAACATATGTTTTGGTTGAGAAATAAGAAAATTATTTTTCTGTTACGCTCTCTTAACTAAAGTCCTGAATCAATTCAAATTAACATACTGTGATGAAACAAAGAAAAGGTCTCCTAACTCAGACAGTCAGAGCTGAAGAAACCCTTAGTTTAGCCATGGTGGGCCCAGCTAAAGACAAACATCAGGCACTCAGACCCATGGATGAAAATTCTAGGTCAGGATCGTCATTGAGTCTAAGGCCAGACCCACCACTGTACAATCATTGAGGAAACCATAGCTATAAACAGTGATTGCATTTATAACCAGAGATATAGACATTTTTAACTGATCAAGAAAAGAGGGCTTTCTTAAGATTCTTTCGAATTTATCAACTAAATCACCATAAAATACTGACTTTGAAAGCTCTGATATGTCTTGTTGCAGAAGAGTTTTCAAGTCAACATTGTATTTAACATTTAATTCTGAGTGTCTTTGATTGAATTTAGAAAATGCTTTACGAAGTTTATGATATCTATAGCTGTGTTTTAGTAACCTTGCTGTCAAAATTTGGTTTCTATTGTTGAAGTCATTTTTTTATTTGAACATACTCTTGCAAAAGGAATATGCTGTTGTAAAATGTATACACCATTAGAAGGTTCATATTGTTAACAATTAAGGCTACCAACATACATTAGCAGATGAGAAATTGTACTGAATGGCGAAAAAGTGTTAAAAGTTTATTGGGCTTAAGACTTGACAAAACCTGTTGCTGGGTTTTCCGACAAAGCGAGACTCAAACCAGTCTCATCAGCTACAGAGACTAGCCAGAAAATTGAAAGTTCACCTGTACCCGGTTTAGTTATGGGCCTCACCGCAAGAAAACTTGTCTTCGGGGTTTCTGAGAGAGTGAGATTCAAACCAGCCTGCTCAGCTACAGAGACTAGCTAGAAAATTTCACCTGTAGCAAGTTTAGATATGATACTTTCCAAAAAGCAAAGAATAAAGGTGCTGATCAGTCTGCGCAGATGCGCAGGCTGGTCTGCACCTTTGTTGTTTGCATACCCTGAAGACAGGTTTTCTTACCTCAAGGCCCATATTCGGTTACAAATTTCAGGAATCAGATGATGATGTAGATCCCGACTTTGATCCAGTAGCAGCAGAAGCAAAGTTACATCAATATCTCAGAGAAATTAAGAAAAAGCCGGGTAGAGCTGCCTACAGTGTAGACTTCAAGTTAGCAATGGTAGCAGAAGCAAGAAGAGCTAAAAATGTGTCCGCAACATCAAGAAAATTCGGCCTCAGCGAAAAACGTATTCGACTCTGGCAGAGGCAAGAAGAAAGGTTGAAAAATCCTGATGACGGAGGTAAACGTACGAAAAAGTCTTACACTGCTGCGTACAAGTTAGCTGCTGTACAAATTGCTAAACACACTAGTGTTGCAAAAGCGGCCAAGAAACTTGGTGTGCCGGAGAAATGTGTCAGATTTTGGCAACAGCAAGAAGACACGTTGAAAACAGTGAAACAAGGAGCAAAGAAGGTTCGTAATTTTACACCAAGACATCCGGATTTTGAGGAAAATGTGAAGAATTGGGTTTTGAGCCAACACGAGAAGCTGCTGGGAGTCACAACTCGGCAGCTGCAAATTAAAGGTGCCGAAATTGCCAAAAAGATGAATCTCCCAAACTTACTTCTGAATAAACAATGGTGTTATAGGTTCATTAAAAGACAACAGTTCGGCTGGAATGGTCAGAACATATTACCAGAGGGGTTCTCAGATTGCGATGGTGTCACAGAGAAAATTGCAACTTTCAGAGATGAAATTTACCACAAAGTTACTGAATTGAGTATTGACACTTCAGATATAATAAATGTGGATGAAATGCTGCTGACCCTGGATTTATCATCACCTGAGAATGAGGAACAGCGCAGTGGTTTAGAGAACAAGATGGCTCTTGAGTCTGTTCTGAGTGAGCTCAGTTTTACCATGGCTCTGGGTGTGACAGCCACGGGAGAGAAGAAGCCACCAATGATGGTATTTAAGAGTCAGTCATCGCCCGGCGGCAGTTTCCCGGAAGGAGTTATTGTTAGATGCAGTGAGACGGTAGGTAGTTGAGCAATGGTGCAGTAGGACACTCGGTAAGAGGGGCCTTCAGATAATAACAAAAAATTGCAGCATGAAATTGTAAATATTTTCTGATCCATAATTTAGACATTTGTTTTAGGTGCTCAAAGGAACCATCTCATTGAGATGGTTCTTTTGAGTACCCACAACATATGTTTTGATTGAAACATGAAAATTAATATTTGATTATGCATTTTTATCTGGAGGCCTGCTCTGACCTATTTGCACTAAAAACAGCAAAATATTGAAGTTTTAAAGAATTCTTTTGGGCTCTATTCTATCCGTCTGTCAGTCACGCTGCAAAAAAACAAGTGAGTATGACCAGAAAATACCACAATTACAGACATCAAACCACCGGCGGCACAAAGTTGTGTCCTTGAGCAAAGACACATTAATTATAGCTTAGTACTGGTTCAACCCAGAAAGACCTGTCCCAATATAACTGAAAGATTGTTGAGTGGGACGTAAAGAATCAAATAAAAAAAATATATATATATATTCCCAGTGCAACTTGCTTTAACATAAAGCATAATATGGGTAAATAGTCAAATACCATTTTTGGGCTCTATTCTATCCGTCTGTCAGTAACACTACAAAAACAAGTGAGTTTGATCAGGAAATTCCACTATTATAGCATAGAGTATAAGAAACAGAACACCAACAGCCACACGACCGCAAGAACACTAAGTAAAGCAACCAGATATCTCTTCCTCAGATAGATGATTGCAAAGCTAGATAGGACACTAAACTGCATTATAGAAGGAGGACCAAACACAATCCCTCCCCAACACACACACACACACAATCAATGGGAGCAACAATAAACAAGGAATCAAAAAAAAAAAAAAACATCATGTTAAGCTTTTGTGTTGATGCTTTACATCACAGTGAACAATTTTTTAGTCAAGTCAGGACTTTTCTTGGTTTGAACCAGTACTAAGCAGAGGATTAAGTGTCTTGCTCAGTGCCTACGGTGAGAGTCTCAGAGACTATCAGATCTCGAATAAACACTCTATTACTGATCCACCCAGGCAAAATTACTCAGCATGCAAAGAGTTAATAGAATAAAAACATACCTTTTTTCTCCACAAAATTGTTTTGAAATAAATAAACACATGATGTTTTAAATATTGTCTTGTATCATATTGTATTGTATTGTATCAGTTTATCCAGCCAATATTAGGCTCACTCTCTGTGCCCGGCCTGTCAACAGACACCCCGAGACCTCTGTACAGTGAAACAAACTCCCAAAAAACTAGTTGGGTTTAATGTATGCATGTATTTTGAGAGTGGAAAACTGTGGTTTATGATCAGATGGCTTCGTCATTTGGATCACCTGATCCAAATCAGCAGTTTTTTTCTAAAAAGAAAAATAAGGGTTCAATTGCTGACACATGTGTCACTCCCCTAATTACTGACCCTTTTTATTATTTTCAGGGCTGTATGGATTCTGGTTTGATGATGACATTTTTGCATGCTTGCCATCCACACCAGCAAGATGAAAAGTCCTTCCCTGAAAAGACACTGCTAATCATAGATTCTTGTCTAAAATATGCAGTCGAAGACATACAGACAAAATCTAGTGGCATCATAGTAGAAGTCATTCCTAAAGGAGCTACGAACAAACTGCACCCACTTGACATAGGTGTGAAATCAGAGTTTGAACAAATTGTCCAGGAAAGATGGGAGAATAGAGCTGAATCAGGTAAGGGATATGGTAAATCTTCTAAAATTTTGAACATTGTTGCCTGCCAGAAAGGCCTAGGCAAACAGCGCAGACCCAGATGATCGGACTGCTTCTGAAGAAGCAGTCTGATCAGGGTCTTCCCTGTTTGCTATTCAGTCAAGCATTTTGTGTATTCCTGCCCTGAAAGCCATTATTTTATTTGAGAACAGAAGAGAAAAGTGTTCAAAATTTTAGAGCATGTACTGTATGTGGTTACTTGTGAGATTTGGTATACCTGATGCCTAGGCTACCAGCTGAGAGTCAGAAGAACTTGTGTATTTACCCAGTAAACGTCCAGCTCCAGTTATTCCAAAGTCACACCTGCTTCATCTAGGATGTGAGAAGTAGAGTTCAGATTTGCAAGGGCAAATCAATTTTTTAGGTAAGGAAAGGGTTAATCAACTCTTTCTTTGCTAGCCTTGACTTTTGTCCTTTGCTGATAACCCTTCGCAAACAGTTTGGACCCAAATCAGGGCTGACAAGAAAATCAGTTAAGATCTGGATCCAAACTGTTGGACACTCTTGTAACATTCTTGAAAGAAACAATTGTTGAAAAAGTTAATTTTGAAAAATGTCAACAGACAACAACAAAAGTATGAAAAATTACCCAGCATGCAAAGATTTAACAGTGGAGAGGAAGAGTAAAAGCTTTCTTTATCCAATGGCATGGCGTCTGGGAGTGAAATAACATCATGCATTAAAACCGATACAGATATTGTAACATCATGATGACGTCCATAACAGTGTTTTGTACATAATGCTAAAATCTGAACTTTTTATGCCAGAAATGAGATTTCAAATTAATCTTAACACTATATGATAAATACAATCTAACATTAGTGCTCTTGTATTTTTGAATTTATTAAATTTGTTGCAAAAAAGGCATAAAATGCTCGGCAAGCCCCACATTTTATCGCTTTATCTCAACTTGTTTAATAAATTCAATAAAACTTGAGCGCCCATGTAAGATCCTCTATTTTCTCTTTACAGATACAATGTGTAAATCTCTGCTAGAGAATGTAGCCATATGTGTAAAAGAAGCTTGGGAACTAGTAAAGACTACAACAATTCTACGTGGATTTCAGAAAGCTAAAATATTACCTAGGAAACCTACAGATCCTGCTTTCAGTTCAGATTCCGATACTGAAGCCGAAAATTCACAGTTTTTTGAAGATTCACAGGCTTATTCAGAGGAAAACTACCAATTGGCAGAAAATATGGACACTGGTGCAGACACTATTGCAGGTTCATCTGGAGTAGGAGATACAAATGTGAACATTAATCTTATTGACCAGTATTATGCTGGTTTGTTGAACTGATACAAATGTGAACATTAATCTTATAGACCATTATTATGCTGGTTTGTTGAATTGATATAAATGTGAACATTAATCTTATAGACCAGTATTATGCTGGTTTGTTGAACTGATACAAATGTGAACATTAATCTTATAGACCATTATTATGCTGGTTTGTTGAACTGATACAATTGTGAACATTAATCTTATTGACCAGTATTATGCTGGTTTGTTGAACTGATACAAATGTGAACATTAATCTTATAGACCATTATTATGCTGGTTTGTTGAATTGATATAAATGTGAACATTAATCTTATAGACCAGTATTATGCTGGTTTGTTGAACTGATACAAATGTGAACATTAATCTTATAGACCATTATTATGCTGGTTTGTTGAACTGATACAATTGTGAACATTTATCTTATAGACCAATATTATGCTGGTTTGTTGAATTGATACAATTGTGAACATTAATTTTATAGACCATTATTATGCTGATTTGTTGAATTGATACATATATGAACTTTATCTTATTGACCAGCTTTATGCCGGTTTGTTGAACTGATCAGTATTTTGCTGGTTTGTTGAATTGATACATATATGAACTTTAATCTTATAGACCAATATTATGCTGGTTTGTTGAATTGATTTATATCTTATAGACTAGTATTATGCTGGTTTGTTGAATTGATACATATCTGAACATTAATTTTCTCTAAACCAGTTTATTGAAAGGGTGCAAATACGAACGTATCAGCTTTTGTGCAATATTATGTTGGTGTGTTTAATGGATGCAACCAAATATGAGCTTTACTGTATTTAGCCAGTTTTAATCTAGTTTGAATGGGTTCATGTGCCTGGATTTGGGATTTTTTTTTTTTTTTTTTTGGGGGGGGGGGGGGGGGGGGTGGGGGGGGGATTGGAAGGGGTTTATGAAAAAATAAGCCCCAAAATCCTGAATTAAGCAAAGTGTCTTAGGCTTCGTATTTTTAGATTTGAATGTCTGGCTTTCAGCACAATGTGATGCTGGGCATATTAAAACGAGGAAGGGGCCAACCAATTTGAGTTATTGCCATTTGATCATTGCAGAGTTCGCACAGACCTTGAAAAGTCCTTGAATTTGACCTTGGTCCTGGAAAACTCCTGGATTTGAAAAAAGTGTTTTTTGTCGTGGAATCTTGTAAAATTATCGTTGAAAATATGAATTAGTCCGTGAAAAATATAAAACACAAGGAGTCTTTTCGGATTTTTGAGAAAATCGCAAAAAAACTGGGTGAAAATCACTAGATACACATGAAACAGTGCGGTGCGACTCGTATTCTATTCTATTCAATTCATGCAGTAGTCCCAGTTTTTATCACCGGAATAGGAATCAGAGAAAACGAGTGTGCCTTTTTTTTGTTTTTGACGTTTATGGCTGAAAAAGTGCATTTTTCGTGTTGTTTTATACAAAATTGGGAAGAAATTGAGGCCGTGAAAAATAAAAAAAATAAAAATGTCCTGGAATTCTGATTTCCTTTTTCTGTACGAACCCTGCATTGTGAAACAGAGATGTGGTTCATTTACAGATAAACTCGCCCTAGATTGTAAGACTATGATGCCAGGTATTAAACCCATTTAAGCCGTATAAAATTTCCCACCCTTAAAAATTGGACATATCCATTTCAAATTTAAGGGTTGTTGGGTGGTAAGTTTCAATTTCATTTAAATTTTATACGTATATTCTGTATGCAAGCAGTGGAAAACCTGATCAGACGCCACTTTCTGTGGTGTCTGATCTGGTTTTGCACTGCTTGCCTTCGTCCCATAAAAAAGATGATAAGCTTATATGGGTTAAGATATCTCTAACCACTATACCATTTTCAATCAACAACATTTAAGATGGATGGATTTTGATATGACTGTGCATGCATTTATATATATAAGGTCTAGTTTGCATCAATTACATTTTTATGCCCCGGCCATGGAAATGGCCAGAGCATTAAGTGTTACCCTGTCCATACGTCCGGTCCGTATGTCTGTCCATTCCAGATGTATGTCCTTATGTCATGCCAACAATGTCCGCTCTCTAAGTTTTTATCCAAATTTTATGAAACTTGGTCACACTGTTTAGTACCATAATGTCTTCTAGTTCGATAATGGTTCATATCTCACAATGCCTTCAAGAGTTATTGCCCTTTGTTCATTAAAATATGTCATTTTTGGCTTTGTGAGAGTATGTGAATTTTGTAAAAGCAGGGGAGTCTGTGTCCTTTGGACACATTTCTAGTTGTTGTTTTCTTGTGGTTCTTTTTCAAATATCAATGAATTTATTGCCCTTTATAAATTAATGTTAAAATCACATTTTTGCTATATATTTAGAATGAATGGATTTATTGTTCTTTATAAATTAATATTAAAATCCCATTTTCACTATATATCTTTAGAATGGATGGGTTTATTGCCCTTTATAAATTAATGTTAAAATCACATTTTTATGTATCTTTAGAATGAATGGATTTTGATAAAATATCGTTTATGCATTGATATATATGTGTATAAAATATAGATCTAGACATTATATTGTATTTTTCATTAGTTTTCAAGAGTTGACCCTTAATTTGATTTATGTACAAATTGTGTCTTTCATCTAAATCTTAAATTATAATTTTAATGATTTTTTATGCATTGATATACAAGATAGAATTAGAAACCATTAAGTAATCTTTAGGAACTGAAATGAATTTAAATTTGAAAACTATCGGGCTCCCAGATAAGAATGTATAATTGAAAAAAAGATTGCTCAATCAAAAAGTAAGTGAGTATGATTAAGGAAATACCACAATCTCACACTGCAGACCAACCCACGCCATAGTGAGGAAGTCACACAACATTATAAACGGTCACAAGACATCAGGAAGACAATTTATACAAAGCAATCAGCGCTCTTCCTCGTCAAGATGATTGCAAAACTCGAAAGGACACAAATGCATAACCAAAACATGTTGTGGTACGCAAAAGAACCGTCTCAAAGAGGCGGTTCTTTTGAGCACCCTAAACACATGTTAAAACTGAAAGATAAGGAGAAAAATAACATTAAGACACTCCACAATTTTGCTTAACTGAACCTATGGTTCTTCTTTTCAGAGTTTATTGTATCCAACCAGACTGAAATGCCCCTAATTTACACATTTTTTTCGCAAACTTTTGAATTTGATTGAATATACCAAAATTAAAAAGTAAACTCCTCAGAAACTATATAGCATGAAAAAACACTGTAATTTTCCATATTCCTTGCTAGCCGCAACTTTTGTCATCTTTGCAAAGAGTAATGGCCCAGATCAAAAAAACAATTTCGAAAACATAACAAAAAAAAACAGCAGAGGTCAAGAAAAGCGTAAAAAATTGCAAGTATACAATTAGTTTATCAGCAGCCTGTAAAAGCTGCCACCAGATGGTAAGAGTTATTGCAGATAGCATACAAAATAGTGTGTGTCCAGCAAAGACTTAAATAGGCATACAGACATACAAACATGTGGAATAGTCCAAGTACAGTATAGTAAGGGATTCAGGTATCCATATAATTAAGGAACAGTATTTGTCCCCTATTGGGTTCACCAGAGATGAGTATAGATTTGCTCTCCATCCGTCCTTCCATCTGGCAAAAAAATCACATTTTAAAATGGCTACTATTAAAGGAAAGAATATGCTCACATAGTAAGCATATTTTTTCCTTTGAAACAGTCCCTAGGAGAATCGATAATAACTTTAAAGGACATAAACTTGAGAAACCGCCAAAATTAAACTACGCCAATATGTCCGTCAAAATCGCAAAATTTTGATACCACGAAAATTAAGTGGTTTACTGTAATCATAATATTTAATACTATGCAAGTTCTGGATCCCAGAATAAATACACATCGAGTCTCAGAGTGATATTAGGTCTATGCATTAAAATGAATAAACCACTAGTGGTTTACAGATTTTGGTAATGTAACGTAACATATTGGAGGCCGTAACAAGACCATGTACAAATGGTAAAATCTTAGCGTTTTCACTCCAAAAATGCCATTTCAAAGTAAGTTTTTGGTCATCTGATGAATAGAATCTTAACACTATTGCTCCTGTATAATTGAATTTATTAATCTCATCGTGAAAAGTGATAAAATACTCGGCAAGCCTTGCATTTGATCACTTTTCCCCCCCAAACTCATTTGATAAATTCCATAAAACATGAGCACGCATGTAAGATCCTCTATATTGCATATGGGCCCACACACAATATTCTGGTGATTATCCCATATGTGCTAATGACTCTAATAAATGCACATGCTGACTTTCCATTAGTGGCTAGAAATCTAAATTTTGGTCTGAGCTTTAATGTTCATCCATACTTTGTGTAAGGAAGCAGCAAAGTCTCTGCATATCATGTTTTTGACTCTCTTTCCGCTGGTCGGCAACTTGTCACCACCTGATATGGATCCCAAGTCTTTGACACTGTTGATTTCTCAGTTACGTCCTTAGCTAGATTTCTCAGTCACGTCCTTGTACATCTTTGACACTGTTGGTTTACCTGAAAGTTTTAGGTTTTTGTTGTTGTTATCTCACCTGAGCCAAAGGCTCATTGGTAGGCTAATAGTATATCAGTGGCTCCGGAGTCTGCCTGTCCGTCAACATTTTCAAACATCTCCTAAACCACTGGGCCAATAAGCTCAAATTTCATATGGAGACTCCTTAGGAAGTGGAACAAAGGCTGTTCAAATGGTCCTGGTCACACGACCAAGATGGCCGCCATGCCCATATATGGTAAAACCCCTTTAAAAATCTTCTCCAGAACCAGAAGGATGATGGCCTTGGGACTTGGTATATAGCATTGGAGATGTGGGGCCTACCAAGTTTGCTCAAATGATGATCCTAGGTTGACCTTAATTTCTTAATGTCAAGGTCAAATTTGCTTCTTTATGCATTTAAATAGGGAAGTTTTTGAAAAGTTGACTTTTTGAGAACTATTGACACTATTGTACAAAGAGTTAAAGCATTCTATTTTTATTGTCATTATTCTCACTTGATATGTTTAACCAAATTTGACAATGGCTATAGTTAAGATTCAAAGGTTACTGTTGAAGCCAAAGTCATTATTCTTACTTGATATGTTAAACTTAATGAGACAATGGCTATGAATAAGTTCTAAAGGTCAAGTTTGAACTTTCAGCCAAGGTCGCTCATATTGGAGTCCCATCAATATATTAAAACAGTTTTCTCAGAAACCACTAGGCCAATTGAACTCAAAATTCATATGGAGGCTCCATAAGTTGAGGGGAGTAAATTTATAAGGAATGTTAATGGTCACATGACCAAGATGGCCACATGCCCATATAAGGTAAAAACCCTTTAAATATCTTCTCTGGAACCAAAAGGCCAATGGCCTTGGGACTTGGTATATGGCATTTATATTGGAAAAATATTGAACTGTTCATTATTCTATTACTGTTTAAGTGGAAATTATAGTACTTGTGGAGAAATGTTAAACACTGGTTTTATATAAACACCAAAGTTCAAGCTGACCTTTCATCCAAGGTCAATCATTTTGGACTGCCGCATAGGTATCTAAACATCTTTTTCCTCAGAAATAACTGGGCTGTTTGAACTCAAATTTCATATGGCATATACGACGCGCTGGTGATAAACGTTAGTAAACTTCCATGGGCGCGTGTTCGATTCGGGCCGGTTCCATTAGCAAGTTGCGGAAATCGATCAGGCGTTAACTCCCCAACAGCATGTCTTTTACAGTTCTTTCTCAGACTCCCCGTCGACCAAGTTACTTCCAAAATTCCATCATTGCCTGAGCGATGTTGATATACTTTGGATACTGGATTGCTTCTAAAAGCGAAAAGGCCTATTTGAGACCTTACCACTGAGCGAGAATCCCGTTCAAACATGGGCCCTTCGGATATTCTAGACTAAATGTGACGACATATGTAGATGGGTCAGTTTCAATATGCCCCCTAGGCATTATGTGTATTGATTTTGATTGAGGAATACGGTTGAATGACCTAATACATACTGCTGGGGAGGGGGTTAACTCTACAATTATTCAGTGTGTTCATGAGCAGAGTCTTACTGGAATATGCATATTTCCTGTCTTTTATTTGCTTTCAATGGATCACCTATGTACAAATCGTTAACTAAAACAAAAAAATACTCAGAGCTTGAAGCCCATGAAACGCTGAAAAGAGTGGCTTCAGCAAATGCAATGATACTACACTATAAAAGTTCTTTAATAACTGTAAAACGCCATGCGATGGTTCTAAGCTTTTTTAAAAGCTAACCTTGTATATTTGTGTAAAGGTGTATGGTCACATGACCATAATGGCCATCATTCCCATATATGTTAAAACAAAATAATTTAAGTTAGGTTGACCATGACTAATTTTAACATAATTATGGAGATAAGGTGAGTGCTTCAGGTCCTCTAGTTGTTTTTGATGTATTAGAAAATGCTTCAGATAGCCAAAACTTGTGCAAAATTAGCTAGCTTGTACAAAGAGTTAAAGCATTCTATTTTTATTGTAGATAAAGTGGATTTACAAAACACAGGAACAGACATAACAGAAAGTATAGGTGAAAACCAAACCCATAAACCAGTAATAAAGAGTACAGGTAACCAAACCTGCACACCAATATATACAACAACAGATATAACAGAAAGAGACATAACAGAAAGTACACCATTTCATACAACAGAGAAGACTTCTGATTGCTATGAAGATAAACTAGAGAGAAACAGTACAAGTAAAAATACTGGAGAAAAGGCTGTAGAAAGTGGAGAAAGAACAACCAAAGAAGCAACTACTGATAGTTCTATAAGAAAGACATTCTCAAGAGATGATGAAGATACTAGAAATGATGCTGGAGAAACAACCTCTAGAAATGTAAGTATACATTAGAGCACTACTGGTTGGCTGATGATATCCCAACTTGGAGACCATTAATTGACCATTTCTCTGATTTTGAATATCTTGGTTTGTGCATTTAAATCTACAAAACATCCGAGGTTAAACTAGTATTGTTTTCAGATAAAACAGTCTGATTCCCCCCCCCCCCCCCCCAGCAGGTGACCACAAGGCATCAATAAACAGACGTGCACGAAAGCATAACAAACACAAGACAGAAATAACATGAAAGATCCACAAAAGAAGTACCGCCTTGGAACAGTCGGTAAAAATATTATACTGGAGGGTTTAAACCTGTTTCACGGCGCCAACCTCACCCTTAGTTCAGATGTGGATCAAGACACATAGATGTTTGGTTTGCATGAAAGACCCCTAACTTATCAATGCATCATCTCCTAGAACATATAAATCAAGATATAAAATTGTGATAAAGCAACGATAAGGACTCGACAGTAAATAAAACTGAATACTGGAGCAAAAGAAATCCAACAGGTAAACCCTCATTTTGCTTATTAACAGTGGAAAGGTATACAATATCTTTTCACTAAAGAAAATATCCTTTTCACATTTGATATGCATTCAATTCATGGTGCTAAGTACATGTAGAAGATAATAAATAAATACCAAATGTCAAGGTTTAGTTCATATTGGACTCCCATCAACATTTCCATGTATTAATATTTCATAAACCATTTGAGAGATCCATACTAAATGTTGCTTATTATGCCCCTGCCATGACAATGGCCGGAGCATTTTAGTGTTGCCCCTGTCAGTACATACTTTAGAACAACGACATCTGCTCTCTAAGTCAAATAGTTTTGATCAGAATTTTATGGAACTGGGTCACATTGTTTAGACCATAATGTCTTCCTCAAGTTCGATAATGGTCCATATGGCACCATGTCTTCAATAGTTATTGCCCTTTGTTCATTAAAATTTGTCATTTTTGGCTTTGTGAGAATATGCTTATTTTGCAAAAGTGGGGCCATCCCTGTCTCCTGGACACATTTCTAGTTTTTGAAGTATCTAGCATTTGACAATCTTAAGGTTGTTAAACCTTATTAACTCTTATTTAGTGTAAGAAAGACAGCAAGGATCAGGAATCGATACCTTATTAACTCTTTCCTTGATAGCATTGACTTTTGTTGTCTGCTGATAACTTTGCAGTTTGAACCCAGATTAGGACTGACAAAATGTCGGTCCTGATCTGGATCCAAACTGTTTGACACTAATCGTGTTCCTGAAAGATTTTTTCTTAAAAATTGATATTGAAAAAAAAAACAGCAGACAAAAAAAATCACGAACAAATACTCAGCATGTAGAGTTAAAGA
The DNA here is from genome assembly GCA_964019695.1 of Loripinus fragilis. Classification (NCBI taxonomy): domain Eukaryota; kingdom Metazoa; phylum Mollusca; class Bivalvia; order Lucinida; family Lucinidae; genus Loripinus; species Loripinus fragilis. The sequence continues at coordinate 100,247,884 of OZ026520.1, forward strand.
GGTCTTGTATACCAGGTGATCGGTTGTGACCTGAGTATTGACTTGTTTTCATTGGTAACTACAGTATAACCTGTCTGAAGCGGCCGCTCAAAAAGAAGACAAAAATAGGTATTCAAGATTAATTATGGCTTAATGCAGGTCAAAAATATAGCAGGGAGCATTCTGCAATACTTTCGACCATCATTAAGCTATCATCTGTCATTAAGATCTTTGTTTTGTCTATTTTTGAGTGGCGGCTTAAGATGTGTTTTACTGTATTTCAATAGCAGTCACACCCAAAAGCTTTTCGCCGAAGTATACTAGTGTCTCATGTATACAAGGTATTCTCTCTACATAACCCTTTGTATATAAGTGACTCCTAAACGCATACATTGGCAAACAGTGAAGACCCAGATTTATGCATGAGGTTTTACACTTTTTGCTATAGATAAGAAAGATCTTAAGAGATTTTTTTTACAATTTTTATGTGGAAAATTATAACCTCTGACCCCTTAAAACACAGTAAAACCTGTCTAAAACGCCACTCTCAAAAAGACCAAACATTGGGTTTCTAGACCAATTATCACTTAATGCAGGTCAAAAGTATTGCAGAATGCTCCCTTTGGAGCATTCTGCAATACTTTTGAACTTCATTAAGCTATCATTTGTCATTAAGATCTTTGTTTTGTCTATTTTTGAGTGGTGCTTAGGACAGGTTTTACTGTACAATGGATCATCCCAAGTTGATTGTATCAAACCAGATAGTAGGAAGAATCAATTAGTGCATAAAGGGTTAATGTCCCCGTGTATTTCAGATGGCAGCTAGACTTGAGACTGAAAGTGCTCTTGACGTGAAAGGAACAGAGGAAGATAGTTCTACAAGCTCATGTAAGAAGTACATTAAACGACATGGAAGGTTCAGCTGTAAAGAATGCAGCTATGAAAGCAACATAAAATCCAACATCTATCGACATGAGAGAAACAAGCACAGAAAAAGCAAGGAATTTTTTGAGTGTAAAATCTGCAGTAAGAACTTCAGTAGTGCCTATAGTTGAAATCGCACCTCGAGTCCCACGTTAACCTGTATGTTTGTGAATTCTGCAGCAAGCACTTGATGACTAAGAATGGCCTGAAGATGCACATCAATAAGACACACTTGTCGACAGCGAGCTACGAATGTCCCATTTGTAAGAAGCTATATCACATGAAGAGTTCCATCGAAGGACATGTTAACGCCCACGGCAACCACAAGCCATTCAAATGTTCAACTTGCGATAAAAGCTTCTCCTGGAAAAGTTTGTTATAAACACATACAGCGTTGCCACTCAATATCCATTTCAAAATTCCCTGACTTTTCACTGACTTTTCCCTAACTTTCAACCGTTTTCCAGACCCTTTTGGAAGGCAAATTTTAGCCATTTTCATTCATCGACTATTCGAAGATTTTGCACAAATATTTGAACTTGCTGATTTAATCTTTAAAGAAAAATCTTAAACCATAAATATTAGAAAAGGAATGTTTCTGAACATAAATTGCTCGCAATTTATGTTCAGAAACATTCCTTTTCTAATATTGCTTGCAAATTATGGAAACTAAAATTTCCAGAAGCCTGTTGACTAGCATCTTTTTAGGAAAATTTTGAAATTCCCTGATTTTTCCATGACTTTTTCATTTTTTTTTTTAAATTTCCCTGACTGAAAATGTAATTCCCTGACTTTTCCCTGGCCTGGAAAATTTTTCATTTTCCAGAACTTTTTCCCTGACCGTGGCAACCCTGACATATGAAAGACCATTTAAGTGAGGAGACCAAGTACGCCTGTAGTTCATGTGACGCTCAGTTTAGAAGCAACACCCTCCTAGCTCAGCATGTTGCAGGAAAACATGGTGAAGGGATTTTCGTATGTGGCTGCGGAAAATCATTTAAGTGGAAGAGAAGCCTGTTGAGACATCAAACTCAGGACGGATGTAAATTGGATCTTTCAGAGTTTTCTTAACCATATCTCTACAGTGAATTATACCATTCAGATTGCATATGGACCTAGACTTGAGAAAAGCTGTCTGTTGGGTTTGCAAACAACAACGGCGCAGACAAGCCTGCGGATCCTCGCAGAGCCTGCGCATCTGGGCAGTCAGATCAGCGCCTTTGTTTTCTCTGTTGGAAAGTATCATAACTAGACTTGCTACAAGCCAAATGTCAATATTCTAGCTAGTCTCTGCAGCTGAGGAGATTGGTTTGAGTCTCACTTTGTCAAAAACCCTGAAGACAGGTTTTGTCGTGTCAAGGCCCATATAAAGTTCGTTTCTGACATACTGTAAATTCGGAAATTATCGTGAGGGTTATAATTTTGCGAAACTTCACATATGCGAAGCTTCGTGAAAATAACTCTCGCCAAATGAAGAAAGTACTCCATCGTTTACTGTTATTATTTATAGGTAAATCATGCCCTATTCGCGAATTTTTATCGTAACAAATATGTCTTTTAACGCTTTTTGCAAAACTTTAAATTCTCGCGAAAGTTTGCGAATTCACAGTACAGTAAATTTATACGTCTACCTCTATGCATGCTGGGTAATTTTGCATGCTTTTGTTGTCATCTGCTGATCTTTTTTCAAAATTGTTTTTGAATAATTATTTCGGGAATTCCATAAGTGTCAAACAGTTTGGATCCAGGTCAGGGTCGACATTTGTCGGGCCTGATCTGGTTCAAAACTGTTTGCAAAGGTTATCAAAAGACAACAAAAGATACTGCTAACAAGAGTAGACTAACTATATCTGTATAGTGGATTATTCCATCCAGATTGATTTTAAAGTTTGTTTCATACATATTGTAAATTTGTTTATCACATGACGTCGCGTCTGGGAGTGAAATAACGCCATGCAATAAAATCTGTAAACCACTAGTGGTTTATCGATTTACGGGAAACGTTATGACGTCCATAACAACGTTGCGCACATAATGACAAAATTTTAACGTTTTTTACGCCAGAAATGAGATTTCAAAGTAGTTGTCATATGATAAATAGAATCTAACATTCGTGCTCTTGTATTATTGAATTTATTAAACTTGTTGCGAAAAAGAAAAAGAGATATAATGCTCGGTAAGCCTCGCATTTTATCTCTTTTTCCCAACTCGTTTAATAAATTCAATAAAACATGAGCACTCATGTAAGATCCTCTATATATTTAATAACGAGTCCTTGATTGGCTGTTTCAGGCCTCTTCTAGATAGGAGTGTATAAATAAAACTTTATTTGTTATTTCTCAACATGCTGTTTGTATTCAAATTAACTCTCATAATGAAACAGTTCTTTTGAGCATCTAACATGCTACAATTTATGGATAAGAATCTCAAAAATATATTACAATTCAGGCCCCACAAATAAGAGTGCATATTTAAACTGAAAAATATTTTTCCTTTTTCTCAACCAAAACATATGTTGTGAGTACTAAAAAGAACAGTCTCGATTAGAAGTTTTTTTTGAGCACCCAAAACACATGTTTAACCAGATGGATAAGAAAATAATGGCAATTTTAGGCTAAAAAAGTTTGCTTAACTGGCTGACAATTTATGGATTTTACAATTTATGGATAAGAAAATGCTAACATTTTTATGCTCAAAATTTTTCTTTATCTACAACTCTTACTAATCAGTCTTTTCAATACCTGAAAGTCTTGAGTAATCTCCGCCTTAAAGCTGCATACTCTGTAACAATGAACATTTTTTCGAAAATTTTTTTTTTCTTTTTAAATCATTTGTAAAAGTAGAATTAGGTTATGTTTTCACATTAAAATTGTTAAGTACAGCTGAAAACTGCATGGAAAAGTGAATTATCTTATCAAATAGGTGTATTTTTCTCTTGTTGGTTATTATTTGCGTCCCTCCAATAATCCTAGACCGTTGAATTTTAACATAAATGCAGTTGTTTTGATAGTGATAACTTGGTAAGATTTACGAAAATGGTAAAATGTTTACCTGAATTTGAGTATTTTTACTGTGTTCTTGAAAAATAAAAACATTATTTTTAAAATTAGAAGATCTAGGGTTACAGACTAAGCAGCTTTAAATAGTCCTTTTATACAGAATATACAAAGAAATAGAAATAAGTTAAAGCCTAAAACTGAGAGAAAAAAAATCTCCCTCCAAAAGCCTGAAATCCTGCAAACGCCTTAACCCTTCACTCCACCGGCTATTTTTAGCTCATAACATCATTTTTTTTTAGACAACATTGCAAAAAATTCAAGAAAAAGGTCAGTTTTGAATACTTTTGAAAATATTCTGGAAAATGGAGCATTTGTTCCAAAAGAGCAAATGCTCCATTTTCCCTAATATTTTCAAGAACATGATTTTTCAAAATGGGCTATTATTGAGTAAAGGGTTAAAATACTGGGCCTGTTCTTTACCTGCAAGTGATATCTTTTATATTCTGCTGATTACCTTTGCAAACAATTTGTACTCGACAGAACAGAATGTTTCTGTTATTTTACTCCAAAGTAAAACTTGCATTTTTCACTTCCTCTCATTTACATTTGCACAATTTAGTTTTGAAATGCCTAGCATAAAATGTTATTTTTAGATTAGTGTTTACAACTGAAGCTACAGAAAACCTCGAAAATTTAACTCTGATTTTACGAAATACTCTTATTCGAAATAAATTTTGGACAGAATGGATTCAGAGAATAGGGCCTACTTACAAAGTATTTTATATACTATCCATAAACATGTATGTTTTGTGTGGGTAAAAGAAACATCTCTCTCCGAGATGTTTCTTTTACGCACGCAAAAAGGAAAAAAAATGATAATAATATTTCTTTGGGCTTTGGGGGGGGGGGGGGGGGAGGTGAGGGGGTTATATATATTCTTATGTCTACCTCTCTATAATTCTAACTTTCAATGTTTCAAAATAAAATCTCTAGTTCCTAGCACTTCCAATTTATGAGATTTGAAAGTAGGTACATTTCTGTGATGTTTGACAGTACTCTGCAATCAATGGGACTCAATACACAACAAACACAATCATAATCAACATTTTTTAGTTAGAGTCCTGATCCCAGTTTAATAAATTATAGCTTCTATGTACATATAACTTGATATTTAACATCCCCACCCCCCATACTCAAGTCATATCAAAATCACACAGAAACACAAGATTTTTTTAACATGGTATACTGTTAATATGGAATATGGCAGTAACAAAGGCATGGGTCCACTAGTCAGCTTTTGGTTTCAATATGGAATAGCATGCATAAATAAATAGTACATGAAAAGAAGGCATACATTCAGGCCTCTAGTTAACAGTGCGTAATCAAAAATAAATTTTCTTATTTCTCAACCAAAACATATGTGGTGGGCTCTCAAAAGAACCGTCTCAATGAGACGGTTCTTTTGAGCACCCAAAACATATGTTCCAAAACATGTGGTGGGCACTCAAAAGAACCGTCTCAATGAGACGGTTCTTTTGAGCACCCAAAACATATGTTAAAACTGAAGATTGGGTCGCGAGTTCGATCCCGGCCCGGTCCTATACTTTCGTGGAGATTGATCATGAAATAATTTCTACGGTCATTCTTTCTTCCGCTGATTCATTCAAGAAGGGTTGTTGTCAGTTACAAGCGAAAGTATGTGCACAAACTACTGGTTAACCGCTTGTTCAAGCCTGCCCAGGAAAAAGTGTGGTTAGGTGAATTGACCGCCCGCAATGACCATAGCTGTTGACTTGGGACATAAAGCAAACAAACAAACAAACAAAACTGAAGGGTAAGAAAATAATGACAGTTCTACGCTCAAAAATGTTGCTTATCTTGACCTGTGCATTGTATGGTATTCAACCAGTCACACTTCTTTCAGCTCATACACACTTGAGTACTTTATAATATGGGTAGTTTGCACGATATGAACTGATTTCCAGTCAATCCAGTAATTAAATTACATTATTAACCTTTTGTATACTGATGAAAAGTATCTGTGCCCTGGTAACTCCAATATTCCTTATTAAATAATTCATATTTAAAGAAATCTTGTGTGGAAAACAATGTTAATACTCTTCACAAATATCTTATTAAATTGGCCTCGCGGTTTATGACAAATTGAGACTCAAACCAGTTTCCTCAGCTATAGAAACTAGCTTGAATATTGAAATTTCGCTTTAAGCAAGTTTAGATATGACACGAAAAACAATTGCCCTGACCAGACTGTGTGGATGTGTAGGCTGGTCTGTGCCTTTGTTGTTTGAAAACCTCGAAAACTGGTTTTCTCGCATTGAGGCCCAAATTGTATTAAGCTATATCTTCACAACTAGAAAATCAAAACAAATAATTACAGACTATCAATCATTTTTTTGTCTTCAAAAGCCAGGCAAACTATAGACTAGCAACAATCATAAACATTGGATGCAGTGATAATATAGTTTAATCAACTTTGAAAGTATATACTGAAAAAACATTACAATTATACATAATGCTGATTCTTGTAAAATTTACAACAAATACAACATTCAAATTGTAACAAGCAATATCTTTTTTAAAAATATAAATGCATTTGGCTGAGCTCTGTCAAGTAAACTAACCCATTTATTGAGAAAAGAAATTGAAAATCTAGATTACTCACATACAGAATAGTCCCCCTTTACATTAACTTTCAAGAGGATTCCATTTTGCAAGAGTTCAGTGAATACTTTTAAATGACCGGCGTCACTGCATTGTGTCCTTGAGCAAGACACATTAATCCTAGCTTAGTACTGGTTCAACCCAGGAAGACCCATCCCTACATAACTGAAAGATTGTTGATCAGATGTAAAGAATCAAACAAACAAAACCATATCTTTATCCATTCTGTCTTCTAAAAGTACAGTAAAACCTGTGTTAAAACGGCCACTCAAAAATAGAAAAAAACAAAGATCTTTATGACAAATGGTAACTTAATGAAGGTCGAAAGTATTGCAGAATGCTCCCCTTGGAGCATTCAGATTCTGCAATACTTTTGACCTGCATAGAGCGATAATTAGCCTTGAAAATCTTTTTTTTTTGTCTATTTAAGAGTGGCCTTTTTACACAGGTTTGACTTATTTTACAATTATAGTTGAGCCCACTGGTATCCAACATAGGGTATATCGAACATAGGGTACAAAATGTAAATGTACAAATGTAAATGTAAATATTTTCTTACCCATAGTTTTTAGCATATGTTTTTGGTGCTCAAAAGAACCGTCTCATTGAGACAGTTCTTTTGAGTACCCATAACATATGTTTCGGTTGAGAAATAAGAAAAGTATTTTCCTGTTACACACTTTTAGCTAAAATTCTGTTGCTATCACACTGCAATAGCCAGCAAATAAAATCAACCAATTTACATTGAGCAAGCCTAAAATCTACCAAAGAATATGGATACTGACCAGATATCACTTTCTATCCACCTATAATCTACCAAAGAATATGGATACTGACCAGATACCACTTTCTATCCAATGTCTAAATTCTAGATGCACCTTGATGCGACAAATCACTTTCTATCCTATGTCTAAATTCTAGATGGACCTTGATGCGACAAATCACTTTCTATCTTATGTCTAAATTCTAGATGGACCTCCATGCCACAAATCACTCTATCTTATGTCTAAATTCTAGATGGACCTCCATGGCACAAATCACTTTCTATCTTATGTCTAAATTCTAGATGGACCTCCATGCCACAAATCACTTTCTATCTTATGTCTAAATTCTAGATGGACCTCCATGCCACAAATCACTCTATCCTATGTCTAAATTCTAGATGGACCTTGATGCAACAAATCCTGCTTACAAAGTTTCAAGGTAAGACTCAAAACTAGCCTGCTCAGCTACAGAGAGACTAACTGGCATATTGAAATTGCGCATGTAGCAAGTTACGAGTATAATACTATTCAAAGAGCGAACAATAAAGATGCCAGTCAGACTGCATTTGTTCCCCGGGCTGGTCTGCACCTTAATTGTCGGCATGCAAAAGTCGGGTTTTCCCCATGATGAGGCCCAGATAAAGAAACTCAGTAGAGCCTTAGATAGACACATTTAGCTCCAGAACAACTGGTATTTGCTGTGACTTGTTCGGTAAATATATATCCCAACCACAACCAGTGAAAGTTCAAAATTTCCAAAATCCTGAACTTTCTAATCTCCAATCTTAAAACTTGCAGTATGCCCAATAAATATTCACAATTTCAAGTTTTAAATGGTCAAATGTCCTAAGACAGACTGAAAATAAATCAGAAAAGCTGTGATTTTCCCTAATTCAGCATTTTGAGGCTGACTTTCTGTGGAAAGTCAGCCTCAAAATCCTGAATTCAGGAATAACCCTGAAAACTTTCAACAATGCATATAACAGTAGCAAAGATAGATAACACAGCACACATTAAGACCAGCCCATGAGACAAGTGTACTTATTGTTCATGATCACACCTGGTACGCGGCAAACGAAAACGCTCCTAACAATCGACAAACATGGATCAAAAATCACTAGAAACAGTGTTTTCAATTGCCATTTGTTGCCAGTCGGGCGACAAATGGCAATCAAAAACTCTGTTTCTAACGATGTTTGGTCAACATTTGTCAATAGTATTGATGTTTTCGATTGCCACCTACCTGGTGTGATGATGTCAAGTCATAATAAAAACCTGAAGGCACTATCCAGGTTTCTAGTTTTTGGATAAAACTCTCGTCTACATTCATACTCTGTGAGCCCGGAAGGCTTTGGCAAGACTACGCAGATGCATCCCCCCAGTCTCATCAGAGCCTTCAATGATCACCCATGGGATAAATCGAAAAATCTCATGAGCTGGTTCATTTAATGTACAGTAACCTGTCTTAAGCGGCCACTCAAAAATAGACAAAACAAAGGTCTAAATGGCAAATGCTAGTTTAATGAAGGTCAAAAGTATTGCAGAATGCTCCCCTTGGAGCATTCTGCAATACTTTTTGACCTGCATTAAGCGATAATTTGTCTTGAAAACCATTTTTTGAGTCGCCGTTTTACACAGGTTTTACTGTAGTCATCATTATGGGTCTAAATGTACAGGTTGATCCGTTATAAACTTCTATGAGTTACAATATGGTATATAAAAAAATATATATTTGGGTTTTAACATCAACAACAATAATAGGATAGGGCAATACCTAAAATAAAAGATCCAGACTACAACATTTGTGGGCAGCAAAGGCCTTTATTGACCAGCACTTGCATGAAATCTGATCAAGAATTTTATGACTCGCAGCCTTGTGATGTTTTGTGGTTTCAACATCCCAGTCATCAGCTTTGGTCATATCGATATGGTCAGTTAACCTTGCCACACTTTTTCCTGGGCAAATTTACCAGTACTCAGTCTCTGTGTACAAACTTGAACTTGTAACTAACAACAGCCTTTCTTGAACCATGGGAAGGAGAAGGACCGTAAGAAATATTTCACGATTAATTTCCATGAAAGTATTGAGGCTGGGCCCGAATCAAACTTGCGACCCCTGGATCAGCAATCTGAATTGTGTATAACTTGAGAATATATCAATGAATTCAAGAGTCCTTGATCAGATTGCAATTCAACATGCTTATAGGGATAGTCAAATGCATACATACATATACAGGCCAGTACATGAGATTTCTGTACAGTTGGCATTGTTCAGCAACAATGGCTCAAGCTAGCAATTACACAGACTCTCCCAAGCCTTGGCTGCTGTCATACAAAAGTATGGGTGTAGATGAAGGCTTAGAGAAATATTAAGACATCTTAACAATATTAAGCCCCGCTGGATATATCAGGATGGGTGTTTAAGGAAGCTTTTGCATATATACAATATGTATCAAAATCTCATGTGCTGCTGGCCCATATAGTTTAGGGTTTTCCTTTTTTTCAGATATTGCCTCAGACACCTGATCACAGCTTAAATTGATTATTGTGCGCTAGCATATGATTGTTACTACATTGTTTTAATCACAAACCTACTTCAGGCTAAAAATCTTTCCCACAAGCTTAAGATAAACTGATATATCTATATGATTCTAAGGGAGACAACTTAACCAGCATCTGGGACAATCTTGCTCGTTGATTGGTCAACTGTCAAAGATAGGAAACTCCTACCTCACACCCAGAAAGGATAAACATCTATGAACTCTATAGAGATTGGGCCAGTCTGAGTGCATTTAAGACTATAAAACCAATTATCAGAGTGACAAAAATTCAAAAATACATATTTTTCTCCCTTGAAAATACCATTTGCCTTCAGCCTACAAAGTTCAAACTACATATTTGTCTCCCTATCATCTATCTAGTTGGACTAGAGGCCTAAATTTTGCACAAGTCTACATCCACGTCCTTACTTTTTGTGTGCAAGTAGCAAAGGCTCAGATGAGACTGTGCATTTTAAAAATTCATTTGGAACACCATCAGAGTGTCAAACTGTTTGCAAAAACTATCAACAGGCGACACTAGTAAACAAAAAGTTAAATGTTGTCTGGACGCCTTTGTCTGATGCCTTTGAAATGTCACATATTTGAAAATATTATGATATTTTCAAAAGTTTTCAATACAATTTTAATTTTTCTTTAATTCTTTCCATGTTGTCTAAAAGTAGAAAATGATGTCATGATCTAAAAATAACCTCTGGAGTAAAGAGTTTAAGGGTTCCTAGAAGAAGGGTCTTTATGCAATTACAGAACAAAGAATATAAAGTTTGAGCAAATTACATACATTATTTCCCTTAAAACATCAATGGACACACAGATTGGTAAATAAGTTTCCTTAAGACCACAATGGATACACATATTGACAAAATTACAAAAAAATCCTGCTTTCATGAAGAGGTACAGTCACAATGGGTAAAAGATTGAACAATTACAAAAAAAGTCAATTGGAATTCAGCTTTTACCAGTAAATAAAAGATGCCCCACTTCCTCTGTATGCGGCATCTGTGAGGTATAATAAAGAGGTACAGTAAAACATGTCTGAAGCGGCCACTCAAAAATAGACAAAACAAAGGGCTTAATGACAAATGGTAGCTTAATGGAGGTTGAAAGTAGCATTCTGCAATACTTTTGGCCTGCATTAAGCTACCATTTGTCATTAAGATCTATTTTTGGTCTTCTTTTGAGTGGCCGTTTAAGACAGGTTTACTGTACAGTTACAATGGAGAAGAAATTGACAAAATTACAAAAGAAAATCATTTGGAATTCAGCCTTTACATAAAGGGTACCCCATCACATGACATAATGACCCTTCTTTCGTGCATAAACACATTCCCTTTCAAAATTGCTGTAGGTGGCACTTTAAGGATAAACCCTTTGCCCATCAGTCACAACTTTAGTTGTCTGCTGCTCTCGTCTGCTGATGTTCTCACCTAGCCTTTTTTGCAAACATTATGGACCCAGTCTGATCAGGGTTCATATTGTTTGCTCCCACAAAAAAATCTAGTCTAAAGTGAACGTGAATATATGCAGCAGATGTAAAAAGCAGACAACAATTTCAGGACATAAAATTGTGATGGGATAAATCTATCTTAAATCTATTTGACTAGTTTGAATCATCAAGATTTTGGCAAAGCTTCGACAACCTTCTGGGCCGCATCACTAAAACTGTCAGCTACAATAATTGGGAGGCCACTAGCTTTAAGGATCTCCATGGCAGACTTTGCGTTGTTACCTGTAAGAAGAACAAGTACTGTATAACACATATATTTGGCGGGTGTTGTATTTATTTGATGTTATTTGCGGTAAAAATTAAAAATCGCCAAAATATGAGACCGCAAAAAACAGTTTTGAATTCTGTTGCACAATAAACAATACATGGCTATTTGAGTAAAAACAAAAATCACCAAAATATGAGACCGCGAAATACAGTTTTGAATTCAGTTGCACAATAAACAATACATGGCTATTTCTGTAAAAACAAAAATCACCAAAATATGAGACCGCAAAATACAGTTTTGAATTCAGTTGCACAATAAACAATACATGGCTATTTGTGTAAAAACAAAAATCACCAAAATATGAGACCGCGAAATACAGTTTTTAATTCAGTTACACAATAAACAATACATGACCACCTTAGTATGTTGGTATCTGTATCGTCAAAATCAACTATAGAATGGTAGAGTATGTTTAAAAGCAGAAGAAACCACATCTGAAAAAGGGGCTACTATTAAAGGAAAGAACATGCTCCCCATAGGGAGCATATTCTTTCCTTTCAAAGTAGCCCATATGAGAATAGATAATAACTTTAAAGAACATTAAATTGAAAACCGCCAAAATTAAACAACGCCAATATGTCAATCTTTTAAAATCGCCAAATTTTGATGTCGCGAATATTAGATGGTTTACATTTGACATTAACATAAATGCACTATAATTAATATTTAAAACCCCTTGTATACGGGAAACCCCTAAATAAGTACTTTTACAAACAGTATAGATCCAGATGAAATTTTTTATTATAACCTGACACCCCTGGATATGTACAATGGACTATTCCAAGTTAATTGTATCAAACCAGACGAATATATATGAGCTGCCATCTGTGAAAACCTGCCTTAATGACATTTAGGACTTTTTATGTAAAAATCATTTGAAAAACACCAAAAATTAAGAAATTTGACATGTTTATATATATTGCCTTAAAACCTATTCAGATGGATAGTAGAATAAAACTTTTCCATGGCAACAACTTTACCGTAGCAACTGTCAGAATTTTTAAAGTATGGTCAGTCGTTATGAACTTATCAGACCATGCAAACTTTAGGCAAAAATGAATCAGTTTAAACTTTTCTGCGAATTCCATTGCACACATGCTAAGGACAATAAACAAGTATGTTAGCAAGAAAAAGCATGTTTTTCATGCACCTGACAAACTCGCAAATCTTGAAATTAACTTTGACATCATTAGTAACGTCATGACCTTTCTGACGTTGCGTGTTAAAATTAAGGCAGTGTATAGTTTCAAAAAACCATATTTCCAGGAATAATGGAGATAACTTCATAAAATTTGCAGGATAACTTTTTAACACTTTTGTAGATTAAGTATGTGTAATTAACTAAATTTTGACGACTTCGTCATTAAGGCTGGTTATCACAGATTGTGGCTCATATATAAATAAACTTTCACGTTTGTACATAGAACAAAGAAATTACTTGTCAGGTCCACTAACGTAGGATCATATTTCCATAGCAAACAGGGTAGACCCTGATCAGGCAGCTCTTATAAGAGCTGCCTGATCTGGATCTGCTCTGTTTGCATAGTGTCAAAAGGCGTCTCAATGAGGTAAAGGGTTTAGGAGATGTCAAATTTGTAAAAAGCTAACAATGGACCAACCACCAGTAAAGTAAGAGAAAATGCTATTGAGCCTACCTTCTAGTCTGATGACCATAGGACAATCAATATGGGCTTCTTTGTAAGCTTTGATGATACCATTGGCCATGTTTTCACAGTTCACAATACCAGCAAATACATTCACCAGGATAGCTTTCACCTGGAAACATAAGCAGACCTCAAGATAAGCGTGTGTAATAAAAAATATATTTTTCATATCTCTCAACCAAAACATATGCTGTGTGTACTCAAAAGAGCTGTCTCAATGAGAATGCACCAAAAACACATGTTTAAACTAATGGATAAGTAAATAATCACAATTTTACCTACAAAAAAGTTGCTTAAACAGACATATGATAGGAGTGATGTTAACATTTTATATGATACATAAAGCCCCAGCAGCTGACAATTTGTTTGTTTAAAGTTTGACTTGATGCTTTACATCCCAGTCAACAGCTATGGTCATGTCGGGACAGTCAGTTCACCTAACCACACATTTTTCCTGGGCAAGCTTGACTAAAGGGTTAACCAGTACTTCATGCACATACTTTTGCTTGTACTGACAATGCTCTCACAGGTCACAATACCAGTAAATACAGTTACCAGTATAGTTAAGAAGTAACGTTTGGATTACCTATGCAGATAGGCCTTATCATATAGGGTACAGCCAGATCAGACTGCTTCTAGATGATCAATATGGTAAGTGTGCTTTTAATAATTTTGCACTGAGGAAAAGCTAAAACTCCTTTAGCTCTTTGCATGCTGGGTAATTATTCAAGCTTTTGTTGTCGTCTGCTGACTTTTTTTCAAAATTAACCTTTTCAAAGAATTCTTTCAGTGTCAAACAGTCCAAACTATTTGCAATGTTATCAACAGACAAGTCGCCACCAGCAAGGAAAAAGTTAATCTTACATGTGCGTCAGCAGTAAGTAGATGGAAGGCATTATAAACTTGCTGTTCTGTTACACCCCCTCCAACATCGAGGAAATTAGCTGGTTCCCCTCCATACAGCTTCACCATGTCCATTGTTGCCATGGCAAGACCAGCACCATTTACTGTAACATTAAAAAATCAGTTAAAAAAATAGTTAAGGAAATGAACCTTTTTATACTGGCATATATTTTCAAAATACATGATCAAACAGTGTAAATCAAGATCAGCCTGGCTCCAAGTTTTTTTTTCGTTCTCATTTCAACTGAGCATGAAATTTCAACTGCTCATAAAAACTTTATGCTGAAAACTCAAGACTTTCCTTGCAGATGCTGAATTTATCCTGCTCATAAATGTTAAAATGCCAACAATAGTTGGCATTATAACATTTATCAGCAGGATAAATTTCCTGCTCAGTTGATCTTGAAAAAGTTTTATAACCTCAGGGTCTGCTCCTGGAAGCAAAGTTGACTTATTCAATTTATAGGATGAATATGACAAGACGCCATAAGTAAAGACATGCAATGGAAGACTCGCATATATAACATCACTACTAATTCTAATATAGCCATATCAAACTATTTTTCATGAAGAGTTTTCACTGTACTGATTTTATACAATCATTGAAACATGTTTTTGGGGTGTTCATCAAGACGCTTCCAATGAGCACAGCAACACATAATTTTGTGGAGGAACAAGAAAAATATCAGTCATCAATCTTTCTCGGGAGGACTTATATGCATCATACATACATAGTACCAATGCTTACAGGCAAATAGCGGATTTTAGTTTATGGTAAATGTGTTAAAATTTAGAACACTTTTCTCTTTCTGTTCTCAAATAAAAATGTTGGTTATTAGGGTTGGATTGTCAGAATAGCAAACAGGGAAGAGCCTCATCAGACTGCTTCTTCAGAAGCAATCTGATCTGAGTCTGCCCTGTTTGACTAGGCATTTTGACAGGTAACTAGCATTCAAAATTTTAGAGCATTTACGATACCTAGACATCCTATGTTCCCTTCTAAACCAATATAGTTAAGATGATGGAGTGTGGCCTCTACTTCCCGGGGATCAGTTTCCGAGAGATCATCCATCGCAAATATATCGGCCTGTCTGTACTCCGCATTATCATCAAAATTCATTTTGGCATCAAAGCAAACAACTGAAAGATAGAAAGTAGTAAATACTTTTCAATATGTCTCCTGGGTCAATATATATAGCAAATATTTTCACTGTAAAAATTAGTTTAAATGTATGTTTTGGTTGCTCAAAAGAAACCTCTCATTGACACGGTTCTTTTTAGTAACATCAAATTTGGGAGCCACAACATGATTTTGTTATATCCAAATCCATGTTAAACAAGACCCCCACCCCTCCCGGCCCCCACCCATGCAACTTTTGAAAAATCCAACCTATTTTTTTTTGGAGGGCCATATTTTTATATCAGACAAGGAAGAGAAACTATATAATTTAAGTTAAATGCTCGCTTTTCATTAAAAATCCCCCCACCCCTTGTTTATAGACACTGAAAAATAAATATCAAAATTTAGGACACAGGTGATTAAACGAATACATTACTGTAAACAATGCTTATTAAAATCTTCAAGATGTGTCTGAGACAACAATTTAGACACAGATCAAACAGCTCCCTTTGAGACTGTCCTTATAATACCCACTATATATCTTCAAATGCACTGAAATCATTATTGTATGTATGTATCAACAATGTATCATTTGAAAGGAAATAATGAAAATTAATAGCACTTTCCTTGCTAGCAGCGACTTTTGTTGTCAGCTGACAACAGTTTGGACAAGATGTTGGTCATGATCTGGATCCAAAACCGTTTGACACTCTAGTAGTGTTCTTGATTTTTTTAAGATGTTAATTTTGAAAAAAGTCAGCAAACTACTAATTACTCAAAGTGAAAGCTAAATGGTTCCCGGGTTAATAACATTGAACTGTACAGTAAAACCTACATGTAAAACGGCCACTCTAAAATAGACAAAACAAAGATCTTAATGACAAATGATAGCTTAGTGAAGGTCAAAAGTATTGCACGCAGAATGCTCCCCTTGGAGCATTCTGCAATACTTTTGACCTACATTAAGTGATAATTGTTTCTTGTAAACCAATTTTTGAGAGTGTCTGTTTTACACAGGTTTAACTTTATTTTACCTCTGCCATCGTCTGTTTCTCCAAGAGGATTAACTTCTATCTGTGTGGCATCAACATCAACAAACATTTTATATAATTTACCAATTTGGTCCGCTGCCTGAAACAAAGAGGTAAAATCATGAGAAAAAATTACATAAGTCTAGATAAGTAATCATTTTGGTGAAGGAATAAAAGCAGGATCTGGGACCAAAACTCGGGACCAAATTTTCTTACCATCAAAATGGTATTTAACCATTTACGGTTACCTCATAGATGCCTTTTAACGCTTTTGAAAACAGAGCCGACCCTGATCAGAGTCTGCTCTTTTAGCATATGGAAATATAGCAAGAAGTGAGCGAAGCTCACATACCCCCGGCGGTAGCCATCAGAGGTTGTAACACTTTCAGAGAAAAGACAAAATTGTCAAAGATTTCATAATCCTAAATCAAGTAGTTTCTGAGAAACTTTGATGAAAAATGTCCATATGTGTTATATAAGAGTGACAGAAGGAAAAATTGAAAAATTGTAAAAAAAATAGCAGCCGAGAGATCTGCGACAGAAATTTTCATTGGAGAGAAAGAAAAATGAATAAATAAAGGGACTGATAAGCAATATGTGGCTGTTCTTTTGTTACACAATACAACTAATCACTATCAAGCTTTTTACCAAATTTCAGAATCCTAACTCAAGTAGTTGCTGAGAAATCTTTGACAGAAAAAACTGTCTATATGTATTATATAACAGTGAAAGAAGAAAAAAAATGAAAATTTGAAAAAAAAAGGCATGAGGATTAGCATCTTAATTGCCATTTACACAGTACACTTTGCTTTCCTGAAGGTGTACACAAAATTTGAAAACAATGGCTCCAATAGGAGCTGAGAAATCTGTGACAGAAATTTCCATTGGAGAGAAAGAAAAATGAACAAATAAAAGGACTGATAAGCAATATGTGGCTGTTCTTTTCTTACACAATACAACTTATCACTATCAAGCTTTGTACTAAATTTCAGAATCCTAACTCAAGTGGTTGCTGAGAAATCTTTGACAGAAAACATGTCCTTATGTATTATATAAGAGAGAAAGAAGGAAAAAATAAAAGTTTGAAAAAAAAGGCAAAATGAGGATTAGCATCTTAATTTCCATTTACACAGTACACTTTGCCATCCTGAAGATGTAAACAAAATTTGAAAACACTGGCTCCAATAGGAGCTGAGAAATCTGTGACAGAAATTTCCATTGGAGAGAAAGAAAAATGAACAAATAAAGGGACTGATAAGCATAATGTGGCTGTTCTTTTGTTACACAATACAACTCATCACTATCAAGCTTTGTACCAATTTTCAGAATCCTAACCCAAGTAGTTGCTGAGAAATCTTTGACGAAAAATTTTTCCATTGGAGAGAAAGAAAAATGAACAAATAAAGGGACTGATAAGCAATATGTGGCTGTTCTTTTGTTACACAATACAACTCATCACTATCAAGCCTTGTACCAAATTTCAGAATCCTAACCTAAGTAGTTGCTGAGAAATCTTTGACGAAAAAAAAAAGTTTACAGACAAACAAACAAACAAACAGACAAACATAATTACAGAAAAGGCAAAAACTATATACCCCCTATATACTTCGTACCGGGGGTATAAATATGATTAGATATGATCCTACACTAGTGGACCTGAAATGTAATTTCTTTGTTCTGTGTACAAACGTGAAAGTTTATTTATATAATAATTCATAGTGGGTGGAGCTTAGCAAGAATATTCATGAAGGGTTAACATGCAAATATCAAGATGAATATTGGATCACTTATCATTATAGGCTCCTCTTGAAAATGCATATGAAGATTTTTTTAAACTTTCAATTTTATTTGAAAGTTTATCAAATATGTAGGACCATGTCAAGCATTTTAGATCCAGGACCAGTTTTCCCGGTATTTATGATGTCAAGTAAATTACAAATCTTGCCTACAGATATGGTTTAAATGCCAATCTTTTGACATTTTGTCATCTGTAAGATCCAAAAGAGTATGAAAAATCATAAAATATTGAAATTTTCTGATAATTCTATGAGAAATTCTGCTGACATCAAAATCTTCATTCATTTTGTTTTGTATTGAGGATGACAAGAAATGTTTTTTTCAAGTTTCAAATTATTTGTGTACAACCACCAGGAGGGGATCAAGGTTAGGCCAAATAAAAAAATATCTGTGTTTAATAGGGTAACCCGACCCTACCTAAATTTACTAGTAAAAGCTAGATTTTTTCTCAGGTTTTCTGGAAAAAAATATTTTATGCATTTTGAAAAAATAAATTAAACTAGAGGACCTGAAGGTCCTGAAGCGCTCACCTGATCTCCCTTATAATGTTAAAATAGGTCAAGGTCAACTTAGGCTTATTATTCAAACATATTTTGTTTTACCATATATGGGCAGTGGCGATTTTGATCAAGTGACCTAAAAATAATATCATATATATATTGATTTACCTACTGAATACTCCATATGAAGTTTGAGTTCAAACATCCCAGAGAATTCTGAGAAAAAGATGCTTAGATATGTATACGGCAGTCCAATATGAGTGGTTTAAACATATTTTATTGCCAAATTATATACAGCAATATGAGTGGCCTTGGATGAAAGGTCAAAGGTCAGCTTGACCTTTGGTGCTTATATAAAACCAGTGTCTCAATAGGTTTAACATTTTTCGCAAGTATTATGATTTCACATAAACAGTTACATAGAAAAATGAACATTTCAAGATTATTCCAATATAAATGCATTAGGAATCAAATTTAGCATTGCCGTAAAAAAGATCAAGGTAAACCCAGATTAATCATTTGTGCAAACCTGGTAGGGCCCACATCCCCAATGCTATATACCAAGTACCAAGGCCATTGGCCTTTTGGTTCCAGAGTTGAAGATATTTAAAGGGTTTTATATGGGCATGGCCGCCATCTTGGTGATGTGACCATTTACATTTGGTTCAAATTTACTCCACTCAACTTAAGGAGTCTCCATATGAAATGAAATTTGAGTTCAATTGGCCAAGTGGTTTCTGAGTTTTTTTTTAATATATTGATGGGCCTCCAATATGAGTGACCTTGGCTGAAAGGTCAAAGGTCAACCTTGACCTTTGTAATTGCCTCTTAACATATCAAGTAAAAACAATGACTTTGGCTTCAACAGTATTAAAAAATAAACTTTTCACAAAAAAATCCAATTTAAATGCATTAGGAAGCAAATTTGACCTTCATGTTAAGTAGGTCAAGGTCAACCTAGGAACATCATTTGAACAAACTTGGTAGGCCCCACATCCCAAATGTTACATACCAAGTGCTAAGGTCATCAACCTTCTGGTTCTGGAGAAGAAGATTTTTAAAGGGTTTTTACCATATATGGGCATGTCAGCCATCTTGGTCATGTGACCAAAAAATTTGCATAAATCTTGGCTAACTTATTGAAAGGAGTCTTCATATGAAATTTGAGTCCAATTGGCCCAATGGTTTCTGAGAAAACTATGTTTTAATATATTGATGGGACTCCAATATGAGCAGCCTTGGCTGAGAGGTCAAAGGTCAACCTTGACCTTTGGAACTTATTTATAGCCATTATCACATTAGATAAAACATATCAAGTGAGAATAATGACTTTGGCTTCAATAGTTTTCAAAAAATCAACTTTTCAAAAATTTTCCCATTTAAATGCATTAGGAAGAAAATTTGACCTTGACGTTAAGCAGGTCAAGGTCAACCCAGGATCATCATTTGAACAAACTTAGTAGGCCTCATATCCCCAATGCTACATACCAAGTCCCAAGGTCATCGGCCTACTGGTTCTGGAGAAGACGATTTTTAAAGGGTTTTGACCATACATGGGCATGGCGGCCATCATGGTCATGTGACCAGGACCATTTGAACAAACTTTCGTTCCCCAATCCTAAGGAGTCTCCATATGAAATTTGAGTTCAATTGGCCAAGTGGTTTCAGAGGAGAAGATGTTTGAAAATGTTGACGGACGGACGGACGGACGGACGACGGACGCCAGAGTCATTGGTATACTAATAGCTCACCTTCGAGCCTTCGGCTCAGGTGAGCTAAAAACCTACCCTACCTAAAATTTTCAGACCCATTACCCAAAACAATTATTTTTTTAATTGGCCTTAACACTATTTGCTTCTGTCTGAATATATTCTACATAAATAAGGTATATAATCATTCTTTTAAAATATGAAATCTTGAATTTCTCTCACCAGATCAAGTTTTTGGCCCTCAAAACCAAGCTGCTCCGCAACCCTGTATGTTTGGTCTTTTGTAATTCCCGTAAATATATCAATAGGTTCCTGAAATGGTTCAAAATGTTAACTTTAAAACTTACATCTGGAAATAAATATGGTAATTTGGTAATACAGTACACCGGGTATTACATGGTTACACAATTACATGGCAATACATATAGTATTACATGATAAATCAAATACATGTACATAACTTGACAAAGTGCCAAGATGGGGCACATATACCCTGACTAGTGCCACCATCTATTATAAAAAGGGGCCAAGTATGTATCTTTGACCCTGGAGATGGCACAGTTATATGGTATATCAATACAACACAGAAGTTATTCAGTCACACCATATCACACCATATATATGAGAAGCCATAAACCAGTGATCTCAAAGGTCAGGCACCTGAGCAGGGATGGTGCTAAACCAAACTTTAGACCTACAATTGTCATCATAACAACAATTGCCATCATAACAATTGCCAGTGAAACCAATTAAAGTCTTTAATAAGCAAATACTTTTACAATTGTAAGAACATTCTAAGTCTTTGACCTTGACCTCAAAGTCACTCTCCTGCATGGGGATGGCACTAAAACACTAAAAAAAATGTTTATCCTTTTTCGAAAACAGTGTCAATCCATAAGCTGGCTTCTTATGAAGCCATATGACAGGATTTCACTCTGATTAAAATAACAGTGCAGGCTAACAGGATAAAAATTGGGGAGGAGTGTAGTACAGAAAATTATTCAGCATGACAAGGGTTCAAACATCAGTCATGAATAGCAGATAATCAATTATGAAACAGTGTTCTTGATTTTTGTGGAAAATACGGCTTGACATTTACTAAATGACATGAAAAATCAAGTCTTACTTGTTATTTTGTTGTTTATTTTATGAGAAAATTTGAAACTGTCGTCTGCTGCAGCTATTTGGTTGCGTTTTATAAATTCCCTGCACTACAGTAAAACCTGTCTTAAGCGGCCACTAAAAGACCAACAGTTAGTTTCCAAGACCAATTATGGCTTAATACAGGTCAAAAGAATTGCAGAATGCTCCAAGAGAGCATTCTGCAATACTTTTGACCTGCATTAAGCTACCATTTGCATTAAGCTACCATCTGCATTAAGCTACCATCTGTCTTTAAGACCTGTGTTTTTCCTATTTCTAAGTGGCCGCTTAAGACAGGTTTAACTGTATATGTACTATGCAAGCGCCAGAAAGTGAGTTAATATAGTGGGATGTGTGTTATTCAGAATAAACAGTCAATATTCACCCTACTTTGAAAATGGCCTCTGGATTTTTGTGAGCAACTTCTTCGATGTCCATCCCTCCCTGCTTACTCCCAACAATTAAGGGGCCACTAGTGTTCCAGTCCAGAAGAATGGCAAAATATTTCTCACTAATAATGTTCAAGGCCTCTGCGATCATAACTTTTTTAACTTTTACACCTTCTGGCGGAGTCTGTTTTGTTGTGAGGCTGTGACCAATCATATTGTCCACATAATCAACAACTTCCTTTGGACTGCAAAATACAAACAAATACACAGGTTTAGATAAACGAAGTTTTCAGCGTAAAGATGTAATTATTTTCTTACCCATCAGTTTTAACATATATGTTTTGGGTGCTCAAAAGAACTGTCTCATTGAGACGGTTCTTTTGAGTACCCACAACATATGTTTTGGTTGAATTTTCGTTACGCACTCTCAACTAAAGTGCTGCAAAGATCAAGACTTAATTTTAGAAATGGCTCTTCCAGTAGGAATTGCCTTGATTAGGAAATTTCATTGTTGTCAGAGTCATCATATCTTGAAAAACAGAGTCAGGCCCCCAGATAAGAGTGCGTAACTAAAAAAATATTTTTCTTATTTCTCAACCAAAACATATGTTGTTGGTACTCAAAAGAACTGTCTAAATGAGACGGTTCTTTTGAGCACCAAAAACATATGTTACAAAGTTGACACTATGGGTAAGAAAATATTGACAATTTTACGCTGAAAATTTTTGTTTATCTAAACCTGTGGATCTCCACATTAGAAATGGTTCTTCCAGTAGGTTTTGCCTTGATAAGGAAATTTCATTGTTATCAGAGCCAGCCTACCTTGAAAAACAGACATGGTTCATACAGGCAAGTATGAGTAAAATTCAAGGACCTCTAAAAGCCTCTCCAACAGTTTTCAAGGACTTCAAGTTAATGAAAAATACTGATCTAAGTGTTAACATCTACTTCAGAAATGCTAGACTGAGATCATTGAGACATTAGTATAAAATTGTTGTACCTATATTTAGTGCATCATATGCTGCACCAAATAAAGGCACAGCAATTGTTTTTTTACTGATTTAGGTCTCTTAATATACAGTGCTAAGTCCTACAGAAAATAGTAGAATTCAAGGACTTTTCAAGGCTTTTGAGTGATTTTCCAGTACTTTTCAAGACAGGTTTAATTTTCAAGGACTTTTGAAGAAAACCCTCTAAATTCAAGTACTTTTCAAGCCTGTGCAAACCCTGACAGAGTTAACTCTTTAAATGCTGAGGAATATCTAAAATGGAATCTTCCAGTTGACAATCCAATCTAATTCATCCTTGTCATAAACAACTAAGTTTTTGAAGGAGCACAGGTTTAGATAAAGAAATATTTTCAGCTTAAAATTGTAAATATTTTCCTACCCTTAATTTTAACACATGTTTTGGATGCTCAAAAGAACAGTTCTTTTGAGTACCCACACATATGTTTAGGTTGAGAAATAAGAAAATTATTTTTCTGTCATGCACGCTTAACTAAAGGCTTGAAGATCTCTAGTCTGGGACTAATTTGTTAATCCCCAACCGTACATACTCTTAACTAAAGGCCTGATGAATGCTCTGGTGAAACTGTGCAGATGCAAATGCTTGCCTGAGCCTTTGCTGGTCGTCTATACATCTCATATACGGGCACTGTTACAGTAAAACCTGTCTTAGGCGACCACTCAAATAAACACCAAAAATTGGTTTTCAAACCCGATTATCACTTAATGCAGGTCACTAGTATTTCAGAATGTTCCAAGGGGAGATGCAGGTCAAAAGTATTGCAGAATGCACCAAGGGGAGATGCAGGTCAAAAGTATTGCAGAATGCTCCAAGGGGAGATGCAGGTCAAAAGTATTGCAGAATGCTCCAAGGGGAGATGCAGGTCAAAAGTATTGCAGAATGCTCCAAGGGGAGATGCAGGTCAAAAGTATTGCAGAATGCTCCAAGGGGAGATGCAGGTCAAAAGTATTGCAGAATGTTCCAAGGGGAGATTCAGGTCAAAAGTATTGCAGAATGCTCAAAGGGGAGATGCAGGTCAAAAGTATTGCAGAATGCTCCAAGGGGAGATGCAGGTCAAAAGTATTGCAGAATGCTCCAAGGGGAGATGCAGGTCAAAAGTATTGCAGAATGCTCCAAGGGGAGATGCAGGTCAAAAGTATTGCAGAATGCTCCAAGGGGAGATGCAGGTCAAAAGTTTTGCAGAATGCTCCAAGGGGAGCATTCTGCGATACCTTCGACCTCTATTAAGCTACCACTTGTCATTAAGATCTTTGTTTTGTCTATTTTGAGTGGCCGCTTAAGGCAGGTTTTACTTTATATGGAGTGTTGCTAATAGGTGACTAACTATTCGAACCATTACATTAAAGTTGAGGACAGCGTTATTAAGTTACCTTCATTTGAAATATGACTCTGACATTTAAATATCAACATTTCAACACTGTCATTTTAACCAAAGTCACAATACCATGACCTGTTGGGTTTAAATACATTTTATAAAAAAAAATGTCTATTTCCTAAAGAATTTTTCGAAAAAGTTGATTCTGAAAAAAATCAGCAGATAACAACAAAATCATGAAAAATTACCCAGTATGCAAAGGGTTTAATGTTAATGCAAATCCTGATCATACTGCTCTCTTGTTAAAGGTCCAATTTAAGTTTAGACCATTTGCTCAGGCCTATATGACAAGATAAGTATGCCCGGGTAACGTTAAATACGATAATCTAAATAAAAGACAATTCATGAGATTTTGTACTTATCGGGTATGCGTAAAATCTTTCTTTTCTTTAACTTCATCTCCTAGTGTCGTCTGCTGATAAATTTTGCAAACAGTTTGGACCCAGATCAGGCCCCAAAAAAATGTCGGGCCTGATCTGGATCCAAACAGTTTGATATTGGATGGTATTCCTGAAAGAATTTTTCGAAAAAGTTTATTCTGAAAAATAGCTCCTGACAAAAAAGCATGAACAATTTCCGAGGGGGCAAAGTGTTCAACACAAATGCTTGGCCTAAATTTTGGCCTGATCTTTCATTAATGTTCCTACTCTTTGTGTGCCAGGAGCTAAGGCTCTGAGGGTTTGTACAGGCACATCCACGCCTTAACTTTTGTCTGTTTGGTTTGATGTTTTACGTCTCAGTCAACAGCTATGGTCATGTTGGGACAGTCAGATCACCTAACCACACTTTTTGCTGGGCAAGCTTGACTAAACGGTTAACCAGTACTTCTTGCACATATTTTTGCTTGTAACTGACAACAACCTTTCTTGAATCTGACAGGGGAAGGGAGGAGAATGGCCACGAAAGTATGGGACTCACAACCCCTGGATCTGCAGTCAGACATGTATCATGTATCTGCAGTCAGACATGTTACCCACTTTGCTACTCGGCCTGGTCTGAGCCTTAACTGCTGGCATAAGTTGTTACTAGCAGAGAAAGAGTTAAGCACCCTGGACATGAAGAATACTTACTCGGTAGTGAGCTTGACTCCACCTTTGAATCCATTGGAAAACACACCTTTACCCCGACCACCTGCTAGAATCTGAGCCTTTACAACATACTCTTTACTGTCTGTAACACATTTACATCAAATGAACACTCTACCAGCACTCACAGGTTTAGTTAAACAAAAATTTTCAGCATAAAATTGCCAACATTTTCTTACCCATAGTTTGTAGCATATGATTTGGGTGCTCAAAAGAACCGTCCCAGTGAGACGGTTCTTTTGAGCACCCACAACATATGTTTTGGTTGAGAAATAAGAAAATTAAATTTTTGGTTACACACTCTTAACTAAAGTCCTGAGCACTTGTACAAACAGTGTAGAATCCATTCAGATACTGTATTTCAGCGCTTAACCCTTACCTCATAGAGACACCTTTTAACACTTTGGCAAGCAGAGCAGACCCAGATCAGACAGCTTTTGTTAGAGCTGTCTGATCAGGGTCTACTCTGTTTGCTTAAGGAAATATGAATAGATATGATCTTATACTAGTGGACATGACAAGTAATTTCTTTTTCTATGTACAAACCTGAAGGTTTAATTATATAATCATTCATAGTTGGTGGAGCTTAGAATGAATATGATAACTCATGAAGGAAAGGGTAAACACTGGGCCTTTACAACATACTCTTTACTGTCTGTATAGCATAAACATATCATGATTTTTAAGCAATTTTACTTGCATCCATACCGTGCAGAATCCAAATTGGACCAATCAGATTGATCAGACAGCCATTTGGCATTTAACACTGACGGAAATAACATCTGAATCTCAGAATTTTAACTCTTAGCCCGCCAGTCACGACTTTTGTTGTCTGCTTCTCTCAAATGCTTATGTTCTTAGGTAGACTATATTGCAAACAATATGGACCTAGATCAGTGTGATCAGGGTTCTTATTTTTTGTTTCCATGAAAAAATCAAGTCTTCAGTGCACTTGAATATATGCAGCAAACATAAATAGCAGATGACATTTTCAGGACCAAAAAAACAAGTGGCGGGATAAGGGTTATAAAGGATCAACACAGACCTGTTTAGATAAACAAAAATTTTCAGCATAAAATTGTTAATATTTTCTTACTCATAATATTTAGCATATGTTTTGGGTGCTCAAAATGGACCGTCTCATTGAGACGGTTCTTTTGAGTAACCATAACATATGTTTTTGATGAGAAATAAGATAATTATTTTTCTGTTACGCACTCTTAACTAAAGTCCTTGATCAATGGGGTTAAATGTTAATTTAAGGAGGTATATTGTTGGATCATTCATAGGGTTAGCCTAACCCTAACCCACACAAATTCAGTTTTACCATGATGCATCCGTGGAGCCTTAAAACACTATTTGAGACCCTAACTGATACTCAGACAGTATATGGTAGTAGCACCCTAATGAACATTTTGAATATGTTTTTCAGGTTTAACTTCGCAACTTTCTATGTTATCTAATCAGACTTCTTGTTAAACTTGCATGTACCTCAGAATTCTGAATGAGCATTGACAGGCCTCCAGATAGGAGTGTTTTTTTGTTGTTGTTTTTTAAAAATTTAAACCCTTAAAGCATCAACAACAACTTGTCTGTTGAAATGTTTTAGAAGCCTCTCTGACAAACAGTTTGTCCACACTATTCCCCCTATACTTTCATTTACCAATAATGTTGTCAAATATGTGCAGCAGATGACTTTAGCAGAGTTAGCAGACAACATTTTCAGACGAGATTTTTGCAGTTAAGTTTTCAACCAAAACATTTGCTTAAACTATTTAAAGGAATAGAAAATAATTGCATTGAGACATTTTTAATCAATATCACAGAAGCATTTACTTAGTTACTGAATATCAGTGAACAAGCTGCATATTTGGGAAATTAACCACAGGTTTAGATAGACAAAATTTTGGAGAGTAAAATTGTAACTATTTTAACATAATTATGTTTTGGTTTGCAGCGTTTGCTCATTGAGATGGTTCTTTTGAGAACCACAACATATGTTTTCTCCCTACTCTCTTGAACATATGTTTAAGTTGAGAAATAAGAAAATGTTTTGTTATGCACATATTAAGTAGCCAAACTGGAATGGTGAATCTATATCTGCAGATATTTTTTGTCCAGAAATTAATGTCTGCTTTTTATGTCTGCTGCTATATTCAAATGCTTTTCAGGTTTAATCTATCATTTTGTTTGATATGATTCTTTACGTCCCATCAACAATCTTTCAGTTAAACAGGGACAGGTCTACCTGGGTTGAACCAGTACTAAGCTAGAATAAAAGTGTCTTGCTCAAGGACCACAATGCAGTGACGCTGGTGTGGCTCAAACCCGCTGCCCCTCGGTCTCGCGTCAAGCACTCTACCACTGAGCCACTGCGCTCCCATTAATCTATCATGGAAGCAAACATTATGAACCCTGATCAGGCACTATGAACCCTGATCTGGCTCCATATTGTTTGCAAAATATGCTTCCAAAGTACACACCCACAAGAGAGAGAAAGAGAGAGAGCAGACAATTGACGTGAATATAGCTGCGAAAGGGCCTAACCCTTAAAGCGCCAAGAAAAATATGCATCTGAAAATGTCGTCTGCTGAAGTCGTCTGCTGCAAATGATGGCCTAATATTACTTACAAATTAAGTATAGAAGCAAACAGCGTGAACCCAGAACAGACTGCTCCTATCTGGGTCCACACTTTTGCCATAGAGGCTTCTTAAACATTTCAGCAGACGAGAAAAGCAGACGACTTTTTTTGCGATTGGCGCATTAAGGGCTAAACTTGCTAAGAAACTCACTAAGTCTTCCTGGGACGGACTTTGCCTCCTCAGCATTGTCGACGACTTCAAAATGCTGCACCTCTATTTCATGATCTTTCATCAGCGTCTTGCTCTGGTACTCTTGTAAATGTAGAGATCTTGACAGGGTTGCCAGCACCGACCATCGCTAAAAGTAAATGTTCATTCTTTGCATGCTGTGTAATTTTTCATTATTTTTTGTCGTTTACTGACATTTTTCAAAATTAACTTTTCTTAAAGAGTTCTTCCAGCATCACTATCATAGTGCAAAACGGTTTGGACCAGAGCAGTCAGAATGTCTGGGTCCAAACTGTTTGCAAAGGTCAGCAGCAGATGACAAAATTTGTCGCAAGCAAGGAAAGAGTTAAACAGAAAGTGAACACGCTTATTCTCGTTAGATTCTAGTAAACAATAGAACAGTGAAATAGCTCTTGCTCTTTGTATCAAGTAAATGCAATGATAAAGGAAAGGCACTGTCTCCGGGTCCGGTACCGGACCCCTAGACTACGGGGCTACGGGTCCGGTACCGGACACGGAGCCACGCCTATGAGGACTGTCTCGGGGTCCGGTAGTTTGTGAAACAACTACTCGGCACGTCTAGGGATACGGGGGTGCGCGTCCGTACCTGCACGTATATGTAGTAACTGTAATTTTACCAACAAAAACTCGTGCTGAAGTTTCACTTTGCTTCGTCCGCCATCTTTGATCATCTGTATTTACCGTCATACTATTCAAACAAGTATAAGCTTATACAAAAGGTATAAGATTTTTAACGGACAAGAGTGAAAAAAAAATAACTAGATATAATTTGTCTTACGTTATTCCTTCTATTTTTATTTTTCTTATCCTTATTTTTTCAATAAGGTCATGAATAAAGGTAATTAATGTCAGGGGGAACTTACTATCGCATCAGTGAATTGGCGCAGGGTTTGATGTCTTTTAATTGGTGTTTGTCTCAATTATCTTATTAATTTATTGTTGTTATCTGTCTACTTGATTATTAACCTAAAGGTAAATACCAGTTTGCACTTTCATTGAAGTAAGCAAACGGTGATTGCAGGTGCATTGTTTAATTGCTTTCATAGCGGCTAATTGGTCACATAACTGTCTGTCTGTCCGCCCGTCCATCCACCATAACCACCAGTGAAACGCATGGGCCGATGGTGGTCCGAAGTTATTCAAATTAAAACAGCTTAAAACGTGGGCCGATTTTGGCCCGATATAACATGCTAGCACGGGAAGTTATTCACAGCGGTGAGACGGTTCTTTTGAGCACCCAAAAGCTTAAGACCAAATAAGCACACAAAATCAGACCACTGTCAAACACCAGCCAAACGCATGGGCCGATGGTGGCTCGGTAATAGCATGCTGGCACAGGACGTTATTCACAACAAAATTGCTATATATGACTATTGAGCCCTACGAAATGTGGTGCTCAGAAATTTATGATAGGGATCTAACATCAGTTGGGCGTATTCATGATGCGATGATCCAGAGGGGGGGGGGGGGCAGGGGCTACGGAGCCCCCTCCCCCTGAAAAATCATAAGAAGTATAGGGTTTCTTAGCAATACTGATCAGGATCCCCTGAAAAATTAAAAGGGCTACCTAGCCATCAATGTTGGGCCATCATTAGCACGCCGTCGAAACGCCATTTATGTTCTGCTGGAT
The DNA here is from genome assembly GCA_964019695.1 of Loripinus fragilis. Classification (NCBI taxonomy): domain Eukaryota; kingdom Metazoa; phylum Mollusca; class Bivalvia; order Lucinida; family Lucinidae; genus Loripinus; species Loripinus fragilis. The sequence goes on from OZ026520.1 coordinate 100,277,772, forward strand.
TATTCCAGTCCAGTCTTTGTAGCAAACAGTGTGGATCCGGATTAAACTGCTCTCCTAAGAGCAGTCTGATCCAGGTCCACAATGTTTGTCTGTACGGAGAAATTAGCCATTGACGTAAGCATAAGTTGCATTTTCCTAGCATAACGACCCATATGTCGTCTACTAGTTCGTTATTGAAAGACGTCTTTGAAGCAATAAATATTGACCCAGATCTCATAGGAGCAGTCTGATCCTGGTCCCAAATGTTTGTCTGTACGGGTATATTGGCCATTGACGTAAGCATAAGTTGCATTCCCCTGACATAACGACCCATAAGCCGTCTTTGTAGCAAACAGTGTGGACTTGTACCAAACTGCTATCCTAGGAGTGGCCTGAACCGAATTCGCAATGTGTGTCTGTCCGTAAGACATCTTTGTAGCAAACTGTTTGGACTCAAATCTGACTGCTCTCCTAGGAACAGTCTAATCAGGGTCCACGGCGAAATTAGCCGTTGGCGTAAGCATTCATATGTAGCAGATAACTCCAGCAGACGTAAATTTTAGATGCATTTCCGCGATTGAGTCGTTCAACCTATGCAGATCCATTTGTAACGTCTCTGTAGCAAATAGAGTGGACCGAGATCAGACTGTTATCATAGGAGCAGTCTGATCTTGTTCATCACTGTTTGTCATTATTTTAGATGCAATTCCGGGATCGAGTCTTCAGCCTTATGATATCCATTTGTAACGTCTCTCTAGCAAACAGTGTGGATCCAGATCAGACTGTTATCATATCAGTTGTTTAAAAAAAAAGAAAAAAAAAGACTCAGAGTCTTCTTATAAAGCTATGTCCCAATGTCAAAAGATACCAGCAAGATCCACTGCCGTTGTCCCAGTAGTGAGTCTCTTTGAAAGCTATAGTTGAATAATGAATCTACACTACAGACTATGTAAGCTTATTTGACACTGCTCACTCAGCTCACTAATCAGCTGCCAACAAATACTTTAATTGGTTCCTTTATTTGAAGATGAGAAAATAATTGATTTGTTACAGGTGAGTTAAGTTTTTTTTACCTTACCGCTATTATTTATATACCTTTTGAATAAGCTTAATTGTTTGAATAGTGTGACGCATGACAGTAAATACAGATTTGTTTCCCATTGAGGATAAAAGATGGCGGACTAAGCAAAGTGAATCTTCAAAATGAGTTTTTGTTGGTAAATTAACTGTTACTACATATACGTGCAGGTACGGACCCGTATCCCTAGACTTGTCAGTAGTTGTTTCACAAACTACCGGACCCCGAGACAGTCCTCATAGGCGTGGCTCGGGGTCCGGTACCGGACCCCTAGAATCAGTGTCTAGGGGTCCGGTACCGGACCCGTAGCCCCGTTGTCTAGAGGTCCGGTACCGGACCCGGAGACAATGCCTAAAGGAAATAAACAATATAGCCGCACACGTCATTAGCGTCATCTATCGATGTGTGGCTGATTGGCTGTTTGTTTTTCACCCTTCGGACAGGTTGGTACAGAGTAAGCGAGGCAGAAACCCCTATCTGATGTGCAAGAAAGATAGATCTTATCCATGTGCACAGAAATGACCTTTGTTGTTATGTTGGAGCATAAAAAAATCAAACAATAAAACACAATTCAATGTGTGACAGTTTTGTCTGAAATGAAATTTGAAATAACAAATATATAGTATTTAAGAATAAAATAACACTACAAATGAGTACCGTTTTATTTAAATGATATTTCGAGACCGTTTTCTTCAAAGTTTGGCTCAGATGGCGTATGGGCGCAGCCATTTTGTCGTCGTCAATCCTCGTGACCAGAATAAAAGCCAGGGTTCAACTTACTCCCCATACAAGAGTTCGTACCTATACTTGCCTACAGACTCCCCAACAGTGGCGTCCCATAGTTATCCTTCCCTTTCGAGGAAGCACGGCTGTTAGGGAAATTTGACCAGCCTAACTTCCTTAACACACACACACACGCCCGCGCGCGCACGTCCGCACGCACGCGCGCCTACAAACACCCATCAATACGCACACACGCATACTCAAACACACCCATACATACATACATACATACATACATACATACATACATACATACATACATACATACATACATACATACATACATACATACATACATACATACATACATACATACATACATACATACATACATACATACATACATACATACATACATACATACATACATACGTACATACATACATACATACATACGTACGTACGTACGTACGTACGTACGTACGTACGTACTTACATACCAGACCTAGCATGGATTCAGGGCAAGAAGGCCAGACCTAGCATGGATTCAGGGCAAGAAGGAGCTGCGAGACTCAACTCCTAACACTAGCAGATGAATTAGTGTCTGGCCTAGACAAGAAGCACCAGCATGATTTGATAGTTTTGGACTTTTCCAAAGCATTCGACCGCGTGCCACACCAACGCCTGCTTAGGAAACTTGACCATTACGGGGTAAGAGGGAACACCTTTGACTGGATAAGGGCTTTTCTGACACACAGGACTCAACAGGTTACAGTCGAAGGAGCCACGTCAGACAGCGTTGAGGTCCTAAGTGGAGTGCCCCAAGGAATGGTTTTGGGACCACTACTATTCTTGGTCTTTATAAATGACCTGCCAGACTGTGTCCAATCCAAGATTAGGCTCTTCGCAGATGACTGCATCCTGTACAGACGCATCAAGAACCAAAACGACTGTACCATCCTGCAAGATGACTTAAATAGCTTGGCTGAATGGGAAAAGAAATGGGGTATGGCATTCCACCCAGAGAAGTGCAGCGCAATTAGAGTGTCAAGATCAAGGAACCCAATCTCCTCCAATTACTCATTGAAAGGCCATACTTTGGAAATGGAAGACTCCACAAGATACCTTGGTGTAGAGTTGCAGTCTAATATGTCATGGAACAAACATATGGACCAGACCGTCAAAAAAGCCAACAGCACCCTAGGATTCTTACGACGCAACCTAAGAGTCAGCAACGAGGAAACAAAATCGGCAGCCTACTTCTCTATGGTTAGGCCAATCCTAGAGTACAGCTCAACAATCTGGAGTCCCTACACCAAGGACTACATCCATAAGATAGAGATGGTCCAACGCAGAGCTGCCAGGTATGTCACAAACCGTTACAGGAATACCAGCAGTGTGACATCTATGATCGAACATCTCGAATGGGAGTCTCTTGAAGCTAGGCGTGCCAAACATCAACTAACCATGCTATTTAAGATCATACATGACCTAGTGGACATACCAGCCAATGAATACTTGACACCAGCATCAAACAGAACAAGATCTCAACACTCTTTGAAGTTTAGACAGATCCCTACTTCCAGTGATTACTACAAATTTAGCTTCTTCCCTCGCTCTGTTTGTCACTGGAACTCTCTACCAGCCAATGTGGCTGAAGCTCCCAGTTTGGTATCTTTCAAACGGGAGCTCTCCTCTGTATCCATTTAGACTTTTAGGGCCGGTCATGTAAGTAGCTCTAATGAGGTCCTTAAGCTGTGCTGGCGGGGACTTCGTGTGCCCTGGTGCCGCCACTGGGAGCCAGATTGGTTAGGGACTGAAGAGTGAAATGCAATGACCAAATCTATACTTTATACCCTCCCTCCGACCTTCTATCATCTATGTTTCTATCTTTCCTATCATGCTCTCTTTTTTCTTATGCAGCAAACCCCCGCGCTGTAATAGTCAAGTGTGACGGCTGCGCGTACAATGTAGATGTAGATGTTGATACATACATACATACATACATACATACATACATACATACATACATACATACATACATACATACATACATACATACATACATACATACATACATACATACATACATACATACATACATACATACATACATACATACATACATACATACATACATATGTAGTGCCGACAGGTTTTCCCAGTCTTGCGTAGTAATACGGTATGCAAACGAGGACAGTCCCATGATTGCATAAGCCTTTAGAGTGCTAACCTGTTGGCCAGGTTTATGTATTATCACGAGGAGCACGTGGCTGAATATGGAGTGTGCGAGATGAACCGCTAATCCGGGAGAAGAAGACCAGACCTTGAGGTGGACAGACGTCACTTATATTCACAGAGAAAAGCTCACAGTGGTGTAGCAGATATCTTAAGAATAGTCTGATAACTCTACAGCGGTTGACGACCCAGTGTTTTTTTCCCTCCCTGTGCGGACTTCGGACCTACAGAGAGCTATTCCTGGAAGATAACAGAACCAGTGAGTAATACTGTATTTGTGGCATTTCACCTCAAGCCCTGGCCTGTTTTCACAAAACATACACACACACACACACACACACACACACACACACACACACACACACACACACACACACACACACACACACACACACACACACACACACACACACACACACACACACACACACACACACACACACACACACACACACACACACACACACACACACACACACACACACACACACACACACACACACACACACACACACACACACATACATACATACATACATACATACATACATACATACATACATTTTCTTTTTGAATTATCAGAGGTGATGTATTTTTTTTAATTATAAAACAAAACAAAAAACCCTTCTGACAAAAGCATTTAAATAAGTGCCCTGAACTCCTCTGTGGATTCTGTCTCCTCAGCTGCGACCACACTCGGAGACCGACTATTCCAATTGAAAAAAAAGAATACTTCAGGACATCACTGTAAGTCTGGGGCATGCATCGCTGAGTTGTCTGATGACCTGGTAGATGGGGAAGAGAGAGCTGGTTGCTTTGCTTAATTTGTCTTCCTGGTGTCTCGTGATGATTGAGCAGCTCTTCCTCGCGGTGCCATGGGGTTGTCTGCGGTTTGTGATTGTGGTATTTCCTGACCATATTCACTTAATAATTTTGTTCTCTGTATGGGATCAAGTACTTGTCTAGACATAGCTGGATGTCTTCCTGATGTTTTGTGACAGTCTGTGTTTTGGTTCCAGCAGATAAAGCTGCTAACAATGTTGTAGTTGTTTGACGATTGTATTATATTAATACTCTTAAGCGTGAGCTTGTTGACACTAATGCCTATAAACTGCAGCCTTCTTTAAGTGAAAGGGTGATTGTTGATGGGCATGGTTGTCATACAGCCCTACATTTTGGTGTCAAAGCTAAAGAAAATCAAGACAAAGTTCCTACGTTGTACTGGTTACCTAAACTCCATAAAAACCCTATAAAGCAAGATTTATTGCAAATTCTAGTTCTTGTACAACAACAGAACTTTCTAAATTGTTAACCTCGTGTCTTACAGCTGTTAAAAAAAGTAAGTAAGGTTGCAAAGATCAGGAATCCATACAATCAAGTACCACACCTGACCCAGGATACCAATGGGAAAGTGACAAACTCACAGAAGACACCACAAACGAGAGCCAAGAGGTCAGCCCTTTCCCAGCAGGTGACCACGAAGCACATATAAACAGACGCGCACAAAACATAGCAAACACAAGACAGAACAAAAACATAAAAGATCCACAAAAGAAGTACCGCCTTGGAACAGTCAGTAAAATATTTTACTGGAGGGCTTAAACCGGTTTAACGGCGCCAACCTCACCCTTAATTCAGATGTGGATCAAAAAACATGTTATCAAATATTGTGACAAGGTATATGAGAGATCTGGTAAAAACCTATTTTGGTCGATTGAAAATTCAGGTGAAATTTTAGATAAACTTAAAGCTAGAGATTTCAATGCGACCAGTTTGTCTACTTATGATTTTTCTACTCTTTACACTACTTTACCTCATAATTTAATTAAAGATAAACTTATTGATCTTATTGAAAGTACCTTCCAGAGAGAAGGCTCTCCTTACCTTGCATGTAGTGACAGAAATGCATTTTTTACTTCAGAAAAACCTAAAAAATATCATGCATGGTCGTGTCAAAATGTATGCGATGCGCTGACCTTTTTGTTGGACAACATTTTTATTCGATTTGGCACCAAGCTCTATAGACAAGTTGTTGGGATTCCTATGGGCACTAATTGTGCTCCCCTGGTTGCAGATTTATTCCTGTTTTGTTATGAAAGGGACTTTATGATGTCTCTTTCTGATGATAAGCAGGCTGATGTTATTGATGCGTTTAACACTACTTCCAGATATTTGGACGATATTTTAAATATAAATAATGTTTATTTTGACAATATGGTTAGTCAAATATACCCTTCAGAGCTCCAACTTAATAAAGCTAATGCCTCTGATACCGAAGCCGCATTTTTAGACTTGCATTTGTCAATTTCTAATGATATTGTTTCTACCAAAATTCATGACAAACGTGACGACTTTGATTTTGAAATTGTCAATTTCCCATTTTTAGATGGTGATGTTCCTCGTTCTACATCCTATGGAGTCTATATCTCTCAACTCATTCGTTTTGCTAGAGCATCTAGCTATGTTGCTGACTTCAACACTCGCAAGAAATTGTTAACTTAGAAACTTCTTAAACAAGGCTATCGGTATCATAAACTTCGCAAAACATTTTCAAAATTTTATAGACGATACTATGATTTGATTTCTAAATTCCAAGTTGGACTTAAATCTCTCTTGCGCCAAGGACTTTCGGAACCTGATTTCTATGGTGACTTGGCGTATAAGTTGAAGAAGATTGTTGGCTCTAATAATTTTTCAGCGCAGTTCATTAAAATAATTTCCCATTATAAAAAGATTGGCTATAACATTAATGTATTGCAACAGACTGCATGCTTGGTAGTCAACCCAATCACGGTTGGCAACTTTGCTTTCCTCTTTAATTGCACGCCGGTGGGTCGGACTTCAGACTCTATGATGGTTCCGACTTAAAGACTTATCTATTGATGAGATGGTAGGGGCCTGATGCTTTGGCTGTTTGTCGGGCCCTCCGGGGTTTACCTGTTAGATTTCTTTTGCTCCGGTATTCAGTTTAATTTACTGTTGAGTCCTTATCCTTGCATTATCTCCTTGTTATATCTTGATTTATATGTTTTAGGAGATGATGCATTGATAAGTTAGGGGTCTTTCATGCAAACCAAATATCTATGTGTCTTGATCCACATCTGAATTAAGGGTGAGGTTGGCGCCGTTAAACCGGTTTAAGCCCTCCAGTAAAATATTTTACTGACCGTTCCAAGGCGGTACTTCTTTTGTGGATCTTTTATGTTTTTGTTCTGTCTTGTGTTTGCTATGTTTTGTGCGCGTCTGTTTATATGTGCTTTGTGGTCACCTGCTGGGAAAGGGCTGACCTCTTGGCTCTCGTTTGTGGTGTCTTCTGTGAGTTTGTCACTTTCCCATTGGTATCCTGGGTCAGGTGTGGTACTTGATTGTATCGATTCCTGATCTTTGCACCATTACTTACTTCTACGGCTCTTCCCCATGGTGCCGTGGGTTGGTTTGCAGTGTGTGATTGTGTTATTTCCTGGTCATACTCACTTGCTTTTTTGCAATCATCTTGCTGAGGAAGAAAGCTGGTTGCTTTAATTTTATTGTCTTCTTGGTGACGTGTGATGGCTGTTATTGATTTTGTCCCACCGTACCGTGGCCGTGGGTTGGTCCTCAGTGTGTGATTGTCGCATTTCCTGACCATGATCACTTCCTTTTTTCTCTGAGATGCACGTGTTGCAGAAGAACACACCATTATGCATACCAACATTGTATTTAACAGTACACTCCAGTGTATGTGGTTGAATTAAAAAAAACTCTAAGAAAATAAAATAACATGTCTAGGAAATTCCATAATCACATATCTCTGACCACCTAATGGCACCGAAAAGGAAGAACACAGACAAACAAAGATATAACCAGGCATACAGACTGTCACATAATACTAATGTTATATCCCACTTTTTATGACATTTAATTATCTTTTTTAATTGATCATGAAAAGAGGGCTGCTACATTGTTATGTCTTGATTTATATGTTCTAGGAGATGATGCATTGAGAAGGGTCTTTCTTGCAAACGAAATATCTGTGTGTCTTGATCCACATCTGAATTAAGGGTGATGTTGGCGCCGTGAAACTGGTTTAAGCCCTCCAGTAAAAGTATATTTACTGACCTTTCCAAGGCGGTGCTTCTTTTGTGGATCGTTTTTGTTAGTTATGCTTCATGTTGGTGTGTGTTGTGGTGTTTGTTCCTTGTAGCCTTGTTTTCACCTGCTGGGAAAGGGCTGACCTCTTGGCTGTCGTGGTTGTTGTGTTTTGTCCCCTTCCCAATTGTGTCCTGGTCCACATCAGAATTAAGGGCGAGGTTGGCGCCATGAAACTGGTTTAGGCCCTCCAGTAATATATTTTACTGACTGTTCAAGGCGGTACTTCTTTTGTGGCTATTTTTTCTGTCTTTTGTTTGCTATACCTTTGTGGGCGTCTGTTTATAGTGCCTTGTGGTCACCTGCTGGGAAAGGGCTGACCTCTAGGCTCTCGGTTGTGGTGTCTAACTGTGAGTTTGTTACTTTCCTATTGGTATCCTGGGTCAGGTTTGGTACTTAATTATATCGATTCCTGATCTTTGCACCCTTACTTACTTTCCAACAATTATTTTGAAATTATAAACTAAATCATCATAAAATGCTTGCCCTGATATGCCCCTGTTGCAGAAGAGATTTTATAAAAAAAATGTATTTAACAATACAATCTTAGTGGCTGTGGTTCAATTCAAAAAATCTTCAGAAAAACACAGAAATGCACCTGTCTAGGAAATTCCAAAATCACATATATCTGACCACCCAGTGACACCAAAAGGGTGCAATATTGGTCTACAGATAAAGAAAGACAAGCACATAAGAGCAAAGACTAAAAAATTGGAGCAATCTGCTCCCTCATCAAAGAAAGAAAGATAGATACAGGAATTAAGATATCTCTTCCAGCCCCAACCGAGCCATACAGTGTGGTTGGTGTGATCTTGCATTCTCTCACAATATACAGTGAGGTAAAAACACGGTAACATTTAATATTGTTGACATTGTACCAGCATATTATAACTTTGTTGTATGGTTGTTCTGCGTCTCTTCCTGACGGTGTTATGAATTTTCTTCTTTTCTTTTAATCGATAGATATCTCCCTAATTAGGAGAACCGCATCAAGTGAAGTAGCTTTGGAATGGTTTGACAACAATCAAATGCAAGCAAACCCTGGAAAATTTCAAGCGATATCAACAGGAAGTAGGACCCAATAGGAATTCAAGAGGTTCAATGCAGGAGGTAATGCTATAGCATGCCTTTCTGAGTCAAATGGTTACTGAACCTACCAGAACAACAGAGATTAGTGCCAGCATCCTTGAACTATTTTTCACGAGTAATGACACTCTGGTGAACCAAACAAGAGTCATGTTCAAGTACAGTCTCAAAGGTCAGGACTAAGAAGCCGTCAAAAATAGTAAGTGAGTATGATCAGGAAATACCACAATCACAAACTGCAGACAACCCCGCGGCACCGCGAGGAAGAGCCGCTCAACCACACGATACACCAGGAAGACAAATTAAGCAAAGCAATCAGCTCTCTCTTCCCCATCAAGATAATTGCAATACTAGAATGGACATAAAGTAACGTACAACAAAACATAGAACAATTACAGACTCCCACAATGGGAGTAACAATAAACAAAAAGTCAACAACAACAGAACCACCGCCTTAGAACGGACAGCAGCCTAAGCCACCGGGGGGGGCTTAAATGTATTTTACTGGTACCAAATCTTCGCCCTAGATTCTGCTGTTGTTGAAGTACAAGAAATGCTCAGCTCACATGGAGGCCATCTAACTAATGCAATGTATCATCATTGAAAACACTCTAATCAAATTACTACACCATGATGAAACAAAGAAAATGGCTCATGACTCACAGGTAGTCAGAGCTAAAGAAAATCTCAAGTTGAGCCACGGTGGGTCCAGCTACAGATAAGCATCAGGCACCAACCCACCAATTAAAGCTTTATGTCAGAGCAGTCATAGAGTCTGAGGCCTGAGTCACCGTCGTGCAATTAAAGAGGAAACCATAGCTATAAACCGTGATTGGGTTTAAAACTAGGCATGCAGACTGTCGCATGACATCCACGTTATATCCAACCCTTGTATAACGTTTTACTATCTTTTTGAATTGATCACTAAAATAAGGTTTTCCAACAATACGTTTGAATTTATAGACTAAATCACCATAAAATATAGGTTCTGATATGCCTTGTTGCAGAAGAGTTTTTAACCCAATGTTGTATTTAACAATTAACTCTGAGTGTCTGTGGTAGAATTTAGAGAATGCTTTTCGAATTTTATGATATCTATAACCTTGTTTTAATAATTTAGCAGTTAAAAATAAGTTTCTGTTGTTGAAGTCATCAACATTAGAACACACTCTAGCAAAACGAATAAGCTGAGAAATATATACGCCATAGGAAGGAGAACGAGGAACATCTCCATCAAGAAATACCTCGAAGTTGACTTGTCCAACAACCTTTCATGGAACAGCCACATTGATCGAACAGACAAGAAAGCAAACAGTATGCTGGGATTTCTACGAAGGAATCTACGCATAAACAACAGCAATACTAAGACTGCTGCTTTCAAAACACTAGTTCGACCAAACCTTGAGTACTGCGCATCAGTATGGAGTCCATATACAGCAACAGGCAAACAGAAAATTGAGATGGTGCAGAGACGGGCAGCGAGGTACGCCACCAACTGCTAACATAATACAAGTAGTGCAACCGACATGTTGCAAAATTTGGATTGGGAATCCCTAGAATCGAGGAGAGTCAAGATACAACTGACCTGACTCTTTAAAGTGATCCGAGATCTAGTGGATATACCAGCAGCCTATCTCATGCCAGCCAGCACTCGTACAAGAGCCAATCACACGAAGAAACTCAGACATATTTCATCAAGGTCAGATGCCTACAAATTCAGTTTATTCCCTCGAACCATCTCAATTGGAATTCTCTGCCGGCCACTTTGGCCGAGGCCCCTGACTTGGTATCCTTTAAGCAGGGGCTCTCCACTCTTACATTTTAAGCTAGGGTAGGGGCAGTCTGCAAGTAGGGTCAGAGGGTTCTTAGAGCTTTGCCGGTTGGGCGACCATACCCAGTGGCAGTTTCTGTAGCCGGATTGGTCTTTTTGCCCGATGAAGATTCCGAAAAATCAGACTGCAAACTTTTAACTTTTTCTGCCTTTCTATCACCTGATTTCTGCCTATCCTAAATTTCCCTCTTTCCCTTTTTCTACCGCCACAGAGACATAATAATCAAGTGTGATTGTCGTCTCTTAACGTACAGATACAGATACAGTGAAGCTCTTGTGTGTCATCCCCAAACGACGTGACTTGAAGGGGTGCACCGATAATTCAACGGCGGGACATAGAGTGCGATTGTAAATAGTCTACGCTCGTGTGTGTAACACAAAACTGGAACTATTTTCTTCTAAAGAAACATAGTGCCATATAATTATATGATACTTTTATGGTCGATTCTTCTTAAGTGTTCACCAACACCTTCAGCTTTCTCTCTCATTGTTTTTCTCACAAAATTTAACTATTTTACGTAAAATGTATAAGGTTCCATAACTTCATTATGAAATTATTCATACAAAAATATTCTTCCGCGAACAAGAAACCACCATCATCCTGGTTCTTCCAAAAGCACCCGTACGAAAACAAACATCTTTACAAACCCACGTGTTTTTGTGTCCAGAACTATGAGAAGTATTGAGCCTTTTTATTGTGTTTCTGTTGACACCACTACAGTGTCATTGTATTGAGCCAATGTTCCCATTGTACATTCATTGTCATGTGCCCGCCAACCATCCATTTTCTTGGTTCTGACCCTTGGTTACTGGAATTTCATCGAAACTTTGCCGTTTAAAGTTTGACAGGTCTTGTTTGAGATGGAAACAGAATTGTTTTGTTTGGGTTTTACATGCTTTTTCATGGATATGTCAAGGAAATAAGAAAACTCCTTGAGTAAGGGGAGTAGCTGATAAAGATCAATTACCCAATTCTTCATAGCGCCCTCTCTCGTACGGTATATATTGGATGCCCGACATGTGCCGATGATATCGCCCTGCTAGCGCTTTCACCAGATGAACTCCAACTTATGTTATATGAGGCCCTTAATTACTCTAAGAAAAACAGATACCAAATTCATCCAACAAAATCCTGTGTGATTGACATTTCCATATACAAACTTGATGAAAATTTAGAGTGGTCTCTTGGAGACAACCAACTGAAACTTTCTGACAGTGCCGTACATCTTGGAATAACTAGAGCAGGCAAAAAGGAATCCTCAATAAATGTTAACGACAGAGTGAAATTGGCTAGAAGAACTTCATATTCCCTCATGAATACTGGACTACATGGTGCAAATGGCCTTAGCCCGGAGACCTCCTATGTCATCTATAGAGCATACGTGTTACCGCGTCTACTTTACGGTCTTGACGTATTAAGCCTCACGCAGGGTCAGGTGGACCAATTATCCAGATACCACATACAAACATTACGTTATATACAGTCTTTACCGCAACGTACAGCATGTGCTGCAGTGTATATGCTCCTAGGAGCTCTACCTTTGGAGGCGGAACTACATAAGAGGCGTTTGAGCTTACTAAACAGTGTTATAACCAGTGACAACGAGTGTCTCAAGGGTCTAGTTCAGAGACAACTTGCCTGTTCATTTAATGTTAAAAGCAGCTTCTTCAACATTACAAGTAAAATTCTGGAAAAATATGAACTCCCATCCTTAAGTCAGCTCCTATGTAGCTCATATAGTAAACTACAGTGGAAACATACATATGTGAAAGCAGTTAACAAATTTTGGTCAACGCAACTTGTTAGTGAAATTAAAACCAAGAAAAGCCTTAAATATCTCCCAGTTGAAAACTTAATGATCGGTTCAACACATCTAGTGTGGCGCAGTCTCGACTCGACAGTATCGGACGTGAGAAAAGGGATCACAAAGGCCAGAATTCTAACAGGGACCTACTTACTGCAAAAAACCAGGAATTCATTCAGTGGTGGAACAGTAGATCCAGTATGCCGCAATTGTCGATTGGAGGATGAAGACCTGCTGCATGTGTTGGCTCGATGCCCGGCCTATTTCGAAATTAGAAAATACACAGTACAGTTATTAAAGGACATTGTTGTCAGAAAAACAAATTTAGAAACCTGGTATAGTTACGCAAAAGACTGGTCAGTTATCCTTAAAGTCCTGGTGTGTTCTGAAACATTGGTTAAGGCGTTGCCTGCTCTTCAAGGAACAGAAGATGAAATAGAACGATTATCAAGAAACTGTTTTCACAAAATCCATGTTAGAAAACTACAACTGGAAAATATAGAACGGTCGGTGAAAATGGCTGCCCACAAAGGCTAATCCAATGTACATAGACTTTTATCTAGTTTGAAGTTAGTTTTAAAACGAAGTTTTTACAAGACTTTTAACCATACATTATTTTAAACTCCTGTTAACGCAAGAGGTGCTTCTGTACAGAAGGAAAATACATTCGAAAGAAAGAAAGAAAGAAAGGAACATTGTCACACTGAATATTTACAAAGTGCATCTCAGGCATGGTTAAAAAATGGTATTGTAATAGCAATTAAAACACGGATAAAATAATATGGTGCGTTTACTAACCGCAATGGACCTCCACAACCGGAACGGACCTCAAAATTCACCCTATGAACATGTTTTATAAGTGTACTTGACAAGAAATTTTGGTTAAGTAATTTATAAATCAAATATCTTGTAGTCCACAAATATCAAAATATGTTAAAGCCACTTAAACATCAGAGAAGGCTCGGATTAATATCTTCGGTGCCAAGACAGTTTAAATGCAAAAAATGTTTTCTAAAATATTGTCTGTCTTACCCTGATATTCAAGTACCTTACTACTTAAGGCTTACTTACACCAGTCACCTATAATGTATGAATGTATGCAACAAAGATCACTGCATTCTCTTTTCATAGTATGCGCATATTTCTATTGTAGAAAAACATTAAACAAATTAATTTTGATATCCATTCCGGCTATGGAGGCCCGTTCCGGTCCATTCCAGTGCGTTCCGGTCCATTCCTGTTATTATACGCACCGAAAATAATTAAGTAGTCAGGGGTGTAAAATTTCCAAATAAGTTACTCGCCATTTTTCTCCGAAATGCTGTATCGTGTGCTATCAATTGAAAAAGGACAAAGAAAATTGTCAACATTTTAACTCACCCTGTATAACATTTTAATCACAAATGTGAGCAGGCGAGTGGAATTTTACACCCCTGGTAGCTCAGTGGTTAGGCACTTGCCTCTGGTGCTAGAGGTCCCAGGTTCGATCCCCGCTCGCGGCGAGGAAAATTTCGGTGTCCGAACACACTTTCTATAGTGTCATTTGCAGGTATGACACTAGATAAGTACATCGTCCTTTGGATCGGGACGTTAACTGGATGTCCCCTGTGCAGGGAGAGTCACCCCTTGTGCAGGTTAAAGAACCCTATGGTTACTTGTAGGCTTTCATCCTGCAACCCGGAGTGTACAAAGTACACCTGCCGATAAAATTCGAAAGAGGGTCTGGCAGTATATAAAGAAATAAAGAAAGTGACTGGGCGGCCCTCCCTTGAAGGTCTCCCAAGGTTGGCGCCGTGACGACACACCCTGTCAGCTGGTTCCAAAGGTGTAACAAAATTAGTTTTTAATTATGCACTCTTATCTGGAAGCCTGAGTATGTAGATTTTATTCTACTTTTCAATTATATGCTAAAAGGTATGAGTAAGAAAATAGTCACATTTTTACGCAAACTATTTTTCCTTAACTGGTCTTATGGCTATTTTTCAGATGATGAGCAATGAGAACGAGGAACCAATCCTAACTAATGAAGGAATAGTAGAAATATTTGTGCCTGAGCAAAATCAGATCAATGGAGCTGAAGGTATAGTCGAGGGAACGCTTCAGGTGATAGCTGAATCAGAGGGCATTCGTAGTGATAGTATAGTCGAGGGAACACTTCAAGTTATAGCTGAATCTGAGGGCATTGCTGACGAAACTTCGCTGAAGCAAGGTGAAGATGAGTTACATCAGGAGACACAGGTTACAGAAGTTACTGGTGAGGGTATCAAGACTATAGATGGAAAGCAGGTTCTGATTGTTGCAGCGCAAGATGCCGAAGAGAACATTGACAAGCTGGCAGTAGATGGGAAACAACAATTCCTTATTTTGACCTCACCAGATTCAAGTAAGTTTGCTTTTCCAGTTCTATGGCTAGAGCAGGCACTATTCACAACCAACAATGGGGATATTTTTCTTATTTCTTATTAGATAATTGAGGTGCTGACAGCTCATTAGGAGCATATGGGTGAAGATTTTCATGTAAAGGCAATCTTCTGAGATATAAATACATGTACATGTACATCATAATTCAGAAATTCCAACCCATAACCCCTTTAAAATGTATGATGAACAATCAATAATTACGTCATAATCACCTAGTTTGAACGGTGAATAAGCTGTAAACTGATAAATAGAATACCAGGTTTGCGTCTTTTGATATCAAGTTTACCAGGCTCAGCTTTGAGAACACTCGTTAAATCGCTCGGCAAGCCTCGTGATGTCAACAAGCGTTCTCAAAGCTTTGCCTAGTAAACTTGATATCAAAAGACATTCACCTAGTATTCTCTCTATATAACTTTTTGAAGTATTTTGATGATATTTGGTAGGGTTATTATATCGGGTCAAAAAGTGAGTATAATGACCAGTAAATGCCACAATCACTGCAGACCAACCCATGTCACCATGAGAAAGAAACACAGAACATTAACAGCTACATCATATGACATGAGATCAAGAAGACATCAAAGTAGAGCAACCAGCTCTTTCTTCCCAGTGAGATGATTGCAAAACTAAAAAGGACACACACTCGCCGCAGCAAAACAAGAACCAAACACAAAAAACACAAGCAGCTGGAGCAACTATAAACAATAAACAATGAATGGACAACAAAACCAAGATGGTGTGTCACATACAACAACTGTTACTCTCTACGTCATGATTCATTTATCTCCCTTGATTGAATTTTAAATGGGAAACATTTTGTAGGATTATAATAATGTCAAGATGATGTGTCACATGCAGAAATGGTTGCTTGCTGTCCCTTGATTTATTTTTGTTTTAGTTATTTTTCTAAAATAAATTCTAAAGGCAAAGGGGTATATATTTAACCAACCAGTCTGTATTGTATCCAACTGAGTACTTCATCAGCCTTAAATAATAAATTGGTTTTGTATATCAGTTTCAGTGCCACTGGGAGTGTCTGACATTGACTCTCTGAAAGATGGTGTAAAATCAGATCTAGCCACCAAGCAGTATCAAATTCAAGGTCAGGATGGTCAGTCATATCTTCTGACAGTTGCCGGTAAGTTCAAAGAAAGTACAATGAAGATAGTTTTTTTAAATCCTTTTTATTCTGGATAATGGTAAACAGGTTCTTTGGCAAACAGTGAAGACTGTTAAATACTAAGATCAAAATCTTCAGGGACAGAAATACATCATTTGATAGAAAATTTGACTGGCAATTCCTTAAAATACAAAATGGATATTTCCATGCAATGTATTGGATTTAGTATCCATCAGAATGAAAAGTGTTAATCTGTAAATGTATATAACAAAGATCTTAATGACAAGTTGTAGCTTAATAAAGATGGAAAGTATTGCAGAATGCTCCCCTTGGAGCATTCTGCAATACTTTCGATCTGCATTAAGCGATAATTGGCTTTGAAAACCAATTACAGGTTTTCCTGTACGAACCAATTCGTGAGATTTTGGCACTTCATCTCATATTTGCAAACTTTCACTCTTTGAACGAGCATGCACATCTATCTAGTGGGACTAGGTGCATAAAATTTGGGGGGAGCGCTGTTGCTTAGTGGTAAAGTGCTTGACTCGAGACCGAGGGGTCGCGGGTTTGTGCCTCACCGGCGTCACTGCATTGTGTCCTTGAGCAAGACGCATTAATCCTAGCTTAGTACTGGTTCAACCCAGGAAGACCCGTCCCTACATAAATAAACTGAAAGATTGTTGATGGGGCGTAAAGAAACAACTTAAAAAAATTTGGCCGAGCCTTCATGGCTCTACTTTTGTGTGTGCAGTCAGTGACTACAAGATTGGAGCACAGTGGCTCAGTGGTAGAGTGCTTGACTCGAGACTGAGAGGCCGCGTGTTTGAGCCTCACCGGCGTCACTGTGTTGTGTCCTTGAGCAAGACACATTAATCCTAGCGTAGTACTGGTTCAGCCCATGAAGACCTGTTTCTTCATAAATAAACTGAAAGATTGTTGATGGGGCGTAAAGAATCAAATAAAAAGAAATATAAAAAAAAATGGCCTGAGACTTCATGGCTCTACTTTTGTGTGTGCAGTCAGTGACTACAAGACTGTTGGATGTTCATGCTCATCTGTGCTTTCACTGCTCACATGTACACTAGGCTCAAACATCAGAAGGCTTTGGCCTGATGCTTGGAAAACAGGAAGCTTGTAGTGATTTTCTTGTACATCCTTTTTTTCCAGGAGAAAACCAGGGAGGCTCTCTTGTACAGCTGCCTAAGGATGATCTAGAAACAAAGAAGGTCAGTTTATTAACTTTATGATTACCATAATTATTTAAAATAATTGAACACTTCATCTACTCACCAATGTTCTAGAATGTTGAAACACTTTCCTCAAATAAAATGTTGGTTATCAGGGCTGGAATTCACAAAATGCTTGTCAGAGTGGAAAGCAAGGAAGACTCTGATCAGACTGCTTCTTCAGAAGTTCAGAAGCAGTCTGATCTGGGCCTGCGCTGTTTGCCAAGGTCTTTTGGCAGGCAACTAGTGTTTTAGTTTTTATGAGCAATTTAAATTTCATGTTCATTTGAGTTGAGCATGAAAAAGGGTTAAATACCCCCCCCCCCCCCCTCCCACCAGGCCAGATGTCTATTAATAGCATTTTATTTAGTTGAAAAAAAAGTATGCTATCTTAGGCAATAAACTTGCATATATATTTATCTTGCAAATCTATCTTAACGTAGGTCAGTGGCAGTAACAGGGGAGTAGATAAGAAGAGCCAGCTGTTGAAGTCAGATGTCTCACAAGCCTGGTTCACCTCCAGAGATGACAAGAATATGTTACAGAATAATGGTACAGTAAATGTTCTAAAATTACGAACACTTTTTCCTTTCTGTCCCCAAATGAAATGAGGGTTATCACAGCCACAATTCATGAAATGCTTGTCAGAATAGCATACAGTGAAGACCCTGATCAGACTGCTTCTGAAGAAGCAGTCTGATCTGGGTCTTCACTGTTTGTTAAGGCATTTTTTGGCAGGTAACTAGGGTTTGTAATTTTTGAACATCTACCGTATGATCAGTGAATTAAAAAGAAGTAAAATGTAAAACTTTAGGGCCAGCCATGCGATTTTGGTACTTATCATAAATGCGCAATAGCCTCCTTTAAAGGTCCATTGTGGCAAATCCAGCATGGCTAGAGTTCTAAATATTTATCTGAGTCTTAATCAACATCCATACTTTGTATATACAAGCAGTGAAGGCTCTGGCAAGTCTGGCTTGTCTGAGCTTTCATTGCTCGGCATTTCAATAGTACCAAAATCTCATGTGTTAGGCTTAGCTCATCCCATCAAAATTCTGTGCATACCCTGACTACACTGAAAGTCTGGCTGAATGTGAAATAATATCCCTAGGACACAAAACAGTTCTGTTACACTCAAAACCTGTTTTGCAAGTTTGCATGGATGAAAGTTTTCAGTATTCTTGATTCATGATTTTTGATTTCAGTAGAAAGTCAGCCTCAGTATACTGATTTCAGCAGAATATAATAGCTTTTCAAATTAATTTACAGTTTATCTAATTGACCATTTGTATTTGTTGATATTTTATAGGCATACTGCAAGTTTTAAGAGCTAATGATTTTGGAATTTTTGAACTTTCACCCATGCGTGTTTGAGAAAATGTGGCATGAGCAGCCTGTAAATCCATGTAGCCAGTTCAGTACTTTTGTTTTTGCTTTCTAGAAAAAAATATTGTTGTAAATGCTAATTCCAATGTTGAAGTTTCAAGCTAGTAGATGTATGTAGCTGAGCAGACTGGTCTGAATGTTACCTGGTAGCAGATCTTGTGATATGTTGTACTATGTCAGTGACATACTATGCTTAATGGTGGATAGGGAGCGCATTGGCTCAGTGGTAGAGTGCTTGAATCGAGACCGAGGGGATGCTTGTTCAAGCCTCACCGGCGTCACTGCGTTATGTCCTTGAGCAAGACACATTAATCCTAGCTTAGTACTGGTTCAACCCAGGAAGACCGGTCCCTTTTTAACTGAAAGATTGTTGATGGCAGGTAAGGAATCAAATCAAACAAAAGTAATGGTGGATTCTTACATTTGATGATGTTTCAATACTTTAGATAAGTGTGCCATATTGAAATTAATTTCCTGATTTCTCAATCAAAACATATGTTGTGGGTACTCAAAAGAACCTTCTCAATGAGACGGTTCTTTTGAGCATCCAAAACATATGATAAAACTGATGGATAAGGAAATATTTACAAGTTTACACTCACACTTTTTGTTTATCTTGACCTATGTGATTTTTAGGTACAAGGTGGAAGCAAGGTCAGTGGACTAAGGATGAAGTAGATCTTCTACAAATCAACATCAGTGATTACTGTAAGGTAAGAACAGAATATCCTCATCGGTGAAAGTTTTCAGATTATTCCTGATTATGTCCCCCCCCCCCCCCCCCCAAACCAGGAGGGTGGGGGATATATTGTTTTTGGTGCAGGTCCCGTTGGCATCAATGTCAGCTTTTCATTTCTGTGCATTATCTTCTGAACCAGTTGATGGATTTTGACCAAACTTGCATAGATACATTGTTGGGAGGAGGGGAAGAGTTGATTAGACGACCTTATTTTCAAGGTCACACTGTCACTCTGAAATGTCCAAAATACGATTTTCCTGCGCTGTACATTGAACCAGTGGAGGGATTTTGACCAAACTTGCTTAGATACATTGTTTGAAGAGTGGGAAGGGTTGATTATATTTTAGTGACCTTGACATAATTTTCAAGGTCACCCTCATAAAAAGACAGATAAAATTAGCCATTTCCACAGACTATCTTCAGAACCGGTGGTTCAATTTTAACAAAACTTGCAAAGATATACTGTAAGGAGAGGGTTAATAGTGAATTAAATTTTGGTGACTATGACCCTATTTTCAAGGTCACACCAGCACTTTGAAATGTCAAATATTGACCAAAATAGGGGTTTTGTACGATATCTTTTGTATTGAACAACATATTTTAGCTAAACTAAATGTATTGTATCATTGTGAAAAAATGTAGAGTTGATATGATTTTGGTGACCTTGACCTTACTTTCAAGGTCACCTCATTTCAAGGTCATCATCTTTAAAAAACCTGTAAATTCAGCCTTTTCTGAGCTCTGTCTTCTGAACCAGTGGGGTTTTCTGCACCAAACTTGCATAGATACATTGTTTTGGAGACAGAAAAGAGTTAATTAGATTTTAATGACCTTGACCTTATATTCACGGTAACCACAGCACTTTGTAATTTCAAAGATTGACCAAAATTGTGTTAGTGCATGCTCTTCCTTGAAATAATTGATGGATCATTGTGACACAAGCAGTAAGCATGCTTGCCGACTCAAATTGCAGTTGGAGGGGACATAAGTTTCCTCTGAAAACACTGCTTAAATTTAAAATGCTGAATTAGGCAGATTATAATAGCTTTCCTCCAGATTTATTTATAGTTTATATAAAGATATTTGACTGTTTAAACCTGATATAGTTAATCCAGTCAACCCTCTTAGAAACGACGGTATTTGTCCCCAAATAATTTTATGTTAAACTGAATTTCTTATGTAATGAACTTCAAGCTAAACTGGTACATTTGTTGTTCAAATACTACCGATGTTGTAAAGAATTTTGCTGTTATAAAGAGTGTCAGTATAAATAGGTTTCACTGTATTTTGTAGGCATACTGCTCGTTTTAAAATTTGAATTTCTAAAGTTCAGGATATTGAAAATTTTGAACTTTCACCCATGTATCCTCACATTGCTTTAACATAAAGGCCCTGTCAATAGATGACATGATCATGGCCGCTAGTGGGAGTGCTTAGGAAACTTTTAGAAATGGTCACATGGTGACCTTCCACAAAAAAGTGTAATGTGATCCATTAAAAACATGGCCAGGAGGGGGTGTGGCCAATTTCTCTATGTACATAGTATAAAGTTCTTGAAAACTGTAGGAGAGTCATTTAGAAATCCTTGAAAAGTCCTTGAATATATATAGACTTGCCTGTGTGGACCCTGTACTATTTAATACCAAATAGACTGTTTCTTTCTTATTTTCCAGGAACATTTTGTCAGCGACCCCACAGAGATCATATTTGAAATGTCAAAAGATGAAAGAAAGCAGTTCTATCGTACAGTGGCTCGAGGTTTACATCGCCCCCTGTTCTCAGTTTATCGGAGAGTTATAAGAATGTATGACCAGAAAAATCACATGGGGAAGTACAGTCCTGAGGAAATGGTTAGACTAAGAGAGTAAGAATATATTATACATGTTTGAAAGTTTTCAGGATTATTCCTGAATTCAGGATTTTTGAGGCTGATTTCTATGGAAAATGCTGAATTAATAGGATTATAATATCTTCTCTGATTTATTCTTCTGCTCATGGTGAGCTTATAGTATGGGACTCGAGCCAGCGTCCGTGCGTGCGTCCGTCTGTCTGTGCGTCCGTCCACACTTTCAAACATGAATATCTCTGAAACCAGCTGGCCAATCATAATCAAATTTCATCAGGAGCAACATTGGGCTGGGGGATTGGCTGCATTAGGTTTTGGCTAAGATCAGATCAGAACTCTGGTTTCCATGGCAACAGATAGCTCACATAGGGTTATAATGGGGAAAATCTTGTGACCACTTTAGCTCCTTCATTTTTAATTTGTTCTTCTTTATTCTTGCAGGTAACAAGGACAAGCATAAAATCTCAGATGGGTTCGAAATTCGGCAGGATAAGACCAGAGACTTATGATTTAGCTGCCCTTGAGCATCTGGAAAAATCCCCATAGACTTATAATGGGAGAAATGTTTTGACCACTCTAGTACCTTCATTTTTGGATGGATCTTCTTCATTCTTGCAGATAACAAGACAAACCACAAAAGCTTGGATGGGTTTGAATTTCGGCAAGATTCCATCACTGACTTCGGAGTTAGCTGCCCTTGAGCGTCAGAAAAATTAATGAATAATGTTGTGACCACTCTAGCTCCTTCATTTTTGATTGGATCTTCTTCATTTTTGCAGGCAACAAGTATACCCATAATATCTCGGATGGGTTCGAAATTCAGCAGGATTTGACAAGGGACTTATGAGTTACCTGCCCTTGAGCGTTTGGAAAAATCCCCATAGACTTATAAAGGGAGAAATATTGTGACCACTCTAGTGCTTTCAATTTTGAATGGATCTTCCTCATTCTTGCATACAATAAGGACAACTATTAAAGCTTGGATGAGTTTGAATTTCGGCAAGATTCCATCACTGACTTCGGAGTTAGCTGCCCTTGAGCGTCAGAAAAATTAATGAATAATGTTGTGACCACTCTAGCTCCTTCATTTTTGATTGGATCTTCTTCATTCTTGCAAGCAACAAGTAAATCCATAATATCTCCGATGGGTTTTGAAATTCAGCAGGATCCAACCAGGGACTTATGAGTTACCTGTCCTTGAGCGTTTGGAAAAATCCCCATAGACTTATAATGGGAGAAATGTTGTGACCACTCTAGGTTTTTTCAATTTTGAATGGATCTTCCTCATTCTTGCATGCAATAAGAACAACTATTAAAGCTTGGATGAGTTTGAATTTCGTCATGATCCCATCACACATTTTTGAGTTAGCTCCCCTTGAGCATCTTTAAAATTAATGAATGATGTTGTGACCTTTCTAGCTCCTTCATTTTTGATTGGATCTTCTTCATTCTTGCAGGCAACAAATAAACCCATAATATCTCGGATGGGTTGGAAATTCAGCAGGATCCGAAAAGGGGCTTATCAGCTACCTGCCCTTGAGCTTTTGGAAAAATCTCTATAGACTTATAATGGGAGAAATATTGCAACCACTCTAGTGCTTTCAATTTTTAATGGATCTTCATTCTTGCATACAATAAGAACATCTATTAAAGCTTGGATGAGTTTGAATACCGTCAAGATTCCATCACATATTTTTATTTTGGAGTTAGCTCCCTTTGAGCATCTTAAAAATTAATGAATAATGTTGTGACCACTCTAGCTCCTTCATTTTTGATTGGATCTTCTTCATTCTTGCAGGTAACAAGGACAACCATAAAAGCTTGGATGAGTTTGATTTAAAGTAGAACCAACTTTAGACTGTGGAGTTCACTTCCCTTGAGCATCATATACAATCTGCATAGACTTACAATGAGAGATCTGTTGTGACCACTCTAGCACCTTCATTTTTGAATAGATCTTCCTCATTTGTAGGTAACTAGGACTTCCATAAAAGTTTGAATGAGTTTGATTTTCCACCACACGCATCTACCAGCTACAGAGTTAGCTGCCCTTGAGCATCTAAAATATAACTATATTATGTTGTGACCACTCTAGCACCTTCATTTTTCATTTGATTTTCTTCATCCCTGTAGGTTACCAGGACATACATAAAAGTATGGATGAGTTTGAATTTCGGTCAGATCCCATAACTGACTACGGAGTTAGCTGCACTTGAGTATCTGAAAACTACACTTTCACCAGGTTTCCAATGTAATTTTTATTCAGATCTTTTTAATACTTGCAGATAACTAGAACCGGCATAATATCTTATGTTTTTGAATTAATTCCTGGTCACTGTTTCAAGTTCAGAGTTATCCTGCCTTTGAGCATCGTAAATTATGGTGTCTCCAAACATTATGCTGGCTCCATGGTGAGCGATCGTTGCCCATTGGGCTACTTGTTTTTAGCTCACATGAGCACATTTTGCTCAAAGTAAGCTATTGTGATCAGTCAATGCCTGTCGTTTTCATACATCGTCAACAATTTGCTTTAACTGACAATTCCTCTAATACCACTGGGCCAATTTTAATGAAACCTCACAGGAATATTAGATGACCCTGTACATTATTAGTTAAAGAAATTTGATCTATCAAAAAACATGGCCATAGGGGATGTGGCTGATCGCCATAACAAAAACTTAAAAATCTCTTAAACCAGTGGTCAGGATTCAGATTAATTTGGTAGAAATGATCACTGGATGCCCTTCTATGAAAATAGCGAAAAGGAATTTGATCCGTCAAAAACATGGCCTGCAGGGGGTAGAGCTTGTTTCCCTTATGTACGAGGGTAATTTTTTATGTTCGTTGAATCAGGCTGTATCTCTACAAATATAGAATTTAAGGTACCATAACTATATATATTTTGAAAGGTCTAGCTCCTGTCTATCATGTGATATAAATTTTACTTCATTAGCGCTTAGTTCGGTCAAGATATATAGCTTTGAATAGGGCGTAAAAAGGTCACTGGCCGAAATCCGTGTCATATTAACCACGCAGCCATTAGGAAATTAGACGCTGTTAAGTTCCATTCGGTATGGTGATTTAAGCATTTTTCAAGCCGACTTTTTCTTTGCACCATCAAAATTAATTATTCAAACGCTAATCGTAGACAAGTGCAGCAAAACTATAAGGATATTGTTTGCTCTTTTATAATAATTTTAAAACACCTATCAATATACCAAAATAATCACAGTCAAGTTCTAGTTATTATAGCTGTTAAAATTACGATTATGAACAAATTTTAAAATTTCTTCTGGTTTTGCATAGCACATGATATACTCAATCATTCGTCAGCAGTTATATTGTTGTATCGATTTAAGCGTGTAACTGGCAACTTCCGGTACTGGCATACCCCCATGTTATAAAAAGTGGGTGGGGTAAATCAACCCCGCGTAGAAAACACAACAACAATCGGATCTGCATAATTTTCTTATTGCAGTTATTTCAAAACCTGTTAAGAGGCACAAAAACAGTTTTAATGTATTTTCTAAATATAGTAAAGCTCCATGACGTCATTTATATACAATATAAGGTATATTAGCACCCCCTAGGCTATTTTTTTGCAGTTCATTTCTAATTAAAACAAAAGTATTAACCTTGTTTTTGGGATGAAAGTTACCATAACACTTCGATCTTCCATATAAACAAGAAAAATTATAATACTACTTTACAGCTTACATATTAAGCCATATTCAAAAGCCCATATCCAACTTCCACTTGTGTCAAATTTTTACAATAAAAGTTTATGTGCCTACTGTTCAATTTGCTGAGGTTCCAAACAAATCTTCCATATCCAATAATTGCTGTGTATTTGCTATAATGTTTATATAATATTGTAGCACATGGTGTCCTTGATCTGCAGCCATATTTTCAGAAGCTGTGTAAGGCTAAGGGCCCATTTTTATGCAATTGTTTCTAATGTTCTGTCAGAGACTTAGTCCATAAATGTCATATTTCTACCATATTTCCAGTGTGCGATATATAGGTATGTGTTTGCCTCTTAGAAGTCATTAAAGTAATGCATTTTGAAATAATTTTAGGTTGCATGTATTGATAAAAGCTCAATCTTTCCAAATATATGCATGATGTATACATTTACTTTCGCCGTTTTCATTAAATCTACCTTTCTACGAACATATAAATCGTCCCTCGTACCTATGAAAGAAACTTTAAGCATCTCCTTTGAAACCAGTGAACAGAATCGAAAACAATTTGCTAGGCTTGAACTGATGCGTAAGAAAATATTTATAATTTTACGATGAAAAAATTTG
The DNA here is from genome assembly GCA_964019695.1 of Loripinus fragilis. Taxonomy (NCBI): domain Eukaryota; kingdom Metazoa; phylum Mollusca; class Bivalvia; order Lucinida; family Lucinidae; genus Loripinus; species Loripinus fragilis. The sequence continues at coordinate 100,303,688 of OZ026520.1, forward strand.
TTTATTTAAACCTGTGGGTCAGAATTGAAAACAATTAGGCAGAAAAGGTCACTAGATAAATAACCTGGAAAAACGGATCCTTCAAAAAGAGAGAGAACCTGCAATATTCGAAAACAGCAGACTCAGTTTTGTTGAGTCTGTTCATGAGAACTATTGGAATGTGCAACAAATCTCAAGCCCCCTAGCACTGGCTTAAGCAGTATTCTGCTTTCCACAAGAACCCTCTACAAATAGCTTAAAAGAAATTTAGCCGGGCCGCGTAGCGCAGTCGGTAACGTGTCTGGCTACAGATGCAGGTCTGACTGCAGATCCAGGGGTCGCGAGTTTGATCCCGGTCCGGTCCCATACTTTCGTGGAGATTGATCATGAAATTATTTCTACGGTCATTCTCCTCCCTTCCGCTGATTTATTCAAGAAGGGTTGTTGTCAGTTACAAGCGAAAGTATGTGCACGAATTACTGGTTAACCGCTTGTTCAAGCCTGCCCAGGAAAAAGTGTGGTTAGGTGAACTGACCGTCCCGCCATGACCATAGCTGTTGACTTGGGACGTAAAGCAACAAAACTAACAAATGAAATTTACCTGTTTACCTGTTGGATTTCTTTTGCTCCGGTATTCAGTTTAATTTACTGTTGAGTCCTTATCCTTGCTTTATCTCCTTGTTATATCTTGATTTATATGTTTTAGGAGATGATGCATTGATAAGTTAGGGGTCTTTCATGCAAACCAAATATTTATGTGTCTTGATCCACATCTGAATTAAGGGTGAGGTTGGCGCCGTTAAACCGGTTTAAGCCCTCCAGTAAAATATTTTACTGACCGTTCCAAGGCGGTACTTCTTTTGTGGATCTTTTATGTTTTTGTTCTGTCTTGTGTTTGCTATGTTTTGTGCGCGTCTGTTTATATGTGCTTTGTGGTCACCTGCTGGGAAAGGGCTGACCTCTTGGCTCTCGTTTGTGGTGTCTTCTGTGAGTTTGTCACTTTCCCATTGGTATCCTGGGTCAGGTGTGGTACTTGATTGTATCGATTCCTGATCTTTGCAGCCTTATTACTTTAATCCATCAAAAACATGGCAGCCAGGGCTTATCACAATTACAAAGACTTTAAAAAAATCATCTGACCATCGAGTAACTTCATGGGAACCTACAGTATCAAGAATAGATGTGCATATCGCCAACAAGGTCTTAAGCTTTTTAGAAAGCAATTCACAAAGGAGCTGATCAGACTGTATGCAGGCTGGTTGGTGACTTGTTTGTTGTTTGCAGGCAAAAAAATCAAGTTTTCCCCTGATGAGGCACATACGGCACTTATAATCTAATCTTGAATCTTGCTCTCCTTCAGGCTTCGAAGTAAATATGGCAACGACTGGGCTCAGATTGGTCAGGCTCTTGGACGAAGTGCTTCCTCGGTGAAGGACAAGTGCCGTCTGATGAAGGATACATGCAATTCAGGAAAGTGGCTGCCTGATGAGGAGCGTAGGCTTACTGATGCTGTTTATCTGTTATCAGGAACTCAACCAGGTTGGTAGACTTAGACAACATGCCCCTAAATAAGAGTGCATAACTGAAAATTATTTTCTTATTTCTCAACCAAAACATATGTTGTGGGTACTTAAAAAAAACTGTCTCAATGAGACAGTTCTTTTGAGCACCCAAAACATATGTTTAAACTGATGGGTAAGAAGATAATCCCACTTTTACGTGTAAAATATTTACTTAACTGGCCCTATGTGCTCTCTTTTTATGGTCCATGAAGGGGAAGCATACTTTCTATACTACTGACCAGATTCGAACGAAATTTCATGTGAACGTTCAGTATCAAGAGTAGATGTGCTTATCGCTGGATGACTTTTCCTGGACCCTTTAATAAATCTTATAATGATTAATCCTGTGAATGGTGTCCACACAAATTTTCAGCAACTACTAGTTGGATTTCAATGAAATTTTATGGGAAACTGCAGTATCAAGAATAGATATTCGTATCAACACCATGTTATGGTCAGATGATTTTACTGGAGTTGTGGCTCTTTAATTTATCTTTTATTGATAAATGTCTGGTCTTATCTGAGACCAAACTGTTTCATATCAAACTCCTGAAAGAATTACTTGTCAGACATTTAACAAGTAAATTCTAATCTTCCGATTGACAAACTACTGAAGAGAAAGTATGGTATGGGCAATCTAATGTTGCCGAGAAGTCATTACAGTATCTTAAATTTTGATTATCTTTTAAGGAGAGAGTGTAGTACAAGGTCTGTCTTGGTCTTAGGCTGCAGAGAAGGTGATTATATTTTAACTTTTTGATTATCTTATAGGAGAGAGTGTGGTACAAGGTCTATCTTGGTTTTAGACTGCAGAGAAGGTGATTACATGTTAACCTTTTGATTATCTTTCAGGAGAGACTGTGGTACAAGGTCTGTCTTGGTCTTAGGCTGCAGAGAAGTTGATTATATCTTAACTTTGATTATCTTTCAGGAGAGAATGTGGTACAAGGTCTATCTTGGTCCCATGTTGCTGAGAAAGTGATCACTCGCTCTGAGAAGCAATGTCGAACAAAATGGCTGAATTATTTGAACTGGAAGCAGAAAGGAGGCACAGAATGGACCAGGGAAGATGATTTAAACCTGATCCTTAGAGTTGTTAATTTAGGGGCCTCTAATGATACAGAGATAGACTGGAATGAACTTTCTAAGGGTTGGAAAAGGTTAGTTCATATAGTTACTATAATTATCTTAAATACTTGGATAGATACGTCTGCTGAACCTGATCCTGAGAGTTGTTAATTTAGGGGCCTCTAATGATACAGAGATAGACTGGAATGAACTTTCTAAGGGTTGGAAAAGGTTAGTTCATATAGTTACTATAATTATACCCCCGGTACGAAGTATATAGGGGGTATATAGTTTTTGCCTTTTCTGTAATTATGTTTGTTTGTTTGTTTGTTTGTCTGTTCGTTTGTTTGTCTGTAAACTTTTTTTTTCGTCAAAGATTTCTCAGCAACTACTTGGGTTAGGATTCTGAAATTTGGTACAAGGCTTGATAGTGATGAGTTGTATTGTGTAACAAAAGAACAGCCACATATTGCTTATCAGTCCCTTTATTTGTTCATTTTTCTTTCTCTCCAATGGAAAAACTATAATTATACCCCCGGTACGAAGTATATAGGGGGTATATAGTTTTTGCCTTTTCTCTAATTATGTTTGTTTGTTTGTTTGTCTGTTTGTTTGTTTGTCTGTAAACTTTTTATTTTCGTCAAAGATTTCTCAGCAACTACTTGGGTTAGGATTCTGAAATTTAGTACAAGGCTTGATAGTGATGAGTTGTATTGTGTAACAAAAGAACAGCCACATATTGCTTATCAGTCCCTTTATTTGTTCATTTTTCTTTCTCTCCAATGGAAAAATTTTTCGTCAAAGATTTCTCAGCAACTACTTGGGTTAGGATTCTGAAATTTGGTACAAAGCTTGATAGTGATGAGTTGTATTGTGTAACAAAAGAACAGCCACATTATGCTTATCAGTCCCTTTATTTGTTCATTTTTCTTTCTCTCCAATGGAAATTTCTGTCACAGATTTCTCAGCTCCTATTGGAGCCAGTGTTTTCAAATTTTGTTTACATCTTCAGGATGGCAAAGTGTACTGTGTAAATGGAAATTAAGATGCTAATCCTCATTTTGCCTTTTTTTCAAACTTTTATTTTTTCCTTCTTTCTCTCTTATATAATACATATGGACATTTTTTTCTGTCAAAGATTTCTCAGCAACCACTTGAGTTAGGATTCTGAAATTTAGTACAAAGCTTGATAGTGATAAGTTGTATTGTGTAAGAAAAGAACAGCCACATATTGCTTATCAGTCCTTTTATTTGTACATTTTTCTTTCTCTCCAATGGAAATTTCTGTCACAGATTTTTCAGCTCCTATTGGAGCCATTGTTTTCAAATTTTGTGTACACCTTCAGGAAAGCAAAGTGTACTGTGTAAATGGCAATTAAGATGCTAATCCTCATTTTGCCTTCTTTTTTCAAATTTTCATTTTTTTCTTCTTTCACTGTTATATAATACATATAGACATTTTTTTCTGTCAAAGATTTCTCAGCAACTACTTGAGTTAGGATTCTGAAATTTGGTAAAAAGCTTGATAGTGATTAGTTGTATTGTGTAACAAAAGAACAGCCACATATTGCTTATCAGTCCCTTTATTTATTCATTTTTCTTTCTCTCCAATGAAAATTTCTGTCGCAGATCTCTCGGCTGCTATTTTTTTACAAATTTTCAATTTTTCCTTCTGTCACTCTTATATAACACATATGGACATTTTTCATCAAAGTTTCTCAGAAACTACTTGATTTAGGATTATGAAATCTTTGACAATTTTGTCTTTTCTCTGAAAGTGTTACAACCTCTGATGGCTACCGCCGGGGGTATGTGAGCTTCGCTCACTTCTTGCTATATTTATCTTAAATACTTGGATAGATACGTCTGCTGAACCTGATCCTGAGGGTTGTTAATTTAGGGGCCTCTCATGATACAGAGATAGACTGGAGTGAACTTTCAAAGGGTTGGAAAAGGTTAGTTCATATAGTTACCATAATGATATTAAATATTTGGATAGATACGTCTGCTGAACCTGATCCTGAAAGTTGTTAATTTAGAGGCCTCTAATGATACAGAGATAGACTGGAATGAACTTTCTAAGGGTTGGAAAAGGTTAGTTTTATAGTTACTATAATTATCTTAACCCTCAAAGCACCAAGAAAAAAATGCATCTGAAAATGTCGTCTGCAGATACGTCTGCTGCAAATAATTGCCTAACATTACTGACGAATTAAGTATAGAAGCAAGCAGCATGGACCCAGAACAGAGAGCTCCTATGAGCAGTCTGATCTGGGTCCACACTGTTTGCCATAGAGGCTTCTTAAACATTTCAGCAGACGAGAAAAGCAGACGACTTTTGTTGCGATTGGCGAATTCAGGGTTAAATATTTGGATAGATACGTCTGCAGAACCTGATCCTGAGAGTTGTTAATTTAGGGGCCTCTGATGATACAGAGATAGACTGGAATGAACTTTCTATGGGTTGGAAAAGGTTAGTTTTATAGTTACTATAATTATCTTAACCCTCAAAGCACCAAGAAAAAAATGCATCTGAAAATGTCGTCTGCAGATACGTCTGCTGCAAATAATTGCCTAACATTACTGACGAATTAAGTATAGAAGCAAGCAGCATGGACCCAGAACAGAGTGCTCCTATGAGCAGTCTGATCTGGGTCCACACTGTTTGCCATAGAGGCTTCTTAAACATTTCAGCAGACGAGAAAAGCAGACGACTTTTGTTGCGATTGGCGAATTCAGAGTTAAATATTTGGATAGATACGTCTGCAGAACCTGATCCTGAGAGTTGTTAATTTAGGGGCCTCTAATGATACTGAGATAGACTGGAATGAACTTTCTAAGGGTTGGAAAAGGTTAGTTCTTATAGTTACCATAATTATCTTAAATATTTAGATAGATACATCTGCTGATTCTCAGGGTTGTTAATTTAGGGGCCTCTAATGATACTGAGATAGACTGGAATGAACTTTCTAAGGGTTGGAAAAGGTTAGTTCATATAGTTACTATAATTATCTTAAATATTTGGATAGATTCTTCTGCTACACCTGATTCTGAGAGTAAGTAATTTAGGGGCCTCCAATGATACTGAGATAGACTGGAATAAACTTTCTAAGGGTTGGAAAAGGTTAGGTCTTATATTTACTATAATTATCTTAAATATTTGGATAGATAGGTCTGCTGAACCTGATCCTGAGGGTTGTTAATTTAGGGGCCTCTAATGATACAAAGATAGACTGGAATGAACTTTCTAAGGGTTGGAAAAGGTTAGTTCTTATAGTTACTATAATTATATTAAAGTGACTAAATCTGCAATTATGAACATATTCTGGAAAAATTATTTTCTTTTTAAATCATTTGTAAAAATAGAATTAAGTTATGCTTTCACAATAAATCATGCACTATAGCTAAAAACTGCATGGAAAAGTAAATTAATTATCTTATAAAAAATGGTGTTTTTCTCTTGTTGGTAATTATTAGCACCCCTCCAGAAGTTCTAGCCAGTTAGTTTTTAACATAAATGCTGTTGTTTTAGTAGTGATAATCTGTTAAGGTTTATGAAACTGGTAAAATGTATACCGTAATGTTAGCTGTATTACTGTGTTCTTGATAATTAGACACACTATTTCTATAATGAATAGAAGGTCAAAAGTTGCAGCTTTAAATATTTGGAAAGACACAGTCAGCAGAGCCTTATCCTGAGAGTTGTTTATTTCATTTCATATTTCAATTACTTTTATCAATCACTCACCTAAAATCGAAACAGGGCTTTTTCAAATGACCAAAGTGGTTGCCAGTAATGGCTGCTACCTGTACATTTACAAATGTCCAGTGCTCCAGATATTTTTGACTACCATCAGTACGGGTACTAGTCCAAATGAAACATTATTTATATCAGCTATTTTCAGTCATTACATATATTAATTTTGGCTTAGCCAAAAAATTTATTAAAGCTTATACTTGTATTTAAAACCCTCATGTAGTTGTTGTCTTCATGTACAATTTGATCACAAACCAGCAAAGCCTTCTCTATCTCAAAATGAGGTCGAGGTTCTCAAGCTGAAGCTTTGCCAGTAGTTCCCTTGACCTTACTGTGGCCACATCAGGGTGCCCACTGGTCAGGGAAAAGTCAGAGAAATTTGTTTTTCTTCAAGGCCAGGGAAAAATCAGGGAATTCTGTAAAATGGTCAGAGAAATTAGAAAATCTTCAAAAGTTAGGGAAAAGTCAGGGAATTTTAAATTATTGCTAGAGTTATCCTTTAAGAATTGAACAAACAGATATGAGATGATGACTGAAATAGTTTTAGGGTGAATATTAGGCCAAATAAAAAATATGTGTGGTTCAGGTTACATCTTGAAAAAAAATAGGGTAGGTAGGTAGGCAACATTTTTTTTACATTTTTTTTTCTTGGAGTGTAAAGATCTGCTTTGAAATGTATTTAATAAGTCAAAGCTACTATGAAAGAGTCCCTCTATTTCCAATACTAAAGAATTAATGCATAGACATTTAGTTTTTCATTCAGATGAGCATTTTGATACATTTTTTTCTGATATTTTTTTTTCAACTTCAAAATTTGGGGAAAAAAGTTTAGGGTAGGGGGTAAAAAATTAGGGACCTGAACCACACCTATTTTTTTATTTGGCCTAATATGCAATTCAGTTATTCTAATATATATTTTTCTTGGTTAGTAACTGTTATTTTAACCTAAGTAAATTTTGGTCACAATTTTTTTAACTCACCTGAGTCAAAGGCTCAAGTTAGGTATGATAATGAGTATACACTGAAACAATGTTATAAAGCGCCACCTTACTTTTTTTGCACCTGCTCAGAAAATAAAAATCTGTCTTACAAAATTTTAATTCTATAATAAAATCCAAGGCTTTGTCGAGACTCTGCAAATTATTTCGTTTCAAAATGACAAGTAGATCTTGCCCAGACAAAGTTCGAGAACAGGTACCCTCATTTCAAAAAGTCACACTTTTTAGAGTGATATAAAATATTGCTTAAATACGTTATCCATTTATATTTTAATCAGTTTGAAGCTCTTTATAACAGCTCTGATATAAGATGAAAAAGAATCAATAGTTTTGTGACAATTGAACTCTCCATTTCTCTTCTACGTAAGCGTTAAGAGAGCCACTATCACAGCTCAGTCAAAGAGTTTTAGCTCTTACCATGCAATTTGCATACAAACTTTGCATTGCTCTGTACGCTTTATTTTCTGCGTCAGGGCATTTAAATTTTCAGTGATTATGTATTATGAATAGGCGTCACTGTTCCATTCAAGAAATTAAAAAATCTTTTTTACATATGCCATTTTATTGACCTTTTAAGTTTTATGTTAAAACCGGAAGTTGACTCCAGTCTTGAAAAAATATTGTTAGGAAATGGGTTGATCAAGATGTATTGTATTTGGTCTTACATGGTCACATTAAATAAAACACGTGCAACGGTTTTAGTATGTGCAGCTGATGATTTTCGAAAATATCAGAAAATGCAGAAATTGAGACTTTTAAAAACAAAATCATAAAAACCGGTCATAAGTAAAAACAAAACAACAACAAAAGTTTGGTGTTTTTCAAGCTGGCTAGACAGGTTTGTAATTACCTCAACCTCAATTCAATAAAAACTGCCCTCAAAACGCTTTATTTCTTCAAAAAGTTGATTTTTGCATTTTTGAACCCAAAAATTGTGAAGTTATAGAAAACTCTTCTAAAGCACCGCTTAACTTTAGTCCATTGGAATGCACATAGTTGGGCAAAAATTCATTTCAATATCATCAGCCCTTAGTCAGAAAAAGTGAAATTGAAAAGTGGCCACTTAGAACTTCGGTTCAGTGTATTGATGGTCTGTTGTCATTGTCTGTTCACATTTTCAAAGAAGTACATATCTCGAGTTGTGATTAAATTTCATGTAAAGGACATAAGGTAGGAGAAAGGCTGCACAAGTTTTTTTTGGCTGATTGGATTGGAACTCTAGTTGCCATGGGCCCATGGGCAACATAAAGCTCCCATAGACATAAAAAAATTTAAAAGGTGAATGAGCCGTTGAAGTTCAGGCCCACAGCTTATATATTTGATATAAAGCCATGTCTCTGCACATGTCTAGTGGTGCCCTTCACAAGTCCTGCCAACCATACCCCTGGAGTCAAAACTGGCTACACCCTGGGTATCTTCTTTTGACAATAAATGGAAAAAAAAGACTCTAAAACAATGAGGCCCACAGCTTATATATTACGTATATATCAATGTTTAGTGATTCCCTGCATAAATCTAGCCAACCATGCCCCTGAGGTCCAAATTAGCCATGTCCGGGGGGTCATTTGCTCCCATAGACTCGTATTAAAAAACCTGGAAAATTCTCTGAAACCATGAGGCCAACAACTCAGGTAAGCAGTATAACATTTTAACAAATCTTATGCAGCATAAAGTTATGTAATGTTCTTTTCTAACAAGCTTGCTGCCTGTTGTTTGTGTTTTTTATTTAAACTTATATTTCTCATGAAAAGCTCATACATTATGAGGATTAAGTTTGATTGATGTCAGTATTAACGAAACGCGGCAGTAGCAGACGGCTGTAAGGGGAGGACGCTGGGGCAAACGCGTGGTAAAATGGTCAGGGAAAAATAAATTTTGGTCAGGGAAAAGTCAGGGAATTTCATTTCAGACTAAGAGTGGGCTCTGCCTTGATACTGCAGATCTGTCTGATCATGGCCCTATCATTGCGTTGCAAGCCCTATCGTAATAGTGGATAAATGAAATAAAAACGATGCGTTGTGTCTTCACTTGTTGTAATTACGTCTACCTTCTCTTCATAACATGTATACACAAATGTTATTCCCGCGTAACGTGCATGGCGGCGCTAAGATGAGTTCACAACATTCTGGGGGCTGCAAAAAGTTACATTACTCAAAGTAAAATGCATGTATCCTTACATTTAAGAAATAATTAGTTGAACTTAATCAAGTAATTTAAAAGTTTATTAAATTTAAACGAATTCAATGTTAATTCATTACTTTGAAGAAAGCAACACGTATTTGATTAAACTATCCAGTCTCCACAAGTCTTATCACATCATCCGAATTCTTTTCACATTCACTCGTTACATGGGGATCTTCACATAGAAAACACTTCAATGTTTGTCTGTTGTCTCCGTGATTTCTGTCAACTCTGTAGGGCTTTGAACCCGCACATAACGATGCTGTAGACCCGTACAGTTCAGCTTCAGTTTGGACCATGCCTGACACCCCAGCTTCTTTAATGTTAATTTCTTTAAATATTGCGTAACGTAGATCACTCAGAAACCAGTCATCGTCGCCATGTTGCCTCCACAGATGTTCTCTAATGTCACAAGGTAACTTTTCAAGCACAATAGGTACGAGCACGTTGCCATAGTTCTCCTGTGGCATGCCTAGGGATTCCAACGCGCGTATCTTCGTCTCCATATCGTCATAGAACTTTCTGTGGCTGTGCAGATTGCTACTGAGGATGGGGAGTTGGAGTAATGCTTGCATAGTTGCGTGAATGATTTTGTGTTTCTGGCAATACCACTCTCGTAGTAAGTCAACAGCCCGTGCATAGTTTGTATGGGTTAATGCAAAACCATCTATTGTACGCGCTGCTTCCCCTTCTAACTGGCTCTTAAGGTAGGAGAACCTTTTCACATTGGTCAAGTTGATATTTTGATGAACTGTTAACTCGAACGAGTCCCAAAATGTCTGCCAAGTTTGTACATCACCATCAAAGTTTGGGAGAGTTAATTTAGGTAGCCTGTGATAATGTGCAGAATTAAGTGTAGTATGTGACGCATTACCTATATTATCTTTGACCCACCAGCAAGAGGTTGTATGTTCACCATCTGTTTAGTCTCTGCCTGTCTCCTGACGCTGCAGTTCACAATTGCGGTTGCGTCACGTCCGCTCTCGTCAGCTCCAGCGTCTATTCCAGCCCAGCTGTTCTGCGATTCAGCTGCTCTATCACGACGTATCTGCTCCTCGAAACGACCATCTGTATATTGTTCGGTCTGCAAATTTCGATTGACATTGGTCTCTTCAGTATCAACTTCACGTAGCTCCATTATTTTCAATTTAAGTTTAAATGACTCCATTCTCATGTTGATGATTTCTTCTTCGATGTGTTCCGCATCAGTTGCTGACATTATCTTCTCATTCACTTCGTAAAGTGTCTTCCTCTCCATTTCCAGTTCCTCCAAATGCCGGTCTAAACTGTTCCGTGTTCAACTGCTCTTTCGATTCTTCAGCTGTTTCAATGAACATGGAAATTATAGATCTAATGCCAGCTCATATTCCGTGCAACTTCTGTAGGTTTGTCTTCGACATCTTCGACTGGTCACGGCACCAATATCGTAATAGTGGATAAATTAAATAAAAACAATGTGTTGTGTCTTCACTTGTTGTAATAACATCTCCCTACTCTTCATAACATGTATACACAAAAACAAAGGTGACGTCGCAGAGGTCGAATGTTATTCATGTGTAAGGTGCATGGCGGCGCTAAGATGAGTTCACGACAAGTGCTGCAGGTTCGTCTTGGTAAGTGGCCAAGTTTCACTGGCATATGACCACCAAAATAACCATTTCCTGTCTGTTTGCACTTGTGTATACAAAAAGCAAGTCATTTGTCTCCCATTTTCTTCCAATTTCATATATGAACTTTTTATTCAATGTTATAGATAAATTCAGAAAAAGGTTTTATCCAATACATGTTTAGTGTACATTATTTCCTCTTTCACTCAGGCGGTATGAGGGTCCCTTTGTTGAAGCCTGATGGCTCTAGCTGATTATGTCATGTCTGTCTCATTTTCTTTTAATTCTATATTACAGTGTGCGCTCACCACAGTGGCTTAGGGGAAAATGGTGGTCCTTAAAGAGACATATACCAGACTATCAGTTAATGCCTTATAATCGTAAGTAGGGAATTGTTCTAAAACTGCTAACATTTTGTGACAAAAAGCAGGGCTCACCTTGCCATTAGCCATTGTAGCCATTTGCTACTAAAAATCTAGAGTGGCTACAAATAAAAGTTATTGGCTAAAAGTAAAGTATAGGTGGTTAAAAAATTACAAATTTGGAAAAAGTGTAATTTGATCAGCTTTTGGATTTTCAAATATTGCTTTTTTATTCCTTCACACTTTATTATTGTGCTATATTTTACTGTTTGGATGCTGGATTTTTTCAATGCCATCTGAGTGTCAAACAGTTTGGATCCAGACTGATCTGGGTCCAAACTGTTTGCAAAGGTTATCAGCAGACAACAAAAGTCGACTCTAGCGGGCAAAGAGTTAAATATAAAACAACTTGTTGATACTACTTTCTGGCTAAAACCTTGGCTACAGTTAATTTCATTTGGCTCCAACTTTTCCCATTTGGCTACAGTGTTGGCTTCAACAAATTCTGAGCCAATGTTAGCCCTGAAAAAGGCCTATGTAAACTGCATTCACAAGTTTAACAGCTCCAGATCTGATGAAGCATTCTAGTCAAGGTTTACAATGTTTGCCTTTTGATCAATCATTTTGTGAATTGGATCAAACATTCATAAATATATCTAGAAGAGTTGATGTTTAACCTTTTATAATCTGAAAACTCCTAAATGGGTACTTTTGCCAACAGTGAAGACCCAGATGAAATGCTGCATGATGCAGCATTTCATCTGGGTCTTCACTGTTTTGCTAAGACAAAAATGATCTTCATGGGAAAAAAGTTCAATTTTATTTGGTAATAATAACCTGTGATACCTTAAATTATACAATGGACCATCCCAAGTATTTTGTATCAAACCAGAGAATAGAAGCCATAAGTGAATAAAAGGTTAAAAATTTCGAGGATATACGTACTATCATTCAGAGAGACCCTTAAATTTTTACACTTTAGTTAGACCACAAATACCGCCTGGCTGTCTTCATAATAGATCAATTCATATTGTCAGGAAAACAAACTTCTATGAGTGTATAAATTTATATTTTATAAAATTTGAAATATAAGAATTGAAATTCAGATTTTTAGCATGAAACGGGTGATGAAAAACATTGAATAGCTAATTTCATGACTCTAAAAAGACCTTTGGATTTCAAAGTTGTTAGAAAGCATAAAGGTTTTTGCTCACCTGAGCAGGAAGCTTATAGGTGAGCTATTAGATCAAGGCTCTGGCATATGACTGGACATCCATCTCTCAGCGCTTTCAAACATCTACCGGACCAATTTGTTTCAAATTTTGTATGGGTATGGTATGGTATGTAAACATGTGTTTAGGGTACTCAAAAGAACAATTTCATTCAATGAGAGGTATCCACAACTGATGCTTGAGAAAGAAGAAAACTATTTCTTTTTTATTCCACACTCTTTCCTGGAGATCTAGGGAGCGCAGTGGCTCAGTGGTGGAGTGCTTGACTCGAGACTGAGAGGCCACGGGTTCGAGCCTCACCGGCGTCACTGCGTTGTGGTCCTTGAGCAAGGCACATTTATCCTAGCTTAGTACTGGTTCAACCCAGGAAACCCGTCCCTATATAACTGAAAGATTGTTGATGGGACGTAAAGAAGCAAATCAAACAAACAATTTTCTGAAGATCTGTAAATGATTGAATAGTAATAGATTGTTCTGTTTTTCTATCAACAGAATTATTAGACTACATGAAATCATTTTACTTGAATTGTCGGGTGCGGCCACTGACAGGATCAAGATCTCAGAAGGCGGAACCGGCAGTAGATCAAGGAGTGGGCTTTGTCCCAATAACTTTACGAGGTAAACAGAAGGTTATGAAGGCATGGTTGTATGGATTCAGGACTATTCCTGAATTTTGAATTGAACAGATTATAATAGATTTTTTCATTTATATCCAGTTTACAGGCTTTTGCTCCTACTTTTCTCTACTTTTTCATGAAAATGCCCTACTTTTTCTACTTTTTCACTCTGAAATACCATTCACGCGTAAAATTCCAGAATTTTTTCCTCGCTTCCTTTGATTGCTTGGGTTTTTAAACATTATGTTTATTCAAGGGGCACATCGCTAAACACCTCAAATTTTTATTTTTACCCCAAAAAGTCTCTCTGTTTAGCTAGAGCTATTGTCACAGGTATTATTCAGCTCATTTAGTGTGAAATTTCTTATTTCAAACAACTCTTGTAATGAATTTTATACTTGGAAAAGCCCTACTACCCCTACTTTTTTACATCGATAATCACTACTTTTTCACTACTTTTTCAAAATTTGTACCCCTACTTTTTCCCTACTTTTCTGTCGATGGGCACTTGAAAGCCTGAGTTTATCTAAAGACAATTGGTCATTTAGGAGAGGGCATTGGCTCAGTTGATAGGGCTTTAGACTGGGGATGATCCGCCAAGATCTAAGGGTTGCTTGTTCGAGACTCACCTCCGGCAGAATCACTATGTTATGTCTTTGAGCCTTGAGCAAGACACTTTATCTCTTGTTCTGGTTCAACCCAGGAAGACCCATCCGACATGGCTGAAAAATTGTTGACTGGGACATAAAGAATCAACCCAAACCAAACGGGTTGACCATTTTAACATGAAATTGCTACTATTTTGTAAGTTTAGAATTTTGGAATGTTTGTTATCTCACCCATTGAAGGTCAAGGACAACACTGTTCTACTGGGATTTATGCCCTGAAGATGTTGTCGGCATATTATGTTTGCTTCATATAATATTCAGATACACCCCATGGAAGCAAACAATATGAGCTTTGAAGCCTTTGATCAAACTCGTAATTCCTTTCATGCCATTTATGACAATATTGTGGTCAGCTTGTTTTTCTGATGATGTCCTTTGGTAGCATATATTGCAAACACTGATGAATCAGATCAGCCTAGAATTATTACTCCAATAATTGTAGTCAATCCACTGTCTGTTCTAAGGCTTACTTTGTAAGATCTGGTGTTGCTCCACCATGAAATACGGGCCTCTACGCAAGAAACCCTGTCTTCAGGGGTTTCTGACAGTGAGATTCGAAACCAGCTTGCTCAACGACAGAGAATAGCTAGAATAGTGAATTTTTGCTTGTAACAAGCTTTGATATGATGCTTTCCAATAAGGTATTAACATAGGCGCTGAACAGGCTGCGCGGATGTGCAGGCTGGTCTGCGCAGTTGTTGTTCGTAAACCCCCAAAGACAGGTTTTCTCATGTTGAGGCCCATATCATTTGACTATACATACGCTCAAAATGAAACAAGTAGCTGTCATAAATTAATCTTTTCTTCTCATTGTTTTGAGATTTTTAAATCAGTGGTTAAAATTTTGATGTTAAAATAAGGATTCACTAAAATCATATAGCTCAAAAAGTGAGTATGATCAGGAAATACCACAGTGATATCACACACTGCAGACCAATGCACAGCACCATGAGGAAGAGCCACAGAACACTAACAGTCACAAGACACCAGGAAGGCAAAGTAAAGCAACCAGCTCTCTCTTCCTCATCAAGATGATTACAAAACTAGAAAGGACAACAAGTAATGCATAACAAAACAAGGATCGAACAGAGAAGCCCCTCAGCCAATGGGAGGAATATTAAACAATGAATCAACAACAAGAGAACCAATGTTTTAGAATGGACAGCAGCTTAAGCCACCATTGGCTTAAATGTATTTTACTGGTGCCAAATCTTCACCCCACATTCTGTTGTTGTTTAAACACAAAAATCTGGTTGCAATGTAGGCATTAAATATTCTCTAATCTGTATTTACCTGTTTGCTTAGTATTGAGTAGGTGATTGGGGTATAATGATAACCACTCTTTTACATGGATCAGCGCCTGATTTGTACTACACATAATATTATTTTCTTTCATTTGATTTCCAACTATGTGGCATATTGACATGAATATACTCAGACGAGCCTGTGCAGCCTCCTGTTAAACTTAGAAACTCCAAATGATGTTCGATCAGTAGCTTAACAGTCATAGAATATTCAAAGGACTAGCAAAGGCTCTGATCAGACTGCGCATATGCGCAGGCTGGTCTGAGCTTTTGCTGTTCGCACATACCACATTGTTGGAAATCTCATCATGTGGCGGCTCAAATGTAATTTGCCTGGCATCATTGTTATTTTTTCTGTTCTATTTAGAAGTACCAATCCATGGTCTGTTAGAGGAAACAGCTCCTGTGGTACAGACTTTTGAGGTTCTACATCAACTCCCTGAGACGTCCGGGTCATTTGCTATAGACCAGTCCCAGGTGAATACATCTGTGGTCCAGTCCAGATTCTCAGAACATGATCAAATCATTGTACAGGCTGTTCCAGTCTCTCAGGTGAGTGGTACTTATTTTATCATCATCACTTCCATTTATTTTATATTGTCTGGAGATTACCCTCTCCAGAGTTTGGGGCTTGTCTGACTTGTTTGCCTGAAAATGCCCTGACCTCTCAGTTATTGTGATTTATATTTGTGCTGTGTGCGTTGTCCGTCCGTAAACTTTAACTAAAAACGATATCTCTTTCTGAACCACTGGTCCAAACTCATAGAATTGTTCCTCAGGATGCCCTCTACCACATTTGCACAAATGGTTCTGCTTCGCTAAACAAAAGGTCCTCCAGAGCTCTAGATAAAAAAAATCTTTAAACGGCATCTACTCCTGAACTACAGGTTCAAATTCAAAATAACCTCACAGAAATGTTCCTCATGATGCCCTCTACCAAAATTGATCAGAATGTTCACCTTGGCTAAGGACTATTCCAGAAAAAACACCTGGGGGGGGGGGGGCACTTTTTTTTACCCAACCACGCATGGAATTCAATTTCCTCTCACACCAGCTACCCATGTAATCAGAAAGTTTCGTATACCAACTACCCATAGAATTCAATTTTCCTAAGGCCCAGTAAAGTAAAATTCCCCATTTGCCCACTCGCATTGGCTAAATGTCGGTTTAGACAGGTAAAATGCATTTTATCCTTTAGAGAAGAGGAAACAAAGATAAAAATACAGCTGGTCAAACTTTTTCATCGCAAACGGGATGTTTATACCAGACAGTTGCATGTATGTATGCGCATCTCTGTGATTAACTCCCCAGTGGCTTGTTCGTGGAGCCTCCTCTGGACTCAGGGGGTGTAGACGACAGAGTTCGTCCAAAATCCGTGGGCAAATTAAGACATTGAACACCACATTTTGCTCACATCAATGCCGGTCTTTGGTACCACATTTGCTGTCAAAATTAAATGTCACAGCAAGACATTGGATCGTTTTAAGGAAATAAAATAGGGGTGGTGGTGGGGGGGGGGGGGGTCATGAGAGACTGAGTGTGCCATAAAGCAAATTGAAATAATAAAGCCTCAGCAGAAAGAAAAATATTAACTTAGGCGCTACCGTAACTGTGCAAAGCAACCAAACGGATCTATTCACAATTATTATGAGTGTAATCAACTGTGCATCTTTCTCAGTATTGACAAAATAAACATGCAGGTAGAACTCATTATTCCAATCTCCAGTTTCAGTCTTTATTGGTACAGGTTTTTGCAGGTATTGGCTTTTACCAGTAGCCTAATTACCCTAGAGCATTGTTTCCTTGAATAAATTCTTCTGAAAATACATGTTTCCTAATTGAAGTAATGACCGCCACAGAAGCCACTATTGGGGAGTTTATTTGGGTACTGTTTTTTACCAATATTCCACGGAAACATCCGAGTTTTGACGATTAAACAAAAATGGCCGTTTCTGCTGCGGTTTGCTATGCTCTGCACGTTTTTAGGCTACATTAGATAAAAACTTCTCTCTTTTTTTGGCAGATAATATTCTTTCTTCCCCTTCCACGCAGCGAAACACCAACCACCCATGTAATTAGATTTGGTCGAACGCCAATGACCCATATAATTTGAAAACTTTCCGCACCAACCATCCATAGAAAAATATATCACCTGCCGTCTCCCCCCCCCCCCCCCCCCCCTCTCCAGGGACCTCAGACCCTCTTCAAGTCTTGTTTAACCTACTTAGTCTCTTTAGCCCAATCACATCTAGCTTGCATGCTTGGGCAATCCATCTTGTAGTGCATTTGACTATGGTGTGAAAGTTTCTTGGTGAATTTTGTGATCATTTGATATCCGGGTCCCTCATCTGTCCATTTTTTGTCAACCATTGCTTCAAGCCTTTGTGCAGAATTGCAAAGGTTGCCAGTGGGTGACACCAGCAGACAAAGAGTTAATATTGTATTGACTCATTACCTACTAGTGCCGTCTGCTGATGACCTTTGCATACAGATTGGACCAAGATCAGGCTCGACAAAATGTCCGGCCTGATCTGGATCCAATCTGTTTGACACTCAGATGGCATTCCTGTAAGAATTTTTCAAAAAGGTTGATTTTGAAAAAAATTAGCAGACAACAAAAAGCATATAAAATTTCTAGGGGGCCAGGAGTTAAGCATCTCAAAAGACTCAATTATCTATCAGGAGCTTTTGGGCTCATTATGTGCCTGGAATTGATAAAATGTTTCACCAAATTCCATGTGATTCCACATGATAACAGATTCATATTTTTTACAGCAAACAACAGAGGGTGAAATACAAATCCAGTCCCATGTTGTGGTACCTCCCCCAGATACTGGTTCCCTGTGTGTTACAGAACCTCCGGACCTCAGTGCAAATATAACACTCTCTCAGGACACTGGTAAGTTCATGTATTATCTGGTCTCTGTCTTATGGGTTTGCCACCAGGTAAGGGACAAAGATATCGAAGCTACAGAGACTAGCTCAGGTATGAGTACATAGCAAAAAAATAATTTCTTTTTTCTCAACCAAAAGAACCATCTCTATGATATGGGCTCAACTAAGAGATCAGTAGTATTTGAGTACCCCCAAAAATGTTAATACTGATGATAAGCCAATATTCACAATTTTACGCTCAAAAGTTTTGCTTGTTTGGACCTATGAAGCTTGAAGCTTGAAATTGCATATTTTTTCATCTTTAGTGATTTTACTATTCAGCAGCAAATGATCAGACAGGCTGGTATGCATTTTAATATACACTTACAACAACAAAGTATTTGGGCCTCGACTTGACAAAACCTGTCTTCAGGGTTTCAGACACAGTAATACAGTTATAAAGCTTCCAATATTCACCTTTTATTGACATGTTTACACTGTAGCATCAAAAAATGAGCTATGATATACAATGCTTTCCAAAATAATGTGAATTCCCACAATTGATAGCTTGAAAATCTAAAGCATTTTATAATAAACATAATAATGAAACTCTTTGAAAAAATAACTCTTCAACAAGGGAGATAACACAGTACTAGTCTGGTGCTGTGTCCCAATAGACATTGTGAACCTTTTGAGGACTGGAAACCCATAAACTGGTACTATGGCAAACAGTGAAGATCAAGATGGAATGCTGTATAATGCACTGTTTTTCGAAGACAAAATCATAATCTTTAGAGAAAGAAATGAAAAATCTTTTAGAATATTATAACCTGAAATCCCTCAATATAAAATCATCTTAGTTCTTACAAGAGCTGCCGGATCTGGGTCTGCTCTGTTAAAGCGTTTAAAGGTGTCTCTATGAGGTAAAGGGTTAAAGCATATGCAATAAGTACCAAAATCTCATTTGATAAAGATTGAGTACTTATGTATGTTTTTTTACAGATCTGCAAGAACTTACAGAAGAGAATGTAATCTCCCAGACAGATTCCCTCTCAGCAGATCATTCAACATTTGACACAACGGTAAGCTAATATTGCTACATAAAATTCTCTTTTCATAAGGACTTTTATTGTGCTGCTCATTTGGAGCATCTCTGTGGGACTATCTCTGAGAGACCATATGGATTTTGGGGAAAGTCAGCCTGTAAAGTGAGTGAGTGAGTTTGTGTTTAATTTCCCACCAACAGCTGAGGTCATTTGGTCATCAGACAGACTGAAGGAGCCGAGGATCGAACTCTGGACCCCCTGGGTACAAGGTGAATGGTTTATCCACTACACCATGGCGGCACAAAGTCGGCCTGAAAACACTGCATTAGGCAGATTATAAAAGCTTCTGTAATTTTTTTTTCAAAAAAACCCAAAGTGAATAGAATTAAAGTCTGTTCTGAATTTCTAAAATGGATTTTTTTGTTTCTTTCATATCTGGTTATTTAAGTGTTATTGTTTCTTCTTTTCTTCAGTCACTGGTAGAAGAAGATATGGTTGAGTCCAACGAAAATGTAATCATCTTAAAGACCCAAACAGAGTCTCCTGTCTTGCTGGCGCCTACCTATGTCACATCGGGGAGTAATGATGGAGAACTGATGACATCATTTTCAGGTAAATTATTGGGAGTTGTCACACTTGGCCCTCTGTTTTTTTTTTAGCTGATACCAGGCCTCCAAATAAGAGTGCTGTTGGAAAACTATTTTCTTTATCTCCCATCCAAAACATATGTTGGCACCCAAAACACATGTTTAAATTGATGGGTAAGAAAATATTTACAATATAACACTAAAAAAATTGCTTAACTGGTCCTATGTGATACTTTTCATTTCAGTCAACAATTTTCAGTCATGTCTGTCCGAACATTTTCTGGGTTGAACCAGTATTGAGCCCAAGATAAAGCATCTTACTCAAAGACACAAGACAGTGCCTCCAGTGAGGCTTGAACCAGTGGCCCCTTGATCTAAAGTGAAGCACTCTACCCCTGAGCTATGACACCAGTGTTTAATCTAAAAGGGGTCATGGGGCCATTGGCCCTCTTTTCAATCAAATGGCCCCGTGCTACAGCTAGAGTAGGCCATCTTTAACATTGTTTTAATGTGGAAATATTTGGCAGTTTTTTTTATTTTTGTCTGAAATCAAATGAAAATGACCCCCTTTAAAATTACCTAGATTGAACACTGTGACACTCCTCAAATGGCCCTCTGAGTGTTGATTTTCTAAAAACGAATCTTCCAGTCCAGTGAGTAGCATACTTTGGACTAATCCATTCCAGTTATCATTAAATAGTTTACTTAATAGAGCAATCATATAGTACTTGACACTGACAAGGTAGATCTGATCTTGAATTATTTTGTTTGCACCTGTTTTAGTGTTTGAGTAATTTGTCATTGGCACTAAAGAGATCAACTGGATTATACGAAAATATTTTTTCTTTATTTCTCTAGTTACTGCACCCAGTTAGTTATGATGATGCCAGGTTTGTGGTGTGGCACATAACGTATCACTAAAGAATTAATTTGCCCAAATCCTATATACAGATGATATTATATTTTGCCCTTTTGAACTTCAAAATATGAAGAGACAGCTTTGGTTGTAAGAGATGCAACCGAAGAATTTACCAGCTTGGTCTAAGAAAAATTTGATGGACGATTAAATATTTTAGGGGTTACAACATGTTTTCCCTTGATTGTGAATTTTAAGAGTCCCTTTGATTCTTTGTTGTGGGTTTAAAGGGTCTCCTTTTTTTACACTCTACGACAAAAGTATTATCAAATAGAAAAATAGAGTGAATAAATTTTCCTTTACAGGAATAATTATTAAGGAGCGCATTGACTCACTGGTAGAATACACAGTTTGAGATTGAGAGGTCACTGGTTTAAGCCTCTCTGGTGGCACTGTGTTGTATCCTTGGGCAACAAATACAACTTTCTTTTAAGGATAAACTGTATGTGGCCTAAAAATTACTATAATTTGGTAATTTTGGCGAGGATTATATATTCAAGAAACCTTGCATGAAAATTAAACCCTCACAAAAGGGCAAAATCACTCTGTCATTTACTGATGATGTAGAAAAATCAGGCCCTAGTTTCAAATTTTTATCGTCATAAACATGTCTTTAACACTATTTGCGAAAATCAAATACTCACGAAAACTTCCCAATTCAGTAAGAGTAAATGTGTTCCTATTTTATCTCTTACAGATCCTATGTTGAATTCTGACAGCAATAATATGATGGAGGGGACATCAGATATGGATGGGGAGAAGACTATGTTATGATTGTTGCATGAGCTAGACTTACTTATCTTACTTCCTAGTCTGTGGCTACTAGAATATATAACGGAACTGAGAAACCTTTATGTTTCTAGGTGGATGGATGAATCTGTGATAAATGGGTTGGAAATATCATTCAGAAATACCTCATCTTAACCCTTGTCCTGCTGAACCCGAATATATCTTTTTCAAAAAATTTGTAGATCCAGATCAGCTGGCTTCTGATGAAGCCATCTGATCTGGATCCACACAGTTTTCCACTCTAAAAATAAATGCTTACAACTGGAATTCTACAGGTTAACAGGATAAACATTGGGGAGGAGTGAAGTAAATAAAAGTACAGTAAAACCTGTGTAAAAAAGCCACTCTCAAAAAGACCAAAAATTGGTTTTCAAAACCAATTATCGCTTAATGCAAGTTAAAAGTATTGCAGAATGCTCCAAAGGGAGCATTTTGCAATTCTTTCAAACTTCATTAAGTTACCAGTAGCCATTAAGACCTTTATTTTGTCTATTTTTGAGTGGCCATTTTACACAGGTTTCACTGTATTCAGCATGATGAGGGTTGAACTTAAATTTTGTAAAATTATCCATCTATCCATTTATTTTATCCATAAACATGTATTTTGGCTATCAGTGAAGACAGATGAAATGCGGCATGATGTGGCATTTCATCGGGGTCTGTACTGTTTGCAAAGTTCAAAACAAATCTTCATGGTAGAAATGCATCATAATTTAGAAATTACTTTCTGTGACCCCTTAAAATATAAAATGGGCAATTCCATACTTATTCTGTTAAACCTGCGTTGAAAAATTCATTCAAATGAATAGGCTTAATGTAATCTACCCTAGTACTCACACCCATAACTTACAGACTATAGCACTTATAGGATTTACAGGCTTTAGAGTCACAAAGAAGGTTTTATGGCTCCGCTGATGCATGGCTTTAAAACTGAATTTGTGACAGTAAATCTGATGATATACCTCCCCAAATGAAAATTTTGAATAAAGTTATCCCCTAAATTGATCTTCTGCCTTTTGGTTCCAAATGAACTTTCAGTTTACATAAGACGTATAGTATAAGAGTCGTTTCACATAAACACCGAAACCAAATTGCATCCTTTCGTTTTCGGCAGACCTTTCACATGTGAACCGAATCCCCAGACGAAATATAAGAAAATGCATGTATATTAATCTAAGGAATTCCTGATATTGTTCTGTGTCACTGCCTTTAGGTTGTGGTCTTTATAGTCGCTTGTGCTTGTAAAATAATCACACTATTGTCTCGCTGGACAATCCATCAATGGCTTATACAACGCACGTGGTTGTGTATGTGCAGGTGTAATTAAAATTATGCTGTGTGATGCTGGTTACAAACCTGTCGTATATGCTGAAATTTGGCTGCTGAAGCTAAAAAAAATCCAATTTGTGCATGTTTTTGGTTCGATTTTGGCATATATATGAAAGCACTCATAGGTTTTAGGGCATTCTATTTTTTCGGTTCGGTTTCGGTGTATATGTGAAATGGCCTTAAATACAGTCATTGTGGGCCATTAATTTACTGATTAAACTGACAATGTCGAATCATTGGTCCAGATAATCAAACAATTTAATCGAAAAATTGTGAATATTTTCTCATCCATCAGTTTTAACATTTGTTTTGCATTCTCAAAAGTATCTTCTGATTGATTTGGTGCTCAAAAGATGCGTCTCATTATACCCCCCGCAAACTTTGTTTGTGGTGGGGTATACTGTTTTCACGTTGTCCGTGTGTGCGTGCGTCCGTGTGTGCGTCCGTCCGTCCGTCCGTCCGTAACGTTTTGTTTTTTTAATATCTTGAAGAGTCATTACTGGAGTTTCATCAAACCTTTCAAACATGTTCATATATCCAAGACAAAAACTTTAGACAAAATAGTAAGGGCTAGGGGCCAATTCTATTAGAGTTATTTCCCTTTGTAGTTCTAAATGGCTTTTAATATAGGGTTTTGTGCTTATGCTATTATAGGCCATACAGCCGATCAACTCCTACCACAGCTTTTGATGGAACACTTTGATACTTTGCCTATACAATGTAGACACATTGAACATATGCATGAAGGAGTTTGGATCAGAAAAGATAATTTTTGACAAAATGACAGCTGTGAGAACTTAGACAATTTAACCCTAATAGGGCTTTTGTATATGCATAGATGGTGCCTTCATGGGCCGATCAACTCCTAGTACAGCTTTTGATGGAACAATTTGATACTTTGCCTATACAATATAGACACATTGAACATATGCATGAAGGAGTCTGGTTGAAAAAAAAAAATTTTGACAAAATGACAGCTATTAGAACTTAGACAATTATTACCTTATATGACTTTTGTATATGCATGGATAGTGCCTTTATGGGCCACTCAACTCCTACATAGCTTTTGATGGAGCAATTTGATACTTTGCGGATACAATGTAGACACATTGAACATATGCATGAAGAAGTTTATGATTTTTGTTTGCACAGATTCTGCTGAAATCTTCTTTTCAAAACTTAGGTCTGCTGGTTTGAACTATAACTTGCCAAGTTTTTTCACTGAATCTTACTGTGCGGGGGGTATCTAATAAGCATTGCTTATTGACTTTTTTCATTGAGATGGTGCTGAAAAGAACCGTCTCATCGAAATAGTTCTTTTGAGTACCAACAACATATGTTTAGATTGAGAAATAAGAAATTAATTTATGATCATGCACTGTTATCTAGAGGGCTGTTGAATGTTAATATGATCATTCTAATGCACTTGCAAATGTAACATGACATCTGGTTGGTTTCTCTGCAACATGCTATGTTTCCACTGTCTTTTTGAAGAAATAATGTTACTAGTGCAATAGAATAGGGATAACTATATTCAAAATTCTCATGTGGGGAGGTATATTGGTATACGTTCTGAAATAAAATTTTACGGCTAAGCTGAGGCGTCGCCATAAAACTGAATTTGCAGCCATATATCTGAATAGCTCCACAAATGAAAGTTTTAAATTGATATATCCTTTATAGGTGACGTATAAATACAGTCATTATAAATGGCCAAAATGACCTTTAACGTTTGTGTCAGTGTTGTTCTGAAAGAGCCTGTATGTACTATTTATAGTTTTGTGTTGTTTTGTTTAATTTTGAATATTGTATAGTCATCATCATCATCATTAATAAATAATAAAAAATCACCCAGAATGCATAGGTCCATTTTTAAGTGTAAAATTGTAATTATTTTCTTACCCATCAATTTAAACATGTCTTTTGAGTACCCACAACATATTTTGGTTGAGAAAGAGCAAAAATATTTTCCAAACATGCAGTCATACCTGGAGGTCATTGTTAATCATGACAGTATATTACAGATTCTTAAGCACTGGCTAATGTAATGCGGAGTCTGAATGAAATTTGCAAATCTCTAACATGTTTGATGACATCTAATCAGATGCTGTTTTACAGGAGCAAATGCATAAGAAAATGTTTTTTTACCAGATTGTGCCAACAACTCAAGTTATTAACCTCTTCACTACTGTATATAAGTGCACCCTATATGCCGGGGAAAATAAGGCTATTTTGATGATATTATGGTGTTCCATATAATTTCATACAAAATCATAACTATAGTCCGTACAGAAATTCAGTGAACATCGTTTTTCTTTTTTTAAATGTCTTTAATGATAAAATTTTGGACTAAAATTTTGCACATACATATAACATAACACCGCCTAATATACAATTGCATATTTGAATATTTATGATAGGTATATAAGTCTGGAATCTCTTGTAAAATAAAATAACTTAGTCGTTTTCGATTTAGAAAACTCCTCATCTTCCCTCAATGTATTTCATACGGGTAACACGTGGTTTATACAGTTCAATGAATACCATGTTTACTTACGTATATCTCAGGCTGTATGATAAAGAAAACGGTCACCAGCAGGATTGCTCTCGGTATGTCTATATACACATTGCAAATGCTTTGAAGAGACTGCGCAAATAACAATTCTGTCTGAGTTATATTTCACGGTAATCAAATTTTACATCTTATTTTCTAAGTGTTCATGGTAAAATGACACATATAGCAATTGGACCGCGACTGAGAAAACCTGTCTTCAGTGATTAGTAACAATGCAGGCTGCTCTAAAGGCGCAGAGCAGCCTGCGCATCCGCGCAGTCTCATCAACAACTGTGATGTCTGCTTTTTGAGAAGAATCATATCTAGACTTGCTGCGAGCAAAATTTCAATTTTCTAGCTAGCCTGTTTAGCTAGCCTGTTTAGCCGAAGAGACTGGTTTGTGACTTGGTTTGTCGGACTCCCAGAAGACAGGTTTTCTCGCGCAGTGGCCTGTGTTGCTTGCTCGACAGCTCTAGGACAAATATTACAAGTGCAACAGATAATACTATTAAAAACAAATATAATGAGGAGGCTGTTCATCACATATATTAACGGGAGTCACATTATTTGATTGCGCTCTACATCGTCTAATACGACAAGTCATTCGTAACTACTGCCCACAGAGCTGGGGAACGGCGGGGACTTTGATTTTCTGGTTGCAGGTCCCTGGCTTGACCCTGTACTAACAGCACATTTGCCCAGTTGGGGCGTGGCTACAAATGACTGGTGCGCATAATTTCTTTCGTCTGTATGCACTATTCATTTGTGACCACGTCCCAGCCCAGAGGAATGTCGCGGACTTTGACTTTGTGTCTGCAGTTCCCCATAGTAACCACAACACTGTGGTAACAGCTAGCTGGCAAAACCATGACAGCTCTACCCCGCAGTCTGTTATTAATGTGCACTGCCATGTTTGTCTGGGTCTATCAATCCCCTACATTTTTGCATTGTGGAGACAATGTAAAAGTAAAAACACAGCACATTTACGAGGCTATGGATATCCCCGTCCTGCTCAGGGGTTGGGGTGAACCAGTTGTTACAAATGACTGGTGCGCTATGTATAGCCTAGTATGATGCACTTCGCATGAACATTTAGTTCTCAGCCACCCCCCCAAAAAATACTGACCCGAAACAGAAAATATGACATCCGCTGATATTGTTATACCCCCCGCAAACTTTGTTTGTAGGGGGTATACTGTTTTCACGTTGTCCGTCCGTCCATCCGTCCGTCCGTGCGTCCGTCCGTCCGTAACGCTTTGTTTCCTTAATAACTCAAAGAGTCATCGCTGGATTTTCATCAAACCTTGCAAACATGTTCATATATGCAAGACAAATACTTTAGACAAAAAAGTAAGGGCTAGGGGCCAATTCTATTAGAGTTATTTCCCTTTGTAGTTCTAAATGGCTTTTAATATAGTGCTTTTTCCTTAATAACTCGAAGAGTCATTGCTGGATTTTCATCAAACCTTGCAAACATGTTCATATATGCAAGACAAATACTTGAGACAAAAAAGTAAGGGCTAGGGGCCAATTCTATTAGCGTTATTTCCCTTTGTAGTTCTAAATGGCTTTTAATATAGTGCTTTGTGCTTATGCTATTATAGGCCATATACTGGCCAATCAACTCCTACCACAGCTTTCGATGGAACAATTTGATACTTTTCCTATACAATGTAGACACACTGAACATATGCATGAAGGAGTTTAGTTCAGAAAAGATAATTTTTGACAAAATGACAGTTGTGAGAACTTAGACAATTTTTCCCTAATAAGGTGTTTGTATATGCATGGATAGTGCCTTTATGGGCCGATCAACTCCTACTACAGCTTTTGATGGAGCAATTTGATACTTTGCGGATACAATGTAGACACATTGAACATATGCATGAAGGAGTTTATAATTTTTGTTTGCACAGATTCTACTGAAATCTTCTTATCAAAACTAAGGTCTTCTTGTTCGAACTATAACTTGCCAAGTTTTTTCACTGACTCTTACTGTGCGGGGGGTATCTAATAAGCATTGCTTATTGACTTTTTTCATTCAACCTATTTCCAAGCACATTCCCACCCTATCACTAGTTTCTCTTTCCGACCTCAGCATTATTTTTATTGGGTGAGTCTTTTTTCACTTGAATCACACCTAACGGGTGAGCCCTATGATTATTTTCTCTAATAAATTATATACTGAAGGACTTTAAAAACGCACCACCTGCTTAAATGCTAATATATGTAAAAAATTAGATATTTTTATTATGTGAAAAATTAAATTGACAAGTTCCGTCATTTAGCTTGCATTCAATAAGAAAATCGAAACGCTGTGGCTTATGATTGCCGTGACGTCGCGATAATTCTGAGACAACTCAAATTCAAAAAGTCACAGAGTACCCATACCTTCCATAATGAACGAAAAAAATATTCAAACCGATGTATGTTCTTGAAAGTAAAAGGAAAGACAAAATCAAATCATGAAGTTTTAGGACTCTGACGTCTACATGACGTTGTTGATTTTTGACGTAATTGACCGTTTATATCCTAAGGATCAGGAATAATCAAAATCGTTTTGTTGCCAACAGATACTCCTTTAATAAGTTGCATAAAAGACAAAAGTATCGCGGACGTCAACCGTCTGTTATTGATGTTTGAAAATTTAAGACTGACGTTAGCAAAGAAACGCTGCGAGTGAGAGTGTAATAAAACGATTATTTCTGAAAACTTTTGTGTTTTTCCACTTGTTAAGACATCTGGCTACTACATAAAAGTGTTTGTTTTCAAATTGAATCAAATTCACATCTGTCGGACGACATTTGTTGAAAAACACTTACGTCGATATTACGTCAGAATGAACAGCATGAGCAAATCGAAATCATGGCAAATCGAGGTCAATTTTGCAAGAGGATAAAAATGATAAAGAAAACAACCTCAAATCAACCGTGTGGAAGAGACAGAGAATGTAAAATGGTGCGTTTTTAAAGTCCCTCAGTATAGTTGCCCGGAATTACGTTTTGGCATGCATATTTTGCATTGTCCAGTGTCAACAAATCAGTATTTGGAATAAACAGATAGAAAGTTCAATTTATTTAATAAAACAAGTTGAATAATTATTTAAAATCTGATGATCAGAGGAGCAGCGAACACAGAAAATCAAGATTTTAAATTGAGAACAGGGGAACACAGAGATTCATTTCATAGGAACAAGTGGACGGGTACCCACTGGGAAGGCGTATGCCAAAATTCTGTGAGCCTAAACTATGGCCATAATTTGCATTTGATGGAACTATTTTGATATGATAAGAAACCCTTCTCCTAACACGTTACTTCGTCTTATAAAACCGTATAATTATTCATCGATAGTAAACTAAAGGCAGTGATCCGTACAAAGGTGCATTTAGGGTAAATTAAAAAATGCAGATGCTCAAATGAGGACAAATTCCATCATATCACAGCGCATTTGACAATACATTTTGTAACGAAAAAAATATCACTAATTAGGCGGTGTATAGATATATTAAATTATCAAAGTCATTGTGCGATCAGTCGGCACATAACGAAATAAACGCAAAAATGCGATGTTCACTGAATTCCTGTACGCACAATAATTTAATATTAACACCAATTTTTTTCCTGCTTGTTTGAGACATTTGGTTCGATGTCTGAAATAATGTGTTCTAGTGATAGTGTGTCATAAAAATAATTTTTAAACAGCTGAAAATACATGAATGTTTACTTTCGTTTTCAACATCATTGTTTTGGAATGGTTGGAAAAAATGGTTAAAAAATGTGATAATGACAATCATTTCCTCATGTACCATTTCTGATTCCAATTAATAATTGTCATCCCTATAAGAGCCATTTTAGACTTGCAAAATAATCTTTACCCCCCAAGATACTCAACAACCTAATGCCACGTTAAGCTGCCAACTTTGAAAAAAAAAACAGTTCTTCATCAAAAGGGCCTTTTTCCCCATAAAAAGCATTTAGCCGGCTACAAAAAAGTTAACTCTTTCATTCTAGAACAGATTAAGATAATTGAGTTTTTTCCCTTTGACTTGTTCGTCATGAGCAACACTCAAGGAAGGGATTTTCATAATGAGTAACGCTAGGGGTAAGGCAGTGAAGGGATTAACACTTTTATCTTGGCAGTATTTTTTTATCATCCTTTGTTGTTGTTTGTTCATGCACCATATTGTCCTAATTACAGAGATCAATTTGGGCCTTGACACGAGATAATCTGTTTGCGACGAGAGACTAGCTAGAGTATTGAAATTTTGCATGTTTCAAAGTTATTATGCATTTCCAGAAAGTGAATAACACAGGCGCTGATCAGACTGCGCATATGCATATGCTGGTCTGCATTTTTGTTGTTCGCATGCAGCAGTCAAGTTTTCTCGTGTCATGGCCTATATTATCTTTAAGATTTTTAACCTCCTATTACTAATAATAGTGATTGGTTATTGTTCTCACTTGCTAAATGGGTTGTTCAACAGTCTGAAATGAATTATTTCCATTTTTATCACGAATTAGAAAATTGAACTTATTATACTTATATGGTATATATTGCGTGTCAAGCATTTCTTCTTATATCTTTTTTCTTAACCCACATTTAAGTTATCTTGCAAACAGTGTGGATCCTTTTCGTCTTAGCAAACAGTGTAGACCCTGATAGCATGCCACATTATTTTATGCAACATGTCATCTGGTTCATTGTTTGCCAAAGAACTCATTTAGTAGTCAATAGTATACTAAGTGTTAAGCCTTAAGGTAGACAACCAAGGCTCCATTCAGTCAAGGTCATCCAGGCTGATCTGAGTTTTTGTTCGTTTTATCATGAAATTGCCCATTTTTAGTTCAGCATTTCTTGAAATTAGTCGAAATTTTCCAAAAGTATTTTGTTTCCTAGTTTACATTTCTGGGTTATGTCATATTGTGTATTCATAATTTTTTACTAGAAGTACAGCCCAGTCACGCTTTACTATGGCTGTATTTGTGGCATATTTGCAAAAGGTGTTTTGTTGTATGTGTTATCTTAAAGCGTGTCTTGCTGTATGTGTTATCTCGTATATTTATTGACTAATCTGAATATATTTATGTTATGAGATTAATTAGAGAGTGAAAAACTACTACTGAGTTTGTTATACATATCCCTGATGACATTTATGTTCCCCAAAGAGAATATATAGCTGTTCACCACACTATTTAAACAGTGTGTATCTTTAAAACTTTTGAAGGGTTATGCTTGGTAGTTTCTAGTAAAAATGTTTTTGTGAAAGAGTTGGCAAAGAGAGTATATATTCTTTTTTTGTGTGTGTGTTCTTTTCCTGGTCCCAAAAGACCACCAAATGTTTTCATAGTCCTCTGCAACAGCACAAATGATTTAGGCAAAAAAATGACAGGTTTGACATCCTGTTATAATAGAAATTCAAAGCTATAAAAGTGTCCATAGACAAAGATACTCACGCCATTTGTGACTTAGTGACTTGATAGGCTTTAGTTATGATCTGAGTGATACCCAAATTAGACTTAAGTGTCCCAGAAATGGGACTTATATTTTGTGGTAAACATCTTCCTCATGACAAGGATTCATGTGAGCGATCCAGGGCCCAAGGGCCTTCTTGTTTGTCTTTTAATGAGGAACACAATCACACACTGCAGACCAAACCATGGCACCGGGTGGAAGAGCAACAGAACACTAATAATCACAAGACAGGAAGTCAACCAAAATAAAGCTAGCGGCTTTTTCTTCCCCACAAACTAGAAAGGACCCAAAGTATTAGCAATAACCAAGGAGCAAACCCCCAAATTGGCGCAACAATAAATAAGAATCAACAACAACAGAACTACAGGCAGACAAGGCTATTGGGGTGGTGGGTACTGGCTCCAAAATAGTATAATCAGGAAATACCACAATCACAAACCTCAGGCAAACCCATGGCGCCGTGAGGAAGAGCCACACAACCATCAGGAAAACAAAATAAGCAAAGCAACCAGCTCTCTTCTCCATCAAGATGATTGCAAAACCAGAATGGATATAAAGTAACGTACAACAAAACAGAACAATTACAGACTCACAAAATGGGAGTAACAATAAACAAAAAGTCAACAACAATAGAACCACTGCCTTAGAACGGACAGCAGCCTAAGCCACCGTGGGGCTTAAATGCATTTTACTGGTACCAAATATTCGCCCTAGATTCTGCTGTTGTTGGAGTACAAGAAATGTTCAGCTCGCATGGAAGCCTTCTAACTAATGCAATGTATCCTCATGGAGAAACACTCTAATCAAATTGACACACGAAATATTCACCCAATATTCTGTCGTTAAAACAAAAAATATTTAGCTTGCAAGGAGGCTTCCTAACGTATGCAATGTACAATCTTTGAAATTAGCACACTATGATGAAACCAAAAGAAGGGTTGACGACTTTCAAAACAAAGGAAGAAGGCAACGATCAGGAATCGATACAATCAAGAACCACACCTGCCTTCACTAATATCTTAGCTGCATAGCACCAATAAAATCTACATTGTATGAAAACAAATACTATTTATATTTTGATGAATACAATCTATAGTCCTATTGTACTGATATGCACACTGTGTTGACAATTTGAAACCAGTATCAGTTTAGATCCATTATTATTCTTAAGGTTGTTTAGGGTGGATATTTAGCCACTAAAATATTATGTAAGTAAGTAAGGGTGCAAAGATCAGGAATCGATACAATCAAGTACCACACCTGACCCAGGATAACAATGGGAAGGTGACAAACTCACAGTTAGACACCACAAACGAGAGGGAGCTCAGTGGTAGAGTGCTTGACTCAAGACCAAGGGGCCGGGGGTTGAAGCCTCACTTGCGTCACTGCCTTGTGGTCCTTGAGCAAGACACATTTACCCTAGCTTAGTACTGGTTCAATCCAGGAACACCCGTCCGTGTTTAGCTGAAAGATTTTTGATGGGATGTAAAGAATCAAATCAAACAAACAAAGGAAACCACAAACATGAACCAAAGGTCAGCCCTTTCCCAGCAGGTGACCACAAGGCACAAATAAACAGACGCCCACAAATGCATAACAAACATAAGACAGAAAAAACATAAATGAATAAATAAATGAGAAAGTCCCCACTCCCTCCCCAACACTCACACCACACACTGGTGGTGATTCTGTTGTTTATTCATTGTCTATTGTCCAATGTTGGATCCTTGTTTTGTGGCGTGGTTCTTGGTATTTTCTAGTTTAGCAATTATCTTGTTGAGTAGGAGAGAGTCGTTTGTCAAATCACTTTAGAAAGGCGCATTTGGGATCACCTCACTAAGAGAAAACGGAATTCTTAAGATGGATACAAAGGAAAAAGCCAACATTTGTAAGCTGCATTTTCAAGAAGCCTTCACACGTGAAGTAGATTCTGACCTGCCCTCTAAAGGGGCTAGATTGAGGAGATAACAGTTGATCTGAAAGGTGTCGCCAAACTGTCTGACGGACTAAACATACATAGAGCACCAGAATGCCAGGGTGCTAAAAGAGTGTAGCTATGAGATCTCTCCAATACTGGCACTTATCTTGAAGTAGTTTCTCATGATGTAACAGATGGGTGTCGACAGGCAAATGTTTCCCGGTCTTTAAAAAGTGTGAAAAATATGATGCTGCTAACTATAGAATGATGTCGCTAACGTGCATCTGCTGCTAAATCCTAAAACATATTCTTGCAAGTAACATCAACAAGCATTTGGCCTTTGCTGACGGCCAGCATGGTTTCCGCAGCCGGTCTTGCGAAATGCAGTTGGTCCAGTTTGTACACGACATCATCAACATTATGAATGGTGCTGTGAATCGTGGACACAAACAACAGAGTTTTGATCATATATCTTTGACAATGTTCCACACAGGAGGCTATTACACAAATGAGATTATTATGCGGAAATAGGATCCACCCATAAGTGGATCAACTCATGGCTCTCTGTGCGCACTCAACAAGTAGTTTTAGATGACCAAGCTTCAGATCCAGTCCCAGTGCTATCCCGTGTTCCCCAAGGGTTGGTCTTGGGTCTGGTCATGTTCCTTATCTTTATAAATGATTTGTCAGATAACATCAGGTCTTCTGTTCGCAGACGACGGTGTCCTGTATAGGAACATATATTTACTTCAGGACTGTTTGACCTCGCAAGAAGACCTCACTAGCTTTGGACAATGGGAATCCATTCAATGTGGCCAAATGTCACCCTATGAGAAAGACTCGGCATCATAAACAAATGCCTTTTGATTATTTCCTACGCAACCAAATTTTGGAAAATATTCAAACAGTAAAATACCTTGGTATAACCATCACTGATAGCATGGATTGGGGTCAAAACATCTCAGAAATTTTTTCCCACTAAGACACTTGGTTTCCTTCGCTGGGACTTGGCTTTGCACCTAGGAGCACTAAGGAAGTTGCATACAAAACTTTGGTTCTGCCTAAACTGGAGTATGCAGCACCTATTTGGAACCCTTACTCAAAACTTCAGATTAATAAAGTAGAGAAAGTTTAGAGGACAGCGGCCTGCTGGAATTGTGTGAGATGGTGAAACACAAGAAGTGTGGACTATATGCATGATGACTTTCGAGACCCATAAGGATGGGTCCTCCCTGCTTCTCTTTCACAAGATTCATTGTGGTGCTGTGTTTATTGAGAAAGACAAGTACTTTGCCCCTACTCACAGTTTGAAAACAGGTCATCACATAGTGTGCCATATCGTTCGTTATCTCGTAGAGTTCCGCCGTTGATTTATCGACGCACCCGGATAAACCGGTAAAAGGGGGGTAATGGGTAAAATGTTCTAAACACTAAAAGTCACCAACACCAATGTACTGTACAATATAACACAGTGAGTAATCAATTGAATATCTTCCAACACCACAAGAAGTTCTATGTACACAAATGAGCTTTTTTCAGTTAGTTTTGTGGATTTAAAGATTGGATAGATTTGCACAGCTGCTTATGTGAGGGCCAATCTGATATCTGGCAGACTTTGTTACAATAACTGAAGCTTTTACAGCCTGTGCAGCGACGTAATTCTGTCTGTCTTCCTTTTTTCAGACAGTGCGCATACACTATGTCCGAAACTTCACAGTCTAAAAAAACTACTGGAATGCTCCGCTGCAGCCTCTGCAAATAGTTTATTTAAATCCAAATGAACTTGGGCTGTGCCGACAGGTTCCCTTTCAATGGTTAAATGACTAAATGACTGAGAAACAGAAGATGTACGTTCCAAGGAGCCGGGTTTCTCTGGCTGTCTGACCACATGGACCTGTGGACTGGCCACCGTCTCTGTATCTTGCAGCTGGTATGACTGAGAAGCAGCAGATGTACGTTCCAAGGAGCCGGATTTCTCTGGCTGTCTGACCACAGAGATCTGTGGACTGGCTACCGTCTGTGATTCTTGCAGTTTGTTTGACTGAGGAACAGCAGATGTACGTTCCAAGCAACCGGATTTCTCTGGCTGTCTGACCACAGGGATCTGTGGACTGGCTACCGTCTGTAGTTCTTGCAGTTTGTAGAACAAAGCGAGGTTCTCAGCTCTTAGCTCTCCGGGTACTTTCATGCGTTTCCAATATTCCTTCCGCCTGGCACGATCTCTTGCCACTACAGCTGGGGGTTTCTTCTTTAACTTTGGCTGTTCTGCCTTTACATTTGAGGAATCTTGAACAGAATGTTGTTTAGCAGACTTGGGTCCAGAAGGAAGAGTTGAAGATTTGTTCTTTTTACGCTTTGGCTTTCTATTGAGCGGCTTTTCTTCGGAAGAAACTTCTTTCTTGTCCTGATGAGAAGCTGTTTGTCGACCGGAAGCGTAGTTCTTCAATGGCGTTTATTCTCCATTCTTGGCGGGAAATTTAGTGACGAGAGTAAAATACTTCCTCTTTCGTATAATTTTATACGAATGACACTTTTCATCTCTCTCAAGAATGCAGATGATTACTATAAGGTCTTTTGGCATAAAATTGGCAGCAGTACACTCCGTTTCATCCATATTTTAATTATCCAAAATCCCCCTTTGAAATTAGCGTGCGGCATCTTCGAGCGCCATCTTCGAGCGCCATATTGTAGATACCAGACATACATTGATGCCCTGAAGAACTCTCCGTACTATTCCACGGTGGAATAGTCTTTCTTCTGTGGTCAATACCCATACCACAGAGTAGTTTAGGGCACTCCTCATCTAAAGTAAGAAAGATGCAAAGATCAGAAATCGATACAATCAAGCACCACACCTGAGTAAAAAACTACCACTTCCACACACACACACACACACGCACGCACGCACGCACGCACGCTCGCTCGCACGCACGCACGCACGCACACACACACACACACACAGAAAAAAAAAAGGAACGGCTGGCAGGCAAATAATATGAATGTCATAATCACATATTGCAGACCAACCCATGGCACCGTGAGGAAGAGCTACAGAACACTGACTGTCACAAGACATTAGGAAGACAATTAAAGTAAAGCAACCAGCTCTCTCTTCCCCATCAAGATGATTGCAAAACTATAAGGACACAAACTAATGAATAGCAAAACAAGAATCAAACACATTTAAAAAAATAACAATAGAACGGACAGCAGCCTAAGCCACTGGGGTGGGGTGGGGCTTAAATTCATTTTACTGGTACCAAATCTTCGCCCTTGATTCTGTTGTTGTTAAAACACAAAAATTGTTTAGCTCACATGAAGGCTTCTTAACTATTGCAATGCACCAACACAGAAAACAATCTAATCAAATTAGTACACTATGATGATACAAAGAAAAGGGTTCATGATTTACAGATAGTCCGAGCTAAAGAAAACCTCAAGCTGAGCCAAATTTCAAAATTAGCCCTTCCTGGCGTAATGGTCGTGATTTGATCGAGCCAGTATTCGCAGAAAGAACTGTGAAGTCTGTGTTTCTTCTGTGTGGTGCCATGGGTTGGTCTGCAGCCTGTGATTATGACATTCATATTATTTGCCTGCCAGCCGTTCCTTTTTTTTGTGTGTGTGTGTGCGTGCGTGCGTGCGAGCGTGCGTGCGTGCGTGTGTGTGTGCGGAAGTGGTAGTTCCCAGTTTACTGGTCATAAAATTTTGGGGGTTTGGGCTCCAGCCCCATTGAGGGTAACGCTAACCCATTTTTGCGATTAACGTCCATTAATAAAAGCCGAAGTCAGCAAACATGCATGCAATCATCAAAGGGCTCTTCTAGAACGTGCAAAAAACTTGTTGATGAACGTTCAATATAATTGACTGCCTAATCACAAGTTTGGGGATAGCTCGCTGATTTCGCGGTTTGACGTCATCCCCAATAATTGTTAATGTAGCTATTTCGTTGTTTAGGTAAACCTCTTATAAGTGTTTACTTCCGGGTTCACGACAACTGTCACTGTCAGGTGTTTTAGCTGTTTACAAAATTGTTCTGGAGCTTGTCAGCAATCTGTAAACCGCTGTTGCAGATGTATTGTACATGTTAAACATAATGTTAAGATTGAGATGATAGCGCAATGTGAATGATGTAGGAAAAGAGGAACACAGCCAGAGAGGACAGTTTTCTGCTTCAACTGCATTGCTCAAGCACACAGATTTTGTAAAAGAGTTAATGCCTAGGCTGGGAGAGATTTGAGCATGGCATCAGCATATACCAGTAATGGAACACCATCATATGATGATCCTGCTTCAAAGCCACTTTTTGGCGAAACTCGACCAAAGGCAAGTAAATATTCTATACAAGCCAAAAAGGAAATAACAAAGGCGCTGGTCACTGGTCAGACTCTGCAGAGGCGCAGGCTGGTCTGTGCCTTTGTTGCTCCCAAATCCCCAAAGAAAGGTTTGCTCATGTCGAATTTGAAAAACTGACACCGTAATCCAGTCCAATACCATTCCCGTGGACCAAGCCCAATGCACTCATTGACTCTTTGCCTGGCAATGCCTGCTCGGGACATGGGTTGATAACCTTGCTTTGCAAACAGTTTGAACCCAGATCAAAATCGTTTGCCTTTGATTACCATAGACTTTTCCACAATAAGCACCATGACTTGAGAATATTTGAAGATAATCAAATTATAGTTTTCTTTTTTTTTCTAGACTAAAAACATAACAATATTTTGAGGGTACAAAACATACATGTTGAAGATACTCATTAGAATAGCAATTGAGAGGTAAGGCCAAAAAAATATATTAGATTATCAAGCACTGCCGCATTGTCCTCAAAGTCCACGCATCACCAATTTTTTTACAAAAAAAAAACGCATTAAAATTTTTTCGTTATTTTGTTTCGTCCAAGTTCATCCAATATTTATTCCTCATACATTTACCTGATCTTCTGAAAATCGTGTAGGCGCTTGGTATTGATTTTTTTATGTGGTTTAGTGCAGGTATACAAGGGTCGCATCTTTCTGACTTTAAAATGGCGTGTGAAGGGCTGTTTTTCAAGAAAATCGCTTGATTTATTGTCCAGCATGGCTTTTGAATCATTCCAATATCATCATAAAATACATACAACATCTGTTTTTGAGGAAATAAAAAATAACAAAAAAAAAACCTGCCTCCCTCATCTGATTTTTTTCTTTCAAAAAACTGCTTGAGAATCTAATGATTTTTTTGTTGTTACTTAATTCTAATGAATGCCACCAACATGCAGAAAAAATGCTGGAGATCACTGACCACACACTGTATATATATGGGAAACAGCGGGTGGATGCAGTTTTTTAACTTGGAAACTATAAAAATAGCCAAACTGACAACCAAGTACCTAAGAGCACAAAAAGACAGTCTTGCCTGGTAAACAGAAAGTAAGTAATGACATAGATATAGGCTGAAGACAAATTTTAGGTGCCTAGCCCCACTAGATAGCTTGTGCATTCATATTCAAAGAACAACTCCAAGCATATGCATTTACATGTCAGGGCTCATCCTGGCCCAACATTTTTTGTAGCCAGCACTTTAGCCAAATGGAAAAAGTAGTATCCAAATTTACTTTACATAATGTAGTTCAAAAATCTCATGAGCTGGCCCAAATCTTTAATCAGAGTTGCACATATAATTGATCTGATCTACTTCTTGACAATTTCCTTATATAGACCCTGAACTTATGCATCATAATTGGGGTCTACATGATTTGTCCAAGGACCCTTTAATACTGTTATTCTTTAGTCATTAATGGACTATGATAAATGTTAAAAAATTTCGAACACATACCTAAATGGCCTATACAAACAATGCAGACTCAGATCAGACTGCTTCTGAAGAAGCAGACTGATCAGGGTCTTCCCTGTTTGTTATTTTT
This sequence comes from Loripinus fragilis, assembly GCA_964019695.1. NCBI lineage: Eukaryota > Metazoa > Mollusca > Bivalvia > Lucinida > Lucinidae > Loripinus > Loripinus fragilis. The sequence continues at coordinate 100,342,408 of OZ026520.1, forward strand.
ACAAACATTTTGTGGATTTAGCCATAAACCAACATTTTATTTTGGAAAAGTAAGAAAAAGGTTTCAGAAATTTTAGAACATTTACAGTACATGTAATTATATTGCAGAACATGTGATTATATTGCTGTACATGTAACTATATTGCAGGACCGAGTGTTGAATTTGGTTGTTGCATGCATCACAGGGATTTTAGTTGCTGTAAGTATGGTACCATAGGCACAGATAATCAAACCTTTTTTTTAGTGTAAAAATGAGCCGTGACACATGATTTCCAACAATCGGTATTTTGTCATGTGTAGACTCAGATGAGCCTGTGCAAACTTCTGTTAAGCTTAGAAACTCCAGATGATGTTGAGTCATTAGCTTAACACTTATAGAATATTCGAGCAACAAGCAAAGGCTCTGATCAGACTGTGTGTATGCGCAGGCTGATCTGAGGCTTTGCTGGTTGCACATATCACAATGTTGGAAATCTCATGTCACGGCTCAAATGTATTTTTTCCTTTTCAATCAATTTAAACATGTTTTGATGCTCAAAAGAGGAGCAGTATGATAAAGGACATTAACCCTTTCTTCAAGAAATTATCTATTGATATTTTTATGGTAACTCCAGATCACCACTCGGAAGATTCCACTTTAGAAATTCACCGTTTAAAAAATTGATGATTTATGAGCCCTAACCCTTTAAAAATTTCCATTACAGCACTTCATTTGGGCTTCCCCATGGGACCACCCATTAAATAGTCAGTCTGCACTTTAATATAAGCATGTGCACTTATAAGGACAAATAGATTTTCATAAGTCCAGATAAGCATACTTTTTGAGTGATAAATTGTGCATAGGTTTTGATAAGCAAATATTTTGAGTGTGAAAGTGTAAATATTTTCTTAGCCATCAGTTTTATCATATGTTTTGGGTGATCAAAAGAACCATCTCATTGAGACGGTTCTTTTGAGTACCCACAACATATGTTTTGGTTGAGAAATAAAAGAATTTTTTTTGGTACACACTCTTAACTAAAGCCTGATTGTGATTATTTTTCATTGTTTGTTTAAACATGTTATAGGTCCTCAAAAAACTGCTTCATTGAGACGGTTCATTGAGCACACACAAAATATGTTTTGATTGAAAAAATAATACATAATTTCCCCTCTTATCAGAGGTTATAAAACTTTTTTCATGCTTAACTCAGCTGAGCATGAAATTTCACATGCCCATAAGCATGATAAAAACTAACATGCTGAAAAATATAGAATTTTATTGCTTTTAAACTCTAGAGTTTGTATTTATCCTGCTTATGAATGTTAAAATGCCAACAAATGTTGGCATTTTGATATTTATAAACAGGATAAAATTCATGCTTAGTTGAGTTGAGCATGAAAAAAGTTTTATAACCTTGAGATCTGGGGTTTATTGAAAATGTTTTTATTTTTGTTTCAGGTGACATTAATCAGTGCATTTGTATTTCCACAATGGCCACCAAACGCCATCAACATATTCTTTGCAGTTGTCATGATGCTGATTGGTTTATCTCATTTACTTTTAGTGAGTATTTACTAATTAGAATTTAATTCATTGCCTACTGGGTAATTTTTCATGTTTTTTTGTTGTTTGCTGAATTATTTTCAAAATTAACTTTTTAAAAAAATTATTTCAGGAATACCATCAGAGTGTCAAACAGTTTGGATTCTGACCAGGCCTGATCTGGGACCAAACTGTTTGCAAAAATTATCAGCAGATGACACTAGTTGGCAAAGAGTTAATTGTTTGTTCTAATTCTTCAACTTATCATCTAAATTACTCAAACAAAATAAAGATAAATAGTTCCAGAATTGTAATTTGTATATTCTTACTCTTCAATTGTGTCAACCAAATTACTCAAAAAGGCATAAGTAAATTTACTACACCATGAGTTACGAGGGTTAGTCATTAATAACTGAGACCTACCTTATAACATTTAATTCAATTAAAATGGACACATATTTAAATGACATTTCAATGCAGTTATATGTCTTCTATTCAATAACCTAATTTATATATGTTGGTAAGCTTTATATACTGGTTGCTAGGCAACCGAACATGACCTGTCGAACGGGTGCGTTCACGCTGTAATACATCAATATCTAAGCGTTGCCATGGAAACGATGATGCCAATGTAACGCTGCATTCACTGTCGTTTGATACCTATTACATGTACCTATTCAGTGCCACAGAAAAGAAAACAACTGAACCCAAACTATAGATGCAGTGGTAGTCTGATTTGAGAATTTAGCAATTTTTTACGTGCCTTAAGTCCTATAATTTACCCCACCCACATTCATACTAACACAGTTTAAATAGAAAACATAAATTCATAGCCCAATAATGCTTTTGCAGTACTGCAGACACAAACAAACCCGCAGAAATATTAAATTCCTTGCTTGGAATAAATGATTCTGTTTCCATGGCAACACAATCCTCATGTATTTAAAAATTAGTGAAAATTTGACTTATTTTGTTGCTAGGCAACGCATGCAATCAGTGTTCACCTAAACATTTACGAACCAAGTATAATGAAAAGCCAATATGACATATGTTAGTAAAATAATTGTCAAATATGTCTTTCTAAAAAACCCTCAAGCCCACAAGCTTTTTAAAGACATACTGTATATTCCTGGTGGCGGAGATCATGAACGCATCGCTTTGACTGACGATCTTTAGTTGCCTAGCAACCATAACAGAAGCTTCAGTCGGGTAATTATTTTGGGTCTTAACGTCTATGACATGTTATGCTTAAAAAAGATGATCACATCTCTTGTCTACAATGTGAGGCTAAGATATAATGAGGTAGGGCTCAGTTATTTTTGACTAACCCTCGTATTACGATTTTCACCACAATGCAGTCCTTTTATAATGCTATGTTTGGGTCCATATAGGATTGAACAGTGTTATAAGTGAATTGTGTTATATCAGGACAATTTTACAAAGAAAATTTGTAAAATTCCATGGTAAAAAGATTTGGGAGCCACAACATGACTGTTATATCCAAATCCATCTTATAACAAGAAGTGTTATAAAGAGACTGTGCTGTATAACACCCGGGGTATTACGATGTTGTGTTGCAGTGCAGAATGCCAAATGTAAATTCACAATGCAAAGTCTCAAATTATACCTTTTTTCTTCGTCTATCAAACATATATTTTGTGTGCGCAAAAGAATCGTCTCAGGGAGGCGTTCCTTTAACACACACAAACCATATATTTTTTTAGTTATTGAAATAATTCATAAATAGGCCATATTCTCTGAATCTGTTGTGTATGAATTTTAAATTGACTTAGAGAATATTTAGAAAAATCGGAGTTTGAATTTTTGAGATTTTACTGTATTTGAATCAGTCTGACAGCAGCACGTAGTAATAGCATAAATTACTGTAAAGACTTTATGTCAATATATTCTTGATTCAAAATCAAAATGGATCCAGTTTGGAAATACAGCATTGTTGCTGCTTTTTTGAATGGACTATTTTGTAGTGGATGTTGAAATAAATAGATATTTACATACCACATCATCATACATCAGGCCCTCAGTTAAGAGTATGTAAAAAAAAAATTCTTATTGCTCAACCAAAACCTATGTTGTGGGTACTCAAAAGAACCGTCTCAATGAGACGTTTTTTTTGAATACCCAAAACAAAGGTTAAAACTGATAGATAAGAAATATTTACAATTTTACACTGAAAATGTTTGCCTATCTGGACCTATGATACATGATCTTTTGCATATACTTCCTTGGTAATTTAATTTAATTATGGATACGTGTCCTATACTTTTGGTAGGTTTTACTATTAAATAGCATCATTTTTGAATATTCAGTAATGGTTCGTCTTTGATTTGTACTTTCAGATATATTGGTACAGACAAGGTGATTTGGATCCAAAGTTTTTAAGACTGATATTCTTTAATACCTTCACCATAGTTCTACTTTGTGTTTGTGGTAACCTGTATATACACCAAGTGTAAAATACACCATATGTATAAAAATCAAGTGTAAAATACGCCAAGAGTAAAACTACCCAAATGTGAAAGTACCAATCCCCAGGTACCAAGCATGAGTCACAATGCAAACAAGTATATGTATATTTTGCCCTATGTTAATGTAGAGTGGTCAAAACTCCATCAAGTTTTTTTTCGATTCTATGTGCCACATGCAGGACTTTAGTTAAAAATGTGTAACAGAAATTATTTTTCTTATTTCTCAACCAAAACATATGTTGTGTTATTCAAAAGAACCGTCTCAATGAGCAGTTCTTTTGGGCACCCAAAACATGATGGGTTAGAAAATATTTGCATTTTTACGCTGAAATTTTTGTTTATCTAAACCTGTGGCCACATGTTAACATATCTTTAACCATATTGCACTCAGAATGGCCATTTGGTTATTTGGAGTGCAATAGAGTTACAGATTCATCATAGGTCCAGATAAGGAAATTTTATGAGCGTAATTTGTAATTATTTTCTAACCCATCCATTTAAACATGTGTTTTGGGTGCTCAAAAGAACTGTCTCATTGAGACGGTTCTTTTGAGCACCCACAACATATGTTTTGGATGAGAAATAAAGAAATTAGTTTTCCAATACACACTCTTATCTGGAGCCCTGTTCATTTAACCAGAAAGGACACTGATCAGAAGATGATAACGAGATGCAATACTTATTGTGATACTTGAGTTATAGAGCTCGTTAATTAATATCTGAGAGTGCTGTTGTCATCCAGAGGACAGTTACTGCCAGCGGCTAGCTGCAGTGCATCTGGTGATGACTTTGATCTGATTTGCAGAGACACTGATTTTATTTGGGATTTTCTTCACATTTGGGAAAATATATCATAAAAATTGTGAAAATAAGCACTAAAATACATGAAATAGGGAAAAATAAAGGCCATTTTTTGATTCGGAATGACTCCCATATAAGGCGTTAAAAATGGCCTAATAAAATCACTGAGAGAAATAGGCTGGACTCTAACTAACCTTGCTCAAGGACACAACATAGTGGCTCCTCGGGGCAATTGGAACTGCCTCGGCCAATTCTGTGTAATCAGACCTTGGTACATCGAGGGTCTACTTTGGTGTGATGCTGACATCCAAGAAACCATACCAACACAATAACAATGTTGTTTACAGCGAAACAAACGGTTACAACATTTCTAACAAAAAAGGAAGATATGCTGTAGCGATATTTTATTGAAAAACCTGAACTTCATTTATTCTGTTGATAAGACTTTGCGGATAATCAGAATTATAAATAGATTTTAATAGGGCTGAACCCAAATGCTACTGAACTAATTTTTCTTACACCAGTTCTGGCTAACAAAATGCAACTTAACATACATAATACTTTGCCTTACATACATCTGAGGCTTGATTCTCGAATTAGGCCGAGCTTTTCTGATTGTCTCTGTGGGGTGAGTCTGGAACTAGCAACCCTTTGATTCCAAGTCTAATGCTCTACCAACTGAGCCACTGGGCTCTGCAAGAATGGGTTCAAATGAAGGCTCTGGCAAAACTTCTTGGAAGCACAGCCTTGTCTGAGCCAACACTGGTAGCCTGTGAGATAAGTGCCAAAAGCTTGCTCAGGCCAAATAAAAAAATAGCTGTGCTTAGGGTAATCCGACCCTACCTAAATTTACTGGTGAAACCTAGAATTTTTTTTCAGGTTTTCTGGAAAAAATAATTTAAAAAAATGTGTGCCTACTCTACCTAAAATTTTCAGACCTGTTACCCCAAACATTGATTATTTTATTTGGCCTCATTTACTGAAAACACATGTCCCACTCAAAATACATGTATTTATATGCTGCAAGCTTTTAGGCCTTTTTGGCAGTTGGTTGTAGGGTTCCAATTTTCACCAGGATTAACAGAATGAATGAAAAACTTGTTGATCCTGATTAGCTGGCTTCTGAAGAAGATCTGGATCTAAACTGCTTTCTTAGTAGGATGTATCCTAGGTCAATAGTCTAGGATTAAATTTTCTTGCACAACTGATAATCTGAAATTTTATCCTGGGTCAGTAATTCATATCTTACCCATGTTATCCTACCCAGGCTGTCATGGGAGGACTGTAAATTGGTTGATTGGAACTCATGCATATGGTCATCAAGTGACGTCACTGTTTAGTCAAGTAACGTCATTATGTTGTATTGCATCACAGCATGTTCAGACTTCTAGAAGCTTATTTTAAAATAAAAGATCAATGGTGGACAAGAAAAAAAATCCATTATTTGTGTAAGGTTGGGATATAAAAATCTGTCCCTCGGGATCACCATTTGTTATCACTCGGCAAGCCTCATGATGCCAAACGGTAATCCTTAGTACAGATTTTTCTATCCCACCCTCACACTCATAGTAGATTCTAATAATATATCTAATTTGTTGTTTATTTTATCAGGATCTGTCTATATCTATAGAAGAACCCATATTGTATATACTTCTTGCAAGAAAAGTGCTAATTGCTGCTGCTGCAGGCAGAATATATGGACTAATATTTGCTGACAATTGTATATGTATAGAGTAGATAATGAAGGGACCATAGTTCATTTGTGTAAGTTTATATGTTTTGTAAACACTGCAGTATGTTCATTTAATTGTGTAAGATTATGTTTTAGTTAATGATGATGTGGGGTTATATTTTTGTCATAAACTCTGAAGTAAGCATAAGCTGATATGTATTTTCTTAATCTTACAAAACATAATGTACCTGTTAAATACAATGTAGGTCCCTAAATTAGTGTGAGTTGAGATGAATTATTTGCTTTTGAGCACCAAAAACACAAGTTTAGACTTATGGAAAGGAAAATAATAGCAGCAATGTTATGCTCATAATATTTGTTTATCGAAACTTCTGGTTAATTTGTGTGTTCCTGATGATGGACACATGACCAGAATTATGGTTAATGTGTGTTTCTGATAATGGACACATGGCCAGACTTCTGGTTTATGTGTCTTCCTGATTATGGACACAAACCAGACTTCTGGTTAATGTATCTTGCTGATTATGGACACATAACCATACTTCTGGTTTATGTGTCTTCCTGATTATGGACACATAACCAGACTTCTGGTTAATGTGTCTTCCTGATTATGGACACATAACCAGACTTCTGGTTAATGTGTCTTCCTGATTATGGACACATAACCAGACTTCTGGTTTATGTGTCTTCCTGATTATGGACACATAACCAGACTTATGGTTAATGTGTCTTAATGATTATGGACACATTTAACCAGACTTCTGGTTTATGTGTCTTCCTGATTATGGACACATAAACAGATTTCTGGTTAATGTGTCTTCCTGATTATGGACACATAACCAGACTTCTGGGTTATGTGTTTTCCTGATTATGGACACATAACCAGACTTCTGGTTTATGTGTCTACCTGATTATGGACACATAACCAGGAACATGTTCATGTACACATAACATGTCATAATGCTACTATGTATTTATGGGAATCTGGTTGAGGAGTATAAAAAACTTCCCTAGTTTATTTAGTTTGATGGCTTTTTTGAGTGCATAATTTAGAATTATTATACTGATTTCTAAACCAAAATATATGTTGTGGGTACTAAAAAACCTTGTCTTGATGAGACTGTTCTTTTCAGCACCCAAAACATATGTTTAAACTCATGGGTAAGAAAATAATCACATTTTTACTGTCAGAAAGTTTGCTTTACTAGACCTTATAACATTCATATTTATACTGTAAATTCGGAATTTTTTGCAAAATTTCATGAAAAAAAAACCTTGCAAAATCGCTCTGTTGTTTACTGATGTAGGTAAATCATGCCCTAGTCATGAATTTTTAACATCACAAATATGTATTTCAACGCTATTCTCGAAAAGAAATTCTCACATATGTTTCTGAATTCACAGTATAAAATGATATAAGTTGAGATTCTGTATGTGCCATTTTATAAATAGAGGATCTTACACCAGTGATCATTTCATATGAAATTTATTAAATTAGCCTTTGGCGAGTTTAATAAATTTGATATGAAACGATCATGAGTGTAAGATTCTGTTATCATTAGACCTTTTATAGTGCAATTTTATCGCCTTCAAAGTTTGTTTGTTTCAATAGAAAGTTGCATTGTTGTAACGGACATCATCATGTTCCCATCGAAAGTGTTATGTAGCATGTGGTCATAACATTATTTATGACATGACGTTATCCACTGAATAACAGTAAAGTCATATGATAAATCTGTATACAAGGCAGTCTAATTTTTGTTCAAAACAAAGGCTATGACTGATGACTTATTCTGAATTGAACCATATTTTAAATGTAGTAGAGCTCTTTACTCAGGTTTGAACAGTACTGGAAAACAGCATCTGCCAAATAGTTTAGGGAAACTCACTCTTAGGCCTTGAAATGAATTGATATCACCAATTTCTTTAGTTAATTTAGACCAAAAGCAGTAGATAATTGTTTTGCCTTTATTCAAAGCAGCCAAACAAATGTAAACTATTTTCATAATTTTAAGATATAATTTTTCTTGTCTAGTATTTGAGAAATTGAATTATGATGAGTAATTCAATATTTCTCACTTGATGTCTTTAAAAACTGTGGGAAATTTCTGAACAGATGATAATTTAAATCTACTTTCCAAGATTTCAGTTGGTTTTCTACTCAGATGGGCAGGTTAAATTTAAATGTATTTAAAAAAAGTATATTTTACCATCCATTAAATATGCAGGGGTGGTGTTGCTATGTACGAAATTGTGGGGATGTGGTTAATGCAGAGCTTTTACAAAAAGCCTGGACCCAGATGAGATGCTGTACACAACCAGGTTGCTTAGCGCAGTGGTAACGTGTCTGCTACAGATGCTTGTCCTACTGCAGATCCAGGGTGGCGAGTTTGATCCCGGTCTGGTCCCACACTTTCATGGAGATTGATCATAAAATAATTTCTGCGGTCATTCTCCTCCCTTCTGTCTGCGAAAAAGTCTAGCTTGAAAATTTATATGACTTGCCTATGTGAATGTTTTAAAGATTCTACAAAGTCATCATACATGTTTTTTGTTATATTAGAAATATTTATTAGAAATACAAAATGTGTAGTGCTTTGTCATTTCCAATGTTTTGGATATCATTTTCATATCTTGTAAATTTCTACTCAGAACTTTCACATGGTAATAATATACTATAGTTGATCTTAATTTTTGAACGCTAGTTGCTTGCTTTGTTTGTTTGTTTGATTTGATTCTTTACGTCCCATCAACAATCTTTCAGTTAAACAGGGACGGATGTTCCTGGGTTGAACCAGTACTAAGCTAGTGTCTTGCTCAAGGACCACAACCCGCGACCCCTCCGTCTCAAGACAAGCACTCTACCACTGAGCCACTGCGCTCCCACTAGTTGCTTGCCAAAAGGTCTAAACAAACAGGGCAGACACAGATCAGACTGCTTCAAGAGAAGCAGTCTGATCAGGGTCTTCCCTGTTTGCTATTCTGTCAAGCTTTTTGTAAATTCCAGTCCTAATAACCTACCTTTTATTTGATAAAAGAAAGACAGAAGTGTTCGACATTTTAGGACATATACTGTAGTGCAGTAATAATAGCAAACACAATGCAAATGAGCTGTATCCGGACAAACTCCCCATTTCATATGCTGCAGTCAGATTGTGCATATGTAGAATACATACAAGAGGGGCTGGATTAGGTACATTGATTAGTGATTAATGACCTTATTTTATAGTGATAAGAAATAAATTCCCTTATTTTGTTTAATGATAAGTGATTTTTGTGACCTAAAATTTAATGATAAAAGTAAGGAAGACAGTAAAGATTAGGAATCAATACAATCAAGTACCACACCTGACATGAGATGCCATATGAGAAAGTGACAAAAACACAAGAAAACCACAAAAAGAGAGCCAAGAGATTAGATCTTTCCCGGCAGGTGGTCACAAGGCTGCAAGGAACAGACAAGACAGAATAATAAAGACAAACAAGAAACGTAACAAAAAGGATCCACAAAAGAAACACCGCCTTGGAATGATCAGAAAAAAATACTGGAGGGCTTAAAAACAAGTTTTATAGTACCAAACTTACCTAAAAGCCAAAATTTTGAAAAAAAAAGCCGATTTTTCTGAAAATGTCCTCATCAAGTATTGATTAATAGGCAAATATTTTAACTAAAAGCAGTTTGGGACGCCCAATCCAGACCCTAAATGTGAAATAAATGAACAAAAAGGTAGAGATTGGACTGCTTATCCTTTCTGTCTGATAGGTGTCATATTTCATTAACACCATGGAAGTTTTGACAGGCTTTTCTGTTTAAGTCTTTTTCATTACCCTTGGTAGCTGAGATACCCCTAGACGGTCACTTTGGCAAACAGTGAAGACCCAGATGAACTGCCACAAAATGTGACAGCTGATCCGGTAAGCACTGTTTTTCTAAGATTATAACAGTTTGCAGGAATATCTTTAGGGTAAATGTTCTAAAATTTCGAACACTAGTTGCCTGCCAAAAAGGCATAGACAAACAGTGCAGACCCAGATCAGACTGCTTCTGAAGAAGCAGTCTGATCAGGGCCTTCCCTTTTTGCTTGTCTGACAAGCATTTTGAGAATTCCAGCCATAACAATCAACATTTTATTTGAGAATAGAAAAAGAAGTGTTCAAAATTTTAGAACATTTACTGTCATTGTAAATTCTAACCTGTGACCTCTGATATGTATAATGAATCATCCCAGGTTCATTGGATCAATCCAGATACAATGGAAGAGTTCATACAAACATGGGTGAAAGTTCAAAATTTCCAAAATCCCGAACTTTCAAAATTCAAACTTTTAAACAGGCAGTATGCTTACAAAATAATAACAATTTCACATTAAATTGATCAATTGTCGTAATGCATATGGAAATAAATCAGAGAAGCTGTTATAGTCTGTTGAAATTAGGATTTTGAGGCTGACTTTGGAAAGTCAGCCTCAACATCCTGAACTCAGGAATAATCCTGAAAACTTTCACCCATGTATAAAGGGTTAAACAAGAATTTTGTCAGGATATAGCTCAAACAAAATAAACATGGCATTAGATGCATTCTGTGTAAATTTTATATGTTGTAAATTTCATAGACAAATTCTTACCCTAAATGCTAGGGTGAGCCCTAACCTTTCAATTCTTCAAAATTAAACTTCTATGACTTTGAATTTACGAGATTCGACTGTATCTTGCTCAGCATAATATACACTAGCTCAGCAGGACAAAAGTAAGGTATACTGGGTCAGATGTGGTGCTTGATTGTATCGATTCCTGATATTTGCCCTTTTTCTTACTTTTAAAATTATACAAGCCATGGTTTGAGAGAAACTGTTTTTGGCATTTGCAAATGACACCGGTCAGATCAGCCTACACATCTACAGTCTGATGGGAACCTTTTTTTTTTAAATTCTGTAAAAGAAAATGGCTGATTATGCTTTGTCCCAATTTTCAAGATTCTATTTAATCTCTGTAGCTGAGCAGTTGATTTTTGACCCATACATGGTCGCATGCTTGAAAAGAGGCGATTCTCACAAAATGGCTCATATTATTATTAACATAATGGTTGTTGCAATAAAATATTTATTTTTAATTTTTATTGTTATTAATTGATATCAAACTTGTGAGATTTTGGTGGTTCTCATCATATAGGTGACCAGCTAATACTCAGTCAAAAGTATGACCAGGAAATACCACAATCACACACTGCAGACCAACCCATGACACCATGAGGAAGAGACACAGAACAGTTACAGTGACATGACATCAAGAAGACAAAGTAAACCAACCAGCTCTCTCTTGATGATTGCTAAACTAGAAAGGACAATAAATAATGCATAACAATGCATAACAAAACAAGGAACAAAGACAGAAAAACGCAGACAATGGGAGCAACAATAAATAATTGATCAACAACAACAGAACCACAGCCTTAGAACGGACAGCAGCCTAAGCCACCAGCAGGATTGATTTAATTTTACTGGCCAAATAGGTGCAAGTGCAATCTATCCAGAGCCTTCCCAGGCTTGTAGATGGAAAACTAGTTTTCTTATTTCTCGAGCAAAAAATATGGGACAGTGGTTAGGGACATTTTTAGAGGTATGTGTGCATTTGCCATGCCAAGTCGTTAACCTTAATACTTATCGAATCAAAATTTGCTGTAAATTGTCACCACTTTATCTAATTTCATTAATATAAAAAGTATAAATTCATATTTAGAAAACTTCACTGTTTTTTTATTTTCTCGGAGAACATGCAGGCGGTGCTTAACTTTTGACGCCATGTATATACAGAAACCCTATTTTGGTCAAAATTTGACATTTCAAAGTGCTGGTGTAACCTTGAAAATAAAGTCAAGGTACCCAAAACCTAATCAACTCTTAACCCCCTTTATACAATGTATCTAATTTTCTATGCAAGTTTGGTCAAAATCCACCAGCTGGTTCTGATGATAGTGTGTGGAAAAGGCCGATTTTACAGTCTTTATGAAAATTAGGTCAAAGTCACCAAACTCTTCATGATACAATATATAAAGCTTGACCAGAAATCGTTCTGTTCAAGAGATAACATGCGGAAACCCTATTTTGGTAAAAAATTGACATTTCAAAGTGCTGGTGTGACCTTGAAAATAGGTCAAGACCACCAAAATCTATCCAGCTCTTTCCCCTCCTTCCAACAATATATCTATGCAAGTTTGGTCACAACCCACCCACTAGTTGAGAAGACAGTGTGTGGAAAAGGCTGCTGTTACTGTCTTTATAGGATGTTGACCTTGAAAATAAGGGCAGTGTGCCCTTATAACAGCATGTCTAATAAGGTATAAAAATAATTTGGACATAAAACACTGGATAAAACAGGAAAAAGCATCTCACTGCGCTATTATCTTCAGTTTATTTAATATTTCTTTGTTCTTAGTTTAAGGACAAATATTTTGTCAATGATCAGATAAACAAAACTAGAGTACAAACAAACAGGGACACACGGCTACTTTATTTTCAGCAAGCAAAAACAGCACTTTCTCACAAGGTACCTATATACTCGGTTCAGACCTGCAGATCTGACCAGCCTGGTGGGAGTATCATGGGTGTAAGTTCATAATTTCCAAAATTCTGAACTATAGAAATTCAAATTTTTAAGTTTGCAAGATGCCTACAAAAATGAATAATCTATTAATTAAATGGTTATTTGTGTTAAGATAGTCAGAAAACTTATCAGATAAGCAATATAATCTCCCTGATTCAGCATTTTGAGGCTGACTTTCAATGGAAAGTCAGCCTCAAAATTCTGAATTCAGGAATAGTCCTGAAAATATCATCCATGGAGTATATAATATTTACTGTAAATATTTGGGCTGGATAGGTCTGCACAAATAGTGTAATCCCAAATTAGAGTCTGATCAGGATTTATACTATCTGGAATGCCATTACTACTTTTTGCACTCCTCATCAGATTAGAAATTGGACTTAATCTAATTTAGGATAATTCTTAACTCTTTGCATGCCGGTAATTTTCCATGCAGGTAATTTTCCATGCATTTGCTGCCGTCTAGTGACATTTCTTGGAAATTAACTTTTCAAAAATTTGTTCCAGGAATACTATCAAGAGTGTCAAACCGTTTGTATCCAGAAAAGAACCGACGTGCTACCTGATTTGGGTCCAAACTGTTTGCAATGGATATCAGCAGACAAAAGTTCTCGCTAGCAAGGAAAGACTTTAAAAGTAAGAAGAAATTTATTTCTAAAGGAATTTTTTGAAAACATTAATTTTATCCAGCATTCAAAGAGTCTAAATTCTCATGAGATGCTCAAATGTTTTCAAAACAGATGTGTCGCAGTTATTTTGATTTGCAAGCATGCTGGGTACTTATCCAAATTCACATCACTGCAGTGGTACCCCTTGGTGCACCACTGCTGGGGAGTTTGATTGTTGGTTGGCTGATCAGACGGGCAAAATTTCTCACTCACACACTTCATTAAATTGCATTGATATTGTTTCTAACAAACATTACCTATTAACTCCTTTCCTGCCATTCAAGAAACTGAAGTCCCCAGTCTCATCTGTTTATGCACTTTAGTAGACTATATTGCAAACAATATGCACCCAGATCAGACTGCTCACTTAGGAGTAGTCTGATCAGGGTTGATAGTGTTTGCTTTCAAAGCTTAACTATATTCTATGCATTTGAATATATCCATGAATAGCAGACGACATTTGCTGAGCAAATATTGGCAGGATAAGGGTTAATCTATATCTTTTATATCTGAGCTACTCCCTTTATATCTGGGCTATTCCCTCTGCAGATTTTGAGCTATTGACATGGTCAAGAGAATATAGAAGTTCTTACTGATGGGTCCCTGCGTTAACTGTAAAACTCTAAAGGTCATCAGCAGATGACAAGTCGCCACTGGCAAGGAAAGAGTTAAATCGGAGAAAATTTCCAATATATTATATCCAGATCAAGAGCTGTATTTTGGGATTATTTTCCTGAAAGTGTTATCTGCTCTTTATGTCTGCTGCATATATCCAAGTTCACTTCTAATTAAATTTTATCATGGAAGCAAACACTATGAACCCTGATCAGATTGGAAGCAGTCTGATCTGTGTCCATATTGTTTGTAATATAGGCTATCTAAAAGCATAAGCAGACGAGAATAGCAGATGACAAGTCTTGACTGGATGAATAAGGGTTAGCTCATTTTAATTTATCTCTTTATCTCCTAGTGTCATCTGCTGGTAACCTTTGCAAACAGATTGGACTCAGATCAAAATGTCTGGCCTGATCTGGATCCAATCTGTTTGACACTCAGATGGTATTCCTGAAAGAATTTTTTGAAAAAATTGATTTTGAAAAAAATCAGCAGACAACAAAAAAGCATGAAAAATTTCCCAGGGGGAAAAGAGCTAAACTACTGTTAACTCAAAGTGTTAACTACGTTATATTTGACTTGGAGTTAACTCTTAGCCTCCTAGTGTCATCTGCTGATAACCTTTTCATAACGTTTGGACCCAGATCAGGCCTGACAAAATGTCAGGCCTGATCTGGATCCAAACTGTTTGACACTCAGAAGGCATTCCAGAAGAATTTTTCGAAAACGTTGATTTTTACTGCAAAAAATAATCCCAGGGGGGCAGAGTTAGCTGCAGCTTGTATCCAATGAAAACTTCACATATATATCACATATAAATTGCACTCATTCAACCAGCTAGCTAAGTTAACATCACAGGACACACAAACTAGATTACACATATGAGATTGCACCTTTCAATATTCAATATAAAATTTACAAATGTACAAATATTATAACAACCATCTCTCAGCAGACTACAGCTGTTTAGGCTATGTTAAACCCGGATTAAGTTCAGTATACTGTAATTGGTCAATCAAAGGAGCTGCATTCTCATTGTTTTATTTGATTTGATTCTTTACGTCCAAGTCAACCATTTTTCAGCTATGTCGGGATGGGTCTTCCTTGGTTGAAGCAGAACTAAGCAGATGATAAAGTGTCTTGCTCAAGGACACAATGCAGTGCCTCTGGTAAGGCTCAAACTCGCAACCCCTTGATCGCCAGTCGAGCACTACCACTGAGCTACCGCGCTCCTCTAGTAATCTGATTGTGTTGGTGAAACAATTAGCCCCAACAAAACAATTGTCCAATAGGGAAGGCATTTCCTTAAACAAGGGCCATAACTCTTGAAATATATTTCTTGATTTATTTCAGGAATGGACTCATTCAGTCAAGAAACTTTCATTCCTCTTATCCATTATAATTTGGGCCTTGTCACGAGAAAACCTGTCTTCGGGGTTTCTGACAAAGCGAGACTCAAACCAGCCTCCTCAGCTACAGAGACTAGCTAAAAAAATTGAAATTTTGCTTGTAGCAAGTTTAGATATGATACTTTCCAATTAGCGAATAACAAAGGCGCTGATCAGACTGCGCTGATGCGCAGGCTGGTCTGCGCCTTTGTTGTTCCCAAACCCCTGAAGACAGGTTTTCTGGCGTCAAGGCCCATTTGTGAGACCACTTGCTGACAAGCAGAATCACAGGCCCCCAGATAACGGAACAAAGTTGATAATTATTTTTCTTACATATGTTGTGGGTACTCAAAAGAACTGTCTCAATGAGACGGTTCTTTTGAACACCCACAGCAAATGTATAATTGATGGATAAAAAATATTTTCAATTTTACACTCAAAAATTTTGTCTAGCAAAACCTTTGTATGAATTATATTTATAATGTTGATAGTGCTATAAGACTAATGCTAATTCTGCATAAATGCTGATAGATATGATATAATCCTTAGTATTCTAGATGTATTAACCCTTGTCCTGACCAACCTGGGTTTATCCTATTTTGAAAACACCGTAGACCAAGAACAGGTGGCTCAGGTGGCTTCTGACAAAGCCAGCTGATCAGGATCTACACTGTTTTCCACAATGCACTTATCATTGTTTATATTTTGACATGCTCGGACTCGTATCTCATTGCCCTGTTTAGACTATGACTAGCCCACTACTATAACACGGCCACACAACTAAGTGTCCCCCATTTCTTATTAAAACATAATTTGACAGGCTAGGACTTGTATCTCTTTGCATTGGTTAGACTATGACTAGCCCACTACAATACCACGGGCACACAAAAAAGTGTCCCCCATTACTTTGATATATCTATTAAAAAAATAAGTTTTTTTTTAATATGGAAAATGTTAATACTATTGACGAATGTAGTTAAAAAATCGTTAGAAACAGTTTTTGATTGCCATTTGTCACCCGACAGGCGACAAATGGCTATTGAAAACACTGTTTCTAGCGATTTTTGATCTGTGTTCGTCAATTGTTAAGATCATTTTTGATTGCCTCCTACCCAGTGTGGGAATTTACCTTTAACTCTTTGCATGCTGGGAAATTTTTCCCACTTTTTTGTCGTCTGCTGATTTTTTTCAAAATCAACTTTTTAGAAAAATTCTTTCAGGAATACGATCAGAGTGTCAAACAGTTTTTTTTTCCAAACTGTTTGCAAAAGTTATCAGCAGACTATACTAGGAGGTAAAGAATTAAATGTGGAATATGATTCGTTTATGATACCAGGTCAGCTTTTGTCTTTAATATCAAATGAAAATGCAATAAACCTGTGTGACAGAGCTTAAAACCACAAAAATTTGATACCGATATTCACCGATATATAAAAATGAAATGGCCAATATAAAACCGGCATGCTGCCATTCATTTTTTAACTGAAGGTTGGATTTTGGAAAAATTTTCATGACCCTGTTAAATCCCTATCTGAAGGTAAATTACATATTTACATCTGTGTCGATTCTAGGCAGGGATTCTTGAACACCTTGAAATTGTTAAAATGAATAATGCTTCATGTTTACTTAAATGTGGATTTATTATATTTCAGCATACTCAAACAAAGAGACAAAACACGTTAGCACCTACTATGAGACAATCACTTAAAATAGTTAATTACTTTGAGAACACTAACAAGAGGGCCAAGATGGCCTTGAATAGCTCACCTGAGTTTAAGGGTGCAATTGTAAAGATTGTATATGTTGTAGAAATTGAGCTAAAAGAAAGTAATTTTTTTGTTTTGTTTGATTTGATTCTTTACGTCCAAGTCAACAATTTTCAGTCTCGTCGGGACGGGTCTCCCGGAGTTGAATCAGTACTAAGCAGAGGATAAAGTGTCTTGCTCAAGGACACAATGCAGTGTCTCAATCTATATATGAACAATCAATTCTGCCAAGTTTGGTCCAAATCCAGCCAGCAGTTTAGTAGATGTCCTTTGAAGCAATAGTTGATGGTGGATGACCATTGAAGCATGATGGACATCCAATGATCACAAAAGTTCACCTTGAGCATCATGTGCTCAGGCAGTGAGTTAACAGATTCTCCAAAAAAAATATATATAGGCATAAATCTAGCCGACAATTTCACTCAGAACGCCATTAAATGCTGGTATCACTGGAATATATATATACAGTAAAACCTCTCTTAAGTGGCCACTCAAAAAATACCAAAAAATTGGTTTTCAAGACCGATTTTTGCTTAATGCACGTCAAAAGTATTGCAGAATGCTCCAAAGGGAGCATTCTGCAATACTTTCGACCCTCATTAAATTGCCATTTACCATTAAGACCTTTGTTTTGTATATTTTTAAGTGGCCGCTTAAGACAGGTTTTAATGTATAATCTTCTTGTAACAATTGGTGATTGACTACATGTTTGTCAATAGAGGATTTTACTTGTCCATTTCGAGATCATTTAATGAAATCGTGAAAAAAAGAGATGTTATACTTGAAAAATAGATCAGCTATAGAAGTGAATTGTTGAGTAATAATTCACAGTTTGGAGGTCAATTGTAAATAAGATCAATCACAAGCGCGCAGCCCAAGTGATTTATCTTCCTACAACTGACCGACAGTGAATTATTACTCAACAATTCACTCACTAGAGCAGATCTATTTCGGTTCGAACACTCAATAAATGACGAAAACACAGTTAAAGTCTTCAGCTTCTTCCAACTTTCTGCCATTGCACTGAAGAAATCCTGCAATAGTTGGACTGTTTCTCATCAAAATCATGTTACACCATCTAACACCATGACTGACATCATTTTGCAGTGGCAATTGACGTCAGCTAGCGTGCGCTTTCCTCACGCTTTCAAAACTGTGACTTTGTTGTTTCAAATAGCACAATTTTTTAGCATTGGCTATATAAGCGAGGTGTGTTTGAAAAGTATATGATGCCAACTAAATCTGTGAGGATGTTCAATGTACTGGACTGGTATAATTCTGCCAGAAATTGCAAGCCTATATTTTTGCACAAAACTGAATTTTTATTCATACAAACAGTTGTTCTCATTAACTCTATTGTACTCAGAATGGACAAAACTCCATCAAGTTTAAGCCATTCTGAGTGTAATAAATGAGCCATGACATGTAAATTCCAACAATTTGGCATTTTGACACTTGTAGACTCAGACGAGCCTGTGCAGCCTCCTTTTAAGCTTAGAAACTCCAAATGCTGTTCGGTCAGTAGCTTGACACTAATAAAATATTCAAGCAACTAGCAAAGGCTCTGATCAGACTGCCCGTATGCGCAGACTGATCTGAGGCTTTGCTGGTCGCACATACCACATTGTTGGAAATCTCATGTCACAGCTCAATTACTTAAATTCATGGACCCAAATTATATACTTAACATTTAGATTATGAGTAACAAAAAAAAGCTGTTAAATGAGTTCACAAAACTAAATTCTGTTCCATATATATGAACTTTAAAAAATATTTCTGGTGTAATAAATACCTTAAAGCACAGTTATAACAAAATGTAATAAGTTAATTATTACATGCAATATTATGTGTGCCATCTATGTATTAGAATATCTGAAAGTATTTAGATATGGTCCATTGAGCAAACTGCGTAAACCCTGATGAGACCGATACTAAAATGAGTAACACGCGAGTCTCCGGCCAAACCGGGATTACAAAACTCTTATTTAGCAACTTAATTATCTACCATGACAAACACCAAGGTAGAACAAATTATAGCGATTTGTTCACTTAACATACCATGGTGTCAGAAGCTACACCCAGGGCTCCAGATAAGTGTTCAATTGAAAGCATTTTTCTTACTTCTCAACCAAATAATCATATATGAGCCCCGACATGAGATTTCCAACAAAGTGGTATGTGCGAACAGCAAAAGCTCAGACCGGCATGTGCATATGCGCAGTCTGATCAGGGCCTTTGCTAGTCGCTTGAATATTCTATGAGTGTTAAGCTACTTAAGCTACTGACGAACATAATTTGGAGCTTCTAAGCTTAAAAGGAGGCTTTACAGGCTCATCTGGGTGCACACTTGTCAAAATGCCACATTGTTGGAAATCATCTGTCACTGCTCATAATATGATTCACTAACAACTGCTCTATGTGGTCTGGCCACAAAACTTGTAGTGTGCTGCAGTCATGATTTTGACCTTAGGGTTATGATGTTTATAGTAAAGCCTGTCTAAACAGCCACTGGAAAACAGACAACACAAAGGTCTTAACAACAAATAGTAGCTCTAATGAAGGTCAAATGTATTGCAGAATGCTCTCTTGGAGCATTCTGCAATTCTTTTGACCTGCATTAAGCAATATTCGGTCTCGAAACCTAATTTTAGGTATTTTTTCGAGTGGTCGCTTAAGACAGGTTTTCTGTATTCTGAATGTAAAGTGTAGGTTTTAATCCAGATCATTTAAAACTTGGTGAAGCACTACTTTCCCTCTCAGTCTCAACGTTCGTCTGCTCCTCACGCTTAGATAGTTCCGGAGACCTTGTTGTCGGCTTTTTCATTATTTGTGGTTTTGGTTTGATTTGAGGTTTTGGTTTCTCTGCTACTGGTGGAGTAAACGCGTGAATAGACTGAACCGAGGTAGTTTTATGCTGTTCTTCAATACTGAACTTACGAGTGGTAACCGGCAATGTTGTGCTCTTTTGTTTCAAATGCTGGAAAGTCGACAACATCGGTGTCGTTACTAAGACTGGTTCCATGCTTATTCCATGTTCACTGGAATACATATCCGAACTAGGTATATTTCGAGGCATTGAAGCAGCCTTCTTTAATGTTCCTTGATTTGACTTGGCAAATGTTTCGGCAGCACTAACCGGGCTATCGGGACCACTCCCTTCCGACGGAGACTGTGAATTGGAATCCTCCGGCAAGTCTAACACAAGATCGGGTGTATGCTTTGCAGCTGTTTTACTTTTCGTTATTGGCAAACTCATTCGTTTATCAGTACTTTGCTGTAGTTCAAGTGATGCAACATCCTTCATTATTCCCTCTAGAACACTGTCCATACTTTTCAAATCGTCCGAAGAAACTCTACTTTCAGTAGTGGTTTCCGGCTGTGACAACTGTCTTTTCAGGTCTGATGCCGACCCCACTGATAACCTCACATTATGCTCTGTTGTACTTAGTTTGGTGGTTTCTGTAATCATTGACTGACTCATTAAGTTTGGTAGGGATTCTCTCCTGTCTTTCATATCAGTGGCTAGTATTTCTGTTTCTAGTATAGGGGGTTTAATAGAAGTAACAACTTTCTCTAGGGCAGAGTCACTAGATCTAGACAGAGACAGGGATGATGTACTTTTATTGTCATCAGAATTCACACTCTTCCTATCTTCTAACCTGAAAAAGGGGAGGGGGTAAATCATTAACCCTTAAAGCGCCAATCGCAACAACAGTCATCTGCTTTTCTTGTCTGCTGAAATGTTTAAGAAGCCTCTGTGGCAAACAGTGTGGACCCAGATTAGACTGCTCCTACAGGAGCAGTCTGTTCTGGGTCCAGGCTGTTTCCTTTTATACTTAATTCTTCAGTAATGTTAGGCATTTATTTGCAGCAGACGACTTCAGCAGACAACATTTTCAGATGCATTTTTACTTGGCACTTTAAGGGTTAACCTTTTTTTCTGATGAATTTTCCCAGTCATGGTGATAGCATAAGGGCTATTCCAGGAAAACATGTCGCCGGGGGAAGGAATGCAACTTAAAATTAAATTCCTTGAGGTATGGGTTCAATGTTTGTTTTTTGTTCTTTGGTGGTGCCTTTCGATTGAGCCCCCGCAAGAGATTTCCAACAATGTGGCATTTTGACATGAATAGACTCAGACAAGATTGTGCAGCCTCCTTATAAGCTTAGACACTCCAAATGATGTCCGGTCAGTAACTTAACAATCATAGAATATTCAAGCGACTAGCAAAGGCTCTGAACAGACTGTGCGTATGCTCAGGCTGGTCTGAGCCTTTGCTGGTTGCACATACTACTATGTTGGAAATCTCATGCCGTGGCTCAATTAATTTAAATTTCTAGGTGGTACCCTAAAAAAAGTTGCGTTCCACCCCTAGTAACACTTTTTCCTGGAATTAACCTAAGTATAGAATTGTCCATTTTGTATTTTAAGGGGTCACAAGTAGAAATTTCTAAATTATGATGCATTTCTGTTATGAATATTTGTTTTTATCTTTGTAAACAGTGCAGACCCTGATGAAATGTCACCATATGTACTATTTGCCAAAGTACCTGTTTGCTGGAAGGGTTAAAATGCTAATATCATGCGTGAAAGTTCAAAATTTCCAAAATCCTGAACTTTAGAAATTCAAATCTTATAACATGCAGTATATCCACAAAATATTAACAATTTCAAGGTTAAATGTTTAATTGTCTTTAGAAGTTTAGAAAATCTGACATTCTATTTCAAACATTCACTAACTACAGTTAATTCAAATATTTCAATAGAGGGTGTGGCCTCCTCTGGCACGAATTACTGCTGTACATTGTCCCCTCATGGTCCCTTCAAGTCTTCTGATCATTTCCAGTGGCACAACATTCATCATGTCAGTAATTCATGCCAGGGGAGGCTACACCGACTATTAAAATGTTCAAATTAACTGTAGTTAGTGTTTGAGAAATATGTTCTTCAGAATTGGATTTGACTACTTTGACAATGTTTTATTGCTAGTTAAATGAATGAAATGAAATTTTCTTTACTGATTTCTAATGATGAGACAGTGAAATATATTTTTGTAAAAAAATAATCAAGCCAGTTGTTATAATTATGAAAACAAATTGTATTATATGTTGTGAAACTTTTGCATTAACCCTTTGTATACCGGAAACCCCTTAAAGGTGTATTTTGGCAAACAGTGAAGACCCAGATGAAATGCAGCATAATGCATTTCATCAGGGTCTACACTGTTTATAAAGGTAAAAAGATCTTCAAACAAAAGAATAGCGTATTTTTAACATTATAACTTGACACCCCTAGATATGTACAATGGGGTATCCCAAGTTTATTGTATCAAACCCCAAGGAAGAATCTATTAGTATACAAAGGGTTAAGTATATAGCACTCATACTTACTGGTGTTTAAGGGACACATAATTAGAAGGGACCAGCCCTTCATTGCCAGCAAACGCCCCCTCCCACCATTCCGGTGAAGCCTTTGTATACAGCAGTAAGCTATCTCCCTTCTTAAAGGATAATTCTCTTTCAGTTCTGCCTGTGAAGTCGTAGAGGGCTATGGCTTCGTAAACCTCTGTGTCTAAAAGAGAAAATATTAACATTTCATCAAAATCAGAATGCCAATGATGATCCAAACGAGTGTGATTTATCATTTGGGCCTTGTCCAGAAAGTATAGTTACTGTAGCTGCATCTGCTACATACAAACTGTCAATATTCTAGATAGTCTCTGTAGCTGAGCAGGCTGGATTGAGCCTTACCTGTTTATAAGCCTGGAAGACAGGTTTTCTCTACAAGGCCTATTTTAAAAATTATAGTGTGATTTATAACTGCAGCAGAAGGTAAATTTTTAACTGATTTAAAATTGGAATAACCAGATCAATATTTTCAGAACAGGATTTCCATGGTTAATAACAGACTTGAGTGGCTAAAAATTGTCACTTTATACAGTAAAGCCTTACATACAAATTATAACTAGTAAATTCTTAGAGACAGTTCTGTAATTTTCCTGCCTCTTAATGAAAATCTTGTAAATATAATTACCTCATGCACCAGCATAATTAACCCACCAAATAAAGCTCTGAATAAAATCCACATGAGTACATAGTAAGGGTTGCAGAATTTGATTTTAGCAGTTAACTACATAAGATTTGGTCTGAAGTAAAGGACTTGTTTATATGGATCTTGTTACATATGAGTATTTATCTACATGTATTTTCAATCACTTACAACAGCACTAACACTATGCATTCAGGGTAGTTTTGCTTGATTGTTTTTTTTCTTCAAATTAATATAAATGTTTTCAAAAAATTCTTTCAGATGTGTCAAACTGTTTGGACCCAGATCACGTCTGGCTCCAAACTATTTGCAAGTTATCAGCAGAAGACACTGCTATCAGCGGATAACACTAGCAGATATAGAGTTGAGAACATCAAATGTTGTAATATCCCACAGGTTTAGATAAAGATTTTTTTTAGCGTAAATTTGCAAATATTTTCTTACCCATCAGTTTTAACATATGCTTTGGGTGCTCAAAAGAACCGTCTCATTGAGACAGTTCTTTTGAATACCTACAACATATGTTTTGGTTGAGAAATAAGAAAATAATTTTTTCGTTATGCACTTTTAAAGGATGGACATGCACACTAGTCTAGTTTCATTCAACAATAAACCTCACATTTCTTATATCAATCATATAACAGTAACCCCTGCAAAATTTGCAGTACATGACATTTTAACCAAATAAACCTTGTTATTTCATAAGCCTTATTCTAGAAAATCAAGAAAACTTGTCACAAAATTTGTCATCTTAGGCAAGATTTTTCTTCATTAGTTGATTTACAAACCGGGAGGCTCCTACTGTAATTTTCCGGAGGGTAGAAAAAAAATCTATTTTTTTTATATATATTTTATCCGCCGATTCTAACATATTAATTGTTTCGTTGAAAATAATAAATAATTTTGAGGTTCTGTCTGCGTCTTTTTGAGAGTGACACAGTTAAAAGTGATCGTCCTGTCCAGATTTTTAGGAAAATGATATTATATATAATATAAATGAGCCGCGCCATGCGATAATGTGTCTTCGGGAGATTAATAACGTCATGAGATATGACGTCGTAAAGTCTGACGTAATTATTTCGCGTCGCGGGTAATTAAAGAGAGCGTCATCAATGATTAGGACAATTTAGTCAAGTCGTGTTTTCGAATAAAATGCGATTAAAATCAAGGAATTTAGGCCGAATGTATTCTGTTGTAAATTAGTCATGGTCTGATCCAGCACGGGTTCCTGGTGAAAAATAAACTGTCCAAAAAGATGCGGCTTGGTAAACGCTAATTGACCCTCAATCCTCAACATCTTTGCACTCCAAAGACATTCTAACAAAAAAAGAATTAAATAAAATAAAATAAATTAAAATTAAAGAATTAAAAGATAAATAGATAAATAAATAAACGCCGGATACATCCCAGCTTTCCTTAATCTACCAACCAGTGTGTCTGAACCTTTCATATTTGGACGGCAATTCCTAACGAAAGAAGTTTCCGGTACACAAAGCCGCATTTACGATTTGGGAAAGGCTCCAACGAGACTGCTAGATGCGCAGACTTGTTTGAGTCTTTGCTGAGTGACCGTGGGTGAAATAAACTAAAGTCTCACGAGGTAGCTTTCATGTATAAAAAAGAAGTATAATACACGATTAAGTCTCACACAAGAAACAATATTTATTATTTGTCACCTTGTTACGTAGCCGTTTAAATCAATGTATTACCAGATTTCTTGCAAAAATAGTTGTCGCAAAATTATTCAAGCTACAATGATGAAAAAAGCACCAAAATAAAGCAAATTGATATACGCAATAAACATTTTTATTGTTGTTTCCTTGTGTCTGTTGATTTCTTATGGCAGTCATTTAAACACACAGACAAGTTAAAAATGTCATTTTTTCGGTGACGTTAACGTTGCGTCAATGAGAATCGTGATAAAAAATCATTAACTATTAAACGTTTTTCTACTTTTGAAGTGTAATTATTTTCATGTTTATTGAGTATTGCTTTTTTCTATTTGATCTTCATACCTGTAAGTTTTGTAAAATTGCATCCATTAATTTTGTCATGGTAGTTTATACAAAAAAAAAAATCTTGAGGATCACTGTTTGAAACGGCGACATCACTGATAAAATTAATTGTAATTTCTTTGAATGGGGGAGAGTAGTATTACTACTCCCATTCCAAGAACTTTCAGCTTAGTGGAACTAAACAATTGGAGAGGCAGTAACATTTTCCCCAAAGGTTCCCACTAGAAGTTGAAGTCCTCTTTCCCAGTAACACCTATAACCCAGGTGCATGTGTATTGTCAACAAAGACGGAGATGCGGAATGAAACGCAGGGTTATGTTACTTTGTTTTCAAAATCAGCGTACAGTTCAACAATTTAAGAGCGGCGAACATTAACAAACTTAACCTACCTCCATTCTCAACTTAGTATCTGGAGATGCAGCGAAGGCAGTGTACATACGGAGTTGTCAAGTCAAGACCTGCGCGATTGGGCCTGATTTAGAATTACACAATTCAAACTACATGTCCCAATTTTTATACAGCCAGAATCCCTTTCTTAAAGCCTACTTGGGTACATAAAACTGGGGGTAATGTGCACACTCAATAAACATGTATGCAAGAGGCAAGGGCACTCTACGCCGACATAAAACTACAAAATCGAAAGGAATAGGAATGAGTACCCACACTGCCATAGCAACCAGATTTCTTTATGTCTTTACTGTTTTGGTATGATTTTGTTGTTCGGAATAGACTGAAATCCTTTTTTTAGTGAGAAGTATCATACGATTAAGAAATGATGAGGCATTTTTCTCCGGATAGCAAAGTCGGGTACAGTGAGGCAAATACGCAATCCTGCTTCTGTAGGCGGAGATTGTGAGCTCGAGCCACTGCCTGGTCAAACATTACATCAAGATTATTATCCTCAATCATTGTCCCGGTTCAAGTAGGGTAGTTGTCAGTTACTGGCGAAATATGCATACACTATAAACTGGTCGCAGTGATATGCCGACTGATAATGTTGTGATATTATGTTAACCAATTTATATTAGCCTAGCGCCCTTTTTGTGTGACATGGGCAAACAGATCAGAACTAGATCAGACGCCGCACTGTTTGCTTAGCGCATTGAGCGAAACTGTAAATTACTACCCAACAACCCTTGAACCAGAAATGGATCCGGCCTTTTGGCAGTATTGTGAAATTCCATTGGGCATATATAGGTTTAGCCTAAACAACAACAACAACAACAAAAATAAAAGAAAAAAAGTGAATAAAAGAAAATACCCATCGCCAAATCTTTATTTACACTAGTTATCAAATTTGCAATACAACTTTGTAAGAACGCATTTTTGTGATTTTATTTTTCAGATCCAGTTTTGTGTTAAATTTTTAACTACCAAGTCAACATTTTTGCATCATGTCGGACTAGAGTATTCGCTGCTGCATTGTGGTCGAACTTTAACGCGATGGTAGAAAAAAGATTGCCCTAAAGCTAAGGAAATACGCTCGCGAACGCTTATAATATTTTGGGTCAGGTGTGGTACTTGATTGTAAGAAGAAAATGCCATCTGTTTTTAAGTCGCAACCTATTTAATTTAATTTTGATCTACCTTTTCCACAGAACAATTACCATGCCGATTCTGCTGTTTGTTTGCTTGATTCTTTACGTCCAATCAACAATCTGTCAGTTATGTGGGAACGGGTCGTCCTGGGTTGAACCAGTATTAAGCTTGGATTAATGTGTCTTGCTCAAGGACACAACACAGTGACGCTGGTGAAGCTCGAACCCGTGGTCCCTCCGTCTCGAGTCAAGCTCTATACCACTGAGCCACTGCGCATCCCCCCATTCTGCTGTTACAATGCGAAGGACAGGCCCTGCCAAATGCCCGACAGGTCGTATATAGTATACAAAGTATCTAAAACTGCTCCAGGTCCCGAAGTCAACTGAGCATGGAATTTATGCTGTTCATAAATGTAAAGAAATGTTGGCATTTAAACAGTATATTTAAAATCGGAGAGTTTTTCCATGTAAACAAGAAAACATTTTCGTTCAAGTTAACATTTTAGTTTTCACGGGCAGTTGAACATATAATGTCGCACCAGGTTTTTCCGAGTTTCAAAAGTCAATGTGCAAATTTGTGCCCAATTTTATACGGAGATGTGTCCGTGATGACCCATATATGTGCTACAAAATATTGGTGCAGGAAACTATCGCACCAGTCGACGGCTACGTCCATTTAGTGCACATTTTCAAGCGAAGGCTGACATGGCATGGTACCTCAAGGAATCATTTATCTGTCAAAATTGAAGAATACGAAAGAAATGAAGTACGTTTGACTTACGATTAAATTCAATTATTTTGTTTAACCAGCATCAGTAGGGGTGCGCTTCGTCGCTACCCAGTTTTATGTTAATAACAGCGATTGTCGGATGTCTAAAGGCGTAAAACTTCGCAACGTTGTGAATGACTCATCGTGACGTCACGCAACGTTAGTTCTAAAATCAACGTCAAACCGTCAAAAGTTCAAATTCCAATATCTTTTCTAATTATTTGAATATTTTGATCAAACAAAAACGAGTTTACTCTTCATATAATGACCTGTATAAAAATCACAGAATCTCAAAATGGCCAAATTTACCCCGAAGACACATTTTCCCATGGCGCGGCTCAAATGAAAAATATTTAAAGATTTAATACAGAATGTTGGTTTGGTTCACCTTACTTGTTTTACTGACTGTTCTGGAGATCCAAGATATCTAAAAAAAAAAGCTCTGAAATGACCAGTCAACCTTTATCTGAAAAAAAATTCCCGTAAGTCAACTATTAAAAAAATTCAGACCTTAAATTTGAACATTCTCATGATGACCTTTTTCAATACTCACTCAAGGAGCCCCGTGGATTGTTTGTTTTCATATCAAGAGCCCCGGCCCTGATTTGAGCCTATCAAGAGTCACTGTGTTGTGTCCTTGAGCAAGACACGTAATCCTAACTGTTTAGTACTTATAACCACCCAGTAAAATGTCCCAACCTGACTATGATTGTTTTTTATTGTGACGTTAAGCATCAAACAAATAAACAAAAATTCAGCAAATTTTTTAAAAGACTTAAAGGCAGGGAAAAAATCAAATTTAAGTACAAGGCTCAGAATTTTTGTGAAAATAAAAAGAAGATTTCATTCCATTAAACTATTGTACTGTACAGTCAGTGACCGATACAAGAGTGACTAGAAACTCTTATGAAATACCAATACTGAACTCTTATTACTCTGTCGAGCATCTTACACAGGTAAATCGATATCATTTATCTTCACGATTTGCTTTTACCGCAATTTTGGAATACACAGCGTAATTTATCTATTGTTTACTAAAACTTTTAACACATTTACAAACACCGAAATAGTATAATAACAATAATTATGAATCATATGACATTTTAGTTTATGAATATTGATAAATTGAGACACAGACATAGCCATGTTTGAAGTTTTTTTCGTCGCAGAGAAAGAGGTATTGTTGAAGCCATTATTGACGATTTCCGCAACTTTCATAAAATCGGCAGATATTTACACGGTCATAACTCAATAGGATTAATTTTAACATTGCAGAAACATATCATTTAGCAATATTTCATATATGTTTCTTCGCTTGTTATTACCATGATGTACCAATAAGCGATATTAACAATGAAGTACGCTCTTCAAGATATCTATAAATGCAGCGATTGTGTGTGTATGATGAAAGGCGCACCAGGTGTAAGTCACGTGACACATGCCACGACATACCTATATGGCTGAAAAATGAAGTGTCCTGTCACTCTAATATATGTCACTGGTACAGTATACTACAGTTTTCATGCATTATCTTTTATTTTCCTTCTTGTTTGATTAATGTTATGGTTATAAGCATTTCCTTTGTATTGTACAGATTTAGGTATTAGAGACACATAATTTCTTACAGACACAATTACTGGATTGTTTTTTTTATATATTAACCACTGTTAAAAAGTAAAACAAAATTGATAATAAATGGATATTAAACAAAAATGGCAAGCTCAAGCACTGAATAATGAAATGATGAACTAAGCCTTCATAACAAAAGAGTTACTAGGGGAAGTAACTCAATACTACAGAAGAGTTCCTAAGAAAAATAACTCCACAGATGATACAAAATTAGGAAGATTGCAGTTTTGCATTTCTGAATATATATGTGAGGTGCAATGCATACCCACATTTTTTGTACCAATTTCATCCGCAGGGAACATTTTAAATATCTTTTTTTAAATTGAATAGAAAATAAATAAATACAATTATGTTTTGCAACAGAAGCAACTACAATTGATCCATGAAATGTGATTTCCAACAATGTGGCATTTTGACAAGTGTAGATTCAGACCAGCCTGTGCTGCCTCCTTTTAAGCTTAAAAGCTCCAAGTGATGTTCGGTCAGTAGCTAAATATTCATAGAATATTCAAGCGACTAGCAAAGGCTCTGATCAGACTGCGCTTATGCGCAGGCTGGTCTCAGCCTTTGCTGGTCGCACATACCACATTGTTGGAAATCTCATGTTGTGGCTCATTTGTAAGATTTTAGATGACACTTTAGAGGTTAAAGACATCAGAGTGAACAAACAACAACATATTTTTTTCAATTCTTCCAAATTCATCTACCAAATGTAAAGCTACATACTGCTTTGAAAACACTTGGATCAGGACAAGACATAGCAGATCAGATGTGAAGGACATTTTGGTGAGGCTTTTAAGGTGACCGCTAGGAAATTCTAATGAGTATCACAAAAAAAAAAAATTTTCATGGAGACATTAAAAAAAAAAAATGCCATTTTTCTGTCCAAAAAAATTTCTTATCCAGACCCTGCCGTTAGTTCTGATAATAAATTTTAAAATGCCAACAGCCATTGACATTTTAAATTTTTTTACCATTGTTGAATGCTTTATTGGATTTTATCACATGATGTCGCGTCTGGGAGTGATATAACACCATGCAATAAAATTGATAAACCACTAGTGGTTTACAGATTCGTAACGCTACGTAATGACGTCCGTTATAACATTGCTCTAAAGATGGCAAAATCTTAAAGTTTTCACGCCAAAAATAGGATTTAATTAATTTTAATGTAATATGGTAAACAGAATCTAACATTCGTGCTCCTGTATTATTGAATTTATAAAACTCGTCGCGAAAAAGCGATAAAATGCTCGGCAAGCCTCACATTTTATCTCTTTTCCCCAACTCGTTTAATAAATTCAATAAAACATGACCACTCATGTAAGATTCTCTATTTATTTTGATACAGATGAAGAGTGAAAATTTCATGCTCAGATGAGTTGACAACCTCAGGGCCAAGGCTATGAAGGGTAAAATAAGATAACAAATTCCTCCTCAATATGTCTTCAATTCTAACTCTCTGATCCTGTGTTATAGCAGTTCTATACTAACTACAGTAGACATTCTAAAATTTTGAACATTTGTTAACTGTCAAAAAGGCCTAGACAAACAGCTCAGACCCAGATCAGACTGCTTCTGAAGAAGCTGTTTGATCAGGGTTTGAGCTTGTTATTCTGGCAAGCATTTTGTAAATTCCAATCCTGATAAGGCCAAATAAAAAAATACCTATGTTTAGGGTAACCCGACCCTTCCTAAATTAACTGATGAAACCTAGAATTTTTTCAGGTTTTCTGGAAAAAAATATAATTGTATGCATTTTGAAAGGCAAATTGCCTTTCAAAATGCATAAAATTATATTATTTTTTCAGTAAAAATAGTAATAAAAAGAGAATGTGTGCCTACCTTACCTAAAATTATCAGACTGGTTACCCGAAACTCACTTAATTTTTTATTTGGCCAAACCAACGCTTAATTTGACAACAGAACGAGAAAATGTTCAAAATTTTAGAGCATTTACCGTACATAACAAAATGAAAACATATCGCACAGACATTACAGACATAATTAGGCGGGATGACAGATGGGCGGCATATCCTTATTTAATGAAATCTTATCTTAGTCTTACCCATTGTGGAATCTAGCAAAAGTATCAAATTATGAGATAGTTTTATCATATATACTATTAAATGATTTACAGTTCAGTCCCTTTAGAACACTATGTTTTGGGGTCCATAGAAATGGACCGGTTTGTAGGTGGATGGTGTTATAAAGAGACAATTTTACAATGGAGTAATAGGAAAATGACCATTATAGAAAAATGACCATTTCCTTTAGTAATAGGAAAATGACCTTATCATATTTTTTGCCATCAAATTTTACAAAGGAATTATAGGAAAATGACCATGATATGGTCATTACAAAGGAATAATAGGAAATGGTCATTTTCCTATAATTCCTTTGTAAAATTCCATGGCATAAAAAAAAAATTGTGAGCCATAACAACTCAGAAATGGATATAATACGGTCATATAAGGAAATGTGTTATAGAGGGACTGCACTGTAACATACAGAAAAACCTGTGTAAAACAGCCACTCAAAAATAGACAAATCAAAGATCTTAATGACAAATGGTAGCTTTATGAAGGTCTAAAGCATTGCAGAATGCTTCCCATTCTGTAATACTTTTGAGCTGCATTAAGCCATGTTGGACTTTAAACCAAGTTTTCTGTCTTTTTGAGAGTGGCAGTTTTACAAAGGCTTTACTATACTGACATAAAACCATTGTCTCATTAGGTTAAACATTTCTCACAAGTATTATGATTTCGGCATAAACAGTTATAGTTAAATAAGATTTTCCCCATAACAATACATTAGGAAATATAGCAAGAAGTGAGCGAAGCTCACATACCCCCTGTGGTAGCCATCAGAGGTTGTAACACTTTCAAAGAAAAGACAAAATTGTCAAAGATTTCATAATCCTAAATCAAGTAGTTTCTGAGAAAACTTTGATGAAAATTGTCCATATGTGTTATATATGAGTGACTGAAGGAAAAATTGAAAATTTGAAAAAAGAAGGCAAAGTGAGGATTAGCACCTTAGTTTTCATTTACACAATACACTTCTCCTACCTGAAAGTACACAAATAATTATATAATCCTAAATCAAGTAGTTGCTGAGAAAACTCTGACAAAAAACGTCCATATGTGTTATATAGGAGTGACAGAAGGAAAAATTGAAAAAGAAGCCAAAATGAGCTTTAGCATTTTCATTTTCATTTACACAATACAATTAGCCTACTTGAAGGTGTACACTTAATTTGAAAACACTGGCTCCAATAGGAGCCGAGAGATCTGCGACAGAAATTTTCATTGGAGAGAAAGAAAAATGAATAAATAAAGGGACTGATAAGCAATATGTGGCTGTTCTTTTGTTACACAATACAACTAATCACCATCCAGCTTTGTACCTAATTTCAGAATCCAAACTCAAGTAGTTGCTGAGAAATCTTTGACAGAAAAAAATGTCTATATGTATTATATAAGAGTGAAAGAAGGAAAAAATGAAAATTTGAAAAAAGAAGGCAAAATGAGGATTAGCATCTTAATTTACATTTACACAGTACACTTTGCCTTCCTGAAGGTGTACACAAAATTTGAAAACGATGGTTCCAATAGGAGCTGAGAAATCTGTGACAGAAATTTCCATTGGAGAGAAAGAAAAATTGAACAAATAAAGGGACTGATAAGCAATAAGTGGCTGTTCTTTTGTTACACAATACAACTCATCACTATCAAGCTTTGTACCAAATTTCAGAATCCTAACCCAAGTAGTTGCTGAGAAATCTCTGACGAAAATTTTTTCCATTGGAGAGAAAGAAAAATGAACAAATAAAGGGACTGATAAGCAATATGTGGCTGTTCTTTTGTTACACAATACAACTCATCACTATCAAGCCTTGTACCAAATTTCAGAATCCTAACCCAAGTAGTTGCTGAGAAATCTTTGACGAAAAAAAAAAGTTTACAGACAAACAGACAAACAGACAAACACACAAACATAATTACAGAAAAGGCAAAAACTATATACCCCCTATATATTTCGTACCGGGGGTATAATCAAATTTGACCTAGTTGTAATGTAGGTCAAGGTCAACCTAGGATCATCATTTAAACAAACTTGGTAGGCCCTGCATCCCCAATGTTACATACCAAGTACCAAGGTCATCAGCCTTCTGATTCTGGAGAGGAAGATTTTTAAAGGGATTTTACCATATATGGATGTGGCGGCCATCTTGGTCATGTGACCAGGACCATTTGAACAAACTTTGGTTCCCGCGTCCTTAGGAGTCTCCATATGAAATTTGAGTTCAATTGGCCTAGTGGTTTCTGAGAAAACAATGTTTTAATATATTTATGGGACTCCAATATGAGCGACCTTGACTGAAAGGTCAAATGCCAACCTTGACTTTTGGAACTTATTAACAGCCATTGTTTCATGATGTGAGAACAATGACTTTGGCTTCAACAGTTTTCAAAATATAAACTATTCAATAAATTTCCAATCTAAATGCATTAGGAAGCAAATTTGACCTTGACATCAAGTAGGTCAAGGTCAACCTAGGATCATCCTTTAAACAAACTTGGTAGGCCCCACACCTCCAATGCTACATACGAAAGCCCAAGGTCATCAGCCTTCTAGTTCTGGAGAAGATTTTTAAAGGGTTTTACCACATATGGGCATGGCAGCCATCTTGGTCATGTGACCAGGACCATTTGAACAAATTTTGGTTCCCCAATCCTTAGGAGTCTCCATATGAAATTTTAGTTCAATTGGCCAAGTGGTTTCAGAAGAGATGTTTGAAAATGTTGCCTGAAGCTGGACAGATGGACAGACGGATGGACGACGGCGTCATTGGTATACTATTAGTTCACCCACTAGCCTTCGGCTCATGTGAGCTAATAAATAATCTATGCTTCCTTCTTTATCATTTTGACAGATAGGGCAAGAGCAAACAGTGTTAACAACAAAGATCAGACTGCTCCTGAAGGAGAAATCTGATTAAGGTTTACATGCTTCACTTTATACATACAATAACAGATTGGTAAATTATAGGACAAGTATGGTTAGAATTCATAGGGAAAGATAAACAAGAGAAAATTTGATCGTAAAATTGTGAATATCGTCTTACCAATCAGTTTAAAAGTATGTTTTGGGTGCTCAAAAGAATCATCTCCTGTTAAATATTATAATAATACCCTAGAGTATCATCCGGCATGTGTCCAGTTAAACAATTTTTTTGCAATTGTAAAGTTGGAATTATTTCCTTATCAATCAGTTTAAAAATGAGCTTCAACTAGATTTCCAACAATGTGGCATTTTGATATGAATAGACTCAGAGGAGCATGTGCAGCCTCCTTTTAAGCTTAGAAACTCCAAATGATGTTTGGTCAGTAGCTTAATATTCGACTAGCAAAGGCTCTGATCAGACTGTGGGTATGCACATGCTGGTCGAAGCCTTTGCTGGTCATACATACCACATTGTTGGAAATCTCATGTCGTGGCTCAAATGTGTTTTTTGGATGCCCAAGAGATGGTTGTTTTGAGCACCCACAAGCTGTATTTTGGATGAGAAATAAGAAAATTGTTTTCCATTACACATTCTTATCTGGAGGTCAGGTTGAAAAGGTAGAAAACAGTTAAGAGATTAAAAGAAAGAAATAATGAGTATGAGCATTTCTGAATACATTTATGAACATGGAAGACCCAGATCAAAGCTGATTATGGCCTTTGGTGTCTGTTTATAGAATTAGCGACTGTGGTATATAACAGCCGACAGCAGTGTATTTATAGTTTCAAATCATGATAAACATTTGGGTGAAAGTTGTTTTATGCACTAACATGAAAGTTTATTCATATAATTATTCAAAGTGGATAAAGCCTAGCATGAATATTCACGAAGGAAAGGGATAATCTCAATGCCAATGAGAACTTTTCCCCGAAAATTCCTCATTAAAAGAAAAGGATGGAAACAAACTCCAACTGCTGCCTGTTGATATAGTCTAGTGTCAAGGGAGATAATTTATAATTGAGGAAAGTAGAGTTACGTACCTTCATCATCACTCTGTATAGAGCTGGTATCTGCCTCCTCCTCTTCTTCTTCCTCTTCCATACCATCCAGGGAATCATGGCTAGGAAAAATTTTAAAATTAAAATTATTTTCGTACTTAACAGTAAAACCTGTGTAAAATGGCCACTCAAAAATAGACAAAACAAAGATCTTAATGACAAATGGTAGCTTAATGAAATGCGAAAGTATTGCAGCATTAAGCGATAATTGGTCTTGAAAAACATTTTTTGGTCTTTTTGAGAGTGGCTGTTTTACACAGGTTTTACTGTAATATTAATTGTTTGACCACTAGTGATCTAATTGGTTGACCATAAGTGACTGAACAAGAATCTTACTTCATCTTCACGATAAATAGTAGCTTAATGAAAGTCAAAAGTAATGCAAAATGCTCTATTGGAGCATTCTGCATTACTTTTGACCTACATTAAGCGATAACTGGTCTTGAAAACCAATTTTTGGTCTTTTTATGAGTGGCCGCTTTAGACAGGTTTTACTGTATCACATTGTCAAGCAACAAAGACTCAGTGAAGCCTGGACAAATGCCCAGACTTGCCAGAGCCTTCATGGCTCACATGCACAAAGCATGGATGTAGATGAAGACTCAGACCAAGATTTAAGCCTCTGGTCCAGCTGGATATGTAAGCTTGGGAGTTTATTGGAGATTTATGAGTATATTTGAACAGTACCAAAATATCATTTAGAGAATCATGTTTACGGGAGTTTCACAATAAAGTTCCCCCTGATAAAATGCCTCTGTTATGCAGGAAATTCTGTGTTATTAACAAGCCATTTACAGAGAATATAGTTTACTTTTGCTTGTAAGACATATGTTTACCCGAAAAAATGATATATGGCATGCATATACACTTGAAATTTTCTAGCTAAGCATATATTGCACCAAAAAGTAGCCAATAATTCGCGTTATGGTGTAACATTGAAAAAACGATTTTTTTTATTGATAGGCAGCTGCAAAAATACAGATAAGATTTTAATTTCAAAATCTGCCTTTGAAGCATATTTTCCTAATCTTTTGAATACTTTTTACCGCATGTGATTTGATCGAAAAATAACAATTTTACGCCATTTTAATCAAACACCGTGGTTCGTTATGCGTTATAAAATCTTTAGCATATCTCATATAAAAAGATTAGTATATATACATTGGTATCATTAAAATGCACTCAAATTACTGTAAAAAACACCAAAAATATACATCATGTTAAATAAACAACAGTTAAGACAAATCGACATGCTTTTTTATCATTTTTCAACCTTTTCAATTTCAGGTTAACTTTTCTACGATAATTGGCGTAGAGTCCGCAACGCTCGCAAAAGTCTGCCTGATTCTGGCTTCCATGTATTGAAGGAGCCTATGGTTTTGTTGTGGAAACAGACCCCTATCACAAAACTTCAGCCAAAATATTGGACATTTATGTCTACAAATTAGACAATAGGGACAGAAAGTGTCCCAATGTAGGGTCCGCAACAGACTGTAGGGTCCGCAACGATAGTCTAAAGGAATTGAAAAACAGCTATAAAATTCATTTTAAGTATTTTAGAATATGTTTCAGCATTTGTTAAGTGCAATTGCTTTTTGCCAGCTAATTTCAAAAAGTAAGAAAAATAGAGGGAGAACAAGAATACCTTTTATAGATACATAACCGAATGTTAGGATTATGTACCTGGTGTGATTTGGTCAACTGCAAAATGGCACTTTATATGCATTTTTAGTATAGTTTTAAACATGTATCATACAACTATAAAACATACATCTTCTTCTTGTCTTTTGTTACTCATTTTATTATAGTATCAATGATTTCAAAAAAACATTGCGGACACTACAGTTTTTTTAGAGAGTAAAGTATCATTTCTTTAGCTGTATTTTTTGACACCAATACCCAGGTACTACTTGCATATCTTTGCAAAGGGAGTCAAAGTAATGGATCAAAATAGTTTTTGACAAAACAATCGCTGCTAAAGTTCATGGCTCAAATTTTGTAATTTTTAATTTTCTTGAAAATGGCGATTTTTTTCTGTAACTCTGTAGAATCTTCAGAATTTTTTAATAGCCTAACCTAAAGATTTCTACAACATTATAAGGCTATTGAGCACACAAAAATGATTGTGCTGTGGTGTTTGATTGAAAAAAAATGTTTTCAAATATGTTTTTAAAAAGTTTTTATATATTTATAACAAAATGTAAATATAAGCAATAGATTCAATTTTTTGTTTTAACATATTTATTCATATTTCCATTTACAGTAATATACAAATATACATTTTACAATATAATCATGATGGGATTCAGAAAAAAGTCATGAGACTTATACGAATCTGTTTCCCTTTGAACATAATGGTGCACATTTTGAAATTATATCCGGTGAAAATCAATAAAAACATGAGTTGTTTTCAAACCATATAACTTTTCTACTCTGAATGTATTGTGCGCGCGTGCGTGTGTGAGAGATTCCATCCTCAACGCTCAAACCGTTTACTATCCAATAGTTTTTTTTGAACTGTAACAATAATTCTATAGTTAGTATAAAAATCAGATTCAGGTATACCAAATAACACAACCCAGTGAACCATACGTTTTGGTGACGAAGACGTCTTTTGTAAGTTTTGGTGACGAAGACGTCTGAGACACGTATTTCAGACGTTTATCAGCAAAACTGACGCCTGCAGGATATCTCAAAAACATTTTGAAAACTAAATGCAAGCGTGTTTGACGTCTTCAGTTTGTAACGCTTTTGGAGTGAAACACACGTCTTGTGTAAAGAACGTCTCGGTCACATTCAGGAATCACTAGCACACGTTTTTAAAACGAGTTCACTGCAGATTTATATTTTTTGATATATTTTTAAACACAGTTTGAACATCAAACAAAGACGTCATTGTTTTGGGATTACCATCAAGTCTTAAACACAAATTAAAACGTTACGAAAACATCACTATGCAAGGGTTTCGTTAGGTCTTCATCAGGATTTGTTCTGAAAATTTTGTTCCACGAATTTTGAATATTGATTGTTTTAATTGAGCCACGTCTTGTGAATCTGATGTGATATTCTTTTACCAGATACAACACAAACCAGGCTGTTGATTGCTAGACGCTTGAAATTGTATCTATTTGAGAATAAGAGTGATTATACTCTTAATATATAGGGCAAAACATTTTAGACACTGATCAGCTACGGGGTTACTTCGTAGCTCACCTATGCCTATGTTTTCCATGACACGGCTCATATCTTTGTTATGTTATAAAAGTTCAATAAATTCATTCATTCAGGTAACCGGTATTACTTTATTAACCTTGATAGAATTTTTCCATGCTTCTGACATTTAGCAAGTCAGGGTATATAAAAAAATGACCTGGTAGTGTCCGCAACTTTAAGACTAAATAAAGCAAATGATATTTAAATGAGCAATACTATAGACAGATGTAGTGAATTTAATACAAACAATGTATTTTCATTAATAGTTCATCATTTCTGCTCAAAGGGTAAAGTACGACAGAGTATATTCTAAATAACACGAGAAGTTAGCACTGTGGCATATTTTTTCTGTTATCATCGTTATAGTTATACAAAACAGTTTAAATAGTCAAGACCTCCTTTCAGTCTATTTTTTGACAAAGATGTAATCACCATCTTTTATATTCAGCTTCATTTTTTGCAGAGAGATCTTGCTTTCATTTAGGATCATTTCAATTAACATGTAGAATTTATGTAGTGTCCGCAACGATTTTTAACCGTGGTGTAATTCAATTTTGAAAGGTACAACACAGCAAGAAACATTGATATCGATATTATTCCTAGATACTGTCTGGTCACTAACTATGGCTGACCAAAATACTCATACACCACTTAATATTTATGTTGGATATTTCCATATTCAGAGTCTATATGTTATTACCACATATACGACATATTTTTACATGGACTTGTTCAAAAAGTATTTCAAATTGAAATTACATAAAAATGTCTGTCTGTATGAAAGAAAGAGATGTAAAATATACCCAACTCTGGTAAAAGCAAATAAAATAATATAAGAGATAAACTTTAGTTTCGGTAGTGTCCGCAACGAAATAAGTAGAAAATTAAAAGCTGTATTACAGGGTTAAGAACATAAATATCAGCAAACAAGAAATGTTTGGTCGTTTCCCCTTTGCACATTGTCATTTTGAAATAGAAAACAATTTACTGCTTGGTGAAATCACATTTTCAGAGAAAACCAAAGTAAGTAGGATGTTAAATAGACAACCAAAATGTAAAGGATTTTTTTTTTTTTTTTTTTTTGCAAAATACAGGAAAATTTCTTACTGGAGAATATTTGCCATCATAATAGCTAGTGTTTGGGCTCATATTTTCATAACAGAAGGATAATGTGCTATGACACTGGCCATATAACATATTTTTTATTGAATTCTAAAGTTTGAACACATGGCTATATATTCTGGTCTATAATTTTGAAAAGACAAAATGATACTGGGAGATTTTTTAGGATTAGGTGCATCAAACACCATTCTTTAAAGAAATCATAATGATTAACCATTATAACTAGTTTGAAAATTTGCCTATTTTGTTACACTTGGGGGAACTTTATTGTGAAACTCCCGCTAAGAAACAAAAATTCTCTTAAGCAGCAACATATTTGGGTTTAAACCTTTTACGGCTAACTAGAAGTTGTATTTTTGCCCAAAATCAAGTTAGATATCACAAAATTTGTTGTTTGCTAAAATAGTGATAGTGGCTTTTAAGGTAAACATTAATTTTGTTTGTTTGTTTTGGGTTTGTGTGGCTTTCATAAATTTTTCAGTGATATAATGGCCCATTATTGGGGGTAAATAAATGATATGACATAGTTCCTGTTCTAGTTTATCCCAAAAGGTCAAAAATTCAAAATAATTCAAAAATAATTTCCATGGTAACTGATTATTTCCTATACAGTAGGGTGTGGAGTTTAGGTCTCTGAACATGAAAAGTTGACACAGGCATTAAATTTTGGTTACCTCATTTCCACCATACATTTCTCATACAACTCCCCGCCGTCACTAGGTAGAATCTCATCCTGGTTACGAATGATCGTCTTGATGACCTCGTTGACGTTAGTCTGAAAGGTCACTTGGTCCCGGTCTGGTGGAATGGGGATCAATGTGGGCCCGAAGCATATAGCCAGGTTATAAGGGTCCATCATGTTCTCATCAGAGTACTCTGACAAACTGAAAATATAAAGAAAACTTAAACCTTAAAGCGCCACCTATAATTTGCAGCAGACGAAAATTGCAAATTTTACCGCTTTTTCAAAAATAACAAATAAGGCATGATATTTCATGAGAATCGTCTGCTGGCAGACTATTCTCATGTTATATCATATCTTATTTTTGTCGAAAATTAGGAAAAATGTTGCAAAATTTGTTGTCTGCTGCAGTTGTCATTGGCGCTTTAAGGGTTAAATTCATATGCATATATTTATATCTTCTTAGTTAAAAAATAACTTGAGCCTCGACATGTGATTTCCAACAACGTGGCATTTTGACACAAAAAAACTCAGACGAGCCTATGCAGCCTCCTTTTTAGCTTAGAAACTCCAAATGATGTTCAGTCAGTAGCTTAACACTAATATTATTAATATTCAAGCGACTAGCAATTATATAACAAAGGCTCTAATCAGACTGCGCTTATGCGCAGGCTGATCTGAGGCTTTGGTGGTTGCACCTACCACATTGTTGGAAATCTTATGTCAGGGCTCATTTTATATTGTGAACTTTTGATAGAGGGTATAACACCAATGGGGAACATTTGAGTAAAATTATTTTTTAATTTAGGCCAAAAGATCATGAGGGTTGCTGCTTAAACATATTTTCTATCTCTAGCTCTGGCGGCATAATTGGGAACAGATGCGACAATATGGTGAAACTGGACCCTGATCATACTGCTCCTACACGAACAGTTATATGATCAGAAAATAAATGAGTATGATCAGGAAATACCACAATCACAAACTACAGACCAACCCATAGCACAGCAAGGAAGAGCCACAGAGCGTTTATAGTAACAATACATCTGTAAGACAATAATAGCAAAGCAACCAGCTTTCTCTTCCTCTTCAAGATATTTGCAAAACTAGAATGGACACAAAGTAATGGTTAATAAACAACAAAGACAAGCACAGAACTCCCACAAACAATGGAAAGTACGTTAAACAATAGAT
The DNA here is from genome assembly GCA_964019695.1 of Loripinus fragilis. NCBI lineage: Eukaryota > Metazoa > Mollusca > Bivalvia > Lucinida > Lucinidae > Loripinus > Loripinus fragilis. Next base: position 100,384,229 of record OZ026520.1, read on the forward strand.
CCGATGCACTAGAACAGGCAGTAGCCTAAGCAGGGGGGGGGGGGGGGGGGGGGGGGGGGGGCTTAAATGCAGTTTACTAGCGCTAAATCTTCGCCCTAGATTCTGTTGTTGTTTAGATACAAAATTAATTTTAGCTAGCATGGGGGCTTCCTAACTCACATGACTCACAGGTAGTCAGATCTAAATAAAATCTCAAGTTGAGCTACGGTGGGCCCAGTCAACGACAAGCATCAGGCACCAACCAACATATTAAAGTTTTACGTCAGGGCCGTCATTAAGTCTGAGGCCTGACCCACCGTTGTGCAATTAAAGAGGTAACCATAGCTATCAACCGTGATTGGGTTCATAACCAGGCACGCAGACTGTCAGCAGAAGCAGTCTGTTCAAGGTATACAGTTTGATATATTCATGTCAGAATATTTAGGATATTGAAGGTACCGTAGTATCATGAGGTGGCTGTTCAGTTGACATATTAGATCAGCTGTAGACTATTGTACCCATGGGTCCACATTTTGTAGTGATAAAACTGAACAACAACAAACAAACAAAACTCACTGGTTAAAGTGGCAAAGAGATATCTCATCACTATAATGATGGGTCGTGGTAATGTAGCAAGTAGTTTTGTTGGGGAGGGGGTATAACATACATTATTACCCAACCGTCTATATATGGAGTAATAGTGTCTATTTTTTGCTATGTGATGAGTCACTGAACTATTCCACCGATCAATAAATTTGACTATTGACTGGCACTATACCATGACCAGCTTCCCTGTTTAAACACACAGGCGCTTATCGACACGCGCGACAATGATGCGCGTAAGATTCATTTATGAAAGAAGTTCTAAGTTATGCAACAATGGAGAAAATAAGGCATGATTTGGCAACTTTAAACTCAAATAACTCCGCTGTTTATGGTCAGAAACATAAAGTGTGGGTACTCGTTTTATTAGTTAGAAATAGATGAACATTTTGAGACCAAAATTGAGCAAATTTGGTGAAATTATCTGCTTTGCGTCTACAGCAACTCCATGCAAGAAACGCTGCTAAGTATTTCATCAAATGGGTTGGGTAATTAAACAGTTATTTCATGCCTGTTTGTAGTAAAGTTCGGTACCGTGGATGACCTGATGGACTATTGCACTCGGCCTTCAGCCTTGTGCAATAATGCATCAGGTCGTCCTTGGCACCTCGGGGTAATAGTTTTGACTATACTACAAACAGGCATGAAATAACTGTATGATACTCACTGGTTAAGGAAGGCAAAGAGATATCCCATCACTATAATGATGGGTCGTGGAAATGTAGCAAGTAGTTTTGTGGGAGGTATAACAAACAATACTCACTGGTTAAGGAAGGCAAAGAGATATCTCATCACTATAATGATGGGTCGTGGAAATGAAGCAAGTAGTTTTGTTGGGGATATAACAAACAATACTCACTGGTTAAGGAAGGCAAAGAGTTATCTCATCACTATTATGATGGGTCGTGGTAATGTAGCAAGTAATTTTGTGGGGGTTATAGCAAACAATACTCATTGGTTAAGGAAGGCAAAGAGATATCTCATCACTATAATGATGGGTCGTGGTAATGTAACAAGCAGTTTTGTGGGGGTTATAGCAAACAATACTCATTGGTTAAGGAAGGCAAAGAGATATCTCATCACTATAATGATGGGTTGTCGTAATGTAACAAGCAGTTTTGTGGGGGTTATAGCAAACAATTCTCACTGGTTAAGGAAGGCAAAGAGATATCTCATCACTATAATGATGGGTCGTGGCAATGTAACAAGCAGTTTTGTGGTGGGTATAACAAACAATACTCACTGGTTAAGGAAGGCAAAGAGATATCTCATCACTATAATGATGGGTCATGGTAATGTAGCAAGTAGTTTTGTCGGAGGTATAACCAACACTACTCACTGGTTAAGGAAGGCAAAGAGATATCTCATCACTATAATGATGAGTTGTGGTAATGTAGCAAGTAGTTTTGTGTGGGGGGGGGGTATAACAAACAATACTCACTGGTTCAGGAAGGCAAATAGATATCTCATCACTATAATGATGGGTCATGGTAATGTAGCAATTAGTTTTGTGGAGGGTATAACAAGCAATACTCACTGGTTAAGGAAGGCAAAGAGATATCTCATCACTATAATGATGGGTCGTGGTAATGTAGCAAGTAGTTTTGTGGGGGATATAGCAAACAATACTCACTGGTTAAGGAAGGCAAAGAGATATCTCATCACTATAATGATGGGTCGTGGTAATGGAGCAAGTAGTTTTGTGGGGGTTATAGCAAACAATACTCATTGGTTAAGGAAGGCAAAGAGATATCTCATCACTATAATGATGGGTCGTGGTAATGTAACAAGCAGTTTTGTGGGGGTTATAGCAAACAATACTCATTGGTTAAGGAAGGCAAAGAGATATCTCATCACTATAATGATGGGTTGTTGTAATGTAACAAGCAGTTTTGTGGGGGTTATAGCAAACAATTCTCACTGGTTAAGGAAGGCAAAGAGATATCTCATCACTATAATGATGGGTCGTGGTAATGTAACAAGCAGTTTTGTGGTGGGTATAACAAACAATACTCACTGGTTAAGGAAGGCAAAGAGGTATCTCATCACTATAATGATGGGTCATGGTAATGTAGCAAGTAGTTTTGTCGGAGGTATAACCAACAATACTCACTGGTTAAGGAAGGCAAAGAGATATCTCATCACTATAATGATGAGTTGTGGTAATGTAGCAGGTAGTTTTGTGGGGGGGTATAACAAATAATACTCACTGGTTAAGGAAGGCAAAGAGATATCTCATCACTATAATGATGGGTCTTTGTAATGACGCAAGTAGTTTTGTGGGGGATATAACAAACAATACTCACTGGTTAAGGAAGGCAAAGAGATATCTCATCACTATAATGATGGGTTGTGGTAATGTAACAAGCAGTTTTGTGGTGGGTATAACAAAATATAGCAAGAAGTGAGCGTAGCTCACATACCCCCGGCGGTAGCCATCAGAGGTTGTAACACTTTCAGAGAAAAGACAAAATTGTCAAAGATTTCATAATCCTAAATCAAGTAGTTTCTGAGAAAACTTTGATGAAAAATGTCCATATGTGTTATATAAGAGTGACAGAAGGAAAAATCGAAAATTTGAAAAAAGAAGGCAAAATGAGGATTAGAACCTAAGTTTTCATTTACACAATACACTTCTCCTACCTGAAAGTACACAAATAATTTCATAATCCTAAATCAAGTAGTTGCTGAGAAAACTCTGACAAAAAACGTCCATATGTGTTATATAGGAGTGACAGAAGGAAAAATTGAAAAAGAAGCCAAAATGAGCTTTAGCATCTTTATTTTCATTTACACAATACACTTAGCCTAATTGAAGGTGTACACTAAATTTGAAAATACTGGGTCCAATAGGAGCCGAGAGATCTGCGACGGAAATTTTCATTGGAGAGAAAGAAAAATGAATAAATAAAGGGACTGATAAGCAATATGCGGCTGTTCTTTTGTTACACAATACAACTAATCACTATCAAGCTTTGTACCAAATTTCAGAATCCTAACTCAAGTAGTTGCTGAGAAATCTTTGACAGAAAAAATGTCTATATGTATTATATAAGAGCGAAAGATGGAAAAAATGAAAATTTGAAAAAAGAAGGCAAAATGAGGATTAGCATCTTAATTTCCATTTACACAGTACACTTTGCCTTCCTGAAGGTGTACACAAAATTTGAAAACAATGGCTCCAATAGGAGCTGAGAAATCTGTGACAGAAATTTCTATTGGAAAGAAAGAAAAATGAACAAATAAAAGGACTGATAAGCAATATGTGGCTGTTCTTTTCTTACACAATACAACTCATCACTATCAAGCTTTGTACCAAATTTCAGAGTCCTGACTCAAGTGGTTGCTGAGAAATCTTTGACAGAAAAAATGTCCATATGTATTATATAAGAGAGAAAGAAGGAAAAAATGAAAATTTGAAAAAAGAAGCCAAAATGAGAATTAACATCTTAATTTCCATTTACACAGTACACTTGCCATCCTGAAGATGTAAACAAAATTTGAAAACACTGGCTCCAATAGGAGCTGTGAAATCTGTGACAGAAATTTCCATTGGAGAGAAAGAAAAATGAACAAACAAAGGGACTGATAAGCAATATGTGGCTGTTCTTTTGTTACACAATACAACTCATCACTATCAAGCTTTGTACCAAATTTCAGAATCCTAACCCAAGTAGTTACTGAGAAATCTTTGACGAAATTTTTTTCCATTGGAGAGAAAGAAAAATGAACAAATAAAGGAACTGATAAGCAATATGTGGCTGTTCTTTTGTTACACAATACAACTCATCACTATCAAGTCTTGTACCAAATTTCAGAATCCTAACCCAAGTAGTTGCTGAGAAATCTTTGACGAAAAAAAAAGTTTACAGACAAACAAACAGACAGACAGACAGACAAACATAATTACAGAAAAGGCAAAAACTATATACCCCCTATATACTTCGTACCGGGGGTATAACAATACTCACTGGTTAAGGAAGGCAAAGAGATATCTCATCACTATAAGGATGGGTTGTGGTAATGTAACTAGCAGTTTTGTGGTTGGTATAACAAACAATACTCACTGGTTAAGGAAGGCAAAGAGTTATCTCATCACTATAATGATGAGTTGTTGTAATGTAGCAAGTAGTTTTGTGGGGGGATATAGCAAACAATACTCACTGGTTAAGGAAGGCAAAGAGTAATCTCATCACTATAATGATTGGTCTTGGTAATGAAGCAAGTAGTTTTGTGGGGGATATAGCAAACAATACTCACTGGTTAAGGAAGGCAAAGAGTTATCTCATCATTATAATGATGGGATGTGGTAATGTAACAAGCAGTTTTGTGGTGGGTATAACAAACAATACTCACTGGTTAAGGAAGGCAAAGAGTTATCTCATCACTATAATGATGAGTTGTGGTAATGTAGCAAGTAGTTTTGTGGGGGATATAGCAAACAATACTAACTGGTTAAGGAAGGCAAAGAGTTATCTCATCACTATAATGATGGGTCTTGGTAATGAAGCAAGTAGTTTTGTGGGGGATATAGCAAACAATACTCACTGGTTAAGGAAGGCAAAGAGATATCTCATCACTATAATGATTGGTCATGGTAATGTAGCAAGTAGTCTTGTGTGGGGTATAACAAGCAATACTCACTGGTTAAGGAAGGCAAAGAGTTATCTCATCACTATAATGATGGGTCGTGGTAATGTAGCTAGTAGTTTTGTGGGAGGTATAACCAACAATACTCACTGGTTAAGGAAGGCAAAGAGATATCTCATCACTATAATGATGGGTCGTGGTAATGTAGCAAGTAGTTTTGTTGGGGGTATAACAAACAATACTCACTGGTTAAGGAAGGCAAAGAGATATCTCATCACTATAATGATGGGTCGTGGTAATGTAGCAAGTAGTTTTGTGGGGGGGTGGGGGTATAATCAACAATACTCACTTGTTAAGGAAGGCAAAGAGATATCTCATCACTATAATGATGGGCCGTGGTAATGTAGCAAGTAGTTTTGTGGAGGGTATAACAAACAATACTCACTGGTTAAGGAAGGCAAAGAGATATCTCATCACTATAATGATGAGTCGTGGTAATGATGTAGCAAGTAGTTTTGTGGGGGGGGGGGGGGGGGGGGGGGTATAACCAACAATACTCACTGGTTAAGGAAGGCAAAGAGATATCTCATCACTATAATGATGGGCTGTGGTAATGTATAAAGTAGTTTTGTGGGGGATATAACAAACAATACTCACTGGTTAAGGAAGGCAAAGAGTTATCTCATCACTAAGAGGGTCAGTCAAAAATAACTGAGCCCTACTTCATAACATTTGAATCAAGTAAAAAGTGCATATATTTAGATGATATTTCATTGCAGTTATATGTCATCTATTTAATTATCTAATTTATTTCTGTTAGTAGGCTTTTTGTAACGGTTGCTAGGCAACAGAATATGACCTGTCAAAGGGGTGTGTTCACGCTATGATACATCTAAGTCTAAGCGTTGCTATGGAAACAGTAACGTTAAAGCAAGGCTTTATTCACTGTCGTTTGATATCTATACTATGTACCTATTCAGTGTCACAATATAGAAACTAACTAACCCCAAATTATAGATTCTGTGCTAGTTTGGTCTCAGAATGTATCAAATTTTAACATGCCTGAAGTCCTATAATTTACCCCACCCACATTCATATTTACATATTTTTAACAGAACACATAAAACAGTAGCCTAATAATGCTTTAACAGGACTGCATACATAAACCAACCCTCAGACATATTTAGTTCCTTGATTTAAATGTCTACTTTTGTTTCCATGGCAACACAATCCTCGTGTCTTTGAAAATTTGTAGAATTATGGTTGTTTTTGTTGCTAGGTAACGCATGCAATCAATTTTCACCTAAACATTAACGAACTAAGTGTAATCAAAAGATAACATGATATATGTAGTTTAAATAAATGTCTAATATGTCTTTCACAAAAACTATCAAGTATACAAGCTTTTTAAAGACATACTGTATATTCCTGGTGGCTGAGATCGTGAACGCATGGCTCTGACTGACGACCTTCAGTTGCCTAGCAACCATAATAGAAGCTTCACAAGGATAATTCTTCAGAGTCAAAACATCTATGGCATATGATACTTATAGATCATAATCGCATTTGTTGTCTACAATAACAAACTAAAATGTTATGAGGTAGGGCTCAGTTATTTTTGACTGACCCTCATATAATGATGGGCCGTGGTAATGAAGCAAGTAGTTTTGTGGGGGATATAACAAACAATACTCACTGGTTAAGGAAGGCAAAGAGTTATCTCATCGCTATAATGATGGGTCGTGATAATGTAGCAAGTAGTTTTGTGGGGGTATAACAAACAATACTCACTGGTTAAGGAAGGCAAAGAGATATCTCATCACTCTAATGATGGGTCGTGGAGATGTAGCAAGTAGTTTTGTGTGTGTGTTTTTTTTTGGGGGGGGGGGGGTTCCAACAAACAATACTCACTGGTTAAGGAAGGCAAAGAGATATCTCATCACTATAATGATAGGTCGTAGTAATGTAGCAAGTAGTTTGGGGTGGGGGGGAGGGGTATAACAAACATTACTCACTGGTTCAGGAAGGCAAAGAGATATCTCATCACTATAATGATGGGTCGTGGTAATGTGGCTAGTAGTTCCTTGATTTTCTCTATTTTCGCAGACTCATCTAGTCCTGTAGGTAAAAAGAAACACTTATCATAATAGGGATTCATCAAGGAGAGCAAAATCTTGAAAATTTTGCCAAATAAAATTTGCTTGTATGTTGTATATTTGTTGGTTTTGTTTGTTTGATTTGATTCTTTACGTCCCATCAACAATCTGTCAGTTATACAGGGATGGGGCTTCTTTGGTTGAACCAGTACTAAGCTAGGATAAATGTGTCTTGCTCAAGGACCACAACGCAGTGACGCCTGTGAGGCTAGAACCCGCGGCCCTTCGGTCTCTTGTCAAGCACTCTACCACTGCGCTCCCTTTATAATGGTTGGTACCGTAAATGTTCTAAATTTTCGAACACTTTTTTCTTTCTGTTCTCAAATAAATGTTATCAGAATTGCAAACAGGGAAGACCCTGATCAGACTGCTTCTTCAGAAGCAGTCTGATCTAGGTCTGCAGTGTTTGTCTAGGCCTTTTGGCAGGTAACTAGTTTGAAATTTTAGAACATTGACCATAATCTCCCTTCCCGCAGGAAACAAAATAATAATTTATCATTTTTACATGTGCCTTATTCCCACAAAGAATCATGTGCTGGGTCTTTTTTTCAATATTTCCTGTCAAAATGGCTACTTAATTAGGGATTACACTATCCACTTTTAGTTTCCAGCAAATACAGTGGTGCGAAAATCTTTACTAATATGATGGATTTATTTGGTTTTGTTTCTTTGATTGGTTTGAGGTTTAACATCCCAGTCAACAGCTATGGCCATGTGGAGACAGACTGTTCACTTAACCACAGTTTTTCCTGAGCAAGCTTGACTAAGCGGTTAACCGGTACTTTGTACATATACTTTCTCTAGTAACTGACAACAACCCTTTTTGAATCTGACAGCGGAAGGAGAAGAATAATGAATGAAAAATGGAATGGATCCTGATCAAAACTGAATTCCAAAGAGGATATAGAATTTTGAAAAACAGTTACATGCATGATATACTAATATTAGGTTGAAAACAGTACTTACTACTACAGGCTATAAGTTCATCAAACAATGGAAGTGGAAACAACGGGGGCTTCAGTTCCCGGAAGAACAGTTTAAGAACTCCAGCAGCAGAGTTGATCTTCTCACAAGCATCATCTTCATCACATAATGGATCATCACCTAAATCAAGTAAAATACATGAAAAATTTTGCCAATTAAGAATTGAATAGGTTTAAAACAATTTTGGTATTGAACTGATAGCAAAATATACTAAATGAGCTGATATACTTTATCTAATAGGGGATAACTGTGTTCAAAATTTCTATTCCGGGAGGTATATTGTCTGATATACGGTCGGAAATTTAGTTTTACTGTGTCACTTGAGCGGAGCAGAAAAATGTGATTTCCGGCTGCATATCAGATGATATATCTCACCAAATGAAAATTTTAAAAATGGTCATCCCCACTTCAATGCACTACTGCAGGCTTCATCTCAAATTGAACATTGCGAACAACATGAAGCCGCACGTCACCAAACGAAATGTGATGTAATTAACGATGTCTAACTATTTCCGACAGTATATCACAGGATATACTGTCACAAAATTTTGACATTACCCAATCAGACGTTGCATTACAAAACTAAGTGCATTAGAGTTGCATTGTCAACAGGAAGGCTCTGGGGAAAACTGCATGAATGTGCAGGCTTGTCTGAATCTTGGCTGGTCACCTTTGTAAGAAGAAACAAAATCCTACGAGCTGACTCCGATTCCATGTCTCTCAACTCTTGACTGTTAGTGTCGTCTGTTGCTAACCTACTTTAACAGTTTTTGACCCAAATCAGGCCCAACAAAATGTCGGGCCTGATCTGGGTCCAAACTGTATGATACCTGATGGTATTCCTGAAAGATTTTTCTTTACAAAGTTAATTTTAAACAAAAATCAAAAGACAACTGAATATCATGAAAACTTTTCACATAATGTAGAGTTAAAGAAGGTTATCAATTTCATGCATGATGACCATATGTTGTCTATTTTCAGCTCATTTTCAGGGTAAAAATAAATTATCAGCAAAGTTAGAATGATTTGGCACACATGAGGATGTATGACGTATGAGTTTTAGCTACTCTACTCCATATTCCATTCACATTAAGTCATGATACGAAAAAACTGTTTTTGGGGTATGATAAAACCAAGAAACAAGCGAGAATCTTCATAAATAGCAAGCCTTGCTATATACTTTCTCGACAGTGAATAAATAATGAAGGTGCTGATATTTCTTGTAAAATGACAGCAGGCATAATCTGTATGAAAAATTAGGCCTTATTTTCCTAGAAAATCAAGAAAGTCATTGCATAATTTGTTAATTGCTGCAGTATAAAATTCCATGGTTTAAAAATTTGGGAGCCACAACATGACCTTGTTAGATCCAAATCCATGTTATGATGAGGTATGTTATAAATAGATTGCACTGTATTGCTAATAGTCTTGATCTTTTAAGTTGAAAGCTAGGAACTATTTTCTTTCTGCCAACATCTAGAATTACCAATATTTTTACATCTGAAACATTTCAATAACATGGTCAGATGAATTAACAGACAGTGAAATACAAGATCTGTCTTTAAAATACATCTATCAACTCTTAAAGTAAAAACTATAACTTCGAGCAGACAACATTTGGCATTTGAAGAACAAATAGGTTAGTAATATCGAGTGAATCATCAGTCATCAGAAATAATTATAGGAGCTTTGAGTGCGTATCTGAAAACTATTTTCTTATTTCTTAACTGAAACTTTTGTTTTGGGTACTAAAAAGAACTGTCTCAATGAGATGGTTCTTTTGAGCACCAAAAACACATGTTTAAACTGATGGATAAGAAAATAATCACAATTTTACTCTGAAAACTTTTGCTTAACTGGCCCTATCATCTTATTTGAGTGCTCATGTTTTATTGAATTTACTTAAGCAAATTGGGGATGAGATGATTCACATGAAATCTTTAGCTCTAAGAAGCAACACAAATTGAATATGTCATCTGTTGCAAATATTTGGTTGCTTTTTAAGGATTAAGACCACCTATTACCATAATTAACTCTTTCCTTCAGGCCTCGAAATATCTTAAAATAAGCACTTGCCCTGCATCACAAAAATATTGGTATACATGGGAAACAAATTAATTTTCACTAGAAATATCAAAATTTTCACTTGCCCTGCAGCCTGAGGCACTCGTAAATACGAGCGGACGAGTGCTATTTTCGAGCCCTGTCCTTGCTAACGACAACTTTTGTCAACTGCTGATATCATTTGCAAACAGTTTGAAACCAGATCTAGATTTTGACACTCCATAGAGTTCCTGAAAGAACTTTTTGAAAAAAGTTGATTTTAAAAAAAATCAGCAGAAGACAACAAAAGCACAAAAAACTACCCAGCATGAAAAATCAAATTTTTATGAAAACAAGCAAATTCAGAGAATTTATGTCCCCCGCCATTTATTGTTTGTCTTTGAATATATGAACTATCATGGAACAACTTAAGAATCCGAAAAAAAATGTAGGAGGAGTTGCGCCCACAAGGTATCCCCTGTCCATTCACTTTGTTATAGATAATGCTTGAAATATGGCTAAGTTCAACTTGCTAAAAAAGTGACAAAGAATAACCTGAAAATTATATCCAAACCACATGCATATCTTCAGACCATGACCAAAACACCAGTGAAGTTTCAAAAGAATTGGTATAAAACTGTAGGAGGAGTTGCGCCCACAAGGTATCCCCTGTCCATTCACATTGTTAAAGATAATGCCCGAAAAATGGCTAAGTTCAACTTGCAAAAAAAGTGACAAAAAATAATCTGAGGATTATATCCAAACCACATGCATATCTTCAAACCATGACCAAAACACCAGTGACGTTTCAAAAGAATCGGTATAAAACTATAGGAGGAGTTGCGCCCACAAGGTACCTACTTCTATAGGGGGACGGACGGACGGAAGGTCGGAAAGACGGAGAGGCAAAAACTAAGTCCCTCCGCTTTTCTTCGAATAGGCGGGGGACAATAAGGCTTGAAATTTTATGGTAATCATCAAAATAGCCTTGCACAAAGAAGCAACACAATTTGAATATGTAGTCTGCTGCTAAAACGTGTTTGCTCTGAAAAGATTAAGACCACCCAATTACCACGATTAAGATAGGAATACTATCATAATCAAAATCTCTCTCTCATCTCAGCTTGCACCAATTTACCTTTCTCAAAAGCGTTCTTCATGTCGTTGATTTCCACCTGTGAGCCAGGTATTCTAAATATACCTTGATGATGCATACCTGAAACACACAATTATTCATGTTATCTCAGAGACAGGTAAGACCGACAGGATAAAAATAACTCCTCACCTACGGAAGAACAGTGTAACAAAAACAACAAAGGTGAGAAAAAATACTTTTTCAATAGAAATATTGTTCTAATAGGAAGAGTCTCCATAAAACCTTATGCTGTTTGTACTCATTGAAAGAATATGCAGGTCTCTAGATAGGAGGGCATAATTGGAAATTTCATCAGTGTGCGTAGCACACGCTCATGAAATTAAAATTTCATGAGTGAACCGATTAGATATAGTAAGTTATAAAAGTGTTTACTCTCTCCGTATAATAATTAAACCAGCCACTTGAAAAGCCTCCTTTTCAACACTTCTCTTTCCGGCTTACATAGAACAAAGACAATACAATTTTGCAACCCCAAAATATGTTGTGGGTACTCTAAAGAACCATCTCAATGAGATGGTTCTTAAGAGTACCCAAAGTATATGTTACAACAAATGAATAAGAAAATACTATTATTATTATGCTAAATTTTTTTCCTTATCTAGACCTATGAAATTTTTTTTTAGTTCTTCCCATTTCATTAGTAAACCTAAGCAGAGATTATCTGATTATTTGTTCAACATCTGTAGGAGATACTAGTATTGTGTCATAAATTTTAATATAAGTAATTTTGTCATGTTAATATAGTCAGTAAATTGGGTGTTGGCATGGCCCTAATAACCTCTAATGAATCTACAAGCCAGATTGGAGTTCAAACCCATTACACCACTATAGCAGTCCATAGAAGCAAGATTACTGATCTAAATGGCTGCAGATTGTGCAAAGTCAACTGGCTGATTTTGAAGTGCATACAAGAAGTTATGCAATCTATTTAATGCAGAGGGTATGAGCGACATATGGGCTGTGACGTGAGAAAACCTGTCTTCGGAGATTCCAACAAAGCGAGACTCAAACCAGTCTCCTCAGCTACAGAGACTAGCTAGAAAATTGAAATTTCGCTTGTAGCAAGATATGCTACTTTTCAAAAAGTGAATATACGTCAGCGCAGGCTGGTTAGCACCTTTGTTGTTCACACACCCTGAAGACAGGTTTTCTTGCGTTGAGGCACATTGATCCACACAAAAATCAGTTCCTCAGCCAACATAAAACTAGACTATTATTTGGGCCTCGTCACGTCTAAACCTGTCTTCGGGGTTTGCGAACAACATAGGCGCAGACCAGCCTGTGCATCCGCGCAGATTGATCAGCTCCTTTGTTATTCGCTTACTGGAAAGTATCATATCTAAACTTACTTCAAGCGAAATTTTAATATTCTAGCTAGCCTCTGTAGCTGAAAAGACTGGTTTGAGTCTCGCTTTTTCCGAAACCCCGAAGACAGGTTTTGTCGCGACGAGGTCCATTTGAGGTTGATGAGTTATCTTGACAAGCAAAAGTTATCTTACCATATAGATTGAGTACCCTGATACAGCTCTTGATCACTATAGGAATTTCTTGACTCGTAGCCTGAAGGTAGAACATACAAATATTATAGTTACCCTTAACACATTGGGTAGGCAGAGATCATGAACACACCAATCTATATCGAAAAAATGCTTTTGATTGCCAAAGACATTTAAGATTGTCAAAACAATATTTTTAGATCACTAATATTGCATTTATGATTGCCAAAATGTGCATTTCTGTGATGGAAAACATTGTTAAATGTTAAAGAATTAGACTTATACATTAAACTAAGAAAATTTTGCTGATAGCCTGATAAACTAGTAAACTAGTAGAATTGAGTTTCAAGTCAAATAACCTATATTATTGAAATTACCAATCTAAATGTTGAGTGTAAATATTCCAGGGTTGTAATTCATATTTGCCAGTATTTCCCGGTATTTGCAAGTATTTCCCGATAAATGCTACTGGCATGGCATATTGCTTATTTGCTGGCATTTTGCCAACCTTGAGTTTTAGCGATCAGAAAAGTAATTTTGTTTAAATTTTGCCTACCTAGAGTGCTTAATAACACCTGAGTTAACTCCATTACTGTCCTAAGATTTTAACAAATCTATTGTAATAAATTTTGACTTACTGAATAGGTGTTTTAAATGATATGATCTAACAGCAAATGGTGTAGGGTTTATTTATGCTGTATGCTAAGGACTGTTTTGACTGGATAAATATAGTAAGGCTGCTTACAATGAATGCAAAACCCCGCTGGTGAACAGGGTATACATATCCCTAACAACATTACAAAAAGTGTTTTCATGAGAAAAGAATTTAGCTGACATTATATTGGGAAACAAGTTGGACAAATGCCATAATATAAGATGATCATTAATTTTACTAGTTATTTATTTATATATTTTTTTTCAAAATGTATTAAAATACAAATCTATGCCGTATCCATTTATAAGATATCTTATAGTGCACTACAACCAGTAAACTGTGAAATAATTCCCTGACTTTCCAGGTCAGTGGCAACCATGTGTATGGGTGTATGTGTGTGTACATGCATGTTTTATTAACGCCAATATATACCTCTATATATTCTTCTAGATTTCCACCAAACAATTTCGGTTGACCAATCACAGGGTTTCTTCCTATTCTCCTCTTCTTTGGCTTCGGAGGAAGTGATGGTGGCCTGCAATCATACAACATAAGTCTTCTAATCTAGCCTATACCCATGTGCTATTTCATTATGAACCCTTATCCCACCAGTCAAGACTTTTGTTGTGTCTCTCTCTATTCTGCTTATGATCTTAAGTAGCCTATACATGGGTGAAAGTTCAAAATTTCCAAAATCCTGAACTTTTGAAATTCAAATTTTAAAACTTGCAGGATGTCTACAAAAATGGATTATTTAAAGTTGAAATGATTTATTGTGCTTAGATAATCTTAAAACTAACCAAAGAAGCTATGATAATCTCATTAATTCAGCATCTTGAGGCTGACTTTCTATGGAAAGTCAGCCTCAAAATCCCGAATTCAGGATTAATCCTGAAAACTTTCACCCATGCCTATATTGCAAACAATATGGACCCATAGTGTTTGCTTCCATGGTAAAATCTAGTCTTAAGTGCACTTGAATATATGCAACAGACATAAAAAGCAGACAACATTTTCAGGACAAAAATATTGGTGGGTAAAGGTTTAATAACAGCTCATTGTTTTGGTTAAAAACCCAATTTTCAAATAGATTCTGAAAAAGTTGACACACAGTGTTTATTAGGTTAAATACTGGTACAAAAATTTTAGACATCCTTATCACCAAAACTGTGCAGCAATATTGGTTAGTCACCTGTAAATTCACAAATTATTAGGAAATATGACCTATGAAATATTTAACCAACTAATTTTGATACCAATAGATTCTTCCAGCTAATTTAATAATGAATTCATCCATCTTATGTTTTGATTCTTTTTACGTCCCAGTCAACAGTTTTTCAGTCATGTCTTCCCGGGTTGAACCAGTACTAAGTAGAGAATAAACTGTCTTGCTCAAGGACACAACACAGTGCCTCCTGCGAGGCTTGAACCGGCAATTCCACGATCTCGAGTCAAGCACTCTACTACTGAGCCACCACGGTCCTCAATTCATCCATCTGGGGGATACAATAAATCTTATTCCTATCAAGGGGTCAACAGTTAGAATTTCCAAATTCAGATGTTCTTCAGTTCATTCATGTCTCAAATATTTATCAAAATGGAATCCCGAGAATACTTGTTATTGTCTGACACTACTGAAGCCTCTTGGTGTCACAAATAAAAGTACTTTATATCACTACCTAGTATTAAGAATTGGACCTTGGACAATTCGGATCAAATGGTTCAGACTTTGGATTCAGGCCATTTGTCTATGGTCAATTTTTTTTTATATATATTCAAGTAAAAATTAACCACAATTTTGCAGCCACCAGGTTATTGATTATTGTCATGTGACAGCGGCTGATTGCCAGATAAAAACCTATAAGCTATGTGGCACCACTGAGCTTCCATACTAACAACCACATTTTACGGTGCACCTATATTGCTAAACGACTTATCCTAACATGTAAAGCACCACCAATTGACAACATCAAAATCACACCGGGTAGGCGGCAATCGAAAACGTAATAAACAATCGACGAACGTGGATCAAAAACGATATAAACAGTGTTTTTGATTGCCATTTGTCGCCAGTGGGGCGACAAATGGCAATCCAAAACACTGTTTCCATTGATTTATGATCTACATTCCTTGATAGTATTGGCGCTTTAGATTGCCGCTTCCCGGTGTGAAAATGGGGTTTCAAAACTTCTATAGCCTTTGTCAGGCCTCTAGGTAAGCATGTCATCAAAAATTAGTTCTCAACCAAAACATATGTTGTGGGTACTCAAAAGAATCATCTCATTGAGTGGATAAGTTTACGCTCAAAAATTGTGTTTATCTGTGAATATCTGTGCATGCTTTGTTTTAATAGTGTCTTCTTTTTTTCCAGCTTGACAATAAATTTTGAAAAGTCCAGTGTATGTTACAGGTAATATTTTTTTAATATATAATCTTTTTCTGATTCAAACAGTGCAAACCCTGATGAGATGCCCATTAATCTCATCTGGGCCTAAACTGTTTGTCAATGTCCCCATTACTGGTTAAATGTCAAATAATGGATAGAAATGCCTATGTTTTAGACAGAGCATATAAATTATAATGTTAGGAACATGTGACTAAGAAAAAAAATAAATTTTGTCATCGTAACATTGATATTTTGCATATACTAATCTACCGTAACACATTTTACACAAGCATGTGACACACTTTCTTAACACTAAAAAATCTCTAGGACATTGACAATCTACAATTCTGCAAAAACACAACAATATTTTTTATAAATGGTGTCTCCCAACGAGGACCCCTCAATCTCAAGTCAAGCACTCTACCACTAAGCCACACTCTCCTCAGCATATATGACAATACAAGAGCTGCTCATTACATAGAAACAGAACTGAACATAGAATATGTAATATCTCAAATGAAACCTATACATGTATTGACCAGCTCAGGAGATTTTGGTACTTATTCTTTATACTTGTTCATTCTTCAAGCATGCATGTGCAGCTACCTAGTGGGGCTAGATGCATCAATTTTGCCCTTAGCCCTCATCTACACCTCTACTTTGTGTGTGCAAACAATGAAGCCTCTTGAGAGGCTGCTGTTTCATGTATGTGCATATGAGCCTTCAATGCTGACAAATGTGATCAAGTATCAAAATCTCATATGAGTTTAATTATGTGATAATTATTTCTACAACTACAGACCAGACCCTTTCTAAATTTACCCATCTCATGACACCACTGGACCTAACCATGTACTCCCGCTATAATGCTATGCTTTAAATGCAAAGTAACCATATCACTGATGATATCAGCCTTTTCATCTTTTCATTATCTTTTAACGTAGGAGGCTGAAAATCTCGAACAGATTGCATGGTGATTCTAAAAATGTGTAATATGTACCAGAAAGTAGAGGGCTCAGCTAGAAGAGTAGAGGGCAATTAACAAACACAAATGGGGACAATGACAAACATAGTACTGTCAGATAAAGGGGGGGGGGGGGGGGGGGGCACTATATTTACATTTACAACTCAGCATAAATTATATTGCAGAGTATATAAATCATAACAATTTTCAGCAAATATCATTCTAAAGAATGCTAAAATATTATAAAAGAAGATTAAACAGTCAAACACAGAAATCAGGCTTGAGATCTGAAACAAGTCCCAAAAGGGAATGCAAAGCTTTCCAGAGATTAGCAATGTATAATCCCATTTGGGGTCATTATTATTAATTTTCTGAAACAGCTTGCAAAAGGAAAATCAAAGTCTCTGAGATAAGGACCACTATGTGATAGTTTTTACCATGCTGTTTCTAAGAATAGGTATCAAGATAAAAAATACTTGAATTCTGATATATTGAATGCGAGAAGAGTGCTCATATCATACATAGGATTGACAAGATGGCATCAGTAAAATATTATGAGTAAGTCAAAACATATCATCATGCTTATGGTGTACATTAGAATAACTTGAGGTAAAAACACTGTAATATCTCTAGATATTGGGATATATCAACACTGTGCTTCACTCAACACTTTTTTAAATAGCAATAACCATTATCATAAAGAGGATAGACAATTTGTTGTCTTTTTGCAGTCCAGAATAAAAATAGACAATTCCAAATGGAGAATATTTTGGTTTTATGGTCGAATTCTTGTTGTTTTTTTTTTTCAAAAGAGACCCTGTTTGTAACCATAAAACAATCAATTTTGGCGGTCAATTGTTCTACACAGATATCCCCATAAATGCCCTCCTTTTCTCCTTCAAGCATTCGCTCCTACATGTCATATTGTTTTTCATTGGCTGAAGGCTGATAGTGTATCAGATAGTTATCAGACATCAGCCAATGAAAAATAATATAACATGTACCTAAGTATTTACAAAATTAAAAATGTGATATCATGAAATCAGAACTTGAATTAATTTTTGCACATGCTTCCCAATGCTGCTGCAAGGGCTGTTCAAAAAGTACCCAGCAGGCCATATTAAATTATCTAGAGATATTATGGCATTTATACTAGAGTTAATAGTCATTAATTATTACATCATACTACAATATTGCTGTAAAGAGATTTAATGTTAGGGGCCACTTCAAAAACAGAACTTTTATTTTAGGTTAAGCCAAATCTATTAATACAAATGATTATTGCCTTAAAAAATCAATGAAAAAATAGTAAAGCCAATATGATTTCCCAAATGACCCATTTTTTTCAGCCACAGATTGTTCGAACAACATCAGGTTTATAAAAAATTAAACCATTATAAAGGTATTTATCACATGACGCCTAGTGATTTATAAATTTAGTAACATGACGGCCATAACAACTTTGTGTACAATAAGAATCTATTATGAGTGTGAGGGGAGGATAGAAAAATCTGTCCCGAGGATAGCCGTTTGGCATCACGAGGCTTGCTGAGTGATGACAAACGGTGATCCCGAGGGACGGATTTTTCTATCCTACCCTCACACGAATAATTGATTCTTTTTCTTGCTCACCACTGTTTTTATTTATTTATTCTAAAATAAGCTTCAAGAAGTCCCTGAATACGCTACGATGCACTTTCACCTGATGACGTTACTTGACGTCCTGGGTAAGATAGCATGGGTAAGGTAAGATTTTCTATCCCAGGGTAAAATCTTAGATATCCTTATCCGGTGTGCAAGAAAGAATGATAAAAATTTAAGGCTAACAAATCAAAAATGTGATTTTGAAGTAATTCTAAAAATATAATATGTCTATTTGATTGTCATGTGGCAGAAGAAAATTGGTCAATTGGATGGCTAATGTGGCTTTAAACAAATAATAAGCAGTTTAATAATCAAGGATACGACACTGCAATTAAGAAGGAATTAAGGGTAAGCCATTTTGCTTAGTACATTAATGAACTGAAATAGAAAGCCATATTTAAGAAAATTAATCAGAAAATTCATCCCCACTGTGTATTCTTGGCCCAGTCATTTGATGCCTCTTCATTTTATGAAGACCAAGCAGTGTCTTCTATGTATTAACATTTCCCAGGCTGTAGGGGAAACCAAGGTTCCTAATTCTTCCCGAGGTACTGGGCAAATGTTAATGCACAAGAACAATATATTTGATTTTACTATTATTGCTAATATTTCATATTACACATGTGCTTATTTGTGAACATGAATGTTTTTGCTCACAAGGAATATGTGCAACCTTCCTTGCCAGTACTCTACATACAGTTTACTACAATGTAACCAGAGATGAATATTTCAGAGATTTGTAACCTCAGTGCCTCATTGTAATTTTAGTTGTTTGCTGTGTTGGGCTTAATGATGTTTTCAACACTTTTTCAGTCCTATCACGATGCTCGACTATCACATTACATTGTTCCTGGGTTGAAATTTTTCTAAGGAGTTATACTATAGGTAAATAGCCATAAATGGTCATTTTCCTATCATTCCTTTGTAAAATTGTCCTTTAATAATATGATTCACTTATAACACAATCCATTCCTATGGACCACAAACATAACATTTTAAAGGGACTGCACCGTATTTAATCAATAGTATCCACCAAAATCTCTGTCTCCTAATTTTGAAGTGACTTTCTAATGTCTGCCACTTCATCTGATCCACACAGTAAAATCTGTTTAAAACAGCCACTCTCAAAAAGACTGAAAATTGGTTTTCAAGAGCAATTATCGCTTAATGCAGGTCGAAAGTATTGCAGAATGCTCCAAGGGGAGCATTCTGCAATACTTTTGACCTTCATTAAGCTACCATTTGTCATTAAGATCTTTGTTTTGTGTATTTTTGAGTGGCCGTTTTACACAGGTTTTACTGTACTTTTAGAAGACAGAATGGATAAAGATATGTTGAGTTGCTGTCAGAATAAACATAACTCTAATCCTAACCTAACCCTTATTATCATAATATAATATAAATTAAATCTCGTACATTATGTAATAGTTATACCATGGTTTGTCCGCCTGTACATGGAGATAATCCATGAGCTTTAGCGAGTGGATTATCTTATGTACAGGTGGACAAACATGGTATAACTATTTTATACCACCTACACCAGTGTGGATTTTGCACACCACAAAATATTTTGTGCTTAAGTTGGTGGTATTCTGTGTACTGTATTTTAAAGCACATTTACCCAATGAATACAACAAATAGTGGCAGACAGATTCTAAAGTCTAGCCCTATTTTTGATAGGCAGTCAGCATAAATACAGTAGATGTCAAGAAATTAAAAAAAAAAAATGATGTAAAGTTCTGAAGTTACAAATCTCTGTAATCTAGATGTTTTAATGGGACGGATGAAAAATAAGTTTGAATTAAACTAGAGTTCATGCAACTGGACCATACTATGTAGTGGTATACATTGATCAGCCTGTACCTGGGTTTCATTGGTAGACGATAACCTAACACTAGAACAGACCTAGTAAAAACAGATATATATACATGTAGTTGTGCAAATATCACAGAACAATTTACGAGGGTTAGTCAAAAATAACTGAGCCCTACCTCATAATATTTTATTTTGGTATTGTAGATAACAAATGTGATTATTTTCTATAAGGATCATATGTCATCGATGTTTTGACCCTGAATAATTATCCTAGTGAAGCTCCTATTATGGTTGCTAGGCAACTGAAGATCATCGGTCAGATCGATGCGTTCACGATCTCAGCCACAATGAATATACCGTATGTCTTTAAAAAGCTTGCGTGCTTGATAGTTTTTTTGAAAGACATATTTGACATTTATTTGAATAACATATATCATATTATCTTTTCATCTCACTTAGTTCGTTAATGTGTAGGTGAACATTGATTGTATGCGTTGCCTAGCAACAAAAAACACCAAAATTCCAGAAATTTTCAAATACACGAGAATTGTGTTGCCATGGAAACAAAATTGTGAATTTAAATCAAGGAACTTAATATGTCTAATGGTTGGTTTGTGTATTCAGTACTGTTAAAACATTATTAGGCTAATATTTTATGTTTACTATTAAAATTGTGTAAATTTGAATATGGGTGGGGTAAATCATAGGACGTCAGGCATGTTAAAATTTGATAAATTCTGCAATCAAACTGCCACAGCATCTTTAATTTGGGTTCAGTTGGTTTCTGTTCTGTGACACTGAATAGGTAATTGTTAAAGATATCAGACGACAGTGAATAAAGCCTCGCTTTAACATTACTGTTTCCATAGCAACGCTTAGAATTAGATGTATCACAGCGTGAACATACCCCTTTGACAGGTCAGATTCTGTTGCCTAGCAACCGTTAAAAAAAGCATACCAACAGAAATAAATTTGGTGATTAAATAGATAACATATAACTACAATGAAATATCATCTAATTATATGTCCATTTTACTTAATTCAAATTTTATGAGGTAGGGCTCAGTTATTTTTGACTAACCCTCCTATCTCAATTATATTTAATGTAAATCATTAAAACACCACTAAAGACTGCAGCGGACAACAAATTCAGATATGGGCCGCGACATGTGATTTCCTACAATGTGGTATTTTGACAAGTGACTTAGTGTTAACTCAGTTGAGCCTGTGCAGCCACTTTTTAAGCTTAGAAACTCCAAATGATGTTCTATCAGTATCTTAACACTCATAGAATATTCAAGCAACTAGCAAAGACTCTGATCAGACTGCACATATGCTCATGCTGATCTGAGGCTTTGCTGGTTGCACATACCACATTGTTGGAAATGTCATGTCGCGGCTCATGTCAAATTTTGTGACAGATAAAATAAGACTTGACTTTTCGCTGAAAAATTAAGTCTTACTGGTTCCTTAAAGCAGTGACAGAATTCATAATGTTATCTGTTGCAATTTTTTGAGATGCTCTAACGAAAAAAAGTTCTATCTTGGATAAAGAGTTTAAAATAATTGGCAATGCTAAACTTTTCATATAAAATTTTCCAATTGATGGTATGGACATACCAGCCTAATTTTCAATAAATTAATTGCTAAAGAAAGCGAACAAATAGTCCCTGATCTGGAACTGTTTTGTTTGCACAAGCTTTTCCTGTCTAGAGTAGTTTGGGTCTGTTATTCCACCAGTTCTAGAGCAGAATCTGATATGGCTTCATGTAAACTATTTAAGTTGACCATCTCTCAAGTTTATATTCTCAGCGTCAAACAAAAGTTACCAGTATCTAAATTTCTATATTTTGGAAAATATATAATACAGTTCTATGACTATTTTTACGTTTCTGGTCAACTACAGACAGTCCTACGAGCCCTGGAACTATGGTGCACATGATTTTTCTGTTTTTCATAGATTTTAAGAATTTGAAATAATCATTACAGAAGACAACATGCCATTATATGCCCGAAGACGTTTTCATTGAAAACGCCACCAAAATGGTTTGAATTATCCCATTAAACACAAAAAAATGAGGATCAAACTTTAAGGTAGCACCAAAACTGCATCTTCCTACACAATGCAATGGAAACTACTGGAGTCAGTGAAGGAATGGGTATAATGCAATGCGGATGTGATGGATACCGTTTTCCATAGTGGTGATGCATGGGACTCTATGACATAAGGTTGAGTGCTGAAGAATCTGCAGTTCTTCATTCAGAATGAACTAAATATTGTCCTATGTTAAGTGCATGGGACTTACTGGTAACTTTTATTGACACTGAGTATAGAAACAATTTTTTTAAAGTTTAGATTGAATTAAAAAAAGTTAAATATAAAGATCAACTCAGAAGTTATGGAAGGGAGATAATGAAACCTGAGAAGTTTGGGTGGGGTCAAGAGAAAGGTTATACAAGAAAACATGTTTTATCTCTCTTACTGCAACACATTATCCTGATTTTATTAAGCCACTCTGAATGTTCAGTAACAGTAAACATTAGATTCTTTTTTGCTTTCAAATTACTATAACACAAAAAATGTGCTATAACTATACTTTAGTTGTGCCAGGCACCTTTGTTTTGATGTATACAACAAATACATATTTTCCAATTATTCAGAGTCAGTTTTAACTGAATCAGCATTGTCATGTTTAGACAACAATATTTGCTCATCAAAACATAAATGTTAAAATCTGCTAGTGTTAGATGTTTATTCCATGATACTCATTAATCATTTTTTAAATCAGAAACCAATCTGATAAACCTTTGTTCTACTGAATAAAATCTGTTTTGCTGCCAAGTCAGCAGCATGATTTCATTTTTATCAGTTACCGCGTATATTATTGCACTGTTACACGTTGGTCTGATAAACGTTGTCTATCTCACGGCATGCCTCGCGATGTCAACAAGCATTCTCAAAGCCTTGCCTGGTAAACTTAATATCAAAAAAACACTCACCTAGTATTCTCTATTTATACAACAGATTTCCTGGCTGCATAGAAAACAGTGTTCAGAGATTCACCCTCTGACCTGAATTCCATGAAACCCAAGTTAGCTATCTGGATTCCAAATAATATTGAGAGTTCACTGAAAATGATTTGACAAGACAGAGACACTCTCAAATGGTGTCCTATAAGCCATGTTGTTGATCCCATCTTTATTACAAAGACCTATTACTGCTTATGAATCCCTTTTTCATAGAGACTTTCAGACTTACCTTACTCTGACCCCTGTAGCTGTGACCTGGTCCTCACCCAGAGCCTTCTGTATAGAAGTGAATTTCGCTTGTAACCGAGCAATTCTGTTGTTACTGAGGGTATAGGAGCGGAATTTCTGAAATAACAGATAGGTTTAAATGCCCCAATAGCTAAGTTGATAGAGCTTTCAGAGAGGGAGGTAGTGGATTCCAATCCAGGCTGCACCAAACCAAAGGTGTAAAAAAAAATGGTACTAGCAGCCCCCTTTGTTGACGTTCGCATTAAGGGGATTGTGCTAGGAAGATAGAGTAAGGCAGGTAAGTATCTGTTATGATATTGATGTTGAGGGATAGACGCAGGTCTCCAGATAACTGAAAATTATTTTTCTTATTTCTCAACCAAAACATATGTTGTGGGTACTCAAAAGAACCATCTCAATGAGACGGTTCTTTTGAGCACCCAAAACATATGCTAAAAATGATGGGTAAGAAAATAATTTTACACTAAAAAATATTGCTTAACTGGACCCATGATAGAAGTTTATTTTTTGGTCAGAGTCTTTCATTTTTTTGCATACCATGTGTATGCCACTACAGAAGACTCTAGTAAGACCGTGCACCAAACCATATGCTTGTCCTTAACTCTTTGCATGCTGGATAATTTTGCATACTTTGTTTATCATCTGCAGCCTTTTTCAAAATTAACATTTTCATAAAAAATAGAAAAAATCAGGAAAACTATCATAGTGTCAAATAGTTTAAGTCCAGGTGAGGACCGACTTTCTATCTGTCCTGATCTGGATCCAAACTGTTTGCAAATGTTATCAGCTGATGCCAAGAGTCACTGCTAGGAAGCAGAGTTGAAAAAAATTCAACTTCAACTAAGATTAACCAGGAATCCATTCATAATCCCCTATACTGAGTTCTAAGGCTGTAATTCTTATATAAACCTTATGAGATACCTTGTTGACAAAGCAGATGTGACAGACAGAATCAGGTCCAGACAAGTTTAAACTGTTACTCCATAATAACGCCTTTTGAAATATCATGTTTATGAAAATATTATGGAAAATGGAGCATTGCTCTTTTGGAGCAAATGCTCCATTTTCCATAATATTTTCATAAGTATTCAAAACTTAACTTAAGTTTATTTTGAACTTTTTTTTTTCAATGTTGCCTAAAAATACCAAATGATGTCATGATCTGAAAATAGCCTATTGAGTAAAGGGTTAAAGAGATTGAACAACAGAAGTGTGTACTCACATCAAGATAATATCCTTCAGTTTCTAGCCTCTGAGACCTCTTCATGTCATGTGGGGATTTTGGAGGAAGATTATCATCCATGAACAAACTGGTGACATCTACGTCTCGCCGGTTGACGAGTTCTGTCAGAGACTTTTCCGTCGCTTCTAGGGACTTCCAAGTCTGATAATGTATCGTAAATAAACAAATATAATATCAATTGATTAAAATTGTGCCATGAAAGCCAACAACATATTGTGACAGTATCACTAGACATCACATTGTCTACTGGACAAAAGAATGCAAACTTGATATCACGCTGAAAATATTTTGCTTATCTAGCCCTATGATGTTCGCCATCTCTCAGGAAAATTTTTTATTGCTGCCTATCGGGTGTGATGTACTGCTATTTCTGTGTTGTTACAGTGTTATGGTGTTATTACAGTGCATTACATAGAGGATATTTACTTTTTTGAGGTGAATACCAAATATATTTCATCGAGTGTGTTGAAAACATCAGAATTTTCATGAGTGCGCAGCACGAATGAAAATTTCGATGTTTTCAACTCACGAGAAGAAATATATTTGGTATTTACTTAAAAAAATGAGTTTTCTTTTTATTTCATACTTTTTTAAAAGATTTACAGTTAATCAATTTGTTAACCATGCTTCAAGCCGAATCACAATAATGTAAAAGAAGACAAAGGAGTTTTTATGACAGAATACCATGATCAATCTACATGATTTATAGTCATCAGGACTTTCAGATAAAAAGAAATTTATTCAGTGTCAAAGTGAGAGACAAGTGATGTAATAAGCGACGTCATGATTTGTTGATGACGTTGCGTAGCATAGGTTACATGCATTGCCTCACTCACTGAAGCAGGAGGTGTTGAAAATTCAAAATCGAAAAATTTCAGCAATTCTCAATTATTTTGGTACCAAAATGTTCCTCATGTTCTAACTAAGAAAATGACTACCCACACTTGATGTTTTTGTTCACAAATAAGAAAGTTATAGGCGTTTGAACTTTCGAAGTGAGCTGTATTAAGTGAATGGAAAAGTCAGAGATGATCCAAAATAACGCTACAGTGAAAATATAGGCTGATATCAATCACTAGTGATTGATATTACATCATTTCACTAGTGATTGATATCACTTTTATTTGTTTTTGATATGTATTGATTTCACTGCTAAGTATAAAATAAAGTGTTATATTAACATTTTCAAAGCATTCCTTTAATGAATCCTTAAATTTTTGCAACTGTTCATAGCCTCATGAATTAGACAAAATTTGATTGACAGCTGCCAAGCTCACTTGCCTGTGTAATATGCTTCAAACATAAAACTCATTCTCCAGAAGTGATACTGGTTTTGTGATTGACAGCCAGCCACACCTGATTCGCACGTGCAAAACAAGCCTCTTGTTTGCTCCATTGGCTGTCCATGTTCAAGCTGGCTGTTCCGCTTTTCCATTTTACACTCCGACTAAACCGTTAATACAATTATATTTTAAATGCAAAACTGTTTTAATTCCTAAATTAAAAATAATTTTTATATTTTAGATATTTATAATAAACTGTAAATATAAGCAATAAATTCAATTTTTGGAATGTTCATGGAATCCTGAATACTTCGGGTCTCTTGCAAAGTTAACCTGCTTCACTTACTTTGCAAGAGACACGAAGTATTCATGCTTCCATGAACATTCCAAACTCAAATTCATTTCATAAATATTTACATTTCCACTGCAAGTCTTTAAATGAACCTCTACATTTGAGATGTGGTTCATACCTTCATGAAAAAATCGATTTAAGCCACACCTACATACGCGCCATTTGAGCGGGCTAATGTCAAGTCCATCCAATAAGGTTGCTTGTTTACTGATGTTTGCATGGCGTTGAACACGTATAGCCATGACGTTAAGCGCGGAAATTTGGCGTTTTGGCTGTTCCAAACCCTGCGTTATGTCTGATTTAAATCAAAATATCTGGAAAACCAGCCAAGTTAGGTGAAAATTAAAAATTGATACTTGACTGATAATATAAAATGTAAATATAAGCAATAAATTCAATTTTTGGAAGGTTCATGGAATCATGAATACTTCGGGTATCTTGCAAAGTTAACGTGAAGCCCTTTGGGCTTTACTTACTTTGCAAGAGACCCAAAGTATTCATGATTCCATGAACATTCCAACAATGGAATTCATTTCTTAATCCTTAAAGGGCCAAGAAATAATGTATCTGAAAATGTTGTCTGCTGAAGTCGTCTGCTGCAAATAATTGCCTAGCATTACTGACGAATTAAGTATAGAAGCAAACAGCGTGGACCCAGAACAGACAGCTCCTATAGGAGCAGTCTGATCTGGGTCCACACTGTTTGCCATAGAGGCTTCTTAAGCATTTCAGCAGACAAGAAAAGCAGACGACTTGAGATTGGCGTTTTAAGGGTTAAATACCTCATCATTGTCTAGTTTGAGCTGCTCTAACACACTCTGTGAGGACTTAAAACTCTGTAACAACTGATCTTGAACCGCTTTTTGAGCACTGATCTGTCGAACCTAGAAAAAATACAAATGTTTACAATTTTAGAAATACATTTAAACTTGACAATGCAGAACTGGATATTATCACATACCTCAAACTGACAACCTGGTCCAGGCATTTTACCCTATATACTTTAATGCAATTGGATTATGCATACCTGGACTAACGATAACTTCTTCAGGGAGCGCAGTGGCTCAGTGGTAGAGTGCTTGACTCGAGACCAAAGGGCCGCGGGTTCGAGCCTCACCGGCGTCACTGCGTTGTGGTCCTTGAGCAAGACACATTTATCCTAGCTTAGTACTGGTTCAACCCAGGAAGACACGTCCCGCATAACTGAAAGATTGTTGAGTGGACGAAAAGAATCAAATCAAACAAACAAATCAAACGATAACTTCAGATCATAATATTTGAGCTTCCCGTGTCCCAAAGGAGGTCTAGCGATAAGGCGTATATTTTCCCTAGTTGACATAATCACAAACACCAAATTTTCAAATTGTCCAAATGTTTTTAAAATTGGTGTGGTTCGGCAGTAAAATATGCATAGTAAGCATCAAAAAACGTTCCAAGGCGATTCATCATTCACAAAGCCGTACTAACATGTGCTTTCTACTCCCACCCCTCATTTTATGTCTTTATACTGGGTGCCGTTTAGACCAGATTTTGAGTAAATGCATTGCTAGTTTTCCAAAAGTAAAAGTGCTAAAATGTTAAGGATATAACAAAACTTTACGGTATTCCTTCTGCGCATGCGTACGAAAAACACTTCAAACCCTGACGTTTATCATTGGAAAGATAAAATTGCTGTCTTTCAGTTTATTTTTAGATGCTTTCCCCCTAGACCCAAGATGCCTTTTGGACAGTGATATGCCGCTATAAACATATACAACATGTGTAAAAGGCGTCTTGGGTCTAGGAGGAAAGGGGTTGTATAAGCCAGAGAATACATCACACATCTGATAAAAATAGACAACTTTGCAAGATGGTGGTTTTTATTGTACATCAACTGTATAAATACACATACTCTATCGTGATATGACGTTTGTTTACCTTAGTTTAACGGTCTGTTTCCCATACATGTAAATGAAGATAGCAAGTAAAGTTGATGATCAAAATAAATTTTCATTCAAAAAGATGAAGGGTTATTACATGCATTAAGGGAAAAAACCGATTTAAATTTATGAGCTAGGATGCATATACGGCTGGTCTATATATATTTGTTGAATGTGCCTAGTGTCTCCAGTCCTTATTTCAACAAAATAAAATGAATGTCTCATTTAGGGAAATAACCCGCCTTATCGCTAGAAATTCTTAGAAAATTCAGTGACTATGAAAGACAGTGCATGGCTCAATTAAAAATTCTGTGATATGATTGACAGAATTCAATCTTATGCCTCTATTTTTAAACCTTATCCTGCTAGGTATAAAATGTCACATCAACAGCCAGTTCATTTACTTGATTCAATTTTACTAATGTATTAACAGGTTGCAGGAGAAACAGAGTAGATCCTGATCAGCTGGCTTCATCAGAAGCCAGCTGATCTGAATCTACACTGTTTCAAAAGAGCATGTATGAAGACTCTTTTCACTAAGTGCAGACCACATAACCTTTCTCAATCCCAAATTATGAAATTAACAAGAGACCCTTAGCTGTCACACATCTTCCACAAGAGCATGTCATTCTGACATATCTCCATAATTAATTCCAATTCAGAGCAAATTTTATTGTCCCTGCGGTTATGGACTGGTTATAGAATTATTACAGGCCAGACTGGTTTATTACAGAATAGACTGGTTCTCATGCAGATCAATATCGTGATTATTTTCATCAGCCTCATATTCCAGATCTGGTAGGAACCACTCTCAAAGGCAGAAGGGAACTATTAAAGGCAAATTTAGCCCTCTATTCTCAAAAACCTCTCCTATGGACCCCCTAGTGGCCTAGTCCTTCATCAAAAACTTGACCAAGCAGCTGATCGGTTAGATCCATCCAGTGGTCTCATTTAATCAGCCAGTAACTAAGCTCTGCCCATTCACTAACCCTGATCTTGATGGAAAATAAATAGAAGATATTAATTTTTTTGAGGTGAATACCAAATATATTTTATCGAGTGCTGTTAAAAATCAGTATTTTTCACAAGTGCACAGCATGAGTTAAAATGCTGATATCTCACCGCACGAGATGCGTAGTTTTATTTCTGACAAATATCTTTCACTTAAAACCTTTTGGAAAATGTCCTAGTCCCAGAATTGCCAAGAGAGCCTTGTTTTGCTACAATCGTATCACTCACAGGTGAATTGATACGATATCATTTCACTGTAGAAAATTATCAACTTTACTCATTGAATTCACTGCTTATGATAAAATACAGACAAGTACTATCAACCATACACAAACTAATTCTGTGTATGGTTGACAATTTCTGAGAAGCCAGCTGATATGCATCCGCACTGCTTTGCTACTAACCAATTTAAGCCAAATAGAATTTCATTGGTCCAGTGCATGTCCAGTGTAAGGGTTATTGGGTGGTATTTTTTAATTTTATTCAAATTTTAAAGACAACATTCTGTAAACAAACAGTGAAGACCCTGATCAGACGCCGCATTTAGCAACATAACCCACTAAAAGTATGCTAGGCTTATATGGGTATAACTGAAATCCTGCAAGCTGACTGGATATAAAATTGGGGAGGAGTGTAGTATGTACCCTTAATGCGCCAAACGCACCAAAAGTCGTCTGCTTTTCTCCTCTGCTGAAATGTTTAAGAGGCAACTATGGCAAACAGTGCGGACCCAGACTCTGGGTCCACTCTGTTTGCTTCTATACTTAATTCGTCAGTAATGTTAGGCAATTATTTGCAGCAGACGACATTTTCAGATGCATTTTTTTCTTTGCGCTTTAAGGGTAAAAAATACCAAGCATGGTGACTTGGTGAGGGTAAGGAGCAGTCTGATCAGACTCTACAATGTTTGCTTTTCTTGCAGATTTTTCTTGTATAATTCAGGACTTTAGTTAAGAGTGCGTAACAGAAAATAAATTTCTTATTTCTCAACCAAAATATATGTTGTGGGTACTCAAAAGAACCATCTCAATGAGACGGTTCTTTTGAGCACCCAAAACATATGCTACAAACTATGGGTAAGAAAATATTGACAATTTAACGCTGAAAATTTTTGTTTATCTAAACCTGTGATAATTCTCACCTCGTCTCCTCTACAACTTTGGAATTCAAACTTCTTTGGTAACATAAATGCTTGATTATTGAGCTCCAGAAATTTCTGTTTGTCCGTCTGTGGGTCCATCTTTGATATGACGTCGTTGAGCTGATCAAAAGCGGCATGATGGGAGTTTCGTAGATTACAGTGGGCCGACTGGTAAATCATCACTGTCCCTCGTATAGAATTATGGTAACCAAAATCCATACACTACAAGAAAAGAGACATTTACATCTGGTTTATTTCCTTGAAATAAATGAGCTTTTGTATCCAAAATCATTTTAGATAATTCCCTAAAAATTGGGATTATTGTACTTTTTAAAATTAAAAATAAATAAATAATATTAATAATGATGTGCCTGATAAAAATACCAAGAGAGCAAAACAACATTTATACTGTTTCATTCCTACAATGCAGTTGATTGGCTCTTTATAAATTTCTAAAAAAAAGATGCTGAATTAATGTTGGCCAGGTTTCAAAGGAGATGTTAATAACCAAGGACAAAGCTCAAGGTTTTTAACCTCTCCAGAAGACCTGGCAAATGTTAATGTGCTGAAAATTCATGTTTGATCGCTTTTATTGAATAAATTAACAAAATGTTCATCAGAGTTTGCGAAAAATATGGGACAAAAATTTGTCACCATTTCACAGTCAACCTGTTAGTGGGTGGACCGTTTTCTACCTATTCATCTTCCAGGGCCAAGCATTATATGATCTATTTGTAAAATTTAGTGGTCTTGAACCAGTGTATTTAAGGTATCAAATCCATGCATCAACAGCATGTGAATCCCCTTGTTAATACATAGATATGTGCTGGTTGATTGCCTGTCAAAAGCGTGTGGAACAAATTTTATTCAGTAATAATGGTTACTAGCTAGAATATTGAAATTTTACATGTGGCAAGTTAAGCCTTTACTCCATAATAACGCTTTTGACGCCTTTGAAATGTCCTGTATTTGAAAATATTATGGAAAATGGAGCATTTGCTCTTTTGGAGCAAATGCTACATTTTCTATAATATTTTCAAAAGTAATAAAACTTAATTTAAATTCAATGTTGTCTAAAAATAGAAAATGATGTCATGATCTAAAAATAGCCTATGGAGTAAAGGGTTCAGCTTTGCTTTTGTACTTTCCAGAGAGCGAATAAGTTGTCTGTACTTACATCCATGAGGTCTGAGACATCGTCCGAGAAGTATTTGTTGATGGCGGCATTTGCCACTTCGATGTTGATGAGATATTCATTACGAGCGTGTAGGGCTTTAAACTTGTTCACGGAATATTTCTTTTGTTTCTGAAAACAAAACAAATGGGCAAGCCTTTGAGTGATGGGATTGTTCTTGTCATATCGTCTTTTGTGTTCCCATTCATTTTTTTAAATCAATTATTCTTTGTACATCCTTGTTTAGAATTTTAGGGCAAGAAGTTAAAATTTGGATTATAACATTAAAGTATTGCAAAAGACTGCATGTTTGGTGGTCAACTCAATCACGGTTAGTAACTTTGCTTTCCTCTTTAAATGCATGCAGGTGGGTTGGACCTCAGACTCTATGACGGTTCTAACTTAAAGACTTATCTATAGATGAGAGGGTTAGGGCCTGATGTTGTGTCTGTGGACGGGCCCACCGGGGTTTATTTGTTGGGTTTCTTATACCCCGGTATTCAGTTGTATATACTGTTGAGTCCTTATCTTTGTTTTATCTTCTTTTCATATCTTGATTTGTATGTACTAGGAGATGATGCATGCGAACCAAACATCTATTTGTCTTGATCACATCAGAAATAAGGGTGAGGTTGGTACAGTCAAACATGTGTAAGCCCTCAAGTCATTTTCTTACTGACCGTTCCAAAGCGGTGCTTCTTTTGTGAATCCTTTTAGTTATTTGTGTTTCATGTTTGTTTGTCATACTGTCTTGTCTGTTCCTTACAACCTTGTGGTCATCTGTTGGGAAAGGGGTGACCCTTTGGCTCTCTTGTATGTGATGTTTTCTTGTGTTTTTGTCACTTTCCCATATGGTGTCCTGGGTCAGGTGTGGTTCTTGATTGTGTCAATTCATGATCTTTGCCTTCCTCCTTACTTTACTTTTACAATCAACAGGTTGTACAATAGCCTGAATGTATTTTCAATCAGAGTGGAAAACAGTGTGAATCCTGATCAGATGACTTCGCCAGACACAGGCTGATCTGGATCTACATTGTTTTGAAAATACGACATATCCAGGCAGGACAAGGGTTAATTGGTTTACCACTAGTGATCTAATTGGTTGACCACTGATGGTTTAATTGACTGACCACTAGTGATCTAATAGACTGACCACTAGTGATCTAATATGAATCTTACTTCATCTTCCTGTTTTTCTATCTTTTTGAACTTTCTGCTGGTGGTCAATGACTTGCCGGAAAGCTGTGTTTCTACTTTAGACTTCTGGGACTGCACCTTCCGGAGGGCCTCCTCAGCCTGCTTACTTTCTTGTTGGTACTGGTGGTACGTCTTCATAGCCTGCATATAAATAATTAGGATCATTTAAAAGAGGAATATCTCGGATTGGTAGAGTGAAATACTTGTGACGTTTGACTCCCATCATCCCCAATGTTGTGCTATTGAGCTTGCCTAAATACCTATTTGTTTAGCTGTTTTAATCCATTGTCAAATGAACGAAAATCCATATTCAAATCAAGAGATTCACATGCTGTTTGTAAGGGTTACTGACCAGACAAATCATTTTGCCAATGTTTTTGTTTGCGCTTCATATAGCTATGATGTTGTGACAACGTTATGATGTGCGAAAAATTACAGCTGACCCCATTTTGCTTAGAGAAATCCAGAGTAAGAAGATGGATATTTTTATGTTTTGGCAGCATTTTCTATGCAAATTTGGTTGGAATAAGGTTTGATAAGCAAGAATAATGATCTCACATGTGTGTTTCACTGCATTAACACTTGCCGAGTCTCTTGGGAGATGTTTGAACAATTGGCCTATCAGGCTTGTGTTCAAACAGCTTCCTCAGTACCCTGCAAATGTTAATGCATGAACAAACATGTGTGATCCCTATTTTTTCACTGGTAAGTGCTGATTAAACTCACGAAAATGTTCAGACATGAACTCAAACAAACAACATAATTGATCTTACTTGATTTTGTTTGTTTGTGTTGATGGTTTATGTTCCAGTCAACAACTTTTCAGTCGTGTCATCACAGTTTCCTGTCTTCCTGGGTTGAGCCAGCACTAAGCAGAGGATACTTGTCTTGTTCAAGGAAACAACACAATGCCTTTGGTGAGTTTTGAGGAGCGACAATCAACCTTTACTCACTCGTCCTCTACTGCAGATTTTGCATGGTGTTATATGGGCTAATTACAGACCTATTTTCTGCCAAAACCATGCAAAAAATCTTTTTTAACATTCCAATATTGTCAGGAATTTGCCTCATGCAGACTCAATCAGGTTTATGTGCAATATTTTTGCACAACATCCTATATTAACCCTTGTCATGCTGATCATTTTATATACTACACTCCTCCCAAACTTTTATCCTGTTAACTTGCCGAATTCAAGTTGTGAGCATGTATTTTCAATTAGAGTGGACAGATCATCTGGCTTCACTAGAAGCAAGCTGATCTGGATCTACAGTGTTTTAAAAACAGAAAAAAAAACAGTTTCAGCGAGACAAAGGTGAACACTTTAAGTGCCAATACCGAATTACTTTTACAGGAAAATTCTGTGCAAACAAAATGGTTCCTAGAGAGCAATCTGATCAAGTGTTATTGTTCCCTTTGTTCAAATATGTTCAATTTCATTTCGTATGAACTAACTCTTTGCATTCTGTGTGTGTGTGTGGGGGGGGGGGGGGGGGATTTTTTCATGACTTCTTGTCATCTACTGATTTTTTCTCATAAAATTATTTCAATACTACCATCAAGGTGTCAAAAAGTCTTTTGTCAGGCCTAATCTGGGTTCAAGCTGTTTGCAACAGTTACATAGCAACATTCAAAACTTTGCTACTTCTTTAGGGAACCAAAAACAATCATCTCCTGGTTATTCTGAATGGAAATGTATTGGTTAACTTTTTCTTGCAAGCGGCAACTTGTGTCATCAGCTGATAACCTTTGGAAACACTTTGGACCCCGGTCCGGTCCTGATCTGGATCTAAACTGTTTAACACTCTCATAGTAATAGTGTTCCTGAACAAGTGAATGAAATATTACCCAGCTTGCAAGGAATTAATTAGAGTTGGCAGCTGACTCCTGCAGTTGCATGTTTTCTTTCTTATGTTTGTTATACTTGGGATTTATTTTCATTTTTTCATCATTTATTCTTGGTTTGATAAATCCCCAGAATTTGTTGGCTTTCTGATTTGTTATGTAAAACATGCCAATACAGAATCTTTAAGCTACCAGTCTGTTTATTTCTAGCTTCCTGTTTTCATGAAAAACAAAAACAAAATTGTCTTCAAGCCTTTGTAAATGCCTGAACTTAATTTTTCTTATGTATTCCAGGCTGCATGATCATCCAGGATATGCATTAGCTCTTTGCAAGCTAGGTAATTTTTCATGTTGTTGTCATCTGCTGATTTTTTTCTTCAAAAATAAGCTTTTTCGAAATATTATTTCAGGAATATACCATCAGTGTGACAAAAAGTTTGGATCCAGATCAGGCCCGACAATCTTTTGGGCCTGATCTGGGTCCAAACTGTTTGCAAAGCTTATCAGGAGACGACACTAGCAAGTAAAGAGTTAAGCCATACCATCCAAAAATAGCTAAGTACCATAATTACCATAATCTCCATTCATGCTTCATTAAGGACACACCTGGAGCTTTTCAAACGCTGTATGAAGGTGTATATACATGTTTTTGGTGTTTTTTTTCCAGCTAATGGTCATGTCGAGATGGTCAATCATCCAAACCACACTTTTTCCTGAGCAAGCTTGTTTGTTTGTTTGTTTTTGAATCTTTACGCCCCCGCCAATACTTTTTCAGTAATGTCAGGACGGGTCTTCCTGGGTTGAACCAGTACTAAGCAGAGAATTAAGTAACTTGCTCAATGCCTCTGGTTTGTCATATGAAACCCCTTGATCAGCAGACAACACAAGCAGACAAAGAGTTTGTTTTTTATTACTTTTATCCTAAAAATAACTTAATGAACAACCCACGAGCACTGATTTAGCAATATCAGTAATCGTGATCAGATTGCATGCACTTCATAATTGCAAAGGTTAATTATTTTCACAGATTTCTGTTTGCACTGGGTGGCAGCCTTGTATATTCATTCTTTGCATGCAGGGTAATTTTCATGATTTTTTTGTCGTCTGCTGACTTTAACTAATTACTTTTTCAAAAAAATTCTTTCAAGAACTCACTCAGAGTGTCAAACGATTTGGATCCAGAACAGGACCGACAAAATGTTGTCCTGATCTGGGTCCAAACTATTTGCAAGGTTATCGGCAAGAAAAGAGATGAACAAGCACTGAGTGATGAGGGGATAACTGTATTCAAAATATTCATTTGGGGAGGTATATCATTGGACATACCATCGGAAATTAAGTTTTACGGTGATTCGCGAGCTCAAATTGGAGTGTTGCAAACTGCATAAAGCCTCATGTAATCCAACAAAATGCAGCTTAATTTATGACATTAAACTATTTTCCGAGATTTATATCACAGGATATACTGTTACAATTTCTTGACATTATGTTGTTGTTGTCTATCCATTAAGCATTATAACGATGCTTATGAACTCTTGGTGCTTTTCTTCTTAGCTCATCAGTACATTGTCCCTTTGTGCTTTAACACATATGCTCCATGCGCATGATCATTATCCATTCAGTCACGTTACAAAATCAAGTGTAAAAAGAGTACTGTATTTTATTATATACCCTTTTGAACTGTCTGTTTTTTGGCTCTCTGATACAGAAAGCTGAGGTTTTCTGATTCCGTATCACTATCCTTTAAAATAGGCTAACGTCAGTTGCCTGTTTTTGCGGCTACGTTACCTAACGTAAATTTCAAGCATGGAACCACAGGCCGAAAACATGATGACGTGACGTCAAGAAACGTTACGTAATGGCAAACGTTCACGCAATTTTTCGGAATTAAAGACCGAAACAAGTTATTAAATCAGATTAATGTCAGAAAAGGGTATTTAATAAACATATTATTTATATAATAATTACTTGTTCTGGCATACAGTATCACATCGAGTGGATGAGGCCATACCATTTGATCACGCTCGACGCTTCGCATCTCGGGTGATCAGATGGTATGACCTCATCCACTCGACATGATACAGTACGCCAGACCAAGTTACTATTATATTAATGTGTATCTACCTGGTAAACTGAGATTTGCAGCCGTGTGCTCACGACCTACCTGATGAGGTGTGTAAAATGCAGTCTTGGAATGGCAAACTTGGAAAATGAACTCATATGGGCCAGCAACAGGCAGCCAAGTCTCAGATGAGACTGCAGTCTCCCCTAACAAACACAAAATATTG
The DNA here is from genome assembly GCA_964019695.1 of Loripinus fragilis. NCBI lineage: Eukaryota > Metazoa > Mollusca > Bivalvia > Lucinida > Lucinidae > Loripinus > Loripinus fragilis. Next base: position 100,421,430 of record OZ026520.1, read on the forward strand.
AAGATTATGAAGGCTCGACTAAACTTAGATCTGTAGTCCCACTGTGTAGCTGCACAGGCTTGTTTGTATTATTCATTTACAAATATCCAATAAGTACCAAACTGTGTTTGAGGAATATCCTCCCTTTACTATGATATCACTAGCATCACTACCAGTATATGCACCTTCGTATGTTTGTACTCACCTTTTGTAGTTCATATAAAGTTTTCAAGATGTCTTCATGACTCGCTGATCCTATCTCTCTACACTGAAATGACACAAAATAGGGGAAGATAACTCTTGGTGATATAAATTTCTTGACAAGGAAATTTTGTCAAGTGTCATTTTTCTTATTTCTAATTTTCTTTTGTTAACCGTTAAAATGTAAATTGTTAATCGTGCCTGGCTGAAGGCAATCTTGAACCTGGCTGAAGGCATGAACATTGTTAATCGCCCCTGGCTGAAGCCAAGAACATTTCTAAGAGACATTAGATGATTTATTAGACGAAGATGCCCTTCAATGGATCAATCATATTTTATTAGAAAAGCAATTTGTAGTATGATACTCTCAGAAAGGCCCATTATTTTTTATCAAATGAATCAAATGAGGCTATCACTTCACTAATAGCCTATGTAATATGAACAACTGACCATTAGTGGAATACACATAAAAATTTACTAATTTGGTAATCCAACGCAACAACTAATGCCCATTACAAGTTTACAAGATGGCATTATATGGGTCTAAATGTGAGAAAACTTGTCTTCGGGGTTTGCCAACAACAAAGGCGCAGACCAGCCTGTGCTTCTGCGCAGTCTGATCAACGCCTTTGTTATTCACTTATTAGAAAATATCATATCTCGACTCTGATCTGGGTCTGTACTGTTTACAATGAAGGCAACCTAAGTACATGAGCAAAAGAGATGGCAGACAACAAAAGTTGTGGGTTAACATTAATGCACCAGTCTTTTACAACTACTGCCATTGCTGCAAATAACGTGCATAAGGACTTTTCAAGAACATATAGCATGTTTACGAATTGCTGATGGAATTTCAAACTCCAATGATTCCGTTTAATTTGCAGACAAGGTCATCTCAATTTCTTCTTGCTGTTCATTGCTCCCTGTCTGCGTTAGTGCTTTATCCTCCGTATTGATCAACAAGACGAGCCCCGGCTGCCAAATTGATTAGAAAAATTGATAAAACAGTTTGTGTCATTTCACTCCAAAATCTATCTTACTAACATAGATGGAACTGTCTTGTATATTGTACATTTTGCTACAGGACTGATAAGATAATCCTAATCTCAGATATTAAAAGCAAGTGCAACAAAATAGTCCCAGATCAGCGTGCCTTACTATATTAGAAATATTGATAAAAATATTTTTTGTCATTTCGCTCCTAACGTAGATGAAACTGTTATGTCTGTTATATTGTACATTTTGCTAAAGATATAAAATTATCCTTATCTGTTATCTCTGAAAGTAAGTGTGAACAAAATAGTCCCAGATCGGAGTGCTCTACTATTGATCAACAGGAAGAGCTCTGCCAAAATGATTAGAAAAATGGATAAAAACAGTTACTGTCATTTCGCTCCAAAATCTATCTTAATTTACTACTGTAGATAGAACATTGTACATTTTGCTACAGGACTGATAAGATTATCCTAATCTCTATCAGTGATAGAACCAAATTACTCAGCAGTGGCGGATTCAGAGGGGGTTCAAGGTGTTTGCTTCAACCCCCCTCCCAGCCCCCCGTTTTTAAATATCCTATGAAAATGAAATAATTTGGTCTCAGTGAGACCAAATTATTTCATTTTCATGGGATATTTAGAAAAATCAGATAAAATCAGCAAAGCGAACACCCACACCTTTATACATATGAACCCCCTTTCCAGAAATCCTGGATCCACCCCTGCTCAGACATTAAAAGCAAGTGCAAACTAAATTGTCCCAGATCAGAGTGCTCTACTATATTGATCAACACAAAGAGCCCTTCCAAATTGATTAGGAATATTGATAAAAACAGATTTTTGTCATTTCGCTCAAAAATCTATCCAAACTGTCTTGTACATTGCACATTATCCGTATCTGATATCTCGGACATTAAAAGCAAGTGTGAACAAAATAGTCCCAGATCAGAGTGCTCTACCAATTGATAAAAACAGTTTTTGTCATTTTGCCAGATGGAACTGTCTTTTAAAATGTACATTTTGCTACAGGACTGATAAGATAAACCTTATCTGATGTTTCTGACATTAAAAGCAAGTGCGTACAAAATAGTCCCAGATCAGAGTGCTCTTAGTCTACTATCGTGATCAAGGCGGGGTGCTGCCAAATTAATTAGAAATATTGATAAAAACATTTTTTGTCATTTTGCTACTAAATCTATCTGTCTTGAAGAGCTCTTCAGTTTGTTACAGGACTGATGAGATTATTCTTATTCTCTTTGACTTCTAGAACCAAATTATATTACTCAGACATTAAAAGCAAGTGTGAACAAAATAGTCCCAGATGAGGGACTATTTGTTTGCTTTAAACAATAAATGAGCTATGACATGAGATTTCCAACAATGTGGTATGTGCGACAAGCAATGCCTCAGATCAGCTTGAATATTCTGTCCCCATGCAGCCAATCATTGCGCTTTATTTTGAGTTTGAGAATGAACTCAAGTTTTATACCCTAGAGGCCTGGTCCTGATCTGGATCCAATCAGTTTGACATTCAGATGGTCTTTCTAAAAAGGTCAGCAGATGACAAAGAAAGCATGAAAAATTACCCAGCATGCAAAGAGTAAGTTTGATTCCTCAGACAAAACATATGTTGTAGGTTCTCATTAGAAGCATCTCATTGATGATAAGAAAAAAGGTTTCATTTTTTTTTCGGTTGAGAAAAGTGCTTCCTATCTTGGTCTTTGCTCGCATGTCCAGTCACCCAAGTGTATTGACAGAATCGTGATTTGGCTCGTGTTTACTCGCTGGCTATGTGTTTAATCTGACAGATTATGAGAAGAGCAATAATTGATTTTTCTTCAACTTGATTTGGCACCAGACAATTTTCAGATCTAGGTGATAGTTGGAAATACTTCCTGTAAATTTTGCACAGAAATTACGGGTAATAAGTACCTCAGAAAGGCAGTCCTTCCTCTGAACAAAACAATATATACAGACAGTGATCTCTTAAACTCGAATCTGGATATCTCAAATCACCTGTCCAAGTCAAAGTCAAAGTAATAGGAGCAGTCTGATCAAACTGTTTGTCTGCACATGTTTAGATAAACAAAAAGTTTCAGCATAAAATTGTAAATATTTTCTTACCCATAGTTTTAATCATATGTTGTGGGTGCTCAAAATAACAGTCTCATTGAGACTGTTCTTTTGCGTACCCACAACATATGTTTTGGTTGAGAAAAAAGAAAATAATGTTTCTGTTACACACAAAGGTCTTGATGTTAGCAGCTGAATGTGGCAGACCAAACCATTTTCAGCGCATTAATCAGGGCTGTATAAATCCACTTATGCATAGGCCAGTTAATGAAACTAACATCTTACGAGCAAAATTGAAGATTCCCTTGATTGAACATGATTATATTGCTTGACCTGACGATGGCCATTTGACATGTGACTGACCACTAATGGTCATCTTCACACTTTCTTTGTGACTCACGGCTCACACATAATGTGAATAGCTATTTCTAGATGAAAATAGCTAATTGATTGCTCGGTAGCTGCCGAACATACTAGTTAGTGGTTAAACTGACTGACTTATGAACAAAACATGTTACCATTCATAGCTTAGAAAAAATCTTCATTTCAATTTTTAGCTTTATAAAAATTGCTAAAATTTTGTTACCCAATTTTTGTCCAATATAGCTTTTTTAAGTGCTAGTCTCTTTCTTTGATGGATAACATAAACAGATGCCAAATGTGCCAGATGTTTATCTGTAGAATTGAAAGACATCTCCATGGCTTCTTGTGGGTGTATGCCTTAGTTCAAGATAAACTTTAAACACACACTCCTACCATGTGCGGATCCAGAGGGGGGACAGGGGGTCCTGACCCCTCCTGAAAAATCACAAAAAAGGGTTTCTTAGCAATACTGGTCCGGATCCCCTAAAAAATCACAAAGCTACCAAACCAGCATTCAATGTTGGGCCATCATCTGCCAGCCAGGGAAACGCCATTTAAATGGCGTTTCGCTGGCGGGCTGATGATGGCCAAATTTTAGTGGTATTTGGATCCACTCACCACTCATTAAAAAAAAAGAAAAAAAAAGTTGAACCCCCTCTGAAAAAACATTCTTGATCCAGGCCTGCCTATACTTTTCCTTACCTTTCTAAAGATTCTCTGAGAGTTATCCAGCACTTCCGTGAGTCGGCTAATGACTTGGTTATTACAGATTTCTGCCAGTATTCCATGATCATGGCTCTGTTTTCTGGTTATCTCGAGCAACTGAGACCAACAGTTAAACGTACTGAACTTGTCCCAGCTTTCTCTTCTGAAAACAAAATAAAAATAAAAGCACCGCAAGCACTGCATAATACCCCGCCACTGCTGGGGGCACCAAAAGTTATTTTGTGAGATATATAATGCCTAAATAGCAACAGAACTGAGATAGACAGTGATATGACGTCCTTAGTCACAATATGTAACCTTTGATGGTCAACATATCTGTGAAGTTTCATTCAGATATTTCATATAGTAAAGGAACTACAGGTCAAAAACATTTTCCAGATTAATCAAGGGCGGATAACTCATGAACTGGAAAGGTAAGAGTGACGGTCCTTCGTTGTAATATGTAACCTTTGCTGTTCAACATATCTGTGAAGTTTCATTCAGATATCATAAACAGTAAAAGAATAACAGGCCAGAAACCATTTTTAAAGGGAAAAGGGCAGTAACTCCATTGAAAATGGTCGGATTTTGTCCATTAACAATCCCATACCACTCATCCCCAATAACAATATGTATGCAAAATTTGAAAAATTCTGTGCATAAATACTCAAGTTAACGATCGGAAACAGTGAGTACGGACGAATGAAATGAACTACAGGTCAAAAACCAATTCTAAGATCAATCAAGGGTGGAAACTCACAATCTGGAAAGGTAAGAGTGACGATTCTTACCCACAATATGTAACCTTTGATGGTCAACATATCTGTGAAGTTTCATTCAGATATTCCATATAGTAAATGAACTACAGGTCAAAAACCATTTTTCAGATCAATCAAGGACGGATAACTCATGAACTGGAAAGGTAAGGGTGACGGTCCTTACTAAAAATATGTAACCTTTGATGTTCAACATATCTGTGAAGTTTCATTCAGATATTCCATATAGTAAAAGAAACTACAGGCCAAAAACCAGTTCTCAGATCAATCAAGGGTGGATAACTCACAATCTGGAAAGGTAAGAGTGACGATCCTTAGTCACAATATGTAACCTTTGATGATCAACATATCTGTGAAGTTTCATTCAGATATTCCATATAGTAAATGAACTACAGGTCAAAAACCATTTTTCAGATCAATCAAGGGCAGATAACTCATGAACTGGAAAGGTAAGAGTGATGGTTCTTTGTCACAGTATGTAACCTTTGATGTGAAACATATCTGTAAAGTTTCATTTAAATATTCCACATAGTAAAGGAACTACGGGTAAACAACATTTTTTTAATTCAATCAAGGGCGGATAACTCACAAACGGGAAAGGTAAGAGTGACGGTTCTTAGTCACAATATGTTACCTTTGATGTGAAACATATCTGTGAATTTATATTCAGATATTCCATATAGTAAAGGAACAATAGGTCAAAAACCTTTTTTCAGACCTATCAAGGGCGGATAACTCACAAACTGGGAAGGTCAGAGTGACGGTCCTTAGTTACAATATGTAACCTTTGATGTGCAACATATCTGTGAAGTTTCATTCAGATATCATGAACAGTAAAGGAATAACAGGCCAGAAACCATTTTTCCAATACGAAAAAGGGCAGTAACTCCGTTAAAAATGGACGGATTTTGCCCATTAACATTCCCATACCACTCATCGCCGATAACAATATGTATGCAAAATTTGAAAAAAATCCGTGAATAAATACTCAAGTTATTGATCGGAAATGGTGAGCACAGACAGACGGACGGACAGACACCGAAAGGTATAACATAATACCCCAACACTATAGTGTGGCGGGGTATAAAAACAACAAAAATTTGTCAAATGATTAAAACTGGAGGATAAATGCCAAATAACAACTCAATATCGAGACCCTTATTGAAAATGAACCCTTAATCGGATGCCTTCACATGTTGGAGTTGCTTGTCTGTTACATTTGTTGGATGGTCTAGTTTTTCTCTATTATGTATCATGTGAATAGAAAATTTGTGACGTCATGGAGAAAAGTCGTCATGCCTTTTTGCGAAATCTGAAATCTACATTATAAAAAGGTTTTATTTTCTATGTTGGACACTATCGAAAATAATACAAAATATTTGGTGAATATCGGTGAATGTTGTCTCTGGTTGCTATATATCTGCAAATGCTCGCAAGCTAGCGTCCTTAAATACATCAACTTGGGACTGTCAGGCACGACACAATGAAAATATTTTTGGATCCATCAGTTTAAACATGTGTTTTGGGTGCTGAAAAGAAACATCTCATTACAATGTCTCTTTTGTATACCAACAACATATGTTTTGATTGAGACTTAAGAAATTGAGTTTTTGATAACAAACACTTATCTGGAGGCCTGGATGTTGCAGTGCATAAACATGTTTAATAATTTGATTATTGAAATATGAATAACCTCGAATTTAAAGTACTGAAATCTTCAATCTGCAAAAGTGCTGTGTTATTTCTTGCAGTCAGTATATAAATATTCAAGAAGTCAGTCACTAGATATTTTTCTTTTAAAATGAATAATGAATAATAACTTTGCTTGGCAATAATTCAAAGGTATCAAAAGGCTTCAAAATTCAATATTTTACGCATCAATTATGGTAAATTATGGATATAAATATGATTGTGAACTATTTATATTAAAAACCTCAAACCTTAGGATGGGATATGTCAATCAATGGTAGCTATAAGAAGAAACAATTTTCTAAAACAGTCTTTTTACAAGACTAAAACTTGAAAACTGTCCAGAGGAAAAATATTTATCACCCTACTATCAGTGGTACTTGGTCTTGGAAATGGGGTCAAGGTCACTATGAAACACTGGTCTGACTTTGTTCTAGTCTTTCCTTGCTAGCGGTGAACTTAGTCATCGGCTTATAACGTTTGCAAACAGTTTGGACCCAAAGAGCGTATAGGAAGTGAGTGACTGTATAGCTGCATAGCCAGAGCGAAAAAGTATGCATGCCATAGTGACTGCCATACACTTTGTTCTGGTTAGTACTTAACAGCAACAAAATGGTTAAAAGCGAGGTTTTCCCAGGACAAAGCACTGGGATATATTTACAGGATTCCATATAACACACACATTGCTCTTTCTGATAAGTGGTTATTAAATAATTATTTCTGTTACTCATTATCACATGCTCAGCTGATGAAATTAACCATTATTCATTGCATGATTCCTATTATATTATCATACTGATACGAAAGCTGAATAGAATCTCTCTAAAGCAAGGGCCGTAACTCTCATCATTTTTTTTTTCTGAATTCACATGTCTTTTCACCAAGTTTTAAGTTAAGCTATACAAGGTACATTGATGTGTGACAGATAGACAAGACAAATGGATGAACAAGCCAAATGCAATAGTTATACCATGGGTTGTCCCCAAGTATGTTGAGATAATCCACGAGCGAGCTTTAGAGAGGGGATTATCTTACGTACAGGTGGACATGGTAGAACAATTTTATACCACCTACATCAGTGATGACCTTGCACATCACAGGATATTTTGTGCTAAAGTTGGTAAAGGTGGTATAAATATATATGCCAACACAACTTTTCAAAAATGGTGGCATGGTCGCAGACTCATTTTTACGCAAATATTTTTTCCTTGAAAATGTTTCTAATCAGGCCAAACACAGAGATGTCACACTTTGGATATCAGTACTAAGAAGAGACTGACAGGTTACAAAAAATCTTGAGTTTAACTCAGATGCAGATCCAGAGTTCCATCAAGGGGGTCCAGCCATGACTTTTTTGTGTTCTTTTTTTAGTCATCAACTTATTTTACAGAGGGGAGAGAAGGTCCAATTGCTTCTCTAGGGGCCGAAGAAAAAGTAAGGAAAAAGGCAAAGATCAGGAATAAATACAATAAAAAACCACACCTGACCCAGGACACCATAAGGGAAAGTGACAAAAACACAAGAAAATATCACATACAGGAGAGCCAAGAGGTCAGCCCTTTCCCAGCAGGCGACCAAAAGGCTGCAAGGAATATACAAGACAGGATGGCAGACACACACAAAACAAAAATAACAAAAAGGATTCCTGTATACACCTAAAAGTGTCTGGGAAGTGAAACACCATGTAACGGCGTTTTGCTCACTCAGTGACCTGGCTGATGATGGCCCAACATTGAATGCTGGTTGGGTAGCTTTGTGATTTTCCAGGGTGGGGGCTGGACCCCCCAGTCCCTCCTCCAGATCTGCGCATGGAAATGATGATACATGAAAACTTACTTTTGTTTCTCTTGTTTGTGTCTAGCCCAGGTTGATTTAACCAGCTTCTCTAGATTTCGAGAGTACTCTATTTCCAACTCGGCTTTTCTTCTGTAGAATTCCTGCATCTCTGCCACCATGGCGCTCTGAATCTCCAGTCGATTTTCCAGACATTTCAATTGTTCTGCAAGTTGCTGTCTTATATCTGAAACATAGTAATAGAAATAGGTTATCAGAATGGTGAAAATGAAATGCTTCATACCTTGACGCTTTTTTCCTGCCCAAAGATTCAGGAAAGAGCCAGCAATTACGATGTGGGTACATATCCCACTGGCTAGCGGTCAAACACCCAAAAGAGCCTGCCTATCTGCACAGGTTTCACACAGCCTTTACTGCGCACATATACTTTTTTTTATATGATTATGTCCCAGTCAACAATTTTTCAGTTATGTCAGGACGGGTCTTCCTGGGTTGAACCAGTACTTAGCAAGGATAAATGTACTTGATTGTATCGATTCCTGATCTTTGCACCCTTACTTACTTTGCTCAAGGTCACATGAAGTGATGCCGGTCAGAAGCTCAAACCCCCAACCCCTCTGTCTCAAGTCAAGCACTCTACCACTGAGCCACATCCAGTCACAGAGTGCTGTATGCCCCCCCTTGAGAAGCAATTGGACCCTTCCTGCTTCTCAAGGGGGGTCCGTATCAGTATTTCTAAGGAAACCTATTGCCAATTATGATATTCCAGGGTTGTTTGGACACCCTACCCCCCCCCCCCCCCCCCCCTTCTTGAACTGCCCCTATGTTAATGACATGTTTCTGCATCCAATTTTTACACTTTTATTACATATCTATATCAATGTAAGGTACAGACAGGTGTAGTTGAATGACCATTAAAGTCTGAATGTTACCACTCAAAGTCTGAGGTTCCCACCACCTTACCATTAAACCATCACAATAATTTGACATTCATGGGGTCATTAATGATCTACATGTAGCCACAACATTAGAGAACCTGATTTTGCTTTTGGATATGGCAAATAGCACATTGAGAGGTCTGGTCAGCACCATTTAAACTCTTTGCCAACCAGTGTTGTCTGATGATAACCTTTGCATTAAGTTTGGACCCAGACCAGGACCTACAGAATGTAATGTCGGCCCTGATCTGGATTCAAACTGTTTGACACTGATAGTATATTCCTTAAAGAATTTTTCAAAAATGTTGATTTAAAAAAAAAAACACAGACGACAAAACACATGAAAAATTACCCAGCATGCAAAGAGTTAAATCAACTGACTGTAAAGTAAACCTCAGATTAATTGTGGGAGATTGAATATGTGCGATTTTGTTTGTGGGACTATGTCACATGCTAAGTGGTCATTGTATTGGTCAGTTTATATACAATCATGTGACTTTTGAGTGGCTCCGAAACGTCTATTTAAAATATACTGAAACATCTGGACTTGTGGCTGTATTACAGTATACGGCAAACCTCATATTATTTAATACTCTGATATGTAATTTTTGAATTTATATGAAGCATTGAATCATCATTCTTTCAATGAACTAATCAAAGGAACTGAATATTGTTACAAAGCAGACACAACAACTCAATCCTAGTTCTCAAAATAAACTGCAAATCCCTCGATAATCAGTGGTTTCTTTCATATGTGAAAAGCACCTGTCAGCTAGTGTGATGAGTTTCTCAATCCCACCACACTCCCTCTGCATTAAAAGCTGTGCATGCTGGGTAATGTTTCATGCTTTTGTTGTTGTTGTCTGCTGATTTTTTCAAAATCAACTTTTTCGAAAAACTCTTTCAGGAATACCATCAGAGTGTCAAGCAGTTTGGATCAGGAACAACAGTTGTTCCTGATCTGGATCCAAACTGTTTGCAAAGGTTACCAGTAGACGACAAAAGTCAACACTTCACCAATGGTATCTTGACTGAAAATAGATTATTTATATAAATCATCGCCAAAATATGGTATCAAGAAGGGAGTTTATATACAGTTCTCATTTTCGTCACAAATGCAGAGTTCTTAATATCTGTTCATTTTTCTTTGAGACTATTAGGTTCAAGACTTCATGCAACAAAATAATCTCAAAGCAGAAGCAGCTACAGATGCTGTTGCAACAGAATAAAAATAGATTTTGAAAAACTATTCTTTGTTCCTCCAGAGTACGAAAAATTGATATTGTGTTGGCTGAAAATCAATAGAACATCCCTCACTTAGCACTTTGCATGCTTGGTAATTTGGAATGATTTTTCGTCGTCAAAATAAATTTTTCAAAATTTTCTTTCATGAACAATTTCAGAGACATTCTGTCAGTCCTGATCTGGGTCCAAACTGTTTGCATAGGATATCAGCACTGATGACAAAGTCGCCACTAGCAAGGAAAGAGTTAAGAATGGATGAAATTCAGCCAAATCTGTGTTTGCCTAGCATTGACCATATTGTAATTGTTTTGTGAGGTAATGACATTCAAGCATATACTGTTGCAGATATACTCACTCCTTGCATGCTAGGTAATTTTTCATGAGTTTTTGTCGTCTGCTGACTTTTTTCAAACTTAACTTTTCAAAAAATTCTTTCAAGAACATTATCTGAGTATCTAACCCTTTGAGTCCAAACTTACACTGGATAGGCGGCAATCAAAAAATCGACAAACGTGAACCAAAAATCGCTAGAAAGTGTATTTGTTTGTGCCAGTTTAAAAAGTAACTAACGTATCAATTAATAGGTCAAGCTAAGGCAGTGGCGGATCCAGAGGGGCTCAGGGGATTCGCTTGAACCCCCCCTCCCCGCCCCCAGTTTTTAAATATCCAATGAAAATGAAATAATTTGGTCTCTGCGATACCAAATTATTTCATTTTCATGGGATATTTAAGAAAAAATTAGATAAAATCAGCAAAGCAAACCCCCCCTATGAACCCTCTTTCCAGAAATCCTGGATCTGCAACTGTTAGGAATAATTTCGAGTTTAAAATTTTGATTATTTCCTAATCCAACAATCTTCACATATGTGTTTAGGATGCTCAAAGGAAAAGTCTGATGTTTTTTTTTCCCAGAGTGACTTTGAAAAATTTGCTCCCATCTGTGACGTTAATAAATAGGTTCACAGTTGTAATATGTAACACATGTTTCGTTAACCCTGAAGACATGCTTGTAGACCCTTTACTCTTTGCCTGTATTGTCATCTATCAATAACCTTTGCAAACAATTCAGACCTAGGTCAGGCCCAACATCAGGCCTGATCTTGACACTGCTTAATCGTTTTAGTATTCCTGAAAAAAGTTTTTGAAAATGATAATTTTTAAAGAAATCAGCAGACCACAAAAAGCATGCAGCAGGCCTGGGTGCTTTTGTCCTTGGACCCTGTAGTTTGTTTGTGTTGATATGCTCTTTGTAGATACACACCGGGTAGGCGGCAAACGAAAACACTCTTAACAACTGACGAAAGCAGATCAAAAATCGATAGAAACAGTGTTTTAATTGCCATTTGTCACCATTCAGGTGACAAATGGCAATTGAAAACTCTGCTTCTTACGATTTTTGACCTACATTCGTCGATGGTATTATAATGTTTACCATTGTCGCCTACCCGGTGTGAGATAGGTCATAGGATTGTTTCATGCAATGGCATATCAGTAACAATTGCATGCTGGGTAGTTTTTCATGCTGTTGTTGAGGTCTGCTGCCTTTTTGTAAAAATTATTTTTTTAAAAAAATCTTTCAGGACCACGACCAGAGTGTCAAAGGGTTTGGATCCAGATCAGGGCTGACGTTCTGTCAGTCCTGATCTGGTCCAAACTGTTTGCAAAGGTTATCAGCATACGACAAAAGTCACCATTAGCAAAGAAAGAGTTTAGTTTATTTTATCAGATTATGGCTCATTTACATTCATGAAACAAATGATCAAGCATGCAGTGTTGTCCGCTGATGACCTAGCAAACAATTTGGACCCAGATCAGGCCTTACAACATATCATTTTGACACTCAGATGGTCAGGTTAATTTTGAAAAAAATCAGCAGACTTATGACATCTGCTGATTTTTTTCAAAATAACCATTTTCATGCAATGCACAATTTCCTGGCATACAAAGAGTTTACAGATATTGACCAAAAATGAGGCACTATGTCAGGTTCTAACATGCATTGTTGACAGCACCATAAAAATGTTGATTTCTGCAGCACATTTCCGCCATGCTCCAGATAAGAGGGGATTGTATTCTCGTAAATTTATCAATCTAATGATGTCAAATATGTTGTGGGTACTCAAGAGAACCACCTCGGCTTACCGAGGTGGTTCCCCTAAGCACCCACAACATATGTTTTGATTGAGTAATGATGATAGAATATACTCAATGTTGGTTTAACTGGATCCAAGACAATATCATTTATTGAATAAAATATGTACTTAGAAATCCCATCATTTATAGATTATTTTTAGACAAAAAAGAGCAAACATGTAAACAGCGATGACAGATAAAGGCAGTTTATGACCCATCGTTGACCCTTCAAGAAGTGAATGAGTAGAATATAGATCATGTAGTTAAATAAATAAACCATAAATACAACCAATGTGTCTGATATGTTAGATGAAATACCAGGGGGTATTAATGTATCGATCACAGATAAAATACAACTTCCGATAAAAATCTTGAATATTAATGTGTTTAAGAAAAAAGAGAGAATATTTACCAAAATATCTATTCCGTTTCTTTGATTCTGATTTACTAGGTTTGAGTAATGAATCCATTTTGAAAGCAGCATGTAGCTGTGCTGCCAAAACACAGCTTGAGACTGATGTACAACCAGTGAGGGTCGTTAAACAAATGATTAGTCATTACTTGTAGTATTTGTAAACAGCATGTAATACACATATGGGATTGGAGATTTTTTAACTGCATACATATGGGTGAAAAGAAAGATAGCATAATGAAACAAATTATATATAAAAAAAATGGAAAGGGTTATTAAATAAGTAATGAAATCCAGGCCCCTTTTGTTTGTGGAAATTTCTTTGTTTTTAAGATTAAAATTCAATACTATAAACGGAACCCTAGTTGATCAAATCCTTTCAGAACTACGATGTTAAACCATAGCCAATATATTTCATCACACCTAACCCTTAAAGCGCCAATCATGACTGCAGCTGACGGCAAATTCTAATTTTCCCAAAAAAATAAGGTATGATATTTCATATTGTCATCTGCAAATTATAGGTGGCGCTTTAAGGGCTAACCTCGTTCTGGGCACAAATATAAGTTTTAGCCAATGAGATGCGGCCCTTTAAAAATGCTTCAGTACCAAAACAAACAAAAGAAAAAATATTTTCAAACCGAGTCTTACTGTTCCCACGGTTATGGTTAACACAGTTGAATGTCCCTTTATTAACTCTCTGCATGCTCGGTAATGTTGATTGATTTTTTTGGTTGTCTGCTGATTTTTAAAACAATAACTTCTTCAAAAAAATATTTCAGGACTGTAACCATTAGTGTCAAGATTTTGGATCCAGATCAGGGCCGGCATTTTGTCAGGCCTGATCTGGGTCCAAACTGTTTGCTAGTCAGACAACAAAATGTATCACTTGTTGCGGCAAACAGTAATGAATATCTCAAGTATTTTAACAACTCATTTCCGTGTTCATAACCACTCATGTAATAAGTGTTGAATAAGCCTAGGAAATTGTTGATGAAGACTGTGCAAAAAGTAACCATGTTTGTTAACCCTTTGTATAGGCTGTGATGTAAGGGACAGCTTTACTATCCTGCAAACTAAGAGTCACAGTGACTTAATATTATGTTTACAATTACAAAAAAAAATAACTTGTACACTCCACTTGATCTAAAGCTAATCGATAGATCACTTGTGTATTAATCCTATCCTGAGGATAGCATTAATACACAAGTGATCTATCGATTATAATTCCCCATTAACTTTGTAAACAAAACATGATGTAACTGTCACTCTTGGCTGGCAGGACAGTAGCTTTAATAATCATGTTTATTTTTAATGTTTTGTATTATTCAGCTATTAGCTCATTGTCTAGCCACGCCCCTCTCTTAGCTTTACAAGAGACCGGGACACATAAATATTGCAAAGCACATAATAACTTCATGCACAGTGACACCGCATTTTTGTTTGTTTGATTTGATTCTTTACTTCCCATCAACAATCTTTCAGTTATGAAGGGATGGGTCTTCCTGGGTTGAACCAGTACTAAGCTAGGATTAATGTGTCTTGCTCAAGGACACAATAAAGTGATGCCGTTGTGGCTTGAACCTGCGGCCCCTCAGTCTTGAGTCAAGCACTCTACCACTGAGCCACAGTGCGCTCCCAGTGACTGTGACACAGCATGGAGATAAAAATAGCTATTTTAAACCCTGCCCCATGTATTAGTGGATAATATATAATTATACACATTCACACATTTGGTCATTTAATATATTTTGGGCGGAGCTCACTTGGTAGAGCATTAGACTGGGGATCAAAGGGTTGCAAAAGTCTTTCTGAATGACCCTCAGTCTTGTGTGGCTCAATAGTTTGAATTTCCCAACTCCCCGCCTCCTTATCATGTGATGATAGCCAGTAGCTCTAGAAGCTGCTTGTAGCTATTTATTTACTGTTCAGTAGTAATTGTTTTTCAACATGTTCCTAATTATACTTGTCTGACACTGTCCAGACTGTTTGGTGGTCTTCAGAAATCATTATACATATCACTCCAGAATCTCAGAATTGCCTTTAACAAGTTTTGACTTTCAAAGTTAAAAACGCCATACAATTAACCTTACAGTTTATCAGGTGCTACTGAAAACAGTGTAGATCCAAGCCAGCTCACATGTAATTGCACTGGCTGGAAATCAGAAATGAGATACTAGTATCTTGAAAGAAAGAAGTTTATTCAGTGATACAAGGGTTAACTTTCATTGTATTCTAAGGGAGGTTACTATAAATATTAATATTTAGTCCAATACTAGATTTACTTCCCTTCAGCCATGCTTTACATCCTGTCAGCATTTTTCAGTCAATTCTGGATGTTTCCTAGGTTGAATGTGCCAACTTAAGAACAAAACAGAGAAAAAGGCGCAACACAGTGTCTCCAGTGAGGTCAACCCCTTCATCTGGAGTCAAGAGTTACTGTGTTCCCCTCTCTATCTTTGGTCAACAAAACAATATAGTACCGTATGTTAGATTGTGATATTAATAAGTCAGATACTGAAAAGACACAAAGTTTCTGTTTCTGTTTCTGTTCGTTAAGAGACTTCTTTCAAACTTGAACATTATGTCTCTGGTGGCGGTTAAGAAAAGAAAAAGTGGGAAAAATAGGAAAGATAGAAATAAAGTGGATAGAAAAGTAAGAAAGAAAGGAAAGATTCCAGTCTGCGTTTTCAGCTCTTCATCGGGCAGTTGTCCATGTAGCGTAGCTGTTACATGTGCGGAACCAGAGGAGGGACAGGGGGTCCGGAACCCCCCCTGAAAAATCACGAAAATATAGAGTTTCTTAGCAATACTGGTCCGGATCCCCTGAAAAATCACAAGCTACCTAGCGGCCATCAGGGGTATATTTGGATCCTATTTACTCTCATCAACTAATTAAAAAAAACTTTGTCAAAGTTGAACCAACCCCCTCTGACAAGACTTTCTGGATCTGCGCATGTGTTAGCAAGTTGTATAGGTCTGACTCCTATGGACTGCATTGTAGAGGGTGTGAGTCCCACTCACATTGAAAATTATTATTTTTTATTTCTCAACCAAAACATATGTTGCGGGTACTCAAAAGAACCGTCTCGATGAGACAGTTCTTTTGAGCATCCAAAACATATGTTTAAATTGATGGATAAGAAAATATTTTTTACGATTTTCTTTTTCTTTACTGAACCTATGTGCATGTGTGGATAGATCCAGTCAAGAATCAAACCTGCAACCTACTGATCTCTTCTACATTGTTCAATAATGAAAAAAATATCAACCTACCAAAAATGTGTGGTCCAACTGTGAAAACATCATCTTGAGAAGGCCTGGTACAAGCGAACAATGAAATGCGAGAATTTTGTCTCACATACGCCGGCATTGTCTCAGTTCTCTGTATAACTGTTATAAGTCATATAAACTGAGAGAATTATATCCATCTTCACTGAACGCTGAACTTTCCATACTCCAAAGTTTTAAATGAATCACTCTTCAAGTATTAAAAATGTTTCTGACTATTTTCGTGTTTAATACTGCATAAGGTTTCCATGTTTACATTATGGTGTTTGATGATGGGATGATTCGTTTCCATGGCAACTGAAGGGAATCAATGAACTCTTCAAACAAGGAATACTTTGCACATTGCAATAACAAAGTACTTTGTCACAAATATCTAGTTTTCCAGTGAAATGTCATTATATTCCAGGGGATCTGTACATCAACAGACACTCAATATAATCAAATTCAGTCAAAATTTACTTTAACTTAAACTCTTTGCATGCCGGGTAAATTTTCATGCTTTAGTTGTCATCTGCTGTCTACCTTTTCCCGAAAAATTCTTTCTGGAACACTATCAGAGTGTCAAACAGTTTGGACCCAGATCAGGAGCAACATTTTGTTGGTCCTGATCTATGTCCATACTGTAGCAGAAGACAAAAGTTTCCACTAGCAAGGAAAGTTAAGTAGGCATATTCATTTATTAGATATTTGGAGAGCAGATTGTAAGCATGATTTTCCAGTAAAATTCAGTAGACAATGAATAATCAAATAAATGAAAAAGACAAAATGAGCCTTGTCGAAAGAAACTGGTACTTTAATAACCCTAATGCACTAGAGGGTTGGACATGCCAAGTTTTTTGGCTATATCTAGTACAAGCCTATGGGCCAAATTTCAAGCTCTGAACTTTCATCTTTTGGAGTAAAACCATACCTTTATTTCCCTATATTGACACTGCATGGCATGCAGAGATATATTTTTATGTACAATAAAACTAATTTACTCTGAACAAGTAAATCTACTTAGTTTTATCTCTTCCAGTCACACTTAAAAATCTAGCCAAAGGTTGAAAATATTATGGAAAATGGAACATTAAATGCTCAACTTAACTTAAATTTTTCTTGAATTTTTTCAATGT
The DNA here is from genome assembly GCA_964019695.1 of Loripinus fragilis. Taxonomy (NCBI): domain Eukaryota; kingdom Metazoa; phylum Mollusca; class Bivalvia; order Lucinida; family Lucinidae; genus Loripinus; species Loripinus fragilis. Next base: position 100,439,139 of record OZ026520.1, read on the forward strand.
TGTCTAAAAATAAAAATGATGTCATGATCTAAAAATAGCCTATGGAGTAAAGGGGCAGCTGGCCACCAGTGATAACGGGCACATAGGGGCCCTAAAAGACTGCCATATTTTGACCTCAGCATCCTTCCGGCATTGCAGTGAAACAGCAGAGTATTTGATTCGAAGCCAAAAATTGGGGAGGAGAGAGGGTGGAGAGTAATATCTTTTTTAGTCTACAGGGATTTGGGCATGAGTAACCATGAATATGTCCATCACAACACAGCCATGATAACAAAATTGATAAAATCCCAGGAATACTTGGTTAAGAGTGCATAACAGAAAAATAATTTTCATATTTCTCAACCAAAACATACAGTTCTTTTGAGCGCCCAAAACATGGATAAGAAGATAATTACAATTTTTAGATGAAAATTTTTGTTTATCTAAACCTGTGAAATCCTCATTTGAAAAATCTTGGTAATAACAATAAAGCTTATCCAAGTAATCCTTAATAAACTAAAGAAGATGAAATCTGCTAAATACATCCAGATAGAGACCATATTCCAACAGAGGACATCAATAAATAATCAGCTGGTAATATCAACCTGTCACAGGGCAATAGTACCTTACAAGATAAAATGGCAAACAGTGAAGTTCTCAACCATCTATCTTAACATGCACAATAAATGTATACAGTTTACGTTGCTCTATTTACTCTAAGGATTGAGACGAAAAGTTTGATTGGGATCTCTATTTTACTAAGTCACTGAATAATATGGTTACTTTGGTAAACTATTAGTGGTGTTTCAGCCACTAGAGAGCAGGAAACATGAGATTTGGTTCTTAACTGTTTTCTTGGTCATTTGATTAAAGGACAAAGGTTGACACTTTCTTTATCAATTTAGGTATAGATTTAATTACACTAATCATTATTTCTTGTTTATAGTTGATACAGGTTTATTCTTAATTTATTTTTTTTTAGTTGATACAAGTTTATTCTTCATTTTTTTTTAAGTCTATGCTTTATGTCCCAGTAAACAATCCCACCACCACCGAGACATAGTGCGCTCCTCCTTGAATAAGGTTTTAAGAATATAATATTAAAGTAACTACGGTATAAATCTTCCTCAGCCACAAGAGACACATGAGAATGTTTGATGGCAATTTGATTAAAGGACACTAGGTCTTAATGAAATATGACACTATCTTTTATTTGTTTAAATTTTATTACACTGATCAAATTGTTATCCAAGTAAACAATGCCAATTATGACAAAGAGCATTAAACCTGCCCAATATTATATTAAACCAGCCAAATAGTTTGTTCAACTAGAAATTGGGTTTGTCAAACACTGTGCCCCCTACCAGATGCTTATCTTCTAAAATCAAGGGCCATAACTCCATTAATATAATTCAGAATTCGTTCAAAACTTAATCAGGTATCTTTAAAGGTTTTACCAGAGTTCAGCTTAGATGTTCGTTATTACGACAGACAGCTAAAAAGTCTTTTCTTATGACAGACAGTTTACAAGTCTGTACTTATGACAGACAGCTTACAAAACTTTACTTATTACAAGTCCATACTTATTATGACAGACAGCTTACAAGTCAGTACTTATTACAGTCATCTTACAAGTCCTTACTTATGACAGACAGCGAACAAATCCTTACTAATGACAGACAGCTAACAATTCTGTACTTCTGACAGACAGCTTACAAGTCCTAACTTATGATAGACAGCTTACAAGTCCATACGTATAACAGACAGCTTACAAGTCTGTACTTATGACAGGCATGTTACAAGTCTGTACTTTTGACAGACAGCTTACAAGTCCATACTTATGATAGACAGCTTACAAGTCAGTACTTATGACAGACAGCGTACAAGTCAGTCTACTAATAAGTCAGTACTTATGATTAACAGCTAACTAGTCAGTACTTATGACAGACAGCTTACAAGTCCTTACTTATAACAGACAGCTTACAAGTCTGTACTTACGACAGACAGCTTACAAGTCCGTACTTATAACAGACAGCTAGCTAGTCCGAACTTATAACAGACAGCTTACAAGTCTGTACTTATGACAGACAGCTTACAAGTCCGTACTTATAACAGACAGCTAGCAAGTCTGTACTTATAACAGACAGCTTACAAGTCTGTACTAATGACAGACAGCTTACAAGTCTGTACTTATAACAGACAACTTACAAGTTGTACTTATGATAGGCAGGTTACAAGTCTGTACTTATGACATACAGCTAGCAAGTTCGCATGCTAACAAATCAGTGCTTATGACAGAAAGCTTACAATACTTTACTTATTACAAGTCCATACTTATTATGGCATATGGCAGACAGCTTACAAGGCAGGACTTATGACAGACAGCTTGCAAATCCTTACTTATGACAGAAAGCTAACAAGTCCTTACTAATGACAGACAGCTGACAAGTCCTTACTTATGACAGACAGCTTACAAGTCCATACTAATAACAGACAGCTTACAACCCCTGCGAAATTTTGTTCTACAAATTGGAGGTGTTCTAGAACTGTTCTAGAACATTTAGAACTGTTCTAGAACTGTTCTAAACAGGTAAATATGTTCGTTCTAGAACTCTTGTTCTACAACTGTTCTAGAACATTGTTATAGAACCAATCAAGCACATTCTAGAACTGATTTCCATTCTATAAGTGTTCTTGAAATATTCTAGAACATTTTTAGAACAAATCAAGAACCAGTAAGTTCTACAAATGTTCTAATAATATTCTAGAACATTTCTAGAACTTTTCAAGAACAAAATAAGTTGACTGTGAGAAACTTCTAAAAAATGATTCAAATTAAGTTCTAGAACATTTGTCTTACTTTTTAGAACTAGTTAATTCTACAAATATACTAATAAATTCTAGAACATTTTTGAAACTTCTCAAGAGCAGAAAGCATCAGGTAGCTCAGTGGTTGGGCAATGAGACGGTTCTTTTGAGTACCCAAAACATAAAACATGTTTTGGGTGAGAAATAAAGAAAATAATTTTCCAATATGCACTCTTATCTGGAGGCCTGGTCCTTTGGATGGGGGTGTTAACTGGATGTCCCCCTTGCAGGGAAGGTCACCCCTTGTGCAGGTTAAAGAACCCTACGGTGATTTAGATATGGTTTAAATTACTTGTAGGCTTTCATCCTGCAACCTGGAGTGCACAAAGTACACTTGCCGATAATACTCGCAAGCGAGGGTCTAGCAGTATATAGAGAAAGAAAGAAAAAAAGGGCAAAATAAGTAAAAGAAAATTCAAATTAAGTTCTAGAACTTATTTAGTACTTTTATAGAACCAGCCAGTTCTAGAAATGTTCTAAAAAGTTCTAGAACATTTTTAGAACATTTAAAGAGGAAACATGTCATAACCAGATGGATGATGGGAAAAACATGGCTGGCAGAATTGGAGGGAAAATGTGGAGGCTCTTCAAAAACATTTGTTTGGGAATTTCTAGATGGCAAACATGGTAGTAGTATTGACTGAGACAGTGAGTAGACCTGAGAAACAGTTTCTCTAAGGTTTTTAATGTTGATTAATGGTGGGGTTGTTGTTTGTAAGTTTTTTTAACAAATGCAAGACAATGTTTTGAAATGGGTGGGGTAATACAGGGTGGCATGTTACCACAATGAGAAGATGATCATGGCTTAATTACTATAAACAGAGGTTGAGCAGTTAACATCCAATAAGTTTTCCAAAAACTACAATGTTACAGTTTTGCAATGAATGTTATTTATTTTTCAATTCACTGATAATTCGGGAGAAATATTTTACTGACATTTACTGAACCAGCAAGTTCTACAAAAGTTAAAAAATGTTCTAGAACATTTTTAGAACAGTTCTAGAACAAGCATGTCATTATCATAAATTTAACCAGATTGATGTTGGGAAAAACATGGCTGCCAGAATTGGAGGGATTATGAAGGCTCCCTAAAAAGCACTTGTGGCAATTTCTAGATGGCAAATTTGACAGTATTATATAGTCTGGGACAGTGAGTAGGCTTGAGACACAATTTCTTAAGTATTAATGTTAATTGTTGCTGTAGTTGCTGTTTTTCCAAGGTCAAATGCATGACAATGTTTTGAAATGGGTGGGGTAACAGGGTGGCAATAACTAACAACATTTAGGCCAACTTAGGGCCCCTATAATAATTCTCCTCCAGTTGATGTTTATTTATTTATTGTGTCACCTGCATTTGGGGATTACTTATTGGGGTTTTAAACCAATGTCAACAGTTTTCCAGATATATAAAGGTAGCATTCGATGGAATCTTATTTCCAAACCCTATATGGGACATTTTTGGGGAGGTGTTCTACAACTGTTTAAGAAAAATTCAGATTTTTTAGAACAGTTGCAGAACAAACCACTAGAACATTCCTGAAATTGTTCTTAAACTATTCTAAAATGCTCTAAAATAATTCAGGGGCATTAATAGAATGCTTTATATGACATTTTTGAAGAGTTGTTCTACAGTCTTTCCAGAAAATTTCTAAAAATTTGTTCTGGGTCAGTTCTAGAAAAAGCCAATGTTTATTCTAGAACAGTTCTAGAACAAACCATTAGAACATTTCTGGAATTGTTCTGGAACCATTCTAAAAATGTTCTAGAATGATTCAGAGACATTTTTAGAACGTTAAATGGAACATTTTTAGGGGTGTTCTACAATTGTTCCAGAAAAATTCTAAAGGTTTGTTCTAGATCAGTTCTAGAACAAAACCAAGGTTAGTTCTAGAACAGTTCTAGAACAAACCATTAGAACATTATTGGAATAGTTCTGGAACCGTTCTACAGATGTTCTAGAACTATTCAGAGACATTTATAGAACGTTAAATGGGACAATTTATGAGGGGTGTTCTACAACTGTTCCATAAACATTCTAAAGATTTGTTCTGGAACTGTTCTAGAACAAACCAAGGTTAATTCTAGAACAGTTCTAGAACAAACCATTAGAATATTTCTGGAATAGTTCTGGAACCATTCTACAGATGTTCTAGAACTATTCCGAGACATTTATAGAACGTTAAATGGGACATTTTATGAGGGGTGTTCTACAATTGTTCCATAAACGTTCTTAAAATTTGTTCTGCAACTGTTCTAGAACAAAATTGATTTGTTCTAGAACTGTTCTAGGAAAAACTTTTAGAATTTTCTGGAACTTTTCTAGAACAAATTTTTTGACCTCCGCTAGAACAATTGTAGAACAAAAAATTGTCCCATTTAACGTTCTACATCTGTCCCATAAACATTCTAGAACATATCTAGAACAGTTCTAGAACATAGTTCTAGAAAATTCTAGAATAATTTTAGAACATTCTAGAACAGTTCTAGACCATTTCGCAGGGGCAGTCCACACTAATAACAGACAGCTGACAAGTCTGTACTAATAACAGACAGCTTACAATTCCATACTAATAACAGACAGCTTACAAGTCCTTACTAATAACAGACAGCTGACAAGTCCTTACTTATGACAGACAGCTTACAAGTCCATACTAATAACAGACAGCTTACAAATCCTTACTTATGACAGACAGCTAACAAGTCCTTACTAATGACAGACAGCTGACAAGTCCTTACTTATGACAGGCAGCTAACAAGTCCATACTAGTAACCAGGGCCGTCGCCGCGTATTTAAAAGTGGTCCGGCGGAGGAAATCATCGAGTGCCGGGGGGAGAGCTCGAGATGGGGACTCCCCCTCGCGTTAATGGGGTTAGGGGGTCTCCCCCGAGAAAATTTTGAATTTTTAGCGCTTCTATGTGCGTTTTTAATGCGTTTTTATGCGTTTGGGACCAGATTTCAGTCACGATTTTTGCTAGAAAAGATAGAAAACCGAATGTGATAAAACCGAATGCTAAACAAAATCGTTTTTTAGATAGTCACGATTTTTTTTTACTTTTTTCTTCAGCATATTTCTTAGACATTATGTCACCTAGTATGTTCCCACAGGTTTTGGCAAAGTACTTTTAGCACTGATCCTTGGTTGTCATGGGCGGATCCAGCCCCCCCCCCCCCCCCCCCCCTTGAATCACAAAAAAATTAGGGTTTCTAAGCAATACTGGTCCAGATCTCCTGAAAAATCACAAAGCTACCAAGCCAGCATTCAATGTTGGGTAGTATTGGCCCGCCAGTGAAACGCCATTTAAATGGCGTTTCGCTGGCGGTCCGATGATGGCTCGCCTATGGTGGTATTTTGATCCTCCCTCTCCTAATTTACTAAAAAAAAGTCAAAGTTAAAGTTGGACCTCCTCTTGCATTAACTTTCTGGATCCGCGCATGGTTGTACTTCATATTAAGTGGGTTTTTTCTATTAGTACACAGCTTTCCTTGAGCAGTTCCCTTGTCGATAGGCATAACATGAGATCTTTGGCTTTGAACATCGAAATGAAGCCAGGGCCTACTGTCGAAGTACGACGGCTAAGCCCTTCTCAGTTCATGCTTCTTAAAGTCGAATGAACGTTGGGGGAACCGAAAAGTCTTGGGCTGAATTGGAACAGACAGAACTTGTATATCCGTAACGGAATGAATTGTAACAACACATGCACACGATGCTCGTAACGTTTAAAAATACTTCGTCGCTCGACATGTTATTTAGAAGTTTGAGAGAAATGAAACTGGCGCATAGAAATTATCTTGGCCTCAATGCGGGAAGACCTGTCTTCGGGGTTTACGACCATGCAAGACTCAAACCAACCTGCTCAGTTACAGAGAGTACATGTAACTAGAAAGCTGCAATTTAGCGTGTAGCAAGTTTATCAATTATACTTTCAAGAGGGCGAACAACAAAGGCAATGATCAGACTGCGCGGATGTGTAGGCTGGTCTGCGCCTTTAATCTTCGAATGCAACTACGTCAGGTTTTCTCTCGACACGGCCCATAAGTATGATAACTGTCATATTATAATAGTTTGTTTTTCAATGTTTTCACACCTTAGCTAGGTCGGTCTATGGGTGACACGCGCAACGAGCGTTATTGAGGATTGCATCATCAGATATACGCAATGTAAGCGCAAAGTAAAATGAGCCAAAACAAGAAAAAATAGACACGACGGAAAGCATACTCGTCCAAAAAAGTGGTCCGGCGCTCGCCGTCCTGCCGGACCGGCGACGACGGCCTTGGTAACAGACAGCTGACAAGTCCTTACTTATGACAGACAACTTACAAGTCTGTACTTATAACAGACAGCTTACAAGTCTGTACTTATAACAGACAGCTTACAAGTCAGTACTTATGACAGACAGCTTACAAGTCAGTACTTATAACAGACAGTTAAGATGTCAACACTTATGACAGGCAGCTAACTAGTCAGTTTTGTTTGTTTGATTTGATTCTTTACGTCCCATCAACAATCTTTCAGTTAGACAGGGACAGGTCTTCCTGGGTTGAACCAGTACTAAGCTAGGATAAATGTGTCTTGCTCAAGGACCACAACACAGTGACGTCGGTGAGGCTCAAACCTGCGACCCCTCGGTCTTGAGTCAAGCACTCTACCATTGAGCCACTGCGCTCCCTAACTTGTCAGTACTTATGACAGACAGCGTACAAGTCCATAACAGCTAGTAAGTCCATACTGATGACAGACAGCTAGAAAGCCCCTACTTATGACAGACAGCGTACAAGTCAATACTTATGACAGACAACTTACAAGTCTGTACTTATGACAGAAAGCTTACAAGTCCATACTTATGACACACTTCTTACAAATCCATATTTATGACACACAGCTTACATGTCCATACTTATAACAGACAGCTAACAAGTCAGTACATATGACAAACATATTACAAGTCCATACTTATGACAGACAGCTTACAAGTCCATACTTATGACAGACAGCTGACAAGTCCATACTTATGACAGACAGCTGACAAGTCCATACTTTTGGCAGACAGCTTACAAGCCAGTACTTATAATATGACAAGACAGCTCACAAGTCCTTACTTATGACAGACAGCTAGCAAGTTCATACATATGATAACAGCTTTCATGTCCATTCTTATGACATACAGCTTACAAGTCCAATCTTATGACATACAGCTAACAAGCCAGTACTTATAACAGACAGCTTACAAGTCCATACTTATGACAGACAGCTAAAAGTCTGTACTTATGGCAGACAGCTAACAAGTCTGTATTTAAACTTTGTTGCAAACACACACACACACAGAAGCAAGTAGTGTGCATGCACACCAAAATATATGCCCTCCGGGTCTTCAACAAAAATCAAGCCTGTATATAAGGCCAGATTTTTTTTATTTACGAACCCTCCTACAGTAATTTTCCAGAAATAAGATAAAAAGAATTATTTCTAAAATTATTTTTTTTTTATCCACCTGTTGAAAAAAATAATTACATTTTTGAGGTTCTGTTTGTGTATTTTTGAGAGTGACCCTGTTGAAAGTGTTTTTCCTATGCAGGATTTAAAGATTTAATTTACTTAACTAGTTTAACTGTTTGTTCTTGAGAAATTAAAAAAAAGAAGAAAAAATGCTCTGAAAATGAAAAAAAAAGCTCTGAAAATGACCAGATAACTGGTCATTTTTAGAGCTTTATTTCTTCTTTTTTCCGTCCCCCAACCCTAAATCTGAAAAAAAATCCCATAAATCAACTAATAAAAAATATCTGGCCTAACCTTTGTCTAAACTGTTGACACTCTGCAGGTATTTTTTTTCCATTTGAAATGCAAAATTACCCAGCATGGAAAGAGCTATGGCAAAACAGGTAGTTTAATGTCAATGATCTGCCATCTTAACACGCGGAACAATCGGAAATTGAATAAAATTGCTGATAATGATTCTACGCCTGACCTCAGCAGTTTTAAAATTGCCGTTTTACATCTAGTTGACATAAAACAACATTGTACGCTATTCATTATAACTGTGTTCTTTTTTCTCAATCAAAGGCAACGTCACTCTGGTTTGTGATTTTTTCAACATTTTGCTCCAGGTTCTTTCTAATTTAGACCTAATTTACATATAAAAGATATTCATCTCCTGCAAAAAAGAACTTTGTATTTAATTAAACTTTTAATGTGCCACCTAAAATTTGTAGAATTAACCATGATTTTTCTTTCTTTCCCTATATTTTTATTTGAAATCGATTTCAGAGCGGCAGACATTCTGATGGTACTACGGATATTATGAATGATTATTTTGGAATAGTTAAAAAAAAGCGTTGAGGGTTAACTATCAGCAAACAACTAATGTCACCACTATCAGACAAATAAGTATATAGCTACAGTGGCAGCTCCATCAAACCCCCCTCCCGCCCCCTTGTTTTTAATTATTCTATGAAAATGAAATAATTTGGTCTCAGTGAGACCAAATTATTTCATTTTCATGGGATATTTTGGAAAAAATGAGACAAAATCAGCAAAGCGAACCCCCATACCTATATACATACGAAACCCCTTTCTAGAAATCCTGGATCCGCCCCTGAGCTAGATATGGAAATGAGCTAATTATTGTCAGGTGTTCAGAATATTAATGAAAATTCTGAGTGCTATGTATACACTGAAAATGCACATTATGCAAATATGGACAATTATGCAAATAATAGCCTAAGATTTTATTTCAAAAGTTTATGGATTCAGGTTAATGGCCTGAAAATGTAATCCATATGCAAGGAATTATTATCTTTTAAAGCAAAGCTCCACTGCTGCCCATGAATTGCACATCAATCAGACAACTTTTTAAAAAGCTATGGCTTGACATTTCCAGGCCTAGCAAGTCAAGCCCCCCCCCCACCCCCACAGTCACCACCACCCCCACCGTCACCACCACCCCCTCCCCATGCACACCCCACTTTATACTCTAGACCCGACACTTTCATCCCAATAATTTTCGTAAGTTACTGTATTTAAAAACTAAACATGGCCAATGTAGTCCTATGTGTCATAAATAGATAGGTACCCTGTCCTATATATTTATGGGATGACTTTATTATGTTTGGGTTATTATATATTACAATCGAACATATTAATAATAACAATGTACAGTATTAACACGATAATATTATTCTTAATTTTTAACTTCTTAATCCGTATTATCCGAAAATGTGAATAAATTCCATGAGAATATCTTCACTCAGGGTCCACCATGATAAGAAAATCTCCAGTAATCTTGGATCAACTAACTAATATGACTTTTCGCTTACTGTAAAGGCGGCAACTTTAATATTCATATCTGGGTGTGGTTCGGCTATTTCATCTGCTAAGGAAGGGAAATCAGGTTTTATTTACAATTTGGTAAAGAGTTAATAAGCTTTTTGAGCCGTGCAAATGTGCATGCATTTCATGAAAATCCTAACCGTATAAACACTGAACTCACATTTATTAACCCTTAAAGGGCATAAGCACAAAATGTATATGTTTTTGTCGTCCACTAAACTATTTGAAGCCTCATAGATAAACAGTGTGAATCCAGATCAGACTGCTCCTGGAGTCTATCAGCAATGTTCGCCTCCCTGCTTATGTTAAATATACTTTTCAGATGCAGTTATTCTGCTGGCGTTTTAAGGACTAAATAATGACTGAGGTGGTGGCACAAGATGATACAGTTACTTTTGAATAAAACCACGCCTCCTTTTCAGCTTTTACCTATGTCTAATGTTGACCAGTCCTAATTACGCATTCACGAGGCGCTGCCTTTACAGTAAGCGAAAAGTCAAGTAATACTACTGGTATTATCTGAAGATATCAATACACAACTGGATCACATTATATAAGAGGTAATAACTTAATGACCAATAGGTATCAGTTACTGACAGATATATCAACATACTAATATCCCCCAGGCTTTTCCTCTTTGAAACTTCACACCTGTAACCACCTTAAGAGAAAGGTATTCTCACTAATGTATCTAATATAGCACCCCAAAACACAAGTGCCACTATATAGTTATCACAGATAATAGATCAACCCATGACATCAAGAGGAAGAGACACAGAACACTGACAGCCACACACACAACAACAAGTTAAAGCAAAGCAACCAGCTAAAACAAATTTTTCACATGATGCTGTAAATGATTTAACAATGTCCATACCTATGTGTGGTTATTAGAGCCATATGTCAAACTTGAATTAATTGTATGTGACCAATAAAGGCTTAGACAAGCCTTTGCACATTATGGTTAACATTAGATAGATTTACCATTTAGCGCTTTTATACCACCCTTACCAACTTAAGCACGAAATATCTCATGATGTGCAAGGTCGATGTAGGTGGTATAAAATAGTTATACCATGTTTGTCCACCTGTACATAAGATAATCCACGTACAGGCGGACAACCCATGGTATAACTATAACGTAGCAACCGAACATGCATTATTTATCACATGGTGACATGATAAGAGTGGGGTTATTTATCAGATGGTGATGAGGTTTAGTGTAGCCCATGAACAAGTGTAGTTATTCATCAAATGAGGACATATTTTTACTGCAGCCACCAAGTGTGGTTATTCATTTACCATATGGTTTACTGTAGCCATCATAGGTACCTATTCATCACATGGTGACTTGCTACCAAGCCTGTTCAAATGGTGGCATTGATTAAATTGTGTAAACCACCAACGGCACAAAGTGAAGTTAGGCAAAAAAAAAAAAAATGAATTGTTTCTCGGGCACCGCCGCATCTGTTTTAAAAGCCCCGCATTACTTTTTCTTGACATGGTTTAAGGTAGCCACAAAGTGTTTTTATTTGTCACATGGTCTATTGAAGAAACCAGAAGTTAATATTTATTACATGGCGCTATGGTTTACTGTAGCTACAAGGCATTTGTACGGGTCACATGATCCATTGAAGTGACCAGCTGTTGTTATTCATATCATGATGACATGGTTTACTGAAGCCACCAAGTGTGGTCATTTATCACATTGTAACATAGTTTACAACAGCCACCAAGTGTGGGTTTTATCACATGGTGACATGGTTTAATGGAGCCATTAAGTGTAGTTATTATCACATAGTGACATGGTGTATGGCAACCACCAAATGTGGTTATTTATCACATGGTGACATGGTTTAATGGAGCCATAAAGAGTGGTTATTCATCACATAGTGACATGGTTTAATGTAGCTACAAAGTGGTGTTATTTGTCACATGGTCTATTGAAGCCACTAGGTGTTGTTATTTATCACATGGTGACATGGTTTAATGGAACAATTAAGTGTGGTTATATATCACATAGTGACATGGTTTAATGTAGCTACAAAGTGTTGTTTTTTGTCACATGGTCTATTGAAGCCACTAGGTGTTGTTATTTATCACATGGTGACATGGTTTAATGGAGCAATTAAGTGTGGTTATATATCACATAGTGACATGGTGTATGGCAACCACCAAATGTGGTTATTTATCACATGGTGACATGGTTTAATGGAGCCATTAAGTGTGGTAATATATCACATAGTGACATGGTTTTATGTAGCTACAAAGTGTTGTTTTTGTCACATGGTCTTTTGAAGTGACCAGGAGTTGTTATTAATCACATGGTGACATGGTTTAATGTAGCTACAAAGTGTTGTTTTTGTCACATGGTCTTTTGAAGTGACCAGGAGTCGTTATTAATCACATGGTGACATGGTTTAATGTAGCTACAAAGTGTTGTTATTTGTCACATGGTCTATTGAAGCAACCAGGTGTTGTTATTGATCACTTGGTTGGCCACAAATTGTTGTTATTTGTCACCATGGTGCCATAGTTTCTTGTAGCCATACAAAGGTATTGTTATTTGTCACATGGTCTATTGTAGCCACCAAGTGTGATTATTTATAAAATAGTGCCATGGCTTAATGAATCAACAAAGTGTTGACATGGTGTCCAGGTTTAATGTAGTCACACACTGTGGTTATTTGTCACATGATGGGACTATTTACTGTAGCCATCAAGTGTCGTTATTTATCACATGGTGACAATTATTGGTTTAATGAAGCCACAAAATGTTGTTATTTATCACATGGTCTGTTGAAGCTACCAGTTGTTATACATGTTTATCACTTGGTGCCATATGGGTTACTGTAGCCACAAAGCATTGATATTTGCAACATGGTCTATCGAAGCCATAAAGTGTTGTTATATATCACATAAAGACATGGTTTACTATAACCAAATTGTTGTTATTTGCCATATCTATTGTAGCCACAGTGTTGTTATCTATCGTTAACTGTAGCCACAAAGTGTTGTTATTTGTCACATGGTCTATTTAAGCTACCAGGTGTTGTTATTAATATCACCTGGTGACACGGTATTGCAGCCAAACAGAAATCATCACATGGTGTAGCCAACAGTATTCATCACATGGTATAGCCAAAAGTGTGATGTGATTTGATATATAGAAGTAAAACTGGTTCTAAAGGGAATGATGATATCTGGGAGGTATGTGCACTTAACTATAACACCTGCCCAAGAATATGCCCTTGCAAGAAACCAGGCCTCTAGATCAGACTGCATATGATTAAAAAAATCTTATTATTCTATCACAACATATGTTGTGGGTACTCAAAAGAACTGTCTCAAAGAGGCAGTTCTTCTGAGCACTCAAAAACTATGTTTAAACTAATCCATAAGAAAATAATCATGCTTTTATGCCTAATAAAAATGAGCTAAGACCTATAGAAATCATTATCTCTCAGCAAGCACCATATGCACCTGTCCAGAAACACATTGTTAATCAATATGTACATCATAAAACTGACCAAAGGCTATTAACAGGAGTTAACAGGGCTGTAAACATGTCATCTACTCAAACCAACCCACATTATAGGAAAAAAGACATGAAAATACAAAGTTCCCGAGGCAGGAATATTCAATAAAGCAGTATAAAGAAGGACACGTACACTGTTTGCAAGTAACTGACAACTGCCCTACTATGAGCGGTGGTAGGGAGAGAAAGAATGTGGTGGTGGCAGAACGATCAAACCCAAACCGGCTACCCTCCAAGTTTCAGTCAAACACATGACAAGAAAAAAAGTACCGATCAGCTACAAATTACATCACCATTTACAGGCTTGAAGTTCCCATAATTCATTATGTGGAACAAATGAAAAAATTGAGCCATAATTTTATTTTAAATCCGCCAAATCTGCTGCAAAATTTTGAAAATTACCTTTTTCATTATATTCTTTCGGAATAACATCAGAGCGTCAAACAGCTTGGGTCCAGATCAAAACTGTTTGCTATAAGATCTTCAGTAGAAGACAAAATTTGCCGCTAGCAGGCAAAGAAAAAGTAAAAGGGCTTATATATATTCATAGCACAGGTTTAGATAAACAAAATTGTTCAGCATTATAAAAATTGTAAATATTTTCTTATCCATCAATTTTAACATATGTTTTGGGTGCTCAAAAGAATCATCTCAGTGAGATGTTCTTTTGAGTACCCACAACATATGTTTTAGTTGAGAAATAAGAAAATTAAATTTTTGTTACGCACTCTTAACTAAAGTCCTGATTCATAGAAAGAAAAAGAAAGAAAGATAGAATATAACAAAGAAAGAAAGAAAGTGACTTAGTTTTCACAAAAATTTCCTCTTTTACAGAATCTTTCTAATTTCCTTATAAATTCTCAGTAGTCACACAATATTTCAATCAATTTTTTTCAATGATTTCCAGCAGAAAAATGTCCAAGTGCATGCATCAAATTTGCTTCCTCCGTTTAATTGCATTTAATCCAAACAGACACGCAATTAAAACAATGTCAATTAAATGTCAATCAAAAGATGGATGTGAATCTCCAGACATTTTGTGAACTGTAACACATTTGAGCCGTGACATGTGATTTCCAACAATGTGGCATTTTGACAAGTGTAGACTCAGATGAGCCTGTGCAGCCTCCTGTTAAGCTTAGAAGCTCCAAAATGATGTTTTGTCAGTAGCTTAACACTCATAGAATATTCAAGCCACTAGCAAAGGCTCTGATCAGACTGCGCATATGCGCAGACTGATCCGAGCATTTGCTGGTCGTCGCAAGATACCACATTGTTGGAAATCTCATTTCGCGGCTCATTTTGCACTGCGCAAATTAAATTCTTCTATTCTATTCACATGATTTTTTTTAAAACTCCATTTCTGAAGACAAAGATCGAGAAATTTAAATGTCTTCCACACATACATAGACAATGTCATTATTGTCATTATGCAAGGACACAACTTTAAAATTGATACATTATTGTTCAACAATTAAACATCCACCTAAAATGTGCAGCAGACGACATTTTCACCCCACAAAAGGCTTGATATTTACATACAGACAATTCCCATGTAATATCAAGCCTCATAAATGAAGATAGATGTCACAAAATTGTCATCTCCTGTGCACAAAATAATTGTCTGCTGCACGCTTTAAGTACAAGTACTACACATTTTTCCCACTAAGATTTTTAGGTGATTTTAATCCATCTTCCAGAAGCTTGAATCACAAACTAATCTGCAAAGATCATCAGAAAAATACTCATCCATAAAACAGTACATGAAACACTGGCTCTGTTACCACATGACATCTGCCCATTCAGAAATCCTGTAAAATTACTCATTTGGAACTTATCTGTTAGCGATCTTACTACCAAGAGATCATATCTCCATGCACAGCCCAAGATATGACGAGTAAGTATTCAACCAATGGTTCTCTTATGCCACCATGGTGTAGTGGATAAGCCCTATGCCTTGTAAACCAGGGGTCGAAGGTTCGATTAACAACTTTTGGTTGAGCCTTCGGGTGCTCCCCTCATAAAAGACACACACAAATCACAATCCCTCCCGGCCTGGTACTCAGGGTTACTACGCAGGGAAAGGCACAAAAAGTTTTTTTTGTTTTCTTCTTTTACCAAAAAAGCATATATTTTGTGGGTACTTCTCTCATTGAGACAATTCCAATGAGTTCTACAAACCACATATATGGCGAACGTTACAGAACTTTGAACAAAAAAATTATGGCCATTTTCCCAGTACAGGTGAAAAGGTGACTTTCCTAAATTGAATCCTTATGTTCAAAGGTTTTGGTATCCCACTAAAACAGCAATGAATATTTAACCCTTATCCTGCCAATAATTTCTTGTCCTTAAAATGTTGTCTGCTTTTTATGTCTGCTGCATATATTAAAGTGCACTTCAGACTAGATAAACCCTATGAACTCTTCCATATTGTTTGCAATATAGGCTATAGAACATAAGCTGACAAGAGAGCAGGCAACAAAAGTCAGCACTGTTTGGGAATGGGTTTTAATCTCCCAACCTCATAGGTTTAGATAAACAAAAAATTTTAGCGTAAAATTGAAAATAATTTCTTACCCATCGGTTTTAACATATGTTTTGGGTGCTCGCTCAAAAGAACCGTCTCATTGAGACGGTTCATTTGAGCACCCACAACATATGTTTTGGTTGAGATATAAGAAAATTAAGTTTTAGATACACACTCTTAACTAAAGTCCTGCAGCAGATGACATCCTAAACGTTGTGTTGCTCCATGTAAGGCTTAATTTGATATTTCCTGATTAGCTTAATTTTTTTCCCAGAATGAATAAATTGTCATCAAAATCCTCTTTGGCTATACAGTAGTCCCAAGTCCAAGTAAAGTCCAAGTAAAAACTAGTCCAGTTTCTTGACGTGTCAAAAATATTTCACTGTTACGAAAAGTTTAGCACCGACTTGTGAAAACTTTATTGAATAAAATTTCAGTAGAAGGAAATGAGAATTTACAAAAGCATTGTTAAATCAATAACAATGTTATCTGAAGGAATTTAAAGCTTTTATGTGATAGTGATCATAAAATGCAAGGTTCAATAGATGCTTTAACCCTGTCCAACCATGTCAACAATGGACTAATGGACAATGATATAGCCATTATCTGATCGAACAACACTTACAAAAATGTTATTGAAGTATGCAAGTGAATGTTACTGACCCAGATTGAACTGCGCATCTGCGCAGGTCAATCTGGGTCAATGACATTGAATATCATTTTTACAAGGCTCTGATTATGAAAAGACAGACTGCATAGTACGGAATAAGGGCTGTTGTATTTCCATGTTTGATTAAGAAAATGTGTCCACAGAATCACACAAAGACAATTTTCATAATTAGCCCCTGCCCAAGAATAAAGGTTTAGCCAGATTTCAAACTTTCAGGCACTTCCAAAGAGAGCATGCTGTTGACAACACTGAAATAGACCACCTGGCACCAGTCTTCACTGAATAATGCATCTTTAACCCTTATTCTGACACTATTTTTTGTCCTGAAAATGTTGTCTACTTTTATGTTTGCTGCATTATATTTAACTGTTCGAATCAGACAAGGTTTTTTTCATGGCAGAAAATATGAGCCCTGGCAGTCTGATCTGGGTCCATGTTGTTTGCAATATAGGCTACCTATGAGAGAGCAGACAACAAAAGTAAGCGAGTATAATCAGGAAATACCACAAGAGTCACCAACCAAAGTTGTAACTGGCCTGGGGGGGGGGGGGGGGGGGGGGGGCTGGGTGGGGGAGGGGGCTGGGTGGAGGTGGGGGCGAAAGGGTTAAAACCTACGTATATACTAACCCTTTGTATTCGGGAAACCAGTCTAAATGAGTACTTTTGCAAACAGTGAAGACCCAGATCAAATGCAGCATAATGATCTTCAGACAAAAGAATTCAATATTTTTCGAAAATTATAATTAACCTGACATCCCGGACTATCCCAAACTTATTGTATCAAACCAGATGGAAGAATCCATTAGTATGGGTTGAGAGTAAACCAAGAAATTGTGTTTGTATGTCACTGTGATCCCAACATGCTTTTAATGTGCTGTAAGATCTCTTTTCAGTCTTCTTGGCTTTAAAGTTTTATCTTGTCTTTAAGATTTTCTCACCCCTATCTATCTACCAAGATAACTTGCAGTATCTGTATGTTTAGATAAGGAAGGGGCTGATAAAAAAACACTCAGCTGCACTGAAGGCAAAACATAAACTAAAAGGCCAAGACAAAATTTTGTTAGTTTGACCTTTAATACAAGTTTTCATAGAGGTCAATGTGAGCAAGGTCTACTGTGAGAATCATAGGTCAGTAATAAACCAGGTCTGTTATGTGATTCCTAGGTTAATGTGAACAAGGTCTGCTGTGAGAATCATAAGTCATTATGAGCAAGGTATGCTGTGAAAATCATGTGTCAAAGGTCAATATAAGTCAGGTCTGTTATGATAATCATAGGTCAATGTGAGCCATGTCTGCATTGAGAATCATAGGTCAATGTGAGCCGGATCTATCATGGGAATTATAGGTCAATGTGAGCCAGGCCAGTTGTGAGAATCATATATGTCAATGCGAGCCAGATCTGTTGTGAGAATCATAGGTTAATGTGAGCCAGATCTGCTATGAGAATCATAGGTCAATGCAAGCCCGGCCTGCTGTGAGAATCATAGGTCAATGTGAGCCAGGACTGGTGTGTGAATCATGGGTCAATGTGAGCCAGCACTGTTGTGAGAATTGTAGGTCAACATTAGCCAGGTCTGTTGTATGAATCATAGGTATATGTGAGCCAGGTATGTTGTGTGAATCATAGGTTAATGTGAGCCAGGTCTGCAGTGAGAATCATGGGTCAATGTGAACCAGGTCTGTTGTGTGCATCATAGGTTAATGTATTCCTGGTCTATTGAGAGAATCATAGGTCAATATGACCCTGGTCTGTTGTGAGAATCAAAGGTCAATGTAGGGAGGTCTGTTGTGTGAATTATAGGTTAATACAACCCAGGTAGAATGCAATGTGAATCATAGGTCAATGTGAGTCAGGTCTGTTGTGTGAATCAAAGATTAATGTGAGTCTGGTCTGTGTGAGAATCATAGGTCAACATGAACCAGGTCTCTTGTGTGAATCATAGGTTAATGTGATTCAGGTTGTTGTGAGGATCATATGTCAATGTGAGACAGGTCTGTTTTGTGAATCATAGGTTAAAGTAAGCCAGATCTGTCGTGAGAATCATAGGTTAATGTGAGCCTGGTCTGCAGTGAGAAGCATAGGTTAATGTAAGCCTGTCTGTTGAGAGAATCATAGGTCAATGTGAGCCAGGTCTGTTGTGTGAATCATAGGATAATGTGAGCCAGGTCTGTTGTGAGAATCATATAATAATGTGAGCCAGGTCTGTTGTGAGAATCATAGGTCAACATGAGCCAGGTCTGTTGTTGAATCATATAATAATGTGAGCCAGGTCTGTTGTGCGAACCAAATGTTAATGTGAGCCAGGTCTGTTGTGAGAATCATAGGTCAACATGAGCCAGGTCTGTTGTTGAATCATATAATAATGTGAGCCAGGTCTGTTGTGCGAACCAAATGTTAATGTGAGCCAGGTCTGTTGTGAGAATCATAGGTCAACATGAGCCAGGTCTGTTGTTGAATCATATAATAATGTGAGCCAGGTCTGTTGTGCGAACCAAATGTTAATGTGAGCCAGGTCTGTTGTGAGAATCATAGGTCAACATGAGCCAGGTCTGTTGTTGAATCATATAATAATGTGAGCCAGGTCTGTTGTGCGAACCAAATGTTAATGTGAGCCAGGTCTGTTGTGAGAATCATAGGTCAACATGAGCCAGGTCTGTTGTTGAATCATATAATAATGGGAGCCAGGTCTGTTGTGCGAACCAAATGTTAATGTGAGCCAGGTCTGTTGTGAGAATCATAGGTCAACATGAGCCAGGTCTGTTGTTGAATCATATAATAATGTGAGCCAGGTCTGTTGTGCGAACCAAATGTTAATGTGAGCCAGGTCTGTTATGAGAATCATAGGTCAATGTGAGTGAGATCTTTTGTGTGAATCATAAGCCAATATGAGCCAGGTTTGCTTAGTGAATCATAGTCCAATGTTAGCTAATCACAAGAACATGTGAGCCAGGTCTGATGTGAGAATAATAGGTTAATGTGAGCCAGGCCTGTTGTGAGAATCATAGGTTAATGTGAGCAAGGTCTGTTGTGAGAATCATAGGTTAATGTGAGCCTGGTCTGTTGTGTGAATCATAGGTGAACGTG
Organism: Loripinus fragilis; assembly: GCA_964019695.1. NCBI lineage: Eukaryota > Metazoa > Mollusca > Bivalvia > Lucinida > Lucinidae > Loripinus > Loripinus fragilis. The sequence continues at coordinate 100,459,135 of OZ026520.1, forward strand.
AGCCTGGTCTGTTGTATGAATCATAGGTAAATGTGAGCCAGGTATGTTGTGTGAATCATAGGTTAATGTGAGCCAGGTCTGCAGTGAGAATCATGGGTCAATGTGAACCAGGTCTGTTGGGTGCATCATAGGTTAATGTGAGCCAGGTCTGCAGTGAGAATCATGGGTCAATGTGAACCAGGTCTGTTGTGTGCATCATAGGTTAATGTATTCCTGGTCTATTGAGAGAATCATAGGTCAATATGACCCTGGTCTGTTGTGAGAATCAAAGGTCAATGTAGGGAGGTCTGTTGTGTGAATTATAGGTTAATACAACCCAGGTAGAATGTAATGTGAATCATAGGTCAATGTGAGCCAGGTCTGTTGTGTGAATCATAGGTCAATGTGAGAAAGGTCTGTTGTGTGAATCATAGGTTAATGTAAGCCAGGTCTGTTGTGAGAATCATAGGTCAACATGAGCCAGGTCTGTTGTGTGAATCATAGGTTAATGTGAGCCTGGATGGCTGTGAGAAGCATTGGCTAATGTAAGCCTGTCTCAGGGTTCCCACAGAAATTCAAAAACACAATTCCATGATTTTTCCATGATTTTCCACCATCTACAATGTAATTTCAATGACTTTTTAATGCATGGCCTCTAACCTCCCTTTTAGCGGCATCTTCACCACACTGAGATAAATGCGGAATGCAGCAAACAGTTATGTATATAAATTAACATGCTTGTAGACCATGCATGCATTTTGAAATAATTAAAACTTGAAACCACCAGTAGCCAGAAAACTAGCTGTCATACACACAATTTTTGTGCGTCTGACAGCTAAGTTTTCTGGCTACTGGAGGTTTCGTCAAATTATTCCACAAAATTCCATGATTTTTTCCATGATTATTCAGGTTTTTTCAAGTTCAATGATTTTTCCATGCATGGAACTATTTTTTGTGATTTTCCAGGTTTTCCATGATTTCCAGGGAGTGTGGGAACCCTGCTGTCTGTTGTGAGAATCAAAAGTTAATGTGTGCCTGATCTGTTGTGCGAATCATAGGTTAATGTGAGCCAGGTCTGTTGTGATAATCATAGGTTAATGTGAGCCAGGTCTGTTGTGAGAATCATAGGTTAATGTGAGCCAGGTCTGTTGTGAGAATCATAGGTTAATGTGAGCCAGGTCTGTTGTTTGAATCATAGGTCAATGTGAGCCAGGTCTGTTGTGAGAATCATAGGTTAATGTGAGCCAGGTCTGTTGTGTGAATCATAGGTTAATGTGAGCCAGGTCTGTTGTGAGAATCATAGGTTAATGTGAGCCAGGTCTGTTGTGTGAATCATAGGTCAATGTGAGCCAGGTCTGTTGTGAGAATCATAGGTTAATGTGAGCATGGTCTGCTGTGGGAATCATAGGTCAACATGAGCCTGGTCTGTTGTGAGAATCATAGGTTAATGTAAGACAGGTCTGCTGTGAGAATCATAGGTCAATGTGAGCCAGGTCTGCTGTGAGAATCATAGGTCAATGTGAGCCAGGTCTGTTGTGTGAATCATAGGTCAATGTGAGCCAGGTCTGTTGTGAGAATCATAGGTCAATGTGAGCCAGGTCTGTTGTGTGAATCATAGGTCAATGTGAGCCAGGTCTGTTGTGAGAATCATAGGTCAATGTGAGCCAGGTCTGCTGTGAGAATCATAGGTCAATGTGAGCCAGGTCTGTTGTGTGAATCATAGGTCAATGTGAGCCAGGTCTGTTGTGAGAATCATAGGTCAATGTGAGCCAGGTCTGTTGTGTGAATCATAGGTTAATGTGAGCAAGGTCTGTTGTGAGAATCATAGGTTAATGTAAGACAGGTCTGCTGTGAGAATCATAGGTCAATGTGAGCCAGGTCTGTTGTGTGAATCATAGGTCAATGTGAGCCAGGTCTGTTGTGAGAATCATAGGTCAATGTGAGCCAGGTCTGTTGTGTGAATCATAGGTTAATGTGAGCAAGGTCTGTTGTGAGAATCATAGGTTAATGTGAGCCAGGTCTGTTGTGTGAATCATAGGTCAATGTGAGCCAGGTCTGTTGTGAGAATCATAGGTTAATGTGAGCATGGTCTGCTGTGGGAATCATAGGTCAACATGAGCCTGGTCTGTTGTGAGAATCATAGGTTAATGTAAGACAGGTCTGCTGTGAGAATCATAGGTCAATGTGAGCCAGGTCTGTTGTGTGAATCATAGGTCAATGTGAGCCAGGTCTGTTGTGAGAATCATAGGTCAATGTGAGCCAGGTCTGTTGTGTGAATCATAGGTTAATGTGAGCAAGGTCTGTTGTGAGAATCATAGGTTAATGTGAGACAGGTCTGTTGTGAGAATCATAGGTTAAATCAAGCCAGGTTTGTTGTAAGAATCATGGGTCAATGTGAGGTCTGCTGTGAGAATCACAGGTCAATGTGAGTCAGATCTATTGTGAGAATCACAGATCAATGTGAGCCAGGTTTGTTGTGAGAATCATATGTCAATGTGAGTCAGGTCACCTGTGAGAATCATAGGCCAATATTAGCCAGGGTTTGTTGTGAGAATCATAGGTCAATGAGAGTCAGGTTGTGAGAATCATAGGTCAATAAGAGTCAGGTCAGCTGTGAGAATCATTATGACAATGTGAGCCAAGTTTGTTGTGTGAATCATAGGTCGATGTGTGATAGGTCTGCTGTGATAATCATATGTAAATGTGAGCCAGGTCTGCTGTAAGATTAATAGGTTAATGAGAATCATTAGTCATTGTGAACTAGTCTGTTGTGAGAATTATAGGTCAATGTGAGCCAGGTCTGTTGTGTGAATCATAGGTGAATGTGAGCCAGGTCTGTTGTGAGAATCATAGGTTAATGTGAGCCAGGTCTGTTGTGAGAATCATAGGTTAATGTGAGCCAGGTCTGTTGTGTGAATCATAGGTCAATGTGAGCCAGGTCTGTTGTGTGAATCATAGGTGAATGTGAGCCAGGTCTGTTGTGAGAATCATAGGTTAATGTGAGCCAGGTCTGTTGTGTGAATCATAGGTGAATGTGAGCCAGGTCTGTTGTGAGAATCATAGGTTAATGTGAGCCAGGTCTGTTGTGGGAATCATAGGTCAACATGAGCCTGGTCTGTTGTGAGAATCATAGGTTAATGTAAGACAGGTCTGTTTTGTGAATCATAGGTTAATGTGAGCCTGTTCTGTTGTGTGAATCATAGGTTAATGTGAGCCAGGTCTAATGTGTGAATCATAGGTTAATGTGAGCCTGGTCTGTTGTGTGAATCATAGGTTAATGTGAGCCAGGTCTAATGTGTGAATCATAGATTAATGAGAGCCTGGTCTGTTGTGTGAATCATAGGTTAATGTGAACCTGGCCTCAAGGTTATAAAACTTGAGTACAGTCTCAGACTTATAATAAAGTGCAATGATTGGCTGCATGCGGACACATGTTTGAGTCTGAGAATAAACTCAAGTTTTATAACCTGGAAGTCTGGTCTGTAGTGTGAAACATAGGTCAATGTGAGCCTGGTCTGTTGTGAGAATCATTTGTGTGTGAGAATTTGCCTGTGTTTCTATATATGGAGGAAACAAGGGCAAACCAAGCTTTCATGAACATTGGTCTTAGTTTTCTTGTATCACCATGATCCAGCTCACATACATCACTATCAACGAAAAGATTATCTATCTTTCCCTCACCACTCCTGACTCAGTAGCAGTAACAGTCATAAATAAATGAATAAAGAATAAATAAATCCATAAAAACATGAAACTGGTTGACTACATCAGACAATTTACATGTTCAAAAAAGATCATAAATATTCTGATGCAAAGAACTTTCTTTGATTTTATCATAAATAAAAAAGAAATCAGTATCCCCTTTTCTGTTCTCCTTTTACATCTGTAGAAACAAACATGATTATGGGCCTTGACTAAGACAACCCTATCTTCGGGGTTTCCGACAAAGAAAGACTCAAACCAGTCTCCTCAGCTACAGAGACTAGCTAGAAAATTGAAATTTCACTAGTAGCAAGTCTAGGCATGATACTTTCCAATTAGTGAATAAGAAAGGCACTGACCAGACTGTGCAAATGCACAGGCTGGTCTGCGCCTATGTTGTTCGCAAACCCCAAACACAGGTTTTCTTGTGTCGAGACCAATATTATATCCTCACCAGCATGACAAGTACTGCATTGTTCAACCCAGGAAGCCCTGTCCGGACATAACTAAAATATTGTTGACTGGGACATAAAGAATACGATTTCTGTACTGATGGCATCAGTGAGCACTGAAAGCAAGAGCATCTACTGCTCGCATACACAAACTATGGATGTAGATGAAGACTCAGACCAAATTTTAGACCTCTTAATACAACAGCATGGATGTTTATGCCGGAATCTCATGAGCTGGCAATTTTTCCTGTCTGCAATAAGGTCACCAAATTCTGACTTTTCCTAGAAACATACAAATTATTAGTGAGAAAAACAGACAATGAGATGAATCAAAAAAATAAGTCAATATGCTTGCAAAAATTACATTGCATTTTAGTTGTGAATGATTGCCCATTGAGACAGGCTGAGAACTCCAAATATACACGTACATTTTCTTGGAGAATAAGGAAAGAAAACCACCTTGTTACTCCTCTATGAGATTAACACAAGATTGCAGAAAAAGCTTATATTTTTCTTGGCAACCAAAATGACCATAATCTAACTGGAAATGGAAAATATAATCAGAAATGGCAAGAGAAATATTCAATATTCTGTCTGTGCAATGTATCAAAATGATCAGTTAATTTTCCCTCATCAATAACCCTTTATACCGTATACTTGCCGCAACAAACTTACATACCCTAAAAAGCACACATAACAGGCATTTTCTTTGAATATTTTTTGTACTCTATGAAACAGATTAAACTTATGCTGAGCCACGGTATAACCTCTTGAAAACAGTGTAGATCCAAATCAGCTGGCTTCTGAAGAAGCCATCTGATCAGGATCTACACTGTTTTCACAGCAGCTGTTAAAGATTACTGCATGTAATTGTATGCAAGCATGCACCACACACCTGCAGACATGGACAAATACAATATGTCTCCTGAATTTTGATATGCAAACCACCAGTGGTTTATCAATTTAATACATTACATGAAGTTATATCACTCCTAGATGCGACGTTATGTGATATATATATATATATATTCCTGACTAAGTAACAGTTATCACAAATACTTCACGTTATTTACAAATACAGGAAAACTAATTCCAAAACTGGAGACAGCAAATGAGTCACTGCCAAACCGTCAAGTCGGATATTCCAACAACTCCAACATAGCAATACTATAGAGATAACTGTGATTACTATAAGCCAAACAAAAAACAGTTCCTGATACCCAAATCAGAGATATAAGAGAAAATGAAAAAAAACTGTTATCACTTGTAAATGAGGACAATAATGGACCTCAACGTGAGAAAACCTAGCTGTCTTATGTGTTTATGTCACAGAGTTAATATATAAGATCCAATGTCAGGTTTTCTTGCATCAAAGCCAAATATAAACTAGAAACTGGTCTTTATAAATCCGAAAACAGCGATACACAAATAGACACAAAAAAGAGCAGTTTATCACTACTCTTTCAATGAATTGACAAAGACTGAACAGACTATCAACTCCGTGAATGTCATCAATACGAGAAGATCAGGCCAGTCTCTGCCTTTCTTGTTCGCATGCAACAAAGTCAGGTTTTCTCCCATCGAGGCCAAATATACACTAGAAACTGGCCTTTGTAAATCCAGAAACAGCAATAGCGCAAAAATGAACAGTTTATCACTACTCTTTCAATGATATGACAAAAGACTGAACAGACTATCAACTCCGTGAATGTCATCAATACGAGAAACACAACGGTCTTTGTAAGTCCAGATAATGATCGAGACAGTGGCTACCGAAGGTCAAGTGACTTCTTCGTGTCAGATTGTACAGATAATGGGGCTAATCCAAAAGATAATTAGGAATAATTATCATGGTTTTCATAAAGCACAATTTGTATGTACACATTGGAATTGCCTCTGGAGGCAATTCCAATGTGTACTTACAAATTATGAAGTTTTTGTGCATGAAAATACTAAACTGATCATAATTCTCCCCTTACCTGGACTTAGGGACTAAATAATGAATCTGAAAATGGGTAGAGTGGCTTTGTCCGGAGAAGATCATTTGTTTTAATGACAGCCACCTAGGGCTTCTGACCACCTGAACAATTATTGGATGGTCTAAATGACCATAAAAACAGTGAATGGGACAGTCACTGCCCTCCCTGAAGTTTAGACAAATGATCATAAATTGGTAAAATGCCCAAGGATCTATTTTTTCTCACAAAATTGATTTTTTTTGTACTGGAAAACATAAAAAGCTTGATACGCAACATTTTATATCTTAGCAATTAATAATAACAATCTGTCTTGCTGATCAGCCAAAACGATAACAAAAACTTCCTTCAAGCTAAAGTGGAACTCTGTAAATGCGAATTTTGACAAGTGTTTTGGGGCTTAACATGGCCCTCAACAGTTTTTCAGTCACATCACTAATGTGACAGTAATTTTCACTCAATGTACTGTAAGTCTGAAGAGGTCAGGTTAAAAGTTGAACATGCTTATTAATGCTTATTAATGTTGTCTTTATGAAGAGACAATTGGAGGTTGTAATTTGATCTCAGATTTGACATTAAGACTTAATAAGAGCCACTGATACTGAAATACCAATGGACATGTACACAGGATTTTTGGCAGTAAATTGGCAAAATAAAATAGCTGCGGAGTTTTGCATATGAAGTTTTTCACTGTAACAATCGATTTTAAATTGCTTGCAAACAACATAGACACATATGATGCAGTCTGACCTGGGTCCACATTGTTTGCTACTATGACAGTAGATTACAAAGCAGACAACGAACTTAATTTGTAAATGGCACTGACGTTTTTTTTTTGTCTGTTTTGTTTGGTTTGTGGTTTTAGTCCCAGTCAACAGCTATGGTCATGTTGAGACAGTCAGCTAACATAAGCACTCTTCTCTTGGGCAAGCTTAGACTGTAAGTGGTTAACCACAGTACTCCATGCAAATACTATGGTCATGCAGTAACTGACAACAGACATAATTCTTGAATCAGAGGAAGGATGAGAATGATCGTAAAAAGTATTTCATGATTAATCTCCATGAAAGTATGGGGTAGGGCTGGGATAGAACTCAATACTCCGGATCAGCAATAGGATTTGCTACCGATTGCTCTACAGGGCCCAGCAAAAAATGTCTGCTTATAACATCAGCTACATATATTCAAATGCATTCCAGACTTATTTATCACAGAAGCAAAGACTTTGGTCAATATTTTTTATAATATATGAAGGTCACCAAAAGAGACAGCCGATGACAATTGTCGTCAATAGCTGGAAAAGGGTTCAAGAATCATGGCGGGATCCAGAAAGTTTTGTCAGAGGGGGTCCAACTTTGACAACTTTTTAGTTTGTTTTTAGTTGATGAGTTAGCTTTGTGATTTTTCAGGGGATATCCAGACCAGTATTGCTAAGAAATCCTATATTTTGTGATTTTCAGGGGGGGTTTGGCCCCCTGTCGCCCCCACTGGATCCACCCATGTTTTGTTTGATTTGATTCTTTAAGTCCCATCAACAATCTTTCAGTTAAACAGGGACGGGTCCTCCTGGGTTGAACCAGTACTAAGCTAGGATAAATGTGTCTTGCTCAAGGACCACAACACAGTGACGTTGGTGAGGCTCGAACCCGCGGCCCCTCAGTCTTGAGTCAAGCACTCTACCACTGAGCCACTGCACTCCGTGGATCCACCCATGAAGAATCTTTTGCAATGAGATCAATCAAACATGATAAGAAACCAGATTCTAGGTTAAATATATAGCACAGACTTCAGTATGTAATGAAATATTCAGAACTTCACACTCCGAGGGCGGCGACAATGACAAAATTACCTGATCAATAGAACTCTTGGATCAAAGAAAACAACTGATCATCAAAGACACAATATAATTAAAGAAAATGAGATAAAAAAAGTAATAGTTCCACCTGTACTCACTGGTGCCCAACTCCGTCACAACGATTTTCGGATTTTTGCTGATCCGTCACGATTTTCACTTACAACTGTGACGAAACTTTTAAGACAACGTCACGGAATTTAAGCGAAAAAATGCCAGGACATGCATAAGGTCGAAATAATTATGGTAAGTCATTTCTTTTTATCCCTTATCGTCGATATCGTTTTAAAAGTGATAACGGACAGCACACCAATAATATTCATAGCTATTTACTCAGCAATTACAATATCATTGTGTTTATTGGCAATAAGGTTTCCTAGGCGTTTTCATAAGAAAGATTAGTAAAATAAGAATAACTTAACCTGGAAGCATGATTCTATAGATTCATAAAATAGTTATATTTAATATCTTGTGCATATCTGTTGTATAATCGCATAAAACAACAAAACAAAAAAAAATGTAATGTCACAGTTTGGTTGATACAATGTCACGGTTTTGAAAACGATTCAAATGGAACTGTCACAGTTTATCTAAGACATTTTACAAAAATGCCAGATATTGGTTTTCCTTGTAATCTAATCAAAACAACATTAAAATGAACACTGTTTGGTCCACCTTTAAAATGACAGCTTGACTAGTACAGTAGAACCACGACCTCTAAGTAATGACCCTCGATTAAATCAATGCATTTACTGTTACGGTCGCGCTTCAAAGCGTTTTGTGGAAGTATACTTTGTAGAAGGAAAACAGAAACAACTGACTTTAAATTTGTTTTTATGTTGCATGCACTGTGATATTTGTTATATCTTTTTCATATGTTTGTCGAAGTAAAAGCCCTACAGGGCTTATGTTTGATGTTTATCATATTCGACGTTAAATAAATCGTCTATGTCTATGTCTGTGTCAATGTCTAACTGAGTATATCTTGGAAACGTCACAATCACTGAAGGCAAACCAACTCAGTGGATCATGAGAAAGAGACGTAGAACACAGACAGCCACAATACAATTAAACTAAAGCAACCAGCTATCACTTGCTATATAATTGCTTAAATAGACCCACACCAAGAACTACACTACAAAACAAGTTACAAACACAAACCCGTCAAATGGGAGCAACATCATACAATGGATAAACAATAACAGAATAACCACCTTCAAACTAACAGCAGCTAAGGCCATTGGGAGAGGGCGGCTATTGTACTATTCAAATCTTCACAAACAAATCGTTCATCTGGTATGAGGCTTCCTAACTTTTGCAATGCATCATTTAAAAAAAATCAAATTATCATACTGATATGAAAAATAAAATAAAAGGACACACAATTCACTAACAATTTGAGATAAAGAAAACCAATAGCTAAGCCAGAACGGGCCCAGCTAAAGACAACCTTCAGGTACCAACCCACCCATGAAAGGTTTGATTTGAAGTTGTTATTATGCTTGAATACTGACCAATCATACAATTCAAGATGAATTATATGAATTAATGACAAATATATTCTTAGAAAAGGGTTTTCAAATTTTCAAATCATGAGATTCACATGCTGAACAGCCACTGCTATAGGTGTAGCGAACGTGTTGCATTGAAGTAGATGAAGTTTCAGACTAAAACTTAATTATGTTCACCTCTATGCACGTTTCTTTTGATGACGTCATTTTTGTGATGGCCCAGAAACCACATGATAATTAAAATTCCAAAAATAACAAAAAAGATCATCAACAGCATGTGACCTGCCTTGTTTGATGCATTAGTTTATGCTAATTAGGACGTTACTTTTGTTATTTCATGCGAAACAGCTTTTTATGCAATACTATTTATTTACTCATAATATTGAGCTATTGAACTCAAAACTATGAGTTAACGAGCAATACAAAGCTTATGTAGTGAAAAAATGCATTTACTTGGCATTTTACCCGTCTCAACCAAGCTGTGACATTGTCTTAAACAGACCGTGACACCAAAACTCTGATCGCTGTCCAAACCGTCACATTTCTGTGCAAATGCAGTGATTATGATTGTGTTGCTATTTTCAGTTAGAAACTATAAACAACTTAGAAACTCGAAGTGGCAAATACATCTGGCAGTTTTCAAATAATAAAAGCACATGTTGGACCTTTATGACTCATAAAACGGTTAAATAAATTACTAACGTCTTTGAGTTTTCCGAATTGTTTCGCGACGACCTATCAGCGAAAATCCGAAAATCATTGTGACAGAGTTGGGCACCAGTAGTACTGGAGATATGTCACAGTTGAATATTGTACATCATGGAGAAATTATTATGCCGAGTAGGGCTTTTACTTCGACAAAACAAGAAAGGAGCACCTGGATCTGCTATGCGTATATGGGTCGCAACATGAGTAAGCCTGTCTTCGGGGTTTCCGACAAAGCAAGATGTGTTGAGGCATCTCACCATAGTACTTATAGGCACAAAACAAACAATGCTCAATGCACTTCCCTTTGTCAGTAACTGACAACCTACTTGAATCAGCAGAAGGATCTTGATGCATATAAAACTGCACGTAACCTGTAAGGAGGGGGTGGACAGGGGGGGCGGGGGTACGGGGGTGGAGGGTGCGGAATCGGGGGTGGAGGGTGCGGAATCGGGGGTGGAGGGGGCGGGAAGCGGGGGTAGAGGGGGCGGGAAGCGGGGATAGAGGGGGCGGGGAGCCTGGAAAGATTGGGGCGGGAAATCGATTTTTTTATAGAAAATTCAAAGAAAATGGCAGTTTTATGCCTATAAGTAATATTAAGGTCCACCAAGAAAAATATGCATATTTGTGTGGACTATTTTGTCACACGACCCACGTAATGTATGGCGCCAGTAGGATTTCAGCTTGATTTTTACTGTCGTTCAAAGAACAGAGATTACCGAGAAAACGAGATTAACAGGGTAGGTTGTCTTTAGGTGAATGATAGATCTTGTCACTCAGTGACAGAAACAAATCCAACTAATATAGGAGGCTTTAAATCTACTATTTTAAGGAACCGATTAGCCTAATTGTTCAAAGAACCAAATTTACTTCTGTAAACTAATAAAAAGTTAAAACACAACATGAGTAGTGCTATGTTCGATAGTTCGCATTTTGATATATAATTGTCAGTGTTTGAGAAACTAACTAAACAATGATTGTTTGACAGACCCGAAAGTTTAATACCACGCATATCGCCAAGCTTGGAAAATTTATGCTAGTACATTATCGACGTATCACGCATTCTACAGTGATATTTGCATGAAAAAGAAAATGTATTGAGGCTTAAATGCAGAGGAAAGTCATTCCCTTTTTCCACACATGCGAAAATGTTTCATGAAGTTTCAAAAGCTCCTTGGCGCTTATATTTATGTTATAATGTCTACCCGACTCAAACCATCGCTTATCGTACAGGGAGACTCCCTGAAATTAAGTATAAAATACAACTTTTTACAAGATCAAGAAATCTCCCGGATCTGACTGAACAAGTTTACTTTATTTTCTTGTCTTCTACTGGTAACCTTTGCAAACAGTTTGTACCCAGGTCAGCAACGACAGAATGCCTGTCCTGATCTGGATTCTACTGGTCCTGATCTGGATCCAAAGTATTTGACATCTTGGCTCTGATGTTCATGAAAAAAATCGAAAAGGTAAATTTTGAAAAAAAAAAATCAGCAGATGGAAACAAATGCATGAAAAATCACCAAGTATGCAAATAATTAATTGACACTTAAGAGTAAGACAAAAACATGTATTTATTGACTTCAGTCGATGGTACACCATCGCAAATGACAGTCTTTTACATGAAATGTTGCCCGTGCCATCTACATCATGTGATCTAAGCACCTGCAAAGTTTGAAGTTGTTACATCCAACCATTGAGGTAGAAATGTATTTACAAGAAAATATAGTATATAAACTTGACTGTGACATCAAGGTCACTTGAAATATTGCCAAAAATAGTAAGTGAGTATGATCAGGAAATACCACAATCACAAACCGCAGACAACCCTGTGGCACCGCGAGGAAGAGCTGCTCCACCTTCAAGTTATGAGTAGATGCATTAACACACAAAATTTGAAATTCCTATCTCAAAGAATATTGGAGATATGCACCAGACTCAATGCAGTTTCTAGAAACTAGGTCTGAGGTCAAGTTCAAGGTCACAGAGACCCATTTATGCTACCTGACACTTTGTCATCCCAAGATGCATCTACACACCGATTTTGAGATTCCTACCTCAAATAATATAAGAGATATGCTCCGGACACGATTACTCAAAAAAACTAGGTCAGAAGTCAAGGTCACCATGACCTGTAAATGGTATGTGACACTCCGCCATCCCAAAAAGCATTTACACACCAAATTTGGAATTCCTATCTCAAAGAATATAGGAGATATGCACCAGACTCGATGCAGTTTCTAAAAACTAGATCAGAGGTCAAGTTCAAGGTCACAGTGACCCAATTATGGTACGAAACACTTTGTCATCCCAAGATGCATACACACACCAAATTTGAGATTGCTACCTCAAATAATATAAGAGATATGCTCCAGACACGGTTATTCTAAAAACTAGGTTAGAGGTTAAGTTCAAGGTCACAGTGACACGAAAAGGGTACGCGACACTCCGCCATCCCAAGATGTATCCACATACCAAAATTGGAATTCATACCTCAAAGAATAAAGGAGATATGAACGGAGACGAAGCGGGACGGACGGACACACGGACGGACGGACAGTGCGATTACTATATGCTCCCCAAAATATAAGGGTCGTTAGGGTTACCGAAAACAAGAAGTGTTTTGGCCTAACATACACGTAAATACTGTTTACTTTGCTCACTCCAGAAGAGACATTCATCTCATGTGACAGTACTTTTAAGGGGTCCCGCAGCGCAGACGATAACGTGTCGGATTGCAGATGCAAGTCTGACTGCAGATACAGGGGCTGAGAGTTCGATCTCGGCCTGGTCCCATACTTAAGTGGAGATTTGATCTTGAAATAAATTCTACAGCCATTCTCCTCCCTTCCGCTGATTCAAGTAGGGTTAAGCATAAAAAACAAACAAACTAAAGTATGTTTAACTCTTTGTCCCCTGAAAATGCAGATGGGTCTTTGGTAAGCTATTTTTAGAATTAATTTTGGTTCCTGGCTACGCTTAAGTTCATGAACAAGAACAAAATTTTATCAGGGGGAGGGAAAAATCTGACAGGGGGAGGGAAGTGGGGTTGGAGGGGGAGGGAAGTGGGGGGAGAGGGGGAGGGAAGTGGGGTGAAAGGGGGAGGGAAGTGGGGTGAAAGGGGGAGGGAAGTGGGGGTTGGGTACCCCCCTGTCCACCCCCTCTGTAAGAGATTAGACACTCTGCCCTGTCACAGTACCCGCTAAATGTCGTCAAAGCTGTCAGTTGAGTGTGATCAATGGCAAAGATCACCATTAAATTAATTATTCACAATTAAGCAAAGACAGTCTTCTAGGGAATTAATTATTCCTGCTAATTTCCATTGCTATGGAAACCAATTAACCCTTAAAATGGACAATATTTTCCAGCATTTTCGATTTTTATAACAGCTTTCCAATTTATATCCCAAATAAGAGTGGATATTTCATATGTCTTCTAGTAGAGAATTCACATAAAAAATGTTGGGCCTTATTTTCTCTGAAAATGAATACTGTCACAAAATCTGTGGTTTGCTATGTTCATGATTGGCACATAAAAGGGTTAAATAAACTTTGTCAGCCATTTGCCCTACACTCCTCCTTTTGTTTTGCTGAACAGCTGTTAGCAAAAATGTGATATGGTGCTTGGGTATGACATGTAATGGTTTCTTTGTCTCAGGCAAAAGCCATGAACATTCCACTAACAAGCTAAGCTTGCCTGAGCATAAATATTAGAAAAGAAAGGGGCTGCTAAACCACACGCCTTTAAACCAAGGGGTCACAGGTTCGTTTCCTGGCTTCTTCAGTCTGTGTAAGCTGTGGCCCTGTCTCCATATGACCTAAGTTTTTAGTGGGACGTTAAACTCAAACACACACTAGAACAGAAATAGCTTTTTTCATTGTTCAATGGGCCATAATTCCAAAAGAATGTAAACCAGAGTAACAGTCCTTAGTCAACTGTAATATCGGTACTTATGTTTTTCATGTGACAATACCTAATCAGGCTAATATCTAAAGTGACTTGCAGAACTTCATTTTGACTGCTAAGTGCTTTAATCTGTTCACAAGGGACAAAAAACGATAATAACTAGCCGCCCCATTTATCACTTTATCCGGTAATAGAAAAATCAGATACTCAGTGTCCTTGACAATAACTGATCAATCAAACGAGCCATAACACGGGTAAAGAAATCTTTGACCGATATGCTGACTGTTACGTAACTCTTTCCATGCACTGCTAGCTGCAATTTTAGCTATCTGCATAATATTAACCTAATTGCAAACAGTTTAGACCCTGAGTGTTCTGAAAGACTTTTTTGAAATAGTTAATTTTGAAAAAAAGTCAGCAGATGACGTAACAAAAGCATCATTATCGGGCCTTATTACACTCCTCACATCCGTGAGTACACCCATCCTAGAGTCAACAGTGGCATATGGTGGTTGTTGGTGAGAAGAGAAGGCGGGTCAGTGGTAGAGGGCTAGGCTTGAGATTGAAGGGTCGTTGGTCTGAAATTCACAGAGGTTCTGCATTGTGTCCTTGAGCAAAACACGTTATCCTCTGCTAAGTACTTGCTAAACCCAGGAAGACTGAAAATCGTCTTGACATGACTGGAAAATTGCTGACTGGGACATAAAGCATCATCACATAAAAACTGGACGTAAAATTTTCTTCAAAGTTGCATGTCTGACTCGGCAGGATGTTGATGGCATTTAATCTAGTCTTCAGACAATGGAGGGTTAATTTAATTTTGCAGCCTCAGTGAAACTTCCCAATAAATAACAAATTTTGCAGGCATGTATGACAATGTCTAATTCGCTTGGATTTAGCTTCCGCTCATCTGACTGGGGTTGCCTTAATACTGCAGACAAGTTAAAACTATAAGCACAGTGAAGTATGATCTTGCTGGTACTGAGCAGGCATTAGTCTTCTAAATGTGAGAATGCTTGAACAGGGCTATCAATTTCCATATGGCCATGCTTGAACCGCATTATCAATTTCCATATGACCATGCTTGAACAGGATTATCCATTTCCATATTACCATTGCTTTGCCCGGGTTATCCATTCCCATATGACCATGTTTGACCAGGGTGATCAATTTCCATATGACCATGCTTGACCAGGGTTATCATTTTCCATATGACCATGCATGGCCAGGGCAATCAATTTCCATATGACCATGCATGGCCAGGGTTATCAATATCCATAAGAACATGCTTACCCAGGGTAATCAATTTCCATATGACCATGCTTGTCCATGGTTATCCATTCCCATATAACCATGCTTGACCAGGGTTATGAATTTCCATATGACCATGCTTGACCAGGGTTATCAATTTCCATATGACCATGCTTGACCAGGGTTATCAATTTCCATGACCATGCTTGCCCAGGGTAATGGATTTCCTTATGACCATGCTTGACCAGGGTTATCTTTCCATATGACCATGCTTGCCCAGGGTTATCAATTTCCATATGACCATGCTTGACCAGGGTTATCTTTCCATATGACCATGCTTGCCCAGGGTAATCGATTTTCATATGACCATGCTTGACCAGGATAATCGTTACATTTTACCATGCTTGACCAGTGTTATCAAATTCCATATGACCATGCTTGACCAGGGTTATCAATTTCCATATGACCATGCTTGCTTGACCAGGGTTATCAATTTCCATATGACCATGCTTGCTTGACTAGGGTTATCTTTTTCCATATGACCATGCTTGCCCAGGGTTATCAAATTCCATATGACCATGCTTGTCCAGGTTTATCCATTTCCATATGACCATGCTTGACCAGGGTTATCAAATTCCATATGCTATGCTTGCCCAGGGTTATCTTTTTCCATATGACCATGCTTGCCCAGGGTTATCAAATTCCATATAACCATGCTTGTGCAGGTTTATCCATTTCCATATGACCATGCTTGACCAGGGTTCTCAATTTCCATATGACCATGCTTGCTTGTCAAGGGTTATCCATTCCCATATGACCAAGCTTGACCAGGGTTTTCAATTTCCACATGACCATGCTTGCTTGTCAAGGGTTATCCATTCCCATATTACCTAGCTTGATCAGGGTTATCAATTTCCACATGACAATGCTTGAATAGTGTTATCAAATTCCATATGATCATGCTTGACCAGGGTTATCAATTTCCATATGACCATGCTTGCTTGACCAGGGTTATCTATTTTCATATGACCATGCTTGCCCAGGGTTATCAAATTCCATATGACCTTGCTTGCCCAGGGTTATCAACTTCCATATGACCATGATTAGTGTAAACAATATTTTATTAACTTCAATTCAATTACAAGTATACAGTAGCATGATAAACAAAGAAAAGATCAACAGGATTTGAAAACAAGTATAAATGCTTAAACTTATCAACTCCTGGCCATGGCCATGCTATCAATTTCCATATGACCATGCATGCTTGACCAGGGTTATCTATTTTCATATGACCATGCTTGCCCAGGGTTATCAAATTCCATATAACCATGCTAGCCCAGGGTTATCAATTTCCATATGTCCATGCTTAGTGTAAAAATATTTTATAAACTTCAATTCAATAACAAGTATACAATAGCATGATAAACAAAAAAGATCAACAGAATTTGAAAACAAGTATAAATGCTTATTCTAATCATCTCCAGGCCATGACCATGCTTGATCAGGTTATAAAAATTTCATATGACCATGCTTGACCATTTTCATATGACCATGCTTTGACCAGGGTTATCAATTTCCATATGACCATGCTTTGACCAGGGTTATCAATTTCCATATGACCATGCATGGCCAGCGTTATCAATTTCCATATGACCATGCATGGCCAGCGTTATCAATTTCCATATGACCATGCATGGCCAGCGTTATCAATTTCCATATGACCATGCTTGACCAGCCTTATCAATTCTCATATGACCATGCTTGGCCAGCATTATCAATTTCCATATGACCATGCATGGCAAGCGTTATCAATTTCCATATGACCATGCATGGCCAGCGTTATCAATTTCCATATGACCATGCATGGCCAGCGTCGCCTGTACGAAAAGGTCCAGCTGGAATCCAGGTGAATTTAAACACATGGAACCTTAAAAAAAATACTGGTGGATTTTTATTCTCCCTCACATGAGATGGAATACAGGTGGAAAGCTATATAAAGTAACAAAATGAGGTGAAATATGCAAATTTTTCCACCTGGAATTTTTTTCCAGGTGGAAATTTTGCCAAAAAATCTAAATGGATTTACAGCAAAATTCCACCTGAAATTTACCTCGAAAATTCCACCTGGAAAAAAATAATCCAGCTGGAATATATATACAAACCATTGGGTCACCCATCCAACTACTAACCATGATCGTGTTGCTTAACTTCACAGATTTTCCATCAGCTTGATCCACTGCACCACACCATCAGTTATTAAAATGGCAGAGAAATAAGACTCATATTATTAGATTTTTTCTCCTAAAATTATTACTAAATGCTATGCCAAATTACTAAGAGTGAATTCTGTCCATTGTTGGGGTCAAATGTTTGAGTTTAGATATCATGTTTAGGTATCACAACTTACATGCAATAAATTAAGTTAGATCAACACATTGTATTCAAGATAAGTCTTTGAAATAATCAAGAACACATTTAGGAACAGTTCAAGAACATATTTAATAATGTTCATGGACTGTCTCCAAAATAACCAAAAACAAATGTAAGAACAGTTCAAGAACACATTATGTTCAAGAGAAGTCTTTAAAATAATCAAGGACAAATGTAAGAGCAGTTGAAGAACACATAATATTCAAGAAAAGTCTGAAATAATCAAGAACAAATGTAAGAACAGTTCAAGAACATATTATGTTCAAGAAAAGAAAAGTCTTTGAATTAATCAAGAACAAATGAAAGAACAGTTAAAGAGCACATCATGTTCAAGAAGTCTTGAAAGAGTCCAGAACAAATTTAAGAACAGCTGAAGAAAATATAATGTTCATGAAAAGTCATTAAAAAAATCAAGAACACATTTAAGAACAGTTCAAGAACACCAGAGTCAACATAGCATTCAAGAAAAGTCATTAAAATGTTCAAGAACAGTTTATGTAAAATTCAAGAACATCAGGAATTCTTAAAAAGTTTTTGAATTGTTCCTAATTTATGTTCTTGAACAGTTTAAGTACAAATCTTATTGAACAGTTCAAGAATTCTTGCTAATTTCAAGAACTGTTCTTGAACTTCTCTCGAGTTAAGAACTCTATTTCGCAGGGGGTCACAAAGTGAAAGTCGTAAAATGCAAGGCTGAAACGAAGTGGATTTATGCAACAGGCTTGGGTTAATTTTGCCATTGCATCAATCTGGAGAAAACAAAAGGCAAAATATTCAGCATTTAATCATCAGATGTTTGTGGTTATTTTTAATCATCCGCCATAGTTGCTTACAACAATCCTAAAATTGGACCAATCAAATTTAAATTAGTAATCATGTGTCAGCTATATTGAATTAACTAGACAAGTATAAGCTTTCTTAAGTGTAGAGAAACATCTGTGATTTGTGACTGCCCCTTTGTTCCGAAATTGTCCAGCCCTCTAAGCCTGACAAGATGATTAGGGTGAAAGGGAGGGGGTATATATGCTCTTTCGTCATCAGGATGGGGGGGGGGGGTCTAGGTCCAACTGATAAGTCAATATTTTATAAGTCTTCAATTTATTTCAGAGCAGGTCCAAGTGTATTTCTTAGAAAGCCTAAAGCACTTTGGAAGCTAATTTCCATTAGGGCCCATCTTGATCTGCACATAAGCAGACAGTATAGCATATAATATGCAGCAGATGACTCAACTTTTTCAGATGCAATTCTTGCTGTTACTCTTAAGGGTTTATAGTTCCTGCAGATAAAATATCTTGGTAACTAATGTCCCCATGTACAGATCAGATTTCAAAAAATTGTTTAAAAAAGTTCTAAGTTTGAACTGAGAAAAAATCTGCTATTAGGGAAAAAATCCAGCTGAGAAAAAATACTGGTTGAAAGAAATTTTGTAAGTCCTAAAATTCCTTGTCCTTAAGAGTTTCCAGGTGGATTTTTAAATACTATTAGGAAACATTCCAGGTGGATAAATCCTGAGAAAGAAATTCCATGTGCTTGAAAGTTTCCAGCTGGAATCAGAAAAATCCACATGGAATTTTTCGGTAATCCACCTGGATTTTTGCAAGTATTCCATCTCCTTGTCAATTCCAGCTGGAAAATTGAAATTCCATGTCAGTTTCGCCTGTAATCCACCTGTAATTCGGGTGGATTTTGGTTAGAATTTTCGTACAGGTATAATCAATTTCCATATGACCATGCATGGCCAGGGTTATCCATGTCCATATGACCATGCTTGACCAGAGTTATCAATTTCCATATGACCATGCTTGACCAGCCTTATCAATTTCCATGACCATGCTTGGCCAGGGTTATTGATTTCCATATGACCATGCTTGACCAGAGTTATCCATTCCCATATGACCATGCTTGACCAGGGTTAATTTCCATATGACCATGCTTGACCAGCCTTATCAATTTCCATATGACCATGCTTGGCCAGGATTATCGATTCCTATATGACCATGCTTATCAATTTTCATAAGGCCATGCTTGACCAGGGATCAAATTGTATATGGCCATGCTAGACCAGTGTTCTCAATTTCCATATGACCATGCCTGCTGAGGGTAATCGATTTCTGTATAGCCATGCTTGACCAGCGTTATCAATTCCCAAATGACCATGCTTGACCAGGGTTATTAATTTCCATATGACCATGTTTGACCAGGGTTATCCATTCCAATATGACCATGCTTAACCTGGGTTATCAATTTACATATGACCATGCATGGCCAGGGTTATCATTTTCCATATGACCATGCATGGCCAGGGTAATCAATTTCCATATGACCATGTTTGACCAGGGTTATCCATTCCCATATGACCATGCTTGACCAGTGGTCATCAATTTCCTTATTACCCTGCTTGACTTCCATATGGCCATGCTTGATGAGGGTTATCAATATCCATATGGGTTAAATAATTTCCATATGACCATGCTTGATTGGCTTTATCAATTTCCATATGACCATGCTAGACCAGGGTTCTCAATTTCCATATGACCATGTTTGACCAGGGTTATCAATTTCCATATGGCCATGCTTGACCGGGGTTATCAATTTACATATGACCATGCATGGCCAGGGTTATCATTTTCCATATGACCATGCATGGCCAGGGTTATCAATTGCCATATGACCATGCTTGACCAGAGTTAAATTATTTCCATATGACCCTGCTTGATTGGGGTTATCAATTTCCATATGACCATGCTAGACCAGGGTTCTCAATTTCCATATGACCATGCATGGCCAGGGTTATCAATTTTCACATGACAATGCTTGACCGGTGTTTTCATTTCCATATGGCAATGCTTGACCAGTGGTCATCAATTTCCTTATTACTCTGCTTGACTTCCATATGGCCATGCTTGATGAGGGTTATCAATTTCCATATGGCCATGTTTGACCAGGGTTAAATAATTTCCATATGACCATGCTTGACCAGGGTTATCAATTTCCATATGACCATGCTAGACCAGGGTTCTCAATTTCCATATGACCATGTTTGACCAGGGTTATCAATTTCCATATGGCCATGTTTGACCAGGGTTATCAATTTTCATATGACCATGCTTGACCAGGGTTATCAAATCCCATATGACCATGCTTGACCAGGATTATTAATTCCCATATGACCATGCTTATCAATTTTCATATAACCATGCTTGAACATGGATCAGATACCGCTAAAGTTTGACCTGAGGACATGTACTCATGTATACATCAGAGATATGTACAATGACACCAGACACCTTGAACTATTTGCAGGGAAATGATCACACTGCCGCTAAAGTTTGATCTGAGGACATGTACTCATGTATACATCAGAGATATGTACAATGACACCAGACACCTTTAACTGTCTGCAGCGAAATGACCACACTGGATCTGCAACATCATATGGGCCTCGCCGCAAGAAAACCTGTCTTTGGGGTTTCCCACAAAGCGAGACTCAAACCTGGGTCTCCTCAGCTGCAGAGACTAGCTAGAAAATTGAAATTTGGCTTGTAGCAAGTTTAGATATGATACTTTCCAAAAAGCGAATAACAAAGGCGCTGATCAGACTGCGTGTATGCGCAGGCTGGTCTGCGCCTTTGTTGTTCGCAAACCTCCGAAGACAGGTTTTCTCGCGTCAAGGCCCATATAATTAAAGAAAAAATGGAATTTAGGCTGCTCTCTGGAAACTGCAGCAAGAGATTAGGGCGGTTCCCTGATAAAGAGGCTTGGTCAGTAGGGTTCCCAACAGGCCAAGAAAATGTGAGAGGAAGTCTTGGAATAGATTCATCGGACCCCGGAGAAAGCATATCCTTTAAAGGAAGACAAGTCAGACGGGCCCCACCCTCTATCTGGCCAGAACATATTAAATAGGGTTAATGATTAGTGATGATGATAATGATGCAAAACTTGATGCTTTGGTCTGTGTCTAAACTGTCACTGAACGAGTTAAATGTGTTTCATTTATTTTCTGAGACTATGACTGGTATACTATTGTGAAAAATAAATATTTTTTCAAGTTATATGAGTGTTTTTCTTCGCCTTTTAAATATTTAGTTAGGTGTACTCAACAGATCATATGTTGACCACTGTGACTGTAAAAACCTGATGTGTGCCATACCCCACTGTGTGCCATACCCCACTGTGACAGGGGTAAACTCTAATTGAACAGTGCATCACAGTGCCCAACAGAATAATCTGGATTGAGCATATTCAGAATATCAAACTGGTGATAAAAGTGGTAAAAAAGTTCAAAATCTATTTGCAAAATTTTACCAAAACACAGTTCCGTTTTCGATTTATCCATTTTAAGGGACACTATCCTTAGACATAACTGGGTTGAAGCCTTTTTAACTGGCAAAATGACCTATGCATACAACATTCACTCTATAGAATCTGAAAGTTCTAACTCTTTTAAAATAACAGATTTAACTCATATCCCACCATAAAAATGTCATCTGCTTTATATGTCTGCTGCATATATTCAAGTGTGCTTCAGACTAGATTTTATCATGGAAGCGAAACATTATGAACCCTGATCAGACTGCTCCCTTGGAGCAGTCTGATCTGGGTCCATATTTTTTGCAATAAAGTCTACCTAAGAACATAAGCAGAGATAGAGAGAGCAAGCGACAAGTCAAGACTTGTGGGGAAAGAGTTAACGCACACAAAAAATTAATCCATGCAGTAACATTTCTTTCTCTATTAGTTGTCTCCATATATTGAATGCAGAAAAATTGATGGGAAAAATGCAAGAACATTTGGATGTCACAGTTGGAAATTATATATATATAAAGCAGACACCAAGCGATCAATGTAATAGAAGACATAGAGATAGCAACAATCATGTTCTACTGGTGTATTGTTTCCCTCCGAATCGTTTTTTGTTCATTCTACCGTATTCAACGCAATTACTGACCATGCTCTAATAAACACACACACATATGGGCCTTGACGCGAGAAAACCTGTCTTCGGTGGTTTGCGAACAACAAAGAAAGTCATCATCTCCAAACTTGCTACAAGTCAAATTTTGATTTTCTAGCTAGTCTCTGTAGCTGAGGAGACTGGTTTGAGTCCCACTTTGTCGGAAACCCCTAAGACAGGTTTCTCGCGTTGATGCCCATATATTTCACTCTTTGCATGCTGGGTAATTTTCATGCTTTTGTTGTCGTCTGCTAACGTTTCTCAAAATTAACTTTCAGGAACACTATCAGAAGGTCAAACCGTTTGGTTCCACGTCTGGGTCCAAACTGTTTGAAATGGTTAAGACCAGCCAAACAAAAGTTGCCGAGTTATAAACAGTGAGTGGATTTATCAATGTGATTTTTTATATGGAGCACACTGTAAAAAGATTTGTTTGTAGATGGAAACATCTCCAGGAATGAAAGCCCCCACAAAGTCTTATCAATGAGTCAGAGATGTTGGGGAAGATAATGAGTAAGTTAAATTGGTCTTATCTCCTTCAATTATCCTAAATTGACCACAAAATCCTCCAACATATGGATTTTATACCCACCAAATATACAGTCATCAGCTACTGTACTGAACTAATTGGATCTTTGCAAAGCCTGAGCATTATAAAGCAAGGCACTCCACACGGAGGGCTGCAGGGTAATTATTTTCGTGAAAAGTGACTTGTATACAAGGGAACCTACCCCGATCAGTTTGGAATGGAATAAAGTTCCATGTGCAGGGACAAGGCTGGCATATGATGTTACTCTGACTTTACTATTGTTTTTGTCATACAGAGTTATCTCTCTTAAGAAAATAAACCCAGCTAAAACAAAACATAATTAGTAAACCCATCTCAGAAAAAAATACATTTTATCATTGATGTATAAGATAATATTTACAATTATATATTGACCAATGTCTACCATGCGTGTGAGGGTGGTATAGCAAAATCTGTACCGACGATCACAGTTTAGCATCACAAGGCTTGATGGACTTATTTTCTATCCCATCATCATACAAATAATGGATTTGTTATCTTGCTCACCACTGAATACCACATTTTCTATTTCAAAGTAAGCAGCCAGAAATTCCTGAATACGCTGAGATACAAATGTCACTTGATGACGTCACTTTGTCATAACCTTGACCTCTCCTCTCTTAATGAATAATTTTTTCACATCAGTTCCAATACAACCAATGAATAGGCCACACGTGATAGCAGTGGTAAGATAACAGGGGTAAGATAAGAATTTCTAACCCAGGATAAAATACAATGTATCAGATAGCCTTATCTGGTGTGCAAGAATATCAGTATCCTACCTCTTTTTGATATATTCACATATAATTTTAGAGATTTTTTAATTAAGACCTTAAATTACCTTTAACTAACTCTTTCCTTGCTAGCGGCGACTTGTCTGCTGATAATCAGTCCTGATCTGGATCCAAACTGTTTGCCACTCTGATAGTGTTCCAGAATTTTTTTTTAAAGTTGATCTTGGAAAAAGTCAGCAGACATACAACAACAAAAGCATAAAAATTATCCATCATGCATATAGCATATAAAAAATGGAATATATGACTACAATTATTTTGTCAAAAAGATTGAACAAACTGAAGGAAAGAGGAGCACACTGTAGGCGCTGCGTTGTGTCCTTGAGCAAGACACTTTATCCTCTGCTTAGTACTGGTTAAGTCCAGGAAGACCCATTCCCACATGACTGAAAAATTACCGGGACGTAAAGAATCAAACCAAACAAACTAAAAGACGTCATGTAGTTGCAGCACCATTCAAAGTGCAGCAACCCAATTACCAAAGATCAGTATAACCAACTAAAGTTGCTTCCCTTGGTTATCCTTTATAATTTTATCCTCTCTCTTTTTGCCAATTGTGACATAATTATGGCTGAAGTTCCAACATAATTATGACAATATTACACAGAAAATACCATAATGTTTGGAAAGAATGATGGCAGATAAACAATAACCTGTTAATTAGGTAGAATGAGGGTATCTATCATCAAAGTGACTTTAATGATGCTTAAAAAGAACAGTGAAGAAAAAAAATGTAACCTTTTCATCCTCTGCCAAGGTTTGTTTGCATTTTGCTGCTAATGGTGACTAAATGTGGTCTGCTCTGTGTCATCTGCTGGTCCTTTTAAAATGTCTCTGTAACAAACTGTGTGGAACCCAATCAGACTGTTAGTCAGTGACTGTCAGCAACCAGATGCAGCAGATGATCTTGGCAGACAACACTTTTATATGCATTGTTTCGTAGCAGGTGAATTTTTAGCAGACATCTACTCATTAAAGAGACAATCTAGCTTGAGGTTGTTTGTCCTACAATATCATACTTCATGATATGTTCAATGTAACTCATATGTCTTGAGTAGTAAACAACCAATTATAACCTTCATCCCATCTTTATCCTTTGATACTAATAACATGAAACAATGTTTTCATACCTTCACAGAAGTGGGCCATTTCCTGCAAAAGGCCCTTAAACACTTTAAAACAGAATAAAGAAAAAGTTGTTTGCTGACGTTGTCTGCTGCAATTATTTTTGCTTCATAATACAAACTTGACTTGTATATAAATGATTCAGATCAGACCAACCTTTCAATTTGGGTTCGAATATTTATAAGCTATAGAATCTTCTAAAATACACATTAGTCGACAGCCCCGGGCCGCGTAGCGCAGTCGGTAACGTGTCTGGCAACATATGCGAGTCTGACTGCAGATCCAGGGGTCGCGAGTTCGATCCCGGCCTGGTCCCATACTTTCGTGGAGATTGATCATGAAATAATTTCTATGGTCATTCTCCTCCCTTCGGCTGAATCATTCAAGAAGGGTTGTTGTCAGTTACAAGCGAAAGTATGTGCACGAAGTACTGGTTAACTGCTTGTTCAAGCTTGCCCACGAAAAAGTGTGGTTAGGTGAACTGATCGTCCCGCAATGACCATAGCTGTTGACTTGGGACGTAAAGCAACAAAAACAAAACAAACAAAAACATTAGTCGACAACAGACATGCCTCCAGATACGAATGCGTATTGGAAAACTATTTTCTTTATTTCTCATCCAAAACATATGTTGTGGATACTCAAAAGAACCGTCTCAATGAGACAGTTCTTTTGAGCACCCAGAACACATGTTTAAATTGATGGGTAAGAAAATTATTACAATTTTACGCTCAAAAAATTTCCTTATCTGTGAATGAAAGTGAAATATAAGCATAGAGCAATTGAAATATAAGCATAGAGCAATTGCTCTAAAAATTTCCAAAAATAGTCAGATCTCAAAATGGTCCTGAATGAATAGTTTGATCTGCCTAGTTTGCAATTCATGCATGAATTTTTTAGCTTAAACTAAATGCCTGGATGCATGTTCTTTTTGACAGTTTTGACTGAGCCTAAAATATACGCAATGGGCTATATTCCACCAAAATAAGAAACCTATTATCTCCCTTTGACCATGGGCAGGCAGTAGCACTATAGCTGAGAGTCTGCTTAAACATTAGTCTCAATTTTGACTTGCATGCATACAGTTTGGACTTAGATCATGATTATGTAAACTTTATAATGTAGAAGCTACTGTCGTGCCAACCAAGAGTGACAGTAATCTAATATTTTGTTTACAAATGTTAAAAGAAACATTAACTAAGCTACTGTTCATTCACGATATCTTGGCTCAAAGAAACCGTTAGGTGGATTTCACCATTACATCAATATAGGTAGCTTCTTCTTAATGCTCTAATTAATATGGTATTAAGCTATTACACGTGATGTATTTTTCTATCAATATGAGTGGTGTAGAGGATAACGTGGAGAACTATCAAACAAGTTAGATTTTATGTTCTACGGTTATGGTGTTCGAGTCCTATGGAATCCTTTTTTTTTCGTTTTGTCACTCATATCACGATCTCTCTCATGATTTTCATGCTCAATTATGCTTTCACTCACATTTTATTTTCACTGCGCATACTTCTCTTGGCTGAAAAATGTCTGATAGGCAGGCTTTTCGATTGCAAGCCAGACAAGTTGCTGTCACGGACCCTATATGGGATCTGTGTTACTGCGCAGTACGTGAAGAAGATGTCATGAATGATGCACTACTTGCACCATTATCAAATTATAGAGAGGGCAAGCTGACCGGCGATATCGCGCATCAAAGCTGACTCGGAGAATGCAGTCCTCGTGCCTCGGAAGCCGTGAAGAGACAGGATGGTGCTTTAGCGACTTTGACAAGTGTGAAATATGTATAAATTGTACACTCATACACAACAAACAAGATAACAAACTATTATAATAAAAAAAAATATCTTTGATTTTGGGTTTCGAACCACTATCTCTTCATCACTATTCAAAAAGATATAACCAACGTGTACGTCGTGCGCCCTACCGACTGGGCCACGAAGCCGTTTAAAATTTCCTTGTGATATAAACGGTTTTGTTATCATTATACCGTTAATATGCATCAAACCCCATGTTCCCTTATTTGATGTAATGGTAAAATCCACCTAACGGTTTCTTTGAGCCAAGATATCGTGTATGAACAGTAACTCGAATCGATAGATCACTTGTGATCGATTATAAATCCCTGATAACTTTGTAAATAAAACATGACATCACTGTCACTCTTGGTTGGCAGGGCAGTAAGCTGCGAGTCTTTGCTTATAAACATTAGATCAATTTTGACTTGTATGCCAAAACTTTGGTCTCCCTATATTACCGTATAAGGACTATTTTCTCGTGTTATTCGCTGCAATTCCCAAGGCAGAATAAATAGCTTAAAAACAACAGCATTATAGTGCTTTAGAACTATTTGCTTGTTAGTGACGACTACTTTGGTAGCCTTTGCAAACAGTTTGGACACAGGCAAGGCCTGACAAAAAAGCTGACCGGATCTGGATCCAAACTGTCTGATATTCTGATGGTAATTTGAAATCATTTTTTTTTAAAAATCATCTGACAAAAAAGCATACAAAATCACCCAGCACCCTACCACAGATTGCTACAAAGAGTTCAGCGTCATCACACAACCATTAACGATGATATAACATCAATTTACTACTAATGGGAGTTATAGGCCCACAAATTAAGTTTTTGGCATTGTGAAATATTGTCAGGATGGTCTGGTGAGGATTTTAAATCACAGGCAGGCATGTGCTACATGAGCTTCTTAAAAAAACATGGAAATCCTGACTTGTTCCTCTAAATTGAAAGTCTGTTATGTAATAATGATTTTATTAACCCTTTACTTCATGACACCTTTGAAATATCATGTATTTGACAATATTACGGAAAATGGATGGAGCATTTGCTCCATTGAATGGTACACTTCTTGCAGTTTTTTTTTATTTTGGAGAGTTAAAAAAATTAACTCCTCATCAGCACAGCCAAATCATAAACTATTCAGATAACATGAAAATACTTTATATGTTAAACAAAGGGCAATAACTCTTGAAACAAAGGCCGTGTTACAAAATGAAAATAAGTACATCTGAATTTATAGACAGCGCAATAAAGTTGCTGAAAATATTGCTTGCAGGAAGCTATAAAAGATTTGAAAATGTAAATAATATCATTAATCTGGGATATTTTCCCCATCCTTTCACCAGTTTATAAAGCTTTCAGTAATATTACTTCATTTATAAAGCATTAGGAAGCAATCTGGTGGGAGCATTCTTATATGGGCCTCGTCACGAGAAAACCTGTCTTCGGGTCCCCCCCCCCCCCTCAAGTAAGACTCAAACAAGTCTGCTCAGCTACAGAGACCAGCTAGCATTTTAGCAAGCGTAGCTATTCTTGGTCGGACTGTGTGGATGCACAGTGCAACAAAATAAGAATTTTTCCCGACTAACTGAGTAACTAGTTATTGAGCACATAATTATGATATGTGGGTGAGAGGTAGGGGTTAACTGAATTTGGGTTTGGCAAGATCTTATGCAGCTACCATGGTGACCTGGATATATCCACAGGAGCTTGAAGTTCGATCCTTATATCACTCTTAAACCCTAAAACCGAAAATTTTATAATGTCATTACCATGATTACATTGTGAGCTTTTGGTTTTGAGGCTATAGAGGTGAGATAAAGCTCCTGTGATGTTTCCAATCCTAAAAACAGTGTAGATCCAGATCAGGATCCACACTGTTTTCCACTCTGCTTACATTGTATATACATAAAAATACATTCCTGTAACAAGAAATGTCACAAACACGTGACGAATGCCCCCAAAGGAATTGGTCTAGCATAAGACACATTTGAGGAAAGATAGCTGTAATATAGCACCAAAAACCTAGAAATGAGGCCAGAAGTCAATGTCAAGGTCAAAGTGACTCAAAATGGTATGCACCACTCCGCCATCCCAAGAGGAATCACCACCCTAAATTTGGGATTCCTACATCAAATAATATAGAAGATATGCTCTGGACATAATAATTCTTAAAAACTAGGTTAGAGGTCAAGGTCACAGTGACCCAAAAATGGTCATCCCAAGATGCATTTACATACCAAATTTGGAATTCCTATTTCAAAGATTATAGGATATGCACCAGTTTCTAGAAACTAGGTCAGAGGTCAAGTTCAAGGTCAAAGTGATTTAATTATGGTAAACGACACTTCGTCATCCCAAGATGCATCCACACACCAAATTTGAGATTCCTACCTCAAATAATACAAGAGATGCTCTGGACATGATTATTCTAAAATTAGGTCAGAGGTCAAGGTCACAGTGACCCAAAAATGGTACATCACACTCCGCTATCCCAAGATGTATCCACACACCAAATTTGGAATTCCTCACTCAAAGAATACAAGAGATATGCTCCAGACACAATAATTCTTAAAACTAGGTCAGAGGTCAAGGTCACAGTGACCTAAAATGGTATTTGACACCCCGTCATCCCAAGATGTATTTACACACCAAAGTTGGAATTCTTATCTCAAAGAATATAGGAGATATGCACCAGACTCAATGCAGTTTCTAGAAACTAGGTCAGAGGTCAAGTTCAAGATCACAGTGACCAAATTATGGTATGCAACACTTTGTCAGTCCAAGATGCATCCACACACCAAATTTGAGATTCCTACCTCAAATAATATGAGAGATATGCTATGGACACGATTATTCTAAAAACTAGGTCAGAGGTCAAGTTCATGGTCACAGTGACCCAATTATGGTACGCGACACTTCGTCATCCCAAGATGCATCCACACACCAAATTTGAAATTCCTACCTCAAATAATATAAGAGATATGCTCCGGACACGATTATTCTAAAAAACTAGGTCAGAGGTCAAGGTCACAGTGACCCAAAAATGGTAGGAAACACTCCGCCATCCCAACATGTATCCACACACCAAATTTGGAATTCCTACCTAAAAGAATATAGGAGATATGCACCAGACTCAATGCAGTTTCTAGAAACTAGGTCAGAGGTCAAGTTCAAGGTCACAGTGACCCAATTATTGTACGCGACACTTCGTCATCCAAAGATGCATCCACACGCTAAATTTGAGATTCCTACCTCAAATAATATAAGAGATATGCTCCGGACACAATTATTCTAAAAACTAGGTCAGAGGTCAAGGTCAAGGTCACAGTGACCCAAAAATGGTACGCGACACTCCGCCATTCCAAGATGCATCCACACACCTAATTTGAAATTCCTACCTCAAAGAATATAGGAGATATGGACCGGACACGAAAGCGGGACGGACACACGGACGGACGGACGGACAGTGCGATTACTATATGCCTCCCAAAGTTCCTTTGGGGGCATAAAAATAGGGGAGGTTTATGTGATATAAAAAGGTTAATATTTTCAATAAATCATCTGTTTGAAAATATTTACTTTACCAGTCAACAAAGTTCCGGTTTGTTATACTTATTTCTCAATAAATCCTCACATCATGCACATATCTATTTTTCATGGAAAATGAAAAATGATGTTTTTTGTTGTTTATTTTTCTTTTCAAATGTATATGATTACTGTCAGTTCAAAGATGCATTCATAGAAATGGGTCTATAACAGTACATATCTTATTACTGGTAAAGACAGTTTTTGCTTGTTTGATTTGATTCTTTACGTCCCATCAACAATCTTTCAGTTAAACAGGGGCGGATCTTCCTGGGTTGAACCAGTACTAAGCTAGGATAAATGTGTCTTGCTCAAGGACCAAAACAAGTGACGCCAGTGAGGCTCGAACCCCTGGCCCCTCGGTCTCGAGTCAAGCACTCTACCACTGAGCCACTGCGCTAGGATATGAGCAAGACACATAAATCCCTGCTTAGTACTGGTTTGACCCAGGAAGACCCGTCCCGACATAACTGAAAGATTGTTGACTGGGACGTAAAGAATCAAATCAAACAAGCAATGTGACAATGTAGCACTCATTACAGGTCAAGTCAAATAACTCTGGCATGCACTTCAGCAAAAATTATTGTGAGTATTGAATATAGAAGCCTGGCATTAGGTATTTTTTTATGATACATACAGTCCTTTTTACACTTATTTACTGTGTCTTGCCATCAAAATACTTTATTTCTTGTTTTTTTCTCGCCTCCGGACCTATGGCAGATGTAATTATCCCCCTTAGGTGGAGATCCGCAGACAAATGAAATATTTATCACACAATCTTCTTATTTAGATTGCAGAGACAATAAAGCAAAGTGCTTTTCTGAGAGTAACAAAAGGATGTAGACAATTTTATGATGGTTTTAACTTTTTGCATTCTAGGGAATTTTTGCATGTTTTTCTTTGTCCAATGCAGATTGGTGTGTATGGTGAGATTGGGGGGGAGGTGGATTTGCTGAATTTCTTAAAAGCTGAATTTCTTATATAAATCATTTTGCTGATGAAAGCAAAAATCTAATCCTAGTTTATTTTATTTGCACATGTTTTTCCTGTCTCAGGCACTCAAAGAGTAAACTCTTTGCATGCTGGGTAATTTTTCATGCTTCTTTTGTCGTCTGCTGACTTTTTTAAAATAAACTTTTTCGAAAAATTCTTTCAAGTACTACCATCAGAGTGTCAAACAGTTTGGATCCTGATCAGGCCCGACATTATGTCGGGCCTGATCTGTTCCAAACTGTTTGCAAAAGTTATCAGCAAACGACACTAGGAGGCGGGGAGTTAAGCGTCTTCTAGGAACTACTTATGTGTGAAATTGATGTAAGATATGTCAACTCCAGTCTCTGCGGCGGCAAACTGTGCAAATAGCACATTTATGGACAACAAGAACAAAACACAGCATGGCAGCTCGATCACAAATGTTTAAACCACAAATCAGCTGACTGACCAATCCATTGACTGATTGATGAATCGATGACTGATCGATTTATCGATAAATCGATCAAGTGATCAGCCAATCACAGGGACCAAGCTGGCCCAGAATTTTAGGGAGCAGTGACTTCTCCCTGCAGGAAAATTAGGGAGAAGTGACAGTCAGATAGGGAGAAGTTAAAGCACAACATTACGGCATTTTCTGTCAATTTAGAAGCAAACTAGCCATTACACATACTGTTGCCATTTAATGGAAGGAGAAACACGATGCAGTGGTAGAAGATTGTCTGATAATGTCACCACAGCTGACAGAATAAAAATGAGTCTCCCAAAAAAAAATTTTTTTTTTTTTAGGGAGACTACCACTTCTCCCTGGGACCCATTTAGGGCGAAATTTCGGCCCCTAGGGCGACTATTTCGCCCTAGTCTCCCCCTAGCTTGATCCCTGAATCAATCAATCAATATTAGCAAACCAATCAATCAAACAAACATATATCACACGTAGGTAAAAGAGGGTCTAATTGTGAAGTTGCCACTTTCCCAGGTGTGTCAGGTGTGCTGCTTGATTGTATGGATTCCTGATCTTTGCCCTCTTTCTAACTTTCATTACAGCTAATTTTCTGCTAATTTTTCTGCCCAAAATAGATAGAATACAGCCTCATTATATTGCCTCAGAGCCTCATTGTGAGAAAAGCAATCTTTTGGAGTTGCCAGCCGACTCAGCTACAGAGACTATCAAGAATATTGAAAATTTGGACTCAGCATGTAAGCCAAATCTACTTCTCTGCTGGCAATGAAAAATAAAGGAGCTGATCAGACTGTGCAGATGCACAGTCTGACCAGCTCCTTTATTTTTAATTCATCGCAAACAGGTTTTCTCCGGCCATGGCTCAATCCTGGTTAGGCATTTTACAGGTTCATTTCTGCTATTAAAGAGAGTGTAACAAACCAATCAGCACCCAATCTTCATCATCTTTATAATCACCACTATCATAATATGTTTTCCATGCAGGTATTTTACAGGTAAACTGAATGTTAGCCAGTGCAAATGTAGTTACCCTAAATATACTCAATGTCAATGAAAAGTTACCAGTATCGAAATTTCGATATTTCGGAAAATATATAACACAGCTCTTTGGCTACTGATACGTTCATGTTTCTGGTCAACGACAAGCTGGTTTGGAGAGATTAAACAGTTACACGAGCCCTGGAACTATGGTGCACGTGATGCACGTGCATTTTATGTTTTTCACAGTTTTTAATAATTTGAAATCATCATTTTCAGAAAACAACATGCCAGGACATGCCCTGGACATTTTCCTTGGAAACGTCACCAAAATGGTTTAGGTCATCCCATTAAACGCGAAAAATCAGGACCAAACTCTAAGGTAGCACCAAAACTTTGCATTTTCCTATACAATGCAATGGAAACGACAGGGGTCCATCAAGGAATGATTATAATGCATTCGGGTATCATAGATACCGTTTTCCATAGTGGTGATGCATGGGACTCTATGCCATAAAATTGAGTGTTGAAGTATCCGCCGTTCTTCGTTCAGAATGGACTAAATATTGTCCTATGTTAAGTGTATGTGATCTACTGGTAATTTTTCACTGACGTTGAGTATATGTTTCAAAGATGCATAATAATAGGACTATACTATTTTTCATTGAAACAGGTAAAGAACAGTAAATGTATTACTGCAGTTAGAGGTAGTTTAGGGTATATACCTATATAAATCGCCCATTACCCGGATTAGGTCATATTTTACGTTTACAACCATTCTCATCTATCTTTGAATCAACAGTAGCCATATAAATGTAACAGACCATTGGCTAACTGTCAGTCGGCAGAAAGTTGGGCGAAATGCAGTTGACCAATTCTGTGACTGAATTTGGAAGATATTTAAGTTGGCGTAATGAATAAAATTGTAACTCGAAACACTTACTATTTTTTTCCCAAGGAGATGTTAATAAAAGAGGGTGAAAAAACATATTTGATTCCTTTATTTTTTTCATAAATTGTATTTGAAGAGGTAACCATATACACAAAGTGCACAGGGTTAATGTCATAAGGGCTAATACTGTATTATAAAAGATTGGCAGTGTGTGGTGAAATTCCTTCAGCTTAACCTGTAATGAGGATAATATGAAAATTAATGGCCCATAAGAAGTGAAAAGATGCTTACTGTGAATTTATCCCAAAAATTGGGACAAATAGCTGAACAGAATAAGAACAGAATATGAGAGTTATCATGGTACATGTAACTATGTGACCTCTGCCCTAGCTTGCGAAGTGGAGATCTTAAAGTCAAGAACAGTTCTTGAAAATCAATTTCGAGTTCATGACCTGTTGATGAATTAAGGGTTTTAAGAACATGATTATTCTTGAATTGTTCAAGAACATCCTTCAGGAACAGTTCAAGAATTTTATAAGAACCTGTGATGTTCTTATATTGTTCGTGAAAGATTCTTGAACATAACTTTGCCTCTGGTATTCTTGAACTGTTCTTAAATTCGTTCTGGAACATTTTATGAGCTTTTCACCTCTGTTGCTCTTGAAATGTGTACTGTACTTAGTATTTACTTATATTTATATTTTTTTGAGTGTGCATCAATGTATACGGGTACATGTCAGTGTGCATGAATGTGTGTGTGTATGGGTGCCTGTAAGTGTGCATGTATTGAAAAATGTAAGTGTGCATTTATGGAGACATGTAAGTGTGAATGTATGGAGACATGTCAGTGTGAATGTATGGAGACATGTCAGTGTGCGTGTATGGTCGCATATAAGTGTGTGTGTATGGATACATGTAAGTGTGCATGTATGGAGACATGTAAGTGTGCATGTATGGGTGCATGTAAGTGTGAATGTATGGAGACATGTCAGTGTGCGTGTATGGGTACATGTAAGTGTGCATGTATGAGTGCATGTAAGTGTGCATGTATGGAGACATTTAAGTGTGTGTGTATGGGTACATGTAAGTGTGTGTGTATGGGTACATGTATGTGTGCATGTATGGAGACATGTAAGTGTGTGTGTATGGGTACATGTATGTGTGCATGTATGGAGACATGTAAGTGTGCATGTATGGGTGTATGTAAGTGTGTGTGTATGGGTACATGTTAGTGTGTGTGTATGGGTACATGTAAGTGTGCATGTATGGGTGCATGTAAGTGTGTGTGTATGGGTACATGTAAGTGTGCATGTATTGAAAACATGTAAGTGTGCATGTATGGGTGTATGTAAGTGTGCATGTATGGGTGCATGTAAGTGTGCATGTATGGAGACATGTAAGTGTGCATGTATGGGTGCATGTAAGTGTGCATGTATGGATACATGTAAATGTACCTGTATGGAGAAATGTAAGTGTGCATGTATGGGTGCATGTAAGTGTGCGTGTATAGATACATGTAAATGTACCTGTATGGAGAAATGTAAGTGTGCATTGGAGACATGTCAGTGTGTCTGTATGGGTACATGTAAGTGTGCATTGGAGACATGTAAGTGTGCCTATATGGGTACATGTAAGTGTGCATTGGAGACATGTAAGTGTGCATGTATGGAGACATGTAAGTGTGCCTGTATGGAGACATGTAAGTGTGCATTGGAGACATGTAAGTGTGCATGTATGGGTTCATGTAAGTGTGCATGTATGGGTACATGTAAGTGTGCATGTATGGGTACATGTAAGTGTGCATTGGAAACATGTAAGTTTGCCTGACTGGGTTCATGTAAGTGTGCATTGGAGACATGTAAGTGTGCCTGTATGGAGACATGTAAGTGTGCATTGGAGACATGTAAGTGTGCATGTATGGGTACATGTAAGTGTGCATGTATGGGTACATGTAAGTGTGCATGTATGGAGACATGTAAGTGTGCATGTATGGAGACATGAAAGTGTGCATGTATGGGTACATGTAAGTGTGCATGTATGGAAACATGTAAGTGTGCATGTATGGGTGCATGTAGGTGTGCCTGTATGGAGACATGTAAGTGTGCATGTATGGGTACATGTAAGTGTGCATTGGAAACATGTAAGTTTGCCTGACTGGGTTCATGTAAGTGTGCATTGGAGACATGTAAGTGTGCCTGTATGGAGACATGTAAGTGTGCATTGGAGACATGTAAGTGTGCATTGGAGACATGTAAGTGTGCATGTATGGAGACATGTAAGTGTGCATGTATGGGTACATGTTAGTGTGCATGTATGGGTACATGTAAGTGTGCATTGGAAACATGTAAGTTTGCCTGACTGAGTTCATGTAAGTGTGCATTGGAGACATGTAAGTGTGCCTGTATGGAGACACGTAAGTGTGCCTGTATGGAGACATGTAAGTGTGCCTGTATGGAGACATGTAAGTGTGCATGTATGGGTACATGTAAGTGTGCATTGGAAACATGTAAGTTTGCCTGACTGGGTTCATGTAAGTGTGCATTGGAGACATGTAAGTGTGCCTGTATGGAGACATGTAAGTGTGCATTGGAGACATGTAAGTGTACATTGGAGACATGTAAGTGTGCATTGGAGACATGTAAGTGTGCATGTATGGGTACATGTAAGTGTGCATTGGAAACATGTAAATTTGCCTGAATGGGTTCATGTAAGTGTGCATTGGAGACATGTAAGTGTGCCTGAATGGGTTCATGTAAGTGTGCATTGGAGACATGTAAGTGTGCATTGGAGACATGTAAGTGTGCATTGGAGACATGTAAGTGTGCATGTATGGGTACATGTAAGTGTGCATTGGAGACATGTAAGTGTGCATGTATGGGTACATGTAAGTGTGCATTGGAGACATGTAAGTGTGCATGTATGGGTACATGTAAGTGTGCATTGGAAACATGTAAGTTTGCCTGAATGGGTTCATGTAAGTGTGCATTGGAGACATGTAAGTGTGCCTGAATGGGTTCATGTAAGTGTGCATTGGAGACATGTAAGTGTGCATTGCAGACATGTAAGTGTGCATTGGAGACATGTAAGTGTGCATGTATGGGTACATGTAAGTGTGCATTGGAGACATGTAAGTGTGCATGTATGGGTACATGTAAGTGTGCATTGGAGACATGTAAGTGTGTGTGTATGCGTGTGTATGTATGAGTACATATAAGTGTGCATGTATGGGTGCATGTTTGTTTGATTGATTTTTTACATCCCAGTCAACAATTTTTCAGTTATGTCTGGACAGGTCTTTTCTGGAAGGAACCAGTACTAAGCAAGGATTAATGTGTCTTGCTCAAGGATACAACGCAGTGACGCCGGTGAGGTCGGAACCCGCCAACCCCATGATCTCAATTAAAGCACTCTACCACTGCGCTCCATATATGGGTGCATGTAAGTGTGCATGTATGGGTGCATACATGCATGTGTATGTGGTATTACATTACCAATAAACTCGAGCTTTAAAGTGTGGTTTCAATAATGGTTGATGAGATTGATCCCTCCTAGAAGAATACCGCAAGAACTTCTATGCACTTGAACAAAAGTACATGGTGCCACTTTAGGTGATTGAGTCAATCACTTTCAAATAATTGAGCCAGTGCATGTCATTTCAAACAATGTGACATTTTGACAAGTGTAGACTCAGACGAGTCTGTGCAGCCTCCTTTGAAGCTTAGAAACTCTAAATGGTGTTCAGTCAGTAGCTTAACAATCATAGTATACTCAAGCGACTAGCAAAGGCTCTGATCAGACTGCGCATATGCGCAAGCTGGTCTGAGCCTTTGCTGGTCGCACTTACCACATTGTTGGAAATCTCATGTCGAGGCTCATATGTACTTTGGTTCAATCGCATTGAAAACAACAAGAGATGCCTTTGTTTGTAGCAGTGGAACCCGGATTTCTTTGATTGGATTTTCTCTCCTTAATATTATTGCCTCTCAGTGGGGGCTAGATTGATTTTCTATCAGATTTTGTCCTAGAAAAGAAAAGCGACAATATTTTTCTTACCAATCCATGGAAACATTTGTTGTTGGGCTCTTCAGGACCATCTCAATGAGACCCTTCTAATGAGTACAAACAACATATGTTTTCGTTGAGAAATCAGAAAACTAGCTTGTCAAGATATCTGTCTTATCTTGGGCTGCGTTTTCATATCTAACACCTAAGGCTTCATTTCTCCAATTCAGAAATTCTATCTGCCGCAATATTAACACCATGAGGACACAATTTCTAACAATACTGAAATGGGACAGCCTTAATGCAGAAAAAGACATAAATCTTGTTTCATCTATTTTGTACAGGCTTCGACGCATGGAGCTGAATTAATCCAGCGCTTTTAGATGTTAGGAAATTGTTTGCAAGAACTTACCCCAGTTCTCAGTTACTGAACAACAACCATTGATGGTTATTATGCAAGCTTTAACTGAAGAGCCACAGTGGTATAGTGATTAAACCACTCAATGACATTCGCCTTGTAAACCTGGTGAGGTGTAGCTCATTTGATTCTTGGCAACTCCAATCTGTTGGATCAGACTTTAAACTGCGGCCCTCTCTCCATATGAACTTAGCTGTAATAGGGACGCTGAACAGAAACACATGCATATCTTTGACTGATTATAGAATGCAGTCCTTTTATAATGCTATGTTTGGGGACCATTTATAACGCAGTGTTTGGGATCCATTTATAACGCTATGTTTGGGGTCCATTTATAACACTATGTTTGGGGACCATTTATAACACTATGTTTGGGGACCAAGCCCCACGCCAAAACCATCACCAAGCCTGAGGCTCGACCCACCATCACGCAACCAAAGAGGAAACCACAAACCGCGACTGGGCATTTTTTTTGTTCATCTCGACCAATGACCATTCAACCCAGCATTTAACATTCTATAATTAATAATATAGTGATCATATTATATCAATTGATTATTTTTCTCATTTTACCTGATATAGTTCTTTTAAATGAATATGACTGATTACAGCAATCTATTCCCCTTTGGCCGAGCTGTACCTTACATAATTCTGTTTTTCCTTTCACTATAGTTGACAATAGCCGTCTGGAAAACGTAATTCGAAGTATTGATTCTCGCCAGGACTTTTATTTTTCCCCAATTACTGAAGCTGAGCTCAGGAGGTTGCAAGGCGCATTATAATGAGCCCATACATCCTTTCTAATTAGCTCTTAAAAGCCTCAGAACAATTTACCAAATCCACTGGTGACAATTTCGCAACAGTTGGACGAGCAGTTTTAACCCAAATTGCCAGTCATAACTTCAGCAACTATGTGACATCTTTCTTCATGTAATCAAGGGTGGGTTATACGAAAATCCATCCCGAGCATCATCATTTGGGATCACGAGGCTTGACGAGTGATATCAAGCGGGGATCGTGAGGGACAGAATTTTCCTATCCCACCCTCACACGAATAATGGATTCTTTTTCTTGCTCACCACTAAATACCTCATTTTATAATGGAAAAAAAACATGAAAAAGGCTTCCTTAAAATCCTGAATATCCTGAGATGCGACATGGTAACGTCATTTTAACAATACAATGACATCATGGATCGACGTGAGGCTAGGGTACGGCCAACGTGCGGCTGTTCGGTTTTTTATCCTTCCCACTGCTGGTACGATAGAATTATCTCACATGGGTAAAAACAACGGAAATTCTGATCTGGTGTGCGAGAAATTTCATTTCCATTGATCAACCCATATGAAATATCATGCCATATTTCATTTCTAAAATTGCAGTTGGCAGAGTCAGATAAGTGAAATTACAGCTGCAAGTAGGCTCCTGGATCTGGACCTCAACCTTTATTCAAGTTGGGCAATTTTCAATTAATTACTAACTAAACTAAAAGTACTGGTAAATTTCTAAGAGGCTGTTCTAAGGAGAAATCTGCCCAGCAACAATTTGATAGGATAATCAACCATTGCAAAGTTACACCCCATACAAAATCTTTTCTTAAAAAAAATAGGTTGTCTACTGTGAGTTGTAGGACCTACTTGAAACACAAGTTTTTACATTTAAATATGGATTCTGAATTTTAGACAAAATCAAGGTTCCATAAATAAGACAATGAATTTACACTTCTTTATATCCCTCATCCTGACTTATCAAGCTGCATAATGATATACCATGAAGACAAGACTGATTCTGTTGATGATTGACAACTATCTGATGTTCACGATATAATAAACAATGTTAATGCTTATGATTTTCCTCCCACTTTTATATCCCTCATCCTGCCTTATCAAGCCGCATAATGATATACCATGAAGACAAGACTGATTATGTTGATGATTGATGACAGTCTGATGCTCACGATATAATAAACAATGTTTATGCTAATGATTTTTCACTCCGTTATATCCCTCATCCTGCCTTATCAAGCTGCATAATGATAACCATGAAGACAAGACTAATTATGTTGATGATTGACGACAATCTCACGCTCACTATATAATAAAACAATGTTTATGCTTATGATTTTCCTCCCTCTTTTATATCCCTCATCCTGCCTTATCAAGCCGCATAATGATATACCATGAAGACAAGACTGATTATGTTGATGATTGATGACAGTCTGATGCTCACGATATAATAAACAATGTTTATCAACAAATAAATTCTTGGAACATTTCACAAAAAGATTATTCTTGATTTAAACATGAACTATTCTATCATATTCCAATTATAAATCAGATTTTTATCCATTGAAGATAGAGAATAACCAGTATGTTGAGCTAAAATTGAAATATCATTTTCTTAAGATAGCCGAGCCACATCGTTAGAAAAACTGTCTTCATAATTTGCAACCTGTAACTCATCTAATGACCTCGGCATATTATAGGCAGACTCACAGTCCCCAGCTGATACAGCATATTGTTGGCAGACTCACAGTCCCAAGCTGATTCAGCATATTATAGGCAGACTCACAGTCCCCAGCTGATTCAGCATATTGTTGGCAGACTCACAGTCCCCAGCTGATTCAGCATATTATAGGCAGACTCACAGTCCCCAGCTGATTCAGCATATTATAGGCAGACTGTCCCCAGCTGATTCAGCATATTATAGGTAGACTGTCCCCAGCTGATTCAGCATACTATAGGTTAACTATCCCCAGCTGATTCAGCATATTATAGGCAGACTGTCCCCAGCTGATTCAGCATACGATCGGTAGGCTGTCATGTTGATTCAGCATATTATAGGCAGACTTCCCTGGCTGATTCACCATATTATAAACTGACTGTTCCCAGATGATTCAGCATATTATAGGCAGACTGTCATGTTGATTCAGCATATTATAGGCAGACTGTCCCCAGCTGATTCAGCATATTATAGGTAGACTGTCCCCAGCTGATTCAGCATATTATTGGCAGACTGTCCTCAGTTGATTTAGCATATTATAGGCAGACTCACAGTCCCCAGCTGATTCAGCATATTATAGGCAGACTGTCCCCAGCTGATTCAGCATATTATAGGTAGACTGTCCCCAGTTGATTCAGCATACTATAGGTATACTATCCCCAGCTGATTCAGCATATTATAGGCAGACTGTCCCCAGCTGATTCAGCATACGATCGCTAGACTGTCATATTGATTCAGCATATTAAAGGCAGACTTTCCTGGCTGATTCACCATATTATAGACAGACTGTTCCCAGATGATTCAGCATATTATAGGCAGACTGTCATGTTGATTTAGCATATTATAGGTAGACTGTCCCCAGCTGATTCAGCATATTATAGGTAGACTGTCCCCAGCTGATTCAGCATATTATAGGCAGACTGTCCTCAGTTGATTCAGCATATTATAGGCAGACTCACAGTCCCCAGCTGATTCAGCATATTATAGGCAGACTGTCCCCAACTGATTCAGCATATTATAGGCAGACTGTCCTCAGTTGATTCAGCATATTATAGACAGACTGTCCCCAGTTGATTCAGCATATTATAGGCAGACTCACAGTCCCCAGCTGATTCAACATATTATAGGTAGACTGTCCCCAGCTGATTCAGCATAATATAGGCATACTGTCCCCAGTTGATTCAGCATATTATAGGTAGACTGTCCCAAGCTGATTCAGCATATTATAGGTAGACTGTCCCCAGCTGATTCAGCATATTATTATAGGTAGACTGTCCCCAGCTGATTCAGCATATTATAGGTAGACTGTCCCCAGCTGATTCAGCATATTATAGGTAGACTGTCATGTTGATTCAGCATTATATAGGCAGACTGTCCCCAGCTGATTCACCATATTATAGACAGACCGTTCCCAACTGAGTCAGCATATTATAAGCAGACTGGTCCCAGCTAATTCAGCATGTTTTAGGCTGTCCCCAGCTGATTCAGCATATTTAGGCAGTGGTTTCACATATTATGGATAGACATGCAGTCAAAATATAAAGGTAGACAGTCACCATCTGATTCAGCATGTAGGTATGGGGAATATATTGTTAATAAGCATATCATAGGCGGTCAAAATCAAATGTTAGAGTGTACATCCATCTTTTTCTGAATCTTGTGATGGGTAAGTGCCAGACCACTGACAGATAATGTTACTGTAAATGAATAATTTTAACACTATTAAATTTCACTAAAAGGTTATACAGTTACATATAAAATAGATTTGTTTTAACCTTTGCAAAAATAAGCCAGTATTTCAGTAATATGATAGTGAATAGTTTATGGTTAATAAGATTTCAACCTTGAAAGAAAGTTTATTTGCTTAAGAGGAAAGAATCAACCTTCAGATTACCGTGCTTCAACCATCCCATTATTTGCTGAATCAGCTAAAATCAACCCCACATTTAATCCTAATCCTGCTAATACATTTTCGTTCAGAAAATGTCATCTGCCTATGATGTGCTGCATGTATTCAAATGCGCTCCAAAGTCCAGACTAATTTCATCACTGAAGCAAACACTATGGACCCTGATCAGACTGCTATTTAGGAGCAGTCTGATCTGGGTCCATATTGTTTGCAATATACGCTTCCAAAGCACATA
This sequence comes from Loripinus fragilis, assembly GCA_964019695.1. Lineage (NCBI taxonomy): Eukaryota > Metazoa > Mollusca > Bivalvia > Lucinida > Lucinidae > Loripinus > Loripinus fragilis. Next base: position 100,502,129 of record OZ026520.1, read on the forward strand.
AGCAGAAGACTGAGAGCAGGCAATAATTTGATTGCCATGAATAGCATACAAAGGGTTAATCAACTAATCAGCTGTGATTGATCTACCTTTAGTCTACTTAATTAAATCAACCTTCCATCTTTTAATCAAGCATCAATCAGCTTAAGTAGCATTCTACAGGGACATTCAATTTGATCAAAGTTAAAGTAGTGTGGGCCTGTTCATCTTTTAAACTAACGGTACCGGGAGTAAACAAAAAGCAGATTATAGCCAGATCAAGGATCAAACTGGTGACCCCTAAACTGAAGTCTGATTACTGTGCAATCTGCAATAGCTAGCCTAATTAACTATTTCACGCCTTTTTTCAAAGTCACTTTTCAATAAAAAAAATCTTTATTAGTGTGTCAAACAGTTTGGATCCAAACTGATCCAAAAAGTTTCCAAACATCAAACAGTTTGGATCCAAACTGTTTTCAAGTCATCAACTTATGAAAGAGTCAATCTTGAAAAGTACATAATTAAATCGTGACATGTGATTTCCAACCATGTGGTACATGTACTTTGACAAGTGTAGACTCAGAGGAGCCTGTGTAGCCTCCTATTAAGCTTAGAAACTCCAAATGATGTTCCGTCAGTAGCTTAACACTCATAGAATATTCAAGCGACTAGGAAAGGCTCTGATCAGACTGTGCGTATGCACAGGCTGATCTGAGGCTTTGCTAGTCGCACATACCACATTGTTGGAAATCTGATGCTGCGACTCACATGTATTTATCCAAAATATTTGCACAGATTGCCACAAGCAAAAGGTATGAGCCCAGATCAGACCGCTCTAACCTGTTTACCAGCCTGTCTGTTTACTTCAATGGTCTTGTTGTATGCAAATCTGAAGTGACATATGGCCAAACATTAATAGTGTCAACCATTTTATGAATGGAAGTCACATTAATTTTGGATTTTTTTTTAAATGAATTCTTAAAGTGGACATATGATTTCAAATTTTATTGCATGTCTTGAACTTCAACTGACCGATGGAGGACCCTTCTGGCAACAAAAGACACTATTTTCCCCCTTTCTTTGTCATCTGAATAAATGCCTTTTTGTTGTTGTAATCAGCCCTTATTTGGGAGCGCAGTGGCTCAGTGGTAGAGTGCTGGACTCGAGACCAAGGGGCTGCGGGTTCGAGCCTCACCAACGACACTGCATTGTGTCCTTGAGCAAGACACATTTATCCTTGCTTAGTACTGGTTCAACCCAGTAAGACCTGTCCCTACAAAACTGAAAGATTGTTGATGGGACGTAAAGAATCAAATCAAACAAACAAAATCAACCCTTATTCTGCTACTATTTTTTGTCCTGAAAATGATGTGCTTTTTTTACATTGGTCTTTGGTCTGCAATTTAAACAGTTAATCTTTAAAGCCTCAATCACAACAATGTTGTCTGTTTTGTCGTCTGCTGAAATGCATTTTTAATTTACACAGTGTGGATTTGTCTATAATCAATAATGTAAGCAAATATATGCAGCAGACGGCTTAAGCAGACAACGTCAGGTGCATTTTTTGTCAGCCCTTTAAAGGTAAGGAGTTAAAATATTATTCAGCAGGTTTACAGGTCAGGGTCATGACACTGCATAAATATCAATTGATTTTAATAAGATTATTGTTAAATGTCTACATAGACACTCAAGACTACAATCCTCAGCAAACAATCCGCTTCTCCAGATATTACAAACATTACCTGCTCATACTTGATAATGCTGACGTTTTTACATAAAAGCATATCTTGTGGACACTTGCTAGACCTGCCTCAATGAGGCAGTTCTAGCAAGTGTACACAATATATGCTTTTGCATTATGCAGAGTAATAAACGACATTGGGGCAAAAGTGGCCTTATTTGGAACCATGTTAAATCCACTTACTGTGGCTTTGATTTTCAATAAAGACTAGAAGTCAGCTATAGTTTAAATTTCGCCTGTATAAACTATCATTAAATTTAAAACTCATACTTCAGGATAAGAACGAGTAGTTGGGTACCGAACAAGTTTTTCTGCTTTTTTCTGATAATACTATATGTACGGTATCTCATATTGTGAAATATAGCCATTTTAATCAGGTTACAGTGATTTTGTTTTGACTATTTTACAGCCGAATAAAATGCATTTTCCCATTTCCCTACCTGAGGATTAAATAAATTCAAAAAGCACAGGCTGTATCCAAAAAAGGGCAATGAAACAACTGGGTTAGCCCCAGTACATATAGCGCAACTAATGGCTTGATATAAAGCGGCTGTGAGTTCAAACTCCTGTCCGGCCACACACTTTAATGTAGTAATTATTCTCACATGACCATACCAGATCATGCGACATTGACACATGGTCATAACAGATATTGCAGCATTGACACATGGTCGTAACAGATATTGCAGCATTGACACATGGTCGTAACAGATATTGCAGCATTGACACATGGTCATAACAGATATTGCAGCATTGGCACATGGTCATAACAGATATTGCAGCATTGACACATGGTCATAACAGATATTGCAGCATTGACACATGGTCGTAACAGATATTGCAGCTTTGACACATTGTCATAACGGATATTGCAGCATTGACACATGGTCATAACAGATATTGTAGCATTGATACATGGTCATAACAGATTTTGCAGCATTGACACATGGTCATAATAGATATTGCAGCGTTGACACATGGTCGTAACAGATATTGCAGCTTTGACACATTGTCATAACGGATATTGCAGCATTGACACATGGTCATAACAGATATTGTAGCATTGATACATGGTCATAACAGATTTTGCAGCTTTGACACATGGTCATAACAGATATTGCAGCATTGACATTTGGTCGTAACAGATATTGCAGCTTTGACACATTGTCATAACGGATATTGCAGCATTGACACATGGTCATAACAGATATTGTAGCATTGATACATGGTCATAACAGATTTTGCAGCATTGACACATGGTCATAACAGATACTGCAGCATTGACATTTGGTCATAACAGATATTGCAGCGTTGACACATGCTCATGTCAGATATTGCATTATTGACACATGGTCATAGCAGATATTGCATTATTGACACGTGGTCATAGCAGATATTGCATTATTGACACGTGGTCATAACAGATATTGCATTATTGACACGTGGTCATAGCAGATATTGCATTATTGACACATGGTCATAGCAGATATTGCATTATTGACACGTGGTCATAGCAGATATTGCATTATTGACACGTTGTCATAACAGATATTGCAGCATTGACACATAGTCATAGCAGATATTGCATTATTGACACATGGTCATAACAGATATTGCAGCGTTGACACATGGTCATAACAGATATTGCAGCATGGACATTTGGTCATAACAGATATTGCAGCGTTGACACATAGTCATAGCAGATATTGCATTATTGACACATGGTCATAACAGATATTGCAGCGTTGACACATGGTCATAACAGATATTGCAGCATTGACATTTGGTCATAACAGATATTGCAGGGTTGACACATAGTCATAGCAGATATTGCATTATTGACACGTGGTCATAACAGATATTGAAGCATTGATACATGGTCATAACAGATATTGCAGCATTGACACATGCTCATAACAGATATAACAGCATTTACACAAGGTCATAGAAGATATCGCAGCATTGGCACATGGTCATAACAGATATTGCATTATTGACACATGGTCATAACAGATATTGCAGCATTGACACATATGGTCATAGCAGATATTGCAGCATTGGCACAAAGTCTTAACATATATTGCAGCTGAGCATTAACATATAATCATTTAACAGATATTGCAACATTGAGTGCACCTAATAGATATTGCAACATTAACACTTAGTCATTCCAGACATTGCAGCATTAACACATGGTCATTATATATATTTACATTGGCACATGGTCATGACAGATATTGCAACATTAACAGTGACATGATCATGACAGATATTGTAGCATTGACACATATTCATAACAGATATTGCAGCATTGACACAAGGTGGTAACAGATATTGCGATAATGACACATGATCATAACAGATATTGCAGCATGGACACATGGGCATGACAGATATTGCAACATTAACAGTGACATGATCATGACAGATATTGTAGTATTGGCACACATTCATAACAGATATTGCAGCTGAGCATTGACACATGGTCATAACAGCTAGATAGTGCAGCATTGACACAAGGTGGTAACAGATATTGCGATAATGACACATGATCATAACAATTATTGCAGCATGGACACATGGGCATGACAGATATTGCAACTTTGACACATGGTCATGACAGATATTGTAGCATTGGCACAGTCATAACAGATATTGCAGCATTGATACATGGTCATAACAGATATTGAAGCATTGACACATGGTCATAGAAGATATTGCAGCATTGACACATGGTCATAGAAGATATTACAGCATTGACACATGGTCATAGAAGATATTGCAGCACTGACACATGCTCATAGAAGATATTGTAGCATTGATACACTGTCATAGAAGATATTACAGCATTGACACATAGTCACAGAAGATATAACAGCATTGACACATGCTCATGGAGACATTTCATCATTGACACATGGTCATAGAAGATATTACAGCATTGACACATGATCATAGAAGATATTGCAAAATGATCATATGGTCACAGAAGATATTACAGCATTGACACATGGTCACAGAAGTTTTTACAACATTGACACATGGTCATAGCAGATATAACAGCATTGACACATGGTCATAGCAGATATTACAGCATTGACACATGGTCATAGAAGATACTACAGCATTGACACATGGTCATAGAAGATATAACAGCATTGACACATGGTCCGAAGCTATTACAGCATTGACACATGGTCATAAACAGATATTACAGCATTGACACATGGCCATAGAAGATATTACAGCATTGACACATGGTCATAAAAGATATTACAGCATTGACACATGATCATAGAAGATATTACAGCATTGACACATGACCACAGATGATATTACAGCATTGACACATGGTAATAGCAGATATGACAGCATTGACACATGGTCATAAAAGATATTACAGCATTGACACATGGTCATAGAAGATATTACAGCATTGACACATGATCACAGAAGATATTACAGCATTGACACATGGTCATAGCAGATATTACAGCATTGACACATGATCATAAAAGATATTTCAGCATTGACACATGGTTATAGAAGATATTACAGCATTGACACATGACCACAGAAGATATTACAGCATTGACACTTGGTTATAGCAGATATTACAGCATTGAAACATGGTCATAAAAGATATTACAGCATTGACACATGGTCACAGAAGATATTACAGCATTGACACATGGGCATAGCAGATATTACAGCATTGACACTTGGCCACAGAAGATATTACAGCATTGACACTTGGCCACATGAGATATTACAGCATTGACACATGGTCATAGCAGATATTGTAGCATTGACACATGGCCATAGCAGATATTACAGCATTGACACATGGTCACAGAAGATATTACAGCATTGACACATGGTCATAGCAGATATTACAGCATTGATACATGGTCATAACAGATATTGCAGCATTGGCACATGGTCATAACAGATATTGCAGCATTGACACATGGTCGTAACAGATATTGCAGCATTGACACATGGTCGTAACAGATATTGCAGCTTTGACACATTGTCATAACGGATATTGCAGCATTGACACATGGTCATAACAGATATTGCAGCATTGACACATGGTCGTAACAGATATTGCAGCTTTGACACATTGTCATAACGGATATTGCAGCATTGACACATGGTCATAACAGATATTGTAGCATTGATACATGGTCATAACAGATTTTGCAGCATTGACACATGGTCATAATAGATATTGCAGCGTTGACACATGGTCGTAACAGATATTGCAGCTTTGACACATTGTCATAACGGATATTGCAGCATTGACACATGGTCATAACAGATATTGTAGCATTGATACATGGTCATAACAGATTTTGCAGCTTTGACACATGGTCATAACAGATATTGCAGCATTGACATTTGGTCGTAACAGATATTGCAGCTTTGACACATTGTCATAACGGATATTGCAGCATTGACACATGATCATAACAGATATTGTAGCATTGATAGATGGTCATAGCAGATATTACAGCATTGACACAAGATCACAGAAGATATTACAGCATTGACACATGCTCATAGAAGATATTACAGCATTGACACATGGTCACAGAAGATATTACAGCATTGACACATGGTCATAGCAGATATTACAGCATTGACACATGGTCATAGAAGATATTACAGCATTGAAACATGGTCACAGAAGATATTACAGCATTGACACATGGTCATAGCAGATATTACAGCATTGACACATGGTCATAGCAGATATTACAGCATTGACACATGGTCATAGAAGATATTACAGCATTGAAACATGGTCACAGAAGATATTACAGCAATGACACATGGTCATAGCAGATATTGTAGCATTCATACATGGTCATAGAAAATATTGTAGCATTGCTAAGTGGTCATAAAAGATATTGTTTATTGACATATGATCATAACATATATTCCAGCATTGGCACATGATCATGGAAGATATTGCAAAATGATCATAGAAGATATTGTAGCATTGGCACTTGGTCATAGAAGATATTACAGCATTGACACATGATCATAGAAGATATTACAGCATTGACACATGGTCATAAAAGATATTACAGCATTGACACATGCTCATAGAAGATATTACAGCATTGACACATGGTCACAGAAGATATTACAGCATTGACACATGATCACAGAAGATATTACAGCATTGACTCATGGTCACAGAAGATATTACAGCATTGACACATGCTCATAGAAGATACTACAGCATTGACACATGGTCACAGAAGATATAACAGCATTGACACATGATCACAGAAGATATTACAGCATTGACTCATGGTCACAGAAGATATTACAGCATTGACACATGCTCATAGAAGATATTACAGCATTTACACATGGTCATAGAAGAGATTACAGCATTGACACATGGTCATAGCAGATATTACAGCATTGACACATGGCCACAGAAGATATTACAGCATTGACACTTGGCCATAGAAGATATTACAGCATTGACACTTGGCCACATGAGATATTACAGCATTGACACTTGGTCATAGAAGATATTACAGCATTGACACATGGGCTTTGCAGATATTACAGCATTGACACATGGTCATAAAAGATATTACAGCATTGACACATGGTCATAGAAGATATTACAGCATTGACACATGGGCATTGCAGATATTACAGCATTGACACATGGTCATAAAAGATATTACAGCATTGACACATGGTCATAGAAGATATTACAGCATTGACACATGCTCATAGAAGATATAACAGCATTGACACTTGGCCACAGGAGATATTACAGCATTGACACTTGGTCATAGAAGATATTACAGCATTTACACTTGGTCATAGAAGATATTACAGCATTGACACATGGTCATAGAAGATATTACAGCATTGACACATGGTCATAGAAGATATTACAGCATTGACATATGGTCATAGATATTATAGCATTGACAGACAATTATAATCTGACAGAAAAATATTATTTTATAAAAACTTTGGCAGGACCCCTTCATATACAAAATGAACAATTCCATGCTCATTGTATCAGCATGGAAATCCATAAGAATGAAAATGGTTAATACATGTACACATACAGCAGCGGTCTGTAAAGCGTTCAAACTTTGTTGAACCTGGTTACAACTATTTGACTTGTCACAACAACTTTCCTTTCAACAGTCAATCAATTAAGTTTATTTTAGCCATTATTCAAACACTGTCCTGTCAAAGCTACCTGGATGAGTGACAGCTCCTTGTAATATCTTTTGTCCAGCCTCAAATGACCAGTCACTCTTGTTACCATAGCTATCCAGTTAAAAGTTTCAATGAAATGTAATAGATTTTATCAAATGTATGGCTCATGAAAAAATGCTGAATATCATCATCATCATCATCATCATCATCATCATCATCTGTATGGCTCATGAAAAAATGCTCATCATCACATCATCATTATAATCATCATCATCATCATCATCATCATCATCATCATCATCATCATCATCATCATCTGTATGGCTCATCAAAAAATGCTCATCATCATATGTATGGCTCATGAAAAAATGATGATGATCATCATCATCATCATTATCATCATCATTTGTATGGCTCATCAAAAAATGCTCATCATCATATCATTTTATGTATGGCTCATGAAAAAATGATGATCATCATCATCATCATCATCATTATCATCATCATTTGTATGGCTCATGAAAAAAATGCTCATCATCATATCATTATATGTATGGCTCATGAAAAAATGCTAATCATCATCATCATCATCATCATCATCATCATCATCATCATCATCTGTATGGCTCATGAAAAAATGCTCATCATCATCATATCATCATCATATGTATGGCCCATTAAAAATGCTCATCATCATCATCATCATCATCATATGTATGGCTCATGAAAAAATGCTCATCATCATCATATGTATGGCCTATTAAAAATGCTCATCATCATCATCATCATCATCATCATATGTATGGCTCATGAAAAAATGCTCATCATCAAGCGTGTATTAAATGTAGATGCTATGAGTGGATGCTATGAGTTTTATCATTTTGTCTGGAGATCATAAGACTCTAAAGTACCGCTTGTCTTTTGAAAGTACCACTTTGATCTCACAATGATGGCTTTTGCACTTTTCTTTATTGAGTTTCAACCGGGACCCAGTATACAGCATTTAGAATAAGGCTTGATATTTCAAATGAATCATCTTCACATGAAGAACCATCTTTCATTTAATTTCAAAGACGGCAACGAAATTTAAAAGTCAACATTTTGAAGGTCGCAAGACATAGAGGAATATGAACAATTTTATTTGTTGCATGGAATATACATGACAGGGGCAGCGGATGTAAGTTTTATTTTAGGATGTCTTTGTTTACATGATATTTGACACCCAAATCTAGCTGACACGTTGGATATGTACACACATGAAGGCGTTGCTTTCTTTTTTGATAAGATCCAATCAGCATCAATCATGTGAGTTTGTTCAGCGCTGACTGACAACTAGGATAGTAAATATAGGTTCATCACAGTAAAATATTGATTATTGAATAGCTATACATTGTAACTGACTTCGAGACAGTTTGTACGCTTTATTGACCACAGCTTTAGCATGCCTCAGGTCCACATTTTGCATGATAATAACTGTCACTCCTCAGAGCCCTTGAAAAGACAGGAATCCAGGTGAATATTTTCATTATTTTCTTATTTTTCAACAAAAATATATGTTGTGGGTACTTATTAGAAGAGTCTCAAGATTGAGACGCTTCTAATGAGTATCCACAACATATCTTTTCATGGAGTCTGGGGAAATAAGCAAAATATCACCAGTTTTTTACTCTTATTTATCTATGACTACATCACGCTAGAGAACCTCTGTACTCGAACAGCGCAGTCATCGCGTGGTGGTCACAGTCGACGGGTGGAAAAATTGGCGTGTTTATGTGCACCTTGCTGTTGAAAAACGTAATAAATTTCTTAATATTTTACTTCTGAGAGTATTTTTTGCTGATTATTGTCAGTAATATATCAAGCTTTGTATCTGCGTAACAATACGTGTGTGGGTTAGGCGATAGTCAATACAGCGACTTATTTATACAAAGAAGGTGATTTTTCTCCAAAAAAAGGATGAAATATTTTTTTTGTTTATATTCTGAAATTAATGCTTACTTAAGATAAAACGCTAAGTACAATGGCTTTAATGTGGAAAAGTTTGAAATCTGTGGGTAGAGCATTTTGAAAGTTATTCAAGATTTTAATACTGTACGCACATTTCTCTATATCGGGTGCTCTGGCCCAATGACTAGGTGCTCCTGTACACAGTCGTCTGGATTAGATAAAAGAGAACTGTACGCATATGTCGCGGGTTGTTCATGCTATATTTGAGCCAGCACATGTGTTTTGGGGTACATGTTGCATTTTCGACCAACGAAAACCCAGGCAAGCCTGTGCAGACTCGCATCGGACTTGTTACTAATATACACGAAGTATGGATGAAGATAAAGACTCGAAACAAAATTTGGACCTCTATAGTCCAACTAGATGCGTCGACAGTCTTGAACTGACCAACGCAACGACACCTTAGCAGGTGACATGCCCCCATTAACAAATTCAGACGTGTTCAATCTTCCAATCAAATCCATGGCCAGTGGATTTAACTCGTTGCATGCTGGGATATTTTCTATGCCCTTTGTCATCTGCTGATTTTACCTGATCTGGGTCCAAACTGTTTACTAAGATTATCAGCAGGCGGCACTTGTGCATGTATATAAAGAGTGTGGTCAGGCGCCCTTATCAACTAGCTCCCCGGACAGTCAAAATCACTTTCATGGTATAGACCAATTCGCGCCGGTTCGACAAGGGGGTAACAAGTCATGAGCTCTTTAAAATTGTAGGTATAGTTTCCAGTATCTCACTTCTGGAAAACGGAACAAACTTTAGGTAGCTCAACGCGTTGAACTAAATATTTACGCATTTTGGTAAATTTGTTGGCATTCCATTGCTAAATTACAGCCACAAAGCGATCACGGTTCACGAAGAGGGGGGGGGGGGGGGGAGGTACTCCGAAACTGTTTGATACATGCGTAGGCTCGGCTCGGGGCATTTTTTTGTTTAAATTTTTGAATTACATTATTTATTTATTTATTTATTTATTTATTTTTTTTTTTTTTTTTTGGGGGGGGGGGGGGGGTTCAGAAATATTGATATTTTTGGGGATATGAAGATTTTGTGGATATTTTTGGGGGGTCACGACAAAATTGGACTAGTTTTAGGTGTCTCCTCTATGTATTTTAGGGTCTTTTCTTAAGGTAAATGTACAGGATGAGAATATTTTTGCGTGGCAAAAAATTCAAATATTTTTTGGGGTGCTTGATATTCCCAATTTTTTTGGCGGCATACAGTAGATGCTGGGCCCAATCCTACGTATGAAGAAAAAGTGAGAGTATCCCCCCCCACCACACACACTCACCCATGGTCACAGTCTATGATGAGAAGTTGCTACATGTAGCTAGGTGATCTGTGATTGCGGATTGAGTTATTTCTGGCGTTTTTATAGAGGATGCTACTTGTTAATCATACATGTATTTATTAAATCTGAACATACTGCGGGAGTTCGGCTTATTCTACAATCTGGAGCTCCTAATGGTCCGTGATCGTAGTAAATTTATGGGTTAATCCCACAAAAGTTTTCAACCCCGTAAGGCCAAGTTATATTTAATGCATGCATGTATATCTTTCTAATGAGAATAGGCCTGTATTTGGGATAAAAATTGCAGCTGCTTTAAGTATGCTAACCTGCTTTGAGTATGCGAGCAGCGAATGCTCTGATACACAGGCTCGCATGAGCCTCGGTTGTTCGTCCAAGATCTCCTGTGCTGTCTTAGTGCCAGAAGAACTTGTTATTAGCCTGCGAATACCCAGTAAGCACGTCGTAAAATCGGGCCACTATCGGCCCGCAAGCAAAACGCCATCCGAACGGCGTTTCGCTGGCGGGCCGATTGGATACTGGTTGGGCATATCATCTGCCGAGGTCGACCGTTAAATAGTTTTGGTGTCAGTAGATCGGCAAACAGTATTGACCCAGATCAGACTGAGCCAACACTGTTTGCAAAAATATTTCTAAAATGTTCCAAGACAAGTTTTAGTGTGATTAGCGTTTTTTCGGTCTTAGGGGTTTTGTTTATTTCCAAAATGTAATGCTTTTCTCTGAAAAATGCGCAGACCCTGATGAAAAGTCGTATTATGCTTGCGGCAATTCATCGCGGCCTTCACTGTTTGCCAAAGTGCCTCTTTTAGGAGAAAGTACAAAGTGTAAACAGAATTACCTTAGCTTGCTGAAGACTGCAAAAGTGGTCGTAAGTTACGTTATATACCCAACAGGTATCATCGTGTTCCAAATATAGCAACGTTTTTATCTTAACTCTTTGATTGCTGAGTAACGTTTTTTTTTGTCCTAAACATTGTTCAAATCTTACGGACCTTTCTCCTTCGGGTCCTGCCAGACGTTTAGCTGAGCCTGATCTGGGTCTAAACTGTTTGTCTGATCATTCTCAGACATTTTCATTTTAAAATGCTTCCAGAAATACATTTTTAACGTTTTGCATGCTGATTCTTTTTTTTTTCTGCATACTGTTTTGTCATCATAACCAGATTACAGCTATATCGAGCCAACATCCCATCACGGGCCAGCGAAACGCCAGTTGCCTGATTTCTAATATAATAGGTACTTACTGGGTACAGGCTCGAAAGTTTGGATCCAGATCAGGCTCCAAGTTTGTTTTCAAAAATAGTGAGTATGATCAGATAATACCACAATCACAAACCGAAGACAAACCCATGGCACCGCGAGGAAGAGCCACACAACCATCACCAGACATCAGGAAGACAAACTTAGCAAAGCAACCAGCTCTCTCCTCAGATCCAGATCGTGTTGACATTTCAAGCTCTCGTTCGACCATCCGTTTATTCGCAGATCGGCTATCTATTGGCCTCTTTTTTATTCTACGTGATAAGCATATGGCTAAATATGACATCCACATAATGGAGTCCCTCCCAGGGGTTTTGGGAAACAGGCGAAATGACATTTATTCCAGGGGAACAGGGAAAAAGGGTCAAATTTTGAGTGGAACAGGGTACAAAGGCAATAATAGGGAACATGGAACATAAGAAAACAATTTTCGATTCTTGGGGAACAGGGAAACAAGCCTATTTATTTCAGGGGAACAAGGGAATGGTTATCCCCCTAGGAGGGTCTCATTAGCGTTCCAATTTTCAAACCATCCACCACTTTGTGTGTCTGTTCATCCGTCTGTCAACACGTCATACTTAATTGTGTCTCTGAAGCACTGACAGCATGTACGTCAAAACATGCATTTCATACTCTTCGAACATACACTGTAATGTGTGACCCCATACCATGATCAACACCACATTTGCAGAAAAGTATGCAGCAGAGATATATGAAGTGCCATTGTTGTCCTGAGCATACTCCTCAAGCACGCACTATGCCATAAATCGAATGTTTCATTGATTTTTATGATTCTGTAAAGCGCATACACTTTTTTTTATGAAATCCGTAAAATTGTAACCTTGATCTTCGTATAACTCACCAGTGACCCTGGTTATTTTATGCACTAAAATGCATGTCTAGTCCAGCAGTGATAGATTAAGTAGCAAACCTTGCAATGGTTATAAGAGAGCGTGGCACAGCTTGTTTTATGTATTGGCATTGCTTTGAAATTGTTGGCGAGACGGTTTGGCATCGCTGGAGACAAACAAATAGCAGTTCAATCGCTCTGGTTTTGTTAAAACCGCTCGTGCTCCCATCGACTGCATCCAGATACAGCTTGACGAATGCGTACAAAGTAAATATTTAGGCACTCGACATATGGGACAGTCCACTTGACTACTCAAAATTTGCGTACAGAAGAAAAACGGCTTGCCACTTCGCAAATAATAAACAGAAACATTTCAAACTTTCCAGTCCTCCACTTATACGTATTCTTTATTATTTGATGACATAACATGATAACTGATGACTTTAATGGCACATTTATTAGTCATTGAACGCATTTCAGGCACATAAAATACCATTGACTAGCCAGAAACTGACTGGTAATCTGCTGGTTTTAAAATTTAAAAGCTCTTATTGGGCCAGAATGGACTACAATACCTAAGCAATAATTCCAAATGAAAAAAACATCGTGAAAATTAAAAGTTGTAAATAACTGGCTCGTAGAATGGATCACAGTAAACCAAAATAGTATATTTTGTGCACCCGTCGACTGCGAACACCACGCGATGACTGCGCTTTTCGAGTACAGAGGTTCTCTAGCGTGTACATGTCTTGTCACCTTTACAGGTGTATATTTATATTTGACAAAAACTTACTTTGACCGAAGCCTTGGGCTTTTCTTTTTGATCTCCGCAGTGACGAGCGAGAAAATTGACTCCTTTCACCCAAAGTCGATGCCATTCTTCTTCGGAATCAAACAAAGCAACATAAGCGCATATTTAAATCCAATTTCCAAAATCACAACACAGGTAATTTATATGACAGTTGAAATCAACAGTACATTATGTCAATTCATAAACTAACCCATATATTTATTGAGGTATATCCATGTGCAGTGTAGAGAAAACTAGTTTTACAACCATGAAAACACAGATACCATGACCAACACTGTGCTTTCATAGAGAGTAAAACATAAATGGGTCACAATCTGACTTGTATTAAAAGGCAAAACAAAGTACAGTCCAGTTCAGCTAGATGATCGAGCCAAAGAAAATTCACTGCCAATCATTCTAACTCGTTGCATGCTGGGTAATTTAGCCCTTAAAGCGCCATCTATAATTTGCAGCAGACGACAATTTCAAATTTTGCTACTTTTTCAATAATAACAAATAAGGCATGATGCTTCATGAGAATCGTCTGCTGGCAGACGATTCTCATGAAATATCATTCCTTATTTCTTCGAAAATCAGGAATAATATCACAAAATTTGTCGTCTGCTATAATTGTGATTGCCGCTTTAAGGGTTAGCATGCTGTTTTGTGGTCTGTTGATTTTTTTTCAAAATAATTTTTTTCAAAGGAATACCATTATGGTGTTAATTGTTTAGATCAAGATCAGGACAGTTTGTCAGGTCTGATCTGGGTCCAAACTCACGGTTTGCATACACCGTAGTTAAAAAAATATTGGAAAATTAATGACCAAATGAACTATGAGAGAATGAAAACAGCAAAAGATTTGAGTTAACTATCTAGTTCTAACAATAAATATACGCAACTGCATTCATGGAGTACTGAGATCATGTAACATTTGGCGCAACCTCGCCTTTCTTTGAATTGATTTTAACCCTTGTCTTTGTGTACCAATGGAATTTCCCATAAAGCTTGATACAGTCAGGATGGTCTATCTTATATATATTTATTTTATAGAGCTGCACTGTAGATAAGAGACTTATTAACATTGTTGATGATAATGATGACAAAATAATTAACCCCCAAGGAAGTGACTACTTAGATTCTGGCCTAATTATCAATATTTAATTAACTTTTAACAGGTCAATCACAAAAACACCAGACTAAAACAAACTTTTGTCATCTTTCTTCAATCCACTATTAAGCGCAGTTTTGAGGGCTTGGCTGAGCACAAATTCACTTGGACATTCTTCCCTCTTCCACTTGGGCATTTGGTATACAGTAATACCTGTGTTAAGCAGCCACTCAAAAAGAAAACAAAAATAGGTTTTCAAGACCAATTATCGCTTAATGCAGGTCAAAAGTATTGCAGAATTCTCCAAGGGGAGCATTCTGCAATATTTTCGACCTTCATTAAGCTATATAATATCTGTCTTTAAGATCTTTTTTTTTGTCTATTTTTGAGTGGCCGCTTAAGACAGGTTTTACTGTAACTTAGCAAGCAGTAACTGCATGGACCCAGATCAGGGCTGACAAAAAGCTAATTCATCTTTAAAAATTGCAGACGACCAAAACCACACCGGGTAGTCGGCAATCGCAAATGCTCTTAACAATCCACGAACATGATACAAAAAATCGCTAGAAACACAGTTTTCTGATTGCCATTTGTCGCCAATCTGGTGACAAATGGCAATCAAAAACTCTGTTTTAGAAGGATTTTTTGACCTACGTTTGTCGAAAGTACTGATGTTTTTGATTGCCACCTACGCGGTGTGAAAACAACATTGCAAAATTACCCAGCATGCAAAAATGTTTAAATGTACAACTCATGAATTCTTCCTTTGCATGTTGAATGTCATAAACTTGATTTTCAGGAAAGCTAAGGTGTAAATGAACAAAATCAAGTAAAAATGGAAGCTACATGTAGAAGGCATCACTGAGATTCGGCATCGAAGTCGGATAGAGGCACAATTAAAGCGTTCTAACCCCTACAGTATTTGTATAATGTGAGAGAGCGATCAGTGATAAATATGTGCCACTGATTGGTCAGGGCCTTTGCTGTATGTATGTGTCATGAGGAATATCGGTAATTATAGCATGACAACGGATACGGGCCTCGTCGCTAGAAAACCTGTCTTAGGGGGGTTGCAAACAATAAAGACACATGTTATTCACACCCTGCAAAACTATCTAAACTTGGTTCATATAGCAGTTCAGTAATGTAGGAGAGGATCAGTCATAAACATGAGTCGCTGATTGGTAAGGGTCTTTGCTATATGGGCCTTTAATGATGTGAGAAAACCTGCCTTCGGGGTTTGCGAACAACAAAGGTGCTGATCAGACTGCGCATCCGTGCAATCTGATCAGCGCCTTCTGTTATTCACTATATCTTAAACTTGCTACAGGTGAAATTTCAATTTTCTAGCTAGTCTTTGTAGCTGAGGAGACTGGTTAGAGTCTCACTTCGTTGGAAACCCCCCGATGACAGGTTTTCTTGCGTTGTGGCCCAATTATAGCATGACAGAGGATATTACAGTTTAAGAGAGGAAGTATTCATCCTAGCTGCACTTAGTAGCATCATTAAAATTCTTCTTGTTTGTTAAATATACTTTTATTACCTAATGAGCTGTTCATGGCAAAACAGTTCAAACTTTGATGATACATGTACATAGTGAAAACAGTGAGAGCAAAATTCCTGCGCACTGATCAGAACCACTTCTATTCACTCACCTGCGAAAAAATGTGGGTAACTTTGGATGCTGCGGAAAAAATGTCTGTGGTAATTATGTGTCCGCGATTCAGGTAAGGTACCTTTACAAGCTACTCAGCTCAGATGTAACATGTCAGGTAAAAGTTGTATGGAAGTAATAAAAAGTTCAATTAAAGCACACTTTTTCCTATCTTTTTATCTTTTAATATTGTATTCAGTATTTATCCTAAATGTTGGACAAATAAACCTGATCAAACAGAGAAAACTCAGATCAGCCTGCTCCTAAAGGAGCAATCTGATCAGGGTTTTACCCCTGCTTGCCATTTCATTACTAAAACGTTTAACACACCCATCAGTTTAGTCAAATTTAAGATGAATCTGGTGTCCTGATATTAAGGGTATATACAGCCCTTTCAGAACAAAACACCTGTCCTATACCTCTTCTCAGCTACAAAGACCAATAAAAATTCTGAAAACTTGGATTTCCCAAATTAAGCTTTCTCCCTCAGAACAGTTAACAATAAGCATGCTGATCGGATTGCATGGAAGCCCAGGCTAATCTGTGACTGTTTTGTTTGATAGAATTGATGCTTTACATCCCATACAGTCAACCATTTTTCAGTCATGTTGGGACGTTTCCTGGGTTGATTCAGTTGATAAAGTGTCTTGCTCAAGGACACAACAGTGGCTTGAACCAGGGACCCCTTGATCTCAAATTGAGTACTCTGGCATAAATGTTGTAACATTTCCTTGGATGTTGACCCACAGAGTGGAAAAGCATGGCTCCTTTTTTCATGAGGCAGCCAATATTAAGGAAGCACCTGCCGAATGCAAGTAAGTTTCAAGCTTCCCTTAAAATGCTTCCATAATCCATGTCTTGATGAATATACATTTGTCTAATATACAGGCTGTCAGGTGCGTTCCTGAGGCATTTCATAGAGTACACACTCCTGAGGGGGTTTGTGGGTACCCCCACTGTATGGGGCCTGTGATAGAAAGTTGTTTTAGGGCATTTTTAAGGGGCCACTCAACAAGAAGACCAAAGATTGGTTTTCAAGACCTATTTTCGCTTAATGCAGGTCAGAAGTTTTGCAGAATACTCCAAGGGGAGCATTCTGCAATACTTTCCACCTTCATTAAGCTACCATATATTAGTCATTTAGATCGTTTTTTGTCTACTTTAGTGACCGCTTATGACAGACAACTAAAAACCCTCTACTTGCAAGTTGTATGCACATGCATATTTGCGTACACATAGGAACAACCCTGGCTGTCTAGAGTTTCATAGATCCAGTTATTATTGTAACCAATTTGATTTACAAGCTGCTTCAAATCCTGATTTAGAAGCTAGCCGATCTTGATCTATACAGTTCTTAAAAGAGATAATTGAGCTGCGACATGAGATTTCTAACAATGTGGTATGTGCGACCAGCAAAGCCTCAGATCAGCCTTCCCATACGCGCAGTCTGATCAGAGCCTTGGCTAGTCGCTCGAATATTCTTTGAGTGTTACGCTACTGACTGAACATAACTTGGAATTTCTACGCTTAAAAGGAGGCTGCACAGGCTCGTCTGAGTCGACACTTGTCAAAACGCCACGTTGTTGGAAATCACATGTCACAGCTCATCAGGTTGCAGTTTCAGCATGACAAGGGTTTAAATTAACTATGATGGTGGGTACATCTAATCTATCACACCAGAATGCTCCCCCACAACTGATTTGCAGTAGTTTTCTCCCTTCCCTTCATTACCAGCCATTATCACAAGACAAGACAAATGCAATTATTTCCCTTAGTGCAGATATTGTACTTGTCAAGGGAACAAACTGTTACTTGAATTCACAAAAAATAATATACAGTTAATGTTCTTACAGTCATGACTCCTATCCAAAAAAAAAACATATGAGACTACAAAACTTTTCAGCGTCAATTGTAAATATTTCTTTACCCATCAATTTTAACATATGTTTTGGGTGCTCAAAAGAACTGTCTCATTGAGATGGTTCTTTTGAGTACCCACAACATATGTTTTGGTTGAGAAAAAAGGAAATTAAATTTTGGTTACACAGTCCTGAGTGCCTGCTCTGGTCGCATAAAACATTTTTGTGCAATAATTGACATTTTCAGTATTCAAAATAAGAACATGTTTATTTTCTGGTAATTTTTCAGACATTTAATTGTAGATACCTAGTTTTCTTATTTTTTGATAAAAACCTATGTTGTGGGTACTCATTGGAAGTGTCTATGACTGCAAAAAGTCATTTTTAGTATCCTAACTCTTAAAGCGCCGATCACGACTGCTGCAGAGGACAAAATTTGCAACATCATTCTTAATTTTTGAAAGAAATAAGTAATGCAGGCAGACAATTCTCATGAAATATCATGCCTTATTTGTCATTTTTGAAAAAGCGACAAAATTTGAAATTGTCCTCTGCTGCAAATTATAGGTGGCGCTTTATGGGCTATAAATAAGAACAGCTAGCTTATTTTTCTGGTAATAGACTAGTCTGTGGGGCTTCAAAAATAGGCTAACCTTGAACTAATTGCAACAGAAATGCCATTAGTTTTATTTGCTATATTAATATGCCTGTGATCACATACTAAAAGTTGCAAGTCCTATCTTGTGGGGAAGTGTTCATATTTTCGACTTAAAATGATCACCTTTATGCTTAAAGTGGCCATTGAAGATCATTTTTATTCAATGGGTCACTCCTTCTGCAGTTGTTTTAAGTCCCTAATGCTTTGATGAAAGAATTTGATTTGATTATATGAGTAATAAACATTATACATATGTTATTAAACACATATGAAATCATATAAAATAAGCCGAAATGTTGAAGATCAGAGGCTCAATTACCCCACCCACCAATATATTAAGATAAGAAACACAATAGTTCTGTTTACATTTCTATTGCAATTTATTAGTATTATTCTAACATTCATAACAAACTGATAACCCTTAGTGACTCTCACAATAAATAGACCAGTTGTTGCTATAGTAGTGGTTGTTGTTGTTGTGAATGGACGATGTCGCTTTTAACAGGTAAGTTTTTCTCAATCATACAATGATGGTCAGTTATCATTGCTCCGTTCCATAAGTCGTTTACCAGTACTTAGTGAACACCCTGAACTGTCATCAGTAACTGAAAATCAGTGTCAGGGAGTTAATAATCTTGATGAAAGTATGTATCCTTATTAAAATTAAAGCTCACATCCCCACGATTGCTGTCAAAACATTTAAAAGCCAGATTATCAATCAAACTCACTACTAGTCAAGGAGCTAAATATTTGAAAATTCGATTGGCATAATTTTCCTGCCAGAACAGGTTTGACTTTATTAGTTAAGACTAGCCTTCTACAACATTTCTAGACACGTTGTATGGTCAAATTGTTGTAGCAGTTTTTCAGGAGGATACGTTTTATACCCCTACCCCATTTTTTTTACTTTAAAACAAAATGGCGACATTTGAATAAGAAATGGTATCCAGGTGGTGTCAAGCTGATGTTTGTAATACTATCGACAGCTTACTTTGAGGCCTAAACAAGCATCAAAATAAATTGTTTGCTTCCAGAAACACACCTTTATGTTATTTATGACTTTTACGTTACATTTCCAACTACACCTTATGAAATCCTTAAAATGAGTTCAATAGTTTCATTTGATAAGCTTTATAATGAGTATTTGGGTTTAGATACAACATTCCTAAACGACAGTTAACTGACTATTTCAAAACTGCAAGCAGCTTGTTTAAATCATAAATACTTTAAGAATTATAAGCTGTTGAATATATCATGATCCCGAATTAAATGTTGAATGAAGTAAGAACTTTTTCACTTTTACAGTTATCATGTTATGCTATCATTAAATTTTAAAACCCATATATGAACATTTGATGGATTAATAGGATTGAAAAGCTATACATAACATCGTTTCTGGTGTAAAGTAGCATTTTGTTGCTTGTACGGAAATATGTAACATACATTACAAACTTTGAGACTTGCTTTATATACTGCTAAATACCTTATCTTATAGATCATATGGTATTTTATTTCATTTCAAAACAGTTATTGTGTTAAATTTATAACAAGATACCAGTATGTCCTGAAATAATTATCAGTTATTCTCAAGAAACTATATCTATACACTAAAGTTGATATATCTACACACATTTACATTTGTGAAATAGTATTTTAGATTACAGTAGAAGAATACATTCCAATTTTCTGTCAAATATATCAAAGTAACATATATAACCTTATAGAATATATCATCATAAGAAACTATGTTTGTGGATGTAGATTTTTATAATATTTATCTGAAAAAATTAACTTAATTGAAAAAAATCTCTAATAAGTTATTTAAAAATATATTTTGTGAACCCAGTTTACTGTTGTTCACATTATACAAACATAGTCAGTAACAGTTTACTTTTATTAAATGGAAAAGTTAAATGTTTAAAAAAACGTGCAGTCATGAGATCTTACTTAGATTTAGCAAACAATGCTTATATAGCTGATGCTAATTTCCACTATGCAGAATGTGGTATGGCCAAATTATTACAGGAATATTGTCAATGGAATCCTTGATAACAAAGCATTATATGAATATAAAACATTAGAATGAATTGTAAACTCACCAGTGTATTGACTTAATGAATAAGTGGAATAAAATCAAAATCAACACAGTTTTTTTCACTGTAATATGTATAAGAAATGTTTTCCTTCTTCAGACAGTAAACAAATGCACTACATGTGAGCAGCAAAGGCTCTAATAAGACTGACCATCTCGTAAATAGGAAATTATGTAAAAGCGCACATAATGTTGAGTTATTGATTAATAGACACATGCAAAAAATCAACTGTTCTATTAAACATTAGCATTAAGAGGGCCCTTAATTCAGTACAGTCATTGTCACCAATGATAGACTTACATGTAAAGTCTAGAAAATACACATGAACTTAATGAATGTATATGTACATATCGTATTTGCCATGCTTCCTTTTGTTCAATCATCAACATACGAAATCATATTTCTTTTACTTGTACATTGTATTAAGGTTGTTATAAATCTTAGAGGTCGATAAAGCAGTGGTTCTATTGTCATTTGTGTTATGTGTGTATGATATAGATTATCAAATATTCAATACCATGTCGATTTGTTTTTTGACAGTAGTATAAGTATGAATTTCGTTACCTTTAGATGAAAAGATGATGTTGAACGCTTTTAATGTAATGTATACAAGCTGGAATGAAAATTTGGAGCAGCACAAGAGATTTGGGTTCTTATCGCACATGGCAAATGCATCTTTAATCACCCATACTGTTGCAGCAGAGATAGCGTTCTAAAATGTGGCCCGTGTCTTCATCTACACACTTACTTTGTGTATAAGAGCAGCAAAGGTTATGTTGTGTCTAATTTCACATTTTCACAGGATCGCCTGCTCCTTCATTGCACAACACTGGGTTATGAACCAAAATCAAATGTGCTTGCTCATTTGATTTATTATTTGTTTACTATTTATAATCAAATTAGTTTGCTTTGAAACGTGCAAAGGATGAATTGGATGTAATTTTGGTATGAATGATTATGTTCTCATTTGACATGCTGAATAACAAAATGTCACGCTTAGACTAAGTCTTGTTGATAGAAATAATGCAAAAAAACTACCAATAATTTATTGGAGTCCATTCATTTTGCAATGGCTACAATATAATATTTACAATGCAAGAGACTTTTTCTAAATAAAAAGCCTAGATCTTTCAAATGAATTACCAAAAAGAAGCTTTAGAACAGAATATGTCCTGTTGCAATGCTTCACAACATTGTAGAACCAGACAAAGCATATGATATTTAGTGTGACTATTTTCGTAACCACTCTTTTTGTATAGGTTACTAAAATAATTTGTATTCTTTCTTCACCAAACTGGATGTGCTAAAAAGTTTTTTTGTTTGAAATGACAACGTCAATTTAAGGAGTTTTGGGTTCGCGTTTGTCCCTGGATGTTATCAATATAGTTGTTATAGTCCATAGCGGATAAGCTATAATTAATATGTTTTTGGTGGCTTACAAGGCAACTACAATTGTTTATATCAATGTTTCATTTAACTTAAACTGTATCCTGTTAAAATATCTTGTATATATCATTCCAAATACAAAAAGAAGGAAACACAAATGCTTCAGAGAGATATAAAGATATCATGTAAACATTTAAGAAACATAATTTGATCATAAAATATAAGTAGTTTCTTAAAATGCTGTTTACACTCTGATTTGAAATGGCGTTTTATGTGATTTAGGTTCAAGTTTCTTCCTTTTTATCAGTAATGCTTTGTTGGGTTTTATTCTTAGTTACTTGTTTTGTCAAATAATGCAGTATTGATCATTTCTCTTATTACTGGGCACTCCAATGACTTTAATTTGCATACATTAGTAGTGTAAACTCATATAGTGCTGTTATTGCATTAAATCATTGTAATTAATAGAAAGTAACGTATATAACTTTAATAACAGGCGTCTAGATTAGATAAAACCATATTGCTAATCATTTGCTTTCATTTTAAAGATAATATAGATATGTAAGAATAAGGAATAAGTTGATATACTAACACTATAGGATTTCCTATTATTTTAAGGTAACGTAGTGATCTGTGCTATAGCAGGGTAACGCCTCGACTGCTTAAGAGCTTATAAACTTTATTATTTGACTAGTATAATGTGGTTTTAGAAAATAATCTACAAAACTGATTCCTAAGAGGTCTTTTGGCAGTCTATGATCTAAAGATAGTACTGCATTAAATATTAATACATTTGAAAGTAAGTAACATATATAACTGTAATACAATATGATATGTTGTTAGGTCATTAAGTCCAACCACAACAGCCTCAACACTGTTAAAATAATACTTATATGTTGTAATAGAAAAGTAAATAGAATCGTTATAGTTCTAATTTTAATATAATTGTAATATGGTGGGTGGGGTAATTCAACCCCTGATTTTTAACATTTCGGCTCATTTGATATGGTTTGATATGGTTTTTATCATGTGTAATAATCATATAATCAAATCAAATTCTATAATTAAAGCATAAAGGACTTAAAACAACTGTAGAAGAAGTGTCCAAATGACTAAACAATAATCTTTAATGGCCACTTTAAGCATAAAAGTGATCATTTTAAGTCGAAAATATATATACTTCCCCACAAGATAGGACTTGCAGCTAAAGATAACCCAAACAGTCCCAGGATTGTTGAAAAAATTCTGTTGCAATTAGTTCAACCTTATCAGTTCTACTGATTAGACTGTAAGTATGTTAATTAAGCTCTAGATATTAAAGATATGTTTGGATTGCTTGGTTTCTAATTTCTCAACTAAACATATGTTGTGGGTACTAAGCAGTAGATAAAGTTTAATTTTTTGGTGCAATGTTTTCCTGTGAGAATAAGATAAGATATCTTATTTTTTGTTTAATAGTGAAAATTTTTATCCAAAGCTTTGGGAAATTATCTTTGGTGGTTGGAGCGAGGCCAGAGCTGTAACATTTCTTCATTGTATCAATATTGTAACAACAGACCAGTAAACATTATTGACTGCTTTGGCAGATGGGTTTCTCAAGAGGTTTATCAAGAAAACACTTAGGCAAAAGAAAAAAATATTAGACTTTCATATGTGTCTCTAGCAGAATCATTCAATCTTCTCCCCGTGCATCGATAAAGTGTTGATATTTTTTTCATATTCTGGTCCTTCAGGAATATTGGGGTCTCACGGAAAGCAGAATACCGGTGCTAGAGGGCATGAGAATTGTACACTTTCCATTAGTTCTCATGAACACTCAATAAAACCGTTTCTGCTGTTTTCTTATATTGTACATTTTGTGTAGACTCTCGAGCTCTCTATATCTGAAGGATTCATTTTTCCAGATTATTTCTGTGTCAATCGGTTTGGATCCAGATCTGGGTCCAACTGTTTGTAAAGGTTATCAGCAAACATGAGATGACACAAGGATCAAAAGAGTGAATTGTATCATCACAAAGATTGTCCCTGACATGAAAGTTGGGAAGTTTTATGAAATTACATTATAATTTGCACAAGACAAGGGAAATGTTTTTTTTTTCTGACTTCCTTGTAAGATAAAACAAAAGAAAAAGCCAAAAAAATATACCTGTGAAATGTAGATTTAGATGTAAAACAAAATCCTTTATATGACAGGTATGCCGGGATCTTTGGAATATCCGTAGATGATGCATTACACGTCTACATTAGCAGTATATATCTGCTGTAAGAATGATCAAATATACATCTTTTTTCTAAAATACAAAGCAGGTATAAAAACAGAAATTTGAAAACTTCCTTCTCTTTTATATATAATTAACCTTTAACTCTTTGCATGTTGGGTAATGCTGGGTAATTTTTCATGTTTTCAAAATTAACTTTTTCAAAAAATTCTTTCAGGAGCACTATCAGAATGTCAAATGGTTTGCATCCAGGTCAGAACTGACAGTCTGTCGGTCTTGACCTGGATGCAAACAATCTGGGTCCAAACTGTTTGCCAAGGTTATCCAACAGACAACACAAGTAGCTGCTATGAAGGAAAGAGTGAAGATTATTCTTAAAGAGTCAATAGTAAAGCATATCATATTTGGCATGCCAGGTAAATTGGAATTAATTGCCCTTTATTAAATTACAGAGAAGAAATACTATGACACTTTAAAACACCTGAAGATCAGCTACATGTAGCCAAAAATCATGGAGCAAAACACAATGATAATACAAACACAATGATAATAACATCACAACGGGTAGGCGGCATTCGAAGAATACGCTTAATTATCGACGAACGTCTGGATAAAAAATCGCTAGAAACAGTGTTTTTGATTGCCATTTGTCGCCGGTCGGGTGACAATTGACAATCGAAAAGTCTGTTTCTAACAATTTTTGTCTATGTTCGTCGATAGTATTGACGTTTTCGATTGCCGCCTACCCGGTTTGAACATTGGCACTACTAACACTAGCAATGATCTGTGTGACTCCTACTAAGTTTGATAGAAATCAGGCCAGAGGTTTTCACAGAGTTGTACTGATATCCAGATCATGACAGCACTGAATCAGTGTCTCCTCACTCCCTGATAGGCCCGTGTGGGAGACAGAATGGTCCCACAGTCAGGTGCCAGAAGTTTTGTCTTTATAACTTGCAAAATGCTTTCAGATAGATCAAACTCTATACAGCGATGTAGCTAGTACGGACAATGATCACTCTTACTAAGTTTGGTAGAAATCCACAGAGTTGTACTGATACCCAGATCATGACAGCACTAAATCAGTGTCTCCCCACTCCCTGATAGGCCACTGAGCCACTGTGCTCCCTATGCAATCCATGATGGTACATGTAGAATTTCTTTTTATGATACATATCATGTATATTGCTCCAAAATTCTGTAAAGAGCCAATATTTGTTAACAAGCCAGGAGATTGATCAATAGATCTACTGGGAATAAAAATACTTGCTAATATAGAATCAGAAAATATTTCTTTGATCTATGAAGGCTTTGGTATTCCTACTTAATCAATTTATGCTGATCTGTATATTGCCGTAACATTAGAATGATCTTATTTTAACCATAAAAGCGTGTACAATGCCCAACAGCTTATAATGACGCTAACTTCATCTATCATTTTAGAAGAGCACTACAGTAGCTCAGTTGGTCAATATGTTCTTAAAATTTTGAACATTTTTCTATTTTGAAAACTTCCTTGTTCTGTTCTAAGATAAAATACTGGTTATCAAGGCTGGAATTCACAAAATGCTTGTCAGAATAGCAAACAGGGAAAGCCCTGATCAGACTGCACTGTTTGTCTCAGTCTTTGTAGCAGACAACTAGTGTTCGAAATTTTATAACACTCACTGTGCCCCTTAAATTTAACATAATGGTCACTAGAAGATTTCGTGCTGCATGAATTGGTTAATATTTCATTTGTAGATTCTTTAAGATTATTATTCTTAAAAGGGTGTTTAACTCTTACCTTGCAAGCGTTACCAGTTGATGTCCTTTGCAAACAGTTAATGGACCCAGGAAAGGACTAACACAATTTTGGGCTTTACTGTACCTTGATATAGAGTGAAACTATTTGACGACTTCCTGAAAGTGTTTTTTTATCATCAAAAGTTTATTTAAATAGACACCAAAAAAGCATGCAAAATTACCCAGCATGTTAAGAGTTTATATCACAGGACTTTAGTTAAGAATGTGTAATGAAAAACTCATTTTCTTATTTCTCAACCAAAACATAATTATGTTGTGGGTACTCAAAAGAACCGTCTCAATGAGATGGTTCTTTTGAGCATCAAAAACATATGTGAAAATTGATGGGTAAAAAAATATTCACAATTGTATGCTGAAAAAGTTTGTTTATCTAAACCAGTGTTAAATGTACCAGCATAAACACTTCAAACTTACATCCTGATCCTTTTATTGCACACAAATGCAGCTTGTAATTCTGCCATATCATAAAAACTTGAAAAGGCAGTTGTCCAGGCCCCAAGGTTATAAAAACTTTTTTCATGCTCAATAGGCATGAAATTTATCATGCTCATAATGTTAAAATGTTAAATTGTTGGCATTTTAACATATGTTTACATGCCAACCAATTTAACTCCTTCATCACTTTTACCAATGTGGGAGAGCAAAATTTAGAAATCAGTCAATTGAGACACCCATTAAACTTTAAGGGTCCAACGTTTTCAGGGATTTTTTTTCCAGGAGGGGGGGGGGGGGGGGGTCCAATGGCTTATTTGTAAGGAAATCTATAGTACTTGCGATTTTGCAAGGGGGTCCTGGCTTCATTTGGTACCTGTTTGTTTGTTTGATTTGATTCTTTACGTCCCATCAACAATCTTTCAGTTGTAAAGGGACGGGTCTTCCTGGGTTGAACCAGTACTAAGCTAGGATTAATGTGTCTTGCACAAGGACACAACGCAGTGACACTGGTGAGGCTCAAACACACGTCCCTCGGTCTTGAGTCAAGCACTCACGTAGTTAATGTCCGGGTCTGCTGCTTTATTCAGCTGATTGGACAAAGGCAGGTATTTCTTTCATGTTTCTAACGTTAAAGATGTTTCGTAACTAAACTCTTACCAAGTGTGGTGTATATTCTGTTAACCTGGTAGGCGGCAATCGCGAACTAACCATTCAACATAATAAAAAAAATGTTTTTGAATGTCAAAAACACTGTTTTCAAAAGCACAATTTGAACTGGACAAAGTGCCTAGGAGATATGCATACCTCCCCCCCCTACACACACTCTTGACTAAAGGTCACCCAAGACTTGTGGCTATGTTTACATTTGCTTCCAATTACAAAGGCATCATACATATATCACCTGACTTATCTTAAAACTCACATTTCTTTAGCAAATCATGTTTGCTGGGGAGATTTGCAGTGGGAATGATGAATTTCTTTCAAATTGAGAAATATGCAGATATGGAGTGGTTCCAGATAATCAGCTTGACACAGTTGCAGATCTGGGTCTGTAGCCAAAACAAGAGTAAACATTTTGACTGTACACCTTGTCAAAGCAACAAAGTGAGTCAGAGCTTCAGTGTACAGCTCATGACAAAGAGCACAAATATGTCATGTGATGATGCGTTTCCACACTGTGATATTTATATTGTAACATGTATGGTGTTTATCTGTTCATATTTTGTTTACTTAGTTTCTGATTGACCCAGATATTGGAGAAATTGATGGTAAATAAGTAATTGTAAACAAGGTATTTATTTGGTTATAAGAATTTTCTAGAATGATGACTAATCATCTAGAACCTGTAGAAAGTACTGGAACCTTGGAGAAGGGACCAGAACTTACTAGAATTTTCTTTTCCATGCAAATAGAAACTTTGAGTAGGTTCTGGAATTCAGTAGAAGTTTGTGGAATTTTCCAGAATAAATAAATATAGCATATGATATAATAGTCTTTCTTGACCGTTCTAGAACTTTCTTAAAGGGTATATATAAGAGTAAATTTTTCACAAGGGCATCTTTGAAATAATTTCACCATTTAAAAGTCTAAACCTTTTGTACTGGAATTCTATAGTGGAATACTGTATTCATTCATTCTGGATTACTTTGGATTATTCAGTTTTGGATTCAGACTTTGTGTTCATTTGGATTTATCTTCAAAATCTGGGGATCAGAAACCGCTGAAAGACTTGTGTTGATAAATATTCTGAGGGACAGTTTGGACATAAAAGGTATTGTAAATTAGACTTTCTTTGATTGTATAACTATTTTCCATTGCTTATTGTAAATGATAATTTTTGTTTTTAATAAATTTTGTTAAATTTTAAAAGTGCTTTTTGCTGACTTTCCAAATAGCAAATTTTGGTTTCCTGAATTTGTTTCTAGTTACGCCTGGCACGTAACAGAAATTGGGGGCTCAGAGTCCGGGATTGAAATTACTTCTGCACCAAATTAGTTTGAAATTTTAAAGAAATTTTACTGTTTGCTGTTTTACTAGCTGAAGCCAGCAGAAAGCAAATATGTCATTCAAACTTAGTGATTTTACTGCGTCACCTTCTCAGGAGCTGTTAGACTTGGCAAAAAAGTCTGATCTTTTAGACATTGCTGACCATTATGGCCTACCCAATGTCAAAAAGACTATGTTAAAACATGAAATTAAGAATATTCTCATTCAGTTCTTTGTGGAAGAAGAAATATTTGATTCTTCAGCCACATCTCAGATTCTGGTTACCCAGACTGATTTGCAGTTGAGAGAACTAGAAATTAAAAGGCAAATTGAGATAGAAAAATTAAAGTTAGAGCGTGAACGTGAGAGAGAAGAGCGAGAGGACAGAATACGGCAGGAAACATTAGAAAGAGAAGATAGGTTGCTGAGAGAAAAATTAGAACATGAGAAATTAAGGTTGGAAATGGAAGAACGAGAGAAGGAAAAACAAAGAGAAATGGAAGAACGCATTGAAATTGAATAAGAAAAATTACACTTTGAGTTAAAAATGAAAGAGCTTGAGTTACAGGATAAATCTAAATCAAAACCTTTGCCTTTAGACTCTGGCAAATCTTTTGATGTGACAAAACACATCCGACTCGTTCCTCCATTTCAAGAAAAAGAAGTTGACAAATATTTTTTACATTTTGAGAAGGTGGCAGAAAACCTGAAATGGCCAAGAGAGCACTGGACCTTACTTTTGCAGAGCGTTGTAATAGGCAAAGCTCGAGAAATTTACACTCAGCTTTCACTAGAACAAAGCTCAGATTATGACAAAGTAAAAGAACTTATTCTTAAGGCTTATGAGTTGGTCCCTGAAGCTTACAGGCAGAAATTTAGAGATTGTAGGAAAGAACCTAACCAGACTCATGTAGAATTTGCTAGAACAAAAGAACAATTATTTGATAGGTGGTGTTCTTCAAAGAAAGTAGGTTCTGATCATGAAAAACTAAGACAGCTCATGCTTGTTGAAGAATTCAAATGGTGTATAAATTCTGACGTCAGGGCTTTCTTAAATGAAAAAGAAGTTGAAAATTTGGATGTTGCAGCTAGACTAGCTGATGATTATTCTTTGACTCATAAAACTTCTTTTGTTAACAAGCCATTTCCTAGGAAACCATTTAACCCTCAATTAAAATTTACACCTCAATCAAGACCTTTTTCCCCTCAGTCAAAACCATATTCCCCTCAGTCAGGTCCAAAAACCAACCCCAGTAATCCATCTGATAATTCCAGTCATTCATTTACTCCAAAACCTAGATTTTCTGGTGAAAACAAAGGTCAAAGTCCATTATCCCAGCCAATTTGCAATTATTGTAAACAATCTGGTCATATCATATCTGAATGTATAGCTTTAAAAAGAAAGAGAGAAAAAGAAAGACAGGAGAGTCCTAAACCCACAGGTCTCACCATTTTAAGGCTAAAACCACAGTCTTCTATTCAGGATGATAATCCTATTTTGGCCAAAACATCTGAGACTGATACCGTTATGGAGATTTATGAACCATTCTTATCAGATGGTTCCGTGTCACTAAATAGTGACTTTGCCCAGTCTACCCCTATTAAAATCTTACGAGATACTGGTGCTTCTCAATCCCTTATCTTAGCAGATACCCTGCCTTTTTCTGAGAAGACTTCTTCTGGGACAAGTGTCCTTATCCAGGGTGTAGAGTGTGGATTTATTAATGTACCGCTCCATAACATGTACTTGTCCTCAGACTTAGTTACTGGTCTGGTGGCTGTAGGTATTAGACCTTCTTTACCTTTTAAAGGTGTTCACTTGCTTTTAGGCAATGATTTAGCTGGAGATAAGGTTGTGGTAGACCCACTTTTGACCAACACACCTTGCGTTGATCAACCGCCTGATCCTATTGAGCAGGAAATTCCTGACCTTTACCCTTCTTGTGCTGTCACTAGGGCAATGGCAAAGAGAGCCAATCAGAATAATGGGATGCAGGATATTAATTTAGCTGACACTTTAATAGGTCAGTCCTTTAATGATGAGATTTTAAATTCTCCTTCTCCCAGCCAGGCTGACATTCAGACTGACTTTGACATTTCAAGGTCAAACATTGACCTTTCACCTTTAATTTCAAATGACCAAGGTTATGACCCGCTGTCAAGGTCACAGCTTTGTAAGGAACAACACAGTGATCCTGAGATATCACCTTTATTTGAAAGAGTTTTAGATGATAATGAAATGTCTCAAGTCCCTGTTTGCTATTATGTCAAAAATGACATTTTGATGAGAAAATGGCGTCCTCCTGATGTCTCAGCAGATAATGAGTGGACTGTTAACCACCAGATTGTGGTTCCTAGGGCTTATCGTCCTGAAATTTTAAATTTGGCTCATGAAACTCCCATGTCAGGCCATTTAGGTGTAAATAAGACCTATCACAAGATTCTTAATCATTTCTTTTGGCCAGGATTAAAATCTGATGTTTCTCAGCACTGCAAATCCTGCCACACTTGTCAAATGGTAGGAAAACCCAATCAGACCATTCCAAAAGCTTCTTTACAGCCCATTCCTGCCTTTGATGAACCTTTTAGCAGAATCATTATTGACTGTGTAGGTCCCCTACCCAAAACAAAATCAGGTTGTCAGTATCTTTTGACTATTATGTGTGCTTCAACACGCTTCCCTGAAGCCATTCCACTCAGAAATATCAAGACTAAGACAATTGTTAAGGCACTTGTGAAGTTTTTCACATTTGTGGGACTTCCAAGGTCTGTACAATCTGATCAAGGTTCAAATTTTATGTCGGGAATTTTTCAACAAGTCATGCATGAACTTGGCATTAAACAGTACAAGTCATCGGCTTATCATCCTGAAAGCCAGGGTGCATTAGAAAGATTTCATCAAACTTTGAAAAACATGATCAGATCTTACTGCTTTGACACGGAAAAGGATTGGGATGAGGGCATTCATTTGCTTTTATTTGCTGTAAGAGAATCTGTACAAGAGTCTCTTGGGTTCAGCCCATTTGAACTGGTATTTGGGCATACTGTGCGTGGACCCTTGAAACTTCTGAAAGAAAAATTTCTCTCAGATGATGACAGTTCTTTGAACTTACTTCAGTATGTGTCTGATTTCAAAAACAGATTATCAAAAGCCTGTGAAGCTGCTCGGTCCAATCTCAAATCAGCTCAGAGCAAAATGAAATTGCGTTATGATGAAAGTGCACAGGATAGAAATTTTGAACCTGGAGACAAGGTACTTGCTCTTTTGCCCATTCCTGGTAAGCCATTGCAAGCTAGATATTATGGTCCTTATACTGTTGACAAAAAGTTAAGTGATGTTAATTACATTGTCAACACTCCTGGGAGGCGCAAACAAAAACAGCTATGTCATATTAACATGCTTAAAAAGTACATTGATAGGGATAGTTCTGTTATTTCATCAGTGAATCTAGTTAATTCTGTCCCTCTTGAACAAAATCAAATGGAATATGAAGATATGAACTTTGTGAAATCTGATCCCGCGTCGTCTAAACTCAAGAACTCTGATATCTTAAAGGATCTTGACCAGAAATTGTCACATCTCAGTTCAGACAAGAGCCTTGAACTGAAGCAGTTAATTCTTGAATATGAGCACTTATTTCCGGACATTCCATCCAAAACTGACAAAATTTATCATGATGTTGAACTTATTGATGGTTCAAAACCTGTGAAACAACATCCATACAGAATGAACCCTGTAAAACAACAAATTCTCAGAGATGAAGTTCAATATTTGCTGGATAATGACTTTATAGAACCTAGTCAAAGTGAATGGAGTTCTCCTTGTATTCTTGTACCAAAACCTGATGGGACATTTCGCATGTGTACAGACTATCGTAAAGTAAATTCTGTCACCAAAACGGACACATTTCCAATTCCTCGAATCGATGACTGCATAGATAACATTGGACAAGCAAAATACGTTACAAAATTCGATCTGCTTAAAGGATTTTGGCAAATACCTCTGACAGACAGAGCAAAGGAGATCTCTGCATTTGTTACACCAGACGGATTGTATCAGTACAAAGTTATGCCGTTTGGAATGAAGAACTCCCCAGCAACATTTCAACGCTTAGTTAACAGTTTGATATCTAATCTGGCTGGCTGTAAAGCCTATATCGACGATGCTATCATCTTCAGCGAAGAATGGGAACGACACTTACAGACTATCAGAAATTTCTTCGACAGACTTAGTGAAGCTAAACTAACAGTTAACTTAACAAAGAGTGAATTTTGCCATGCAAATTTGACATTTTTAGGTCATCTGGTTGGACAAGGTCTGGTAAAACCTGTAGAAGCTAAAGTTGAGGCTATCTCAGATTTTCCCGTACCTTCTGGCAAAAGACAACTGATGCGCTTTCTCGGTATGGCTGGATATTACAGGAAATTCTGTAATAATTTCTCTGTCATAGCAGAGCCTTTGACAAACTTACTTGGCAAAAGGGTCAAGTTTATTTGGACTGATAATTGTCAGAAGTCTTTTGAAAAACTTAAAGCCATACTTAAAAGTGCTCCAGTTCTCTTAGCACCAAGATTTGACAAAGAATTTAAGTTGGCCGTAGATGCCAGTGATGTTGGTGCGGGCAGTGTATTGTTACAGGAAGATGACAATGGTGTTGATCACCCTGTTTGTTACTATTCTAAAAAGTTTAACAAACATCAGAGAAATTACTCTACTGTAGAGAAAGAATGCTTATCTCTCATTCTTGCTCTTCAGCACTTCGAAGTTTACCTAGCCTCTTCAGTTGCACCTATTGTCATTTTCACTGATCACAATCCATTGACTTTCATTCATAAAATGAAAAACAAGAACCAGCGTTTACTCAGATGGAGTCTTATGTTGCAAGAGCACAATCTAGATATCAGACATATTAAGGGAAAAGATAATATCATTCCGGATGCACTCTCTAGGGCTTAGATGCCTCAGCATTATTGATATTAAGTTTTGTGCTATTGCTCTTTATTGATCTGATGAGATTATACATTATTAGTTGTAATACAATTGTTCATTAATGCAAAAGAAAGCTTTACTCCATAAAACTTTCTTTTCTTTGAGGAGGGGAAGTGTAACATGTATGGTGTTTATCTGTTCATATTTTGTTTACTTAGTTTCTGATTGACCCAGATATTGGAGAAATTGATGGTAAATAAGTAATTGTAAACAAGGTATTTATTTGGTTATAAGAATTTTCTAGAATGATGACTAATCATCTAGAACCTGTAGAAAGTACTGGAACCTTGGAGAAGGGACCAGAACTTACTAGAATTTTCTTTTCCATGCAAATAGAAACTTTGAGTAGGTTCTGGAATTCAGTAGAAGTTTGTGGAATTTTCCAGAATAAATAAATATAGCATATGATATAATAGTCTTTCTTGACCGTTCTAGAACTTTCTTAAAGGGTATATATAAGAGTAAATTTTTCACAAGGGCATCTTTGAAATAATTTCACCATTTAAAAGTCTAAACCTTTTGTACTGGAATTCTATAGTGGAATACTGTATTCATTCATTCTGGATTACTTTGGATTATTCAGTTTTGGATTCAGACTTTGTGTTCATTTGGATTTATCTTCAAAATCTGGGGATCAGAAACCGCTGAAAGACTTGTGTTGATAAATATTCTGAGGGACAGTTTGGACATAAAAGGTATTGTAAATTAGACTTTCTTTGATTGTATAACTATTTTCCATTGCTTATTGTAAATGATAATTTTTGTTTTTAATAAATTTTGTTAAATTTTAAAAGTGCTTTTTGCTGACTTTCCAAATAGCAAATTTTGGTTTCCTGAATTTGTTTCTAGTTATGCCTGGCACGTAACAATATGCATTTTCATTCTATACTGACGGGCTTTAAAAACGCTACACTAGGATAGCAGCTTTCATGTATGTCTAAAAAAAGAATGCAAAGCAATCAATTTGATTGTATATTAATGAATGTGAATTTATGAGTAACATGTGAAAAATTTGTCCACTTCAAATTAATTTAAAGCATTTAAAATGTAAATTCTTTGAGATAGGGGTCAACTTTTTTCATTTGACAAAATTTTATCAGTGAAAGAGCCCCTATTTCTTTAAATCAAGAAACACAAGAAGCATCAAATGTGTGTTGTGAACTTGTTAAGTCATTGAGAAAGGGCTTTCATTTTGATTGGCAGGTCTGTAGTACAATAGTTCTGCTTTTTGACGTTAATATGTGTGTACCCGTTCATTCAGTGACTTAAAAACTCTGCTACTTAAGAAATGTTTCAGTGACGAAAACTTAACTAAGCAATAACGTCGTCGAGTTTAGTTGTACAATTAAAACTTAAGTGTTGACTGAAGAAACCACTTCATAATGACATCAAGGAAGCAAAGAAAGTTTACATTCAACTGTCTTTTGTAAGATATAGCAGGAAGTTAGTGTAGCGTTTTTAAAGCCCGTCAGTATACATTGGAGCCAAGGTCTCACTTAAAAATATTCTCAAATTCCAAATCTAAATCCTAAAATTATAAAATCTATCAATTTAATGTAACATACTTTGTCATTAAACAACAAAATATTCAAGATAACTAGGCTCAGAGATGATCAGGCTGGTTTGAATATTACCAAATTGCAAATATCGAAGACAGGATTTCCCATGACAGGACTCATATAACTGGTTTTACAAATCAAAATTTTGAACTTCACATCTGAGTGAATATGTGCTATGTAGGTATCATACCCATCAGCATTTGAATGACCCTCTTATATTGTAGAGAATTAACCCTTGTCCTGTTTTATAAATCTACCATATATGTTACTATTTGTACACACATTCCAAAATTCTAGCCGGTTCAGTTGCAACATTAATTCCATTGGATTCAAAGGCTGAATTGAAATCAAAGTGGATCCTGATCAGACCTCTTCTTCAGGAGCCAGCTGATCAGGATCTAGTCACAACTACCTTAAGACGATATATCTTTGATATATCTTTGACAGGACAAAGAGTTAAGTAAAAAAATAATGAATGCAATTTTCTCAATACATTTTGTATGCATGGTTAATGATTCTTAAATTTCAAACATCAAGATGAAACAGGTCATATGTGCACTACTGGTAATAAGCTGCTCATCATGCATGCAAATACGGAGCTGCGTAGCGCAGTCGGTAATGTGTCTGGCAACAGATGCGAAGCTGACTGCAGATCAAGGGGTCG
This sequence comes from Loripinus fragilis, assembly GCA_964019695.1. Classification (NCBI taxonomy): domain Eukaryota; kingdom Metazoa; phylum Mollusca; class Bivalvia; order Lucinida; family Lucinidae; genus Loripinus; species Loripinus fragilis. The sequence continues at coordinate 100,538,692 of OZ026520.1, forward strand.
CGAGTTCGACCCCAGCCCGGTCCCATACTTTCGTGGAGATTGATCATGAAATAATTTCTATGGCCATTCTCGTCCCTTCCGCTGAATCATTCATGAAGGGTTGTTGTCAGTTACAAGCGAAAGTATGTGCGCGAATTACTGGTTAACCGCTTGTTCTAGCTTGCACAGGAAAAAAGTGTGGTTTGGTGAACTGACCTCCTCGCCATGACCATAGCTCTTGACTTGGGACGTAAAGCAACAAAACAAACAAAAAACAAATGCATGCAAATGATGCAGGCCCTGCATGGTCAGCCTGCACCAGTGTGTTGTGCCATATTGACCAACCAACTGTGTTATTTAAAGATTCTTTTTAAAAATTAATTTGAAAAAAGGTCAGCTCTGATAACAACAAGCACATTTTTTTTAGTTTTGGCCATTCTGAATGCAAAATGATTCATAGATCACTGGCAATGTTCAAAGCACCATATGTGCTTGACAACTCTTTGTATGCTGGGTAATTTTTTGTGCTTTTGTTGTCATCTGCTGACTTATTACATAATTAATTTTTTCATAAATTCTTTGAGGAACACTATCAGTGTCAAACGATTTGGACCCAGACCAGTTTGGACCCAGATCAGGACCAACAGAATGTTGGTCCTGATCTGGGTCCAAACTGTTTGCAAAGATTATCAACAGACGACAAATGTCGCCCCTGGCATTGCCGCAAGGAATTAAGCATGTTACACCTGGTCACAACCAATATGGTAAATATGTGCTGATTGAGAGCTGTCTTTCAGAGTTAGTGCCAATAATAATGAATTTTGTTGCCAATGTGCCAATCATCCATTGACCTCTGCAAAAGTACAAATATTTCTATTATCTCTATTGCCTTGGAATCAATTTCTTGAAGCCAATGAATGTGCTGCATGTTCTAAGGATCACCTGTAATTCTGACAGTAATGGTTTTGAATGCATTGAAAGAATTATAAAAATGTTTTTATACTTTATTCTCCCTAGCTTGCAACCCTTCTTAACCCTTGTAATGCTGAACCCTTTTGTGAAAATGCTGTAGATCCAGAATGTTTTCCACTCAGATTGAAAATATATTTTCATGCTTACAACTGGATCTAATGCTGCAGGTTAATAGGATATAAAATACTAGAAGTGTGTAGTACATAAAAAATATTCAGCATGACAATTAAGTATCAATGTCAACTGCTTTTATGCTTTTTAAACACATCTTTACCTGGAAACTATCTGAAAGTATATTCAACTTTATATGACCAGCATCAACCATGAATACATGGATTCTTAGACCATCCCACTGACCCACTCGTATTACAGCCTTTCTGATATCTTAAAAAGTCTGTTTTAGTTCTACATTATGTCTTAGTAAAATTCTTAGTCATGCTGGGACTTTTTCCTGAGTACTAAAAGCAATGATGATAAAGTCTGGGGTGTCTTGCTCAAGGACATAAGATGGCCAGTGCCTCTAGTGAGGCTCACACAAGGGACCCCTAATTCTCATTTGAAGTCAGGCACTCTACCACTGAGTCGCTCTGCCCCTCCTTTTACAAATATAGTAAATGAGTATGATCAGCTATGACAAGTCAAAGCTACCAATATAGAAAAAAGGTTATTTATTTTCAAACAGTGAACTCAAGTTGCCCAAACAGCAGGACCTCTGCAGATCTATGGCTGATCATACTATTACAAGACACTTCAATCTATTTTGTCTATTGAAGTATGATGGGCTACATGTAGCTACAGGATCATGAGGCAAAGCAATCCTCCAGTATCGACTATCCTGTCATACGCCCTCATGGAAATTCTAGGGAACTGGTACAGTTGGTACAGCATGTCAATCTATCTTCTTTAATGGCACCTGGCAGTGATCACATACAAATGACATACAGCACAATATATGGCAAATGGGTGTAGATCATATGAGCCTTGATGTGAGAAGCACGCAAACAACAAAAGTGCAGATCAGCCTGTGCATTTGTGCAGTCTGATCAGTGCCTTTGTATTTCAATTTCTGGATAGCCATATAACTCTGTTTCTGTTTGTTAAGAGACTTCATTCAAGCTTGAACATTATGTCACTAGTGGCGGTTAAGAAAAAAAAAAGGAAAAAAAATAGTTAAGGTAGAATTAAAGTGGATAGAAAAGTAAGAAAGAAAGGAAAGTTTCCAGCCTGCATTTTCAGCTCGACGATCTTCATCAGATATTAAGTTGACTAATCCGGCTACAGTATCTGCCCCTCGGTATGGTTGCCCTACCGGCACAGCTCTAAAACCCTCTGAGTCTGACCCTACTTACAGACTGGCTGCTACTTAGCTTAGAATGAGATGTCAGCCCCTGCTTCAAATGTGCCAAGTCAGGGGCCTCAGCAAATGAGGCTGGTAGTGAATTCCACACAAGTATGGTCATCAGAAAGAAGCTGTTCTTGAAGGTATCCGTCCTTAAGGGGTACTGTCACAGCTTATACTCTCAACTTCACTTGCTACAAGCAAATTCAATATTATATCAAGTCTCTGCAGCTGAGCAGGCTGGTTTGGGCCTTTAATTTAATGGGTCTATAATATACCTGGTCGAAAACCCTGAAGAGTGCAGATCCTACTTGAGGTTTAGGTTGTCTGTCATTTTACAGTGATTATGACTAATCAACTCCTCAACCCTGGTTTAACCGCCCACATGATTACAAAGGCAAACACATTTTATTTTAATTGGCCTAAATTGTCAGTTCCTACCTTTTGAATGATACTCAAATCCAAGCAGTGTTTCTTTGTCCTTCTTTGAATATTTCTTCTCTGATCCCATTTTGACCTGTTTCTTAAGGTCAACTTTATTCGGTAAAAAGACTAGCTACTGTCTTATTATCACACATTTCCTTGAACTTTGATTGTGTATTCCATAAGTCTATGATGAGGAAGTGCTGTGTACTCTATTATTATCTCGCGAGAATTACACACAGGTCAAGAGGTCAACACGAGACTTTATATGACAACAAACAACTGAACCAATGAAACGTCCCGTAGTAAATAAACATCAACAGAAGATCCAATGAGAATTCGCGTACCATTAATAACAAAAACACGCACATGTCATAGAAATCAGCGTCCATGACAGTTACTCAAAACTTATTCCAACTCTCAACATATTTATCAAATTTGAGACTTTTAATTTAATTCAAACATTGTCAGCAATTTAGACACCTGGAGAAAACTTTTTTGAAGAGTTATACTTACTGTTTTCGTAATTACATCGCGTTCCCACGTTCTGACGTTTGTTTAAAGACCTCTACTTTCATTTTGAGAGATCAGCTGGATTTGATATTTCACAACATGCAGGAAGAAAAGGAAACATCCCAGATACAACCACAATTTATGAAAGAAGAAGTGTACATTATAGAGTGCGCTTGTTGTGGCTCTACACTTTGCAACCGGGGAATGAAGTCTTTTCTGGTGGCTGATGAGAAAGTTGAGCTGTATTCAACTGATCAAGTTGACAAATGGTAGGTTCCGGTTGGATCACTGTGCCATGCATGGTAACTTGAGAAGAGTTGTGGGTCCCGTATTCACATGTATCTATGTATTTTTAGTTACTGGCTCGGTCAAATTGTGATCTTTATTTTTTTTTAACTCACCATTACCGGGGTCGTACCAAGCTGCTAGGCAACTTCCAAAGACCCATCTGGACATTTCTCACAAAATTTGAAAACAGTGTTTCACCAGGGATGTAGCATGATGCATTGAATTTGAGTACATTACCATGCCAATGTTTGTTAAACCTTGATTTGAAAGAGTTCAGTGAAGTGTCGTCACTACTGAGTTTGGTAGAGAGTTCCACACATCAACAACACGGTTTGAAAAAACACTTGATCTCACTTTAAGTTGTGCCCGAGGTTTGAAGATCTTCAGGCTGTCTAGTGTAATTTGCAATGGTGACGCTAGATAAGTGCATCGTCCTTCAGATCGGGACGTTAACCAGATGTCCCCTTTGCAGGGAAAGTCACCCCCTGTGCAGGTTAAAGAACCCTTCGGTAATTTAGATAAGGTTTCTTGTAGGCTTTCATCCTGCAACCTGGAGTGTACAAAGTACACCTGCCGATAATACTTGCAAGAGGGACTGGCAGTATATAGAGAAAGAAAGAAAGGCTGTTACCTCTAGTCGACAGTTTATGCCATTATTGTCCCAGGGGTGGCGGTATAGATCAAACACTAAGATGTCATAAATCAGTATACTTTGTTTTGATTCTTTACGTCACAGTCATCTCGAGATGGGTTTTCCTGGGCTGATCTAGTACTAAGTAGCGGGTAAGAAGAAAATTGTCTTGTTCAAGGAAACAACATAGTGACTCTGATCTGCCGGCTATGACTCTTCATCTAGCAACCCTTGGATCCCCAGTCTAACACTCTACCAACTGAACCGAATATTGCACTCTGCTCACAAATCAAGACTGTTGTCAACTTGTCATGGAGCAAAAACACTGTTGAGAGTACAGCAACATACTACAGTATAATTATCATTACATAGAAGCATGCCAATGTGGTAACTCAGCATGAATCATTCCTATGGCCCTTAAAAGTTCCTGTGGAGTCATTTTTGTCATAAGTCAACCATTTTTAAATAATTTTCACTGTCAGAGTTATGATGGAGCAGTTAATTTATTTTCAGTTAACAATTAAACTTCCACGACGATATACACAACATGTTCAGTGAATTTCACAATGCTGAAATTGGCAAATTTCAGGCTGATTTAAGCAAATCATCATCATCATCGGATAGGTGCAGGAGCATCTTCAAAATTAGGGGCCCCCTTCAGGTAGCTGGTTAGCTGCACACACAGCAGATCTCACTTTTTGTATAATTTGTAGCAAAGTTTTATTGCAGGATGCCCTTCCTTTCACCAACTTGGACACTTTTGGCAGTCCAAGCACTCTTTGTGTACCCTACTGACTTGGGCTGTGTGCTCCACCATTGGCACCATTAATTAGTAGCCGTCTTCCACTGGACCACTGCTGCAGCACCGGGAAGTCAGTCTAAATAAATGCTAAGCAAAATTGTACAAGAATTTACCTTTAAGGTATTCTCAGTCATTGATAACAATTTTAGATATTTTTATTTTCAAGATTAATTTTCCTCTTTCAGAATTGAACCTACCCAAACTTTCAGGTGGGGCTTAATTCTTTTGGCCAGTTTATTTGACCACCAGAAAGTAGAATTTGTTGATGAAGGAAGACATTTCAATATGATTGCAAAATTTGTACTGCATGATCATGATTTTTTTTCTTCAAAATATATAGCAATGTTTCAGACTGTAGCCAGTCTAAATATTTCTATATTGTCAAAACAGCTTGTTCTTAGAATTATTTGTTGATATACAAGTATCTAAGCCCTATTTATGGAACAGAATATTCCACTTGCTGAGAGCTACATGTATTTGGGAAGAAATTTCAGCCCCTTAAGAATGTTTATTTTGCCAATTGACCCATTAACTTTAATAGCAATGAATTGGACAAAAAAGTACTGGCAAGACTTTAGTTAAAGAGTGTGTATCTAAAAACTTTTTTTTTTTATTTCTCAGGGGCCCACTGATGTGGATGATGCCCCTGCACCTGCACGTTAATCAAAAATCCGATTATGATATGATATGATGTCAGCCTAAACATATGTTGTGGGTACTCAAAAGAACCGTCTCAATGAGACGGTTCTTTTGAGCACCCAAAACGTGTTAAAACTGATGGGTAAGAAAATATTTACAATTTTACGCTCAAAAGTTTGGATTATCTAAACCTGTGACTAGTACTAGGTAGCCAATATAAAAAGAGTTAAGGGTTGAGTGAATGAGTTAGTATTTAATGTCACACTAACAGTTAAGGTCATATGGAGATGGAGCCAAGGCTATGAGTCTCATCCACCAAACTGGAGGAGCTAAGGATCAAACTTAGGTCCCCTGGGTACAAGGCGAGTGGTTTAGCAGCTCCTAGTTTAAAGGGTTGAATGTAAAATATCTATAAGTTTCCAAGTTCTGTTTCCAAAGCCCCAGATTTACAAAGTTAAATGCTGTTCATGATTCTACTTCTAGCATAGTTGATGTAACAGACGAAGAGTACAAAACAGACAAGTGTTTCTGTGTGATCCAGAATATTGGATGTTTATTGTGGTAAGTTGACATTCCGGTATACCATACAGTAGATGTTCTAAAGTTTTGAGCATTAGTTGCCTAACAAACAATGCAGAGAAAATATAAGCCCCCAAACAAAGTGCAGCTAGCACACATAAAGGTGCAAAGCATGCACATGTTCCCTTGGACTTGATTTTGTACCATTTCACAGGCCTTAAGTATTGACTAATTTAAGAGTGCAATTAACAAAAAATTAATTTTCTTCATATGTTGTGGGTTCGCAAAAGAATCGTCTCAATGAGAGTCCTTTTGAGCACCAAAAAGATTTGTTAAAAATGATGGGTAAGAAAATATTTACAATAATTTTTATTGTACCCTGAAAAAATTGTTTATCTTAACCTGTGATTTCAGTGGTAATATGGTGGGTTACCATGTAAAGCAGCCTTGTGTACAATGCCTGCAGTCACAGAACAATGGACATTACTGGATGTTTTACAGAGCAGCTGTCATTCCTGGTTCCAGACTCACAACACAAGGCAAGTACCACCCCACCCCCTACAGCTACTGTGCTATCTCCAAGAAAATGTGTCACTGCCATAGTATGACAGCAAAGGCACAGATCAGCTTAAAAGGTCTTATAAATATTTTGATAATTAGCTATTGTCCTATTTCCAAGAATTTTGCTATTTCCAAGAAAAGGCACAGATCAGCAGATATTTTGATAATTATACAGCTATTGTGCTATTTCCAAGAAAACGTGTTACTGCAATAGTTTGACAGCATAGGCACAGATGAGGGTCTGGATTGGGGGGGGGGGGGGTCTGGTACTCACTATTCATTAAAAATTTAGCCCATTATTCATCTCATTAAAATTTTGGGTTATTCATTAAGATAAGACCAATTATTAATTATAAGTAAGAAAGATGGCAAAGATTTCGGATTATTCACTATTCATTAATTTTTTCTTCAATTCATCAAAAAATAGGATTATTCATTATTTTTTAGGCTCTCATTATTCACTATTCATGGATCTTTTGGCTCATTATTCACTATTCATTATAAAAAAGGGCCATTATTCACTAATCATTATATCCCATCCAGACCCTCACAGATCAGCTACAAAGGTCTTATAGATATTTTGATAATTAATCAGCTATTGTCCTATTACCAAGAAATTTGTTATTTCCAAGAAAAGACACAGATCAGCAGATATTTTGATAATTATACAGCTATTGTGCTATTTCAAAGAAAACATGTTACTGCAATAGTTTGACAGTATAGGCACAGATCAGCCACAAAGGTCTTATAGTTATAATTTGATTATTATACAGCTATTGTGCTATTTCTAACTATTTAAGATTCCTTCTAGTCAGGCCTCCAGATAAGAGTTCATAATTGAAAATTATTTTTCTTACGGTATTTCTCAACCAAAACATGTTTTCGAATGATGGGTAAGTAAATAATTTAAATTTTCCGTACAAAAATTGTGCTTATCTTGACCAATGCTAGTCTCTGTAGTTGATCAGGCTGATTGAGTCTTATATAGTTACCTGGTCATAGAAATCCAAGTTTTCTCCCAACATAATGGCTGTTTAGATTTAAGTAATATATATGTCCCAAGATAAGAGTGCATAATTAAGATTTTTTTTATTTATCAACCAAAACGTAATATGTGGGTACTCAAAAGAACCATCTCAATGAGGCGGTTATTTTCAGCACCCAAACATTGTGTTTAAACAGATGGAATAAATAAAATATAATCACAATTTAGGCAAGAAAGGTCTGCTTGTCTGGTTCTCCGCTATTTCCTTCACTCTCTCTATACTTTTGACATCATACAGTGAAATCCTGATCTTCTTCTATACTGTGACTTTCTCAATCCATATATCACTTTCTTTTTTTTATTTAATTTATCAAAATATTTGAATGAACTCAACTATTATCTCCAATTTTTACAGAATGATTCCAAGTATAAAAATACATTATATTTAGGTACTTCTTTCACACAAAAACACAAAACAAAATGAAATGGGTAATTTGATCTGAAATATATCTTTTGGTAGTAAGTAAGAGTATCTCTAGCCTGTCTAGAGTATCTTGAAAGACCATTTGGGCCTCAACACGAGAAAACTTGTGGGTGCTGCGAACAACAAACGTGCAGACCAGCCTGCGCATTCTGATCAGTGCCTTTGAAATTTCACTATTCCAGCTAGTCTCTGTAGCTGAGCAGGCTGGTTTGGGTATGACCTGGCCCCGAGGTTACAAAACTTATTCCATTCTCAACTCAGCTGAGCATGAAATTTCAACTGCTTATAAAAGCTAAAAGTGTAAGCTCTAATGACTGTAAGCTCAAATGACCAGTACATCTCATGGCTGTAAGTGTAAGCTTTAAAAGCTGTTAGCTCAAACAGCCAGCACATCCTATGACTGTAAGTGTAATTTCTTATGGTTGTATGCTCATATGGCCAGTACATCCTTTAATTTAAGTGTAAGCTCTAATGGATGATAGCTCATATGATCAGTACATCTCATGAATGTTAGCTCTAATGATTGTCAGCTGATATAGTCAGTACATCCCATGACTGTAAGTATAAACTCTATTGGCTGTAAGCACATTTGGCTAGTACATTCCATGACTGTAGGTGTAAGCTCTAATGACTTAGCTCATACAGCCAGTACATCCCATGACTGTAAGTGTAAGCTCTAATGACTTAGCTCATATGTCCAGTACATCCCATGACTGTAAGTGTAAGCTCTAATGACTTAACTCATATGGCCAGTACATCCCATTACTGTAAGTGTAAGCTCTAGTGTCTGTAATCTCATATGGTCAGTGCATCCTATGAATGTTAGTGTAAGCTTTAATGTCTGTTAGCTCATATGGCCAATACATCACATGACTGTAAGTGTAAGTGTAAGCTTTAGTGTCTGTTAGCTTATATGGTCAGTGCATCCCATGACTGTACGTGTAAGCTCTAATGTCTGTTATCTCATATGGCCAGTGCATCCCATGATTGTAAGTGTAAGCTCTAGTTTTTGTTAACTCATATGGCCAATACATCACATGACTGTAAGTGTAAGCTCTAGTGTAGGTTATCTCATATGGCCAGTGCATCCCATGACTGTAAGTGTAAGCTCTAGTGTCTGTTAGCTCATATGGCCAGTAGATCCCATGACTGTAAGTGTAAGCTCTAATGTCTGTTATCTCATATGGCCAGTACATCCCGTGACTGTAAGTGTCAGCATCTAGTATCTGTAAGCTCATATGGCCAGTACATCCCATGACTGTAAGTGTAAGCTCTAGTGTCTGTTATCTCATATGGCCAGTACATCACATGACTGTAAGTGTCAGCATCTAGTATCTGTAAGCTCATATGGCCAGTACATCCCATGACTGTAAATGTAAGCTCTAATGTCTGTTAGCTCATATGTTCAGTGCATCCCATGACTGTAAGTGTAAGCTCTAGTGTCTGTTAGCTCATATGGCCAGTGCATCCCCAAAGGTATTTGTATCATAGCTTGGACGTTATGAAATGTTTTTAAACTATACAATGTTGAAAAAAAAAACATTTACAAAAAATAACCCTTGCATAGAAAATGTGTGTGAGCTCATATGGCCAGTACATCCCATGACTGTAAGTGTAAGCTCCAGTGTCTGTTAGCTCATATGGTCAGTGCATCCCATGACTGTTAGTGTAAGCTCTAGTGTATGTTAGCTCATATGGCCAGTACATCCAATGACTGTAAGTGTAAGCTCTAGTGTCTGTTTGCTCATATTGCCAGAACATCACATGACTGTAAGTGTAGGTGTAAGCTCTAGTGTCTCATATGTTATCTCATATGGTCAGTGTATCCCATGACTGTAAGTGTAAGCTCTAGTTTCTGTTAGCTCATATGGCCAGTACATCCCATGACTGTAAGCTCTTGTGTCTGTTAGCTCATATGGCCAGTACATCACATGACTGTAAGTGTAAGCTCTAGTTTCTGTTATCTCATATGGTCAGTGTATCCCATGACTGTAAGTTTAAGCTCTAGTTTCTGTTAGCTCATATGGCTAGTACATCACATGACTGTAAGTGTAAGCTCTAGTTTCTGTTATCTCATATGGTCAGTGTATCCCATGACTGTAAGTGTAAGCTCTAGTTTCTGCTAGCTCATATGGCCAGTACATCACATGACTGTAAGTGTAAGCTCTAGTTTCTGTTATCTCATATGGTCAGTGTATCCCATGACTGTAAGTGTAAGCTGTAGTGTCTGTTAGCTCATATAGTGTAGGCCGCTGTGTAATTCCGTGTGCATTTTTTGGTAAAAGTGTCAAACATACATTTTCTTGTAGAAAAATGTATTCTGTTTAAGAAAAAAGATGTTTACAATTTTTCTTTGGCGTTTTAACGTCACAGTGACGTCACAAAGTGACGTACCCATTTTTAGCTTATTTAAGGCTTGAAAGTGGAGTGTTATGAATTCCCAGCAGGCATAAACATGAACTGTTTGATCAGTTGTGTTAATTTTACTGGCGACATGTTGATTTCAGAGCATAAACACTGACTCTGGCTTTTAAAGAGGTTACATTAACTTCAAAATGATGTCTGTACATGGAAAAGTGACGTCAGTACCAAAAATGAAAATTCGGTGATAGTGAAAGCTCAAATAACTAGACCCTCATCTCCACACAGCAGGGAAAATATTGTTCACTATAATTTCCTGAAACTATATTATAAAAGATGCTAAATGACATACGTTAGCTCTCTGACCTATATTTATACAGGCATGTTAACTACGTTACCCTATTATAGTTTAAAATCCTACTTTGCAAATACCAAGTTATGCAGAATTATTATTTGTCGACATGCTGTTTGCCTTAAAACATCTTTAAATGAATGGAACAGCCGGTATGCATTTAAACAATACACCACTATGATGTTTCAGTTATATATGTTACTTTAAATGTATAACTATTTAATGCATTACTGTCACTAGACATTGGACTACCAAAATACCTTCTAGGGGAGTTTTGTACGCTAAAATTTTCTAAAACCACATTCTACTAGCCACCAATTAATGTATTTAACTCTTTAGCGGTTGAGGCTATACCAAGCAATAGCAAAATTCTCTACGTTACTGTCAAATAATTGGAAATCTTATCTAATTACTCCTTATTCTTACATGGCAATATAACCTTTGAATTGTAAACAAATGACAAGCAATATGATGTTATCAAATTAGACGGATCTTCTATTACATGTGATATACGTCACTTTCTTTTAAATACATTTCTAAATTACAAAGGAAAACTATTTAAGTTTACACTGCTAGTGGGATATTTATTGCCATTTAACTGCCATTTATTGTCATTAAAGGAAAATGCCAACAACACATGGATGAATAAAAGAATAAAATTTGAACTTTATTCACATACAACGATTTTTTCAAGTCTGTGCGTTTTATTAAATATGTAAACAGCATTTTATTTTCTTAAATTCTTATTAAATGAAATCTTTGATCTCACTGACACTGATATATTTGCCTCTTTTATACGTGAAATGATATATAAAAGACACATATAACGTCATCAAACATATCAGAATAAATGCTAGATGCTCCTCCAGAAAATTATTGCTGTTGTTTCACTACATTATAATGTTAACTTATTGTGTAGTTTATAAACATTGTTATATGTTTAATGCTGAATAAAATATATTGTATTATATTGTATCGTATTTTAGATAACACAATAATATTAAGCATGGACTAGCTTAGTAAATTTATCATATATTGTTTAAGCAAGCTATAAATTACAACTACTATGCTGATGCCATTCAAGAATGAAACCCTTTTCAGAATTTGTCATTGTTGGTCAATTCAAGCATATATCAAAATTGGGAATTGAGAATTTAAAACAGTACTTTATCCTTGTCTTTTGAAAAATAAACTGAAATGATTTAAAAACCTGACGATGTTTGCACAAAGGGTGACACACACCCTATGGTTAAAACTGCTTTATATCAGAACGATGTCCAGTTTGGTGACAAAAGAATACCATTTAGAGATGGTAAAATGCATAACATTAGAATTTCAAGGACATATTGCATCATCTGTTCTGTCTGGTTCTAAACTATTGTGAAGCATTCAAACAGAACAATATTTGTTCTAATAGTTCATTTTAGTCAAACATTTGAAATATATATGTTTATCACTTAGAAAAAAAAACAGGCATTGTTAGTATTAATGTATATTGTAGCCATTGCTAAAATAGCTGACTCACAACAAATTATTGCTTTTAATAAATTATTTGTTTTGCATTATTCTATCAACTAGACCCATTAGTCTTACAGTTGAATTGTGTTGCAGATAATATCGAATCGATATTTAGCATGTCAAATGTGAACATTACCGTTGATACAAAATTGTAGCCTAATAATAATCTTTGCATAGTTCAAATCAAACACAATAGATTTACTAGTAACGAAATAACTGATCAAAGGAATAATCCCATTTGATCTTTGTACTTGTCGAAGTGTTGAGCGATGAAGGCTCAGGTGAGCCTGTGCATATGTGTAGGTCGACTTGCCAGAGCCTTCGCTGCTCGTATACACAAAATAGTATGGAGGTTGATGACCAATTTTTAGAATGCTAGCCCCTCTGTGTCATCAGGAGTGATTAAACAATGCATTTGCTAGTCCAAATATTTATTAATGAATTACAGTAAAAGGGTCTAAAAATATTTTTCATCTAAAAGGAACGTGATTTATACTTGCGCTACTGTCAAAGAACATATGTGAAATATAGCATTCAACCTTTCGTAAACTATACCATACACACACATTACACAATTGACAATGAGGCACTGCTAAATCAACCTCTGAGATTTATAATGATAGCCAGTACATTTAAATGAAATGCTTTCCTTAAGAGATAACTGAATAAAAGTATACAATGCAAATTTGATATGCATAAGTTCATGCACATTTTTTAAACATTGCATGTGCGACTATCATTGTTGACAATGTTGATACTGAAAAGAGTGTCATCTTAGTGCTGAACAGTTAGCATTGTGTATGCTTCTTTTGAATCTATGTCCTGGCAAGTTATCAACTCATTCTAATCTTCAGTACACATATATATGTAAAACATTTTTTATTAATGTTTACATTTATCAGGTTTGCGAGGTTCATGCAATATTTTGCCAACGTTCTGTTTAGTGGAAATTAACATCAAGTATATAAACATTTATTGCTAAAACTAAATCAGATCTAATCTCTTGACTTCATTTTTTAATATTTCACATTTCTATCCAGTATTCTAAAAACCATTGTAAAATCAACTTTACAATAACTTGAATGTCACCTGTTAAAATTTGGCCGGATATAATTTTAGCTGAAAAGTCTATATTTAAATTGGTATCTTAGTAACAGCTGACCTATTTCCTTGTATATCTAATGTGACCTTAAAGTAAAACTCACCATTATAACAAACTTTCTCTATTTCCAGGGAAATGCATGTTTCTCATCAATAAAGCAGTTCTTTAGATCTTATTGGTTGAGCAAGTGATCCAAGGTACTTACTTAATGTCATGGACTGCTTTGTTGATTGCACAAAGAAAGCTATACTGTATATACACTAAAATTAATTTAAAAGCTTCTGTAGTGCGTTACCATATGCATACACGGCTAAAAGTCAGGAAACAAATTTATTTCGATACAGTCACTAATAACTAGTTACAGACACTTTAAATAACTGAATAGAAGTAGCTCAATTAAACTTAGAATTCTTCAGAAAAATATTACAAAACTATAAACTTAACATAATATATATAAGCTTTTCTGGCTCAATTATATATCGTCTTTGTTAACATTTGTATAAACATATGACAATATAATATATTTTGTACAGTACTATTATATTATTTTAATAAATTTGACAGAAAATTGAAATGTATCCTTCTATGTGCTGTTACTTGAGTGCTATTACTACCTTTGTTTATGAATTTTAAAATTTATAATTTTGGGCAAATCATTTCTTTGTAGATGTAAAAAGTTCAAATATATACTATACTCAGAAGAAAAAGTTTAGTCAGTACAGACACTGTGTGCAATACTTTTGTAAGACAGTCTTAATAATGACAAAAACCTTACTCAAAATAAAATTCATGTAATGTCTTACAAATGTGAACATTTTCAACAAAACATTCTGAAAATATACCCATTTTCTTCATCAAAATTACACAAAGTGGTCAATATTAAAATTCAAATTTCATAACTCAAAAATCAGTCTAGCGCCCCTCAGACGATTTCTGGCAGTACAGACGGAAATTCTCGTACCTGTTGCATAACTAAGGGATTTAAGAAGTTTCCAAGCGACCATGAAGCGATTACGTCATGTTGACGTCACTCTGACCCTAACTTCAAATGGCGTCGTTATCCGTGGTCTCCACAACGGAGGCTTGTCATTTTTACTGCCAGGCCGTAGAAAACGTGTTTGCAGACGATAAATTGTTTGTTCATTGCATCCAAAACTACGTGTTACGTCAGCAACACATGTACCTGTTTCAAGACGTCAAAACGCGGTATTTCTGTAATTTGTTGATAGCCTGGACGGCGAATTAAGCTTGCTAGCTCTGAATTTTCTCCGGATTATTGCAATAGGAACAACTCTCTTTCAATATCGAACAGTATATGAGAAAAAAATCATGCCGGTTTACCGCAGCACGTGCACATCGTGCATTTTGAAATTTGGTTGATACAGTCTAATAGAGGCATTATTTGTCACGCAATAACAGGTACATGTAAAGTTACGATAATACAACTCATGTATAAAATTTGACAATGATATATGCAGTATTGTTGATTTTATGAGAAAACATAAATACTGACTAAACTTTTTCTTCTGAGTATATTACACAAATGTAAATGTGCATGGATAATTAATAGGAACTTAAATGCAAACTGATAAATCCTTTTTTCAGACAGACTGGTACCTTGATATCTATTAAACATGAACAGTCAGTTTTGAGATGAATTAAGTATCCTATGACATATAATACACGGAATAAAGCAATGTATATGCAGTCTTGAAAGTTGTAATATACGTTACATGATGCCATATAAACAAAAAAAAACCCCACTAATACTTCACACCAGAAACGAAGTTAAGTATGACTTTTCGCACTTGCTTATCAAGAGAATATTCATATTTGGTGTTTAAAGATTTTCCAATTGAATTTCATGCTGAATTAAAGAATGAACTTTTTGTTCAGGGTCATCATATTTAACAGTTTACAACTCTTACAGTATTTGTGATACAAACAAACTGTTTGCAGCTATATAATGGTCCATTACTTGTCTTTTGGAAGGTGTATTTAAAACCTGAAAGTTAACTGGGAAGCCTATCAAAAAAATTGTTTAACAGAATTTCAGTGATTTTAAATGGAGTAGCTTAAAATGTAACATAAATAACATTACAATGGGCCCATATAACTTTTATAAACATAAATATATGTAAGGAATAAAATGTTCTTGTATGATACGTGAACGTTTGTCCAATTTGAATAATTCAAGTATTACCTTAACAACCTTGGTTACATTTGTTTTGTTTAAAAATGTAGGGTAACGTAGTTAACACGCTGTAGCAGCTGAACGCCCCAACCACCAGAAAGCTAACTTGTTTCAAAAAGCTAAGCCAGGAACATACAGTTAAGCTAAGTTCTGATTTCAGTCGCAAGGCACACGCGAATTTTCAGAATTATTATTTTTTGTATGCAATGTGCTTTTCCAGCACATTGACGTCAAATTGACGTCAGTTCCATGTAAAATTGAAGTCCATATTGAATCAAATTTTCATTTTAGTGTTTCTATAGACGTTTTTAACCATTTCAATGGAACAAACATAAAAATAAGATTATTTTAGGTGTGTAAATAATCACACCACATATAAGCTCTTTGATGCAAGTGAAAAGAAGGTACCCCATTTTATGACGTCACTGTGACGTTAATACTGCAAGAAAAAATTGTAAACATCTTTTTCCTTACTCTGCATATATTAATCTAGTTGAAAATCGATAAGAATCACTTTTACCAAAAAGTGCACACGGGAGCCCAAATTTCGACACAGGGGCCTACACTAATATGACAAGTACATCACATGACTGTAAGTGTAAGCTCTAGTTTCTGTTATCTCATATGGTCTTTGCATCCCATGACTGTAACTGTAAGCTCTAGTTTCTGTTAGCTCATATGGCCAGTACATCCCATGACTGTAAGCTCTTGTGTCTGTTAGCTCATATGGCCAGTACATCACATGACTGTAAGTGTGAGCTCTAGTTTCTGTTAGCTCATATGGCCACTACATCACATGACTGTAAGTGTAAGCTCTAGTTTCTGTTATCTCATATGGTCAGTGTATCCCATGACTGTAAGTGAAAGCTCTAGTTTCTGTTAGCTCATATGGCCAGTACATCACATGACTGTAAGTGTAAGCTCTAGTATCTGTTTGCTCATATGGTCAGTTTTATTATTGTTTCAGGTACAGCCAGATTGTTATGGGGTGAATTGCCCCATTTTGAAAAAGACTATGTTTTAGGAGATACAGAGGAGTGTGAAAGATGATTCAGCTTTGTAGAATGGAATTTACAAATGTTTTTAGGGCAAAATAAATCTTGTGGGTATATTTGATTGACAAAACTAACAAAACTCAAATGAAATTATTCTCTAATTTCAACAGACAAGGAGCCAAGTCGAAGTCAAGGTGTTATAATACATGTATAGATCTCAGTCATTATATAGGAATTCATCTGACTAGGAGCCATATACTTTATAGATGTCCTAATATTTATCTAGCAAGAAGTCAAAGTCAATGAATACTTAATAGTGTCATAATATTTGAGTCGGCGTCCAGCAAAAGGTACAAGACAGTATGTGCATCCATTGACAAATCCGACCAGACTGTGCCGAAGCTGTCTAGTCAGTCTTCAATGGGTACTCTGTGGATAGCCATGGGTTCAACATTTCTTCCGGCTGAAAGCTAAGTCTATGATCATACTGCATAGATGTGCAGACTGATTTCAATCTTTGCTGTATGCATATGCCATCTTGTACCTTATGCTGGATACTGGTTCATTTATCTCAATTCGTCCAGACATAGGAAGTTTTCTCGAACTTACTGGTAGTTGCTCAGAATTATTCAAATGTGCTATTTCAAGAAAATAGAACTAGAGCAGATGTGTTATATAGTCTCTTGAGAAAGACTAACCTAGTGGGTTAATATCAGCCTAGTGGGTTAATATCAGGTCGATGATAACTTGGTACTTGGTCAAGACATGGCTTAAGAGCCAAGAGGTTTGGAAGTACAGCGAAACCTGTCTTTAGCTGCCACTCAAAAATAGACAAAGCAAAGGTCTGAAAGCCATGTGGTAGCTTAATGCAGGTCATTTAACCTGCATTTTGCAATTATTGGTCTTGAAAACCTTTTTTGTCTTCTTTGAGTGGCTGCTTAAGAGTTTCCACTTCGAAGACAATAAAATCCCATTTAAAATGTCATCTTACAATAATGGTTATTTCATGAAATTTATTAACCTTACCAAATTAATAAATGTCATATGAATTACCCACTCATATAAGATCCTCTATATAGCTATTATCTAGGTTGTGAACATCATAGACACTGATCAGACTGCACAGATTCCCTGATCAGCCATTTTATTATTTGTATAGTTTATCATGTTTAGGATCTTTGTTTACTTGTATTATTTTTGTGATATGCTTGTATAATAGCTAGCTTTTTTGTTTGTTTTCTTGCATTTCATGAAGAATACTCAATTTTTTTATAAAGAATACTCAGTTACTCAGTTGGCAAGCAATGTAAGTACAGTCATTTTTTAACATTGTTTACTATGCACAGAGCTTTAACCTCTGAGGTAGACAATCTTGTTTTGGAGTTCAGGAAAAGTCCATTGTCTCAAGAAGGGTGTATTTATTAATGTTATGTGTGAGCATTCAGCAGATTCATAGTTTACATCCCTGGCCCCAAGTTTACAAAACTTTTTTTCATGCTCAACTCAATAAAGTATGAAATTCCAACTGCTCATAAAAACTGAAATGCTTTCAAGCTCTCAGATGTTTTACTTATCATGCTAATAAATGTTAAAATGCCAATAATTGTAATGGTTGGCATCTTAACATTTATGAGCATGATCTATTTCATAGTCAGTTGAGTTGAGCATGAAATAAGTTTTGTTTTGCGAACATATGTTGTTACTCAGTAGCAGTGTCTCACTTGAAAAAAAACACCACAACTAATGTTTCCTTGAAAATGATTTTTCGATTGCAAAAAGCCTATGTAATAAAGGGAGAAATCAGATGTGCGCTCTTCTTCCTGAATACCTGGCCTCTGAGTTTATAAAAGTTTTTGCATGCTTAACTCATATGAGCATGAAATATGTTTTGGTCTTAAGTATTAAAATGCCAACAATTTATGACGAGAACAAGCGACATTATACGGACCTTTACGCTACAAAACCTGTCAAAGGGATTTCCTACAAGGTCATTCTCAAACAAGCCTGCTCAGCTACAGAGACTAGCTAGAATTTTCGCCTGCAGCAAGTTTAAATTTGAGACTGCAAAAAGCGAATTACAAAGGCGCTGATCAGTCTGCATGGATGTGCAGGCTGGTTTGCGCATTTGTTGTTCGCACACCAAGAAGACCGGTTTCTCGCATCAAGGCCCATACAATTGATGCATTCTTTTGAGGTGTCAACCCGCGAAAATGATGTCCACCAAGGCAAATTGTTATATGACTTTAGACTGATGTTTTTATTTTTTTTTTTCTAAACTAAAATTAGCTGTGGATAGGTAGACATGACTTTTGTCAATGCTAGCCGACAGCTAAAAATAGTTTTAGGATTCTTGCCAGATTTTTCACATACCAGAAAGCTATATTTAGCAGGCAAGAAAAGGTTGTTGTTTTTTTATAAAAAACTAAAACTAAAATTAGCTGTGGGCAGGTAGACATGACTTTGTCAAGGCTGCCTGACAGCTAGAATAGTTTGGGGATTCCTAACATCAGATTTTTCACTTACCAGCGGACTTAATTTAGCAAGCACAATCAAGCATAAGATTTTGTACAAAGCTGATGCAGGCAGTTTCAGCCAATAAGAGGACTTTGCTGGCAGCCATATAACAATGCCTGCTGTTCATAGCATGAAAAATGCCTCATTTGTTTGCATTTTGATGTCATGCTCATGTGAGTTATGCATGAAAAGTTTTATAACCTCAGAACCACGTCTTTTGGTTTCATTTTAGTATTCTGTTGTATAAATCTGTGATAAAAATTGTATGTGTATGCTGAAATTTTTGTTGTTAAGTGACTAAGAGTGAAAAAATTCCAAACTGTCCCAGCCAGAAATCAAACCAGGCCTCGAATTTATAAAAGTAATTTCATGCTAAATTCAACAGAGCATGAAATTTCAGTTGCTCATTAAATGTCAAATGGTGAAAAATAGTTTTAAAACTCTGATGTTGTGTTTATCCTACAAATAAATATTAAAATGCCAACAATATTTGGCATTTTTAAATTTATGAGCAGGACAAATTTCATGCTCAGTTGAGTTGAGTGTTATAACCTCGGGGCCTGGTCCCACTAAGTGGCTGTGAATGCAGGGTTCAAAATGACCATGTTGTATCTCAGATTTGCTGTATTCTGGATGATGGTACTTAGGGCATATTCATAGTCACTCTTTAAACATACAGGCTCAGCTATCTAGTGGGGCTATAGTTCAATGTTTTCTTCTTTTGTTAGAGTATCATAGGTCCAGATAAGGACATTTCCTTTGCGTAAAATTTCTATTATTTTCTTAAGGCCATTTCACATACACACCGAAACCGAACCGAAAAAATAAAATGCCTTACACCCTATGAGCGCTTTCACATATGCGCCGAAACCGAACGCCGAACCGAAAACGTGCACGAATTTGATTTTATTTTTTCGGCTTCGGTGGCCGAATTTCAGCAAATACGACAGGTAATTTTGGTAAAATATGCACATACTCAACCACGTGCGTTGTAAATACCTTAGTGATCATGAAAGCCATTGATGGATTGTCCAGCGAGACAATTGTGCGATAATTTACAAACACAATACTATTGGCTACAGAATTTTGTGGGACAATACCCAGAGCGACTATAAAGACCAAGAACTTAATGCAGTGACATTGAACAATTTGTATTGTAAAGGTATTTCTGCTATCTGAGAGGGAAATTAGTCCAAATTATACAGGCATTTTCCTACATTTCGTCCACGGATTCGGTGCATATGTGAAAGGTCTGCCGAAAACGAAACGATGCAATTCGGTGGCCGTTACGTTTTTGGTTCGGATTCGGTGTATATGTGAAACAGCCCTTATCCATTATTTTAAACAGGTGTCTTGGGCGCTCAAAAGAACCGTCTCATTGAGACGGTTCTTTTGAATACCCACAACATATGTTTTGGGTATGAAATAAAGAAAATAATTTTCCAATACGCACTCTTATCTGGAGGCCTGAGTATATAAGTCTCAATGGCTCAGAGACTGCACAGGCATTGAAGTACCAAAATCTTGTGGTTGCTCATTTGTTTTGAATACCAATGTCTATGTTTTGTGTTTCAGTTTGCCAACTTTACTCTTTGCCTACTGGTTAATTTTTTCATGTCTTTTATTGTGATCAGTCTTTGTCAATAACATCTCTTGAACCACTGGTCCAAATTTAAAATAATTTCACATAAATGTTCCCTGTAAAGCTCTCTACCAAAATTGCACAAACGGTTCCGCTCCTGAACCACTGGTCCAAATTTAAAATAATTTCACATGAATGCTTCCCATAAAGCCGTCTACCAAAATTGCAAAAACGTTTCTAATCCTGAACCAATGGTCCAAATTTAAAATACTTTCACATGAAAGTCCCTCATAATGCCCTCTTCCAAAATTGCACAAATGTCTCTGCTCGGTTGAATAAAATGGCCACCAGAGCTATAAATAGAATTTTCTAAGAAAAATCTTTAAACATCTCCTGAACTACTGGTCAAAATTTAAAATAATTCATATAAAATGTTCCCCATAATGCCCTCTTCTGAAATTGCACAAATTGTTCTGCTCTGTTGAACAAAATGGCCACCAGAGCTGAAAATAGAAATGAGCCACATTCTGTGAAAACCAGCCTTAATGATGAAGTCCTCAAATTTGAGTTAATTGTACACACTTAATCTTTAAAGTGTAAAGAAGGTATCCTGCGAATTTTATGAAGTTATCTCCATTATTCATGGAAATATGGTCTTTTGAAACTATACACTTTCTGAACTTTAACACGCAATGTCAGAAACGTTATGACGTTACTAATGACGTCAAAGTTAGCTTCCTGATTTGCGGGTTTGTCGGGTGCATGAAAAACATGCTATTTCTTGCTAACCTATTTTTCATTATCCTTAGCATGTGTGCAATAGAATTCGCAGAAAAGTTGACACTGATTTATTTTTGCCTTAAGTTTGCATGATCTGAAAACGACGGACCATACTTAAAAAATTCTGACAGTTGCTATGGTAAAGTTGTTGCCATGGAAACATATGACATGAAAACGAAGAAATTTAATCAGAAATAATTGCCAATTTTATTCTACTATCCACCTGAATAGGTTTTAAGACAATATTTGAACATGTCAAATTTCTTAATTTTTGGTGTTTTTCAAATGATTTTTACATAAAAAGTCCTAAATGTCATTAAGGCAGGTTTTCACAGATCGTGGCTCAAATATATTTAAACATCATCTCCTTAACCACTGGTCTAAATTCAATATTATTTCACAGAAATGTTCCTCATAATGCCAACTACAAAAATTGCACAAACTGTTTTGCTCCACTGAACACTGAACAAGATGGCCACCAGAGCTAAGAATAGAAATATCTTAAAGGACATTTCCTTAAACAGTCTGGCCTAGAAAAACCAGGACTTAGGTGAGCAATCCAGGGACCCTCTTGTTTTTGTCGTCTGCTGACTTTTTTCAAAATTAACTTATTCAAAAATTCTTTTAGAAACACTATCAGAGTGTCAAACAGTTTGAATCCAGATCAGACCTGACATTTTTGTCAGGCCTGATCTGGGTCCAACATGTTTGCAGAAGTTATCTGCAGATACATAGTAGGTAAAGAGTTATATAATAGGTGATGAGGATAATCAGTAAATGTCATTTTTCATTAATTTATTGTGAGGTTCATCTTTTCTAAATTTAAATTATGGTAGATAAATCTAAAATTGCATTTTAAGGCATTGCCGACATGGCTTAAAATGGAATTTAAGCCCTCCATATACTAGTTGACAAAGTTAAGACAACTACAAATGAGCCGCGACATGAGATTTCCAACAATGTAGTATGTGCGACCAGCAAAGGCTCCTACCAGCCTGGGCATACGCGCAGTCTGATCAGAGCCTTTGCTAGTCGCTTGAATATTCTATGAATGTTAAGCTTCTGACTGAACACCATTTAGGAGTCTCTAAGCTTATAAGGAGGCTGCACAGGCTTGTCTGAGTCTACACTTGTCAAAATACCACATTGTTGGAAATTACATGTCGCGCCTCAAATGCTTATATAATCTTGTAATAGGTAGTCATATTCTAAATAGGGCATTTTCAAGGATAACCTTGAATTTTAGTAAAGAAGGAAACGTCTGATGTTTTTTATTTTATTCAACAAGATGTTAAAAAAGTTAGAAACATAGTGATAGAGAAAACTCAATATTTTATATTATTTTCTGTTGAACAGATAAAACTTTGTTAAATTATATAAAAAATAAATATAATAAGACAATTTCTCTGATTTTTGTTCTTTTTAAACCTTGTTCCCCTTTATGTACTTATTGATTCTTCCTTCTGGTTTGATACAATAAATGTAAGATGTCCATAATGTCGCAAAATCTCAGCATTTTCATGCCTCCAAAATGATTTTAGTGTCATATGATAAATAGAAACTAATATTCGTGCTACTGTATTACTGCATTTTTTACTCGTGAAAAAGGGATAAAATGCTCTGCTAGCCTCACATTTGACCCCCTTTTCTTGACTAATTTAATAAATTAAATAATACAAGCACACTCATGTAAGATCCTCTGTTTTAAAGCAATCTCAGGGGTGTGGGAATAGCAAAATTTGATACTTGCCCAGGGACAAGTAAATTGTCATAAGATACATGTCCATAGAAAGTTTTACTTGTCCGAAAAAAGATTATGCGCAAAGAACTTAGCTTAGCCCTAATTATGCTTTAACAATAGACATGTATAGACTCTTTTAAAAACAGTATGAAATCAGATACCAGATATAAATGCTAATGAAAATAGTGTAGATCCAGATCAGCTGGCTTGTTCCAGCTGATCAGGATCCACACTGTTTTCCCCACGACATGTGAGTTCATCATATATGAAATTGTCAAATATGAAATACAGAATTGCATTAACGTTCTTTAAACTTGTCCCAGGACAAGTAAATAGAAATTTCTAACTTGTCCTGAATGAATTGGGACCAGGTCAGACAAGTTTGGCATGGTATTTCCACAGCCCTGGGTATGAATAATATCACATCTTCTTTTATATATCACAGTCTGAATTGGACGGATTAAAACGTAGATTCCACACATTGTAAAATATTCAGTTCAAATTTTACAGTAAATAATTACAGCACCTTATCTTTATCTTCCTTATGTCTTTTGAATATCTCCATTTCCAGGCATAATCTAAACTTGATAACTGAGTCACAATATGGGAAAAACCAACACTGTGGCTGTGTTTGATGAGAAGACCCAAATCAGCCTAGGCATCAACCCAGTCTGATCAGTCTTCACTGAAACTTGAGTCCTTTGTTACCCACTAAGTGCACAGTTAAGGCTCTGACTGATCTGAGTTAAGACTTTGATCAGACTAGGCGGAAGCCCACACTGATCTGAGTATTCTCTTTGCGCACACTTGGTGGTTTTGTTATGTTATGGCTCAACTGTAGTTTTTTTTCTATAAATTTCTCTTCCTGTATCTCAGTTTGTTGAAAATATCTGAACTTCATGAGTGCAGATTAACCCTTTACCTCATAGAGACGCTTTTTAGCACTTTTGCAAACAGAGCAGACCCAGATCAGGCAGCTCTTGTAAGAGCTGCCTGATCAGGGTCTACTCTGTTTGCTTATGGAAATATGATTAGATATGATCCTACACTTGTGGACCAGACAGGTTATTTCTTTGTTCTATGTAAACATGAAAGTTTACTTGTATTTATATTATAATTATTCATAGTGGGTGGAGCTTAGCATGCATATTCATGAAGGTAAGGGTTAAAAACAATTCTTTTCTATTTCATAAGATCTATCCCTGGAATAGTTTGATAAGCCACTGGATCAAGTCTGTTCCTTTCACTGTTGCCCCAAAGCTTGGATCAAACAAGGCCTCAAGCATTCTAATGTTCACTTTGTTCACATCAAATGGAATCTCTGTAGAGGCTGGGTCACTCTCCATTACTGCTCCTAGGAGACCAACTAAATCATCTAAACATTGTTGTAGAAGATTCTGAAATATTACAATCACAGGTTTAGGTAAACAACATTTTTGAGAGTAAAATTGTAAATATTTTCTTAACCATCAGTTTAAACATATGTTTTGGGTGCTCAAAAGAAACAGTCTCATTGTTCGAGGTTTCAAAAAGCACTGAAAATCTATAGTTAACCCTTTTGCTGCCGAGCATATAATTAGATATTGACTAGCCATTTGCCGGGGGGTTTGTAAGAGTTTTGGGTAATTGTTGTAAAAGAGGTATGGCGGCTATATTTTTCAATGAAAGTATACAAAACCTACATTTTTTATGCAGAAAAATGTTTGAATGTTTTATTTCCAACCTAAAACTTGTTTTAGCATATATTTTTCTTTCAAAAATATGAAAAATAACAAAAGTTCACAAAATCCGGATACCGATTATCATTATATCAAGTATGGGGGGGGGGGCAACCTTTTCCCCTGTAAGTATATAATCCTACACATTTTTTGTAGAACAAACAAACCTAAAAATAACACAATATATTTCCATCCTAAAACGGTTTTAAGTATATTTTGCAACACTTCATAAAAATACAAACCGAAATTCATAACATCTGATGTATCGCATCACCATCCCCAATTTTGAAAAATTAAGCTTCATATGGTAAATTCCCATCAACCAAGGTCAGTTTTGGCTATTTTTATTGTACACTTGATAAAAATAGCACATCATGCGATGATCTGAAATAATCTTGAGACCTGATTGGCTACAATGCTAAAAAATTCCATGATGTCACATGTCCTTGACAACCATAGGAATGTGGAAAACCAGAAGACATAAAAACCCGTCATTGTGGCAAATAGGTTGCAATATGTGTACGACGGATGTACCGAGCCTATTGGCAGCGAAAGGGTTAAGAGTGCATACCATATTTATTATTTTTTATTTCTCAAACAAAACATATGATAGGGGTACTCAAAAGAACCGTCTCGATGAGTACCCACATCATATGTTTCGGTTGAGAAATAAAAACAATTTTTTTTTGGTATGCACTCTTAACTATTGATTTCAGTGCTTTTTGAAACTCGTTCCATTTAATAACAATTGATTCAATGATGTGATTGAAGACTGTGGATCCTGATCAGATGGCTTTGGCAGAAGCCAGCATATCTGGATCTACAGTGATTTCAAAACAGGATATATTCAGGTTAGTCCCTATTAGAGTGGAAAGAGTTAACTCTAGTTGGAGTCTAAGTTTCATGATATACCAGATGGGTTCCAGATAAGAGTGCGTAATTGAATATTATATTTGTTATTTCTCAACCGCCCAACCCTCCCACAATCATTATTTTAAGAAATGTGGCAAAAATAACCAAATCTTTCAATTTCTCAACTCTAGAATTAGCATGAAGATGGACACAGGCAATGATTATAATATGTGCCTCATCGCGAGAAAATCTGTCTTCGGGGTTCATTGGAGTTTCTGACCAATTAAGACTCAGACCAGGCTGCTCAGCTGTAGAGTTTAGTTAAAATCTTGAAACTTTGTATGTAGCAAGTTTGGATATTGTACTTTCCAGACAGTGAATAACAAAGGCACTGACCAGACTGTATGGGCGCACAGGCTGGTCTGCACCTTTGTAGTTCCCATACAACAAAATCAGGTTTTCTCGGGATGCAGCCCATATGATTTTTCAAGGCAAACCTACAATGGTTAAAAAGTTCTTCGTGTCCTATTAACTATTTAACCATTTGTATACTGTAGACTCCAAAAGAAGAAGTTTAGCAAAATGTGGCATTTCATAGGCAGCGACGTGACAAAACCGGTTTTCGTGGTTTCCTACAGAGTGAGACTCAAACCAGTCTCATCAGCTACAGAGACTTGCTAGAAAATTGTAATTTCGCTATATGATACTTTCCAAATAGCAAATACCAAAGGCACTGATCAGTCTGCATGGAGGGGCAGGCTGGTCTGGGCCTTTGTTGTTTGCAAACCCTCAAGACAGGTTTTCTCGCATCAAGGCCCTTATAAAGTTTGGTATCCCTACCTCTAGTTGTTCATCTTTCCTGACTTTAGGAGATAATGCTTTAATTCTCTGAACACTCTTCTTCCCCTTTGCAGTAGGGGTTGGTGACGGGGCCACAGTTTCCTTTCTGCCCTTCTTCTGAGTGCCACTCTGTAGGTAAACCTCTGCTCTCTGCATCAACACAGCCAACCTAAAGGGCAAAGAGGATATGAAATTTTAATAAATCACTAAATTATAGCTTTTATTGCTTAGTAGTGGCTCAAAAATGATACGTAGTGTTTTTATACTTAGGATTCTGTCCAAAACAATCAGGTTCAAGTGAAAAAAAAATCCTGTGAGAAACGTTACATTTTCCATTAATTCTCACAAACTTAATCAAAAGGACTCTGTTATTTTCAATTTTTTAAGGTTCTCTGGCAATATAACTGCATTTGCCAAGTATCATAAACATCATGACCTTCTTTTTATCAAAGCTTAACCACGCATCTAGATAAAGAATGTGTGGAAGTTTGGAACTTTCACCAATGTGTATTTATTACCTGTCATGTAAATCGTTCAACTGTGACATCTGTACCCAGATGATCCTCGTCTGTATACCAGCACTTCCCGACAGAGCCTTGTTAAATATAGCATACAACAGGAGAATCCTACTCTCAGGACCAATAGCATCTGGTCTCATTGGGTCAGTCTCCTCCAAAGATGGCTGATACCACTGTAAGGTGATCTCATTATCAGTGGGTGTGGTCACAGGTTTGTCATCCGGTTTGAGGGGCTCCTTGAAGGCACCTGGAGGTGGTGGGGGCATACCTGGTAAAACATAACACAATTGACATGGAAAACATACTTTTAATCAAAGTGTGAGCTACCTTCACTTTGGGAGCTAATAAATAGAGGATCATACGCAAGGGGTTATATTATATGAACGCCTCAGAGAGTTTCATCAATTTTGCATGAAATGACCACAAGTGTAAGATTCTGTTATCTTATGGCAGCTGATTTAGATCTGCACTGTTTTCATTAGCATTTATATCTGGCTTCATACTGTTATTAAAAGTCTATTTAAGCATAATTCGTTGTTTGTGCATTATCTGTTCTTTGGGACAAGTAAAACTTTATGACAATGTACTTGTCCCTGGGTAAGTATCAAGTTAAGCCATTTCCACACCCCTGATATGGATACAGTAAACCCTTTAACTCTTTGCATGCTGGGTATTTTTTCATGCTTTTGTCGTCTGCTGTATTTTTTTCAAAATTAACTTTTTCAAAAATAATTCTTTTAGGAACACTATCAGAGTGTCAAACTGTTTTGGATCCAGATCAGGACCGACGTTCTATCAATCCTGATCTTGGTCCAAACTGTTTGCAAAGGTTATCAACAGGCAACAAAAGTCATCCCTAGCAAGGAAAGAGTTAAACTTGGGCTCGAAAATCTAATTTTTGGTTGGAGCCTTTATCAACATCATATTTTTGATTATGCCAGCAGTAAAAGCTCAGGTGACACTGCACATAAGTTTAAGGCGATCTGAGCCTATGGCTGGTTGACTGCGATAGGTTCCAAAATATCATATCCTGGCTCAGTTATATACCTGGAGTTAACTGTACATCTATCTGAAGCTTAGTTTCCCCTTCAATGTCTGACGGATTGGTCAGGTTCTGGGGATAGGACTTGTAAACCAGTGTAAGCTCTGTCGGTATTGGACCAGCAGGAGCCAGTTCAAGTCCTGCTGGTGGGTAGATGGCACAGCCACTGGAGCTATAGGCTGGCAGGTTCTCGATCAGATATTGGTGAAGTCTGTTTATTCTCAGAGACCAGGTACCAGATAATAGCATAGACCTGAAAGAAAGTAACATAACCATATGGGCCTCGTCACGACAAAACCTGTCTTTGGAGTTTCTGACAAAGCGAGTTTCAAACCTCAGCTACAGAGACTAGCTAGAAAATTGAAATTTCACCTGTAGCAAGTTTACTTATGATACTTTTCAAAAAGCGAATAACAAAGGCGCTGATCAGACTGCGCGGATGCGCAGGCTGGTCTGCGACTGTGTTGTTCACAAACTCCTGAAGACAGGTTTTCTCGCGTCATGGCCCACATGTTCTAATAAGCACACACTTCCTAATCTATGGCTTGTTTACGCTACAGTAAAACCTGTGTAAAATGGCCACTCTCAAAAAGACCAAAAATTGGTTTTCAAGACCAATTATTGCTTAATGCAGGTCAAAAGTTGGAGCATTCTGCAATACTTTCGACCTTCATTAGGCTACCATTTGTCATTAAGATCTTTGTTTTGTCTATTATTTTAAGCGGCCACTTAAGACAGGTTTTACTGTATATCTAATGAAGTCCACTGATCTGAATCTACATGGTTTCCAATACTGGGTATAGAATGGACAAATGATAAAATTACAAGTTTCTATTCTTTTTAAAATTTGCCTTTTAACAAATTGTATCATGCTTTTGTTGTCGTCTACTGACTTTTTTCAATATCAACTTTTTCAAAAAATTATTTCAGGAACACCATCAGAGTGTAAAATGGTTTGGATCCAGAAAGGTCAATCTTGATATGGGTCCAAACTGTTTCAAAGGTCATCAACAGATGACAAAACTCGCAGCTAGCAGAAAAAGAGTTAAATGTTCATACTGAGCAATCTGGTGAAGGTAAGGACTTTTGTAGAACCTCTTTCACGCCTACCCAAGGTTACTCAACATCAAAACAACTGCTCCAGGAAGAGAATAAAATAGGAAAAATGTCATGCAGTAGCCTATGGATTCATACGTTTGTGGTATAAATACAAGCTCAGAAAGTATTCTCATTAGGTCATATTTACTTTTTGTGTGACAAACACATTCCTGTCTAATTTTGGTACACCTATTTTACGCGAAAAGTAAATCTGACAAAACAAGATAACTTTCTGAGCTCAAATTTATACCACAAAGGTAGGATTGCATAGGCTATTGCATGGCATTCTCCATTTTTTTATTCTCTTCCTGGAGCAGTTGTTTTTCATATTCAACCAGATGTTGAGCACTGAATCTTTTGGTAGGCATGTCTTTGGGACTTTCCAATATTCTTGCCTATGATCAAAACAAGTAAGGGATTTCTCAACATTGATTAAAAAAATACAAAAAATATATTTCAAAAAATTCTAGAAATCGCATAAATCCATGGATAAGATTAGAAATGTCAAGGTGACTTGCCTTATGACATCATGGTTGAGCGAGGTATCACACTCTGCATGACTAATGAAACCAAGGTCAAAGTCTGGTCCAAGGTCACCGGCACTCTTGTTCTTCCCTTTATTGTCTTCACCCTTTAAACTGCTCGCTGAAACTGTCGAGGTACTGCACAGACGCTGCAAAATTGTCTGGTAACCTGCAAGGTGAAACAAAATGTTAAAAACATTGCAATCATTTTTGCGTACATCTAATCAACATTTGGTTCTCATTACAGTGCAGTCCATTTATAACACACCTCATTATAAAACAGATCTGGATATAACACATTTATCTTGTGGCTCTCAAATTTTGTTACCATGGAATTTTACAAAAGAATTTTAGGTAAACAGTGCAGTCCCTTATAACACACTTCACTTATAACACTGGTCATTCTTTGGACCCCATAGTGTTATAAAGGGACTTCACTGTAATTGTAAGTCCAGGGACCAGGGTTTTTCATTTTCAGTTCTCAGTAATTTTCTGTTAATCATTACATGTACCACAAAAACCTCAAAAGTTATTGCTTAAAAATTTCATTATTTCTGATCAAATAATATTCATAAAATTTAATTTTGTTCCTGTGTCCACAACTTCTGGAGGCCCAAGTGGGCCAGAAATTGCTCACCTGAATAAGACTGATGATGATACATGTATGTAACATTGTGCCATGATGGCCATCTGGGCTAGTAGATCAGATTGCCTATTGTGTGTTGCCTTGAGTTTCTGAGCACTGCAATCCAACTGAGGATTCAGGAAACAAACTGGTGTTGTTAACACAGTTTCAAGATGGTCCCTCCATCACAAATATTTATACTCAGTCTCTAGGGCCACAATAACCTGCTTAATACCAATTGAGTAGACCTCATGACAAAACTAGTAAGCAAATGCTGTTAATTTAGAAATTTTTTGCACATGTGCAGTTTTGTGACAATAAAACCCTCGTGAAATGGAGAAATCACTCTGTCATTTACTGATGTAGGTAAATCATGCCCAAGTGTCACAAATAGGGCTTTTAACACTATTCATGAAAATTTCTGAATTTACAGTATAAATAGATAATCTGGCCATAAAGCCAGTCTGATCAGAATCATCACTGTCCCCCTGAGGTTACTTTTGATCCTTAGCTATCCAAAGATTGCCCTGCATAACTCTGATCTGAAAAGAAGATGGCAAGGTTGATCTGAGTCATTACTGGATGCACATGTCACTTTGTGGATTTTGTCAATTGGCAGCTCAAACTTCTACCAAATACAGCCTCATAGTTATTAAAGCTACTCTTATTTACTCACCTAGGAAATGTATCCAGCTGAGATCCTGTGCTGCATCCTTACACTTGTTGATTTGTTCCTCATATGTTTCTACATGTTTCACTTCCTGTGCTTCTATAAGGGGAGCTAACTCTTCTTCAATTTCATCTACAGGACATAAATGTCAAGATTAAGCATGTACAAACAGTTCTGTATGATCTATCAAAACTTTATTAGTCTGCCGTAATACCAGTTTATTCCCTATATCATTTCACATTCAGCACATTTTTAAATGCAAATCAACCAGTGTGATAACATCATGTGGCATTTCATCAAGGTCTACATTGTTTTTTTTAAGACAAAATGATCTTCAGAGAAAGATAAACAATCTTTAATTATATTTGGAAATAATAACCTGTGACTGCTCGATATTTACAATGGAACATCCCAAGTTTATTGTATCAAATCAGAATGAAGAATCCATTAGTACATAAAGGGTTAAGGTAGTTTTGTATTTGTTTTTTAAAAGCTTACTCTTGTAGACCTTCTTCTTCTCTCCTAGTACATAGGAACTGACGAGATCTAAAGAAATAAAGTCGGGTAACTCCTGCTGTGCCTTCTCTGTGAGCTTCTGTGACGTCACATTAGCATCTCCAATCAATAATAGTCTGTTTCGTTGAGTGTTGGCTACTGAAGCAGCACATCTTATGGCCAGCCAGACTGCTCTACGTTCCTTTTCAAGCTCATTGATGTCGTCTTTAGATTTAGATTGTAGTAGCTTCTTATTCTGTGAAAGTAATAATTTTATTTAAGGCATAGACTAATAATAGAATCTGTCAAATATTTGTACATGTAGTTATCATATTACATCATGTTTGGGAGTTTGGGAGCGATATAAGGCCATGTATTAAAATGGATAAACAACTAGTGAACTACATATTTTGGTAATATTATGAAATGACGCCCATAACATTGCCTCGTACATACGGCAAAAGCTTAGCATTTTGACACAAAAAACACACATACACAAAAATGCAATTTCAAAGTAGTTTTAGTGTCATACGATTTACTGAATTAGGGACATGGAAAGAGTGGTGGTTCTGTTGTTGTTGATTCATTGTTTCTTGCACACCGGATAGGGACATCTGAGATTTTACCCTGGGTAAGAAAATCTTATCTAACCCATGCTATCTTACCCAGGCTGTCACGTGAGGGCTACATACATTGGTTGTATTGGAACTCACGCACATTGTCGTCAAGTGATGTCATTGTTATGTTAAAATGACGTCATCATCTAAAATTATATCTTAGCGTATTCAGGGACTTTGGTCCGCCTGGTGATGCCAAAGGGCGATCCTCGGGACAGATTTTTATATCCTACCCTCACACTCATGATGGATTCTTATATTATTGTTGCTCCCATTGTTTGTGGGGGTTGTATGTTTGGTCCTAGTTTTGTTGTGCAGTACATGGTGTCCTTTCTAGTTTTGCAATCATCTTGATGAAGAAGAGCTGGTTGCTTTACTTTTATGACTTAACTAGAAAACTATGCATGCATGCTTAAAGAGTGATTTAACCTATATGAGCTGCGACATGGGATTTCCAACAATGTGGTATGTGCGACCAGCAAAGCCTCAGATCAGCCTGCACATACGCGCAGTCTGATTAGAGCCTTTGCTTGTCCCTTGAATATTCTATGAGTGTTAAGCAACTGACCGAACATCATTCGGCGTTTCTAAGCTTTAAAGGAGGCTACACAGGCTCGTTTGAGTCTATACAAAATGCCACATTGTTTGAATTCACATGTCGCGGCTCAATAATGTGATAAGTACCAAAATTTCGTTTCTTGAAATCTACATACCTTTCTCTTTCTTCTGGAACTGGTAAGGGACTCTTTACTAGTTTTGACACTTGACGCCTCATCTTCACTTTCACTGAGAGCGCCGCTTAGAATCTCAATAGATGAACCTTCTTTAATCATAGCTATACCACTACTGTGGATATATATCAGGGCTATCTCTAGGTAGGCCTGTCTCATTAACCTGTAAGAAATATTACAACACACTGAGGGCTCCACTGAGAATCTAAATAGATGAACCCTCTTTAATCATAGCTATACCACTACAGTAAATGTCCTAAAATTTCGAACAATCTAAAATTACGAACACCTAAAATTATCGCCGAAAATAATTTTTAAAACATCCTTAAAAATCGAACACTGCCATTTTTCGGAAAAGTGAATTTCTAAAATTACGAACACACATGATTTTCGGCGGAAAATCGATGTTCGTTTATCTGTTTGTCCCATCTGTGTTTGGTATACTTCTACCGTACAGCATGTGAGCGGTAGCGACATTTGGAAGGTTCCATTCTACTTAGAGGGGTAATCTGACACGTGACGTTCTATTTCGCATGCCAGGGCGCGACGTTATACATTATTCAAGGTCATCAGCATTGACGAACTTGACAAGTTCCTGCAACGATTCCGAAACTGCTTTGACTGACCCTATTGACCCAAATGGCTGAGATCATTATTTATTACTGACCAAACATTGACCTTCATAATTGTACGAGAATTATGCACGTTGACACACGCGGAAGCAATTCTCAATAGTGTGCTGTGATACGTACTCGTTTTTTTCTCTAAAATACCAGATCCGAAGAGAGAGAGAGTTGCGGAAAATGAGACGATCACTTAGGCGAGAGAGAATGAAATAAGTTGATGTATAGTGATTGCAACATAAGGGGTCATTCGGTTTCGTGCAAAATGCAGAGAAAATCGTGTAAGTCGCATGTTTTTTTTTTTGTTGTTGTTTTTTTTTTCTCACCGAGACATCCAATGCGGAAAATAAAGCCACCGTATATTTAATATTTACCGACATGCCTGCAAGAACTCGCACGTGGTCATCAACTTATTTTCATTCACGGTACATTACCGTAAACTTAAGACTGAAATATGTGTGATTCTCAGGTTATCCTACTGACATCCCCTCCCCTCCCCTCCCTTTTAAGCACTTTAAAGGATTTCCCCGTTCGGCAATATGCCCAAGCCGCGTGCGACATGGAGGGCACTTCTATCATTCTATGCGTGTGCTCTTTCTTGAACACAGCTCGGACCCGAGCATGAAATTAACTTGCGCGGAGCCCCCTATGAGCTGGTAAAGACCCTGCTGGTACTTATGGCAGATGTAATCAGCGAAGGCTCAGGAGAGCATGTGTGTTAGCACAATCTCGTCAGGGTCTCGCTCACTAAGAAAGTTTAAAGTGGATGAAGACTCTAGCCAAATAAAAATTCTAGACATCTACGTACGTTGTCTTTAAAATACTTGTCGGCGGTTTTCTAAGTACATGTAAAAATTGCTATTCCTATCAATCAAAAACATCAAATTCCTCAAAATGGAACATTTTAACAAACTGTTGAGCCGATCGCGGCGTGTCTGTTTGTCCGCATGAAACTGCACATGGAAGGTCCTACGAATGCATTATCCGTACAATGTATGCACAGACGCACATACATGTACCAAGAAATAAATTGATTGTAGCACGATTCTGCATCTTGATGAATTTAATATTTACATATTTAATTTCATGAAATAAGCCAGTTCATGAGAGTATGGTACCTGCAGCGAAGGCTCAGACAAGCCTGCGCGTCCGCGGAAAATTGCCAGCGCCTTAACTGCCCACGGAGCATGCCTTTAATTTTGGGTAATATAGCCCCACTAAGTGGCTGTGAATTTAAAAACAGTAAAGCCCTTAAGATAATCGCGACATCTCGGAATTCGCTTTATTTACCACACGTCTGTAGACTTTGTTACATGCTAAGATCAGCCTGCACACCGCATAGTCTCATCAGCACCTTTGTTTCTAGAACAAAACATTAAACATTTTGTCCGCATGAAACTGCACATGGAAGATCGTCTGCTAAATTAGTTTGTCACAGCATCTTTGTGGGGGATGTGCCTCCCAGGCCCCACCCTGGGCCCCGGCACTGCTAATAGTATCAGCCGCAGACAAAGGGACAGGGTAATGGTTCACGGACATGTTTGAGATCAAAGAAGCCGACTATCAGACCACGTGTTGTTGTTTTAAGACTCGGGTAGCACGCCGTAGCTTTGGCGCACGAAAGCGGACTTAGCACACAAAACATAATTGCCTAGCTGTGTCTCCTTTTCATGGGTTTGCATGAAAAAAACACACAATTACAACGAACTCGAGCATGAAACGGCGCACTGTATGCAAGAAAACTAGATTTGTGGTACTTGTCTGAATTTTTCCTTGTCTTTGAGATATGAATGTACGAGTATGAATGTAGACTCAGACGAGCCTGTGCAGCCTCCTTTTAAGGTTACAAACTCCAAACGATGTTCAGTCAGTAGATTAACACTCATACTAACAAAGGCTATGATCAGACTGTGCATATGCGCAGGCTGATCTGAGGCTTCGCTGGTCCCACATACCACATGTTGGAAATCTCATGTCACGGCTCAATTATATTCTTTCGAGGCATCGGACGTTCGCTTACATGATTAATTCTTGGTATGCCTGTTTGCCCCTGATTTGGTTTGGCAAGACGTCGGAGATCTTCTGGATCCAAACTATTTGCAAACTTTGAAAGCAGATGGGAGAGAGAGAGAGACTAGCGCTTCCATGCGAACCTCTTGTAATCTCGAATCGGTGCTGAAAATGAAACTTGGAGATGCTTCTCGTGCACATCGGCTTTTGCAAGACAAAGTCGGATATTCGACAGTATTGATGCATGCTTTCTATCGCATGCCCAAATGTTTAAATTGAGGAAACATTCTTTCCTGAATTCCATTCGGATTTGATCTGACAACGTTTTTTTTCTTCTTTTTAAGGAAGAGAGGATCCAAATATCACTAAAAGCGGGCCATCATCGGCCCGCCAGCGAAACGTTTCGCTGACGTGCCGATGATGGCCCAATGTTGAATGCTGGCTTGGTAGTTTTGAGAATTTCATGAGATCCGGTCCAGTATTGCTAAGAAATTCTATATTTTTGTGATTTTTCAGGGGGGGGGGTCTGGACCCCTTGTCCCCCTCTGGATCTGCGCATGGGACCGGATAATGTATACACTTATTGAGATATACTGAAAACCCATTTTATCGTGCGCATCGGCTTTTGTACGACACTTTGCATACTTTTTATCGCATGCACAAATTCTTAAATTGACGAAACATTCTTCGGGTCTGATCTGGATCCAAACCGTTTTTGCAAATTTAAAGAGAGAGAGAGAGAGACTGGTATATGCACATCCTTTCGGGAAAATCAAAGTGCATCGACAGATCGACAAGTAGAGAGAGAGAGAGAGAAAGAGAGAGAGAGAGAATGTGTGTTCTTTTTTAATTTCGTCATTTTTAAACTCTGAGATTTCAAAGTTTCGTGTATATCTTTGCAAAAAAATCTGACCGACGAGATGTCCTTGAGTGACTGTATTACATTATAAACGGCATTTGTGCAGATAGAGAGAGAGCAAGCGAAAGCGTTTTGGTTTTCTGAGTGTAGCGACTTTATCGGTAGTCCGAGGTTAAATGAGTGGACCTTTACGACTTGAAAGTAAATTGAGTGACATAACATGCACGTGCCTGGCTCTCGACTTTACAATTACCGCATGCGCTGGACATTTTACTGACTCAGTCCGCAAGAATTTAGCGACGGTTGGAAAGAAAAATGAGTAGATAGCGCAGAATCATATCGCCTTTCAACACTTTTCTACCACATTTTTACATGCTTATATACCGTTTTTGCTCATGATAAAGACCACATTCTAAAATTACGAACACTGGCACTTTTTCTGGAACGTAATTTCTAAAATTACGAACAGCGGAAAAAAGAATTATTTTTTAGTGTTCGTAATCTTAGAACATTTACCGTACTGTGGATATATATGAGGGCTATCTCTAGGTAGGCCTGTCTCATTAACCTTAAAAAAATATTACATTGCCATCTTTCACAAGACTATGCAATGGCATTATAAATGCATGAAAGAGTAGAGCAATGTCAGGGTGGTGTCCATGGCATATAAGTTTGTGTACAAACTTGACAGCAAAGAGGTCTCCAC
Source organism: Loripinus fragilis (assembly GCA_964019695.1). NCBI lineage: Eukaryota > Metazoa > Mollusca > Bivalvia > Lucinida > Lucinidae > Loripinus > Loripinus fragilis. Next base: position 100,575,894 of record OZ026520.1, read on the forward strand.
TGGTAAATCTGTAATAAAATTTGCAATAGATCTAGTCAAATGACAGTATGAAGGCTTGCAAAATGTTTTGTCAACACTGGGTGATGATAATAATATAATTGCGCATTTTGCCCAGAACCATTTTTGTCAGGTATGAACACTTTCCACTATCTGTTCTCAAACAAAATGTTGGTTAACAGGGCTGGAATTCACAAAATGGTTGTCAGAATAGCAAACAGAAAAGACCCTGCTCTTGGTCTGCACTGTTTGTCTAGGTTCTTTTTGGCAGGTAGCTAATCTTGAAAACTAGGATTCAAAATGTATGATATTTACCATAGTGTTATGCATTTCAGAGTTTCAGAAACTATGTTGAAGATTTGGTCAGTAATATATATAAGCTGCCAGGTGGCCACTGTTACAGCTGCAGTCTGCTCTAAGGTGGTGATTACAATGTTTTTGATTCATTGTATGTTGTTGGTTCCATAGATTGTGGGCCGTTTGTTTTGAGTCCTTTCTAAATTTGCAATCATCTCACTGAGCTGGTTGCTTTACATAAATTATGTACTTGATGTTCTGTGGATAATTTTGCTCTGTGTCTCTTCAAACGGTGCCCTGGGTTGGTCTGTGGTCTGTGATTGTGGCTTTCCTGGTTCTATTCACTAACATCATGGAGCACATTTTGCCCAGAACATTCCATTAGTTCACTAGTGGTCAACATTTATGAAATTTACTATACTGAAATGGATTTTGGAGTTTATATTAAAATACTGTACTTACCCAAGATTATGATCTGTAGCATGACTGATCTTGATAGCCTGTAGGAGAGTATCAGCTGCATGTCTAGCTTGGAACTTACTGTATCTCAGAATTTATATTAAACTATAGTATTTACCCAAGATTATGATCTGTAGCATGACTGATCTTGATAGCCTGTAGGAGAGTATCAGCTGCATGTCTAGCTTGGAACTTACTGTATCTCAGAGTTTATATTAAACTATTGTATTTACCCAAGATTATGATCTGTAGCATGACTGATCTTGATAGCCTGTAGGAGAGTATCAGCTGCATGTCTAGCTTGGAACTTACTGTATCTCAGAGTTTATATTAAAATATTGTATTTACCCAAGATTATGGTCTGTAGGGTGACTGATCTTGATAGCCTGTAGGAGAGTATCAGCTGCATGTCTAGCTTGGAACTTACTGTATCTCAGAGTTTATATTAAAATATTGTATTTACCCAAGATTATGATCTGTAGCATGACTGATCTTGATAGCCTGTAGGAGAGTATCAGCTGCATGTCTAGCTTGAAACATACTGTATCTCAGAGTTTATATTAAACTATTGTATTTACCCAAGATTATGATCTGTAGCGTGGCTGATCTTGATAGCCTGTAGGAGAGTATCAGCTGCATGTCTAGCTTGGAACTTACTGTATCTCAGAGTTTATATTAAACTATTGTATTTACCCAAGATTATGATCTGTAGAGTGGCTGATCTTGATAGCCTGTAGGAGAGTATCAGCTGCATGTTTAGCTTGGAACTTACTGTTTCTTAGAGTTTATATTAAACTATTGTATTTACCCAAGATTATGATCTGTAGCATGACTGATCTTGATAGCCTGTAGGAGAGTATCAGCTGCATGTCTAGCTTGGAACTTACTGTATCTCAGAGTTTATATTAAACTATTGTATTTACCCAAGATTATGATCTGTAGCATGACTGATCTTGATAGCCTGTAGGAGAGTATCAGCTGCATGTCTAGCTTGGAACTTACTGTATCTCAGAGTTTATATTAAACTATTGTATTTACCCAAGATTATGATCTGTAGCGTGACTGATCTTGATAGCCTGTAGGAGAGTATCAGCTGCATGTCTAGCTTGGAACTTACTGTATCTCAGAGTTTATATTAAACTATTGTATTTACCCAAGATTATGATCTGTAGCGTGGCTGATCTTGATAGCCTGTAGGAGAGTATCAGCTGCATGTCTAGCTTGGAACTTACTGTTTCTTAGAGTTTATATTAAACTATTGTATTTACCCAAGATTATGGTCTGTAGTGTGACTGATCTTGATAGCCTGTAGGAGAGTATCAGCTGCATGTCTAGCTTGGAACTTACTGTATCTCAGAGTTTATATTAAACTATTGTATTTACCCAAGATTATGATCTGTAGCATGACTGATCTTGATAGCCTGTAGGAGAGTATCAGCTGCATGTCTAGCTTGGAACTTACTGTATCTCAGAGTTTATAATAATGATTATGATCTGTAGCGTGACTGATCTCGATAGCCTGTAGGAGAGTATCAGCTGCATGTCTAGCTTGAAACTTACTTTATCTCAGAGTTTATATTAAACTATTGTATTTACCCAAGATTATGATCTGTAGCATGACTGATCTTGATAGCCTGTAGGAGAGTATCAGCTGCATGTCTAGCTTGGAACTTACTGTATCTCAGAGTTTATATTAAACTATTGTATTTACCCAAGATTATGATCTGTAGCGTGGCTGATCTTGATAGCCTGTAGGAGAGTATCAGCTGCATGTCTAGCTTGGAACTTACTGTTTCTTAGAGTTTATATTAAACTATTGTATTTACCCAAGATTATGATCTGTAGCATGACTGATCTTGATAGCCTGTAGGAGAGTATCAGCTGCATGTCTAGCTTGGAACTTACTGTATCTCAGAGTTTATATTAAACTATTGTATTTACCCAAGATTATGATCTGTAGCGTGGCTGATCTTGATAGCCTGTAGGAGAGTATCAGCTGCATGTCTAGCTTGGAATTTACTGTATCTCAGAGTTTATATTAAAATACTGTACTTACCCAAGATTATGATCTGTAGCATGACTGATCTTGATAGCCTGTAGGAGAGTATCAGCTGCATGTCTAGCTTGGAACTTACTGTATCTCAGAGTTTATATTAAACTATTGTATTTACCCAAGATTATGATCTGTAGCGTGACTGATCTTGATAGCCTGTAGGAGAGTATCAGCTGCATGTCTAGCTTGGAATTTACCCAAATACACCAACATCCTCTGTACTTTCCCTGAGAATAAGACAAACAACAAAATAGTTATAAAATTATAAAATTTGGTGCTTTTGCTTGTTTTTTTTGCTTTACGTCCCAGGTCAACAGCTATGGTCATGTTGGGACGGTCAGTTCACCTAGCCACACTTTTTCTGGGCAAGCTTGAACAACCGGTTAACCAGTACTTCTTCGTGCACATACTTTCGCTTGTCACTGACAACCCTTCTTGAATGATTCAGTGGAAGGGAGGAGAATGACCGTAGAAATTATTTCATGATTAATCTCCATGAAAGTATGGGACTGGAATTTTCCTTTAAATATGCTATGTGAAATTAACAAATTGACATCAAATTTTTTCAAGACATCTTTGTCTCCAATATTTAAGAAATAAATTTGATTTTTGGAATGTTCATGGAATCATAAATACTTCGGGTCTCTTCATGATTCCATGAACAGACCAAAAATTGACTTTATTGCTTATATTTACATTTTATTATAAATATCTAAAATATAGAAATTAGTTATAATTTAGGAATTGTATTTAATATGTAATCATATATCATCAGTGTAATTCAAAAAAGCAGAACAGCCAGTGTGAGCACTGACAGCCAATGGAGCAAGCAAGTGGCTTATTTGCATGTGCAACTCAGGTGTGGCTCGCTGTCAATCACAACACCAGTGTCACTTCTGGCAATCAACTTTACTTGAAATACAGCTAGTCAAGTTCAAAGACAAAATTCTCACCTATATTAAGTAATAGCTCAGCTTCAAGATAAGCCTCTCTGTTGACACAAGCCCTTGATATTTCCAGGGCTGTCATCAGTACTCCAAGGGCATCAGACCACATTGTTACTGGATCAAGCTCAGACCTAAATGAGAATGTAAAGAGAAATCTTTGGTTAGAACTTTAAGAGAAAAGTATTTGAAACAGTAGGATATAAATAAAGTTCAGTTCATTTCAGTAGGATTTGAATAATATGATAAATGCATTGTATGTTACTATTCAAATAGGCTCAATGTTATAATATTTCTTAACAATGCATATTTACATGTGTAAAATTTGTTGCAATGCAATTCAGACTTTAAAAAATGTTAATCTTGTAAATTTCAAATTTCATAGTATACTCAGAAGTTTGATTACTATTTGAGCCAGTGCATGAGATTTCCAACAATGTGGTATGTGTGACCAGCAAAGCCTCAGATCAGCCTGCGCATAGGCAGGCTTTCCAGCAGCATCTTTGAAAAAAACAAGGAGAAAACTAGGAAAAGTATTTACAAAATACTAGGAAAAAACTAGGAAAATCTAGGATGTTTGAGGCAAAACCTAGGAGTTATTTGGTTATATTTTATACTTTTCCTTAGCTGATTACCACAGTAACGGTACACATTTATACTACAAGACTGTTAAACAGACTAAGTTTTCTTTTGCAGTCAACAGAGCAGACTCTTATACGAAATTAAAGTTTTTATAAAGACTATTATAGGCGCAATAAAGGTTTTTTCACTGAAATTCTAATAAAAACAAAGAGCAAATTAACATTGAATTTTCTAGCAAATTTCCAGGATCCTGGCCTTTTCCACCCCTATATTTGATAATAGACTGTACAGCAAATCCTCAGCCAACAAATCACAAATTAAGGAAGTAGACCCCACTTGTATGTGTTTCATATTTCACTTTTTCAACTACTGTCAGACTGTAAAATTACGACACACTTCTGAAAGGAGGGGTTCGGGGGTCCTCCCCCGCAAAATTCTGAAAACCAAGAAAGCAGAGGAAGCCATCTCTGGTCATTTTGCAGGGGCAATTTTACCTTCAGAAAATATAGAATTTCAGAGGACAATGCTCCCATTTATTGTATGCTCTTTTTGAATAAAAGATTTACACAGATATAGACATATATCTGTATTACACTCGGGTGTATTAGATTTTACTTGTTGACAACCTTATACAGTGACATAAGTATATCAGGACATTATTTAGATGTCAATAATCCCAATTGATGCAATCCATTAATATTTAACAGCCCAGTTTTTTGCAGCGTGTCCAGCCTAATATTCGTGAGTTTTGCAGGTACGATTCCCAGGTCCCGCACATTCTTTCACTCTAGTTGTCAGTTACTGATGAAAGGATGAGCACAAAGTACTCCTGCCTAGAAGAAAAGTGTGGTTTGGATAAACTAGTCATTCCTACATGACCTCAGATGTAAAGCAAGAAATCAACCAAAAAGCATTTACTTTACCTCACTCTATTTTATGCTGCCATTATGAAATCTCAGATAAAAACTGAGCATCAGACCAACATTGAGTCTGTTTCACACTATTGCAAGAGTTAGGTAGACACTTACAATGGTCTAAGGATGGATACAGCATTCTAAAACAATGCAAGATGTCACGAATATTACATGTCAACATATACATTCAAACTGATCTTGCAAAACTCAAAGGGTCCACTAGGGGGTATGAGTCAATTGTAGTCATCATAGAGTATAGTACAACCTTCAGTTATCACCTGAGAAGGCAAGACTATCCATCAGTGAGACCAGACCACACAAAGAACACCAAATACTGTCAGCTCAACACTCTAAAAGTCTTATTCTGAAAGAAAATCTCAAAACGCTTATCCAAAAAGGTGCCAAATTTATATAAAAAAAAACTAGGAATACTAGGAGGTTTTTGACAAAACTAGGAAAAACTAGGAGCACATTTAAAATACTAGGAAAAAGTAGGAAAACTAGGAAAAAGTAGGAACGCTGGAAAGCCTGCATAGGCGCAGTCTGATCAGAGCCTTTTCTTGTCGCTCTATTACCCTATGAGTGTTAAGCTACTGACTGAACACCATTTGAGGTTTCTAAGCCTAAAAGGAGGCTGCACAGGCTCGTCTGAGTCTACACTTGTCAAAATACCACATTGTTGGAAATCAAGTGTCATGGCTCATTTCTTTTTAGCCCATGAATTTATGGTTCTTATCTTAATACCTCATGTCTGGGCCTTGTATTGAAATCAATAAACCACTAGTGGTTTTCATGTTTAGTAAGGTTATGTAATTACATCCATAACAACATCACATATATATGACAATCTTAGCATTTTCACACCAAAAAAACATGATCTTAAAATAAGTTTAGTGTCATATGACAAACAGAATCCAACATTCATGCTCCTAGATCTGAAGTTATTTTATTACAACAATAAATAACTGCTATGTTAAATAATTGAACGATGTATTAGTACAATGTATATTTCCAAAGTGAAAGATACTAAGTAATGCCAATTACAGAAGAAACAACATGTGCTGGTAAACATATTCAATTTACAGTCATAGCTATCATTTTCAAAGGTCGGTCAAAGGTCAAGTTTAAGGTCAAATATTGGTATGTTTGAAAAGTTCTTACCACCACATGATTTTTGTTTGTTTGTTTGATTTGATTCTTTACGTCCCATCAACAATCTTTCAGTTAAACAGGGACAGTTCTTTCTGGGTTGAACCAGTACTAAGCTAGGATAAATATGTCTTACTCAAGGACTACAATGCAGTGACTCCGGTTAGGCTGGAACCCTTGGTCTCTCGGTCTTGATTCAAGCACTCTACCCACCGAGCCACTGCGCTCCCACCACCACATGATATACAAAGCTGTAGGCCAAGTATTTCATCCATTCTGGCCAATGTTTAAGTTTGTTGTACCGCACACACATACTGAGACTAAATATAGTCTGCATGTAATCTTCGCGATGGGGTGTTGCAGTATATAAAGAAAGAAAGAAAAAACCCAATCTTTGATACAGAAGGCATACAATATAGAGTGCATAGAATCAATAAAATACTAACTTATGATACAATAGGTTTCCAAAGGTACATCACAGTTCATGTCCCAGGTGTTTTGGCAGCCTTCTTTTACAAGGGTGATGAGAGAAAACTTGTATCAAATCAGCATGATGAGCTAAATGTTCTAAAATTTCAAACATTTTTCTCTTTCTGTTCACAAATGAAATGTTGATTATGAAGGCTTGTCGGAATAGCAAACAAGGAAGACCCTGACCAGACTGCTTCTTCAGAAGCAGTCTGATCAGGATCTGCACTGCTTGTCTAAGCCTTTCTGGCAGGCAAATAGTGTTAGAATTTTTTAGAATATCTTCGGTAGATACCTTATTGAAATTTGGTGTGTGGCGAGGTTAAGTATTGTACTTTAATGAAAGTGAATAACAAAGGCACTAATCAGCCTGACTGGATGAACAGGCTGGTCTGCACCTATATTATTTGACTGCAACAAAATCAAGTTTTCTCACAAAGAAACCCAAGTGTGAATGATACATGCACTACAGATCCACCATCAGATGCAACAGTTCAATGATGTCTTAAAAAAAAACACCCTCAAAATCATGTTAAAACAGACAAAGGTCACAGAACCCTTTAATCTTCAGGTCATCAATTCTTTTAGCGTTGAATTTCTAAAATAGTGTTTTTTAGTTGGTAATCTGGACTAATCTCGCCTCAATATCAATAAAAAAATTGAAGAGAGCAAACAAAAAGTCCCTGATAGGACTACTTCTTTAGGAACTATTTGTTTGCTCTGAGAACTCAAAGATTAAAAAGGTCACATTTGATTAATTATTTTGTCTAATGAAATCTCTATTTTTGGTCAGATAACAAAGAAGCTGGGTTGATTCTATATATTAACAGAAATCAACATCATTTAAATTTTCGCTGATATAAAAATGGAATTGACAGTTATGCTTCAAATGTAGAAAGGCTGTTGCAACTGAAGGTGGATGTATCGTTATAAGAAGAAAAAGAAGATCCCTCCTCAAGAAAGATTTTGTTGTACCGTAACCTAAGATATTAGACATAATTGAGCCAGTGCATGAGATTTCCAACAATGTGGTATGTGCGACCAGCAAAGCCTCAGATCAGCCTGCGCATACGCGCAGTCTGATCAGAGCCTTTGCTAGTCGCTTGAGTATTATATAATTGTTAAGCTACTGACTGAACACCATTTGGAGTTTCTAAGCTTAACAGGAGGCTGCAGAGGCTTGTCTGAGTCTACACATATCAAAATGCCACATTGTTGGAAATATCATATATACCACGGCTCATATTCAGGTATATACTTTTCCTAATATCTCCATGCAAACATGTATCCACAAATAATATTTCTGCAGAGAAATAAAAAAGTATTATATGGACCTCAACGCGAGAAAGCCTGTTTTCTGGGTTTGGGAACAACAAAGGGGCAAACCAGCCTGCGCATCTGCGCAGGCTGATTAGCGCCTTTGTTATTCACTCTTTGGAAAGTATCATATCTATACTTGCTACTGGTGAAATTTCAATTTTCCAGCTAGTATCTGTAGCTGAGCAGGCTGGTTTGGGTATGATCTTGCCGCAAACCCCAAAGACAGCTTTTTTGCGACGAAGCCAATATGAGCTGTGACATGAGATTTCCAACAATGTGGTATGTGCGACCAGCAAAGGCTCAGACCAGCCTGCACATATGTGCAGTCTGATCTGAGCCTTTGCTAGTAGCTTAAATATTCTACGACTGTTCAGCTACTGATCAAAAATCATTTGGAGTTTCTAAGCTTAAAAGGAGGCTGCAGAGGCTTGTCTGAGTTTACACTTGTCAAAATGCCACTTTGTTGGAAATCACATGTCGCGGCTCAATTATATCTGGTTGCAACAAGTGCAGTGGAGTTCTGTGTGATACTACTACTACTAGGACTATAATAAAGACTGACAGTGAAGAAAGATATTTACCAAGTTCTACTGATAGTGCTTGAAAATGAAATGAAATAATTCATAATAATTACATGAAAATGAAATGAAATAATTCATAAAAAATACATGAAAATGAAATGAAATATTTCGTAAAAATTACATGAAAATGAAACAAAATGATTCATAAAAATTATACGAAAAAGAAATGAAATAATTCATAAAAAAATACAATCAATGAATACAAATATAAAATAGGGAGCGCAGTGGCTCAGTGGTAGAGTGCTTGACTCGAGACCGAGGGGCCGCGGGTTCGAGCCTCACCGGCGTCACTGTGTTGTGGTCCTTGAGCAAGACACATTTATCCTAGCTTAGTACTGGTTCAACCCAGGAAGACCCGTCCCTGTTTAACTGAAAGATTGTTGATGGGACGTTAAGAATCAAATCAAACAAACAAACAAACAAACAAATATAAAATAAAAAAATATCTTATGTTTTGCTTTTTGACACTCAAATTAATTATACAGTGGGTTTTCACAATTTCTCATAATGATGAAGAACAATGAAATACAGTAATCGTTCTAAAGTTTCAAACAATAGTTGCCTACCAAAAGGCATAGACAGACAGGGCAGACTCAGATCAGACTGCTTCTGAAGAAGCAGTCTGATCAGGGTCTTCCCTGTTTGTTTGCTATTCTGACATGCAATTTGTGAATTCCAGCCCTGATTTCCAAAGTATGAAAACAGAAAGAGAAAAGTTTTTGAAATTTTAGAACATATACTGTAATTACAACACAGTCTTCTTTCCCCAATTCAAGTGACAAACTATAAAAATGTTGCCTGCTACAAACTTTTTTATTTTATATTTTACAGTTTAACTGTAATGCATGTCAGAGAAAAATGAGTCAATGTTAGTTCAAAGTTGATTCAATGCCATTTAAAACTTGAATATTTATGTTTGTTACTGTCAAAACTGGTCAGAGGTGATTGCCCTATGATATGAAACACAGGTTAATTATTCAATTGCCACCAGAATTTTATTCAGCAGACAGCCATGTTGTCATTAAGGAAAAGAATATACGAGTATACCAGTATTACTAGCCACTTGTGAGTTTACAGTGGGGGTGGGGTCTGGACTATCTGCCCCTTCCCCCTGGATCTGCCCTTGTTTTGACACTCAATCCCAACTAACAGCATTTTTATATATAGCCCATTACTTTCCGGAGCCTTTTCTAACTATTTTCCAAGAAAATTTTCGAATTCATCGTGAAACAGTCTTCATTCAAAAGGAACTAGTATGTAGATTTTGTCGGGCCCACCGGGGTTTACCTGTTGATTTTTTTGCTCCGGTAGTTCAGTTTTATTTACTGTTGAGTCCTTATCTTTGCTTTATCTCCTTTTTATATCTTGATTTATATGTTCTAGGAGATGATAAGTTAGGGGTCTTTTATGCAAACAAAACATCTATGTGTCTTGATCCACATCTGAACTAAGGGTGAGGTTGGTGCACCGTTAAACCGGTTTAAGCCCTCCAGTAAAATATTTTACTAACTGTTCCAAGGCAGTACTTCTTTTGTGGATCTTTTTATGTTTTTTCTGTCTTATGTTTGCTATGCATTTGTATGCATCTGTTTATATGTGCCTTGTGGTCACCTGCTGGGAAAGGGCTGACCTCTTGGCTCTCGTTTGTAGTGTCTAGCTTTGATTTTGTTACTTTCCTATTGGTATCTTGGGTCAGGTGAGGTACTTGATTGTATCGATTCCTGATCTTTGCAACCTTACTTACTTTCAATCATATTTATACACAATGTATAGTGTTGACAACACTATACAAATCTAGACTATTTTTGAGGGTTACAGCTCTCCAAAATGATTATTATTAGCATTTTCCTATAAAACATATGTTTTTATAGACAGTGACACTAATACATGTACTTACCCTGCCCGTATATTTTTAGCAGCATTTCTAGCCATGGCATGACCAATCCTGAGTTTAATCTGGACCAGTCTAAGACAGTGAGGTAGGTAGATGTTCTGTAGCGGGCTGGTCGGGGTGGAGAAGTGTAGCAGCTTCACCTCTGGGTAGAAGTGTTCAATCTTCTCTCCTAGTTCTTCCATCTGACCAACAAACAGAAATGAGTCAGTTAATGAACTTTGGCCAGATCCTTTCTAAGCATGTGCGCAGGCTGAAGGTGTTGGTGAACCTGTACAAATGTACAAGCTCAACTGAGCCTTTGCTGTTCACAGGTATGATAAGCACAAAAGTCTAATGTGAACCTCAATTTGAGTTAAACCTATTCAGCTCTCCATCATTGTCCAGTACTATACTCATGCAGGTTGGGCTAAACCCTGCTAGTCTGTTTGAGAACTTTTGTTAACAAAAGAGTGTCATTTTTTGACACTAATGTCAACATTTGTATGGAAGCCTACAAAATGGGGGATATAGTGGGGGATATAGTGACCTTTTCTTCATTTGGGAATGGGATCAGATCACCATATGGCCCCATTCTCAAGTGTGTGAGTGGGGGGGGGATGCTGTGTTTGGTCTGTTTTGTGGTTTTAGCAATCATCTTGCTGAGAAAGACAGAGTTGGTAGCTTTGCATTAATTGTGATGTGGCTGTCTGTGTCTCTTCCTCATGATGCTACAGGTTCGTCTGTGGTCTTTGATTACGACCCCTTAATATACTTAATGACTTGACTTTATCAAACTTTATGGAAAATTTGATTGCTCTACAAAAGGATAAAGAACATACCTGATCTAGTATGATAGTCTGTGCATGGAGATACTGTTCACATGTTCGTTCTGTGAAGATCACAGAATCATCTTCTCTCTCGATAGCTATGAGATCAGTCTGAAGTACCGTAGCAGTAGCGAGTAACTGAACACTGGGTATGGACAGTTTTGGAACTTTTACAAGCAATTCAATAGCATCCTGAAATATAGCAAGACAAATTTTCCAAAATTTTAAAACCTTTTTCTTGTAGGGCCCTAAACTAAGTCTCTGGTTATCATGCTTTGGATTCATCGAATGTTGTCAGAATAGCCCTGCGCAGATGGCACCTTAAAGAGCAGATTTTGTTTGTTTGTTTGATTTGATTCTTTACGTCCACTCAACAATCTTTCAGTTATGCGGGACGGTCTTCCTGGGTTGAACCAGTACTAAGCTAGGATAAATGTGTCTTGCTCAAGGACCACAACGCAGTGACGCCGGTGAGGCTCGAACCCGCGGCCCTTCGGTCTCGAGTCAAGCACTCTACCACTGAGCCACTGCGCTCCCTATTTTTTTTTTTTAAATTGGTCTCCATTGCTTATCTTTCATGAGTAGTTTGATTTGAATCTTCTCTGTTTGAGCATACTTTTAGTGCAGTAGCTATGCCTCTTTATCAAAGTCTAACCCTATATTCTAAAAAACAATTTTCAAGGACAGAAATACATCATAATTTGGAAATTCCAACCAAACACCCCATAAAATATATGGGCCTGGAAGCGAGAAAACCTGTCTTTGGAGTTTTCCATCGAAGTAAGACTCAAAACAGCCTGCTTAGATACAGACACCAACTAGAATATTAAAACTCTGCATAAAGCAAGTTCAGATATCATACTTTCTAAAAGACTGACCTGCACTTTTATTGTTCACATGCAACAAAGTCAGGTTTTTTAGGGCTAGGGTTGTGTCTGAAAACCTGTCTTCGGGGTTTGTGAACAACAGAGGCGCAAACCTGCCTGCACCCATGCAGTCTGATCAGCGCCTTGTTATTCGCTTATTGGAAAGTATCATAAGCAAACTTGCTATCAGCGAAATTTGTGAACTTGCTATAAGCAAAATTTCTCTGTAGCTGTGCAGGCTTGTTTGAGCATGACCTGGTCAGAAACCTCAAAGACATGTTTTCTCACGTCAATATAAGAGATGATCCCATCCTTACTGTATCAATCTGTATGGGACAATCTATCAATAAGCATAGAAGATCTAACATGAGTGCTCATGTTTTATTGAATTTATTAAACAAGTTGAGGGAAAGAGATAAAATGCGAGGCTTGCCAAACATTTTATCTCTTTTTCACAAGTTTAATAAATTCAATAATACAGGAGCACGGATGTCAGATTCTATTTATCACGATAAAATTACTTAAAAATCACATTTTTGGCATGAAAACATCCAGATTTTGCCAACTTCTATGCAATGTTACAATGAACGTCATTATGAAACATTACAAAATCTGTGAGGGATTAGTGGTTTATAAATTTTATTGCATGGCGTTTTCAGATGCGATGTCATGTGATAAAAAGGGTTAAATGGACCAATTCTTTATTGTATCAAACTGTATGGAGAAAAATTAACAGCCAAAGAAAGGGATATAACCTACCTGAAGCAAAGAAATGGTGTGCTCCAAACTCTTGCCCTCTATTATATTGAGAGAAGCACCAAGAACGAGGAAGTCAGCTTGCATCTCTACATCTCCACAAGCTTCTGATTCACCCAGACCTTCAGCACAATACTGTCTACAATCTGCAAGCTCCTGTAAGACTTTGTTGTCACTTCCTGTGGAGTGAAAAGTAAAAAATGACTTAATTACTATGCTTTAAAAAAAACATTATTCAACTAATATTTTACTGTCTTATTTCACAGTCTAGCCATGCCCTAAACTGGTTCCTATCTCTGTTAGCTTTACAAGAGACAGGGGCATTGCATAGCATGTTGTGATACACTGACCTAATAGCTTAATAATACATTTTATAATGATTAATATAAAAAGAAAAAATTAAACGTTTTTTACATGATATACTGTATTTGGCTTGAAAATAACTCAAAGAAAAAAAGTCGCGTTCAGTACAAAAACACTGGATTCAAATTGGCCTCATCGCTAAAAAAACTGTATTCAGGGTTTTCAAGAAAGTGAGGTTCAAACCAGCATGTTCAGCTACAGAGACTAGCTAGAAAATTGAAATTTTGCTTATAGAAAGTTTAGATATGATAGTTTTCAATAAGCGAATAACAAAGGCGCTGATCAGTCTGCGCAAATGCGCAGGCTGGTCTGCGCCGTTGTTGTTCACAAACCATCCAAAACAGATTTTCTCGCATCGAGGCCTAAATGAAAGTATGTATTTCTGACTTATTTACTTTACTGGATATTTCCTATCAAAGGTCTAAATCTTTCTGGACAGTGAAAAAAAGTGTAAAAGTTCCATCAAATGGTTGGTTTGACAAATAGATGTCTTTCTAAGATGTTTTCTTTTTCAAAATCTCAAAATCAAATTAATAAACAAGATCAGATTAACCAAAATGAAGCAAAATAACAGTGTCAACACTACAAAAACCAAAATTCATAATATAACTAAAATAAATGTTCAAAATCAGAGGACTTTAAAAAGATACATTTTCTCTGTTAATATTAAGAATTGGATGCGCAGGCTGGTCTGTGCCTTTGTTGTTGAAAAACCCGGATGGCAGGTTTTCTCGCATTAAGTTTCAAATGATAATATTTTCTTGTAACATGTTAAAAATTCTGAAGAAGCAGTCTGATCTGGGACTTCGCTGTTTGTCTATACCTATTCGACAGACAACTAGTGTTTGCAATTTTAGAACATCAACGGTATGTCACAATATAGTCATTCTCATATTCCATAAAAAGATAAATGACATATTTTAAATCATCTTGTGTTTATGGATCTTTAAAGTCCTCTGCATCAAAACTTATCACCTCTAATGCTTAATCTGTAGGGTAACAGGCCATTTTCTGAGTAAAAAATGTAGAAATTATAATAGCATAAAGCAGACTAACACAATTAACCCTTTCCTTCATGAATATTCATGCTAGGCGCCACCCACTATGAATGATTATATACTTAAACGCAAAAGTTTCGCAACTCTTTCTAAAATGCTAATTCCTTCTTTTTGAGCCAAATATTTTGCTCCGCGATATTGTGATAAACAAGTCCAATGTTTTGCCGTCCAAATAACATGAAAATCAGACCAGTGAGACTTACGATTGCCGATCTTCAACAAAAAATGAAAGGCAACCCAAATTTGAAAAGTCACAGAGTTACAATACCTTACATTTTATCGAGTCACAGTGTTACACTACCTTACATTTAATTCGGAAAAAAGGTGTTTAACCATTAATTGTTTTCAAAAGCAGAAGGGCAGACAAATCAAAGTAGGTTATTTTATGCATTTGTTAACGTTCATAACATCAACGTAAAGCCTTCAATAATTGACTTACTTGGCTGTTTAAGCACAACTGAATATCAATAATCAAGTTTTTTAATGTCATAAATGAAAGCCTTCAACAAATTGCATAGAAGACAGAAGTATCGCGCGACATAACGGAATAAACTGAAAAAAATTTGATAAATTGGTTGACGTTAACAAAGAAACGCAGCGACTTTAAGCGTTGTTAAACGTTAATTGTTAAACCTTAAAATGTTTTCCGTCAGGTACGACATCTGGCTATCGCATCGCACCGTTTGTTTTCAAATCGAGATAATTTTCTTTATGCTAGACGTAAATTGTTGAAAAACACCGACGTCATTATAACGTCAGAATGAAGAGTATGATCAACTCCGATTAATGGTAAATCATTCCGCATTGTGCAAGAGCATAAAATATGATTATATGAATATTCTAACATGGACCATACTGAAGAAAACACAGATATTAAACGGTTGCGAAACTTTTACGTTTAAGTATATAAACTTTCATGTTCATACATAGAGCAAAGAAATTACTTGTCAGACGTACTAGTGTAGGATGAGATATATCATATTTCCATAGTAAACAGAGTAGACCCAGATCAGGCAGCTTTTACAAGAGCTGCCTGATCTGGGTCTGCTCTGTTTGCAAAAGTGTTAAAAGGCGTCTCTATGAAATAAAGGGTTAAACAAACAGTTATCTAATAAAGTGATTATCCATCTGGTCTGATTAGTGTCTTCGTTGTGTACTCTCTAGGTAGCTAAGAACCAGTGGCAGTGATGATTGATTTGACTTGATGAATGCCTAGACTGATCTGAGACTGCCAGGCACATCCATGTCATATGTTACGTATGCAGCTTCTGATCTTGGTCCTTACTATTTGCAGGAATATTAAAAATAATCTGTGGCTCTATGGAGCTTAAATCTGATCTCAGTCCATACTGTTTGCATACAAGCTAAAAATAATCTGTTGTTAAAGTGATGAATTAAATTAGCAGTTAAAATTTAGTGTTAGCAACAGGAAATAAAACTAGTAAAGCAGAAAAAGCTTAATATACAATATAGGGGCCATGAGGCTCACCTGAGTCCTGGTCAGGAAGAAGTATAATAATTAACTAGGAGACTATCCCAAGTTTATAGTATCAAACCAGAAGAAATAATCCACAAGGATTCAAAGGGTTAAAGATATTTTCTGATTTAAGCTCTGCTGGCAAGCAGAACCATTTGTACAATATTGGTAGATGAAATTATGAAAACATTTGTGTGAAATTATTTTGAATTTAATGAGGCCAGTGGTTCAGGAGATAAACTTGCTTAGAGCTTTTTTTTCTATTTTTAGCTCTGGTGGCCATTTGTTCAGTGGAGCAGAACCAGTTGTGCAATTTTGGTAGCAGGCATTATGGGGAATATTTGTCTGAAAATATTTAGAATTTCTGCCAGTAGCCATTAAAAGAATAATTTTAAGAACACATGACCCACTACACAACTGACGGCAGCGAAAGAATGATCACAAGAACTGTTGAACACTTCATGCTCAGGTGAGCTAAAATAGCTGTGTAAAATTACGCAAACTTGGAGCAAAGTTAGGCAAAACAATTTCATCAAGCAAATTTAGGTAAACTGTTAAAACACAGGTGAATTTAATTTGAAAACCAAAACTGTATTAGTCACAACCCAGCAAGCCAACATCGTATCAACATCATGACGTCACATCAACATTGATACGACTTTGTTTTATGGTTGTGTTTGTTGGGAATAGGCTTGGTGATCAACCTCACTCACAGAGTATTGTGCACAGAGTGTTAAATGAATGAAGTATTTTATCTTTACAGCTTTAAAGAGTCGGTAAACTCTCCAGACATGACACAAGTTTTTCAATAACTTGCAAAAAATGAAGGTTTTCACAAAAATTACATAATACAAATAGGTATTTGTTGTCTGAGAAATATAAATAAATGACTAGTAGAATGGGGCCCTGACTGAGTAGAGCAGACAAGTTATATGTAGGCATAGAAAATATAACCATCAAACCAAAGTTTTCAGAGCCCTTGATAAGATCATTGTTAATTTTATCTAGCAAAAATATCAGGGGGTAAACTTACTCTGTTTTTTTTTTTTTTTTTTTTGGCTGTCAACTTTTTTATTAACATTTTGATCATGGATGTTGCAATATGTGGCCTCCTGTGAGTTATGGAGACTGTATATGGTCTTTATCAACCCTTATCCTGTGTTTTTTCTTCTTGAATACTTTGTATGCTAATAACATCTGCTGCTGCATACATTCAAATGCACTCCAGACTATTTTGATTATGGAAGCAAACATTATGAACCCTGATTTGGGTCCATATTGTTTGAAAGATATGCGTTGTACATAAGCATATGAGAGAGTAGACAACATTTGTAGTGAATGGTGGGAAATGAGTCAATAGCTTACAGAATATGGAAATAATAGCGGATATATGGGCCTCGATGTGAGAAAACCTGTCTTCAAGGGTTTGGGAACAACAAAAGCACAGACCAGCCTGTGCAGCTGCGCAGTCTGATCAGTGCCCTTATTATTCATTCACTTATTGAAAGTATGGTATCAAAACTTGCAACAAGCATAATTCACTATTCTAGCTAGTCTCTGTAGCTTAGCAGGCTGGTTTTGGTGTGACCTGATCAGTAAACCCAGAAGACAACTTTTCTCACATTGCGGCCCATATGAGTAAATTATAGCTGAAATATGAATGGTGCCCAGAAAACAGCAGTTTTATGGGCATCCGTCATATTTTAGCCAAGACTTCAAGATACTGTCAGGTGTTAGAAAATTAAAGTTACATATTTGGATTTTTCAAAGAGTTAACCAAAAACAAAATAAATTACACCCCTTGAATAATAAAATAGCAACAAAATAACAAAACAGTTTAACTAGCTCACCTTGATTCTTGAGGCAACCTGTGGGAAATACCGATAACTTTAGAACACCAAGAATAAGTTTTTTCTTACTTGGTATTTATTGGTATATTGTGACACTGAAATGCACAGGTTTTTGACAGTTTGTTTATCAGCAATGCCCAGTGTTGTTGTTTTTAAAATATTTGTCAAAAGTTACCATAAAACTATGTTTTAATTAAAGATAACCATTATGGAATAATCAATTGTTAATATTGATAACTAAATGCATGCATAAGAGTGAGTTATGTTGATATAAACACATTTAACTATTGAATGTCCACTGCAAAATAGTATGTTGTCGAGATTTCAAATTCTGCCCTCCGACATAACACATAAATAAAGGATAGTTCAAGCTAAAGTAAAATCATTTCTCAGGCCTTTAGTTAAGAGTGCATAACAAATTATTTTTTTATTTTTCAGCCAAACATTGTGTTTTGGGTGATGCACAAATTTTTTCTTTTATTTTTCAGCCAAACATTGTGTTTTGGGTGCTCAAAGGAACCGTCTCATTGGGACGGTTCTTTTGATTACTCAAAACATATGTTAAAACTGATTGGTAAAAAGATTTAAAATTTTACTCTAAAAAATTGTGTTTATCTAAACCAATGTTTATTAATTAACCTTGATAACTAGCTTGATATGTCCGTAAACCAAATATTGTTGCTAGTCAAAGCTGACCATTATTTGAGTCCATTTCATTTTGATCATGTCAAGTTTGGTTCAAAATGTTGTTTGATTGAAAATACAAAAGTCAAAAGAGATTATAATTTAAGCTTATGTTTAGCTGAACCTGTAACCAGGTAGTTTGAAAACGGGGAAGGTCCAGATGAAATGGTGCAGATTGGGGCATTTCATCAGGGTCTACACTGATTGCTAATGCCTTTCCTAATTTAACTATGTTGGTGAAAAGGTTAAAAGAAAATACTGACCTTTGACCTCTCCCATTCCTCTAATCTCCATCATGAGGCTTTTAACAAGGGCATTCCTGCACGTCAACCAGAGGCGAGCATCTAACCTTGACCTTGACTGGAAGTTCTGATACTGGAACTGACTATTCTCAGGTTCACTAAGCTTTACAAGAATGGAGTGTGACTTTCTACTGCCACCCGGTCCTTTCAAAGATGATGGTCTAAAATTAAATAAGCTAAAACTTGTTAATATTGCAAAATTTACGGTAAAAGTTCTAAAATTTCAAACACTTTTCTTTAACTGTACTCAAACAATATGCTAGTTAACAGGGGTGAAATTCACAAAATGCTTGTCAGAATAGCAAATAGGGAAGACACTGATCAGACTGCTTCTTCAGAATCAGTCTTTTCTGAGTCTTCCCTGTTTGTCAAGACTTATTTAGTAGGCAACTAGTGTTTCAAATTTTAGAATGTCTTCCGTATCTAAAATCTTTCAAAGACAATAGTCTAAAATTAAACGAGCTAAAACTTGTTAGTATTGCATATTCTAAAATTCCAACCACTTTTCTTTAACTGTTCTCAACAAATAATATGTTACGCAGTTATCAGGGCTGGATTTCTCAAAACATTTGTCAGGAAAGCAAACAGGGAAAATCTGGGTCAGCACTGTTTGTCTAGCCCTCTTTTGTAGGCAATTAGTGTTTGAAATTTTAGAACATGTACTGATTCTAAAATTTTGATTGGCCAATACCATGATGAGGAATATTATGCAAAGCTACCCTACTTATTACTATGGCAAGTAATATTACTCTCCAGAGACATTACCTTAGCAAAATATAATTCCATGTTGATAAGCATTGCAGGCTTATATATATATATTTTTTTTGTTTTGATGCTTTACGTCCCGGTCAACAATTTTTCAGTCATGTCAGGAAGATTTCCTGTCTTTCTGGGTTGAACCAGTACAATAAGCAGTGGATAAAGTATCTTGCTCAATGACACAACACAGTGCCTCCAGTGAGTCTCAAACTAGCTACCCTTCAATCCCATGCCAACACTCTACCAACTGAGATCTATTAAAGGAAATTTAAACTCTTACCAACTAATGAATTAGGATAAATATAACGGAATGAGTTTATCAAACAAAGAAATGTGTCTCAAATTGTATCAAAATCTCGTCACATAAATCTGTCTTAAATATCATTTTTACTCTCTTCAACCTCATCACAAACAAGCTTTAACAAAATAAGGTTTCTTTGCAATTAAATTACAAGGATAATTCTTTACTATTTAAAGCAGAAATTTGAAATGCAAAAATGTATGTCTGCATGCATCTTTTAGACATTTGTTTCAAACAACTATTCACAATTTATATCAATCCTTTAATGAAAAACTATGACATTTGACAAAGACTTAACATACTCTGTAATTACTTTTTAAAGGATTTGACTGAAGAGATGCCAAGAAATTAGAAAAGGGTGCGGGGGAAGGTTCTCCGAAATCTTCAAGAATGAAAAAAAAGCAAGGAATGGTGGGTTTGCGGAAAGGTTAGGGTAAGATTTCATGCACAATTTTTATCCTTTTATAACATGAGGGATATGTTTGACTATGTTTATGCGCAACATTGATAATAATTGAATAATAATTCAATGTCCAATCAGAATCTACTGACAAATGAAAAAAGAATCATGCTCAAATAAAGTGCATTATTGTTGAAAATATCCCTGGGTGTCTTAACCCTTTGTATACTAATGGATTCTTCCTTCTGGTTTGAAACAATAAACTTGGGATAGTCCATTGTACATATCTAGGGGTGTCAGGTCCCATTGTACATATCTAGGGTTGTCAGGTTATAATTTAAAAAATATTGATTTTTTTGTATGAATATCTTTTTTACCATGACAAACAGTGAAGACCCTGATGAAATGCCGCATTATGCGGCATTTCATCTGGGTCTTCACTGTTTGATTAGGGGGTTTCCGCATACAAAGGGTTAATAAGAGAGATTACTCTGATGTATGTGATCATGTCATCATCAACCTCTCAATACAGAAATGTTCATCAGCTTCACATATACACATTAAAACTTCTAGCAATACTTATTTCATTCTACAAGGGGTGATCAGAAAGTTCGCGGAAAATAGTTGCCATTTCTTCATCGTTTGATCAATAGAGCTGGAATTACAGCACATAATACTGCAATACATATGCAGTTGATTGGTTACAACTTGCTTGCTGTAAGTCGTCTACGTGCGTTACAGCGGTCGTCAAGGCAACGCTATATCACACGAACCGGCCCATTTTACATTGCACTTTGATGTTTTATTACACAACCAATTAAACTTCAAAGTTTTGTAAAGTTTGTTATGCTGTGATAGCCCATATTGCGTTCCATGTATATCTAACGACATATTAACTCATCTTCTATTCAAACTTTCAAAGATTTTTACTTAACAGATGGTGTTCTAAATGGAAACGAATAACAGTACTGTCAAAAAGCATTCTATTTCAATCATTGGAACCCATTGCCTGTTTTGGCATGTCAATTCTTTAAAATAAACTATTTACATACTTTGAAAAACACCCTTTTTCAGGACAGTAGATCTAATATTGATAGTTAGGTTCGATATTATAATTATTGTGATGAACACTGACAAGAAAATAAGTTTTTTATTTAAAATTTACAAAAACTCGAAAAATTGACGCATTTTAGGCCTTCCCTTTGGACTGAAACCTATTAATTTGAATAGATAGCGCAGCAGAATAACATAAAACCCCATATTATGTTCAAGAATGACGGAACATTACTTTCCTTTAAAATACCAATCAATTCAAACACAACTACAAGTTTTTGCCCCGAGTCGCAGGCCAGGGGTACTCATGGGCCGGTTCCAGCGAAGTGACGTCACTGCGGCGCCTCGGGCTCATACGTCTGACGTTACATTTTTTTTAATTTCAATTTCAATCAACTTACTATGAATGGTAGTTTATATCTATGAATTTTCATTGAAATCAATGAAAGCAATGCGATTTAATAGCACTTTTCCATGAACTTTCTGATCACCCCTCGTACATATAGCAATTTACATACATCAGCCAGCACTTATATTATTGCTTCTGGCACTAATTTTAGCCATTTTCTTTCTGAGTCCATACATATGCTACAATAAGTATGGAATTGTGACTATTTTGTCCTTTTTGAATTTTAAGGGGTTGCCAGTCAAAATTTCTAAATCATGATGTATTTATGTCCCTAAAGATTGTTTTTGTCTCAGCAAACAATGTAGACTGCCTTATGCGGCCTTTCAAGTGGGTCTTCACTGTTTGCCAAATTACCTGTTTACTGGTATCCAGAATGTAAAGGGTTAACAATAACAGAATCTAGGGTGAGGGATTGGCGCCACTATATATGCATTTAAACACTCCCCCAGTGGCTTCCACTGCTTTCTGATCTTAGGTTCTGTTGTTGTTGATTCCTTGTTTATTGCTGCTCCCATTGTTTGTGGGGATCTGTGTTTAGTCCTTGGATTTGTTATGCTGTACTTAGTGTCCTTTCTAGTTTTGCAATCATCTTAATGAGGAAGAGAGATTTAATGTCTTCCTGATGTATTGTGACTGTTAGTGTTCTGTGTCTCAGTGGGTTGATCTGCAGTGTGTGATTGTGGTATTTTTTGGTCATACTCGCTTACCTTTTTAAAAAATGAAGCTAGGGAATGGTTCAAATATGGTAAGGAGGTTCAGAGTATGGTTTTTTAACAAGTTTCCAACTTTCCATACACTACTTTTTTGATAAAAATGGACGCACAGATTTTTACACAGGAGTCCTAGACAGGATTTTTGGAATCTGGGATTCAAAAGCATGCATCAGAGAAATTAATGTATGTCATAAGTTGTAGGAAAATAAAAATTAGGGGGAAGTGCTTTTTTAGTTTAGTTTTACAGGACATCAGGGATTTCCCTTTACCATCAATCTTTTGCAAGTGCTTATGGGAATCTTGTTATATCTCAATTTAATATGCACACATGCATGCAAACCAAAGTATATTGCTGATGATAAAAACATATTTATATTTACTGTCATATCCAAAGTTTGCATTAAAATGTTTCACACCCTTAATTTATCATTTTGCCAAAACTGATTGCTGGGAAATTGTTTTTAATGCCAAACAAATGCTGTTTAGATTGGTTATGTCCTACGATTAATATGTCAGCCAAATGAAGAACTTTTCTTTAATACACCCCGTAAAAATGATAATCTACTTTAAGTTAGTGAAAAACTGACATTTGAAAATACAATACTTGGCACAAAATGGCGTTTTACACTATTTAACAAGATTCCCATTCCAGTATATCACAGTACTGCCCCTCGAATCCCATGCTTGCATGTGCATTACTTTACAAGATTCCCATTCCAGCATATTACAGTACTGTCCCTCAAATCCCATGCCTGCATGTGCATTACATTACCTTTCAGGAACAAACTCTCTGTTCAGTAAATAAATATACATACACAAGATTAGTGGTTATTTGATCGTGGGTATTATTGCAAAGACTATTGAGTCAACTCTTTCCTTGCTAGCGGCAACTTGTCTCATCTGCTGATAACCTTTGCAAACAGTTTGGACCCAGATCAGGACGGACAAAATGTCGGTCCTGATCTGGATCCAAACAGTTTGACACTCTGGTGGTGTTCCTGAAAGATTTTTTTGGATTTTTTTTTAAAAAAGTCTACAGATGACGACAAAAGCATGGAAAATTACCCAGCATGCAAAGAGTTAATGAATATGCTGGGATATCCACCAATATCAAACATTATCATACTGGATATTTTTATGAACAACACCCCTCCCCAATTCTAGTCCAATTAGCCGGCATTATTCCAGTTGTTATCATATATTTACATTTTCAAAGCAAGCCTTTAATAAATCTTTAGATTTTTGCAACCATTCATAGCCTCATGAATTACATAAGTTTGATTGACAGCTGCAAAGCTCACTTGCCCGTGCGATACGCATCAAACATCCAATTCATTCACCAGAAGTGACACTGGTGTTGTGAATGACTGCAAGCTCGGGTCTCTTGCAAAGTTAACGTGAAGGGCTTCACTTACTTTGCAAGAGACCCGAAGTATTCATGATTCCAAGAACATTCAAAAAAACAGATTCATTTCTTAAATATTTACTAGCAAATAGGAATACAGTGTGGATCCAGATCAGCTCACTTCTGAGAAGTCAACAAAGTTTACAAAATAAGATATATCTGGGTTCAGTATGGTAAGGGTTAATGTGTTGATACTGTAAATTCGGAAATTTTTCGCAAGAATTTTATTTTCGCGAATAGCGTTAAAAGACATATTTGCGACGTTCAAAATTCGCGACTAAGGCATGATTTACCTATATCAGTAAACGACAAAGTGATTTTGCCATTTCACGAGGGTTTTATTTTTGCAAAACTTCCAACATGCGAAGTTTCACAAAAAAAAAAAAAAAACCCTCGCGAGAATTTTCGAATTTACAGTATTCTATAGTGGTTATCCCATCAATTCCAATAACTCAATAGTCAACAACTAGTTTACTAATTAATTTAGCAAAGAAATAAATTATTTAACAGAATGTCCATTTTCTCGACAAGGAGCATTTTTTTTTACAATTATTTTGAATGACTTTCAACTTGAACTTTTGAATCACACACTTTGAATTTGTCATGTGATATTGGATTTTTTTTTGCTGATTTATTTTGGCATAATGGAATTATCAAGTTGCCCTTCTCCAAATATGCTGGTAGATTTAACACATTAATGAGAACATGAAAAATTGAAAAAATAATTAATGGCCTGAGGCTCAACTGTTTGTTGCCTGTCACAAACTGAGGGCATGGGATTGTGTTTTAAATATGGGCCTCGACGCAATAAAACCTGTCTTCGGGGGATTGCGAACAACAAAGGCTCAGACCAGCCTGGGCATACACGCAGTCTGGTCAGCGCCTTTGTTATTCGCTAATTGGAAAGTATCATATCTAGACTTGCTTCAAGCGAAATTTCAACTTTCTAACTAGTCCCTGTAGCCGAGGAGACTGGTTTGCGCCTCGCTTTGTCGGAAACCCCGAAGACAGGTTTTCTCGCGACAAGGCCCATATAATGTCCATAGTGACAACTAGTTGACATTATAAAATAATATTGTAAAAAATATGCAAAGTTGTCTGCTCCTGACAAAGATGGTGAAGTGTATGTACAGTGATACAGACCTGCGTTGAGCGGGAATATCCTTCTTCTTCTTGAAGAGATTTGAAGATTGTAGAAGTCTGAGAGAGGACAGAACAATTCTGGCAGCCATGGGGGCGTGATGTTTTAGTCTAGCTATCTCGGACTGTTCCAGTTTACAGAGTACAACCAACTCCAACTCTGCTGCTGATAAATCTGCCAGGCCTGAAAAAACAATTCACATTTGAGCCGCGACATGTAATTTACAACAATGTGGCATTTTGACAAGTGTAGACTCAGACGAGCCTGTGCAGCCTTTTTTTAAGCTAAGAAACTCCAAATGCTGTTCAGTCAGTAGCTTAACAGTCATTGAATATCCAAGCAACCAGCAAAGGCTCTGATCAGACTGCGCGTATGCGCAGGCTGGTCTTAGCCTTTGCTGGGTGCACATACCACATTGTTGGAAATCTCATGCTGCGGTTCATTTTATTTTTCCATAGAACAATCCTTCATTCTTTTTTTGACTGGTAATTTGTAATTGCTTACATTGACAAACAGAATGGTGATCATGATCTGCAATGTTTGTAAAAAATTCCTGCCCATATTTTTGTACTGAATATGATTCTGAGACATATTGTGCTCAAGGTCAATGGTGTGTATACATATTGAAAAGCAAGAAATTAATGTATTTCCTTTTGCTTTATGTGGGATGCCTAAAAAGTATTACACTACTGATGCGTCATTAGTACCTCATGAGTATTCTTTTGACCTTGATTTTTTTTATACTCTGTTTGAGAATGATTATAATATGAATTCTGTCGCCTAATGAAATTCATGTGAAATTGATTGATAGGTATTAAAACCATACATATGTAAGACATTTAGACATCTTGGGCTGACAGCCTTTTGAAATGTAATAGGTGGTTCTTGATGTGCTTTGAAATATACATGTACATGCTAGAGGTAGGTGTCTACAATGGTGGATGAGTTCAAAGCGTAGTTCTAAATTAGTGGCAAGTTCAAAACACTTCATTACATTCACAGTCTGCCCAATATGCCCTACTTTAACTTCATCTTTGTGGGGGTATACAAATCGAGAGTGTTTGCCTCTCTGAGTGTTATAGTGTTAAATGCATGAAGGGAAAACCACCTCTAAAACTTACCACATCCTTCCAGCTCAACGTTCTCCTGTATAACATCAGCGATAGTTCCCACCATCTGGTCAGCAATCACAAGTAGTGTACCCTTAATAAATTCTAGCGTGATAGGTTTCTTAGCTCCTGTAAATCTCTTCATTGCAAACCCTGTCATAGTGCCGTCACTAGCTTCATCCTTGGCTGAAAATAAAATAGAGGATCTTACATGAGTGCCCATGTTTTATTGAATTTATTAAACGAGTTGAGGAAAAGAGAGGAGGCTTCACAGACTCAACGAGTTTAATAAATTCAATAATACAAGAGCACGAATGTTAGATTCTATTTATCATATGACAAATACTTTGAAATCTGATTTCTGGCGTAAAAACGTTATAATTTTGTCATTATGTACGCAACATTGTTATGGACGTAATAACGTTTCCTGTTAATCTATAAACCACTAGTGGTTTATCTATTTTATTGCATGGCATTATTTCATTCCCAGACGCGATGCATATGATAAATTCAAGTAATAAAATCACAGGGTTTAAAATAGGCCTCAACGTGAGAAACCTGTCTTTTGGGTTTGCAAACAACATAGGCACAGACCAGAGTAGTCTAATCAGCACTTTTGTTATTTGAGTATTGGAAAGTATCATATCTAGACAGGCTTCAAGTGAAATTTCAATTTTTAGCTGGTCTCTGTAACTGAGCATGCTGGTTTCAATCTCACTTTGTTGGAAACCAGAAGACAAGTTTTCTCGCGTCACTGCCAAAATAACCAACCATTATAACTTCATTCCTACATAGTCTAAACTCAGAAGTCCATTCTGTAGCTGTTAAAATGATAATTGATATTAGCTGCAATATGATATTACCAACAATGTGATATTTGCGACCAGCAAAGGCTCAGAGCAGCCTGCGCACATGCGCAGACTGATCAGAGCCTCTGTTAGTTGCTTGAAAATTCTATGAATGTTAAGCTACTGACCGAACAGTATTTGGAGTTTCTAAGCTTAACAGGAGGCTGCACAGGCTCGTCTGAGTATACACTTGTCAAAATACCACATTGTTGGAAATCACATGTGGCGGCTCAGAGTTTTTTTCAAACCTAGTGATGGATTTTTAAGCTGATAATAATCATTATCAAATGGGCCTCGTTGCGACAAAAACTGTCTTCGGGGTTTCAGACAAAGCGAGTTTCAAATCAGTCTCCTCAGCTACAGAGACTAGCTAGATCATTGAAATTTCACCTGTAGCAAGTCTAGATATGATGCTTTCAAAAAAGCGAATAACAAAGGCGCTGATCAGACTGCGCGGATGCGCAGGCTGGTCTGCGCCTGTGTTGTTCGCAAACCCCCGAAGACAGGTTTTCTCACGTCGAGGCCCAAATTATATGAAAATAGTTTCAAACACCGTAGTTGTGCATACTCAACTCAACTCAACACAATTTTATTTTCTCCAAATACATGAAGTATTAAATGAGAGAGATCTACTTCGTTAAATGAAATACATGTAGCATGGCATAGCATATACAAGTCATTTCAAAACGATGATTACAATTCTACAATTGTCAAGTGGTTTCTTTACTTGATTTTGTAGTGGACACAATATGCTACAGGACCCTTCTGTTAAAAGAAGATTTTTTTTTCCTCGAAATGTTTTTTTTGTAGACCAATCACTACAGGTAGATTATGAAGGATAAAACAATTTTGTTTGTGTCTCGTAACAGTAAGTATTTTTAACTTTTTCTCTTAAAAAAAACCCCTGATTCACAGAATCAGAAAGCGAGTTCTACATCTGATGTCTGATGTATCTAGCCTAGAAAATATAATCCCATAAGAAACATTTTGAGAACTATTGTAAAATTAGAGTACATCTTATTTTTGAACTGTCACAAAACAAGCTGATTCCTGGACCTAAATGTTTTTATGACTGCCACCAATAAATCATTTTAATATATACTGAGGGAAAAAAGTTTAGCAAATATTTATAATGGGGTTTCCCATAGGTGATCTTTGAAGCATTAGATCTTTTTAAATGGCAGGTTCGCAAACATGTCAGTTGTTTGAAAATGACCTAATGGCTACCCTTAAGTAGTCAAAAGAAACAAAAACCAACTTCATAGTGAGGATTTGATCAGCCGAGCATTTTAATTTCAAGCGTTATTCAATTAAAAGGGAGGTAATTTGGAAAAATACGATTTTAAACTAAAAACTGTACGAAAAGGGTGAACATAACATTCAGTTTTAAACCGTTTTTCACTGTCTTGCTTTTGGATCTAAACATTGGACAGAAAATTGAAACGTTCAGTCGAAAACTATTCACGCTATTGCCAGAAAAGCTGTTTAAGCAAGGGGGCATAAAATCAGACTTTACATTATGTGAAATGTCAACCTGTTAATGTCATAGTACTCGTGAACGTTTGACAACATATATTTTTGACACTATGAAATTAAAAGTCTCAATCCTTATAAACTGTGAATCCTCAAAGTATATTGCTAAACTTATTTCCCTCAGTATAGTTTCCTATACAAACTTTATGTCTTTTAGAGTGAAGACTGTTATTTTTGTGACAAAGTTGTGAAATAAAATTACGGTACAGGTGATCAAGGTAAGGATAATAAATAAAAGTGATAAATATAAAAATAAATATAAATTACATATATAACTATTAATTAATCCTTTGTGCCCTGGAAATCAGCTAAATGGAAATAGTTTGACAAAAAGCATACAATTGGATGAGATACAACAAAGTGCAGCATCTCATCAGGACCTCAACTTTTTGCTAAGAAAAATGATTTTCCAGGAAAAGAAATACAATATGATTTTGAATTCAAACCTATGACCCCTTAGAATGTATAAAGGGTTTCAATATATATGGAGGAACCCATCAAGATACAGCCAAGGAAAACGGCCACAAACAATAATGAACATGGATGAAAGTTCAAAATATCCAAAATCTTGAACAAGAAAACTTGCAGGTTGCTTATAAAACTATTCAAAAGGCCAATTGTCTTTTAGAGCAACTGAAAATAAATCAGAGAAGCCTTTATATTCTGCCAAATTCAGTATTTTGAGTATGGAAAGTCAGCCTCAAAATACTGAATTCAGGAATAATATTGAAAACTTTCACCCCTGTATAAAGAGAGCTAAAGCAGACAAAACCACACAAATAAATTAAAACATAAGAAAATGAAATTGAGGATCATGAAAATCAATACCATTTCTAAAGTGATATTCAGTGACAGGTGATTGATAAACACATAAAACTGGAAGAAATTATTTGATAAAAAGCCCTCTAAAGTAAGCCAGCTCGTGAGATTTTGGTATTTAATTGCATTGGCTAACAACATATGAGCCCTGATATGTGATTTCTAACAATGTGGTATTTTGACAAGTGTAGACTCAGACGAGCCTGTGCAGCCTCCTTTTAAGTTGAGACACTCAAAATGATGTTCGGTCACTAGCCTTAGAGTCATAGAATATTCAAGCCACAAGCAAAGGCTCTGATCAGACTATGCGTATGCCCAGGCTGATCTGAGGCTTTGCTGGTCGAACATACCACATTGTTGGAAATCTCTTGTTGTGGCTCAATTATGACTCAGACAAGCCTGCAAACCATGCAGTCTCCTTAGTGCCTCTTCTGCTGATCATACATATATCAAAGTCAGACATCTAACCTCACTCGGCTGCTGCATGTATATGCATGGTAAGTACAACACTCTTCCCCAATTCTTATGCAAATCACATGCAGGATTCCAGTTGTTAGCATGTACATTTTTTTCATAAGCCGGCCCATATGTCTTTTTGCCAAGTAACAAGGTTACTGTATTACGGTAAATGTTCTAAAATTTCGAACACTCTAAAATTACGAACACCTAAAATTATCGCCGAAAATAATTTTTAAAACATCCTAAAAAATCGAACACTGCCCTTTTTCGGAAAAGTGAATTTCTAAAATTACGAACACACGTTATTTTCGGCAGAAAGTCGATATCTGTTTATCTGTTTGTCCCATCTGTGTTCGGTATACTTCTATCGTTCAGCACGTGTGCGGTAGCGACATTTGGAAGGTTCCATTCTACTAAGATGGGTAATCTGACACGTGACGTTCTATTTCGCATGCCAGCGCGCGACGTTTTACATTATTCAAGGTCACCAGCATTGACGAACTTGATGCACGGACAAGTTCCTGCAACGATTCCGAAACTGCTTTGACTAACGCTATACACCCAAATGGCTGAGATCATTATTTATTACTGACCAAACATTGGCCTTCAGGCCAGATTCGAATTATGCTCGTTGACACACGCGGAAGCAATTCTCAATAGTGTGTTGTGACACGTACTCGTTTTTTTCTCTAAAATACCAGCCCCGAAGAGAGAGATACGGTTGCGGCAAATGTGACGATCACTTAGGCGAGAGAGAATGAAATAAGTTGAAGTATTGTGATTTGCAACTCAAGGGGTCATTCGGTTTCGTGCAAAATGCAGAGAAAATCGTGCAAGTCGCATGTTTTTTTTTTCTCACCGAGACATCCAATGCAAAAAATAAAGCCACCGTATATTTAAAATTTACCGACATGCCTGCAAGAACTCACACGTGGTCATCATCTCATTTTTATTCACGGTACATTACCGTTAACTTAAGGCTGAAATATGTGTGATTCTCAGGTTATCCTACTGACACCCCTACCCCCCCCCCCCCCTTTAAGCATTTTAAGCATTTTAAAGGATTTCCCAGTTCGGCAATATGCCCAAGCCGCGTGCGATACGGAGGGCACTTCTATCATTCAATGCGTGTGCTCTTTTCTTGAACACAGCTCGGACCCGAGCATGAAATCAACTTGCAGGAGACCCATATGAGCTGGTAAAGACCCTGCTGGTACTTATGACAGATGTGATCAGCGAAGGCTCAGGAGAGCATGTGTGCCAGGGTCTCGCTCACTAACAAAGTTCAAAGTCGATGAATACTCTAGCCAAATAAAAATTCTAGACATCTACGTACGTTTTCTTTAAAATACTTGTCGGTGGTTTTTTAAGTACATGTAATAATGGCTATTCCTATCAATCAAAAACATCAAATTCCTCAAAATGGAACATTTTAACAAACTGTTGAGCCGATCGCGGCGTGTCTGAAACGTCCTCAAGAAACTGCACATGGGGGTCCTACGAGTGCATTACCGGTATAATGTACGCACAGACGCACATACATGTACCATGAAATAAATTGATTGTAGCACGATTCGACATCTTGATGATTTTAATATTCATGAAATAAGCCAGTTCATGAGATTATGGTACCTGTCGCATATGCGAGCAGCGAAGGCTCAGACGAGCCCGCGCGTCCGCGAAAAATCGCCAGCGCCTTAACTGCCCACATACACATAGAAGGAATGTAGATGAAGGTGCATGCCATAATTTTGGGTAATATAGCCCCACTAAGTGGCTGTGAATTTAAAAACAGTAAAGCCCTACATCTCGGAATTCGCTTTATTAGACTTTGTTACATGCGAAGATCAGCCTGCGCACCGCACAGTCTCATCAGCACCCTTGTTTCTAGAACAAAACATCAAACATTTTGTCGGGACAGATCTGGGCCCAAACTGTCTGCTAAATTAGTTTGTCACAGCCTCTTTGGGGGGTGCATCCTAGGCCCCACCCTGGGTCCGGCACTGCTAATAGTATCATCCGCAGACAAAGGGACAGGGTAATGGTTTCACGGACACGTTTGAGATCAAAGAAGCCGACTATCAGACCACGTGTTGTTGTTGTTTTAAGACTCGGGTAGCACGCGGTGGCCCTAGGCGCACGAAATCGGACTTAGCACACAAAACATAATTGCCTAGCTGTGTCTCCTTTTCATGGGTTTGCATGAAAAAAAAATTCAATGAGCTCGAGCATGAAACGGCGCACTGCATGCATGAAAAGCTAGATTTGTGGTACTTGTCTGAATTTTTCCTTTTCTTTGAGATATGAATGTACCCAGCGTATCGTACGCATCGCCTCATAAATTGAGCCGCGACATGTGATTTCCAACAATGTGGCATTTTGACGAGTGTAGACCCAGACGAGCCTGTGCAGCCTCCTTTTAAGCTTACAAACTCCAAACGATGTTCAGTCAGTAGCTTAACACTCATAGAATATTCACGCGACTAGCAAAAGCTCTGATCAGACTGTGCATGTGCGCAGGCTGATCTGAGGCTTTGCTGATCCCACACACCACATTGTTGGAAATCTCATGTCACGGCTCAATTATATTCTTTCGAGGCATCGGACGCTCAGTCGGACGTTCGCTTACGGTATGCCTGGTTGCTTCTGATTTGGTTTGGGATCCAAACTATTTGCAAACATTGAAAACAGGAGAGAGAGAGAGAGAGAGAGAGAGAGAGAGAGAGAGAGAGAGAGAGAGAGAGCCTAGCGCTTGCATACGAATCTCTTGTAATCTCGAAAAATATCACGTATCGGTGCTGAACATGATACTTGGAGATGCTTCTCGTGCGCATCGGCTTTTGCACGACAAAGTCGGATATTCGACAGTATTGATGATTTGCATGCTTTCTATCGCATGCACAAATGTTTAAATTGACGAAACATTCTTTCCTGAATTTTTTCTTCTTTTTTTAAGGGAGTAAGGATCCAAATATCCCTAAAAGCGGGCCATCATCGGCCCGCCAGCGAAACGCCTTTAAATGGCGTTTCGCTGGCGTGCCGATGATGGCCCAACGTTGAATGCTGGCTTGGTAGTTTTGAGAATTTCAAGGGATCCGGTTCAGTATTGCTAAGAAATTCTATATTTTTGTGATCGGACAATGTATACACTTTTTGAGATAAAACTGAACACCCATTTTATCGCGCGCATCGGCATCGGCTTTTCTACGACACTTTGTGAACTTTATATCGCATGCACAAATTTTTAAATTGACGAAACCTTTCCTAAATTCCATTCGGGTCTGATCTGGATCCGAGCCGTTTTTGCAAATTTAAATAGAGAAAGAGAGAGAGAGAGATCAAAGTGCATCGACAGAATGACAAGTAAAGAGAGAGAAAGAGGTGTTTTTTTTGTTTTTGGTTTTTTAATTTTGTCAGTTTTTTAACTCTGAGAACTCGTCTACGTATTTCAAAGTTTCGTGTATATCTTTGCAAAAAATTCTGATCGACGAGATGTCCTTGAGTGACTGTATTACATTATAAACGGCATTTGCGCAGATGGAGAGCAAGCAAAAGCGTTTTGGTTTTCTGAAGGAAGAACGAAAGTGAAGCGATTCATCGGTAGTCCGAGGTTAAATAAGTGGACTTTTACGACTTGTAAGTAAATTGAGTGACATAACATGCACGTGCATGGCTCTCGACTTGGCAATTATCGCACGCGCTGGACATTTTACTGACTCAGTCCGCAAGAATTTAGCGGCGGTTGAAAAGAAAAATGAGTACCGTAGATAGCGTAGAATCATATCGCCGTGTTTTCAACACGTTTCTTCCACATTTTTACATGCATATATACCGTTTTTGCTCATGATAAAGACCACATTCTAAAATTACGAACACTAGCAATTTTTCTGAAACGCAATTTCTAAAATTACGAACAACGAAAATAATAATTATTTTTTAGTGTTCGTAATTTTAGAACATTTACCGTATCAAAAAGTTATCAGAACAATCTCTTTCAGATGATACAAGAGCCAAATTGTCTACATTAGTTTTCAATATTGTCTCCATTGACTTGATATTATGATCAATGTGCTTTTATTGCAGTTGTGATCTGAAAATTCATGCTAAGGATTATTTTATATGTTTAAAGCCTATCAGGTGCAATACATTTTGATCAATCCTCATATAGAAATTATACCACAACCCAAGGTAATTGAAAATGAAAGGCTTTAAACATATTTTTTTCAAATATTCTTTATCTATAATGCTTAAAAGTCAGGTGAAAAGCAAAGATAACAAAACAGACCATAACCCAGGGTAACTGAAAAAGAAAGGCTTCAAACATATTTTTTCAAATATTCTTTATCTATAATGCTTAAAAGTCAGATGATAAGCAAAACAAAACAGCATAGGTGGTGAAATGGAAACACTACATAAAAGGAGCCTCTAGCCAGGAAAGTGTGATCACAACACAATATACATGTGGGTTGGTATTTATACTTGATTTGCTGGACTGTGACTTAGAGACAGTACTAATTTTCTGCATTAGTTTTTCAATAGTCTCCCTGGATTGACTAGACATCATGATCAATGGGATATTCTTGCAGTTGTGATATGACACTAAAGATTATTTTATATGCATAAAGCTTATCAGGTACATATAACATTTCGATCAAACCTTATATAGAAATTATACCACTACCCAGGGTAACTGTAAACTTAAGGCTTTAGACATTTTTTTTTCAAATATTCTTATCTATAATGCTAAAAAGTGATAAGCAAAGAAAACAAAACAGGGTAGGCGGTGAAATGGAATGACTACATAAAAGGAGTCTCTAGCCAGGAAAATGTGATCACAACACAATACACATGTGGGTTGCTAGTTATACTTGATTTGCTGGACTGTGACTTGGAGGCAGTACTAATTTTCTGCATTAGTTTTTCAATATTGGCTCCCTTGGCTTGACATCATGATCAATGTGCTAAAGATTATTTTATATGCATAAAGCTTATCAGGTGCAAAACATTTTGATAAAACCTCATCTAGAAATAATACCACAACCCAGGGTAATTGAAAACTAAAAGTTTTAGACATTTTTTTTTCAAATATTTTTATCTATAATGCTTAAAAGTCAGGTGATAAGCAAAGAAAACAAACACAGGGTAGGCGGTGAAATGGAAACACTAGAATAAAGGAGCCTCTAGCCAGGAAAGTGTGATCACAACACAATACACATGTGGGTTGGTATTTATACTTGATTTGCTGGACTGTGACTTAGAGGCGGTACTAATTATCTCCTCCTGAACGGTCTCTTCATCAACATTCTCACCTATAATATACATAGTTACTAAAATAAAATACGGCCAACAAACATGGTTTAGGATTAAACAAAGACTAAAATAAATGCAATTTCTTGACTTTATAAGTGCTCGCGCACTTTTAAGTGCATATTGTTTCAAGCCAATTCAGTGCTGATTCAGTGGTGTAATTTCATTATTTATATTGGCTCATCATGTGGATGAAAATCCCAATGAAACTATTCTGCATTAGAAGCCTGCTATTCTGCATCTACACTGTTTACAAAATAGGGTATATATTTTTGGAAGTTATTTAAACATTGGGCTTGTTAGGTTAAATACAGTTTCTTTTAAATAAAAAAGAGTAATTGTTCAAAACATGTGAATGCTATTTTTTTTTTACAGTTTTCAACTATAAATGGTATGTAAATTCATGAATTATTGGAGAAAAACATTTAAAAGCTCTCTGAATATCATGAATAATCACACAAAAAATCATGTATAACAAAGTCAATTGCACTTGAGCCAGTATATCAGCAATGGTATTTTGGTTGCCAGGTATGTAAAAAGCATACAAAGTTGACAAGCTTAATCTAAACAAGTATATATTTTGAGCTATTTTAGCTCCACTGTATTTGGTTTAATCATATTTCATTAACAAATTCATATTGCATTATCATACGATGTGTTAACAATAGCAATGTTACAAGAATTTGAAATATAGAATTCATTTCCTGGTGGCCTAATATCACTAGGTGTTCTGTCCCAGTCACTCCCTTCTGAAGCAACACATAAATTAGTATTCAGTAAACATAGTATTATGAATTACTAGGAATATATGTGCATTTAAAGGAAAATATGTGATTATGAAAGTGCTTTTTTTCTATTTTGAGGGTTATTATATAATTCCATCACCATAGATATAAAAAAGGAAAAATCAAAACAATAACATGTAAATTTTTTTATGTAAATCATAGAAATTATTTCCTCCAGAAATAGAAATATCTTCTCTAAACGGATGTCACTTTTATTTGCCTTCTAAAATATCAAAATAGATTGACAAATGTAATAATAGGACACATAGAAAAACATAAACATAACAAATGTCATGTGCCTGCCTGCTACTTAAGAAGTGAATAGTTATTTCAATTGTGATTTCCAACACTAGCTGGCTGTAGCTGCCAAGGTAAACAGTGCAGACCCAGATCACACTGCTAGAAGTGGCTGTATAATCAGTGTCCACATCAATCAAAAAGCAATTGGTGTGGAATATAAAAATTTGATATGAAACCGAATTTAACCCTTTAAGCCCAATGGAATTTTCCACTCTTATTAATTGGACCAGTCCATTTCTGTTTTAAGGGTTGTTGAGTTGTATCTTTAATTTTTATTCAAATCTTAATAGAACATCCTGTGAGCAAACAGTCGGGAGACCCTGATCAGATGCCCCATTCTGCTGTGTCTGAGCTGGGACTGCACTGTTTGCCTATATCCCACAAAAAGGAAGCTAGGCTTATATGGGTTAATCCAATAAGCTTATCGATTTTTTTCTCAAAATTTTATACAGACAAAGCCATCTGATCATAATCTATAATTTTTTTTAATCCACAAACTGAATTGATATTTATAAAACAATTTGCACCAAACGTCTGGCTAGGAATCAGAAGTTGATTTAACATTCACTAACAAAAAGAACTTAGTGTACTCTTTTTAGGTTAGTGTAAACAATATTTTATTCAAATATGAAGTACATCGAGATACAACAGATACATCATATATACAGTACAATACATTTGAAAGGTTAAATATGGTAAGAAAAGTTAGATAAATGATTGAAATTTTAGGATGGTGTCTTCAGAGTTTCTGTCAAAGCAATACTCAAACCAGTCTCCTCAGTTACAGAGACTAGCTAGAAAATTGAAATTTCACCTGTAGGAAGTTCAGATACGATACTTTCCAATAAGCAAATAACAAAGGCACTGATCAGACTGCGCAGATGTGCAGGCTGGTCTGTGTCTTAGTTGGTTGCAAACCCCTGTAGACAGGTTTTCTCATGTAAAGGCCCATATGGTAAGTAAAGTTAGATATAGGATATTGTGACTCAAAGGTTGGAATAGGCAAAATTTTAGATGAAACAGTATTAAAGTGAAAATTGTTAGAAAATGGTTTTAGATTATTATCTTATACCCCTATTCCACACAGGCCATGAATCGCCCAAATTGCCACAAATTGATTTTTTATTGATTCGGGGATTCGTGAGGTTTCATTAAAAAAATTTTCTCCAATCGTGATGGTCTACGAGTCAGTCCAGATTCAGCTACGATTTCGTTATGTAAATTCGGGGGAATCGGCTCAATTCGGCTGGAATCGCGCAAGAATTCATTATGATTAGCAAAATAACATTAGAGCATGCTGCACGAAAGTTGAGGAATCAATTACGAATCAGTTAAGAATATGCTAAATGCAGCATGAATTGGGCACAAATTAACAGAAATCCGCAACGAATGGCCACGATTCGCGAGATTTTCTCTCACAATAGTTATAAAAAAGGCCCATCTATGCTTCGGGGGCATCAGTTACTAAATGAATGTTCCTCGTAAAGCAGCAGTAGAATTGATCCTGCAACTTGAGTGTTGAAAACGGTTTCTTATATAGCTAGAAGAAAACAACTACGTTAAAGTCAAAGGGCCCTGGCCCAGACTCTTTGACTTGGAAAAATACGGCAGTTCGCCATTGGCAAAATCACCAGCCAGGAGCTACTGACTGATCCTGATTGTGCTCCAGAATCTGCCAAATCTGTTTCAACTTCTAGGACTGGCTCACATGCACGTGGTGGGGTAATTAATCTTAGCGAAAATCCTTCTACTATCTCTTCCTTGGTTTTATTGCTTGGCTTAATCTCTCAATTCCCCACGAATGAGCTAAGAGTAGCTACTATTGCCCAAAAACGCATCCGAATCGATTACGATTCAGTTACGATGTCCAAGAATGCCTTAGGAATTTGGTACGAATCACGCACGATTTTTCGAATCGGGGAATTCGTGGCCAAAGTTTTGAACAATTCAAAACTTTTGAGCCGAATTCCCGATAGACCTACGAATTGCAAGAACTGACTACGGACTGTGCAAATCAGTTAAGATCTTCACGAACTGAGTACGATTCAGACACGAATCCAAATATTTGTCAATTTGTGGCAATTCGTGGGATTCGGGGCCTGTGTGGAATAGGGGTATTAGATAAAGAGGATGTTAATATTGAGATTAATGAATGTATCTTACCACCCTCATTTGTATCATCCTCCTTTTCACTAACTGAGATAGTAAAATATGAAACATGTCAGTCTAGAATACTATATGAGCCGCGCCATGTGATTTCCAACAATGTAGCATTTTGACATGTGTAGACTCAGACGAGCCTGTGCAGCCTCCTTTTAAGCTTAGAAACTCCAAATGCTGTTCAGTCAGTAGCTTAACAGTCATAGAATATTCAAGCGACTGGCATAGGCTCTGATCAGACCGCGTGCATG
Source organism: Loripinus fragilis (assembly GCA_964019695.1). Classification (NCBI taxonomy): domain Eukaryota; kingdom Metazoa; phylum Mollusca; class Bivalvia; order Lucinida; family Lucinidae; genus Loripinus; species Loripinus fragilis. Next base: position 100,614,466 of record OZ026520.1, read on the forward strand.
CGCAGGCTGATCTGAGGCTTTGCTGGTCGCACATACCACTTTGTTGGAAATCTCATGCTGCGGCTCATAATATGTACATAATAATTTCCAAGATCAGGCCCTGAGGTTATAAGACTTTTTTCATGATCTACTCAACTGATCATGCAATTTCAATTGCTCAAAAGTAAAATGCTTTAAAACTCTCAGATGTTGTATTTACCCTGCTGATAAATGTGCCGACAATTGTTGGCATTTTAACATTTATGAGGAGAATAAATTTCATTCTGAGTTAAGATGAGTAGGAAAAAAGTTTTATAACCTTGGGACCAGGTATGGTTATGGGACAAACATGAACAAATCAAAGATAGCATCTACATGCTTGTGACAATAAATGCCTCTCTTGGAATGTAATTTTTCTAACAGTATATATATAGTTGAAAAAAAATATATATAAAAGCCATATCAAAGATGTAACCATACATTGTATCCTTATTTGGGATTTGTCCAGGGAGAACCTGATTTTGTTGCACACAAATTACAAAGGTGCAGGCCATTATGCACATCCATGCAGCCTGATCAGTACCTTTGCTAATCTCTCTGAAAAGTATAGTTGCTGAACTTACATCTGCAAAAGTTCAGTTATCTAGATAAGTCTCTGTAGCTGAGCAAGCTTGATTGAGCCTTATCTGGTTGAAAACCCATAAGACAGGATTTATTGTGATGAGGCCAGGCCTTTAGTTAAGTTTGTGTGCCAAAAAAATAAAATTTCTTATTTCTCAACCAAAACATTTGTTGTGGGGGACTAATGACACCATTAAACCAAGAGTAATGCATGACCCGCTGGCTTAGTTGTAGACATAGGATTTTTCTTGAGTATATTTAGAAATGATAGCGCTGCACGCATCAACATGGCGTGCTTCTATTTAGGGGGTTAAATTGGGGTCAGGTAGAAAAAAATATTGCTGTGACAAAAACCGCTGTATAATTCAATCTAATAAATAAAATAAAGATGATGAGTGTGTGTTTACTTTGCTTTTAGACGATTCTTTTGAGCTCCAAAAACTTATGTTAAAACTGATGGGTAAGAAAATTTACTCTCAAAATTTTTGTTTAACTAGGCTTGTGGAGGCCCAATTGTACATCTGGATTTCTTGCTTGGGTCTGGACATTCAAAATATGGAGATATATAACAATCCTTGAAGCACGATTCAGGAAGCTCAGTAGTGCTCAATACATATTAAAATGTAAGTTCTGAGGGCATTGGAGAAGTTTGGCAGCCAATGTCCATCTGAGCTCAGTAGACCCAAGCATAATTTTCATTAATGGGAGAAAACACAAATTGAGACAATGACCAAATTATTACAGATCTCGAGGTTATAAAACTTTTTTCATGCTCAACTCAACTGAGCATGAATTTTCAACTGCTCATAAAAACTAAAATACTGACAATTAAAGCAGTTTCTTGCTTTAAGTCTCTCAGATGTTGTATTTATCATGCTTATAAATGTTAAAATGCCAACAATCGTCGACATTTTAACATTTATGAGCACGATAAATTTTTTGCTCAGCTGAGTTGATCACGAAAAAGTTTTATAACTTCGAGGCCTGAGTGCTAGGCATTATGGAGGACAAGATGCCCAAATTGTTTAGACAAAATTTGTTTATGTTGTAACTCTAACCCCTATCCATTACAGACATCCAAACTTTTTTCTCCATTGAAGCTCAAGTAAGGTTAGAGGCAGATGATTCACATAATACATAGTTCAATCTACTCTCAGGATGATTGAAAACGACACAAATTTGTATATCTGTTAAAGCAACAAATTGACAATGGTGCTTTGAGGGTAAAGGGGCTGAATGGTACATTCTATCTACAACTGGCATGACTAAGGCAAATCAGTGCAAAACCTGATCAGATCTCACATATACACGAAATGCATGAGCGGTCCCAAGGTATTAAAAATTAATTGCTAAAAGAAAGTAAAATACAAAAATATATATATATATATATATAAAAAAAGCTGTTTAAAACACTCAGATGTTGTATTTATCCTGCTAATAAATGTTAAAATGCCAACAATTGTTGGGATTTTAACATTTATGAGCAGGGTAAATATCATACTCAGTTGAGCTGAGCATGGAAAAAGTTTTATAACCTTGAGGACTGGTGTGAGATCTGCTATATGTGCAGCAAGCCAGCTACCTGAAAGGTGGGTGGGGTGGGGAGGGCTGATGTGGATGATGCCCCTGCACCTGGACATTAATCAAAACATGATGATGATGATGATGATGATGATGATGATGATGATGATGATGATGATGATGATGATTTGAGCGTGAGAAGGGTGAAAGCTCTGGCTGAACTATGCATACTAAGTGCATCTACATAAAGATCTCTCTGCTAACATGTGATTTAGAGCAAAAATGTGCCTCAACAGAGATTGTCAAAAGTCAATATTTGCTATAACTCTAAAAGACAAACATTCCAGTTAAGGCACATTTTTTTGTGTGCTAAGATTCTAATCATCTTACCAGATTCATCTTCAACTTCTTTTATGGTTCCTTTTAAGTTTACAAAATTGGGTTTAAATACTGTAAATTCGGAAGTTTTTGGGAGGTGTTTATTTTCACGAAACTTCGCATATGCGAAGTTTCATGAAAATAAATACCTCCCGAAATGGAGAAATCATTCTGTGGTTTACTGATATAGGTAGATCATGCCCTAGTCGCGAATTTTAAATGTCCCAAATACATCATTTAACACTATTTGCGAAAGTAAAATTCTCACAAAAAAAAATCCAAATTTACAGTATATTTTTCTACCAGGGTTCATAAAGTAAGTCTAGTCAAAAGGCCTTTCAATGACTCTTCAATGACCCTCCAATTAATTAAAAGTATATGATTTTATGAAAAATTCCAAGCAGCATCATAATTTAGCTTCTTGAATTCTTGGTGACCACTGATGATTCTTAACTATGTTGCTAAATTGGTTCACAATTTATTTTTGTTTTCACAAGGTATTCATCTCTTTTACAGTATGTAAATGTAAGTACTTTTCAAGACATTAAAGTAATTTTCCAGCACTTTTAAAGGCTTTTTCCCCCAAAGACTTTTAAAGACAGTCCATCCTCCATTTTCGAGTGCTTTTCAAGCCTGTGTGAACCATGAACACTTATTTTAAACTTCTATTGTACTCTAAGAAAGAAATTGAAAACCAGACTTAGAAAAGGGATTTTCAACTCTTGCACAGGGACCCTTTGAGATATACTAACATGAAATGGCCATCAAAATTTTGAAGCATTTTAGAACAGTGCTTTTGCTTCTTTAAGAAACTAAATAAGAAACTAAATAAGCCTTGATATTTCACATGAAATATCAAGCCTAACTTTCCATGAGATGTCAAAATCTTAGAGCCCCTTGCAGCATGGATTTGCTTTTTGAGTAATGCACATTAGCAATTTCGAATTTCCAAAACACAGCTCTTTTCACTTTACAACTCAGATAATCCTTTATGAAATGACATGTCTATTCTTCTATAGTACAAAACATGCAAATTAGTGACATGCAAAAACCTAGCAATTCTAAATACAGTGCCGTCCCTTTATAACACTATATTTGAGGTCCATAGGAATGTAAACCATGTTATGAAAGGACAATTGTACAAAGAAATTACAGAAAATATGACACTTCCATGGGCATTTTTTTATAATTCCTTTGTAAAATCCCATGTCCAAAAATATGGAAGCCACAGCATGACCATGCTCTATGCTAATCTATGTTATAATGAGGTGTGTTAAAAAGTGATTGCACTGTAAGTTATCTTGGAAAGAGAATATATGGCACAAGGTTATGTTCAAGTACACAATATTTAAGAATCATCTGCAGTGAAAGAATTAGTTACATGCAAACACACACTGAGATAACACCAACGAAGTTAACAGTTGATTTAGAAAATTGAAACTGAAAATGATATACTTAAATCATTTCATTCATTGAGCTTGCTTTTTAAGCTGCAGAGCTGATGTGAGTCTTTCCCTTAACCCTTTACTCCATAGGCTAATTTCAGATCATGAAATCATTTTCTATTTTTAGACAACATGAAAAAAATTCAATAAAAAAAATTAAGTTAAATTTTGAAAACTATTGAAAAGCATATTATGGAAAATGGAGCATTTGCTCCAAAAGAGCAAATGCTCCATTTTTCATAACATGCTTTTCAAATATGTGATATTTCATAGGTGTCAAAAGGCGTTTTTATGGAGTAAAGGGTGAAGACAGATTCATAGATTTCCGCTGTGCCACAAGTTGGTCTGTGGTCTGTGATTGTGGTTCTTCCTGGTCATACTCACTTGCTTTTTCGGGCAGCCATAAAACACTTACTGCGCCCATCCTTCTCATGCTGTGTCTTTGAGGGAGTCTTGTGTCCTTTCTTGATTTCTGGAATCTTTAAACTTTTACTGCTGAGACCTGCCTTTGACACTGTGCTGATAGTTTGTTGTCGAATCACATGTTGACCCTCTGGTAATCTGCAATGAAGGACCATTTAGATTACAGGGTTTCCACAGAAATTCAAAAACACAATTCCATGATTTTTCCATTATTTTCCATGATCAACCGTATTATTTCCATGACTATTTAATGCACAGCCTCCAACCGCCCCTTTTGGCCGCCGCTTTACCACGCAGAGCATAAATGCAGAATACAGCAACAGATATATATTTAAATAAGCATGCTTGTACACCATGTATGCATTTTGAAATAATTTAAACTTGAAACTACCAGTAGCCAGAAAACTAGCTGTCAGACACACAAGTAGCCAGGGAAATAGCTGTCAGACACACAAAACTTGTGTGTCTGACAGCTAGTTTTCTGGCTACTGGTGGTTGCATCAAATTATTTCACAAAAGTGCATGATTTTCCCATAATTATTGAGTTTTTTTTTAATTCCATGATTTTTCCATGCATGGTACTTTTTTTCATGATTTTCCCGGTTTTCCATGAGTTCTAGAGCTTGTGGGAACCCTGTTAGAAGCACATATGCAATACTTATCACATTTTTGAAGAACCCATTAACTCTTTCCTCGCTAACAGTGGTTTTTGTTATTCTTAGTGCTGTTTCGAAATGAGAGTTTTGAAAATTTAGAAAAAAGTTGGGTATAGCATACGTAGGGGATCTTACATGAGTGCTCATCTTTTATTGTATTTATTGAATGAGTTGAGAAAAAGAGATAAAATATGAGGCTTACCGAGCATTTTATCTCTTTGGCAACAAGTTTAATAAATTTAATAATACAGGAGCGCGAATGTTAGCTTCTATTTATCATATGGCATTAAAAATATTTTGAAATCACAATTTTGGAGTGAAAACATCAAGGTTTTGCCATATGCGTGACGTCAAAAGCGTCATTTTATAACGTTTCCCCAAAATCTGTTAACCACTAGTGGTATATCAATTTTAATGCATGGTGTTTTTTCACTCTCAGACGCTACGTCATATGATAAACATACTTTAATAAATTATGTACTTGATAGGTTATTGTTCATACAGACCCAGTGCCATAAAAATAAAATTTCTCGCCATACTGTGTACCAATCATGAAGGCAAATAAGGCTTCCAACCCTTTATATACTATTGGATTTTCCCATGCAGATTTATACAATACCAATGGTATTGCTCATTATATATTTTAAGGTGTCATAGGTCAGAATTTCCAAATTGTGGTGCAGTGTTTTTAACTTAATCCTGATGAAATGCTGCATTTTGCAGCATTTCATCTGGGTCTTCACTGTTTATTAAAGTACATGTTTAGCTGTATTCAGTACATTAAGGGTTAAAGGCTTTGAAAAAAATCCATACTTTCATGACATAATTTCGAAATTATGATGTATACATAAATATTTGAAGATTGATTATACATTTAAAAAAGATGGCAGACCCTTCCCTGTTTGCTAAGTAAATGTTTAGGTGTCTTCAGTATATAAAAAGTTATAGCCCTATGAAAAAAAAAGTCCATACTTACATGACATCTTCTATACTTGGTAGAACAGGAATTGTTCTGGCAACACTAACAAACAGGTGGGCTTGTACCACTGAGAGATGACAGGTCATATGTGGCCCGTACAGTGTACCTAAGCTGGATGACAGTCTCTTGTCAAGAACATTCTCAAGTAACTGAAATATTACAAATCATAATGACCTAACTGGCAACACTGACAAACAGGTGGGCTTGTACCACTGAGAGATGACATGTCATATGTGGTCCGTACAGTGTACCTAAGCTGTATGACACAGCATTTGCGTAAATACGCAATTAAAATCCTCAATAAAGCAATTAAAATGAAATGTGTGTGTACAGAAAAGCAATTCTAACGATCAGTATGCTATTACTTAGAATTCATTGCGTACCATTTGGTCCATTTCGTTTCCATTTGGGTAATAAACAAATGCCAGTAGGGTATTGTTTTTTTTTTACTAGCGAGCGCTCAATATACCTTCAGTTTTATGAAAATATCGGTGCCCAGTCCAGTATTTCGTGGAAAAACACTATGATGAAAGTGAAACTTTTGCAAAGTGTACACGCTCGAATGTCAACAAGGGGATGAGATTTGCTTCAGGTACAATAAAATCCGCTAGTTCAATACTTTAGAAAGGCAGATGATGGGAGTGAAAAATATGCAAGCACATTTCCGATGGCTTCATGCAATAAGAAAACGTGTAATTACAGAAGAAAAAATCTTGGCGTAAAAAAAATATGAAAATACGCAATTGTTTTTGCAAGTACGCAATTGAGGATAACCACGTTGCGTAAATACCCAATTGACCACAAAGCTTATCTAGGGCGCTGATGACAGTCTCTTGTCAAGAACATTCTCAAGTAACTGAAATATTACAAGTCATGATGACCTTACTGGGAACACTAACAAACAGGTGAGCTTGTACCACCGAGAGATGACATGTCATATGTGGTCCATACAGTGTACCTCAAGAAGCTAAACGACAGTCTCTTGTCAAGAACATTCTCAAGTAACTGAAATATTACAAATCATGATGTCCTAACTGGCAACACTAACAAACAGGTGAGCTTGTACCACTGAGAGATGACACGTCATATGTGGTCCATACAGTGTACCTAAGCTAGACGACAGTCTCTTGTCAAGAACATTCTCTAGTAACTGAAATATTACAAATCATGATGACTTTACTGGGGACAAGTCATTCTTTAATGTACATAAATATTTATTCAAATATGAAAAAACACTATTCAAGAAATACTTTTTAGTATATCTTGAAATGGCAAAACCTTATCTTAAGGCAAGCGATTTCACTCTTTCAAATTTTGAATTGTACTTGGGTATATTAATTGTTTATTTACTGTTTACTATACCATTGTACCAGATGATATCAGACTAGACATTAAGACTCCAACTGGCTCAAGATACAATCAGCTGTAGGAGTCTCTACATCAAAAGCATGAAGAATTAATTACCCAGCATGCAAAGAGTTAAAGAGTCCAAATATTTTGTGAAACTATGGTAAGGCCAAATAAAAAAAACTGTGTTTTGGGTAACCCGACCCTACCTAAATTTACTCGTGAAACCTAGACATTTTTCAGGTTTTCTGGAAAAAATATAATTTTATGCATTTATGAACTCGCCTTTCAGAATTCATAAAACTATATTTTTATTCAAAAAAAAAAATAATACTTAAGAAAAAATATGTGTGCCTACCCTACCTACCTAAAGTTTTCAGACCTTTTACCCTAAACACAATTATTTTTTTATTTCGCCTAAACTCGAAAAGTTCCACCTACCTTCAGGTTAACTGGTTCAGTGATAGGTTTACTTGTATCAAACTTGAATGAAGCAATCTTAGATTCAACTTGTCTGAAACTGCTGTCTCCTGTGTGTGGTAGTCTCTCTCCGTGGAGCAGGCGCTGTAGCACTATAAATGCTTCTGTAAACAGACCAAGGTCGGCCAGTACTCTCGTCTTGAGGATTCTACCATCAACTGTACGCTGGAGATCTCGGCATACAAATGTGGAGAAATACTGGTTCAGTGTCAGCAGAGGAAGGACCTGTTAAATGAAATTTTATTAAGGTGGTTCTAGGTCATTTTCCTAGTTTGTCTGCAATATGGTTGGCTATTACAGGTCAGACATTATAGATAGAGAATCTTACATGAGTGCTCATATTTTTTTAAAAAATTATATTTGTTAGAGAAAAGGGATAAAATGTAAAGCTTGGCAAGCATTTTATTACTTTTTTTGCAACAAGTTTAATTTTCGCTTGTTTTGATGCTTAACGTCCAAGTCGGTGTAAAATTGTATGTCTGTTTCAGGTTTGTGTTGACCTATGACCTATGACCTTGGACTTTGAACTGTTTCTTATCAGGATATCTCTTTAATTTGTCATTATGTATGCAACATTGTTATGGATGACATTACATAACTTTAGTAAATATGCAAACCACTAGTGGTTTATTGATTTCAATACCCTCCCAAATCTGACCTCATGTGATAAATGAATAAGCCAGCACATGAAATTTCGGTAATTAATGTTAAGGTGGGGTGGTTCTAGGATCATTTTTCTAGTTGCCTGTATTATTCTAGGTTAATACTGGTCAGACATTATTTGTAAGTAGTCTAAAGTTTTTGAGTATCAAAATATTAAACAAAGATTGAAAGGTAATCTTCAAAAGTCATTGCTACATTCTTAGGCAGTTTCATTAACCCTATGTTTACTAATGGATTCTACCTTCTGATTTGATACCGTAAGCTTGGGATAGTCCATTTTAAAAATCTAGAGGTGTCAGGTTATAATTTTCAAAAAAATATTGTATTTTGTCCGAAGATAGCTTTTACCTGCAGCATTTCATCTGGGTTTTCACTGTTTGCAAAATCACTCGTTTAGGGGTTTCCTGAATACAAAGGGTTAAACGAAAAAAAAAATGCATTTCTAAAGGCAAATTCGGTGATCCTATTTTTAGTGAGCAACTCATACCTTCATGCTGTTAATAAAATAAATGCTACATTTTCTCTGACATGTATTTGTCACTTGTTTTTATACAGAATGCCATAAGTTTTTATATTGAAAAAATTACAATTTAGCCGTGACATGTGATTTCCAACAATGTGGCATTTTGACAAGTGGAGACTCAAACCAGCCTGTACAGCCCCCTTTTAAGCTTAGAAACTTCGAATGGTGTTCAGTCAGTAGCTTAATAGTCATCGAATATTCAAATGACTAGCAAAGGCATGTATGCACAGGGTGATCTGAGGCTTTGTTGGTCGCACATACCACATTGTTGGATATCTCATATCCAGGGTTCGTACAGGCAAGTATGAGTAAAATTCAAGGACTTTTCAAGGACTTCTAAAAGCCTCTACAAGAGTTTTCAAGGACTTATTGTTAATGAAAAACACTGATACAAAGTGTTAAAAGTCTTCTTCAGAAATGCTAGACTGTGATAATGGAGACATTAATACTGGAAAATTAGTATAAAATTGTTTTGCCTTTACTTGGTGCAGAATATGCTGCACCAAATAAAGGCACAGCAATTTTATACTGATTTAGGTCTCTATCAACAGTGCTAAGGCCTAATTCAAGGACTTTTCAAGGCTTTTGAGTGATTTTCCAGTACTTTTCAAGGCAGATTTAATTTTCAAGAACTTTTCAAGAAAGCCCTCTAATTCAAGTACTTTCAAGCCTGTGTGAACCCTGCATATCGCGGCTCATATCTAACTGAAGACAATAAACCTACAAAGAGATTGTGCTGCCCTCTGGACAGCTCTTCTGTTACCCAGCGTAAAGCTGCCAACACCTGTCTCCCATCACTTCTGTATTTCTCTGAGAGGATATCAATGCCGGGTACCAGATTGGTGACCTCACAGCCTTCTCCTACATCATACAGAGCATAGTCTCTGTCAGCTAGTGGGTGGGGTAATGAGGCACGGAATAGAGCCTATAAATATAAGATAAAACATTGATCAAAATATAAAAGATTACTAAAAATGAGATATATAACAAGAATTACACTTCAAAATTGAATTTGCGGTAAATAATTAAAATCAAAGTTGTCATATTTAGGTAAAGACATACAATAAGACTTAATAATTAAAAAAAGCTTACAAATCCTTAATTTCAACATCAGCGATCTTTTTTTCCAATGAAGTATTGACTGCAATGGTTTTACAAATGATGAATTTATCCTATTACTACAAAATTAAATGAGGGCCATTCCAATCATTGTTAATTTTTCCTAGGCTATGTGGCAGGAAAATAAAATTTCATCTAGGCTGGTAAAGCATCACGAGAAATAAGATTAAATAGTTTTCCATTACACACCCCTGTGCACAGGCTCGTGTAAGCTTTTGCTGGCCGCCCTTATATCTACCTAAATCCCATGACCTCACTCATTTAATGAAAGAATCTCTTGTTGCTTTCCCTTGATTAGTTTAAATACATGAGCCGCAACATGTGATTTCCAGCAATGTGGCATTTTGACAAGTGTGGACTCAGACGAGCCTGTGCAGCCTCTTTTTAAGCTAAGAAACTCCAAATGCTGTTCGGTCAGTAGCTTAACAGTCATAGAATATCCAAGCAACTAGCAAAGGCTCTGATCAGGCTGCGCGTATGGGCAGGCTGGTCTGAGCCTTTGCTGGATGCACATACAACATTGTTGGAAATCTCACATCACGGCTCAAATGTTTTCCATATCAAACAGGAATTAATCACAGAACATATTTACCTTAAAGAGATATCCTGACAAGAAACAACACTCTGTTCGAAGTCCAAGGTCAGAGGTCAACACAAACCTGAAATAGATATTGGGTTGTGAGAAAACCAGTTTTTGTTGCGTGCTAACAACAAAGGTGCAGATCAGCCTGCATATCCATGCAGTCTTGTAAGCACCTTTGTTATTTACTTTCTGGAAATTATAATAGTTTTTCTTGCTACATTAAAAGTTTCAAGATTCTAGCTATTCTGTTAGCTTAATAAATATCTTTGATTGCAAACCCCTAAGAAGGGTTATCTGAGGAATAAGCTTGTGTAGATGTTCGCATGTACCGTAAATTTCATAAATTATATGATATATTTCACCAATATGTGTCTACTGTATGTCAAATTTTCTAAAATGTATGTTTAAAGTTTTAAAATGTATGAAAAAGTTCTCAATTGTCCTTAATGTATATTAAATGCTAAGGTCATGTTGAAAAAAAAATGCAAATGTTGTAAAATGTATTTAAAGGTATTATATGGAAAATAAATGTCCAAAAAGTACAGTAAATGTAGTAGGTTCTAGAATGTATATAAAATGTATGACATGTCTGGTAAATTTTCAAAAGAATCTTTGTAAAAGCGAATACAATTTTCAATGAGTAGTGTCATAGAGGGTATGTTCTATAGACTGATAGAAATTCTTACTGAGCAATATTAGATGTGAGTACACCTCCCAGCATACATCCCCAGATGCCACACCTCTGTAGCAAGTCAGCACTGATGTCATCAGAGTCTTTAAACAGGTCCCTCCAGGTGTGGAGAGCATCATCCGCATCAAGGATCAAGTCTAGTGCCTCTGCCCACCATTTATAAGCAGCTCTGAGGAATAAAATGTCCAGAATTAAAACAAAGGATTATTACTAGAAATATTTTAAATAAAAACATCATTTCACAGTTTCAACATTGAAATGATGTTTCCTCATCAAACCCCCATAAAAATGAATATTTTCAATATCTCACAGCGACATTTCTTTTAAGCACCACGAACATAAGTTTTGATAGAGGGAAAGAAGATCACAAATACACATTCTAATACACTTCCTTTTGTAACGCAACTTTTGATTGGATAATGTCAACAATTTACGATAGTAAATAGCTTATACTGGCGGAAATAATTGTCACATATCCATGGATGATGTGGGGCTTTATGCGGCTTGCAATGCTTCAATTTGAGAGGAAATTGCAGAAGTGCATTAGAATGGGGATAACCATATTCAAAATTTCATTTGGGGAGGTATATTGTTGGATATACGCCTTACGGTCGAAAATCACATTTAAAACTAAATTTGCGACTGTATATCCGACGATATATCTCCCCAAATGAAAATGTTGAATACAGTTATTCCCTTAATATTCTCGAGGTCTTCATCATATCCAAATTTAATTCAAATTGTTTGTTTGCTTTGTTCGGTTTGATTCTTTACGTCCCAATCAACAATTGTTCGGTTTTGTTTTGATTATTTACGTCCTTGTCAATAATTTTTCAGTCATGTCGTGACAGGACTTATTGGGTAGAACCAGTATTTTGAATGATCAAAGTTTAAATTATCAACTTTTTACTGTTTATTAGTTTATACCGTACCTGATATTTGAAGCATGATAATGAAGATTTCCACTCTCATGCATAGCTTGAGCAGCCAGTCCCTTCTCATTCTTGGCTAGAAGCATCTCTAAAATAAAATAAGATGATAAAATATTATTAAAAATAGTAAGTGAGTATGATCAGGAAATACCACAATCGCAAACTGCATACAAATCTGTTGCATCGTGAGGAAGAGCCACACAACAATCACGAGACACCAGGAAGATAAACAAAGCAAAGCAACCAGCTCTCTCTTCCCCATCGAGATGATTGCAAAACTAGAATGGACACAAAGTAACGCACAACAAAACATAGAACAATTACAGAATCCCACAATGGGAGTAACAATCAACAACAAATCAACAACAACAGAACCACCGCCTTAGAACGGACAGCAGCCAAAGCCACTGGGGGGCTTAAATGCATTTTACTGGTACCAAATATAATCAAATTCATGCACTATGATGAAACAGAGAAAAGGGCTCATGACTCAAAGATAGTCAGAGCTAAAGAAATAAAACCTCAAGTTGAGCCACAGTGGGCCCAGCTACAGCCGAGCATCAGGCACCAACCTACTGGTTAAAGCTCTACGTCAGAGCCGTCATTGAGTCTGAGGCCTGACCCACCGTTGTGCAATTAAAGAGGAAACCATAGCTACAACCAGGCATGCAGACTGTGGCATTTCATTAGGGTGTGCATTGTTTGCTAAAACAAAAATGATCTTCAGAGAAAGAAATACATATTTTTGTTGAAATTATAACCTGTGACCCCTCAATATATATATTGGACCATCCTAACTTAACTGTATCATTTATGGAAAATTCCATTGGTCTAAAAAGGGTTCAAGGATGATTGTACCAGTAGTAAAGCTGCAGAGCTAGGTTATGTCTTCTTTTTCGCTATCAAGTCAGTCTTAAAGTGTACATAGATACTATGTTTGTTTGTGTTGATGCTTTACATCCTAGCCAACACTATTTTAAGGATGTAAGGGCATTTTCCCAGGTTGAACCAATACTAGGCAGAGGATAAAGTGTCTGGTTCAAGGACACAACACAGTGCCTCCAGTGAGGCTTGAACCAGCAACCCCTCAAGTCTAGCACTCTACCACTGAGTCACTGTGCACACACATACAATTATCTATCCAGTGGAACAAGGTGTAATAGTGGTTTTGGTCTGAAACTTCATGTGCTTCAATACTTAGAGGTTGCAAACAGTAATGGATTATGAATTATCAAATTTATAACATCAAATGTTTGTATAGGATTGAAAAATAAACTCTACCTGCTTGCAGTGACTTTTGTTGCCTGCTGATATCCTTTGCAAACAATTTTAACAGGATGTCGGTCTTGATCTGGATCCAAATCATTTGACACTCTGATAGTGTTCTTGAAAGAATTTTTTGAAAAAGTCAGATGACAAAAAAGCTTGAATAATTACCCAGCATGCAAAGAGTTAATCCACCTTTTCAGCTTTTGAGTTACGCCATTGAAAAAAATTGTTTGATAGACAACTCTAAGATTTCTACAGCAAAATACTTTACCTATTGTCTTCTCATAAGAAGAGATAACTGTCCCTATCTGTGACCTAGGTATAGGGGCTGTCTGTACATCTGATGGGTCCATATACTCTTCCCTGCTAATATCTGGTGGCATGGTGGGTTGTGGCTGGGCTGTGTTAGGGATGAAGTCCACCCTTGATGGCTGTCTACTGGGAATACCTTCAGGACCTGAAAGTTAAAATATACAGTAAAACAGCGAAAATTCAAACTATGATAGTTCAAAATACACGCTAATTCAAATTAAATTTTGGACACAATGAATTAAGAGAATAGGGCCTATTTATGAACTATTTTAATAATTATCTATCAAAGCATATGTTTTGTGCTCGTAAAAGAAACGTCTCCCCGGGACATTTCTTTTATGCACACAAGACTTTTTGTTGATAGGAAAAAATGACAGTCATTTTTGGGGGTTATCTCGGACCCAGTATAAACAGACTGGTCACTACAAAGTTATGCTGTCGAGGCTTTATTTTAGCTCTATTTCAATGTACTACAGCCAATAAAATTGATTCTGAACATACATGAGATTAACAGAGGATACTCCTGGTATGCGAAGTTAAAACATTACAATTTACAGTAAAAAGAATCAAAGTTTTCTCATTTTTTATGTTAATTTCTGATGATTTACGGCTATAAGCCCAGAAAATAGCTAAAAAGGGTACCTAGGTTTCTTGCTGATGTTCATAAAGACGGATTAACTTTCAATAAATATAACAATACAGTCTTAATGTTAGTATATAGAACCATTACTTTTTGAAGAAAATTCAAAGATAAGCAGAGAAATTATGAAGATATGATTATTTAATCTTCAACATATGTCAGTTTTGAAAGCTCAGCCACCGTTGAGCCAGGACAACATATATCCAATATATACATTTACCTGTATGTAAGTGACCAGTCTGTGTTTATTGGGTCCGAGGGGTTATATACTTTAATGTCTACCTTCCTATAATTCAAACTACTGATAATTCAAAATAAAACCTCCAGTCCTTAAGGCTTTCAAATTTCCAATATTAAGCAAATTTTTGGTTTGCAAAATTCTGTTAATTTCTTAACCATCAATTCTAACTTATGTTGTGGGTACTCAAAAGAACCATTTCATTGAGATGTGTCTACCCCATATGTTTTGGATGAGATATAAGAATTATGTTTAAAATTACACACTCTTAATTGGAGGTTTGCCATATCTATCCAAATATTTGAAGAAAAAACCCCATAAAAAACCCCTCACAATGTGTGTTAAATGAAGCAAAAGAAAGCAAACAGTGATCAAACTGCTGTCTGAATATTAGGTTAAATACAGTACCTTGACCAGACCCAGGTTTCACCAACCCAAATACTGAATAATTCTTTCAAAATAACATACTCTGGAGCCTGTTTAGGCTGAAATCAAGCCTTTCTATTCTGTATGTGTTTGATAAAGTGGTTTGTTCATAAAGTGATTAATTGCAGTCAGTGGAAATAAAACATATGGACCATGACATGTGAGCATATTCACAAGTGTAGACTCAGATGAGCTTCTGCAGCCTCCTTTTAAGCTTAGAAACTCCAAATGATATTCAGTCAGTAGCTTAACACTCATAGAATATTCAAGCAACTAGCAAAGGCTCTGATCTGCACGTATGCGCAGGCTGATCTGAGGCTTTACTGGTTGCACATACCACATTGTTGAAAATCTCATGTCGCGGCTCATATGGTAAATGTTCTAAAAGTTTAAATCACTAGTTGCCTGCCAAAAAAGCCTAGACAAATAGTGCGGACCCGGATCAGACTGTTTCTGAAGAAGCAAGTAGTCTGATCAGGAACTTCCTTGTTTGCTATTCTGACAACCATTTTGTGAATTCCAGGCATGAAAACCAATATTTTATTCATGAACAGGAAGAGAGAAGTATTTGATATTTTAGAGGTTTTAAGCACCCAGTATGATCAGGAACTTCCTCGTTTGCTATTCTGACAACCATTTTGTGAAT
This sequence comes from Loripinus fragilis, assembly GCA_964019695.1. NCBI lineage: Eukaryota > Metazoa > Mollusca > Bivalvia > Lucinida > Lucinidae > Loripinus > Loripinus fragilis. The sequence goes on from OZ026520.1 coordinate 100,630,337, forward strand.
TCCTGGCATGAAAACCAATATTTTATTCATGAACAGGAAGAGAGAAGTATTTGATATTTTAGAGGTTTTAAGCAAGCAGTATGATCAGGAACTTCCCTGTTTGCTATTCTGACATCCATTTTGTGAATTCCTGGCATGAAAACCAATATTTTATTCACGAACAGGAAGAGAGAAGTATTTGATATTTTAGAGTATTTAAGCAAGCAGTCTGATCAGGAACTTCCCTGTTTGCTATTCTGACAACCATTTTGTGAATTCCATGCATGAAAACCAATATTTATTCACGAACAGGAAGAGAAAAGTGTTTGATATTTTAGAGTATTTAAGATAGTGAAATACCGGGCCACATAGCGCAGTTGGTAACCTGTCTGGCTACAGATGGGTGTCTGACTGTAGATCCAGGGGTCACGAGTTCAATCCTGGTCTGGTCCCATACTTTCGTGGAGATTGATTGTGAAATAATTTCTACGGTCATTCTCCTCCCTTCGGCTTAATCATTCAAGAAGGATTGTTGTCAGTTACAAGCAAAAGTATGTGTACAAAGTACTGGTTAACCACTTGATTAGGTGAACTGACCGTCCTGCCATGACCATAGCTATTTACTTGGGACGTAAAGCAACAAAAATAAACAGACAAAATCAGGAAAACTTACTGTTTTGTTGGGCAGATAGATACAGGACCATCAATTTCCGACTATGCTGTAGGGCTCTCGAGGTATACTGTGTCTTATCAAAGGCTTCATATAGTACTGACAGGCTGTAGGGGACATCTAGGGGCACTGAGATGTTCTTCAGAGCATCCTTACTTGTATACAAGCCATGGCCTAGGGGATCTATCCCAGCCCCTAGTGCCACTGTAGGCAAAGTGCCTCTGAAATAAAGGAGTTACAGTAAATAATCTGGAAAATGGATCCTTCAAAATAGAGAGAACCTACAATATAAGAAAACAGCAGACTCGGTCTTATTGGGTCTGTTCATGGGAACTAATGGAAAGTATAACTATTCTCATGCCCTCTAGCACCGGCTTAAGCAGTATTCTGTCTTAACCTGTCTTAAGTGGCCACTTAAAAATAGACAAAACAACGGTCTTAATGGAAAATGGTAGCTAAACGAAGGTCGAAAGTTTAAATATAGGGATCACACACGTTTTTTCATGCATTAACATTTTGCCGAGTCCTGAGGAAGCTGTTTGAACACGAGGCCGTTAGGCTGAATGTTCAAACATCTTCCAAGGGACCCGACAAGTGTTAATGCAATGAAACAAGCATGTGTGATCGTTATTCTTGCATATTTTACCTGATTTCAGCATAAATCGTGCTGAAAACATTGCCTAAACTTTAAATATCTCTTTTCTTACACTTGATTTCTCAAAACAAAATGGCGTCAGCGTCAAACAATCAAACGTCATTACGTCGCCATCACGTCATATATAAATGTGCAACGTTTTCATGAACGAAAGCATCAACAAAATGATCAGTCACGGCCGCAACACTTTCCAGTGTAACGTCATGCAAGCAAATCAGGGCCCAGTTTAGGCTTTTTCAAGTAAAAGCCATGTTCAAACAGCATGTGAATCGCATGATTTGAACATGGATTTTGCGGCTTCAAACAGCTTCGCGTAACGAATTCTCATGCAAGAATGGTTAATTGTCTTCGGATACAAACTGAAAATGAAACAGAGAAACTACTACTATTTGACTAATTCAGTATTTTGAGGCTGATTTTCAATAAAAAATGAATATACTAATATAGCAAGACTCATTTTAGAAAACTGGGAATGACTGTCTTATGAAAACATTTTATAGGAATAATGATCTTAATTCATATTACCATATTCAGGCACAATCTTGAACACTTTCATCCATGTATAATTGCATCTCTCCACAAATGTAAAGTTTGCAGACAGTTATCGCGTCATAAAGTTGTAAAATTACTCATTTATGTGGTAAAATAACTCACTTATCAATGACGAGTTCTAACTGTTGTGTGAGGTAATGTTTGGCAGTAATAATACTGTTCAGTTTGGCCATCATCTTCAGGTAGTGGGGTTGGGGTGGATTTTTACCCCCTAGCTCCATGATTCCGTCTGTCAACTGTCTCTGGGCCTGGACTAGCAGTGGGATCACCTGCTCAGAATATCTGTCACTAAAACACACAAGTCAAGATAGATATAAATAGCATGCAGAGTAAGAATAGCAGGCCTCCAGATAAAAGTGTGTTATGAAAAATTATTTTTCTTATTTCTCAACCAAAACACATGTTGTGGGTACTCAAAAGAAATGTCTCAATCTGATGGTTCTTTTGAGCACCCATGTATAAATTGATGAGTAAGAAAATATTTCAGTTTACACTTTTCACATATATGTAAAATCACTATTTAGCTCCACATGAGAGTTTGTTACTTTTTGCATATGAATAGTCATTATTTAATTAAAGTAAGTAAGGTTGCAAAGATCAGGAATCGATACAATCAAGTACCACACCTGACCCAGGATACCAATGGGAAAGTGACAAACTCACACACCACCAACAAGAGCCAAGAGGTCAGCCCTTTCCCAGCAGGTGACCACGAAGCACATATAAACAGACGCGCACAAAACATAGCAAACACAAGACAGAACAAAAACATAAAAGATCCACAAAAGAAGTACCGCCTTGGAACGGTCAGTAAAATATTTTACTGGAGGGCTTAAACCGGTTTAACGGCACCAACCTCACCCTTAATTCAGATGTGGATCAAGACACATAGATATTTGGTTTGCATGAAAGACCCCTAACTTATCAATGCATCATCTCCTAAAACATATAAATCAAGATATAACAAGGAGATAAAGCAAGGATAAGGACTCAACAGTAAATTAAACTGAATACGGGAGCAAAAGAAATCCAACAGGTAAACCCCGGTGGGCCCGACAAACAGCCAAAGCATCAGGCCCCTACCATCTCATCAATAGATAAGTCTTTAAGTCGGAACCATCATAGAGTCTGAAGTCCGACCCACCGGCGTGCAATTAAAGAGGAAAGCAAAGTTGCCAACTGTGATTGGGTTGACTACCAAGCATGCAGTCTGTTGCAATACATTAATGTTATAGCCAATCTTTTTATAATGGGAAATTATTTTAATGAACTGCGCTGAAAAATTATTAGAGCCAACAATCTTCTTCAACTTATACACCAAGTCACCATAGAAATCAGGTTCCGAAAGTCCTTGGCACAAGAGAGATTTAAGTCCAACTTGGAATTTAGAAATCAAATCAAAGTATCGTCTATAAAATTTTGAAAATGTTTTGCGAAGTTTATGATACCGATAGCCCTGTTTAAGAAGTTTCTGAGTTAACAATTTATTGCGAGTGTTGAAGTCAGTAACATAGCTAGATGCTCTAGCAAAACGAAAGAGTTGAGAGATATAGACTCCATAGGATGTAGAACGAGGAACATCACCATCTAAAAATGGGAAATTGACAATTTCAAAATCAAAGTCGTCACGTTTATCATAAATTTTATCATAAATTTTTAACCCTTTGAATATTGGCGACTCCTAAATGAGTACTTCGGCAGACTGTGAAGACTCAGATGAAATGCCCCATAATGCAGCATTTAATCAGTGTCTAACAAAATAGATCTTCAAAGAAAGAAATAGTTCTATTTAGAAATTCTAACCTGTGTCCCCTCTATATACACAATGGACAATCCCAAGTTTTTTAAATCAAACCCGAGGGAATAATCAATTTGTGCACAAAGGGACCAGCTCATATGATTTTATTACTTATCATATATGTGAAACAAGAACGTGCAGCTGCTAAGTGGGGATACAGTGAGTATCCATCATCTTCTAAAGTTTGCGTATTCAAGCCACATAGGCTCTGGCAATACTATTCAAATGCACCAGCTCATTTGAGCCTTGGCTGCTTGTAATGCCATAGTAAATAGAGAATACTAGGTGAGTGTCTTTTGATATCAAGTTTACCAGGCAAGGTTTCGAGAACGCTTGTTGACATCGCAAGGCTTGCCAAGCAATTTAACATGCATTCTTGAAGCCGAGCCTGGTAAACTTTATATCAAAAGATGCAAACTGGTATTCTATTTATCAGCTTACCAAGTTGAATCACTCTTCAAACTAGGAAATATGATGTAACAATCGATTTTTGTGTTGATTAAGCGTCATTGGTGACATCACTCAAAAAGTGCAATGTCATCATGACCTGATAAAGGTGCATGCCTTGAGATAGACAAAGTTTATCAGGCAATGTGCAACGCTGCAGTTAATATGAATGGTATCTGATAAAGCTTGGTATATTCAATTTACCAGAAGACAACTTACTTTGTCAAAGCATTGAATCTTAGACCAACATCAACAAGTTTTTCCCATTTCTCCTCATAATAGAGTATCTCCAGCACCCTCAGTGTGAGTCTTCTGGCCCAGCGTACATCAACAACACCAATTTGGTCTGCTGGACTCTCAAATGTGAGGCTGGCACCACCGGCTTCCTGCTTCACATCACCCATCCAGGACTCAAAATATTCCCCTAGTTTCCTACCCTTCATCTTAGCCTGTATTGGATAAGAAATCATTAACTCTTCCATAGGACCAGTTAAGCAAAAAATTTAAGGGTAAAATTGCGATCATTTTCTTATCAATTAGTATAAACATCTGTTTTGGGTGCTCAAAAGAACCGTCTCATCGAGACGGTTCTTTTGAGTACCCACAACATATGTATTGGTTGAGAAATAAGCAAAATAATTTTCAGTTACGCACTCTTATCTGTCTTAACTCTACTGGGTAATTTTTCGTGCTTTTAGTTGTCTGGTGAATTTTTTTCAAAGTTAACTTTTTCGAAAAATTATTTCAGGAATATCATAAGAGTGTGAAACGGTTTGGACCCAGATCAGGCCCAACATGTTGTCGGGCATGATCTGGATCTAAACTGGTGGAAAGGTTGTCAGCAGATGACACTAGTAGGTAAGGAGTAAAACTGTGTAGTTTCTAAAATGGAATATTCCAAATGATGACCTGGAGAAGTCCATCCTAGTAAGCAAGAACTCCTTTTCTAAAGAAAACTCTTTGCCTACTGGGTAATTTTCATGCTTTTTTGTCGCCTATTGATTTTTTTTTTCAAAGTTTACTTTTTCGAAAAATTCTTTCAGGAATACCATAAGAGTGTCAAACAGTTTGGATCCAGATCAGGCCTGACATTTTGTTGAGCCTGGTCTGGGTTCAAACTGTTTGCAAACGACAGCAGATGACACAAGTAGGTAAAGAGTTGAACTGCATAGTTTCTAAATTGGAATATTCCAAATGATGACATGAAGAGGTCCATCCTAGTAAACAAGAACTCATTTTCCAAAGAAAGCAAGCGAATAGTCCCTGGTCCAGTCTAATCTGGGACTATTTTGTTTGAGTAGATTGGTTCTGGAACTTATAAAGTTCAAGTGATATGTAGTGACCAAATAAAGCGTAAAAAACAATGTCATTGTATGCTGATTTTTTTTTTCAAAATTAAATTTTACAAATAAATATTTAAGGGACACTATCAGCCCAGCTAACACATAACGTTAATGTAACGCTTGCAAAAGGTCCCAAAATGGTTAGGTCGGACCTGACGTTTTGATAACGTTTTAAGGACGTAACTCTTAATAACTACTTCTCTTAAACTATATAATCAAATTTGCATTTTCCTTTAATTTGTGTAAAAATGAATAAAATGAACGTTTATAGTAATTTAAGAATCGAAGTATCTGATAAAAACGGTTTAGCGACGTTTGAAAGACTTTTTAAACTGTTTATATAAATGTTGCTCGAATGTCATTCAATTGCAACGTTTTAATAACATTTTTATCACGTCAGTAATGTGTACTTGCTCAAAATGATGTTGTAGCCTGCATCAGATTAAATATTGTTTAGAACACTGTTATGGTATATAAATAAAAGTTAAAATCATTTAAAAACGAGTTTATTTGCATGGAAGTGGTCATTATTAGTGTTTTACAACAAAAACAAATAAAAACGTCATATTGACGTCCAAAATACGTTCTTGACCAACCATATCTGAGTTTTGCATTTTTTTCAAATGTGTTTTTAAGTAACCAAACCTTTTTCATTATTTATATTCTGATTTAATTTGCTACTGTGATAGATACATTTCGTACATACACTCCAGTTAATCCCAATTTACCATATGTTTTGTATCCGAATTGACCCATTGCTCTTTCCCACCAATTTAAGCACGTGGTTATGAGAACAAAGACTGACCCAGTCTGGATAATTTTGAGGAGTGTTTTCCTTTACATAACAAAATTGGACTTGCTTTGAAGATGTTAATTTACCGCTAATATATTGAATGTATTTAGTTTAAAATGTTTGCTTCATATGCAGACTATACAGGGTCTACTTTCGTATTTAAATATAAAACATCCTCATAATGTCTTGAAAAAACGTTCCTGTAATGTTTTCAAATGACAAAACGATAACGTTATAAGAACATTATATAACATTTCCATAACATCTTTATAAAACATTATTAGGACGTACAAAAAACTTGCCATTTTAACGTCATTCAGACGTCCCATGAAAAAGTTATGTTACGTTATTTATAACGTTTTTAAAACATTTTCAAAACGTTTTTGTGTTAGCTGAGAGAGTGCCAAATGGTTTGGTCCAAACTGTTTGCAATGGTTATTAGTGGACAACAAAAGTTGCAGCAAGCAAAGAAGTAGTTAAATTGTGACTTAAGGCTTATAAGTGCCCTATGTATTGTTCATGTAAGTTGTGAATCCTGAACAAATGCAGTCTGGTCTGAGAGGTCAGTCTGTATGTAGCAAAAAAATGATTTTTTTACCCTGTCTGCCTGTGCTTGCAGGTCCACTTGTAATTGAGTCATCATGTCAAGAACACAGTCTGTGGCCATGTGTAGTGGCTTCCAGGCAAGAGATCTCAGTTCATCAATTGTCAATAGACCATTATCTTCATCATTCATAACCGGGGTGTAGGCTCGTAGTAATGCAGTATGGCAGCAATTCCATAAAGCACGAGCAGCATTCTGCAGTAATGTCCAGTAACGACCACGATGGGCTAGGACCTGAAAACATAAACATCAATAACCCATTATCTTCATCATTCATAATCGGAGTGTAGGCTCGTAGTAATGCAGTGTGGCAGCAATTCCATAATGCATGAGCAGCATTCTGTAATTTCCAGTAACGTCCACGATGAGCTAGGACCTGAAAATATAAAGATCAATTTATTTATCTTTATCAAAAAACTATTTCGAGAATACTTATCAGTGTCAAAGAATTTACATCTAAACTGTCTGCAAAGGCTATCAGCAGACAAAAAAAGTTGATACTAACTGGCAAAGAGTTAAAAGGTGTGAGTTAAAAGAGTTAAACTTACTATAGCCTTTGTAAAGAAGCTGAATGCTTTCTTGAGGGCATCCATGGTATCTTGAGCTGTGAGCATTAGTTTATCTGGCTCTGGTTTCTGTGAGGCTTGAAGTCTTGCTGTACTCAAATCAGATCTGTAAGTCCTGGGTGTGTCTTCTACCGGAGGTGGCTCTGTGAACATTGGTGGGGGTGGAGCACCTGAGAAACAAACATAATATATATTTTTGGTGTCATGAGATTGTACTTTTATTTTTTAGTTTTACTTTGAACATCCATACATACTTATGTACAGTCTTCAACATTTGCAAACACAAATAATTAATCATAAATAAATCATACAATATCTGGGTAATGTATGTGTGTGTGTTCCACCAGCATCTAAGATCAAATGGGGATGGGACTACTGTTTAAAGTAAGTAAGGGTGCAAAGATCAGGAATCAATACAAGTACCACACCTGACCCAGGATACCAATGGGAAAGTAACAAACTCACATCCCACAAACTGGAAGAGCCAGGGATCAAACCTGCAATCCCTGGTTTAAAAGGCAAGCAGTTTATCCACTAGACCACAGTGGCTTTATCTGGATGAAGTTGATATATAAGATAAATGCTGTGGTAGAGGCTGGCAGACAAATGAACAGACAGAAACTTTCACTCTTAATCACCAACAGATGTGATAAATATTCTGGATCTGCCCCTGAGTATTATTATAACAGGTCTCAAGATAAAAATGCGTATTTGAATTGTTTTTTCCTCTTTTTCAACAAAACATATGTCGTGGGTACTCAAAAGAACCGTCTCATTGAGACGGTTCTTTTGAGCACCCAAAACACATGTTTAAATTAATGGGTATGAAAATAATTACAATTTTACGCTGAAAAAATTCTTTATTTGGCCCTATAATATTACCAGTGGCAAGAGCAGCTGCTATCTCTATTCCAGTGGCAGTAGTTTTCGGTCGTTCATAGCCAGCCAGGTCGAGAGCATCTGTATAATCTTTCTTCAGTGACTTGCCACCAGTAGCTATAGTATGGTGTTCATCATCTGAGCTGTCAGAACTCTCATCCCTCTCAGAAATGGCGGAAAACTTTGTGGAGTCTTTCTTCTTATCACTGGTTTCATGGCATGATGCATGTTTATGGTGCAGGGGACCACCCTCCCAGCCAACAATAAGGGTACCAGCTGTCTCAAATGTAAACCATTCCTGATCCATGAAGTTGGTCCTTTTAAAAAAAAAAGATTGTATGTAATCATATAAGAGCTGATGTTCTTATAAGTACACATTAAGCAGTTTATGGGTTGTTTACACTATTTAGAGGGGGGCAACAACATTGAAAGTTTGTTTGTTTGATTTGATTCTTTACATCTCAATCAACAGCTATGGTCATGTCGAGACGGTCAGTTCACCTTACCACACTTTTTCCTGTGCAAGGCAAGCTTGACTAAGCGGTTAACCAGTACTTTGAGCACAAAAGTCCGCTTGTAAGCAACATTTTAAAGTAAATAAATCTGAAATACAAGCCCTTATTAAACCATGCAATACGCCACAAACCTGATAAAAAATGAATGAAAAAAATTGAAATAAAGTCATTTAAAGAAAGTTTTAGTTTTTTGTATAGTAGAGAATTGAAAGCTACGGAGGGCAGCCATTTATAGGCTGTGTGATGTCACAGCTTTATTTAACCACAACTAGTTTCACTAATAATAACTAGTTTCTTGCTATTTATTTCAACTTTGCAATTTTATTGAATCTTCAATTGAAAATAGCGATTATGAAAAAAATCTGTACAGTTTGCAATGAAATTAGGCATTTTATTGGCTTTTCAAAAGTTACAGGAAATTAAATAAGTATTCAAAATTGCAGCTTCTATTGGCTCTGATAAGCCCTTCAGTAGCAATCTGATCTATGACTGAGTTGACAGGTCTTTGTTTTGCATCTATTCTTCAGTTTTGTATGGCACTCATTGATCCTCAAAAGATGCCTATTTTGAGTAGCTGCAACAAACATTTTTGTTGAGCTATAAAAAAACAAAACAAACATGTTTTTGGAGTTAGTTCTAGCAACCATGGTAATTAGCCTGGTAATGCGATGGTAGCCATGTATTAATCTCTTGAAAATCTCTTTTTATCTCACGGACTGACCCATTTTTTTTATTTGTCAACAAAAATAATGTTTTGTTGTCAGAGTAACAAGGAAATAACCCAATTTATAAAAAATTTGGCTTAAACCTTTGTAGGCCAGAAACTCCTTAATGCATACTTTGGCAAACAGTGAAGACCAAGATGAAATGCCACATGATGCGGCATTTCATCTGGGTCTTCACTGTTTGCTTAGACAAAAATGATCTTCTTCAGAGAAAGGAATACTATATTTTTGGGGGGGTTATAGCCTGTGGCCCCTCAATATTGACAATGGACCATTCTAAGTTTATTGTATCAAACCAGAAGATAGACCCCATTTAGTGCATCAAGGGTTTATGGACCTTTAGAATCAGTTCTACCTACTTGTACATCATGGTGTCTCTATTTCCCATCATTTTCTCTCTTTTCTCCAGCTTCTGTATGAAGGATGAGAACTGTGCAAGACCCTCAACAATGTTCAACTGAAAATAAATCAAATATAATAAGTTTTTATTTAAGGTTTTTGCTTGCTTTTTTCTTTTTTTTTCTTTAAAACTTTGTCAACTAATTTAAGTAAAATCAGTGTCACTTTACCTAATAGCTACTTAAAAACTGCTAACTTTATACCAAATGCAAACAAAAAAGCATATACCAGTCCTGCACATCTGTGCAGTCTGATCAGTCTTTGATTCCTTGACAATATGGTCAATAATATAAAGCCAGACTTTAATGTATGTAAATTACAAAGGTGCAGACTAGCCTGGGCCTTAGCACAGCTCTTGAGGGAGAAGTCTGATCTGGGATCATATTGTTTGCCATAAAGCCTGTCAAATTACCAAGCAGACTATAACTGTCTTAAATGGCAGGAAAAGAGTTAAAACAGATGTGTTCCCTACCATAATCACGAGTTGGGGCAATTTCTACCTACCTGACATCGCCATGGCAACTCATCTCCACAGACTTTCCTCAGTCTTCTCTTTCTGTGCCAGTTTCTGAACATGTCGGGGAGATTGGCACTCAGTTTCTCTATACTCTGTGAAAACAATAAAGATAGTAGAATAAATAAATGTATAGTTCTGATCTCTAAAGGTTGTTGATGAAACTAATCATTAGTAAGTTCTGGTCTTAAATTTGGTTATCCGCAAAACAAAGACACAACTGTAAAAGCAAAAGTTACATTACAAGTGATGGCTCCGATGATTTTGGGCATATGCCCAGCCTCCCAAGAGCCTTTACTGCTCATATACAATGTATGTAAGTGCATCAATGCAGTAAGCTAATATTTTCAAAATAAACTTTTCAACAAAAACATTTCAGAGTGTCAACCTGTTTGGATCCAGGTCAGGACCGACAAACTGTTTGCCAAAGTCATCAGCAGATGGCATTAGCACTGACACTAACCTTGATTTCAGCTTCTTCTTGTGCTTGTTTAGCAGCTTCTGACATATTGTTAGTTACATGAAGGGCCTGAAAATACATAAAACTTTTTACATAACAAATGGCTTACAGATCCTTTATATACTGGTAACTCATAAATGCGTACTTTGGCAAACAGTAAAGATTACACTATTTACATGAAGGGCCTGAAAGTACATGTCACTTTTTACATAAAAATGGCTTACAGATCCTTTAAATACTAGTAACTCCTAAATGTGTACTTTGGCAAACAGTAAAGATTACACTATTTACATGAAGGGCCTGAAAGTACATGTCACTTTTTACATAAAAATGGCTTACAGATTCTTTAAATACTAGTAACTCCTAAATGTGTACTTTGGCAAACAGTGAAGACTCAGATGAAATGCTGCATAATGCAGCATTTCATCTGGGTCTACACTGTTTACATGAAGGGCCTGAAACTACACAGTGATTCATTTACAATTTTGGGCTTATGGGTCCTGGGACTCGCTGTTTCTCATATATATGAGTCCAACTGCAAACTTACGAGTCCAGGTGAAATAAAAACTTTGCATCCTGAGACAAAATTATGTGCAAAAGATGCAGGATGCGCAGATTAATCACTAAGTACATGTCACTTTTTACATAAGAAATGTCTCAGCTCAATCCTTTGTGTACTGGTAACTCCTAAAAGTGTATTTTGGTAAACAGTGAAGCATAGTAAATGTTCTTGCAAACGAGAAAATACATTGAAGTCTTTGCGATTTCTGAGAGTTGTGGAATTACTTTTGGACCCTGACTATAGCTTTTTCACTGATTGAGAAAGCTACTCACAGTTCATCATAAAAATCCATGTATTTGAGGTGTTTTGTGTTTGCATGGTCAATTTACTATCATTCTTTTGTAAAATTCCATGGTAAAAGCATTTGAGAGCACAACATGACCGTAATATATCAAAATCAGTGATACATTAAGGTGTGTAGTTCTTACCTTATATTTATGTCTTCTCTTGGGCTTTGGTGCTGATGGTGTTTTACTCTGTACCATCTTAGAACCTCCAACAGCAGCTCGTGGAGACTGGAACTCCTAGAATACAGACATTTTTTATTATTTTCATATTTACAGTTAATTACCATTTACTGAGTTCTGAGAACTCCTAGAATTATAGACATCATTTCTAATTTTACATAAAATTTTGTCATTGCGGCAACAGTTCAAAAGTTCTGTGTGATTTTTTATGACAAATCAAATTTTTGGGCATTTTCTTAAACAAAATAGCATTTTGAGTGGTTTTTGACCACAAATAAAATTCTTGATGATTTTTGATATTTAAACAAACAATGCTCTGGGTGATTTCTGACAATTTTTTTTTACTAATTTTTGACAACAAATGAATATCTTAGTGTTTTTGGCAACTAATAAAAATTCAATATGATTTCTAAAAACAAATAAACTTCTTAGTGATTTTTGACAACAAAATAAAATTTAACAAATACAGTCTATGGTATATTTAACACCAAATAAAGTTCTTCATGGATTTGACACCAAATAATTTCTTAGTGATTTTCGACAACAAATGAAGTTCTTGTTGATTTTTGACACCAAATAATGTTATTGATTATTTTTGACAACAAATGAAGTTCTTGGTCTTTTTGACAACAAATGAAATTCTTAGTGATTTTTGACAACAAATAAAATTCTTGGTGATTTTTGACAACAGATGAAGTACTTAGTGATTATTGACAACAAATAAAATTTGTGGTGATTTTTGACAACAAATTATATTCTTGGTGATTTTTGACAACAAATTATATTTGTGGTGGTTTTTGACAACAAATTATATTTGCGGGGATTTTTGACAACATTTTTAACCTCTTCATCCTCTTCTTCAATTTCACTGATACGACCCCCAAACCCCTCTTTACTCTGTGGTCGTTGATGAGTACTGAGTTTACTCTGGGCCCTTGATACTGAGCGAATGCTCACTTTACTCTGTGATTGTAAAGCCTTAGATGCTTGACCAAGGCCACTTGCACGACCCAGTCTACTTGCACCTCTCTGAAAATTTATTTATATATAGTAATACTTCAGCTCTGTTGAGGTCAATATAGTAACATCCAATCATTATTCAAAGTCACCACTGGCAGCCTGTGACCTTTTGTTTAATCCTTTATCTCATTGTTGCCTTTTAACACTTTTGCAAACAGAGCAGACCCAGATCAGGCAGCTCTTGTAAGAGCTGCCTGATCAGGGTCTACTCTGTTTGCTTATGGAAATATGATAAATCTGATCCTACACATGCGGTCTGACAAGTAATTCCTTTAAGTTCTATGTACCAACATGGAAGTTTACTTACATAATTATTCATAGTGGGTGGAGCCTAGCATGAACATTTATGAAGGAAAGCTCCAACACTTAAGCAGAACTACCAGCAAGAATAGTCTTTTTTATTATTCATGCTTTTGTAAATTCTGGATTTTATTATTAAATGAGTTATTCAGAGGGATTGGAATTGAAAGGCACATGCTCAAATAATCTCAGAAACCTTCCTGATCACATGCTTTCTCCAACCACAAAGACTATAGTACAGCATGTCTCTCTCACAGTAGGGCGGTAACTAAGGCCGTCGTCAAGATTTAAAAAAAATTCTGCATCCGCCGTTTGGACTATATCTTGTCTAAAAAATCTAGCTTGAAAATCACACTACTTCCGCCGTTTTCAAACACTTTGAAATCGCATATCTGGCTTAAGTTCGTAAACCCGTTGGGTATTTTGAAAACTTCAACTCTAAATACACGATGGAAAACACAAATAACGACACCACCAGCGATATCAACGGCTTGAATGTCTTCCGAAAGCAAGCAGCATAAACGCTTATTGCAACTTCCGCTGAACATTGCATTTTTATTTTTTGGAATACTTTTTGGCACCCAATTTAAATTTTGGCATATTTTTAATATGTTGTAAGGGAGATATCAATCTACATGTCGGCAGAGTGGCATATTTCCAGTTTATTCGGTATTGTTGTTATTCAACAACAAAGTCAGCGTTGTTTGTAGTTTTCATAAAAATCACGCATGCGCGATGCGCTACCTTACAATTGCTACCGATGTGCAACCATTGACTGACAACTGCCCACATGAAATCATCAAATGGAAACGTGTAGCCTAATTGATTGACACTTTCATGTTAACTGCCAAAAATGGTCACCAATGTACAATTATGCACGTAACAAGTTTATCTACATATTGTTTAAATTCCCAGAAATTTTGCGCCCAAGTTGGATGGTAAACTCGGGCTGAAAAGTGCCAAGATGCGTGTGTACTCGCCATAATACACAACTGTGTAGTAGATCTACGAGTAAATAACCAGATAACACTCTGCACTTTGTCGTGCTGAGACATGGTATTTTGTTATGTCACTGTCTATCAGTGACCGAGTGAGCTGGTGAGTACAGCCTGCATCGTAGGAGGACATGAGCTGCCATTTCCAAATGCAATTTTTCAATGTAGTTTGACAGACTTGTAATTTCTACTTTTAGGCATTTTTCTTTTTACTTTTTTACCCTAAGGCTTTCCAGTTCAGGCCTACAACCTTGTTTCAAAACAACATCTGAATGTATTTTCTGTTTTGATATGACTTCCATCTTATTTTTTATCACTTCACATGCAAAAAGAACTGATCAGCAAAATAGTTTGTGAAAGACACCTGTTTGAAATATGTGGTGTTCTTATATCTTTTAAATAGACAATTTACCGGGCCACGCAGTCGGATGTGTGTCTGACTGCAGATCCAGGGGTCGCGAGTTCGATCCGGGCCTGCAGGTCCCATACTTAAACTTTCTTGGAGATTGATCATGAAATAAGTTCTACGGTCATTCTCCTCCCTTTCAATGAATCATCCAAGAAGCAGAGAAAAAGACTTACAGGGGCCCAGTGCCCCTAAATTTTGGGCTGGGCCCCTAAAACTAAAATGTTTAGGGGCCCAGCTTGCCCCTGAAAAAGGGTATTATGTAAATGTATGAAGGAATGTAGGACATTTCGGCCTAGGACGTTACGGCCACGGACGTTTCCGCCACGGAAAATGCCAAAGGTGGACATTTCGGCCAAATCATAATTAATTTTGGGTTGGGGTTTGTGCTTGCATAAACGTGTGATGCATTTCTTAGGAAATAATTGACTGAATAATCTTATATACTATACATAGTATTTCTACCAAATTTTTATCAGTTTTTAAACTGTATGTATTTACAAGCAGAGATGAAAACAGTGTGGATCCTGATCAGGTTGGGAGCTGGCTAATCTGGATCTGCAGTGTTTTGAAGAAAAAAGATAAACCCAGGTTCAGCATGTACAGTAGATTCAAAGATACACGAGAATTGTTGTAAACAAAAATATAAACTAATGCAGGTAATGGGTATACTTTATACAGGTATTTCATAATCATTTACTGCTGTATAATATATACCATAATTTACCTCTTTCTATAAAAATAGCATACTCTTATTATCATGCATCTTTGAATCAACTGTAAGTATTCACATGCATATTTGATTTCAAAAGATTATGAAATGCATCACACATTTATGCATGCACACATGGCAAACACAAAATTTATGGTTATGGCCGAAATGTCTACCTTTGGCATTTTCCGTGGCCGAAACGTCTGTGGCCGAAATGTTCAGGCCGAAATGTCCAAGCACCGTATGAAGTCTTTTGAAATTTGACACCAGCTGTTGGAAGTTTACAAATCTTCATTCAGCTATTTAAAAATACTGTTAATTAACCCTTAAAATGCCAATCACGACTGCAGCAGACAATTAACATATAAGGTATGATATTCCGAGAGAATCTTCTGCCAGCAGACGATTCTCGTGAAATACCATGTCTTATATGTTAATTTTGAAAAAGCAGCAAAATTTGAAATTGTCATCTGTTGCAAATTATAAGTATCCCTTTATGGGTTAATATGGTAAATAATTAGAGGAATACAGATTTTGAGGGTCTTGTTTAATTTTCTGCCGAATCCTGGGTCCCTTAGTTTTGGGCTGGGCCCTTAATCATTTTGTTTTTGGGGCCCAGCTTGCTCCTGGCAAAAGAAAGTTAGTCTGTATCCCTGAGCAGGGTTGTTGTCAGTTACAAGCGAAAGTATGTGCGGGAAGTACTTGTTATTCCCTTGTTCAAGCTTGCCCAGGAAAAAGTGTGGTGAGTGAACTGACCATCCCGCCTGCGGCCATGACCATAGCTGTTGATTTGAAACGTAAAGCAACAACATAAACAAAACAAAATAGACATTTTTAGTCAATCAGAAAAGCAATAATTGACTTTTTACTTCTGAAAAACATGCAATAACATTGCCAATTTCTCCACAATTTTAGAAATAGACATTCAGCATCTACTTGCATCATTAAACACAATTTTATGAAATAAATTTGAATTTTCGCTTATATTTGCACAATTTTTTTTTAACCCTACCCCCTTAGGCTTGTATGTTTGTGCTACATATCTAGTATCTTAAATGTGAACTGTATTTCATTATAAAGAAAGACCTAAATTGCTTTAACATGGTTTTGTCTCAAGTTGATGATAGTTAACAAGGAACAGATGCTTTGGACTGACTGCATGATGTTAATGTTTCAAAAATTAAGTGGGGGTCACTGAAACTGATTCTAACCAATATCTGTAAGGAAATATGGGGTATGTCAAGAAAAACTGTGTCAAATATTTTGTTTTTAATTTTTCTGAACTCTATTCTATGTCAAACATATTGTCCAAAGATAGTTCTAAAGTGACCTATAGTCTATAGATGAGGGTCTGGATGGGGTATAATTATAAGTGAATAATGGCCTTATTATATAATGAATAGTGAATAATGATCGAACCAAAAAAATAATGAATAATCCTATTTCTTTTAATGTATAGAAGAAAAAATTAGTGAATAGTGAATAATCAGATTTTAATGAATAATGCTAACAAATCATTTTGTCGCATCAGGGCCGGTTGTGTTATAATAAAATAATTTTAAGGAATAATTGGTCTTATTCTAATGAATATCCCAAAACTTTTAATGAGATGTATAATGGGCTAAATTTTTAATGAATAGTGAATACCAGACCCCCCCCCCTCTCCAGACCCTCATAGATACACAAAAATTAATTGTTTCCAGGAAGATTGATAATTTTGCTAAAGAACCCTAAGGGTCACTGAAACAGGTCCTTCGAGGATAATATCGATGCAATCAAGTCAGGTCCACCTTTTATCTGATTGAGCCTCAGGGTGATACAGGTTATACTTTCCAAGAAAATATTGTATTCTGGGTCCCAGTTATTTCTCAAGTTCCAAAATCACATCTTTTAGGGTACTCAAAAGAACTGCCCCAATGAGATAGCTCTTTTTAGCATCCATCTGATTGTTTAAGTAAAAATAAATCTTTTTTACCCTAAGATTATATACCTATGATTGCATACAATATATGTACATGTGTTCAGTGCCCAAGATTACTGATTTGAACATTTATTTAACTTCCTGTAATTTTAAAAGCCAATAAAGTCCAATCCCGTACCCTGACACTAAGACTGCCAGTCTGTCTGATAAGACCTCTAAGCTGCGGCCAGTCACCATATGACCACACTGATTGTGGGACATTATATTGAAGAGAGGCAGAACTAAAGCTATTTTAATTTTGTATTCTTTGAAATTGTATTGTCTTCTGATTTTTCAAAAATCTATCAGGAACACCACCAAAGTGTGTCAAACACTTTGATCTGGAACAGGTCCTTTGTTTTGTGGGCCTGATCTGGGTCAAAACTGTTTGCAAATGTTAACAAGATAGTCAATTATTATAGTTTGTCATCTGCAGACAATAAATGCCTTACATATTTTTGAGGTTACAGGTGTTTAAATCTTCACTTTATGATTTTAAAGCAAATTGGCAATAATTGAAATTAAAAATTTAAAATAAAAATATATTCTATTCCATTCCCTACACACATATGTATCATACTCCAAATTAACAGACTGACCTACATGTCCAATGTAATGTAATAAAATATGTTGTAGACAGTGTGGAGATTTTTAATAATATACATTAAAAGTCCAAAATATTACCTTTCCAATGTTATTAAAAGTGAAAAATGTTGGTTTGTGTTAAAAAAGCTAAAACTTAAAGAGATATCATAAAAACCATAAACAGTTGTAACAGTTTGAAAATCAGTATCATAAGGAAAATCCTTCTATCAATGCCCTAGCTAATCTGTGTACATGTATATTTATTTACATTTCAGATATCTTAACAGTCCATATGCAGATATGTACAGCATGCTGCCAACAGTCCAAGACACCTTCAAGTTGATGATGTCCCAGTCATAGTTCTAGTCAGAGTAAACACAAAAGTATTATAGAGGACTCGCCATCATTTCCACTGTATGAAAAAAGGATATTGTCGAACCATTCTGTGTTTTTGTTTGTGTTAAAACCAGGAAGCGATGGATTTTGCACCAGCAGGCATAAAGGTTCTACATGGTATTGGGAGTATTTTGAGCTATTTACATTCCATGCTTTCTACATGTTGTTCAAGTTCTTCCGTCATTATACAAATTTGACTGTCACAGCCCAAGTTCTGCATATTGTCGGAGAGCATTTATGATGTGCAATGTACCAATGCTGCCAACCGTACCAGTTCTAATTTGTCAGAGAACATTGACCATTTAACCCTTTGTATGCGAAAACTGCTAAATGGGTAGTTTGTCAAACTGTGAAGACCGAGATGAATTGCTGCATAATGTGACCTTTCATAAGGGTCTACACTTTTTGCTGAGGTCAAAACAGTTTTCAGGATCGGGAAATACCTTATAGTTTGGAAATAATTCTGACCTATAATTAACCCCTTTACCCTATTACTCCATAATAACACATTTTGACGCCTTTAAATTAAAATGGAAAATGAGCAAATGCTCCATTTTCCATAATATTTTGAAAAGGATCATTAAATCTGAAATACAAAGTCAATTTGAAAGATTTTTAAACCAAACTTTGTGTGTCTTCTTTCTCACAAATGAAAGATGTAAAACATATCAGACGGGATTTTCATTCAGCAACATGGGTCATGCCAAGGGGTGGGACTTGGGGGTACCGTGGGGGGGGGGGGGGGGTCAAAAAAATTTTTTTTCAGAAATTCAACCAGATTTGGTGGAGATAAGTAGTGAAAACACTGCTTTATTTGATCTGGGCAGCCTTGTGTCCTTGAGCATGAAACATTATCCTTGCTGAATAAAAAGTACTGATCAACATAGGAAGACCTATCCCGACATACATTATGTAGTTGAAAAAATTGTTGACTGCGATGTGAAGAATCAAATCAAAATTGTTTTAAAAAATATGCAGCAGATAACTTAGGCAGACAACATTTTCAGATGCATTGTATATACTAATAATATATGGCTGATATGATATACTTGGTAGTTCTAAATCTTCTATTCTTGAAATTTAAATAAAAAAAAGTTAAACTTAATAGAAGTGTTTTCTTAGTTGTCACATAGTGACATTAGCTTCTTGCCAGCTGACTGTGACTTGGGAGTCCTATCTGTTTGCTGACATTTGCATATAAATTGGGGTTCTCTGCGGCACTGATAGCCATGAGTGCCAAACCTTCCTCTGTGAGCTTTGAGCATACACCCTGTTTATAACAGTAAGCCTCACTATTATAAAGCAGGGTTTAAGCTCTAAAGTAAGAAAGACAGCAAAGATCAGGAATCAATACAACCAAGTACCACACCTGACCAATGATATCTCATTGGAAAGTGACAAACTCGCAATTAGACATCATAAATGAGAGCCAAGGGGTCAGTCCTTTCCCATCATGTGACCACAAGGCAGCAATGAACAGACATGAAAGCATGACAAACACAAGACAAAAATAACAAATGATCGACAAAGGAAGTACCGCCTTTGAACAGTCAGTAAAGTTCACAACAAAGCAATACAGTATGACCCCCACCATACACACATAACACAATGAGTACATTGCAATGTTATACACAAACAATGCAGTGACTCAGTGGTAGAATGATTGACTCAATGTCGAGTGGTTGCCTGTTTGAGCCTCATTGGAGACACTGCTTTGTGTCCTGGAGCAAGACACCTTATCCTCTGCTTAGTAATGGTTCAACCCAGGAAGTACTGAAAATTGCTGTCTGGGATGTAAAGAATCAAATCAGTTGTGTAGTCTAAATTTGTCCTTATATCAGTACATTTTGATGTACCACATTTAAATTATGTTTTTAGCTCACCTCAGCCACTGGTTCATGTTGTGATTGGTGAATGTCCGTTGTGCGTCGTCAACAATTGCTTCAAAGGGCATCTCCTAAATTACTGGATGGGTTTTACCAAAAATAGTAAGTGAGTATGATCAGGAAATACCACAATCACAAACTGCAGACAACCCCGTGGCACCGGGAGGAAGAGCCGCTCAACCATCACGAGACACCAGGAAGACAAATTAAGCAAAGCAATCAGCTCTCTCTTCCCCATCAAGATGATTGCAATACTAGAATGGACATAAAGTAACGTACAACAAAACATAGAACAATTACAGATTCCCACAATGGGAGTAACAATAAACAAAAAGTAAACAACAACAGAGCCACCGCCTTAGAACGGACAGCAGCCTAAGCCACCGGGGGGCTTAAATGCATTTTACAGGTACCAAATCTTTGCCCTAGATACCAAACCTGGCAGAAATGGTATTCATATGCCATTCTTTATTAATTATTCCATTCCATTGCATGTCTAGGTCACACAGGCTAAAAATAGATTTTTGAGATGAAACCACAAGGCATAGAGCCTTGATATTTGCTATTTTGCATCATCTAGTAGACCTTTTCATAGCTTGCTCAAATTATGCCCCTGGGGCCAGAAATGGGCCTTGTCTGGGGTCACATGTTTTACATAGGCATATACACGTATAGAGAAACATGAAAAATTCTTGTCTGAAACCACAAGGCCTAGAGCCTTGATTTTTATGCCCCCAAAGGATCTTTGAGGAGGCATAAAGTCATCACACTGTCCGTCCCTCCCGCCTCTTGTACTTTGCATATCTCCTATATTTTTTGAGGTAGGTGTGTGGATGCATCTTGAGATGGTGGAGTGTTGTGTACCATTATTGGGTCACTTTGACCTCCAACCTAGTTTTTAGAATATTCGTGTCCAGAGCATATCTTTTATTAGCTCACCTGAGCCATTGGCTCATGGTAGGGAGCGCAGTGGCTCAGTGGTAGAGTGCTTGACTCGAGACTGAGGGGCTACGGGTTCGAGCCTCACCTGCATCACTGTGTTGTGTCCTTGAGCAAGAACATTAATTCTAGCTTTAAGTACTGGTTCAACCCAGGAAGACCCGTCCCTTTATAACTGAAAGATTGTTGATGGGACATAAAGAATGAAATCAAACAAAACCATTGGCTCATGGCAAGCTATTGTGATCATTGGATGCCCGTCGTGCGTCGTCAACAATTGCTTTAAAGGACATCTCCTCCTTAACCACTGGCTGAAATGAACCTTATATGGCCCTCTTAAAAAATCGTTCAAATGGTTCCGGTCTGTTGCATATCTAGGTCACACAGGCTAAAAATAGATTTTCAAGATGAAATTTTTGGAAATCTTCTTGTCTGAAACCACAAGGCCTAAAGTATGTAGCATCATCTAGTGGTCATCTACCAAGTTTGTTCAAATTATGCCCCTGGGGCCAAAAATGGCCCCACCCCGGGGGTCATATGTTTTACATAGGCTTATAAAGTGAAAACCATGAAAAATCTTGTCTCACAGTCTGAAACCTAATGGCCTAGAGTCTTGATATTTGGTATGAAGCATCACCTGTGTTACCTCTACCAAAATGTGTTCAAATTATACCCCTGGGGCCAAAAATGGCCCCAACCTGGGGGTCACATGTTTTCCATAGGCTTATATAGGGAAAAACATAAAAAAAAATCTTGTCTAGAAACCATAAGGCATTGAGTCTTCATATTTTGTATGTATCATCACCTAGTGGACCTCTACCAAGTTTGTTCAAATTATGCGCCTGGTGCTTAAAATCGTCCATCCCGGGGGTCATATGTTTTACATAGCCTTATACAGGGAAAAACATTGTCTGAAACCAAAGGCCTAGAGCCTAGGGCCTATCGGACCTCTACCAAGTTTGTTCAAATTATGCCCCTAGATTGGTTCCCCTCTTTGATAAAGCTCTACTTCCGTTACGCATATATAATGCTGACAAGCTATTAAAGGGAGAGAACCAGTCTAATTATGCCCCTGGAATTTTATGAAAGAACGACAAACACTTGAGTAAGACATAGCAAGTTTTTCGTGTAGTGTTATCTCCCTTGACAAAAATTACGTCCGAACATCATTTAACAGTAAACTTCGTAAAAATGTGTTTCGTACGATTTTTGGACCATATTTTTAGCCGAAGGCTGAGGATGAGATTCAAAAAGGCGTCCGTCGTCCGTAAACACTGTCAAACTTGATTGCATGTATCTCTGAGCTCGGGCCCAGTAATTTTATTTTGGGTCCGAGCTCTGATTCGAAATCAAATGTATATTCGATATACCTCCGCTTGATCACCGGTTCTTTGGACAAATGATCATGTTTTGTTTTATTTTTCTTCTCCTATTGGTTGAGGGTGCTCATAAAAGCAAGTGAGTATGACCAGGAAATACCACACTCACAAGCTGCAGATCAACACATGGCACCGCATAGAAGGGCCACAGAACACTATCTCTAAAAAACTGTCTGACGCCATCGGCAGAATGTAATTTGTGTACATTCCGGATTGCAGGATGAAAGCCAACTAGTACAGAAATAACCACATGTAAAATCTCCGTAGGTCCTTTTCCTTGCTCAAGGGACATCCAGTTAATGCACCAGCCATATGTATTTCTTGGGGCCGGGGAATAGCGGGGCCTTTATCTTTTCAATTTTCAAAGCCCTGCTGCGGGGCCAAATTTGTGGTAAAAATCGCTAGATGTAAAAAGTAAGTAAAGGACGGCGTGGGAGGGGGGGGCATTGGGCTGGGAAGAGAACATTTTGTTTGTTGTGTTTTTCTTTTCTGTTGCTGTTTTATTTTTGTTTTGTTTTTGTTAGTTAACGGTTAGAAACAAAGTTCTAAGGAATAGAGGTAGGCCTACATATGTAGACCCCCCTTAAAAACAATTACTAGTATTTTGCTGAACATTGTGTTGGGGCTGAGTGGGGATATACGGGGATTGACTCCCGGGGATTGACTCTTAAATGTGCACATGTAGCGGACATTGGTTCCGGGTTACAATACATCTACATGTTAGAAATAAATTGTCTACGGGGTTGGGGAGGGAGACACAGAGAGAGAGAGAGAGAGAGAGAGAGAGAGAGAGAGAGGGGGGGGGTTGGAAATGAACTGTACATAGTCTACCGGGGACAGGGACAATCTCCCGTGTACGTTGACCCCGGGGTAGATCTATGTGCAAGAAATGAATCATAGCTCATTCTCTGGCCTAGACCGACACTTACTGTTAGCAAGATCTACATTTGAATAAAGGCTTATGGGCCCTATATTCAGTTTGCGATGCATGCTTGATGCCAGGCTTGATTGTCTATTCATACTTGCCAATTGTGGGGCGGGTGCTCTTGGACGGTGCTTTCACTTTAGCCGTTTATGGAACAAAATATTCTAACCAATTAATGATTCCAAGGGACCACGTGCAGAATTTAATTTAGCAGTTTCAGTGAAATAATACGTTTCTATCATTTTCTCTGGCTGTCTAAGTGAGTTTTAAATGTATAAACACTGAAGCTGACTTTATTAATGAGGCGTTGACGTCATGATTCTTATTGATTTTGTCCACGTCATTTATGATATCATCGATGAGTATTAGCCTATGCTATAGTTTGTTTACACAGTGTGGATAAACAATTCTTAAAATGTATTTATTGTGTTGTGTGGTAGAAAACAGAACATTAATTGCAGAAAATATTGTATTCTGGATATTTATTACATGAGTGACTCACAACAGAAATGGAGGGGTGGACCGAGTACTGTAGGAATTTGTTATTTTTTGGTTGCTATGCTGTTGGCAAATTCGTTTATCTGCCATTTTCATCACGGAGAAGAACACATTTTGAACCGGAAGTCAGTTAGTTTTTTGTGGAATACTTTTTGGCACCTATCACAGATTTTGGAATAAATTTGAGAGAAGATAGAAAAATCATTTGTGCATGTCGTGATATATGTGCTTAATTTCCAGTTTATTCGTAAAATGGTGTATTTTTCGTTTTTCTGACGGTACTGTCAAGCACTAAAAATCGACCTTACAGCGATTTCGCAGATGCAACAACGTTACGATTGTTATTTTTTAACAGTTTCATACATACAGATTTCATTTAGAAATCTTAAAAGTGTCTGTTTCAAATCAGTATGGCATGAGATAATGCTGAAATCACCAGGTGAAATCGGGGAGGAAAATTTTGATGTAGTCCCAAAGTACCGACGCATGTGAATTTTGTTTTTAAAAACCTACGCCAGGCCCATCATGATCTCCTACTGTCATCATTGTAACAAGTTTCGGGCATATTGCGGATGAGATCTTTGGACTCCCATTGCCGCACAATAATAAGACTGACCTAAACTATTTCTAATTCCAACAATTTAGTTTACCTTCAGAAAAATCCATAATTTTATAAGTTTAGAATAATATAGATTTCAGAGCATTTATCTTCTGGCCTACAGCTAAGAGTGTGTATTTAAGATTTTTTTATATTTTATATTTCTCAACCAAATCATATGTTGTTGGTACTCAAAAGAACCGTCTCGATGAGACGGTTCTTTTGAGCACCCAAAACACATGCTTAAACTGATGGATAAGAAAATAATCACATTTTTATGCTCAAAAATTTTGTACCTTGTCTTTGCTATATTCTACCATAGCAGCAGCAAACTTCTTAGGATCATCCCCAGTCACTGTCATTGTACCTCCTGGCTGCTTCGTCAAGAACGCTCTCACACCAATTATCTGCTCATTACGTCTGAGAATAAATTAAAGAAAGGAATTAGAGGATCTTACATGAGTGATCATATGAAATTGATTAATCTAGCTTTACTAAGTTTCATCAATTTTGTATGAAATGACTCAGAGTTTAAGATTCTGTTTATCACACATAATTATGGGCACTGACACCAGAAATTCTGACTTTGCTGTATGCGAAAAACAAAGGCACAGACCAGCCTGCACATCATCCCAGTCTGATCAGTGCCTTTCTTGTTAACTTTCTGGAAAGTAGTATGGCTCCACTTGCTACATGCAACATTAAATATTCTAGCTAGTCTCTTTAGCTGAGCAGACTGGTTTGAGACTTATTCATTAGAAACCCTTAAGACAGGTTTTCTCACAACCAGGCCCGTATGTTTATATTAACCAGGATTTGAGACTTTTAAAGTTTAAAAACTTCCTAATTTTGTTTGTTTGTGTTGATGCTTTATGTCAGCAACGTTTCAGTCATGTCGGGACATTTTCCTGTCTTCCTAGGTTAATCCAGAACTAAGAAGAGGATAAATTGTCTTGCTCAAGGACCAAAACAGTGCCTCTGGTGAGCCTCGAACTAGTGTCCCTCCCATCCCAAGTCTAACACTCTACCAACTGAAACACAAAGCTCCTAAGTCCTAACACTTGTAGCCTGGTTGTAAGCAGATTAGTTTTTCAATATACTAAATTGTACTCTTACCTAGCTACCCAGTTTTCCGTGTCATCACACCAGTCCAGGGCTAGTTCAGGTAGGCCCTCTGTCAGGGCCTTCTGAGCAACTTGTACAAAGAATTCCAGGTATCTTGCCCTCTTCTTGAACTTCACCACTGAAATAGGAAACCAGGATTTCTGGTGAGGATAAAGGCTAACTGAGATTCTATGTATAGGATTGATAAAAAGAGTAACAAGATGAACGATTTTTCCTTATTTTGTCAGACACATGTTTATCCCAGACTCAGCTTTGCTTTATACAGGCATTTGAGAATGGCAATGAATGTTTTATTTCTTAAATATCAGCACAAGGTATATTAGTTTGTGACAAGTAAAAATTGACTGGTGTTAACCCTTACCATGCTGAGTATTTTAATGTACTACCCTCATCCACAACTTTTATCCAGTTACCACTTGTAATGCTGAATATTTTTATGTACCACACTCCTCCCCATTTCTCAACCTGCAGCATTCCCAATGTAAGCAATAAGAAAGGAAAACCATACAACCTTAAAATAGACAGCAGACAAGGCCACCAGGAGTCGGGGCTTAAATCCATTTTCCTGACCAAATCTTCACTGTTACAACATATTTGTATAGTTTTGCAAGGAGGCTTCCTATCTTATGCAATGCATCATCATAGAGTGATAATCAAATCAAATTTATATACTATGATGAACTGTATCATAAAAATGGCTCTAGACTCACAGTGAGACAGCCAAAGCTAAAGAAAACTTTAAGGTAGAATAGAAAGATTTTTAACTTCTAAAAATATATAATTATGAAGACGATTTGGCTTAATTTGTGCTTTGGGTATTTCAATATTTAGTATAACTTCCTGTTTACATCTATTTTTAGTCCAGTTTATTTATTGGCTAGATTTTCCTTTGTTAAAGGCCTTTCTTCACAGTTTGAAAAGTTTTCGACAGAGACAGACGTATAAAGTTGAAGTCCACGTCTTATATAAAGTTTGATAAACTTTGTCGTTGTTTATTCTCGTTTGTTTGGTGAGAAATACCCCTCGATCTCCACTGTGGTCGCTATTTATAAACTATTTATATACAAACTGGTTGGTGAGGAACATTTTGGGTAAATGATGATATATTGATGTTTGTCAATAAACTCTGGACTGAGCTCTAGGAGTAATATTCGATCTCTCAGACAGCTTCACAAGATCGATTATAAGAAGATGAATGACGGTGAAGACCAAACTCTACGGAGTTCTGATAAAAAACCCGCTGAAATCCTGAATGATGTTGGAGTTGGCTCCTTTGATGAAAACCCTTTAGGCGCCTCCGGTACAAGTTCAGGGTCATCTGAACCGGTGCGAGGGCAAGTTTTAGACCCTCTGTTTGATGATTTCGATCGGGACCAAGATGAGGCGGAAATTCAAGAAATGCAGCTCCAAATGAAGCGTTTGAGTGCGATAGAGGCCCGGTTGGAACGTAAGAAGCGGCTGGAGCAAATGAAAAAGGAGCTGGATGACCAGAAACGACGAGTTCGTGAAATGAAAGGTAAAAATCCTCCACCCACGAAAACTAGTGATTCAGAGGTTAAGATTCACTCACAGGTCAAAACAAGTGACAAGGGTGCTAGACCCAAGACTATTGAGGCTATCAGTAAATTAAAAGTCCCTGCCTCAACTACTGATGTTGATATTAAACCAGATAGTGACTCTGAACAAGTGACCATTGAGTCTTTGAGACAAAACCCTAAGCTTCAAAAGCAAGTTAAGAAAGAACTTAGCAAATTAGGCTTGAAAGTTATTTCATTGAAAGATGAGTCTTCTTCGAGTGAAAGCGAATCTTCAGAGACCACAAGCTCTTCTGATAGTGAATCGTCGAAGAAGAAAAAGAAAAAACATAAGTCTAAGAAAAATAAGGCCGATACTGAATCCTCAGACTCTTCTAGCTCTGATGATAGTGATGCTTCTAAGAAGAAAAAGAAAAAGCATAAGTCCAAGAAACATAAAAAATCTGGGATAAATGCTAAATCCTCTGACAAAGTCAAAGATCCGCAGCGGTGGCCTCATGCATATTTACAGTATGAATTTGTTAATAAGCAAGTCAAATTTGATGAGCTTGATTTCAAATTATTTTTGGCTGGCGAAATTTCTATTATTGCTGCGGATGATTTGTCTGAGTCAGAACGGAAAGGTCGCTTAGATTTACTAAAGAAAATCATTTATTACTCTAATACATACGAGTTTAAAGGTTTAAAAGCATTTTATGCGGCATGGCTACGTGAAATTGAGCTGAAGAAAAAGAGCTGGTCAGATGATCCTCAACAAATTGAAACTGCCATACTTTCTAAATATCTGTTGAAGAACAAAGGGTTTTCTAGTATTTACAAAAAAGATAGTTCAAATAAAACTGATTCAAATGATGACAAGACCTGGTTCTGCTCTGACTATCAGAGAAATAAGTGCAAGCACAGGTCTAGCCATTTGAAAGTACACAATGGTAAACAAAAATTAGCTTCTCATATTTGCGCGTCTTGTTGGCTAAAGGACAAAAAGAAATTAGAACACCCAGAATGTTCTTCAAGTTGCCCGCATTTAGGGGATTGACATAAAAATGGCCTTTATACTTCCGTTCACGCAAATGTCTCAAATAGTTCAGCTGATGATAAAGAAAATTTGATAAACTTATTTTTTCCTGACTTCTTAGCACAGCACATTGAGAGAAAAAATGAAGAAAGCATCAACTCTGTAAAATATTTCTCAGATAAAAAATGTCTTTCAAAAATTTGTAATCACTCTGCTAATTGTGACATTTGCCAAACAACAAAGCAAAATATCAAAAATAGTGATGTTGAATTTCTTTTATCAGCACATGAGGCTGTTAAAGAATCTGGTGTCCATAACTTTGAAGGTTGTCGAATTCCAATAAATACCAATCTAAATATTCAATATATGAGATCAATGTTGGTTGATTATAAAGATTATAAAATTTGTGATTTTTTGGAATTTGGTTTTCCTTTGGGCTATTTAGGTGATAGTAGTATTTTGGTTGATGTTGATAAGAAAAATTTATGGAAGTATAAGAATCACCAAGGGGCTGAAGAATTTCCAAATGATATGTTATTGTATTTAAAGAAAGAAAGTCAGCACAGAGCTATTTTAGGACCATTTAAAGCTAATCCTTTCCATTCTGGCATTAAAATTTCCCCTCTGAACACGGTTCCAAAAGGTGACAGTTGTGAAAGACGGGTTATTTTAGATTTGAGTTTTCCTAAGGGTGCCTCTATAAATGAATTTATCAGTAAAGAGTTTTATTTAGATGAGAAAATTGATTTGGTTTATCCAAGAGTTGATGATTTCATAGAATTGATCAAACAAAAGGGTCAGGGTTGTCTTTTATATAAGACTGACTTGAGAAGAGCTTATAGACAGCTGAGTTATTGTCCTTCTGCTTACAACAAAGTAGCTTTTATATGGAAGAAACATATTTTCTTTGACACTGTTTTGTGTATGGGTAGTCGGTCATCCGCTTATTGCTGTCAGAAATTCACAAATGCTATTTCCTTTATCATGTTTAAGCTAGGAATGTATATATTGAATTATTTAGATGACTTGGCTTCTGCAGAGATTAGACAGAATGCAGAATTTGCTTTTAAAACCTTGCAAGCTGTGTTAAAAAAGTGTGGCATTGAAGAAGCAAAAAACAAAGCATGTTCTCCATCTACTTCAATGGTTTTCATAGGAGTCCTATTCAACACAGTAACAATGACCATAGAGATAACTCCAGAAAGATTACGGGATATCATCTCCATTTTAGCATCTTGGTTGAGTAAAAGTAAGGCTTCCCTAAAAGAAACTCAGTCCTTGCTGGGGAAACTTAATTTTGTTGCTGCATGTGTCCGTCCTGGTAGAATTTTTATTTCAAGGATGCTAAAATGGTTGAAAGTTTTATACAGAAAGGATTCTAACTTGAATGTTATACCTGATTATGTCAAAAAGGACATTCTTTGGTGGCACACTTTTTTACCATGTTATAATGGTGTTTCCATGATGTTGTATGAGGAGTGGTGTTCTCCAGATTCTGTCTTTTCTAGTGACTCTTGCCTTCAGGGATGTGCTGGTGGTTTCTGGAGAGGCAAATACTTTCATTCAAATTTTCCGAGTGATTTTGAACAACATGGGTACAGTATAAATGTCCTTGAAATGTTTGCCATCATTGTTTGTTTGAATCTTTGGGGTAAATTTTTCAAGGGAAAGAGAATTCAAATTTTTTGTGATAATGAAAGTGTTTGTTTTTGCCTGAATACTGGAAAATCACACAGCGAAATACTACAGGGTTGTTTGAGAGAAGTGGCATTTCTGGCAGCAAAATTTGAATTTCAGATTCAGGCTGTTCATTTAAAGTCAGAGTGTAACAGAATAGCTGATGCTTTATCAAGGTTTGATTTGGGTCAACAGTACAGAGAACTTTTCTTTGATTTGACTAAGGGGTTTGTACTAGAAGAATGTGCTGTTTCACCAAACATGTTTAATTTTGAGAATTCTTGGTAAAATATTTATTTGTTGTTTCAGAGTCACAGATGGCTTCTTTACAGAAAGATTTGAATAGTTCAAGGAGATCTGCTTATGCAGAAGGAACGGTTAAAAATCTAAGAATACAGTGGGAAGCTTACTTATCTTTTTGTTTGTATTTTGGACTTTCTTATTTGCCTGCAGACACAAATATTCTTTGTTTATATGCTCAGTGTTTATGCAGAACTTTCAAATCTACACAGTCTATTAGGAATTATTTAAGTGGCATTAAAACAATGCATTATATTTTGGGATACCCTACGGATAACATCAATAATTTTCTTCTCAATCTAAGCCTTAAGGGTATAGCAAGATTAAAACCACATTGTGTTCAACAGGCACTTCCCATCACCCCAGATATGTTAGTGCAAATGTACTCTTTTATGGATTTTTCTGACCCAAATGATTTAGTATATTGGTGTCTGTTTTTATTCGCCTTTTATCTGTTTGCTAGGAAATCTAACTTAGTACCTACAACTAAAAAGGACTTGAAAAGTAAAAACTTTTTACTCAGAAAGAGTGTTTCAAAAGAAGAAAACTACCTTTTAGTAACCATGAATTGGTCAAAAACCATTCAGTTTGGGGAGAGAATTCTTCAGACTCCTTTAATTCCAATTCAAGGCTCTATTTTATGCCCAGTAGCGGCTTTTAATGCTATGTGCCGCAAGATTAAGGCGAAGCCCGATGCTCCTTTGTTCTTTCTTACTAATGGCAAATATGTCACTTACAGCAAATTCCAGTCTAAATTTAAAGGTTTAATTGCTAAGTTATCTCTTAATCCTGATTTGTACAGTTCACACTCTTTTCGACAGTCGGGGGCGACTTTTGCTTTCAAGTCGGGGGTCAGTTCTGAATTGATTCATTTACAAGGGGATTGGAAAAGTGATGCGTATAAACAATATCTTTCATTTTCCCTTGATGATAAATTATCTGTGGCTTTGAAAATGAAACAACACATTCTGAAAAGTCAAATCTAGATTCTTGATACACAAGAATATAAGGTTGTGCTAGTGAGTTGGACATTTATAGCTTCAGAGATGCTATATGACAGTGTTTTGGTTTTAATTATATGATATGGCCAATAACTATTATTTTTGTTGGTATTTTACTGTAAATATTTTTCATTGGTTCCTTTTAATTTGAATTGTAATCTCCATCTTAATTTTTCCTATTACTTTCAGGTGTTGTCTGCTACCTTTGTCGATTTGTGGTGCAGTCGCTAGTTTACAATAATGTGTTTAGACTTATTGGACTAGCTCATATGTATTTCTGACTTTAGTAGGGAAAATTATTTAGATGGAAATTATCCTTTTTTGCCTTTTCTTTTCAGTTGCAGTCTACTAGCCTTGCTGATATTTGGTGTAGATGTTAGTTTACAATAAACCGTTTAGATTTATTGGACTAGCTGGGTGTTGCTTCTGAATGCTAAAGGTAAATTATGATAATTTATTTGAGGTATTGAGGTCGCCTTTCTTTTTATATTTCCAGAAATCAGAAAGGTGACACTTATTGGTGATTCCATTATAAAGAATGTATCTGGTATTGATGGATGTTCCGTTCAGTTTTTTCGCGGGGATACAATCTCCAAGTTGGCAAACAAAATAACCAGTAAAGTGGCCAAATTATTACCATATGACTATGTTCTTTTACATGTGGGCACTAATGATATTGATAAGCGTGCTCCTTTTGAGAATATCATCAAGGATTATGCAAATTTACTAGGAATTATAAGGAAATTGCATCCCAATGTACAGATAATTGTTTCTGCAATTATTCCTAGACCATGTGATTATGAGGTATCAGATCCAATGGCTCGTAAAGTTAACTCATACTTAAACAAGTTTATGAGCAGAGATATGAACTTCAAATTTGTTTGTACATACAGACCTTTTACTCATTGTGGTAAACCAAAAGTCCAATTATATGCTAAGAATGACGGTGGTTTGCATCCTAATACTGAGGGCAGTAATAGACTCAAGCATTTTTTCTTACAAGTTATTACTCATCTGTGAGAAAGTCAATGTGATATCTAAATGTTTGATATGATTTCTGGATAAAAGGTGACATGAATATTTTTCATACAGGTCTAGCCTTGGATTGTCCTGTCTTGGCTCTATACCCAAGTCATGGGATTTTATTATGACATGAGCAACACCCTGGGTTAAGGATGAATAGACAAGAGAATATCTCTGTTCTATTGATCGATAGTAAGCTTCTGCTATTTAGGCTGAATTGCCTCTGAATGTGCTGAAAGCTATAAAGGCAGGCTTTCCTTAGGCTGGATTTTTATGATATCATGTTTAATATCACATGTATGAATGTTTTCAAATTACAGTTTGAACAGTCATTTGCATTGGCTATTGGTGAATATTGAATGTCTTGTTTTCACTGACCTATTTAAACGGTAAGGTTTGTGCTTTTTTTCTGATATTATTATATTCTGCAACAGTTTTATAAAGCTTATAGGCTTGCATTGAAAGTATTAAGGATCTTGACTTATGAGTTTTCTTTTTCAATTTGCCACACGTCAAAAGGAAGAAGGAAATTTAAATTACAATAAACAGCTTAAAATTTTTGTTTTATAAGAAAATTTACTCAGAGTCAGCTATAAGGATTCTGCTGCAGAATTTATGATTTCAGAAAATTTTGTGTTGGCTTTGCATGTACGTTTGAATTTGTCCTGTATATATAGTATATGTCTATTGTTAGTTTAAAGAAGCGATTTCTTCTTATTATTTTTTTTTGTCACTAAATTCAAATGATACTAGTACTACTATTACTTGAAATTTAAGGATAAGCTGAAATTTGTTTTTCTTCAAGTAATTATTATTTATGCCTTCAAAGGGGTCTTACAAAATTTATATAGTAGTATTGCATCCTGAAGTTTTTGGTTTGTATTGTCAAAGGTAAATTGATGTGACAAAATTTATCAATTCCTCAAAATTTGACGTTAAGGATTTGTCATTTTAGGCTTATATATATATATAATATTTTTTATTATTTATTTTTTTTTTTATTTATTTATTTTTTTTCTTTGTCTTGTTTTGTCGCTTTTTGCTTGTATTGTTGGCCGGTGGGTTGGCGTTGTAGTGGAATATCAAATTGTATATCAATTTAATGATTCACATATTTGACGACTATATATTGTGAATATAGATTATTATTTGTAATTGGACTTCACTTTGCAAAATGGCATATTATACTTCATAATATAATCCATTTCTTGATTTTCATTTATCTCCCTTGCCATAGGATTGAATAATTGAAAGATTTTTAACTTCTAAAAATATATAATTATGAAGACGATTTGGCTTAATTCGTGCTTTGGGTATTTCAATATTTAGTATAACTTCCTGTTTACATCTATTTTTAGTCCAGTTTATTTATTGGCTAGATTTTCCTTTGTTAAAGGCCTTTCTTCACAGTTTGAAAAGTTTTCGACAGAGACAGACGTATAAAGTTGAAGTCCACGTCTTATATAAAACACCCACCCACCCACCACTTAAATTTTTTGCTTTTGCATATGTAACACGTTTTGTTAAGCGCTTATTTTGTGTTTAGTGGAATGTTTACTTATTAATGTCTTTCATATATTCATTTGTATATATATTTCATTATTTATTTCATGCTGTGATCGATTTATGTCTCATGATGTTTGATACATTAAGATATGAGCGTTGTAGTGGAATATCAAATTGTATATCAATTTAATGATTCACATATTTGACGACTATATATTGTGAATATAGATTATTATTTGTAATTGGACTTCAATTTGCAAAATGGCATATTATACTTCATAATATAATCCATTTCTTGATTTTCATTTATCTCCCTTGCCATAGGATTGAATAATTCACAAATATTTATAAATAATACTGACCTTCTCTGTAGGCTATTCTGCTGGGAAGATAGGCAATATAAGCATGCAGGATATTAGGATCTTCACCGCCTGATAGCTCATGGTCACTCTGGGCTGAAATATACATTTTACAAGTCAATACTAGTAACATACAGTATGTTTCGTTTACTTTCATGATCATGGAAACAAAAATGGACTGCGCCGGTCAAGCAACTCCAGATGTTTGTGCTTTGTCAGTACAGGTAATAAAAATTTAAAAATAATAGTGGGATCTCAAGGGAATATGGCAGCAAAAGTCCAGTTCATAAAACTATAAAGATTGCTTTTAGCACTGCTGACCAGAAAATATTTTGTGTGTGAAAAAGGTAGCCAATTGTGACCTAATGGTTAAAATGCTAATAGATTACTCAAAGATTCTTTTGTATAAGCAAACATTGCAGACCTTGATGCAATGCCACCTCTTGGACAATTATCATCTGGGTCTAAATTATTTGTCAACATATCAATAAAACAGATTCTAGGGAGGGTTAAAAGGACACAGGGTCTTACAAATATAATCCAGCAATTACTCCTCAAGGTCATAAGATAAAGCAGTTTGTACTATGGATTATTGTGACCAGATATTAAGCATTTACCGTAGAAAAGTGCATACAACCCGCACTTTTTTTACCCCCAAAACTCATAAAATAAGGGGGGTGCGGGTAGTGTAATCGAAATCAAAGTTTGGGACTTTCTCACCAAACACAAGCGAACCAATTCTCGGATTCTCATGGATTAATTAAAGAGATTGTCTGTGATGTGTGAAAAATAGTGTTTGCAAGGTAGGTCACTTGTTTGGAGTTGACAAACATGGACCTTTAGAATGCTGAATTTGGGGTGCACTCAATACATCCAAAATCCATTTTTTCAGGATTTTGGGGTCAAAAGTGGGGGTGCGGGTTGTGTATTTTTGCGGATTATACATGGCTGTATACGGTATTCAAATATTATAGATTAATTGGCTTCATAAACTTCAAAGTATTTATTGGGTTAAAGCAGATTGTACCATGATAAGTTGTTCACTGTTGTTGCTGGATATTTTGCATTAGTTCAAACATGAAATAGATTCACTCATAGATTAAGTGATCTAATCTATTTCTTTGAAAACATTTGAACAATGTTAATCTTACAGTTAAGAGTATATTACATTTTTATCCTCTGCAACAGTTATAATTGACACTTTAAAACCTGCTAATTTTGATCTTCTAGAATGTATTTATACTGACCTTGTTTTGAGACACTCAACATGTGAGCTTCTAGAGCCTTGAGTTCTTCATTCATTGGCCCCTCATGTTCATGTTCTTTCATTATAACCATTGTCCCTTTCTTTGACATTTTAGTTGTCTTTCTGTTCTTTAATGTCTGAAATTAACACCATGATTGAGATAAATAAAGGGCCTTACATGAGTCATCATCATCATGTTTTTGATTAACCTGCAGGTGAAGACATAAAGGCCTCGCCGTGACAAAACCTGTCTTCAGGGGTTTGTGAACAACAAAGGCGCAGACCAGCCTGCGCATCCGCGCAGACTAATCTGCGCCTTTGTTATTCCCTAACTGGAAAATATCATATCTCAACTTGCTTCAAGCGAAATTTCAATTTTCTAGCTAGTTTCTGTAGCTGATGAGACTGGTTTGAGTCTCGCTTTGTCGGAAACCCCGAAGACAGGTTTTGTCGGGATGAGGCCCATATCATCTATATCATTGGGTACTCTTCCAGGTAGCTGCAAAGATCTCACACAGATCTCCAGTTTTTTTTTGTTTGGTTTGTTGCTTTACATCCCAGGCAACAGCTATGGTCATGTGGGGAAGGTCAGTTCACTTAACCACACATTTTTGCCTGGGCAAGCTTGAACAAGCTGTTAACCTGTACTTTGTGAACATACTTTCGCTTGTAACTGACAACAACCCTTCTTGAATGAATCAGCGGAAGAGACGAGAATGACCGTAGAAATTATTTCATGATCAATCTCCATGAAAGTATGGGACCGGGCCGGGATCAAACTCACAACCCCTGGATCTACAAATCTCCAGGTGTTCCTTTCTTGAGTGCTTCTGTATTTTTGATTTTTTTAAATTGGCTTGGCAAAAAAAGAGATATAATGTCAGGCATAGCCAAGCATATTCTTCCTTTTTAGCAATGAGTTTACAAATTTAATAATACAAGAGCAAAATGCTAGATTCTATCAAAAAGTGAAGAAGTAGTCCAGACAGAACTGCCACCCAGCCGCTAGTGACTCCTGGGCTTTGTCCATGGTTTGGACACAGCTAACCCTGCCCATGTTTTGTCTATGATATGACTCCAGGAGTTTCCTGTAAAGTTTGGCTCGGTGGGTAAACATTGCAATGATGCTCAAAAAGAAATCACTCATGCTTTACATAGTCATAAGAAGTTGCTCTAACAAGTGGCTCTTGATTCCCAGAAGTGGCTTAGGAACCCCTTCTTAAGTCAGACTAGGCAGCTCTCTGAAAACAGTTTCCAAAAACTAACCCTAAGCTCAGGAAAAGTGGCAGACCAAGGGATACACATCAGGGGTAAGGCCAACCGTGAAAAATGTCCTTTCTGGGTATACTCTACAATACCAACAAATGAGCCGTGGCATGTGATTTCCAACAATGTGGCATTTTGACAAGTGTAGACTCAACCGAGCCTGTGCAGCCCCCTTTTAAGCTTAAAAACTCCAAATGATGTTCAGTCAGTAGATTAATACTCATATATTATTCAAGCGACTAGCAAAGGCTCTGATCAGACTGCGCATATGCGCAGGCTGGTCTGAGCCTTTGCTGGTCACACATACCACATTGTTGGAAATCTCATGCCATGGCTCAAATAGGCAGGCTATAGGTGCTTAAAAGCTGGTTCCTGAAGCTGGTATGCCAATTTTGAGCTGTTTGTTTTCGAGCTACCTACCCTCACTTTGGAGGCAGCTACCTGAGCCTCTTGATGGGAGCTATAAGATTTTATACTCAATTTCTTTTCTTTATCTAGACCTATGGCCTCTTAATTAAGAAGTAGATCAGCTCCAGCAGTGAATTGTTGAGTAATAATTCACTGTTTGGAGGTCAGTTGTAAAGAAGATCAAATCTCGAGCGTGCAGCGGGAGTGATTTATCTTCGTACAACTGACCGACAAACCGTGAATTATTACTCAACAATTCATGAAATGGTGCTGATCTATTTCGATTCTAACACACAATAAACAATGAGCACACATTCGAAGTCTTCAGCTTCTTTCAACTTTCCGCCATTGCACTGAAGAACTCCTGCCAATACTTAGACTATGTTGCATATGTTTACATGTAATTGTAACGTCTTTTAAGCGTAAAAACGACGTTACACCGTCTAATGCCATGAATGACATCATTTTACATTGACTTCAGCTATCACACACTTAAGCTGTAAATTATTGTCCAATACGAGGGTCAGTCAAAAATATCTGAGCCCTACCTCATAATATTTGAATTAAGTAAAATGGACATATATTTGGATGATATTTCATTGAAGTTATATGTCATCTATTTAATCGCCTAATTTATTTCTGTTGGTAGGCTTTTTTAAATGGTTACTAGGCAACAGAATATGCCCTGTCAGAGGGGTGCGTTCAGGCTGTGATACATCTTAATCTAAGCGTTGCTATGGAAACTGTAATGTTAAAGCAAGGCTTTATTCACTGTCGTCTGATACCTTGAACATTTACCTATTCCGTGTCACAGAACAGAAACCATCTACAACCAAATTATAGATACTGTAGTAGTTTGATTTCAGAATTTATCAAATTTTAATATGCCTAAAGTCCTATAATTTACCCCACCCACAATCATATTTACACAATTTTAATAGAAACTATAAAACATTAGCATAACAATGCTTTAACAGTACTGCACACACATCCCAACCCTAAGACATATTAAGTTCCATGATTTAAATGCACAATTTGTTTCCATGGCAACACAATCCTCGTGAATTTGAAAATTTGTGGAATTTTGGAGTTTTTTGTTGCTAGGCAACGCATCCACTCAATGTTCGCCTAAACATTAACAAACTTAGTGTAATGAAAAGACAATATGCTATATGTTATTCAAATAAATCGCAAATATGCCCTTCACAAAAACTATCAAGCACACAAGCTTTTTAAAGACATACTGTAAATTCCTGGTGGCTGAGATCGTGAACGCATCGATCTGACTGACGATCTTCAGTTGCCTAGCAACCATAAACGAAGCTTCACTAGGGTAATGTTTTAGGGTTAAAACATCTATGGCATATTATACTTATAGAACATAATCACATTGGTTGTCTACAATACCAAACTAAAATGTTATGAGGTAGGGCTCAGTTATTTTTGACAAACCCCCGTATATCACATTTTGTTACCGTTGGCTCTATAGGCGAGGTGTGTTAGAATTCAGGAATTATTCTGTGTAACTGATAACTCTGTTTACCTGTAAATTTATTGAGCCTGGTTCCCCATTATCCATACTGGTGTCCAATGTTGCCCCTTTCTCCAGTTCTTTTGAGTCCTTACTGGGGTCAGCAGCTTCCAGTGACAGCAGTTTCCTCCCAGCTTCATTGAGACTGTTAGATAAAGATTTCTGTCCCCAGTTCCTTAATACCTGTGAAAAAAATAGGTTAGCTAGGTAAAGCAGGGTTCATACAGGCAGGCTTGAGTAAAATTCAAGGACTTTTCAAGGACATCTAAAAGACTTTCCTGCAGTTTTTCAAGGACTAAAGTTTATGGAAAATACAGATTTAAGTGTTAAAATTCTACTTCAGAAATGCTAGACTGAGATAATGGAGAAATTAGTACTAGATAATTAGTATAAAATTGTTAAGCCTTTATTAGATGCAGCATATGCTGCACCAAATAAAGGCACAACAATTTTATACTGATTTAGGTCTCTATCAACTGTGCTAAGTCCTACAGAAAATAGTAGCATTCAAGGACTTTTCAAGGCTTTTAAGTGATTTTCCAGTACTTGTCAAGGCAGGTTTAATTTTCAAGGACTTTTCATGAAATCCCTCAAATTTCAAGTACTTTTCAAGCCTGTGCGAACCCTGTAAAGACTGTTGATTTCATGAAACTTTTGGCTGGTAGGAAAACAAGATGATTGTTTTCTCATGTCGAGGCCCATATGGAAGCTATATTTGAGCCGTGACATGTGATTTCAAACAATCTGGCATTTTGACATGTGTAGACTCAGACAAGCATTGCAGCCCCCTTTTAAGCTTAGAAACTCTAAATGATGTTCAGTCAGTAGCTTAAAAACATAGAATATTCAAGCAACAAGCAAAGACTCTGATCAGAATGCGCATATGCATGCGCTGGTCGCACATATTAAATTGTTGGAATTCTCATGTCATGGCTCATTTGGCTTTACTTTACAACTCATAGCCTTTTGAAATCTTGTTTAAAATACAACTAATGCCAGACATACTCCACATATGCACTAAAGGTAATGAAAACAAAGTTTGTGTAAACTTTTTTTACTGATTTTTCAAATAGTACTTTTAATTTGTTTTGTTAAGTCTTCCCTTGCTAGCAGCCACTTTTGCCGTCTGCTGATAACATTTGCATATAGTTTGCATCCAAACTGTTCACGGTTTGGCTGGCATTCCTGACACAAAAAAAACAAGCAAAATTATGCAGCATGAAAGGAGTTAAGTATACATAGGAAGCATCTCACAGGTTGCATGTGCTTACATTGCTGTCTGTTTTGTGTCTTAATTTCAGCCTACAGGTAAGTTGCAGAAACAAAACAAAAAAAATATAAACTAATGTAAGATAATCTACAACCTGGTCTACCTACCTTAGCCATATGAAAGGTGACACAGGCTGTCATGTGATGTAAACTGTCTGCTATCATAGCAGGACGCTTCTGTCTTAAACCAGCCGGGATCTTCTCCAACTAATCTCAGAGTACTGGTATCTACAACCTGTTTACCTACCTTAGCCATATGAAAGGTGACACAGGCTGTCATGTGATGTAAACTGTCTGCTATCATAGCAGGACGCTTCTGTCTTAAACCAGCGGTGATCTTCTCCAAATAATCTCAGAGTACTGGTATCTACAACCTGTTTACCTACCTTAGCCATATGAAAGGTGACACAGGCTGTCATGTGATGTAAACTATCTGCTATCATAGCAGGACGCTTCTGTCTTAAACCAGCGGGGATCTCTTGCAACACTGCGTGGCATCTTTGTAACACCTGTAAAATATATTGGCAGAATTAAATTTGTAGCCGTGACTTTTGTCAAATGCTGATAACCTTTGCAAACAGTTAGGACACAGATTCTTTAGCAATGATAAGGACAAATAAATCATCTCACACAGGTTTAGATAAACAATTTTTTTAGCATAAAATGGTAAATATTTCTTACCCATCAGTTTTAACATATGAATAGGGTGCTCAAGCGAACTGTCTCACTGAGACGGTTCTTTTGAGTATCCACAACATATTTTGCGAAATAAGAAAAATAACTTTTTTTACGCACCTTTAACTAAAGGCCTGATCTCAGCAAAGATAGCTTCTAATTGAACTTAGCTCCTCAATGAACATTTCTACTGACATTTCTATATTCAACCTAAAACACACATGCTCTCATAAGCAAATACTGCATTCTTTTTTTTACTTCTAAATGATATATCAACTTCTGATTCACAGCTAGTTCAGCGGTGCATTTCAATATTAATACATTATTAATACAGATTCATCTTGTGGATGATAAACAATGTGGATCCTGGTCTAAATCTACACTGTTTCAAAAAGATTGGAAAGAAAGTGAAGTTATGTGCAGTGCACTATTAGGAAAAACTGTGTTCAAAATCAAACATGCGGTTTCTATGAATTTAAAATAAATGGATTGGTGCTATCTTTTAAGGTAACAATTTAGCAATTTTTTTATAAGGGCTTCAGGGGCAATTTCGATAGAGTGCAGCATTAAGAGAGCTTGCATACCTGGAAGACTGGAATAGATGGAATCTTGTAAAAGATGAGTGGAGCAACAAGACCATAGCACTGTACAACCCCCTGTAGTGCCAGATTAGACTCGTTCAACCATCCAGCCAGTTCTAGAGCAACTATCATCTTCTCACATTCTCTCAGTCGCTTCAACTGAAAACAGACAATATATGATAGTTTTCTACAATTTGGGCCTGGAGGTGAGAAAACCTTTGTTGTATGCGAAGAATAAAGGTTCATATCAGCCTGCTCATAAGCGCAGTCTGATCCGTGCCTTCGCTTTTCGCACTTTGGTAAGCATTATGACTCCATTTGCTTCACACAAAATTTCGATATTCTAGCTAGTCTCTGTACTCTGTAGCTGAGCAACCTTGTTTGAGTCTAACCCCAAGGCCCTTTTGTATTTAAAAGTATGCCATAGGTCCAGTTAAGCAAAATTTTTGAGTGTAAAATTGTCTATTATCTACCTGGAAAATTGTTTGTCTTGGGCAGTCAATATTCAAATTTCCATTTTTGAGGTATCAGATATATGATCAGAAATTTATTTACCTGTCTGCTATATGGAGGCCCTTTATCACAGAGCATATCACAGTTGGGTTATCCCTCTCTGACATTGATGTCAACACTAATAAAGATACTGGTCAGGAACTGTCATAACACCAGGGGAGATGACAGATGTTAACTTACCTGTCTGCTATATAGAGGTCCTTTATCACAGAGCATATCACAGTAGGGTTATCCCTCTCTGACATTGATGTCAACACTAATAAAGATACTGGTTAGGAACTGTCATAACACCAGGGGAGATGACACTTGTTAACTTACCTGTCTGCTATATAGAGGTCCTTTATCACAGAGCATATCACAGAAGAGTTCTCCCTCTCTGACATTGATGTCAACACTAATAAAGATACTGGTCAGGAACTGTTGTAACACCACAGGAGATGTCAGATGTTAACTTACCTGTCTACTATATAGCGGCCCTTTATCACAGAGCATATCACAGAAGAGTTCTCCCTCTCTGACATTGATGTCAACACTAATAAAGATACTGGTCAGGAACTGTCGCAACACCACGGGAGATGATAGACAAACTATCTTCTGGTTTAGTCTGTAATATTAAATGAACATCATTACAACTTAAATTTAAATTTTAACTTTTTCAAGGCATGAAAACATAAAATTCCACAATCATAATACAACGCTAAATGATCTAATATACTTCTTAAAGGATCATTGACGGTTTGGGCCTTATACGCCTATTTTTCTGATTCCCAGAACGCTGCTTTTGAGCTTCTAGTGTGGTGCATGTAGTATCAGTGCAATAGGTGAATCTAATGGCAAGAGCCAGCTATCAAAATATTTTCAAAGTTCCTACGCATTCGAGAGTTATGGCGGGTAGAAAGAGGAGGGGGTCTGAAATTTCATGAAAATAAAAAGTGCTTTAAAAAGTGATTTCTGCACGTTTTCTTGATTTATTTGGTAGGCATGGTGATATCTATTGAACATAACATATGCAGAGTATTAACGAATCACGATAATTGATGAAATTGTTTTAATACAAAATATGTTTTGTAATAAAATGATTTTGGGGAGATAATTTAGAAGATACCTGTACATTTTTTGACTACATGTACCGTAAATTATACAAAACTGAAAGCTCAACAAAAGAAATAAATATTTTTGAAGGAATGAAAGTGTCCCATTTAGCATTGGAAAGTTAAACTGATTCTAACTAGATCCTTTAAATATTACTTTTGCTTTGTTTAAAAATGCATAGCATGTTGAAATGGATTTAAAGTGTCCTAATTTTTATGACATACATGATGCATGTATATCCCTATACCAGACAATATATTGAACACTATATTATTTACCTGTTATAACCCTTTGCATACCAGTGGATAATTTTGTCGTCTGTCAATAGCCTTTTGCAAACAGTTTGAACCCAGATGAAGACCAATAGAATGTCGGTCTTGATCTGGATCCAAACTGTTTGACACTCTGATGGTGGTCCTGGGTGGTTTATTTTTAAAAACTTAATTTTGAAGAAAGTCAGCAGACGAAAATAAAAAAAATGAACAACTCCCTAGCATGCAAATAGATAAGTACAGGACGTTTGCAAAATAATGTGTCATTTAATAACAGTGAGATGTTTTCTTATGAAAAAATGCATAATACCTTGCCAATTCTACTTTAATCTTTAAGTACTTTATATTAAACTAGCACAGAATACAAAGCAATTTAGGAGGATGGTTCTAGAGAACTTCATTACTGTCATTAAGTTCTTATTTGGTAGAAAAGGCATTTTATGGGCTTAGGCCCTGGGTTTTTGGGCTGCTGAACATCTTTCCCCCCCCTTGTGCCAGCAAGCCACTTCCATACAATGTGCAAAATATGGTAACACATATTCATGCAAAAGCTTTTGCTGGCACACGGGGGGGAATGATATTTTAAAAAATGTTTTCGGATTCCTTTATATCTTAATGTAAAACTGATTGTTCTACCCAAAATTTTACATCTTTGAAGCATTTAATATCGAAAACGGATTCCACAGCCATAAAGTACTCAGGTCAGGGTAGCTTCAGGGTGAAGAAAGGGACGATTGACAAACTTTTATTTTTACT
Source organism: Loripinus fragilis (assembly GCA_964019695.1). Taxonomy (NCBI): domain Eukaryota; kingdom Metazoa; phylum Mollusca; class Bivalvia; order Lucinida; family Lucinidae; genus Loripinus; species Loripinus fragilis. Next base: position 100,674,014 of record OZ026520.1, read on the forward strand.
GAAAACCATAGGCATTTACCCATAGCAAGTGTCAATGATCCTTATGTTTGTAAGCTGTGTTGTTTTAAAGCTATGTTTTATGTTACGCTTTTTATGCTTTGCTTTTTAACTGTATGTGCTATGCTTTCTGCTTGATTTTATTGCATGATTTGTTGTTTTATTTTTAGCTGGTGCAGGCCGCTGGTTGGCAGCACCTTTATATCTCTATAAGGCCCCTAGTTTAACCTATTTTTTATTCATTTTTTTTATTTTATTTCTTTGTTCTGTTAGAAATTACTTCCGGTTACCTTTAGTATGTCATTGAAACACTTTCGTTTTTGAATACAAGACCTTGTTGTCATTGATTGACATCACTGTCTTGTGTTATTTTTTCAACATTTTTCGGTTTCAAGGGCTACAAATTGGGTATTGTAGATGTAAATATGTGTACATAAAGTCAAATAGTGACCCATATTGTAAATTTTTTATGTGCTAAAATACAGACGCAAATTAATTTTTTTTATCATCATTTTTTTTATTCTTACACAAATGACTAGTTTAAATGAAATGCTTGTGATATAATTAGCTGTGACTTTCATTTTACAGCTGTTTTACATCTGTTATATTTTATACTCTTGTTTGTCGGAAAATAGCTCTTGTAGCTAATGTTATTTGTTTATGGAAACCAACGTTAAATAAAGTTTCTTGCATCTTGTATGTTTAGTCCAGTCACCTTATCATGGCAATAGATACTGTACAAAGTCTTTAATGCCATTATGGAAACTTTCAATATTATTTGGAAATACATCAATCCAGATTAGACACCACAAGTGTCAGAGTTGTAAAAGATCAGGCTTAAAACATTCACTTAAGGTAAAAAAACAACTTTAATCTAAAATTATTACCTTGCAACCTGGCTTTAGCAAACAAAGCAAACCCAGATCAGAATCTTCACAGTTTGAAACTATGACAAGCATTTTGTGAAAATAGACTTGTTCACCAAAATTATAGTGGAGAACAGTGAGTGAAGTATTCACAATTTTAGAACAATCACCATGTTTGCAGCCAAAATAACCTATCACAAGAGATTTTGATCGGCAATTTACTCTTTACTGACAAACTCTATTCTAGTAGAAAAAAACTAATACAAAATGTAGTGACACTGAGTAAGAAATTGATGGCATTACAAAAATATAAGACATCTATCATTAGGTACCTCATGAGGGTAAGCTTGAAGTCATGTTCAGAGGAAGTGATGTAGGTGGAGCCCTCTGGTGGTGGCTTTTCAGCAATAAAGTGGTTCCACAGCACGTCACAGGCATGACGGCAAATATCATAACAACCAATCTGGTAAGAAATCTGAAAAAAAAGATTAAATATTTTATTGATGTTTAAATTTGAGGATGCACCAACTCAATTGGATACTGAATTATAGCTGCATTTTTAGTTCATTTTTACTTTTCTTTAAATTATTCTTCATAGATATTCATACAATGTAAAGCTAAGCAACATTTAATCCTCTATATAAGGCTGAGAATTGTCTTGCTAAAGAGAATTCCCACAAACTATTCAGCTTCATTTACATCCCGTGGGAAACGTTTTTCTCTACTCCCGTTAGTGTTCTAAGTCATAGTAAGTTTCCTGTTGGCCTTGAGTACTAACATACTCAAATATTGAATTTTTGTTTTTTATGAGGCAAAAGAAAGGATGGATAATTTGCTACACAAAACTAACATACCTGACTAAGGAAAGCCCATGTAGTGAGGACAGGTAGTGGATGATTGGCCAGTATTGGTTTGGTACTATCACCAACACTATCTCCTATCAGTTTACCATCAGCAGTATAGGCCACTACAGCAATGACATATTCACAAAACTAACATACCTGACTTAGGAAAGCCCATGTAGTGAGGACAGGTAGTGGATGATTAGCTAGTATTGGTTTGGTACTGTCACCGACACTATCTCCAATCAGTTTACCATCAGCAGTATAAGCGGCAACAGCAATGACATATTTCTCATTGGCCTTGAGTCCCGATATTCTCAGCTCATGATGATGGTAAGGCACCTGCTCTCCTGTCCCTAGGAAGTGATAGTCACTCAGACGAGCCTTAACGTTACTCCCAGTGGCACTCCTGGCAAAGATTCTATACCAGGCAACCTGAAAGTATGAGATAGGAAAAAATAGATGAAATCGGAACAGTAGTGAAACCAAAGAAATATGAAATGAGAACAAAGAAATATAAAAATGAGAACTAAGATATATAAACAGTTGAAATGAGAACAAAGAAATGCGCATTGAGAACAAAGAAATGAAATGAGATCAAATAAAAAGAAATACAGTCATTTCTCATAATCTCAAAGACTAAGAGACAAATATTTCACTGTAATTTATCAACAGTTTCAGTTTGTTGCAGTTGTGTTAGGCAGTTTAATGATTAAAATACATAATTTTTTGTACTAAATTCATATTTCTTTGATCTCATTTCATATGTAGTTTTTCTTCTTATTAAATTTCTTTGTTCTCATTTTATATATGATACCAAAAATATTTGATTTGGTGGGGTGTACATATTTCTGGTTCAGCTATGTATAGTAAAACTAAAATTTCAGTAAATGTCTTTGATTCATACAATGTTTTGTCAAAATAGCAAACGGTGAAGTCCCTGATCAGAGTGGTCCTTCAGCCTGATCTGGGGCTGCACTGTTAGCCCTGACCTTTATTTGAAACCAGAAATTGAGTTTATTAAACAATGTACCCCTGATATGCTTGTTTATGGTGATTGGACTCTTCTTTCAACAAGGTATATAATTCTGAAAATATTTGCTTTAATTTTGTCAAAGGTTAATCAGTATAGTTAAATCTCAAGAATTCGAACTCTGATTTTTCTAACTAATTTAAAATCAATTTGGGACTGACTAGTTTCAGAGAATAGAGCCTATTCATGATCTATTTTAATAACTTTCTATAATATATATACATATGTCTTGGGTGCGTAAAAGAAAAAGATTATTTGAAATACAGAAGGTTTACCTTTTCACCGGTGGCAGGAGTCCAAGGTGCAGGCTTGAACACCATGGAAGCATCTGTCCTTGACAACAAGATAGGGGGTGGTGGGGCTTTGATGACCTTCACCTGATCATCAGTGATTCCTGTATTATCTAAGTAAGTCTTCTTCTCTTCAGTCTGGGCCTTTTGTATAGATGCTACAGCGTTCTAGGAAAATAAACATACAATATGAAACAGGGTTCCCACAGAAATTCAAAAACACAATTCCATGATTTTTCCATGATTTTCTAATGCATGGCCTTTAATCTCCCCTTTAAGCGTCATCTTCACCACCCTGAGATAAATGCGGAACGCAGCAAAAGTAATGTAGAAAAATGTATTTAAATAAGCATGCTTGTAGACCATGCATGAATTTCAAAATAATTAAAACTTGAAACCACCACTACCCAGAAAACTAGCTGTCAGACACAAGTTTTGTGTGTCTGACAGCTAGTTTTCTGGGTACTGGTGGTTTAGTCAAATTATTTTAATAAATTCCATGACTTTTCCATGATTATTATTTTTTTTCATATTCCATGGTTTTTCCATGCATGAAACTTTTTTTTAAGTGATTTTCCATGATTTCCAGAGCTTGTGGGAACCCTGATGAAAATAATCATCAACACTCACCGATATCTGGGGGATGGCTCTCTATTAATGCACTTGAAAATGATAATTAGCTTCAGAAAAAAAACGTAAATTCAGAAATTTTCGCGAGGGTTTTATTTTCGTTAAACTTCGCATATGTGAAGTTTCGTGAAAATAACATCCTCGTGAAATGGTGAGATCACTCTGTCAATTGTTGATATAGCTAAATCATGTCACAGTCGTGAATTTTTAACTCCGCAAATATGTCTTTTACCGTTATTCATGAAAATAAAAGTCTAACGAAAATTTCCCAATCTACAGTACTGACAAATTTGAGCCTATCAAAAACACTTTTGTTTTAACCCTATGGATATTATTTTTTCCATCTGGTTTGATACAAAGAAATTGGACATATCAAGGTATCACAGGTTAGAATTTAAAAATTGAGATCTACTTCAGCCCCTAAGGATTTTTACCTTACCAAACAATGCAGATCCTGATGAAATGACACATTCTGTGGCATTTCATCAGGGTCTTCATTGTTTGCCAAAGAACTCAATTAGGGATTTCCTGTATTCAATAGCTTAAGAAAAGAACTTGGACTTTTTAATGTAAATATAGTAACACATAAAACATAAAATACAGTAAAACCTGTGTAAAATGGCCACTCTCAAAAAGACCGAAAATTGGTTTTCAAGACTAATTATCGCTTAATGCAGGTCAAAAGTATTGCAGAATGCTCCCCTTGGAGCATTCTGTAATACTTTCGACCTTCATTTAGCTACCATTTGTCATTAAGATCTTTGTGCTGTCTATTTTTGAGTGGCTGTTTTACACAGGTTTTACTGTACTTCTGACAGACTGACAGTATGCTATAAAAATCAGGTTTTACTTTGTACATCGATTTTGACCCTTATTCATAATAATCAGAGCCTACCTCCAGTAGCTTCTTCTGTTCTTTAGAAACTCTGCCTGCGTCTCCAGCCATCAACAGGGCCTTCTGCATATACAAGAGAGCCTTGGAGAGGTTGTTCTTGTTGGCTCGGTTTAGCAGTTCGTCTGTCTTTTCCACATACTGATCCATCAGAGAACGGTCACTGCCCTGCAAGACAAGTATCAATATTGACAAACCAATCTATTGTAACATACTCAACTTCTCAAGAAAATTAAATGTATCTAATAAGTACTACACTGGAACGCCTTTCGAACGCGGTCACATATAACACGATGTTCAATATAACGCTGGTATAATGTGGCCACCGTTTTTTCCCCCCTAAAATTGACCTTTTTTCCAGGAAAGAACAGGCAGATGGCAGGCGAGACAGTACCGCAGGCGAGACACATGGAGGACACATCTGAAACAGTCAATTCACTGAAGCATTAATAACTTGGCCATCTCTATTGTTGTATTGATTTGGTGTATTGATTATACCTGATCAACTTAATTGTTGGTGTTTGTTTTCTTTTCAACTCCAATCAGCCATTTTGACACGCTTGTAAACACAATTCGGAATACCTCACCTGTCAGATCCGAATACACCTAATTTGGTGAAATTGATTGAGACTAGTTCACTTGTCAAGTGGTACTAACGATCAATCATCTTATTGTGATCAAAGCTTACAACACAATAGGTGATCGTTGCATGTAAATGCACTTAGAACAGTGTGTCAGGCATTTAAGACTGCATATCCAGGTGTGTGTGCTTGTTGGGGGGAGGGGAGGGGAAGGGCTCCTTTTTGAGCTTTGCAGTGATACATTAATTCACCAATTTATTTGAGCTATATTTGGCTTCAACAAAGAGAAGGTATGCTGTTTCAGTTATTTCCCTTGATACCACTTGGAAGTAAATAGAAAACAAGAAATGTCACAAACACGTGACGAATGCCCCCAAAGGAATTGGTCTAGCACAAGACACATTTGAGGAAAGATAGCTATAATATAGCAAGAAAAACCTAGAAATGAAGCCAGAAGTCAATGTCAAGGTCAAAATGACTCAAAATTGTATGCACCACTCCGCCATCCCAAGAGGAATCACCACCCCAAATTTGGGATTCCTACATCAAATAATATAGGAGATATGCTCTGGACACAATAATTCTTGAAAACTAGGTCAGAGGTCAAGGTCACAGTGACCCAAAAATGGTTTGTGACACTCAGGCATCCCAAGATGCATTTACATACCAAATTTGGAATTCCTATTTCAAAGAATATAGGAGATATGCACCAGTTTCTAGAAACTAGGTCAGAGGTCAAGTTCAAAGTCACAGTGACTAAATTATGGTAAGTGACACTTCGTCATCCCAAGATGCATCCTCACACCAAATTTGAGATTCCTACCTCAAATAATATAAGAGATACGCTCTGGACATGATTATTCTAAAAACTAGGTCAGAGGTCAAGGTCACAGTGACCCGAAAATGGTACATGACACTCCCCTATTCCAAGATGCATCCATACACCAAAATTGGAATTCCTAACTCAAGGAATATATGAGATATGCTCGGGACACAATAATTCTTAAAACTAGGTCAGAGGTCAAGGTCACAGTGACCCAAAAATGGTATGTGACACCCTGTCATCCCAAGATGTATTTACACACCAAAATTGGAGTTCCTATCTCAAAGAATATAGGAGATATGCACCAGACTCAATGTAGTTTCTAGAAACTAGGTCAGAGGTCAAGTTCAAGGTCACAGTGACCCAATTATGGTACCCGACACTTCGTCATCCCAAGATGCATCCACACACTAAATTTGAGATTCCTACCTCAAATAATATAAGAGATATGCTATGGACAAGATTATTCTAAAAACTAGGTCAGAGGTCAAGGTCAAGGTCACAGTGACCCGAAAATGGTACATGACACTCTGCTATCCCAAGATGCATCCACACACCAAATTTGGAATTCCTAACTCAAAGAATATAAGAGATATGCTCTGGACACAATAATTCTTAAAACTAGGTCAGAGGTCAAGGTCACAGTGACCCAAAAATGGCATGTGACACCCCGTCATCCAAAGATGCATTTACACACCAAATTTGGAATTCCTATCTCAAAGAATATAGGAGATATACACCAGACTCAATGCAGTTTTCAAGAAACTAGGTCAGAGGTCAAGTTCAAGGTCACAGTGACCCAATTATGGTACGCGACACTTCGTCATCCCAAGATGCATCCACACACCAAATTTGAGATTCCTACCTCAAATAATATAAGAGATATGCTCCGGACACGATTATTCTAAAAACTAGGTCAGAGGTCAAGGTCAAGGTCACAGTGACCCGAAAATGGTACGCGACACTCCGCCATCCCAAGATGCATCCACACACCAAATTTGGAATTCCTACCTCAAAGAATATAGGAGATATGGACCGGACACGAAAGCGGGACGGACGGACGGACGGACGGACGGACGGACTGACGGATGGACGGACAGTGCGATTACTATATGCCTCCCAAAGTTCCTTTGGAGGCATAAAAAAACAAGTAGGCCAATGTTTAATTTCATTTTATTTCATAAAAACATCGTTTAAACACATGCTTTCATTGGAATTATTATTTTTACAACGAACTGGTAAACAACAACTTATTTTTCAATGCTCAAGCATAATACAACAGAATTAGGCATGTTTGGCAGCGTGCTAGCACATCAATACAGAGTGGTTGGGGTAACTCACTGCTTTCTTTCAATCAGCGTGTTATAGCAATCATGACCGCCTATAACACGCTTGCTGATCGTGGCTCCCAGGTAACTCGTTCTAAAGATGTTCCAGTGTATTATCTTATGGCAATATGTTTTGTCCCCAAATTGCTTCTTATCTGTGGTATGTGTATGGACAGTATAATAGCTGTTAATTGGGTGTTATCCAGCAAATGCAAAAAGGTTATCTGATCTAAACAAAGGATGGCCAATTTGATTTATTGTAGTTGCAACTGCTCTTCAGGAGTCTGAAATTGTTGAACACTATTAGCTAAAGCCTACCTGAAAAGAAAACATGGGCAAACACGTGAGAAAACCTGACTTTGTTGTAAGTGAACAACAAAGGGGCAGATCTGCCTGCACATTTACAAAGTCTGTTGAGTACCTTTGTTATTTACTACCTGGAAAGTGTGGTAGTCCAACTTGTTACATGCAAAATTTCCATATTCTCATCTGTAGCTGAGCAGGCTGGTTTGAGCCTAACTTGGTCAGAAACCCCAAAGATATGCAGGTTTTCTCACATTGAGGTCCATAATTATGAACTATGATACTTACAAACTGCATTCTGGAGCATGTTCTTCTCTTGAAAGGCTTTGGTAGATTAGTTGATGGGTCTGAAATAGTTAGGAGATAAGGCTTATTTTGAGCATCAGATTTTACAGCTAAATAATTATACAATCAAGTAAAATATCGAATCTAGAATGGGTCCAAAATTGGATGAGCTGCTACAATTCAGAACAACAGAGTTCATGTTTTGACAGGCCTGATCTGGTTCTGAACTGTTAGCCAAGATTTTAAACAGGCAAAAGAGTTAAAAGTTACCAGGACTCAAGTTTTATTGAGATAACCATAGGTGAAAGTTCAAAATTTTTAGAAATTAAACTATTAAAACTTGCAAATTTCCAAGTTTCAAGTTTAAATGGTCAATTGTCTTTTGATAAACTGAGAATAAATCAGAGACAGAAGCTATTATAATCTGTCTGACCCTAACCCTAATTCAGCATTTTGAGGAAAGTCAGCCTCAAAATCCTGAATAAAGGAAAAATCCTGAAAGCTTTCACCCTTGGATTCCATTGTATAAGATTCAAGAAAGCAGCCAACCTGGTCCCATCTGTTCCAGTTTGAGACAGACTCTATGATACATCAGTATAAGCTCTAGATTTAAGAAAGCAACCAACCTGGTCCCATCTGTTCCAGTTTGAGACAGACTCTATGGTACATTATAAGCTCTAGATTTAAGAAAGCAACCAACCTGGTCCCATCTGTTCCAGTTTGAGACAGACTCTATGATACATCAGTATAAGCTCAAGATTTAAGAAAGCAACCAACCTGGTCCCATCTGTTCCAGTTTGAGACAGACTCTATGATACATCAGTATAAGCTCTAGATTTAAGAAAGCAACCAACATGGTCCCATCTGTTCCAGTTTGAGACAGACTCTATGGCACATTATAAGCTCTAGATTTAAGAAAGCAACCAACCTGGTCCCATCTGTTCCAGTTTGAGACAGACTCTATGGTACATTATAAGCTCTAGATTTAAGAAAGCAACCAACATGGTCCCATCTGTTCCAGTTTGAGACAGACTCTATGATACATCAGTATAAGCTCAAGATTTAAGAAAGCAACCAACTTGGTCCCATCTGTTCCAGTTTGAGACAGACTCTATGGCACATTATAAGCTCTAGATTTAAGAAAGCAACCAACATGGTCCCATCTGTTCCAGTTTGAGACAGACTCTATGATACATCAGTATATGCTCAAGATTTAAGAAAGCAACCAACCTGGTCCCATCTGTTCCAGTTTGAGACAGACTCTATGATACATCAGTATAAGCTCTAGATTTAAGAAAGCAACCAACATGGTCCCATCTGTTCCAGTTTGAGACAGACTCTATGGTACATTATAAGCTCTAGATTTAAGAAAGCAACCAACCTGGTCCCATCTGTTCCAGTTTGAGACAGACTCTATGGTACATTATAAGCTCTAGATTTAAGAAAGCAACCAACATGGTCCCATCTGTTCCAGTTTGAGACAGACTCTATGGTACATTATAAGCTCTAGATTTAAGAAAGCAACCAACATGGTCCCATCTGTTCCAGTTTGAGACAGACTCTATGATACATCAGTATAAGCTCAAGATTTAAGAAAGCAACTGACCTGGTCCCATCTGTTCCAGTTTGAGACAGACTCTATGATACATCAGTATAAGCTCTAGATTTAAGAAAGCAACCAACATGGTCCCATCTGTTCCAGTTTGAGACAGACTCTATGGTACATTATAAGCTCTAGATTTAAGAAAGCAACCAACCTGGTCCCATCTGTTCCAGTTTGAGACAGACTCTATGGTACATTATAAGCTCTAGATTTAAGAAAGCAACCAACATGGTCCCATCTGTTCCAGTTTGAGACAGACTCTATGGTACATTATAAGCTCTAGATTTAAGAAAGCAACCAACATGGTCCCATCTGTTCCAGTTTGAGACAGACTCTATGGTACATTATAAGCTCTAGATTTAAGAAAGCAACCAACCTGGTCCCATCTGTTCCAGTTTGAGACAGACTCTATGATACATCAGTATAAGCTCTAGATTTAAGAAAGTAACCGACCTGGTCCCATCTGTTCCAGTTTGAGACAGACTCTATGGTACATCAGTATAAGCTCTAGATTTAAGAAAGTAACCGACCTGGTCCCATCTGTTCCAGTTTGAGACAGACTCTATGATACATCAGTATAAGCTCTAGATGTAGATCTTTGATGGTGTTCCAGACAGCAGTGGCACTTCCTCTGAGACTCTCAGGTAACAGTTCATCTCGATCTACCTGTGTATCTTCTGTTATCTCTGCACCTTCTTTAGTAGGCTCAGGAGAAAATAACTCAGGATTCAGTTCCTTTAAGGGTAAAGAAAATAGTTCAGGAATCAGTTCCTTTAAGGATATAGAAAATAGTTCAGGCCCCAAGGTTATAAAACTTTTCTCATGCTCAAATCAGCTGAGCATGAAATTTATTTTGCTCAAAAATGTTATAATGCCAACAATTGTAGGCATTTTAACATTTATAAGCATGATAAATACAACATCTTGAGAGACTTAAAGCTAGAAACTTCTTCATTTGTCTGTATTTTTGTTTTTATGAGCAGTTGAAATTTCGTGCTCAGCTGAGTTGAGCATGAAAAAAGTTTTATAACCTTGGGGCCAGGATTCAGTTCCTTTAAGGATATAGAAAATAGTTCAGGATTTAGTTCTTTTAAGGGAAATGAAAAATAGCTCAGGATTTAGTTCCTTTAAGGATATAGAAAATAGTTCGGGATTCAGTTCCTTTAATGATAAAGAAAATAGTTCAGGATTCAGTTCCTTTAAGGATCTACAGTAAAACCTGTAAAAAATGGCCACTCAAAAATAGACAAAACAAAAATCTTTCTGACAAATGGTAGCTTAATGAAGGTCAAGAGCATTGCAGAATGCTCCCCTTGGGGCATTCTGCAATACTTTTGACCTGCATTAAGCAATAATTGGTATTGAAAACCAATTTTTTTGGTCTTTTGAGAGTGAACATTTTACACAGGTTTTCTTTAAAAATAGCTCAGGATTCAGTTCCTATAAGGATAAAGAAAATAGCTCAGGATTAAGTTCCTTTAAGGATATAGAAAATAGCTCAGGATTAAGTTCCTTTAAAAATATAGAAAATAGTTCAGGACTCAGTTCCTTTAAGGGTAAAGCAAATAGTTCAGGATTCAGTTGCTTTAAGTATATAGAAAATAGCTCAGGATTCAGTTCCTTTAAGGATATAGAAAAAAGCTCAGGATTCAGTTCCTTTAACAAAAAGAAAATAGTTCAGGATTCAGTTCCTTTAAGAATATAGAAAATGGTTCAGGATTCAGTTCCTTTAAAGAAATAGAAAATAACTCAGGATTCAGTTCCTTTTTAAGGATATAGAAAATAGCTTAGGATTCGGTTTCTTTATTAAGGATATAGAAAATAGCCCAGGATTAAGTTCCTTTGAGGATATAGAAAATAGCTCAGGATTCAGTTCCTTTAAGGATATAGAAAATAGTTCTAGATTCAGTTCTTTTAGGGATATAGAAAATAGTTCAGGATTCAGTTCCTGTAAGGTTATAGAAAATAATTCAGGATTCAGTTCCTTTAAGGATTTAGAAAATAGCTCAGGATTTGGTTCCTTTAATGTAAAAGAAAATAGTTCAGGATTCAGGTTCCTTTAAAGATATAGAAAATAACTCAGGATTCAGTTACTTTAAGGATAAAGAAAATAGTTCAGGATTCAGTTCCTTTAAGGATATAGAAAATAGATCAGAATTCATTTTTTTTAAGATATGGAAAATAGCTCAGGATCTAGTTCCTTTAAGGATATAGAAAATAACTCGGGATTCAGTTCCTTAAAAGATATTAAATAGCTCAGGATTCAGTTCCTTTAAAAACATAGAAAATAGCTCAGGATTCAGCTCCTTTAAAATATTGAAGGAAAGCTAAGGAAATGGTACCTTTTAAAGATTTATATAAAAGCTCAGAAATCAGTTCTTTTCAAATGTATGGAATTCATGATTTCATTCTTTGTTAAAACTTCAGTTTATTTAAATGAACTAGACTTAAAAATTCAGGATTTAATTTCTTTAAAGTTAAGGAATTATTTGTTATATGAGTACTTTATCAATGTGTAGGCTTTTTTGCCAAACTTTCTGGATGTTTCTATTATAGTATTAAATACCTTATGATAGTGCCTACTAGGCTTTTATCTTGCAAACACATTTCTAACCTAATGGAAAAGCATTTTAAATGTGTAATATTCACTAACATACTTCAAATAAGCCTTGAATGTGTGTCTAATTTGTCTAAGGAGAAATTGTTATAAGCTCAAGGAAAACAAAACATACTCTTTACTTAAGAAAAAATAAAGGCAATCTAGTGAGGCTCTCGGTAGCAGAAAAGAGTCTGACTACACATTATACTAAAAACACTGCCTTCTAACATTCTACATTCTAGGAAAGCACTTCCGTAAGGAACTTTTACTGTTCTGAAAACAGTTTATAACCTTGATATCATTTTTTCTATCTATTTTTGTGTGGCAATGCCTGTGAACAGAGAAGCCATTAAGTTAACTATATCTAAAATCATATTGCCAATAATCATGCCACATTGTCAAGAAAATACTACTCTTGCAAATATATAACACTGAAACATTGTTGTGCTAATGTATGTCGTATCAATGATGTGCATTTGCTGGAATATAATTAGCTTTGTCTTGAAATATACAATAATACTGGGTACAAGGTTATAAAACTTTTTTATGCTAAACTCAAATGAGCATGAAATTTTAATTATTGATACTCATAAAAACTAAAATGCTAAAAGAATAATGATTTTTGTCTCTTTCAAACTATCAGCTGTTGCATTAGCCTGCTAATGAATGTTAAACTGCCAACACTAAAGCTGTTGGAATTTTAAAATTTATGAGCAGAATAAAATTCATGTTCATTTGTGTTAAGCATGAAAAAAGTTTTATAACCTTGAGGCCAGGTCAATTATGGAAGAAAAGAACAGCAAAATGAATATAGTACTAGCTATAGGCCTATCAAAGATTTTTGAGTTTTATCATTTTTATTTTATTGATTATTTCATTATTATATCATACTCTCATATTTGACAATCTCTAATATGTGACAACACTCTGGGGATAAAAATACAGGGTACAAAGTAACATTAAAGCATTAGAAAAAGCACACTAACAGCAATTATTAAATTATTATGTGGACAAAGTGAAACAAGCAAAACAATTCTCTATATATAATCTCCCTTTTTCAACAAATACATTATGGGTAGTTTTTCCTCATTATTTTGATAAGAAAACTTTCTTGGTTTGTGAAGGCTTAATTATCACAACTTCTAAACTTGTTGGGAAATGGCTGATCTCTTGTGTGTGATGTTTTCTTGTGTTTTTGTCCCCGGTTCAGGTATAGTTTGTTTGATTTGATTCTTATGTCCCATCAACAATCTTTCAGTTATAAAGGGATGGGTCTTCCTGGGTTAAACCAGTTAAATGCAGTGACGCCGGTGAGGCTCAAACCTGCAGCCCCTCGGTCTTGAGTCAAACACTCTACCACTGAGCCACTGCGCTCAGGTGTAGTACTTGATTGTTTCAATTCTTGATCTTTCTTCTTCTTTACTTTGTTTACAAGCTTTATGAACCAAACAAACTGAATTTAAGGATGCCTGGTTTCTTCAAGTTTAAAGTCAAGACTTTGATCAGATCTTAGTCTTTGCTGGGTGCATGGATTTGTCATGTATGATACATGCTCTGGTTAGTTCACAAGAATTCCATGGAAGGTCCAAACATTTACAGTAAACACAGTATAGTATGCTTTTCACCTTAGAAAAATGGAAGATTGGACAAGTCTACCATGTGAAAGATTAATCAGATTGTAATGGTTATTTCTGAACCAAATTAATGCCTACTTTTCATGCTATCTAAGTTGAACTTAAACTGGTAGGAATATAACCTGTATTTCATCAAGATTTCCATTTCACATGCTACAACGTGGACTTGTCTAACTTTTAATGGCAGATCCAGAGGGGGGGGGGGGGGGGGGGGGGGGGCAGGGGGTTCAGAACCCCCCTGAAAAATCACAAAAATATAGGATTTCTTTGCAATACTGGTCCGGATCCCCGGAAAAATCACAAAGCAACCAAGCCAGCATTCAATGATTCATTGTTGGGCCATCATCGGCCCACCAGCGAAACGCCATTTCAATGGCGTTTCGCTGGCGGGCCGATGATGACCCATTTATAGCGGTATTTGGATCCTCTATCCCCTCATCAACTAAAGAAAAAAATAGTTATCGAATTTGGACCCCCTCTGACAAAACTTTCTAGATCTCTGCATGCTTTTGGCTATCTAATATCAAAGTCTGACTATCGTGTTCAATATTTTATAGCACTTATACCACAATCAACCATAATTCTCAATCACATGTATAAAATGATAAAACAACAAGTATAAATGGAGTCAGCTCACAAAAAATGGAACTTATGTAAAAACTATATATCAGGATAGTTGTGCACTCAAATTTAACTCTAAGTACCAAAAACAATTTACTCAGACAGGTAAAGCATACGCAAACAAAATAGTCCCAGATCAGAATGCTCTAAGAGGAGCACTCTGGTCAGGGACCATTTGTTTGCTCCTCCAGCAAATTATTTCTACCCAGACCAATTTACTCAGACAGGATAAGCATGTTCAAACAAAATAGTCCATTTGTTTGGTTATCCAGCAAATTATTTCTTGATAGCTGGGAGTGATTAGTCGAAACATCAACTGGAAGATTCCATTTTAGAAATTCAGCTCTTAAAGAGTTGAACAACAAGTTTACATCAATTTGATAAGTATCATTTGAATGTGAACTGACTCTATACTTTTGCAATTTCTGCTTAAAGTTATACAAAAAATAACAGACTTCTTTTCAATACAGCCCCTGCCACCATTTCAACCAACTTCTGATTTTAGAAAAGCACATATATGTTAAGACTCAGTCTAGCCTAGACGCAAAATAAAGTCTGAAAAATGCTTGAGAAAAATATTACAGTGAAAACTACCTTTCGCATTGCCATAATATGCTGGAAACATTGAGAAATAAACATTGAATTAACCATTTTCACACCAATGGAATATTCCATAAAACTATATACAATAAAGTCAGGATGGTCCATTGTTATCGGTTTTTGAGGGGTCACAGGTTATAATTTCCCAAAGATATTGTATTTCTTTCTCTGAAGATTGATTTTGTCTCTGCAAACAGTGAAGACACTGATGAAATGCTGTGTATTGTGGCATTTCATCTGGGTCTTCCCTGTTTGCTTAAGTACCCCGGTCTACAAAGGGTTAACAACACAAAAAATGGACAATGTCTGACAATAACTGAAAAGTAAAACTACATTTTATCACATGACCAGGTCCAGTTCTACAATATGCCAATGCACTTACCCTGAGTGCATTCTATATTTAGACCGAGCAGTGGGTACAGTAAATGGTCTAAAATGTTGAATGTTAGTTATGTAATAAGTAGCCCTAGATGCATAACTGGAGCAGCCTGACCATGGTACTGAATATATCCAAAAGCTTCAGATGCCCTTTTTTCCTCACAATGCCCATGGAAAATTTCAAACTAGTCCATATTTAACCCATTTTACTAAATACTGAAGTGTTAAAGGATTGAATAAAAAATAGTGTAAACCACGATCAAACAGTCTGATCGTGGTGACTGATCATGGTGATGCCAATCTGTCTAAATATAGGGGGTTAATATGGCATTTTGTGAATCTGGGACCTTATAAACAAAAGTTTAGTTGAAAACAGTAAGAGAAAAGAGTTTATAATTTTTGAATAGTCACTATACAATAGGGATAGATTAAAAGTAAATGGTAAAACTGGACTAGTTTCTTTTGATCAAATCTCTTGGAAAAGCTGGAAATTTTATTCTTTATAAATGAGCCTGTGTCCAGCATAAGATCCAAGTTTGCATGGGCATACAGTGAAGATTCAAATCAGTCTGGGCATCTGCACAGTCTGATCAGAGTCTTAGTTTTCCGCATGAAGAAATGTTGGACCCTTGGCTACCCATAGAGCGCCCATCAAAGACTCTGATCAGTTAGGTGCACATGCCAACTTGTACCTTTTGCGGGATACCAGCTCAAATATATCGTAGTCGTATCTTGACAAAACTTCTGCAAGTCAGTAGCCTTATACATAAAGCTAGACATAGTAACTGTTAGTTATACATAATACAGTTTAACTGTAATACATTTTACTTCGTAGGCCCTAATAAAACTGTTCATAGCTAGGACCTGTTTGATATGGGTCTACAGTCTAGCTGAAGCAAACTTGTAAGAGCATGCATGTAAAAATGATAGCTATCACTTGCATTTTATATATACACATAGGTCCAGATAAGTGATTTTAAGTGTAAATTTGTAAAATTGTGTTTATTTTCTTATACAAAAGTTTTAACTTAAGTTCTGGGTTCTTAAAAGAACCGTCTCATTGAGACGGTTCTTTTGAGAACCCACAACATATGTTTTGGTTGAAAAAAAAAATAAGATTTTTTTATTCCCCACTCTTATCTGGAGGTCTGTATACAGCTGGCACTTTATATACATTATATACACAAAATATAATTACATTTTAGAAACATAAATAGGAGAGACTTAGTTCAATGGTAATATGTGTTATTTGTCTGACGCTTTCAGAGAAAATTTACACGAGTAAGAAACTTATTTTCCAAAACTGATTTTATTTGGTAATTTAAAAAAAACTAAAGATGGTGCAGGTCTGTCTACTCTCTTATTATGTCAATCCATCAGAGAACAGATCTTCTTTTTTTGGACCCAAAGGATTCCAGTCTCTTCATTTATATCTCTGACACTCTTCTGGCTTAGACACAGGAAATATATATTGGAGCAAAAACCAGCAAGATATCTTCAGAATATTGAATGACAAGGATTCAAACTAGAATCACAGACCAGAATAAATCACAAATTTTAGGAATTAAACATTTACAAATGTGATAAGTACCAAATCTCATGTGCTGGACGATATGGGCCGCTTTGCAACAAGACCAGTCTTCAGAGTTTCCGACAGTGAGATTTAAACCAGCCTGCTCAGCTACAGAGGCTAGCTAGAAAATTGAAATTTCGCTCGTAGCAAGTCCAGCTATGCTACTTTCAGAAAAGCGAATAACAAAGGCACTGATCAGACTGCGCAGATGCGCAGGCTGGTCTGTGCCTTTGTTGTTCGCAAACCTCCGAAGACAAGGTTTTCTTGAGTTGAGACCCATATGATTAATGAAGACCAAATGATCGATCTCAAGCTACCTCATGCAAACAAAACTGGCGAAAACCAGCAAGTGCATTTGTGCTTTTTTGTTATTCTTTATAGTATCTAATCTTGGTTTTTATGATATTAAATCTCACATATCAACCCCGGATATCAACCTGCTGGCTTTTGATCCTATATATTTCAATCAGGGTATTACAGGAGCTTGTTACAATCAGTGTAACACAGTACAGGAGCATGCAATCTGTGTTCACACAGGTGCTTATTTTACACCAAAGGGACATAGCCATTATTCAACCTCGTAACTTAATAACCTTCAACCTGCAACATGGACAGACTACCATATTTCACCTATTAACCTGAGCAGTTTATGGGATATTAAAAAATTCACACAATATGGGTTATGTTGCCAGAAAAATGATTTTGTTGCATGTGAAGAACAAAGATACAGACCAGCCTGCACATCCGCACAGTCTGATCAGTGCCTTTATTATCCCCCTCTGGAAAGAAGGATATCTAAACTTGCTTCATACCAAATTTCAATATTTAAGGAAACAGTTGGGATCCAGATCAGGCCCCACATTATGTCCAAACTGTTTGCAAGGGTTATCAGCAGACGGAACTAGTAGGTAAAGAGTTAATAGGTCAAACTTGGTTTTTGTCATTCCATCACCACACCGGATAGGTGGCAATCGAAAATGTTAATACTATCAACATAGATAAAAATTGTTAGAAACAGAGTTTTTATCCGCATTCGTTGATTGTTAAAAGCATTTTCAATTGCCGCCTATCCGATGTGATCACTACCCATTACATCATATTGCAGCATTGACTGGTTAGCAATCACATAAGATAGAAAGCTGAAGAATTAAGCCGTGTCCCAGTCTTACTCACCTTCTTCTCCTGGCCCCCGGCACTGCTCGGAGTTTTAATCTCCCGCAGGCTCGGACATTTGACTGGGGACTCATGGGTGGGATATTGCATGGGACTATGGTCCTCAACCAGCTCTGGGGGCAGCTGATGAGGGGACAGAATATGCTGTAAACAAATATGTAAATACAATTCTTAACAGTATAGTGCATAATAAGAGGCGGTACCTAGAATGTGGAGCAACATTAGGGCTGGCATGATTAATCAAACTATCGGTTTATCGGTCGATATACGATAGAATAACGATTATGGATATGAAAATTCACAAATGGGTTACTTTCAATGGCTGTTCTGTTTGTTTATTCAATCAAAATTAAAGCGTGTTTGCCTCGTGTGATGTTTTGTTTAGACCGGAAGTGCCTTGCCGTAAGCAGTAGGTTGTTATAAACTGCAGTAACGAAGTAATAAAAACGTTGTACTCTGCAGGCTAACTCAACAACTATTTGTTAGAAAAAAGTTGTACTTGCGCTTCTCTGTTTTAAGAGAATAAAATAATTAAATATTCGTCAGATAAACATTCTTGTATGCACAGTTTTTTCTCCGTGGAAAATTGGGATTTAGAAGCTTTAAATTTTACCGACTATTTATAACGGGTCTTATTTTACACAAAGGTGTTTGTGTTATACATACTTGACTTCCTTTATGTATGACATCACACAACATGACAACAATGACCATTTAATTGCCGACTTTGCCAATTAGCAAGTCAATTTTCTTCCAATAGAGTGAATAGAGACTTGTTTTGAGGCAAAGGTGCCAACTTTTTATTGAAACCTATCTTTAGGATATACAACACACACTTCTTAGTGTTGCATTGCAAATGATGGGGAAATCAATGCCATTGACAATGCAAAAGTTTCCGAGACCTTCCTTCGATTTTGAGTGATTTCTAATCGATTATCAATAGAAATTCAAGGACCGATTATTGATTAGCATTTTTGCCTCAATTAGCCAGCCCTACTTTAGAATGTGTCCACCACTTTGTCTGTCTTATACTTTTTCAGTGGAAAACCACCATCATTAGACACATACAACAGTGTGTATCATATAACGGCACTGCAAAAAAGTTTGGTCATACTGAAAATGGCCACATACTGGCAAAAAAAGATAAGATTTATTTTTCAAATTCTATTCTTGGCCATAGAAGCCTTTCATGGAGATTTCAAGCTATGATACTAAGAGACAGAAATTTCTTTTGGCAATAATGCAGTGTCTCATCTTTGCCTGAATTTGACACACTCCTTTTTAGTGATCCTTGGCATAAATTGATAAGAAAAGAAACAATTAAAATAATAGAAAGTAAAGATATAGTAGATATCAATCTGATGTTGAACTGCACTAAATCTATGCTATTAAACCATGCCAAGATTAAATATACCATATAAACACTACTGAAAATGACATGCAGTTACATGCAAAAGAAAACAGAATGAAGTTGGGCAATATAAAATCGGTACTTTTTTCAATACAGTATATATATCTGGTATATTATGTTTTCAAAAACTTTATATATGGTTTCAGCATAGCTAGTGAGGACCAAGCTAAATTCTCTTTACATTATCTGCTCTTCAGGACAAGTAAGATTTTCTTTGGACAAGTAAATTATGGCCACTTACTTGTCCTTGGACAAGAATAAAATAATCTAAAAATAAGACATTAGTTTTTTGAAGGGGACAGCTACATGTAGTTGAAAAAGTCATTCAGGAGACAGGACTGAGAAAGCAGGAAGATTGTCAATCCAGAAAATTTATAACTGTTACATTTCTTAAAATCCTGGAAAATTGAGATCCAGATTGTTCCAGATATTGCACACACCTGTGAACAGTTGCACAGGATTCAGAATTCAAAAGTGCTGTAATTCCAAAAGAATCTTTAACATGCTTCTAATGTGCTACCATAGGTACACATGGATAGAAGAGTTAACCCTTAAAGCGCAACCTATAATTTGCAGCAGACAAAAATTTCAGATTTTGCCGATTTTTCAAAAATAACAAATAAGGCATGATATTTCATGAGAATTGTCTGCTGGCAGACAATTCTCATGAAATATCATACCTTATTTTTTTCGAAAATTGGGAAAAAGTTCGCAAAAGTTGTGATTGGCGTTAAGGGTTAATAATAAAAAATATATATTTTCATGTCTACATTTGTTTTTGAATCTGAAAGAAACCTACCTTGGCCCAGCTGATGTCTGCTATAGATTTGCCATCTGTTAGTGCAACCGCCTGCCTTGCGAAGGACACATTCTGCAGTCCCAGCTCAAGGATTTCTCTTGCCTGAAGAAGCTGGTTTCTAGGGTTAACATTGATGAGTGAGGAACTGAGCATTGAAGTACGACTAACTCCGTGCTGGCTCCCTTCAAGAAGAGCCCCCAGGTCGGACATGGAAGAGTCTTTAACTGGAGACCTTAACTCTGGAACAAGACAAAGTGGATACAGTGAATTGAGTTGTAACAAGAATACACTTTCATAAAAGGGAAGAATTATTATTGCTGTATTTACCTAAAATATTCAAATATAAAGGTTTGAGCACACAGTGTTAACCCAGAACAGATCCCTCCAGGATCAGACCGAGCTGTCTGATCAGGGTTTACACTATAAGCTATCCTGCCACCTTTACACATGTGTATCTCATCAGGCAAAATGGACTCAGTCAAATTTTAGGCTAAAAATGGTGAGGAGTTATGATTTCAGAGAGTTCAATATGGGCTGCAGCATGAGAAAACCTGTCTACGATGCCTCTGACCAAACAAGACACAACCAGACTGCTCAGCTACAGACACTATTTAGAAATTTGAAATTTTGCCTGGTGCAAGTTTGAATACAATGCTTTCCAGATAGTGAATAGCAAAGGAGCTGATCAGACTGTGCATATACACAGGCTGCTCTGTGCCTTTGTTGTTCATATGTAACAAAGTCAGGTTTTCTCAGGATGAGATCAATCTATCCCCATCTGAACTATACTGCTCATATTATGACAAGGATCAAGATTTACCCTTAAAGTGTAACCTATAACTTGCAGCAGACAACAATTTCAAATTTTGCTGCTTTTTAAAAAATAACAAATAAGGCATGATATTTCAAGATCTTATGAAATATCATTTCTTATTAATTCTTAAAATTAGGAAAAATGTTACAAAACTTGCTGTCTGCTGCAGTCTTGATTGGCGCTTTAAGGGTTAAACTAGGTATGATTTAGGATTGTGTAAACCATATGAGCTGCACAATGTGATTCCTAACAATGTGGCATTTTGACAAGTGTAGACTCAATTGAATCTGTGAAGCCCCCTTTTAAGCTTAGAATTCCAAATGGTATTCATTCAGTAGCTTAACAGTCATAGACTATTCAAGCAACTAGCAAAGGCTCTGATCAGACTGTGCGTATGCACAGGCTGATCTGAGCCTTTGCTGGTCACACATACCACATTGTTGGAAATCTCATGTCATAGCCTTATTTAATTCATTTTCACTATCTTAGAGCTAAAGAAAAATACTTCATTTACCTGTATGAACAGACTACAGTTAAACTTTTATGATGTATGTCTTAAATTTATGAAACATGTAAGATTATATCCCTGAATCTTATCATTTTTTTTGTAGAATATTCAAGTAGCTGTATTAGAGCCATGATCTTGACGATGGCCAAAAATCTTTACACATCCATGCTAAGTTTGACAAGGTTCTGAGGAATGTATATTTTTCACCCATATATTTGATATAATTTTCCCATGCCATGTCAAGAAAGTGAGTGTGTGCTTATTAGAACTGCTTCAATCATGACAAACTATTCTGTAATATTTTGTACTCTTCCATTATACTGTACATAACTTCTTCCTGCCTATATTCAAATTTTCTTTTTCTTTTTCTTGGTCACCCCACACTTAATGGTCAAGACTGACAGAGTGTCATAAAACATAGACTAGAAACTATTTGTTTTTATCAATAAAAAACAACCCCTAAAAATCTTAGAATTTTTTTTTGTGATATGAGTATATCCATTGAAAAACAAATAAAAACTTCAAATAAAACTTCAAAACCTCGTTTATTGCAAAGTTATACTGACTTAAGCTATAGAACAAACAAAATTCCACATCATTGATTTCAAGATATTTTCACTGAAATATAAATTTTTCAAACACCAAAAAAAGAACAAAAACATTCTGCCTCAATTTTACCTTGGTCTATGTTATTTGCTATTCTAACACACTTGCTACTGTAATGACTGGATAACATTAGAAAGCAACAGTATATCTGGGATATACTTTATTATAAGCAGTTTGAGGTTGTTATGTCAAATTTCGGTGGAGTGCACATGGCTTTATGTGGCAAGCAACACTCCAATTTAAAACACAACAAAGATTTTAATGGTAAACAAGTGCATTACATTGGAGATAAACATATTCAAAATGTTTATTTAAGAAGGTATATCATCAGATGTATAGTCAAATATCCCATTTTCTCGCTCGGCATACTTGCTGCCATTAGCATATATCCAACGATATACCTCCCCAAATGAACATTTTGAATACAGTTATCCTCTTATTATAAAAGCCATATTCTGTACAAAACAGGACTTTAGATAAGAGTGTGTAACGAAAAACTAACTTTCTTATTTCTCAACCAAAACATATGTTGTGGGTACTCAAATGAACCATCTCAATGAGACGGTTCTTTTGAGCACCCAAAAACATATGGTAAAACTGATGGGTAAGAAAATATTAACATTTTATGCTGAAAATTTTTGTAATAAATAAAAATAATATGGATATTTCTAACAGCAACCACAAATAACAAATAAACAACCAGTCCAACACAATTACATGGTATAAACATGTTAACTGAAAAGCAACATACCCTGATCAGCTGGGTTAGTAGGGGGAGCCTGTTTTGTCGCATCAATTTCTGGTGCTGGCCAATGCTTTCTGCCAAGGATGAACTTTTTAACTAAGTGGAAGAGGGGGTTAGCAAGATTAGCAAGGAAAACAAAATAAAACAGGCGTGTTAGTCACTACAAATAAAAAGCTTTAAATAACATATAAAAGCCCAAGATAAGACACGCATCCAAGTTGCAAGTGGTTTTTTTTATATTTCTTTGTAGAAACATAATTGAGCCGTGACATGAGATTTCCAATAATGTGGTATTTGCGACCAGCAAAGGCTCAGACCAGCCTGCGCATAGGCGCAGACTGATCAGAGCCTTTGCTAGTCGTTTGAATATTCTATGAGTGTCAAGCAACTGACTGAACATCATTTGGAGTTTCTAAACTTAAAAGGAGGCTGCACAGGCTCATCTGAGTCTACACATGTCAAAATGTCACATTGTTGGAAATCACATGTCATGGTTCAATTGAGTTGGGCGGGACAAGAGAAAACCAATAATGTGACTGTGTATCACAAGAACACTCAGATCAGCCTAGGCATCAGCTCAGTCTAATCAGAGTCTTAGCTCTCTGGATGAAGAAAGCTCGCGTATTAACCCATTTAAGCCGAATGGAATTTCCCGCCCTAATCAATTGGGCGATTCCATTTGGCATATAAGGGTTGTTGAGTAGTTATTTACAATTGATTGAAATTATAAAAGTACATTCTATAAGAAAAAAGTGAGGAACCTGGTCAGATGCCGCGTTCCGTGGCATCTGATCTGGTTTCACACTGTTTTGCCAATGTCCCTTTAAAGGATGCTAGGTTTATATGGGTTAAGTTGCCTGCTGTGTGCAAAGCAAAAACTTTGATCAGACTGTGCAGATGCCAAGCTGACCTGAGTCTTCACTCAAGTGTACACTCATAATGTTGGTTTTGACATGTTATGATTCATATGTTGTGGTTACTCATTTAAAGTGTCTCAGAATACCACAAAATATGATTTGATTGAGAAGAAAAAAAAGTTTTTGAATGAAAAATGTCAAATGGTCTTATGTTAGGCTATAACAAAAAACAAAGAGCTACTACCTGCATGTGCTATAAATGAAGTAATATATCAAGGGAAAATAAAGATGTGATTCACAAATATCAATTTTACATTCTTCACTAACACCTGTTGCAGCTATCCAGTGTGGTCATACGTCTAGTTTTAGATCCATTTCTGCATCTAAACTTAGTTTGTACTTTGAGCTATCAGGATTTGAGTTGTAAAGGTTACTGCTATGATTAAAATTATTATAAAAGATATTTAATAAATAAGGAAAGAAAAATTATAAAAAACTAATAAAGGTGAAGAAACACAAGTGAAAGACATGACTGGACTTTAAGGACCCTGCTTGTTTTTGCTGGAATTTCATGATGACCAGTGAATTAGTGTAGCTGATACAAGATGAAAACAGAGATGAAACACGATTTAAGGGTCTGGATAGAGCTAACCAATAAGAGATGAATAGCCTTAGTTATAAAGATTATTAATTAAAGACCTTATTTTTCAGAGTTTTTTAGGCTAAAAATTTAACAATTAAGCCAATTCATTTGATATATACTACTTTTTGTGACTATGGCTTATCAAATAAAAAAAAAACAAACAAAAAAAAACAACAACTGAATATAGAGCTCAATTCATAATGATTACTGATTTTTGTTTCCTCTCATCCAGACCCTCTTATATGGATTAGCCTGTATAACTTTGGTACCAATCACATTCACATTAAGTCCATCTTTAAACCATGCACAGCTATCCAACAGGGTTTAGTAAGTTTTTAGTAACTTTCAGACACTTCTTTACTTTGTACAGTAAAAGTTCTAAAATTTCAACACAAGTTGCCTGCCAAAAGGCCTAGACAAATAGTTCTGTAGAAGCAGTCTGATCAGGGTCTTCACTCTTTGCTATTTGGAGAAGCATTTCGTGAATTCCAGCCCTGACATTCCACATTTTCTTTGAAAACAGAAAGTAAAAAGTTTTTGAAATTTTAGAACATTTACCGAATATACGTGGAAAGAAGACCCTGAAGAGAGTTTTTAGGGGGTAAAGTTTCCTCTGAGTCCTTGCTACTTACCTAGCTGCAATTAGCCCATTTATTGAACAATAAGTTTTCCATTTACTAAAAGAAGCTACTACTACTACTACTAATATTGATGATGAAAATAATAGCTAAAGGAAAATCATTATAAGAAAATTGTTAGTTGTTTTATTATATGGGCCTCGATGCGAGAAAACCTGTCTTCAGGGGTTTGCAAACAGCACAGGCGCAGACAAGCTTGCGCATCCGCACAGTCTGATCAGCGCCTTTGTTATTATCTTTTTGGAAAAATCATATGTAAACTTGCTACAGGTGAAATTTCAATTTTCTAGCTAGTCTCTGTAGCTGAGGAGACTGGTTTGAGTCTCGCTTTGTCGAAAACCCAGAAGACAGGTTTTGTCACATTGAGGTCCATATAAACTCTTCCTCTGCTGAAGCTGATGTAAAGAGGAAACTTAGGAATTACAGTGACATGAGAAATATTTCTTACCATCCACTCCATCCAGATTAGCACTGCTTTCTAGCACCAGGCCCAGCCTGAGAACTACCTCAGCTGTGAGGGCAGGGTCTACACTGCTGATACCACACCAACACAGTAACTGATGGACAACATCTAAGATATACACCCACTGAAAATAAACAACTAAGTCATGAAAGCCATCCTCGGATAAAATGTCAGAAACCTGATGTTATAACATAACTGTCGACTGTCATAGGCTGACATGCAGTTTTAGGACAACTGTGTCTTTAAAGGAAATATTATAAAGATCAGATCTTAAATTTTAAGTTTGAATACCTCTCTCTTATCTCATAGTGACAACCTTCAGGATTGAAATTCAAATTTTTTGCTTGCACTGGATGATGTAAAATATAAGGCTTTTTAATGTCTGTGAAGCCCCAAGTAGCTAGGAGGCTAAGAGCCAAAATTGTGCTATTCCGGATACAAGCATGAAACTTTCCAGACTTGTTAAGGTTGGTGAGCTGATGATTTTTAGATATAGAACCACGTCGACAAATTTCCTCTGCCCATGCGCAAGGCAAAATTCACTTCAGCTATAGAAAAGTTGGTCTTACTTGACTACACAGACCAGTATTTACGTTTAACATGGTAAAAAATCGACCCATTATATCTCTAGATGTCCTAAAAGACATAAACAAATATATACAAATATATTTTTATATATTTTCCATAATTACGCATACGCAAACTAACTAATACTTCTGGTTTTCCCACTCAATGATGTCAAAATGGTAGAAACCATTGAATAAATAGAATACATATACATTTTGACTGCGAAATAAACGTGTATCTGCACAATCATTTATCCAATAGATTTTGCTGTGCACGCATTCACACTAGAGAACCACTGTACTAGAAGAGTGCAGTCAACGTGGGTCGGTTGCAGTGGATGAGGGCACACACTATACTATTTTGGTTTACTGCAATCCATTCTATGAGCTAGTTCTTTAATGCTATTAATTTTCATGATGATATTTTCATTTGCAATTATCACTTAGGTATTGTAGTCCATTCTGGCTCAACTGGAGTCTTTATATTCTAAAACTAGCTAAGTACCAGCCAATTTCTGGATAGCCAGTGAGATTTTTTATGGTTCCAAAATGTGTTCACATACTAATTAGTGCGCTATTTAATGGTATCACATAATGAAGAATACAAATAAGTGAATGAATAGAAAGTTTTGCATGTTTCTGTTTATTTTTCGTTAAGTTGCAAACCATTTTGTAGCTGTACACAAAATTTAGAAGTCAAGGGCATTGTACCAGTAGTCGAGGGTCTAAATATAATCAATTTGTATGCAATCTACGACCCTGTCACTGGGCTAGAACAGCCGATATATGTAGTACTATGCGTACAGTATGAAAAGCTTGAATAAATATCAAAATGCTGTACCCTCAGATTTCGAACTTTTGCGCATAAATGTACGTACACTGTACTAATATTATGCATTTTATCTGAACTAACTAAAGTCAGCATATATTCTAGAACATAAACAAAAAGAGCCTTCCATCCTTTTTTTAGGAAAAAATATTACCTTTCTTTTTGGAATAAGTCAGGTGCTGTATCGACTAACGCTTAACTCACATAAAGCAGATACACAGCTGGGTATATAAGCACAGATTATTTTCAGAAGTAAAATATTTACAAAAATATTACCTTATTTGACAGCCATGTACACTTAAACGGTATATTTTGTGCCTTCGTTGACAGAATCCTATCAGCGATGACCATGCTGTTAGAGTACAGTGGTTCTCTACCGCAGCATTTGACATAAATGAATTTCTCTCGTCAATCTGGGGAGGCACATGGTTTACTCATCATGTAGTTGAATGACTACATACCGTAATGTAACTTCGACTGTACCTCATGTTGTGGAGTTTACTGGAAAATATTTCGCTGACTTTTGGATCGATGTCCATGCGTTGTTATGCGTTTATTTTTGGTTATATGCCACCTGGGCCAAGATGAGACAAGATCACGTTGATATTATATACAAACGTATACATTTTCAAAGTGACTTTTAACCAAGAGAGCTGGCAATATGTGCGATAATCTGTATGTATGCCATGTCACAGCCTTCTCAAAGGATTTTAGTCCTTAAACAGTATCCATTTCTAAAACAATCATCAATTTACAGAAATTTAGTGTTCAAAGTTGCCACCGGAGGCCCAAAGGGCTGTACGCTGGAGAGCTGCAATGTCAACTTCTGCAACCTTGAAGACAGCCATATCTTATAAGGTTAAGAGACGATATTGATGCTTGTGGTATGGTGGTCAACAGTGGACTGTGAATTCCAGTGTCTAGTTATATCTATCGTAGTTTGCTGGACTTGGTTATCATTTCCCATGTTCTAGTACTGACCCTAACACATAAGCCTTGATATGCTGCCTTTAAACTGTGCGGGTACAAAGCCACCTTCGTAAGGGCTGTCATTTCATCGAACAAACCTTTTTGGTAAACAAATGTTTTCTGTTCGTGTAGGTGCTTACTTGTTCTACCATACAGTACTGTGATGAATTGTCCAATGGTGCAAAGGTAATCTGTAGGTGGCTTTACAGGGAGAGAGTTCCTTTTTTTACAAAATACCCAGTTACAGCTGGAAAACTTACCCACCGAGGAGAGAGGATGTTTAATCGGACCTTGGGAGTGGATGAAAAAAACAAAACAATTTTGATTCCATACTAAGGTTAGGAAGCGATTTTTGCCAACCCCACAGTTCAGCCACTCACAGCTGTTGCACAACAGGTATGATCAGAGGTACTACATCAGTATCAACAGCGCAACTGCTTATTTTCTTGTTAACGGAAGTGAGACACTGGAAACATACATTTTTAAGACAGTTCACTGACAGTTTGGAGACAGTCCATCGACAGACAGTGAAATGAGGTCTGCGAGCTCGAGCACTGCAAAATATATCTGTCTGTCTGTCTGTGAGTCTGTCTGTCTGCCTATCACAAAGGTATATTGCCCTTGGCCAGTGACCTACATAAGATACGTCACTGCATTCACTTAAAACATATTTATTTCAGACAGAGACGTCTCCAAATCAAAACAATCCAAATTGGTCAACACAAAGAAAATATGTGATGGTGACTTAAGATAACCCTGGTAACTCAGGTGGTGAGCAAGTCCGTCCAGTGTTCAAAGAGCTTTGAGCTCAAGAAACAAAATCTGATTGCATGTCTGTCTGTCACAAGCCTACAATCCTCTTTGCTTAAAACTGGACTTTTCAATCTAATAACAATTTTAACAATGCTTTATATATGCTTAGCGTAGACAGAGCTTTTTTGTGAAAGCTTATACTTGTAATTAAATGGGACTTTATTTATCATCTAAACAACATCAAGTTAAAAGAAACCAACTTCGCATGCGCATCTAAACAGGTCTGAGGTCCCTATATTGAAGACATGCTTCGGCCCATTGATGAGGGGGTGGACAGGGGGGGCGGGGGTACGGGGATAGAGGGTGCGGAATCGGGGGTAGAGGGTGGGGAATCGGGGGTAGAGGAGGCGGGAGGCGGGAGTAGAGGGGGCGGGAAGAGGGGCAATTGTGGGCGGGGGTCTGGAAAAATTGGAGGGCGAAATTGCTTTTTATACTAGAAAATTCATAAAAAATGATTCATAACGATACCCTTTAAGACCTTCAAGTCATATAAGGGCCTAGAAGGACGCAGTTCACTTTCGAGTCTTGGTTTCGAGTAATTTCGGGCGTCTTACAACCAAGCAACTAGCAGGTTAGCAAAGAGGGAGTTCATGAACTCGAATTTGGAGATACAAATATAAACAATTTGCAGTAGAGTGACAGGAATTTTAATACTGATTGGCAGTTTGGGATGTTTAAAAGAGGTAAAGACAATGGACATGATACTTGGAAAATGTAAATTTCCAAATAGTTTTTTCCTTATTTTCAGTAACATAATTATGTTGTAGGCAATTCCAATGAGTACCTACATCAATAAATGAGTTTTTCACCATAAGCTTTCTTTAAATTAATTCTCTACCACTTTAATTCATTCAAATAAATGAGCATGTAGAAATGAACAACTTTTCATGTAGTTTGTCATGCACCTGGATGACATTAAAAGACTGTCTATTCTATGCTTCTGACAGCTTATCTTGAGATGTTTGATGGGAGTATATTGCTAAATTGCTAGTTGCGTAGTTATAAAAGTAGCAAACTCGATCGATTGTTTCTGTCCATATTTATCAGTCTCCGTATTGGATTGTGTCCCTTTGCTTCTCTTCCTCTTTGAAATGCCGGTTGGAATTTACACATTTAAACAGCGTTCAGCTGTCAGGGACGTATATATAGCTACCACTTACGCAAAAACGCATAAGAGTACGTATTAAACCGAAACTAGTGAATTATTATATGCCAGTTTTATTCCTGGTAATACGTATACAAAGTGTGTGAATAAAAGCAATTCTAATCTGCCTAAATCCAATTGTGGCAGGTGTTTCCAATTGTGACAGGTATTATCATGTTTATGGTGGCATTACTTTCTTTGAAGGTTCGGCACCCAAAATCGAAGTAAAAAAGAGGCCCTGATTTTTTAAAGATTTTATATTGTACACCACTACCTAGAGTGTGTTATATCGTGGCGCGCCGCATTTTCATTTTGTGGCGTCTCACCAGTAGAAATGGTGTTGTGCATTACTACTCTCATCCTTACCGCATCTCATCTAGGTTATTCATCAGCATACGCTATTTTTAAGTGCAGACTATTAATTTAAGGCAAGTTGCGTCCCTGTCCGCGCTAGAGAATGACTTCTGTAAAAAAAAAAAAAAAAAAAAGGTTCACCGATCTTATAAGGCTGACCTCCATGGTATGGTAATCTGTCAAAATATCGATGAATGGCGTATTTTAAAGAGACTAAGTCTGCAACTATGAACATTTTTCGAAAAATTTTCTTTTCTAAAAATGGTTTTTGTAAAAGTAGAATTAAGTCATGTTTTCTCAATAAATCTGTTCACTATAGCTGAAAACTGCATGAAAAAGTGAATTATCTTATAAAAACAGGTGTTTATTTTCTCTTGTTGGTAATTATTTGCGTCCCTCCAATAATTATAGACGGTTAATTTTTAACATTAATGCTGTTGTTTTGATACTGATAATTTGTTAAGATTTACGAAATTGGTAAAATGTATGCCTGAATTTTAGTTTTTTTACTATGTTCTTGAAAAATAGAAACATTATTTCTAAAATTAAAAGATCAAAAGTTACAGACTATGCAGCTTTAAAGTGACATTCACAAGAATCAAGTATTGATATCTCGCCAACTCAAAATCATGCATATGATCCCTTCCTTGTCTCCCTTATAGTTCTTCTAAAACAAACTTTTTACAAGAATAGTAAGTGAGTATGATCAGGAAATACCACAATCACAAACTGCAGACAAGCCCATGGCACCGCCAGGCAGAGCCACACAACAATCACGAGACACCAGGAAGGCAAACTAAGCAAAGCTGCAAAACTAGAATGGACATAAGTAACGTACAACAAAACATAGAACAATTACAGAATCTCACGATTGGAGTAACAATCAACAATAAATCAACACCAGCAGAATATCCTAATACTTATACACTTTTGTAGTCTTCTGATAACCTTTGCAAACAGTTTGGACCCAGATCGGCTTCTATCAGGCCTGATCTTGATTCTGCCGGCCCTGGTCTTGACCCAACACTTTTGGCACTCTGATGGCGCCAGGTATTCCTGATTTTATTTTTTGCGAAAAAGTTAGCTTGAAAACAAATCAGCATACCAAGTATGCCAAAAGAGTTAATCGACACACAATTTTTAAGAGCAGCGCAAAGCATGTACCTGTATTAATGATTTTAGAAGTAAGGCCAAATATTAAAAAAAATCAATATTGTTTTCGCCGTTACATCTTCAATATCTTCAATATGTTAAGAGGTCGATAGGTTGGCAAACGTTTTTTATAAACTTTTTATATGAAAAAGTAAAACAAGATTCCATTAAAAAGTCGAGAAAATAGACCTTAATATCCCAAAAAAGGCTCAAAATTGAGTAGGCGCCAAAAGTGACCATAAACAAGAGGTTTTTGTTTTGCCTAGAATAAATAATGTTTCCTTTGCTGGTTCTAGAAAAGACATTGATCTGGAGATAGTCTGGTTCTTTGCCTACTGAGTAATTGTGCATGAAAATACGACAGCTGAGTCTATGGTGAACCATTCTTAGTTCTTCACTTACATATATACGCTTTAGTTCTTGAATAAGAACACAATTTTATCAGGGGGAGGGAAAAATCTGATAGGGGGAGGGAAATGGGGGAGAAGGGGGAGGGAAGTGGGGGAGAAGGGGGAGGGAAGTGGTGGGAAAGGTGGAGGGAACTGGGAATGGGGTACCCCCCTGTCCAACCCCTCATTGATATGGGGAAATGGGTCTTACGCAGGTTACATTAAAAGAGAAACATAATACCATCTTCGTACAATATTCATTTTTATGCGCATGCGCAGCATCTTAGAATAAAGAAGACTAAACTACAAACAATTAACATCAGTTATGTCATATCGTATCATTCAACAGCCAACATGACCCCTTCTTTCAAGTCAAGTTGTATGAAAGATATATGAAAACAGCCTAAAATCAGAAAATGCTTTGCGCATGCGCAGTTGGTATTTCCCAATATCCTGATGCTTTGGCTGTTTGTCGGGCCCACCGGGGTTTACCTGTTGGATTTCTTTTGCTCCGGTATTCAGTTTAATTTACTGTTGAGTCCTTATCCTTGCTTTATCTCCTTGTTAAATCTTGATTTATATGTTTTAGGAGATGATGCATTGATAAGTTAGGGGTCTTTCATGCAAACCAAATATCTATGTGTCTTGATCCACATCTGAATTAAGGGTGAGGTTGGCGCCTTTAAACCGGTTTAAGCCCTCCAGTAAAATATTTTACTGACCGTTCCAAGGCGGTACTTCTTTTGTGGATCTTTTATGTTTTTGTTCTGTCTTTTGTTTGCTATGTCTGTGCGCGTCTGTTTATATGTGCTTTGTGGTCACCTGCTGGGAAAGGGCTGACCTCTTGGCTCTCGTTTGCGGTGTCTTCTGTGAGTTTGTCACTTTCCCATTGGTATCCTGGGTCAGGTGTGGTACTTGATTGTATCGATTCCTGATCTTTGCACCTTTACTTACTTTTTTTCTATATCACATTCGGCTCAGTCAGTCAACTGTGCTAAATTTCATGCTTGTATCCGGAATAGCACAATCAGGCCAAAATTTGGCTCTTAGCCGCCTAGCTAAAGGTCTTCTCGGAGACATTAAAATAGCTGATGTTTTTCAATTCTTATATTTACATTTAATTAGCAATTTATCATCTTCCACCAGAACCCACTAGTTATCCTTGTAAAATGAAATAAGTTCATCTACAACAAAGGTGTTGGAAAAGACAGCCAGCCCAAGTCCTGAACAAAGAATTGTAGCAATATATAAAAACATAAGCCCATAAAACACTGAAAAACAAAGAAAGCCATTGTTTGACATTGATGTTACTCCACCCAGACACAGTTTACAGATCATATAATAGCTCAATGTTTTGGAGTGAGAAATGTAAGCAGACAGAAATATTGATTTTATCTAAGGCAACAACAATGAGAATGTAAATATTAACTTTTGCAAACAGTTTGGACCAATATCAGGCCCGACAAAATGTTGGGCCTGACCTGGATTCAAACTGTTTGACACTCTGGTGGTATTTCAGAAATACTTTTGAAAAGGTCAATTAGAAAAATGTTCTGCTGATAACAAAAGAGCATGGAAAATAATCCAGGATGCGAATAGCTAATTTATAATATATGTTGAAGTTATGGTAAAAATAAAGGTAAAAATCTAAAGGTAAAAATATAAATGACATCATACCTTTGTTGGGTTCTCCATTCTACTAAGATATTTTGGATTGTCAAGAGAACCAGTCTGGTACTTCTGGAACACAGTCTTACACTTATTCCATAAATGAAGAGCAGCATCTACGATAATATCTACTTCAATAGATTCAGGCTGCAATAAACATAATTACATATACAAGCTAACACATTTTTAAAATACTTATTGCACTGGCAAGCAGAAAAAGCTCTTAAATTATGTGACATATTTGTTAATTTTCTCAGAAAATAGGATTGAAATTTTCCTGTATATCATCTGTGAGACCAATCAATTCTGTAGCAGATAAATACTTTAGCAAAGACATCAGCTTGGACCCTGAGTGCTAAGTAGAGACACTGATCAGACTTCTGATTTCAGCCACTTGTGTGGTGTAATCTCATTTTTAATATCAATATATAGTGTTGTTGAAAAACAGTGCAGATACTGATCAGCTGGCTTCTAATAATTATATACCAGTTTAAATAGGTCTATTATGACAATTAAACGAATATGAAAGCCAAACACTAGGAGCTAAGCTTGCATGTATGTTTGTAAAGGCCTATGGTAGTGAGACTATTACCTTAAGCCTCATCCTGACAATACTTTTGTCATAAAATGTTATCCGTATGTTAAGCCTGCTGCATATATTGAGATGCCATTCAGATTACTTTTTATCATGGAAGCAAACACCATGATCCCTATATGAGCAGTCTGTTCAGGGTCTATAGGAGCAGTCTGTTCAGGGTCCATATTGTTTGCAATATAGGCCACCAAAGTACATAAGCAGATGAGAATGCATCAAAGGGTTAAAAGACACCTTCTTGGAACAGATATTGAAAATAAGAAGTTAAACATAATGATAAAATAATTTTAATGCATTTTTTATTCTAACCTTGTGTATACTGATGGCTACTTCCATCTGGTTTGACACACTAAAATTGAATTGGTTTATTGCAAATAACAATGGGTGAGGGGTTAGAATTATAACTATTACCGTAAATGGTCCTGTTATAACTGACATGAGGAGTTCTGCCAGAACTATTAGTTCATCATTTAAGTTGATGGACTTTGTTGACTGACCTAAAACAGAAAAAAACATAGGTAAGGTTCTAAATTACAGGTTTTTATTATTACCCAACCGTCTATATACGGAGTAATTGTCTATTAATTGCTATGTCAAGAGTCACTGAACTGTTTCACCGGTCAATAAATATGACTATAGACTGGCACTATACCATGGCTCTGGCTTCCCGCTTCCCTATTAAAAACACAGAGGCGCATATTAGCATGGGCGACAACGATGCACGTACAGTTTGTTTATGAAAGGAGACGTCATGCAACAATGGTGAAAATAAGGCCTGGTTTGGCAACTTTAAACCCCAATAACTCCGTTGTTTATGGTCAGAAACATAAAGTGTGAGTACTCGTTTTCTTAGTTAGAACAAGCGGAACAGTTTGAGACCAAAATTGAGCAGATTTGGAGAAATTTTCTGTTTTGCTACAAAACCGCATCATCTACAGCAACTCCATGCAAGAAACGCTGCTAAGTATTTCATCAAATTGTTTGGGTAATAAAACAGTTATTTCATGCCTGTTTGAAGTATAGTCAAACTATTACCCCTCAGTACTGTCGATGTTTAGATGCACTATTGCACTCGGCCTTCGGCTTCATGCAATAGTGCATCAGGTCGTCCACGGCACCTCTGGGTAATAGCTTTGACTATACTACAAACAGGTATGAAATAACTGTATAATATACAGATATATAGGATATTATAGTCAATTAAATAGGCAGCACTCATTTTCATTTAAAACTGTATTAAACAGGATTTCCCCTCAGTTACGAATTTCAATTCCTTTTTGGTAATTTTTTGTTGTTACTAGTATTCGATGCTTTACGTCCAAGTCAACAATATTCAGTCGAACTGCCACTTTTTCTTGTGTAGAACTAAACTATGAGAATAAAGTATTTTGCTCGAGTATAAAACACCACGTAGACAGAGGGATTGGAACCCCCATGACTTCTTTGCCATGTGTCCAGCACACTATCAATGGTACAGTGCTCCTCAGAGTGCTTCGAAATTTCATTCTCCTAGATTAAAAATTTCAAACTATAAATTGAGAGTACAAATTTAACCTTTACATTAAGTCACTACTGTCAAATTGGACATATAAAGTGATTAATAATTTGCAGGAATTATTTTGAATTCTTAAAAAATCCTTGTATTTCATAAAATATCTTAATTTTTCACATAGCTCTTAGCTTGATACATCTTTTTAACTTTGCAAAAAATGAAATGGAATTTTATATTGAATAAGTTTTTAATATTTCAACGCAAAAATAGTTTAGATTTTCTCACAGGGGTTCCTAGGGGTTTTTTTTATCTGGGACTGAATATCCTACATCACTGATTTGATTTTGATTTGATTTGATTTTTTACATCCCAGTCAACAATTTTTCAGTTATGTCAGGATGAGTCTTCCTGGGTTGAACCAGTATTTAGCAAGGATAAATGTGTCTTGCTCAATGACACAATACAGTGACGCTGGTGAGGCTCAAACCTGCGGCCCCTCGGTCTTGCGTCAAGCACTCTACCAATTAGCCACTGTGCTCCCTCCTACGTCACTGACAACCATGAACAAAGCAAGAAACAAATCTGCCTCAAAATAGATTAACCCTTTACTCCATAGGCTATTTTTAGATTATGACATCAGTTTCTACTTTTAGACAACGTTTAAAAAATTCAAGGACAATTTAAGTTAAGTTTTGAATACTTTTGAAAATATTCTGGAAAATGGAGCATTTGCTCCAATAGAGCAAATGCTCCATTTTCCAGAATCTTTTCAAATACATGATATTTCAAGGGCGTTATTATAGAGTGAAAGGTTAAATAGAATGACAGGAGTCTGAGGATTACCTAGAGCAGATGGTGCCAACTCTGGGTCCGTTAAGGTCTGATCTTCCTCATTCTGTGAAGCAGTTCTCTTGCTTTTCTTTGCCTGACCAATTTTCTCCATAGCTGCTAGAATCTGTAGACATTTCTCATCCCACATATACTTCTCATCATTAAGAACCTGCCATAGACAACAAAAATGCATACCATGGTACCCCAGCTATTATAAGATTTAGGAAATCTTTGCAAAAAAAATAATGCTACAACTACATGTAAATAATTTTTAGACCAATAAACCCTTTTCATTCAGATGGATTATTCCATACATATTGATACAACAAGAATTTTGCATTTAAGGGATTTCTGGCCAAAATTTCTATTTATAAAATGATGCATCTGTCCCTGAAGGTTGTTTTTATCTTAGCAAACAGTGCAGACCCAGATAAAATGCAGCCTTATGCTGCATTTTTCTTCACTGTCTGTCAAAGTGAATGAAAAGGGTTAAAGAATTATTCTCCAAAGGTAGAAAAAAACTTTAAGTAAAACTATCATTTTTTATTCTATGTTAAACTCTTCTTAAAACCCCATTCTGACTTCAGATACGATTATAATTTTCCATAGAGCTATATAAGCGAACCAGTGGCAGTCATGCTTTTTAACAGATCTATGTTTTGAGCCATTTCAGCGGAGAGTGAAGGGTCATCAAAAATGGAGCAGCATCATGAGAAAACCTCTGAATTGCACCTTTGTTGTTAACTGTCTGAATAGCACAATGCCTATACACACTACATAAAAAAGGCAACATTCTATCTTGTCAAAAGATTTGCGACCAGACAAGACTTAATCCAGCCTGCTTAGCTTCAGAAACTACCTAAAATAGTGAAATATTGCAAGCAGCATGCTTGGCATTTCTACTTTCTAGAAAAAGAATAACAAAGGCTGAACCCTAGTCTGTATTGACCCCATACAATAAAGCTAGGTATGCTCAGGACAAGGCCCATGTAGATCTCTGTTACTAATTAGTAGATGGATCAGATCACTGGACATCTAGCCCCATTAGATGGCTAAGCATACATGTTTGAATACTTATTTACGCATCTGCTCAGGCCTTCAGCTAAGAGTGCCTGCCTGAAAATGATACTAAGTAGAGAATACTAGGCGAATGTCTTTTAATATCAAGTTTACCAAGTTTACCAGGCAAGGCTTTGAGAATGCTTGTTGACATCTCGAGGCTGGCCGAGAGATTCAACATGCGTTCTCAAAGCCGAGCCTGGTAAACTTGATATCAAAAGACGCGAACCTGTTATTCTATTTATCAGTTTACCTATTGTTTCTCTCCACAATCTAACAATTATGACATAATTTTCAATTTTTGTGTTGATTCAACGTCATTTACGACGTCATTCAAAAAGTGCAATGTCATCATGACCTGATAAAGGCGTGAGATAGACAATGTTTTTCAGGCAACATGCAACAATGCAGTTAATATGAGAGGCAACTGATAAGTATCATTATCACATTGTCAGTTTATCCTTACCCTTAGGTAGTGAAGCACAGTGTCATTGAGAGCCTCAAACACCTCCCATTGCTCAAAACAGAAGGCAAACTTGACCAACTTGATATCATATGGTCAGACTCAGTTTATCCTTACCCTCAAGTAGTGAAGCACACTGTCATTGAGGGCCTCAAACACCTCCCATTGCTCAAAACAGAAGGCAAACTTGACCAACTTGATATCATATGGTCAGACTCAGTTTATCCTTACCCTCAAGTAGTGAAACACACTGTCACTGAGGGCCTCAAACCCCTCCCATTGCTCAAAACAGAAGGCAAACTTGACCAACTTGATATCATATGGTCAGACTCAGTTTATCCTTACCCTCAAGTAGTGAAACACATTGTCATTGAGGGCCTCAAACACCTCCCATTGCTCAAAACAGAAGGCAAACTTGACCAACTTGATATCATATGGTCAGACTCAGGTTATCCTTACCCTTAGGTAGTGAAACACACTGTCATTGAGGGCCTCAAACACCTCCCATTGCTCAAAACAGAAGGCAAACTTGACCAACTTGATATCATATGGTCAGACTCAGGTTATCCTTACCCTTAGGTAGTGAAGCACACTGTCATTGAGGGCCTCAAACACCTCCCATTGCTCAAAACAGAAGGCAAACTTGACCAACTTGATATCATATGGTCAGACTCAGGTTATCCTTACCCTTAGGTAGTGAAGCACACTGTCATTGAGGGCCTCAAACCCCTCCCATTGCTCAAAACAGAAGGCAAACTTGACCAACTTGATATCATATGGTCAGACTCAGTTTATCCTTACCCTCAAGTAGTGAAACACACTGTCACTGAGGGCCTCAAACCCCTCCCATTGCTCAAAACAGAAGGCAAACTTGACCAACTTGATATCATATGGTCAGACTCAGTTTATCCTTACCCTCAAGTAGTGAAGCACACTGTCATTGAGGGCCTCAAACACCTCCCATTGCTCAAAACAGAAGGCAAACTTGACCAACTTGATATCATATGGTCAGACTCAGGTTATCCTTACCCTTAGGTAGTGAAGCACGCTGTCATTGAGGGCCTCAAACCCCTCCCATTGCTCAAAACAGAAGGCAAACTTGACCAACTTGATATCATATGTCAGACTCAGTTTATCCTTACCCTTAGGTAGTGGAGCACACTGTCATTGAGGGCCTCAAACACCTCCCATTGCTCAAAACAGAAGGCAAACTTGACAAACTTGATATCATAGGTCAGACTCAGTTTATCCTTACCCTTAGATAGTGAAGCACACTGTCATTGAGAGCCTCAAACACCTCCCATTGCTCAAAACAGAAGGCAAACTTGACCAACTTGATAGCACCATCTATAGTCACGCCATCTTCTCCTGTAAAATATAACTACATTAATGTATGTCCTGGCAAGAGAAAACCTCATATTGTTATGTGAGAACAAAAAAATGGGAGCCCAGTGGCTCAGTGGTAGAGTACTTGACTTGAGACTTGAGACTGAAGGGCCATGGGTTGGAGCCCTACCATCGTCACTGCGTAGTGTCCTTGAGCAAGACACATTAATCCTAGCTTAGTACTGGTTCAACCCAGAAAGACCTGTCCCGACGTAACTGGGACGTAAAGAATCAAATCAAACAAACAAACAAGGAACAAAAACGGTGCAGACCTGCCTGCACACTGCTTTGTGAAGTATAACAGCTAAACAAGCTTTCAAAGTTTCACTATTCTGGCTAGTCTTTGTAGCTGAGC
Source organism: Loripinus fragilis (assembly GCA_964019695.1). NCBI lineage: Eukaryota > Metazoa > Mollusca > Bivalvia > Lucinida > Lucinidae > Loripinus > Loripinus fragilis. The sequence continues at coordinate 100,713,614 of OZ026520.1, forward strand.
AGACTGCAGGGCGTAGCCAGAGGCTTTATCATGTTGAAGCCCATCAAAGAAAATTGGTGAATTTAGAGATATATGACCTAGTTACTTTACTGTTCTAATTGTGAATAATAAAGGCGCTGATCATACTGCGCGGATGCACAGGCTGGTCTGCGCGTTTGTTGTTCGCAAGCAACAAAGTCAGGGTTTCTCGCGTCAAGGCCCATATGATATTGAAGCCCAGGCTTCCTGGCCTCCGTCTGGCTTTGCGCCTGGACTGGTTTGAGTCTTACTTGGTCTGAGACCACAGACAGGTTTTCTGGTGACGGGACTATACACAAAGGTATTATTTTGTGAGAAAATGATTTAAGCTGACTCTTATGGTACTTATCCAAAAGAAGACCAACAATTGTTTTATAAGACCGATTATCGCTTAATACAGGTCAAAAATAGTAAGTGAGTATGATCAGGAAATACCACAATCACAAACTGCAGACAACCCCATGACATTGTGAGAAAGAGCCGCTCAACCATCACGAGACACCAGGAAGACAAATGAAGCAAAGCAATCAGCTCTCTCTTCCCCATCAAGATGATTGAAATACTAGAATGGACATAAAGTAACGTACAACAAAACATAGAACAATTACAGACTCCCACAATGGGAGTAACAATAAACAAAAAGTCAACAACACCAGAACCACCGCCTTAGAACAGACAGCAGTCTAAGCCACCGGGGGGCTTAAATGCATTTTACTTGTATCCAAATCTTCACCCTAGATTCTGCTGTTGTTGAAGTACAAGAACTGTTCAGCTCGCATGGAGGCCATCTAACTAATGCAATGTATCATCATGGAAAAACACTCTAATCAAATTACTACACCATGATGAAACAAAGAAAAGGGCTCATGACTCAAAGTCAGAGCTAAAGAAAACCTCAAGTTGAGCCACGGTGGGTCAAGCTACAGATAAGCATCAGGCACCAACCCACCGATTAAAGCTTTACGTCAGAGCCGTCATAGAGTCTGAGGCCTGACCCACCGTCGTGCAATTAAAGAGGAAACCATAGCTATAAACCGTGATTGGGTTTAAAACTAGGCATGCAGACTGTCGCATGATATCCAAGTTATATCCAACCCTTATATAACTTTTTACTATCTTTTTGAATTGATCACTAAAATTAGGTTTTCCAACAATTCGTTTGAATTTATAGACTAAATCACCATAAAATATAGGTTCTGATATGCCTTGTTGCAGAAGAGTTTTTAACCCAATGTAACCCAAAAGTATTGCTGAATGCTCCAAGAGAGCATTCTGCAATACTTTCTACCTGCATTAAGCTACCATCTGTTTTTAAGACCTTTGTTTTTCCTTTTTGTAAGTGGCCCCATAAGACAGCTTTAACTGTACATCATAACATGGGAGGAAGTTGTGGAGAATAACTGAATGAAGCTCAGTATGGATTCCATGGACCCTCACAACTGCTCTGAGTGGAGAGGGCTTCTTAGAGGAAAGACAAGTCAGACAGCCCCCCCCCCCCCCCCTCCAGAGAGGATTAACTCTGGTATGATGATGATGATGATGATGATGATTATGATGATGATGATGATATCTACACATTCTCAGCACAGCCGTCTTTTGTAAGACAGAGGTGGGTGAAGCTTATTCTGTTTGTAATGTTGTCGTTTGCTGACATTTTAAAAAAAAAAAACTTTTTGAAACAGGTTCAGTGGCAAATGGTTTAAATCCAGACCAGGAACAATTTTTTGTCAATCCTGATCTGGGTCCAAACTGTTTGCAAAGACGATCAGCAGATGACAAAAGTTACCGCTAGCAAGGAAAGAGTTAAACCTACATGCACAACTATCTAGTAAGCCTTGGTGTATAGTATTTGGTATGATTCTTCATCTACATTCATACTTTCAAAGCTCAGGACAGATTTTGCAGATGTGTAGCAATGAGACTTCCCTGGTTGCCAATTTCATAATTACCAAAATCTCATAAGCTGGTTCATGTTACAGCCATCTAAAATGCCGTGACATTTCCCTCTACAAAACTATTGAAGTGAAAAGTTATCTTACCTTTGGTGGCCATCTCTATGAGTGATTTCCCTTTATGGATCCCGGCCAACGCTGGTATATTAACAGAGCTCTGTGGCTTCGGCATGGAACCATGATGTCCTCCACCTCCTGATAGAAAAAATGCAAATATTATAGACTGGGGAATGATTTTATATACAGCATAGAAGTATTGAGGAGATTAACAGAAACTGTTGAATAAAACGATTTTCTCTTTTGATTATTTGAAATATAGTCTTAGATAAAAGGTTTCATATCTTTTCTAATTTCGCCATATAAAGTTGATAACACTTATTATAGGTATCCATTGGCAGCACCTCATTGAGATGCTTTCAATAGGCTGCACAACATATGTTTTCATGAAGATCACAATTATTCAATAGACATAATTGCATAAAAAGCTGTGCCGCATGCTATTATCAGTCATGTTTTAACTGGCACAAACCAATGTATTAATAAGGAAATTCACATGCTGATAATGCACAGCTTTTTGACTTTACGTATGCGCATTCTGGGACGTCACAAAAATTAATTTCATCAACAGTTGCGAGCATAGAAGTGACCATAACTTAGTGACGTCAGAACAATGCAAGTCTTTGCTCTGGACCTGGAGTTTTTAAAACCTATGCATCTTTTGATCATGCTTTTGCACAAGCTCATGCTTCTCTTAAGTTTTCAAGGAACAAAATCACTTTATGCAATAATTGAATAGCAATCAAATATGTTTTTCTGATAGATTAACATCTGCTAAGCCCCTCAGGGCTTTTAAGACACTTGCTTTTCAGGCTCTGGTTACAACAACACTCTCGGGGCCCAGCAGACATTAATGCATAAAAATCATGTTTGATCACTATAATGTGTCCTATTTCCCAAAGTGACTATTCAGAATTCTACCTGAAAGGATTTCCTGCGCTGCCATGAACAATTCTGCGTAAACATCAAGAATTTCTACATCACTATCAGGAGCAGGAGGGGAGGTAATCAGTATTCTACGATTACTGTCACTCAAACTCTCTAGGATACAGAGATACTGTGTGGCACTCCCCTCAAACATGTCATGTAACAGTTTCTCACTCGGTGTCCTAGGCCATTGTAGCTGAAGGAGAAAAAATGTCAACAATTTCTGTGTATTGGTGTTATTCTGGTGTACCTGAAACTAACTATGTCTCTTGCATGTCAACTCATTACACACTTGGAATTAGATAGAAGTGAAGACAGTAAAGTTTGCAAATTAATGAGCCTGAGAGTGTGTCCCCAGCCAAACAATTTTGAATATTTGCACTCATCAGTAGCAATTTTCTAAGACAAATATGGGCGATTTACCCATCAACCACAATGAAAAAAAATTCTCAATACGGAAGTTTCCTGTAAACATAATAATTTCTTTTTCACGACTTTGTGTAAACATTTACACATAGGTCCAGACAAACATTATTTTTGAGCATAAAATTGCAAATATTTTCTTATCCACCAGTTTTAACATTTGTTTTGGTTGCTCAAAAGAACCAACTCATTGAGTTGTTTTGATTTACTGATTGCATCAGAATGCAAAATAATATTCCATAAATGATTTAAATAGACATCTCAAAATGGTAATATTAAGACCATTCATACTTGAATCTTTGACAAAAGACCACATCAGTAAGTTGGCATTTTTCTTCTAAAATAAATTCAGTTAATCTTCCTAATAATATGAGCAAAATTAAAGATACTTTACATCCATTAAAACTGAGTGTATTTCATCTGATACATATACTTGACAAAAAAAGAAACGCACAACTACAATTTTCCTATTAAGATCTCCTTTAAATACGAAAATGTTAATTGTTATGAAATATTCATTTCTGATCAAATAGTACTAAAACTTGAGCGTGACGTAGATGAGTATCTGTACTTGCCCTGTGTAGGCACAAAATAAATCAAGGTGAATGGTAAGCGAGTTTTGGAAGCGTTAATTCAACGCTACTGTCTGCATGGAATCCCAAGTATGTTTTACATTTGCAAAGTATGAAAACGATATGTTATCGTTATGTGAAACAACCAATGCGTTTATTGATGCTTTTTGTAATTCCAAAATCCATTTTCATCAGTAAAACTTCCATTCCACTAGACGGCGATTCCGCTACGATTCAAAATTTTGGTCAAAATGACACGAATCGTAACAGAAATGGCAAGAGCGCAGTAGAAGCGCCAAGGTTGTAGTAGAAGCGTATCGGAATTTCAGATTCTATATAAAAAGGATATAAAAGTGCAACAAAAGTGTAGCTCCATCGCCAAGGTCGTAGCAAGGTCGCACCTACATCGCCATCAGCGTAGACTAAGCATAGCCAGATCTTCATTGTTGTAGTGGGATTGTAGCAGGAGCGTAATGGAACCGTTGTAGAAGCATAGTGAAAGCGTACTGGAAGCCTCAAGTCCCTAAATCGTGTGGCAGTCTACGCTTCCGCGGTGATTTGGAATAGTTTTAGAGAAAATCCTAGATCGCCATGAGCATAGCGGAATCGCTGTCCAGTGGAATGGGGGGGTTTAGGACTATTTAAATTGATTGAAACCATGTTGAAATCTTTAAATGTTTTGTAAGGTTTATCTCCAGTGTGGAATCATTATCAGACTTGGGGTCAATTACTTTGAAAAAGTAATTAATTACATACAATTACATTGGAAATTGTTCAATTAAATTACAATTACAATTACATGGCTTTTGAGCAAAGTAATTAATTACATACAATTACTTTGCCAAATGTAATTAATTACATTACAATTACATCTCACTGCCACTAAAAGAGCTTCATCAGATTTAAATTTCAGAGATATTTGAAATGAGTTAAAATCTCCTAAAAAGCCTGAGTAACCTTGATATTCTAAATTCAATATATGTCTATTAGGTTGATCTTATTTTTTGTTCTTGTATCAAGTTATTGTCAAGTGATGCAACCTAAACAAAATGAAATGTACAAAATCAGTTGTTGTATTTTGTGATTGATGACATGATCACACAAGAGAAAATACAGAAACTATTACTATTTTTTTTGTTTGGGGTGGAGGGGGGAGGGTGATAAATTGCCCAAGTTCTCAAACAAGCTGTTAACCACAGAACAAAGTTCAGGAATACACATTGGCTTGGGAAAAGTCTTACAACTGTGCACGATAAACCATGGAAATTATTTTGCAAAACTAGCTTAAATGCCACTTATGCCAGAGAATAACCGTTTTAAAAAAGTGTTGATAAAAAATCTGTGTGGCCCTATGAGTTCTGAAAGTTGGCAAAAAAGTACAAAAGGAATATCAGATAGTGACAAGCTAAAATATTACTAGCCTGTTGAAATGCTGGCTCGACAAGCAAGAGGTCGCTAGTTCAGTCACCACTGGAACATCTATTTTATCTTTTTTTTTTTTTGATGGGCCCCAGGTTCACTGAATTAGTAAATTTCAATTTAATTTTCTGAATCACATTTTATGATTATTAATTTTATGATTATTATTATTTTTATTATTATTATTATTATTATTATTATTATTATTTTATTGAAAATGGCAAATGAGCAGTTTAAGGGCTTTAAATAGTGTATTGGATAGATTGGGTCATGCACCTTAGCATATGAGTGTGTTGATCCTAGATGTGAAAATTTAACAAAATGCCTTCGAGGAGTCAATTCACTAACCAACACTTTTGTCTGTATAAATACTATTGTTGAGATTTTCACACCTTCTTTGTTTTTGTATTGTTTTGATAACTTAACTATTAAAGGTTGATTGTCACTATGCCATATCTTTTATAGGCAGATAAACAAAGAATAAATAATTTGCTTAAAAAGGAAACGCAGAAGTAACATACAGTCTGTGTCTGCTGTAAAATTGCTATATTCTATTTTTATGTCTATAGATACTAGCATGACTAGTCCCAATTCTCTTTTGTTTCATGTTGCATTCAACTAGTACAGCAAATGATATATGCATTTACAAAGGCCAAGAACAATTCATTAAGCAGTATTTTAAGTAACTATGATAATCATTAGTAACTGAAGTTCATAACTGATCTGAAAAGTACATGTAATTAAAAAGTAATTGAAAGTAATTGTTAATTACACCCATTTTTGGCCATGTAATTAATTACATTCAATTACAGTAATTTAAGAAATGTCTTGATTACAAGTACATGCAATTACTTTAGAAAATGTAATTAAATTGCAATTAATTACAATTTTAATTACCCCAACTCTGATCATTATCCAAAGGGTAGCCACAATACATGGGCTACCTAGCGCTCAATTATCGTGTATGATATATTTAAAGATAGAATTCGCAAAGAATAAGTGTCTGGGTACAATTTGGTCTACTGAGATGATTCCAATTGCTTGGACTTATCCAGCAAGAGAGCATTATAAAAACGCTTACTTCACGTGACTTTACAATTTGACCCCCACTTTGGTCATAACCAATTTTCTTTAGCACCATTTCGACGCCAGATTGCAAAAGATGTGACGCAGCAGTACCTGACAAACCTTTACACTGATATAAGCTAAACTGGCCTATCACTTGTGATCTTCCTGAGAGTTGTACAGTTCTAAGTGGTGCGTTTCTTTTTTGGTCAGGTATATTTGATATCAATACTATGATCATAGCTAGAACATTGTTGGTATTAAAAACAACAACAGTGCAGTCCATACTAATGATATCAAACGTTTACATTATTGTGGTTTACATTATGGTGTTGGATGAAAAAAACGACTAAGTTTTAACAAAGGCTACAGATCAGTAATTAGTATTTGAGCCAGTGCATGAGATTTCCAACAATGTGGTATGTGCGACCAGCAAAGCCTCAGATCAGCCTGGGCATATGCCCAGTCTGATCAGAGCCTTTGCAAGTCGCTTGAGTATTCTATGATTGTTAAGCTACTGCCTGAACACCATTTGGAGTTTCTAAGCTTAAAAGGAGGCTGCACAGGCTCGTCTGAGTCTACACTTGTCAAAATACCACATTGTTGGAAATCACATGCCACAGATCATTTATAAATAGTTTGACTTCCTTCTCTATTAACCCTTGTCCTACTGAATAAATCAATATGGCATTTTCACTTCTATTTTCTGGCTGCAACAAGAAAAAAACCTATCATCAGGGTTTCCAATCAGTCCATATCAAGATCAGCTTGCTCAGCTACAGAGACTAGCTAGAATAGTGAAATTTCACTTGTTGCAAGTTTGATATGATACTTTCTAATAAGTGAATAACAAAGGTGCTGATCAGACTGTCTGGATGTGCATGCTGGTCTGCCCCTTTGTTGTTAAGCAAACCCCTGAAGACTGGTTTTCTCGCGCCGAGGACCAGAAGATTCTGATACTGCATGTAAAACAGTGTAGATCCTGATCAGATGGCTTTGTCAGAAGCCAGCTGATCTAGATTTACGTTATTTTTTCTATGGAGAATATATTCACGTTCATCAGGACAAGGATTAAATTTATTTTAACTAATTTCTACCCTAATCAATAAACATGCAATGAATTATGTCATGGATCTTTAATGACATTGTCATATATTGTGTGTGATGTCAATAACAAATGAACCAGTATGTGGGATGTTGGAAGCTATCTCCTAGGCAACCAGTAAAGACTCAGACAGGCCTGCAAATACAGGCAGCATCATAAGAGTATTGCTAATCACCCCACAATATTTTGATGCTAGATGAATGACACCGTTTCAAATGATTTTGTTTGTTTCATTTGATTCTTTACATCCCAGTCAACAATTTTTCAGTCATGTTGGGATGGGTCTTCCTGGATTTAACCAGTTCTAAGCAGAGGATAAAGTGTTTTGCTCAAGGACACAATGCAGTGGCTCCGGTGAGGCTAGAACCTGCAACCCCTCGATCTTGAGTCAAGCACTGTACTACTGAGCCCATTTCAAATGGTGTGGGTTTGTCCTTAAAACTAAACTTAACTTAGGCCATGTGTTGTTCAAATAAATCTCATAGTAGCCATATAGTAATTTAATTTGTAATAGATTGGTTTCAGAAAAAAGTATTTTTTATCAACTAGCTTATTTGATTATCTGCTATCAAAACTTATGATCTCTGCACTTAGAAGAAATGTCTCAGTAACCACCAGAACATATGTTTTGATAGGCTTTATGTCATAATTGGTCATATGTGGACCAATTAATGAGGTAATAGGACTATTCACATATAGAGCGCTCTAGATAGGTTTAGATAAAAAAAAATGAGGGTAAAATTGTAAATAATTTTTCTCCCATCACTTTAAACATGTTTTGGGCACTCAAAAGAGCCGTCTCACTGAGATGGTCCTTTTGAGTACCCACAACATATGTTTTCGTTGAGAAATATGAAAATTATTTTTTGGTATTAAGGCCTGTTACCCGTTAGGTCTTTCATGCTGGATAATTTTTCATGCTTTGTTAAGGTTTGCTGATGTATTTCAAAATTTATTTTTACAATTTTTTTTACAGGAACCCTATCAGAGTACCAAACAGTTTGGATCTAGATCTAGACCGCATTCTGTCAGTTCTGATCTGGGTCCAAAGTGTTTGCTTAGGCTATCAACAGATTACAAAAGTCGATGCTAGCATAGATAGAGTTAAGGTCTTAATTTTAAAATCACTGCCTATACCAAATCTAAATTTATTGTTAAAAAGCTCCTTAATAATCTTATATTGTATAAAGTTAAAATTCAGTAGTCATTACAACATCTATATAATTGATACATAAGCCTCGTCAGGAGAAAACTTGGTTTCCCCATATGTTATCAAACTTTTTCATGCTCAATACAACTGAGCATGAAATTTCAACTGCTCATAAAAATTAAATGCTGAAAAATAAAGATTTTTCTTGCTTTCAAACTCTCAGATGTTGTATTTATCATACTAATACTTGTTAAAATGCCAACAATTGTTGGCATTTTAAAACTTATGAGCAGAAAAAATGTCATGGTCAGTTGAGATGCGTTGAGCATGAAAAAAACTTTTAACCTAAGGCCATGCCCACATATTTTCAATCAAAATGTATGGTTGTTAAATGCACTTTGTCACAAATTATCAGTTTTCTTCTGCCACAAATATTCAAATTAATTTTTGAGCCAGCACATATAATTTTGGTTTCTATCAAAAATGATCAGAGCAGGCCTCCAGAAATTTAAAATTAATTTTCTTGTTTCTCCACCCAAACATATGTTGTGAGTGCTCAAAAGAACTGTCTTGAGGAGATGGTTCTTTTGAGCACCCAACGCAGTTGTTTAAACTGATGGGTAAGAAAATAATTTATACTCAAAAAATTAGCTGATCAATTTTTATTCCCAAATTTCTGGCAGAAGACCAGGTCTTTTGGGTGGAACATAGTGGCTGCTTACTCTTTGCCTGCTAGTTGCAAATTTTGTCATCTGCTGATAATCTTTGCAAACAGTTTGGATCCAGATCAGGCCTGACAAAATGTCAGGCCTGATCTGGATCAAAGCTATTTGACACTCTGATACTATACCCAAAGTAACATAAACTATTTGAAATGGTCAGCAGAAGAGACAAAAAGATTACCCAGCATGCAAAGAGTTAAAAATTATTATTATATATGTGTCATTTTTATTATTTATTATTATAAACATATATATCTAAATGTAGTAATATTAATTGAAGCATCGGTACTTACAAATCCAACATGTCTAAATATCTTGGTCTAAAAACAGCGGTTAAATTTGTTGAAATGATGATGGAAAACATGACTTTTAATTCTATGTCACACATTGAATATTACATTAAAACCAGTCTTAAGGGGTCACTCAAAAAAAGACACAAAAATATGTTTTCAAGGCCAATAATCGCTTAATGCAGGTCAAAAGTATTGCAGAATGCTCCACCTGGACTAAGCTACCACCTGCCTTTAAGACATTTGCTTTGCCTATTTTTGGTGGCTGCTTAATACAGGTTTCACTGTATAGTAAATTCTAACATGACGATAATATGAAACTTAAAAAACCTATAGGAATCATCACAGTGACCTAATGATCAAGTATTCATTTCATCAACACTCAGGAGTGTGCAAAATACCAAGCTTGGTTGTGTGATGTTACATGCAGACCCCTAGATATAAGTGCATAATCAAAATTTGATTTTCTTATTTCTCAACCAAAACATATGTTGTGGGTACTCAAAAGAACCATCTCAATGAGATGGTTCTTTTGAGTACCCAAAACTTGTGTTAAAACTGATGGATAATAAAATATTCATAATTTTATGCTTAAAGTGTTTTGAAAGTACCTCATTCAATGGCATTCCATGTTAAATAGTACACACAAAAATGCTGAACCAATGACATATATCCAATAAACTGGATCATGGCCAAATCAAAATAATTTTACTTTGAGACATTGGATTTACTGTGAAATATTAGTATTACCTTGTATAAATAAATTTTGAACTCAAGACAGATCAAAAGTAATTTGATTCTATGGTGTTGCAAGTTAAATGGATATTTCGATGAATGGATGTTATATCATACCAGTGAAATGAAGATTGCCAGGAATTCTTAACACTTGTCCTGCTGAACCCAGATTTATCCTTTTTGACAAAGCAAACAGATCAGGATCCACACTGTTTTCCACTCTGACTAAAAACTCATGCTGACAACTTGAATGCTACAGGTCAACAGGATGAATATTAGGGAGGAGTGTAGTATATAAAACAGGCTTCCAAGTGCCCATCAACAGAAAAGTAGGGAAAAAGTAGGGATAAAATTTGGAAAAAGTAGTGAAAAAGTAGGGACTATCGGTGGAAAAAAGTAGGGATAGTAGGGCTTTTCCAAATATATAATTCATTACAACGAGCGTTTTGAAATAAGTAATTTCAGATTAAATAACAGGATAATACCTGTGACAATAGTACTAGCCAAACAGAGAGATTTTTAGGTTAAAAATTAAAACTTGAGGTGTTAAGCGGCTCGCTCCCTGAATGAACATAGACGTTAATTTATAAAATTTCGAGCGAGGAAAAAATTCTGGATTTTTACGCGTAAACGACATTTTTGAGTGAAAAAGTAGGGATAGTAGGGCATTTTCATGAAAAAGTAGGGAAAAGTAGGAGCAGATCAAAAAAGTAGGGAAAAGTTGAAAAAATTGGAAAAGTAGGGCCCACTTGAAGCTTGATAAAACTATTCAGCATGACAAGGGTTAAAATTCATTAATGGAGGCAAACACTGGGTCACAAGACCTTATACAACAAGGCACCCACTGTCTATTTTCACTGATGACAAATAATTAAATTTCACAAAATGGAAAAAATTACAAAAATAATTGCAAATGAAATAAAAGAAATGTCAGATAATGATCATCTCTTGATTGTCTGATAGATGCATTTGTTTATCAACCCTTATCTTGCCATTAACTTTTGTCCCTAAAATGTTGGCTGCTTTTGATGTTTGCTTTCATACTTGCACCTTAGACTTGGAAGCAAACAATATGAACTCTAATCAGACTGCCCCCAAGAGATCTGGGTCCATAGTGTTGCAAATATAGGTTACCTAGGATCAAAATGCCAAATAATAAAATACCTGTGTTTAGGGTAACCCAACCATACCTAATTTTACTGGTGAAACCTAGATTTTTTGGGGTTTTTTGGCGAAAATTTAATTTTTATGCATTTTGAAAGGCAATATGCCTTTCAAAATGCATAAAATTATATTTTTTTCCAGAATTTTTTTCAGACCCGTTGCCTGGAACAAACGTATTATTTTATTTGGCCTAAGCAGATGAGAGGAACAGAAAACAAAAGTGGTGACTGGTAGGCCAAGTTATCCTCTGGGGAAAAAGTGTATAGTGGGAAAAAGACAAAAATAATGCAAATATTACTCCAAAAAACAAACTTCTACTGTGGATAAAACATGACATGTGTAAAGTTTCAAATTTAAGCAGCACAAAAAATTAGGGGAACCTTTATATTTCTCCAGGAACTTGGTGTCACACTTCAATAGGAATGGCAGCAGATTCCGAGAGCAGTGATACGCTATATCATCTCCAATATGCCAGACAGGTGTCCTGCATGTGTTGTTGCATGTGGAAGTTGCACACCATATTGAACCATATCTTTTATGGGTGATTTAAAAAAAAATGCATCCAAAGTGTGACATTGGGGGTCAAATTTCAAAATTGCTCTATCATTATCTTTTTTATGTCATCCTAACCAGGGAACATCAAAATTTCAGAAACAAATACTGGTTTAAGAATAAAATTTAGGACAATGCTTTAAATTTAATACTTTAATCATTTTCTCATTATTCTTTTACAATTCTCTAAGCTACTTCTAGCTTGATTATAAACAACACAGGTATGCAGAATTGTAAATATTTTCTCATGAACTGACGAAGTACTTATGTATACACATTTTCAAAGTAAAATTTAATCTTTCGCTCAAAATTTGCACTTCTAAGAAAATCTTATGTGAAAATACACCCCTGGATTTTCACTGTTTAGAGGAAAAAGTTTTTCTAATTAAAATAATAAGCATGATTTTTTGTTAAAAATTGTTTTTAGATAACAAGTAGGGTATATGAAAAACATAGAACAAATTTCATTTGAATATATAGGATATAAAACATATTAAACACAATAACATATGTTGGTGATGGAATGTGTTACACTTGTGACAAAATCAGAAGAGGGAGTTTCTCCTTTGAATTTTTTATCTCTTATAGATTTTATATAGGATGAAGTGAATTGGCTTCATGGAAATTGATTAAAATGTATCAAAACATAAATCAATTCCCCTTTTTTAGCACAAAACTTTAAAAAATGAACTATTCAGATTTGTTTATTAAGCATAGTAAGTAGTTATAAAAGGTTAATGATCAGAAAACAGTTGACAGCACTCATTGTTGGATAAGTTGTCAATTGAATGATACCATTTCTTGCAATTCTAAAGAATTTGTAACAGATTTAAGGCTTAAATAGAAAAAAATAATTGTTACACTTGTGACAAGCAAACAAGGGAACTGATTATTTCTCTTTTGTCTTTTCTTATCACTTATACTTTATATAATCTACTTTAGTATGTACAACTGAGCATCTTTTTTGGTTTTCTTCCATAAATTCCTGTAAGTATTTTTTGAATTGTGAAAAAATACATTTCCCTCCTTGTGAGGGAAATAATTTTATCCTTTTTGTTTACACCATTTTGTGTTTTCTTTGTATCGAAAGAGCGAATAACTACCCTAAAATACCAAAAAGTATCAACTTAATTGTTGAATAGATCATCCTTTGACCAAACACAAGAAAAAGTGAGATGAAGTCAATCCATAATATATGTTACACTTGTGACACAAATCACATTTTAAAGTCTACCTGTCTAAATCAAGCTATAGTCTGGTTTTAGACTGTCTGATTTCTTCAGTGTTAAATTTAGCATGATTCCTATCCCAGAATGTAGCTCAAGTATGGCCAGCTTCATAATGAAACTAGTATATGGGCTTGAGGAAGTGTCATTCCTGCTGGACCGTAACTAGTATTGACTACACATTTGGTGAAGTTGTAGACTTCTTGCTGTGTTTAAATTATATTTATGCATTCAAGAATTATTAAAAAGCCCAAAGAAGTAATATTTCATTTAAAATTTGCCGTGTATATGCATTTATTGCATATTCCTAAAATGTGTTACACTTGTGACATCAGTTAAAATCATGCCACGAAGTCAGCAGCTTAAGGATTTCACCACAATTCCTCATAATGTTTTTTGGGGGCTCCCTTGACCAGAAAAAAAGCAAAAAAGTTAGGAAATGCGTAACAAATTGAAATGCTGATGATTGAAACCTTAAATGTTACACTTGTGACATATCTGGGTCGTTTTATTCAATTCTGGCTACATAAAATCATACTTGTTGTTTTATAGGCAAGTTGGTTCCTTTAGATAGCTAAAAGACTGCTAGTCATTAAAACAGCATTCCTTATGAATAAAGCTTTGTATATTTTACGAGGCAATTCACTTTAATCCAATCATATGAAATTCTGTGTGATAAAAATTTGAATGGGTGTGTTTATAAAAGGTTACAAATTTCCGATTTATAAGGTTTAAAAAAGATGAAAAGATTATTTTCCAACAGCTTTTATGCTATATTTCAACTGCAATTCACCATTTGACTATACATGAATAGTGTTTAATACAAATTACAGTTGAATCGAAGGTAAGGGAAAAAATTTCACAAAAAAAGTGTTACCCTTGTGACAATTTTGATGACATGTTTCCATGTAATTTTTGAACGGAACATTCTAAAGCAATGAAACTTGGCATGGTGCAAGAAAAGCATTAATTACATATCTTAAAATTAATTTTAACAATAAATCTGCTTTAGATAGTCTTTAAACATTGATTAAAGAAATGGATGCATTATTTTTGAAATCACCCTTATGTGTTTTAGATAAAATAAAAAAATTAATACAAGGGTTTCCTTATTTTTGGTTCTGTGTATAGATGAGTATAGAATTGAGTTAGGTTTTTGCATTTTTTTTAATACTCACATTTTGTGCATCTTTAAGATTAGCTCTAGTTTTAGGTCTGAGTAAACCTTTAGGTCTTCTTCTAGTCTCATACACTGTTCTCTTAAACACCATAATGGCCATCTGTAAGAACAAGTAGTCGGGTCAAAGGTCAAAGTAAAGGTAGCCTTGTGACTGAGAATTATCAAAGCATAATCTGGTTTTTATCAGTTCCTACATTTAGTTTGAAAAAAAAAACAAAAAAAAAACACCATTTAAAATACATACAAAATGCAAGACAAATTTTGGATCAAGTTAAGGTAGTAGCGGACTCACCGGCATATGTCCAAAAGTGTTTTATCTTTTAATATATTATAATATAGACTAATACTTATAATCTAAGACAAAAAAAACAATACCTCACCGTTCTTTTTAAAAAGTTATTTGATGTCAAAAACTGCAAAATCGCAGGTTTTTGAAAAAAACAAACACAGATTTTGTTAACAAATTAACAAGAAACGCAATACAGTTTTATTCAGAACAAATACTACTCACACCAGAGATATAAATAAAAACAAAAATTAGTGAAATAACATGTATTTACACAATTTATTAAGCAAAATCCTAATTAAGTCAAACGAATAAATGCCAAAAAACACACTAATATACAAAATAAATATATCGGAGAATGTAACTGGAACAACAAAAAACATATTTTTACAAAGATGTTTTCTTGAAGAATATAATGATTGAATAAATAATATGTGTCACCGTGCTCGTTTTTTTGTTTTGGTGACTTTTCTGAAAAATCCTGAAAAAAAAGAAGACCATAATTAGTGTTTCAACCAATTTTTTGTTTGTCTACGCCCTATATATCACTGGGCGGAGACATAGCTATTATTGATTATGCATTGAAGAATGGGCGTAGAAAATGACAAAAAAGATTTTGACCTAGCATATGTGACCCAGGACATTACATTATGATTCTCATTGTTATATACCTTATGAGTGTTTACTATAGAAACTTGACGTGTTTCAATCGCTGACAGTTGTACTTTTTATCTATATTTAACGTGTCGCAATGCGACAAATCACTGTCCAAGGGCTTCATCCCCATTAACACATGGCAGCAGAGGGCTGCAACGCCATTAAAGCCCACTATAGGACATCGTCTGCAAGTTAAGATATATCGTCGCTAATGTTTTATGGAGAAATGACCAAACTGTTTCAATTAGCATAAAATACGCTCCTTTATCTTATCGGACAGGCGGCAATCGAAAACGCTCTGAACAATCGATGACCGCGGATCACAGATCGCTGGAAACAGTTCTTTCGATTGCCATTTGTCGCCAGTCGGGCGACAAACGGCAGTCAAAATCTCTGTTTCTAGCGATCTCCACGTTCGTCGATAGCATTAACGTTGTCGATTGCCTCCTATCTGAAGTGTTTATTTAATATAGGCCTACTGAATACGTAGCCAAAACAATCTGAAACAAGGGCTACTAGGAATAATTTACAGTCGGGCGACAAACGGCAATCAAAAACTCTGTTTCTAACGATCTTAGATCTACATTCGTCGATAGTATTATCGTGTTCGATTGCCCCTTATGTGAAGTGTTTATTGAATATAGGCCTACTGTATACATAGCCAAAACAATCCGAAACAAGGGCTACTAGGAATAACTTACATTTTTCATGTTCCTGTTATAAAAAAAATATGTTTCCATACCGGATATGCGGCAATCGAAAACTCTTGGCGAACAATCGATGAACGCGAGTCAGATATCGCTACAACCAGTGTTTTCGATTGCCAATTTTCGCCAGTCGGGCGACTAATGGCAAACAAAAACTCTGTTTTTTTACTACTTTTGGTCTACGTTCGTCGATAATATTGACGTTTTCGATTGCCGCCTATCTGGTGTGAATTCGTTGTACGTTTCATGATGCTACGGTGGACATTTTTTGCATACAATTGAATAAAATAATTTGGGACTGCTTGTGTTTGAAAGGAAGGTATATAACAATGACGATATAATATTCTTTTCCATATATTAACGTTCGCCAAGCCCGAGTGTGATAATGTGTTGCAGCCCTCACCGCTTCGCGGCTCGGGCTGCAACACATGATCACACTCGGGCTTGGCAAACGTTAATATACGTAAAAGAATGATTTATCCTCTTATTATAGCATTGCTATAACATGTCTTGATACTTTGATGCTTTCTTACACGTAGCAATTATGTAGAAAAAGCTAAACATTATAGCTTTATTCCTGATGCATAGATCTAAATGTCATTTAAAGAATAAACTTACAAATATGCAATATAGGATAAAAATTCTTTTCCGTGTATTAATGTTTGGCAAGCCTGAATGTGATGTGTTCCAACCAGAACCACACAGCGGTGAGGCCTGCAACACATTATCGCACAAGAGCTTGACAAACGTTAATATACAGAAAGGAATGTTATATTGACATTGTTATATATTATAGGACTTTTGGGGTACTGTAAAGGTGGCAACTTTAATATTCCTATCTGGGCGTGGTTCGGTTATTTCAACTGCTCAAGAATGGAAATCAGGTTCTATCTAAGCGTTTAAAAGTTGCTTGAGCCGCGCAGGTCTGCGTGCATTTCATGAAAGCCCTGTCCGTTAATGCACTGATTCCACATTTATTAACCCTTAAAGCGTATATTACAACACAATCGTATGTTTTTATCGTCTATTGAAATATTTTGAAGCCTCTTAAACAAACACTGTAGATCTAGAGCAGACTGCTCATCTAGAAGCAGTCTGATCTGGGTCCACACTGTTTGCCTCTATACTTTTGTTAAACAATAAACAAGCACTTTCGAATGTAGTTATAACGCCTCATTTTCAGATTTTACCTATGTCTAAAGTAGACGAATAACGCAGTCATGAGGTGCCGCCTTTACAGTATCCAAACAGTTGTGAATATTTTCCTTTCAAGCAAAAGCATTTCAAAAAATGTCCACTGTAACATCGTGAAGCATACAACAAAACCACGCCTTATAGGCGCAATCGAAAACATCGATACTATCGACGATTATAGACCAAAAATAGTTAGCATCATAGTTTTTTACCACCACCCGTGCCTCATCGAACAGGCGACACTTTGCAATCAAAACACTGTTTCTAGCGAGTTTTGATCCGCGTTCGTCAATGGTTAGGAGTGTTTTCGATTGCTCACTATCCGATGTGGAAACAATTT
Source organism: Loripinus fragilis (assembly GCA_964019695.1). Classification (NCBI taxonomy): domain Eukaryota; kingdom Metazoa; phylum Mollusca; class Bivalvia; order Lucinida; family Lucinidae; genus Loripinus; species Loripinus fragilis. The sequence continues at coordinate 100,731,355 of OZ026520.1, forward strand.
TTTTTCAACAGAAACATGACTGAAAAATGTAGATAACTCGTAGCTCTTGTTTCAGATCGTTTTGGTTACGTATTCATTGTATCAATACACATACCGGATAGGTGGCAATCGAACAGGTTGATACTATCGACGAACGTAGATCAAATACCGCCAGAAACATACTTTTTGGATTGCAGTTTGTTTGCTTGATTGGCGACAAATGGTAAATCTAGCGATTTGCGATCCACGTTCATCGATTGTTCAGAGCCTTCTCGATTGCCGCCTATCCGATGTGATAAAGTAGCGTATCTTATGATAATTGAATAGTTTGGTCAGTTCTCAATAAAGCATTAGCGACGGTATCTTAACTCGCAGAGGATATCCGTGAGCAGGTTGAAACGACAATTAAGCCCTCTGCAGTCCTGTTTTATCGGAAATAAAGCCCGCGGTCAGTGATTGGTTAACGATCAACCAAAATATGACACATTAGATTAAATAAAACGTACAATTGTCAGCGATTGAAACACCTCAAGTTTCTATAGTAAACACTTATTATAAGGTATATAACAATAAGAGGATGATACATTCTTCTGTCTATTAACGTTTGCCAAGCCCAAATGAGATAATGTATTGTAGCCTTAACCATGAAGCTGTAAGGGCTGCTCCAAGTGCGGATCCAGAGGGGGGAGGAGCAGGGGGTCCGGACCCCCTCTGGAAAATCACAAATTATATGGGTTTCTATAGGGAATAAGCAATTGGACACCCCCTGGAATAAGTTGGACCCCCTGGAAAAAGTTGGACCCCATTCGGAGCCCTGAAAACGATTGATTTCTTTAAAATTGACCATTAGCGGCAGCATGCTGTAATAGCAACCGAGACATGTATATAGTGTGTATATTTATACGGTCCGCAACTTTTAACCATCAAAATACTGAATGACTTCATACTTTGGGTGATGTTTTTAAAAGCTAATACTTGCATTCCTTCTTTTTGTGAAAGCAAAATACTTATCTTCAACTTATACCGCTAAATTACCTAGTTCCACAATCCTGCCGCCTTCATTCCATTGTATGTGCTGTTCTAAATCTTCGATGATATCATTGCTGTTCTCGTCAGTCATGTTATCCGGCGACTTTGGCTTCCGTTTAGCGAACTAGCCTTTTTTGGATATGTTTTGCCTTGAAGTTAGCAATTCTGCCATTTTGTTGTTTACTTGCCAACGCATCAAAGAGTTGTCAGGGGAGAATAATATCTACGTTTTACAAATAAGTATTATCTTTTAAAAACAAGATTCAGGAACGATAACTCTTACACTCTTTCTTTTAAGTAAAAGTAAGGTTATCTTTTGACATGAGTCCCCTACCACCTTAACTCTAAATTTGGATCTAATTAAAGGTCTATTGTTGTCTGCAGTTTATCCTTTTACCTCGTGGAGGCACCTTTTAACACTTTTGCAAACACAGCAAGCCATACTGTTGGTTTTCGCATGTCTTGGCTCAAACAGTGTTGTCATAGTGAAGGTAGCAAACACTGAGCCTTTCTTATGTTATCGCCACATACCAAGTTTGGTAATCCTACAATGTACAAGCCTCAGTGCGAGACAATCTGTAACCAGCATTTGCAATAAGGCAAAACTCAAATATGTTATTTCTGTCTCTTATTGCTTGGACTTCAAGACATCAGCAATAGACAGATTCCAATGTAACACCATGCTATAGATATTATAACATGTATGTCATTAACCAAGCAAAATCACTTTGTTCTAATGATAAATAGTACTTTTACAGGCATACTGATTTTACCTCAGCTTTCTTAATATGGCTAACCATTGACCTCAAGTCAATATTTGCAATCAAATATCCATGCAGTATTATTAGTATTAATGGTCATTATAAAGTCTGAAATATGTGCTAACCTTGATAGTAGCTTGTCTAAAAGCAGCTTCTCTCTCCGGAGATTCCTTGGAATTACTCATGGTCTCTAGCTGACTCAGTTCATTTATCTTGGATAAACCTCTCCTAGCAAAACTCTGTTAAAATAACAAGAATCTAACTAATGTTTGGCATAGAATTTGTGCAAAACGACAATAAGCTGCATGGAATACCATACTTTTGCTTTTTATAATATCCTTTGTCTCGAGCATATCTTTAATAACTTCTGTATAAAAGAATTAAACTTCATACACTAATAGAGGGGCCTGGGCATTGAGGAGGAGTCCAATTTCCCATGGGCACTGCTATACAAGTGTTGGTAGTGACGTGCCAATAAAAGATATCTTATTTTCAGATTTGGTCTGGAATGAGAGTGTGTTTAGGCCTTTAGTTAAGAGTGCGTAACAGAAAAGTAATTTCCTTATTTTTCAGCCAAAGCATATGTTGTGGGTACTCAAAATGAGTCTCAATGAGACAGTTCTTTTGAGCATCCAAAACATATACTGAAAATAATGTGTAAGAAAATATTTGCAATTTTAGGCTGAAAATTTATGCTTATCTAAACCTATGGTGTTTATTGCTATAAATCTGGGAAGGGATTCAAACATACTCATCTTGAAACAGGTTGGTAAACTTTTTTAAAAAAAATAACAAAAATAAAATAAAGATAATACTGTGCATGAGAATGTAGTCATTGGAATTGACTTAGAAAAGCAGAAAAGGACCCTTATGAGACATAGAGGATCTTACATGAGTGCCCATGTTTTATTGAATTTATTAATCGAGTTAGATAACACTGATAAAATGCCAGGCTTGCCGGGCATTTAATTGCTTTTTTTGCAATGAGTTTAATAAATTCAATAACACAGGCGCACAAATGTTAGGTTCTATTTATCGCATGACATTAAAATTAATTAAAATCACATTTTGAAGTGATAACGTCAAGGTGTTTCCATTTTTTACGCAACATTATAATAGATATCATTAAGTAATGTTATTTAATATATAAACCACTAGTGGTTTACCGATTTTATTGCATGGCATTATCTCATTCCCAGATGTCATATGATAACAAAATTTAGCATATTTCATTTTCTACCATGGGGTATATAATTTCATTTTGTGTTTGGAAAGGGGTTGGGTCCATGTTATGGTTTCTTTGATACGGTAAACAAGGAGAAAAATATCTGACAGTATAGAAAACGTATTCAAGAAACGTGAGAGTTCTATCAGAATCTTTTCCCAAAGAGTGACACAGTATAGATCAGAAATTGTAAGTTCTTAATATTATTATTTTGTGAAAATTTTACATCGGATATGTACGATATATTCAAAATATTTTTTTTATGAATCAAAATCAACATGCTTCCTAGTTTAATTAATCCTAAGTTTCCAATCAAATTTCAGAATACGCTTAGAAAGTTGCTGCCTATAAAACACATTGATATGGTAATTGCTGAGTAAATAGTTAGGAATGTATTTGGCGTGATTATGATTCGCTGTCACTTTTATGACAATATTTACAATCAGGGATAAAAACAATTGCGTTACCATGATTATTTTCCCAACCTGTTTTTTCTATGACATTCTTTCTTTTGAAGTCTGCTACACTTTTTGAAACATTTTATTACAAATTTAAGAGAAAGGTTATGACCGATCAGGTAAAACTGCATTCTGTTGTGATGGAGTTTGGTACCAGTAAAAGTGTAAGCCACACCCCTAGAATACATACCTCTGCGTGATTGGATGCTTTGCAGTCAAAGTAACATTGACAGACAGCTGTGTAGAGTGTTGATCTCCACGACAGATATTTGACAGCTAGCAGTGGAACACTTGTCTCCATACACATACTGGCCCACAACAGGAACTCCAGAACCTACAAAATGATTTGAGTCAGCATGAGAGTTTAGTGATTTTGTTACCTGCGCATCCTGCATCTTTTGCACACAATTTTGTCTCTGGGATGAAAAGTTTTTATTTCAGCGAGTCCCAGGATGCAATAGTATTGCAGACTTGCAATTAAAAATAGTGTTTGGGGCTCATAAGTTTGCAGTTTGACTCATTGATATGGGAAACAGCGAGTCCCAGGACTCACAAGCCCAAAATTGTGAATCACTAAGAGTTTGGTTCTTGTTAAGCGTTAACACTAAACAGTTTGTGATGAAGCTTAAAGTCCCAGTCAACTATTTTTCAGTCATGTCGGGACTATTCCTGGGCTGAGACTTGTTATAATGGCAATCAGTGAAGGCTTAGTCTAGCCAGCTCATCTTTGCAGCCTAGCCAAAGCATTTACTACCCATTCACACAAAGTATGACAGCAGATGAATATTCAAGCCAGATAGCTGGGAATGCATGTTTAAGCAATTAAATTAATTTATACAGGCCCCTAGATAAGAGTGCCTAGTTGAAAGTCATTTTTTTTCATTTCTCAACTAAAGCATATGTTGTGGGTACTAAAACAAATGTTAAAAACTGATGGATAGGAAAATATTCAAAATTTTACGCTCATTTTTTTTTCATCTCAACCCATGCATATAGTTGCAGCTGGTACCATTTTGAATTGGGCTGGCACTGCAATTTTATATTGAATATGAGTGTTGTAAGGGGAATTGAGAAGATGCTTTTATGAGGCGAATACCAAAAATATTTCTCTCAGCCTTTTGAAACATTCAAATTTTCAGAAGTAAAATTTTTTTAATACACAAAATGCAACAATTTTGGCATTCACCTACAAAGAGGAAATACTCTGTTTATTTTTTACCTTACTGTGAAATTTGCAGTACCATAAACAACATAAATTGTGTTTCAGTGAAAATTTATCTACCAGCTCTATAAGATTTTTGTACTTATCACATATGCACAAAAGCCCTCTTTGAATGCCCATGCTGAAATATTTGCACAGGTTTGTCCAAGTCTTCCTTGCTTGACAATACCATAAGTTCCCAAATTTAAAGGACTTACCTTAGCTGAATGTCCCAAAGACATCAAATATCTTGAGATGCTGTAAATATGAACTGTCCCTGAAAAATTATAATAGAAATTGTAGTAAATCAATGAAGCAGAGCAAATTCATCCAATTCTTAATGATTTACAGAATTGCTTCTTCAGACCTCTAGATAAGGGTAGGTAATTCAAAACTACTGTAATTTTTTTATTCTCAACCAAAACATAATGTTATCATGTTTGGGTGGCGCTAAAATGAACAGTCTCATTGAGACAAAATTTATGTCTCAATGAGACGGTTCATTTTAGCACCCAAAACATATTTTAAAATTGATAGAGAAGAAATATTGACAATTTTATGCTCAATTGTTTTGTTTATCTAGAGCTAGATTTTGTTATTAATTTGGGTGCGATGAGAGAAAACCTGTCTTTGGGGTTTCCGACCAGATCATGCTCAAAAAAGACTGCTCAGCCACAGAGACTAGGTAGAAAAATAAAATCTATCCTGTAGCAAGTTTAGTTATGATTCTTTCCAATAAGCAAATAACAAAGGCATCCCGGCAGTCTCGTCTGCGCCTTTGTTGTTCCCTGAAGACAGGTTTTCTCGTGATGAGGCCCATTTGCATTCTTGAAACATGCATGCACAGATATCTATCGGAAAGGGATGCCTACATTTTGATTTTGACTATCATCTAGGTGGCTACTTTGTGTATGAGAAGCTAACAACTTTGTGGAGGCTGGTTTGAGCTTATACTACTAGCTTATGCAAAATGTACCAAAGTGTTATAAGCTAACTCATCAATCCAACATCCATCATACAGGTTCAGTTATTAAGTTTAAGGCAAAATTGGACATAAAAGGAAAAAATAGCCCCCTATTCTTATTAACCAATAAACAGTCATCTGTATAAGTTGAGGCAAAATAGAAACAGTTGAGCCGCGACATGTGATTTCCAACAATGTGGTATTTTGAAAAGTGTAGACTCAAACAAGCATGTGCAGCCTCCTTTTAAGCATAGAAACTCCAAATCATGTTTGGTCAGTAAGTTAACACTCATAGAATATTCAAGTGACTAGCAAAGGCTCTGATCAGACTGCACATATGCGCAGCGGATCTGAGGCTTTGCTGGTCACACATACCACATTGTTGGAAATCTCGTGTCGCGGCTCAGTTTATTTTCACCTAACTAGAGCTTCCCATCAGTCCTCCAGTTAAGTGTGTGTAATCAAAAAATGATTTTCTCATTTCTCAACCAAAACATATGATGAGACAGTTCTTTTGAGCACCCAAATCATATGTCAAAACTAATGGATAAGAAAACATCTTTAACGATTTCACGCATAAATATTTTGGTTAGTTAGACTTATGCTTACCATTATAGATGAGCCAGCAGAGTTTCTCCTTGGGTAAGACCACCTGCATCACAAGTCTGAGGAAAGCAAGAATCTGTACACATCTATCTACACTCTGTTTGTTCTGTAGTTTAGGATCAGAGACTCTTACCACCTGATACATACTGATACTCTTCCCCATCAATGCTCGAAACTGAAATATACAATATCAGAGACTATTACCACATGATACATACTGATACTCTTCCCCATCAATGCTCGAAACTGAAATATACAAATTTTACCCATTTTCACTAACCCAAGCTTAAAAGAGTATTTAAATAAAAAACATATGAGAAAGATAGGAGTTTCTAGAATAGAATTATACAGGTATGTCATGTGAAATAGTAAGAACCGTCACAGAGAGGCAATCCTATTAACTACACATCACATACATTTTGGAACAAAAAAGGATATCCCTGCCTAAACCTAAAATAAAGATATGGTCTGAAGATAACATTTTCTAGGGACTCAAGAGGGAGTTAAAATAAGCCATCAGTGTTCAAGTCAAAGAAGTTTTCCAGTACATATATTTGTGCCATAGGTCAAGATAAACATAAATGTTGACCATAAAATTGTCATTATAAAATTATTCTTACCCATAAATTTAAACATATGTTTTGGATGCTCATTGAGACGGTTCTTTTATGTACCCCTAACATATGTTTGGGTGGAGAAAATAAATTTCAACTAGGGCGCCATCGCAAATCCCCATGCTAAAGTTTTTCGACTCCCCCAGCACCTTGCAGTCCCACCCCGGGGAATGACCTTGACAACAGAATGAAAATTCTGTTCATTTTGTTCTGCTCGTCATCCCCGTCGATTTGATATGCTACACGACCATGTTTGAAAAAAAATTGTTTGACCCCTGAGTACCCCCAGTGCCACAAAGTCCCACCCCTGGGGCATGACCCAGGCGACAAAATAAAAATCCCGTCTGATATGTTTTGTATCTTTCACTTGTGAGAACACACACAAAATTTGGTATAAAAATCTTTGAAATTGACATGGTAACAGAAATTTAATGATATTTGACCCTTGACCTCACCCCAAGGTCACCAGTTTGACCCTAGGATAAAAATTTACTTGCATTCTGTTCTGGTCGTCATCCCCGTTGATTTAATATACCACATGACCATGTTTGAATTTTTTTTGACCCCCTCGGAACCCCGAGCGCCCAAAAGTCCCACCCCTGGGACATGACCCAAGAGACAGAATGAAAACCCCGTCTGATATGTTTTGTATCTTTCATTTGTGAGAACACACACAAAGTTTGGTATAAAAATCTTTGAAATTGACTTTGTAATTGAAATTAAATGATATTTGACCTTTTGACCCCTCCCCAGGGCCCCCGGGGGTGGGGCCAAAAAAAGTTTGACAATGCACGCCCCATTCATGTCAGTAACTCACACACCAAATTTGGTTGAATTTCGTCAAATGGTTTAGGAGGAGATAGCATAACAGACAGACGGACGGATGGAGGCGATTACAATATCCAGGACTCGAAAATAGCACTAGTCCGCTCGTATTTACGAGTGCCTCAGGCTGCAGGGCAAGAGGAAAATATGATATTTCTAGTGAAAATTAATTTTTTCCCCATACATGCCAATAATTTTTGTGATGAAGGGCAAGTGCCTATTTTAAGATATTTCGAGCCCTGAATATCCCCTTCACTTTTTTGAAAAAGCATGGGGATAATCATGCATTCTTGATCTTATCTAAAGGTCTGGTTCCATGTTTCATTTGTGTGCATTAGCATCCCAGACTTTACTAAGACTGCCAGTCTTAAAGGAGTATTGTTGATTGCATATGTGATATTAAGAACTATAATTATTTAATACCGTGAGTCCAGCCGTGTCACCATCAAATCCTTGTGGAAAGAAAATACTTTTAAATGTCTCCACATCAGTGATCTGTTCCACATCTATGTCACCAAAGTACATCAGATATCTGTCATAGCACTGCCAAAGAGCAAGACTGTACTCCTAAAACAGAACATAGTACATCAGATATCTGTCATAGCATTCCCAAAGAGCAAGAGTGTACTCCTAAAACAGAACATAGTACATCAGATATCTGTCATAGCATTCCCAAAGAGCAAGAGTGTACTCCTAAAACAGAACATAGTACATCAGATATCTGTCATAGCACTGCCAAAGAGCAAGACTGTACTCCTAAAACAGAACAAAAACATCTGATATCTATCATAGCATTGCCAAAGAGCAAGACTGTACTCCTAAAACAAAACAAAAACATCAGATATCTGTCATAGCACTACCAAAGAGCAAGACTGTACTCCTAAAACAAAAACATCAGATATCTGTCATAGCACTGCCAAAGAGCAAGACTGTACTCCTAAAACAAAACACAAACATCAGATATCTATCATAGCACTGCCAAAGAGCAAGACTGTACTCCTAAAACAAAACAAAGTTGATTGTATTGACTAATCATAGATCACCCTGTATTTTCAGACAGACTGTGATTTTTAAACTTTTACAAACAGTATAATCTCACAAAGAAAAATATAGGGATTAATAAATGTTTTTCATACATTAACATTTGCCAGCTGTTTGAATATGAGGCCATTTGGGTGAGTATTCAAACATCTACAAATGTACCAAGGTACCCAGTAAGTGTTAATACAATGAAAAAAAGTGGGATCATTATTCATGAATATTTTACTTGATTTCAATCAAATTCTCACTGAAAGCGTGCTGCTAAAAACAAAAAATATTGTTTTTCTGTCTGCTGCTCAAATAAAGATCAGCTGACTATGATCTACACCATTTTCCATTCAAACTGTAAATCAGCGATGAGACATGGGCATTCATGCTGTGTCACTACATGTAATTAGTGATTAATTTATTCTGCACATGATTATGGTTAACAATTAGCAGCGAAGTGGTTCCATTACCTTTGCTGACATCAAAAAATCTCCAACTTCCAGAAGTTTTTCTTGATAATAGCTCTTGGGAAGACGAGGTTCATACTTGTTCCAAATTTCAAATAATGTGTCCGCCCTGAAAGAATAGAAAGAGTTACATTTGGCAGGACTTCTTCAAATGTCATTTACAAAAAATAGCTACACTAGCGCTCTAGGCCCTGTGGCTTCAGACAAGAAGATCTTTTCATGTTTTCCCTATATAAGTATACGCAAAAAATATGACCCCCGGGGAAGGAATTCTTCAGGGCAGGGCATCACTGTCTGGTGTCTGCGGTATTGAGCACTATGTGATGACCTGGTAGTTTTCAAACTGTGAGCAGGAGTCATATACTTGTCTTTTTCAATAGACACTGCGCCAAAATGAATCTTGTGAAAGAGAGGCAAGGAGGACCTCAAGAGATGGCCATTCAAATTTCGCCAACACTACTCCTGTTTTGCCATCTTCTGCAGGTCCTGCGGGCTGCTGTCCTCTCAACTTTCTCAATCTGATTAATCTGAAGTTTCGAGTGAGGGCTCCAAATGGGTGCTGCATACTCTAGTTTAGGCCCAATCAAAGCTTTGTATGCAACTTCCTTAGTACTCCTAGGTGCAAAGTCAAGTTCCTGCAAAAACCAAGTGTCTTAGTTGTTTTGGAAGATATTTCAGAGACATTCTGACCCCAATCCATGTTATCAGTGATGGTGATACCAAAGTATTTTGCCGACAGAAAATTTTCCAAAGTTTGGTTGTGTAGTGAATAGTCAAAGAGAACTTGTTTGTGATGCTGATGCGGGGTACACCTGATAGCACTGAGACTGGATCTGAGGCTTGGCCATCTAAAACAATTTGTTGAGTGAGCCCAATTGAGCCACAAGTTGATCCACGAGTTGATCTACTTGAAGGTGGTTCCTCTAATCCCATAATATTCCAATATGTGTATAAGCCTTTTTTGTGGAACCTTGTCAAAGGCCTTAGCAAAATCCATTTTGATTAAATTAAATCTGTCTGTCTGTTTGTGCCAAGGATTCACAGCCCCATCCAGGTTGCTGATGATGTTGTGCACAAACTGGACCAACTGGGTTTCCCAAGACCTCTGACTTTGAAAACCATGCTGACAGTCAGCAAGTATGCCATCCTAGGCTAAATGATTGTTGATGTTGCTGACTAAAATATGCTCTAGGGTTTTGCAGCAGATGCACGTGAGCGACAGGGGCCTGTAATTTGCAGTATTGTATTTTTCACCCTTTTTAAAGACCGGAGAAACATTTGCTTGTGGCCATTCATCTGGTACATCGGCAACATCGCCCTGAGCTAAAGAATCATTGTAGATGAGTGCCAGTATTGGAATGGAGAGATCTCATAGCTACATCCTTTAAGTACTCTGGCATTCAGTCCATCCGGGCCAGAGGCTTTATGAACATTTATTGCGTCCAACAGTTTGGCGGCCCCTTTCGGGTCAACTGTTATGTCCCCCTGTAGGAGAAGGGACAAGCCTCTTTCCAGGGATTTTGTTTGGTGTCGGCCCTCGGACTTAGTCCGAAAATAGTTCCAGATGTCCAAGAGCTTGCTGTCCAGTTTAGACAGTTTGTCCGAGACGATTTTCGGAAGTGCACACGATACGGTAATGCACAGTGATGCAATAGTCTTTTTGTCTAATAATACGATCGCTGATTGGCCAAACTTCTGTAAGTGCCAGACTGGTTTGCATAATTTTACCCCTAAAATACTTATTCACTAAAGCAAACCAGTCATAGTTTATGTTATGAGTGTCTGAAAAATTGTCCTAAAAAATTCCAAATGTCCGAACAATATTTGGACTGCTTGGACAAAATGTCCGAAGTAAATTTCAGTCCAGCTGAAACTCTGCTTTCGAGGACATGTCAGTCATCAGATTTGCTTCCATCATCCATTGCCTTATCCCCTTTTATTTTATATAAAGCAACATGGCCATGTTCTGAAAAAATAGAATGAACTAAAACAAATACGTAATCAGTTTGTCTGACTCAATAAATGAAGATACATACGGTCTTGACTGAGCTTCATCGTCTGGTTTCCTGTAGCCAGCGACATTTCGTTTTTTGATGAATCCCATGAACGTTTTGATTTCTTTGTCAAGGGACTGTAAAACGGGATTTGGTTTATCCTTGTTATAAAATGAACTTGGCATGCCTTTGTTGGACGCTGCAGCGGCAGCATTCCTTAAAATGGCTGCCATTTCGACAGGATTTTTAAAAAAATTTCAGCTTCTCCAATTCATGCAATGAACGCCGCCATAAAACAAAATTTGTTGCCTGGTGCCCGTTGACGGCGTTTTCTATTTACCCGGCAAGAAGCTATGAAATCAATCAAAACTTTTAAACCAGTCAAGCGGTGCGCACCTGCGACGGTTATCCTAAACTACGAAATATAGACTCACCTATGACAATTGCACCCACCCACCTATCGCTTTAGTCTACCTACCTATCTATATATTTCTATGTCTGCCGCCCGCCCGCTCGCCGGCCCGCCGGCCTACCTGAATATTTTTTATGGTATGAAGGTTGTGTGTGTGTGTGTGTGTGTGTGTGTGTGTGTGTGTGTGTGTGTGTGTGTGTGTGTGTGTGTGTGTGTGTGTGTGTGTGTGTGTGTGTGTGTGTGTGTGTGTGTGTGTGTGTGTGTGTGTGTGTGTGTGTGTGTGTGTGTGTGTGTGTGTGTGTGTGTGTGTGTGTGTGTGTGTGTGTGTGTGTGTGTGTGTGTGTGTGTGTGTGTGTGTGTGTGTGTGTGTGTGTGTGTGTGTGTGTGTGTGTGTGTGTGTGTGTGTTCGTTTTGTGTGTGTGTGTGGGGAGGGGGGGTCATTTCTATGTATTTTAGGGTCTTTTCTTAAGGTAAAAGGTACCGAATGGGGTTTTTTTTGGTTGCAAAATTTTGAAATATATATTTGGGGGTGCTTGATATTCCTGATATTTATTAGGAATAAACAGTAGATGCTTGGTCCAAACCTACGTATGAAGAGAAAAATAAAATGAGAGTAGGTAATCCCCCATCGGGGTATGGACCCAGCTCCTGAACGTCATTTAAGGAATCCAAGATGGCGGAACAGTTAACCCTTTTTAACCGAATGGAATATCCTACTCTTATCAATTGAACCAGTCAATTACCGTTTTAAGAGTTGTTGGGTCATATATTTTTTTAATCTTTTAACAAAATATTTTGTAAACAAACAGTGGATAGCCTTATCAGACGCCACGTTTGTGGCGTCTGATCTGGGGCTCCACTATTTGCCTATGTCCCACAAAAAGGACGCTGGGCTTATATGGGTTAACGCTGTTTAGGTAGGTATTACGTTTCTTTCAGTTTTCACTTTACACTGCATGCATCAGCCAAATGATGCAGAATACATTTATTCACATAAAACAGTACGGAATGTGGCAAGATATGCATTGAAGAGGGTCTGGGTAGGGGATGAGGGTATGGTATTCTCTAAATACAAAAAGGTCAGCCTAATATTCAATCTTATTGAAATTTTTGCCTAATCATTAAAATCTTTTTAGAAAGGATATCATATACAAATACGTCTTATTATCCAAAATTATACCAACCAGGGTTTGCCCTATCGCCCCACCCCCCCCCATTTCAGGCCACCATGATTTGTTCTTTTCTCCTTGCTCTCTAACTTCTGGAATGATATATTTTTTATCGTTGCATTGGCTCTTTACACCTACTTTTCAGACCCACACCATTTTTTTCTTTGTGTGTGAGGTGGGGTTAGGATGCATGTAATTATTGGTGTGGGGATTTATTCAAAGTAATCGAGAGACGATTGATTAATTAGCGGAATTCTCCTCTCAAAAAATAGTTCTTACTTAACTAAATCACATAAAAACTCGTATGCAAGCAAAGCAGCTTATTTTCTCTTTCATTTATGATATTTTAGTATCACCGATAATCATTTAAAAAAACAGCACGAAATGATGATTATACATTATACACATAAAATATACATTCAAAGTACAACAATTGCAATGTTCTATGACTTGCTAACCAATACCAAGGATAACACAAAAAAGAGAAGGCAATTTCTCTTATTTCATCGTGGTCCTTTGGCACCGGCTGCAAGTCATAGTGAGGCACCACTAGGTAAACACTTTAATGAAGTACTTAGAGTTAAGACAACAATGGAAAATGGCGTAATTTTAACATTAAAACCGCAAAGATCTCTTATAAAAGGAAAGTAAAAAGTATCACAATACTGTAAGAACACACATTACAAATCAATCTTACTTAAAAGGTATTTTTAATAGCTAAGTACTTTAAAATTGGGATATCTCTGATGCCACTGATATTATCGGGGAGTTCGTTTCATATACACAAACATTTTAACCCAAGGATTTCTCTCCAAGACTTTTACTTTTGGATTAGAAAAACAACCAGTTTCCCTAAATCTAGTTCCTTATGAAGGCATGCAACTTGCCAGAATAAGATGATCGACCATATAATCTGGTGATTGACCCGATTTAACCTTAAAACATGGTTTAAAATAATCAGGTTACCTGTTTTTGAAACAGGTACCTAGCCAAGAGAATTGAAAACGCCAGAGTCTACATGTGATCTTGAATCCATGTTAAGAACAAATCGTATGATTTTATTTTGGGTAACCTGAAGTTTGTTTTTCAAAACCTTAGATAAGCCAGGATACCAAAACGAGCATGCATAGTCAAAATGAATACACTTTATCTCTCTGAACAATACATAAGAAATACCAACTGCGTAACTCATACAAATCCTTCTAATTGCTTACCATCTAACTTATACAAATCCTTCTAAATGCATACTACCTTCCTCATACTAGTCCTTCTCAATACTTACCAACATTCCCGTACTAGTCCTTCTCAATGTCTACCAACTTCTTCATACTAGTTCTTTTCAATGCTTACCAACTTCCTCATACAAGCCAATCTTTTTATAATGGGAAATTATTTTAATGAACTGCACTGAAAAATTATCAGAGCCAACAATCTTCTTCAATTTATACACCAAGTCACCATAGAATTCAAGTTCCGAAAATCCATGGCACAAGAGAGATTAAAGTCCAACTAGGAATTTAGATATCAAATCAAAGTATCGTCTATACAATTTAGAAAAGGTTTTGCGAAGTTTATGATACCAATAGCCTTGTTTAAGAAGTTTCTGAGTTAACAACTTATTGCGAGTGTTGAAGTCAGTTATATAGCTAGATGCTCTAGCAAAACGAATGAGTTGAGAGATATAAACTCCATAGGATGTAGAGCGAGGAATTTCACCATCTAAAATGGGAAATTGACAATTTCAAAATCAAAAATTTTGGTAGAAACTATATCAAATGCAAGTCTAAAATGCAGCTTCGGTATAAGAGGTATTGGCTTTATTAAGTTGGAGCTCTGAAGGGTATACTTGACTTTGCCCTCTTAAATTGCACGCCGGTGGGTCGGACTTCAGACTCTATGATGGTTCCGACTTAAATACTTATCTATTGATGAGATGGTAGGGGCCTGATGCCTTGGCTGTTTGTCGGGCCCACCGGGGTTTACCTGTTGGATTTGTTTTGCTCCGGTATTCAGTTTTACCTACTGTTGAGTCCTTATCGTTGCTTTATCTCCTTGTTATATCTTGATTTATATGTCTTAGGAGATGTTGCATTGATAAGTTAGGGGTCTTTCATGCAAACCAAATATCTAGTATGTGTCTTGATCCACATCTGAATTAAGGGTGAGGTTGGCGCGCCATAAAACCGGTTTAAGCCCTCCAGTAAAATATTTTACTGACCGTTCCAAGGCGGTACTTCTTTTGTGGATCTTTTATGTTTTTGTTCTGTCTTGTGTTTGCTATGTCTTTGTGCGCGTCAGTTTATATGTGCTTTGTGGTCACCTGCTGGGAAAGGGCTGACCTCTTGGCTCTCGCTTGTGGTGTCTAACTGTGAGTTTGTCACTTTCCCATTGGTATCCTGGGTCAGGTGTAGCACTTGATTGTATCGATTCCTGATCTTTGCAACCTTACTTACATAGGAATAGGAAGCCTCCATGTGAGCTGAGCTAAATAAGTTTTGTGTTTTAACAGCAACAGAATCTAGAGCGAAGATTTGGTACATGTAAATTGCATTAAACCCCTAGTGTCTTAGGCTGCCATCCGTTCTAGGGCGGTAATTCTGTTGTTGTGTTGTTGATTGCTCCCGTTCTTTGTGGGGTTTTGTATTTGGTCCTTGTTTTGTTATGCAGTACTTAGTTTTGGAATCATCTTGATGGGAAAGAAAGAGCTGGTTGCTTTACTTTAATTGTCTTCATGATGTCTGTTTACTGTTAGAGTTATGTGGCTCTTACTCACGCCACTGTGGATTGCTCTGCAGTGTGTGATAGTATTTCCTGATCATAATCACTTACTTTCGTGACCACCATTCCAAGGATTCAGAGAGGATCCAATATTTCCAGGGGCGCCCAACTTTTTCCAGAGGGGTTTAAATGCTAATTTCTATAGAAAGTAAGTAAGGGTGCAAATATCAGAGTAAGTAAGGTTGCAAAGATCAGGAATCGATACAATCAAGTACCACACCTGACCCAGGATACCAATGGGAAAGTGACAAACTCACAGAAGACACCACAAACGAGAGCCAAGAGGTCAGCCCTTTCCCAGCAGGTGACCACGAAGCACATATAAACAGACGCGCACAAAACATAGCAAACACAAGACAGAACAAAAACATAAAAGATCCACAAAAGAAGTACCGCCTTGGAACGGTCAGTAAAATATTTTACTGGAGGGCTTAAACCGGTTTAACGGCGCCAACCTCACCCTTAATTCAGATGTGGATCAAGACACATAGATATTTGGTTTGCATGAAAGACCCCTAACTTATCAATGCATCATCTCCTAAAACATATAAATCAAGATATAACAAGTAGATAAAGCAAGGATAAGGACTCAACAGTAAATTAAACTGAATACCGGAGCAAAAGAAATCCAACAGGTAAACCCCGGTGGGCCCGACAAACAGCCAAAGCATCAGGCCCCTACCATCTCATCAATAGATAAGTCTTTAAGTCGGAACCATCATAGAGTCTGAAGTCCGACCCACCGGCGTGCAATTAAAGAGGAAAGCAAAGTTGCCAACTGTGATTGGGTTGACTACCAAGCATGCAGTCTGTTGCAATACATTAATGTTATAGCCAATCTTTTTATAATGGGAAATTATTTTAATGAACTGCGCTGAAAAATTATTAGAAAATTTATCAGGAATCGATACAATCAAGCACCAAACCTGACCCAGGATATCAATGGGAAAGTGACAAACTCACAGTTGGACACAACAAACGAGAGCCAAAAGGTCAGCCCTTTCCCAGCAGGTGACCGCAAGGCACAAATAAACAGACGCGCACAAAGGCATAGCAAACACAAGACAGACAAAACATAAACAATCCACAAAAGAAGTACCGCCTTATCCATTTAACTAGTGGTTTTCCGGGGGGGGGGGGGTGTCCGGACCCCTACCCCCCTCTGGATGCGCACATGATAATGTGAGCATTAAACAATATACGTGTTTGTTCAGGCAAACCAGGTTTCAGCATTTGCTTCTGATTGTGCTTATGTAGGCGCTCACTTCTCGTACTTTGTTTATCAATATAATTTTATTATTATGTTGTATAAACCTTATATTTTGTCAGTTCTACTGTTTTACTTCTTTGATTCCATTGTGTGAATGGGTTTCGTGTTTGTTCAGTTTTGTGTTAATGTATTTTACGTCCTTCACAGATTGGCAATCACCTCGAAAATGAAAAGGGAACAGTTTGTATTACAGTAATGGGCCTCGATAACGTTGTACGTAATAATTGTACAAGCTTTGTATACGTAAATAATGGGCCTATTTGCGAGAAAACCTGTATTCGGTGTTTCCGGCTCAAACAAGCCTGCTCAGCTACCGAGACTAGCTGGAAAATTGAAATTTCGCTTGTAGCAAGTTTACATATGATAAGTCCAGTTAGCGAATAACAAAGGCGCAAATGTGCAGGCTGGACTGCGCCTTTGTTGTTCGCAAACCCCGAAGACAGGTTCTCTCGCGTCGACGTCCAATTATGCGTGTCTGGGTTCAACTATTTCTTCCTCGGCCTATTGGTCGTAGGTTTGCCTGTGATTTGGAATTTCCAGGTCGTTTCGTAAGGGTTTAACAGTTTTAGCACCCGTGTGTCTGTTTCTTCCGGCCCCTATTAGTCATACATGTAGGTTAATCTGTGGTCTGCAATGGTGGCATTTCCTGGTCATCATGACGACGTCACTGGTATTGTAGTTCAGAAATTTTCGCGAGGGTTTTATTTTCGGTATGCGAGGTTTCCTCCAAAAACAGGGAAGAAACATACACTTAGCAGAATATCGTAGCAACAGATCTGTTTTGATCTAGTGACAACTACAACTAATAAAATGTCAGGTTTTACCATAAATGCCATAATTCTGATAACATACACTGTAAACATTAATTGAAGTTTACACCAAATTTCATGGCATCTGAACTGCGACTGATTTCTTCTTCTTCTTCTTCTTCTTCTTCTTCTTCTTCTTCTTCTTCTTCTTCTTCTTCTTCTTCTTCTTCTTCTTCTTCAACAGGCTAAAACTATATACAATCTGGTCATGTTGTTGTATGGCATGGATCAGGCTAGGGCAGTCTATTAGTTATGCTCGCCCTGAAGTCTTCCAAGGAAGCAGAAGCTGTGACGTACCCTGGCAGGTTGTTCCATTCCCAAATAGTAAGAGGTAAAAACGAGATAAAGTAGACATCGCTGTTAATTCTCTCTCGGAAGAATCCTCTACTACCTCGTGTTCGACTTTCTCATTGTTGTAAGGAGGAGGAAGTGTCGACATCCACATTACCCATGTTGCATCTTATGTGGTGCCGTTTTACTATAAAATCATTATTTTGTGGCATTATAAATTTGAGTTTGTGATATTACTAAATATTTTGTGATATCGCAAAATAAAATTTGTGATATCACGGAATTTGTGATATTAAAAAATAGAATTTGTGATTATCAAAAAATCATTCGTATTTTTTGATATCACAAATTCTATTTTTATATCACAAAATCGATTTTGTGATATCACTAAATCATAGGAATTAGTGATATCAAAAGATCTATTTTGTGATATCACAAAATAGTGACGATTGTTTGATATCTCGAAAATAGTAAGTGAGTATGATCAGGAAATACCACAATCACAAACCGCAGACAACCCCGTTCTATTTTGCGAAATTACAAATTTTGTTTTGTGATATCACAAAATCACCGCTATCTTTGATTTCACAAAATCGATTTTGTGATATCACAAAATCGTTTCGGCATTTTAGTTGATCAGAGAAATCAAGTTGAACAGACTCGCCAGAGCCTTCGCTGCATTCATAAATGGCACACAAATCGCCAGCACGATATTTGGGTACCGGTATTGCTTTGTCGAGCGACGAAGGCTCAAGAGAGCATGTACTATGCAAATATGCAAATTCGCCAGAGCCTTCGCTGCTCTCATAAATTGCACTTCTGCTCTCATAAATGGCACACAATCATTATCACCATTTGAGCGAGAACATGAGATTTCAGTGCTCTGGCGTGTCTACTAGCCATTTTTAGTATCGTACTGCCTGATCATGAAATAGTGATTTGTGGCATTTATGCGAGCAGCGAAGGCTCTGGCGAGTCTGTACATTTCCAAAATTTTATGGCCTGGCTCAATAGGCGGATTTTTTTTTTTTGCATGGGAGACATCATTTCTTGGAACATTTTAAGCATTTTTGATATCACAAATTGAGCTTGATTTGTGTTATCAATAAAGCAATTTTGTGATATTACATAATTAATTTTGTGACATCAGAAATTCAAGATGATTTTTATATCACAAAATCTAATTTGTGATATCACATAATCGAAATAGTGATATCAAAAAATCGAATTTGTGATCTCAAAAAATCGATTTTATGATATCAAAGAAATAAAATTTATGATAGCAAAAATACTGATTTTATAATAAAATGGCACATCAAAACATCTTGTATTGGAGGCTCAATTTGGCAGTGTATCGACGATCTTCAAGGATCACACCAAAAAGGATTAGCTGCCACCGCTTTTAGTGTTTTTGTTCGTTTGTTTGATTTGATTCTTCACGTTCCATCAACAATCTTTCAGTTAAACAGGGACGGGTCTTCCTGGGTTGAACCAGTACTAAGCTAGGATAAATGTGTCTTGCTCAAGGACCACAACGCAGTGACGCCACGCCGGTGAGGCTCGAACCCGCGGCCTCTCGGTCTCGAGTCAAGCACTCTACCGCTGAACCACTGCGCTCCCATCCTTTTCTTTTAGTGTTAACATACACTTTTTTTCTCACAATGTAGTAATACGGAAGGACGGAAGGGTTTTGGTGGACAAAAAGAAAACGTGTTATTCGTCAGTTTACAGATAAAAATCGAAGTGTATACTTCTACTTTTTAAAACAAAAACTTCATAAACTTCGTTTGTTAAAGAGATATATCAAGTTTCAAAATCAATAAAACGTTTTGAGCAAAAAAGGCCTTCGAGTTTATGCGAACAACCAAACCTAGAACATAATGCACACCCGCTCAGGACTGATATTGACTTTCGACAGTAATTCCACAAATGTGAAAAACAAAATTGGTTGGGGGCACTATGCAGTGTTGACTGCTTTAGTAGGCGTATGCCTCGAAGGACATAGCATATATTATATGTACACGCATGTAAAATTTCCACTATTTTGTCTTTAATCAATGAAGAACAATAGCAGAGTAAATAAAAGTTAAAATCTCAGTGATAATGTTGACATAAATTCAAGGTAAGGAATGCACCGCACCGCTTTCAACAATGTGATATGAAATAAGTTAGCTTCGTTATCCCAATATCATTTTTAACGCTTGAGGAGCGCAGTGGCTCAGCTGGTAGAGTGTTAGATTCGGGATCCAATGGTCGCGAGTTCAACCCAGGAAGGCAGGAAAACGTCCAGGTATGACTGAGCAATTGTTGATTGGGACGTAAAGCATCAACACAAACAACAACACAACAAAAATAAACACTTGCTTTTCTCCATTTAAAAAACAAAATACCCTTCCTCCTGTCTACATGTAACGAGTATGCACGGATTCCTCGTAAAAACCTAAAATACTGAAGGAAAAAATCCTACTTGTATCACTTAGGTGTTGTATTTTTTCTTATAATGAATGTTAAAATGCCAACAATTGTTGGCATTTTAACATTTATAAGAAGAATTAATGTCATGCTCAGTTGAGTTGAGCATGAAAAAAGTTTTATAAGACCAGAATGGTTGCTTGAACCGTCGCCTACGTCCCGAATATGGTGTGTGAAAGCAGAGAATGCTCTGGCGAATCTGTTCGTCTGTGCAGACTCGTCTGAAACTTCGATTACTCGACATGCAATAAGTACAAAGGGTATCCTTTGGAAGCAAAGCATGCTCCAAAGAACAGAAACTAGAGTGTGCATATTTTCTGGGCCAGACTAGCTAGTTTCGGCCATTTAGGCCTCATCAGTGACCCTCTAATAGTTTCAAAGTTCATGAAACCCAAAATCTGACGAACCTTTTTCGTATCATTTTAGATGTGGAACGGGGTAGACGAGTCAGAGAGAGACTCACTTCATCTGTATGAGCTGTGCAGTGAAGTTGGAATGACGCCCGACCAATGGAAGCTCAGAATATGGCATATGGACTACCTCAATTCCTTATTTAGTCTGGAGGGCGTGGCTAATTTTGAATCGGAAGTTGATTATGTATTTCACGCTCTCATGGTCGGCAGCAGCGCGGAAGGCGTGGGGCTTGAACGTCTGGGATCCGACTACAATATAATGATGACAGTTACCGGTACCCGATTAGCCCCACACAGACATACAGATGGACTCGGTGGAGAATGTCATATTTTCAGGACCATACAAACTTACCATCCGCTGTACGTGCGACTACAGTGCGTTTATATGGGGACTGGAGTAAACAAAGGGATTATGCCGACACCAAGTTGCTGTATTGGGGATGAACAAGGTCGGATGGTTTTGTCAGGGAAGCTACTTATGGACGCCTACAGTCACACCGCTTCCGGAAATGTGAACGCGCCAGCTATTTCTGCAGTGTTGCGTGGCAACATTATCAAACCAATCTTGTGCATTCACTCGCCTGTATGGCCCCTAGCTGCCAGAGAATGGGCATTTAGGGTAAGACGATTTGTTTGGCCTTCTGTAGAACTGAAGAAACTGATTCTGCAACATGGCTGTCATGTTGTCCCCAAGGGGAACCCTCAGAGCCCAAACAAACACTTTGAGTGGAGATGGTCTTTCTCTTTAGCAGAAAAGATGCTGGTACGTACTTTTAACATTATCCAACTTCAATGTTACTTTCTCTTAAAGATGGTGGTGACCTATGTTATAAACCCTATGGTTCTAAACGGGATATCTTCGTACCAGGTTAAAACGGTGATGCTACACATGGTTGAAAACACACACCCTACAGAATGGACAAAGGAAAAGCTAGCCCCTTGTTTCTCTGCTTGTCTTGCTAAATTATTACAGTGTGTCGAAGACGGAAGTTGTCCACATTATTTCGTGCCCAGCTATAACCTGTTTGCCTTAACCATCCAAGGAGACACAAGAATCAAGCTTGTCACTGTGATAAGTGGACTACTAGAGAAAGACTGGAAATGTGTCCTTCAATGTCTACCACCAAACATGAACATGCTCTTGGCGCGTCATAAAATGCAGACTCGCTGTGACTGCTACGATATGCATTGGGGATTAGACAGATGTGATACGAATGTGTCAATGGTTGAGAGATCATACACACTATTCAATGCAACCATAAGGGTGATTCTACGACTTACTGAACGGCCGGACCTGCAGACGACAACAGACGCCATTACAATGTTTCTAGATTATCCCGCCGCAAAAGACAATGTGCATTTCCCGGACAGTATGACCGCTGCTCTTGTAAAACAAACCATCAAAAGCCATCTTGGATATTGTTACTTGGGGTTATCACAGACTTATCCTTACAATCGCAAACAATCCGATGATGCTAAAAATATTCTAGAGAAAGGTATGAGGATACTTGAGGACTCACTGACGCTAGACGCAGTCTCAACAAAACTCAAAATGGCAACGTTGCATTTCATGCTGAATAAGACGGAGAGCTGCATCAAAATATTAATGCAACTGATACGCCAATACAACGAGTACATAGTGAACACAACAGGAGACAAAACCAGACGGCTGAAGTCCCCAAAGAGATCGTCTGCTCACAGGAGACACCGGTCCGTGACGTCACTTCTTGGTAAGGCGCCTTCGCTAATGGAATGGGCTTCCCTAGAAATCTGTTTCTCGCCTTGGGAAATCCCATTTGCTCCAGAAGCGATTCAGATGCTACAGGATAGGGAACCAATAACGGATGATGACACTGATTACAAGGGTTTTGTGTTTGTAGATGCCATAGTGTACGCATATTTTCTGCTGATTCTTTCCTACAACAACATGCACAGACCAGTTCATAGGTAAGTTACATAGAGAATAATAGGTGAGTGCCTTTTGATATCAAGTTTACCAGGCAAGGCTTTGAGAATGCTTGTTGACATCGCGAGGCTTGCCGAGCGATTCAACAAGCGTTCTCAAAGCGAAGCCTTGTAAACTTGATATCAAAAGACGCGAACCTGGTATTCTTTTTATCAGTTTACCCATTGTTGAACACTCTTTAAACTAGCTATCATGACGAATTTTTGATGTTTGTGTTGATTCAGCGTCATAAGCGACGTCATTCAAAAAGTGCAACGTCATCATGACCTGATAAAGGTAACATGCCATGAGATAAGAAACGTTTATTAGGTCATGTTGAAACAATTCGGTTAATATTAGGGGTGACTGAAAATAATGGATTCTTACTTCTGGTTTGATGCAATAAACTCATGTAAGGGCTAAATCTGAGTTTTTATTTCATTCATTTGAGCGTAGTCTCTGTCGAGAGGTTTGTTTTAGCTTCTGCAAGTCGCACAGGTGCGAAAAGTACCAAGATCTTATGAGCTTGCTCAATTCGAATTATAAGCAGCAATATACGAGGTAAGTAGTAATGGGTGTCACTCTGGGCCAATTTTTTTTTAAGCCTGAAAAGAACTTAGAATTTTTCAGGCTAAAAAATTGGCCCAGAGATGCCTACCCTGGTAGGCTTGAGTGACTAGCTGTGAATAACTTAGTTTATTTTTGGGATTATTCTGGCTGGGGGTGTGATTATGATAGTTTCTTGGGCTATTGGGGAAATAACTTAGTTTATTTTTGGGATTATTCTAGCTGGGGGTGTGATTATGATAGTTTCTTGAGCTATTGGGGAAATAACTTAGTTTATTTTTTAGGTCTATTCTGGTTGGGCCTATGATTATGATAGTTTCCTGGGCTACTGGGGAATAACTTAGTTAATTTTTGGTTGGTCTGTAATAGTTTCCTGGACTATTGAGAATAACTTAGTGTATTTTGAGGTCTATTCTGACTGGGCCTATAATTGTGATAGTTTCCTGGGCTATTGGGAAATAACTTAGTTTATTTGAGGTCTATTCTGGTCTATGATTGTGATTATGATAAGCTCCTGGTCATATCCACTGGTTGGTCTGTGATTATGATTGTTTCCTGGGCTGTTGGGAAATAACTTAGTCATTTTTGAGGGGAATAAAGGCTCTTCTGTGGTGATATATAAAATAACTTAGTTAATTTCAGCTTTGAAAATAACTTAGTCATTTTAGGGGGTATAGTATGTGGGGATATATGGTGTGTGTAATAGTCAAGGCTACTAAGTACCATGCGTCTTTAGAGTCTCTTGGTCAATCAAGACCTCAACTCCTAGAGGCATCACTCTGTAGCGTTAACTAGTGTTTAGCTAGCCGTCTCAAGCTTACTGCTACTTATTTTTTTAAAGCTGCATAGTCTGTAACTTTTGATCTTCTAATTTTAAAAATAATGTTTTTGTTTTTCAAGAACACAGTAAAAATACTCAAATTCAGGTAAACATTTTACCATTTTCGTAAATCTTAACAAGTTATCACTATCAAAACAACTGCATTTATGTTAAAATTCAACGGTCTAGAGTTATTGGAGGGACGCAAATAATTACCAACACGAGAAAAATACACATATTTGGTAAGATAATTCACTTTTCCATGCAATTTTCAGCTATACTGAACAGTTTTATTGTGAAAACATAGCTTAATTCTACTTTTACAAATGATTTAAAAAGAAAAGAAAATTTTTCGAAAAATGTTCATAGTTACAGAGTATGCAGCTTTAAATGAAAAGAACAACAAAGACTGGTGAACATTTCTATAACTTTATTGCCCCGCTAACTATAACTGATTACAATGACAGAGGATTAGGGCCGTCCCTCTGTTCATTGTTTACAAGAGAACTCCTAGATTTATTATGTGTCTAAATTATTTAATGAATATGTCTATTGTGTCAATGAGTTCACTTGTATTCATCACTAGGGATCATTTTATCAGAGTTCTCCGTCACCATCTCTGTACAGGGTCTAGGCATGTGAGAGTCTGATTTACAAATGAAACTATAAGGCTTCTTTCCACGGATTACTGTCTTCTTTGAACGAGTGTCTAAACGCCTTCTCTTAGGAGTGATATCACTATTGATATCAAAATCAAAAATGTCTATTTCAGAAGCCTTTCGTTTTCTTGAAGGTTTCTTTGTAGATACTGAAGACTGTTGCTTCTCTGTAGATACTGAAGACTGTTGAGATGTAAAATCTTCTTCTCTCTTTGGACAATTTGGAGCCCAATGATCTTCAAGTCCACATGTATAGCATTGTCCATATGCAGGCTTCTTATTAGTAGACTTCTGTTGTTCTCTTAATTTCTTAGCATCCGGACAATCTCCAATCCAATGTCCCGTATCATGACAATGGTGACATTCACCATAAGGGGGCTTCAACTTGTCTTGTTGTCTCAAAGTATCTTCTAATGGCTGCATCAAAGCTTGTTCTTCTTGAGATAAAAGTTTCTTCAATGATACACAATGATAGTAGATGCTCTTCTTATCATAGACTTTAGCCATCCTTGGATCTCTACTGTTTGCCATCTTTACTCTTCGAAAGTCAGAAGTGAAATGAGTCTCTCTCACTGGTGTCAACTATTTATAGTCCAGAAATAGTTTTGTCTCTTCTATGATTGTAGAGAAATTCGATCACACTAGAATTGTCAGCGACACATCTTTTCCAATTCTCAAATGTAATCAGTGTCTCCTTTTCCATCAAATATCTGATACTGATCCACCAAAGTTTCTTGAAATCTTCAAAAGTTTCAGGACTGTTGAGTTTCTGTTGAATCTCTTCCAAAGTGATCTCATCATGAGAAAATAAGATGTAAATGCAGAACAATAATCTTCTATAAGGTCTGAACTTCAATATCTTGGATAGTGGAATTTCCAAATATTTCTTCTCTCTTGCTTCTTCCATGATATTACACTCAGATATGATGATCAAAATGACTTGATCATTCTTTTTATATTGTGATCAAGCTATCTATGTTTGAAATGAGATCTTCATAATCCATATCTCCTTCTTCTGAGGCTTGTTGAATTTCTTTCAATACTGCTTCGATGTGAGAAATCACACTTTCGCTGTTTGCCACATAAGTTACCCAATCGATATAGGTGATAGGAGTATTATCAATGATTCTCAACATCTCTCTAGCATTACGCTTAGTCCAAAATCTGAATGTATCAAATGTTTCAAATCGGTTTAACCAGTTCTTGATTCCTGCTCTCGTTTTCAAAAACTCGGCACTGGATGGTTCTAATGATAAGATGTGGTCCAAAGTTATTTTGTAGACATCAAAATGTAAAATTTGATCTAAGCACACGGGTAGACTTTTGGTGATCGTATACATATTCAGTTATTCAGCAGATAATCAGATTCACGACTTGGAAACTTCAAAATAATTTGTGGTTCTATCTGTCTTGGAGTATAATGTCCAATGGCAACGTTATATGAATCTGGTTTGTTTACATACCTAATCAGTTCACTGGTTATAAAGTGATTAATCCCTGCAGCTGTTAAAGATGCCACAGATAAAGATACATCTTGAGTATTCCATGCAGACAATAACCATTGGACTTGATGCTTAGGAGTTTCTTCCTTTAAGTACAAACATCCATACAATTTATTACTGTCATAGATAATTCCATTCAAAAAATACTTGATATCTTTGTCACGAGTACGAATAGAGTAAAGTTTATCCAATGTCAAATTCTTCATTCTTACAACCCAAACACGAGCCTTATCAATACTGTGGAATTTAGAGTAATGTATCTTGAGCATCTCCTTATGAAATCTTAAACGCATCTCACCAGGAAGATTTAGTAATTCGTCCATGCTTAGAAGTAGTTGGCCTAGTTCTTGGTGATAGATGTCCTGAGATTTAGTCTCTAAAGCTTTTGACAAACGTCTCAACCTAAGTTTAAACCATCCTTCTTGAATGTGTTTCCTAAATTCCAACCCTTTAGCTGAATTGTACATCAAATAAGTCCAAATCATGTGTTGTATATCTGTCACTAGTTGATATGCCATAACTGATTTGGTCTCTATGTGATACCTGCAGATGAAATGGGATTAATGTGATAAGATAGCAATTGATCTTAGCTTTTATAGGGTGAATAAATTTTGAAAATCGGTCTAGGCAAACTCAAGTTATTGCGAAAATATGATTTTTACTTTTTAGAAATCCGGTTCTTGCTTTTTTCATGCCAATAAATTATCTCCCTTGAATAAAAAATTTCACGGTAAAAAATATGCGAAATTTGTAATATCTCGGGTATTTTTTATCCGATTTACTTCAAATTTTTACCAAAAGATAGCTCTTATATTCACGTTATCGATTTTACATACTATAAGGCTTGAAAACTATTATGGGATAGAGTAACATTGAGACACCATTTCAAACTTATTCTGTGATAGGATAACTATATATATGAATCGCAAATATTTGCTTATTAAGTCAGTAGAGATATAGTTTGAACAAAAAATAACTGACCACTGGTACTCTATACATCCGCCGAGGCCCGTAGAGAAGCTTTGTGCTTCAGAAACTGTTGAATATGCATTCAAAAAGGTAGAGCAGCTTCGGCTGTTTAAGGGCGCCAGCCTTCGGGTTGGAGTGGCTCCGCCTCAAATTCTCTGGTCCATAGAGACATGCAGGAATTTGACTTGTATTTGAGACAGTTTCAATCGCCAGGGATTCCGAGGTTAGGATAGTACTGGGGGAGTAATGGTGCTGTTTATACAGTGCCTGATACTTCTTGCTAATTTTTCAAAAAATGTAGTCTCGCCTGCACTTTAGGCCTAGCAAAAGAATGTAGTCTTGCCTGACACTTTGTGAAAAAAAAATCATATAGATTTGCTTGTCAAATTTTTTTTGCTAGTGATTTCTATTGCCGCATTGTGAAACTTTCAGTAGTTTGGCTTATAGAAAATATTTGATCTGATGAAAAATTCAAATTTGCATATCAAAATAATTTGAGAACTAGTGATTTTGCCTACCACATGATGAAACTTTTAGTAGTTTGGCTTATGGAAAATATTCAATCGGATGAAAAAATCAAATAGTGATTACGCTTGATGAAACAATTTTGAGAATTTTCAACTGTTGATTTCAGAAAATCTGAGTTTTTCCAAATCTGGGTTTTTCCAGTATAAAAGGAGCTCAGATTTCTATTGCAGCATTATTTCAGTAGAGAACTTCGAACAGTCAACATGTTTAAGCGACAGAGAGATATTACCCCACCCACTTCTGATGATGAAGAGCCTCGACGTAGATTGGTAGATTATTCAGACACAGAGAGCTCAGATGATGAAGATAATATTAGACCACCACCAAGAAAAAGAAGACCTATGGTGATTTATTCAGACACAGAGAGTTCAGATGATAAAGATGATGAAGATTTGACTTCTTATTATTCTATTAAGACAGTCAACGAGAAGAAGTCTAGATTATTTCGAGCTCAAGGGAAAGAATTTCAGCTCAACATCAAGACTTTCCCTGACAATGTTCCACACCTACAGTTTATATCCAGATTATTTGATCGGCTGGTAGAAGACATCAAAGAACGATGCCAGATGGAATCCAATGATAAGATGCGGATGACTATTTTGCATCCTGGATTGAAACTTGGAGTGTTTGTGCCTTGGAGAGATGTCTCAGCCATGACAGGGGAAGCTATACTTCAAGAAATCATGAAAATACAACAGTCCAATGAGAATTTCAGGATTCATGACGGACAGATGACTATTCAAATTACAGTGGTGAGACTTCCAGTGGGCAGGGGACGAAAACCATTACATGCTGGTCTCTATTTTGAGTCAGAAAATATGAGAAAGAATAAACAGAGTATTATACAGATCAATAATACCAAAGATGTAATGTGTATGGCCAGAGCTGTGGTGGTGGGGAAATGTAATGCGGACAAAGATGACTCAGAGTCTTGGAAGAAGAGTTGGGAACAGCTTCGTAAATCTGACAAATCTATGCAGACTAGAGAAGCCATGAAGTTATTGGATCGAGCGAAGATTCCTCATACTAAGTCTTGTGGTATTGAGGAATACAAGAAGATCCAATCTGTGCTTGCTCCCAAGTACTTGATTAAAGTCCATTCTCAGTATCCAAAAGATGGACTAATATTCCCACTTCAATTCAAGAAGAAGCCTGAGACGAAGGTGATCCATATTTACTTTAATGGAGTAGATCACTATGATGCCATCACGAAGGTGACAGGATTTCGTGGATGTATATACTACTGTGAGTATTGTGATGTTGGATATTCGAACAGAGGAGACCACAGATGTGCTGATGGATGTGATGGTTGCTATAGTGACATTCCTTGTATTCCTGGACAAAAAACGCGTTGTATGGACTGTAAAAGAACATTTCGTAGTAGAGACTGTTTTGCAAAGCATAAGGCAATGAAATCTAAGCAGCATAAATCTATTTGTCAACTTGTGTATAATTGTGGTAAATGTAATTTTAGGATTGTGGGCAATAAGAAAAATCATGTATGTCCAGGACAGAGAAAATGTGGAAATTGTAAAGAGATTGTTGGACCTAATCATCAATGCTATATTCAAAGTTATGAATGTAAATCTGAGATGACTGAAAATGAAGGAGAAGAAGAGGTTTCTCAACCAAAGAAATCTCGTTTCATCTTCTTTGATTTCGAGTCAAATCAAGAAACTGGTACACATCAAGTGAATTTCTGTGTTGCTCATAAAGCGTGTGATGATTGCATGGAATTGCCCATAGATACATTTTGTCCGACTTGTTCGACACAAACAGGTCTGAGAGAATTTATCTTTGAAGGCATTGATACTTTACCACAATTTTGCAATTGGATTTTAGGAGATGAGAATAAAGGAGTGACATGTATTGCACATAATTTTGGAGGATACGATGGTCAGTTCATCTTACACTATATCTTAGAATATGGTACAGTGAAACCTGATGTGATCATGAATGGAAATACTATACTTAGAATGAAAGTAGGACGTGTCACATTCCTTGATTCTTATCAGTTTTTGCATATGAGACTGGCTAATTTCCCAGATACATTTGGCTTGACAGAGATGAAGAAAGGTTACTTTCCTCATCTTGCAAATACACTGGCAAACCAAAAGTATGTGGGACCTTACTTTCCAGTGGACATGTACAATCCTGGTCAGATGTCTGTCAAGGATCGTGAGACATTTTTAGCTTGGCATAAAGGGAAAATTGAGAGTGGTGCTATATTTAACTTCAAATGGGAGATGGAAGAATACTGTCGTAGTGATGTGGATATTTTAAGACGAGGATGTGCTTGTTTCAGACGAGAATTGATCAACATTAGTGGACTCGATCCTTTGTCTGAAGCTTGCACTATCGCTCAAGCTTGTTCAAAAGTATGGAGAAAGAATCATATGCCTGAAAACAGTATTGCCATCATCCCACCTGAAGGGTATCCTAATCAAAAGAACTACTCTATCAAAGCTGTAAGATGGATACAAAGTGAAGCTAAGGAACGTGGTATTGAAATCAAACATGCATTGAATGGTGGTGAACAAAGAATCAGTGGGCATTATGTGGATGGCTACCATGAAGAATCTCGAACTGTATTTGAATTCTATGGATGTTACTGGCATGGATGTCCTACTCATTTTCCAGACAGAAACAGAGTTCAACATCATCAGTGTTTGAGCATGCATCAGTTGTATATTTTAACCATTGGCAAGAGTGAAGAGTTACGAAAAGCAGGATATCAGGTGGTGGAGCTTTGGGAATGTGACTATGACATGAGATACAAGGAAGATCCAGACTTTAGATCTTTGGTGGACTCAGAATTTACAAACTTAGACCCTTTGAGGCCAAGAGATGCTTTATTTGGTGGAAGGACTAACTCGACCAAACTCTATCAGGAAATCGATGAATCCTCCAATGAAGAAATCAAGTACATAGATGTGTGTTCACTCTATCCAACTATTTGCAAGTACGGACAGTTTCCACTTGGTCATCCTACCATATATTCTCAAGAGAACATTGATAAAGACAACATCAGACAGTACTGTGGATTGATCAAGTGTAAAGTGCTACCACCCACCAATTTGTACCATCCTGTACTTCCACAGAAATGCAGTCAGAAATTGATGTTTCCATTGTGTAGAAATTGTGCTGAAAAGACAGATCCTTATATGAGATGTACTCATTTACGAGAAGAAGATAGAAGTTTTACAGGGACCTGGGTTACTATCGAATTGTTTGCTGCATTGGACAGAGGATACAAGTTATTGGACGTGTATGAAGTCTGGCATTTCTCAGAGACAACTCAGTATGACAGAGAATCTGGAGAAGAAGGGATCTTTGCTGGCTATATCAATACTTTTCTGAGAATCAAACAAGAATCAAGTGGCTATCCTGATTGGTGCAAGACTGAGCAAGATAAGATCAAGTTCAAGCAAGATTATTTTGAAGCCGAAGGAATCAGATTGGAGAATGTGGAGAAGAATAAAGGAATGAGAGCTATTGCCAAGATCATGTTAAACAGTCTCTGGGGAAAATTGGCACAGCGAGATAATATGACCAAGACAGAATATTTTTCAGAACCTGCCAAGTTCTTTGATCTGGTGACGAATCCAAACAAGATTGTCAAGAATGTGGACATTTGCAGAGAAAATCTTCTACTGGTCAACTGGGAGGATACAGAACCCAATGTGGAGCCGCATGCTTGCAGTAATGTGATTGTTGCAGCATTCGTCACTGCTCAAGCCAGATTGAAGTTGTATGAACCCTTGGAAAAGTTGAATGAACGTGTACTCTACTTTGATACAGACTCTATCATTTATCATCACAAACCCCATTAATGGAACCCTACTATTGTCAACAACAGACTTGGAGAATGGACAGATGAAGTGCCCAATGCTAGAATTGTAAAATTTGTTGGCATGGGACCGAAGAACTATGGCTATGAATTTGTAGACAAGGATGGAAATCGAGGATCTACTTGCAAAGTGAAAGGACTCACTCTAGATTACAATACATCTCAAGTCATTCACTTTGATCGGATGCTGAACTTGGTGAAGGGAGATAGGAAAGACTTCAGAGAAACTGTCAACTACCATAGGATCAGAAAACATAAAGACAAGACTGTGACCACTGAATTGCAATCCAAGACTTATCGGTTCACTTATACTAAACGTGTCATTATTGGAGATGGATATACTGTTCCTTATGGATATTTGGCATAGATAGAGTAGTTCTGATGATCATGCACTGAACTTATTTCTGATAGTCATGAATTGAACTGTGACTGGTGTATTGTACAGGTGTTTTTATGTATTAAACTGTTTCAATTATGTATTAAACTGTTTTTTTAATTATGTATTAAACTGTTGGTTCATGTTCATTAAAATTTGAGTATAAATAAAATTGTCTTTGTAATTTTTTCACAGTTAACCATGGCACTTTCTACACACCAGTTGGACTCAAATCAAGATATTGGAAGTTTGTTTTTTAAACATCCTTCTAATATTTTTATTTCTGGTCCAAGTGGATCGGGTAAAACTGAATTTGTTAAAAAGATGATTGAGTTTAAAGAAAATTTATTTGATATTTTACCCCAACGAATTGTTTGGTGTTACAAGGAATGGCAAAAATCTTATAATATCTTACAAGAACGTGAAGGGTCAAACATCAAATTTATTCAAGGTATTCCCGATGATGAAGATGAAATTGTCACTGATCCCAGTGCAACGCACTTGGTGATTTTTGATGACATGTTAGGAGATAAAGATGAAGAAAAAATTAAGTTATGGTTTACTAGAAAAGGACATCATAGAAACGCAAGTGTGGTGTACATCACTCAAAATTTATTTCAACAAAGTAAATCTTCTCGCACCATCAGTTTGAATGCTCATTATTTAGTTTTATTTCAAAGTCCAAGAGATAAGATGCAAATCAAAGTATTAGCAAATCAACTTCAAGCTCCACATATGATTCATGCATTTAACGATGCCACATCTATACCTCATGGATACTTATTAGTCGATTTGAAACCAAATACACCAGATTATCTTAGATTCAGAACACATATTTTTCAAAACTGGTTTACAAAATCAGATCAACAAGGACCTGTTGTCTATTTTCCAGGAGTATAAAAAGGTGTGTTTGAGTTCAAATCCATCATTTGTGTCAAAATGGCTCAACGAACATCAGCTAATCTGATACGTGCTCTGTATAATTTAAGCAGAGAACATGATAGTCATAAAAGAAAATCACTCTTAAATGCAGGTTTAATTGAAATTATCAAATGGTTTTCTTTGGCAGCTCGAAAAATTGTTCAGGGTAAAATGAAATTACCTAAACAAACTCAAAAATTTATGGATAGACATCAGGATGATGTTCGAAAATTAGCAAGTGCAATAGTTGATCCTGAAGTAAAACGTAGTATCATTTTAAAACCTGGAGGTGGTGGATTCTTTGGTGGTGTGATCATTTGAAGTCTGATTCGATGGGATGGAAATAAGTTGATGAGAAAATTTAACAAGAAAACTAAAAAACCTAAGAAAAAATCAGTGAAAAAACCAAGAAAACAGAAAAAAAGAAAGGTTGACGATCGTTTTGTAACGCAACGTCAAAGTAAAAGTCCTGCTTCATGGCAAAATTTAGGTCTTGATTCTCCAAACACAAATGCAAGACGATCTTCTATTAATTTAGCAAGATTTACTCCTTTGAGAGCACAAGATTTGTTAAAAAGACATGGATTTGGTGCTACCATGCACATGTTAAATCCAAACAAATATCCTTCGCCACCTCATTCTGAACGTCAAGACTTCATTTTTAAGAAAAACTATAAAAGGACTGTACATTTAAATTATAAACACACTCATAAACATGGCTGTAACAACAACACGTCGTAGAAAAATGCAAAATAAAATGAGAAAAAATCTCTGATTAAAACTTATGGTACATTTTTAGAAGGATTGACTCATTTATCCAATAAATGTCGTAAGAAAATGATTCAAGAATCTCCTAAAGAAGTCATTGATTGTGTAGGGGAATGTTGCATCAATCTTATAAAAGGCAATGTACGTCTGACAAATGCTCAAAAGAATCAGTTACGAGCTAGAAAGCAACATATACGTTTACTGAGTTCTAAGCAAGTTCCACTTGACACAAAAAAGAAAATTATTAATCAGAAAGGTGGAGCCTTGTTAGGATTATTGTTAAAATCATTAATTGCTCCTATCATAGGTTCTGTCTTGGGTGAAATTATTAAGAAATAAAAAAAATATGGATGGTCGTAAAATGGCTATTGTGCCATTTAAACTTTGGGAAGACATGAAACGCTGGAAAGAGGAACAAATTCAAAAACCCAGACTGCCTCCTGATCCTAATGTATCTGCCACAGCCAGTCTTCAAAGAGACTTATCTTCTGTCATGGCCAATGAAGATTTGTCTGAAGCTGAAAAATCTCAATTATATGGCCAGACCTTGCACAAATTTAAAACAGCTCATCAAAAAGCTTTAAAAGAAACATCTCTTTTTCCCCAATCTGACCCTAGTTCTTCCAAAATGAATCAATTGGTCATAGATAGTGTGCCTTCCACCATTAAACGTAAAGCTCAGCTTTTAGTTTCACTTCTAAAAACTAACCCAAATGTGTCCTGGGAAGATGATGGTACAGTTAAACTTTATGGCAAATCTATTCCAGGGTCCAATATTATTGATTTGGTCAATGATGTCATTAGACATCGAAAAGGCAGTGAACCTACAGGTTGGCAAGCTTTTGCAGAAGGTTTAAGAGACATGAATATTCCCCAAGATGTCATTGGAAATAGGGAAAGGTGGGACTGGATGCATCGTGCTCCAGAAACTCCTGAAACGGATTATATCACTCCCAAACAAAAACGCACCATCAGAAAAACAGCAAGTCGTATTCCTGTTTCTGTCAGGTCTGCAAAGAGTTTGAGTGTCAGAAAACGTATCAAAGACCATTTTTCCTCTCTGGCACTTTTATCTGCCACCAAAAAACGTATAAAAGAAGAGTTTTCTTCTCCATGGGTCAGTTACAATGAAGCTTGAACACTTGTATTACAATCCTAAAAGTCCTGCTGCGTATGCAGGTGAACAAGCTTTGTACAAACTTGCTAAACAATCATCCAAAAAAGTAAAACTTCAAGACATTGGAGACTGGTTAAGAAAACAACAAACTTATACTTTACATAAACCTATCCATAAAAAGTTTTTGCGACGCAAAACAGTAGTGGCTGGAATTGATACTCAATGGCAAGCAGATTTGGCAGACTTATCAAAATTATCAAAGTTCAATGACAAACATAGATATTTACTTTGCATCATAGATGTATATTCAAAATATGCATGGGTGGTACCTATTAAAGATAAAACTGGGAAAACTTTAGTGATTGCTTTCAAATCTGTGTTAAAAAGTGGACGATGTCCAAAAAGTTTGCAAACAGATAAAGGAACTGAATTCAAAAATAAAGAATTTCAAAATTTCTTGAAAACTAAAAAGATTCATTTCTTCACTACTGAAAATCCCGAAACCAAAGCCAGTATTGTGGAACGTTTTCAAAGAACTTTGAAAACTCGCATGTGGAAATATTTTACTCATCATCGCACTTTGCGATATGTAGACATTCTTCCCAAATTAGTACATGGTTACAATCACGCTTATCATCGAAGTATTAAATGTGCACCTGTGTCTGTGACTCTTAAAAATGAACCACAGGTGTCAGAAAACTTATATGGCAAATCGAATTCTAAAAAAGTCAAACCAAAATTCAAAGTGGGTAATTTTGTGCGTATC
Source organism: Loripinus fragilis (assembly GCA_964019695.1). Lineage (NCBI taxonomy): Eukaryota > Metazoa > Mollusca > Bivalvia > Lucinida > Lucinidae > Loripinus > Loripinus fragilis. Next base: position 100,766,909 of record OZ026520.1, read on the forward strand.
AATAAAACAAAACGCACATTTGATAAAGGTTATTTACCAAACTGGACACAAGAATTATTTCAAATTTTAGCAGTGGTCAAAACTCAGACTCCTATCACCTATAAAATAAAAGATCTTGAGGGTGAATTAGTCAAAGGTACTTTCTATTCACACGAGTTACAACGTGTAGAGAAAGAGCAAATTTACGAAATTGATTCTGTTTTAGATCACAGAAAACGTAAAGTAGGAAAAAAGTGGGTGAAAGAAATTAAAGTTCACTGGAAAGGTTATCCTTCAAAATTTGACAGTTGGATTTTAGAATCTGATCTTGTATAAAAGCATGAAAATGGATCTCAGAGGATCATTTTTACGTGGTGACACTGCTTCAGTACAATCTGCAGAAGGTCGAGATCGAATTGTTAAAAATCGGTTCACTTTTTTTGCTCAGATCATTGTTGTATACATGATCATTATCACATCATTAGTTCAAATCAGTCTGAGAAGTCCAGATAAAGAATTGTGGCTAATTTTACTCAGTAGTTCTATGGGTTACATACTACCATCCCCAGGTTTAAAATTTAGAAAACAAACTAATCCAATTTCTGCTGACGAAGCAGATTCGCCCAAACTCAAACCATGAATAACTTTTATTTGACACTCTTGAGTGATAGTTCACTCAGTACATTTTCAAAAAATACACAATGTGACTTTAAAGTGAAATTAGATCATTCCATACAAATTGAAAAAGATAATTGGGAAGTAGGTTTGGTAGAAGTCATAACTCCAACTGAAGTAAATAATATCACTAAGGAAAACAATTATGTGATTTTAAGATTTTCTGATAGAAAAATGTGTGAAGAGATAGATAATTGTACAAAGTATGTATCATATGTAGACCAAAAAATCTATATCCAAAATGGTTATTATGCTTCTCCACGCCATTTAGTTGAAGAAATTCAAAAAAGCATCAATTTTCGATATGGACTGACGCTAAAAAATAGCAATGCTACCATTTCAATCACTTATGGTGAAAACAGTGCTCGAGTCAAACTTGATGTTCAAGATCCTACAAAAGTCCAAATTATTTTTCCAAAGGCAATTGCAGAAATATTAGGTGTAGATAGAAATTATTTTGATAAACCATTAGGAAATGAAAAATACATTTTCAGATATGGTGTGGATTTGAATACAAAAATTCATCAACTTTACATTTACTCTGATTTAGCAAGCTATACATTTATTGGTGATGTTACTGCACCTATTTTGAGAGTATTGCCATTTGAAAGTAAAAGAGAAAACAATCATTTACATCAAGAATTTGTCAATGTACACTACGTTCCAGTGGCAAAATCTTTCATAGATCAGGTGCACATTAGTATAAAAGGTGATACAGGTGAAAATGTGCCATTTATCTCTGGGGAAACGTTAGTGAAACTACATTTTCGACAGAAAGAATAATGTTGAAACAATCCAGAAGTATTATGTCTCTTCAATCTGGGAAAGGAGATTCTCCCGTGTACAGAGGCGTTTCAAGACAATATGGCAATGGTTTAGGATCCATTTTTAAAGCTGCATTGAGAACAGTGATTCCAATTTTAAAACCTGTCGCAAAAGCAAGTTTAAAAAGTGTGAAAAAAGTAGCTAAAGATCAAGGGGTTCAAGCTTTAAAAGATATTGTGGGTGGTGAAAATGTAAAAAAAGTTTTAAAACAAAGAGGAAAAACAGCTTTGAAATCTTTTGGCCAGTCTACTATAAATCAGTTGGCTATAAATTCAACTCAAAAACGCAAAAAGCCTCAGTCTCAATCTAGACACCGAACTGTTAAGAGGGGTTTTAAAAGCAGAGCAAAAAAGTTTAATCCAATTAAACGTCTGGTATTTGAAAGAGATATATTTGACGAAAAATGATTCAACAAGGTTCTTGCGATTGCACTAAAACGGAATTGGATATGGAATCCATTCCACCCACCATGACTACCATGCAAGGCACTCAGTGGAATGATTATCATCCCATCGCTTCTCTCGATAGTCATCATGCACCCATTGAATTTCTAATTCCACCTCACACCGAGTTTTACACTGATTTGTCTCAAGCCTATCTGTATATCAAATTCAGAATCTTACAGCAAACGGGTGAAGATCTTGAAACTGGTGCAAAAGTATTTCCAATTAATAACTTTTTTCACAGTATGTTCAGTGGCATCGATTTGTATATCAACAATAAATTGATCACGAATAAATCAGACACGTATCCATACAGAGCATACCTTGAAAATTTGTTTTCTTATGGTTCTGATGTCAAAGATAATCAACTGAAAGCAGCAGAATTTTGGTCTGAGGATGAAGCAGGAGCTTTTGAAGATATAACAAATGCATCTATCACTGATCGTGGCAAACGCGTAGCAAAAAGCAAATCCGTGGAGCTACAGGGTAAATTACATTTGGATCTTGCTATGCAGGAAAAATATTTACCTAATGGCTTAGAATTCAAACTTAGACTTAATCGATCATCTCCTCAGTTTTGTCTGATGAGTGATAATTCTCCTGCAAAAATCAAAATTGATACCGCTATCTTGAGAGTACGAAATGTTCAGCTTCTACCAGCCATTAGCAATGAACTGAATCAAACTATTGCTCATCATAATGCTAAATTTCCGATCAGAAGAGTTGAAGTCAAAACTTTTACAATCAGTAGTGGCACAAGATCTAAAATTGAAGACCATCTTCTCACTGGTCAACTTCCAAAACGAGTTTTTATTGGTTTAGTATTAAATGAGGCATTTAATGGGACTTTGGAAACTAATCCTTTCTTTTTCCAACATTTCAACCTAAGTAAAATGGATGTCACTTGTGATGGACATAGTGTCTATGGAAAACCATTTGAACCTAGATTTGGAAATGATCAGTATCTCAGATCTTTCCTATCAGTTTACCAAGCTTTAGCAAGTCAGAATCAGGTCCAAAATTGCAACATTGATTATGAAGATTACAAAGGAGGTTACTGCTTTTGGGGATATGATTTGACACCAGATCAAGCAGCCGACCAGTCTCATTTGCACCCTATAAAAACTGGGAACCTCAGATTGGAGCTTCAGTTTGCAACATCACTTGACAAGACGATCAACGTGCTTGTGTATGCAGAGTTTGACAACCTGATAGAAATCAACGGACTTAGAGAAGTTACCACAGATTACTAAAGATGAATGCAGGATACTTCATTGAACAGGACTTGATGTACCAAACAGATGCATACAGTGCAACAGTCCAGCCATCAGATGAGAAGAGTACCTTACAGAAAGAAGTAGAAGACAATGAGGATATTGATTGTCTTATGAAGACTCTTCTAAAACAAGCTATATTGACTTGTCTAAAGATGGCAGTTGGAGACTGTGCGAAGCATGAATGTCATGGATGCAAAATGAACCACCCAAGTCAGAAATACCACGATATCTGTCTATGGACTTCTCCAAGAGAATGGATTGAAGATTATGGATGTCACGATCCAGCCTTAGAGGGCCTAAACATCTATGATGTGATGGAAGACTTTGACAATAGAATCTGGAACTATCTGTATGGCGATAATTGGCGACACCCTATGGACTTTACAACAGGGATCAATCACCTGACGCCAGAAGAAAATCAAGAAGCCTATAAAAACTGGCAGTACTTCAAGAAAAATCAAAGTGACTTAACAGAACAGTGGAAGACATACTGGGCCAAGAAACTCATAGAATCCTATGAAGAAAAGGAAACTGAAGAAAACGAGAACCCAGAAACAGAATAAAAATGAACACTGTTGAACTTATCAAAGTCATAAACAATATACCTGTGAAAGGAGAAGTATGTGCCAAGGATTTACTACCAGAGAAGAAACCACTGGATATGAAGGCTTACATTGTGAATACAGATATATCCACAGATCCAGGAGAACATTGGATGGCTATCTACTTCAGAAGAGATCAAGTTATCTACTTCGATTCATATGGAAGACCACCAGAAGAGCAATATGTTCTACCATTTCTTGAAAGAAACTCTTCAAGATGGATCCATAACAAAGAATGTTTACAGAGTCCATGGAGCAAAGTATGTGGAATTTGGTGTATCTACATCATTCACCAGCTCAACAAAGGACTAGATCTAAACACAGCCATTCATCAAGAACTATATGGAACTGGAGATGATTTATACCAGAATGACAGAGATATCGAGATGTGGTTCATCTATAACTATGCCAGAGTCATCCTATCCCAGAATGGAATGAGACGCATGGCTCCTCCTGACTTTTTATTCAAACACAGAATACAGACTTGTAAATGTCATAATTATTCACATCACCTTTCAAAGAAGTATCCTATGTATAATATGTTGTAAATATGTTAAGGAGTTCTATTGTAAACAATGAACAGAGGGGCGGCCCTAATCCTCTGTCATTGTAATCAGTTATAGTTAGCGGGGCAATAAAGTTATAGAAATGTTCACCAGTCTTTGTTGTTCTTTTCATTTAAAAAAATAAGTAGTAGTAAGCTTGAGACGGCTAGCTAAACGCTAGTTAACGCTACAGAGTGATGCCTCTAGGAGTTGAGGTCTTGATTGACCAAGAGACTCTAAAGACGCATGGTACTTAGTAGCCTTGACTATTACACACACCATATATCCCCACATACTATACCCCCTAAAATGACTAAGTTATTTTCAAAGCTGAAATTAACTAAGTTATTTTATATATCACCACAGAAGAGCCTTTATTCCCCTCAAAAATGACTAAGTTATTTCCCAACAGCCCAGGAAACAATCATAATCACAGACCAACCAGTGGATATGACCAGGAGCTTATCATAATCACAATCATAGACCAGAATAGACCTCAAATAAACTAAGTTATTTCCCAATAGCCCAGGAAACTATCACAATTATAGGCCCAGTCAGAATAGACCTCAAAATACACTAAGTTATTCTCAATAGTCCAGGAAACTATTACAGACCAACCAAAAATTAACTAAGTTATTCCCCAGTAGCCCAGGAAACTATCATAATCATAGGCCCAACCAGAATAGACCTAAAAAATAAACTAAGTTATTTCCCCAATAGCTCAAGAAACTATCATAATCACACCCCCAGCTAGAATAATCCCAAAAATAAACTAAGTTATTTCCCCAATAGCCCAAGAAACTATCATAATCACACCCCCAGCCAGAATAGACCTCAAAAATAAACTAAGTTATTTCCCCAATAGCCCAAGAAACTATCATAATCACACCCCCAGCCAGAATAATCCCAAAAATAAACTAAGTTATTCACAGCTAGTCACTCAAGCCTACCAGGGTAGGCATCTCTGGGCCAATTTTTTAGCCTGAAAAATTCTAAGTTCTTTTCAGGCTTAAAAAAAATTGGCCCAGAGTGACACCCATTACTACTGAGGTATGCCTAATTAAATTCTGTAGATTCGGAAATTTTCGCGAGAGTTTTACTCAAACCCTGGTGAAATGGGAAAATCACGCTGTCGTTTACTGATGCAGGTAAATCATGACCTGCATGTAGTCACGAATTTAAAACGTTGCAAACATGCCTTTTAACGCTATTCGCGAAAATAGAATTCTTGCGAAAATTACCGAATTTACAGTATGGAATCATATGCTAGGGTCTATACGTTCATATGTTGATTTTATATCCTGAATGCATTCGCCAAAATAAAGAAACTTTTTGAGCGTAATCTTGCAATTATTTTCTTACCCATTTATTTAAAAATGTGCTTTGATGCTCAAAAGAGACGGTTCTTTCGAGTACCAACAACATATGCTCTCAAACTTAAACATCAGTATTATCGCGAGGTGGAGTAATTGCTTCTTACGCGTAATACTTGATAATTGGCATGATTGGGCTCTCTTCTCTTTTTTCTTCCTATGGAGTGCATAGGTCCAGATAGGATAGTTTGTATACCTAAAATGCATTTATTTCCTTACCAATCAATTAATTCATGATTTTTAGGTGTTCAAAAGAACCGTCTCATTGAGACGGTTCTTTAGAGTACCTACAACATATGTTTTGGTTGAGAAATAAGAAAAATAATTTTCCAGTACGCACACTTATCTGGAGGCCTGCGGACTGAACTGAGAATCATATGATAACATTCGTGCTCCTGTATTATTGAATTTAAAAATCTCGATGCGAGAAAACAATAAAATGCTCGACAAGCCTCGCACTCGCACTTTATCTCCTTATCTCAACTCGTTTAATAGATTCGAATATTATATTAACACTGATGTAAGCTAACCTATGTAATCAAATAGGTCACATTAATTATTAGTCTCGTTTTATCTTCTAGGCAGCAAGCTCTTGAGAATCTTAACCTAATCGTGAAGAACCCAGAGAAGAACGACCTTCACTACCCGGAAGTCGCCAGATTTCTCCTGCCTTACTGCAAAGAAAGAAAACATCGCAACTGTCTGCTGTGTCATGTCAGAATATACTGAAGGCGTGTACACCATGTTATATGTATATGAGCCATGACATGTGATTTCCAACAATGTGGTATTTTGACAAGTGTAGACTCAGACGGGCATGTGCAGCCTTCTGTTAAGCTTAGAATCTCAAAATGTTGTTCAGTTAGTAGCTAAACACTCATAAAACATGCAAGCAACTAGCAAAGGCTCTGATCAGTCTGCGCATATGCGCAGGCTGATCTGAGACTTTGCTAGTCGCACATACCACATTGTTGGAAATCTCATGCCACGGCTCATATCATTTCCAAAACTGATTTCCCTGACGCTTGTCTTTGGTTGGGTTCACCGTGGCTGAACTTAGGTTTTCTTTAGCTCTTACTATCTGTCAGTCATGAGCATCTTTATTTGTTTCATCATAGTGTGTTAATTTGATGAGATTGTTTCTCTGCGATGATGCAGTGCCTTACTAAGGAAGCCTCTATGAGAGCTTAAAGATGTTCGTGTTTTAACAACATAATCTATGGCGAAGGTTTGGCGCCAGTAAAATGCATTAAGCCCAACAGTGGCTTCAGCTGCCGTTCGTTCTAAGGCGATGGTTCTGTTGTTGTTGGTTCATTGGTTAGCGTTGCTCCCATTTTTGTGGCGGTTTGTGTTTGGTCCTTGTTTTGATATTTTGTTAAAGTTTTTTCAATCATCTTGCTGAGGAAGAAAGAGCTGGCTACTTTACTATAATTGTCTTCCTGCTGTCCTGAGACTGTTAGTGTTCTGTGGCCCTTCCTCAAGGTGCATAAAACGAAGGACCTAACACAAACTCCCCACAAACTATGAGAGCATGCAGGAATAAGCAATGAATCGACAACAACAGAACATCGGTTTAAAACAGACATCGGCCAAAGCAAGCGTCCCATTGGTATCCTGGGTCAGGTGTGGTGCTTGATGTATCGTTTCCTGATCTTTACCTCTTTTCTTACTTTAAATATATCTAACTGGGCACTCAGTTTTTTCTGTTCTTTTATGTCAGTGTAAACTGAAGCTAGATTTGAACAATATGTTGTTAACAATAGCATTGCACGTGTTTCATGTCAGTATATATTTCAACTGATCACTCTACAATATATTGCCTGCTCTTTCGTAACAGCATATACTGAAGCTGCTAACATCACAATTTATTGTAGTCTGTTATGGCTGTATTGATTATGTACTTACATAAAACGCCAAGATAAGCAAAATTTACTACTTTAAAATTGTAAACTTTTCTTATCCATTAGTTTAACACATGTTTTAGGTGCTCAAAAGAACCGTCTCATCGAGACGGTTCTTTCTAGTACCCACAACATATGTTTTGGCTGAGAAATGAGCAATTTGTTTTCAATTACGCAAAAATCTAGGGGGCTGTACATATCTTATTTATCAGTAGCACAACCTGTTGGTTCATGTCAGAATAAAAATTATCAGATTACTTCAGAATACCATGTCATTTGCGTTACGGTTAAGTTCATGCCAGCATATACTAAATAAAGTTTCTTCAAGATGTATTTTAAAATGGTACTAAAATGGCACTACTCTATTTTAACTCCTATATACACTTTATCAATTATGTTTCAATATGAACCTACAAAAATGCTTTGTGGTCCCAAGCGAAGATTCTAATCTAATGCACGTATTCATTTATACATTTACATCCCGTTCTGAAAATCATTAAGATCAAAGCAAGATATCTCTATAAAAAGCTAGAAATGATGATTATGAAACACTATGCCCCCAACCCTTTGCTTGTCAAGAATGGTTTATAGCACAAGGGTCATATTAAGTTTGAAGCTATTACTTATAATCCTCTATCAGCTGACCTAATTTGAACTAAAATAAAAATAATTTCACCCATTAATCAGCTGACAAAGTTTTAGGCTGCTAGCTATAAAATACTTCGGGATACAAGTATCTTTATTTAAGTTTTCAATGCCCAAATTTACAGAGGGCGATAACTCGATAAAATAAAATAACTTTTTTTTCTTTTTAACCTGGTAATCTACTCATCATCTTCTGGCAACTGAACATGTTTGAAGCTGCTAGCTATAGTGAATTTCGAGATATCTTGATGACAAGTTTTCAATGCTCAAATTTGAAAAGGGCAATAACTTATAAAAACACCTTTTTTTTTAAAGAAAACTCACTAGGTAATCTACTCATTATTCTCTATCAGCTGACAATGTTCCAGCTACTAGCTGTAATAGTTTTTGAGATAGCTTGATTACAAGTTTTCAATGCCAAAATTTGCAACGGGCAATAACTCGAAAAAAATAGAATTAACTTTTTTTTAATTTTTCGTCAGATAATTTTGTCTTGCTGACCAGGTTTGAAGCTACTAGCTGTAATAGTTTTTGAGATATAGTAAATGCCAAAACTTGCAAAGGGCAATAACTGAAAAAGTAACATAACTATTTTTACAAATTTTCACCAGGTTGTCTACTCATTATCCTCTATCAGCTGCCTTAGTTTGAAGCTTCTAGCTGTAATAATTTTTGGAATATCTTGATTACAAATTTCATCATAACCCTTTAAAAGGGGCATAACTCCATAAAGAGGGATAATAAAGACTTTAAAAAAAAGGGTCAGTTAATTTTTGATGGGCGATCTATCTATGAAACTTAAAAACCCTAGCTAAATTTTTGTTCGGACAGACGGACGGACAAGCCCAAAGCAATATGCCCCTTCAACTTTTTCAAAGTTGGAGGCATATGTAATTTTACTTCAAGTGAGCGAAGTGAACGAGGAAAATTGTTGTTAATGTATTGCCTAAAATTATTTAAATCTGCAAACATTTATACAAATGTAATGGATTATTAAAATTAAAGCAATGGGAAACAAAATATATAATTTGAGTACGAGCGAGCATAGCGAGCGAAGACATTTTTTGGTAAGTTATTTTAGAGTAAAAAGCTAAGAGGATAAAAACGGACCCCCCCCCCCCGCCAAAAAAAACAAATATATATATATTTCGATAAAGCCTATATTGCATGAAAGGTATATCAGAGCAAAAGGCAAAGATGGATAAAAGGTTGGAGAAAAAATTAGGATAGAAAATAGGAATAATAGGAAAATCTTGAAAAGCCAGTTTCTCTGAAAAAATGATACATCTATACCTACATGTACATACTCGTACCAGGTGATAACAGCCTGCAGACTAGAAAAAATGAAAAAGTAAAATATGAGCAAAGTGTCTGCTCTCAGAGATTTTTTTAACCAAATTCAAAAACTCCAAGCGAGAGAAGCGCGCGAGGAAATTTTAATAATAATGATGTGTGGAAGTTGCTTATTTTAACCTGAGTGAAAAGCAATTATATGTCAATTGAGGGGGAGGGGGTAAAGGCTATTCTGCCCACCACCCTACAAAAATATTGGGGGGGGGGGGGAGGGGGGAGGGGGGAGGGGGGAGAACTGGCCCCCATACCCAACCCCCTTTTCCTACTAGCCGAAGTGACTCTGATTTGGACGTCATCTTTCACCTGCTTTTAAAACTATGTCCTGTTTGATTGAACTGATCCGGAGAATGACTACAACAACAACAGGTAGAAACGTTTTAGCTTTATAACTAAAGAAGTATTAGCCTTAAGTTGTTTTACTAGTAATATAGTATAAGTTTATTGTTAATATACAATCTATGTTAAAATGTGTGACTCTGATTTCCCGGTTATTTGAACGTTTTATTAATGTGCCTCGTCGGGAGAATACCTGTCTTCAGGATTAGTGGCAAGGTAATGTAAATTCGGAAATTTTCGCGAGAATTTTTTTCCACGAATAACGTTAAACATTAAAAATTCGCCACTAGAGTATGATTTATTGACATCGTAAACGACAGAGTAATTTTGCCATTTCTTGTTTTAGTCATGATGGGTTTGAGTGAATTTAGGTTAAAATCAAATATTTGTGTGAAGGTTATTTGTGGTTCGCTTGTGTGGGAAGGAATGAGACAGAACATATAGCCCTACTGAACCACACTTCTAACGCAAAATCAAACTGAACCTTAAATATTACATATATTGGTTCATCCATTGTAACGCAATTTTATCAAAAATTAAAATATTTATTTATGAAAATGAAAGTAGAACTTCATCCGTCAATCATTACCTTTTAATCATAACCTGATTGGGTGAATGTTTGCCGAAACCCCTGAACGGTACAATGATTTCGGCAAGACCTTGTATATTAATTAAGGTTACCTACCTGAAATATTTTGCGTTGGGAGTGTGGGTTAGTACAGTATATGATTCAATCTTTTTTGTTCCTTCTTTTCAATGTTATGTAAATGATTAAATGACTGCTCTAGTTATTGTCAACGGCGAAACAAGACAGGTACAGAGCAAAAACCGGCCTGCATATACTCAGAAGTCTGATCAGTGTCGTTTTCTTTGGACTTCTCAATGGAAAGTACACGAGCTTACTATTCTACATGCGAACTTTGAATATTCAAACTATTATCTGTAGCTGAGCAGACTGGGTCGATCCGTATCATGCCATTAACCCGACGTGAACAACTATGAATAATTTATATATAGCATAGAGATAAAAACCGCAACTGCTTTCAAAACTAATAATTATTAATAAAAATGCAACCCACGTGTATTCATCATGAATAAAATGACATAAAGGCAAAAATTAATAAGCTGATAATCTGCATTTGTAAGTATGCTAATTTTCATAACTCTTGAGCCACACGACCTTGTACAGCCAAAACGAGTTAAGTTCACCTATTCGGTCTTTTTTGTGTCCCATCCACATTTTAGCATGTAAACAGTGTATTTTCTAACGCTTTATGATTTTTTATAAGTTTAGTTTAGGTTTATGTCTTAACAATCAAGTAAAAGAAAAGCAATGGAAATGGTCACTAGTCATTCCTTACGACGTTTATCAACAGCATGTACCCACAAAATTGCAAAAAAAGTGCTGTCCAATCGTCTTAGTATGTAATTTTAAGAATGTATTATGCTCAAATGGTTGTTTTTATAAGCAGTTTTCAACTTTATTTTATTGACACACATAACTATCTTCAATTTAATGTCCCTCATTTGATTGAAAAGTGAAAACATTTCTTTTTGTTGTATTGATGATAAATGTCCCACAATCTAATGTGAATTACGTTACCAATTTAACCATCTCACAAATTACAAATCATGCATGTTAAGCTCACATCAAACATCTCTATGTCAAGAGGATTAATATGTGCATGGACAAAAGAAGCAAATTTGGGGAAACATTTGTTTATTTTTCGCAGATGAAAAGATATCTGAGGTTGTCTAAAAAATCTGCAGTTTTGTGAATTACGTTACCCTATGTGTCTTATTTGTATACAAAGAGGTATAAATATTTCAATTGAAGCCAATGTAAGAACGATAACCTAACTATATAACGAACCATACAAGGACTTTAGAAGAAGTTGTTTGCATCGAAAAAAATAAGTGGAAACATAAATTTGTGAATTACGTTACTGTGAATTACGTTACTACAATTTTGATAAAATCAAAATACCTCTCTTAAAGCATACACTAGCTGAAATAAAATGTTTGTTTTTAATCAAAGCCAATCTGTCCCAGTTAATAAAGATCAATTTAAACCATATTTCAGTTGTCATTTTACTTTAACAAGGATTTACCTATATGCTCTGGGTACATCAACTCCCCTGTTCATGTAACTTACAAAGATACTCATTATATCAACACAACACATGCAAAATAATATGTTTGAAAAACAAAATCGAATAGTGTAAAAATTCTAAGGTTTTTGAAATGAGCTGGATTAAACATAGATAACGTAATTTACAAGTAGTTAACGTAACTCACATTCTACAAAAACCCAGATTAGTCCAATCAAAGGGCCAAAGGCAACAAATCCGCGGTGATAGAAGTTTCTGACTTGCTGTTCAATTGTTATTTTCTCTTTTCAAACCATTTCACCCGAGGGTAGAGCTAAATCCTACGTTTCCATTTTCTTTTTCTTTTTTCTTTTTCCTTTTCTTTACTTCTAAAATCAACTCGCCACTTTGTTGTTGTTGTAAAAGTAAAATATGTATGTAAAATTATGAACCTCATGCTGGTTACATTGTAATCCTGAGTGAATAAAGAATTTTATATGCTAAAAAAAAAAAAAAAAAAAAGTTGCTGCTACCACTGTAGGTTTATTGGTGATATTTATGTGTATACTTTGAAATTGGCACTCCCGCTTTTGCATCCTGGTCCACTCCAGTTGATCAAAGTGACATCAAATGTTCTCATGACTTACTATGTTGATAACTTCTATGGTTTATATGATAGATAAAATAGTTAACTTGAATGTATAACTTCTTATCTTCAATTGAATTGAGCAAATTGGCTATGTGAATAACGTTACCATGAACATTTTGCAATTTTTCTGAGAAGGGCGTATCTTTGTGAATGATGCAAACTTTGCTTTTTTGTACTATATGTATGCCATTTTTCTGAGAAGGGCGTATCTTTGTGAATGATGCAAACTTTGCTTTTTTGTACTATATGTACATAAAAAGGCATTTATTGAAGTAAGACTATTTATTCAGCATTGACTTAGTTTTAAGTGAGCCACAAGGAGTTTTCAAATATATGGAATATTTTAAATCATTATTCTATAATCATATTTTAAAGTGTTATTCCAACAAGATTAATGAAACTATATGCAACAGCTTACTTCCAATGTGTAAAGGATGATGTAAAAAGTGTTAAGCAACACACTAGAACCTGATATTTTGCAGAAAAATATATGTTTCTACTCAGGAAATAAGACCAGAGTGTAAGGTATGTGAATTACATTACCGACCTATTGACACAATGTTCTTTATCCAAGAATATAATTTATTATTTCCAATACCACAGATGAATGTAATTTTTAATATTCATTATCTACTGTTTCAAAAACAATATTTTTTCTGGTCAACTCTTCAAATTTGATGGATACAATTAAAACAATAATTGTACTCATAGAATTACAGTTGAATTCGACTGTCAGTTCATAACAAACCTGCTGAGACCATGCTGAGAAGCAAAAGCACGATATAAATTCTACAAAATAGGCTTATTTGATCAGCAAGAGATCCAAATAGAAGTGCATACTATCAAAGCTCTTAGATATTGCAGTCTTGTAAGAAATTTGGTATGTACAAGTATACTTCATCACAGTAACGTAGTTCACATTCAAGTTCAGTGGTGCTTTTTGTGAATGAATTGAAATTTTTGGATGCCACTTTTTTAGACATCATTATCTAATTGACCTATACCAATAGGTAAAGAATAATATAACAAAGAAAATCTAAGCCAAAAAAATTGTGGGACAAATCTTGGCTGCATTTGGTGAACGTAAAACGTTTTGGCTGCCTAAATCAATCTCTCGCCCAAGATCGAAAATGTGTTTTGGTCGATGAATGCTAACCATGATAGCCTCCGTAGCCGTTGCATATCAGTTTCCACAATTGCAGGGTTTTTTTTTGGAAAGTGCGTAGCATGGCATCATACTGAAAGTAAGAAAGATGCGTTGATAAAGGCTATCATATAATACATTTTGGAAACTAGAATTCATCGACTACTTAATGGCTTTTATTTTTGTCGAAAAAGGCCTTGGCGTGCACGCGCAGCGCAAGCTCAAAATGAGAAGGGTTTTATATTAAGCAAACTATTTTGAAAAAAAAAAACGAAAGAAAATTGGAGACTTTATTGGCGATCAAGATTTGACAAAATGACGATTTGGTGCAAACCTATGTTTTATCAAAATATATTATGCGATCACTGCTTGCACGTCTTACACCTTTATATTTTAAAAACGTTGACTGATAGAGTAATGGTAAACTTTCAAAAATGGGATTTTTTCGATTTTCCTTTTTCCTTTTATTATAAATTATGTCACTACAGTAGCACGAAAAATGCCTATTGAGTGTACGTTTTGCTTTATTTGTATCGAACAATGCATAAAAAAATACGTCGCGCAAAAAGGATGGCTTGATAAAGTCTGTATTCAAAAAAAAAATATTCCTAATGACACAGCCCCTAATTTTCAAGAAGTGGGTTCGGTAACTCAACCCCTCTTATTTTGTCGATGACATAAGAACTTCTCATGGTATCGCGTTATCCATCACAAAATTGATTGATCAATATCTACTCTCATGGTATTTTTTTAATATTTTTGTTTTCCATTGTTTTCAATTAAGATGAACCACAGCCTCAACTCATAGCTTAACTAATTCTGCAAATTGGACCATTTTAAGAGTTATCCGTTCCCTTTGTTCTGGTTTACAAAATTTCTTTTGGTTTCAATTATTAAAGCATAAAGTGTGCTTGACAAAAATACCAACATAGGGCATTTTTTTTAAATCTACTGTCGGTTATTTATTTATCACAATATGTGCGTTGTGGCATGCGATTTTTAGACGTAAAAATAGGCGCACTGCTTTGCATTGCTTCGTCTTCAAAATGCTGGTCACACAAAAATGGTACTCAAACTAGTTTCCAGAAGTTAATATTTTTGACACTTTTCGGAGAGCTAAAAACATCATGATGAGTATAAAACTAGCACGGGCTGCATGAAATTGACATGATTTGCTGTTTCACATCCGAACAAGTAAACTTAAGACTTTCATGAATTTAACCACTGATTTGTTTTGTTTTTTGTCTGTTCATTTATCTTTGCTTGAATAAACAAAATGTAAAAAAGGTTTATTATAAAAGTTTATATTCACATTCAGAGAATTAATATACATTTCAAAATGCAAAATACTACAGATAAACCAAAAGCTTTGAAGCGTGACTCTATTTACAATATTGATATGTTGTTCCAGAAAAAAAGGGTTTCACGCATTTATTTACACTTACTATTAAAGCTTTGACATACACATGTGTTCCAGCCGGACTGGCTCATTTTACGCATTCTGCATCAATCGTTTGAAATAGAAAGACCCAAAGGTCATTGGTCAATGGTTGTGGTACATCTATACATTTTAATATTTTAATAACAGTAAAACTTAAGAGAAAGTCCTTAGGTTGAAGTTTGAACATCACTTCAACAACAAAAGTGAAAGTAGAATTTTTTTATTATAACAAAAAAGCTATTGACTTCAATTTCGGTAAACATGAGGATTTATCTTCCCTTCGAGGTCACAGTGACACAGGAACAATACACGACAGTATGCGATCCGAAGATGTATCGATCGACACACCAACTTTGGGATTCCTATGTCAAATGATATAAGAGATATGCTCCAGACATGATTATTCTAGAACTAGGGCCAGAGGTCAAGGTAAAAATCACAGTGGCCAAAAACTGGTATCATGCGGCGGCGACACTCCGCGTTCCACACACCGTATTTTGGATTCCTACGAGATATGCTCCGGACACAATATTCTAGAACTGAGACCAGAGGTCAAGGTCACAATGACAAAATGGTATGCCATACTTTGCGACGCCATGATGTATCCACATACGAAATTCGGGAGTCCTACCTTAAAGAATATAGGAAATATATCCCGGAAACGATTATTTTAGAACTTAGGCCAGATATCGAGGTAAAGGTCACGGTAATCCAAAATGGTACTTGACACTCCACAATACCATAATGCACCCGCATACCAAATTTTGGAGTCCTGCCTCAAATAATGTAGGAGATATGTTCCGTACACGACTATTTTTGAACTGAGGCCAGAGGTCTAGGTCAAGATCACAGCGACCCATAATGGCACGCGACACTCCGCAACTCCACGATGCATCGACATACCAAACTTGGGAGTCCTACCTTAAATAAGCATCGGCAGTCCTACTTAAATAATATATATTTAGAAGATATGCTTCGGGCGCGGTCATTCTAGAACTGAGACCAGAGGTCAAGGTCAAGGTCAAGTTGGTCCCAAAAGGGTACGTGACACTCTGCGACTTCATAACTCTCACACATGCACGCACGCACGCATACATGCGCAAAATATATTTATACCTCCTTTGCCAACTTTAGCATGAAATATCTCGTGATGTGCAAGGTCTACACTGATGAAGGTGGTATAAAATAATTATACCATGGGTTGTCCACCTGTACGTAAGATAATCCACTCGCTAAAGCTCGCGGATTATCTCCACGTATAGGCGGACAAGCCATGGTATAACAATTACATAGTCAGCTCGTGGTGATATGTGGCACAGAGTACTCATACATGATACATTTTTAAAAGTTGTCTAAAAGCTTGGTACGACCTCGGGTGCATTAAATAGCAAGGCAGATCTTGTTTGTTGCGATTCTTACGTTCAAGTCAACATTTTTTCAGTTATGTCGGGACGGGTCTTCCTGGATTCTAAGTGTCTTGCTCATGGGCACAGCACAGTGACTCTGCCGGCAGTGAGACTTGAACTAACAACCCTTCGATCCCCAGTCTAACGCCCACCAACGGAGCTACTGCGCTCCACAAATAGGAAGACAGACTATAATCTTAGCTTTTAGGTATCTAAAACATTTCAATATGTCCTTAAGACAATTGAGTAACTGTTTCATACAAGCGTGGATCCAGAAACATGCGCGGATCCAGAAAGTTTTGTCAGAGGGGGTCCAACTTTTACGTTTTATTTGTGAGAAAATAAGGGGAGGGAGGATCCAAGAACCACCTTAAGCGGGCAATCAACGGCCCGCCAGCGGAACGCCATAAAATGGCGTAAAGAAACTCCATGAAATGGCGTTTCGGTGGCGTGCCGATGATGGCCCAACATTGAATGCTGGCTTGGTTGCTGTGATTTTTCAGGGGATCCGGACATATATTGCAAGAAAACCCTATCTTTATCTGATTTTTATAGGGGGGGGGGGTCCGGACCCCTTGTCCCATCCTCTGGATCTGCACATGAGAAATATTCGGCAACTGGTCTTTTTTAGTCATCAACGTATTTCACAGAGGGTCGTGCGGACCTCCTTCTCGAAGGGGGTCCGTACCACAATTTCTTAGGAAACCTAACCACTTGTGATTTTCCATTGGGGGGATCCGGACCCTTTGCCACCCTCCTCCACTAGATCCGCGCATGACATAACATGCCAAAGGTGGTAAAATTTTTACTCAGGTGAAATAGTGTATTCGTTTATTGTTTCAGAACAATGGTCACCAAAGTCATTCCTTGCACACGCGATAGTGCAACATTGATATGAGCATACTGTACTCAACTACAAAAGAAACCGACAGTTTTTTTTATCGGTCCCAGGGTCGATATTAATTTGGTGAGGATGTAAAATTTCGTCATAGGCCCTGACAAACATCTCAATTAAAGCAAAGTAAATGAAATTTTGAATTGCAGTCACCAACGTTCGACGTCACCCTGGCATTGATACTTTTTCAGATAATTTACATTGTGCAAGAAGAAAAGTAAACCAAGTGGAAGTATTGTTTGGAGATTACCAAACAAATTGCCGTCCTAAAGTTTCAAAAATCTGTCAGTGGAGAGCTGAGGATGACGTATATTTGAAAACGTAACTTTGATATTCTCCATCAATACTTAACCGTTTCTCACCATTTCTTAGATGCACCGTTTTCTGGCGTCTGCTGTTTCCGTTGCAATTGAAAATACAAAATTATTCCCACTTTTTACCGAGAAATAGCCGTTCAAAGTATGACGCTGACGTCTCAATAACGAAATTTTCAGCATGTACATGATAAAGTTAAAACTTGATTTCTTGAGCACATTAGTTTTGCTATACATGCTTATTATTTTATCAGAATCAGAAATATATGACAGGTTATTTCCGTAGGTAAGTATATATAACAGAAGTACCCATTGATCCTTCGTGGCGAGCAAGTGGGCGAGACTGAGTCTCTTACTCACTGCACTGTTCTACCCGAGGACCATTCCCACGATTCTCGAGAGTATATAAAAAGTTTCTCAAATTCGGGTATTGTAATCATATCTGGAATTTTATGACAGGCCACAGGTACATACATGTCTTTTCATGAGCTTTCACCGTCAATTTTGCATTTGAGCCACTATTGCATGAGATTTCCAACAATGTGGTATGTGCGACCAGCAAAGCCTCAGATCAGCCTGCGCATATGCGCAGTCTGATCAGAGCCTTTGCTAGTCGCTTGAGTATTTTATGATTGTTAAGCTACTGACTGAATACCATTTGGAGTTTCTAAGCTTAAAAGAACGCTGCAGAGGCTCGTCTGAGTCTACACATGTCAAAATGTCAAATTGTTGGAAATCTCATGCCATGGCCCATTTAGTATCCGACTAGGCAATTGTTCGCATCTGGACATTAATTGCTCTGATGAGACTGTACAGCTACACAGACTAGACAGAGCATTAATTGATGTCGTGTAAAGACCTGTCTTCGGGGCTTCTGTCCAGGGCATACCCAACCAGCCTACTGAGCTACAGCCACTAGCTAGAAAATTTGATTTTTTTTTTTGTAATAAGTTTTGATATTAAATTTTCCATTAAAAGAATAACAACTGCCTGATCAGACCCGCGTAGGCTGGTCTGAGCCTTTGTTGTTCGCAAACCCGGAAAACAGGCATTTACTTGCGATAAGGCACCATTTTCCCATGAGATGGCTAAAAGTTACTCGTATTCTTCTATTTTTTTGTTATATTGTTGTCAGAGACATTTTGCCACCAGCTGATAACCTTTACAAACTTTTACAAACAGTTTGGACCCAGATCAGGCCCGACAAAATAAAAATGTCGGGCCCATTCTGGATCTAACTAGATTAAACTATTGATAACTCGGGGTATATCATCTAACTGTGATACTATAGGTTCAGATTGCATACGTTAAAGCTGCATAGTCTGTAACTTTTGATCTTTTAATTTTAGAGCTAATGTTTCTATTTTTCAAGAACACATTAAAAAAACTAAAATTCAGGTATACATTTTACCAATTTCGTAAATCTTTTAAAACGACTTATCAGTATTAAACCAACGGTATTTATGTTAAAATTAGCTGTCTATAATTATTGGAGGGACGCAAATAATTACCAACAAGAGAAAAAACACACCTGTTTTATAAGATAATTCACTTTTCCGTGCAGTTTTCAGCTATAGTGAACAGATTTATTGTGAAAACATAACTTAATTCTACTTTTACAAATGATTTAAAAAGAAAATAAAAAAATCGAAAAATGTTCATAGTTGCAGACCTAGTCTCTTTAAAAGACCGCATTAAGTAATACTAAACTTTTTGTACAATTTTACGAGTGCATACAAATATTCCCTCTTGTAGGCGGGACGAGTCTGCTTATGGCGACTTCTGTCGTTGAAACCAGACCAGACAACATTTTTTTTTTTTTTGGGGGGGGGGGATGATCTGGATACAAACTGTTTGTCACTCTGATGGTTTCTAGATTTTTCTCGGAAATTTGATATGGAAAAATATCAGCAGACGACAAAAAAGAAGTATGAAAAACTCATCCATATAAATGTATAGTTTTTTTTTCAATAAGTACTTGCAATGTATCATTTTATAGAAAATATTAGAAACAATTGAAATTTACGCCCTCTGGTTTCGACCCACTCATTTGGCAGGACGCCGTGGTACCAAACATTGTTAATAACGTGGGTAACACCGAAAATAAAAGACACCAGAAACGTTTGATGTCACTCATGACGATACGAACAGTTAGACGCGCGAAAATTTTGGCATTTCACCAGAATTTTCTCCGTTTTCGGTTAATAGGTTAAATTCTTATGATGTGAAGTCTTGTGGATGAAATGAGCTGGTATAATTAAGATAATAGAATTCCGCATGACGTTTTTTGTGCAACAATTTATCTTCAGCAGTAATATGGTTAAGTGAGCCTGATATATGTCGTCAGAAACTCGACAGGCCTCATTTCAGACAAATTATTTAAGCACTCGGGTTACACGACACCGTTTTAAAGCGAAGCGACTATCTACGATCAACTGTCAATTGCTGAAAACCTTAAACTGACTGACATTATTCCGGTGAACAAATATCTTTTAAGCATTGTATCTGATAGACATTTTCCTGGGACATGAACATATTTCTAGCATTGTCTCTGGTAGACATTTACCCTAGGACACGAATATCTTTCTAGCATGTCTCTGGTAGACATTATCCTGGGACACGAGCACCTTTCTAGCATTGTCTCTGGTATACATTACCCTGGCATTCTAGCATTGTCTCTGGTAGACACTACCCTGAGACATGAACATCTTTCTAGCATTGTCTCTAGTAGACACTATCCTGGGACATGAACATCTTTCTAGCATTGTCTCTAGTAGACACTATCCTGAGACATGAACACCTTTCTAGCATTGTCTCTGGTAGACATTATCCTGAGACATGAACATCTTTCTAGCATTGTCTCTAGTAGACACTATCCTGAGACATGAACATCTTTCTAGCATTGTCTCTAGTTGACACTACCCTGAGAATTGAACATCTTTCGAGCATTGTCTTTAGTAGACACTATCCTGGGACATGAACATCTTTCTAGCATTGTCTCTAGTAGACACTATCCTGAGACATGAACACCTTTCTAGCATTGTCTCTGGTAGACACTATCCTGAGACATGAACATCTTTCTAGCATTGTCTCTAGTTGACACTATCCTGGGACATGAACATCTTTCTAGCATTGTCTCTGGTAGACATTATCCTGGGATACGAACACCTTTCTAGCATTGTCAAAGGAAGACACTATCCTGGGATACGAACATCTTTCTAGCATTGTCTCTGGTAGACACTATCCTGGGATACGAACACCTTTCTAGCATTGTCAAAGGAAGACACTATCCTGGGATGCGAACATCTTTCTAGCATTGTCTCTGGTAGACACTATCCTGGGATACGAACATCTTTCTAGCATTGTCAAAGGAAGACACTATCCTGGGATGCGAACATCTTTCTAGCATTGTCAAAGGAAGGCACTATCCTTGGATACGAACATCTTCCTAGCTTTGTCTCTGGTAGACACTATCCTGGGACACGAGCAAGTTTCCAGCATTGTCTCTGGAAGACACTATCCTGGGACACGAGCAAGTTTCTAGCATTGTCTCTGGAAGACACTATCCTGGGACACGAGCAAGTTTCTAGCATTGTCTCTGGAAGACACTATCCTGGGACACGAGCACCTTTCTAGCATTGTCTCTGGTAGACACTATCCTGGGACACGAGCAAGTTTCTAGCATTGTCTCTTGAAGACACTATCCTGGGACACGAGCACCTTTCTAGCATTGTCTCTGGTAGACACTATCCTGAGACATGAACACCTTTCTAGCATTGTCTCTGGTAGACACTCTCCTGAGACATGATCAGCTTTCTAGCATTGTCTCTGGTAGACAATATCCTGGAACACAAACATCTTTCTAGCATTGACTCTGGCAGACATTATCCTGGAACACAAACATCTTTCTAGCATTGTCTCTGGTAGACTCTATCCTGAGTCATGAACAATAGTTCTAGCATTGTCTCTAGTTGACACTATCCTGGGACACGAGCAAGTTTCTAGCATTGTCTCAGGTAAACACTATCCTGGGACACAAACATCTTTCTAGCATTGTCTCTGGTAGACACTATCCTGGGATACGAACACCTTTCTAGCATTGTCTCTGGAAGACACTATCCTGGGACACAAACATCTTTCTAGCATTGTCTCTGGAAGACACTATCCTGGGACACGAACATCTTCCTAGCATTGTCTCTGATAGACACTATCCTGGGATACGAACACCTTTCTAGCATTGTCTCTGGTAGACACTATCCTGGGATACGAACACCATTCTAGCATTGTCTCTGGTAGACACTTTTCTGGGATACGAACATCATTCTAGCATTGTCTCTGGTAGACACTATCCTAGGACACGAGCACCTTTCTCGCATTGTCTCTGGTAGACATTTTCCTAAGATACGAACATCTTCCTAGCATTGTCTCTGGTAGACACTATCCTGGGACACGAGCACCTTTCTAGCATTGTCTGTGGTAGACACTATCCTGGGATACGAACACCATTCTAGCATTGTCTCTGGTAGACACTATTCTGGGATACGAACATCATTCTAGCATTGTCTCTGGTAGACACTATCCTGGGATACGAACATCTTTCTAGCATTGTCTCTGGTAGACACTTTCCTGGGACACGAGCACCTTTCTAGCATTGTCTCTGGTAGACACTATCCTGGGATACGAACATCATTCTAGCATTGTCTCTGGTAGACACTATTCTGGGATACGAACATCTTTCTAGCATTGTCTCTGGTTGACATTTTCCTGGGATACGAACGTCTTTCTAACATTGTTTCTGGTAGACACTATCCTGGGACACGAGCACCTTTCTAGCATTGTCTCTGGTAGGCATTTTCCTGGTACACGAGCACCTTTCTAGCATTGTCTCTGGTAGGCATTTTCCTTGTACACGAGCACCTTTATTGCATTGTCTCTGGTAGTTCATTGGTAGTCCTTGAAACTTTTATCTACAACGGATAACAGACGGACGGACGGTCCGCCGTACACATGGATGATGATGTTTTCAGCTTAGGGTCATGCAATTTGAGCGAATCATATTAACCAAATGCCCACACTTTTAGCTTTACTAACTCTTTATTAAATCTTGGAGTTCAGATTGATATGCGAACAGAATACTACTAAAATAGTAGTTAACATTAATTAAAACATATAAATGTGGGCGACTTTAGAGAAATAAAGTATGTAATTATAAAACATGTCATTGACAAAATGGTTCACACTCAATAATTTTATTAATTCAATTACAGTAACCGCGCACAACACGCATGACAGCGGTCGCATTATCTGATAGTTAACACTAGTGTTTTTGCATGCTGTGTATTTTCATGCTATTACCGTCTGCTGATACGTTTTCAAAATTGACTTTTCAAACATTTCTCTCAAAAACTCGAATAGAGTGTAAACAAGTTGGTCCCGACGTTATGTTGGTCTTGATCTGGGTCCGAACTGTTTGCCAAGCCTATAAACGGACGGCATTAGCATACCAAATAATTATTAAGGTGTTACTATATGGAAATGAGTGATGGACGATCTGGTTTGTAACCTATGATCCCTTTTTTGTGCTGTTTATATTTAAGTTACTTCTGTCTCTTTTTCTCAGACATATGTTTAAAGTCAACGATGGCGAAATTTCTATACCAGACACTAGTTCTTAGTTTGGTGGTGGGGTGCATAGCGGCTGCATGTGTCTGCCAAAAACAGTCATTTAGAATGAATTACACGATAGCCAGTGGCATACTTTTTCCCGTAGTGGTCAGAAAATGTGAGCGATACTTAGATGGTGATGGCGTTTTTGAAAGAGGAAACATACTTGATTTACCAACTGTTGAACCGCCGTGTTGCTGCAAATCTCAATGGAGATATAGGGTAGGTTGTTATTATACAATTATTGACTTTTTATTGATTTTACTAACCGTTCTAAGGCGGTGCTTCTTTTGTGGATCATTTATGTTATTTCTGTCTTGTTTTGTTTTGCTTTCATGTACGTCTGTTTGTTGATGCCTTGTGGTCACCTGCTGGAAAAGGGCTGACCTCTTGGCTCTCGTGTGTGTGATGTCTAATTGTGACGTTGACGTTGTCACTTTCCCATTGGTATCTTGGGTCAGGTGTGGAGCTTGATTGTATCGATTCCTGATCTACTTCGATGAAGGAAGCATGAGGATTTGTCTGCCTGAAAACTGATATTCACCCAAGGCTGCAAGACCGAGGTGAATGATACTATTTAGGGAAGGCTTATTTTTAGGCGCGGGTCCAGAGGGGAGGGGGGACAGGGGGTCCGGACCCCCCCTGAAAAATCACAAAAATAAAGAGGTTCAAAGCAATACTGGTTCGGATCCCCTGAAAAATCTCAAAGCTATCAAGCCAGTATTCAATGTCGTATCAACATCGCCACGCCAGCAAAGTGCCATTTATATGGGTTCAAAGCAATACTGGTCCGGATTCCATGAAAGATCACAAAGCTATCAAGCCAGCATTCAATGTTGGGCCAACATCGGCACGCATTTATATGGCGTTTTGCTGACGATGGCCCGCTTATGGTGGTATTTGGATTCTTCCTCGTTGAAGGCTTCTTCACAAGTTTTAAAAACTGTTTTAAAATATTTGATGTAGTATTTTGCATTTTGAAATGTATATAAATTCTCTGAATTTAGAAATCATAGAACACTTTTTTCACATGTCTTTATTCAAGGAAACTAGACAGAACAAGTTAATGCAGTTTGACCAGTGTAAAACTGGTGCTACAGGAAAACAAATTGATCACATACCTCCAACTGCTCTGCTCTAAAAGAGTATATTAACCCTTTACATTCTGATGGATTTCCCAATCATATTGATGTCGCTTTTCATTGGTTTACAAGTGAATATACGTAGCTGTCGAACGTTTTTATGCAGCTGGCAGCCGCTGGTCGTAGGGCACCATGGTACCTTTTCGCTGTCTTTTTTGAGGAAAAAAGTTAATATTGCATTAGAATGGGGATAACCATATTCAAAATTTTCATTCGGGGAGGTATATCGTCGGATATACGTTCGGAAATCACGTTTTACGGCTCTGCTTACGTGTCGCTGTAAAACTAAATTTCCGACCGTATATCCGACGATATACCTCCCCAAAATGAAATTTTGAATACAGTTATCCCCTAATTCTTTCCCATCTATTCAGTGGTTTTGTTCTGTTTAAGTTGCCTGCTGTATCGGGTTATTACATAAGGGTGCTATTTTTATTCTTTTCCTGGAATTCTCATGTGTGAAAACGTAAAAATGACATTAAAATCAAGTCTCAGTGTAGTTTGAGAGCCGTTATTACCTCTGTTGATATTTTTGTTCATTTTCTGGTCCTTCAGGAATGATAGAATTCTGACTGAAAGCAGAATACCTCTTAAGCCGGTGCTGGGGCGTGAGAATTTTGGTACCTTCCATTATTTCTCATGAACAGCCTGTTTTCTTATATTGAAGGCTCTCTCTATTTCTGAAGGATCCGTTTTTCCAGGTTATTTAGTTGCTTGAAGCATGATTCAATCTCACTTTCTGTAAACGGCTCTGTAGATTTAAAATCCATAAACGTTTTAATTTATGAATCAAAGTAAGTAAGGGTGAAAAGATCAGGAATCGATACCATCAAGTACCACACCTGACCCAGGATACCAATGGGAAAGAGACAAACTCACAGTAAGACACCACAAATGAGAGCCAAGAGGTCAGCCCTTTCCCAGCAGGTGACCACAAAGCACATATAAACAGAGGCACACAAAGACATAGCAAACACAAGACAGAACAAAAACATAAGAACATAAAAGATCCACAAAAGAAGTACCGCCTTGGAACGGTCAGTAAAATATATAACTGGAGGGCTTAAACCGGTTTAACGGCGCCAAACCTCACCCTTAATTCAGATGTGGGTTAAGACAAATAGATATTTGGTTTGCATGAAAGACCCCTTACTTATCAATGTATCATCTCAGGGATTTATGGTTAGACGGTTAGACATTATATATATGGAATCTAATAACTGAACAATATGACCGCCATGATGTATTTTCATGCATGCAATTATCTGTATTATACCTCTTGTTGTTGACTATGTTGACCTAGAGTGAATAAAGAATTGAAATCTCCAAAAACATATAAACCAAAATATAACAAGGAGATAAAGCGAAGATAAGGACTCAACAGTAAATAAAACTGAACTTAATGTGCATTTCACTTTGTTGAAAATAATATTCATCAAAAAGAATGTACTCTTTAAGCATTGTTAAGTCCTCATAATTATATCTTTTCAAATTTATTATAGAAATGAAATGGAAAATATACTGAACGAAACTTCTAAACCGCCAGTTAACAAATATAGCTCATTTATTATTAAACTGTTTGAAATGATATTTGACACAGTATATTGCGGCACATGTATCTGTTAATTGAACATAACAAAGTTTGATTCAAAAGACATGTTCATTTATGCGTAACGCTAGAGTACTAATACCGGTTTTGCACGTGGCACACGATGCTAAATGATTTTCGCCTTGTGTATACTCGTATTTTCATCAACAACTAACCGACAACTTTATCTTATCACAAAAATGCCAACATTTGGGTTGAATCAGTATAAAGTAGAGGGGTCAGGCTGTGGGTTTAATCAAAAATGGGGCCTCACTGACACTGATTCATAATTTATCATAAAAATTGACATGTTTTGATAGAGCCGAAAGTTTACACCACAATCTCTCAGTCATTTTTGCACTCGTATGACGAGAAAAATCGACAAAAACTGAGTATTACGTATGTCATAAAATGTCTTGTATAGTCCACCATACTTTGGTAAGGTGATGCACAAACGCTACATTGGAACGTCGGAAGTGTCGAGACTGATGTGCAGTTTATGGTTAATGGGTGACAGATGTTTCAATAATATTGTAGACAAAACATTTCATCACCATAAACGCATTTCTGTGATTCTTTAGGCCATATGGGCCTTCATAGGACCACTGAATTGCATGTTAATTGCTACTTAATTACAAAATAAACACGATATTGTTCAATAATGTCCATTTACAGCACCAGTAAATTTCAATAATATTGTGGACAAACACATGCCATCTCCATCAAGCATTCTTGTGTTGTTATATGTCATATGGGCTTCCATAGGAACATTTCGGACTACCTGAAAATTCATACTTAATAAAAGCGAAACCGAAAAATGTTCAATATTGTCCTTTTATAACACCATAAAATTGGTGATTTTCACTTTAGGTCCCTAGAATACTCGGTTTTAAGCGATTAGTTCAAATTTCAGCGTTTGTGTCAAATGAAATGCGATGGTGCCTTTATACAGTCTATCCATTGAGCATGTTAATTTCAATTTATGAAAATAAAATTATGACAGGTTCTGTTTAATTGATTTTTCCATATTGAGCGTAAATTGCAGCCATGTCTGTATCATATTTGTTTAAATTTATGAGAATATATCGAGTGGCGGTTTGGAAGTTTCGCTCAGTATAGTTATACAATCAAAGAAAGTCAAATTTACAATGTAAGTAAGGGTGCAAAGATCAGGAATCGATACAATCAAGTATCAAACCTGACCCAGGATACCTATAGAAATCAGTTTCCGAAAATCCTTGGTGCAAGAGAGATTTAAGTCCAACTTGTAATTTAGAAATCAAACTATAGTATTGTCTATTAAATTTAGAAAAAAAGGTTTGCAAAGTTTATGGTACTGATAGCCTTCTTTAAGAAGTTTCTGAGTTAACAATTTATTGTGAGTGATGAAGTCAGCAACATAGCTAGATGCTCTAGCAAAACGAATGAGTTGAGAGATATAGACACCACAGGATGTAGAGCGAGGAACATCACCATCTAAAAATGGGAAATTTACAATTTCAAAATCAAAGTCTTCACGTTTATCATAATTT
The DNA here is from genome assembly GCA_964019695.1 of Loripinus fragilis. NCBI lineage: Eukaryota > Metazoa > Mollusca > Bivalvia > Lucinida > Lucinidae > Loripinus > Loripinus fragilis. The sequence continues at coordinate 100,794,728 of OZ026520.1, forward strand.
TGGTAGACACAATATCATTAGAAATTGACAAATGCAAGTCTAAAAGTGCGGCTTCGGTATCAGATGTATTGGCTTTATTCAGTTGGAGCTCTGAAGGGTATATTTGACTTACCATATTGTCAAAATAAACATTATTAATGTTAAAAATATCGTCCAAATATCTGGATGTAGTGTTAAACGCATCAATAACATCAGCCTGCTTATCATCAGAAAGAGACATCATAAAGTCCCTCTCATAACAAAACAGGAATAAATCTGCAGGCAGGGGAGCACAATTAGTGCCCATAGGAATCCCAACTACTTGTCTATACAGCTTTGTGCCAGATCGAATAAAATGTTGTCCAACAAAAAGGTCAGCCCATCACAAACATTTTGACATAACCAAGCATGATATTTTTTTGGGTTTTCTGAAGTAAAAAATGCATTTCTGTCATTACATGCAAGGTTAGGTGAGCCTTCTCTCTGGAAGGTTCTTTCAATAAGAGCAATAAGTTTATCTTTAATTAAATTATGTGGTAAAGTAGTGTAAAGAGTAGAAAAATCTTAAGTAGACAAACTGGTCGTTTTGAAATCTCTAGCTTTTAGTTTATCTAAAATTTCACCTGAATTTTTAATAGACCAAAATAGGGTTTTACCGGATCTCTCATATACCTTTTCACAATACTTGATGACATGTTTTTTTAACAGCTGTAAGACACGATGTTAACATTTTAGAAAGTTTACAATACCTTATATGTCAAAACTGTCCCTCAGAATATTTATCAACACAGGTTCTGCAGCAGTTTCTGATCCCCAGATTTTGAAGTTAATTCCAAATGAACACTAAGTCTGAATCCAACACTGAATGTCACAAAGTAATCCAGAAAGAATACGTCAAACATAAGTTAATCCAGAAAGAATAAATTAGAATTTCAGCACAAAAGGTTTAAACTTTTAAATGATGAAATTATTTCCAAGATGCCCTTATCAAAAATTACTCGTACGAGGGCTGTTCAAATATGAATGCAAGTAGTTTAATAATTTCTTCACATTTATGCTATGACAAAATCTCATACCTTTCTGGAAAGAACTATTTGTCGCCTTTAAAATGACACCAAACATAAAGAAACACTCACTTTATTTCTCCAGGTACAGACCCTTATATAAAGGCAATTCTTGTATACTGAAGTTTTTCTAAAGCAAATTGCATTGCAAGTTTTTGTACATGTGCGGATATAGCGTCATATCTTTGTAAGTTTTAGACAAAATGGCATCAAATTTTAGATGCAAGTATAAGTCAGAATCCAAAAGTTGCTTGCAGGATAAAGTTTATATAATCCTGTTTTAATCTCAAGTAAACAAGCACATTTGCGGCGTCATTAATTTTATGATAAACGTCATTTTGAGTTATCTACTTGTGATGGAATAATTAACATCTCTGTGTCGTTTTCTTTTCATTTTGGTGAAAATATGCTAAATATGTCATACAGGATTTTTCAAAACGAGCACTCTTCTATTTACGGAGTAATCACATTTTATATCATTTTCCAAGCATTTATCTGCCTCTAAATGACTTGTGTACATTAATTAAAATATGTCCAATCTGTCTAGTCCTCAAGACCAGGTGAGTAATTTTATTGTAAATAATGCCTATAGTGGTCAAACTTAAAGTTTTCGTTCAAATTTAGAATAAAGCCGCAATTTTATGACAAAAAAATTAAGTATAAATTTTACAACCCTCTCACTTAATGCATTTTGACTAAATAAAAATGCTTTTCAGCGTTTAAAAAAATACCCACTTTCCATCAATAATTTGTAGCAACAACTTAGTATGAGTGATCAACATATTTTCTTTGAGTTATATGTTGCTTCGTGCATTTTGTTAGAGATAAGTTTAACTGAAAACTTCATGGTGGTGTTTTGTTTACCATATATTTGCAAACATAAGGAGACTTTTGTGAAAACTATTCGTTGTTATTTAACAAAAGCATGTGGGATTTTGGCAACTTTCACAGAATCATTTATTAAGCATATGGGGATACTCCCTTAAAATTTCAAGAAATTTCACCTGTTTATTGAAGAATTATACGCTCGTCTTTATCACTGGTATATGTTCGAAGCATTGAGTTTGTTAGTATTCTAACGTGACCCTTATTCAGAGGGCCATAGCTTGATAAGTACACTGTATTTTTCTTTAGGTCTGGTGCCAGTTTAAATGTGACATATAGTCCTTTATAGAAACTTCACCATTTTGTTGTAGCATATATGTGAAGAAAATTATGAAGCTACTTGCGTTCATATTTGAACAGCCCTCGTATATACACTGTTAAAAAAAGTTCCAGAACGATCAGTTAGCAACATTGATATCATATGGTAAATATAAATCATTCTGGAAATTTACAGTAACTTATCAATGATTCCACTTACTTCAAGAGGTTTCTATTGGCATGGAAAATAAAATACTAGGTTATTCAACACTTTTCCAGAAACTTCCATGACTATTCATTTTTAATTTTTAGATGATTAGTCATCTTTGTAGAAAAATCTTATAATGAAATAAACACCTTGTTTACAACTTGTTTACCATATCTCCAATATCTGGGTCAACAGTGACTTAGTAAAAAAAAAGACAAACATCATACATGTTACAACAAAAAAGGGAAACAAACCAGCCTGCACATCCTCAGTCTGATCAGCGTCTTTATTGTTCATCCTCTGGAAATTTAGAAAGTTCATTAACTGAATTTGCTCCAATCAAAATTTTCACATTCTTGTCTCTGTAGCTGAGTAGACTGGTGTTAGTCTTACCTTGACGCCAGACCTCGAGTCAAGTCTTCGTGCGTGGAACCCCATTTAATTGGCACATATTAATAGTCTTTTCGCTTACTGTAAATGCGGCAACTTTAATATTCATATCTGGGCGTGGTTCGGCTATTTCATCTGCTAAAGAAGGGAAATCAGGTTCTATTTATAATTTGGTGAAGAATTAATGAGTTGTTTTGGCCGCGCAAACGTGTGTGCATTTCATGAAAATCCTAACGGTATGAACACTGAACTAGTTTATTAACCCTTGAAGCGTATGATTACGAAATGTATGTTTTTTGTCGTCCACTAAAATAGTTGAAGCCTCATAAACAAACAATGTGGACTCAGATCAGCAGTCTGATCTGGGTCTACAATGTTTGCCTCTATGTTTATGTTAAATATACATTTTCAGATGCAGTTATTTTGTTGGCGCTTTAAGGACTAAATAATGTGCTTTGCGTCCATACTGATGTAATGGCGCAAGTTGATACAGACCACGCCTCATTTTCAGCTTTTACCTATGTCTAAGGTTGACCAGTCCTAATTACGCATTCGTGATGTGCCGCCTTAACAGTAACCAAAAAGACATATAGCTTTCTGTTTCTTTCTAGACGAGGCACTTCTACAACGAAGTAATTCATGTAAAAATGATAGTCACCTGCGAGGCTGTGTCATGTTAACCCTAGGACTAGTAATGGCGTGGTGGTCCCCTAGGTATTGAGATGGGCAATAGCAGAGGTTCAAAAGAGGTTTAAGAAGGACGATTCACTCAACAAGCAGTTCTACAGCCAGATAAAAGCAGTGGTCAAGAAGGACGATCCCTTGAAGAGGCATTTATATAGCCAGAAAAACACACACACGCACGCACGCACGCACACACGCACACACGCACACACACACACACACACACACACATTCCTCTGGAGAACTCAAAGATACTATTAATTGATAAACAGTAACAGAAACTCTCCATGGTTACTTAAAAAGAAAGATATATTTTAAAAACTGAAAATGAAAGGTGGTTTGGCAAAACTGATTCGATCCAGAGAGAAAATAAAAAGTTAATTGAACCATACTCCTCAAAATAAATGAAGGACCAACACTATCAATTATAATACTGATGATTTTAAATTAGGGCGTTGAAAAGCAATTTTACGATCTAGTCTAAATATTTCGGATATCTTTGAGGCCCCACGTAAATCAGCAGAAAGAAAATGGAAGAATGTGTTGCTGAAATGAATTTTGCGCCAATTTAAAACTTTATCTAGTTGTATATCATTTTTGTTTCCGAGACATGGGCCACAGAACTACATGGAATGAATGAATAATGCTTTTATATGCTAATATCTCTGTTTTCGCATGCTTTCATGGTTAGGTGTTTTAATCACGCTGATACTACCCACCTATTCTTGTGAGAAAATATGCCCATTTTAGCTTAGATGTAATGGCCAGCCTATGATTTCAGACAGTTTGTTTTGCCGTGAGTATCTTTGCACACTTCGTCGGGGCATCTTTTCAACACACAAACGCATTTGATAACGATTGGAACTATGAATCTTGATGGCCAAGTACAAACATTATTTCCAGAAAACAAAACAATACCAAAACTCCATTGTCAGAGATAAAAATGATTGCTTCCAAGTATAATGAAACTGTTTTCATGTAAGCCAACCTGTAAGCGTTTATTTTGATGTCACTTTCATTCAACTCGAATGACCACTGAAAAAAAATCTTTACCCCACCCACCACCTTTTGAAAGTTTTTTTTTTTTTTGGGGGGGGGGGGTATGTGCATTTCAGACAGAACCATGTATGGAAATCAGTTGTATTGAATCCTTATTTATGGGCATAAACAGTAGAAAGATTTGGGCCATGTTCTTGCAGAATTTAAATGTTTCAAATTATATCCAGCTTCGGAAGATTTTGTCCTACAATTATTTTGAGGAGTATGTATTAGCCCAGCTACTTACCACGCATGCGTAGAGGTATAACAGTGTATATAATAGGACAAAATATATACTTAAAACCAAAAGTAACTTAACACTTTGAACTACCGAATATACCTTTACTGGTTTTGATTTTAACCAAATTAAATATTGCAATGAGTTGCTGGTACCCGCCCTAACCTAATTTACGAAAAACAACTTAGGTAAATTAATCTTCTTTCGAGTTATCTGTGCTTTCACTAAAAGCACAAAATCAGCATTTCCTAGCAAAAGCCAAAGTAAACCTATGATTTCAACACGCAATTTGAAGGGCCATCAATTGCTCATTAAAAATAATGCACGACATTTTGTCTCTGACGTATAGTTTGTTTATGGCAACATCTTAAAGTTGGTTCACTTTGAAATTATCTCCGTTTGAATTAAAACAATAGTAAACTTTAGTCCTTGCTAAAAGCTTGATCTCAGATGACATTTGAAGTTTTTTAATCAGCGATTTGTTGGGACTTCTGCCCTGACTTCTGCCCTGAGTATGTGTCAAGATAATCTGATAAAAATTCCAATTGGTTTGGAAGATAAACGGCAAACAATATCTTATGGGAAATTCCATTGAAAGCACTGTAAAGTTCACAAAAAGGGGTATGTACGTAAAACACAACTCCATATTTTTTTTTAAATTTTTGTTACTCGAAGGGTGATCCGGGCTGATTTGAACTTTAAACAATAATGCGATAGCCTGTTTTTCAGACTGGTTCTTTAAAGTTAAAAATTGTCCAATCGCAGAGCTACAGTAACATATAAAAAGTGATGCGCTTTGGAAAAGTTTTTTTGCCCCATTGCCTCCCTCATAAGGGCATTGTGGTTGCATTTATGAAAGCAAAAACATGACATTCAACTGTCATGTGGATAATTGATTGAACTTTAATATGAATGAAATACATTTAAAATACCACTCACCAATACCAAGAAAAGGTATATATAATAACAGTGTAAAGTTACTTTTGGTCTTAAGTATATATCTATATAGAGAATGATAATATTCAAATTATAATCATACGAGGTCGTAGGTCGACCTTAGGAAAAATGTATTTTTTCCTTGCCCATCAGTTTAGTAATATGTTTTGGGTACTCAAAAAACCTTCTCGTTGCGACGGTTTTTAACTACCCACACCATACGAATGTTTTGGCTGAGAAATATGAAAATAAAATCAATTAGGCACTTGTCTATAAACCTGGTAATACTCAAATACATTAGCCGTATTCGACTGGTAAATGTTCGTGCTTCACGTTATATGAATACTGAGCTCCGCCCACTTGCGCAGTGACAACAGCGTACTTCATGAATATTGACCAGTCGACCAAAAGCGTGTGGGGCGACCTTGACTTGAAAGCAACAAAATAAAACAAAACAATACTCTCCAGTTATAGACAATAAAAATGCAAAATTGAACATTTACAGTGCGATTCACAAAACGTTGGCAGGGATGTAAATAGAAGGCACAGGATACATGTATAATTAAGAATTACATTTAATATTATAACGGAATATAAACATTTGATATATAGCCGAGTGAATAAGGGGGAAGCTGTAGTACTCTGGGTATGTGGTTCGAATCTCAGGTAGATGTGATTTTTTCCCCTTAAGATTTCTTTTTCAATTTACATACAAGATCGAAGGAAGTAACCGGTAGTGGGGGGGGGGCAATCAATATAAAAATGTGTTGGGGTGTACCAACAGGGTTCGGGACCCAGTCACGATTGAGACCCCTTGAAAATATATGTTTATACATGTGCCCCATAGTTTATTAAGCCCTTCCAGATAGGCATGAACCCCATTTCTAGACAAATATTGTTAAATCCCTTTCCAGATTTTTACTGATGAAACAAACCACCGTTCAAGACAGACAAGGAAAACAGGATCCCTTTGATTGTTACGTCTCTATCCACCCTTATACATTGAGTGCCCCTATCCACACCTCCACCACCCATGTGAAAAACTAACGAATTTGTTTAGGGTAACGTTGACATGCATCATGTGGGAAGTTATGTCGTTTTTCAGCAGATTGCCAGTGGGTTATTCTATCACACTGTTACTGGACATATTTCTGTCGACTATCACGGTTTTTACTACTATTATTGTTTTTGTTATTGTCGCTTTTGTTTCATTTAATTTATTTCATTCCATAATGTATGTTTTTAAAATAAATACAAACTTCTTTATCTTTTTTTGTTATCTTATTTACAACTTCAATGCCATTTATATAAAAAATGCATTGATCTGCATGCATGCACCTGCTTGTGAAAAAATCTTTGTTTGGAGATTCAACTCAACTTCTACTCAATTTATTTACAAAGAATATTTGTACAAATTATAATTATAAAACATATCCAAGCGATGGTAACATAGGTGCTGGTCATACTGCACGTTTGCACATTCTAATACCCACATTTTTGTTTCTGATATGCTGGAAACAGGTCTATTATAATGTACCAGTCATCTGTAAACACACCCCCAGCCCAGGGACAGCAGTGATTAAGACTCTTATCTGCAGTTCGCTGCTATGACCCTCGCACTGCGGGGTAGCAGGTTGGTAAAACCATGGCAGTTTTCGCCTGTTGTATAGTATGTTTAACATTGCATTGTCATGTTTGCCTTGGTATATCTAATTCATCAAATTCATGTAAAAGTTAAAAAAAGGCTCATTTGCTCTGCTATCCCCCGCCCTCCTTCAGGTCTGGGGGCCATGGTTACAAATGACTGGTGCATAAGTCTCATGAAATGGCCGCTTCACTTTGAAGTTACATGATGAAAAAACAATAAAAATAATAGTAATAAAAACATATCAGTTATGATGTTTTGTGCAATATTCAGGCCTGGGCGTATAAAAGTATGAAAAGAAGAACCGTTTGGGGGACTCGAACCAACGGCCTTCTGATTCAACACAAAACGCCGTATCCACTATACCAGCGCTATCACCTGGATTGCAATTGATATTAGAATGCATTTCTTATAGATAAACAAGGTTCTATAGACATATTCGTGGAGGCAGGGTACCAGACTAGATGATTTCTACTATACGTCAATTGCAACAGAAAATGTGCAACACAGATGATGTCATAATATTTAAGTCGTGAAGCACAAAATGACCAGTCGAATAGGCGTAATGATTGAATTATCAAGGTTTAGGTTTAACCATATGCTGATCTATATGTATTAAATAAAGGATACTTTTCGGAGGTTTTCTAGTCTATGCCGCGAGGTGGGTGTAGCCCACCGATCGGTTTAAACAGAAAGCCAAGGAAATATCCTTTATTTTGCTTGTAGTATGCGCAAGCACAAATAAACACGTGTTACTGTCAACAGACGAAATTTACATTCACTCTTCCCTGCATCCGGCCGAAGCTGTCACTTATTTTACATGTACGGGTTAATTTGTCGCTATCATATTATGAAGTTCCCATCTACATCGCTGTTTAAATAAATTGAATGTAAGAGTACGGTTTTTAAGCACTACCTTCTTCATTATTCTAGGGTGTCTTATTTAAACATCAAAAAAAGCATCGGCCATACTACAACTATTGCATAGATTTAAAAGAAAAGATCTGATGGCCATTTTACTTGATAAATAATTCTATTTCCACACTGTTTCCAATTTTAGGCCACTTGGCCCTTGTCAAGAAACAAAGGAGATGTCACGATAAGGTGTTAAATCCCTCTTAAAAGTCAATTGTGAAAAGTCAAATTTTCAACTGTGATTTTTGCAATAATTTTCGTGAAAATAAATGGGCATACATATTAATTATTCAAAAACACATTAAATGATGTTCATATCGTGGGCAAAGGGGAGATAAATACAGCTTAACAGAACTACTCCGAAAAGAATTGTTGTTTTGATACTATAGCAGTTAAAGGACCAAAAATCAGGTTTTTGATTGATTCCACAACTTTTTTACCATCAAAGAATCTAAGATATATGTATCTTATAATATCTGATCAGTAATCCTGCGCACAATTTTAGCGTGCAAAATGCAGTTAATACTTTCGATTGTAGATAGACAAATGGGGATGCTTCAATGTTTTTCGTATAAAAGTATGTTCCCTACCTTGGCCCAGCTTTCCACTCACATATAGTGTGTAAATACATTGCAGACGTTTACTTTTCAAAGGATTTGCTGGATCAAGGTGAGGAACATACGTTTATGAGGAAAACCCCCCGAAGTATCCCCGTATGTCTATACTATTTACAGTCGGAAGAATAAACTGCATGTTGTATGCTTAAATCGTACGCAAGCATACTGATCAGACAGACTGAATCATACACTGTTATATGAATCTATTTTATATTCAATGCTGGTAAAACACATCTGTGGAATTTAGCCTTTCAATTGTATTTTATTACTGTATCAATTTACCCCGGCATCCAATTTAGGTTACCTTGCACCCCCCCAGGACAATTTTTCATGGGTGCCAAATTGTTCATTGGGACCCCCTGGATGGGAAACGAAGGTGTCCTCAAAAACAATTTTGGTATGGGCTATGTGAAATAGTTTGGTTTCTATGCCAACCCACAGCGAATTTGAGAAGGGGGGTCTGCCTATAAAATTACTCATATCTCAGCTGTTACTTATCCTAGACTACTAAACTTAATACCAAATTAAAGCTTAGACATATGCCTATTATTCCCTAGTTGCATATGGAAATTGTCTACTTTGCATATTCATAAATATTTATGAAAACATTAAAAATGTGTTTCACGAATGGGGGTATATGTACAAGATCAATAATATCTCAACTGCTTGTAGTCGTAGAGTACTAAAATTTGTACTAAAATAAAGCTAAGACATAGGCCTTTTATTCCATGGTCATATATGCAACATACCTTATTTGCATAATTTGCATATTCATGAATATTAATAGAAACGCTAGAAAATAAGGGAAAATCATTACAAATATAAATAAGCTGATTTCATCCCAATATTGTCATTGTTGCATGTTTTAATATAATCAATGTTACAATCTAATACCCACATTTTTGTTTCTGATATGCTGGAAACAGGTCTATTATAATGTACCAGTCATCTGTAAACACACCCCCAGCCCAGGGACAGCAGTGATTAAGACTCTTATCTGCAGTTCGCTGCTATGACCCTCGCACTGCGGGGTAGCAGGTTGGTAAAACCATGGCAGTTTTCGCCTGTTGTATAGTATGTTTAACATTGCATTGTCATGTTTGCCTTGGTATATCTAATTCATCAAATTCAATGTAAAAGTTAAAAAAAGGCTCATTTGCTCTGCTATCCCCCGCCCTCCTTCAGGTCTGGGGGCCATGGTTACAAATGACTGGTGCATAAGTCTCATGAAATGGCCGCTTCACTTTGAAGTTACATGATAAAAAAAACAATAAAAATAATAGTAATAAAACATATCAGTTATGATGTTTTGTGCAATATTCAGGCCTGGGCGTATAAAAGTATGAAAAGAAGAACCGTTTGGGGGACTCGAACCCACGGCCTTCTGATTCAACGCAAAACGCCGTATCCACTATACCAGCGCTATCACCTGGATTGCAATTGATATTAGAATGCATTTCTTATAAATAAACGAGGTTCTATAGACATATTCGTGGAGGCAGGGTACCAGACTAGATGATTCCTACTATACGTCAATTGCAACAGAAAATGTGCAACACAGATGATGTCATAATATTTAAGTCGTGAAGCACAAAATGACCAGTCGAATAGGCGTAATGATTGAATTATCAAGGTTTAGGTTTAACCATATGCTGATCTATATGTATTAAATAAGGATACTTTTCGGAGGCTTTCTAGTTTATGCCGCGAGGTGGGTGTAGCCCACCGATCGGTTTAAACAGAAAGCCAAGGAAATATCCTTTATTTTGCTTGTAGTATGAGCAAGCACAAATAAACACGTGTTACTGTCAACAGACGAAATTTACATTCACTCTTCCCTGCATCCGGCCGAAGCTGTCACTTATTTTACATGTACGGGTTAATTTGTCGCTATCATATTATGAAGTTCCCATCTACATCGCTGTTTAAATAAATTGAATGTAAGAGTACGGTTTTTAAGCACTACCTTCTTCATTATTCTAGGGTGTCTTATTTAAACATCAAAAAAAGCATCGGCCATACTACAACTATTGCATAGATTTAAAAGAAAAGATCTGATGGCCATTTTACTTGATAAATAATTCTATTTCCACACTGTTTCCAATTTTAGGCCACTTGGCCCTTGTCAAGAAACAAAGGAGATGTCATGATAAGGTGTGAAATCCCTCTTAAAAGTCAATTGTGAAAAGTCAAATTTTCAACTGTGATTTTTGCAATAATTTTCGTGAAAATAAATGGGCATACATATTAATTATTCAAAAACACATTAAATGATGTTCATATCGTGGGCAAAGGGGAGATAAATACAGCTTAACAGAACTACTCCGAAAAGAATTGTTGTTTTGATACTATAGCAGTTAAAGGGCCAAAAATCAGGTTTTTGATTGATTCCAAAACTTTTTTACCATCAAAGAATCTAAGATATATGTATCTTACAATATCTGAACAGTAATCCTGCGCACAATTTAAGCGTGCAAAAAAGCAGTTAATACTTTCGATTGTAAATAGACCAATGGCGATGCTTCAATGTTTTTCGTATAAAAGTATGTTCCCCACCTTGGCCCAGCTTTCCACTCACATATAATGTGTAAATACATTGTAGACGTTTACTTTTTAAAGGATTTGCTGGATCAAGGTGAGGAACATATGTTTATGCGAAAAAACCCCGAAGTGTCCCCTTATGTCTATTTACAGTCGGAAGAATAAACTGCACGTTGTATGCTTAAATTGTACGCAAGCATACTGATCAGACAGACTGAATCATACACTGTTATATGAATCTATTTTCTATTCAATGCTGGTAAAACACATCTGTGTAATTTAGCCTTTCAACTGATACAGTAATAAAATAAATTTTTGGAGTAGTTATATTAAATCATATTTATCTCCCCTTTGCCACGCTGGTAAATGTATACGTCGATTTGCTGGTATTTACGCATATTGCCCGTACTTCATAGACAGGAAGTGGTAGATATTGGTGTTAATACTATGTAGAAAAACATGCCATATGCCTAAAGGACTATAGAATTAGATCGTTTTTAAGTATTTGGCATGCACATGGCGATTTATGTGAACACGAGTACCGATCTGGATGATCTATTCCTAAATGCTTACATAAATCGCCATTGGGTACGTTCTGGTGTCCCTCAGGGTTCTATTCTAGGACCTACGTTATTCCTTATCTTCATAAATGATCTGCCTCTCTGCTTTGCCCACTGCAAATCAGACCTATACGCAGACGATGCAACCGTCCACTATACAGGTAAAAACGTAAGCAATATCGAACACAATCTGCTGTGCGATTTTAAAAATGCTATAGATTGGAGTAAGCCTAACAAAATGAATATTCACTATGGTAAAACCACGTGTATGTTAGTTGGTACTAGACAACGATTGAATATATCCCGCGAATTTAATGTACAAATTGAAAATATCTGTATACAGAACGTGACTAAACAATGCTATAAATGAATATCAAAAGATGTTTTACCAGGGTTACATTCTCCGGTTTATCGATTATGGTTCCCTGACATGGGGGTCCGCGGCAGGCACACATATTGAACGCCAATCGAAATTACAAAAGCATGCCGCTCGCATAATCTTGCAAGCTGAATTCAATACTCCATCTGATACTATGTTTAGAGAGCTTGGTTTGTTTTCAGTTCCAAACAGAATAAATTTCAATAAAGCTGTATTTACATATAGAGCCTTGAATGGTCTAACCCCTGAATACATATCAACTTTACTGAAACCGGTATCACAAGTACATACCCTAAACTTACGATCAACCGACAACGGATCATTGTATGTACCAGAATCATGTATGACAATATACGATGGATCGTTTTCTTGTTCAGCGCCTAGGCTATGGAACACTCTTCCTCAGACAGTTAGAAATGCTGGCTCCCTAAACGTTTTTAAGAAAAACATTAAAGCTCATTTGCTTCATTGAATTTTACACACATAAACATTTTTATTTGATTTTAAACATTTATCAATCTGAGTAAGCAGTCATAATTCAGGGCGATTAGTTCCGACTCTGCAGGACATGGACCATGCTGTGCGTCTACACGTACAGGGGAATGCTGTTTGGACATTGGTTTCCGCCACATGTTTGCCAGTTCGGCTGTGCAAGGCATGGGTTCTGGACTGCTATTTTGCACTGATTGTCACAATAAATATGTTATGCCAATATTGGATGGTACATTCTTATGTTTTAAAATGTGTGCACACTTAGGCACGTTTTTTAAAATCAATACAATTTTACACTTTTTATACGCTCCAAGTATATAACTATTTTTATCTTATATTTACTATTCTATGTGATGATGATGATGTTTTATTTGTATATATGTTATTATGTTACTTATGGAGGGCCACACGGTAGAATAGCTTACTAGTTAATTGTACTACCCTCTCAAAACAATGTACAAATAAAAAAATAAAAATTTGGCGAATATCACGTGACCAAATGTTACTATAGTAAGCATGCATACGATCGTTTGCATTAGACAGACAGACAGACTTATTTTCATAGTGATTGGAGAACCCTAAGCATGACATGACATGTTTAACATCCTGGCACCAATTATTCTGATTTATTTCATACTCCGCATTGAAAGCACATTTTGTAAGCCTGTCGTCGTCCATGAGGATAAGTCTGTTCCACAGCCGTAACATAGATATCCATCTCCTGTATACGCTCGGTAGCCAACCGGTGTCTGCCAGCATTGCTACGGTGTGCGCCGAGGAAATAACGCATCGCCCTGTTTTGAACGTTGTGTATTTGCTGATAGTTTTTAAACCCCCAGACCGCAGAACAGTAATCTAGGATGGGCATTACACATGAGGAATATAACTTTTCACAAGCTTTAAATCCGAATTCCTTTAAACTATGGATCTTACTTATTATACTGCCAAGAGCTCGACCTGCTGCTTTTCCCAAAGCCTCACTGTTTATTGCATAACCTTGCTTTTCATGGAGTATAGCTTCCAAATATTTATATCTATCTGTAGTTTCTAAAACATTTTCATCGATTTTAAAAGTATATTCACTTCTATTAGATCGGCCTCTTCGAAAATGCATACATTTGGACTTATTTGGCATTATTTATTACTCGCCATCGTTTGCACCAACTATGAACACAGTTTAACATTTGATGTAGGTTGTCTTCACTATTAGCCGCTAGGCAAATATCGTCAGCGTAAGCCAGCAGGGAAATTTTACGTTCACCGACCTGTATACCAATGTCGAGGTCATTAATTTCTTTAACTGGGTCATTTGCGAACACAGAGTAGAGTGTTGGTGATAAATTGCAGCCCTGCCTGACTCCTGTTGTGCAGTCGAACCATTCAGTTAGCTTATTGTTTATACGTATTGCTGACACGGTGCTGGTGTAAATAGATTTAATTGAGTTCTAAAACTTCCCATCTATGTAATGTAACAGCAGTTTGTATAGGAGCATATCCCTGTCTACATAATCGAAACACCGTTTTAGGCAAATGAAGGCTGTGAACACGTTACTGTTATTCTTGATTAAACTGTTTAAAGTGAAAACATGATCTTCGCAAGAGCGCTGTTTTCTGAAACCGTTTTGTTCGTCTGCTAATGTATCATTTGTCTCAAGATATCCTGTGAGCCATGTGTTCAGAAGTGAAGTTAGAGTTTGTTGATACAAGATAATAAACTGATGCCTCGATAATTCATTGGGTCGCGCCTATCCGACGACGGATCCTTAAGAATTGGACAAACAATAGCTTGGCGCCACACTGATGGAATTACACCAGAATCAAACACATACTGGAAAAGATGTTGCAAATACGCGATGATGACTGGCGATTTAAGTACTTGTTGTTGACTTTTTGTTTATTGTTACTCCCATTGTGGGAGTATGTAATTGTTCTATGTATTGTTGTACGTTACTTTATGTCCATTCTAGTATTAGTAGGGCAGATATGTGAAAAAATCGTGCACTTTATGATAAAAGCATGAAACTTGGTACATGGCTAGATTAGTAAAAAACAAAATTTTTGAGGGTCAGTGCCACGCCAGAAATGCATCTTGACGGCCGCCATCTTGAATTTCAAAATGGCGACCTTTTTTCATGTAAAGCTTGCTAAGCCGGATATCATTTTGCAATAAACTTATATTGAAAGCTAGTGGAAGTGTCTATTTTAACAATAAAACATTTGTAATTATCTGACATCACATGTAGATGGGCATTTTATCCAAGATGGCCGCCATTTATAAGATGGCTGCCATTTTGATATATTAAATCATGCTTGCTTTACGAAAACATCATATAATGAACTTTAAGTCAGATTTTTGCATGAAATCCAAGTTTTTCTAAGCATAGAAAGGCTTAAAATGTGATCTTGGTATTTGTGATCAATTTATAAGAGAGCCTTGATACAATATGGCATCCAAGATGGCTGCTAAAGAAGAAAGATTGTATCGGAGGTTTTTTCATACATAAATATATCTTTAAGATTTTTATGAGTGAAATTTGTTTTAATTGCAATGAGTGTTTGTTTCTTATATATAATATATAACTTTAAAATTTTCTTAACTGTAGATTCAAGCATGGCATCCAAGATGGCCGCCAAATGGAAAATTCTATTTATTGGTGATATTTTGCAGTTTTTTTTTCTCAAAAAATCATCACATTTTTACTATTTTGCGTTTTCGACAACTTAGAATGTATCATGCGAGTGAACTGTTCATAATCAAGGACGTACTGGATATATACACTCAGCAAAAAAAAATGAATGCATGTTATGTACTACCTGCGTCGAGTGGAAAGCAGCAGATGCTAGTTGATCAGAAGGCTAAGAAGTTTACGGAGCTTCTACCATGTACTTTTGCAGTACACTGAAGGACTTTAAAAACGCAAAAATCGAAATTCATAAAATTAACAACTTTTTAATGCATAAATTTTATTGAGATTTGGCAAAAATTAATATAAATGTGTCAAAAATACATGATTTAAATTTCATATCAAAATGATACATAATTTTAGAGCATCAGTCTATCAAAAGACAATACCCTTAGATTTTAAAACTGCAATTTGAAATTTGTCTTGAAATTGGGCATGATTTAAAGTTATAGTAATAAAATATTTTGATTAAAAATCTGAAACAAATTAACCTTGGAGCCCTGCTATTCGTCTGGCAAGTTTGGTAGCTAGCTGGAACGGATATCGTCGATGTAAATATCGTCGATATAATCGACGTTAGTTGCCGTCAAAATGTCGGTCGCCATTCTTAGTTGGCCAGGCCTGTGTCGACTTTTAACGGTCTTAGTAGCCTGGTAACAATCTCTGAGGCGCTGTATAGCCGACGGATGGCAAATATAATATCTGGCGACGCTAGAAACACGAACCCCAGTTTTTAACATTCCAATTGCGCCAGGTCGTTCATGTTCAGACAATCGTGGTACGAATAATAAAGATATAAAACCAAAGCTACTGTGCTTTTTATACATGTATACCTACAAGCTATATTTGAAATGATAAAATATTTTGCTTCATTGATTCGTGGGGACGCCACATGCAAAAAATAGTAAATCACGGATGCGTAGCTGGTGGTGGCCATTGTCTATAAAATCACCGTTTTTAGGTATAGATAGAGGCAGAGTGTCGTTTCCAACCGATTTATTTTGTTAAAGAAGACTAAAAATGTTCTGGGTTCAAAAAATAATAATTTTCATTTTTTGCGTTTTTAAAGTCCTTCAGTGTATATGACTGCAGGCAGCTCGAGGATGTCTCTAGCGTAGAGAATTTCCATTTGGTTACAGAACTCCTATCTCAAGTTTTTATCAGGTACGTTCTGTCACTTCCATCTACCATCATTTAGAAGTGTTGTGCCACAGGTATTTGGTGCACTTGAGCTCAAGGGACCACTTTATATGACTTCATATCTTATGTTCACATGTAGATCCTTCTCCTTCAAATACTTTCATGCATTCCACCAGCAGTTCCTCCATGGACTCAGCCTTGATCACCAGATCATCTTTGTACAACAGCAATTATGGGCAGTCTGTTCTGGATTCCGTGAATATAGCCTCTTGCCTAGCAATTAAGTGCAGTGGAATCAGAACAGAGCCCTGATGAACTACAACACCCAAACTTCTCACTGCGACAATTGCCAACTTTTGTCCTGCTTGTCATGTCTTTGACCAGCTACTTATTGATTTAAAAGCATGCACATTACCTACCTGCTGTCATTCTCTATGTTAATGAAAGTGATGTAGAATGGCTTGTTAGAAATCAGGTGCAACTTCTGTAGCTGATATAAATCTGCACTGCATCTCGTCGACCTCAACTCTATGCCTTATATGTCTCTCGGATATGCACCCAAACACCCTTATTAATTGCTTAATTAACTTCAAGCCTCTGTTCAGAGCACCCGCTTTGCCTACATGTATGTACATCCTGTCAATTTTGCTCTCCTACCAGTTAGTTGTACTAATTCTTGAGATTATGTTGCAATTAAGGTCTAATACCTTGACTGTACCAGTTTCCCAAAAACATGTAGAATAAAGCATCTCAACGACAATTGCTGATGATCTGTCTGCTTTGTCAGGACACATCCTGCTAATTGCTTTAGTGATAAATCCTGATCAGCTGGCTAGACCTTCAACTGGGCTTTCCTCTGTCATACCTTCTGCATTCCAAAGAGTTCGAATTTGAGTTAATTCATAATGCTCTTTTCACGCTTCTTTTTACGCTTCTTCACCTAGCGACTGTTGGCCTGTGTCACTCTGGGCATGTATACCTATTTTGGCTTATAGTTTAGGTAAACTCAAGCAACGACCAGGAAGTAGTACAATCAAAGCTAACATTCTTCCTACAAAACCAAAATGGGGAAAACTAAAGATACAGATAGACTGTATACAGTGGTGATAAATAGCTTTTCTCTAGAAGGTACCTAGTCACTAGGCTACATTAACACAACCAAAATAATTTACATACATGTATATAAAAGTATATACAAATAACATTTAAACCAATAATAATAAAGCGAGAACCACAACAGCACTTCTGCCTTGGAACAGTTTCTAGGATGTACTTTAACTAGTCAATGAATAACCACAGTGAACAATAAATTACGAAGAGCACACATTGCTGCAGAAAGGGCAAAGATTCGACAGAATATATGGTCTCCGACACCTAGCTGAAGATCCCTGGGCTGCAAAAAAAACCATCCCCAATTGATTGGTTTGACGACTGTTCTGCTAGCTGGGTACATAGAGGGACCATATCCCCACCTGGTTAATTCCAATTCGAATTATCAAGTTTTTTCTGTATTGTTTATACATACTTGTGTCAATTCAAGTCATACGTTTATTGTATTTCTAATATTGATTAGCTGGGAAACCGATTTACAAAAGTCAATAGACTTTCTTCTGAATCCCTTTTTT
The DNA here is from genome assembly GCA_964019695.1 of Loripinus fragilis. Classification (NCBI taxonomy): domain Eukaryota; kingdom Metazoa; phylum Mollusca; class Bivalvia; order Lucinida; family Lucinidae; genus Loripinus; species Loripinus fragilis. Next base: position 100,813,006 of record OZ026520.1, read on the forward strand.
GTGTTTCGAAATGATCTGTATGTATACTTATTGCATTATATATACACATGTTGTTATACAAAAATGAAATAAAAGTTTAAACTAAAAAAACACCCCTGTAAATACAAAGCGAAATAACATCATTATTGAAACCCCTACATACCTAAATACACAAAAGAGCTTTGGTTTCAACTAACTAGACTGAATAGGTTTTTGGACCGTGGGCTGTCATGAAATCAAATTCTCAACTCACTAGTGTGCAATAAGTGAGGATATAAGGGTTTAACTAGAAATTAAGATGTCTGCAACTTTATATATTGGCTTGACTTCAGAAAAATATAAACTTTGCATACTGTCGAGTAGATGTGATAGTGCCAGCTACATCATAAACACAACCGAATAAGGCTGACTGCAGCAAATGCGTCATCTGTCAATATCAAGTCGAAAAGTTGATGTGGTGTGTGAAAACCAGGGATTATGTTTTTTAAAATCGTATACATTTTGTAAATTTTTTTTGAAATGTATAGCCTTTTTAAGCCTATGGGAACTTGGTCAGAAGGCGAAAAGTCAAAAAGAATCTGATACAAATATCTCTATAACAGATTTTAACGGATTGTCCACTAAATCTGATGTAAACAAATGGTATTTTATGCAATGACAATTCTACAAAGGACTTCTAGTTTGCTATAGAAACAAAATTCTTCGCATCTCATTTTGATCATATCCATTTTATATAAAACACATTTATAGGAATATTTGTATAAAAGAAAGAAGGCAAATATCAGGAATCGATACAACCAAGCAACAAATCTGATCCAGGACACCACATGGGAAAGTAATAAAAACACAATAAAACATCACACACAAAAGAGCCATGGGGCCAGTTTCCCAGCAGGTGACCACAAGGCTACAATGAACAGACAAGAAACAAGACAAACACGAAACACAAATAACAAAAAAGGTCCACAAAAGAAGCACAGCCTTAGAGCTGTCAGTATAAACACCTTTACTGGAGGACTCAAACCAGTTTCACAGCGCAAACCTCACCCTTAGTTCAGATGTTTAAAAAGCGTTTAAAAACAATATTGGCAACCATCGTGGATGTCAGGTTGGATGTCCCCTGTACTATCCTAATACATTAAATATAATCATTTCTTGAAAATTTCTTCAAACAACCTCGAAATATTTTACAGCTAAAAATAAAAAATACTTTCCTTTTTTCTAAAACTAAAATGAAAGCCATCTTGAATACAATGTAATAATACGTTAAAATAAGAAAAAAAACTGATAAGTTCGTCCCTGGTTTTTGGGAACTATTTCTATTTAATTGCATAAGACATTTGCATGAAAATTCATAAATTGTCAGATTGGTATAATACCAATGTTGAGGATGCAAAATGTGACAGTCATCTTGAGACTATGTCCTAAATCTTGTGTTTTCTAAGCCTGAATGACAAATTTTGAGGCAAATTAGTATGATTGACTGCAAAACAAGTGAAAATAAATGAAGACAGCATATTGGCTTGCAAATGTATGAGCTTAAAATAATTCAGTTTAAAATAGACTGCAATTTTTGGAAAAACCAAGATGGCGGCCACTTTATAAATGGTGATCATGTAACATTTCCACTTTGACAGCCATCTCAGGTGCATATTGGATGCTCTCTTTTTTTATCCAAACCTATCAAATAAAATAAAATTATTATTGAAAGTCGTTTGCATAAATTCTAACTACATTCTTCCAATTCCAAATTAAAGCAGATATTATGTTATGATTTGTACATTGGTAGCCATCTTTAAATACCATGTTGGAACAATAAGCAACAATAAAGCCATACTGATAAGTAAGCGACTTGTCTAATGGGACTATTTTGATTTGCTAGCTGGTTACATAGAGGGACTTGATTGTATCGATTCCTGATCTTTGCACCATTACTTACTTTTGCTAGAAGTAATTTGCATCAAAATTTATAACTTTGTAAAGTTCTAATATATAACTACTATACAACTGCACTTTTTAGATACAATAGTGGCGGCCATCTTTAAAATACAGCCTCAATCTTGACTTTTTTAAAATTGAAAGATTTTTTTAAGGGATTCAGATATATCTGAAGGCTTTTTAAGTAAAATTAACTGAAGAAAACATTATGTTTGCAAATTAAAAATGACATTATAAGGAATAAGTTTAAAAAGGCGGTCATTTTGGAAAAAACAAGATGGCGACCATTAGAGGACATTTTCGGCGTGGCACTGACCCTTAATTTGTTTGTATTGTTATCAAGTAGCCATGTACCTAGTTTCATGCTTTTATCATAAAATGCACGATTCTTCTCAAAATTGTTACATATCCGCCCCACTATATTGCAATCATCTTGATGGGGAAGAGAGAGCTGGTTGCTTTGCTTAATTTGTCTTCCTGGTGTCTCGTGATGGTTGAACGGCTCTTCCTCATGGTGCCACGGGGTTGTCTACAGTTTGTGATTGTGGTATTTCCTGATCATACTCACTTACTATTTGCGTATGGTAACTCATCATAACCGCAGGCTGAGCCAGACTTTGACTTCTGAATAACGCAAGCGACCTCGTCTATCGTTACATTGGAATTTAGTTGAACATTTGGCTCATAAAGGGGATCGTTCATATTATTTTCCGGAAGAAGTTTATGTACTTTTGCGCGATCATAATGCACTTCGTCAAAGTCTGATTCTTCTTTACAATTGTATAGGTTATAAAAGTCATGTTTCCATCGTTCGAACACGGTATTTTCAGCAGTAGAAATATTTCCATCCTTATCCAGGATTTTGATTGGGATATTTCGGTCTCTACGGGGGCCTAGATGTTGTATTTTACGCCAAAATTCGGTTGGGTTTGTTGTGGACATATCTTCTATCTCAATGGTCTGTAACTTTCTGTATGCGCGCTCACTTTGTTTTAAGGCTTTGTCGAAACTTTTCCCAGGCGATGTGTAATCCATACGTAGGCGTTTTCTCACGACACTTAAGGAAATTGTTCTATCATATACGCATTGTATACCATAAGTGTTGCAGTTCGTCACTCCAGTACGGTTTTCTGTTTTTTAAAGCGTTTTCTTGTGCATCGTGTTGCCTCATATCTCGGTATCGTTGCCTCCATTTCTGCCTTAATGGTGTGACACAAGCTATCATATATTTTATCCATGCTTTCTTGATTTTCTCTGGCTGTTTCAATTGATGTTATTATATTCGAAATAGTCGCCCTGCACAATTCGCTGGTCATAAAATCACTAGGCATTTTCTTAAGATTATAACGGTTTCTTGGGGCGTTCTCATTGTTAACCGCACAACAGTTACTATGGTCTGTCTCGAACTCTGTACATATAACGGAATGATCTATCGCCTAATAATCCGTGAAAAGAATTCTCATCCACAATCGACTGAACCGTAATAACCTTGTAAAGTATGTAATTATAAAACAGTTTATTGACAAAATGATTCACACTCAATAATTTTATTAATTCAATTACAGTAACCGCACACAACACGCATGACAGCGTTCGCATTTTCTGATTGTTGACACTGGTCGCTAGCTGGTGTTTTTGCATGCTGTGTATTATTCATGCTATTACCGTCTTCTACGTGTTCAAAATTGACTTTTCAAACATTTCTCTCAAAAACTCGAATAGAGTGTCAACAATTTGGTCCCGACGTCAGTTTGGTCCTGATCTGGGTCCGAACTGTTTGCCAAGGCTATAAACGGACGACATTAGCATACGAAATATTAACCCTTAAAGCGCCAGGAAAAAAATGCATCTGAAAATGTCGTCTGCTGAAGTCGTCTGCTACAAATAAATCAGGGGTTCATTAACTTTTTTTGGCATCCGGGTATCAAGGCAAAGTAGGCGGGTGATTTGACAGTATTTGCCTATAGACTCTATACAAATTTATCAAAAGTAGCAGGGGAAACATGCCTGAGTAGAAGGGGAAAATCCCCGCCTCCCTCCTCTTAATGAAACCCCTGTAATAAATACATAATTAAATAAATAATTTAATTTAATTTAATTTAATTTATTATTTAATTTAAATCAAAAATTAAAAATTAAAATGCCTAACATTACTGACGAATAAAGTATAGAAGCAAACAATGTGGACCCAGACCAGACTGCTCCTATAGGAACATTCTGATCTGGGTCCACACTGTTTGCCATAGAGACTTCTTAATCATATCAGCAGACGAGAAAAGCAGACGACTTTTGCTGCGATTGGCGCATTAAGGGTTAAGATGTTACTACACGGAAATGAGTGATGGCTAATCTGGAGTGCACATCTTTCACCCCTTTTTGTGCTGTTTATATTTAAGTAACTTCTGTCTCTTTTTCTCAGACATATGTTTGAAGTCAACGATGGCAAAACTTCTATACCAGACACTAGTTCTTAGTTTTGTGGTGGGGTGCATAGCGGCTGCATGTGTCTGCCAAAAACAGTCATTTAGAATGAATTACACGATAGCCAGTGGCATTCTTTTTCCCGTAGTGGTCAGAAAATGTGAGCGATACTTAGATGGTGATGGCATTTTTGAAAGAGGAAACATACTTGATTTACCAACTGTTGAACCGCCGTGTTGCTGCAAATCTCAATGGAGATATAGGGTAGGTTGTAATTATACAATTATTGACTTTTTATTGATTTTACTAACCGTTCCAAGGCGGTGCTTCTTTTGTGGATCATTTATCTTATTTCTGTCTTGTTTTGTTTTGCTTTCATGCACGTCTGTTTGTTGATGCCTTGTGGTCACCTGCTTGGAAAGGGCTGACCTCTTGGCTCTCCTTTGTGACGTCTAATTGTGACGTTGAAGTTGTCACTTTCCCATTTGGTATCTTGGGTCAGGTGTGGAGCTTGGTTGTATCGATTCCTGATCTACTTCGATGAAGGAAGCATGAGGATTTGTCTGCCTGAAAACTGATATTCACCCAAGGCTGCAAGACCGAGCTGAATGATACTTTTTAGGGAAGGCTTATTTTTAGGCGCGGGTCCAGAGGGGGGGGGGACAGGGGTCCGGACCCCCCCCCCCTGAAAAATCACAAAATATAGGGGTTCAAAGCAATACTGATCCGGATCCCCTGAAAAATCACAAAGCTACCAAGCCAGCATTCAATGTCGGGTCAACATCGGCACGCCAGCAAAGCGCCATTTATATGGGTTCAAAGCAATACTGGTCCGGATCCCCTGAAAAATCACAAAGCTATCAATCCAGCATTCAATGTATGGCCAACATCGGCACGCCAGCAAAACGCCATTTAAATGGCGGTTTGCTGACGATGGCCCGCTTATAGTGTTATTTGGATCCTTCCTCGTTGAAGGCTTCTTTACAAGTTTTAACAACTGTTTTAAAAATATTTGATGTAGTATTTTGCATTTTGAAATGTATATAAATTCTCTAAATTCAGAAATCATAAAACACTTTTTTCACATGTCGTTTATTCAAGCAAACTAGACAGAACAAGTCAATGTAGTTTGACCAGTGTAAAACTGGTGCTACAGGAAAACAAATTTATCACATACCTCCAACTGCTCTGCTCTAAAAGAGTATATTAACCCTTTTCATTCTGATGGATTTTCCAAATCCTATTGATGAACAAATACTGTTTATGTAGTCCATTTTTGTGTTTTAAAAGGGTTGCAGGTAGAACTTTCTAATTTTTAATTTATTTCTGTTGCTGAAGATTGTTTTTATCATACCATATAGTGTATACCTTTATGAAATGCTACCTTGTGCATAATTTTAGCTGAATCTTCACTATATACGAAAGTACCTGTTTACCGGTATCTAGAATGAATGGGTTAAAACGCAGATTACCAGACGGGGTACAATTGGAATTAAACTCTTGTTGTACATCACCAGATACCCAGCTCTGGGGACTCCATTAATGGTGGTGGAGTATTTTTTTTTCAACTGAAGAAAGTCAATATTATTATTCACGATACTTATGCACTTGCAAATACAACGCGCGGCCTCTGATTTGATAACGTCATACATTTGCGACAGTATATCCTGCGATATACTGTACAAAACTCGACGTCATTACGTTATGTCGCTTTTCATTGGTTTACAAGTGAATATACGTAGCTGTCGAACATTTTTATGCAGCTGGCAGCCGCTGGTCTTAGGGCACCATGGTACCTTTTCGCTGTCTTTTTTTTGGAGGAAAAATGTTAATAGTGCATTAGAATGGGGATAACCATATTCAAATTTTTTATTTGGGGAGGTATATCGTCGGATATACGTTCGGAAATCACGTTTTCCGGCTCCGCTTACGCGTCGCCGTAAAACTAAACTTCCGACGGTATATCCGACGATATACCTCCCCAAAATGAAAATTTTGAATACAGTTATCCCTAATTCTTTCCCATCTATTCAGTGGTTTTGTCCTGTTTAAATTGCCTACTGTATCGGGTTATTACATAAGGGTGCTATTTTTATTCTTTTCCTGGATTTCTCATGTTTGAAAACGTAAAAATGACATTAAAATCAAGTCTCTGTGTAGTTTGAGAGCCGTCATTCCCTGTGTTGATATTTTTTGTTCATATTCTGGTCCTTCAGGAATGATTGGATTCTGACTGAAAGCAGAATACCGCGTAAGCCTGTGCTGTGTACCATTTGGTACCTTCCATTATTTCTCATGAACAACCTGTTTTCTTATATTGAAGAAGGCTCTCTCTATTTCTGAAGGATCCGTTTTTCCAGGTTATTTAGTTGCTTGAAGCATGATTCAATCTCACTTTCTGTAAACGGCTCTGTAGATTTAAATTCCATAACCGTTTTTATTTATGAATCAACTCAATGTGCATTTCACTTTGTTGCAAATAATATTCATCAAAAAGAATATCCTCTTTAAGCATTGTTAAGTCCTCATAATAATATTTTTTTTTCAAATTTATTATAGGAATGAAATTTATTTTTTTGGTTTTTATCGATGTGTAAACTCCGGCGAATCACTCACAAATTGAATAAAGACCGAATTTGGGCTTTATTCAATTTGTGAGTGATTCGCCGGAGTTTACACATCGATAAAACCAAAAAAAATTAATTTCCATCCTTATAATTCCAACTTTAGGTATCATTTTGTAAACAGGATCTTGATTACTTTTTCCATTTACACTGAAACATGTGGATGAGTTTGTTATGTTTTTTTTCACAAAATCTGTTAAAAAGCTGTTATCATGACCATAGTTTCTTTATTCAATAAGTGTTCAATTTATATCCCAGCATACAATAACAGTTCCCATCTTGCTATATCTAGCTATCATATTAAATATACAAATGCTTATTTAAATTTGTGAATTGTTTTTTTTTGTTGCCATGCACATATCGGTAATAAACACTATTTGGGGGACCCTTTCAACCCAATTCCTATTATCCGCTCATTCCCTCGTCTCAGTAAGTAAGGGTGCAAAGATCAGGAATCGATACAATTAAGCACCACACCTTTCCTCCCATGCTATTTAGTTGCTTGGTACACGATTCGATCTCATTTTCTGTAAAAGTCTCTGTAGATTTAAACTTCCAGAAGCGTAGTAATTTATGAATCAAATCAATGTGCATTTCGCTTTATGGCAAATTGTATTCATAAAAAGGACGTTTTATATATTGAGTTCAATGTTTCGGTCACATGATAGACGTGCTTTAAAGTTTGTAACTTTTTTGAATAACTTCCTAACATCGAACAAACGCTGAATACTTAGGAATCGTAAAAAGAATCAAAATAGTTCCCTTCATGTGTACCTTGTCTGGCGTGATTATCACATTGACGAAGATCACTATTCTTGAGTGGAAATCAGAATGCCCACTTTTAAAAACATTTTATTTTGCTAATTTACTTTATACTTTACTCCAGGAGATAAAGCTGCAAATAAAATTGTAATCATTTGACGTTTGTATTATGTGGATGCTTTAGATCGTGAACATGTTCCTTACTTTTTCATAAATGCCTTTAAACTGCAGGCTTCTTTCAATAGGAAGGTTATTGTCGATGTGTATTTTTTTCATACACCTTGAAGTGAGTCCTTTAATTATTTTGCTTACCATGTATATAATGGCCCCAGTAAATTGAAATATCCCGTAAAATTATGCTGACCTGTAAAACATGACCACTGTTAACAGTAAAAGGTTCCCATATCATACTGCCTTTGTATCGAATAATCATGGTATAGTTTGCCCAAATTTACATGAGACTGATTAATTTTCGCCTTCGTGCGTTTTTATGAAGTAATCCGACCTTGGTCATGCTTTTAACAGGAATATGAAGATAATGTCGATTCATTAATACAAATGGTCTGATGGTCCAGTGATTAGGTGGCAACTTAAAGATGAAGCTTACCTGAGATGAAACTTGGAAAAGCCTTTTTTTTATATATAATTGTCAAAATTGTATCCTATTTTAAATATAAGATTGTTCTTATATTATACGTCATCTCATGGTGGGCTTTACGCCATTCATTTATATTTAGTCGCTTTTATGTTAATTATTTCCTAGGTTTCTCACTCTTTTCTTGTCAGCGGCTACTTTTGTTATCTGCTGATAACCTTTGCAAACAGTTTCTTCCCAGATCAGTATTGACAGAACGTCGGTCCTGATCCGGATACATACAGTTTGACACTCTGATAGTGTTCTTGAAAGAGGCTTTGAAAAAGTTAATTTTGAAAAAAAGTCAGCATATTAAAATCATCCAGCGTGCAAAGAGTTATTACATTTCGGCTTATTGAAATTATTCACGTTTCTACGTGTGTACTTGTTAAATGAACGTATGCCAGATTCAAATAAATATATACATGTCTACACAAATCAAGAATAAAGACGAACAAACTAACAAATTAAAAAGAAAGAAGAAAAAAATGAAATGCTAACGGACTCGAGCCCACACCTTTTGAGTGCACAGGACAGTCTCTTATCAATTAGGCTATCATGGAATTGTGATTTTTTCATTCATAAAAGTAATTGTGCAACAATCTAAAGCACACCTTTTACAAAGACTGCCGAAGACTCGAAGAAAGGTCATTGAATATGCATATATCTCAGGTCAATGTAGACAAACAATAACTAGACATATGTCTTTTAATACTGACCTTAAATATTTATATAAGGGGAAAATCATCTGCCAATAAGTTATTCAAAAGACGTGTCAAGCATTTATTTCTCTCTTAGGAGAAAATGGCGATTTACTGCACTTATTTGTGCAACCTAACTCCTACAGGAGCAGTCTGATCTGGGTCCACAATGTTTGCCTATATGTTTGTGTTAAATAGACATTTTCAGATGCAGTTATTTTGTTGGCGCTTTAAGGACTAAATAGTGTGTTTTGCGTCTATACTGATGTAATGGCGCAAGTTGATACAGACCACGCCTCATTTTCAGCTTTTACCTATGTCTAAGGTTGACCAGTCCTAATTACGCATTCGTGATGTGCCGCCTTAACAGTAACCAAAAAGACATATAATACTTTCTGTTTCTTTCCAGACGAGGCACTTCTACAACGAAGAAATTCATGTAAAAATGATCGTCACCTGCGAGGCTGTGTCGTGTTAACCCTAGGACTAGTCTAGTAATGGCGTGGTGGTCCCCTTGGTATTGAGATGGGCAATAGCAGAGGTTCAAAAGAGGTTTAAGAAGGGCAATTCAGTGAACAAGCATTTCTTCAGCCAGATAAAAGCAGTGGTCAAGAAGGATGAATATTTCCTGATATATGGAAACTTGCAAACGTTATTCCTATTTTTAAGAAGGGAGACAAATCGGAACTCTCTAATTATAGACCAGTTGCACTCTTGAGCTGTATTGGGAAGCTACAAGAAAGGATTGTTTTTAAGAACATGTATAATTTTAATAGATAATAATCTTTTATATAAGTATCAATCTGGTTTCCTACCTCATCATTTAACAGTGTTTCAGTTAATTGACATCTTTCATAATATATGTCAAGCTTTTGACAATAACATGTTTTCTTGTATTGTCTTCTGTGATGTGTCAAAAGCATTTGATAGAGTTTGGCACAAGGGTCTTCTGTTTAAGCTAAGACAAAATGGCATCGATGGGAAACTCTTAGAGTGGTTAAATAGTTATTTAAGCCAAAGAAAACAGAAAGTTTGTTTTAAATCATGTTACTCTGGCTTAAATCTATCTTTGCTGGTGCGCCTCAAGAGTCTTATCTAGGGCTTCTTTTATTTTTAGTATATATTAATGATATAGCTAAACAACTTCTTAGTTTGACAAGGCTGTTTGCAGATGATAGCTCACTATTCTTTGCTGCAGCAAATATTGCTGACATAGCTGGTATTATTAACCATGATTTACAACTGTTGTCAAACTGGGCTAAACAGTGGTTAGTTACCTTTAATCTGCTAAAAACAGAAGCTGTTTTATTTACTCTTAAAAATTAGATATATTACCACATCTTATTTTTGATAATATTGCAATTAGCTTTGTAGATAGGCATCTGGGTGTTACATTGAGTAGTAATGGCCAGTGGCCCTCTCATATTGAAAATATTGTCAATTCAGTAACTAAAATTTTGGGAAAAATGCGTAAATTGAAATATTCTATTAGTAGAAACGCCCTCAACCAGATGTATATGTCTTATATGTTACCAGTTGTTGAATATGCATCAGTTGTATGGAATGGCTGCTCTGAACAAGACTCACAAACACTTCAAAAAATTCAAAATGAGGCAGCCCGAATTGTTACTGGGTTGACTAGGTCAGTATCATTGGAAAACCTGTACAAAGAGTGTGGCTGGGCAACTCTATCACAAAGAAGGCAGCAACATAAATTATCATTTATGTATAATGTAAATAGTGGTATGATGCCTTCTTACATACAAGATTTGATTCCTCCTTTAGTTAGTGAAATTTCGGATTACCCATTGAGAAACAATAGAAACATATCTGTACCTCTTAATCGAACTAGTATTTCACAGAAATCGTGTATTCCATTAGCCATTAAGCTATGGAATTCTCTTGATGATAACTTAAAAGATATATCAACATTGCCAACCTTTAAAAAGCATATATTCTCAAAACTTAGCATAGCACATGTTCCTCCCTACTTTACTGTTGGAAATAGATATATGTCTGTCCTACATGCAAGGCTGCGAAATAAATGCAGTGGTCTAAATGGTGATCTTTTTAGAAACCATATTCGAAATAATCCTTTTTGTGATTTGTGTTGCGTGGTAGAGAGGATGCCTACCACTACTTCTTTCAGTGCAGAAAATATGCTATTGAAAGACAGGTTTTTAATGATACAGTTAGAGGCTTTCATCCTCTAAATATCAATGTGATCCTTAATGGCAATGAAAACTGGAATACTGAAGTTAATGTGGTCTTGTTCAGGGCTGTGCATAGGTATATACATACCTCAAAACGCTTTTATAACCTTCTATGACTCTTTTTCGAAACATACTTCGAAACCTGTACCAGATGACCTGACTATTTAACATTTCAAACTGAAGGGGTTCATAATAGCAGTTATATATATATATATATATATATATATATATATATATATATATTTTTTTTTTTTATTATTATTTTTTTTTCATCTTATATTCAATTACCTATCATAAAACTGCTATTTATTTATTTATTTATTTATTCATTTATTTTTTTATTTATTTATTTATGTATCTATTCATTTCTTTATTCACCTTGTATTTTCTCCATTTATTTTGCTCTAACTTAAATAATTTACAATTTGTTTGGTATTAATATGTAGTTGTATATGTATTCATATGTATTTGTACATGTTTAGCCATGTTTATTAGCTTTTATGTATGTTTAAATTGTAGAGGAAGGGTCGTAACTAAGGTTGTGAGAACTTGTGACCCAACCCCATTGCTATATAAAATTTGGCAATGAAATATGTTTAAACAAAAAAAGGGGCCAAACACAGTAAAACTTGATTAGTCCATTTTTGGCGATTAAAGTTTTACGAATACTGTACACTTCCGGTTTCAATGTGAGAGTTTAAAAATCCATCTGGTAGCATTATATGTTTGGTTTTGCAATTCTCAAAGAAGGACGGTGACGTCGGGTGATAGTGAATAATCGTTGAAAATTCCAATGCTGTGTCGCTAATAATAAAGCGTACAGAGTAGTGCGAATTCTCTATGTAAATTGCAAGCTTAAAGCTGAATTTCAATGATTAACCTGCTGAAAGTGTTTGTCTTTTGGTGTTGAGTAGCAAAAACGACGAGTTTATACTTTAAATAAAATTTGTCTTATGTCTTATGTCTTATGAGTCCGATGGAAACAACATTTTTGAGGTATAGTCTTCTTATATCCGGGTTGCCAGTAACATTTTCAAACAAACAAAAAAGTTAATTGATAAGGGCTCTGAATTATGGTATATATTGTAGAAAAGAAAGAAGTACACGTCATTTTTAAATGAAATGACTTGCAGAGTCTTGGCAAAGTATTGCTTCATTTAAAGAAGCATAAATTTTGTATACCCTATGTTTCGCTTTCTGAACTAGCGTAAAATATACGATGACCGATCAGAACTTGGTTTTAGTATATTTCTGTCGACTGTCACGGTTTTTACTACTTTTATTATTTTTGTTGTTGTTGCTTTTGTTTCATTTAGTTTATTTCACCCCATAATGTTTTTAAAATAAATACAAAATTCTTTATCTTTTTTGTTATCTTATTTACAACTTCAATGCCATTTATACACAAAAACGCATTGATCTGCATGCATGCACATGCTCGAGAAAAAATCTTTGTTTGGAGATTCCAATCAACTTCTACTCATTTACATAGAGTATTTGTACAAGTTATAATTATAAAACATATCCAAGCGATGGAAACATATGTGCTGGCCATACTGCACGTTTGCACATTCTAATATCCACATTTTTGTTTCTCATATGCTGGGAACAGGTCTATTATAATGTGCCAGTCATCTGTAAACACACCCCCAGCCCAGGGACAGCAGTGATTTAGACTCTTATCTGCAGTTCGCTGCTATGACCCCCCGCACTGCGGGGATAGCAATTTGGTAAAACCATGGCAGTTTTCGCCCGTAATCTAGTATGTTTAACATTGCATTGCCATGTCTAATTCATCGAATTCAATGTAAAAGTAAAAAAAAAGGCTCTTTTGCTCTGCTATCCCCCGCCCTCCCTCAGGTCTGGGGGCCGTGGTTACAAATGACTGGTGCATAAGCCTCATGAAATGGCCGCTTCACTTTGATGCAACATGATGAAAAAAACAATAAAAATAATAGTAATAAAAGATGTTTTGAGCAATATTCAGGCCTCCGCGCATAAAAGTATGAAAACAAGAACCGCTGGAGGGACTCGAGCCCACGACCTTCTGATTCAACGCAAAACGCCGTATCCACTATATCAGCGCTATCACCTGGGTTGCGATGGATATTAGAATGCATTTCTTATAAAAAACGAGGTTCTTTAGACATATTCGTGGAGGCAGGGTACCAGACTAGATGATTCACCATCGCTTCGTTCACCACCATCGCGTCAGCGATGGTGATATACGTTAGTAAACTTCCATTGGGCGCGTGTTCGATTCAGACCTGTTCCATTAGGCAAGTTGTGGAAATGGATCTGGTGTTAACTCCCCAGCAGCAGTGTCTTTTACTGTTCTTTCTCAGACTCCCTATCGACCAAGCTACTTCCAAATTTCCACCCCTGCGTGAGCGATGTTGATATACTTTGGATACAGGATTGCTTCTAAAAGTGAAAAGGCCCATTAAAGACCTTATCACTGAGCTAGAATCCCAATCAAGCATAGACCCTTCGGATATTCTAGACTAAGTGTGACGAAATAACTAGATGTAGATTGGTCAGTTTCAATATTCCCCCCATAGGCATTATGTGCATTGACTTCGATTGAGGAATACGGATGAACGACCTAATACATATTGCTGGGGAGGGGGTTAAACTCTACCATTATTCAGTGTGTCTTTCTGGAATATGCATATCCTGTGTTTTATTTGCTTCCAATGGATCACCTACATGTATGTACAAATAGTTAACTAAACAAAAAAAATACTCAGAGCTTGAAGCACATGAAACACTGAAAAGAGTGGCTTCAGCAAATGCAATATTAACACACTATAAAAGTTCTTCTTTAATAACTTTAAAACGCCATGCGATTGTTTTAAGCTGTTTTAAAAGCTAACCTTGTTTCTACTTTACGTCAATTGCTCTTCGTAATCTTCGTAAAGCACGAAGGTTTGCGAAATCGCGAAATACTCCCAGTCGAATAGAAAATGTGCAACACAGATGATGTCATCATATGGTCGTGAAGCACGAAATGACCAGTCGAATAGGGGTAATGATTGAATTATCAAGGTTTAAGTTTAACCAAATACTGATCTATATGTATTAAATAAAAGATACTTTTCCGAGGCTTTCTAGTTTAAGCCGTGGGGTGGGTGTAGCCCACCGGTCGGTTTAAACAGAAAGCCAAAGAAATATCCTTTATTTTATTTGTAGTATGCGCAAGCACAAATAAACACGTGTTACTGTCACCTGACGAAATTTACATCATCCGGCCAAAGCTGTCAATTATTTTACATGTACGGGTTTATTGTCGCTATCATGTTATGAAGGGCCCGCCTACATCGCAGTTTAAATAAATTGGATGTAAGAGTATGATTTTTAAGCACTACCTTCTTCATTATTCTAGGGTGTCTGATTTAAACATCGAAAAAAGCATCTGCCATACTACATCCATTGCATAGATTAAAAAAAAAGATCTGGTGGCCATTTTACTTGATAAATAATTCTATTTCCAGACTGTTTCCCAATCGGCCCTTGTCAAGAAACAAAGGAGGTGTCATGTTAATGCGGAAAATCCCTCTTAAAAGTCAATTGTGAAAAAGTCAAATTTCAAACTGTGATTTTGGCAATAATTTTCGTGAAAATGAATGGGCATACATATAAATTATTCAAAACATATTAAATGATGCTCACACCGTGGGCAAAGGGGGATAAATACGTCTTAACATAACTTATCCGAAAAGTATTGTAGTTTTGATACTATAGCAGTTAAAGGGCCAAAAATCAGGTTTTTGATTGATTCCGCAACTTTTTCTTCCATCAAAGAATGTGAGATAGATTTATCTTACAATATCTGATCAGTAATCCTGCGCACAATTTAAGCGTGCAAAATGTAGTTAATACTTTCGATTGTAAAAAGACAAATGGAGATGCTTCAATGTTCTTCATATAAAAGTATGTTCCTCACCTTGACCCAGCTTTCCACTAACATATAGCGTGTAAATACATTGTAGACGTTTACTCTTTAAAGGATTTGCTTGATCAAGGTGGGAAACATACTTTTATGTGAACCCCCCCCCCCCGAAGCATCCCCGTTTGTCTATTTTAACTGCAGTTTGTATGCTTGAATTGTGCGCAGGCATACTGATCAGACAGACTGAATCAGATATTGTTAGATGAATCTATTTTATATTCATTGCTGGTAAAACACAGTTGTGGAATTAATAAACAGGTTCCTTCTTACCCATTCAACTGATACAGTATCAAAATACAATTTTTGGAGTAGTTATGTTAATTCAATTTAATTCCATTTGAATTAAACTATCTTATCATTGAGAATCACATTTCCTATTAAATTTTTTCAAAAGTGGTAATGTGTTCCAATATTATTATTAGCCAGTCAGCATTGTTTTGATGCATTTGCAAAAATAGTAAGTGAGTGTGATCAGGAAATACCACTATCACCAACCGCAGGCAACCCCATGGCAGCGCGAGGAAGAGCCGCTCAACCATCACGAGACACCAGGACGACAAATTAAGTAAAGCAACCAGCTCTCTCTTCCCCATCAAGATAATTGAAATACTAGAATGGACATAAAGTAACGTACAACAAAACATAGAACAGTTACAGACTCCCACAATGGGAGTAACAATAAACAAAAAGTCAACAACAACAGAGCCACCGCCTTAGAACGGACAGCAGCCTAAGCCACTGGTGGGCTTAGAGAGCGACCTTACAATTTCTAAAACTATAAGTCATTTAAAGCATGGTCAAAATCGAGAAATGAAGAATTAAAACCGGTGTTTATCCTTTAAACAAAAAATAAAGTTTTTTTAAACCAAAGTAATTTCTGACCCATAAATGGCACCCACATGCCCTATATGGTAATCTAAAGCATGTCCAGTATACACTTTATCTCAGTTACATGCATAACACAAATATTTTAGAATATAACACTTATCAACTGGTTCATCATTTTCATTATGCAAATTAGTCTTTTCGCGTCGTTCATGCATAAAACCATACACAGAACATATAACGATTTTGTTGATTTGTTGAAATTTTACGGAATTCTTCAAAGATACGGCACCTAAGAGGAAGACACAGAATGCTAAGGCCCCAACATCTAATAAGAAAACAAGAACACAATCGAAGTCCACAGATGTTCATGTTGCGAACCAAACAAAACAAGTGATTTCTGCTAACCATTTTTTACATAGAAATGACAACACTAGCAATTGTTTTACAATGGCCAAATAATGCCAATATTAGAATAGTTGTTTCTTTTTATTATTCTTTTATCTTAGTATTTCTTTTAAAACAGAAAAGCCAGCAAATTGTGACATTAGTTGATGCATTGTTTTAACATATATCAAATCACATTTAAGCAGCTTTGTCAGTAATCATAACTCCTTGTCCATATATTCAATAATAAACCATATTTATCTCCCCTTTGCCATCGGTTAGAAAATCATTAAATATGTTTTGAATAATGTATTTGTATGTCCATTTGTAATCATCAAATTATGCAAAAATCACAGTTTGAAAATAAGACTTCTTCACAATTGACTTAGTGACTTTTAGGGATATTTCACGCCTAAACAGGACATCTCCTTTATGCACTTATACTACACCAGGCAACCAATTGTCAACAACTTTAAGCAAAGTGGATTTTTAAAATAATATTTGAAAGAATTTCCTACGAATATTTTTGTGTTTAGCTGTGCTGATATCTAATTCTCTGAAAGCCTCAAATTTGGTTCAAAATGACAATTTCTCTATTCGAAACCTATTTTGGCGGCCATTTCTGTTCTTTTCTGTATCGTATTGTCCCCTCGTTGACTTTCCGAGGCAGCGTCTGATAGACATTCAAACTATTATGCTGGTGACTATTTACATTTAAAGTTTATGGTGGTATTTACACTTTGATGTGAGGCATTTGCTGTTTATATAAACTGACCCAAAAGAAAAACTTTACACTTCTTTGAATAGCTGTGTTATTAGTATTCATACCGTTGTAAGATTTACACATGATCATCGAGATTTTGTCGCGGATAACGATTATGCAATTTTACTCAAATTCCAGGTCGAATCAAGCCTCGACGCCTGAAAACGTGTTCCTTACGTTGCGCGTGCTCAGGAACAGGTGGTTCGATAACAGCTTTAAAACCGACAAAAACATTTTCAACTGAGTACTGATAATAAAAAACTAGGACTGTAATATCTGTTTCAACTTTGCTATCCTCTTCTGGTGCATCTTGTACACACACTGTCTTGTATGGAGTTATATCGTATCAATAATCTCTGCCATCCCTTTTGTGACTTGTACTCATCCACTTTAATTTAAGATATATATTGTTGGGCATTACGAAAAGAACAAACCGAATAGACATTCAAATATAAAACTTCGTATTTTTGCCTTTGAAATATTTCATTTTCAAAAGATATAACAGAGGCAATATCCAAATCTTTAAAATATGCTTTAAATCATATCCATGTCAAAGAATCAATATAGAAATACACATTTATTTAATGAAAGTCAGACTTTCCCATTCAACAAGAAATGGGGTAATCTCAGAGTAATATAAAAGCAATACACCAAAACATTCTAAATACAAAAAAGGCGACAGCCCCCACCTCTCTCTCTCTCTCTCTCTCTCTCTCTCTCTCTCTCTCTCTCTCTCTCTCTCTGTACTATTTATAGGAGGAAGTAACATATGTTTGAAAATTCCAGTGTGATTTTCTGCACATTTCTTGTTGTTGTTGTTTTTTTTTATATGTGTTACGATTCGCGATTGCTAACTTTTCTTTTTGGTATCTCCTTTTCATATCTTGATTTATATGCTCTATGAGATGATGCACGGATAAGATAAGAGTCTTTCATGCAAACCGAACATCTATGTGGGTTGATGCACATTTGAACTAAGGGTGAGGTGGGCGCCGTGAAACTGGTTTAAGCCCATCAGTAAAATATTATTACTGACCGTTCCAAGGCGGTACTTCTTATGTGGATCATTGGTGTTATTTATATGCTTTCGTCTCTGTTCATTGCTGCCTTGTGGTCACCTGCTGGGAAGAGGCTGGCGTATTAGCTCTCGTTTGTGATGTTTTATTGTCTTTTTGTCACTTTTCCTTTTGGTATCCTGGGTCAGGTGTGGCACTTGATTGTATCAATTCTTAATCTTTGCCGCCTTTCTTACTTTCACTTTTGTTATTCAAATTTTTTTCTGAATATTTTTTGCAGAAGATACAATCTTCTGTACATGGCATCTGTACATGGACAGCATGATTTTGTGTTGAAAAGCTATAAAAATACAGTGATATATAGCCGTACATTACATTTTATATGCTACTAATGATACATGCATGTACATTTATGCTTATAATGTATGTTTCAGAAATAAATATTAAACAATAAAACATTTTACCATTGTGCTATGTCGTTCAATACAACACTTCATCAATTTGAGCATTCCATCCAATACCACACTTCGTACATTGTAAAATTCCATCCAACTATGTCACTTTGTCAGTGTGACGTTCCGTCCAATACAACAATTTTCAGTTGGAACACTACAGCACTTTGAGCATTACAACATTCTGTCCAAAATGACACTTTGACATTGTGACATTCTGTCAAATACAACACAACTTCAATTTGGACATTTCACCCAATATAAAACTATGTAAAATTGCGACAATCCATCCAATACGACACTTTGTCATTGTGACAATGTTTTCAAAGCGACTCTTCATCGATAGGCAAACACATGTACATGCAATACGATACTTTTTACATTTTGTTAAATACAACACTTTGTCAACATGATATCCTATCTAATATTGGTACATTTCATCCAATAACATACTTCGTACGTTGCAACATTCCATCTTATATGACACTTTGTCCATGTGACATTCCTTTAAATTTGACACTTCATCAGTTGAAACATTCCATTCGATACGACACTTTGTACATCCAATACGCCTTTTTTACATTGCATTTTCTCCAAAGAAAGTAAGGGTGCATATATCAGGAATCGATACAATCAAGTACTACACCTGACTCAGAATACTAATGAGAAAGTGACAAACTTACAGTTAGACACCACAAACGAGAGCCAAGAGGCCAGCCCTTTCCCAGCAGGCGACCACAAGGTACAAATAAACAGACGCGCACAAAGGCATAATAAACACAAGACGAAAAAAACACATTAAGGATCCACAAAAAGAAGTACCGCCTTGGAACGGTCAGTAAACATGTTTTACTCGAGGGCTTAACTGGTTTCATGGTGCCAACCTCACCCTTAATTCAGATGTGGATCAAGACACATAGATATTTGGTTTGCATAAAAGACCCCTAACTTATCAATGCATCATCTTCTAGAACATATAAATCAAGATATAAAAAGGAGATAAAGCAAAGATAGGGACTCAACAGTAAATAAAACTGAATACAGGAGCAAAAAAACCAACAGGTAAAAGCCGCACTTTTGGACTTGAAAACCTAAAAAATATCATGCATGGTCGTGTCAAAATGTATGTGATGCGCTGACCTTTTTGTTGGACAACATTTTTATTCGATTTGGCACCAAGCTCTATAGACAAGTAGTTGGGATTCCTATGGGCACTAATTGTGCTCCCCTGGTTGCAGATTTATTCCTGTTTTGTTATGAAAGGGACTTTATGATGTCTCTTTCTGATGATAAGCAGGCTGATGTTATTGATGCGTTTAACACTACTTC
Source organism: Loripinus fragilis (assembly GCA_964019695.1). Taxonomy (NCBI): domain Eukaryota; kingdom Metazoa; phylum Mollusca; class Bivalvia; order Lucinida; family Lucinidae; genus Loripinus; species Loripinus fragilis. The sequence continues at coordinate 100,833,002 of OZ026520.1, forward strand.
CAGATATTTGGACGATATTTTAAATATTAATAATGTTTATTTTGACAATATGGTTAGTCAAATATACCCTTCAGAGCTCCAACTGAATAAAGCCAATGCCTCTGATACCGAAGCCGCATTTTTAGACTTGCATTTGTCAATTTCTAATGATATTGTTTCTACCAAAATTTATGATAAACGTGACGACTTTGATTTTGAAATTGTCAATTTCCCATTTTTAGATGGTGATGTTCCTCGTTCTACATCCTATGGAGTCTATATCTCTCAACTTTTTCGTTTTGCTAGAGCATCTAGCTATGTTGCTGACTTCAACACTCGCAATAAATTGTTAACTCAGAAACTTCTTAAACAAGGCTATCGGTATCATAAACTTCACAAAACATTTTCAAAATTTTATAGACGATACTATGATTTGATTTCTAAATTCCAAGTTGGACTTTAATCTCTCTTGCGCCAAGGACTTTCGGAACCTGATTTCTATGGTGACTTGGTGTATAAATTGAAGAAGATTGTTGGCTCTAATAATTTTTCAGCGCAGTTCATTAAAATAATTTCCCATTATAAAAAGATTGGCTATAACATTAATGTATTGCAACAGACTGCATGCTTGGTAGTCAACCCAATCACGGTTGGCAACTTTGCTTTCCTCTTTAATTGCACGCCGGTGGGTCGGACTTCAGACTCTATGATGGTTCAAACTTAAAGACTTATCTATTGATGAGATGGTAGGGGCCTGATGCTTTGGCTGTTTGTCGGGCCCACCGGGGTTTACCTGTTGGATTTCTTTTGCTCTGGTATTCAGTTTAATTTACTGTTGAGTCCTTATCCTTGCTTTATCTCCTTGTTATATCTTGATTTATATGTTTTAGGAGATGATGCATTGATAAGTTAGGGGTCTTTCATGCAAACCAAATATCACATCTAAATTAAGGGTGATGTTGGCGCCGTTAAACCGGTTTAAGCCCTCCAGTAAAATATTTTACTGACCGTTCCAAGGCCGTACTTCTTTTGTGGATTTTTTATGTTTTTGTTCTGTCTTGTGTTTGCTATGTCTTTGTGGGCGTCTGTTTATATGTGCTTTGTGGTCACCTGCTGGGAAGGAGCTGACCTCTTGGCTCTCGTTTGTGCTGTCTACTGTGAGTTTTTGTCACTTTCCCATTGGTATCCTGGGTCAGGTGTGGTACTTGATTGTATCGATTCCTGATCTTTGCATCCTTACTTACTTTGCATTTGTCAATTTCTAATGATATTGTTTATACCAAAATTTATGATAAACGTCACGACCTTGAGTTTGAAATTGTCAATTTCCCATTTTTAGATGGTGATGTTCCTCGCTCTACATCCTATGGAGTCTATATCTCTCAACTCATTCGTTTTGCTAGAGCATCTAGCTATGTTGCTGACTTCAACACTCGCAATAAATTGTTAAAGTAAGTAATGGTGCAAAGATCAGGAATCGATACAATCAAGTACTGTACCTGACCCAGGATACCAATGGGAAAGTGAGAAACTCACAGTTAGACACTACAAACGAGAGCCAAGAGGTCAGCTCTTTCCCAGTAGGTTACCACAAAGCACATATAAACAGACGCGCACAAATGTATAGCAAACACAAGACAGAACAAAAACATAAAAGATCCACAAAAGATGTACCGCCTTGGAACGGTCAGTAGAATATTTTACTGGAGGGCTTTAACCAGTTTCACAGCGCCAACCTCACCCTTAGTTCTGATGTTGACCAGAACACATTTGAGAAAGTGAAACAACACAAGAAAACACAACACAAACGACAGCCAAGAGATCAGCCCTCTTCCAGCAGGTGACCACAAGGCTGCAAGGAACAGACACGGTATCTAAACATACGAAGCATAGCAAACAAAAACGATCCACAAAAGAACCACCAACTTGGAACGGTCAGTGAAATATTCACTGGAGGGCTTAAACTGGTTTAACGGCGCCAACCTCACCCTTAATTCAGATGTGGATCAAGACACATAGATATTTGGTTTGCATGAAAGACCCCTAACTTATCAATGCATCATCTCCTAAAACATATAAATAAAGATATAACAAGGAGATAAAGCAAAGATAAGGACTCAACAGTAAATAAAACTGAATACCGGAGCAAAATAAATCCAACAGGTAAACCCCGGTGGGCCCGACAAACAGCCAAAGCATTAGGAACTCAGAAACTTCTTAAACAAGGCTAAAGGTATCATAAACTTCGCAAAACCTTTTCTAAATTTTATAGACGATACTATGATTTGATTTCTAAAATCAAGTTGGACTTAAATCTCTCTTGCGCCAAGGACTTTCCCAACCTGATTTCTATGATGACTTGGTGTATAAATGAAGAAGATTGTTGGCTCTAATAATTTTTCAGCGCAGGTCATTTAAATAATTTCCCATTATAAAAATATTGGATATAACATTAATGTATTGCAGCGGACTGCATGCTTGGTGGTCAACTCAAAAATAGTAAGTAAGTATGATCAGGATATATCACAAATTGCAGACAACCCCGTGGCACCCCGAGGAAGAGCCACTCAACCATCGCAAGACACCAGGAAGACAAATTAAGCAAAGCAACCAGCTCTCTCTTCCCCATCAAGATGATTGCAATGCTAGAATGGACATAAAGTAACGCACAACAAAACATAGAACAATTACAGACTCCCACAATGGGAGTAGAAATAAACAAAAAGTGAACAACAACAGAACCACCGCCTAAGAACGGACAGCAGCCTAAGCCACCAGGGGGCTTAAATGCATTTTACTGGTACCAAATCTTCGCCCTAGATTCTGCTGTTGATGAAGTACAAGAAATGTTCAGCTCGCATGGAGGCCATCTAACTAATGCAATGTATCATCGTGGAGAAACACTCTAATCAAATTAACACACCATGATGAAACAAAGAAAAGGGCTCATGACTCACAGATAGTCAGAGCTAAAGAAAACCTCAAGTTGAGCCACGGTGGGTCCAGCTACAGATAAGCATCAGGCACCAACCCACCGATTTAAACTTTACGTCAGAGCCGTCATAGAGTCTGAGGCCTGACCCACCGTCGTGCAATTAAAGAGGAAACCATAGCTATAAACCATGATGGGGTTTAAAACGAGGCATGCAGACTGTCGCATGATATCCAAATCATATCCAACCCTTATATAACGTTTTACTATCTTTTTAAATTAATCACTAAAACTAGATTTTCCAACAATACGCTTGAATTTATAAACTAAATCACCATAAAATATAGGTTCTGATATGCCTTGTTGCAGAAGAGTTTTTAACCCAATGTTGTATTTAACAATTAACTCAGAGTGCCAATCATGGTTGGCAACTTTGCTTTGCTCTTTAATTGCACGCCGGTGGGTCTGACTTCAGACTCTATGATGGTTCCGACTTAAAGACTTATCTTTTGATGAGATGGTAGGGGCCTGATGCTTTGGCTGTTTGTCAGGCCCACCAGGATTTACCTGTTTGATTTCTTTTGCTCTGGTATTGAGTTTTATTACTGTTGAGTCCTTATCTTTGCTTTATCTCCTTATTACATCTTGATTTATATGCTTTAGGAGATGATGCATTGATGAGTAAGGGGTCTTTCATGCAAACCAAATATCTATGTGTCTTGATCCACATCTGAATTAAGGGTGAGGTTGGCGCTGTTAAACCGGTTCAAGCCCAACAGTAAAATATTTTACTTACTGTTCCAAGGCGGTACTTCTTTGGTGGATCTTTTGTGTTTTTTCTGTCTTGTGCTTGCTATGTCTTTGTGCGCGTCTGCTTATATGTGCTTTGTGGTCACCTGCTGGGAAAGGGCTGACCTCTTGGATCTCTTTTGTGGTGTCTAACTGTAAGTTTGTCACTTTCCTATTGAGATCCTGGGTCAGGTGTGGTACTTGATTGTATCGATTTTTGATCTTTGCACCCTTATTAACTTTGACAAACAGCCAAAGCATCAGGCCTCTACCATCTCATCAATAGATAAGTCTTTAAGTCAGAACTGTCATAGAGTCTGAAGTCTGACCCACCGGCATACATTTAAAGAGGAAAACTGTGATTGAGTTGACCACCAAGCCTGCAGTCTGTTGCAATACATTAATGTTATAGTCAATCTTTTTAAAATGGGAAATTATTTTAATGAACTGCGCTGAAAAATTATTAGAGCCAACAATCTTCTTCAATTTATACACCAAAATACCATATATTTCATATTTGGAAAGTGCTCGGCGCAAGAGAGATTTAAGTCCAACTTGGAATTTAGATATCAAATCATAGTATCATCTAAGTCAATTTCCCTGAAATTATAATCGATCAAAGTAGATTTTTACTGGATCTTATATACCTGTTCACAGTACTTGCTAACATGTTTTTAACAGCTGTAAACCACGTAGTTAACAGTTTAGAAAGTTCTGTTGTCGTCAAGAACTGGAATTAGCAATAAATATTACTTTATAGCTTTTTTAAATGGAGTTTAGGTAACCAGTACAAAGTAGAACCTTTGTCTTGGTTTTCTTTAGCTTTGACATCGAAATGTAGGGCTGTATGGCAACCATGCCCTCGGGAGCGCAGTGGCTCAGTGGTAGAGTGCTTGACTCGAGACTGAGGGGTCGCGGGTTCGAGCTTCACCGGCGTCACTGCGTTGTGTCCTTGAGCAAGAACATTAATCCTAGCTTAGTACTGGTTCAACCCAGGAAGACCCGTCCCTATATTACTGAAAGATTGTTGATGGGACGTAAAGAATCGAATCAAACAAACAAAAAACAACAACGCCCATCGAAAATCACCATCTCAATCAAAGAAGGCTGCAGTTTATAGGCATTTGCGTCTACATACAAGCTCACGCTTAAGAGTATAATATAATACAATCGTCAAACAACTACAACATTGTTAGCAGCTTTATCTGCTGGAACCAAAACATAGTTCATATGTCAATACAACAGTTCTTAATTTGGAACATTCCATCCAACAGTGCACTATGTAGATTGTGACATTCCATCCAACAGTGCACTATGTAGATTGTGACATTCCATCCAACAGTGCACAATGTAGATTGTGACATTCCATCCAACAGTGCACTATGTAGATTGTGACATTCCATCCAATTCGACAATTTGTCATTGTGAGATTTCGTCCGAAACACCATTTAACTTCATAAAGGATCATTGACGGTTTGGGCCTTATACGCCTATTATTTCTGATTACCAGAACGCTGCTATTGAGCTTCTGGTGAGATGCATGTAGTATCAGCGTAATAGGTGAATCTAATGGAAAGAGCCAGCTAGAAAAATATTTTCAAAAATTCCTACGCACTCGAGAGTTATGGCGGGTAGAAAGGGGAGGGGGTCTGAAATTTCATGACAATTAAAAGTGCTTTAAAAAGTGATTTCTGCTCGTTTTCTTGGTAGGCATGGTGAAATCTACTAAAAATATAATATGCAGAGTATTAACGAATCACGACAATTGATGAAAATTGTTTTAAAAACAAAATATGTTTTGTAATAAAATGATTTTTCTGGAGATAATTTAGAAGTTACCTGTACATTTTTGACTACATGTACCGTAAATAATACACAACTGAAAGCTCAACAAAAGAAATAAATACCTTTGAAGGAATGAAAGTGTCCCATTTAGCATTGGAAAGTAAAACTGATTCTAACTAGATCCTTTGATATTACTTTTGCTTTGTTTAAAAGGCATAGCTTGTCAAATGTATTTAAAGTGTCCGAATATTTATGGTATACATATACATGTGTATAGCAAAGTTAAAAGCTACCTATAATAGTGAATACAGGTATATGGAGCACTAAAGTATTTACCTGTTATAACTCTTTGCATGCCAGCGGAGAAGCTTTTTGCAAACAGTTTGAACCCAGATAAAGACCAACAGTATGTCGGTCTTGATCTGGATCAGAACTGTTTGACACTCCGATGGTGGTCCTGTGTGGTTTATTTGTTAAAACTTAATCTGAAGAAAGTCAGCAGACGGAAAAAAAATATGAACAAAAATTCCCAAGCATGCAAATAGATAAGTACAGGATATTTGCAAAAGAATGTGTCATTAAATAACAGTGAGATTTTTTCTTATGAAAAAATGCATAAACCTTGCTAATTCTACTTTTAATCTTTATGTACTTTATATTAAACTAACACATAATACAAAGCAATTTAGGAGGTTGGTTCTAGAGAACTTCATTACTGCCATTTATTTCTCATTTGTTAGAAAAGGCATTTTAGGGGCTTAGGCCCTGGGTTTTTTAGCTGCTGAATATCTTCCCCTCCCTCCCTTGTGCCAGCAAGCCATTTCCATAAAATGTGTAAGATAGGATAACACATATACAGGCAAAAGCTTTTGCTTGCACACAGGGGGGGGGGGGGAATGATATTTAAAAAAAAATGTTTTCTAATTTCTATATATTTTAATGTAAAAATGGTTGTTCTACCCAAAACTTCACATCTTTGAAGCATTTGATATCGAAAATGGATTTCACTGTCATAAATTACTCAAGTCAGGGTAGCTTCACGGTGAAAAAGGGGACGATTGACAAACTTTTATTTTTACTGAAGACCATAGGCATTCACCCATAGCAAGTGTCAATGATCCTTGGTACATTCCATCCAATACACTATTTTGACCATTGCGACATTCTATCCAATACAACGCTTTGTCAGTGTGACATTACGTCCAGTCCGATACTATATCAATTGATACATTCAATCCTTTAAGCCACTTCATATATTACGATAGTCCATCCAATATGACACTACATACATTGCGACTTCCCATCCAATACAACACTTCATCAATTAGTACATCCAATCCAACAGTATGCTTCATACATTTGGACATTCTAACGGCCTCGCGTTCACGCAACTTTTTCAGGCCCAGGCTAATGTTAATGCATACAAAATACATGTGTGTTCCCTATTTTCTAATCGGTGCTTCATAAACAACATAAGCATGTAAAGATGTAGGCTGCCTTCCAACATGCTTTGACAAGTGTTTTTGAATAAAACGTCTTAACGGCAACGGAACAGGAGCCGAAACTTAAAGTTTTACGTCACCGTTATCTTACAAATGCGTCACGTCATTTATCAGCAATTTAAGGGTTGAACCAACCATGAAATGGTAACAATCCTAGCCTTTGAATTTTTGCAGTTTGATTCTCTGTTGAACTGAGGAATAATCTCCAAATGATTAAGCTGTGACGTCATTGATGACAGCTGACGTTTTTCACAATAAAAGCTCTATCATGTCTGTTACAAGTCAATAAGTTTAATTACCACATAACGTTGCATCTGGGAGTGATCTAGGAGTGATATAGTGCTATGAAACGACTAGTGGCTTACAGATTTTCGGGAAAAGTTATGACGTCAATTGTAATGTTGTGTAAAAGATGGCAGTCTCGACGTTTTCATGCCAAAATGTGATTTTCAATTAATTTTAATGTCCTGTGATAAATAGAATATAACATTCGTGATCTTGTATTATTGGATTTATTAAACTCGTTGCGAAAAAGTAATAAAATGCTCGGCAAGCCTCGTATTTTATCACCTTTCCCAAACTTGTTTAATAAATCCAATAAAACATGAGCACTTATGTAAGATCCTCTATTTAGTGCAGGGCGCCTAAGAGAGATCAAAGAGACAATACAACAAATGGGCCTCGTCGCGAGAAAACCTGTCTTCGGAGGTTTGCGAACAACAAAGGCACAGACCAGCCTGCGCATCCGCGCAGTCTGATCAGCGCCTTTGTTATTCACGTTTTAGAAAGTACCATACCTAAGCTTGGTACAAGCGAAATTTCATTTTCTAGCTAGTCTCTGTAGCTGAGCAGGCTGGTTTGAATCTCATTTTTTCAGAAACCCCGAAGACAGGTTTTCTCGCGACGAGGCCCAAATCATACACTTGTCATTTTCGCATTTCTCTTAATGGATGTGAATTGTGCTTACTGAAGCCTCTGCAATTGCTGCTCTCTCCCAATGCTTGTATAAAGGATGGCGTTTGTAAATTCGTGGTTTCATTTGCCTAAATTCCCCTTCTGGTCATTGTAATGGCAATTATTTTTAAATGGATGTGAATTTTGCTTACTGACCCCTTTTGTGGACCTTTTATGTTTTTGTTCTGTCTTGTGTTTGCTATGTCTTTGTGCGCGTCTGTTTATATTTGCTTTGTGGTCACCTGCTGGGAAAGGGCTGACCTCTTGGCGCTCGTTTGTGGTGCCTAACTGTGAGTGTCACTTTCCCATTGGTATCCTGGGTCAGGTGTGGTACTTGACTGTATCGATTCCTAATCTTTGCACCCTTACTTACTTTTACTGACCCCCTCTGCAATTGCTGCTCTCCCCAAATGCATTGTTAAAGGATAAATTCCTCTTCTGGTCATTGCGATTATTCGATATTGTTCTAAGGTGAGCAAAATAAAATGCGAAATATAATATATTTTTAAATCTATTGTTCAGAGTATACATTAAATTGTAAAAAGAAACGTCTGTAAATTGATACTTGGCAAAACCTATACGAAGATGCTAATATGACTTTTAAATACATGTATGTTAGTATTGATATATTGTACAGAGTAAACATTAAATTGAAAAAAGAAGAATCTGTAAATTACTACTCGGCAAAACCTATAAGAAGATGCTAATATGACTTTTAAATACATGTATGTTATCATTGATGAATTAGTCTCCATCAAAAAAGTAAAGAAGAAGTCAAAGATCAGGAATCAATACAATCAGTACCACACCTTACCAGAGACACGATATGCGAAAGTGACAAAAACTCAAAGAAACACAAGAGAGCTAAGAGGACAGCCCTTTCACAGCAGGTGATCACAAGGAACAGACCAGAAAATAAAATACAGAAAACGTGAAACATAACTAAAGTAATGCTTAAGGTAACTTAAAACATTTCTCCATTGAATATCTCAGAAATGTTCCAAATGAAAGGCTGTATATATCTTGCAAATATGACCAGAAATTGTATTGCTTGCTGTTGTTCAGAAATGAAAAAACGAGAAAACAAATAATTTCATTATTTTTTTTAAATCTTTTTAACATTATTTTATGGCAGAATAAACAGAAGTTGAAAGTATAAACAATTTAGTAGAAGAACACGACTTCTTAATTACCAAGAAAGCAATCTTGTGTCAGGATTGGTCAGTTATTCATCTTTGTTCGATCTCCTGCTATATAATTAATATGCTAATGTAGAAGTACTCTTTCAATTCCATTGCGTGTTCTGCTAATATTACAATGATGTTTCTTTACTAAAGCGAAAATGGCTTCCTTGTCACTTCAATGAAAAACATATAAGTACAAAATGTATATGTTAGTTATATTACAGAGCAACGCGGTTTTTACAATGTAAATATTTTGTAAGATCATGATAACATTTAAGCTTATCCTTTCAAATTGAAGGCTTCCCCAGTTTCAAAAGTGAAATTTCATTATACTTTAAGTCTGATGAACTGTTTGTTTAAGCAATAATGTACATGCATAAATTAAGTATATATGGCCCGCATGAGGACCGTCCACAATTTTATTAAAACTCAATATTGTTCTATTTTTTGTTGTACGCTACTTTATGTCCCTTCTAGTTTTGCAATCATCTTGACGGGGAAAAGAGAGCTGGTTGCTTTGCTTAGTTTGTCTTCCTGGTGTCTCAAGATTGTTGTGTGGCTCTTCCTCGCGGAGTCATGGGCTTGTCTGCAGTTTGTGATTGTGGTATTTCCTGATCATACTCACTTACTTTTTTTGGTAATTATGAGGTTTTTATGAGCTGGAATCTAGTCATTTATCTAGATATATATACCTGACACTATCGGCATGTTAATAACCCAGCAGCTAGACATTACCGCTCAAAAAGTAAGTGCGCATAATCAGGAAATACCACAATCAAACACTGCAGACCAACCCACACCACCGTGAGGAAGAGCCAAAGAACACGAACAGACACAAGACACCAGGAAGGCAATCATAGCAAAGCAGCCATCTCACTCTTTCTTTTCAAGATGATTGCAAAACTAGAAAGGACATAAAGTAATACCTACCAAAACAAAGACCAAACACAGAACCCCCAGAAGCAATGAGATGTACATAAAACAATTAAACAACCACAACAGAACCACCGCCTTCGAACGGACGGACAGCAGCCTAAGCCACTCGGGGAGGGGGTACATTTTGTTTTACTGGCGCCATCGGTCTGGATTTTGTTGTTGTTGAAGCTCGAAAATGATGTGGCTCACTTAAAAGCTTCCTAACTAATGCAATGCATCATCACAAAGGAAACTGATTAAAATGTTAATTGTAGTAATATCTACGAGGGGGATCAGAACGTTCGTACAAAAGTGCTATATAATCGTATTGCGTCTATCAATTGCAATGAAAAGTCACAAACATAAATTGATGTTCTTTGCAAGTTGACTGAAATTAAAATTTAGAAAATGTGATGTCAGACGTAATAGCATGAGGCGCCGTTTTGACGTCACTATGCTATACTGGGTCATCTGTACCAAAGGTATGTCTTCCGGGGCTAAAATTCGCAGTGGTGATTGATTTGAAGGGCAATTTTAAACGAAAATTACTTTTCACTTATTCTTTAACATAATATGAGGTTTTCATGTTATTCTGATGCGCTATGTATTCAAATTTAAAAGTTTGAGATCAGAGGGCAGGCTCTAAATGTGTCAATTTTCCCAGCATTTTGAAATTTTAAATAAAACCTCAATCTGTAAACAGTGTTCAATGGAATTATCATTATTTTGGACATACTATAGATTTAAGGTATACTGTCGTGAAGAAGGTGTTTCACAAAGTGTGTAAAAAATATTGGTGACTCTGTTGATGTAGATTTATTGTTGCTCCAATCTGCTATTTGTGGGGATTCTGTGTTTGGTCCTTGTTTTGTTATTCAGTACTTTGTATCCGTCTAGTTTTGCAATCATCTTGATGGGGAAGAGAAAGATGGTTGCTTTGCTTTATCTGTCTTCCTGATGTCTTGTGACAGTAAGTGTTCTGTGGTTATTCCTCGCGGTGTCATGGGTTAGTATGCAGTGTGTGATTGTGGTATTTCCTGATCATACTTATTTGCTTTTTTGTAATAAAAGTACACGACGTCTTAATAACAAAAGCAACCTGTTTTTGAACATTTTGTTTGCCATGGGTTTGTCTGCAGTTTGTGATTGTGGTATTTCCTGATCATACTCAATTACTATTTTTGGTCAGATATTTATTATTGTTCGATCTCTAGCAATGTTTACTTGCTTATACTTGCTAATGTAGAAGTACAATTACAATCCCACTGCGTGTTTTGCTAATTATACAATGATGGTATTTTACTATATGACCCCTCAAAACGCAAGTCCAGCAGCGAAAACTACTTCCGGGTTACTCAGTGAAAAGCATATACGTTTAAACAGTATGTTAAAGCTGTATTACAGAAAATTGCAGTTGTAACAAGACAAACATTTTTATGTAAGATTATTATAACATTTAAACATTATAATTTCCTTTTAAATTGAAGGCTTCCAGAGTTTTGCAAATAAAATTTCATTTCACTTGAAATCTGATGAAATATTTAGTTAAGCAATGATAAACAGGCGGCGAATTTCACTCTAGCAAGTATATATGAGCCGCGACATGTGATTTCCAACAATGTGGCATTTTGACAAGTGTAGACCCAGACGAGCCTGTGCATTCTCCTTTCAAGCTTAGAAACTCCAAATAATGTTCGGTCAGTAGCTCAACACTCATACAATATGCAAGCGACTAGTTAAAACTCTGATCAGACTGCGCGTACGTGCAGGCTGATCTGAGCATTCGCTGGTTGCACATACCACATTGTTGGAAGTATCATGTCACGACTCATATGGTACTTTTGAGGATTGTCAACAATTTTATGAGAAAGTGAGTATGATCAGAAATACCACAATCACACACTTAGTGCATTTTACTGGCGGAAAATCTTCGCCCTAGATTCTGATATTGTTAAAACACAAAATTGTTAAGCTCGAATAGAGGCGTCCTAACTAATGCAATGTATTCCTAACTAATACAGAGAAACAATCAAATCAAATTAACACACCATGATGATACAAAGAAATAGGCTCTTGACTCACAGATAGTCAAAACTAAAGAAAACATCAACCTTAAACAAAAAATATTATATACCAACCAAAAGTTCTTACCGGCCACTTGCATTTTATTAATTTTCTTCACAACGTAGAACGATACGACTACTCATTTTGCATCTCGAAATAGCCAGGCGTGTCCTGTACCCTTGGCAGTGAAGATTTTGACAAAATGTTCAACAGTGCATGCAGGATGCAAATTTGAATAGTTGTACCCCCATTTTCAAAATTCGCATTTTGGCACAATTTGTGAGTCACGAATTTTTGAAATAACCCCTTTTCACACGCAAAACGTTTTCATTTCAAAAGTCAAACTCCTATTGAACACTTAAGTGCTGAAATGAACACTCCATCTGCATTAGACTCGTTGCTAATGACAAAAGTGTCAAAAATTACCCCACCATCCAATGCAAATTCTTGTGAATTTTGAAATTGAGGGTACGTGTATTCGGCATAGCCTTCCGGATACAAATTAATGAATTTTGCTTAGCCGTTTTTTTTTTGGTATCGTTTACAGATAGATTGGCCTAATCGGGAATGCAACTGAAATTAATATAGTGCTCATAGCTTTTCAGAAAAACGGTAAAAACACACGTGGCCGGTTAGAACTTTTGGCTTGTATATATTAGTAGTATCATGTGTGGGGACTGGAATCTAGTTATTAATCGAGATATAGAAACTGAAAAGTATTGGCATGTTAATAACCCAAAGCTGGACATGAAGTTTTAAAACTGATTGAAAATGATAATTACTGGTATCACCATTGAATTTTCAAGTTGTTTGGAAAAACAGCTTGAAAATTCAATGATGATACCGGTTGCTGAAAAAATTAATTAAAAAACTTAAAGTGTTCCAGTGTGTCTTTTTTGTATTTTTAATTAATTTTTGATTATTTTTACCCGCCTTATGGACTGAATAGTTTGCTTCTTCGGATATATAGGACGTGTACTGCATCAGTCGTCGTCAATATCAGCGCTTCCTGGACATCCTTTTTGTGGGATGTCTCAGTGGCGCAGTTGGTAGCGTCGGTGTCTGGTGTAGTGCTAGGCGGTGTTGCCGAGGTTGAGGGTTCGAATCTCGCTAGAGGCAAAATATTTACAGCATCTATCGGTTCAGTTGATTCACTATATCCCTCCGTATATATTTAAGTGTATGATTCACTATATCCCTCCGTATATATCAGTGTATAAATAAAAGTAAAGGTTTCATTTGAAGACATAACCCAGATAAAGAAACAAGCTCGTTTTGATTAGTTATCAATTAGTGAAGATCTTTTGGGATTTCGTAATAATTTAAAAATTATGTCAGGTTACAGAATACATCATTTTGGAGTTACCCTGCAGCTACGTTTGAATCAAACGAACAAAGAAAAACATTGTTTTTTTAATTACTTTCTTCTAAGACAATGTTAAGCTGATAAAAATTCATAAGAGATGTAACAGATGCGTATAGAGTGAATAATAATCAACAGCACATGGAAACTTTAAATAATAATAATAATAATAATAATAATAATAATAATAATAATAATGAAAATAATCGTGATAGAAACAATGAAATACATACTCAATAAATGATCACCTATTGTCAGTAATGATACTATTGGCATTAAGAATATAAAATTAAGTAAAAAATTGAGATAAAACAAAGTCAGGAAGAAGACAATGATCAGGAATCAATTCAATCAAATACCACAGCTGAGCCAGAACACCATATGGGAAAGTGACAAAACACAAGAAAAGATGATACACAACAGAGCAAAGAGGTCAGCCTTTCCCAGCAGGTGACCAAAAGGCTGCAAGAAACAAACAATACAGCATGACAGACACGAAACGCAAATAACATAAATGATCCACAAAAGAAGTACCACCTTGGAACTATCAGTAAATACATTTACTGGAGGGCTTAAACATGTTTGACTGCGCCAACCCGACCGTTATTTCTGATGTGGATCCGGACATATAGATGTTTGGTCGCATGAACGATCCCTAACTTATCGATTTATCATCTAGTAAATACAAATTGAGATATAAAAAGAGATAAAACAAAGATAAGGACTCAACAGTATATACAACTGAATACTGGAGTAAAGAAATCAAGCAGTTGAACCTAGGAGGGCCTGACTACAGACACAACATCAGGCCCTAACCCTTTCATCTATAGATAAGTCTTTAAGTCTGAACGGTCATAGAATCTGAGGTCCGACCTGCCAGCATACAATTAAAGAGGAAAGCAAAACTGCCGACCATGATTGGGTTGACCACCAAGCATGCAGTCTATCAATCGGAACTGCCTTGGCCAATTCTGGGAAATTCCGTGGATGTACATAGAGGATCTACTTTGTTAACGCGGGTGATAACGTGACGCTGACGTTATATAACGTGACGCTGACGTCACAGAGACCATGTTAACACAATAACAAGTGTAATTGCAGCAAAACAAATGGCTTAAAAATGAAGTTTACGCTTTTTCAATAAATATCGAACATAACTCAATAGCGATATTCTATTGTAAAAAGGATAACTTCATTTATTCTGTTCATTAAACTTTTCGGATGATCAGAATAATCGATTTTAATACAGCTGATCCCACATGTTACAGAACTAATTTACACGCCAGTTCCGGCTAACAAAATGGAGCTTTTTGGTACATGTACTAGGCGTTATGCTCCTTACATACACCAGAGCCATGATTCGATAGTCGAATTGTGGCGGACTTTCCCGAATGGCAGTCTATCTGTAGGAGAAAACATAGAAAAAAAATCAAAACTAGAAAACAGCATTTCAGTAAACATAGAATATGTCAGCATAGGTGAGGTCAGTTTATTAGAGATAAAAGAGGATAAGATTACAGGAAACAAGAGTAAATACTATATATATAGTCATAATAAGATTAAGGTACAAAGACCTAGGGGATAACCATCAACTTATTGTTTGGACTTAAAAAGAGAAATTAAACAAAAAAGTAACTACAAAAATAAAAGGAATGATGGACATAAGTGAATAAGCACCAATAAAATCCTTAAAGACAGAACACAAAATATTGAGCTGTGAAATCAAACTCACGACCCCTGGATTAGCAATCGGAATCGCTACTGATTGCGCTTTGGTACCGGACCCTCATGTCCGTTAGTTGTAAAAGAAGAAGGCACATATCAAGAATCGAGACAGTCAAGTACCAGACCTTACCCGAGACACCATACGGGAAAGTGACAAAAACACAAGGAAACATCACACACAGAGAGTCAAGAGCAGCAGATCACAAGGCTGCACGGAACAGACAAGACAGTATAATAAAGACAAACGTGAATCATAAAATTAAGCCGTGACATGTGAATTCCAACAATTTGACATTTTGACAAGTTGACTAAGACGAGCCTGTGCAGCCTCATTTTAAGCTTAGAACTTCCAAAAGATGTTCGGTCAGTAGCTTAATACTCTTAGAATATTCAAGGGACGAGCAAAGACTCTGATCAGACTGCGCGTATGCGCAGGCTGATCTGAGCCTTTGCTGGTCGCACAAACCACATTCTAGGAAATCTCATGCACTGGCTCTTAATGTTCTAATGGTGATGACCGTTAATTATACGGTGACAATAAACAGTTTGTTCATCGCCCGTACACGCGCATGTCAGTTGATTATACATGTGCCGTAATTGTATTCATTATGCAACAATTGCGAGGCTAGATAGCAGCGGCAGGGATGGTGGAGAGGGGGATGCGGGGAGAGAGGGAATTTACTATCGGACACCAATGGATAAGAGGATTTTTGCATTTTCTTATTATTTGCATGTCTGTTAGCCCAATGTGACTGGGGCTTACGCGTTTAAAACTCGTTGTTTGTTAAAAATTAATCTTATTTAAAAATAAAATTCAAAATTCACATAAACTTGCAGACCCCCCCCCCCCCCCCCCTATTTATGAATACATGTCGTTTTTTATGAGGGGGAACGGGTTTACATCGAGATCGACCAAAAGGTGACTCGCCACCAGAGAAGAATACCCAAAACAACACATTCTTAATAACGAAAATTGTAGAAAACTGGAGAAAGACTTAACGAAATACTTGACAAGATAAGGCCTGATTTTACTTGGAATATTCTTCTTATGAATGCCAGGTAAATATGACTTATACTGATTATTGTCATTTCAAACACTTTTTGAACCCAGTGGTCAGTTCCTGGTGAGTCAACTTAAACCAAAAAGGTCAGACGAATTCAAGACAATGCACTCAGAAGTATCTTAACACATTTTCATACGATAATGATTACCAACCCGTTGCGAGGAAGGTGCGTTAGCAATTCCCTGTATAGAAAAAAAACTTAATCAAAGATCAACTCCTTATACACTTTACTGAAGATAAGATAAATATGTTTTGAAATGCAATTCTTTATACCCTATAATGATTATCAAGGGCTTTGTTTTAAAGAACAACCTTATAACACATACTGAGAGTAAAGAACGCTTTTTTGAAGAGCAACACTAGTACCCTATATTAATAACTATGAGGCGTGACATGAGATTTCCAACAATGTGGTATGTGCGACCACCAAAGCCTCAGATCAGCCTGCGCATACGCGCAGTCTGATCAGAGCCTTTGCTAGTCGCTTAAATATTCAATGAATGTTCAGCTACTGACCGAACATCATTTGTAGTTTCTAAGCTTAAAATGAGGCTTCACAGGCTCGTCTGAGTCTATACTTGTCAAAATACCACTTTGTTGGAAATCACATGTTGTGGCTCATGTTTTGAAGAGCAACCTTACACACTTTACTGAAAGTAAAACACTCTTTTTAAGAGCAACCCTAATACCCTATATTTATAGTAAAGAAGTAAAGAACAACGTTTGATACCCTATAGAATATACAGGCTGTTCTTAAAAAAAACAGTGTTTTACTAATATTATAGGGTATATGGGTTGTTTTTTAAAACAGACCTTATACTGAGAGCGAAAAACAGCTCATATACCAATTGCTCAGAGAAAGAACTCTGTTCTGAATGCAACCCTTATATCATATACCAAGAGTAAATATATATTCATTTTGAAGAACGACCTTATACCCTGAATACTGCATTAACAGTAAACAACACTATTTGAAATAGCAACCTTATACGCTGTACTGACAGCAAAGAGCATTGTTTGAAATAGCAACCTTATACCTTGTACTAAGAGTAAAGAGCATTGTCTGAAATAGCAACCTTATACCCTGTACTGACAGCAAAGAACATTGTTTGAAATAGCAACCTTATACCCTGTACTAAGAGTAAAGAGCATTGTTTGAAATAGCAACCTTATACCCTGTACTAAGGGTAAAGAACACTGTTTGAAATAGCAACCTTATACCCTGTACTGACAGCAAAGAGCATTGTTTGAAATAGCAACCTTATAACTTGTACTAAGAGTAAAGAGCATTGTTTGAAATAGCAACCTTATACCCTGTACTGACAGCAAAGAGCATTGTTTGAAATAGCAACCTTATACCCTGAACTGAGAGTAAATAACACCGTTTGAAATAGCAACCTTATACCCAGTACTAAGAGTAAAGAACATTGTTTAAAATAACAATCTTATACCCAGTACTAAGAGTAAAGAACACTGTTTGAAATAGCAACCTAATATCATGTACTAAGAGTACAAAAAAATCTGTTTAAAATAGCAACTTATACCTTGTACTAAGAGTGAAGAATGCTGTTCTTTGACATAGTAACTTATACCCTGTACTTATAGTAAATAACACTGTTTGTAATAGCAACCTTATATCCTGTACTGAGAGTAAAGAACACTGTTTGAAATAACAACCTTATATCCTGTACTGAGAGTAAAGAACAGTGTTTGAAAGAACAACCCTATACCCTATACTAGGAGTTAAGAACACTGTTTGAAATAGTAACTTATACCCTGTACTGAGAGTAAATAACACTGTTTGAAATAGCAACCTTATATCCTGTACTGAGAGTAAAGAACACTGTTTGAAATAACAAACCTTATATTCTGTACTGAGAGTAAAGAACAGTGTTTGAAAGAACAACCCTATACCCTATACTAGGAGTTAAGAACACTGTTTGAAATAACAACCTTATACCATGTACTGAGAGTAAAAAACACTGTTTGAAATAGCAACCTTATACCCTGTACTAAGAGTAAAGAACATTGTTTGAAACAGCAACCTTATATCCTGTACCAAGAGTAAAGAACACTGTTTGAATAAGCAACCTTATACCCTGTACTAAGAGTAAAGAGCATTGTTTGAAATAGCAACCTTATACCTTGTACTAAGAGTAAAGAAGATTGTTTGAAATAGCAACCTTATATCCTGTACCAAGAGTAAAGAACACTGTTTGAAATAGCAACCTTATACCCTGTACTAAGAGTAAAGAACACTGTTTGAAACAGCAACCTTATACCCTGTACTAAGAGTAAAGACCACTGTTTGAAATAACAACATGATACCCTGTACTAAGAGTAAAGAACACTGTTTGAAACAGCAACCTTATACCCTGTACTAAGAGTAAAGAACACTGTTTGAAACAGCAACCTTATACCCTGTACTGAGAGTAAAGAACACTGTTTGAAAAAGCAACCTTATACCCTGTACTGAGAATAAAGAACACTGTTTGAAATAGCACTCTTATACCATGGTCTGAGATCAAAGAACACGGTTTGAAAAAGCAACCTTATACCTTGTACTAAGAGAAAAGAACACTGTTTGAAAAAGCAACCTTATACCCTGTACTGAGAGTAAAGAACACTGTTTGAAATAGCAACTTATACCATGTACTGAAGTTAAGAACACTGTTTGAACTAGCAATTTTATACCCTGAAGTAAGAGTGAAGAACACTGTTTGAAATAGCAACCCTATAACCTGTACTGAGAGTTAAGAACACTGCTTGAAATAGCAACCTTATACCCAGTACCGAGAATAAGGAACACTGTTTGAAATAGCAACCTTATATTCTGTACTGAGAGTAAAGAACACTGTTTTAAATAGCAACCTTATGCCCTGTACTAAGAGTAAAGAACACTGTTTGAAAAAGCAACCATATACCCTGTACTGAGAGCAAAGAACTCGGGTTGAAATAACAACCTTATACCATGTACTGAGAGTAAAGAACACTGTTTGAAATAGCAACCTTATACCCTGTACAGAGAGTGAATAATACTGTTTAAAATAACAACCTTATACCCTGTACCGAGAGTGAATAATACTGTTTAAAATAACAACCTTATACCCTGTACTAAGAGTAAAGAACACTGTTTGAAAAAACAACCTTATACTCAGTACTAAGAGAAAAGAACACTGTTTGAAACAGCAACCTTATATCCTGTACTAAGAGTTAAGAACACTGTTTGGAATAGCAACCTTATGACCTGTACTGAGTGTAAAGAACACTGTTTAAAATAGCAACCTTATGCCCTGTATTTAGAGTAAAAACCACTGTTTGAAATAGTAACTTATACCCTGTACTAAGAGTAAAGAACACTGTTTGAAATAACAACCTTATACCCTGTACTAAGAGTAAAGAACACTGTTTGAAATAGCAACCTTATACCCTGTAATGAGAGCAAAGAATACTGCATGAAATAGCCACCTTATATCCTGCAGTAAGAGTGAAGGACACTGTTTGAAATAGCAACCTTATACCCTGTACTAAGAGTAAAGGACACTGTTTGAAATAACAACCTTATACCCTGTACTAAGAGTGAAGGACACTGTTTGAAATAGCAACCTTATACCCTGTACTGAGAGTAAAGAACACTGTTTGAAATAACAACCTTATACCCTGTACTAAGAGTGAAGGACACTGTTTGAAATAACAACCTTATACCCTGTACTAAGAGTGAAGAACACTGTTTGAAATAACAACCTTATACCCTGTACTAAGAGTGAAGGACACTGTTTGAAATAGCAACCTTATACCCTGTACTGAGAGTAAAGAACACTGTTTGAAATAACAACCTTATACCCTGTACTAAGAGTGAAGGACACTGTTTGAAATAACAACCTTATACCCTGTACTAAGAGTGAAGAACACTGTTTGAAATAACAACCTTATACCCTGTACTAAGAGTGAAGGACACTGTTTGAAATAACAACCTTATACCCTGTACTGAGAGTAAAGAACACTGTTTGAAATAACAACCTTATACCCTGTACTAAGAGTGAAGAACACTGTTTGAAATAGCAACCTTATACCCTGTACTAAGAGTGAAGGACACTGTTTGAAATAACAACCCTATACCCTGTACTGAGAGTAAAGAGCACTGTTTGAAATAACAACCTTATACCCTGTACTAAGAGTGAAGGACACTGTTTGAAATAGCAACCTTATACCCTGTACTAAGAGTGAAGAACACTGTTTGAAATAACAACCTTATACCCTGTACTAAGAGTGAAGGACACTGTTTGAAATAACAACCTTATACCCTGTACTAAGAGTGAAGGACACTGTTTGAAATAACAACCTTATACCCTGTACTGAGAGTAAAGAACACTGTTTGAAATAACAACCTTATACCCTGTACTAAGAGTGAAGGACACTGTTTGAAATAACAACCTTATACCCTGTACTAAGAGTAAAAACACTGTTAGAAATAGCAACCTAATACCCTGTACCTAGAGTAAAAAAACACTGTTTGAAATAGCAACCTAATACCCTGTACTAAGCGTAAAGAACACTGTTTGAAATAGCAACCTAATACCCTGTACCTAGAGTAAAGAACACTGTTTGAAATAGCAACCTAATACCCTGTACCGAGAGTAAAAATCTGGTTTGGATAGTAACTCTTATACCCTATATTGAGAGTAAATAACTCTTTAGCAGTCTTGATACCTTGTACTGAGTGTAGATACGTTTGTTTTGTAGTGTAAAAGTAAAGAGAGAAGGCAAAGATCAGGAATTGATCCAATCAAGTGACACACCTGACTCAGGACATCATATAAGAGAGTGACAAAAACACAAAAAAAACATACAAGTGAGCCACTAAAGATTCACAAAAGAAACACCGCCTTTGAATTTTCTAGGTATGAACTAGAAGATGATGCATCGATAAGTAAGGGATCTTTCAACTGAACCAAGCATCTATGTGTCTTGATCCACATCAGATTTAAGGGATAGGTTGGCACCGTAAAACATGCTTCAGTACTCCAGTGATTTTTGCTCACCTTTCTAATGCGGTGCTTCACGTTTGTCTTTATTATACTGTCTTGTCTGTGTTTTGCAGTCTTGTTATCACTTGCTGGGAAACCGCTGACCTCTTGGCTCTCTTGTGTGTAATGTTTCCTAGTGTTTTTGTCATTTTCTCATAAGTTGTGGTACTTGATTGTATCGATTCCTGATCTTTGTCTTCGTTTTGACTTGATTGCAATCAAATTGCTGTTGCCATCGTGTGTGTTTTGTGTTTCATCCTGGTGCTGTGCTATAGTTAAACATGCGCCGATCCAGAAAGTTTTTTGAAAGGGGCAACTACTTTTTTTACTTTTTTTAAAGATGTTAAGGGGAGAGAGGATTCAAATACCACTATAAGAGGGCCATCATCGGCCCGCCAGCGAAACGCCATTTAAATGGCGTTTCGCTGACGGGCTGATGGTGGCACAACACTGAATGCGAACTTATAAGCTTTGTGGCTTTACAGGGGATCTGGACCAATATTGCTAAGAAACCCTATATTTTTGTGATTTTTCGGGACCCCCTGTCTCCCCCTCTGGATCCGCACATGTTAAATATGTTCTTTCTAGTCTGGCTTTTATCACACCGACGTAGAGAAAACTGGTCGGTTTACTTGATTGTGCTCATGCTTCTACACCCAATGACCAAACGTAATTCCAAAAATGAATTTCCCAAATTTCCCAAAGACTCTTATACATTTTCATGTTTTCAAAAAAAAAAAAAAAAATGTGTGAGATCAAGATATGATTGCCATTCTTATAGTTCTTATTGCAAAGTTGAATAACCGTTGTAAATGAGGTTTTGAATTTGTAATTTCCATTAACAATAGTTTAAACTTTTAGTAAAACTTTTAAATGCCATTTTTCTATTGGCGTAAGTAGCTCAAAACCTGTCCAGTGAAATTGATAAAATTCCTTAAGCTCTCATTTTAGTGCATCATCTCTCAACTTTTAACTTTGGTGAAACCTATATTGTGCAGATAATGATTTAAGATTATCATATAAAGAAGGACTGGCGGAGAGGCGTTCAAATTTTAAAAGCAGAATTTTTCGCAACAATAGAACCCCATGAAATGGCAAAATCACTCTGCCGTTTCAGTATTATTGTAGACAATTTTTACCCTACTTGCGAAACTAAAATTCTCGCAAAATTTTTGTAAATTTTATATGGATGTGAAGCTAAAAAATCGAAAAGTTATCAGTCTCTTAACAACGTTAAGATGATTGCTAAAATATGCCCGCCAATCAATTATATCATGTAGCCCTAAAACAAGCAGAACTTGTAGTGTTTGTCGCTCGGATGTGGCTGGCATTTTTTCCAATACGCCTTAAGCCATGGAAAAGTAACGGAAAAACAGAATCTTACATTAATAGTCTAATAATGATGATAATTCAATTTCTTTATGTAACATATCGTTAAACAAATTGAAGAATAGGCTAAAAATCTCCGACGTATTACTAGCAGATGAACGACCGCTTTGGCATATCCCTGCTTATGCATGTGCAGAGGAACTGAAAAGACTAAAACTATTGGCACTTGTTAGACGCGCGCTATTTCCAGAGAAACGGCACGTATCTGTTTAGTGGTGTATAAAACAGAAATGATCGGAGGAATAAGGCCTGATATGAAAGGGTTGCATGACAAGGCCAGTCCGATATTCGAAATGGATGTGTTTTAGGTTAGGAAAAATGGAAGTCGCCAAGAAGTTTATATCGATTCATGTTCATTAAACTTAAATATTTTGACTAAAAACAACCCCACAAAAAATGAATGTGAAAAATAATTTTGAATAAAATTAAATTAAGTTTATTTCATTTCTAAGTGCAAATGAATAAAAAGTATGCGAACATTATAAATATTTATATGTGTCTCATGACATTTACATAGATTCATAAGGTGATTGGTGCAAAGCATATGTCATATGGAAATTATATTTAATGAAAATTGATAATTGTTAAATGGCTGATTAATTATGCCGAATATGAGGGAAATAAAGTATAGTGTTTAGAAACCTGGTTTTAGAATGTGTTACCATTTCACACTCGTAAATTTGAATGTTTGATTTCAATTGAAGGTAACTGTATTATAGTGTATTAAAGTTTCTTTATTATTCTTAAGAGGCTGGGTGATTTAGACTAATGATGGCCTCGAACTACAGTTTCAGTGAAGACATGGATTATAATGTGTCTAATCTATATGATGTTTTTGGTAATTATGATACAAGGTTAATGGACTATCCAGGAAATATGAAGAACGTACCTCACTGGGAAATGGCGGTTAAGATCTCAGTTTATTCTCTCATAATGATTACCGCTGTCATAGGGAATATTCTTATAATTCTAGTCGTGTTACGTAATAGAGGTATGAGAACTACCACCAACTTTTACATTGTCAATTTAGCCGTCTCAGATTTACTCGTGACAGGCTTCTGCACGTGGGTTAGACTGGTGGATAATTTGACGGAAGGCTGGGTTTTGGGGACGTTCTTCTGTAAAGTCAACACATTTGCTCAAGGTAACTATGTGCTGTCTGTTTGTCTGTATGTTTATCTGTCAGTATGCATATATGTCTGTTTGCCTGTCTCTTTAAACTGCCATATCGATGCCTAGCATATTAAACTTAGGATATACAAAATTGTGTAAACAATCAGTCCTATTCTAAATATACATAAAAAAATATGCTAGGTATATAATATGTCTTTTATGGTAAAAATTGACCATGTTGCAGATGGCATTGTAAATATGAGCCCAGGTCTGTGCACAAGTCTATGTGAACAAGAGTTGTTTAACTGTTGGATTACCTTTACCCCGGTATTCAGTTCAATCAGTTGCCTGTTCTGCTGAATCCTTATCTTTGTAGGGAGCGCAGTGGCTCAGTGGTAGAGTGCTTGACTCGAGACCGAAGGGCCGCGGGTTCGAGCCTAACCGGCGTCACTGCGTTGTGTCCTTGAGCAAGAACATTACTCCTAGCTTAGGACTGGTTCAACCCAGGAAGACCCGTCCCTTTATAACTGAAAGATTGTTGATGGGACGTAAAGAATCAAAACAAACAAACAAAAATCCTTATCTTTGTTGTATCTACTGTTTATATCTCGATTTGTATGTACTAGGAGATGATACATCGATAGATTAGGGATCTTTAATGCGAACCAAACATCTATTCGTCTTGATCCACATCAGAAATAATGGTGAGGTTGGTACCGTCAAACATGTTTAAGCCCTCCAGTAATTTTCTAACTGACCATACCAAGGCGGTGCTTATTTTGTGTATCCTTTTTGTTGTTTGTGTTTGTCTGTCTTACTGTCTTGTCTGTTCCTCGCAGCGTTGCGGTCACCAGCTGGTAAATGCCTGACCTCTTGGCTCTCTTGTGTGTGATGTTTTCTTGTGTTTTGTCACTTTTCCATATGGTGTCCTGGGTCAGGTGTGGTATTTGATTGTATTGATTCCTGATCTTTACATTCTTCTTTACTTTGTAGCCCGCGTAGAGTATTTTTCTCCTTCCATTTCAAAAACAGCCAATAATATCACAGTGTGAACGAGTAAGTTCTCACGGAGCTAAAACAAGGGATAATTGCCAGATCTAACAATGAAACTAAGAGGAAATACAGAAGAAATCTGACAAACAAAAACATGTTAATATTGATATTCTCAGTTTTTAGTGATGAAACAACCCCCACCTCCAGATGAATATTAGTAGTCTCCTTTGATAATACATGTATAAAAACAGTTTTGCTTTGTTTGTTTTCTTGGTGTGTCATGATTGTTGTGTGATTGTTGTTTGTCTGCAGTTTGTGATTGTGGTATTTCCTGATCATTCTCACTTACTAGTTTGTCTCCCAGTCCACATTTTAACTATTTTGACCAGTAATAAATGGAACTGATTTTTTTAAGTGAGCGCTTCACGTCCCATTCAATTTTTTGTCATGTCAAGACTTTTTCTGGGTTGAAACGGTATCAGGGCCGCCGGTAGGATTCGAACCAACCGTCTGCGCGACAGCTTTGATCAAACCAGATAAACATCGTCTTTCCGACGTAAGAAATTAGACACATTTATTGAGGCTCCAATGGAGATTTGGTATTATCCCCCCCCCTCCCCAAGTATAGTATTTGGGTGAAAATACTTCAAAAAGTGATACATGATATGAGCCGTGACATGAGTTTTTCAACAATGTGGCATTTTTGACATGAATAGACATAGACGAGTTTGTGCTGCCTCCTATTGAGCTTAAAAACTCCAAATGATGTTCAGTCAGTAGCCTAAGCGTCATAATATAGTCAAGCGACTAGCAAAGTCTCTGATCAGACTGCGCGTATGCGCAGGCTGATCTGCGCCTTTGCTGGTTGCACACATCACATTGTTGGAAATCTCATGTCGCAGCTCATATTCTTTTTAGATAGTCCATAACTAATTTTAGGTAAAATATTGCAGTTCAATATTTTCAAAACATTTTTCGTTTTGAATGTTTTTACCATGCCGTGAGTTAGCTGGGTGTTCTCAAATATTTGAGAAATTCATTTTTGGGGTATTCGTTTGAATATACGTAAGATACATGTAATTAATACTTTAGAAAGAGAGAGAAAAGAAAAAAAGAAACATCCAAAAATTACCTACATCAACCATAACAACAACAAACAAACAAACTACTGTATATTTTGACTATGATAATTGTTTTTAAATCTATCGTAAATTCTATTTTATTCCATACATATTTTATATATTTCTTCGTACGATGCACACCTACTGTTAAAATTTCTTTTATGACACAGCGCTGTTTGTTTCCTAGTAATTATTTGTGCGCGTGTAGTGCATGGCGGCCTACAGCTGGGTTTGATGAAGTACTCTATAATGAAACAACAAGAGCACATTAGCTTGAGTGTTACGGAATTACAGAAATGTTTATATTGACCTGACTCAACCCCAACATCTAATTCTTCATCCTCGCCACATACAAATGCTCTTTGTATTTATTTTTTTGGGTGTTCGGTGGGGTGGGGGATTTACACCATACTCAACAATTTTTCGTTCATATCACGACGGAGTCCTAACCTTTCACATGTGTCTGACCTCAGAATTCTTCACCGGTTAACCAGTACGCAGTGTATTCATTTATAATGTGCAAGCATACGTATCGCACATGCACCAAAAAGTATGTGGCATTAGGACAAGTGTAGACTCAGACGAGACTGTGCAGCCTCAGTTAAGGCTAAAAAACTCCAAATGCAGTAGCTTATCAGTCATAGAATATTCAATCGACCAGCAAAGGCTCTGATCAGACTGCACGTATGCGCAGGCTGATCTGAGTCTTTGCTGGTCGCACATGCCACATTGTTGGAAATCTCATGTGACGGCTCAAGTGAGTATGACCAGGAAATACCACAATCACACACTGTAGACCTACCAAAGACACCGCGAGGTAGAGCTAAAAAACGCTAACAGTCACATGACACCAGAAAGACATTTTTTTTATTTGATTCTTTACATCCAAATAACAATCATTCAGTTAAACAAGAACGGTCTTTCTGGGTTGAACCAGTACTAAGCTATGATAAATGTGTCTTGCTCAAGGAACACAACGCAGTGACGCCGGTGAGGCTCGAACCCCTCGGTCTCGAGTCAAGCACTCTACCACTGAGCCACTGCACTCCATCAGTTTGCTCTTCCTCATTTACATCATTACTAAACTAAAAAGGTCACTAAGTGCCGCATTAATAAACAATTATCAAGCATAGAAAACCTCACAAACAATGGAAGCAACAATGAAAAATGAATCAACAAGTACAGAACCATCCTCTAAGAACGGGCAGCAGCCTAAACCACTGAGAGGAGGGGCAAATCTTTATTCTGCTGTTTTTAAAACACGAAAAATGTTTAACTTGCATGAAGTTTTCCTAGCATATGTAACGCATCAAACACAAAGAAGTAATCTTATCTAACTAACATGACTCACAGATAGTCAGAGCTAAACAAACTTTCAAGTTGAGCCACGGTGGGACAAGTGAAATGCAAGCATTAGGCACCAACCGAACGATTGAGGCTTTATACCATTGCCGATATTGAGTCTAGTCCT
This sequence comes from Loripinus fragilis, assembly GCA_964019695.1. Lineage (NCBI taxonomy): Eukaryota > Metazoa > Mollusca > Bivalvia > Lucinida > Lucinidae > Loripinus > Loripinus fragilis. The sequence goes on from OZ026520.1 coordinate 100,860,372, forward strand.
TACTAACCATCGCGTGCATTAAGAGGAAACCATAACTACATTGTATAAACTGCGATTGGGATTAAGACAGGCATGCAGACTATTGCATACTTACCATGGCACATCCCACTTTAAGCACCCCTACTGACATATCCAGGGTCACTACAGGTAAATTGGGACGCGTCAACCTATACATCCATTCTTTTGTGTATGCGAGCAGTGAAGTCTCTGGTGAAATTGCGTGGATTGGCAGACTCGCAAGGGCCTAGACTGCTTGCCGATGCATTTAGAACGAAAATCTTATTGTACGGTTCAAATGAAAACTGTCTTGCTTGTATAAGAGACAGGGCACGAACGTGTCTAGCCGGATCTAGTGGGAATATATGGGAGCATACGGTGCCCGCAAGGAGCATCCGCGATGACTTAACTTCATAACACCAACGACCCACTTCCCAAAGCCAATATGTTTTAGGGAGTTGGGGAATGCGATATACAAAAAATCCCATATCAGCATATCTCCATATCAGAATGAATTTACTTTTATGTTTCACGTTGGAATGTATGCATGAATGGAGAATGGTTTGGGTCTGTACGACTTTCAAATTTCGGCTAAAGAAATACGAATTTTGTTCGTACGAATCTTGAACCTGGCAGATTCACCCCTTGCAAGTTACAGAACGGCATAAATACAGCCACCAAATAGGGCAATCATGGTAAACGTTTTTCTTATGAATATACCGTAGTCACAATAAGTGTTTAATTGGCTATCATACACATATAATTACAAAATTTACTGTAGTCACAATCAGTGTTTAATTGGCTAATATACTCACAGAATTTCATAATTTACCATAGTCACAACCAGTGTTCAATTGGCTAACATACTCACAAAATTTTAATTACCGTAGTCACAATCAGTGTTTAATTGACAAATATACTCACATACTTTCATAATTTACCATAGTGTTAATCAATGTTCAAGTTGCTAACACACTCACAATTTTTTTATTTTACGGCAGTCAGAACCAGTGTTCAATTGGCTAACGTACTCATATAAGTTCAAAGTTTACCATAGTCACAATCAGTGTTGAATTGGCTAATATACTCACAAAATTTCACAATTTCATCGAAGTCATAATTAGTGTTCTATTGACTAACATACTCACAAAAAATCATAATTTACCGAAGTCACAATCAGTGATGAATTGGCTGATATACTCACAAAATTTTATAATTTTCTGTAGTCATAATCTGTGTTGAATTGGCCAAAATACTCACAACATTTAATTTAATGTAGTCACAATCAGTGTTCAATTGGCTAACATACTCACAAAATTTAATTTACTGTAGTCATAATTAGTGCTCAATTGACTAATGTACTCATTTAATTTCATAATTTTCTTAGTCACAATAAGTGCTCAAGTTGCTAACATACTCACATATTTCCATAATATACCGTAGTCACAAACAGTGTTCGATTGGCTAACCTCAATGAACTCATATAGTTTCATAATTTACCGTAGTCAGAGTTAGTGTTCATTTGGCTAATATACTCACATAATTTCATAATTTTTCTTAGTCACAATCAGTGATCAATTGGTTAGTATACTAACAAAATTTCAGCCACCAAATAGGGCAATCATGGTAAACGTTTTTCTTATGAATATACCGTAGTCACAATAAGTGTTTAATTGGCTATCATACACACATAATTACAAACTTTACCGTAGTCCAAATCAGTGTTCAATTGGCTATAATACACACATAATTTCATAATATACGATCAGTGTTCAAGTTACTAACATACTCATATAATTTCATAATTATCCGTAGTAACAACCAGTGTTCGATTGGCTAACATACAATGTACTCACATAATTTCATAATTTAGCGTAGTCATAATTAGTTTTCATTTGGCTTATATACTAATAAAATTTCATAATTTACCATAGTCACAATCAGTGCTCAATTGGCTAACATACTCACAATTTTCACAATTTAACATAGTCACAATCAGAAGTCAAGTTACTAAAATACTCACATATTTTTTATAATTTAACTTAGTAACAATCAGTTAGCAATTGGTTAATATACTCACATATTTTCATAATTTACCGTAGTCACAATCAGTGGTAAATTGGCTAATATACTCACACAACTTCATAATTTACCTTAGTAACAATCACTTATAATTGGTTAACATACTCACATATTTTCATAATTTACCGTACTCACAACCAGTGTTCAAATGGCTAACGTACTAATATAATTTCCTAATTTTCCATAGTCACAATCAGTGTTCAATTGGCTAACATACTCATATAACTTCATAATTTTGCCGTAGTCTTAATCAGTGTCCATTTGCTAACATACTCATCTAAGTTCAAAACACCGTAGTCACAATCAGTGTTCAATTGGCTTACATATTCATATAATTTCATAATTTACCGTAGTCACAATCAGTCTCCAATTGGCTAACATACTCACATAATTTTATAATTTAGCACATATCTCCAAAACAGCAAGACAACATTTGCTCATTTCCTTTTCAAATTAATTTGGCAATGTCGACGTGAAATGCGTCTGATCAATCTGTGGGGGTCTTACAAAAAAAAACAAAAACGAGCGAAACATAATTATTTCAATATTCAGAAGAGCAATGCCTCTCTTAAAACACGAATACTGTCAGAATGATATAACCGTTGTGTCTCATCACGCCAGGAAAGACATGAACCACGGTAGCTTTATTTTTCTAATCTTTACATGACAACAAGTATAAGCTTTCAAAAATAATATTTCCTCGCAGTTTAGCAAGGACCTTGGACAGTCTTAATGAAAAATTGCCCATAAAAATGGCCAGAGAAAAGTTTCAACGAAAACAATATTTTTTCCATGAAAATTATAGTTGGTTCTACCCTCAAATTATCCGCAAAAATGTTTTTATCATAGGACAAGTACCAATTATAAAATATGGGTTGAAAACTCTGTTTTTGCTATTTAACACATAGAAAATAGAAAAAGTTTTACTGAAGTGCTTCCCCCCCCCCCCGTGACCGAACTAATCCTTTTGCATACAGTTGTAGTTTTACATCTCCCACATCATATAAAAATGGTATGATTAATCACGGGGGGACGCTGTCAAAATGCTTAGATATCATAAATACTTATTTGGAACCAATTTTGTACAAACCTGTAGGTAAATATCAATTTACAATGGCTTTTGTTATGATTGTTACCGAGTAATTAACTGTCTTATTTCTCATCCAAAACATACTTTGTGGATACTCAAAAGAACCGCCGCAATGAGACGGTTCTTTAAAGCACAAAATTATAGGTTTAATCTGATGGGTTAGAAAATATTTACTATTTTACACTCAAAAACTGTGTTCATCTAGAATCTGATGTATACAGTATGTAGTTATGATACACCTCAGTGAATAAGTCAAACTGGCTGAACTTGAAACACAACAGGTAATAGTCAAAAGTCATGGACTACATACTTATTTAGAGGAAACGATGAAATTTACTCAACATGTATTTTATGCACACGCATCACTTTCATCTCAAGTTTTATGCCGCAAACATTATATTTTCATGTCTTTAGGTGAATACAAGGCGAAACTTTGAATTTCTGTGAAATAAGATTTGGTCACAAAAAATATCCCCACCCCCTTAACTTTGACGGCCTTGCATAATTATGCAATAATTTCAAAATATTTATAGTTTGCTAGGTGCACTAAATGTAAGGGTTTGCTTTAAGCACAAAATTTTAGTTGTCAATTATGCATTATCCTAACCACAGGCTGTCAAAATTTGGGCAGATTGAATAGGAGACTGTCCGAGGTTCTTTATAATAATGATCAATATTTATAGGTACACCCTGCATTCCGCTCATTTTCTGGGTTGTCAAGATGTTGAAATAAAGTTCTAAAGGTGAATAATGCACAGTTGTGCTTGGGACTGGAAATGCATACTTAGGGGCGAAACGACCTTGGTGCGTGGTCTCAGTATTAAGTGATTGTTTATCTTTATACAGGCACCTTAGACTCTACCTCGTGTCTGCTGTATCGCATCAAAGACGAATCGCGTCATAGCTACCAAGTCTCAGATTGATGCGTACTTTCGCAAACGATAAAACGTCGTATTGCGTGTTTCAAATAATTGCCTCGGCTCAGCCTCAGGCAAAGGATCGTATTTGCTACCACATTGTCTAAATCCAATCAGCGTTCACTCGTTTTTTTCCTCTCAACTTAGTTTCGATTTTTTCACTATCTAATAACAGACGGACGGAGGGAGATGTTGAATAACCTGTACTCGCAGATTTCTTTTGGACCATGTAGCGATAATATTAGGAGCAGGGGCATAGAACATTGTCTGCGCATGCGTCAATATTAAATGATCGACCTGCCTGCTATTGCACATCACTGCTGAAAAAAATGGTTTTGTGTTTAAAATACGCGGTATGCAATACTCTTAAAACGAGCTCAAAACACCTACAATAAAAAGTAGCAAGCGACAAATGACTAAATAATCCATCTTTGGAGGCATCGAGTCACCTTTATTAGCATAACCATAACAATGATTGGTATTACAGTATTCAGAGATAGAATGATACTATTTTCTGCACTTAAATTTTTTTGAAAACATTCTGCACATGACCAAGTCATAGAAGCGGTTTCAGTGAATGCGATGATGCAGATTGATATCAAGATTGAATCAACTAATCGGGCGAATCACATGACTTCCTGACGCATTTGGTACACAAGTATGTCACATGTACTCAGATAGGTCAGTATTTGAAAAAATGCCCCCTATCGGGAGATAATGGAGTAGGGAATAGTTCGTCTAGGTCGCGTGGAAATGACAAATATTTTGACGAGCCTATTCATTCGGACAGACATGTCACAATAGATGAAGGTTCAGACCAACTAACTAGACATCTAATCCCACTAGGTAGCTGTACATGAACGTTTAGATAATGACTTCACATACCTGCCCAGTAAACATCATAAAGAGGGTCACCATCGGCCCGCTGGCGTTTCGCTGGCGGACCGATGGTGGTTCGACAGTGTGCTGACCGGGTATACGTAATAAGAGCAACTATGATGTCGGCAGTCTGAGATATCTTTCAGCTCCCATATTTACTGTCTGGTCACCGATATTGGCCACATCACGAGATATTGTACCTTATTGTAGCCCCTCCTATATGCATCCACTCAGTGCGCCTGCCAGTGAGAATGCATTTCTCGTTTTCCCTCTTTAACTTCACACCTCAGTGGTTGGTATGTGCGAGCATGGAAATATCAGGAGAAACTAAGGGATGCACAATCTCAAATTAGCCTCACCTGGTCTGTGTAGCCAGAACTGATTTCATGTCAGTTGGCCAAATTATTTACAAAGGATATAATTGTCTATGTCTTGCCAATAATTATTACTGCTTTATGCTTGTAGCTACAAGCTGTATATCCCAAACTATCGATCATGCACACAATTTAGGGCTCTTAGAACCAAAAATAGAGTGGGCTTGTTGATATGTATTCTTATTTTACACTAATTTGCCTGGTATTGTCGCTTTTTTGACATCATTTGCAAGCAGTTGGTACCAGATCATACCTGACAAAACGTCGTGTGTTGATTTGGAAAAGTGAGTATGACACGGAATGCTAAACTTATAGAAAGCAGACTAAGGCACCGAGAGGAAGAGACACAGAGTGAGTAAGTAGGTTTACGTCCAACCAACAGATAAGGTCCTATAGAGACGGGACCATGGCATAGAGTTTCAATTCGACAGATTTGATGAGCCGGAGATCGAACTGAAGAGACACATGACAATGACAGCCACTTGACAACAGAACAGTGACAGCCACTTGACAACAACACAGAACAATGACAGCCACTTGACAACAGAACAGTGACAGCCACTTGACAACAACACAGAACAAAGACGGACACTTGACACAGCACAGAACAATGACAGCCACTTGACAACAAAACAGAACAATGGCAGCCACTTGACAACAACACAGAACAATGACAGCCACTTGACAACAGCTAAGAACAAAGACAGACACTTGACAACAACCCAGGACAAAGACAGACACTTGACAACAAAACAGAAAAATGACAACCACTTGACAACAACACTGAACAATGACAGCCACTTGACAACAACACAGAACAATGGCAGCCACTTGACAACAACGCAGAAAAAATGACAGCCACTTGACAATACCACAGAGCAATGATAGCCACTTGACAACAACACAGAACAATGACAGCCACTTGACAACAACACAGAGCAATGATAGCCACTTGACAACAACACAGAACAGTGATAGCAAGATGACAACAATACAGAGCAATGACAACCACTTGACAACAACACAGAACAATGACAGTCACTTGACAGCAACATAGAACAATGGCAGCCACTTGACAACAACACAGAACAATGACAGCCACTTGACAACATCACAGAGCAATGACAATAATAATTACATGCAGTATTCTTGTAAACCGCCTTTCTGGCAGACATTAGGTAATGATAAAGATGAGTTAGTATATTAGATTTTTGGAACTACTCGCTTAGATGAACAGCGAAGGCTTGGTTGTTGTTGACTTTTTTGTTTATTGTTACTCCGATTGTGGGAGCATGTAATTGTTCTATGTTTTGTTGTACGTTACTTTATGTCCATTCTAGTATTGCAATAATCTTGATGGGGAAGAGAGAGAGAGCTGATTTCTAAAATATATTATGATAGTCCATGAAATAAAAATAAAAGTTTAAGATTTTCTATGTCAGGTTTTATAAATATAATTTACTCTGAAAAAGCAATTCCTTTTTTTTCAGGAATTACCAAAATGCATAAACAAACCTTATACAAAGTATTGAACAGATTTCAATTTGGGAAGTATTAGTAGCATATGTCCTTAATCCTTGTTTTATATGCTGCGGTTTATGTCTTCTCTAGTTTTACAATCATCCCACTGGGAAAAAGAATGCTGGTTGCATTATTTGTTTTTTTATTGTCACCAGGATGTCATTTCGCCGTTATCGTTGTTTGCCTCTGCCTCGCGGTGCCGTGGAGTGGTCTTGGGTGTGTGATTGTGGCATTTCCTGACCATACTCACTTGCTTCTTCAAAATGACTATGTGTAAAATGACAAATAGAATCTAATTTTTGTGCTCCTGTATCAGCGAATATATTAAACTCGTTGCGCAAAAATATAAAATGCTCAGCAAGTCTCTTTGCATCAACTTGCTTAATAAGTTAAACAATACGAACGCATTCATGTAAGATCCTTCTCTTTTTTCAGTGATACCATTAGAGGCATGCATACTATTATTCTCCTTGAATTTATTAAACTCGTTGCGAAAAAGAGATAAAATGCTCGGCACACCTTGTATTTTATCTCTTTTCCTCAACTCGTTTAATTAATTCAATAATGAAAGATCCTTTATGTATTTTTTCAGTGATGTCATTAGTGGCCAGCATATTCTCCTTGAATTAATTAAACTCGTTGCGAAAAGGAAATAAATATCTTTTCCTCATCTCGTTTAATAAATTCAATTATCCAATACCCTCTATGTATATTTTTAGTGATGTCATTGGTGGCCAGCATATTCTCCTTGATCTTAATTGCCTGCGACAGATTCTTCGGAATTGTATTCGCCATGAAGGCACATATCGTAGAAAGAAAAGCCAGTCATTCCATCGTCATTCTGTGGATATTTTCTATAGCCATAGCAGCCCCAATGCTAGTGGTGCGCGAGACAGATCACGTACAATGGCGAAATCATGATGATATATGGTGCGACGATATATGGCCACCCGTGGTCACAGAAGATCCTAGCACAGGTGATGACGTATATACGTTTCCAGGAAGAAAGGCGTACTATACAATTTTAGCGGTGGTGCTATATTTCCTGCCCATGATTCTGATGAGTTGTGTATACTTTGTCATCATCCGGACAGTCTGGTTTTCACGTGCCCCGGGAGAAAGGGTGTCCACAGAGATCAAAGTACAAAGTCGGGTCAAAAGAAAGGTGAGCTTTTTACAATTGCTACTAAGGAGTGTAGAGTCGCACGGCTTCTCCAAACCTCAAAATCAGAACTAATTCATAGATAAATGATAATGAAATGACGTATTTTCAATTAGTGCAATGATAAAATATTGTTAGTCATAAGTATACTAAGTCTGTAACTATGAACATTTTTCGAAAAAGTTTCTTTTCTTTTTAAATCATTTGTAAAAGTAGAATTAAGTCATGTTTTCACAATAAAAATGTTGAGTACAATTAAAAATGAATTATCTTATAAAAACTGGTGTTTTTTCTCTTGTTGGTAATTATTTACGTCCCTCCTATAATTCTAGACGGTTGATTGTTAACATAAATGCAGTTGTTTTGATAGTAATAACTTGTTAAGATTAACAAAAATGGTAAAATGTTTACCTGAATTTGAGTACTTTTACTGTGTTCTAGAAAAATTAAAACAATATTTCTAAAATTAGAAGATCAAAAGTTACAGACTATGCAGCTTTCAGTTCTAAAATCCATATCTACATGTAAATGTACATGTGGATCATTCATAAAAAAGTAGACTATCTAGATAAAATATATCACAAGCCTAATGAAAATTACTCTTTGCCTGCGCGGCGAATGAGTCGACTGCTGCTGATTTTTGCAAACAGTTTTTTGTTAAGTTAATATTGAAAAAGTCATTAAAGTCACCAAAAATGCAAAGTTTAAATCATCTCTATACGTTACAGGTGCTGATAATGTTGGTGCTCATACTGGCAACTTTTGGTGTGTGTTGGCTACCTCTACAGGTCATTGTATTATACTCAGAATACAGAACTGAGCGAGCAGTTCAAGTGAGTTAGTTAAAGTCTTGGTGCTCATACTGGCAACATTCGGAATATGTTGGCTTTCCCTTTAGGCCATTGTATTATACTCAGAATACAGAACTGAGCGATTAGATCAGGTGAGTGTTAGTTAAAGTCTTGGTGCTCATATTGGCAACATTCGGAATATGTTGGCTACCTCTACATGTCATTGTATTATACTCAGAATACAGAACTGAGCGAGCAGTGCAGGTGAGTTAGTTTAAGTCTTGGTGCTCATACTAGCAACATTCGGAATATGTTGGCTACCTCTATAGGTCATTGTATTATACTCAGAATACAGAACTGAGCGAGCAGTTCAGGTGAGTGTTAGTTAAAGTCTTGGTGCTCATACTGACAACATTCGGAATATGTTGGCTACCTCTACGAGTCATTGTATTATACTCAGAATACAGAACTGAACGAGCTGTTCAGGTGAGTTAGTTAAAGTCTTGGTGCTCATACTGGCAACATTCGGAATATGTTGGCTACCTCTCCAGGTCATTGTATTATACTCAGAATACAGAACTGAACGAGCTGTTCAGGTGAGTTAGTTAAAGTCTTGGTGCTCATACTGGCAACATTCGGAATATGTTGGCTACCTCTACAGGTTATTGTATTATACTCAGAATACAGAACTGAGCGATTAGTTCAGGCGAGTTAGTTAAAGTCTTGGTGCTCATACTGGCAACATTCGGAATATGTTGGCTACCTCTCCAGGTCATTGTATTTTACTTAGAATACAGAACTGAGCGAGCAGTTCAGGTGAGTTAGTTAGAGTCTTGGTGCTCATCCTGGGAACATTTGGAATATGTTGGCTTTCTCTACAGGTCATTGTATTATACTCAGAATACAGAACTGAGCGAGAAGTTCAGGTGAGATAGTTAAAGTCTTGGTGCTCATACTGGGAACATTCGGAATATGTTGGCTACCTCTACATGTCATTGTATTATATTCAGAATACAGAACTGAGCGATAAGTTCAGGCGAGTTAGTTAAAGTCTTGGTGCTAATACTGGCAACATTCGGAATATGTTGGCTACCTCTACAAGTCATTGTATTATACTCAGAATACAGAACTGAGCGAGCAGTTCAGGTGAGTTAGTAAGAGTCTTGGTGCTCATACTGGCAACATTCGGGATATGTTGGCTACCTCTACAGGTCATTGTATTATACTCAGAATACAGAACTGAGCGAGCAGTTCAGGAGAGTTAATTAAAGTCTTGGTGCTCATATTGGCAACATTCGGAATATGTTGGCTATCTCTACAGGTTATTGTATTATACTCAGAATACAGAACTGAGCGATTAGTTCAGGCGAGTTAGTTAAAGTCTTGGTGCTCATACTGGCAAGATTGGGGATATGTTGGCTATCTCTACAGGTCATTGTATTATACTCAGAATACAGAACTGAGCGATTAGTTCAGGCGAGTTAGTTAAAGTCTTGGTGCTCATATTGGCAACATTCGGAATATGTTGGCTACCTCTCCAGGTCATTGTATTTTACTTAGAATACAGAACTGAGCGAGCAGTTCAGGTGAGTTAGTTAGAGTCTTGGTGCTCATCCTGGGAACATTTGGAATATGTTGGCTTTCTCTCCAGGTCATTGTATTATACTCAGAATACAGAACTGAGCGAGAAGTTCAGGTGAGATAGTTAAAGTCTTGGTGCTCATACTGGGAACATTCGGAATATGTTGGCTACCTCTATAGGTCATTGTATTATATTCAGAATACAGAACTGAGCGATAAGTTCAGGCGAGTTAGTTAAAGTCTTGGTGCTAATACTGGCAACATTCGGAATATGTTGGCTACCTCTACAGGTCATTGTATTATACTCAGAATACAGAACTGAGCGAGAAGTTCAGGTGAGATAGTTAAAGTCTTGGTGCTCATACTGGGATCATTCGGAATATGTTGGCTACCTCTATAGGTCATTGTATTATATTCAGAATACAGAACTGAGCAATAAGTTCAGGCGAGTTAGTTAAAGTCTTGGTGCTCATACTGGCATCATTCGGAATATGTTGGCTACCTCTATAGGTCATTGTATTATACTCAGAATACAGAACTGAGCGAGTAGATCAGGTGAGTGTTAGTTAAAGTCTTGGTGCTCATATTGACAACATTCGGAATATGTAAGCTACCTCTACAAGCCATTGTATTATACTCAGAATACAGAACTGAGCGAGTAGATCAGGTGAGTGTTAGTTAAAGTCTTGGTGCTCATACTGGCAACATTCGGAATATGTTGGCTACCTCTACAGGTCATTGTATTATACTCAGAATACAGAACCGAGCGAGCAGTTCAGGTGACTTAGTTAGAGTCTTGGTGCTCATATTGGCAACATTCGGAATATGTTGGCTACCTCTACAGTTCATTGTATTATATTCAGAACACAGAACTGAGCGAGCAGTTCAGGTGAGTTAGTTAAAGTCTTGGTGCTCATACTGGGAACATTCGGAATATGTTGGCTACCTCTATAGGTCATTGTATTATATTCAGAATACAGAACTGAGCGAGAAGTTCAGGTGAGTTAGTTAAAGTCTTGGTGCTCATATTGGCAACATTCGGAATATGTTGGCTACCTCTACAGGTGATTGTATTATATTCAGAATACAGAACTGAGCGAGCAGTTCAGGTGAGTTAGTTAAAGTCTTGGTGCTCGTATTGGCAACATTCGGAATATGTTGGCTACCTCTACAGGTGATTGTATTATATTCAGAATACAGAACTGAGCGAGCAGTTCAGGTGAGTTAATTAAAGTCTTGGTGCTCATATTGACAACATTCGGAATATGTTGGCTACCTCTACAGGTCATTGTATTATACTCAGAATACAGAACTGAGCGAGTAGATCAGGTGAGTGTTAGTTAAAGTCTTGGTGCTCATACTGGCAACATTCGGAATATGTTGGCTACCTCTACAGGTCATTGTATTATACTCAGAATACAGAACCCAGCGAGCAGTTCAGGTGACTTAGTTAGAGTCTTGGTGCTCATATTGGCAACATTCCGGATATGTTGGCTACCTCTATAGGTCATTGTATTATATTCAGAACACAGAACTGAGCGAGCAGTTCAGGTGAGTTAGTTAAAGTCTTGGTGCTCATACTGGCAACATTCGGAATATGTTGGCTACCTCTCCAGGTCATTGTATTTTACTTAGAATACAGAACTGAGCGAGCAGTTCAGGTGAGTTAGTTATAACCTTGGTGCTCATACTGGCAAGATTCGGAATATGTTGGCTACCTCTACAGGTCATTGTATTATACTCAGAATACAGAACTGAGCGATTAGTTCAGGCGAGTTAGTTAAAGTCTTGGTGCTCATACTGGCAACATTCGGAATATGTTGGCTACCTCTACAGGTCATTGTATTTTACTTAGAATACAGAACTGAGCGAGCAGTTCAGGTGAGTTAGTTAGAGTCTTGGTGCTCATCCTGGGAACATTTGGAATATGTTGGCTTTCTCTACAGGTCATTGTATTATACTCAGAATACAGAACTGAGCGAGAAGTTCAGGTGAGATAGTTAAAGTCTTGGTGCTAATACTGGCAACATTCGGAATATGTTGGCTACCTCTACAAGTCATTGTATTATACTCAGAATACAGAACTGAGCGAGTAGATCAGGTGAGTGTTAGTTAAAGTCTTGGTGCTCATATTGACAACATTCGGAATATGTTGGCTACCTCTACAAGTCATTGTATTATAATCAGAATACAGAACTGAGCGAGTAGATCAGGTGAGTGTTAGTTAAAGTCTTGGTGTTCATACTGGCAAGATTGGGGATATGTTGGCTATCTCTACAGGTCATTGTATTATACTCAGAATACAGAACCGAGAGAGCAGTTCAGGTGAGTTAGTTAGAGTCTTGGTGCTCTTATTGGCAACATTCGGGATATGTTGGCTATCTCTACAGGTCATTGTATTATACTCAGAATACAGAATCGAGCAAGCAGTTCAGGTGAGTTAGTTAGAGTCTTGGTGCTCTTATTGGCAACATTCGGGATATGTTGGCTACCTCTCCAGGTTATTTTATTATACTCAGAATACAGAACTGTGCGAGCAGTTCAGGTGAGTTAGTTAAAGTCTTGGTGCTCATACTGGCAACATTCGGGATATGTTGGCTACCTCTACAGGTCATTGAATTATACTCAGAATTCAGAACTGAGCGAGCAGTGTAGGTGAGTTAGTTAGAGTCTTGGTGCTCATACTGGCAACATTCGGAATATGTTGGCTACCTCTACAGGTCATTGTATTATACTCAGAATATAGAACTGAGCGAGCAGTTCAGATGAGTTAGTTAAAGTCTTGGTGCTCATACTGGCAACATTTGGAATATGTTGGCTACCTCTACAAGTCATTGTATTATACTCAGAATACAGAACTGAGCGAGAAGTTCAGGTGAGTTAGTTAAAGTCTTGATGCTCATACTGGGAACATTTGGAATATGTTGGCTACCTCTACAAGTCATTGTATTATACTCAGAATACAGAACCGAGCGAGAAGTTCAGGTGAGTTAGTTAAAGTCTTGATGCTCATACTGGAAACATTTGGAATATGTTGGTTACCTCTTAAGAGCATTGTATTATACTCAGAATACAGAACCGAGCGAGAAGTTCAGGTGAGATAGTTAAAGTTATTGCGTTCATATTGGCAATATTCGAAATATGTTGGCTACCTCTACAGGTCATTGTATTATACTCAGAATGCATAACTGAGCGAGCAGTCCAGGTGAGTTAGTTAAAGTCTTGGTGCTCATACTGGCAACATTCGGAATATGTTGGCTATCTCTACAGGTCACTGTATTATACTCAGAGTTCAGAACTGAGCAAGCAATTAAGGTGAGTTAGTTAAAGTATTAGTGCTCATATTGGTAACATTCAGAATATGTTTGCTACCTCTACAGGTCATTGTATTATACTCCGAATACAGAACTGAGCGAGCAGTTCAGGTTAGTCAGTGAAAGTCTTGGGGCTCATACTGGCAACATTCTGAATATGTTTGCTACACCTTCAGGTCATTGTATTATACTCAGAGTACAGAACTGAGCGAGCAGTTCAGGTGAGTTAGTTAAAGTCTTGGTGCTCATATTGGCAACATTCTGAATATGTTCGCTACCTCTACAGGTCATTGTATTATACTCAGAATACAGAACTGTGCGAGTAGTTCAGGTGAGATAGTTAAAGTTATGGCGTTCATATTGGCAATATTCGAAATATGTTGGCTACCTCTGCAGGTCATTGTATTATACTCAGGATGCATAACTGAGCGAGCAGTCCAGGTGAGTTAGTTAAAGTCTTGGTGCTCATATTGGCTACATTCGGAATATGTTGGCTACCTCTACAGGTCATTGTTTTATACTCAAAATACAGAACTGAGCGAGCAGTTCAGGTGAGTTAGTTAAAGTCTTGGTGCTCTTATTGGCAACATTCGGAATATGTTGGCTATCTCTACAGGTCACTGTATTATACTCAGAATACAGAACTGAGCAAGCAGTTCAGGTGAGTTAGTTAAAGTCTTGGTGCTCTTATTGGCAACATTCGGAATATGTTGGCTACCTCTACAGGTCATTGTATTATACTCAGAATACAGAACTGAGCGAGCAGTTCAGATGAAATAGTTAAAGTCTTGGTACTCTTATTGGCAACATTCGGAATATGTTGGCTACCTCTACAGGTCATTGTATTATACTCAGAATACAGAACTGAGCGAGCAGTTCAGGTGAGTTAGTTAAAGTATTAGTGCTCATATTGGTAACATTCGGAATATGTTGGCTACCTCTACAGGTCATTATATTATACTCAGAATACAGAACTGAGCGAGCAGTTCAGGTGAGTTAGTTAAAGTCTTGGTGCTCTTATTGGCAACATTCGGAATATGTTGGCTACCTCTACAGGTCATTGTATTATACTCAGAATACAGAACTGAGCGAGCAGTTCAGATGAGTTAGTTAAAGTCTTGGTACTCTTATTGGCAACATTCGGAATATGTTGGCTACCTCTACAGGTCATTGTATTATACTCAGAATACAGAACTGAGCGAGCAGTTCAGGTGAGTTTGATAAAGTCTTGGTGCTCATATTGGCAACATTTGGAATATGTTGGCTACTTCTACATGTCATTGTTTTATACTCAGAATATAGAACTGAGCGAGCAGTTCAGGTGAGGTAGTTCAAGACTTGGTGCTCATATTTGCAACATTCGGAATATGTTGGCTTCCTCTACAGGTCATTGTATTATACTCAGAATACAGAATTGAGCGAACAGTTCAGGAGAGTTAGTTAAAGTCTTGGTGCTCATATTGGCAACAGTTGGAATATGTTGGCTACCTCTACAGGTCATTGTATTATACTCAAAATACAGAACTGAACGAGCAGTTCAGGTGAGTGTTAGTGCGATTGATAAAATGATACTGATCAGTGTTAACGAAAGGACCAGATGAGTGAATAAAACATAAACACGTAAAATTATGCATAGGTTATAAAGAGATCATATATTACAATTATAAAGGAATTTATAGAGTACTCCGCCCCTTCCTGTGCTTCTAAATCAAGTTTCAGTTTGCACAGAAATTTTAATTTTTGGCCAACTTAATCACATATTATCTCAATATATGCAATATCTATTAACTAAAATTATTAAGTAAATCATTTGAGTGGTCAATGCGACCAGTTAAAAAGGAGCAAGGAGAAATTTATTAGTAGGTAATAGATCATACATTACAATTATAAAGAAATAAGTGGTTCACTCGCTGGGCTCGTTCCCACTTAATTCGGACATAATTGTAATATATGCTCTATAACCTATACTTAGTGGTTACGCGCATTTTATTTCTTTGTAGTTGTAATATACGATCTATGACCTACTTATAGTTTACACCTGTTTCTTTGAAAATTGTTACATTGACCACTACATGGATTTACTTAAAGGGGACGACGACGTGCAAGTGCATCTCAAATGCAAGTCCTTATTTAAATCACGCAATATGCCCCAAACCCTATCAAAATCCATTGAAAAATAAGAAAGTTATAGATGTTTATATAGTAGACAATTGAAAGCAATTGACAGCAGCCATTTTTAGGCTGAGTGACGTCACACAGCCTTAATTAAATATGCATAAACAAAGTAACTAGTTTCTTGCTGCTCATTCCAACTTCCATGGCAATTGTATTGGTTCATCTTTTGAAAATAGAATTTTGAAAAAAGATATGTACAATTTGCATTGAAAATGGGAATTTTATTGACTTTCAGAATTAACAGAAAGTTAATTAAATATTCAAAATGGCGGCCTCCACTGGCTTAATAGATGTCAGAATTTTGATTTTCAAATTGCTCTAACTTTCTTATTTTATATCCGATTTTGATTGGGTTTGTGACAGATTGCATGGTTTGATAATGTCTTGTGTGTCAGACTCACATGTTTATAAGGTTGATGTCCGCTTTAATAATTTACTTAAAAGATATTACAAATATTAACAAAATATGTGATTAAGTTGTTTGAAAAATTAAATTTCTGTGCAAACTGATTGGTTGTGAAGAACAGGAAGGGGCGGAGTAAAGTGTAAAAATTCATACAGTTCATTTCTTTAAACTCATTTTTCCGTGCTCATTGAGACAGCTCTTTTGAGTTCATAAAACTTCATATCATTCTCAACGACTTTCATTGATTCATTGAAATGAGCATGTAGAAATGAACACGTTTTCATGTAATTTGTCATGCACGTGGGTGACAATTATAGATTATCTATTTTATGCTTATGACAGCTTATTTTGATATGTTGGAATACATTGCTGAATTGGTAGTTGCATGTAGAAATGAACAAGTTTTCATGTAGTTCGTCATACACGTGGGTGACAATTAAGGATTACCTATTTTATGCTTCTGACAGCTTATCTTGATATGTTGGAGTTTATTGCTAAATTGGTAGTTGCGTGGTTGTATATATTGGCATTGACGTTCCTAGAGATTTATTGATGTATTTCCAGTCTTTACTATAAACATTGGAATTAAAGTATGTATAGTCTTACCTGTAGACAATACCAGACATAGACACATAGAAGATATAGTTCGAGTCATACATGTAAACACATAGACACATAGAAAATATAGTTCTAGTCATACATGTTAACACATCGACACAAAGAAAATATAGTTCTAGTCATACATGTTAACACATCGACACATAGAAAATATAGTTTTAGTCATACATGTTAACACATAGACACATAGAAGATATAGTTTGAGTCATACATGTAAACACATAGACACATAGAAAATATAGCTCTAGTCATACATGTTAACACATCGACACATAGAAAATATAGTTCGAGTCATACTTGTAAACACATAAACACATAGAAAATATAGTTCTAGTCATACATGTTAACACATAGACACATAGGAAATATAGTTCGAGTCATACATGTAAACACATAGACACATAGAAAACATAGTTCTAGTCGTACATGTTAGCACATAGACACATAGACAATATAGTTCTTGTCATACATACAAACACAAAGACACATAGAAAATATAGTTCTAGTCATACATGTAAACACATAGTCACATAGATAATATTGTTCTAGTCGTACATGTAAACATATAGACACATAGAAAACATATCTCTAGTCATACGGGTAAACCCATAGACACATAGAAAATATAGTTCTATTCAAACTTGTAAACACATAAACACAAAGAAAATATAGTTCTAGTCATACATGTAAACCAGCCATTGGTATTGGGTTAGGTATTTCTTGATTTACTGGCTATCGACATTCGAATTTCGAAAATCTCTGTATTTCTCGTCTTATATTTTAGTTTTCAGAAACTAAGTAAGGTATTTTTTGTAAATATTAAAATAAGTAAGTATGACCAAAAATTGATGGAATCTCAGAAAGTAGGCCAACCCATGGCACCGCAAAGAAGAGACACGCTACACTTTCAGTGACATGACATCAAGAATACATTAAAGTAAAGCAATCAGCTCTCTCCTAATCGGCGGGATGATAACAAAATTAGAAAAAAGTAAAATTTAATTCAAAACCCTCGTTTATATGCACAATTTGCACCCTTGTGCAAATTTGCACGCAGGTGCACCCAAGAGTAAATTTGCATCTCCTTATGTAGCGTTCATATGTCAATAAATTATTTTCATATATTATTGGATTTACTCTTTAAAAGTTCATAAGGTTTTTTTCTGGTTTTAAGTTTAAACTCAGGAATTTGTGCATATTCAAATAATCTGGAAAAACGGGTTTGATTGAGCCTGTTCACGAGAGCCCATTTAAAATGTAACACTTTTTACGCATCCTACCACCAGCTCAAGCAGTATTCTGCTTTCCGTCAGAACACAATAGTCTCGAAGGATTAGAATATGAAAATATATCAACACTATATCGATATAGCCTTAACTATGTTTTCTAGTGAAATAAAAGATGAACAATAGCAGACTAGGGCGAAGATTTTGCCAGTAAAATATACTTAAGCCCTCGGTGGGAACGGCGACTGTCCGTTCTAAAGAGGTGATTCTGCTGCTATCAATGTACTCTTTGCTGATGTTATGTGACGAAAATGCGGCGTTTGAGGCCTGTTATAATATTATTTTCTTAAAAGTCTACAAGCTTAAGCTCGACATTTAACATTTTTTTATCCTAAATGTTCTAATGGATTCTACCTTCTGGTTTGATTAAAAAAGTTGGGGATAGTCCATTGTAGTATATCGAGGGGTCACAGGGCACAATTTCCAATTAAAATGTAATTCTTTCTCTGACTATGTTTTTTGTCTTAGCAAACAGTGTAGACCCTGATGAAATACTGCATTATCCCGGTGAGATGGCGCATCATGCTGTTTGTCAAAGTACGCATATTTGAGTCACTAGTATATAAAGAGTGAATCCATCAAATTATCCTATGGCAGACAGTGACGTCATATAATGAACTTAATTATTGGTACTTTTTCAGCTCGAGGACTGGTACTTTACTCTTGAGTTTGTGGCATATACTTTGGCCTACTCTAACAGTGCTTTAAATCCAATCATTTATGCTGGTTTCAATGAGAACTTCAGAAGTGGTACGTATTAACACAGTTTTCATGAATAGAATCTTTCTTTCTGTCTAATTATATCCACATTCTTTGAAGAAAAAAATAGCAAATAGCTCACAAAACGCGAGTCTGATCAGAAAATACCACATTCACACGCTGCAGACCAACCCAAGGCACCGTGAGGAAGATCCACAGAACACTAACAGTCACTAGACATCAGAGACACAATAAAAGCAAAGCAACCAGCTCTCTTTTCCTTGTCAAATGCTTGCAAAACTAGAATGCATTACAAAACCAAACCTTAGAGCCTCCAGAAACAAACGAGAGGAACATTAAACTGTGAATCAACAACAACAGATCCACCGCATTAGCACAGATAGCAGCATTCGTCACCTGGGTGAAGGTGGTGGTGGGGGTGGGGTGGGGGGTTAAATGCATTAAAATTGCGCCAAATCTTCGCCCCAGATTCTGTTGGTGAATCTGAAATGCATTTTTTTTTCTCTTTGAGGCATATTGTATTGTAGTTGCTTCAATTTCTTACAGACCAGTAGGGCGGTAACTAAGGCCGTCGTCAAGATTTAAAAAAATCTGCATCCGCCGTCGGGACTATATCTTGTCTACAAATTCAAGCTTGAAAATCACACTACTTCCGCCGTTTTCAAACACTTTGAAATCGCATATCTGGCTTTAGTGCGTAAACCCATTGGGTATTTTGATGAATTTTGTCTTTTAAAAATTACGCCACGCCCATCATGATCTCTACTTGACTGCAGAAATATTTACTTCTCTTTGATTATATAACATGCATAATTATCTCTTCGCGAACACACGATATCCGGCTATGTGTTTTCGTCACCAATTAAATCTCATAGGAGTGTTACCTGTATGACTATATACAAGATGATCTAAACTTTGAAACGTAAAAAACCCTGAAACCAAGGAGTTTGCCTCAGAGCGCTACATGAGATTTCAAACAATGTGGTATGTGCGACCAGCAAAGTCTCAGACCAGCCTGCGCATACGCACAGTCTGGTCAGAGCCTTTGCAAGTCGCTTGAATATTCTATGAATTCTATGAATATTCAGCTACTACATGTAACTGAACATCATTTGGAGTTTATAAGCTTAAAAGGAGGCTGCACTGGCTCGTCTGAGTCTACACTTGTCAAAATGCCACGTTGTTGGAAATCCCATGTCGCGGCTCATATAGTTATATAACTGAATATTCTCCTCTCAAAACTATCATCAAAGTTGTACTCCGAAGCAAGAATTACTGAATTTAAAATTTAAATCCGATAGTTTGCTATTGCGAGTTTTGCTTTCAGATTTAAGAACATTTAAACTGTATTGTGAGATAAACTTTTCTTCTTTATTGTTCCTTTAAGGTTATGCTATTAACGAATAGAAATTCAGGTATATGCTCCCTATGTCAAATAAAGTAGAAACAGTTTGTAGCCAGATCACCTGGATTCTTAGAAACCAACTGTTCTGGATCTACATTGTTTTCAAAAAGGTTGCGCTCAAGTTTAGAATGGGCAACATATTATTAGAATGAAACAAGAAAAAAAAAACAAACAAAGTTTGGTCGCGACAGTTTTGATTGATTAGCAGGTTCAAACAGTCCTAGAACAAACTCATGAATCTTAAGCAAAAAACAATTTGCATGTTGATGTCACTCAGAGCAAAAATGTCATTGTTTAAAATGAGAGAAATTCGCATGTACATTTAAATCACTATTGTAAATTAATGCTTCAATATATATTTGCTATTGGTGTGTTCCAGTACTCCGAAGAGTACCAACAGGCCATAAACGGATTTCTATGTGTAAATATTTTATATGAGCCGTGGCATGAGATTTCCCAAAAATGTGGTATGTGCGACCAGCTTAGCCTCAGATCAGCCTGCGCATACGCACTGTCTGATCAGAGCCTTTGCTAGTCGCTTGAATATTCTTTGAGTGTTAAGCTACTGACTGAACATCATTTGGAGTTTTTTACTTTAAAGGAGGCTGCACAGGCTTTTCCCAGTCTACATTTTTCAAAATGCCACATTGTTGGAAATCACATGTCACATCTCATATCATGTGTCGGGTCTTAATTTTGTGACGAGTATTTGCTATCATTAATCCTTTTCATTCTGGGAACCGGTAACCAGGTTCTTTGGACAAACGGTAAAGACCCAGATGAAAAGCCGTATAAAGCGGCATTTCACAAGGGACTGTACTGTTTGTTAAGATGAAGCAATCTCCATGTGTAGAAATGCATCATTTTAAAGGAATTTGACCGGCAACCCCATACAATACAAATTGTACAATTCCATACACTGATTTCCTATTTTTAGATATTTGATATCATTTTTGAGGTTCTAATTTGTGACAATAGAAGTTTAATACATAATTATTTTTACCGGTAAACAGGTTCTTTAGCAAACAATGAAGCCGCATACTGATCTGCATTGTAAATGAATTAGCTCGACGACCACTTTAACAACACAATGGAAACTCCTTAATCATGTATCATTAGGAAGGTTAAAATCAGAATAAAATAAGTTAAAATGATGATTAAAGAGAAATCTGAAAGAAAATTGAAATCCATTATTGCCATATAAAAATGTCTTTTCGTCAATTTTGTTAAGTTCCCGCTTTCTATTTTCTTTTTCTGATTATACTTGTTTGGTTATAAATTTGCAATTTTCAAAATTAATAATATCTTAAAGGTTACGGATTTATTATTTATTTAATTTTGCTTTGCTTTTGTTTCATTAGTTTTATTATTTGATATTGACATAGGTTTTCGTGCTCTTTTTGGTCTCTACGAAAGGAAGCTATACACTGCTGCTGTTACGAGGGCAGAATCGATGTACAGCACAACAACGATGACGAGGGTCTGACCAGGATTGGCACAGGCTGACCAAGGTCTGAGATGGTTAGTAATTTAAATTGTTTAGATTTAATATATTAAGTAAAATTCAAATCAGTGTTATTACGGATTTCTGATGTTATTGTTGTATCAATATCCTAAGCGATTTTGTAATAATTTTTACATGATTGTATAGGGCAGCAGAAAAAGATAAATGGGAAGTTGATATAATACTTATAAATAGGCTCAACAACAACAACAACAACAACAACAACAACAACAACAACAACAACAACAACAACAACATACTGACATAGCGATCTTACATAATAAAAGTAATTGCGTAAGATCGAGAAATACCACAATCACACACTACAGAACCCCCCCCCCCCCCACAAACAATGTGAATAACTTTAAACAATGAATCAATAACTACAGAACCACCGCCTTAGAGCAAACAGCAGCCTTATCCTTCTTGGGGCTTAAACGCATGTACTGGCGCCATATCTTCGCCCTAGATTCTGTTGCTATTAAAAACATAAACATTGTTTAGCTCGCACCGAGGCTTCCTAACTAATGCAATGCATCCTTACAAAGAAATTCTTCTGAAATACTGAGAACAAACACATGTCGAACACAACAGACATAGTTTAATTGAATCTGTTTATGAGGTAACAAATCTATTAAGTATGTGCAGTAAATGAAACAATCACCGACTACAGACCGACCGATGGCACTGTGTGGAAAGATAACATAAAAGACAGTCCTACGCATGTGAAAAACAATTACAAATGCAGTAAAGCAGCGAGCTCTGTAAATGGAAAGTGCAATTTATTTTGCATTGACCTTAACACGAGAAATGCACTCAAATATAAGCTGTCTAAACCTTTTGAAAGTTTACATTAAGCAAAGTTAGATCGAGTGATTAACAAAGGTCCTCATCAGATTCCACATACGAGCATACGCAGACCTGATCATACTCACTTACTCTTTTTGCCTTGCTTGCAGTTAAATTAGATGTTGTTTTGATGATGCCCAAACAATAACTTTCTGTCAAACAAGATATTAAAGTAAACCTGACAAATAGAAAAAAAATTCATACATGTTGTATATTATATTATCAATTGATCTTAAAGAAGTAAGTAAGGGTGCAAAGATCAGGAATCGATACAATCAAGTACCACACCTGACCCAGGATACCAATGGGAAAGTGACAAACTCACAGCAGACACAACAAACGAGAGCCAAGAGGTCAGCCCTTTCCCAGCAGGTGACCACAAAGCACATATAAACAGACGCGCACAAAGACATAGCAAACACAAGACAGAACAAAAACATAAAAGATCCACAATAGAAGTACCGCCTTGGAACGGTCAGTAAAATATTTTACTGGAGGGCTTAAACCGGTTTATCCGCGGCAACCTCACCCTTAATTCAGATGTGGATCAAGACACATAGATATTTGGTTTGCATGAAAGACCCCTAACTTATCAATGCATCATCTCCTAAAACACGAATGTCACGTATACCGAGGGCAATCCTTGTATGTGCATGGTAGTGTAATTTAACAAGTAGACTTCTACTAAGGAATAAGTTCACACAGCATTATTTAGTCAGACTACTAACTCAACATCAACACATAGTCAAAACAGCAACCATTTATATGTCACTATCTGCTTATGCAATATGCAGTTTGACATAAAATTTCCCAAAACAGAGGGTTTCCACACAGGAAGGAACTAAGCTTAAACCACAAAGGTTTTCCACACAGGAACGCACAAAGCTTGACACGAAGTCTTTTGAATAATGACACTTAGTACAAAGCACACTAAGCTGGTCTATGTCAACTTCATATTACTGCATGAAAACTCTCAACAATCGATCATGGTCCCAAATAAAATGGCCACATGAAAACAGTGTTAGTACACTAAGTCTATTATCCATCATTGTTCAAGTAAAAACACATATTAATTTCAGAGAAACAGATCACCTTTTGATCTAGTTCTGCTTTAAACTATCTTATTCATTTGGCATTTGCCATGTAGCCAGTAGCCAACTAACTGTACAGTATAATCCCAATTAACTGTACAGAACACTCAAATACTATATATGTGCTACACAGACTATACACACCTGATTGCACTGCATATTTGCAACTAACTGTGCAACATTATCACATTCAGATCATGTAAGTTATTTGGGCTAATTGCAACTGACTGTACAGTACACTCGCAATCAAGTACACCAACTTGCTATAAACTGTACAGTACACCAGCAATCAACTGTACACCAAACTTGCAATAAAATGTACAGTACACTAGTAATCAACTGTGCACCATGATTGCTATAAACTGAACATACAATCGCAACTAACTGTACAGTATAATGTCAACTAACTGTACAAAATAATCGCAATCAACTGTACACAATTTTGACCTTGAAGACAGTACTTAGAATACCAGCCATAAGTAAATCATAACCACATGCGGACCCTGCAAATATTTTACAATTTTTTGAACGATATATGTACTGCAATCACCCTAGTCTTCTGTAAAGTTTGCAATTGAAAATCATATCTTAAGCTAGTCTATTCACAAGAATATTTCAGTTCAATTTGATATTCAAACTGTCACTTGTCACTGCTCGATGCACTGGCTAAGTGCAAATATATGAATAAAATTTGCATCATGTGCAGGGCAAAGTCATAAAATAAAACTACTTACAGAAATCACAGCAGTCTCTCTATATATCACTATTCAATATTTGTCCCCAATCACATTTTGTCAGTCATTCTAGTGAAACCACAAACTAATAAACTGTCATCTGCACTGTTCAAAACTAAATCAGGAATGATTATAATAACACACTTACTAATTATTCACTTACATGTTTTCTTAACACTCTAACAGGTAAATAATTCTCACCTAGCCACTACTGACCACTAATTACATAATTGCACCTGCATTCAGCTATCTTGTGAACTACTATTTAGGACACTGTATATGCTCGCTGTCCGTCTACAGGTTGTGTCCTAAAGTTAAAATAAAATTTAAAACCACATGTCGTCATATTTGTGAAAACGAATAGCAATTACAGATACATTCAAAATGTGGAGGTAATCAAGAATAGCAATAATAACGTGCCATGAATTCTGACTATAAACGCTTTTTTTTCTTTAGAAAAAAAAGTATGTTAATTACGTACCAAAGTCGGTTCATCGTCCGTCTGTTCATCTGTGTGTCCGTTCATTTATGCGTCCGTACATATGTCGGTCAATTGCATTGTAAATGTATTTCCTACTAAATTGTTAGACGTGACAACTGTAAATGTTCTGAGGCTCTTCCTCACGGTGCCGTGGGTTGGTCTGCAGTGTGTGAGTGTGGTATTTCCTGATCATACTCACTTTTAAAAACTTTGTAGCTGCATACTAAGTCTCATGATGAAGATGGCATTGAGCAATATTTTGTATTACCTCAACTTAAAGTTTAAGGTCTAAAAGGTTATGGTCAAAGGTCAAATATTGTATTTTCTTTTAATTGAATCTCCTCCTTAACCGTAAGGCGTAGCAACTTCAATCTTAGCAGGTACATATGTAACATGATATTAAGGGTACTGGACAACATACCCAAAGTGAATCGTCAAATACTGTATTTTCTTGTGATGCATCTCCTCTTAAACCGTACGTGGGCATAGCAACTTCAAACTTTGCAGCTACATTAGTCGCATGATATAGAGGGTACTGGGCAACATTTTGTGTGACCCCAAAATCGAGGTCAAAGGTCAAATAATGTAATTTCTTGTATTCTTGTAGTAAATGCATCTACTTTCTAAACCGTCGAATAAGCAACTGCAAATTTTGCTGGTGCATAGTAGAGGGTACTTGGCAACATTTCGTGTAACCTTGACCCAAGGTCAAGTTAAAATAAAGCGGGAGTTACATGTATCTACTGCAGTCTTATCAATGATTAAAAATTGTGATAATAATAAATATGAACGGGAATGGTAATTCAAATATAAATATCTAATTAATAATTCAAATTTTGTTTAAACTAGACAGACACAAGAGATATACAGAATACATATGCTGTAAACATGCAAAGGATTAGAACGATTCCAATTTAAAAGCAATAATAACAAGGAGTTTTATTCAAAAATTGTTTTATTCAAATATTGATATTTTATCAATCAAGTTTTCTCTTTAAAAACCAAATGAGAAGTGTACTTGAAATGCCACATTCACAGGCTTTAGACTAACTAACGGCACCACGAGGAAGAAATACAGAACACAGATAATCACAACACAATTAAAGTAAATCAAAGTAAGAAAGAAGGTAAAGATCAGAAGTCGACACGACCAAGTATCAAACCTGACCCAGGACACAGCACGGGAAAGTGGCAAAAACACAAGAAAACATCACACACAAAAGAGCCAAGATTTTTCTTCCTCACCTACATGATTGCCACACTACAAAACGTCATCAAGGACCACACAATCAAGCAAGGACCCAACTGGTACAATCAGAAAGTATTTGGGCATCGGCGCGAGAAAACCTGTCCTAGGGGTTCGTAAACAACAAAGGCGCAGACTAGCCTTCGCTTTCGCGCAGTCTGATCAGCGTCCTTGTTATTCGCTAATTGGAAAGTTTTATATCATAACTTGCTATAAGCGAAATTTCAATTTTCTAGCTAGTCTCTGTAGCTGAGCGGGCTTGTTTGGGCATGACCTGGTCGGAAACCCGAATATGGATTTTCTCATGACGTGGCCTATTATATGTTTTTCAGGTGTACACAGTGTTCGTTAGAAACTATTCCAGAAAAAGAATAATTCCAGTCATTTTCCCGGTAATACAGGACAGACATCATATCATCTAGAAGACATTAACTGTATCATTAAGGACGTATTTTGTTGCAGAAATGTGTCTAACTGATAATTTTATCATGTTGCAAAAAACTGCAAATATTATATTTTTCATTCTAATAGTGGCTATCTCTCTCGGGAGATTATATCAGAGAAAAGTTTGGTTAAGTAGAGGTAGTTTACCTTGAACTCAGGGCCTGAAAACCAGGCTATGTAGTGCTGAATATCCTTTCTAGCTTTGTAATCACTTTGCTGTGTTCAAGAGAGCCAGCTGTTTGCTTTACGAGGGGCATTTTGAAAGTTCTTAGCATGACGTCATAACTCCAGAATGCGTTGATAAAATGCTATCAAATAATACTTTTCTGGAAACTAGAATTCAACGGCTACTTGATGGTTAATCTTTTATCGAAAAAGGACTCGGCGTGCACGCGCAGCGCATGCTCAAAATGAGAAGGGTTTATACACTGGCTGAAATTTTAATCAAAATATTTGTAAAAAAACAAAACAAAAACGATGGAATATTGGGGACCTTATTAACGATCATGGTTTGACAAATTAACAGTTTGGTGCCAACTTAATTTTTATTAAAATATATTATGCGATCACTGCTTGCACGACTTACACCTTTACACTCGGAAAATGTTGACTAATAGAAAAATGAAAAACCTTCAAAAATGAGACTTTTTTAGATTTTTCTTCATACTTTTACTATAAATTGTATCATTACATGAGCACGAAAAATGCCTATTGAGTATATGCTTTGCTTTATTTGTAGCGAACAATGCATAAAATTCATTTCGTCGCGCATAAAGTGTGGCTTGTTTAGTTCTGTATTCAAAAAAATATTCCTTATAACACTACCCGTACTTTTCAAGAAGTGGTTGGGGTAACTTAAGCCCTCATATTTTGTGGATGGCATAAGAACTTCTCTTGGTATCGCGTTAACCGTCACAAAATTGATTGACTTCTACTCTCAAGGTATTTTTACTTTTTTGTATGCCACCGTTTTCAATTGAAATGAAACAGAACATCAACTCATAGCTAAACTTACTCTGCCCCATGGGAGGATTATAAGAGTTATCTTCCCTTTGTTCTGGTTTACAAAATTTCTTTTTGTTTTAATAACAAGAGCTTAAAATGAGCTTGACAAAAATACCAAGGCACGACATTTTTAAACAACTGTCGGTTATATATTTTCAAATTATGTCAATTGTGACATGCGATTTATAGTCGAAAAAGACGGTTTTTGTATTGCTGTTTCTGTATTTGGTTATTATTAACATCCAACTCGGTCATCAATTGTATAATACTTGTACCAGATTGTGGCCTACCAAATGGTACAAAATTATCTAATTTCATGAACTATTGTTAATGTTCTGCACACTTTTCAAAAGGTAAAATGTTGTATTTTCGACTGATATTTTGCGTTTTCTAGTATACAAACAGCACGTGTATTCACAAAAATTTTTTCGTGTCTGCATTATAATAACTTCATAAAATTTGTGCCATAACAAAGAGAAAAGATAGCCCTTTAAAATGATATCAAACATGATAGGGTTTGTAAATCGGTTACTGAGCTAAAATACCATGCTAAGAACTTTCCAAATGCCCCTAGTTCTTTAATTATATTTTCGCTGTTTCGTGGATGTTTATGTTCTGCGTCTCTTCCTAGTGGTGCCGTGAGTTGGTCTGGTCTGTGGTTGGGACACTTTCTGGTCATTCTCACTTATTTAGAGACAGACACAATCTAATGTATCAATTTGATAAGGAGTCCTAGGGAGACACCTGTTTGTTGATAAGCATCTACTATAGAAATTATAAGCCGTGACACTCCCTATAGAAATTATAAGCCGTGACACTCCCCCTCAAATTGAGGCACTGCTACTGTGTTTATCTTCTAGACTGTAACTAGTTGAGCTTTATTACTCCATGGGAAAGGGTAAATATGAACATTTTATCAAAACTGTTGATAGTAAAAAGTAATCAGAACCCAGCCTTTAGTTTAGAGTGCGTAGCAGAAAAATAATTTTCTTATTTTTCAACCAATAACATATGTTGCGGGTACTCAAACGAACCGTCTCAATGAGACGGTTTGTTTGAGCACACCAAAAATATGTTAAAACGAATAGGTTAGAAAATATTTACATTTTAGGCTAACATAATTTGTTTATCTAAACCTGTGAGAATTATGCCTGGATATGGAATTGTTTGGCTGACTATTGTGTAATAATGTCTCTTCCCTACAGTGTTATAGGTTGATCTGTGAGTGTGGTATTTCTTGGCCATGCCCATTCTGAATCCTGGAATTGACATTTTACATTCTGGCGAAAACTAGCCCGCAAATCCTGCCTTAGGCTCACTAAATTAGCTTTATTGCTTCATGCAAATCGATAAAATAATGGAAATTTTTCATATTCTGATCCTTCAGCAATATTGGGTTCTTCCAGAAAGCAGAGCGCCGCCCCATGGGCGGATCCAGAGGGAGGGGGCAGGGGGTCTGGTTTATTTTGTGGGACGGATTTGTTTGGGAAGAGATTTATATATGAGTAGAGAAGTCGGTATAGACCTTACAAAAATAGCTATATATTTAAGTATTGGATAGTGTCAGAAGCCTTTCTGTTAAAACATTTTATGATACATGTAATCAGTGTTTGTGTTCTCTGCCTCTTCCTCGCAGTGACATTGGTTGGATTGTAACATTTCCCAGTCATACTCAAATTTGTATGATCAAAAAGGATTGTTGGGCTGACTTTCTGTGAGAAGATATTTAGGCCGTGACCTGTGATTTCCAACAATGTGGCATTTTGACATGTGCAGCCTCCTGTTAAGCTTAGAAACTCCAAATGATGTTCAGTCAGTAGCTTAACACTCATAGAATATTCAAGCGACTAACAAAGGCTCTGATCAGACTGCGCGTATGCGCATGCTGATCTGAGGCTTTGCTAGTCGACCACACCACATTGTTGGAAATCTCATGTCGCGGCTCTTATTACGAAATACTTTCTGTGGAGAAGTCAGTACCAAAATTTATCATTATGCTTATTACGTAAGCTTATTTTACTTAGACAATTGAGCATTGTTAGGAGCGTTCCTGTTAAAACTTGTAGCGATGAATATTATCAGGAGTATGCCTGATATTTACTGTCTGTGTAAAAAGTGGCGTACACATAGATTTTTTCTGTGAAAACTTCAAGTCCGACAACATGGCATAAGACTTACTGCATTATTTTGTTTTAAAGACATGGTGCTGTTAGGAATGTTGATGTTAATTCTAATGCACAGGAGAATGTGGGAAAACCTGTCTTCGGTGTTTCCGGGAATGTGAATTTCAAACCAGTCTGCTCAGCTACAGAAACCAGCGAGAAAATTGAAAGTTCACCTGAATCATTCATGATACTTTCCAAAAAGCGAATAACAAGGCGCTGATCAGGCTGCGCGGATGCGAAGGCTGGTCTGCGCCTTTGTTGTTCGCAAACCACCGAAGACAGGTTTTCTCGCGGCGAAGCCCATTTATTGCATGCTAAGTTATATAAATATTGATATAGATATGGTTTTGTTAGGAACATGGTATTGTTATGAGTTTGGTATTGTTACGAACATAGTATTGTTACGAACACTGTAATTTTACGAACATGGTGTTGTTAAGAATATATTTGTTAAAGCCAGTTTCGCATGAATGAAAATTTTTATTACCCTGGTTGAATTCAAGATGGTTGGAATGGCTGATGTGAATAGTCAGTCCATAGATCATGAGTTAGGCATTATGTAACTTATTTCCTTGGCTAGTTGCTGTAAGCAAGAAATTTGTAAAATTGAACGTCGCATAGATGAATATTTTCAGGATAAAACCTAAAATCAGTTTTTATTGGCATTCTATGGAAATTTAGCCCTGATATTCGAAACTAGGCATACGTGTATGAAAGCTTTATGTTCCACGAAATGGTGTTTTATGAACGCCTGCCTATGTTGAAACAGGCAACACATTGTTGAAAGATTCAGGAAATATTCCCGAATTTAGGACGCTAGGGCTAAGTGAACAATTAGCACCAAAAGCACTAAATTGAACGTACTGTATAAGTGTTAACGTTGCTCGAAGTAGAACTTCTTTATGATTATGCATGCGTTTAGAATTTTGGAGCATTTTGTAGAAGTCAGGCATCATTTCCTGTATAAGGTATACTGTACGTATAAGCTCTGTCGTTTTAATTGGAATATTTCCTTAAGTAAGCACATAAGTGAAAATCGGGACAAACCGGTATTTTCCTGCGCAAAGTGGGAATTCTCACTTTCAGGGACAGAGTGACAATACTTGCTTTGTTAGTTCAACTCTGGAACCGCCCGTGCGCCGAGAGTGAATTTGGACAAAGTGAGATTATTTATCCATCGCTATTTTGATACGTTTTTCTTAAATTGATATAGACGCGCGTTTCTACCAAACATAACTCAGTATATACGTGTATACTTATACCACCCTTACCAACTTAAGCATGAAATAGTCCGTGCTGTGCAAGGTCTACACTGATGTAGGTGGTATAAAATAGTTAAACTATGGGTTGTCCGCCTCTACATAAGATAATCCACTCACCAAAGCTCGTGGATTATCTCCACGCACAGACGGACAACCCATGGCATAACTCGTACAAAAAAACTTAACTGTGAAAAAACATGTGACTGAAATATCCATAAGTATTCCAGTGTGCCTGTTAACCTCTTAAGTGGAACACCTGGTCACTCATGTTTACCTTTACCACATAATTTGAAATAAAAGTCTTATCCGTTCTGTGCATTATCACATGCACATACTACATTCATACTGAGAGAGATTCAAAGGTTCAAGTATCATTCATTAAGCCCTGCGCTCTCTCTCTATTTGCGGTTTACAACATGTGTTGCTGGTTGTCCTTGCTTTTAATATTGATGCTCAACACGCTTTTAGAAGACATGCTAACTTCTGCGTGTAGACAAATGTTAATAGTATTTGTAACGAAGCTCTGTGCTCTTACAGTGCATTGTAACGCTAAACTTTAACGAATAACGTATTCGATCGACAAAATTGCAGAACGCGCTAACGATTTAAGAATATCTTGAAAATACAAAAACCTCGGAAATAAGGCCTGATAAATAAATGATGACCGGAAAACTGCAAATTGTAGTATAAACTTAATACATTGCATCTCTCTCTTTCTCTCTCTCTCTCTCTCTCTCTCTCTCTCTAATTCTCTCTGTCATGCATGATGATTCCGGCAATGCAGAATATATGAATATTCCCGCACACCAGATAGGGGTTTCCGCTGTTTCTACTCATATGAGAAAGTTCTATCTCACATACCCCATACCAACTCGTGGGAAGGATAAAAAACGACAAGCCGCACGTCGATAGACAAGTTACATCATTGTTATGTTAAAGCGACGGCACCATGTTATGTCAGCGTATTGAAGACATTCGAGAAGCCTTTTACTAAATATAGAAATGAGTTATTTAATGGTCGGCAAGAAAAAGTAGATATTGTTTGTATGAGAATGGGATAGAAAAGTCGGTCCTTCGCGATTACCATTTACCAAACTATCCCACCCTCACGCTCACAATAGATTCTTATAATGCAATGTATTAATAGTTGCTGCCAGAGGACCATGTTCGAGATTTGAAATAAGGAAACATTTTTTTCATACATTTTAACTGTCTAAATAGAAACGTAACTTCCATACTCACTATCTCACTTTGCCCAACACATTCCTTCTTTGCACAAGAATAGTAAGGGAGTATGATTAGGAAATACCACTTCACAAACTGCAGACTACCCCGAGGCACCGCGAGGAAGAGCCGCTCAACCATCACGAGACACCAGGAAGACAAATTAAGCAAAGCAATCTGCTCTCTCTTCCCCATCAAGATGATTGCAATACTAGAATGGACATAAAGTAACGTACAACAAAACATAGAACAAATACAGACTCCTACAATGGGAGTAACAATAAACAAAAAGTCAACAACACAGAACCACCGCCTTAGAACGGACAGCAGCCTAAGCCATCGGGGGGTGGGGGGGGGGGCTTAAATGCATTCTACTGGTACCAAATCTTCGCCCTAGATTCTGCTGTTGTTGAAGTACAAGAAATGTTCAGCTCGCATGGAGGCCATCTAACTAATGCAATGTATCATCATGGAAAACACTCTAATCAAATTAACACTCCATGATGAAACAAAGAAAAGGGCTCATGACTCGCAGATAGTCAGAGCTAAAGAAAACCTCAAGGCCTGAACCTTAAAGACCAGTCACATGTTTGAACCATGTACTTGTTAACTCGCAAATGGTGGGTTCGATAGCTGTGTCGTTACACATCTTCAGTTTTTTACGAATTTATGTTTTTTCGCCAATCGTAACGCCATTCATTAAGCACGCGATACTATTCTGTCTACGCATGTCGATATGGATATGGTGATAAGGGGTTGTCAAATTATGAATTAGAGAGATCGAAGCCGGACAGACTTTATTTGCAGACTAATTACACTTACAATCCTTCTTATGTGCAATAATCAATGCTGGTATGACGATGATGTAACTTCTTTATACTTTCCTAGTTAAAGATCTTAAGTTGGAATTATCTGTTAATTATGTTAAGGAATAACATATTTGTGGGATATATGCTTCGTTTTTGGGATTGGCGTGCACGAATGGTGATGGCTCTGGCGAGACTATATAAAAGCTCACGTTGGTCGCATATGTCTAACGGAGTGCACTTGTCTGAATAATTAAACAACTACACACAAAATACTTCATTCCGCTTATCCAAGAAGAGTTGCCGTCAGTGAGTTACAAGCGAAGTACTGGTTTGCTTGCCAAGGAAAAGTGTTGCAGGTTAACTGCCCGTCTCGACATGACCTTAGCTGTTGACTGGGACGTTGAACTACAAACTAAACAAAGCAAAGACACAAATATTTTAGATAAATAATAATTGAACTCGTATATTGACTTATAAGCCTTCTGTTCTATTCAGTAAAACTTACCATATATGCTATATTTAACCATATTGCGCTCAAAGTGGGCAAAACTCCAAACTCCATAAGGAATTGGCCGCGCTAAGCCTTTACCTGCCAATAGTTTTGTCCTGAAAATGTCACCTGCTTATTACGTCTGCTGTATAAAATCAAATGCACCTGACCTAAAAGAGCTTTTAACATGAAAACAAACACTATGAACCCTGATTAAACTGCTCCTATGCATGTTGATTTGGGTCCATATTGTTTGCATTTGATGCTACAACAGTACATAAGCAGGCGAAAGAGCAGATGACATCTTTCGTGATTGGCGAGAATGACGGTTAAACGTCGCGAGTAAACCGGTCAATGGGGTGTTCGATCAAGTAAGACTCAAACCATCTGCTCAGCTACAGCGATAAGCTAGAATAGTATATTTAAGCATAATGAAAGTTTTTATATTGTTATTTCTAGATATTGAATAACAAAGACGCTGATCGGAATGTGCGCAGATGCGCAGGCTGGTCTGCGCCTTTGTTGTTCGCATGCATCAAACTCAGAAGTTCTAGCGCCGAGGCCAATATTGCCTATTCGAAGGGTCAATTCTATAATTACGACTACATATGTGTTTGACTGATTCCACTGTGAAATTGACAGGTTTGTAGGAGGAAATTAATTGCCATGGCTGCCAACCATATTTTGCAATTGTTAATCTTCAATAATTGATTAATCACATACATGTAATAGTCTATCCAAGTTTTGTTACATGCTGTATGTTTGTATGTCTGTCTGTCTCAAAGGCAGGAGTTGACTTTACAAAATAAAATAAGCTACGTATTCTTCATAAATCCAATAACAGTCAAGGGGTCAATATATACTGCAGTTTATCAGTCACCCCTAATATTAACTGAATTGTTTCAACATAACCTAATAAACGTTTCCTATCTCACGGCATGTTACCTTTATCAGGTCATGATGACATTGCAATTTTTGAATGACGTCGCTAATGACGCTAAATCCGCACACAAATAAAAAAACCCCGTCATGGTCGCTTGTTTGACGAGTGTTCAACAATGGGTAAACTGATAAACAGAATACCAGGTTCGCGTCATTTGATATCAAGTTTACCAGGCTCGGCTTTGAGAACGCATGTTGAATCGCTCGGCAAGCCTCGCGATGTCAACATGCGTTCTCAAAACCTTGCCTGATAAACTTGATATCAAAAGACACTCACCTAGTATTCTCTATTTATATCTCTAATGTGATTGGCTGTAAGGAATTATCTGTCGGATAGTTGACAGTTCTTATCATACCAGTGTACATACTCCTTATCCACTTGATAAGGTCAGTAGTCTAATCTAATCTGACAGTAACTAAGCTTCGCCTACTTATTGGCTCATATAGATAGCCACTCCCTTGCCGGGGGTACAGGAGTCCCACCGTTAACCAAGTAGATAAGAAGTAATCTAGCACAGTACTCCACATTGTGCACTGTAAACATGACCTATAACCTCAAAAAATCAATAATCCTATAGGAGTCTGTATGTATCTGCGTTTGTTTACATCCACTGTGTGGAAGTACTGAGCAGAATATTATACTTTATAAAATAAATTTTTTATATAATTGAATGATCCTTTGGATGATAAATCATATTCTACTTCTTTGATTCTTTTCATTCTGATTGATTATTCCATGCAAGTTAATAGTAATGGGAGGCACAATAGTGGCACCAATTACTACTCAGGGTGATACAATACTATGGAATTGTCCATCTTGTCTTTTAAGGGGTTGGCGATCAAAATTTGTATAAGATGACGTATCTGTCCCTTCAGATTGTTTTATCTTATCAAACAGAGCAGACGCTGTTGAAATGCCACCTTATAGGTCTTCACAGTTTGCCAAAGTACCTGTTTACTGGTATGTAGAATAAAAAAGGGTAAAGATATTTATTTTCGGGTTTTCTGGTAAACATATTTGCAAGTTCATAATTGTTTGGTATTTATCGCATAAAAGACCAGCGAAGACTCGGATGAGATAGCACAACTCACATTAACTTGCATAAAATAATGGCTCATAGTAATGCCTTAATTGTTAGTCTATACTATGAACGTGTTTTTATAACAATCCCATGGGAAGTCCAGTTCGAATACGAATTACTCCTATGCTTTATGTTTGCAACTCATGCAGCCTCGTCTGAGCGTTCGCTGGTCACCAATGCGATATAACCGAAATTTTACTGACTGGATCTCGTTATCTAATTTAGTGGCCACAGAAGCATGGTACATTAAGCACTACTGCTAGTATGCGCTGATATTTAAACTAAAAGATTGCTGTCATTAGAAAAACTTATTATTGTTAACCCTATTTAATAGTAAATCAAAATATGACATGTTTCTATTTACCGAACATATAAACACAAACTGATTTTTATAATGTAAATCAGACTACTCCGAACTCAGAATGATCAGCTGGTTAGACAAGTCTATACTGTAGCCTCGAAGCAATATACAATGCTCCAAGCTGTAGCGCATAAAATTCATGAACATAATTATTATACTGTTAATTATGTACATGTAGTCTGGTGCAGCCAGTAAGCTTGACAACGGTGTGGACTTGGACTTATACAAGTCTCCTTCTTATAATTGTTTTTTTTAAATACATGTATTTATGAAATGTACTTAAGTTCTCTAAGGTTGACGAATGCCAGTGCTATTAGGGAGGATTGAAGATTATTTTGTTTTACATTATATAAAGTAAAATGAAATTGGCTTTGGAGACTGTGCATATCAAGTCTACTGTGGACTTTATATATATACTGAAACAACAAAGCTATGTCCGCTTGACGGTTATGTCTGCCAGTTCCAAATGTATGAACGCATTTCATTCAAATTTTCACATTACCAACTGTGATCAATTAGAAACGTTTTGCAACTAAGATAAATTCATTTGATAATCAGTAGAGCCGCTGACAAAGCAGCCAACACGAGTATCCTTAAAATCAAAAGTCACAACATCAATAGCTTGTGTGTCCGTCATAATCCGGAATTTTCTTGGCTCGTTTAAACACCACTGAGCAAACTCTATAGATGTTATGCTTGCTAGATGTATGCATTGCTTTTATGACCACAGCCATTAATCTGTAACACGCTCTGACGTGATAAAATATCGATCACGAGCGTGCGTGAAAACACTCAGAAAATGCATTTTTGGTCCAGCATTTTTATAATTAACAGAATCGGACAAATTTGATTGTTTTCGCCATCACAAGCATTTCAACATTAATAAAGACTAATCAGCATCAAACCAATTGATAATGGACATTTTCTGACGATTTTGCAGTAATGGGTGGGGTATAAAACACCGATTTAGTAAACCTTTGATGCCCGACATCAGCCATAGATTTTGTTGTACTCTTTTGTGTAATTGTTGTCATAAACAAACACAACACATTAAAACAAAAACGGTCTCAAAATAATGTCAGGTTAAGTACATTTGGAAGTTCTTAAATTGTTATTTGTTTAATTCAAAGGGAGGTAATTTCAGTTTATTTCGTAAATCAAAGGTTTTGAACTGCACTGTCGCCGGTTCAATAAGAAGAATTGGAATTTTTAGATGTATTTTCATCGTCAGACGTTTCTGGCTGCCAATTAACATAAAATGTGTCACGTTTTGGTGATTAACTTCCTGATGATAATGGAAAAAGCTGTGTGCACATTAGGTTCAATAACCCTTCATGATAAGAAGATAAAATCAAATAATTACCAATTTTTGTGTGTCCTACGTTTGATAAACATTTTGGTTTTATTTTTGTTGCGACATCTTAACTGGATTGATAGATACAGTACCATGAAAATCGGACGTAACTTTTTTGTTTGAGTATAAATGCGAATGAATTGTATTTTTGTATGTATATTATTGACTCGTTTGATATGAAAAAAGTTATATTTTGTTGGATTCATTTAGTGTCGTTGTATTATTATTACATTATCAAGTCTATGCAAAAATAAGGCAGTGTATGGTGGGCCATCTA
The DNA here is from genome assembly GCA_964019695.1 of Loripinus fragilis. Classification (NCBI taxonomy): domain Eukaryota; kingdom Metazoa; phylum Mollusca; class Bivalvia; order Lucinida; family Lucinidae; genus Loripinus; species Loripinus fragilis. The sequence goes on from OZ026520.1 coordinate 100,898,010, forward strand.
TTATGTATTTTAATTCATTTCACATAAGATTTGTTACAGAGGCTATGTTACTTGTGTCTTCTAATTATTTTTTGAGACATCAATACATGTAACCGCATCTTCTTATAAAGACTTTTTCAGGGACGATTGTATATTTCCATATAGTTTTATTTGCGCGGATCCAGAAGGGGGACAGGGGGTCCGGACCCCCTTGGAAAACCACAAAAATATAGTGTTCCTTAGCATACTGATCCTGATCCCCTTAAAATCACAAAGCTACTAAGTCAAAATTCAATGTTGGGCCTCTTCGGCTGCTAATAGCGACTAAATGTTGTCTGCTTGTGCCGTCTGTTGGTCCTTTTAAACATCTCTGTTGCAAATAGTGAGGACCCCGATACGATTGCTCCTCTAGGAGAAGTCTGGTCAGGGTTCACACTGTTTGCCTGTAAGCCAAATTAGTCAGCGATGATAGTAATTAGATGCAACATGCGACTTTGCAGACGACACTATTATATGCATGGTTTTGTAGCAAACGAAGGGTTAGAGTTTAGTATGGGTAATACTGGTATACTGTTTTTCATGTTAAAATAATCCTTATTACGGCCAATGAGGGATACTAACAACTGTCTAAGTAATTTAAGGGGACAGGGGGTCCGGACCCCCCTGGAAAATAAAAAAAATATAGGGTTTCTTAGCAATACTGATTAAGTTATAATAATTTGGGGTATTGCTGTCTTTTATAGCCCACTCTGGAAAAAATTAGACACCTGTTTTCAAAGTTTTAACCCTTAAAGCGCCAATCGCAACAAAAGTCGTCTGCTTTTCTCGTCTGCTGAAATGTTTAAGAAGCCTCTATGGCAAACAGTGTGGACCCAGATCAGACTGCTCCTGTAGGAGCAGTTTGTTCTGGGTCCACGCTGTTTGCTTTTATACCTAATTTGTCAGTAATGTTAGGCATTTATTTGCAGCAGACGACTTCAACAGACGTCATTTTTCAGATGCATTTTTTCTTGGCGCTTTAAGAGTTAATAATACAATGTAGCTGAAGAGTCAGTATCAAAGCATCTATTGTAGCTAATAGTACGTTGCTCTTATTTGATTTGCTCTTCAAAAATTACCTGCAAAGTGATTGACAGCTCTTATCAGTTCAGTGATCATGCTGCTTGTTAGCTAGATCAGATCAGTGGTTTTATCCAAATCTGATAGGAGGTAAGCTCCGCCGTTCCGCCTCTCTGCTTGCTTATCGCAACATACATATAGATAGCCACTCACATGCGAGGGAGTGGGGTTCAAGAATTCTGGCTTGAACGACGACAGCAGATGTAGGCTGTTTTTTTTCACTACACTTAGGCCAAATAAAAAAGTGTGTTTCGGGTAAAGGGTCTGAAATTTTTAGATAGGGTAGGCACACATGTTCATTTATGTGCTTTCTGTCTTGTATCTGTTTTGCCTTTGTGCGCGTCTGTTTATTTGTGCCTTGTGGTCACCTGCTAGGAAAGGACTGACCCCTTGGCTCTCGTTTGTGGTGTACAACTGTGAGCTTGTTACTTTTCCATTGGTATCCTGGGTCAGGTGTGCTTCTTGATTGTATCGATTCCTGATCTTTGCACCCTTACTTTCTTTTCAAGAAAACCTGAAAGAAATCTAGGTTTGACCAGTAAATTTAGGTAGCGGGCCGGGTTAGCCTACACACAGGTATTTTTTTATTTGGCCTTTCTTACATGTAATGCTATAAAGGTTATATAGATCAACAGCAGATATCTTTAGTCTGTCTTAAAAAAGCACCGCCTGATTTTTAATAGATGATAGATGCTGTTACCAAATCTTTTCCTTATTGTGATTTTCATAGTTAAGAGCAGCTGATATCTGTTTAAACGCAATTCTTTATCAATTATTTTCATAAATGATTGCAATTGTTACGTGTTAGCTTTATTTAAGTTATTCATGGATGATAGAAGAGCTGTTACAATGTAATTGTTTTATATCAGGTGGAAGAACTCATCAGTATACATAGAGGATCTTACATGAGTGCTCATGTTTTATTAAATTTATTAAACGAGTTGAGGAAAAGAAATACAATGCGAGGCTTGACGAGCATTTTATCTCTTTTTCGCAACGAGTTTAATAAATTCAATAATACAAGAGCACGAATGTTAGATTCTATTTATCATATGACATTAAGATTACTTTGAAATCTCATTTCTGCCGTAAAAATGTTATAATTTTGACATAATGTACGCAACGTTGTTATGGACGTAATAACGTTTCCCGAAAATCGATAAACCACTAGTGGTTTACAGATTTTATATTGCATGGCGATATTTCACTCCCAGACGCGACGTCATATGATAAAAAAGGTTTACATGCACCCTACGCTATAATGCACAGACTTGATAAGGTAAAATGTTTCTTGTTGACAATAAACAGACATACGAACACTTTTGTTTGTCGTTTTATTTTCTGTGACCAAGCCAAAGTTAAAACAGGTAAGTATGACCAGAAAAAGTCGCAGACAACTTTTAAAGTACACGATGAGTAGTCAAATACTTATTGTATAGGCCTTGAGCTGGCTATAGACCCCCCTCCCCCCCAGGGGGAATTTTGTACACTATAATTTTCTGAAACTACATGATAAAAGACACAAAATAAAAGATGTTAGCCCTCTGAGAGTGGCAGCGTTAATGTGTAACATCACGTTATATATGTAACCCCCAAAATAGCATTAAATGTCCCTGATAATGTCTCAACTATGACATGTTCGTACATATTTGCATGCTGACACAGGTTTATGATGTTCTTATAACACAGTTACATATTTTTCGTTTTAATTTTGTAAATATCTTGAGTTATTACCTTTATACGTTACTTAGTGTTTCCTGCGTTATTTCCGAGTATTGGTATGGTATTTACATGTATTGAATATATGTGAATAACATCAGTCACAGAATATTGTAAATCTATAAGGCTGCTACTTAAATGATTTAAAGTTCTTTATTATGGTCGCTTACATTATTTTTCAGGCCCATGTTATGTATGTTACCTTCAAAGTATTATCAAACATTCAAGTTAATGTCTTTAACAAGCCCTGTTTATACTTATTTGCATGCTGGCACAGTTTTATGTACTTCTTTTAACAAGGTTTACCTATTTTAAGTATTCATTTAATAAATGCCCCAAGCTTTAACTGTTATGTGTGTTACCAAATGATACATAAGCTATTCTGAGTATATGTATAGCAGTTGTTGACTATACATGTATAAAGTCTGTCAGAGAATTTAGAAAATGTACCGCTCAGTTCTGGGCAGGGTATACGGATATAATTCAGATTGTGTTGACACTGATTAGGGCTACGAAGAAAACAACTTTCTTTTTTCCCAATGTTCATTGCAAACGATCACAACAACTACGCACAATATGTACCTGTGTAACTGATTACACTCATAAATTTATCTGATACACATGGCAGATGCAAAGAACTTCTCGAACAAAATGGGATTATTGTGACACAACCATTGGTTTTCTTTTGACATAACTATCAGGCAAACAATAAAGAGGTATTATAGGCTTCAGGAACTAGAACTACGCTTCGTACTACAGATGGAATGGTGTATTACTCATTACATCAGAGCTCAATATATTGAACAACTCTTCAATGCACTGAAATGAAAAACGAGTACTAGAGGCAGTTTCAGGCTGCTCCAATCCTTTTAGTTCTAGTTTTGAAGACAATGAACTGTGCTTTTTGTCTTTCGGTGTTCCTGCTAAGCCTGGCATAGCTAATATCTTATTGAGGCTGATGACATTGGCAGGAAGGCTGTTGTAGACTGCATTGAATCACTTATAGTTGAAAAATCTGGCTTTCACAAGCCCATAAAATGCTACAAGCTTATAAAGTTTTGATGCTTGCGAGGTCAAGCAAGAAGAAATTGTCCAATTTACAAAACATTAACAGCCAAATGAGAGCTTAAAGGAGCGTCTTTGGTAAGCATGACCTTCTTTCTATTGGACATAATGTTGACCTTGAGTTGACATTGTCGTTCCTTCTGGGACCTGTACCATGGTCACTGTCAACTCCTGGTAGAATTTCCACCAAAACTGACAAGTTCAAACTTCCGCTTGCAATCACACATTGAACCAACATTAGATTGGCCATGTAGTGCTGCATATACTCTTTATGTTAATGCCGTAACTACAGAGCATAATAGCTTTTCCTGTCACCTTCATGGATCTGATGACACCAGTATTCAACCAGGCACTTAAGGCAGGGCATGTTGATTTTGTCACTGATACAACACTTTTTATCTGCTTAAAAAATAGCCGGACTCAGCCTCAAGTTTAGGTAACAGTTTATGTAACAGTTTAGGTGTAAGTTTAGGTAATAGTCCTGTAGACAATAAAATAGGTTATGTTTAAGATTGTATTCTCTTATAAAACAAAATTTGATCATAATCATGTAACTAATATGGGAACACATATATAGTTTTCTTATATAGTTTTTGTTGTGACCGATTTAAGACTTGTCTGCAGTTTGTGATTGTGGTATTTCCTGATCATACTCACTTACTATTTTAGTTGTTAAATCATGTATACATCTATTGTGACCATTTATGAACTTGTTGTTATATTCATGTATCTGACAAGAAACTGTACTGTTTACGTCAATAAAATATATGTTCTGTTCTGTTCATATATACAATGTATAAGCAGAAGTCTATAAAGTCTTACAAACATTCTCGCAGAGGATAACCTGGGTGTTTTGTTCAACAATGGTGTATGCAACAAAAGGTGCACCTTCTGAATGTCAACAACATTGGCCAGAATATGGGGGAAGAGATCTACAGTAATACACTGTTTAACAGATTGTGACACTACCAATGTGTTAGTACCACAGAAAGGTTATTCCTATCAAACTGATAGAGAACCCCCCACTAGTTCATCAACATTCTAAGCAGGGTAGGAAAACAAATAAAGAATTGCTCTAGGCACTCATCAGTGATATGAAGCCCTAACATGTGCTATTTATGTAATTGTGAATAAGCTGCAGTACGACATGTTTCTGAAAAAAGTACCAAAGCCATACACATATGCTGACTATTTCAAATGGCATGAACATGAGCTTACCTCCACCCTGCTTATCTGTCCTTAAGATGTACATACAAAGATTGAACTATCAAGTCTTTCCCATGAAAACAAGTGAGGCTTTCCAGATATGGACAAAATGTGTGGAAAATAAATGGGAAGGAAATCTAGTACCTCTGGGTGAAAGAAAACTTGATTGTACCCTAACAAAAGTGCTACAAAATTATATTTCTTATTTTGTGTGATACGGGGTTACCATGTTCAAAACTCAACAACTCAAACCTTATAAAAGATAGAAACATAATATTTGCAGTTTCCAAAAAGTACATAAACATTCTTTAATACAAAATGAATTAGTAAGCACATTCACATAAAAAAATATCAAACTATATCAGTTTCAAAAATCATTTATATAGGAATAATGAAAAAAGTAACATACGTAACACTTTGGAGTGCATATTTGTTTTCAAAGGTCCATATCTGTCATGCAAAAAAGCTTACTTGGATGATATAGCCAATTTGGAAATCTTACCTTATGGTTTGCACTTTTCAGAAGTCATGTCATTTACTAAAATTATCAAAGATGTTGATGGGTATTATATATAATTGGCTGTACAAGGTAATGGTGCCATTACCAGAGTGCTAGCATATTGCAAAACCCTTGCAAGATGAATCTGATAGAAGATTAATAAGTTGTATAGGAAAATTCTTTAAAACCCTTGGATAATATATGAAGATTTGCTCTATTATTCTACCTGATGGGTTTTCATTGATCTTTTAAGTTGTTACTCGCACATTGCACTGAATGTTACAAACTTTCCATGAGTATTATGTCAACTATATTTGATGTCTCTATAAAAGAAAAGAGGGTTTATGGTAGTTTATGTTTTGAGTTACTTCCTCAGCAAATGAGCCAGAGTAAAAAGAAGTACATGGACCTGTGCCAGCATGCAAATAAGTACAAGCAGGTCATGTTGGAGACCATATCTTGAATGTTTAATTGTATTCAGAGAGTAACGTATGTAACCTTGGCTATATAATAGTATAAGACACCATAATAAGGAACTTCGGTTCATTTGAATAGCAGCCTTATAGATTTACTATATTCACTGACGGATGTAAAAGTAAGTAATGGTGCAAAGATCAGGAATCGATACAATCAAGTACCACACCTGACCCAGGATACCAATGGGAAAGTGACAAACTCACAGAAGACACCACAAACGAGAGCCAAGAGGTCAGCCCTTTCCCAGCAGGTGACCACAAAGCACATATAATCAGACGCGCACAAAACATAGCAAACACAAGACAGAACAAAAACATAAAATATCCACAAAAGAAGTACCGCCTTGGAACGGTCAGTAAAATATTTTACTGGAGGGCTTAAACCGGTTTAACGGCGCCAACCTCACCCTTAATTCAGATGTGGATCAAGACACATAGATATTTGGTTTGCATGAAAGACCCCTAACTTATCAATGCATCATCTCCTAAAACATATAAATCAAGATATAACAAGGAGATAAAGCAAGGATAAGGACTCAACAGTAAATTAAACTGAATACCGGAGCAAAAGAAATCCAACAGGTAAACCCCGGTGGGCCCGACAAACAGCCAATACATGTATAGTCAATAACTGCCATACTGATACTTGGAAATAACATATGAAACACTAAGTAACATATACAACAGCAAAAACTCAAGGCATTTACAAAATAAACGCTAAAATTATGTAACTGTGCTATAAGAAGTTCTTAAACCTGTGCCAGGCTTCAAAAAAGTGTAAATATGTCATGTTGGAGACATTATCAAGAAAATTTAATGTTATTTTGCGGGTAACGTACGTAACATGATGTTACCCGCTAACGCTGCCACTCTCAGAGGGCTAACATATTTCATTTTGTGGCTTATATAATGTAGTATTTGGAAATCATAGTGTACGAAATTCCCCCTGGGGGGAAGTGGGGTCTATAGCTAGCGCGAGGCTTGGAGAGTTACATTTTACATTTTTCTGTGATATGGGAGTACCATGTTCAACATCTAATAACTTAAAAAGTATATAAGATAGAGACGTAATGCTTGCAGTTTTGAAAAGGTAAATAAATTTTTTTTAATATAATACAAAATCTATGAACATAAACTGGTTTCAATAAAATTCAAGACAAACTATATTAGATGCATTTATCATTTTAAAGGGTGTTCAATGAAAAAATGTAACATACACTACATCAGGGATGACTATATTTGTTTTCAAATGTCATCATCTGTGGCCCAGTAATAGCTTAGTTAGAAAATATAACCAATTTGGAAATCTTACCTTATCTTTTGCACTTTTCTGTAGTCTTAAAAAGAATTTTAACTATCAAATATTTTGTAGGGTAACGTATGTAACAGGCTGTTACAGCTTAACGCAGGGCTAACATGTTGCAAAATCCTTGCAAGACATTGGGCTTCAAGAAAAATATGGTCTACAAAATTCCCCCTGGGGGAAGGTAAACCATATCCAGCCAGTGGTCTAATCAATATGTGTGGGGAAATGCATCAGAGCACAGAGGATTTAGTGAGTATGGTTAGCATCGTTACAAGGATGGCGTGGTCCAATCGTGAGATCCGTTACCTTACCCTGCTATTCTTAAAAATAGTATATAGGATAGCAATATGATGTTTTAAATAACGATTGATAAAACCGTTCTAGAGATAAAAAGAGACACAGTGTCCCTAAACGTTGCATGATCATCAGTATTCAGTTCATGACTAGCATCAACACTGGAAAGACGTTCATGTTCAAAAGAGAATTACAAATAAGTAGTGTATATTAAAAAAATGTGCTTAAAAAGTAACTGAGTATGATCAGGAAAACAAAATCACACACAGCAGACCAACCCCATGGCACCGTGAGGAAAAGCCACATAACACTAACAGTCATAAGGCATCAGAAAGACAATAAAAGTTAGGCAACCAGCCCTCTTTTCCCCATCAAGATTATTGCAAAGACAGAAAGGTCACTAAGTACTGTATAACAAAACAAGGACAAAAAACTGAACCCACACAGCCAATTGGAGCAGCATCAAACACTGAATCAACAACAACAAATCCACCACCTTAGAACGAACAGCAGCTGGGGGTCTTAAATGAATTTACTGGTACCAAATCTTCGCCCTTGATTATTCTGTTGGAGTTAAAACCAAAATAGTTTTAGCTCCAAGGGGAAGGGGGGGGGGCTTTTTAACTTGCACAATGTATCATCCCAGTGAAACAATCTAATCAAACTAACACGCTATGATGAAACATAAAAGGGTTCATGACTCATATATAGTAAGAGCTAAAGAAAATCTCAAGTTTAGCCACGGTGGGCCCAGCTAAAAACTAGGATAATCAGGCACCAACCTACGTATGAAGGTTTTACGTCAGGGTCATCATTGAGTCTGAGGCATGAATATTTTCTTATGTACCGATTTAATTTTCACAAATCATTCATTTATCTGCTAAGTTAATTACAGCACAATTTATTACCTTTATGTAGACATCTGGGGGGAGCCATCTTACAGCTATTTGCAAAACATTAAACAAAGTTTACCTGTACAAGTATATGCAGGTCAGCTAAATGATTGAAGCAGCACCATTAAGCCATTTCTCCATTTCTATATAGGATAATAGGCTATTCCAATTTAACTACAATCAACAGCAAGGCCGTTACAACTATCAAAACAAAAGTATTTTGCTTTCAATAAGTTTCATTTGGTTTTAATCTGTCTTTTTGAATCAAAAGGGGGAAAATTGTTACAAAATATGTCGTCTGCTAGAGTGATAATTTGTGCTTTAAGGGTTACATTTTAGAAAAAAAAACATATTAAATATTGGCCAGGTATCAAAATGTACTCATCCAATCACACACTGCCAAAATATTACTCTGAAACATTGTTATTTTTGACATTATCAAGGATATATATTATTGCTTGTGTTGTGTGTAGTGCTTCCAGTTTTCCTGAGTAAAGCTCATTGACCTGAAAATGGCCAGACCCCCTAAGGACAAGCAAGTGTAATTAATTACAGGCTAATTAAAGAGCATTCACAAACATTAAATGAGGGATTATTCTTGCCACACTGTAAACTCTACAATAAATACATCTGAAAAAGAATGTGAATTTTCACATTAAACCAATATTGTATTTGTGTAATCGCAAGACTAAAGACAGATACTTCAAAACCATTTATTGATACGGCTACTATTAAAGATTAAGCATATAAACGACAAAACACATGTACAAAAACTACAGTATTTGGCTATCAGGGGATAATCAGCTAACAAAGGCTGTGAGAAGTCCCCAGCCTACTCCAGTATAATGCAGACTATAGGATGTGCTATAAGCGTGCGAGGAACCAGGCTCAAGCCCAATTGAGTAAATGATTAGACTATTTTAGGGGAAAAAGTTCAAGCGAGAAGCGTAATTGAACTTTATTCCCAACAAACGTTTTCACCTTGATACCACAATCAGCCCCTGATCCATTACGATAAACTTGTTGGTGTTGGGGATGTGGTGGTTTTCGGCGAATTTCTTTACAACAGGTGCAAAGCTTTCTCACTAAATCAATAATGAAACTGACTGCAGTCGCGTGCTACTGTATGCATTGTTGTATCTCTTCACTTATACGTCCACTAAATACCAAAAAATAGTACGTGAGTATGATCAGGAAATACCACAATCACAAACCGCAGACAACCCCGTGGAAGAGCCGCTCCACCATCACGAGACACCAGGAAGACAAATTAAGCAAAGCAACCAGCTCTCTCTTTGCCATCAAGATGATTGCGATACTAGAATGGACATAAAGTAACGTACAACAAAATATAGAACCACTACAGACTCCGCAATGGGAGTAGCAATAAACATGAAGTCAACAACAACAGAACCCAAAGTCGCCCAAAGGTTTTGCGTTTCACAACTAAAATTGTAGCTATAATTTTCGGCGAATTTCTTGACAACAGGCGCAAAGCTTTCTCACTTAATCAATAATAAGACTGACTGCAGTCGCGTGATACTGTATGGATGGTTGTACATCTTCCTTTATACGTCCACTAAATACCGAATTCGCCAAAATGCTTTGCGTTCCACAAACTAAAATTTATAAATTATAAATTTAGAATTTAACAATCAACTCTGAGTGTGATGTGGTTGGATTTCGAAAGTACTGTACGATTTTATGATATCGATAACATTGTTTTAATAACTAAGCAGTCAAAATTGATTTCTGTTGTTGAATCCACTAACATTAGAACATGTTCTCGCAAAACGAAAAAGCTGCGAAGTATACACACCATAGGAAGGGGATTGAGGATCATCTCCATCAAAAATGTGAAATTAACGATTTCAAAATGAAAATCATCAAGTTAATTTAATTTGATTTTACAAGTTTGGGTAAGATTTGACATCTAAAATTTTCAACTTATGTTTGTTGAGCTCGAAATTTAAATGATTTAGTCATTTCAAATTGATTAAAATCATAAACGATTTTCTGATTAAACGTGCAAAGTACTTGTGTGCTCCAGGCCAAGGACTCTAGCTGACACGAATATTAATATCAAGTGTGTGATTGGACTAAAATTTATATCAACCATTGCTGTTACTTGAAACTGGGCAAATAATGTTTATACCCCTCTTTTAAACTTGAACAATTTAATCTATTATTCCTAGACATGTCACACATGCCAAAATGTCATCGTAAACAAATGATCACAAGACAGATCTAAACAGAGCTCAACCAGATAAGTATGGCTGGCGAGATGCTGACCTGATGAGTGTTGAGAGAAGAAAAGCGCTATCTATCTTAAATCGTGAGCCTTAAACTGAACCATAGGTTTTTGTTATTTCCAAACTCTCCATTCACGCGGGTTACTCCCTGAATGAAACACACCTAAAGCCAGTATCAGTCATGCCAATCAACTCGGATTAATACCCAAGGGATATAATTCAGATAATAATGTTTACGTACAGTAACATATATAGAGTAGTTTCAAAGACAGATGAGAATCGTTGTAAACAAACACTGGCGAGTTTACGTTGATTTTGGGCTTGCAGGTATTATATTGAACCTAACACGGATTACTGCAAATGTAGTGAATAGTCTTGCTTTACCTACTGTACCTGTTTATAAGAAAAATAGAATTGCCTTATTACTATGCATCTTTGAAACTTCTATACTCCAGAAAGATAAAAATTCTGATCAAAATATTGATCATAAATTAGGACTATTTTGACCCCATATTTTGATGTTTACGCGTTTGGATAGGTACCTAGGGTGCGTTGATGTTCACTATACATGTGCATTTACAGGGTGGGTAGTCACGTGGTTTTTGCTTGGATACACTGTACGGATGTTCGAATACACTGTACGGACATTCTGATCGAATGTAGGTAGATTTCTCTATGTTTTCTCATCTATACCCAGAAAGGTATAAACCATTTTCCAGCCCACATTTTTCCCTATCAAACGCTACCAGGATAGCATCTTTAAGCTTCTTACTTTGAGTACTAACTCTGTCACAAATGTTGTCCGTACAGCTTATTTCCAAATTCAGGCCCGATCTTCGCCGCTAAAAAATTTGTGACAGAGTCTGTACTCAAAGTAAGAAGCTTTATGAGGATATCCTGGCATCGTTAGATCGGGAAAAATGGGGGCTGGAAAATGGTGTATAACTTTCTGTGTAAAGATGAAAAAACATGCAGAAATATCTACTTACTTTTGCTTAAAACATCGTTGTGGAAAGAAGTCCGCCATTTTTCCGTACAGTGTATCCTAACAGAAACCACGTGACTACCCACCCTGATTTATCTTAGAATTGATTCTCTTGTTGTTAACCGTGTTAATCTAGAGTAATAAAGAAAGAATGGATGAGGTTTAACTTCGGAATTACTGAAATAATTGCCATATTGATTTTCATTGGTCTCAAATCATGTAAGATACATCAGTATGTTTAAACACATTTACACAAAAGCTAGTAGGGGTACAACCTCCTTAATGACATTAAAATGTTAAAATATTTGCTTTACACAAGACTCCATGCAATTTTGGGATCAAGTATATATATCTGAAAATTGTGGGTTTACCATCGTAAAAATCACATTGAGATTGATCACTTGCGGTTTCCGAACTCAGATCAGAATGTCTCTCAAAAGTCACCTCATATAACTGACCAATGCAGCGACGACTCAGCACGTGCTGAGTCGTCGCTGCATTGGTCAGTTATATGAGGTGACTTTTGAGAGACATTCTGATCTGAGTTCGGAAACGTCTATATTCAACAGCATCTTGTGTTCCACAATCATCGTTTTGACAATCTACCAGGTGTGAAGTATCAACAAACGAATGTCCAATATGATTTATTTAGTATGCTCGCATTTTCCCAAAAGCAGGTCTGTTTTGAGAATTATGTTACACAAAAATACGAAGGAAATTAAAGAAAAACAAAGGGTGCGTGTTGCGTTCCCAAGTGTGATCACTACTGACCTGTACCACATATTTGCTTCATTACAAATGGGCATGTACGCCTAGCGAAGACTGAGATCGGGCTAATCATCCGTCTAGTAAGCTCAGAGTATTTGCTGTCCCCTGGAATAACATTAATAGAGCACAAAACAATGGTTCTGATCAGACTATATGGATGCACATGCTGTTCTGGGACTTTATTGAGTATAAGTACATATTAGTTAGGATTATCATGAGACGGTTCAACATGGTTTGCCATTCTAGTGAGCATGTCATGAAATAAGAACTTTAACCCATACATAAGACTAGCGTCCTTTTTGTGGCACATAGGCAAACAGTGACGTCTGATCAGGGTTTCTACTGTTTACTTACAGAATAGTCAATTGAAATTTGAATAAAAATGTAAAATACCATCGTACGACCCTTAAAACGGAAATGGACCGGTCCTTTGATAATAGTGGGAAATTCAAATCTGCTTAAATGGTTTAAGAGAACTGATAAACATCCTTGTTAATTCTATCTTCAACTTTTTGAATGCTGAGTAGTTTTCATGTTATGGTTTTGATTGCCCCTTTACAGATTGGTCTTGGTGTACAGCTCCACCATCATTTTGCTTCTAAATTTTTGATTGATACATTGTACAACATGGGCTTTTGTATATCCTACTCAGAAATTCAAAAGTATGAATCTAGTGCAGCTGTTTCCCAAGGAACCGATATTGTTGGATTTCATTCAGGTCAGTTCATCCAGTATTCCGCAGATAACGTAGACCACAATATTCGATCATTGGATGGCCATAATACGTTTCACGGAATGGGTATGATCGCCTGTGTAACACCAGGCTGCTTAAGTAGCCAGCCAGTGTTAAGACAGATTGTTTCTACTGAACAGCTTGTATCTGCTGGCAGCATTGATATTACATATTTCAAGCAAAGTGAATCGGTGAAACCATATATATCATTTGCTGAACTACAAGATTTGAGAGTCCCAGATCAAGGTTTGAAGCTCAACTTCCTTGCCAAAGTAACGTGGCCCATCCGGTCACCAGGACCAGAGTGGTCAGGCTTTATGCAGATGATACATGAAGGAGAACATCCTGGCCAGTCATCAGTTACATTTCTACCAATGATAGACATGAATCCAAGTGACATGTCATGCATATTATCAACGCTACATTATCTCAGTACCCATGCTAGAAAACACAATCAGTTTCCAGTTATAACATTTGACCAGCCACTATATTGGAAAGCTCTAACGATACTTCAACATGAAAAGGATAACAGTGATTTACAGAATGTTGTTCTGCGCTTAGGTGGGTTTCATACAGAGATGAGTTTTCTTGGATGCATTGGCCATTTGATGCAAGGATCTGGACTTACAGAACTTTTAGAAACTGTATATACATCAAATGCTGTTGTACACATGCTAAATGGCAAAGCGGTTGCAAGAGCACTTAGGGGACATTTCTTGGTGGAGAATCCGCTTTATGTACTCCTGGCATCAAATGTTTTTGGTATTCAGTTGCCATTGGATGACCAAGAAACAGAATTCTCCAATGACACCAATGAGATGCTAGATGATTCAAGAAAACAGCAAATGATTGGAACACAATCTGAAATATCACAAGAAATGGCAGTTGATTCACACATTGATACTGAAGAGGCGTCATCTTCTGGTAACAGTTCTTCACTTGACCAAGAGAGAATAGCTGAGCTTCGAGGTATGTTTGAAGGCCTTATGGCTGGCAATGTCACAGTTGCAACAGTATGTGAAGATGAGCTGCTGATAACAATCAGTCAAGAATTCGAAAAGAAGAGAGATCTTAAGCAGTACCCCACAGCAGCCTTGCGGATTCAGTATTTGGATATGATACAAATACTGAAAACTTTCATCAAAGCTAAGCGAACAGGTGCATGTGAACTAAGCCTGTATTCACTGCAGCAGAGGCTTCCATACTTCGCAGCAGCTGGGCACAATTTGTACTTAAAGTCTGCTCATGTATATCTTCAAACAATGTGTCAGCTTAGAGATAACAATCCAAGATTGTATGAAGCCTTTAAGAAGTGACATCATGTCATAAGGCGCAGTGACAGGTACTGGGCAGGGTTATCAACTGATCTAGTGATTGAACAGGTATTGATGAGGAGCGTAAAAACAACTGGTGGAATGACTCGTGGGAAAGGAAAGGCTGAATACCAGCGTGCACAATTTTTGCTTTCAATGCCTGCGTGTGCAGCGATGAACGTCGCTATGCAAACATTTTGTGGAACTGAGTTCCGTACTAGCTCACAACATAAAGAAACTGGTAAATCATGAATGGAGAGAGATTACAATGACTTACAGACATTCTTGTCATTTTTAACAGAGAGAAATCCTTTCTGCGAGGCACACTGTTGCGAAATATTGAAACAGGTATTACATCAGATTCTTCAGTAAATGCATATAAAGCTGTAGAAATTGGAAACAGCATTTTAAGGCCATGATTGGCAAGAATATATTTGACTATTCCTTCAAGAAATCATCACAAGCTGTGACACCAACAACAACTTCAACAGTTACCCTTGATGGAGAGATAGTTCATGTTGACCCACAACTACTTTTCCAAAGACTTACAGCAGCAGCCCAGCGATCAGCTGAAGACATTCCACAGGTTTTACATTTGAACTATGTAGTGTTCCTTCCGCATTATTTGATACAGTTGGACTCATCAGAGAACCACAAAAGCCAGCCTTGGCAGATGCTATTTGGGGACTCGGAGACTGCAGCTGTGCTGAACCATTTGGAAATGACATCCAATTTGTACTTGACGGTGGCTCTTTATTACAACGTATACCATGGAGTAAAGGCACAACCTTTTCCACAATATGTAACTCATACGTTAATTATGTCACAGGAAAATATAATGATGCTGTCATTGTTTTTGATGGTTATAGATCTGGCCCAACTACTAAAGATACTGCACACTTGCGTCGCACTAAAGGAATCACCTGTGCAAAAGTATACTTTACACAAAATACTCCATTCAAAACAAAGAAGGAACAGTTTTTGTCCAATTCTGAAAACAAGCAATACTTCATTTTTATGTTAAGTCGCTGTTTAGAAGAAAATGGATGTAATACAATACATGCCGAAGCTGACGCTGATGTCTTAATTGTACAGACGGCTGTGAAGTGTGCTGAGAACAGAGACGTAGCTTTAATCGGTGAAGATACAGACTTGCTAGTGCTGCTGTGCTATCATGCCAACCTCCAAAACAACAGGATATTTTTTTAAATCAGAACCCAAGCAAAAATTATCATCAAAATGTCTAAGAGTGTGGGATATAAAGAAAACCAAAGAATTGCTTGGTCCAAACACTTGTCGTTTACTGCCATTCATCCATGCTTTAACTGGCTGCGACACCACATCTCTTATCTATGGAATAAGCAAAGGAGCAGCACTCAAAAAGTTGACAGCGGATCAACAGTTGAAGCTACATGCAGAAACATTCCTGAAAGAGTCAACAAAATGTGACATTGTTGCAGCCGGGGAAGGTGCACTTGTGAGCCTTTATGGAGGCATTCAGATTGAGAACTTGAATCTGTTACGGTTTCGTAAGTTTGCTAATAGAGTTATGACAAGTTCATCATTTGTACAAGTATATACTCCTCCGCTGCAAAGTACCACAGTATGCGTGTTTACCATCAGGTTCAGAATGGTTAAGTGCAGTTGCAAACAAAATTGTGACACAAAACGTTGTACATATAGAAAACATGGTCTTGACTGCTCAATTGGATGCACTGAATGCAGAGGAATGAGCTGTACTAATACTTCCCAGCTGACAGAATCAGATTTAACAGATGCATTATAGTGATTTAAGAATGTAAAGAAATGAAGATGTAAATTTCTTGTTTCCTCAATCAGTCAATTTGGCTTTAAGGTAAATGCAAATTTTAGAAAAGCTCTCAAACTTCTAAGTACACATGTTCATTTAACAACAATATTCAATATGCTTTGTGTTCACCAGCAGTTTCTGTCGTAAACGTAATATATTATTTGATAATTGTGTTTCCATTTTCCTATGTGGTTTATGACAGATGTAATACAGACATCCTAAACAGTGTTGTTAACAGAGCCGTTGACCGTCAATCCTGGTGATATGCTTGTTGATTGTCTCTGTTTGACTTGTATGTTACCATGTGTCGACAGCACAAGTAGGAAATGCTGATAAAGTTAGAGCACAGGGCCCATACTTACAATGCCTCCTTAAAGTTAATTAAGCAAGACTTAAGTTAAGTTTTGATATTTCAACACGCTGTATAAAATGCTAAATAAATTGCCTGGATCGATGAGGTATTAGTGGTCAATGGTATCATTGAGATCGTCAGAAAAATTAAGACTATATTGATTTTAATCAGTTTTAAACGTTATTTTTTCGCATCCTGAAAAAACAATACTTAACTTCAGTCTTCCTTAACTCTAAGGAGGCATTGTAAGTCTGGGCCCTGATATATAAACAGATAATTTTGTGTATCATATAACAAGTTGATCAATTCCATTAGGCTTATTTAGAGAAAAAAAACATAGGAGGCGGCAATTTAGCCGGGCTAGGTTGCGCCCTCACTATGTGCTTTCTTTATTAAAGCTTATACTTGTTGTCAACATAGAACCTTTTCTTTAAATTTTCTTTGTCTTTAAGCTTCAGTGTGCACGTTTTAGCACATATGAAACTAAAAGTGGGTGTGGGATTTTTCCTAGAATAATAAAATTGAATTTACGTTAGAGTAATAATGGGTATAATTACCCCACCCACTATATTTTTTGTTAATTTTCTTGTTTAAAAATGTGAAAACTGTGGATATAATAACTAAAAACATTCAAGATGCTTGGATTTTCTTATCTGGTGGATGAGCCAGGCAGAAATAATGTTAATGCTGGACTAACGACTGAATTTCAACACTTTATTTGGAAAGAAATCATCATTAATTAGGAAAATACGCCCCATCAAAAACGGTGAAAAAAAGGGTGTTCCCATATTTAGATTTTCCTAGACTTTTTTCTCTGAACAGCACATGTATTCAGCTTGAGTATAAAACCAATTTTATTTCTTTTGCAATTGGTTTGAGGTCGGGGCCAAATTTTCATAGTTTGACTGGACTATGGTGTACTAATATTTTTTCAGTGCAGTCTGGTAAAATAATTTCTGATAACATTAATGTATTGAGACACACTACATGCTTGGTGGTTAACCTTATCACAGTGACAACATAATTGCATACCGGTGGGTCGAACCTCAAACATATGACGGCCCTTACGTAAAGCTTTAATCGATGGGTTGGTGCCTGATGCTTATCTGTAGCTGGACCCACCCTGGCTTAACTTGAGATTTTCTTTAGCTCTGACTATCTGTGAGTCATGAGACCTTTTCTTTGTTTCATCATGGTGTGTTAATTTGAGTGTTTCTCCACGATGATACATTGCATTAGTTAAAAGGCCTCCAAGCGAGCTGAACATTTCTTGTGCTTCAACAACAGCAGAATCTAGGGCGAAGATTTGGTACCAGTAAAATGCATATAAGCCCCCATGTTTCTGTTGTGTTTGACTTTTTGTTTATTGCTTTTTCCCATTGTGGGAGTCTGTAATTGTTCAATGTTTTGTTGTACGTTACTTTATGACCATTTTAGTATCGCAATCATCTTGATGGGGAAGGGTGAGCTGGTTGCTTTGATTTATTTGTCTTCCTGGTGTCTGTTTATGGTTAAGTGGCTCCTCCTCGCGGTGCCGTCGGGTTTTCTGCGGTTTGTGATTGTGGCATTTCCTTATCATACTCACTCACTATTTTAGACTTGAGGTGAAGTTGGCGCCGTTAAACCGGTTTAAGCCCTCCAGTAAAATATATTACTGTTCGTTCCAAGGCGGTACTTCTTTTGTGGATATTTTATGTTTTTTTTTCTGTCTTGTGTTTGCTATGTCTTTGTGCTCGTCCGTTTATATGTGCTTTGTTGTCACCTGCTGGCAAAGAGCTAACCTCTTGGCTCTCGTTTGTGGTTTCTAACTGTGAGTTTGTCACTTTCCTATTGATATCCTGGGTCAGGTGTTGTATTTGATTGTATCGATTCCTGATCTTTGCACCCTTACTTACTTTACCTATATATGAGAGGGTTGAAACCTTATCCATGTCTTTGGTCAGACCCAAGAGGGTTTAATTACTGGATTTCCTTTGCTCAGGTATTCAGTTGTGTGTACTGTTGAGTCCTAACCTTTGTTTTATCTCCTTTTTTATATTTAGATTTGCATGAACTTGAAGTTGATACATCGATATGTTAGGGATCTTTCAGGCGAACCATCCATTTACATCGTAACTAATGGTGAGGTTGGTAGCGTTAAATATGTTTAATCCCTCAAGTTATTTTTACTATCCGTTCCAAAGCAGTGATTCTTTTGTGTATCCTTTTGTTATTTATGTTTGTCTTTGTTATCCTGTCTTGTCTGTTCCTTGCAGCCTTGTGGTCACCTGCTTGGAAAGGCTGACCTCTTGGCTCGCTTTTGTTTTCTTGTGTTTTGTCACTTTCTCATGCAGGTGTGGTGTTTGATTGAGTAGATTTCTGATCTTTGCCTTCTGTCCTATTGTCATACTTGACAAGGTAAACGGATATACAGAAATGTATGAACTATCTTAAAGCTTGTTTGAGATTGTTAAAGATACAGCACATCCTTAAAATGGCGTCTGCTGCTAATTTAGTATTAATTCTGTTTGCAATACAATTGTATGGTCCCTATAGACCTGAAAGGACATTTTGATCAGATTGATGTTCCGAAAAAGAGTTCTGTAGTCATCGAGTGCTTCTCTATGGTTCAATTATTTTTGTTTTAATGTGCGCGTGTATTTAATTAGATTTTCAACTCTTTGTCTGTTAGTGTTATTTTGTCATCTGTTGGTAAACTTTGCAAACTCAAACAATTTGGACCTATAAAACGTTAGTCACACTGATGGTATTCCCGAAATAAAGTTTTGAACAGATTAACAAAAAAACAAAACAAACAAATACAACAACAACAAAAAAACAGCAACAGCAAGAAACACATAAAACAACAGCCTACCCAGCGTGGTAAACAGTCAGTCTCTAAAGACTGAATGCTGAATTAATTGGTTTCAAAGATACATGTATCAATTTGATATAAAATTCATAATAATGTCATAATATTAAACATTAGTTTAATTTACCACATGACGTCACAATGGGTGAAATATAACGTAATGTATTTAAATTGCTAAACCACTTGCGGTTTACATATTTAGCAGCGTTATGTTATGACGACAATTATGTTATGACGACAATTATGTTCTGACGACAATTATGTTATGACGACAATTATGTTATGACGATAATAACAATGTCGCGTAAACTTACATACATTTTACAAATCCTATTGTTTTTACGCCAAAAAATCAGTTTAGGATTATTGTGCTTTAATAAAGTGACACTCCGCAACTATAAATGCTGCTCAAGTGACAAGTAGCCCAGTCGTGCCTGCTTCAGTGTGTTGGCCCATGCCTGTAGGAAGCTTTCTTTCTATTGATTTATCAAAATATAAATTATAGTTCATAAAATATAAAATACTATGATCGTGGTTTAAAATAAGTTTAATTCAGTGGAGACTGTCTCGCTCAAATGCTCCCCGTGTGTGCATGCCTGTGAGTTTCTGTCTGTCTCTCTGTGTTAGCATCGGGTCGCACTTGTTTGCTTTTCATTTCAAGGGAAGTAGAACCACTTTTTATTTATTTTGCGATAAACAGCACCACTTTTTAGCTCACCTGAGCCAAAGGCTCATGGGTATACTAATAGTGTACCAGTCACTCTGTCGCCAGTCCGTCAACATTTTCAAACATCTTCTCCTCTGAAACCACTAGGCCAATTAAACTCAAATTTCATATGGATGCTCCTTAGGATGCGGGAACGAAAGTTTGTTCGAATGGTCCTGGTCAGATGACCAAGATGGCCGCCATGTCAATATATGGTAAAAACCCTTAAAAAGCCTTCTTCAGAACCAGAAGGTCCATGACATTGAAGCTTGGATTTGTGGGGCCTACCAGGTTTGTTCAAATTTTGACCTTGAAATACTTTACTTCAAGGTCAAATTTGCTTCATTATGCATTTAAATGAGAAATGTTTTGAAAAGTTGATTTTTTTGAAAACCGTTGAAGTCAAAGTCATCATTCTTACTTGATATGGTTAACCTAATGTTACAGTGGCTATAAATAAATTCCAAAGGTCAAGGTTGACCTTTGACCTTTCAGCCAAAGGTGCTCATATTGGAGTCCCATCAATAAATTAAATATAGTTTCTCAGAAACCATTAAGCCAAGTGAACTGAACTTATATATTGAGACCCTAACGACAAGTTAGCCAAAATTTATACAAATTGTTTTGGCCACATAACCAAGATGGCCGAAATGTCCATATATTGTAAAAAATCCTTTGAAAATCTTCTTCTAAAGAACCATAAAGCCCATGACCTTGGGACTTGGTATGTAGCATTAAGGATGTGGGGCCTGCTACGCTTATTCAAATAATGTACCTAGGTTGACATTGACCTACTTTATGTTAAGTAAGTAAAGGTGCAAAGATCAGGAATCGATACAATCAATTACCACATCTGACCCAGGATATCAATGGGAAAGTAAAAAACTCACAGTTAGACACCACAAACGAGAGCCAAGAGGTGGTTAGCCCCGTAGCAGCAGGTGACCACAAAGCACATAAAAACAAAGGCATAGCAAACACAAGACAGAAAATTCCATAAAAGATCCACAAAAGAAGTACCGCCTTGGAAAAGTCAGTAAAATATTTTTACTGGAAGGCTTTAACTAGTTTCATGGCGTCATTATCACCCTTAATTCTGATGTGGACCAGGAAACATTTGGGATGGTTTGCTTTCAAATGCATTTGATGGTATTTTTTGAAAGTTTGATTTTTTTGAAAACTGTTTAAGCCAAAGTCATTATTCTAATTTTATATGTTTAACCAAATGTGAGTGGCTATATTTGAGTTCCAAAGGTCAAGGTTGATCTTGAATCTTTCAGCTAATGTCTCTCATATTCGAGTCCCATCAATATATTTAAACAGTTTTCTCAGAAACCACTTGGCCAATTGAACTCAAAGGGGTTCGTGCATTAAGGGGCTATTTTGGTCCCCGCTAGAGCCAAAAACTGAAAGTTGCTTTTCACCAATTTCATCGTATTGGTTTATTAGAAGAATAGCCCAAGTGTTAAATTCTGGCATTTATTTTACTTTAACCGGTTACTACGGTAACCAAAATGGCCGACAAAATAGGCTTAAAAAAGAGAAATTGCCATTTTAGGCCAAATTTGAGGCTTTTGGAGACCGATGTTTTAAGAATTAGATATCAGCACAAGCAAATACCATAAACAAAACTTTTAATATATGTATTGTGGGCCATGATAATCCTCATCATCTGTAAAAATATTTTTTTTTTGGTATTTGCTTGTACTCTATATTAATTCCTCTGTTACAAGTCTCAAGTTTGCTCCAAAATGGTCATTTTCCTATTTTCAGCCTAATTTGGCGGCCATTTTTGTTACCATTGCAACCGTAAAAAGTCGAATCAATACCAGACCTTTACACTTTGGCTATTGTTCTTAAAAACTAATAAGAAGAAACTTGTGAAGAGCAACTTTTATTTTTTGACCCAATAGGGGGGTCAAAATAGCCTCTTAATGCACGTACCCCTTTCATATGGTGACTCCATAGGTTAAGAGGAGTAAATTAATAATAACTGATAATGGTCACATGACCAAGATGGCCGCCATTACCATATAAGGTAAACCCCTTTAAAATCTCCTTCTCTGGAACCAAAACTTCAATGGCCTTGGGACTTGGTATAGCATAAGGGATGTAGGCCCTACCAAGTTTGCAAAAATGATGACTCTGGGTTGACCTTGAACTTTCTTTTACCGAAATGCCAGTTTGATTCCTAATGTATCTTTATCGAAAAAGTCTTAAAATGTTCATGTATCTATAACTGTTTAAGTGGAAATCATAATACTTGCAAGACATTTTAAACCTAATGAGACAGCAACAAAGGTCAGGCTGACCCCTCATCCAAGGCCGCTCAATTTGGACTGCCACATAGCTTTCTCAGAAAACACTGGGCTGTTTAAACCTAAATTTCATATGGACTATAATAATATTCAATAGAAAAAACAATATAAATATGATGTTTATTTCAGGTCACTAGGGGAAAATGGCCACCATGCCCATATAAGTATGGAAAAACAATATATGTTTAAATAATAAAAGTAAGTAAGGGTGCAAAGATTAGGAATCGATACAATCAACTATCACACCTGGTCCGGGATACCATTGGGAAAGTGAAAAACTCACAGTTAGACACCACACAGGAGAGCCAAGATGTCAGGTGACCACAAAGCACATATAAACAGATGCGCACAAAGACATAGCAAACACAAGACAGAACAAAAACATAAAAGATCCTCAAAAGAAGTACCGCCTTGGAACGGTCAGTAAAATATTTTACTGGAGGGCTTAAACCGGTTTAACGGCGCCAACCTCACCCTCAATTCAGATGTGGATCAAGACACATAAATGTTTGGTTTGCATGAAAGACCCATTACTTGTAAATGCATCATCCCTAAAATCATATAAATCAAGGTATAACAAGGAGATAAAGCAAAGATAAGGACTCAACAGTAAATAAAACTGAATACCGGAGCAAAAGAAATCCAATCAGGTAAACCCCGGTGGGCCCGAAAAACAGCCAAAGCATCAGGCCCCCACCATCTCATCAATAGATAAGTCTTTAAGTCGGAACCATCATAGAATCTGAAGTCCGACCCATCGGCGTGCAATTTAAGAGGAAAGCAAAGTTGCCAACCGTGATTGGGTTGACCACTAAGCATGCAGTCTGTTGCAATACATTAATGTTATAGCCAATCTTTTTATAATGGGAAATCATTTTAATGAACTGCGCTGAAAAATTATTAGAGCCAACAGTTAACCTTGACCTATCTTAACTTTATTAAGGAGATCAGGTGAGCGCTTCAAAACTGTCGGGTCTTCTAGTTTTATTTTGCCATAGCTCGATGCCAGCAAGGTTACTGAGAGAGCAATGGATTCTGCGTTCACTGAACCTTCGGGTCTAAGTAAGAAAGAGGGCAAAGATCAGGAATTGATACAATCAAGCACCACACCCGACCCACAATACCAATAGGAAAGTGACAACGTCACAATTAGACATCACAAACGAGAGCCAAAAGGTTAGCCTTTTCCAAGCAGGTGAATACAAGGCATCAACAAACAGACGTGCATGAAAACATAACAAAACAAGACAGAAATAACATAAATGATCCACAAAAGAAGTACCGCCTTGGAACGGTCAGAGAAATATTTTACTGGATGGCTTAAACCGGTTTAACGGTGCACCAACCTCACCCTTAGTTCAGATGTGTATCAATACACATAGATGTTTGTTTTTGCATGAAAGACCCCTTACTTATCAATACATCATCTCCTAGAATATAATAATGAAGATATAAAAAGGTGATACAGCAAATATAAGGACTCAACAGTAAATAAAACTGAATACGGGAGCCAAAGAAATCCAACAGGTAAACCCCGGTGGGCCTGACAACAGCCAAAGCACCAGGCCCCTACCATCTCATCAATAGATAAGTCTTTTATTTTTGCAAATGAAAGTGTTCTCACGATTTGCTGTCTCTCACGTCCGCCATCTTGGAAAACCTATACTACAGCCAAAAATACTACACGATATTACGTATGCAACTGTGACCCCGGAACTGTCATGTTAGGCTAACTGACAGCGCCGGATATGCCATGAAATGTGTCAAAGGGGCAATTCATCTATCTTGTATGTCTGTCATAAATAACTTCCGAGATTTTGACTAAACTTTGCAGGAATGATCCAATAAATGACAATACTCAAAGTAGATTCTGTATATGCCCGATAAATTCTGAGTAAGCATTACTGATCCATTCGTGTTATTTTTGGGGGCATTCTTTAGAAGTTTATCTTTGAGGTACTTCTAGTGAGTACACAAAATGTATCTTTATAGAGAACGGACAAAATCACCGTTCGTCTATCACGAATTACCCACCCCAAACGTTTTGCCTTTGTTGTCTGCTGGTCTTTGTAAACAGTTTTGATCCATATCTGGCTCGACAGAATGTCGGGTATTATCCTAACCCAAACTGTGTAACATAACACTAATTCTCTTATGTTATTCCCATAATATTTTTTCGAAACATGCAATGTTGTATAATAACAAGATTAATCATAAAATGAAGGGGATGGTATCAACCTTTATCCTACCACTAAATTTTTGAACTGAAAAAGTTCCTGCTTTTTATGTTTACTGCATATATTCAAGTGCTATTCAGCCTATTATTTCATGGACCAAAACAACATGGACTCTGATCAGCCTGCTCCATAGAAGAAGTTGATCTGTCCATCATCTGGGCCCATACTATTTGCGATAAAGAGTTCCTAAGAACATAAGCGGGCGGGAGGTGTAAAATCGGGGGGGGGGATGCTAACAGTTAATTGTGCATATGTTTTAATGAAAACATTACAAATTTCTATTTGATAATCTCTTATATTGATAAAAGATTCATTATTAATTTTTTATTTTTATTTTCGTTCTCTGCCTGACCACATGTGCTGGCAATTCCAGGAGAACTACTCTGTTGATGAAGATCTATCTCAGTAATAGTTATGGCTTTCTTGTGGATAGGTTAACATAAACTAACATTTTTATAACGGTACCTTCTCCAGAAAGCTTCCCTGAGATTCCAGGCAGTTCAGTGGCGAACTCTGAAAGAGTGTTTTCTGTAGTTTGTCTGTTTTTCTTCTATCTTTGCACATATTGGTACTAAGTGGAGTGACACCCTATTGGTTGATGTAAAATTTTCATTTTGCTGAATAAATTTAGAATAAATGGATCGATTTAGAAAAAATTCTGCGTTAACAAAAGCCTGTTGACTGGGCTAATAATAAATGATTTATCGTCTACCCGTCCGTATTTACTTTAGATGCTTAGCAGCAGCCAGCATCAGTAGGCATCTTTCATCTTTTCTGATGGTCGAACGGAATGCATGGTACATTTGTACTGGTAATAGCTTTACGTTGGTATGCTTTTGGTGATCTACATGTGCACTAGCATCAGTTGTGTACGTTTTGAAAGCCAGTGGAATTAAGATCTGTCATGAACAGAAAATACATGCTGGGTTATCACTCATAAATGACCGTTTCGTCTTGTTGGTGACGGTACCTATGATTTCATGACATATTTGTTGCTAGGAAGCAGTAGGCGTCCAGAAATAGTAATTGAAATAGACTGGTCAGCATTTATTATTACTGAGCCATGCCTTGAGATTTCCAACAATGTGGCATGTGCAACCAGCAAAGCATCAGATCAGTCTGTGCATACGCGCAGTCTGATCAGAGTCTTTGCTAGACACTTGAATTTTCTATGAGTATTAAACTACTGACTGAACATCATTTGGAGTTTCTAAGCTTAAAAGGAGGCTTCACAGGCTCGTCTGAGTCTACACTTGTCAAAATGCCACATTGTTGGAAATCACATCTCGCGGCTTAATTATCTTGTATATGACGTTTTTTGTAATTACATGTAGCTGCGCCATGAGCAAACAAGGAAGTACGTGGATTTCAGCAGAAAATGCCACAGCCGCAGAAACAAAACTATGACGTCAAGAGCTACAGACAAAAATACTTACCACGCACATGACAAAAAAGAAACCTTAGTAAAGGGGGTTGTTTTTTCCTCGTATATGGAATGTTTGTAGTATTTAAAAAAAACAAAAACACACCAACAGCCAAGGAAAATCCTTGTGATTAACCACTACTGCAAGAAGATCGCAGAACTAGTATTTTACGGTGACTTATTTATAGATTCAAAATGATCAGGTAAAGGCCTTTTTTCCTGATCAATTCTGGAAGATAATTAAACACTATAAAATGTTGGATATTAATAATGCGACAATCTATATGCCTGGATATAAACCGACTCGGGCGTAAAAGCTATGGTTTCTTCTTTAATTGCCAGATTCAATGACGGTCCTGACCTAATTTTTTACAGGTAGGTTGATGCCGGATGATTGTGTTTGGCTGGGTCCACAGTAGCTCAACTTGGGTTTTTCTTAAGTTCTGACTGCCTGTGAGTTAAGAGCCCCTGTCTTTGTTGCATCTTATCATTGTATGTTTTTCTATTATTATTTCTCTGTGATGATGCATTGCATAAGTAAGGACATTTCACCTTGTGTTTAGCAACAACAGAATCCAATGTGAAGATTTTGCCACTAAATGTACTTTGGTATATCATATCAGATGCTATTCTTATCAAATTAGAGTCTAAGTTTTATAGCTTCTTATTTGTCTACATGTGAATTGTCTACCCGTTATTCTACATTGCTTATAATCAAAGAATAAAATGCAAAAATTATTGGACATAGTAAATACTTAAATAGAGTTAGTAATAATTTTCAAATCCCCAGTAACTTTATGACCAACAGGATGGCGTGTTTCTCACCACAAGCCAAATAAAACGAGCCATTAATTATAAAATTGTATTCAATTAGTTTAGTATTTTAGTCATTGATTTCCACCTACAGGTGTTCTAATGCATGGTTATAAAAGTAAGAAAGAATGCAACGGTCAGGAATCGATACAATCAAGTACCACACCTGACCCAGGGCACCACATGGATAAGTGACAAAAACTCAAGAAAACACCACATACAAGAGAGCCAAGCGGCTAGCTCTTTCCCAGCAGGTGACCACAAAACTACAGTGAACAGACAAGACAGCATGACACACGCGCAACATAAATTGGAAATTGTGAAGTGTATGCTGTCGACAGCCTTGCTTCAATAAGATAGCAGATAAACATTTGTGTCTTTTGTTGATAGCACACCCCTGAATAACGCATACGCTGTAAAACTAGTGTAATTGGAAAAAGGGAAAATATACGTCCACAAAAGCGAACTTTAGCTGGACCCACCGTGGCTCAACTTGAGGTTTTCTTTAGCTCTGACTATCTGTAAGTCGTGAGATCTTTTCTTTGGTTCATCATATTGCGTTAATTTGATTAGAGTGTTTTCCATGATGATACATTGCAATAGTTAGAAAGCTTCCATGCGAGCTGAACAATTTTTGTACTTCAACAAAAGCAGAATCTAGGGCGAAGATTTGGTGCCAGTAAAATGTATTTAAGCCCCTCCCCCCGATGGCGTAGGTTGCTGTCCGTTCTTAGGCGGTGGTTCTATTGTTGTTGACTTATTGTTTATTGTGACTCCCATTGCGGGATTCTGTAATTGTTCTATGTTTTGTTGTACATTTCTTTATGTCCCTTCTTGTTTTGCAATCATCTTGATGGGGAAGAGAGAGCTTGTTGCTTTGCTTGGTTTGTCTTCCTAGTGTCTCTTGATTGTTGTGTGGCTCTTCCTCGCGGTGCCATGGGTTAGTCTGCAGTTTATGATTGTGGTATTTCCTGATTATACTCACTGGTCCTACGATATTCCCGATTTTGGAATAAAAACCAAAAGAATAATCTCCCTCTCTAGATTTAACTTTATTCGACGATATTTACACGTTCATGGGCCCATAAGGTAAACGTGCGACTTACATTATTTCCAATTAGCTTATCAACCGACGTTAACGTAACGTCAACGCGAAGTTACCTTACGTCTAAGATTTTTCTCCTTTGCGGTACTATGGGTCGGTCTGTGGTCCGTGGTTGTGGCATTGCCTCGCCTTACTCACTTACTTTGTGTACTGTCGTGTGACCGTCAGTGTTATATATCTCTTCCTCACGGTACCATGGGTTGGTCTGTCTGTAGTCTGTGATTTTAGACATTGCCTTGCTATATTCACTTACTTTGTGCACTGTCGTGTGGCCGTTAGTGTTATTTATTTCTTCTTTGCGGTACTATGGGTCGGTCTGTGGTCCGTGATTGTGGCATTGCCTTGCCATATTCACTCACATTATGTACTCTCGTGTGGCCGTAAGTGTTATGTATTTCTTCCTCAGGGTTCCATGGGTCGATCTGTGGTCTGTGATTGTGACATTGCCTTGCCATACTCACTTACTTTGTGTACTATCGTGTAGTCATCAGTGTTATGTATATCTTCCTTACAGTACCATTGGTTTATCTGTGATTTGTGATTGTGGCATTGCCTTTACCTACCTACTTACTTTGTGTATTGTCGTGTAGCCGTCAGTGTTTTGTATCTTTCCTTACGGTACCATGGTTTGCTCTGTGGTATGAGATTGTGACATTGCCTTGCCCTACTCACTAACTTTGAGAATTGTCGTGTGGCCGTCAGTGTTATGTATCAGCGCATCACGGTACCATGGTTTGTTCTGTGGTCTGATATTGTGACATTGCCTTGCCATACTTACTTTGTGTACTGCCGTGTGTCTGCCAATATTCTGTGTCTGCTTGGTTGATCTTTAGTCTGTGGTTCTGGTATTTCATTGTCACACACACCCATTATATTTTTGGTTTTGATTTTGTGGTATAGTACTTTGTGTCCTTTCTAGTTATGCAATCATCTCATTGACAAATATAGATAGATAATACTAGGTGAGCGTCTTTTGATATTAAATTTACCAGCCAAGGCTTTGAGAACGCTTGTTGACATCGCGAGGCTTGCCGAGCGATTCGACAAGCGTTCTCAAAGCTGAGCCTGGTAAAGTTGGTATCAAAAGACGCGAACCTGGTATTTTACTAGGGGCATTTGGAAAGTTCTTAGCATGGTCTTTATCTCTTTATCTGCTCCTAGTGCTTTGTGTCCTTTCTAGTTATACAATCATCTCACTGACCAATATAGATAGATAATACTAGGTGAGCGTCTTTTGATATAAAGTTTACCAGTCAAGGCTTTGAGAACGCTTGTTGACTTAGCGAGGCTAGCCGAGCGATTCAACAAGCGTTCTCAAAACTTAGCCTGGTAAAATTGGTATCAAAAGACGCGAACCTGGTATTCTATTTATCACTTTACCCATTGTTTAACTCTTCAAACTAGCGATTATTACGTAATTATCGACTTTTGTGTCGATTCAGCGTCATTGGTGACGTCATTCGAAAAGTGCAACGTTATCATGAGCTGATATAGGCACATGCCGTGTGATAAACACCGTTTATCAGGCAACGTGCAACAATGCAGTTAATATGAGAGGTGACTGATAAATCCGGATACTTTACTTTAATGGAATAATCGCTTTTATTAGCGTGTCTAGCATGTTGCATTTTTGCGTAGCCATGGGTTGGTTTTGTTAGTGTGTCTAATGTGTTGTGTACGCGTATGGCATCTTCGTGTTGTCATGGGTTGGTTTAAGATTATTAGTCATGCTCACTGATGCTAGACTTTGGCTAATCCCTCGATGGCTCTACTATTTTTTTCACTTTAATGTTTGATGCTTGACTTTGGCTGGTCCCGTGATGGCTCTACTAATTGTTTCAATTTGATACTTGACTTTGGCTGGTCCTCTAATGGCTCTAATAATTGTTTCACTTCGATGCTTGACTTTGGCTGGTCCCGTGATGGCTCTACTAATTGTTTCACTTTTAAATTAATGTATGATTTTGGCTGGTCCCGTGATGGCTCTACTAAATGTTTCACTTTTATGTTTGACTTTGGCTGGTCCAGTGATGGCTCTACTAATTAGTTCACTTTGATGCTTGACTTTGGCTGGTCCAGTGATGGCTCTACTAATTAGTTCACTTGAATGCTTGACTTTGGCTGGTCCAGTGATGGCTCTACTAATTAGTTCACTTTGATGCTTGACTTTGGCTGGTCCAGTGATGGCTCTACTAATTAGTTCACTTTAATGCTTGACTTTGGCTGGTCCAGTGATGGCTTTACTAATTGTTTCACTTTGATGCTTTACTTTGGCTGGTCCAGTGATGGCTTTACCAGCTGTTTCTCTTTGATGCCTGACTTTGGCTGGTCGCGTGATAGCTCTACTAATTGTTTCACTTTGATGCTTTACTTTGGCTGGTCCTGTAATGGCTCTACTAATTGTTTCACTTTATTGCTTGACTTTGGCTGGTCCAGTGATGGCTTTACTAAGTGTTTCACTTTGATGTTTGACTTTGGCCGGTCCCTTGATGACTCTGCTAATTGTTTCACTTTAATGGTTGACTGGCTGGTCCAGTGATGGCTTTGCTAATTGTTTCACTTTGATGCTTAACTTGGCTGGTCCAGTGATGGCTCTTCTAATTTTTTCACTTTGATGCTTGACTTTGGCTGGTCCCGTCATGGCCCTTCTAATTTTTTGACTTTGATGCTTAACTTTGGCTGGTCCCGTGATGGTTCCACTAATTGTTTCACTTTGCTCGTCTGTAAGTATGAATACTTTTCTTTGTTTCTTAAAACTAATTTGATTTGAATCAACCCTGATTGAATTGGTTGTTAGTCATCTATGCGAGCTAAACATTTTATATTATGTTTTAACAAGAACAGCTTTCAAGACAAGGATTAAGCAGAAAATATATCTGCACCCACCCCTCAGCAACCATATGGCTATGACTGTTGGTTGCGCATGCGTGAAAGTAACAACAAGCCTCTCGAAGAGCTCTGCATATTGCGTGATTTTTCCTTCTCTTCTCTTCTATTTTTGGTGTTCTCTTCCTCAAAAATGTTACCAATGTTACCAGCCTGACCACAACCTCACCTGAAGTTTACACGATCGTGGTATCCTGGCCCGATTTAGGAGTTTTTTCTGTCGACTTGCTCCAGGGCCATCGGTCTGATTACCCATCGTGCTCCAAAATGTAAACAACCGCCATATTTGATTTTTCAGAAATGTGCCGCTTCTACACTACACAGTTTATACTGTCACTTGTACTTATTGGCAAAGTTATTGAGGTAAATTACAGGGAATGCTCTCACTCAGAGAGAGATGGTACCGATATAGATAATGTTCAATTCAGTCAGTTGCCTAAGCTGTCAATATGCACCCAGTTTATAGGTACCTTGCGCTCGGCAAAAGTGACAAATGGCCCGGTCTGTCGTCGAAAACTTGTACTCCTGTACCTTTGTAGAATTCTACTTGCCCAGTCTTATGCTCCTGAACCTAACCCGGCCCACGCCCTGTCAAATTTCCTTGTGCTATTTGTCTTAAGGCTGTAAAATGGTCCACCCCAGGGGTTTGTTGTGATTCTTGTGATGCATGGTACCACCAAGACTGCATGGGAATGCCTGATTGTGTGTATAATGGACTCAAAAGCGTCAGCTGGGAGTGTTTCAAATGTGGAGTGCCCAATTTGTCAACAAGCATCTTCGATACCACCATCTTTGACGTATCAAACTCATTCTCTCCCCTTAGCAGCGTAATCAGCCCGGAATCAGACATCAGCTTCAGCTTCCCAGATGCAACATCATCGCCTACGAAATCTGTAACGCACGGCCAGACTCAACAAAGAAAAGACCTCCCTCTGCGCATTGTCATGCTAAACTGTCAGTCCGTTAAGAGCAACGGCAAGCCAGCCCAGCTGAGGAACATGATATCATCCTTGCAAGCAGATGTAGTGATCGGAAATGAGTCATGGCTCAACCCCAGTATCAAGTCTTTGGAGGTATTTCCTGATGGCTTCAATAGTTACAGAAGAGATAGGCCTGGTGGAAGAGGAGGTGGAGTTTTCCTATTAGTGTCCCAGCTGTATGAGAGTCATCAGCCTGAGGAATTAATGGTAGATGCATCAAGTGACTCTGAGGCAGTGTGGGTGAAGATCAAGGTCCGATGTAGCAGCGATCTCTACGTAGGATCTTTCTACAGACCCCCTGACAAGAACAACCCTGAGTATTTACAGGAGCTGCAGTCAATCATGAGCCGCATACCCACTGATAAGGGAGCACATCTCTGGCTTGGCGGTGATTTCAACTTACCCGATATCACCTGGGAAGAAGAAAGTGTTGTCCCATATGCAACTAACAGTGCAGTTTCAAATCAACTTCTGGCCATTGTGAAAGACATGTACCTTGACCAAGTAGTTACGGAACCCACAAGAATAACAGAAACTTCATCAAGCACCTTAGATCTGTTCTTTACCAGCAATCAGACCTTAGTCAACAAGGTGGAAATTATTCCAGGGGTTTTAGACCATGAAGCTGTCTTCATAGAGTCCAGCCTTCGACCTATGAGAGTTAAGACACCCCCAAGGAAAGTCTTTCAATACAGGAAAGCGGATTACGATGCCATGAAAACAGAACTGAGATCTTGTCAAGCTGAATTTCAGGAATCAGCAAAAATCGAAGATGTCGAGCACCTCTGGATGACGTTTAAGAACAAAGTTCATTCGCTCATGTATACCATCAAAGATACTGCGCGGCAACAGAGTACAGAAGCCATGGGTCTCCAGACAGGTGAAGACTCTTATGCGCAAGAGCAAGAAACTGTTCCAAAGACAACGCAAGAGAAAGAAAGCCAAAGACATCAGGCAGTACAAAGAAACGAAGGCACACCTACAAAAAGCTGAGAGACAGTCTTACTGGCAGTATGTGGACAATATCATCGAGATTGGAGACCAGGATCAACAGCACCAGCCAAAGCAAAAAAGGTTCTGGTCGTACATAAAGTCCCTTTGGAAGGATACTGGAGGTATCGCACCCCTTAAAGACAATGGGAGACTTCATGCCGACCCCAAAGAGAAAGCCAACATATTGAATAGGCAGTATGAGTCGACATGGACAAGAGAGGACAAAACAAGCATACCAGCACCAGATGGCAATCCTTTCCCATCAATGAAGGACATACATGTCACCAAGGAAGGCATCACAAAGCTACTCCAAAAGCTGAGTCCAGGAAAAGCCTCTGGACCTGACCTTCTACCTGCCAGAATACTGAAGGAACTTGCTGAGGTGCTATCACCTTACCTGACCGCAATCTTCCAGAGAAGTTTCGATACAGGAATCGTACCAAAAGACTGGAGGACAGCAAATGTTACAGCCATTTTTAAGAAAGGGGAGAAGTTCAAGGCCAGCAACTATAGACCTGTTTCTCTCACCATTCTATGCTGTAAGATACAGGAACATGTGATCACCAGCAACGTCTTGAAACACCTGCAAAGCTATGATGTCCTGACAGACTGCCAGTATGGATTCAGAGCAAGAAGAAGCTGTGAAACCCAACTTCTCACACTAGCACAAGAACTACTGGCAGGCCTTGATAAGAAGCATCAGCATGATCTCATCATTTTGGACTTTTCCAAAGCATTCGACAGAGTGCCACATCAACGCCTGATGAGGAAGCTGGACCACTATGGGATAAGAGGAAGCACCTATAACTGGATTGAAGCATTCTTGACTGACCGCACTCAACAAGTTTTGGTTGAAGGCGCCACTTCAGACAGCATCCCAGTCATCAGCGAGGTATCCTAAGGAACAGTCCTAGGCCCACTACTATTCCTGTTGTTTATAAACGACTTGCCAGACTGCGTCCAATCAAGAACACGTCTATTTGCTGATGATTGCATCTTTTATAGGCAGATCAAGACCCAGCAAGACTGCGCCATCCTGCAAGAAGACCTCAACAAAATAGCAGCA
Source organism: Loripinus fragilis (assembly GCA_964019695.1). Taxonomy (NCBI): domain Eukaryota; kingdom Metazoa; phylum Mollusca; class Bivalvia; order Lucinida; family Lucinidae; genus Loripinus; species Loripinus fragilis. The sequence goes on from OZ026520.1 coordinate 100,932,157, forward strand.
TGGGAGCAGAAGTGGAGGATGGCTTTCCACCCAGACAAGTGCAGTACAATCAGGATATCAAGATCGAGAAATCCAATCACGACTGACTACACACTAAAGGGCCACACCTTGACAACAGAGGACTACACCAAGTACCTTAGCGTCGAACTCCAATCAACCTTCTCCTGGAATAGGCACATTGACCAAACTGTAAAAAAGGCAAACAGCATAGTGGGCTTCCTACGACGAAACCTTGGAGTCAGCAGCGAAGCAACCAAGGCCTCTGCTTACTACTCGATGGCTCGACCACTATTAGAGTATTGTTCCACTGTTTGAAGTCCCCATACCAAGGAATATATCCAGAAGATTGAGATGGTTTAGCGTAGAGCAGCCAGGTATGTCACAAACCGATACCATAACACAAGTAGTGTGACCTCTTTGTTGGACCACCTGGAATGGGAAACCCTGGAGTCAAGAAGAACCAAGAACCAGCTGATCATGTTCTTCAAAATTGTACATGGCCTTGTGGACATACCTGCAGACAAGTACCTAACACCTGCATCTACACGGACTCGCTCTCGTCATTCTCTTAAATACAGACAAATTCCCACTTCCAGTGACTACTACAAACACAGTTTCTTTCCTCAAACAGTTCGTCTCTGAAATTCCCTTCCAGCCACAGTGGCTGAGGCTCCCGGTTTGGTACCTTTCAAACGGGAGCTCTCTAAGGTATCATTTTAAACAATGCAGGCCCGGCCAGATGTAAGTAAGACCTAATGATTTCTTGTGCTGTGCTAGCGGGGACTTCGTGGCCATGGCACCTCCAAGGAAGCTAGACTGGACAAGATTGAAGGGATGAAATGCATCTGGTCAAACTTTATTTTCTTCTACCTTTCCTATCAAATCTTCTCTTTTTTTCACTTCTGACTTTCCTATCGTTTGTCTTTATTCTTTTAAAGACGCAACCACCCGCGCTACAGAGATCGTGATTGACGGCGGCGTGTAACCATGTAGATGTAGATGTTGTCGTTTTGAATGTGGTAATTCTGGTGTTACTGATAATTTAGGTTTTTTTGTTCTCTAAGAGTCGATTGGGGATGCTGATCGTACTTAGCTGTGGTTTTTAGAAGGAGTTTTTGGTCAAGTTTTGTTTTGCAATCGTAAACTGTTCACTCCTAAGTTTCTGAGATCCACTTTCATTGTGTTCATGAGGAGAGCTAGACAAATCCTGAAAAAAAAAAACTGCAAAAATTGAGATTGAGAAAAAATAAGCAAACTGTTTGCTTAGACCTCTTTTCAGGTATGTAGTGTTAAAAAAGGTAATTAACTGACAGTAATGTGCACGACCCGTGATGAGCATTTTACTAGCTGGCCATGGACGGTAGGACGGATAGACTCACATAGTGATTATAGTGCAGTACCCAAGGGTCGTGCAAAATTATAGAAACAGACCCAAATGTCGTGCAAGACTCACATAGTGATTACAATGCTGACCAAAGGGTCGTGCAATAAATGGACTTGTTCCATTTTTATCAAGAATCATTGGTATAAGATTATAATTATGAGGCAACACATATTATTTTGGCACTTATTTACAAAAAGTATGGAAGTAAAGTTAGACTCAGACCAAAATTAGATCTCTTGTCCAACAGAACATGACATCATGAGTGGTCAAAGGAGGAAGTAGCAAACAAATAAATAGTGTATCAGGTCTCCAGATAAGAGTGCGGACTGGAATATTATTGGCTTATTCCTCTGCTAAAACATAAGTTGTGGGTACTCAAAAGAACTACTCAAAAGAACCGTCTCAATGAGACGGTTCTTTTGAGCACCCAAAACACATGTTTTAATTGATGGGTAAGGAAATAAATGCAAATTTAGGTGCGCAAAATATCCTTATCTGGACATAGGATGTATAACAGTAATATGAAACTACAAAGTGATCTAACTCGTTTATATATTTTATTCAGACAGGAAAAGGACGCCATATTTGAAACAAACGGAGAAAGAACGCCATATTATTAATAAGTAAAAAACAGTTAAAAAAGAAGAAAAAAAGTCCAAAGTGACAGGATTCGAACCACCGCCTGAAATCTTAAATCTACCTAACATCCCTTCATGTATATACTTGCTTATAAGAACAACTCATAGAGTTATGAGCATATGACCATGACTAGCCAGACTTATCCTCAGCAAACCATTGTCATTGTTTTGCATACCAGTGTCTCGACAATGCTAAAATGTATAAGTATGCAAATAATATGGTGCTGTTCCAGAATTATGAGCATTATCACGAAAATACCTCAATCGGCAAAAATGATGCTCGGTATAGCCTCGTCATTATTTTGCATACAAGTGAATGGACAATGTCAAAAAATATATATGAGCCAAGATCTGACAAAAGGGACCTTCTGGCAATAAGGGTCAAACGTGAGATATTTACAGAGAACGAAAGATCTTACTGTTGTGAACAATTACAGAAAATTTGAAGAGTATACCTTTACAAATAACAAAGATGTGAGCGTTTAAACTCATATATATGATGCCTTTTAAACATGACGTCACTTTACGTTGTTAATTACGTTCTGACGTCAACGCCATTGTGTTATCATATGACGCTATCACAAAGACACTAGGAGCAACATTTCAAGAATGCTTCATGTTTCTGTAAATTTGATGTGTATGCAATTGCATAGACTACACAAATAGCCCACATACGCACATCCCGTGTTTACAAAAGCCTTTGAATGAGGTATCCTGTTTTCAATATAGTGTGTAGTCCATATGCACAGCTGTTGTCATGGCAACATACACTATACGCATCCCTTAATTTTATCAGAACTGTTTGCGTCTTTGATTGTATTACATGTTGGAAGCATTTTGAGTCTTTTTTAAGAACATGCAAAATCTTGAAAAGTAAGTCGTTTTTGAAATTTTGATTACACAAAAACTGCTAAAATGCATGAAGGGCCCTTTTGTCAGATCCGCGCTCATATGCAAAATTTGATCCAAATATACCGTGCGGTTCAAGAGTAATGAGCATTTTCACTTACTGACCATAATCGGCTGATTATTTTGCTTAGCAAACACTCGTCCATTAAAAAGGCGGTTACACACGCCAGTGGTTAGATACTGTTAACATGCATTTGTATGCAAAATTTGATCAAAATATGCAGTTTGGTTCAAGGATTATGAGCATATTCACTAACTGGTAACGGACGGACTAATGGACGAACGGACGGACGCTCTTACAAATGGATTCTTGTTGGGTTCTTTCTATGTTAGAGAACTTTTGGAAATTTTAAGTAGCCAACAATGGGTATAAATGGACGGATTGACGTACTCGTGCAGACCCAAGGATCGTGCAATATTTTCTTGTTTGTGTTTATGAATGTCCTTTGCTAGTATCTCTTTCTATTTTTGTAAAAATATGTGCAATGGGGGTCTGTGTTTGGTCCTTGTTTTGTATATTCGTACTTAGTGTCCTTTCTATTTTCCCTGAGAGAGTGAGAGAAAGAGAGAACTAATTGATAACCTTTCGTATTACGTGTTTTAGTCCGTGGTTGTGGTATTTGCTAGGCATACTCATTTGTTTTAGGCTTGGTATGCACCTAGGTGCTAACACAAGAATACTAACTTCTCAAGACTTGGGAGAGGTAAAGATAATTTACCAGTAAACTGCTAATAACCGACTGTGATATGTGATAATTGACTATAAAAAGTTTGACTATATTAATTGGGTAGCCACCTGGGAATAGACGATAAATGAGACCAGAGGTGTGGTTTTTTATCTGGTGAATTGCAGAAAACTGACAGCAGCTATTATATACTGACGGACTTTAAAAACGCAACACTTGGATAACAGCTTTAATTTATGTCTCGAAAAAGTTGGCAGAACAATAATTTTGATTGTAGGTTCAAGAGCATTCATTTGTTAGTAAAACATGGAAAACATGTCCAACTAAGCCGAACTTAGTGCATTAAAATGTAAATTTTTTGAGATAGGGGTCAACTATTTCATGTGACCAAATGTTATGAATGAAAGATTCCCTACTTCTTTAAATCAAGAAACACTAGAGGCATTAAATTTGCATCATGGACTTCGTTAGTCATCGAGAAATCACTCACATATTGATTGGCAGGTCTGCAATACAGCTTATTTGCGTATATGACATTTATCTGGGTGCACCCTTTCATTCTATAGCTTAAAATCTCCTCTAGTTAAGAAATGTTTAAATGGCTAAATTCTTACGGAGCATATAATGTCTTCCGGTTTAGTTGTACAATTAAAACTAAAGTGTTTGCTGAAGAAGCCAACTCATGATGACAGTATCGATGCAAAGGAAGTTTACATTCAACAGTCTTTTGGAAGTTATAAGGGGAAGTTAGTGTTGCGTAATTAAAGTCCGTTAGTATATATATGCACACTAAGCATTAATGATAATAGGAGACCAAAAACAGTAAGCGACTATGATCAGCAATACCACACTCACAAACTGCAGACATGACGCCGTGAGGAAAAGGGCACACAGCAATCACGAGACACCAGGTAGACAAACAAAGCAAGGCAACCAGCTCTCTTTTCCCCAGCGAGATTATTGCAAAGCCAGAAATGACACAAAGTACTGAAACACAAAACAGTGACCTAACATTTCTTGTTTTGTTATGCATTACTGAGTGTCTTTTCTGGTTTTGCAATTATTTTGACGAGGGAGAGAGAGCTTTTTGCTTTACTTTATTGTCTTACTGCTGACTTATGACTGTTAATGTTCTGAGGCTCTTCCTCACTGTGCCGTGGGCTGGTCTGTAGTGTTTGATTGTGGTGTTTTCTGATTATACTCAATAAATTTTTTAACTATTTATTCCTATGCAATCAATGTTCAAAATTGAAAACAATAATTTTGCAAAAGAATGTCTCTATGGTGACCTTCTACAGATGAAAATAAGGAGATTTATCTTTCAAAAGCTCTTACTTACATAAATTTTTCCTGTATAAACAAAAAATGCTATTTTATCAAGGAGACGGATACCTTAGGCCACATTGTTGTATGAACAATTAATACATCTCACATAGATTACTTTACGCCCCAACACGCAGTTTTTAAGCAATCCGCAGCATGCCTATCAGTCTTTATAGAGTCATTTCCTGGTTTGATTCCGTTTACAATATTGTAACACACTGGGTGAACTTAAGAAAAAAAACAGTTGCATGAACATGAACTACAGTTATCCGACTACAATATTTAGAAGTATTTTCGCCCAAAAAGTACAAATTTCTGGTAGAAAAATATATATTTACAATTTTTGCTTATGAACTTTTCAAGGTCAAAATGAAAAACTGTAAATAATACTAGATATACATATATTTGGGTCAAAAATACTTCTAAATATTGTAGTAATTTCTGTTATTTTGGGCCAACGTTAGAGCATTTACGCGGCACAAGATATTTTAGATGGATATGACGTAAACTAGGTAATATTGCGTTTTTCAGACGTCGAAATATTTTTATGAATCAAAATGCATGCACCGAACTAAAATAAGCAACTGAGCCTTGAAACGAAATATCAATTTATTTGAATTTTAAAAACTATTATACTTTCTTGAAGAGTTTTGTCATCGGTTTTTGTAAGAGGTACGTCATTTACTCGTACGTTTCTAAACTCCAACTAATGATTAGCCATAAAATGATAATCCTTAAAGGTGAAAGTTGTGTGAAAATATCTGCAAAAGGTTCAGTGTAATTTGAGTTCAAACCGAGAGTTGCGTTTCCTATTTGCTTCCGGATATTATTCTCAATGACAAGTTCTTTTCAATTCATACTACCGAAAAATAATCGAGGTGAAACCTAGTCCTGGGGACCTTATAGCTGTACATTCCAGTCACGTGATTCCAGAGTCAGCTTTACAAGCGTTGACATGGGCCCGATTAGTTGATAAGAACATTTCCCGTTATCGTCTTTGCTTTCATCAGGTTACACAACAGACAGTTCATTTAATACACTAGATGGAGTTTAATTGCAGATTGACAGGTTTCCATTAGCTTACATTTACTTCATTTATACATTGGTCGAGAAAAGGTACATGTACACCAATGTCAATAAGATGACCAATAACGTACGTGCAGATACATCTACTATTCTCGATAGTTAGAACGTTGGATGGGTTGGGGTTCCGATCGTCTTAATTCCACGTCTTGCTTAGAAATATAATAAAAGTAAAGACTAAGTAGTTGTCAAAGCATCAGCGTGTGGGTTGTATGCTTGCATGCCCGTCTCCGCTCTCTGAATTCGCGCATTAATTAATTTGACAAGTTTGTTGGTCTGCATATTCTCTATCTACAGTAAAACCTGCCTTAAGCGGTCACTCAAAGTAGACAAAAAAGTCTTAAAGCTATGTGGTAGCTTATACTGCAGATGAGCATTCTGCAATACTTTTGACTGACAATAAGCGATTATCCGTCTTGAATCTTCTTTTGACAGTTTTTTACAGTACAATATTATCACTCAGATGTTTTGTTAACCAGTTGGAATCAAACTATTAATCCCTCGAACTCAAGTTCGACCCGTTACAAATACGCCTATCTGTTCTAAGTTTCGATCCGTTACAACTATGCCTTATTGTTCTAAGTTCGATCCGTTACAACTACGCCTTATTGTTCTAAGTTCGATCCGTTACAACTATGCCTAATTGTTCTAAGTTCGACCCGTTACAACTACGCCTATTGTTCTAAGTTCGACCCGTTCCAACTACATGTACACCAAATGTTCAAAGTTCGACCAGTTACAACTACGCCTAATTGTTGTTAGTTCCACCAATTAAAATTACACCTAATTGTTATAAGTTCGACCCGGTACAACTACGCCTAATTGCTCTAAGTTCGCCCAGATCAACTACGCCTAATTGCTCTAAGTTCGACCCGTTACAACTACACCTAAATGTTCTTAGTTCGACCCGTTACCACTACACCTAATTGTTCTAAGTTCGACCCGTTACTTACTACACCTAATTGTTATAAGTTCGACCCGATACAACTACGCCTAATTCGATACAACTACGCCTAATTGTTCTAAGATCGACCAGTTACGAATACGCATAATTATTCTAATTTCGACCCGTTACAACTACGCCTAATTGTTCTATTTCACTACGAAATTGTATCCACATTTGTATTAAATTTAGTTTATACTCAGGAAATGCTCACTTGAGCATGTTATGGTACACGGTTGGCTTTTAACATGGGTGTTGTCTTCTCACCAAACCGTGTTCTATTTATTGGTTTTAAGAGGGCGGATTTTAGGTGTTTTATGGGTTCTTGTGGGATTTTGTGGGCTTTATTCATGCTGGGTTCTAATGGATTTACATAGCTATGGTTTCCTCTTAAATTGCAGGACGGTGGGCAAGGTCTCAGACACAATGAAGATCCGGACCTCACACTTCCATCGGTGGGTTGGCCCTTGATGCTTGCTTGGCTGGGCTCACCTCACCGTTGTTCAAATATTGGGTTTCTTTAGCTCTTGTCTGTGAGTTAAGATCCCATTACTTTGTCCCATCACAGTATATTGAAATATAGGATCCTACATGAGTGATCATGTTTTATTGAATTTGTTAACGAGTTTGGAAAAATAGATAAAATGCGAGGCTTGTCGAGCATTTTATCTCTTTTTCACAACGAGTTTAATAAATGCAATAATACAAGAGCACGAATGATAGATTCTATTTATCATTTGACATCAAGATCACTTTGAAATATCATTTCTGTGTAAAAACGTTATACATTTGTCATTATGTACGCAGCATTTTTATGAACAAGCATAAGATTTTGGATTGCAGATGGGTCAATTTCGTAAAATATTTCAGAGAACTGATGCTGGATGGATGTAAAAGGTTCATTTCGACCCTCTGTCTTGACCATTTTTTGCCCGATTTACTTCAAGCTCTGTATATGAGCTTATATCAGGAAGGAATGGTTTGAGATCAGACCAGTCTTTATTGGTGAATTAGATTGAAGAGATCTCTCCACTCCTCTGTACGAAATTAGACCATATTACCAAAGTATAATCGACTTTGTTCAAATACAAATAAATCCCCATATGGCTCAGTGGTAGAGTGTTCGACTTGGGATCGAATGGTCGCTAATTCGAGACACACCGGATGCGCTCTGTGGTGTCAATGAGTAAGGTACATTATCCTCTGCTTATTACTGGTTCAACCGAGGAAGACAGAAACACGTCCTGACATCACTGAAACACATCATGACATGACTATAACATTTCTGAATTGGACGTAAAGCATCAACACATGCACACGGACAAACGAATATATAAAAGTAAAGCATAGTTACATGTAATTAAAAGACACCAGCAAAACCACCGCCTTGATGCCTTAGCTGGTCAAATCGTCATCGTAGATTACATTTTTGTTTAGACACACAGAGTGTGAGCTGTATAATCAGCACAGAAAAACAGCCTAATAAATTCTTATAACTGTGTTGTAAAATCAAAACAGCCCAATAAATTCTAATAGCTGTGTTGTAACATAGAAAACTGCCCATAACAGTGATGTCTTGTAAAAAATAAGTGGGAAATATCCCAATAAAGGCTGTGGACCAACCCATGGCATCGTGAGGAAGAGACAAAGAACACAGACAGCCACAACACAATTAAAGCAAAGCAACCAACTATCTCTCTCTTCCTCAGCGAGATGATTGCAAAACTAGAAAGGACTGCATTTAAAACCATGGACCCTCCCTACCCCATCCCACACCTACAAACACAATGGGAGCAAAAATGATTATTTTTATTTTCTTAAATGCCGTAAGCAAATACTTAACTTAGACGAGCTATGTTGTACAACCAACTCTTACGAAACTGTTTCTGTAACAGTTTTGTACCGACCGACTGGCCGACTTACACACCCACTGACCTACCTAGAAATCTGTAAAGTTAACCTTGAGAACAGCCTCGGAACCAAAATTGGTTAAGTGTCCTCTTTTGGAGCCGGACGTCGCGGCTCCCGATCATGGCCGTACCGTTATAATGGTTTGTGTCGATGCTTTATTTCCCAGTCAACAATTTTTCATTCATGTCTGGACGATTTTCTGTCTTCCTGTGTTGAACCAGTACTAAGCAGAGGCTATAGTGTCTTGGTCATGGACACAGCAAAGTGCCTGCTGTGGGTCTCGAACTACATGTAGTGACCCCTCAACCTCAATCTAGCACTCTACCACTGAGACACTATGCTCCTCGATTTATAATGAGCCAGTGCATGAGATTTCCAACAATGTGGTATGTGCGACCAGCAAAGCCTCAGATCAGCCTGCGCATACGCGCAGTCAGATCAGAGCCTTTGCTAGTCGCTTGAGTATTCTAAGATTGTTAAGCTACTGACTGAGCACCATTTGGAGTTTCTAAGCTTAAAAGGAGGCTGCATAGGCTGGTCCGCGTCTACACATGTCAAAATGGCACATTGTTGGAAATCTCATGCACTGGCTCATTAATGATACTAGGCTGTTAGCTTTTGCTGGCGCTCATAGAGGCTAGCAAGGATATTACAATTTTGCACGTAGCAAGTATACATTGTGTGTGTCGGGGTAGGGGTTGGGGTCCTTGTTTTGTGGCGTGGTTCTTCGTGTCCTTTCTAGATTACCAGTCATCTTGAGAAGGAGAAAGCTGGTTGCTATATTTTAGTTGTGTTAAGCCTGTCTGTGTTTCTTCCTAACGGTGCCGTGAGTTGGTCTGCAGTCTGTGATCGAGGCATTTCCTGGTCATTCTCACTTACTTTTTACATATGAGCCGCAACATGTGATTTCCAACAATGTGACATTTTGACAAGTGTAGACTCAAATGAGCTTGTGCAGCCTCCTTTTAAGCTAAGAAACTTCAAATGATGTTCGGTCATTAGCCTAAGAGTCATAGAATAGTCTAGCGACCAGCAAAGGCTCTGGCCAGACTTTGTGTATGCGCAGGCTGGTCTGAGCCTTCGCTGGTCGCACATACCACATTGTTGGAAATCTCATGTCATGGCTCATATTATACTTTCCATTGCACGAATTACAAAGGCTCTGATCAGACTGTGCAGATACAAAAGCTGTTATGTACCTTTGTTGTAGGAAAACAATAGAACCAGGCTTTCCGGCGACGATGCCCTTATTATTTCTTTTCCTACTTTATTTTCGCGAGCTATAATCGCAAATGAACCAATGCATGAGATTACCAACAATGTGGTATGTGCGACCAGCAAAGCCTCAGATCAGCCTGCGCATACGCGCAGTCTGATCAGAGCCTTTGCTAGTCGCTTGAGTATTCTATGATTGTTAAGCTACTGACTAAACACCATTTGAAGTGTCTAAGCTTAAAAGGATGCTGCAGAGGCTCATCTGAGTCTGCACATGTCAAAATGCCACATTGTTGGAAATCTCATGCACTGACTCAAATATGAATAAAAAATAAAGAAGTTGCTTTACACATCTTATACCATGTATCAAGTAGATTTGCCCATGTAGCGGCATATAGCATCTCACCATTAGCTAATCAAACTATTAATCTTTTTGAACTGGATTTAATTTTAAGCCCATAGATGGGAACTGACAGCTAATTTTCATGACAGATTTAGTAGGCTACGTAAAATTAACTCGTTGCCTACTGGGTAATTTTTCATGCCCTCTTGTCGACTGCAGATTTTCTTTAAAATCAACTTTACTTTTTCGAAAAACTCTTTCAGAAATCCCATTTGAGTGTCAGACAATTTGGGGCCAGAACGGGGCTGATCTGGGTCCAAAATGTACGAATAGGTTATCAGCAGATGACTCTAGTAGGCAAAGAGTTAAACAAAATTTCAAGAAGGAAATGTCCTTGAATGGCATTAAGTCGAGTGACGTCATATAAATTTGCTTGCAATTTAAATGTACGAGTATGGATGCACTGACCCATTTACTTAAATAGACATGTCCATGCTTCATGCTGTATCAACTCGGATACATTTCCCAGTTTAAATTTTACCAGATTACATCATGGTCAATATACTTAAATGTACCCTGATAATGTCCTGCCAGCCAAGAGTGACAGTGACGTCGTGTTTTTCTTACAATTGTTACGTAAAAAATTAACTTGTACACTCCACTTGAGGTAATGCGAATCGATAGATCACTTGCTTATCAATCCTATCCTGTGGATAGGATTAATACGAAAGTGATCTATCGATTATAAATCCCTGATAACTTTGTAAACAAAACATGACGTCACTGTCACTCTTGGCTGGCAGGACAGTAGTTACAAAGTGAACCTGGCACTGAGATTATAAAACTTTTTTCATGTTTAACTCAACTGAGTATGAACTTTTAATTGCTTAGAAAAACAAAAATGCTGTACAATGAAGACTGTTTTGTTTCAAACTTTCAAATAAGGTATTTCTCACGCTGATAAAGGTTACAATGCCAACACTAGATGGCATTTTAACATTTATGAGCATGATATATTTTACGCTCAGTCGGGGCCTGAAATTTTGAAATGATATGAGTCGCTTTATATCTAAGTGAGAAGGAGAGCAAAGATCAGGAATCGATACAATTAAGCACCACACCTGACCCAGCATACCAATGGGAAAGTGACAACATCACAATTAGACATCACAAACGAGAGCCAAGAGGTCAGCCCTTTCCAAGCAGGTGACCACAAGCATCAACAAACAGACGTGTCCTTTAAAGCATAACAAAAAAAGACAGAAATAACATAAATGATCCACAAAAGAAGCACCGCCTTGGAACGGTCAGTAAAATATTTTACTGTAGGGCTTAAACCGGTTTAACGGTGCACCAATCTTACCCTTAGTTCAGATGTGGTTCAAGACACATAGATGTTTGGTTTGCATGAAGGACCCCTAATTTATCAATGTATCATCAGTCTCCTAGAACATGCAAATCAAGATATAAAAAGGAGATAAAGTAAAGATAAGGACTCAACAGTAAATAAAACTGAATACCGGAGCAAAATAAATCCAACAGGTAAATACCAGTGGGTCTGGCATCAACTCAACAAAGTACAATTTACACTCAATGAAGACTTAAATGACCGTAAGAATCCATCTAGTCTGGTCAGTCTTCGCTGTGTGTTACTTATGTAGCTAAGGACGTACTATATATTTAGGTAGCTAAGGACCTACGATATAAATATGTAGCTAAAGACTTACGATATATTTATGTAGCTAAGAATCTACTATATTCTAAGGACGATATCGAAGACTGATTTGTATCACTTTATTTTCAAGGATATTCCTAATTAAGGGAAAAAATCAGTGGAACAGATGCATACACTTAAAGGGACAAATATTTGAGCAATAATACTGGTACCACTCATTATGACTCTCTCCAGGGGTCATACTGGGCAGATCAAAAGGACAGCCATAATGAGGTGATTATGACTTCCTTACTGGGGCAATAAAGTGGCCCCATATAGGGATTAGGTATTTTATGATAAAATATTGATCTTTATCTTAGTGAATGAAATTGTGTTGCGTACAGGTAAGTCCCCTCTTGAGGCCCCATTAGTTTTGTGAGATACTGAAACTGTCCCTTATCAGTTAATCCTTTAATGATCTCTATTGGACAGTAATCTTTGTCTTTAACTCACGTTTTTAAGTAATCATCAATTGATTAAAAATAATCAGAGCCATGAAATTCGATCTCTTCTTACCTTACCAAACGTCAAGATTTCGCCATGTATTCGCGACGTCGTTATGACCTGCGGCATAACATATATTTGTAACGTTATCACTAAACAGGTGTAAGGAATAGATTCCCGCTAGCAGTGTTATCACTGACTGGAGGTCAGTCGTTAAAGTGAGTAAATCGCGAGCGCGAAGCGCGAGTGATTTATCCACTTACTACTTACCGACACACAGTGATATATTAATCAACAAATCACTGCCAGTGCGGATTTATTTCGATTCTAACACACAAAAATATCGAAATTATAACCGAATCCTTCAGAGTATATAATGATTCCGTCGTCTTGAACAGAGTGTTAGAATTTCCCACAACTCTTGTTTGGACTGAAACGCATATTTTTACGTGCGTTTTGAACGACCATAAGATGTAAAAACGACGTGACGCCGTTTATTGCCAACGTTAAAAGGCTCTGTGTGATAGATAACATCATCAAAATCAAACTGGCGGCCGAATGACGTCACGCCAGTCTGTTCCCAGTCCGTGTAGTGATTTATCAACCAATAAATCACTGAATTTATCCATTTGCTATATAGGCGAGGTGTATTGGAATTATCGATTTTAATCCCTCGAAGTGATAAAGTACAAAGTCCCATGGGTGTGGTCATCTTTTCTTATAAAAAAAAACTTAAAATGGCGAGCTTATTGATACATACTCTTTGGCCATACAAACCTACTCAGTTTCTTTCCAATCTGTATCGTGGTCATTATGCGCCTCCTTGTCAGATAACTGGATCACTTTAGTTTCGATAAAACACTATTATTGCGCTTAATTGTGTTAGGGATACCAATCCACGGTCTCTGTAGACCTCAATGGACAGTTTTGTTTAGGTCTGTTTTCTATAATTGAGCTCCATAGTTACCATGGGGTTTGATAAACTTTAATGAGGATGTTTAAGTATGTCTGTATTTTGTAAGAGATTGAACGTTATCTTAAGGTTTCGGAAAACATATCCGTGTAATTTCGGAATGTTATTGAATCATTCAACTTAAAAATATCTAGATGACTTACGAAATATTGATACTCATTATTTTGCGCAAATGGTAAAAGTAACGAAGAAGGCAAAGACTAGGAACCAATACAGCCAAGTACCACGCCTGACCCGAGGCATCGTATGAGAAAGTGACAAAAACGCAAGGAAACATCACAGACGAGAGAGGCAAGAGGTCAGCCCTTTCCCAGCAGGTAATCACAAGGCTGCAGGGCACAGACAAGGCCGTATAATAAAGACAAACGTGAAACATAGATAACAAAGAAAGGATCCACGAAAGAAGCACCGCATTGGAACGGTCAGTATAAATCACTGGAGGGCTTAAACAGGTTTAACGGCACCAACATCGCCCTTTGTTCTGAAGTGGATCAAGACACGCATTGGAAAGTGACAAAAACACAAGAAAACACAACACGCAAGAGCGCCTAGAGTCCAGCCCTTTACCAACAGGTGACCACAAGGCTTCAAGGAACATACAAGACAGCAAAACAAATTCTGATGTGGATATATACACATAGATGTTTGGTTCGCATGGAAGATCCCTGACGTATCGATGTATCATCTCCTAGAACATACGCACAAATGAAAATATAAAAAGGAGATAATGCAAAGATAACGACTCAACCGTACATACGACTGAATACCATAGCAAAATAAATCCAACAGGTCAACCTCGGTGGGTCTGTCCAAAGAGTCTGAGGTCTGACCCGCCGGCGTGCAATTAAAGAGGAAAGCAAAGTTGTCAATCTTGATTTGGTTGACCACCAAGCATGCAGCCTGTCACAATACATTAAATGTAATGACCAATCTTTTTATAATGAGAAATTGTTTTAATAAAATTCGCTGAAAAAATTATTACTGCCAAACAATAATCTTTAATTTATACACTAAGGATCATAAAACTCTGGCCCTTGTGCAAGAGAGATTTAAGTACGACATGGAATTTAGATATCATATCATAGTATCGGCGATAAAATTTAGAAAAATATTGCGAAGTTTATGATATGATACCGATAGCATTGTTGAGGAAGTTTCTGAGTTAAAAGTTTATCGCTAGTTTTGAAGTCTGCAGCATCGCTAGATGCTCTAGAAAATCGGATGAGTTGAGAGATATAAACTGCATAAGATATAGAACGAGGAACACCACAATCTAAAAATGGGAAATTGACAATTTCAAAATCAAAATCGTCACGTTTATCGTAAATTTTGGTAGAAACAATATCATTAGAAATAGACAAATGCAAATCCAAAACGAGGCTCAGTATCAGGGCTATTGGCTTTATTAAGGATACATTTGACTTACCATATTGTCAAACTATACTGAAACAATAAAGTTATGTCCGCTTGACGTTTATGTCTGCCAAACGCATTTCATTTAAAGTTTTACATTACAAATTGTTATCATTTAGAAACGTTATGCACCTAAACGAAATTCATTTGCTAACCAGTAGAGCCGCTGCCAACTCAGAGCACACGGGTACCCTTAAAATCAAAAGTCACAACACCAATAGCGTAGGTGTCCATCATAATTCTGAACCGTTCAAGCACATTTAAACATCACTGAGCAAACTCTCTAGTAAGATGTTATACATGTTAGCTGTATGCATTGCTTTTACGGCCATAACCATTAATCTGTAACATACTCTGACGTCACAAAACATCGATCAAGAGCGTGCGTGTAGACACTCAAAAAATTCATTATTGGTCCAGCATTTTGATAATCGACAGATTCAGTCAAATTTGAGCTTCTTTTTCATCATAACAAGCATTTTAACATTAATTAAGACTAATAAGCGTCAAAACAATTGATACTGGAAATTCACTTGTGTTTTTTTCAGTAAGGGTGGGGTATAAAACAAAAATTTAGTGAGCATGTAATGGCCGACAACAGCCATGTTTTTTTTTTTTAATTTTATCCTTTGCGTAATCATTGTCATACACAAGCAGAAGAAATTAAAACAAAAAACGGTGTCAAATGATGTTAGGTTAAGGAGAATCGGAGGTTCTTAAATTATTATTTGTTTAATTCAAAGGGAGGTGATTTCGGTTAATTTCGTAATTTAACGGTTTTGAATTCCAATATCGCTCGTATAATAAGCACATTTGAGATTTTTAGATATTTTTTCATCGTTGGACGTTCCTGGTTGCCATTTAACGTAAAATATGTCACGTTTTGATGATCAACTGGCTGATGATAATGGAATGAGCTGTTTTCACTTTAGGTTCAATAACTATTCCTGATAAGAAGAAAAAATCAAATAATTACCAAATTTTGTGTGTCGGACGTTTGATTAACATTTTGGCTTATTTTTTGCTGAGACATCTTAACTGGATCAAAATATACAGAACCATGAAAATCGGACGTATCTTTTTTGTTTGAGTATATATATTATATCTGGATGTAGTGCTAAAAGCTTCAATATTATCTAACCCTAACCTTATCACCAGAAAGGGACAGCAAAATGTTTTTACCTTTATTTTCGCTTTCTTACTTGTTTCTGGACAGCCAGTGCATGTATTGTTCATTCAAAAAGATTCATTTTAATGACGTATGTCTTTATTTTATTCGCTTTGTTTACACAAATTTATCGCTGCTTGGTACTGGCTGTAGGAAAAACAGTTTTTGGTTTGATTATTACATGGTTGATCTTTGGGAATGAAATTTATTTTCTATTCTATAAGCAATTTGTATCACCTCAGTTTTATTTCTGGTCTTGGTTTGATTATTTTCCTTGTAAATGTAGCGGTGAAAAGATGTGTATGGGCTGTACACAATGAAATTTATATTACAGGCCATAACTTTCTTAATTTGCAGGGTGTGTTAATTTGATTAGAGTGTTTCTCCATGATGATACATTGCATTAGTTAGATGGCCTCCATGCGAGCTGAACATTTCTTGTACTTCAACAACAGCATAATCTAGGGCGAAGATTTGGTACCAGTAAAATGCATTTAACCCCCCCCCCCCCGGTGGCTTAGGCTGCTGTCCGTTCTAAGGCGGTGGTTCTGTTGTTGTCGACTTTTTGTTTATCGTTACTCCCATTGTTGGAGTCTGTAATTGTTCTATGTTTTGTTGTACGTTACTTTATGTCCATTCTAGTATTGCAATCATCTTGATGGGGAAGAGAAAGCTGGTTGCTTTGCTTAATTTGTCTTCCAGGTGTCTCGTGATGGTTGAGTGGCTTTTCCTCGCGGTGCCACGGGGTTGTCTGCGGTTTGTGATTGTGGTATTTCCTGATCATACTCACTTACTATTTTCCTATAATTTTACATACTCACCTTTGGAAAAACCGTCAAATTTTACACACTTACCTACTCGCAGAAAGTAAAAGTAAATGACCGTCAAAATGAAGTTTATTTTCGGTACCAACTATCATATTATTGATTCACTCAAACCCTCAAAATCGTTACTGAACAAAAACTACTACTTGTGATAGAAACTGTAGGAGTCTGTTATTGTTCTATGTTTTGTTGTGCGTTAATTTATTTCCTTTCTAGTTTTGCGATCATCTTGATGTGGAAGAGAGAGAGAGAGAGAGAGAGAGAGAGAGAGAGAGCTGTTTGCTTTGCTTAGTTTGTCTTCCTGGTGTCTCGTGATTGTTGTATGGCTCTTCCTCGCGGTGCCATGGATTATCTGCAGTTTGTGATTGTGGTATTTCCTGATCACACTCACTATTTTTTCAGATAACAAGTCAGTATTAAAATATTTTCTTATGTCTCAGCCGAAACAATCATTCAAAAGAACCATCTCAATTGGAAGGTTCTTTTGATCGATGGACATTATCGCATGCATGTAAACGAATGTTAATTGATTGTCACGGTGTCATGGTTGTACTCTGTTTTGTTTTGTGGTTGTGACATTTCCTATTATGAATACAGCAACTACTTTTTGATAATATATTGCCTTTTTAATATTTGGACTTGTCCATAATAAATGGCATATCTTTTTTTTTTATCTAAACAAGAATGTTTTAGAGTTGTTTGTCTTTCATTCTGTGTGTTTTTGCTGAAAGAAAACAGGTGTGTGTGTGTGTGTGGGGGGGGGGGGGGGCACAGCCCCCATCATTCAACAAACAGAAACTTAAGCTTCAGCCTCACATCATAAACTGTGCCCAGTAAACCAGAGGTGTGCCCAAGCTTTAATGGAAATTAAGAATCCGAGAGTTTTTTTTTGTGAAAAACCCTGGATGCTTGAAAGGGATGCCATTAAAATTCTGATTCAGTTTAAATGCATTATATTATGAACAGATATGCCTTTAATGCTATGTGTTTTCATGCCAATCAAATTGAAGCCAAGCGCATTGAAATAATTAATCTATTTCACAGACAACGTTTCCAGTAGCGCAATGATATGCTGACGCAATTAAAGCAAATATCATTTGGTGCCACTATGGTGAACTGTCTTTCGTGCTATTTTTAAATCATATACTTCTTTTATCCGTCGTAATTAAGACTTTTCATCAATATGATAACAACGTTAAATTGCCTAAGTAACAGTTACACCATGAGTTGTCTGCCTGTACGCGGAGATAATCCACGAGCTTTAGCGAGTGGATTATCTTACGTACAGGTGGACAAACATGGTATAACTAGTTTATACCACCTACTTCAGTGTAGACTGTGCACATCATGAGATATTTCGTTTTAGCTGAAGTTGTTGTGTTTAAAGTTTGTTTTCAGACACACACCAGACACACCTATCAAAAATGACACATCCCATCTTCGATGACTAAGAGCATATCTCTCCCTTAGAGCGAGCATGTTAAAGCCGAGGTAGATTTTCAGGTCCCCGTTTTATAATGAGTGTACATGTACACTAGAAGACACTCTGAAGGCCGTTCTCTTCTGGAAGCGGCGTATTTTATGTTTGCTAGTGTATACAGTATTAACGATGTCACATTTGAGGTGAGATCTAAACCAGCTTATATTCCTCCCGCACCAATGGCAATTATCGCATCATTTGACAAAACAATTCTGTACGCTTGAGCTTAAATAATGAGGTCTTATTGTCGTAAGAAGGCTTAGGTACAACAAAATGGAATTTTATTGATGTGGTCTGGATTAGGAAGGCCAATCTCTAGAATGGAGAGCCTATAAAGTGTTCAACCTTAGAATAATGTTTATCAGTCGTCACGTTCTAGGATGTTCAACTCGAGTTAACAAGGCACATACATGTACACGCGCGGATCCAGAGTGTTTCGTCGGGTTGGGTGGGGGGTCCAGCTTTTACAACATTTTTTTAATTGATGAGGGGAGATGGGGAAAATGAGTTCCAAATAGAACTAAATGCGGGACATTATTAATGTTTTTTGTATTGCCAGCGAAAGCCATTTAAATCGCTCAACATTGAATACTGGCTTGGTAGCTTTGTAATTTTCCAGGGGAGGTCCGGACCCCCAGTCACCCGCCCCTTCCCCCTCTGGATCCGCGCATGCTTGCAGTTCTACCTGAGAATGCACAATACGTAATTTCATGTCATCCATAACCACATACATCAGCGCTTAAGAAGAACTGCAAAATAGGAAGAAGGCAAAGAGAAGGAATCGATACAACATCTTACATCTTATACCACATCTTACACATATGATACTGCAGGGATTAAAATGTTTAACGGTACTAGCCTCAAAGGGACAGTCCTTTCCTAGCAGATGACCGACCACAAGGCAGCATAAAAAACACATTTAGACCTAACTAACAAAAGGATCCACAAAAGAATCTCCGCCTTGGAATAGTCAGCAAAAAGATCACTGGAGGGCTTAAGCATGTTTAACGGTACCAACCTCACAATTAACTCTGATGTGGATCAATGTTTGGTTTACATAAAAGATCCCTAACTTATCGATGCATCATCTCTTAAAACATACAAATTAAGATATAAAAAAGAGACACACAAAGATAATGACTCCACAGTACATACAGCTGAATACCAGAGCAAAAGAAATCCAACAGTTAAACTCTGGTGGGCCTGACCCAAGACACGACATCAGGCCCCAACCCTCTCATCCATAGATAAGTCTTTTAGTCGGAACCGTCATAGAGTTTTAGGTCCGTCCCGCCGGTGTGCAATTAAAAAGTAGAGCAGAGTTATCAACTGTGGTTGGGTTGACCACCAAGCGTGCAGTCTGTCCCAATACATTAATGTTATAACAAGTATTTTTATAATGAGAAATTATTTTAATAAACTGCACTGAAAAATGTTTTTTTTTTAATTTACACACCAAGTCGCCATAAAACTCTGGCTCAGAAAGTCTCTGGCGCAAGAGAGATTTAAGTCTGACATGGAATCAAATCAGCAGTAAAATTTAGAATGAGTTTTGCGAAGTTTATGGTACCGATAGCCTTGTTTAATAGAATTATGAGTCTAAAGTTTATTGCGAGTGGTGAAGTTTGCAACATGGCTAGATGCTCAAGCAAATCGGAAGAGTTGAGAAATATAAACGCCACAGGATGTAGAGCGGGAAACACCACCATCTAAAAATTCAAAATCAAAATCGTCACTTTTATCGTAATTTTTTGTAGAAAAAATATCATTAGAAATGGACAAATGCAAGTCCTAAATCGAGACTTCGGTATCAAAGGTATTAGCTTTATTAGGTTGAAGCTCTGAAGGGTAAGTGTTTGACTTACCATATTGTCAAAATATATATAATTATTTATGCTTAAAATATCATTCCAAATACCTGGATGTAGTGTTAAAACGTCAATAATATCAGCCTGTTTAACATCAGAAAGAGACACAATAAAACTAATCTCATAACAAAACAAAAAACAAGTCCGCAACCAGAGGAAGACCTTATTCTTGAAACCATAATAATTGGACACGCTGTTAGTATACTATCTGATTGATTAAAAAATAATTTCTAAATATTTGTTTGTATTCATAGCTCAGGCTTTGATTACATTTTATCAGTTACCTCACAGATTAACTGTATTGCTACACGATGCCTGATAAACATGGTCTATCTCACGCATGTGCCTTTATCAGGTCATGATGTCGTTGCACTTTTTGAATGACGTCGCTAATGACGCTGAATCAACATAAGAATCGAAAATTAGGTCATAATAGTGAAACAATGGGTAAACTGATAAACAGAATGCCAGGTTCGTGTCTTATGATATCAAGTTTATCAGGCTCGGCTTTGAGAACGCATGTTGAATCGGTCAGCAAGACTCGCGATGTCAACAAGCGTTCTCAAAGCCTTGCCTGGTAAACTTGATATCAAAAGGCACTCACCTGGTATTCTCCATCTATACATCATCGGAAATTCTTCGTGACCACATATTAGAGAAACATTGCCATCCTTGTAAAATTTATATGGACAATCACCTGAAACTTGGTACGTTTCGCGCATGCGTAAATGCCTTCGTTAGACGTTCAAGCTGATGTACCCAAAGGGCAATCAAAAAGTCTCGTCCGAAGTAGTACTGTGTAAAAAATGCTGCATTTTATTAGCTTGAATTGGCGTGAGGAAAATTAGTACTGTACACATGTAGCATATGGGCTCAGTTCTATCAAAATTCATTATTCTGATTACCCGAAACGCTTTATCAACAGAATAAATGAAGTTTATGTGTTTCAATAAAATATCGCTATAATATACATGTACTTTCGCTGTAGCGATATTTTATTACAAAATCCCTAACTTCATTTATAGCAATGTTGTAACCATTTATTTCGCTGCAATCAAACTTGTTATTGTGTTGGCATGGTTTCTTTGACATCAGCGTTACGTTATCAAAGTAGAACCTCGATGTACATCCGACGTTACTCTCTTTCACAGAGCTTTGCTAACGTCGTTCCTTCGTAGACAAACAACTGTTGAAATTTAAAGCGCTGGACATGTGAGCGTAATCCGAGGTCTGATTCCACGGAATTGGCCGAGGCAATTCCGATTGACCCAAAGGGAATATAGGTCTTCAGTTTGGTATGAATCTTCATCTACTTCCATACTTTGGGTATTGAGTAATTGTCTCAGATTGGTCAAAGCCAGATAGAAATGGTGCTCTTGCACATTTATATGTGTCAAGCATTGACAACTTCGATGAAAGAAGTCAGACATGGACAGATTTTAACATCATATTATAAAAGCACTTGTCGATTAATTCTCAACGTGCTGTAGACTTAAATACGACCTCTGTTTATTATTCATCAAACATATTGATCTTTGTATTTATTGGTGAAGTCATATTTCACACTAAGTTAATTTAATGACAAGGTCCTGGAAGCTTGGTTGATCATCAAACATTTGTAGCAATTAAGATAGCCTGGGATAATGCACACACCCGATAAACGGTTATGTGCATGTCGTAAAGTACACTAGTTGACATATGGGTTTTATTGCCAGAAAACCTGTCTTCGACTAGGGTATATTCTGACCAGTCTGCCTAGCTATTCAGACTAGAACTTTGATAATAATGAAGCAAGTATAAAATGTAGCTGTTATACTGTCCAATATGTGGACGACAAAGACGCATATCAGATTGCGCGGTTTGTACTCCCGCAATCTGACATGCGTCTTTGTCGTTCACATAAAGCACTATCACCGAAACATATCCGTGAAAACGTGACACAAGGGTTAAACCTTCAATTTTCATTAATCCTTACCAAGCCAATATTTTTATCTTAAAATGCCGTATGATTTTTACGTCTGCTGCATACATTCATGCGCATTTCATACTGATTATTCTAGTGGCCTGAGTGGGCCTGCATAGACTTCTCTAATCATTTGACATTAACTAAAGTTTTATCTGATTTTTGTTTTATAAAAATGTTGGTATTGTAGTGAAAACCACGATTATGATTATTTTTTTTTTACTTCTCGTTCATTCAGTTTGTTTTGCCTGCTATATTTTATTAGATTTTACTTTATTAAGTATGCGCTCCAGTTTCTGTTTTCGGTCTATTTTTCGCTGGTGAATACAATGCTTTTATCATCTAATCAATATATCATAAGAGTAAGATAGATGGCAGAGATCAGGAATCGATACAATCAAGCACCACACCTGACCCAGGATATCAATGGAAAATGTGACATCCATATAAATATACTGAAACAATAAAGTTATGTCCGCTTGACGGTTATGTCTACCAGTTCCAAATGTATGAACGCATTTCATTCAAATTTTCACATTACCAACTCTGATCATTTAGAAACGTTTTGCACCTAAGAGACATTCATTTGATAATAAGTAGAGCCGCTGACAAAGCAACGAACACGAGAACCCTTAAAGTCAAAAGTCACAACATCAATAGCTTGTGTGTCCGTCATAATCCCGAACTGTTTAGGCACATTTAAACATCACTGAGCAAACTCTCTAGTAATATGTTATGAGTGTTAGTTGTATACATTGCTTTTTCGACCACAGCCATTAATCTGTAACATACTCTGACGTCACAAAACATCGATCACGAACGTGCGTGGAAACCCTCAGAAAATTCATTTTTGGTCCAGCATATTGATAATCAACAGACTCAAACAAATTTGTTTTTGTTTTTGTAATAACAAACATTTCAACATTAATTAAGACTAATCAGCATCAAAACAATTGATAATGGAAATGCTCTGATGATTTTGCAGTAAGAGGTGGGGTATAAAACACAGATTTAGTAAACCTTTGATGCCCGACATCAGCCAAAGTTTTTTTTTCTTTTATGTAATTGTTGTCATAAACAAAAACAACAAATTAAAACGAAAACGGTCTCAAAATGATGTGAGGCTAAGGATATTTGGCAGTTCTTGGATTGTTATTTGTTTAATTCAAAGGGAGGTAATTTCAGTTAATTTCGTAAATTAAAGATTTTGAACTGCAATTTTGCTCGTTCAGTAAGTTGACTTGGGATTTTTAGATGTCTTTTCATCGTCGGACGTTTCTGGCTGCCATTAAACGTAAAATGTGTCACGTTTTGTTGATTTACTTTCTGATGATAATGGAAAAAGCTGTGTGCACATTAGGTTCAATAACTCTTCAAGATAAGAAGATAAAAATAAAATAATTACCAATTTTTGTGTGTCCGACGTTTGATAAACATTTTGGTTTTATTTTTGTTGCGACATCTAAACTGGATCGAAAGATACAGTACCATGAAAATCGGACGTTACTTTTTTGTTTGAGTATATATATCTGGGACACTATTTCAAGATGAACCCCCCCCCCTCCCCGTCCGACAGAGAATACAGTAAATACAGCGAATTTAAATATTTGAGCTCGAACATTTTTCCGACATTACAGAACCATTCTTTTAGAACCCATGAAGTTAATTTGTTTTCAGGGTAGTTAAAAAAAACTATTTCCAAGGAGTGGTGTTTTCATAAATGGACTGAAAAAACAATCACAGAAAGTGATAGTTAACGATCCTTTTATTTATCCTCAATCGTCACGCGAGATTTCATTTATTGCGCTTCCTCAGTTTTTATTTAATTACGTAGGCCTACAGTGTATACCGCGATATTTCTAAACTGCGTTGCGTTGGACTACATCATGAACAGCACAAAATGCTCCCACAAAAAAAAATACCCCACTCAATAAAATACAGCAACAAAACAAACAAAAAACATAGCAAAACAAAAAATAAAACAAAACATAAAAAACACACATATAAATTTATATAAACGTATAAATTGAAATGTATAAATACATGAGATATTGGTACTTATTGTAAAGGCGAGCTGCGAAGACCCAGAATAGCCTGTATAACCGCATATTCTCCGGCGTCCGTGTCTTTTTCATCACGCATTCAAAGTAGAGAAGTAGATTAAGATTTAGCCCAAACATTAGATATGTAATATCACAGCTAGTGCAAACTTATGCGATAAGTACCATTAACTTATGAGCCAAAATGATAATATATAAAATAACTCACTATGAAAATGGAATCATATCTTTAAGGAAATAGCCAGTATATTGTCACGGCTTTGAATAACAAATAAATCTGAAAGTTTTGCAGAAGGTTTAGGGACACGTGCAATAATTAGATTTAAAAGATAGAAGACACCAAACAGGCACACATTGTTGACTTAACATAGATTCAACGTTGATTCAACACCATGACATTGAATCAACTCTGAATCAATGTTGAGTCAACAATGTGTGCCTGTTGGGCAGCTATTTAAGTTTGATATTTAGGACTAGTGTTATTTTGATGGCTTTGTTTCTGTGTCGTTCCCCATGTGCACACACAGAAACAGTTTAAGCATGTTAAGCGACTTGATTGCTTCTGGGAGAAATTTTGCATCATGATTTTACAAGGGTTTTCAGACTTTAAGCGAAAATATTCCGTAATGTAAAACTGGGTTGTTTTCTGTTCGCGGGGATCCATAGACAATAGAGTATAGGAGGGTCATTTGGAAAGTTCTTAGCATGACATCATAACTCCACAATGCATAGATAAAATGCTATCAAATGATACATTTTTGACAACTAGAGTTCAACAGCTACTTGATGGTTTTTTTTTTGTCGAAAAAGGACTTAGCGTGCACGTGCAGCGCATGCTCAAACTGAGTAGAGGTTTATATACTGGCGGAAATTTTAAGCAAAATACTTTGAAAAAAAGCGAAGGAAAATTGTGAACCTTTTTTGCGATCTTGATTTGACAAAATAACGATTTGGTGCCAACTTATTTATTTATTATATTATATTATGCGATCACTGCTTGCACGACTACCACCTTTACATTCGGGAAATGTTGACTAATAGAGAAATGGTAAACTTTCAAAAATGGGACTTTTTTCGATTTTTCTTTATACTTTTACTATAAATTGTGTCACTAAAGGGACATGAAAAATGCCTATTGAGTATATGCTTTGCTTTATTTGTAGCGAAGAATGCATAAAAATCATTTCGTCGCGCAAAAAGTTTGGCTTGTTTAGTTCTGTATTCAAGAAAATTATTCCTAATAACACTACTCCTACTTTTCAAGAAGTGGGTGGGGTAACTTAACCCCTCACATTTTGTCGATGGTATAAGAACTTATCATGGTACGAGGGTCATCCAATATAGAATGAGACTTTTTCTATAGCGCAGTGAATCTACATGCTAGGCTTATGAAATTTCTGTCAAAGCTAGCTCGTCTTTTTGGCTGTTCACATGTACCATATTCGACGTTTAACAAAGTTCCAACTTTTGTTGCTAGGCAACATTAGAAGACTGGGCAAACATGCGTGGACGGCTCACCATGGGTGGTAACCATAGCAACAGATTAAGAAGTAAAGTTTATTTTTCTACTAGTACTTATATTTGCTCATGCAATATGTCTACAGCCAATATGGGAAAGTAATGTTTCAGATTCTTGAGCCGTTACCATGGTAACAAAGCTTAAAAAATCATGTTTTCAAGAAATATCTGGTATTTTTCCTGACCTCTTGACTTTAAAAGTTAATATCAAATAGTCGAAGGCAATTAAAGTGAACATAGTTCTGTTCATATATACTTATTAACAATAAGCTGCAGATAACGAAACATTTTATGGGATATCCTTCACCTACATAGTTACCATAGCAACTCAAAGTAGTGTGTTTATAAAAAAATCAAGTAAATCGGTTGCTAGGCAACCAAAATAAAGGATATGCATATTTGGTTAATCTTTTATAGCATTTTATGTAACGCTAAGATTGTTTAGTAGAAGAAATTATATAAAGAGGTTATATTCTATCTTTGAGTGAAAATAAAAGACTTTAAATAACACTGGGTATTCAAAAAATAATGTAAACGTGGCCATACGTCTTCAAGTCCTTCCACAAAACATCCCGTTACTATGGCAACTAATCAATCACAAACATATCGTTTATATTCCTGAATTGCTATGATATCATACTATCATTATGGTGAATTTTAACTAAATGCACACACAGGTTTTCATACTATGAAGAAATTCTCATTCTTTATTGTATGACCCTCGTATCGCGTTAACTATCACAAAATTGATTGATTTTTACTCTCAAGGTATTTTTACTTTTTTGTTTGCCACTTTTTTTTAATCAAAATGCACCAGAACGTCAGCTCATTGCTAAACTAACTCTACCCCATGGTAAGATTATAAGTGTTATCTTCCCTTTGTTCTGGTTTACAAAATTTATTTTGGTTTCAATACAAAGCGCATTAATTGTGCTTGACAAAAATACCAACGCAAGGCATTTTTAAACTACTGTAGGTTATATATTTTCAATACATGTGCATTGTGACATGCGATTTTTAGTCGAAAAAAAATAGCGCATTGCTTTGCTTTCTAGACCGTTTTGGTACTGCTGTTTTGGTATTTAGTTATTAGATACACCCAACTCGGTCATCAATTGTATAATAACTGTACCAGATTGTGGCCTACCAAATGGTACAAAAGAAGCTAATTTCATGAACAATTGTTAATGTTCTGCACACTTTTCAAAAGGTAAAATGTTATATTTTCCACTGAAATTTTGTGTTTTCCAGTATACAAACAGTACATGTATTCACAATAATATTTTTCGTGTCCACATTATAATATCCTCATGAAATTTGTGCCATACCATAATGAAAAGATAGCTCTTTAAAATGATACCAAACAGGATAAGGTTTGTAAATCGGTAACACAGATAAAATACCATGCTAAGAACTTTCCTAATGCCCCTCGTATTTGTCTATGAACAAAGCATAAATTGTGTCCTTACTACAAGAGACTGTGATTACAGGCATTAAATACTAACAAAAAGGTTTTAGTATTACGGAATTATCAGTGTTATCTGAAATATAGCTACAATAAATGGGAAAGATTGCATATTATATAAGTGTTGGCCATTAATACTATGGAATTATTACTACTGTCTGAGCAATAAGTGTGGGTACAATATTGAAATGAGCCGTGACATGTGATTTCCAACGATGTGACATTTTGATAAGTGTAAACTCAGACGAGCCTGTGCAGCCTCCTTTTAAGCTTAGAAACTCAAAATGATGTTCGGTCAGGCCTAAGAGTCATAGAATATTCAAATGACTAGCAAAGCCTCTGATCAGACTGCGCGTATGTGCAGGCTGGTCTGAGGCTTTGCTGGTCGCATATACCACATTGTTGGAAATGTCATGCCGCGGCTCAAATAAAAATAAAGATAAGGCCAGTAAATGACAATAAAAAACAGAATGAGTTGTGCCTCGAGCAAAGACTGAGATCAGCCTGGACATGTCTGGTCTGATCAGAGTATTCGTTGTGTGCATGAAGAAGCCAACGGCGCTTGGTTACTAATTGAGTGCACAGTAAAACAGTTAGTAAGTATGATAAGAAAATGCCACAATCACACACTGCAGACCAACCCACGGCACCGTGAGGAAGAGGCATAAAACCCCAATAACAGCCACATGAAACATGACATAAAGAAGACAATGCAAACAAAACAACCAGCTCACTCTTCATCAGCGAAATGATTGCAAAAATAGACTGGACATAAAGTGCTGTATAACAAAACAAGGACCTAACACAGACCCGCAAAAACAATGGAAGCAACAATGAATCCAAACAGCAGAACCAACGCCTTAGAACGCATAGCATCCAAAGCCGCAGGGAAGTGTGTGTGTGCGTGTGCGTGTGCGTGTGCGTGTGTGTGTGTGTGAATAAGTGTGTGGAGGGGGCTTAAATTAATTTTACTGGCCAAATCTTCGCCCTAGATTCTGTTGTGGTAAAGACATGCATTGTTTAGCTCGATTTGAAGTTTCCGGACAATGTATCATCAGAGACTGATTTGGCTTGGTTGATACACGTAATGGGTTGATCAGAGTCTTCAAGGTTGGTTAATACACGTAATGGGTTGATAAGAGTCTGCAAGGGTGGTTGATACATGTTATGGGCTGATCAGTGTCTTCAAAGCTGGTTGATATACGGAATTGGTTGATAATAGTCTTCAAGGTTGGGTTGATACACGTTATGGGTTGATCAGAGTCTTCAAAATAGAGTTGATACACGTAATGTGTTGATCAGAGTCTTCAAGGTTGGGTTGATACACGTAACGGGTTGATCAGTGTCTTCAAGGTTGGTTGATACACGTAATGGATTGATCAGAGTCTTCAAGGTTGGTTGATACACGTAATTGGTTGATCAGATCCTTCAAGGTTGGTTTTGCCTGGCGTTCACATAAACGTGTGCCATTTTCATATTGCTGAATGCTCGATTACTTTAGTCAAGATAGCTTAAAGTACATACATGTATGTAGGAGTAAAATTGGAATATATTGGCGTAAGATCAGAGGGCGTTAACTCTCTGTAATGATATTATAATGGAAGCCGTCTCACACTGAGAATACAGCCATATTTTAAATGGCTCTGATGCGAGAAAACCTGACTTTGATGAATGCGAACAACAATGACGCAGATCAGCCTGCGCATCCGCGCAGTCTGATCAGCGTCTTTGGTGTTCACTATCTGAAAAGTAGAATAGTCAATCTTGCTCCATGCACAAATTCGATATTCTAGCTAGTTTTTGTAGCTGATTATGCTGCTATGAGACTTACTTGGTCACAATCCCCGAAGTCAGGTTATCTCGCGTCGAGGCCCTTAAAGTACATGTAAATGACAGCACTATTTGTTCGGAACACTATGGAGCTTAGAATACAGTAATATCATTAACTGAAAATAATGGCAATATGTGGGCTGGTAAATATTTTAACTGGAAATAATGACAATAGGTGGGCTGTTAAATATTTTATAGATAATTCAACGTTAAAGCTCTGATAGGTATTGAGTGTGGCTGAAACGGATTCGTCCGTAAGAATATACTTAACACCAAAAGTAACTTTACACTGTTAATGTATATATCTTTTCTGGGTATTGGTGAGTGATATTTTTAAATCCTAGGTTTACTGATGATTTTGTGACCGCAGTGAGGGAAACAGTTCATGTATAGACACTTCAGTAGTCATGAGACATAAGTATTTGCCACCTTGTGTCGTCGCCGATCAAATCAATGTATTTCCAGATTCTTTGCAAAAGTTATAGTTGCAAAACTATAGAAGCTACAATTATGAAAATTGTACCAAATGAAGTTACATTGATTTAGACAATATAGATTTTTATGGTAGCCTCTTGGTGTCTGTTGTTTTTGTATGGTAGTCATTTTAAAACAAAGACAAGTTAAAACTAGAGCAGCAGTCGATTGTGCACCATCGCAATTGCCCGCTTTTTTAACTTTGACAAAATGTTGCCCAGTACCCTCTACATTATGTAATCTATGCAACTGCGAAGTTTGAAGTTGCTATGTCCAACGGTTTAGGAGAAGATGTATTTACTTTAATTTTACAAGAAATACATTCTTTGACTTGACCTTGGGGTCAAAGTCACACGAAGCATCTCCCAGTACCCTTTACATAGTTTGACATATACACCTGCACAGTTTGAAGTTGCTACATCCAACGGTTTAGGAGATTATACAATTACAAAAACGTAACAGACAGACGGACGGACAGACGTGCGACTAGACAGACGGACGACCGACCGACTTTGGTACGAAATTAATATACGAAAAAGCGGGTATCATGCGGGTGACGTTTACGTTAGAGTCAATGGGAATCGTGATATATAAAAAAGTATGTTTACTTAAAATGCGTTATACGAGTACTTGAAAACCAACAGTGTAATTAATTTAATATTTTATTGTATGTTGCTATTTTTCCCTGTAAGTTTTGTAAATCATGATATATATATGGTTTTTATAAAGTATAGGGTAGCCAGTTTAATGTATGAAGCTCCTCACAATACACTTCTACAACCACATCAAACTTAAAGCTGCATACTCTGTAACTATGAACATTTTTCGAAAAATTTTCTTTTCTTTTTAAATCATTTGTAAAAGTTGAATTAAGTTATGTTTTCACAATAAATCTGTTCACTAGAGCGGAAAACTGCACGGAAAAGTGAATTATCTTATAAAACAGGTGTGTTTTACTCGTGTCGATAATTATTTGCGTCCCTCCAATAATTATAGACAGTTAAATTTAACATAAATGCTGTTGTTTCGATACTGATAATTTGTTAAGATTTACGAAATTGGTAAAATGTATACCTGAATTTTAGTTTTTTCACTGTGTTCTTGAAAAATAGAAACATTAGTTCAAAAATTAAAAGATCAAAAGTTACAGACTATGCAGCTTTAATAGCCATATGTCTCCGATACCTATCAAAGACACACATTATGCTCATAGGTTTTGGCGCAGCCAATATCTTTATTTAGGATGTCCATGACGTCCTTCAATTAGCCAAAACATTGTTAGCAGCCTTATCTGTAGAATATACATTTACTAATGTAAACGCTTAAGAACAATAATCAACTACATTTTATTGCGGTCAGCCATGGCCGGCCGCTTATATAAACTTCAATCAAAACATACATAAAATTCAGGTTTTGACCAAACCTTTATGCCGTGCTCAGGCTATATTTTATTCACTGCCGAACAACGAGCGGGGAACCAAATATCGTGGGTTGACCTATAGCGCGAAGCAAACTGTCCGTGAAATCTGTAGGGATACCTTTAGCGCGAGGCAAGCTCGTTTGCGCATTTAATTTTCACAAAGAATGCGTCAATTTGCCCTGCCGCTTATATTTAGCCAATAAGTATTAGCTTTTCAAAAAAAGCTCGCGAAAGTGAAATGTCCCAAAGTCAAAACGTCCCTGATTGGCAAAGAGTGTGAGCGAACTTCACACCAGTAAACGTACTTATATGATTGTCATCTACATCTGATCACATTGAATTACTATGAATTCAGACACTGTCTTATGACGGTCATGACAAACAGGTTTTATGCCCCCCAGAGGTAGGCATATAGTAATCAAACTGCCTGTCCTAAGGGTTTGAGTGTTCATATCATATCCAGAGTATATCTCCAATATTATTTCAGGTAGGAATGCCAAAATTCGTGTCTTAATGCATTTAGGGTCATGGAGCGTCACGCACCTTTACCACTGCCATCAAATATAGAAAAATCGTGTCACGAGCATAAATCCTAGGAATCCCAAATTTGGTTTGTGAACACATCTTGGGGTCACAGAGTCTGTACATATACAGTAAAAGCGACCACTGTGACCTTGGTTTTCTTGCATCAGTTTTAAGAAAAATGTGCTGTCTAGTGTTGTCAAATGATTTTCCATAAATGTGTCGCATGCTAGATACATTACCATAACATACCATGCATAAGCCGGGTGCTTTCAAAAGATTAAGCAACATCCTCGCTGGAAGCATGTGTTAAATAGTAACAAATCACAGTTCAGATGTTAATAATCAGAGCTTATGATAAATCTACATGTACAAGTCCTAGAAGTTCAAAATGGAAGCATGCAGTGGGCAAGAATACATACAATGATAGGGCTAAACGACCGCCAGCTTTTTTTGAAAAGCTAATACTTGTAGCTTAACCAATCTTGCAAGTCGGATAATACCAATCTCCGATTAAGGCACAAAATTACCAATATCACGCAAATAAACAATACACACTTATATTTGGGTCTCGTCGCGAGTAAAACCATTCTTCGGTGTTTCTAACCAAGTCAGAGCCAAACAAGTCTACTCAGCTACAGAGACTAGCTAGAATATCGAAATTTTTTATGTGACATTTAACTTTACGTGGGATATATTAAATGCATATTTTGTATGTTTGTTTGTTTTGTTGCTTTACGCCCTAAGACAACAGCTATGGTCATGGCGGAACGGTCACCTCACCTTACCACACTTTTTCCTGAACAAGCAGTTCTAACCAGTACTAAGTGCACATACTTTCGCTTGTAACTGACAACAACCCTTCATGAATGATTCAGTGGAAGGGAGGAGAATGACCGTAGAAATTATTTCATGATCAATCTCCACGAAAGTATTGGATCGGACCGGGATCGAACTCGCGACCCCAGGATCTGCGTCAGACTCGCATCTGTTGCCAGACACGTTACCGACTGCGCTTCGCGGCCCGGTAAATGCATAGTAATGATAAAAGGGTATAATTTAACTAAAACAAACGACAAAACGGCTGTTAAACATAGGATACGGAAAAATTATGAATTTCTATCACAAACAAACGAAGTTTAATTATATGAAATGTAACATTTTATGGTGCTACTTTAGCACCTGAGTTTTGATTTAAACATTTGACCTCAGGAAAAAAAGTCTGCTAAAATACGAACGTACATATATAGAAAATATTGCTACTTTTTTATCTGAATTTATTATTGAAAGATATGCATTGAAACTCAAAATGCACATAAATTATTTCTTTTAGATTTCATATTTTGTACAGTTTCCACGAGCGTATCAGGAAAATGAAGCTTGTGAATCCAGGACAAAGTAAGAGAGTAGATCAGGAAATACGACAATTACACACTGCAAACCAACCCACTGCACCAGGTCTGTTTCATGGAATATGGAGCAATATGTATATAGAAGCCATATTTATGCGTCGTGAACAGGGCATGTGCAGCATCATAGGAATCACACTGAAACCAGAGGTATTGAAAATATAAGCCTAGTTCATTCTATGCTACAATCAAGTGTTTGGGGAAAACCTCAACCTGATTCCTATACAGCTGTTCACATAGGAGAAAAAACATATGATGCAGATGTTTATATGTGCCTTGTGGGAAAAGGGTGACCTCTTGGCTCTCGTTTGTGGTGTCTAGCTGTGAGTTTGTCACTTTTCCACTGGTATCCTGGGTCAGGTGTGGTACTAGGTTGTATCGATTCTTCATCTTTGCACCCTTACTTACTTCCAATAAGGAAATATTAATTTGCTTTTAAGACAGCCAATTCTGCTGACATATGTAAAGTCAATATTATTTTGGAGGGTTTCTTGGAATTTTTGAAAAAAAATAAGATTGTTTAGAGCAACATTATTCTTGTTGTCTATTATCAGTTTACTTAATTTGATATACAAAGGACAACCTTAAATGTATGAGTAAGCAAAATTAAATGAACATATACCATGTGGCTCAAAAGTTATGAGCATTTTCATAAACTGACCATGACCAGCCAGACTTATCCTCAGCAAAGCCTTGTCACTAGTTTACATACCAGTGTCTCGGCAATGTTAAAATGTATAAGTTTGAAAAATTTGATCGAAATTCAAGAGTTATGAGCAGTTTCACTGAAAGACCTCCACCAGCCAAAAAGATGCTTGACAACTATTTTGCATACCAGTGGCTGTAGAATGTTAAAATAAATAAGTATGCAAAATTGGATTAAAATACCATGTCGTTCAAGAGTTATGAGCATTTTCACTAACTGACCACGGACGGACGGACGGGCGTACTGATTATAGTGCAGACCCAAGGATCGTGCAATTATAACCTTTTGCTCACATGTAAATTTTACTTTTGACTCAATATTTCGGCCAGAGACCTTTATAAAGAAAAAACATGCACTTTAATATCAACTACATAGTCAATGTTCCACCATTTCGTTTGGTCACTCATCAGTTATACGTAATGTAACTCAAGTACGAAATTGTGGAACATTTCTTTGTAGTTGATATCAAAGTGCGTTTTTTCTTCATAAAGGTTTTAGTTAAGAGTAAAATTAACATATGTGTTTAATATTGTTCCCTGTAGCATACATATGCATATTATTATAACCTTTTGATCCCTCAGCATATCAAAGCAAAAGGAAGAGTCCGGTAAAAGGAATAGGAATCTGTGATCATCGTTTTTATCCCCAAATTAAATTGTACAATATGAAAATGTACACGTTCAATTATTCTTGTACAGTTCGTTGATCAGGCCTCTAAGACGTTAATCAGAGCTTATTATTCAGAGTGCTTGTCACTATGTAAATCTACAATTCCGTTTTAATTTGCACGTTTATTAAAGTTGAATCTTTCTAGATATATCAAGCCTTTTGTAAGAGTACTTTAGACCAGTGACAGTTTCCTATTCATTATAATGTCTACTCGCACAACAGAATCACATAATACGAAAGGTCAATACTCTCAAATGGTTTACATATTGCCAAACAAGGAACATCTGTCTTTTGGGTGTGCGACAACAAAGACACAGACTAGCCTGCGCATCCGCGTAGACTGATCAGCATATTTGTTATTAGCATTTTGGAAAGTATGATATATAAACTTGCTACAAGTGAAATTACTTTTTTCTAGGTAGTCTCTGTATCTGAGGAGACTGATGTCGGAAACACCTAAGACAGGTTTTGTCGCGTCAAGGCACATATTGCCAGACAAGGAAAAGGGCTTAGCCCATTCTCCTGTTAGTAAATGAAATGAAACAATATATATTTTGTTTCACTAAGGTACTTAGTCTCAGTTTTATACCGTAATTAGGTCCCTACATGTGAAACACAATTCCTGTAAGCCTTGTAAGGCGCATCCAGGTTGATGGTTTGGATTAAAGCCAGTCTTGGTTTTAGGAGGTAATTTCAATTTCATCTCGATAAGGTCTAATCATGGTTCATTGAGACTCTTTAAAGACGGTTAAACTATTTCTTTATTGCTGTACGTTGGATTAGATGTCAAGAAATTGGATTTGGGGCCCAAGTTGTCATGTTAAATGGAAGTATTAGCCCAGTCTCGAGAAACCCTGTTTTCAGGAGATGTGTAAACATAGGACTCAAACCGACCAGTGCAGCTACGAAATCTAAATTGTTTGAATTTACATTAGGCAATTATAGAATTGAGATGTAATATATTACAAAGGTGCTGATACGAATGATCAGATGTACATGTTGGTCTGGGATATTGATGCTCGCATAAAATAGTCTACATGTGTTTTCATAGCGCGGTATACGTTATAGTGCAAATGCATTAAAAAGAATTGCGATACGTGCTGAGGAGATCGTTTCTTAGCTTCATTACCAAGAACTGAGTTATATCCCTCATAGGAGGCTGTTTGTTGTTTTAGTGATATAAATGAGTAAATGATTACTAGTTGTAGGTGTATCTGTACCATAAAATATAGCTTTGGTCAAATATCTTCGTAAGGCCTTAGCTTCTTAATTATCTTATCTGATGGCTGCACGATGTTATAAAGTGTTTTATCGTACGTTCAGAGACACAGACAGTGCAAGAGATCACTTACGTCACAACATGCAAATGAAACTTCTATATCTCAATATTATCTAAGTTATATTTAAAATTCCATGAGATACTTAATAAATTAAAAGTTAAATGTTTTCTATCATCTAGTTTATCTACATTGTACCTATGATTTCCGACGATTTCTCCACTGCCTGATAATCTAATAAAAGAAAAAACGGATTGAATAAATTAACTTTTAACAGAGAGGGCTGTTGGAAAACGCTCTTATAACTTCTGGACAATCTAAACGATATAATATGTTGTCATGTCAGAAAATGTGCGATGCTCTCCAGTATCAATTCGACAAGGTATTTAAAAAGATTTGATTTAATCGATTCCTGATCTTTGCATCCTTGCTTACCTTGAATTGTGCTCCTCTTGTTGCATTTTTTTTAAATTTGCTATGAGAGGAACTTCATGTTGTCTCTTTCTGACGATAATCAAACTGATGTCATTAAAACTTTTTACTCTACTTCAAGGTATCTAGATGACCTGCTTAATTTTGAATATCCTTATAAAAAACAAATGGTAGGTTAGATATATTCCGCTGAACTTCAATTAAAAGGGGCTTATTCCTTTGATGCCGAAGCCCCCGTTTTGGACTTGTCCATAGCTAATGGCATACACTGAACAAAATTTCTAATTGGTCATCTCTGTTGTATTCAATTATTCAACAATGGTGACAGACATTAAAAAACAATACCCAATCTATAGTATGGTAAAAGCATTAAGCCCCATTCTCACTGTGCTGGTGTAGCCACGGTACATCCCGATGCAGGACATCCGGTATACCGTGATGCACCGGGACACATTTCATAAAAAATAAATTGCGTTCTCACCTTGCCGGCGTTACCCCGGTATAGCCCCGGTCCCCGAGAAAGCAGACGCCGGTTGAGTCCCGGTTCACCACGGAGCACTTACGGTGCAGCACGGTGGAGCCACGGTTCATGCCGGTATACACCGGTGTTACCCAGGTTGTTTACGGTGATGTCCCGGTAGCTGCCGGTTGTGCCACGGTTACATGCCGGTAGCGCCACGGTTGCGTCCCGGTGTTACTCTAGACTATAAAACCAGGATAAAAATGTGGAGTAACATAAGTTTTCTTTTGTTTCTATCGCATAACAGTTATGTCTTCAAAGAAAAAAACAACATCAAACAGACACACATTGGACTGCACAGTCACATACGGTAGATGGAGACTTGAAAATTCAGATTAAGTTACTCTATGTAGCGAAAACAAATGCTTAGTAACCTCGCAGCTCATTTGCATGGATTTTGTCGTATAAGCAGAAGCAGACCTGACCCCGAGGTTATAAAACTTTTTTTCATGCACAACTCAACTGAGCATGAAATTTCAACTGCTCATAAACTAAAATACCGGCAAATAAAGAAGTTTCTTGCTTTAAGTCTCTCAGGTGTTGTATTTATCATGCTAATAAATGTTAAAATGCAGACATTTTTAACATTTATAAGCAGCATAAATATCGTGCTCAGCTGAGTTGAAAAAAGTTTTATAAGCTCGGAGCCTGTTTTCTTACTACGAGCTTCAAATGTTGTTGATCTGGGCCCAGAACTACAATGCCTCCTTAAAGTTAAGGAAGACTTAAATTTAAGTATTGATATTTCAACATGTTACATTAAATGCTTAATAAATTGCCAGGACCTATGCAGTACTTGTGGTCAAAGATATCATTGTGATCTATAGATAAAAAAAAAGAAACTATTTTGATTTCAGTCAGTTTGAAAACGTTGTTTTTCGCATCCTGAAAATTCAATTCTTAACTTAAGTCTTCCTTAACTTTAAGGGTGCATTGTAATTCTTGGTCCAGATTTTCTTGCTTTTTAGTAAAAATATATAAACACTGTGAGCCGCAGCATGTGATTTGCAACAGTGTGGTATCTTGAGAAGTGTAGACTCAGACAAGCCTGTGCAGTCCCCATTCAAACTAAGAAATTCTAAATGTTGTTCGGTCAGTAGCTTAACAGTCAAATAATAATTAAGCGGCTATTAAAGGCTCTGATCAGACTGACCTAAGCGCAGGCTTATCTGAGATTATACCACATTGTTGAAAAATCAGGCAACCGGGGGTCTTCAACGCGCACGGTTTATCACGGTGGAGACCAGGATATTCCCGGAATGCGCCGGTATCGCCCCGACGCCGTCCCGGTGGAGACACGGTGCTCCCGGCGTCGTCCCGGTTTACCACGGTATTTGACAGCCTTCCCGGTTACTCCCGGTGAGTCCCGGTTGTTTTAAACATTTTAAAACAACCGGGGACATGAGCCGGTTCAACACGGTTCATCCCGGATCTCCAAGGTTGTCCACGATGGCGCAACGGTTGTGACACGGTTCATCACGGTTCATCCCCGATCATCAAACCGGGATGAACCGGCACCTTAAACCGGGACAGTGAGAACGGGGCTTTATCGAGGCATAAGAAGTATATATGTATAAAATTTTAATGTTATAGCTTTCATGCTTTTTGCAAAAATCAATTATAAATGATGATCAATTAGCAGAGATGACCAATTAGACATTTTGTTCAGTGTAGATTCATCTAAATTTTATGATAAACAGACTGATTCTTATTTGGAAATAGTAAATTTCCCATTTCCTCGCTCCCTTTCTTATGGTGTATATATGTAGTAGCTTATTTGTATGCGAGAGTATGATCTAATTTTATGAAGTCAACAACAGAAACAAATATTTACCTGCTAAGTTATTAAAACAAGTTTATCTATACTACCATAGACACTCGGAGTTGATTGTTAAATACAATATTGGTTTAAAAACTCTTCTACAACAGGGTATCTCAACGCCGTTTTTATGGTGGTTTAGTTTATAAAAAATAGTAAGTGAGTATGATCAGGAAATACCACAATCACAAACTGCAGACAACCCCGTGGCACCGCGAGGAAGAGCCGCTCAACCATCACGAGACACCAGGAAGACAAATTAAGCAAAGCAATCAGCTCTCTCTTCCCTATCAAGATGATTGCAATACTAGAATGGACATAAAGTAACAAACAAAAAAACATAGAACAATTACAGACTCCCACAATGGGAGTACCAATAAACAAAAAGTCAACAACAACAGAACCACCGCCTTAGAGCGGACAACAGCCTAAGCCACCGGGGGGCTTAAATGCATTTTACTGGTACAAATTTTACTGGTATAAATTCAAAAGAGTTGTTGGAAGTCCTACTTTTAGTGGTCGGTTCAAAAAGACATTAAAACGTTGGGTACAACATAGATAGCATGTGTCATTCTGCATGTCAGGTTTAAACTTAATTGTGGTTTGTAGTTTTGGGTTTCTCTTAATTTGCACGACGTTGGCTGGGCAAGCTGTGGCTCAACTTGACGTTTTCTTAAACTCTGACTATCTGTGAGTCGTGAGCCCATTTTTTTTTCTTTCATTATAGTGTGTTAATTTTATTATTTCTCTGTGGTGACATATTTCAATAGTTTAAAAGCCTCAATGCGAGCTACACAATTTTTATTTTGTATTAAAACAACATCATAATCTAGAGCGAAAACTCGGTACCAGTAAAATGAGTTTAATCCCCAAGTGTATAAGCTGCTGCCCGTTCCAAGGCGGTGGCTCTGTTGTTGATGCTGTTGTTGTTGTTGTTGATTCATATTTAAGTTTTCCTCCCATAGTTTGCGGGGCTTTGTGCTTGATCCTTGTTTTGCTGTGTAGTGCTTTGTGTTTGATCCTTGACTTATTTTGTAGTGCTCTGTGTTTTATCCTTGTTTTGCTAGGTAGTGTTTTTTTGTTATGTAGTGCTCTGTGTTTTATCGTTGTTTTGTTATTAAGTTCTCTGTGTTTGGTCCTTGTTTTGTTATGTAGTGCTCTGTGTTGATCCTTGTTTTGTTATGTAGTGCTCTGAGTTTGATCCTTGTTTTGTGATGTCGAGCTCTGTTTTGATTCTTGTTATGTAATGTAGTGCTATGTGTTTGATCCTTGTTTTGTTAAGTTGTGCTCTGTGTTGATCCTTGTTTTTTATGTAGTGCTATGTGTTTGATCCTTGATTTGTTATGTACTGTTCTGTGTTTGATCCTTGTTTTGTTATGTGGTGCTCTGTGTTTGATCCTTGTTTTGACATGTAGTACTCAGTGTTTGGTTCTTGTTTTGTTGTGTAGTGTTCTGTGTTGATCCTTGTTTTGTTATGTAGTAATCTGTTGTTTTTTTATCCTTGTTTTGTTATATAGTGCTCTGTGTTTGATCCTTGTTTTGTTATGTAGTGCTCTGTGTTTGATCCTTGTTTTGTTATGTAGTGCTCTGTGTTTGGTCCTTGTTTTGTTATGTAGTACTCTGTGTTTGATCCTTGTTTTGTTATGTAATGCTATGTGTTTGGTCCTTGTTTTGTTATGTATTGCTCTGTGTTTGGTCCTTGTTTTATTATGTAGTGCTCTGTGTTTGGTCCTTGTTTGTTATGTAGTGCTCTGTGTTTGGTCCTTGTTTTGTTATGTATTGCACTGTGTTTGGTCCTTGTTTTGTTATGTAGTACTCTGTGTTTTATCCTTGTTTTGTTATGTAGTGCTCTGTGTTTGGTCCTTGTTTTGTTATGTAGTGCTCTGTGTTTGGTCCTTGTTTTGTTATGTAGTGCTCTGTGTTTGGTCCTTGTTTTGTTATGTAGTGCTCTGTGTTTGATCCTTGTTTTGTTATGTAGTGCTCTGTGTTTGATCCTTGTTTTGTTATGTATGGCTCTGTGTTTTATCCTTGATTTGTTATGTAGTGCTCTGTGTTTGATCCTTGTTTTGTTATGTATGGCTCTGTGTTTGATACTTGTTTTGTTATGTAGAACTCTGTGTTTGGTCCTTTTTTTGTTATGTAGTACTCTGTGTTTTATCTTTGATTTGTTATCTAGTACTCTGTGTTTGGTCCTTGTTTTGTTATGTAGTGCTCTGTGTTTGGTCCTTGTTTGTTATGTAGTGCTCTGTGTTTGGTCCTTGTTTTATTATGTAGTGCTCTGTGTTTGGTCCTTGTTTGTTATGTATTGCTCTGTGTTTGGTCCTTGTTTTGTTATGTAGTACTCTGTGTTTTATCCTTGTTTTGTTATGTAGTGCTCTGTGTTTGGTCCTTGTTTTGTTATGTAGTGCTCTGTGTTTGGTCCTTGTTTTGTTATGTAGTGCTCTGTGTTTGGTCCTTGTTTTGTTATGTAGTGCTCTGTGTTTGATCCTTGTTTTGTTATGTAGTGCTCTGTGTTTTATCCTTGTGTTATTATGTATGGCTCTGTGTTTGATCCTTGTTTTGTTATGTAGTGCTCTGTGTTTGGTCCTTGTTTTGTTATGTAGTGCTCTGTGTTTGATCCTTGTTTTGTTATGTAGTGCTCTGTGTTTGGTCCTTGTTTTGTTATGTATGGCTCTGTGTTTGATCCTTGTTTTGTTATGTAGTGCTCTGTGTTTGGTCCTTGTTTTGTTATGTAGTGCTCTGTGTTTGATCCTTGTTTTGTTATGTAGTGCTCTGTGTTTTATCCTTGTTTTGTTATGTATGGCTCTGTGTTTGATCCTTGTTTTGTTATGTAGTGCTCTGTGTTTGGTCCTTGTTTTGGTTATGTAGTGCTCTGTGTTTGATCCTTGTTTTGTTATGTAGTGCTCTGTGTTTGATCCTTGTTTTGTTATGTAGTGCTCTGTGTTTGATCCTTGTTTTGTTATGTATGGCTCTGTGTTTTATCCTTGATTTGTTATGTAGTACTCTGTGTTTGGTCCTTGTTTTGTTATGTAGTACTCTGTGTTTTATCTTTGATTTGTTATGTAGTACTCTGTGTTTGGTCCTTGTTTTGTTATGTAGTGCTCTGTGTTTGGTCCTTGTTTTGTTATGTATTGCTCTGTGTTTGGTCCTTGTTTTGTTATGTATTGCTCTGTGTTTGGTCCTTGTTTTGTTATGTATTGCTCTGTGTTTGGTCCTTGTTTTGTTATGTAGTACTCTGTGTTTGGTCCTTGTTTTGTTATGTATGGCTCTGTGTTTGGTCCTTGTTTTGTTATGTATTGCTCTGTGTTTGGTCCTTGTTTTGTTATGTAGTACTCTATGTTTGGTCCTTGTTTTATTATGCAGTGCTCAGTGTTTGATCCTTGTTTCGTTATGTAAAGCTCTGTGTTGATTCTTGTTTTGTTTTGTTATGTAGTGCTCTGTGTTGATCAGAATGATTACAGGGCGGTGTTTCTTTAGTGAATAATTTTTGCTATTTGTGCTATTTTCTTTGTCATACTGTCTTGTCTATTCCTTGAAGCCTTGTGGTCACCTGCTTGGAAAGGGCTGACTTCTTGGATCTCTTGTGTGTGATATTTTCTTGTGATTTTATCACTTTCCCATATGGTGTCCTGGGTCAAGTTTGGTACTTGGTTATATCGATTCCCGATCTTTGCCTTTTTCTATACTCATTCACGTTTAAAATCTTTAATTAACAGTATTATGCATAATAGGCGCACAGACGGAGTGGTTATGGTATATTTTTAAAGCTGTGTAGAACCAGCCGATAAAGCAAGCTGATCATAATTCCGCTCTAATTTTCATCCACTCAACGGGTGCTTATTAGTCACAGATTCAAAACCACTAAATAACAGTTTGTTCTTATAAGTACATGTGCATATAACATGTATAATATAGCATACAGGGGACAATACCATTTTACTTTTAAATATTTCAATTTTACTGCATACATGTCTGTCCGATTATGAATGTGAGGGACAGATAGTTAACTATGCCTCGAGGATCGCCGATTGGATTCACGAGGTTTGCCGACGAGAGATATCCAAGGATGATGCCGAGAGACGGATTATTTTACTATCTGCCCCATATTTGACTTGCATGTACATCTACATCTACATCTACATCTAAGTTGTAAGTATCTTCAGTCACCGTTGACTATTACGATACTGCTGGCGGAAGAAAAAAAGGAAATGATAGGAAAGTTAGAAATCAGTGATAGGAAAGACAGAAAAATTGGAAAGATTTCAAACTGCATTTTCAGCCCTTCCGTCTAGACCAAACCGGCTACGGTAGCCGCCCCCTGGCACAAGGCCAGACCGGTATAGCTCTATCCATCATTAGGTCCTACTTACAGTTTGGCCCCAACTGTATTAGAATGAAGATTTGGAAAGCTCCCGCTTGAAGGATACCAAGTCGGGAGCATCAGCTATTGAAGCTGACAAAGAATTCCAGGTGGTAATAGTACGAGGAAAGAAGCTGTACTTAAGAGCATCAGTAGAGGAGGCATACTGTCTCAGCTTCTTTGTGTGTAAGGCTCTGGTTCGAGTTGATGCTGGAGTGAG
This sequence comes from Loripinus fragilis, assembly GCA_964019695.1. NCBI lineage: Eukaryota > Metazoa > Mollusca > Bivalvia > Lucinida > Lucinidae > Loripinus > Loripinus fragilis. Next base: position 100,975,140 of record OZ026520.1, read on the forward strand.
GTAATCATCAGCAGGGATATCCACTAAACCATGCAGTATCTTGAACATCATAGTCAATTGTGATTTGGTTCGTCTTGTCTCCAGTGTTTCCCAGTTCAGATTCTCCAACATGTCAGTCACACTGCTCGTATTGCGGTATCTGTTAGTCGCATATCGTGCTGCCCTCCTCTGCACCATCTCTATCTTGTGTTTGGCCTGGCTAGTATGTGGACTCCATACTGTCGAGCAATACTCCAGATTTGGGCGGACAAGTGTGAAGTAGGCTGAAGCTTTGGTATCTTGGTTGTTAATTCGCAGATTCCGCTGCAAGAAGCCCAGCATGCTATTTCCTTTCTTCACAACCCTGTCTATGTGGGTATTCCATGTAAGACTCGCTGTCAGGTCCACTCCAAGGTACTTTGAAGTGGATTCAGCTTGCAGGATTTGTCCCTTCAGTGAATAATCATGCAGTACTGGCGATCTTGATCTTGTGACTCTTAGCACGCTACACTTTTCTGGATGGAAGCACATTCCCCACTTTTCTTCCCAATCGGCCAGTCTGTTAAGATCATCTTGTAGCTGAAGGCAATCATTAGGGCATCGTATGTCTTGGTATATGATGCAATCATCCGCAAACAATCTTGTTTTGGCTTTGACACAATCCGGTAGGTCGTTGATGAATAACAAGAAAAGGAGTGGTCCCAGCACTGTTCCTTGGGGTACTCCGCTGACTACTGGTGCTTTGTCTGATACAGAACCATCAACTAACACCTGCTGGCTCCTCTCGGACAGGAATGACTGGATCCAACTTTATGTCTGTCCCCTTATGCCGTAGTGGTCAATCTTGGCTAAGAGACGTTGATGTGGAACGCGGTCAAATGCCTTTGAGAAGTCCAAGATGATGAGATCCATTTGTCTTCTCTTGTCGATGGATTCTGCCAGTTCATGGGCGAGAGTGAGGAGTTGCGTCTCACAGCTGCGTCTTGCTCGAAAGCCATGTTGACAGTCGGTCAGTATGCTGTTGTCATCTAAGTGTCTCAGGATGTTGCTGGTTATACTGTGCTCTTGAATCTTACAGCACAGGCTGGTGAGTGACACGGGACGGTAATTACTGGCTTTAAATCTGTCACCTTTCTTGAAAACCGGTGTGATGTTTGCTGACCTCCAATCATCCGGTACTTTTCCACGGTCAAAAGATCTTTGAAAGATGATTGTGAGTAAGGGTGAAATCTCATCTGCCATGTCTTTTAATATCCTAGCAGGGATCAAATCTGGACCACTAGCTTTGTGTGGGTTGAGCTTCCTGAGAAGCTTCCTTACTCCTTCTTCAGTCACAGTGATCTCCTCCATGGGATTGTACGGCTCGCCGGATGGCTTGGGAACACTTGACGTATCCTCATGGGTGTAAACTGACTCATATTGTCGGTTCAGGATGTTCGTCTTGTCTCGTGAGTCGGCATGCATCTTACCGTTTTCTTTCAGGGGGCCACTCCGCAGCTGTCTTTCCTGAGAGACTTGATAAACGACCAAAATCGCTTCTGCTTATTGGGTCTGTGGTCTGATTCAGGATCTCCAAGATCAATTATGTTCTCCACATGCTTCCAATATGCCTGGCGTTCAGCCTTCTGTACCTTGGCTTTCATCTGTCTGTAGTGGGAGATATCTTTGGCACGGTGGGTTGCTCGCTGTCTCTTGAAGAGTTTATTTCTCTTTCTCTGCAGTGCCTTGACATGTTTGTCAATCCATGGCTTATGGACTTTGTTTCCACGGAGCTGCTTTTGGGGGATATATTTCTCCATAAGTTCATGTATTTTACCCTTGAACTTGGTCCACAACGTATCAATGTCCTCTGAATTGGATATACTCTGGAACTCAGTCGCATATTCCCTAAGTTCTGACTTGAATCCCTCATAGTCGGCTTTCTTGTATTGGTATACCTTCCAAGGGGCTGCTTTGGCTTTAATCGGTCTGAAACTGGATTCTAAAAAGACCCCTTCATGGTCAGCAATACCTGGAACTATGTGGACCTGGTTAACTAGAGTCTCGTTGTTGGTGAAAAACAAGTCAAGTATGTTGGAGCTTGTTTCAGTGACTCTTGTGGGTTCTGTTACGACTTGTTCTAAAAATGAGTCTTTGGCAATGTTCAGTAGCTGTTGACACTGTGCACCATGGGCAGGATAGGGCTTGACGCATTCATTCCCCCAGTCGATGTCGGCCAAGTTAAAATCACCACCAAGCCATAAGTGAACACCATTGTGAATTGGGATTCTAGTGATGTAGGACTGCAGCCGCATTAGATATTCAGGATCATGGTTGTCAGGAGGTCTATAGAAGGATCCAACATAAAGGTCTTTAGAACCATGTACCTTGACTTTTGCCCATACCAGTTCACAATCTTGGTCAACCTTAAGCTCCTCTGGTTCTTCACTCTCATACAGGCTGGAGACTAGTACAAATACTCCACCACCTTGCCCCTTGGGACGGTCTCTCCTGTAGATCCTGAAGTTTGGTGGAAAAACCTCGGCTGATTTGATTTCAGGACTGAGCCATGACTCTGTGCCGATGATTATATCTGCTCTGGTTGACTGGATTAAATTCTGGAGCTGGGCAGGTTTACCTGGTGTCTTGATCGACTGGCAGTTGATAACAAGAGTCCTCAGTGGTAGGTCTGTTCGGCCCGGTGTAACTTTGCTTGGCGAAGAAGTTGCTACTGGGTTGGTGAAACTCAGGTCTGATGTCTCGGTGTTGCAGGTATCGTTCAAGTATGAGAAGGAGTTTGTTGTTTCAAAAACTGTTGTATCAAACAGGCATGTGTCGAAGTTGGGTACACCGCAGTGGAAACATTCCCAGCTTACACTTTTCAGTCCATTGTAGACTCCTTCTGACATCCCCATGCATTCCTGGTGATACCATCTATCACAGCTATCACAACAGACTCCTGGTGTATTCCATCGCACCGCTCTCTCACAGATGACGCAAGGAAATTTCACTGGACGGGGTCCAGGATTAGGTTCTGGAGCACAGGACTGAGCAAGTAAAAGGCTGCATAAATAAAGGAGAACACTTTTGTTCCTACAAACAGGGCCTAATTGTAGTGACCTGCTTATTCTCAGAGAAGTGACAAACTGACAGCTCAGGGATGAGCACAAGGGATACTGTAAACATCCTAGATCAGTCACAGGCTGCTTTGCATCTTTCTCATACTGTGTGACAGTATATCTAACCAAAAGACAGGCTGAGAGGACTGCATAGGTGATCTTAAAGTACATCTTAAAGTGTTTTGTTAGCCTAGCTACAATCAGGTCCTGTTTACGCTGAGATGCTACATTACAATAAAAGTAGTTTTTAAGATACATAGTAATGAGGCGATTCTAATTTTCTTATAAACAGGTAAAGCATGACTATTCACTGTCACGCGCATATGCAGTAATCTGTGGTAGGTTAAATATAACTGTAAACTGAGATTACCTGCATTCCCCAAATCAAGGTAAACTCGCAAGTGTTGGTTTTCAACGATTCGCATCTATCTTTGAACCTACTATACCTGTTAACTTCTTACATCACCAAAAGTAATGAGGTCACTCTCTAACCACATGTTGTATGACCTTCAAAACAACCAAAGTTCTGATAAAATGTGAAACAGGGATAAAATGATAAAGGCAAGATAAGAATTTTTACCTCTGGAAAATTTCAGATGTTCTTTTTTAAAACCTCAACCTCTCCCTCCCAGTGGCCTCGGCTCTGTCCGTTCCTTGGCGATGGTTCTGGTGTTGTTTATTCGTTATTTGTAGTTGCTCTCATTAGGTGTGGAGGTTTAATTTTGTAGTGGTTGTCTCAATGGGAAAAGTCCGGCACAATTCGAGAATCGAATCAAGCCTCGAGTGTACGTAAGTCGCGTTTCGCGTTGTACTATGTACGAAAAAGCTCCATTTTGTTAGCCGGAACTGGCGTCAGGAAAATTAGTTCTGTAGCATGTGGGTTCATCCTTACCTAAATCCATTTTTCTGAATAAGTTTAATCCGCAGAATTATAAAAGTTTATGTATTTTCAATAAAATATCGCTATATAGCGATATTTTATTAAAACATAAACTTCATTTATAACCATTTGTTTTGCTGCAAATCACACTTGTTATTGTGTTGACTTGGTTTCTGTGACATCTGCGTCACGTTATGTAACGTTATGTAACGTCAGCGTCACGTTATCAAAGTAGATCCTCGATGTACATCCGAGGTCTGATTCCACTTGAATTCCACTGAATTGGCCGAGGCAGTTCCGATTGGTCGTTGTCTGTGTTCTGTATTCTTTCCTCAAGGTGCCATTAGTCGGTCTGTGGTTTATGGTTTTGTTATTTCCTCATTATACCCAAACTATAATTTTGTATTATAAAAGAATACGACATCTCCCTGTAAAGTTAGCAGATATAGATTTTCTCCTCGTTTAGACTCTGATAAATAGGTTCCGATTTGCATGCGATTATCGGGAAAACAATTGTGTATCAAAGATAATTCAACTGAACAGGATATGACATCAATAACAAATCAACCAGACCGGATGTTAGTGTCGTTTGAAAGTCCATTTAAACTGGTGTAATAGAATAATGTGAAAACAGATGCCTGTTATCAGACATCACTGACTCTACTGAGTCAGTTCGCTCAGATTCTAGTTCGTCTGAAGGTTACACATGTAAAAGGAGAGACTTATTGGTTCAGAACGTCGCCTTTTACGTATTATGAGTTTGTCATTTTCGAAGTTGTTATACAATACCATGAGTAATTTTGGTTCGTCATAAAGAAGCGTTTACCTTATATGGCTCTTATTAAATAAATTACAAGGGATCGAGAGCTTGGTATGCATGACGTGAACGTCTTTGCTGTTTGCGAACACAAAGTATGGTCGGTTATGGGGCTTTAGACCAAACGTTCGATTAGAAATAGTAAATGAGTATGATCAGGAAATACCACAATCACAAACTGCAGACAACCCAGTGGCACCATGAGGAAGAGTCGCTCAACCATCACGAGACACCAGGAAGACAAATTAAGCAAAGCAATCAGCTCTCTCTTCCCCATCAAGATGATTGCAATTCTAAAATGGACATAAAGTAACGTACAACAAAACATAGAACAAATACAGACTCCCACAATGGGAGCAACAATAAACAGAAAGTCAACAACAACAGAACCACCGCCTTAGAACGGACAGCAGCCTAAGCCACCGGGGGGCTTAAATGCATTTTACTGGTACCAAATCTTCGCCCTAGATTCTGCTGTTGTTGAAGTAGAAGACTGAATACATGCCGTGCGATAATTGGGCCCAGTGGCCCAGTTATAGAGTATTCAATAACTCAAGATAACGACTTATTAATTCAAGGGAACCACATAATAAGTCGTGGGTACGACGTAATAAGTTGTGACCCGAGTTAATAAAAGTATTGCACATGTCTCTTCCGTGCCCCCTTCCCCTAATCTAATCAAACAAACCAATACTGAATTAATTGAACACACTTTAAATATACTAGCCAAAAGTTCTAACCAGCCACCAGCATTTTATTAATTTTCTTCACAACGTGAAATGCTATGACTAGTCTTTTTTGCATCTCGATATAGCCAGACGTGTCATGTACCACAGACAGTAAAGATATTGACAAACTATTTATCAGTACTTGCAGGATGCCAATTTGAATAGTGGTACCCCATTTCAAAATTCGCATTTTGGCACAATTTGTGGGTCGTGACTTTTTGAAATAACCACCTTTCAAATGCAAAACATTTTCATTTCAACAGTCAAACTCATATTGAACACTAAAATGATGAAATGAACACTCCATCTGTACTCCATCCGATGCTATTGGCCAAAATGTCAAAAAATTACCCCACCATCTTATGCAAATTCTTCTGAATTTTGAAATTGAGGGTCCGTACACTCGGTAAAGCCTCTCGGATACAATTTCATGAATTTTGCTAAGCCGTTTTCTGGTATCATTTGCTGATATGCTTGCCTATTCGGTGCTGCAAATGAAATTGATAAAGTGCTTACAAGTTTGCAGAAAATCGGTAAAAACACACGTGGCCGGTCAGAACTTTTGACTAGTATAGAATGGATCTTCTATATTTAGCTTGTAATGAGAAATACGCCTTTTCACTTCTAAACAACCAAAAAGATATACTTTTTGATCATGTCAGGAAGTTTGTGCTTTTGGACATGCACTTATCAGATTTGGCTCTAAATTGTATAAAAAAATGTATATTTTTAAATGGGTACTAATTGTGCGCCTCTTGTTGCAGATTTTTTTAATTTTGTAACTAGAGAGACTACATGTTGTCGCTTTCAGAATATTGACAATCCTTATTCTGAATAAATGGTGAAATTATGAAAGACTTAAGTCAGGCTGAGGCATGGGCCTTCGTTGTGCAAATTGCTACTAACTGTAATTGCTGAATATGGATTTTGAACAAACGGTAAGCCCCATAGTTCCCACATAACCTCAGTTAAAGAAAGCAAAGTCGTTAGATTCTAAAGCCCCCTTTCAGGACTTGGTCATGTCTAGAATAATTGACATAGCCTCATCTAAGTGTTACCATAAACAAGATTATTTCAATCTTGTAGTACTTAATATCCCATTTCTTGATGGAGTTGTGTTCCTCTCCCCCTTCTTATGATCCCTAAATTCCACGGTTTATTCGTTTTGCTAATGTATATTCAATTGTAAATGACTTCCACAATAGAACCCAGTTTTGTTTGCTAAGTTACTTAAACAATGCTATCAATATCATAAACTTCGTAAAGAGTTTTCTAAATTCTATCAAAGACACGCAGAGATAATCGTTAAATACAATGTTGGTCTGAAAACTCTTCTGGGACAGGGCATATCGTATCAGGTATTTTATGGTGATTTAGTTTATAAATTCAAAATCATTGTTGGAAAGCTAATTTTAGTGATCAATTCAAAAAGATAATTAAACGTTATAACAAAAGTTGTCTATAACATTGATATTATGCAACAGTCTACATGTCTGGTTGTAAACCCGCTTCCTTTTTAATTGCATGGCGATGGGTTAGGCCTTAGACATAATGACGGCCCTGACGTGAAGCTCTCATTAGTGCCTGATGGACTAGCTGTGGCTCAACTAAAGGTTTCTTCAGCTTTGACTGAATGTGGGTTAAGAGCTCATTTCTTTGTTTCATCCTAGTGCCTTAGAGCAAAATGGTTTTACCTGTCCCAGTCGGGAATCGAACCCATATCGCTGGATTTACTAGCAACACTCTACCACGTCACTGCAAAAGTTGGCTTCTACCGCAAGGCAGTAGAAGTGCATTAATATACACCTAGACCCTGTGACACACCCCTCTCCAATTCAAAATTCGTCCCTAAATTTCTAGGTACAGGAATCACGTGAAACGAGGCCTATGGAGATATATATAGTGCTTGTTTATTATAGTGTTACCCCTATTGAAAGGGTCAGCCATTTCTGTCTTATGAGACACCTCAACATGTCACATTTACTTCCCAAATCCCATCCTGTTGCCAGGCACCAGGCAGGCTAGGAATTAATTCATTTAACTAGCTGGCGGCTCACCAACCGGCCATATCAGAACGAACCCCACTGCCGCCGACGCTGGGAATCGAACATTCGACCTCCCGCTCCCAAAGTGGATATATTTACGTTGAGCGCCATTGTCACATAGCGAAAATAGTTCAAGCAGTCCCAGCCAGGAGTCGAACACAGGTCTATGGATTTACAGGGAAACCAGGCAAACACGCTACCACGTCGCTGTAAAAGCCGACTTCTACTGCATAGACCCTATGACACTAGCATGTTAATTTGATCAAATTGATGCGACATTAGATAAGTAAGAAGGCCTCCAGGCGAGTCTTAAGAATACCGCTTGTATCTCTCGCTCCAGTGGTATCAAATTCTCATTTCTAGAAGTAAATCTCGCACGTAATCACGTAATAAGAAGAATCTTTATTGTTATGTTTGCTGCTTTGTTCAGAAAATCCAATATATTAATTAGACTAACTAGAGCCAGTGCCTGAAATTTGGTACTTATCACATGAACGACTAGGAAAGGCTATAAATCACTGGAAGGCTTTAATAAGTTAAACGGCGAGTCCTTATATTTGTTAACCCACGACAAAGTTGGAGGGATAAAGTTTGGCGCTGTCCGTGCGTCCGTCCGTCCATTACGCCCATCCACACTTTTGTCCGTCCGGAACCATATCTCAGTACTTATTGATCAGATTTAATTCATTCTTGGCATGAATAATAAGTGTCATGGAATCTCAATATCCTATAAGTTTTTTCAAAATCGACCCCTTAACACTTGAGTTATTGCCCTTGTCTTAGTATAGGCAACTATAATGCAAAACCTATATTAGCTCTTTTGTGTAATGATCTTCACATTTCCTCAAACGTATTGTTTATAACAACTTCTCACTATAAGTCCGTGATATCCCATTGCCTGTAGATAAGCATGGCAGTGTCAAAATTTTACCCCAGCCCCATCTAAGGTCAAATATTTAGATTTCGCAATAACTGAGGCAGGTGTCAATATGTTTTGCTGAAATTGAGCATCCAGGCATAACACATCAAACGGTATTTTAGTTATTGAAGGCCTGGGTCCGATTCCCTGGGTAGACTAAGGGTGTGGGGCCGAGGTCAAAATTAAACTTTATCTGAATATAGTCATGTTGCATATCATATCATATTTTGCCCACAGACGCACCCATGACCCCGGGGTGGGTTCAAAGGGTCAAACCATATATTGTTCTGAAAGTAGTCATGATGTATGTCGAATTAAAGGGCATTGATCACAGAGCACCATGAAAGCAAATATACTGTCCTTAAACACATCCTTGACCCCTGGGCAGGGGTAGAAGGTCATTGTTTCTTTTATGAAAGTGGTCATGTTGTATATCAAATTGAAGCGAAACAAGTGTAGACCAACATGCAAGGTGACACTTGGAATTTACTCACCCCCTTGACCTCTGAGGTTTGGTTGATGGGTCATATATTGAAATTGTGCAGATGTAAGTATATTTTCTAATCAAACTAAGAACTAAAACGTACTTGACAGGCGTTTATGTACTAAATGATACCGAAGGTGAACCTTGGGTTAAGATATATGGGAGTTATGTTTTGTGATTTACTTTTTTTCTCTAAAATAACCCTTCGACATTACATAACTTACATTACAAATTCTACGAAAAAGTCTTGGTATATCTCTTTTTTTATCTTGATTTGTATGTACTTGGAGATGATGCATCGACAAGTTAGGGATCTTTCTCCTGCAAAGAAAACATCTGTGTGTCTTAATCCACACCAGAACTAAGGGTAGGGTTGGTACCGTTAAATATGTAAATCTCGCAAGTGATTTATGCTGATCGTTCCAAAGCGGTGCTTCTTTTGTGGATATTTTTATTATTTAAATTGCATGTTTATCTTTGTTATGCTGTCTAGCCTGTTCCTTGCAGCCTTGTGGTCATCTGCTGGGAAAGGGCTGGCCTCCTGGCTCTCTTGTTTTTTGTGTATTCAAGTGTTTGTCATTTTCCCATGTTGTATTCTTTGTCAGGTTTGGTACTTAGTTGTATCGATTCTTGATCTTTGCCTTCCTCATTACGTATTCTACATACCCCAACAACTCTCCAGAACATCCCCGGCTCATACATAAATTATATAAAAATACAATATCCATAATGGATCAGACCAAAAAATGTCTGGAAAGGTCTGCATGTATGGTTGATGGATTTAATATATATGTCACAAGTCAATTATCTTAAATGCTGACCCATTTTATAAAATGATAATGCACTACACTCTATTCGAAGAAGTTCAACAAGAATAAAGAAAACAAACTTGACACTCTTCAGGTGAAAGGTAGCTGAGTACGATCAGGAAATACCACACTCACAAACTGCATACCAACCAACGGCACCGTGAGGACGAGCTAAATACATTAACTGTAACAAGACATCCAAAAGACAATAAAAGCAAAGCAACCAGCCCTCTCTTCCTCGTCAAGATGATTGCAAAACTAGAAAGGACATAAAGCAATGCATATCAAAACAAAGACCAAAACAGAACCACCACAAACAATGGGTGGTACATAAAACAATAGATCAACAACAAGAGAACCACCGCCTTAGAACGGACAGCAGGCTAAGCTACCGGGGGCTGGGGGGGGCTTAAATGCATTTTACTGGCACCAAATCTTCGCCCTAAGATACGTTGTTGTTAAAACACAAATTTGTTTAGCTCACATTGAGGCTTCCTAACTAATGCAATGCATAAGCATGGAGACACAATCTATCCAAATTAACATACTATGATGAAAGAAAGAAAATGCTTATGACTTATATGAATCCTGGATCAGGTGCAGTACTTGATTATATCGATTCCTGATCTTTACCGTCTTCATTACTTTTGTTGAATCTGTTTTTGATAATAAATGCACATGAAAACAATTTTCCTGCCTTCTAGAATTGGCTTAAGCGATAATACCATCCCATTTCTTTCAAAGTACCAGTTACAAAAAAACAGTCATGTGACAAGATGTTATTGTCGATGCATCCATCCTAGAATAGACATAATTAAAATACTAGTATATTTTGTAAATAATTATTGTCGATATACATGCACTAGTAGCGTTTTGTTGAAAAACATTATTAAATGGAACAGGTATTTTTGTAAATGCACTCGCCCTGGAGGCAAAATTCTAAAAAAGAAAAACAAGGCTTTAATGAGTTTGTACTCGTCTGGGAGGTGATGGAATCATCATCCTTAAAATAAACATACTATTTAGTAAATATTTATTGATAATTCTCAAGTACTGGTGATGGTGACGTTCTGTGGATTCAAAGATACACGAGAATCGTTGTAAACAAAAAAATATAAACTAATCCGGGTAATAGGTAATTTATACAGGTATATATCATTTACTGCAGTAAAATATACACCATAGTTTAGCTGTTTCTATAAAATTAGTAAAATCCTATAATTATGCATCTTTAAAACATCTGTATTGTTGTAAGACATTTTATTTACAAGTACTCGCCCTGCAGGAAAATATCTAATAATAAAATAATAAGCGTTTACACAAAATTTAGCACTAATCTGGTTGGTATACTAATAACGTAGAAGCACTCATCCTAAAAATTAACGTACTATTTAGTAAGTATTCATTATTGATAAACATGTACTGGTGGTGGTGAGTATGATAAAAAATATTTTATATAAGAAGTACTCGTTCAATCATAAACAAGCATGTAATGTACCTTAAACGAGTTTGCACTCGTCTGGGAGGTATACCATGGTGGAACAAACAGAAGTTCGCCATGAGTCATTACAGAAAAACGGAGCGTTTTTGATGTGCTGGAGATCGACTTGTAGGACTGGTGGTCCTTTGACTGTTGTCAGGCCTACGGGGGTTTACCCGTTAGATTTCTTTTGCTCCAGTATTGAGTTTTATGTACTTTTGAGTCCTTGTCTTTGCTTTATCTCCTTTTTATATCTTGATTTATATGTTATAAGAGATGATGCATGGATAAGTTAGGGCTCTTTCATGTAAACAAACATATATGTGTTTTGATCCACATCTCAACTATCGGTGAGGTTGGCGCGCCATGAAACCGGTTTAAGCCCTCGAGTAAAATGTTTTTACTGACCATTACAAGGCGCTACTTCTTTTGGGGATCATTTATGTTATTTATGTTTTGTGCTTGTCATGCTTTCGCGTCTGTTTATTGCTGCCTTAAGGCCACCTGAAGGGAAAGGGGTGACCTCTTGGCTCTTGTTTGTGATGTTTATTGTGATTTTGTTACTTTCCCATTTGGTATCCTTGGACAGGTGTGGTATTTGATTGTATTGAGTCCTGATCCGTGCTGAATTTCTTACTTTGTAAACCTGGACAAAAGGTTCGATCCCTGGCTTCATCAGTCTGTTGGATGAGGCTTTAAGCCGTGGCACCATCTTCAATAGACCTAGCATGCTGTTCGATTATGCACGCTAATCTTGACACCTGACACTGGTTCTGATTACCCTTGTTACTCTGAGTTTTGAAATCAAGAATTTTATCTAACAATTAAACACCACACCTGTCACAGGATACAAAACGGGAAAGTTACAAAATCACAATAAACACCAACTCTAAGTGGTAAAGAACTTGTTTGTTTGTGTTTTCGCGTACATCGCAGTCAGCTCTTTTTTCAGATATGTCGCCTTGGAATGGTCAGTAAAATATTTTACCGGAGGGCTTTAACCGGTTAAATTAACGGTGCACCAACCTCACCCTTAGTTCAGATGTAAATCAAGACACATAGATGCTTGGTTTGCATGAAAGACCCCTAACTCATCAATGCAACATCTCCTAAAACATATAAATCAAGATATAAAAAGGAAATTAAGCAAAGATAAGGACTCAACAGTAAATAAAACTGAATACTGGAGCAAAAGAAATCCAACAGGTAAGCTCTGGTGGGCCAGACAAACAGCCAAAGCATCAGACCCCTACCATCTCATCAATAGATAAATCTTCAAGTCGGAACCGTCATAGAGTCTGAAGTCCGACCTACTGGCGTGCAATTAAAGAAGAAAGCAAATTTGCCAACCGTGATTGGGTTGACCACCAAGCATGCAGTCTGTTGCAATACATTAATGTTATAGCCAATCTTTTTATAATGGGAAATTATTTTAATGAACTGCGCTGAAAAATTATTAGAGCCAACAATCTTCTTCAACTTATTCACCAAGTCACCATAGAAATCAGGTTCCGAAAGTCCTTGGCGCAAAAGAGATTTAAGTCCAACTTGGAATTTAGAAATCAAATCATAGTATTGTCTATAAAAATTTTGAAAATGTTTTGCGAAGTTTATGATACCAATAGCCTAGTTTAAGAAGTTTCTGAGTTAACAATTTATTGCGAGTGTTGAAGTCAGCAACAATGCTAGATGCTCTAGCAAAACGAATGAGTTGAGAAATATAGACTCAATAGGATGTAGAACGCGGAACATCACCATCTAAAAATGGGAAATTGACAATTTCAAAATCAAAGTCGTCACGTTTATCATAAATTTTGGTAGAAACAATATCATTAGAAATTGACAAATGCAAGTCTAAAAATGCGGCTTCGGTATCAGAGGTATTAGCTTTATTGAGTTGGAGATCTGAAGGGTATATTTGACTAACCATATTGTCAAAATAAACATTATTAATATTTAAAATATCGTCCAAATATCTGGATGTAGTGTTAAACGCATCAAAGACATCAGCCTGCTAATCATCAGAAAGAGACATCAGAAAGAGACATCATAAAGTCCCTCTCATAACAAAACAGGAATAAATATGCAACCAAGGAAGCACAATGAGTGCCCATTGGAATCTCAACTACTTGTCTATACAGCTTGGTGCCAAATCGAATAAAAATTTTGTTCAAAAAAAAGGTCAGCGCATCACATACATTTTGACACGACCATGCATGATATTTTTTAGGTTTTTCTAAAGTAAAAAATGCATTTCGGTCATTACATGCAAGGTAAGGAGAGCATTCTCTCTGGAAGGTTCTTTCATTAAGATCAATAGGTTTATTTTTTATTAAATTATGAGGTAAAGTAGTGTAAAAAGTAGAAAAATCATAAGTAGACAAACTGGTCCCATTGAAATCTCTAGCTTTAAGTTTATCTAAAATTTCACCTTTTCTATTTTTATAGACGATCCTTTGATTTGATTTCTAAATTCCAAGTTAGACTTAAATCTCTCTTGCACCATGGACTTTTGGAGCCTGAATTCTATGGTGACTTGGTGTATAAATTGAAGAAGATTATTGGCTCTAATAATTTTCAAGCGCAGTTCATTAAACTGATTTCCCATTATAAAAGATTGGCTTTAACATAAATGTATTGCAACAGACTGGATGCTTGATGGTCAACCCAATCACGGTTGGCAACTTTGCTTTCCCCTTTAGTTGCACACAGGTGGGTCGGACTTCAGACTCTATGACGGTTCCGACTTAAAGACTTATCTATTGATGAGATGGTAGGGGCCTGATACTTTGGCTGTTTGTCAGGCCCACCAGGTTTACCTGTTGGATTTCTTTTGCTCCGGTATTCAGTTTTATTTACTGTTGAGTCCTTATCTTTGCTTTATCTCCTTTTTATATCTTGATTTATATGTTCTAGGAGATGATGCATTGATAAGTTTGGGATCTTTCATGCAAATCAAACATCAATGTGCCTTGATCCACATCTGAACTAAGTGTGAGGTTGGTGCACCGTTAAACCAGTTTAATCACTCCAGTAAAATATTTTACTGACCGTTCCAAGGCGGTACTTCTTTTGTGGATCATTTATGTTTTTTCTGTCTTGTGTTTGCTATGCCTGTATACGCTTCTGTTTATATGTACCTTGTGGTCACCAGCTGGGAAAAGGTTGACCTCTTGGCTCTCGTGTGTGGTGTCTAACTGTGAGTTTGTTTCTTTCCAACTGGTATCCTGGGTCAGGTGTGGTACTTGATTGTACCGATTCCTGATTTTGCCCCCTTACTTATGTTTTGTTTTAACAACAACAGAATCTAGGGCGAAGGTTTTGCCTAAGTTAAATGCATTGAAGCCCCCCCCCCTTCCGGTAGTTTAGGCTGCTATCTGTTCTAAGGGCGGTAGTTCTGTTGTTGTTGATTTATTGTTTTATATACCCATTGTTTGTAGGGGTTCTGTCTTGGTCTTTGTTTTGGTATACATAACAGTATGTCCATTCTAGTTTTGCAATCGTCTTAACGAGTTACTTTTATTGTCATTTGGATGTCCTGTTAATGTAAATGTCCTGTAGAATTTCCTCACGGTACCGTCGGTTGGTCTGCGGTTTGTGATCGTGGTATTTCATGGTCATTCTCACTTTTTTCCTCCCGACGAGGCCCATACTGGAGTCAGCATAGGTGATAGCGGATGTGGCAGCTTCATGATGTAATAGGAACTCTGGTACCCGAGTATATATTATCTATCCGTCCCAGTGACGATGAGGCTTAACAGAACTTAATTATAGTGAATAGTGATGTTTGTGTCTTTTTATGCAAAAATGGCTTTACCGGTTATGAAAAATGGGTAAAAGTTTCAATGATTGGCTAATTATAACTTCATGTGTGTACAGGGTCGCATGTAGAGAATCTACTGACCACATACATGTATATGATAGGTAACTTAGACCCAGAAGTTTCCAGAATGGTTAGGTAACAGGCTCGTTTTGATAAAGCCTGTGGTTCCGCCATTTCCATTCTGTTTCAATAGTACTATTCTTGTATGGCGGTATATAACATGATCAGATAAGCTACAAAGGAGCACAGTGGCTCAGTGGTAGAGTGTTCGAGCCTCACCGGCGTCACTGCGTTGTGTCCTTGAGCAAAGACACATTAATCCAAGCTTAGTACTGGTTCAACCCAGGAAGACCCGTCTCTTTATAACTGAAAGATTGTTGATGGGATGTAAAGAATCAAACAAATAATACGCTACAATGACCCCTAACTAGTTAAATCAGCGTTGTTATATTGTATAGGGAGTTCACATTTAGAACGTCTATAAACATTCTATGTATAGAACATATTGCACGAGATCATTGACACAGTGTATGCTTTATACTGGTAAGTTCCGGATCTACCAAAAGTGTCGTCATTCTAGAAGCTTAATATATCAAGGAGCATCTGCTGTCTAGCACTAGCAGTATAATTAAGACCCCTGTACAATACAGCACAGTATGATAGGGCACATCGCGGGAAAACCTGTCAGCAGTGTTCGCTTTATAAAATAGAATCAAACCAGCCTGTCCGGCTACAGTGGCTAGCTAGGATTGAAACCAATTGGTATATAGAAAGTATAGCTATAATAATTTGTAGACACTGAATAATAAAGGCGCTTTTTACACCGCTATGATGCGTGTTTGAAAGTTTGAAAAACTTATCTGGCGTGGCTCAGACATCAACCGCAATGTGCAAGAAAATACCGAGGAGGCCAGACTTCAATCAACTTGTGGGATTGACTGTTCTCGCCAGAGCCTTAAACTCTTGATCCTTCTACGTCTGCTTATAACTTTTTTTTAAAAAAAATGGATTGCTGAAAGAAGTTGTTGAGAAAAATGTTTTAAAGAAATTAAATATACATCATCAGATTCACGAGGATGTAAATGAAGTTTTCTGATTGTGCTGGCTCGGGGTTACACTAACTGAAATTGTGACACCAATTATTTTGATAAAGTTTTTCATGTACATCCTATCGAAAACTAATTCTGTATAAAAAGAACTCTCTGTCTTACTTTTAATTCTAATTTTAGTGCGCATCAAATGTTGTTGTCGGCATTTGAAAAGACCGGGCAATATACTTGCATCCGCTTAGAACCGTGTAGACACTGTGTGACAAAGTGCGCATTTAGGAGTAACTAGTAGATGAAAGGGATTCAAAGGAAACAACGCAAGCGGCGTGCATTCTGTCGTTCAACATCGACGTCATGTCCTATGTACGTGTGTTTCCGTCGATCTTTCAACTGTCGTATGAATACTGTATATTGTCCTGATAAGTGTCTTGATCACACTGATTGAAAACAAAAACGATCTTCAAAGAAACACATAAAATTTACTTGGAAATTATAATATGTGATCCCTCGATGTTTACAAGGTATTGTCCACATCACCTGCCGTTGACCTTTATGCCACTTCAGTAATTTCAAAAATAGTAAGTGAGTACGATCAGGAAATACCACAATCACGAAATGCAGACAAACCCGTGGCACCACGAGGAAGAGCAACACAACAATCATAAGCCACCAGGAAGACAAACTAAGCAAAGTAACCAGCTCTCTCTTCCCCATCAAGATGATTGCACAACTAGAATGGACATAAAGTAACGCACAGCAAAACATATAATAATTATAGAATCCCACAATGGGAGAAACAATCAACAACGGATCAACACCAACATAACCACCATCTTAGAACAAACAACAGTCTATTGGATTAAGCCACGAGGAGGGGGGATCTAATGCATTTTAACTGGTACCAAATACTCTCCCTAGATTCTGCTGTTGTTGAAGCACAAAAATGTTGCTTCCTAACTTTTGCAATGTTTCAGCATAGAGAAACAATCTAATCCAATTAAGACACCATGACGAAACAAGGAGAAGGGCTCACGACGCACAGATAGTCAGATCTAAAGAAAACATCAAGCTGAGCCACGGTCGGCCAAGACCCAACAATTCAGACGGTTCCTTTGAGTACCCAAAACATATGTTTTGGTTGAGAAATGTTTTTTAATAACGCCCTTTTATCTGGAGGCCTGGTATTTCCTTATTTCATTTATCTGTTTTTAATAGGTGTGCTCAAAAGTTGTCTTTGTCCATGTAAATACATTTACATCGATGTGTTGTTCATGTGTTGCAGTTGTATGGATCTGGTAGTCAGACATTAAAAACTAGCTCAAATAGATCGGGGTCCTCATTTCCTAAAATCTATCAAATATACAGTTAATTGTATTAAAAACATATAACACGGAGTGCCACCGTAGCTTAGTTAGTAGATGATTGGACTCGTGACCAAGTGGTCAAATGGTTTAAATCCTAACGTCGACGCGGTGAGCTGTGCTTCAGCAAAATAATCTATGCTCATGTTTCTACAGGTTCAACTGAGGTCTACGACTCAAGATAACTTAACATCGTTGGCGCTAGCTCCAAATCAAAAAGAAAACACAAACAGTGTTGAAACGTTGTGCATCAAATACTTTTTAAGCTCACGTGTTATTTAGGGATCGTGTTATTTAGGGATCGGCATTTGTTAGTTTTTATTACGTTGTCAGTCTTCATAAAACAAAAGCAAGTGGGTATGACCAGGTAATGACGCGATCACATTCCATAGACCAACATACAGCACCGCGAGGCACGCATGTCCGTTCCATACATGTATGACTATTAGTAGCTCTATAACTATGTCTCAATACCTGATAGGGCACTATTAAATTGAGGAAATGGTGATACCATTCCTAATTTCTATGTCAGTAAATACGATTTAATTCAAGAAAACATTTCATAGAGAAGTCAGGTAACTAACAATCTGGATACCTTACCGATGTTTTTTTTTTACATTATTCCTCTTTAATGCTGGGTTATTATACCCGCTCTTTTCTTTAGAAAAACAGGGTATATTAACTTCGTACCGAAGACGGTCCGTCGTCCGTCCGTCCGTCTGCCCGACTGTCTGCCCGTCCGTCCGTCACGTTTCTTGAAAATGTATCTCCTCGTAAACCGTTAGCAACCTCAAACTTTTGGTACCAGTGAAATGCATTTAAGCCCCCCTGGTGGCTTAGGCTGCTGTCAGTTCTAAGGCGGTGGTTCTGTTGTTGTTGACTTTTTGTTTATTGTTACTCCCATTGTGGGAGTCTGTAATTGTTCTATGTTTTGTTGTACGTTACTTTATGTCCGTTCTAGTATTGCAATCATCTTGATGGGGAAGAGAGAGCTGATTGCTTTGCTTAATTTGTCTTCCTGGTGTCTCGTGATGGTTGAGTGGCTCTTCCTCGCGGTGCCACGGGGTTGTCTGCAGTTTGTGATTGTGGTATTTCCTGATCATACTCACTACTATTTTTGTAGCTGAATAGGTCACATAATGTAGGGAGAACTGGGAACCATTTTGTGTGACCTTGACCCCACGGTCAAGGTCAGAGATCAAATAATGTATTTTTTTAAAAATATATCTCCCCCTAAACGATTAAGCGAAGCAGCTTCAATTTTTGTAGCCGAATAGGTCACATGATGTAAATGGTACTGGACAACATTTCGTGTGTTGAAATATTGAATTTTCTTGTAAATGCATCTTCTCTTAAACCTTTTGATGTAGTTACATCAAACTCTGTAGGCGCATAGGTCACATGATGTAGAGTGCACCGGTTGTCATTTCGTGTGACCTTGACCCGAAGGTCAATGTAAAATAATGTATTTTCTTGTACATGCATCTTCTACTTAACTGTGGAATGTAGCAATACCAAACTTTGCTGGTGCATAAGTCACACGATGTCAATGGAACTGGGTAACATTTCGTGTGACCTTGACCAAGAAAATACAAGAAAATACATTATTTGACTTTGACCTTCTCTTGTACATTCATCTTCTCCTTAACCATGGGATGTAGCAACATCAAACTTTGCTGGTGCATAGGTCACATGATGTCAAGGGTACTTGGCAATATTTCGTGTGACCTTAACCCCCTTGACCTTGGGATCAAGGTCAAATAATGTATTCTTTTGGTAATGCATCTCCTTAACCATTGGCCTTAGCAACTACAAACTTTGCAGGTACATAGATCACATTATATAGAGGGCAATGCTTCTGTGACCTTCACCTTTGGTCTAGGTCAAAATAAATTGTTCTTGTAAATGCATCCCCCCTAAACCGTTGGGCATGACAGCTTCAAACTTTGCATGTGCATAGGTCATATGATGTAGAGGATACTGGGCAACGTTTCGTGTTTGTCCTTCACCTATGGTCAATGTCAAAAGTGAAATAATGTACTTTCTTGTAAACGCATCTCATCCTAAACGGTTGGACGTAGCAACTTCAAACTTTGCAGATGCTTTGGTTAGCTCAAATGCAGGTATTTACGATGGTGTACCATCGACTGAAGTCTAGTTTTGTGTGTTTTTATCGTTTTAAAAATAAACTCCTTTAAAATTTTCTTTCAGGTTTGCCATCACAGTGTCAAACAGTTTGGATCAAGGTCAGGCCCGATCGTTTGTTTGACCTGACCTTGGTCGAAGTTGTTTAAAAATGCCGGCAGATCCCACTATCAGAGATTTCGTTCAAACCTTTTCAATTACATCGAGTTCTTATTTTAGCAACACAAACACTGAGACTGATTACATAGTTGCCCAAACCTCTCGAAATAGTAGACGATTTAAAACATTAGAGATCAATTTCGATCTTGAATGAGAAATATACAATGACAGGTATAGTAATTATCCTTCTTTCAACTAGATTAAAACAAAAGTATTGGGTATACAAGTAGTATCATGCAAAGCTGAAAAGGGTATATTGTCCAACACTCGCATCGGTGAGCAGAAAGGCTCAGACCAGAGCACTCACTTCTAGCATACACATACTGGAAGTAGAGAAAGACGCGGACTAATAGTTAGACCTTTAGCTTTGCTAATAGCGTCAGCATGGGAGTTCAAAGTGAGCTTTTGTGCATATGCAATAAATACCCAAATCGCATGTTGTGGTTCATATAGTCCTGTTTGTTCTTTGTAGTTTAAGCCAATTCAGCGTGTTGATACTTATAGTGTGTAGTTAAAAATCAACTCTATCAGAGAAGGGCCATGCAGTAGTAAAGGGCATGCATGGAAGAACTACATGCAAATAAAATGCCATTACGTCTTTTTTTGGTAAAAAAGGGGTAAATGTCAATTATATCAAAGTTACGTCATGATATATATCAAACTGTCAGAGATACATATTAAAACAATATTCACAGCAAGTGGATCTATACCATTGTCTTCTTTCAGTGGCTTAAGAGATGATGCAAGGGGCAAAAATGATGGTTATCAAAATGTGGTGTAGCCTATTACACTGAACGACACATAGATAATAACAAGTTACAATTATGCCCTCGAGCACTTTTTGTGGAATTTTGTGGTCGGACATAGGGTGTCTTACTGTGAGTTTGTCACTTTCCCATTGGTATTCTGGGTCAGGGTGCACTTGGATGTATCGATTCCTGATCTTTGCACCCTTGCTTACTTTTTTAGATATATGCCATAAAGAGCCCATACTTTGAAAAGTAGAATGCAATTCTAAACCTAGAAGGGGGTCAATCGCAATCAATAAGCAATAACCGTACTTAAATTAAATAAATTAAATACCGCATATCATGACCTTTTTTCTGCAAAATCATACCCGCAATCCAAAACCTTTGTTGTCTTCTACCAACGATAGACAAACATTGTCCCAAGTAGGAAATACTTAGTCTTACATTTACTAAAATGATACCGTTACAAGCCATTTAGACAGATTTTAAGTGTCTGTCTTTAAATCAAAGGTCATATCAGGAGTCCAAAACCATTGCTGACATCTACACACCTAAAGCAATCATTGTGCAAAATGTTAACCACCTACATCAAAACTTGAAGAAATATTCACTTAACGGGCCATACAACCTTGATTTAATTATTTTGAGCTTGACCTTTAACCCAAGAGCCATACTTGAAACAAATAAGTTCTTGTCATGTGGACACCAATGGCAAACATTGAGTCAAATATGTACACTCTCCGCCAAACAAATAAGAGTATTTGAAAGAATTAAGAGTATTTGATATTGAAATGAAACAGCTTCATTTTACATGTATATATATTTGGCCTTACCTTTGCCTCAATGGTCATCGGCAATCTGTGTACCAAATTGGTAGCATCAACAATATAAGAGGAGTAAAACAGACTCTAAGCATATTTGACCTTGACATTTAACCTAAAGGCAATATCAATGTTCTGTAAACTTTGTTGTAATATACACACCATAAGCAATAATTGCGCTAAATAAACACCATCTGTCGAAAAATGACAGAGGACTTTGCATTACAGGTTACAGATTTTTTCCATAATAATTTATTGTCAACAGAAGAATAAAAAAAACGCAAACAGAATTAAAATGTATAGCAGTAACTTAGTTATTCTGTTTATGCATACTTAATTAGGGCTGTGTGACGTCACACAGCCTAAAAATGGCTGCCCTCTACATATTTTAACTTTCTACTATATAAACATATGTGTTTTTCTTATTTTGCACTCGTCTTTTTGGCAGATTGCATGGTTCAATAAGGGCTTGCCTTGCATTTAAGGTCCACTTGTTTTCAAGGTTGTCACCGTTGACTCCAAGGTCATACTCGTGATCAGAAATCTAAGTTGTAACCTGCAAATTATAACCATGCATTATGCAGAATATGAAAAATAAAGAGGAGTTCAGGTTACGAGCTTTTTTGCTGATTTTGTGTAAATTTGAACTTGATCTTTAACACCAAGCTCATATTGGTGATTTTAAACCTTAGCTATCATAAACACACCATAATATGAAATACACACCAAATATGAACACCCTTGGCCAAAATATGACAGAGAATTTCGCGTTATGGGCCATAATAAAAACTATAAGTATATGTGATATTGATACACATCAGAACTAAGGGTGAAATTGTTACCTTTAAACATTTTAAGCCCTGAATTATTTTGCTGACAGTTCGAAGTTGTGCTTCTATCGTGCATCCTTTTTGTTATATATGTTTCTTGTTTATCTTTGCTATGCTGTCTTTTCTGTTCCTTGTAGCCTTGTGATCACATGCTTGAAAAGGGCTGACCTCTTGGCACTTTTGTGCGGTGTGTTTTCTTGTGTTTTTTCTCTTTCCCATATGGTGTTCTGGGTATTTTTGATCTTTGCCTACCTCTTTACATTGGCCTATTGAAACCCCTGTTGTAATCTAAACACCATAGTAATCACTGTGCTAAATATGAACACCTATAAGCAAAAAAGTGAAAGAGGCATCCGCGTTACGAGCTGTAAGACAAATTTTAAGAATACTTTACCTTGCCATTTGAACACAAGATCATATCCATGTTTCGAGACCATTGTTGTAATCTACACACGTAATATTGTGCTGATCATGAACACCCTCGAGTAATAAATGAACTAGAAGGTGGTCGATCAATGGGAGAACTATCACAAATATCCGCATTTACATTAAATACCACTAAGTATGTCGATAAAGAATCATTGTGCTGGTCATGAATAGCCTCGATTAATACATGAACTAGAAGGTGGTCATATTCGGGTACCAGTACTGGCCAGACGTGTTTTTTTGTTTTGTTGTTAAAAAATTCTAAAATTATCTGAAATTCAGGATCATTCAAAAGGAATTATGGATTAAATAGGATAAAACATATGGTAACACTTTTCTATTTCATTACTTGTCAAAACGCTGTGAAATAACACTAAATTTGGAAGATATGAGAATGTGATTATTTTCAAAAGAGGTGGATGGGCGCCGCAATGAACATTATGTAAGCTATTATAAACAATATATGGTTCCCCGCTCAAATCTAGGTCTCTAAAACAGGTCACGTCCAACAGTTTTAAAACTATACTGTTCAAAAAATATAAGGAACATAGAATCACAGTATGGAAACAGACTCTGATACTAAAAGAAAAAGAAAAGAAATCAGTAGTGTAAGCGAGCTTGACACAAGTGGCGCGATTAATTCTCCAAAAGAAGAGCAGAAACTGAAACAAAAGAAAAAGAAGAAACCAAAAACTGATACTGAAGCGAGTGGTTTTACCAAACAGGAGGAGATGCAGTCAAAAGGAGAATCAGTTCACCCAAACGTGTGTAAACAACTCGAAGAAATAAACAAAAAGTTGTCAAATGTTCTAAGAAAGGACGATGGTTTTCTACGAGACTTGATAAAGGATATGTTCCAACAAATGAAGGAAGAGTTCCTTGGCTCAGTGTATAAGAGAATTGAAATATTAGAAGGTAAACTATTTGAAAAGGACCAAGACAACGATACGCTCCTGAAAAGTATTGATGTACTCAAACAGAGAATAGAAGAGAAGAACTTAAAGATAGAAGAGCAGAAAGCAGAAAACAAGAAGCTGAGTGATCAAATAGAATCCGTAAATCTCGACATGTCATCAAAATTAAATGATATGGAACAATACAGTAGAAAGACAAACATAAGAATAAACGGTATTCCAGAGACAGGTTATGAAACTGCAGAGGACACAACATTGAAGGTGATTGACACTTTAAATAAAACACTTAAGGACATCAACGTGCAAAATGAACACATAAATATAGCCCATAGACTAGGCAAGAAAAAGAGTACAGTCCCAAGACAAATCATAGTCAAATTTCATTCCAGAATGAAAAGGGACGAGCTTCTTAAGAAACGGAGAGAACTCAAAGGTACAAACATTTACATTAGTGAGGATCTAACGCCTATAAACCAGCAAGTATTGGCCTGTTTGCGGAAGAAAATGCCTGACGAGGTAGAGCAATCATGGTCTAACCGTGGACGTTTGTATTACAAGACTAGGAGTGATAAAGACACAATAAAAGAAGTTCACTACAAGGACTTTCAAATGTGGATTGACTTACCTTGGCCAACCACCATGAAAGCAAAACAATAAACTAACTGTCATTTTGCATTTTCTATAACCACATTCTTAAGAGCAAAACGTTGCGGATCATGATCAGTCATTCTCAAAGAAGCAGACTGACCAGGACCCACATACATTTTCTGTCTCTTTAGAAAATAACTAACCATTACGCATTTGTTTCATAGAGAAGAAACTATTTCAAATCTGTTTTTACGTTAAGAACATCGCTATGGATCTGTTTATGGACGGGTCAAACAATCATACCATGTAAAAATCTGTCTTCTTCAAACTGCTTATGTTGACTGCATAGGAACTCGAAAACCTGGACAAAAATACAGACGGGCGATCGACAGCAGATAATAGAGGTACTGATCAGACTGTACAGACGTTCAGTCTGATCAGCTTCTTTGCAATACGCACGCAAGGTCTATTTCAAACGATGCCGCCAACATATGTTATCAATTAATCGACCCTATTTCACAAACTAAGACATGAATCAACCCAAAATGCGATATGCAGCAAGCCATAGAGGTGCTGATCAGACTGACAATGTGCAGGCTGATATGCTCCTTTGTTGTACGCTGCGCGATCATTTGCCCACTATATAACACAAACTTATATATGCATCACTCTAAGTGTGATTGGCAGAAAATAAATAGGGCTGTGATCAGACGGTACAGATGTGCAGATCGATTTATTCCTTTGCTGCCACATATAGTGGGAATTCAGTTCTGCATGATGTGAAATAACTCATGCCACAATGCAATTTGATATCAGGTCCGACATCAACACCTACAGTGCGACAAGCAGAATACTTTATAGGTGCGGTCCAGACTGTGCAAATGTGCAGGCTGAGCCGCTCCTTTGTTGCTGTTACAATCATCAATACTGTATAAATAAACGAGGCCGAGATGTGTACCAGCCACACTGAGACAAGCAGGTTAGATGAAGGAGTTGACCGGACTGTGCAAAAAGCGTCTGATCTGCTCCGTCATTAGACCTGTCTCTTAGTTTTTTGTAACAATAAACTAGTATCGGGCTACCAGAGCCTTGGAAAATCAGAGAGACCCTTTGCATAACCACCCATTATGTTTCCCAATACGGTTGAAATATATGTAACATAAACCTCTGTACACTAGAAACCCGAAACGGGTATATCGGCACACAGTGGAGACCCGGATGAAATGCTGCATGATGCAGCATTCCATCAGGGTCTGCAATGCTTGCAAAATAAAGAAGTAGAACCCCAAGGATCTGAAGAACATAACCATCTTGAATCCCGTATTAAAATTGTCAAATAGGCAACCCTATCTTTATTGGAACTCATTAGAATGAATACGGTAAGAAACAAGGCGAGTAAATTTCTACGGACACTATAGTTATTTGTAAAATAGACTATAGCCTTTATCTCCTTGCTTTGCATGAAAGGCATGAGCTTGTAACTGTTAGTATTTAAGTATCCAACCATTCAAGTGTAACACGACATAGCATTTACGACTGAGCTTCATTATTTGAAACAGCCGAATGCTTATGGAATGATATAGGCTGTGTCGCGACTAGCTCTCAATAGTCTTATCTTGCGCAAAATTCGAGGCTCATCGGACTATACAATCAGCAAAACGAAAAACAAGGACACAGATCGGAACGCTTAAATATGCAAACCGGCCTGTGTCTTTGCTTTTCGGGCACATCTAAACACAGCATGCTTTTAAATACTTAAAGCGATGGACGTGCTCTCCTTACACAGGTGATAGAGCTAGATATTTCAAGTGAATGGCTGATACACAATTCACATGTGAGTCGCGACGTGTGGTTTCCACAGTGTGGTATATGAGACCAGCAAGGGCTCAGACCGGCCTGCGCATACGCGCGGTCTGGTCGGAGCCTTTGATGGTCGCTTGAATAATCTATGATTGTTAAGCTGTTGACTGAGTGAGTCGCGACGTGTGGTTTCCACAGTGTGGTATGTGAGACCAGCAAGAGCTCAGACCGGCCTGCGCCTACGCGCGGTCTGGTCGGAGCCTATGATGGTCGCTTGAATAATCTATGTTAAGCTGTTGACTGAGTGAGTCGCGACGTGTGGTTTCCACAGTGTGGTATGTGAGACCAGCAAGGGCTCAGACCGGCCTGCGCATACACGCGGTCTGGTCGGAGCCTTTGATGGTCGCTTGAATAATCTATGAGTGTTAAGCTGTTGACTGAGCGTCATTTGGGGTTTCTTGGCTTGAAGGGGGGCTGCGAGGGCCCGTCTGGGTCTGCACTTGCCAGGGTGCCACATTGTGGAAGACACATGTCGCGGCCCAAGTGTGTTCTAGCATAATCTGACTGAGAAAGGAACTTGAAACAGGGCTGATATCTATGTTTTCGTCTAAATCAGGGTATGCCGCCTGAGTGATATATGTAATTAAGCTTATGGGTCTCTGTACAGGCTACTTTTAAATACATATTGATGTACTTTTCACGAAAATCACGTAACTGTATCAAAATTAAATCAAATATATTAACCCAAAGGTCTTTCAGCAAAATTTGTCTGCTTTTGACGCCTGCTGAAACTCTTTTGAAGCCTCTCCTTCAAACGGTGTGGACCCGGATTAGACTGTTACCAAGCAATCTGACCTGGGACCACACCGTTTTACCTTCTGACTGACGTTAATATAGGGAACCAAAAAGTTAACACTTCTATTATGAAATTGTGATACCCAATGCTACTTACAGTGTATTTGGTGTGTGCGTGCGTGTGCGAGCGTGTGTGTGTCATTTCCTTTAAAATGTATAAAAGTGGGTGTCGCACAAATGAGACCGACTTACAATACCACTTTACTTTTTTTATGCTAAACTATTTGTTTGAAATGTTGCATAACACTACAATGTCCGCTTTTAAAATTCAATCCATATCTGAGACCAATACGCGAAACAGGGGTACATGTTGTTTACTGTTATAACTAGTTAACAGTGGCGTAGCCAGAATGCTCACATCAAGGGAGACTAATGCGTTAGGCAGTGATTCTCTACAGCTACGTCCTTTTTCAAAATAGATACTTCTCTTAAAGGAAAGAATTTGCTCCCAGAGGGAGCAATTTCTTTCCTTTAAGAGCAGTGGTAAGATCACCTTTTACCACATAAGGCGAGCTCCCTTGAGTGTTACTATTTTTATTATGGACCATACTGTGTAATGGGGGCTACGCCAATGGTTAACGAGGTATCGTGATCGTGTATGGGCCCGAATGTGGATGCATCCTTGTATGATGGAGCTTTTTGGTCGCTTTGGAGGCGGTAACTTTAATATTCATATCTGGGCGGGGTTTGGCTATTCCATCTACTCAGGAATTCTGACGGTTGAATTATTACTGTCCTAAGATACAATATAGTTACCTCCGGATGGAATTACGCCCCAATTTCGGCTTTTGCCTGTGTCCGGGGTGGACCAGTCCTAGTTACGCATACATGAGGTGCTGCCTTTACAGTGACCGAAAGGTTTTATAATATGAGGAGTTATGTACAGCGGAAAACCGGTATTGCGAGAGTTGTTTCCCATACCCCTCGACTTTTGTTTTCGTTTCGAAAAGACCTGGGGAAGGGTAAAACAACCTCTCAGTAAGTCAACCAGTGTATGTGTGTACGTGTGTGTGTGTGTGTGTGTGTGTGTGTCAAAGAATGAACTTCCTGGCATACGCACTCACAGTAGAAACTCGATAACTCGAACTCTGGATCTCCCGCATCACACCTAACTGGGTCAGGCCGCTTAAAGGAGGTGCCCCTGTGAGACCCTTCCTTGAGCGGCAAGTAAATTGCTTTGGTTTTTTAGACAAAAAGTGGAAACAAATCTATTATGTATGATACAAAAAATATTAAACAAAAGCTTTGATCCTCCGAAGTTCGAATTAATGAGGTTCGGTAGTATATAAGTACAAGCATAAGCATTTACACATATACTTGACAGCAAAAGAAACGCATATTATACAATAACCATTTAATACCAGAAACCCTTATCAAATTTTACCCTAAATGATATGAAGATGTTTGAACGGACTCATGCGTTCGTTCAAGACCATTTATTTGTCATTACACAGTTAATTATTATTTTTTGTTAATTAATACAAAAAACGCCAAACAGCATTTGACTATACACATGTTCCATACATCAGGGATTAATTAATTATCATTAGATGAGTATTTTAACCCCGATCTATACACTTTACCAAATATGCAAAATAGGCGTTTCTTTTGCTGTCCAGTATATATACGGGTACGATATTGATGTGGTACCTAATTCATAATTCATTATGCATGGCAAACCTGTTCACCACCTTGAATAACTAGATGTTATCTAGAAACCACGCTCATATACTTCCTCTTATTTACTCTTCACTGTCGCCTTTTTGTATACGAAACATGTACGCTTTTTACAAGACTATTAAATGAATTTCTCCTGCTGCTCTTTCAATGTTAGAGGTTTGGGCAATAACCCTAAACGGGAACAAATATTCGCATGGCTAAAGTCAAGCAATCATACACTCTGCATGCTTCAGGAAACTCATTCAGGAGAAAACACTCACATTTCATGGAAACAGGAATGGGGAAATGACGCGTTCTGGAGTGGACATAGCAACAACAGTGAAGGTATAGGAATCTTGATAAATCCAACAGTTTCATACACAATTCAAAAATACTCAGATTTAATCCCGGGTAGAATGCAAGCCTTAGAATTAATAATAAATGACAAGGAAATTTATTTTATTAACATCTATGGTCCAAATAATGATGACTGCAATTTTTTCGAACAATTAGAAAAATACTTAAAAGAAAACGACGAAAAAACATTTATAATAGGTGGCGATTTTAATACCGTATTGAATGAAAACCTTGATAAAAGAAATGGCAGGATATACTCACACAAACGTTGCAGAACGGTTATTAACAATATTATTGATGGATATAGCCTAACTGACATTTGGCGCGACATGCACCCAGACATAAAACAATTTACTTGGCATTCACATCACAAACCACCAATATTTTGTAGGCTTGATTATTTTTTAATTTCGGAAAATTTTAGGAATTCCGTAGTCTCCTGCAAACACAACATTGGGTATAAGTCGGACCACAGTATAGTATCCTTAAACATCGACCTAATAAACCTTACCCGTGGGCCTGGCTATTTCAAACTTAACAACAGTCTATTATTGGATAAGGATTATCAAGAAATAGTTAAGAAAAACATAGCTGAAATAGCTGAAATAAACAAAGAAGCAAACCCAAACACAAAGTGGGAATTGATTAAAGGTACAATTAGAAACGAAACAATAAAATATGCAACATACAAGAAGAAAGAAACTAATAAACAAGAAAAAAAGTTGACAAATGAAATAAACGAATTGCAAAACAAAATTTCTGAATCAACGGAATCCAATGTAATAGAGGTATTAAAAAACGATCTTAATGAAAAAAAGAACACATTTGAACAATTAACAGAAACTAAGCTAAACGGATTAATTCTGCGATCAAAAGCTAACATAGTCGAACATGACGAAAAAAACAGCAAATATTTTGCCAGCTTAGAAAAAAAGCGGTCTGAAACAAAACTGATTTCAAGGTTATGCATTAACAACGTAATTAGTACAAACCAAAAAGAAATTTTAACAGAAACACAAACATTCTATAAAAATCTATATAACAAAAGAGAAATGAGCAACTCAAAATATAACTTTTTCGACCAGTCAATAAACAAATTAAGCAATATTGATCAAATTAAATGTGAAGGAGAAATAACAGAATCTGAATGTATAAATGCCCTAAAATCTATGAAAAATCAAAAAAGTCCAGGCACTGATGGAATTACAGTGGAATTTTATAAACTCTTTTGGAATAATGTTAAAGAATTTTACGTGAACTCTATAAATTACTCATTTCAAACTGGATCGCTCACAGAACTGCAAAAACAAAGCATAATTACAATTATCCCTAAACAAAACAAAGATCTGACATCACTGGACAGCTGGCGACCCATAAGTTTATTGAATGTAGACTATAAAATCGCAACTAAAGTTATTGCAAACCGTGTAAAACATGTCATTACTAAAATAACTCATAATTCACAGACCGGATTCATAAAAGGTAGATATATAGGCGAAAACATTAGATTGCTCTTTGAAATAATTGATAACGCTGAAGAAGAAAATAAACCAGGTCTTATTTTTTTCACAGATTTTGAAAAAGCATTTGATAGCATTGATCATACATATATAATAAATTGCCTAAAACATTTTAACTTCGGTGAAGATTTTATTAAGTGGATACAACTATTCTATAAAGATGCAAAGAGTTGTGTTTCCAACAACGGATATTTGTCTGACTTCTTTCCTATTTTGCGAGGTGTCCGCCAGGGGTGTCCCCTGTCCACTTACCTCTTCATTATATGTATTGAGCTCTTATCATATAAGATAACAACTACTGAAGATATAAAAGGTATTACATATTCAAAACACGAATTTAAAAAGTCTCTTTTTGCTGACGATGCATCTTTTATCCTAGATGGTTCAATAAAATCATTTGAAGCTCTTGTTGATGTTTTAGATAACTATAGCTATATATCTGGATTAAAACTAAATTCAAAAAAATGCCAAGTTTTGCGAATAGGCAGTATGATTCATAATGAAGTAGTATACTTGAAAAAACGGAAATTTAAGTGGAGCTCTAGCGAAGCTAGCTCACTCGGATTTACCTTTTGCACTAACAATAGTCACATATACAAAGCAAATTTAGAACCCAAAATTGTTCTTTTTGAAAAATGTTTAAAACAATGGCAACATAGAAAACTAACACTTATGGGTAAAATTACAGTGATAAAAAATTACGCTCTGCCAAAATTGATATATGCACTCTCATCTCTGCCTAACCCCCCCCCCCTCAAACAGTAAAAAGAATTGAAAAACTTATGTACGAATTCATATGGGATGGCAAACCTGAAAAAATTAAGAGAGATATACTCACGATGGGGTATGAAAGCGGGGGTTTAAAAATGATTGATTTAGACAATTTTATAAATTCGCTAAAAATATGTTGGATAAAACGAATGATAGAAGCTGAAAATGACGCAATTTTAAACAAAATATATATTAACAGTCTCAGCTCATTTGGTGGAAAACTTTTGTTTGAATGTAATATCTCCGAAGACGACATTTGTAGAATAACTCAAAATAGGTTTTTAAATGATGTTCTATTATCGTGGTGCAGATGCAAATCTAATGTTGTTATACAAAGTTACAGACATGAAATTCTGTGGAATAACAGTAATGTTAAGGCAGGTGTAAATACAATTATGTTTCCAAATTGGTTCCACAATGGAATAAAAGTTTTAAAAGACATATATGATGACGCCTCAAAGAAGTTTTACCCATTTAGTAGATTACGAGAAATTTACAACCTACCCGAAGGTGATTTTTTTAAAATATCTAACTTTGACACATAGTATACCACACTCTTGGAAAACCAATATTAAGAATGAAAATACAAATACGCCAAACCCAAACACCATATTAAGACAATTAATAAACACAAAACACACCAATAAATATGTATACAACTTACTTCAGAAAAAAAGAAAACATCCAGATAAGAAATCAGAGAAGAAATGGGCTGAACAATTCCACGATGAAAACCTTAACTGGAAAACAATTTACATATCCTCCCTTCGGGCAACAAAAGACATAAAACTGCAAAATTTTAATTACAAGTTCTTAATGCGTATTATTCCAACAAACCGATTTCTATTAAAATGTAACATTGGACATACAACTTTATGTGATTTTTGCAGCATGGAGATTGAAACACTTGACCACCTATTTTGGGAGTGCATTCATGTACAGCTTTTTTGGACAAATTTATCAACATTTTTGCAAGATTATAATGTATTCATTCATTTTAACTTAAGAAACATAATGCTTGGTATAACGGAAGGAACAAATCAAACAGAAGCTCAAACAAAGAATTTTATAATTTTACTTGGAAAACATTTCATTTTCAAAAACAAATATAAAAACAACATCCAAATTTATTTCATTTCAAATTATATCTAAAACATCGAATCAATATAGAAAAACACATTTATTTCAAGAAAGACAGTCTTGCCCAATTCAACAAAAAATGGGGAAACCTAAGAACACTAACGGAGTAAAAACGAAAATTAATTTAACATTTCAAACACGCTCGTACCTTAAAGGCGACAGTACTCTCTCTCTCTCCTTCTCTCCTCTCTCTCTCTCTCTCTCTCTCTCTCTCTCTTACCATATTACATACCTTAGAAAACAACATATTTCTGATGATTCCAGGGTGCTTCATTGCACCCTTTTCGGCATATTTAGTTATATTTTTCGCTTTATTTTCTTTTACTTTGTTTTTTCCTCTTTATTTAATAACATTTTTTTTTATTTATAACTATTTCTGAAACTAATTTGTAGAATATTCATAACATTAGCGTATAGACTGTAAAATGTATGTGTTTAAATAGCCATCTTATTACATTAATATGATCTTTGTACATTATATGTCATATTCATATCTGAAATATGCATGGGTTTATAATATATATGTTTCAGAAATAAATAATAAATAATAAAAAAAAAGAAGGTGGTCAATCAAAGGGGGACCCATCACAAATATCCGCACTTACATTATATACCACTAAGTATGACGATAAGGAATCATTGTTCTGGCCATGAGTTCTCTCGCTTAACCAATGAACTAGAATGTCATCAATTAATGGGTTACCCATCACAAATATCCACATTTAAATTAAATACCACTAAGTATGACGATAAGTGTGACGATAAGAATTCATTGTGCTGGTCATGAATACCCTCGATTAATACATGAACTAGGAGGTGGTCACTCGATTGGGGGGCCCATCACAAATATCCGCACTTACATTAAATACCACTTAGTATGACGAAATATTGTGGCAAATATGAATAGCCTCTGACAAAAACAAGAACGGTCAGTAAAAATATACAGATTTAATATAAATTTGATCTTAGTCTTAGACTCAAATGTCCTATTGGGAGTTATTGTACAAAATTGGAAGCGTCTCTGTCATAAAATGCACGAGAAGTTTATGATACGGGGCGTATGATAGATTTCAAGTATATTTGACATTGACCTTGGGATTCATAGCAATGATATGCAACCTTCGTTGTAATCTACACACCATTATATTATAAATAAGTTTGCTAAATATAAACACCTTCTGTCAAAACTGAAAGAGAAGTTCGCGTAACAAGCTATAAAACTGATTTTTAGATTTATTTGACCTTGATCTATTACTCCAAGGTCAGAGCAGTGATCTAGATTTTTCTTTGTTATACACACCATAGAAAATTATTGTGTCAAACAGAAAGAAGTAAACATGAAAGAGAAATTCACCTTATGAAATGTAGGAGAGATTCTAATCGTATTTAACCTTGACCTTTGACTTCAAGGCTAGAGCAGTGATCTAGATTTTTTGTTGTAATATACTCATCATGGGCAATTATTATTACAAATACGTACACTCTCGGACAAAAATGAAAGCGTGATTTGAAATATGGTTTGTAGATAAATTAAGTATGTGATACCTTGAGTTTTAAGTTGTAGCCAGGTTTCCCCCTCTACAAATATCCCCCTACCACTGCAAATATCCCCCACCATTGATAGTATTTTCTCCTTAATACTGTGAGTAGTTTTCCTATTTTTGCTAGTATCTTCTGGCTACCACCACACGTATTTGTGTATTTTTAGCTCTGACTATCTGTGAGTTGTGAGCCCTTTTCTTTGTTTCATCATGGTGTGTTAATTTGATTAGAGTGTTTCTCCATGATGATACATTGCATTAAGTAGATGGCCTCCATGCGAGCTGAGCATTTCTTGTACTTCAACAACAGCAGAATCTAGGGCGAAGATTTGGTACCAGTAAAATGCATTTAAGCCCCCAGTGGCTTTGGCTGCTGTCCGTCCTAAGGCGGTGGTTCTGTTGTTGTTGACTTTTTGTTTATTGTTACTCCCATTGTGTGAGTCTGTAATTGTTCTATGTTTTGTTGTACGTTACTTTATGTCCATTCTAGTTTTGCAATCATCTTGATGGGGAAGAGAGAGCTGATTGCTTTGCTTGATTTGTCTTCCTGGTGTCTCGTGATGGTTGAGCAGCTCTTCCTGACGGTGCCACGGGGTTGTCTGCAGTCTGTGATTGTGGTATTTCCTGATCATACTCACTTACTATTTTTTAAGCAATAACCTCAACCTTTTTCTCAAAGGCATATTGTTTTTTTTAATGTTTACGCCATAAGTATTCATTGTGCTGAATATGAACGCTCTCAATCAAACTTTGAAAGAGAAATTCGTGTTTGGAGCAAAAAGACAGATTGCCAGAATAATTTATATTGAAATTGACCAAAAGATCGTGTCCATATTCCGATAATTCGTTTTGTAATTAACACATTATGGACATTTATTGTCTCATATGAATACCCTCCGTAAAGAAATGAAAGAGGAATTCTGCATTAGGAGTCGTGGATAAGTTTAAAGTATGCTTTAACTTGACTCAAAAGACATATACATTAATATTGGCAATCTGAAACCTTTGTTTAATTTTAAACACCATAAGCACTAATTAAGCAATATTTGAACTCCCTCCATCAAAAAATGGAGGAATTCGCGTTACGAGCCGTAGACATATTTTAAGAATATGTGACCTTGACCTTTGACTCCAAGGTCATACCACTGGCCTGGAATAATCGCTGTTATTTACACACCATGGGCAATCATTGTGTCAAAAATGAACTACCTCGGTCGAAAAAGAAAGGAGACGTATTTGAGTTTCAAGGGGTAACTTGGTTTTAACAGACATGTGATCTTGACATTTTACTAAAGATCATTATGGTATATTGATATCTTTGTTGTGATTTACATACCATAGGCAATCGGTGTGCTAAATATGAACTACCTCCATAAAAAGAGGAAGTGAACAAAAATTTGGTAGGCATAATGTACCGGCAGTTGCAGGGAGAAACTACAAGAATTTGGTAGGCATAATGTACCAGAAGTGGCAGGGAGAAACTACAAGAATTGGTAGGCATAATGTACCCGTAGTGGCAGGGAGAAAATACTCACAGTGACAAGAATTAATTCTGACAGAAAATACTTGTGGTGGTAGCCAGAAGATACTAGCAAAAATAGGAAAACTGCTCACAGTATTAAGGAGAAAATACTATCAATGGTGGGGGATATTTGCAGTGGTAGGCGTAATACTTGCAGAGGGGGAAACCAAATGCTCGCAGTGGTAAGGAGAAGATTAGCCACTTTTTGCAGAAGTTCACTAAAGATGGCAAGAAATTTTATTTTACTATTACCTGCAACACAGCGAAAAAATGCTAACTGACATGTCAATCTTTTAAATGGAGCAGCAATACTTACCGCGACATCAAAGTAGGGAAATCTACTGCATCCTTCTAAATCAAAATTGATTTTACAGTGTTCACACTGGCATTTAGTTTTAGTTAACTGTGTTACCGTCTAAGGAAAACATTTATGACTTAAAAAGCTAAGACCTTTCCCAGTAATAATATGATTTCCTGTCAAGAGCCTCGACAATTATGTAACAACAAGTGCACGTAAATTGGTCTCCAATAAGACATCTAATTTGCATGAGCACAATTTTGTCATACTTGTATTATGACAATGCATTTTATTGGGAGGGTCTTTCGAATGTAATGGGGGTTCTAGTTCGAGTGCCTATGATAGAAGTTATAGTTTTTTAAAACTAGTAGTATAAGTAAAGAAAAAGGTAAAGATCAGGAATCGATACAATCAAGTACCACACCTGACCCGAGACGCCGTATGAGAAAGTGACAAACACACAAGGAAACATCATACACGAAAGAGCCAAGAGGTCAGCCCTTTCCCAGAAGATGATCACAAGGTTGTAAGAAACAAAGGAAGACAATGGTGAAACAGAAATAGCAAAATTGATCCACAATTCGAATGGTCAGTAAAACATTCACTGTAAAAAAGCCCTCAACCGTCAATTAACTCTTTCCTTGGTAGCGGCGGCTCTTCCTCGCGGTGCAGTGGGTTGGTCTGCAGTGTGTGATTGTGGGATTTCCTGATCGTACTCACTTGCTTATTTGTCCCTAACTTTTACAAACAGATTTGACTCAAACCGTGTTCCCCTGAAAGAATTTTTGAAAAAGTTAATTTTGACAAAAGTCAGCGGACGACAGGAAAAACATAAACACTTACCCATCATGCAAAGAGTTAAAACAAACTACCAATCTCAAATATCGATACAAAACAAACATGTTTCCAGTAATTATAAATTTATACTGGTACGAGGAAACAAGTAAAATTATGAGCCGACCACAAATAAAATAAAGTATAGATAGTCTAATCAGACCATGCGTAGACGGTGGATGGGGCGTGGTAGACACCTGAGAGAGTTTTAGCAATGTATGGCATCAAAATTGTGAGGTTCTTCTGGGGTCGTGGTGTGTTGAAAGAGTTCCTTAAAATTGCTTCCTTGAAGACCATTTAGAACATCTTCATTGAAGAAATTGGCATATACCTTGTTGTAGAGTGAAACTATACCAATCTGGCCCAGCCAGGAATCGAACCTGGGCCGCAGGATCTACAGGCAAACACTCTACCACGTCGCTGTAAAAGCCAGCTTCCACCACAAGGCAATAGAAGTGTGATATACCTATCCCTAATATATAAGGTCATATGGTAAAAAAAAGTTTAATGTATGTGCCTATGTCCTCAATGAAGATGCTCTAAATGGTCTTAGAGGAAGCGATTTTGTTCTAATATTGTTTTGCTATCACTTTCATTTATTAAAATGCTATTGTATTATCATTTTTATTCTGAGATAGAAAACAGTTAAACAATTATGTTTTAACTGACAACGAAAGCAGTTTTACCCTTTACTTTTTCTTGGTAGAATTGCTCATTAATCTGACAGGCTAACTACTCAGACAGGCTTTATCAACCAAACAGCCCTGTGATAAAGATCAGCTTCAACCCAAGCTAACTCACACCAACTCTAATTACTGGTATATTTCAACATCAAAATTTTCAAGACTGCTTTAATTTGGCACTGATTTTCAATCAAGCCTACATTAAACTAAGCCACTGGCTACTACTTCTATAGAAAACTTCTAAGTGCAATTATCAACACTAATGTTTAGAATACACCTTAGATATCTAACTAATCTAGATGAAACACAACAATGTACAAAATAATGTTTACACCAAGAGACCATGCTTGGTCAAAAGCAATATAAACCAACTGCTTGTTACGATGTGCTGCTTAAAGCTATTTGATCATGCAGTATATCTCTTACTACCTCTACTCTTCTATCATCTATGTGTCTCAATACTAAGGTAGGGTCACCAATTTATTGTAAACTTTGAGCCCTTTTTCTATTTTACCATAGTGCGTTAATTTGACAATATTGTTTCTCTTTGATGATACATTGCAATAGATAGGAATCCTCCATGCGAGCTAATTATATTTGTGCTTCTACAACAACATCTAGGGCGAAGATTTGGAACCAGTAAAATGCATTTAAGTCTTCCCCAGTGGCGTTTGCTGCTGTCCGTTTTAAGGCGTCAGTTCTGTTGTTGTTGATTCGTTGTTGATTGTTACTTCCAGTGGTGGATTCTATAATTGTTCTATACTTTGCTGTGTTCATTCTAGTTTTGCA
The DNA here is from genome assembly GCA_964019695.1 of Loripinus fragilis. Lineage (NCBI taxonomy): Eukaryota > Metazoa > Mollusca > Bivalvia > Lucinida > Lucinidae > Loripinus > Loripinus fragilis. The sequence continues at coordinate 101,013,013 of OZ026520.1, forward strand.
ATTATCTCGATGGGAAAGAGAGAGTTGGTTGCTTTTGCTTTGTTTGTCTTTCTGGTGTCTCATGATTGTTTTTTGACTCTTCTTCAAGATGCTACGGGTTTGTCTGAAGTTTTTGATTATGACCTTTGTTTCATTTAGCCTTCTCAGCTAATATTTTCCTAATAAAATGTCAGCACAAGGTGCATTATTCAGCTTTGATTTATAACAAACAAAAAACAGGGAAGTAAGTATGTCACTCTTGTAGAATGTAGTTGAAACTACAATATATGTAAATCTTACAGTCTCTTCAGTTAACATTATGGTTTAAAACATTTTTACTGACCGTTCCAAGGCGGTACTTCTTTTGTGGGTCAATCATGTTATATCTGTCGTGTGTTTGTTATGCTTTTGTGCGCGTCTGTTTATTGTGACCTCTTGGCTCCGTTTGTGATGTCTAATTGTGAATTTGTTACTTTCCCATTGATATCCTGGGTCGGGTATGGTACTTAATTGCACTGATTCCTGATCCCTCTTTTTTACTTTAAGCTACTGTAGCAATCTATTTCGTGTGACAGTTCTCTAAATAAGGGCTAATACACAGTGCTTTTTCAGCTCTGAATTACAATCGAATTCCTTATTAGATAAGTGTCAAGCTCAACGGAGCTAGTGGTAACTATTATCAATATTAATATGAATTTATGAATTTCATATCAAGCATGTCTTCAGTAGTCTTTATAATAACTTCCCTGTATGGTGCAAGTATACAGGCTTTTAGTGTTTTGATACCAAGCAACTCTGATTTACAAACAGCAAAATCCAGAAAACACGCTGATTGTTATGATCGTGAAATACAGATTCACGTGAATGCGTTGTTTTTCCACAGAAGGGGTAATCTTTATGTATGATCTTGCGCCATGCCATGACTCTAAAAGAACTAGAATATACCTAGAATGTAACGGCATACCCTTTCTGAAATGGCCAGGGAATTCTTCAAAAATGAATTCTATAGAGAAATGAATTCCATAGAAAACGTTTGGAATAAAATATCAAAGAAAGAGATTGGTAACCAAATGCCGTGTTTAAAAGAAGAGATGTGGAAGCAAGTATGTGAAGCGTGGTATAGTGTAGCACCGACCATTATGGAAGAACTTTATAATTCAATGCCAAGGAGAATTGCATATCTTTTTAAGCAAAATGAGGTGCAACGAATACTGATTTTATGATGTAGGCGCTCTGGCACAGTATATTGTTGTATTTTCATTGGAAAATGTTTAAGTATGTTGTTGTGTTTTCATTGGAATGTATTTAATATTTATATACAAATTCTGTCTGATTATACGTTAATATGTTTTATAGAAATAAAATGTCAAGAGAATTAAATTACATGTATGGTATGACATAGACCATTCATGTATGAAAATGTGAAAAAAACTTTAGAAATATTGCGTAGTGAAATAACTTTTTAATGGACCTGTAGATCTATCAAACATTGTATTTATTCTGCTAATAACAATTGTTGGCGTTATTAAGATGAATTTCATACTCAGTTCAGTTGAGCTTGAAAAATGTTTTATATCCTTATCTTGATCTTGGTTGCTGTTGTGCTTGGTTCAACGGTTTAGCAGAATATTATCGATGCGGTAAACCAGTACATAGTGTATGGGTTAGGTAGGGTACGCTACTTTAATCTAAGGTAAAGAGAGAATAACCTTTGTCATAAAATGAGAGCGTACCGGGGTTGAGCTCACCTCCACTATTTAAGTCCATAGAATTGAGATTTTCAATCCAACTCGCGACCAGCTGTAAAACCCGGACCAGCATAATAGTTCTTTGATCAGTAGAATGTTTGGTTGAAACCATTGCAAGGTTATTGGGCCAGTGAAAACATACATTTGACACGTTTTCTTTCCATTTATCAACTCTTTGGTTCGTAGAAGGTGAAGGCAGATTAATGATAGGGTTTTACAAAGGTTTATTCCAAACACGAACTTGGATTTTTAGGCATGGTGTTTGTGCAGTTTTACTATAGCCTAAGTACCAATTTGGAGGTCACATGTAATTTATTGAATGACATAAACTTTAGAAATTATGCTATTCAATTCACGAGTCTTAAATTTGGTGTTAAAGCGCCATTTTATAGTAAAATAAAACCATGAGCTGGCTCAAGTTGGATTAATTTGGAAAACAATGATTCCGAAAACATCCGTTTTCTCTGCACGCTTTAACCATTTTCATTCTGGATAGTGGTAAACGTATAATGATAATTTTTACAACAATGAAGATCCAAGCCGTATGCGGCATTCCTTCAGGATCTGCACTGTTTGCGTTATTAAAAACAATCTTCAGCGACAGAAATACATCGTTTTATTTATTTTTTACCAGAAATTCTTTAAAATCCCATCCGTATTGTATCAAAATATTTGGGATTTTCCATCAGAACGTTAGGATTAATGTCATAGCAATGTTTATTTCAGAAACCTTTAGTATCTACCTTTGCTCAAAGTTGCGATATACGGCATAAGACCTATATCCCACAAGCAAGTGCAGCTTGATTTTGTCTAGTGTGGATATATGCCTAAGCTTGTCCTGAGCATTCATAGACATCCTTATTTAGACAGTAGTATTTGAGATCACCGAAGGCTTTTCGCGAGACTACTTGAACGTGCACCCTCAACAAACTCAAATAAACTGGCTTGTTTGTAGGTTTTCTGTCTGAAAAACGCACATTTCAGTTTCCTGAAGGATATGTATAATGAACGATAAAGTTAAACAGAATTTGAAAGCTTGTAAATTGGGTGCAAATTAGATTGCAGTTGTCGTGCTTTCTAAATCAGACACACATGAATATATTGTGATGGTTTTATGTTTTAATTGATATTGGAAAAATGCACTGAAAGCCAATGAAATGCGCATTTCTTTTTTTCATGAAAATAATCTAAGGGATACATGATGACAATCATTTCGCAGAGAGAGAGAGAGAGAGAGAGAGAGAGAGAGAAAGAGAGGGAGGGAGAGAGAAAGAGAGATGTAGGGAGGGAGGGGAGAGAGAGAGGCGAGAGTGGTAGAGAGGGAGGGAGAGAGGGAGAGGGAGGAGGGTCAGTGAGAGAGAGGGGGAGAGAGGGAGGGGGAAGAGAGAGAGAGAGAGAGAGAGGAAGGGAGGGAGGGAAAGAGAGAGAGAGAGGGGGGAGAGAGAGAAGGGGGAGAGACAGAGAGAAAGACAGAGAGATATAAAGACAGACAGACAGACAGACAGACAGACAGACAGACAGATAGATAGATAGATAGATAGATAGATAGATAGATAGATAGATAGATAGATAGATAGATAGATAGCAATAGAGAGACAGTTATACATCAATTACATTCTCGTGTTAATGTGTGTGTGTGTGTGTTTGTGTATGTCTGCGCTCTATCCTCCTTCTCACAGTATTAATAATTGGTAGAGATAGAGAGAGAGAGAGAGAAAGAGAGAGAGTTATACATCAATTACATTCTCGCGTTAATATGTGTGTGTGTTTGTGTTTGTCTGCGTTCTATCCTCCTTCTCACAGTACCAATGAAAGAGAGAGAGAGAGAGAGAGAGAGAGAGAGAGAGAGAGAGAGAGAGAGAGAGATCAATTACATTCTCGCGTTAATGTGTGTGTTTGTGTTTGTTTGTGTTTGTTTGTGTTCTATTTTCCATCTGACAGTAACAACGATTGGTCTGTAATCTGTTATTGTGACAATTCCTGGCCATGCTCACTCGTTTTTAACCTCTCCAAACTTCAATTTGTGCTATAATAGGAGCCGTGACATGAGATGTCCAAAAATGTGGTATGTGCGACCAGAAAAATAGTAAGTGAGTATGATCAGGAAATACCACAATCACAAACCGGTACCGCGGGGAAGAGCCACGCAGCCATCACGAGACACCAGGGAGACAAAATAAGCAAAGCAACCAGCTCTCTCTCGCTTATTAAGATGATTGCAAAACTAGAATGGACATAAAGTAACGTACAACAAAACATAGAGCAATTACAGACTCCCACATTGGGAGTAACAATAAACAAAAAGTTCTTAAACATCAAAGGCTCAAACCAGCCTGCGCATACAAGCAGTCTGATCAGAGCCATTGCAATCCGCTTGAACATTCTTTGACTGTTTAGCTACTGACCAAACTTCATTTTGGGTTATTAAGCTTAGCAGTGGGCTGTACAGGTTCGTCTGAGTCTACACTTGTCAAAATGCCACATAATTGGAAATCACATGTCACGGCTCAATTATAAGAATTGATAATGATACGCACGTGAGTGAAGACCAGAGAATGACAAGGGGGTATGCTAAGGACATACGTTAAACAATATTAAATTTGTCTGAGTTGAATTAAGCCTCATACATCCATAGACATGTTTACGTTTGCTGCTGTCCCAGGAGTCACAACAAACGTTAAACAGCAGTAGTTTTTTAGTTACAGACATGTTAATGTAAATTTGCAGTAATGCTCTCAAAATGAGAAACATGAGCGGAAATTTGACTGAAGTGCTCCGTGATTAGTCAACTATGAACAATCGGAATGCAAATGATCATATCTATAAGTTAGAAATTAATTTGTTGTACACTTTTACTTTCGATTAAGATTACAGGCGTGGCTAAAAACAGAACATTGGCAGCCACACTACATCAAGAATGCAATTAAGGTAAAGCAACCAGTTTTCTCTTCCTCAGCAATATGCTTGCCATATAAGTATGAAAAAACTAAGACATGCATCACAAAACAAAATATCAAAAACAAAAAGCGGACACAAATTGAAAATTACAACAAACAAGTCACCAGCCTTTAAACGGCCAGCAGCTAAGCAGACTTGAGGGCTTTAATATATTTTATTGGCAAAATCTTCGCCCTAGAATTTGCTATTTAAAAATAAAATACAATGCCCTTGCAAATATTACACAGCGTCTAATTGGATAACGTCTTAAATTTGGAACAATATGTCCTGTTATGCTGTTAGAAACTTGACGCCAATACGTACCGCCTCTCTTTTCATTGGCTGGCAAGTGATTAAATGCAGCTGGTGGTCGCAGGTTGTAGACGCAACATACTATAATGTTTGGCAAGTGATTTTACGCAGCTGATAGTCACAGGCTGTAGGCGCAACATACTATAATGGTTGGCAAGTGATTTTACGCAGCTGATGGTCACAGGCTGTAGGCACAACATACTATAATGGTTGGCAAGTGATTTTACGCAGCTGATAGTCACAGGCTGTAGGCGCAACATACTATAATGGTTGGCAAGTGATTTTACGCAGCTGATAGTCACAGGCTGTAGGCGCAACATACTATAATGGTTGGCAAGTGATTTTACGCAGCTGATAGTCACAGGCTGTAGGCGCAACATACTATAATGGTTGGCAAGTGATTTTACGCAGCTGGTAGTCACAGGCTGTAGGCCCAACATACTATAATGGTTGGCAAGTGATTTTACGCAGCTGGTAGTCACAGGCTGTAGGCCCAACATACTATAATGGTTGGCAAGTGATTTTACGCAGCTGGTAGTCACAGACTGTAGGCCCAACATACTATAATGGTTGGCAAGTGATTTTACGCAGCTGGTAGTCACAGGCTGTAGGCGCAACATACTATAATGGTTGGCAAGTGATTTTACGCAGCTGATAGTCACAGGCTGTAGGCGCAACATACTCTAATGGTTGGCAAGTGATTATACGCAGCTGATAGTCACAGGTTGTAGGCGCAACATACTATAATGGTTGGCAAGTGATTTTACGCAGCTGGTAGTCACAGGCTGTAGGCCCAACATACTATAATGGCTGGCAAGTGATTATACGCGGTTGGTGGTCACAATCTGTAGGCGCATTATGCTATAAAGGTTGGCAAGTGATTATACGCGGTTGGTGGTCACAGGCTGTAGGCGCATTATGCTATAAAGGTTGGAAAGTGATTATACGCAGTTGGTGGTCACAATCTGTAGACGCAACATGCTATAAAGGTTGGCAAGTGATTATACGCGGTTGGTGGTCACAGGCTGTAGGCGCATTATGCTATAAAGGTTGGAAAGTGATTATACGCAGTTGGTGGTCACAGGCTGTAGGCGCAACATGCTATAAAGGTTGGCAAGTGATTTTACGCAGCTGGTGGTCACAGGCTGTAGGAGCAACATGCTATAAAGGTTGGCAAGTGATTATACGCAGTTGGTGGTCTCAGGCTGTAGGCGCATCACACTATAATGGCTGGCAAGTGATTATACGCAGCTGATGGTCACAGGCTGTAGGCGCAACATACTATAATGGCTGGCAAGTGATTATACGCAGTTGGTGGTCACAGGCTGTAGGTGCAACATACTATAATGGTTGGCAAGTGGTTATACGCGGCTGGTGGTCACAGGCTGTAGGCGCAACATACTATAATGGTTGGCAAGTGATTTTACGCAGCTGATGGTCACAGGCTGTAGGCGCAACATACTATAATGGTTGGCAAGTGATTTTACGCAGCTGGTGGTCACAGGCTGTAGGCGCAACATACTATAATGGCTGGCAAGTGGTTATATGCAGGTGGTTGGGACAGACTGTAGGCCGAACATACTATAATGGTTGGCAAGTGATTATACGCAGCTGATAGTCACAGACTGTAGGCCCAACATACTATAATGGTTGGCAAGTGATTTTACCCAGCTGATGGTCACAGGCTGTAGGCGCAACATACTATAATGGCTGGCAAGTGGTTATACGCAGGTGGTTGTGACAGACTGTAGGCGGAACATACTATTATAGTTGGCAAGTGATTATACGCAGCTGATAGTCACAGACTGTAGGCCCAACATACTATAATGGCTGGCAAGTGATTATACGCAGCTGATAGTCACAGGTTGTAGGCGGAACATACTATAATGGTTGGCAAGTGATTATACGCAGCTGATAGTCACAGACTGTAGGCCCAACATACTATAATGGTTGGTGAGTTATTTTACGCAGCTGATAGTCACAGACTGTAGGCCCAACATACTATAATGGTTGGCAAGTGATTTTACGCAGCTGATGGTCACAGACTGTAGGCCCAACATACTATAATGGCTGGCAAGTGATTTTACGCAGCTGATAGTCACATGTTGTAGGCGCAACATACTATTAGGGCTGGCAAGTGATTATACGCAGCTGATAGTCACAGGCTGTAGGCGCAACATACTCTAATGGTTTGCAAGTGATTATACGCAGATGGTGGTCACAGGCTGTAGGCCCAACATACTATAATGGTTGGCAAGTGATTTTACGCAGCTGGTAGTCACAGGCTGTAGGCGCAACATACTATAATGGTTGGCAAGTGATTTTGCGCAGCTGGTGGTCACAGGCTGTAGGCCCAACATACCATAATGGTTGGCAAGTGATTATACGCAGGTGGTTGGGACAGGCTGTAGGCGCAACATGCTATAATGGCTGGCAAGTGATGATACGCAGGTGGTGGTCACAGGCTGTAGGCGCAACATACTATAATGGTTGGCAAGTGATATTACGCAGCTGGTAGTCACAGGCTGTAGGCGCAACATACTATAATGGTTGGCAAGTGATTTTACGCAGCTGGTGGTCACAGGCTGTAGGCTCAACATACCATAATGGTTGGCAAGTGATTAAAAGGAGGTGGTTGGGACAGGCTGTAGGCGCAACATGCTATAATGGCTGGCAAGTGATGATACGCAGGTGGTGGTCACAGGCTGTAGGCGCAACATGCTATAATGGCTGGCAAGTGATTATACGCTGATGGTGGTCACAGGCTGTAGGCCCAACATACTATAATGGCTGGCAAGTGATTATACGCAGCTGATAGTCACAGGCTGTAGGCGCAACATACTATAATGGTTGGAAAGTGATTTTACGCAGCTGGTAGTCACAGGCCGTAGGCCCAACATACTATAATGGCTGGCAAGTGATTATACGCAGCTGGTAGTCACAGGCTGTAGGCGCAACATACTATAATGGCTGGCAAGTGATTATACGCAGCTGATAGTCACAGGCTGTAGGCGCAACATACTATAATGGTTGGCAAGTGATTTTACGCAGCTGGTAGTCACAGGCTGTAGGCCCAACATACTATAATGGCTGGCAAGTGATTTTACGCAGCTGGTAGTCACCGGCTGTAGGCGCAACATACTATAATGGTTGGCAAGTGATTTTACGCAGCTGGTAGTCACAGGCTGTAGGCCCAACATACTATAATGGCTGGCAAGTGATTTTACGCAGCTGATAGTCACAGGCTGTAGGCGCAACATACTATAATGGTTGGCAAGTGATTTTACGCAGCTGGTAGTCACTGACTGTAGGCCCAACATACTATCATGGTTGGCAAGTGATTATACGCAGCTGGTAGTCACAGGCTGTAGGCGCAACATACTATAATGGTTGGCAAGTGATTTTACGCAGCTGGTAGTCACAGGCTGTAGGCCCAACATACTATAATGGCTGGCAAGTGATTATACGCAGCTGATAGTCACAGGCTTCAGGCGCAACATACTATAATGGTTGGCAAGTGATTTTACGCAGCTGGTAGTCACAGGCCACAGGCCCAACATACTATAATGGCTGGCAAGTGATTATACGCAGCTGGTAGTCACAGGCTGTAGGCGCAACATACTATAATGGCTGGCAAGTGATTATACGCAGCTGATAGTCACAGGCTGTAGGCGCAATATACTATAATGGCTGGCAAGTGATTATACGCAGCTAGTGGTCACAGGCTGTAGACGCAACATACTATAATGGCTTGGACATGATTATACGCAGTTGGTGGTAACAGGCTGTATGCGCAAAATACAATTATAGCTCACACGTTATTATACGCAGCTGATGGTCACAGGCTGTAGACGCAACATACTATAATTGCTGCCAAGTGATAATTCGCATCTGGTGGTTACAGGCTGTAGGGGTAATATACAAAAGTTTCACTGTCGTTTTGATGGAATCATGTTTCTAGTGCAATTAAAAGGGGATAACCATATTCAAAATTATCATATGTGGAGGTAATGAGTAAAATTTAGAGTTTGAAATCACGTATACTTTCGCCGTAAAACAGAATTTCCAACCTAATACCCAGACAATACGTTTGAATAGAGCTATCCCCTTAGTGACTTACAAAACATCACGATTTGCTTTAAAATGTATACAGGTAGGGATATTTAAAGATTTTAAGGGAAAATAGCAAAAACGATATATATTTGTGCCTTAAAATGTTTATTTGTTTAAAGTAACTGCTCAATGTGATGTTTATATGTTAAAGGTTGTGTCAAAAGATGCGAAGGGTATAACTTTACATTAAATTGAACGTATATATATATTATATAACGTACAAATCGCGAGGTATCGAATATCTATATCATATTTATCAAATGTTCCTAAAAAAAATTACACGTGAAGGTCATAACACCACGTAACACTATATATATATTTGATAAGTCGCGATTGTGTGTTAAGCTTCAAACACACGTGAACATGAGTGTGAAATGCCACACTTACAGATCACAGACCAAGCCATGGTACAGCGAGGATGAGAAACGGGACACAGGCCAAGCCATGGTACAGTGAGGATGAGACACGAGACACAGACCAAACCATGGTACAGCCAGGTCGAAACACGGGAAACAGACCAAACCATGGTACAGTGAGGATGAGACACAGGACACAGATCAACCCATGGTACAGCGAGGATGAGACACGGGACAGAGACCAACCCATGACACAGCGAGGATGAGAAACGGGACACAGACCAACACATGATACAGTGACGATGAGAAACGGGACACAGACCATCCCATGGTACAGTGAGGATGAGACACGGGACACAGACCAACCTATGGCACAGCGAGGATGAGACACAGGACACAGATCAACCTATGGTACAGCGAGGTCGAGACAGGGGACACAGACCAGCACAGTTAGGATGAGACACTGGACAAAGACCAACCCATGGTGCAGTGAGGATAAAACACGGGTAATAGACCAACCCATGGTACAGTAAGGATGACACACGGGACACAGACCAACCCATGACACAGCGAGGATGAGAAACGGGACACAGACAAACCCATGGTACAGCGAGGATGAGACACGGGACACAGACCAACCCATGGTACAGCGAGGATGAGACACGGGACTCAGACCAACCAAGGGTACAGCGAGGATGAGAAACGGGACACAGACCAACCCATGGTACAGCGAGGATGAGACATGGGATTCAGACCAACCCATGGTACATCGAGGATGAGACACGGGACACAGACCAACCAAGGGTACAGCGAGGATGAGACAGGGGACGCTGACCAACTCATGGTACAGCGAGGATGAGACACGGGACACAGACCAACCCATGGTACAGCGAGGACGAGACACGGGACACAGACCAACCAAGGGTACAGTGAGGAGAAGACACGGGTCACAGACCAACCCATGGCACAGCGAGGAGAAGACACGGGTCACAGACCAACCCATGGAAAAATGAGGTTGAGACACGGGACACAGACCAACCCATAGCACAGCGAGGAAGAGACACCGGAAACACACCAACCAATGGTACTGTGAGGATGAGACACGGGTTACAGACCAACCCATGGTGCAGCGAGGATGAGACATGGGACACAGACCAACCCAGGGTACAGTGAGGATGAGACAGGGGACACAGACCAACCCATGGCACAGCGAGGATGAGAAAGAGGCCCAGATCAACCAATGGCACAGCGAGGATGAGATACGGACACAGAACACAAACCCATGGTACAGCGAGGACGAGACACGGGACACAGACCAACCCATGGTACAGCGAGGATGAGACGCCGGCCACAAACCAACCCATAGCACAGAGAGGATGAGACACGGGACAAAGACCAACCCATGGTACATCGAGGATGAGGCACGGGACAAACACCAACCCATGGGGCAGCGAGGATAAGACACGGGAAACAGACCAACCCATGGTAAATCGAGGATGAGGCACGGGACACAGACCAACCTAAGGTACAATGAGGATGATACACTGGACACAGACCAATCCATGGTACAGTGAGGATGAGACACGTGTTACAGACCAGCCCATGGTGCAGCAAGGATGAGACACGGGACATAGACCACCCCATGGCACAGCGAGGATGAGACTCGGGACACAGACAAACCCATGGTAAAATGAGGATGAGACTCCGGACACAAACCAACCCATGGTACAGTGAGGAGGAGATACGGGACAAAGACCAACCCATGGTTCATCGAGGATGAGGCACGGGACACACACCAACCCATGGTGCAGCGAGGATAAGACACGGGAAACAGACCAACCCATGGTAAATTGAGGATGAGGCACGGGACACAGACCAACCCAAGGTACAATGAGGATGAGACACAGGACACAGACCAACCCATAGCACAGCGAGGATGAGACACCAGACACAGGCCAACCCATGGTACAGTGAGGATGAGACATGGGTTACAGATCAACCCATGGTGTAGCGAGGATGAGACATGGTACACAGACCAACCCATGGTACAGCCAGGATGAGACTTGGGACACAGACCAACCAATGGTAAAATGAGGATGAGACACGGGACACGGACCAACCCATGGTACAGTGAGTATGAGACACGGGACACAGACCAACCCATGGTACAGTGAGGATGAGACATGGGAAACAGGCCAACCCATGGTACAGTGAGGATGAGACACGGGTTACAGACCAACCCATGGTGCAGCGAGGATGAGACACGGGACACAGACCATCCCATGGCACAGCGAGAATGAGACATGGGACACAGACCATCCCATGGCACAGCGAGGATGATACACGGGGCACAGACCAACCCATGTTACAGCGAGGATAAGACATGGGACACAGGCCAACCCATGGTACAGTGAGGATGAGACACGGGACACAGACCAACCCATGGTACAGCGAGGATGAGACACGGGACACAGACCAACCCATGGCACAGCGAGGATGAGACACGGGACACAGACCATCCCATGGCACAGCGCATTATGATACCCGGTAAACAGACCAACCCATGGTACAGCGAGGATAAGACATGGAACACAGGCCAGCCCATGGTACAGCGAGGATGAGACACGGGACACAGACAGCCCCATGGTACAGCGAGGATGAGACAGGGGACACAGACCAACCCATGGTATAGTGAGGATGAGACACGGGACACAGACCGACCCATGGTACAGCGAGGATGAGACACGGGACACAGACCGACCCATGGTACAGTGAGGATGAGACACGGGACACAGACAAACCCATGGTACATTGAGGATAATATATTGGACACAGGCAAACCGATGGTACAGTGAGGATAAGACAGGTGACACAGACCAAACCCAGGGTACAGCGAGGATGAGGCACGGGACACAGACCAACCAATGGTACAGCGAGGATGAGACACGGGACACAGACAACCCCATGGTACAGCGAGGATGAGACAGGGGACACAGACCAACCCATGGTACAGTGAGGATGAGACACGGGACTCAGACCAACCCATGGTACATCGAGGATAAGACATGGGACACAGGCCAGCCCATGGTACAGCGAGGATGAGACATGGGACACAGACAACCCCATGGTACAGCGAGGATGAGACAGGGGACACAGACCAACCCATGGTATGGTGAGGATGAGACACGGGACACAGACCAACCCATGGTACAGTGAGGATGAGACACGGGACACAGAAAAACCCATGGTACAGTGAGGAAAAGATATGGGACACAGGCAAACCCATGGTACAGTGAGGATAAGACAGGGGACACAGACCAAACCCAGGGTACAGCGAGGATGAGACACGGGACACAGACCAACCCATGGTACAGCGAGGATGAGACACGGGACACAGACAACCCCATGGTACAGCGAGGATGAGACAAGGGACACAGACCAACCCATGGTACATCGAAGATGAGATGCGGGACACAGACCAACCCAGGGTACAGCGAGGATAAGACATGGGACAAAGACCAACCCATGGTACAGCGAGGATGAGATACGGGACACAGACCAACCCATGGTACAGCGAGGATGAGACACGGGACACCGCTGCTTCAGATACAATTTAACGAGGGGTGTGTGTTGTAACAGCTGTTGAACTATATTGTACACGTGAAATTCGTGTTTATCGAGAGACGACGGTACTGCAGTGATCTGAAGCGCTGGAGCTATCATATTTTACCAGTAGATGAATCGGTATCTTGTGTTATCTTGGAAGACGAACAGTTAAGATAAGGATGACAAATAGGTCATTATAGCCTTGATCTGGCAAAAAATCCATTGAACTGAACACTTATAGGGTTTCATTCTGACATTTCTTGGTCATATTCGCTAAATTTTTCATGAAGACTAAAATATATCTATATATACAAATTTCATTTAAAAGGAGAGTTTATCAACTGCATTATTTTTCCCTCTTGAATCACTATAAATATATAGCACTGATGCGCCTGTCAATGTCTGTATGACGATAAATTAAATTACTTCAGGGAAGGATTGGTCAATGTTATCTGAGGTTTATGTAAAGACAGTGGCTATGGATATCTAGCCTATGAGGCCAGGAGTGCATATCTATACTAGCCTGTTGGGATATGGATGCGGAGCCGTACACATTGCTTTCCAATAAAGGCCAGGCTAGATATCCAGGTACTTCATATTCAAGTTATCTCAGGCGGAGATAACATAACGGCAGACAAACGGCTGGGCGACGGGCGGAGAAGAAGGCAATATCCAGGACATTACTTAAAAAGTGTTGGGATTATATTGATAAACCATGTTGTCTTTAGTAAATTATTTAAAGAGACTAAGTGTGCAACTATGAACATTTTTCGAAAAAAATTCTTTTCTTTTTAAATCATTGGTTAAAGCAGAATTAAGTTAAGTTTTCACAATAAATTTGTTCACTATAGCTGAAAAATGCATGGGAAAGTGAATTATCTTATAAAAACAGGTGTTTTTCTCTTGTTGGTAATTATTTGCGTCCCTCCAATAATTATAGACAGTCAAGTTTTAACATAAATACTGTTGTTTTGATACTGATAATTTGTAAGATTTACAAAATTGGTAAAATTTATACCTGAATTTTAGTTTTTCACTGTGTTCTTGAAAAATAGAACATTTTAAAATTTAAAAGATCAAAAGTTACAGACTATGCAGCTTTAAGGTATAGTCCACACTCGGTGAAACAGATTTACCGTTAGAAATATTAAAGAAATACCTGCTTTTGTCCAATCAACTGAATAAAGTGGCACAACGTGACAACCTACAGATTAAACAAATGCTTTGAAGCGTGACTTTATTTACAATATTGATATGTACAGTTCTCTAAAAAAAGGTTTCAGTCATTTATTTACATTTACTATAAAGGCTTTGTCATACACAAGTGTTCCAGCCCGACTGGCTCATTTTACGCATTCTGCATCAATCTTTAGAAATAGAAAGACCCATTGGTCAGAGGTGGTGGTACATCTATACGTCACTGCACTCTAACAACGTGATCACTTCATCATTGTTATTTTGCTAGCTTCTTTCATTGTTTGCAATGTTACTTCAATAATCTTTAATCTTTAACTTGCACCGTTACAGGCTGAACTTTCCCCTCAGCCACTCTCATCCAAAGGTAAAATCTAGATCTTTTGTGTTTCTCTCCTCTCTCTCTCTCTCTCTCTCTCTGGTATTTCACGTCAATTAACTCCTATATATCAAAAAGAGATCTAAAATGAAATTATTGTACAAGAGCACCTATTATTGCATAAAAAGCCGTGTCGCACGTTATTAACAGCCATATTTTAACAGGCAAAAATCGATGTATTAATCAGGCAATTCACGTGCTGTTGATGCACGGTTTTTGTACGTTACATAGACGCATTCTGGGCCGTCACAAAAATTGACGTCATCAACAGTAACGTGCATAGAAATGAACTTAATTTAATGAGGTTCGGATGACGTAAGTCTATGCTCTAGAATAGATTTTTCCAAAACATACAAATCATTTATGCTTTTGTACGCCATTATAGTAATACAAAAATGAACTTGTCGAAGCGTTTTTCCAAAGTTTTCAAGTGACAAAATGACTTAATGCAATAATAGCAATCAAAATAGGTTTTCTGATACTCTAACATCTGCTTAACCCCTTGCAGTGGTTAAAACCCTCGCCTTTCAGGCTCAGATTTCAACACCACCCTCGGGGTCCAGCAGATCTTAATGCATAGATAAACATGTTTGATCCCTATAATGAGATACAAGTTTCAGGTCTTGCGTTTCTTTATATGGGTCAGTTATGCCATTGAGATTGTGTGGTGGATACCAGTAGTTGTTTATATCATTTATATCATTGTGTTATGTACATCAAGCAACACTGATCTGTCTTAAGTAAGTAAACATTATGAATTTATACTAATAATGATAATAGTAATGTATATCTGCAAACTAAGTTTTTTTATGATATAGTTTATTGTGTCATTATAACTTTTGTTTTGCAAATGCCTCGCTGAGGAAAGACTGGTTGTTTCAATTTGATTGATTTCTTGATACTTTTAATTTTGAAATAGTTTATTTCCAATTTCTTAATGATGGAGATAAACCTCGCTCCATTTCCTAAGGTGCATATAATTCGCAGGTTATTCGCTCAGTGAGAATATACACTAGGCAAAATTTCTAATTGGTCGTCTTACATTTTTATGTTAGTTTTTAAAGTAAGATTCGGTTATACAAAACTCATGCTTATATAATTCAACCAATGCCTTGCTGAAAATCTGCATGCCATTTCATTCAAAATGACTGGTGCGTCTTCCACAGACGATGCTAGAGTAAAGGTACCCTCATTTCAAAAAGTCACATTTTTCCCTACAATATGAAATATTCCCCAGAGATGCCTTCCATTTGTATTTTTGTTTGTATGAAAATGTTTCTTACTGCTTTGATGAAAGACGAACAAAATTCAAGTGATTCGCTTCAATCAGACGCCTCTTTTCTGTTACGTAATAACATGATGACAAACACTACCAAATCATTGAAATCAGCTTTTTGCATGCAACTTACATAGGATGTTCGCACTGTTCTGTACGCCTGATTATCTGTGATACGGTATTGAAATTTTCAGCGATTATTTATCACTTCTAGACGTCACTATTCTAGTTTTGAACTTTTAAAAAAACAATGCAAAGTACCGTCAAATTGAATTTTAAAGTTTTACATTCAAACCGGAAATGCGCAGCAACAGTGAAATGTTTGTCATCTCAAAATGTATGAATGAAGTTCCATTCTGTTTGGGCTATACTTGTTCAGATAAAATAAAATGCATACAACAATTTTGCACAAGCTACTAATAAATTTCAAAAATCTCGAAAAATGGGATTTTTAAAAAAAAAATGCGTAAAAAATCTACTTTAGTCAAAATTTCAAGCGTTTTGGTGCTTTTTGAAGTCGACTAGACCAGTCTTTTACCAACTGAACTTAAATGTTATATAAAACTTCAATCAAAACCACTTTTCTTCGAAAAAGCATATCTTTGCATTTTTTAACCAAATACCCAATGATTGAAAGACAACTTTTCTGAAAGACTGCTAAACTTTCTCCCATTAAACTGTATATTAATAGGCAAACAATCATCTCAATGTTAAAAGCGCTTGATCAGAAATAATGAGTTTAAAAGATGACCAATTAGAAATTTTGTTAAGTGTATTGGTATGTTAGTGAATTCAATTTGTGACTGCTAAATTACTAAAACAATGCTATAGATATCATACGCGTTGAAAAGCAAAATCATTTTGCGACTGGGCATATCAGAGTCAGTAGTTTACTGTTATTAAGTTCCATTGTGATTTGTTCAAGTGATGAATGCAAAGAACCATTGGGAAGCCTTGCCTGATCAATTCAAAAAGATAATCAACCGTTATTTAAAATATGATAAACATGGATAGTATGCGATGATCTGCATGTCTGTTTATAAAAGCAATCAATGCAAAATCTATGGCAAAGATCTAGTCAGTAAAATCAATTTAAACCCCCCAGTGGCTTAGGTGGTTCTGTCGATGTCGATTGCTTCTATTGTTTCGTGGAGGTTTTTGTGACTGGTCATTACACTTGAATGCACTTAGTGTCGTTTCCAGTTTTGCAAGAGAGAGAGAGAGAGAGAGAGAGAGAGAGAGAGAGAGAGAGAGAGAGAGAGAGAGAGAGAGAGAGATGGTTGCTTAACTTTAATTGCCTTTTAATGTCATGTTACTGTTAGTGTTATATGTCTCTTCCTCGAGGTGCCGTGGGTTGTGATTGTGGTATTTCCTGACAATGCTCACTTTCCTTTTAAATCTATGGTTCTCTTAAATTGCACGGTATCGATAAGGTCTCAGACAAAGTAACGATCCTTACCCAGAATTTAAATAAGTGGGTAGGTGGCTGATGCTTGTCTTTGGATGGACCCATCATGGCATAGCTTAGGGGTTTTCTTTATCTCTGACTTTCTATGAGTTAAAACCCTATTCTTTGTTTCCTCTTCATATGCTATTTAATTGATGGTTTTCTGTAATGATACATCCTATATACTCAGCGTCAATGAAAAGTTACCAGTATCGAAATTTCGATATTTCGGAAAAAATATATGATACAGCTCTTTGGCTACTGTCACGTTCATGTTTATGGTCAACGACAAGCTGGTTTGGAGAGATAAAACAGTTACATGAGCCCTGGAACTATGGTGCACGTGATGCACGTGCATTTAAGTTTTTCGCAGTTTTTAAGAATTTGAAATCATCATTTTCTGCAGACAACATGCCAGGACATGCCCTAGACATTTTCATTGAAAACGCCGCCAAAATTGTTTAGGTGATCCCATTAAACGCGAAGATTGAGGATCAAACTTTAAGGTAGCACAAAAACTTTGCCTTTTCCTATACAATGCAATGGAAACTACAGGGGTTCATGAAGGAATGATTATAATGCATTCGGATGTGGCGGATACCGTTTTCCACTGTGGTGAGGCATGGGACTCTTTGTTATAAATTTGAGTGTTGAAGTATCCGCCGTTCTTCGTTCATAATGGACTAAATATTGTCCTGTGTTAAGTGTATGTGATTTACTGGTAACTTTTCACTGACGTTGAGTATATGAGCCGTGACATGTGATTTCCAACAATGTGGCATTTTGACAAGTGTAGACTTCGACGAGCCTGTGCAACCTCCTTTTAAGCTTAGAAACTCCAAAATGATGTTCAGTCAGTAGCTTAACAATCATAGAATACTCAAGCGACTAGCAAAGGCTCTGATCAGACTGCGCGTATGCGCAGGCTGATCTGAGGCTTTGCTGGTCGCATATACCACATTGTTGGAAATCTCATGTCGCGGCTCATATTATATAGAAAAGCTCCTTGTTAGCAGCATAACTTCTGTTTTTAACAATAGCAGAATCTATGGCGAAAATTCGTCAGTAAAATATATATCTTAGCATCTCGGCTGCTGTCTGTTTAGGACACTTATTCTATAATTGTTTATTATCCCCACGTTTTTAAAGCGAATGGGATATTGTAATTGCCTCCGCCCGTCCATCCGCGTGTCCATCTGTCTATCCGTCTGTCCATTATGTAATCTCCTCCTAAACCAATTGATGAAATTCAACCAAATTTGGTTTGTGATATACTCAAATGAATGGGGCGTGCACAGCACATCTTTTTACTTGCCCGACCCCTGTGGCCCTGGGGAGGGGTCAAATGGTCAAATGGCATTACATTTTAATTGCTAAGTCAACTTCAAAGATTTTTTTATACCAAACTTTGTGTGTATACTTACAAATGAAAGATATAAAAACTATCAGACAGGATTGTTATACCGTCGCCTAGGGATGGGACTTGGTGGTGCTTTTGGGACTAGAATTAAATGATGTCCGTCAGTATATCCGTTATGCTATCTCCTCCAAAACCATTAGACGAAATACAACTAAATTTTGTGTGTAAGTTACTCACATAAATGGGGCGTACAATAATACATTTTCTTTGGCTTCGACCCCTAGGCCCTGGGGAGGGGTCAAAAGGTCAAGTATCATTAAATTTCAATTACAAAGTCAATTTTAAAGATTTCTATACCAAACTCTGCATGTGTTCTCACAGATAAAAGATATAAAATATATAGAACGGAAGTGGCATAATCACCGACCACAGTCCTACTACCAATATCACCGCGAGGAATGGACAAAAAACACAGAAAGCCACAACAAAAATAGTGGATCTTACATAAGTGCTCATGTTTTATTGATTTTATTAAACAAGTTGGGGAAAGAGATAAAATGCGAGGCTTGCCGAGCATTTTATCTCTTTTTCGCAACGAGTTTAATAAATACAATAATACAAGAGCACGAATGTTAGATTCTATTTATCATATGACAAATACTTTGAAAATAGTAAGTGAGTATGATCAGGAAATACCACAATCACAAACTGCAGACAACCCTATGGCCCCGCGAGGAAGAGCCGCTCAACCATCACGAGACATCAGGAAGACAAATTAAACAAAGCAACCAGCTCTCTCTTCCCCATTAAGATGATTGCAATACTAGAACGGACACAAAGCAACATACAACAAAACATAAAACCTGATTTTTGGCGTAAAAACGATATAATTTTGTCATTATGTACGCAACGTTGTTATGGACGTCATTACGTTTCCCGAAAATCGATAAACCACTAGTGGTTTACAGATTTTATTGCATGGCGTTATTTCACTCCCAGGCGCGACGTCATATGATAAGTAACGTTAATCAACCACCTCTGTCTCCTTCAGGAAGATAATTGCTAGAAAAGACACCAACAACCACATCACAAGTCAAGAAGCAAACACAAACCCCCACATCCAATGGGAGTAACAACAACCAATTAGCTTGAACGTGCAGTCGATGAGGTGCCCTAACAAATACCCACGCTAACATTTTGACCCCCGGCAACCCAAAGTCCCACCCCTGTGGTATTAAACAGGCCGCAGACTGAAAATTCCGTTCTATATGTTTTATATCTTCATGTGAACAAACGAAGTTTAGACCAGTATTAGTTCCGACTGACCTGGGTCGTATTTATTCCCTTTTAAAATACTTGATTATGCTCCATTTATAGTTTCATTGTGTGCCTGATTTGGCTAATTGAAACAAAGCATTTGCAATGTTCCCTAAAACTGGTTTCTAACATCTGTAGATTCTAGGGCGAACGCTTTGCGTGTAGACATTTCACATCACTCCTCCCTAATGGCTTCGACTGCTGTATGTTCTAACGCGATTTCAATCGGAACTGCCTCTGCAAATTCCGCGAAATTCCGTGGAATCAGACCAAGGATGTACATCGAGGATCTTCTTTGAAAACGCGAATGATAACGTGACATTGACGTTACATAACGTGACGCTGATGTCACAGAAACCATGCCAATACCAAGTTAGCTTATATTAGCGGTGTGTTCTAGAATAGACATTTCCTATTGAAGTGGATTAATTAAATCAAAGATAACCATCAAATTGCAGGAAATTTATGTGAAGACCATTCCTCGCGAGAGACTGCTATATTAAAGTATAAAGAAACCTCATCATTCAGAAGACGCAGCTATGTATTGGTAATGAAGCCATTAAGTTCTAAACAAATTACACTCTAGACACCAAACTCTATTCCTGCGCACATCTTTTTCCTGATTTTTCTCTCTAATTTGAAATACAATATTTGAGCCAGTACACGAGGGGTAGTTACCGTCTTGGAGATCAGCGATGGCTCAGAAAAGTTTAGTTTTTCACGCATTATCTCTAAATTCTTCACTGTTTGATCTTGTAATGCTTAAATGTTGATGAACGTCCATACATTGGAACTAGCCCCATAAGATAGCAGTGCTGTAGAAATAAAGCATGGTTAAAGCATATGATATATGTACCATTTTTTTGTCGAACTGGTACATATATCATACTAATATTTTGAGAAACTGAGATTGTTTAGTGTGCATAATGTTCAGTATGTCAGTCAATCTGTTTGCGTACCACCGAATGGCCATTTAGGTGGCTAAGAGCTATGTGTCTAAAATACATTATGCGTCTTCAAATTTTAAGTGGCTAAATTCTGTCGATTTGAAAGCAATAATCCTGAGTTTGAATCATCAAATTTTCAGTTTCGATAGAATTCAGTGCACTCGAGGCATTTGCATTTAAAACTCAAAAGCATGGAGTATTAAATGACACTCAAACTGTTTTCTTAGTCAAATCCATGATTTTTTATTAATTTTTATTTTCTGTGGACCCACAAAAAATCATCGTGTATCTTCTCGGAATTTCCAATACGTACACACGGGCATGCGCAGTTGTCTCGAGTATCCAAAAAAGATAATTGAACCATGTGAGCGAAAGACAACACGTGTTTGGCAAAGAACTTCATTTGCAAGGGACTAAATTAATTTTTAGAAGAAATTAGAAGCATCCAGATTTAGGGTATTCATCGGAATGCTCGAAGCAAGGTGGGTGGGGTTAATAAGCGAATTTGCACTAAGGACTCTAGAAAAATTGCAGTTCTTTTCTGGGTTTATGAGAATCTCATCTGGCAATATGTAAACAGTGGGAGGCATCTGAAGTGAAATCTTACGTTTTTTGTCAATGACGTAACATCGCTGTTCGAATGATATTGTGTCTGTGAATTTAGCTACCTCATTGTGTTCGCCAAAGTAGCCGACTCTTTATAAAGTTGCAAACAACATAGAACTTTAACGTGTAAAAACGGTGTCAGTGCGTTGCTGTATAATTCAGCAGTGTGTAAATGTGTAGACAAGTAAATATATTATACTGATTACACTTTCCCGTGGAGAGCCTAGATTCAATTCATGCATTATTTTGCGTTGTTTCAAGCAAATATCTATCACACAATTTCATCTATGATTGCAAACTCATTATTTGTGGTGTAGCATTGATTTGCAATCGTTTTTGGGACTCCCAAAGCTTACGGTTTTGGAAATTACACCAAATAAATTTTGGAAGCCAGCTGCCTCCAAGGACAGTTTTGTTTTGGAATATTTTGCGCATGCCCAGTGTCTATTTATAAAACGAAACGAAATCAGCATAGAAATTATCTTCTGCTTTTACATTTTGTTTGTTTTTTATATTTTTTGCAATTACGATATTTGCGCTTGCCGATAAAAGTTCAGATCGTCCTTAACCTTTATTCTAGATGTCTTGGAAAACTTTGATATGTTTCTGTGAGATGAAAAATGATTGATTCTGATAGGGATTATGCCTTTAAGTGACTATATTTTTGGGATGGTAAATTTTTATAGGGCTACAATTGTTATGTGGCTTATCACAAATTTAACCACCAGGGGCTCAAATTGCAAGAGATTTTTATTTTCATTATATCAGGGTTGCCCCCCTTAAAATAGCTTTTTGACAGTATCAATTGACAATGATTTTTTTCTATTTCAGTAGGCATGTAAGATCAAGGCACATAGTGTATGGACAAGACACCTTGTTCATGGACATATTTTACCAAGCCACATTATGTAGATGGGCGTTGTTGGAGGTCCATACAGATGGATAAGGACCTCGGACAGTTTCCTATTCAATTTGCCCAAACTTTGACAGCCTGTGGCTAGCATAATGCATTACTGACAACTATAGTTTTGTGCTTAAATGAAACCCTTACATTAAGTTCATCTAACAAAATAAAAAAAATTTGAAAATATTGCATAATTATGCCAAGACTTTAGGGTTTAGGGGGTGGGGGTATTTTTTGTGACCAAATTTGATTTCACAGAAAGTTAAAGTTTCGTCGAGTATTCACCTAAATACATGTTAATATAATGTTTGCGGCATAGAACTTGAGACGAAAGTGGTGCGTTTGCATAATATTCGGGTTAAGAAGATTTCATTGTTTCGTCTAAAGAGGTGTGCTGTCAATTACTTTTGACTGTTACCTGTAATGTTTCGAGTTCAACCACTTGTGCACTGAGGTGTATCATATCTGTATACTGTATAAATCATAGTCTAGATAAACACTGTTTTAGCGTAAAATCGTAATATTTTCTTACACATCAGATTTAACCTATAATTTTGGTGCTTAAAAGAACCGTCTCATTGCGACGGTTCTTTTGAGCACCCACAACATAATGTTTTGTTTGAGAAATGAGACAATTAATTTCTTTGTAAGCACTCATAACTAAAGCCCTGATACATGCCATTCCAAATTGATATTTAGCTATAGGTTTTTACAAAATAAGTTTCTAATAAGTTTTTATAATAAAGTGTTTTTGAGCATTTTGACAGCGTTCCCCCCCGTGACCAAACATGCCGTTTTTATATGATGTGTGAAATGTAAAACTACAACTGTATGCAAAAGGATTAGTTTGGTCACGGGGGGGAAAGCACCTCAGTAAAACTTTTTCTATTTTCTATATGTTGAATAGCAAAAACGGAGTTTTCAACCCATATTTTTCAATTGGTACTTGTCCAATGGGAAAACGGCTTTTGTGGATAAGTCGAGGGTTGAACCTACTATCTTTTTCATAGAAAAAATATCATTTTCTTTGAAACTTTTCTCTGGTCATTTCTATGGGCAATCCTTCATAAAGACTGTCCGAGGTCCTTTAATATCCAAATTTTAGTGTCTTTTTTTCAAAACTTACAGGGGCTACCCCCTTAGCTGATTTATGTAGTTTTAAACAACTTCTTACGTGACTAGACACTTAAGAGGTTTAAGCCACTAAAGTGTCAAAATACCAGTTATTAGCCACATAAGTGGTCATTTGTAAACACGAGCGTCCATCCATCCATCAGTCAGTCAGTTAGCAAATAATAAAGAACTCAGAAACTTCTTGGAACACTTTGATACATTCTTTTCTAAACGGTCGTACAAGTTTAGTGGAGAGCGGTCGGGCTTGGGCTTAATCGAAGACCCGGCCTCTTTGAGACAGATAAGTTATTTACCATGGACATGTTTTGATAGTGCCCAAAGTGTGCATCTCAAAATGGCAGGTTAATTTAATGTTCTCACCCATAGAACGAGATTTTTTGACAAAGTACAGTTCACTACACATGTCATAAAATGTTCTGTATATGCGACCATACTTAGAAACGGTGATGCAAAAATGCTGCATGAGAAAGTCGACATGATCAGTAAACGTTTTATGTATGAAACTTCTTTGAATACTATTGTGGACAAAAACTTGTTATGTCCAGAAAGTTATTTTGTGTTGTTTTAGGATATAGGGTCCTGTCACGCTACAGCGCTTAGCCAATTTATGTCGACGTATGCAAAAATGTATAAAAATATAAAGCCTCTCTCGCGTATGCTAAACGAATATAAAAAGGATGTCTAACGTTTGTGTAACTTATTCATTTAAGAAATGAATTCGATTTTTGGAAGGTTCATGGAAATGAATACTTCGGGTCTCTTGCAAAGTAAGTGAAACCCGAAGTATTGGTGCTGCAATGCAGTTTACTACCATGCAACTACCAGCTTAGCAAAAGCTTAGCAAAAGCATAGTTCATGAAAAGTGACAGGTATTTTAATACTGATTGGCAGTTTGAGATATTTAAAAGAGGAACGTCAATTGACATGATACTTGTTTAGTGTTTATATCAAAATAGGTTTCCTTAATTTCAGTAACATATGTTGTTGGTGCATGTTGGAATTGTCTCATAGAGGCAATTCCTATGTGCACCTACAACATATGTCCATTCAATAAATGAGCGTTTTACACAATAAACAGGTTTTTCACAAACTACTCGACTACTTTTTATGTTTCAGTGTAATGAGCATGTAGAAATGAACACGTTTTTGTGTAGTTTGGCATGCCCCTGGATGACAATAATAGATAGCCAATTTTATATTGTTGACAGCTTATGCTTAGATGTTTCATTGGAATGAAATGCTAACTTTGTGGCTGCCTGGTTGTAATGCGAATAATATAACCAATTTGAATGACTAAGAAGAGAGCTACATATACACCGCTTTGGAAACACGCACGTTTTTGTAGTACACTACGCGAGCAATAGTCCCAAACACCTTATTACAAAAGGGCTTCTGGGGTTGAGTGCTTCACATAATGGCATTTTCGAATACACGATAAGTAAGCCTTTCCTTGGAATTTTCTTAGCAGAAGCAATCCCATGTTGTCATCAACAGTTTTGGGTTACGTCTTCTAATAAAACCTGTGTGGCACCTGTGTTGGAGCTCCAATTGCTGTCCCTCTTATTTGATTGTAGAAACAAACATCCAAATAAAATATGTCGCTCGTTGTTTATGCGATAAGCACCAAAATAGTGTGCTGGTAAATCTGGGTACTTGTATCTTTTTAAATAATGCTTCCCACCACACCCCCTTTTCTCCACCTTCAGTGACGATAGTTATATCCCCTATTTCTACACCATACTATAAATATCTCTAACATTTTGACCTAGGAAATGCAAAATCATTGTATTATACGTATAATTTTTTATGCATTAACAACTGCTGGACACCGAAGATGGTGTTGAAATGGCGAGGGTTTTAACGAACCCTGGGGTTCTAGCAGATGTTAGTGTATCAGAAAACCATGTTTGGTCGCTATTACTGCATAAAGCCATTTTGTCACTTGAAAATTTTTGAAAATAACGTTTTTGTATATCCTATAATGGCGCGCAAAAGCATGAATGATTCGTACATGTAGGTTTTCAAAACACCTATTCCAGAGCAAAGTCTTACGTCATTCTGACATCACTGAACTATGTTCACCGCTAAGGACGGATGACGTTGGCCCTAGAATACGTATATGTAAAATCAAACGTCATTGCGTCAACAGGATGAGAATTGATCAGATTGATGCATGACTTTGGCCGGTTAAAACATGACTGTTTTAAATAGCCTGTAACTCGGCGTTTTTATGCAACAATTCAACATTAATGCACACGATACACGTCCTTGTATCGTCTTGAGAGCTTAAGGAAGAACCTCTGTTCATTATTCTGAAAAAGATTCATCTAACTGTTTAATTATTTTGGGCATTGCGCCGGTATCCAACCATCAAGGTACAAGTTGGCATAAACGTACAGCTAAGAATGAAATCCATAGTCTGATGAGAGCCTTAGTTTTCTGTCTGAAGGAATGATGTACTCTGAGCTCCCTATAGAGCGCCCATCAAAGACTCTGATCAGACTGTGCGTATGCGCATCCTGATCTAAGTTTTCAATGGGCCCACATGCCAGCTTGTACCTCTTTCAGGATACCGACTCATTAATTGCAGGTAACAAGTATAAGTTTTCACAAAAGGCTTGGTCTGCGCTCTAGCATAATATAGAAAGTGTTTTCTGAACAAGTCATGTTTTGAATAAAGGGCAATCATTGATTGTGCCAGCCGGCCAGCCAACGGACGGACGGACGTTCAGATAGACAGACAGACAGACATATTTTGCTGCTTCAGATACCCCCACAGTCTACCCAGGCCGTCCAAAATCACTAACTACTTTCCTTGTAATTACCAATTGAGGGAGGTCATGCTTGCATCACAGAAATCAGCTTGATTCAGGTTGATTTCAAGTCGAAATTGAAATTACAATTTCGGTAAATCTTCCGAATATTAATTTTAGCTTTTTTGAGGCCGTTATGGATCGTTAGATCTTATGATTACACAGGTCACATGACATTTTAAAATGAAGAATTTAACCAATCGTTAGATAGTCTACGCCAGATGCACGATTATGGCTGCTGAATATATTTTTTGCAAAACCCTAACAAGTAAAAGCTTTTCAAAAATGCTGGCGGTCGTTTAGCACTATCATTGTATGTATTTTATGAACTGCATGCTTCCATTTTGAACTTTTCGAGTTTGTTCATGCACATCTGTTCTAAGCTTTGATTATTAACGTCCGAGCTGTGACCTTTTTTACCATTAAATACATTCTTTCAGTGAGTACAGGTCTACTCTTAAGTGGCTTGATCTTAAACGCCGAGCTAAAGCATGGCCATTTATAGTCTATAGTGAACAAGATATGTTATTGTAATCGATCTAGCATCCGACGAATGTGTGCAAAGTTGTTTGAAAACACTAGACAACCCATCTTTTACAATATTTTTCTAAAACTGAGGTCACAAATTAAGGTCACGGTGACTCCTAAACAGTATACAACACTCTGTGACCCCAAAATGCGTCCACAAAACAAATTTTGGTTTCTTATGTCAAATAATATAGGATTTATGCTCGTGACATGATTTTTCTAGATCTGAAGGCAGAGATTAAAGTATGATACTAGACACCCCGTGACACTAAGATGCATCAACACTCGAATTTAAGCATTATTACCTCAAATGTTATAGGAGATAGCCTCCAGCCTAATATGAACACTCAAACATATAGGACACTAAGGACAGGCAGTATGATTACTATATGCCTTCCTTTTTTTAGGGCATAAAATTCTGTTTGTCATGATCGCTATAAGACAGTGCTTAAATTCATATTAATTCCATATGATATGGATAAAAAAATCACATAATTACGTCCGCTGACAGGTTTTGTCAATCAAGGGCGTTTTGACTTGGGAACGTTTTACTGTTAAATTTCTTACGCACGTCCGTTATACTAACAGTTTTTACAGATTCGCTGGATAGTTTGCTTCGCACAATAGGTAAACCTACAGAAAAGAAACATTCGAGATCTAGTCTACGTTATTTGGGTCCCTATTCGTTGTTCGGCAGCAAATATAAAAAAATACCCAAAGCAGGGCATAAAGGCTCGGTCAAAACCTGGATTTGATGTGTGATTTGCACAAAGGTTATATACGGCCGGTCGGCCGACCGTAAGGAAATATTGCAGGTTGGTTAGACTGGCATCAGTCCACTAAATATATATAATTACATTTATAATTATATTTAACTAAGAAAAAATCATCTTCTAAAAATTATATCCCCTCTGATAGTCAAATTTAGTGTGATGTCCAAGCCGAGAACTTCTACTTCCAAGTAAAGTTTATAAATTGCTATCTTAGAGAGATTATCAGTTTTACTAAAAACATTGACATTAGAGACTGGGGCCAGTCTACAGGTTGGTTTCTGTTGAACTTATGTGACGATAGGAAGGAATATCATACTAAAATGTCAGTGAATTACCTAGTGTGTTTTATTGCGGAAAAGGTTACTCTGTCCAAACTGTCACATGTCCAGACACATAAAACAAAATATACGTCTTAAGGGTGGGCGAGCTAATAAATGAGCACCTTATAACAATTTGTCATTTAAAGATGTACGAACTTTTCCATGTCATGCGGCAGTCAGGATGTCCTAATATGGATAGACGGAAGAACGTGTACACACCACCCAACTATTCTAACACAGCCTTGGTATAAAATACCCGAGGATTGTGTGTCCAAAAGAAACTGATAAAGTAAACTGTGGCACAAACTTTCTTGCGTAAGAAGAAACATCAGTTGTCTTATAAATCCACCCTCACTAACCCACTGAAAACAAGACTAAACACTAATTATACCACCAATTGTTGCATTGTTGGGCACAATGTCTATATTATTGCACCTTTGAGTGATATTACAATGTTTCACATAAAATATCTAAAAATGCACTAAGTGCACATGCATGCTGGTGCAATAAGAAAGTTATTGTATGGTTGTGTGTATGTACGGGAGATAATCTACTCTCTAAAGTTTGTGAATTTTTCTTCCCATACATACGCACGAACCATACAATAACTTACACTTTAACTGGATTTGGCGTGACTTTTGTTGCAGAAAGCATACGGCTATTCCATTCATTACCAGAGAGGGGCGCAGTTGTAGAGTATTTGACTTTAAATCTCGAGGGGTAGCTTGTTCGAGCCTCATCGGAAGCGTTGTGTTGTGTCAGTGAGCAAGACTTTTTATCCTTTGCTGGGTACTGGCTCAACAAAGGAAACGTCCCGACAAGACGGTTAGTTATTGACAGGGACGTAAAGCATCAACAAACCACCTTTTCGATAACCAAGAAGCATTAGCTTGTGTGACTATAATCTATCTTTAATCCCTTTTAGACCATATTTGATGGTACCTTCTATGGAAAGTGAATAACAAGGTCAAGCTTACTTTATGGAGAGGAAAAATGTCCTTCTGAAGTATACACGGTCATGTCTGGTCCGTCTGCAGTGCAGTATGATTGCAAATTGCATCTCTTACCTTAAGGTAAAGGTCTGAAACATGTAGAATCGGTTAGAATTGTTTAACACCCTCGCTGCCAAATGCGACTGTACTCGTAGTCGAATTGACCGTTCACTGCCAAACGCGACTACGGTCGAAATTTAAAGGCACAGTTGATAGCTGTCTATTTTTTGACCGTTATAAGGGACGCAAATCTTTGTTCTTTGTTTCAAAATGTTCAAGTGACATAATACTATCGTATATGGAAGACTTACGCAATTTTCTGTACAAGAATGGACTTTACAAAAAAGTTTTTATGTCATTAGATTTCGCGGACGTCAAAACTACGAAAATATGTCAAAGGGGAATGACATACAGGACGCATTAAGCCCTTCAACTGCTATATTTTGATCACTTCTGATGAAACAATATGCTATCAGAATAAATCCTCATGTTTGATACTTGGTGTAGATGGATGTTTTATCTATTTTGTTTCATAAAATAGTTGTTTATAGGCATTTTTCATATCCAAAATGGCCACCAAAGGTCACGTGACTATTATTATTATTATTATTATTATTATTATTATTATTATTATTATTATTATTATTCAAATGACAGTTTTATATATTAGCAACATTCTGTGAAAGTTTTACAGCAATAAGCTTAATGGTTCTGGAGATACTCTGTGTTGAACCCATATACTCTCAATATCTAGGAGTGCTTGAAACATGCTTGGCACTGAGGTATTGGCTTTTTTGAGGTGCTTGGCAGTGAAAGTGTTAAAAGGCAAAAGTGTTGGACCTGTTGATTTAACAAGTTTACATATATCCTGATGCTGGATTCTTGTTTGATTTGTTTGTTTGTTTTGATATTGTAAAACATTTTAGTTTGGGATAATTGTATTTAAAATTTTCATTTTGGGATGTACGGTCGGAAGTTTAGTTTAGTAAAACGTGATTACGACCGTATATCCGACGATATACCTCCCCGAATGAAAATTTTTGAACATGGTTATCCCCATTCTACTGCATTTCTGCAATTTTGTCTCAAATTTAAGCGTTTTAAGCCGCATACAACCGCATGTCATCCAACTAATAACGTCAAACTATTCCAGACAGTATATCCTTCAATTTCTGACGTTATCCAACCAGAGGTCGCGTTACCAAAGCAAGTGCATAAGAATGTCTCATTAGAGCAAGGTCTAAAGAGTGTATATCCGTTAAAGCTTTAAATTACAGTTATTTCTGAACTGATCCATGCTTATAGCTCATATCATTTTGATGCTGGTCTGACTATTCCCACTCATGTAATGGACTTTGAGATCAGCTGCCACTAAATCGTATATGTACCCATTCAAATTCTAATGTTCAGAGGCCAATTCAGGCGAGCCATACTATACTGCAATGGTTATTTTTATCTTAACATGAAGGGCATATCCTTGTGGGATTACTTGTTAAACTGTGTTACATTTGTCAATGAATTCGGTTTAAATAATGTTTAGGCCACCATCCGAACGCTTGGCATTTACATGTGTATCACATCGACGGTCAACTAAGGCTCCGAGGAGATCTTATGAGCCGTCTTATCATGATTTTCACTGTTTGCTTAGTTAATTTATTTTTTATTCCAATAATTAAAATATGAAACAACCAAGGTTGCTGTCCGAATTTAGCTGACCGTCCAAATTTACCTGCTCGCTTCCAAAAAAGTATAGAAGTAGATGAAGAATCAGACCTACCAT
Organism: Loripinus fragilis; assembly: GCA_964019695.1. Classification (NCBI taxonomy): domain Eukaryota; kingdom Metazoa; phylum Mollusca; class Bivalvia; order Lucinida; family Lucinidae; genus Loripinus; species Loripinus fragilis. The sequence goes on from OZ026520.1 coordinate 101,043,834, forward strand.
TAGCCCTACTATATATGTCGGCATAGACCTTAAACTGAGGCTTTTGTGCATCTGCAGTAAACACCACAACTCATTTTTGCAAGGGCCCAGTTTATTTATTTGTGTACATACATAAATTCACACATTTACAGAATGAATGAACAAGCGTCTGTCGGTAGACTTAAGAACGGTGCAAATAAATTTATTTAATTTTTTTTTTTGCAACGCTTTTTTAAATTTGCAAAATATTGTTTGCATATGCCATCTTATGCACGGGACGATGGCTTTATTAACCCTTACAGCCTCTTGATATTTGAGTGAAGCAAGGAAACTTGGAATTAGCCGAATGAATAGAATTTTTGCATTGTTTCTTTGCAACATATATATTTTGAAGAGAACCGAGCAAAAAATGTAACCAGTTCATGTTTTAGAGGAACCCGAATGTAGAAATACAGCAATAGTATATTGAATGAATGATATTGTTCTGCCATATCGTACTCATCATTGATTGTAATAAATCAAACAGAAAGTTCTATTGAAGTTCGCTTCCTATTTTAGACAATTGCATCAAGATTATGATTGATCAAATATCAAAGACGCATTTTTACAATATGCAGTCATTAATAATCATTAATAATACGAGTCGGGCTCTTAGGGCCAATTGAAAACTGCACGTGCGCCGATACGAGTATTTTCATAAGAAAGTTTCAATTAGCGCCATTTCAATGATGTTCTTTTTTTTAAAATATGATATGAGCCGTGACATAAGATTTCCAACAATGTGGTATGTGCGATCAACAAAGCCTCAGATCAGCCTGCGCATACGCGCAGTCTGATCAGAGCCTTTGCTAGTCGCTTGAATATTCTATGAATGTTAAGTTACTGACTGGACATCATTTGTAGTTTCTAAGTTTAAAAAGGGGCTGCACAGGCTCATCTGAGTCTACACCTATCAAAACCCACCGTGTTGGAAATCACATGTCGCGGCTCATATGCCATGAGAAACAAGCGTCAGTTCTGATAATGAACAATTAGATATAGACAGATTCTCCCTGCCGAGTTTCTCTTAGTTCCATGTTTAAGGTACTTCTTAACGTGCGGTTTGGTTGTCAAGCAACGAGAAGTGGACTCATCACAAAATAAATCACAAATAATTCACAAATATGGCAGTATACAAGAGAAAACCCCGTTTCAGTGAACTAAAGCTACGGAAAAAAGGTTTTAAGTTCGACATTGTGCCGAATAGCTAAAGTCGACTGCTGCTTTTTTAAATTTCGTATTATGTTCCTTGCTGCGTAGATTACACTGAAAACTAAATTGCTTGGTCGTTTTAAAAGCAAAAATAGCTAAGAACAACTTTTGACTTAATCAACACCAGTTAGACACAGACGGTTAATAAAGGGGTTTATGAGTCACTCGTGAACTGACCATGTATGTCATCTTTCAATTTTGATGTTAAAACAGGTGTTATATTGGGTCCGAGCATCAGCTACTTGGTCCGAGATACTATTCTTCTGAACCAAAGAACGGATATTCTTTGACTTTTCGCTTACTGTAAAGGCGGCGCCTCATGAATGCGTAATTAGGACTGGTCAACCTTAGGCATAGGTAAAAGCTCAAAATGAGGCGCAGTTTTATTAAAAATAACTGAATACCTCAGTATAGACGCAAAACACAGTATTTAGTCCTTAAAACGCCAGCAAAATAACTGCATATGAAAAAGTCTATTTAACATAAGCATAGAGGCAAACATTGTGGACCCAGATCAGACTGCTCCTCTAGGGGAGCAGTCTGATCTGGGTCCACAGTGTTTGTCTATGAGGCTTCACGACAAAAAGCATACATCTGTGATTATGCGCTTTAAGGGTTGATAAACGTGAGTTCAGTGTGTATACGATTAGGATTTTCATGAAATGCACGCACGTTTGCGCAGCCCAAGCAACTTATTAATTCTTCACCAAATTATAAATAGAACCTGATTTCCCTTCCTTCGAAGATGAAATAGCCGAACCACGCCCAGATATAAATATTAAAATTGCCGCCTTTACAGTAAGCGAAAAGTCTATTAATACAAGTATCTAAAGTAACGCTTGCAGTTCAAATCTTTGCCTCCTAGTGGCGCGTCACACGGCTGATAACCTTTACAAACAGTTTTAACGTTTTGTCGGGCCTGATCTCGATTTAAATTTTTGACACACCGATGGAACATGTTTTCCTGTAATATTTTAAAAAATACAGAATTTGGAAAACAAATCAGCAGACGACAAAACGCACGCTAGATTACCCAGAATGCAAACACAAGCACAAACTCCATAAACACAGGCACAATCAAAAATACGTGAGGATACCGCTTTATATAAATAATAATAACCCTAATAATAATAATATTTCTTTATTTCCTCCAATAAGAAGAGTACATTATAATATAAAAACACATATTACACAAGAGTACAGTGGAATATAGTAAAGACAACATGTCTATGCAGCTCATACAAATGTTGTTCAAAGCTAAAGCTAGTGAGCGGGTTAGTGTACGTGCGAAATAAAGGTGCACACAAGCACCCATTTGCAAATGCGCACTTACTTGAACAATTGCATATACTCTATGCGAAATTGTTCAATTAGTTACGCGTTTAGGAAGTAACTGCATAATCACAAAGTTTCCAAAGTACCAAATAGTCTAAACGTATATACAAAGTGAATATGTACACACACGACTGTATACGTGCAGGGAAAGACAATTTGCGTACTGAAAACAACGCACGACATACCATTTCGACTGTAACATTATAGCTGTAACTAGCGCATGCATTTGGACTTGATCAATTTGGCGTCGACTTTATTTCAACGACGTAATAAAGACCTAATTTATCGTGTGTATCTATTCACTTTTGACCATATTTTATGTAGGCCAGACATGCATAGATGTCTAAACCTTTGAAACTGATCACCGAGCAACAGACTTATCGCATATGGATTTAGTGATAGCATGCGCGGATCCAGAGGAGGGGGCAGAGGGTCAGCCCCCCCTGATAAATCCCAAAAATATAGTGTTTCGAAGCAATACTGCTCCGGATCCCCTGCAAAAGCGTAGCTACTAAGCCAGCATTCAATGTTCAATTCAATTATCGACACGCCAGCGAAACGCCATGATGAGGATGGTCCGCGTACTGTGGTATGTGTATCCTCTCGCTCGAAAATATTGAGTATGATCAGGAAATACCACAATGACAAACTATGGCACCGCGAGGGGAGCAACACAACAATCACGAGACACCATGAAGACAAACTAAGCAAGCGGCAGCCAGCTCTCTCTTCCCTATCAAGATGATTGCAAAACTAGAATGGACACAAAGTAACGCACAACAAAACATAGAACAACTACAGAATCCCACAATGGGAGCAACAATTTACAAAGAGTCTACAACAACAGAACCATAGCCTTAGAACAGACAATGCTGAACACATCTGACAATGCTCTCAGGATCCGCGCATCGATAAGACACAAAAACCTAAGCTACATGTAATATATATTCGGACACATTTTCTCCCATATGATATTGATGTGTTCACCCAGACTGAATTCATAAAATTAATATTCAGTCGTTCTATCAAATCAACAAAAGCTTACAAGTAATCTAGCTGTCACAGTGTCAGAAATTATTGATGTAATTTATAGACCATATACCAGATATTGGGCATATAGACATCTCCAATTGTAGTTTACGAGAGGTGAAATATGCAATGTAATTGTCTAATAGCCTGCTTAAAAGGCCCTGTATTATATGTATAGAATGACACAACATCGCTTCTCGGGCGCGCATCCTATTCCATTAGATGTCTTAACATGTAGTAGCTTTTGTGAGCTTTTCTCAAATGCTCTTTATCCGTTTTGCATCGACATAAATAATGGAATTCAAAATTTTAACTCTTTTGAGCAATTTTCAACCCATACAAATGATCGAATACGAATGCATTGTAATTTGATTGGCGTGTTAATAACTTCGACTGTTGATGGTAAAAAAAGTAAATGAGTATGACCAGGAAATGTCACAATCACACACTTAAGACCAACACATGGCACCGCGAGGAAGAGTCAAAGAACACTTACAAACACATCACATCACAGCAAGAAAGCAGATACAATCATTTTAGCACCGAAAAGGATAGATCGGTTTCTTACCGTAATGCAATTAAATGCGATGAACGGATTGTTTTCTTTTTTTCTTCCAAATGATACCGTCGAAACTTGTCAACTGTTTGATAGGGCAATTTGCCATAGTGATTTGACAATAGTGTACATGCTTAAATGGCTTGGTTCTAAGGTTGACGGTTATGCACAAACCCCCGGAAGGGTCATTTTCTTTCGTGTCTTACAATGTAGTACATGTAAACGAGAACCAAAATAAAATCAGCAAATGAAAAGAAATGTCTCCTTCAGGGTTCAGGTCCGTACATGTAGTTATGTATTTCTGTAATCTCATATGTTAACTTGTGACTGCAAAATATGGGAGCGCAGTGGCTCAGTGGTAGAGTGCTTGACTCGAGACCGAGGGGCCGCGGGTTCGAGCCTCACCGGCGTCACTGCGTTGTGGTCCTTGAGCAAGACACATTAATCCTAGCTAAGTACTGGTTCAACCCAGGAAGACCCGTCCCTGTTTAACTGAAAGATTGTTGATGGGACGTTAAGAATCAAATAAAACAAACAAACAAAAGCTGCAAAATATAACTTGAATATTTCTAGAAAAACTTGAGTGCATTCACTGATAATATCTCCATGACTGATGATATTCGACTTTAAAAACACGCATACTCTCAATGATAATATAATTGTATTGTAACTTTCAGCTTTTTATCGCATATACTTAAGGAATCTTCTAACGCATACAGTAAACAATTTACTACAAACGCTTAATTATGTTAAAAGCATTCAATTTTTTGTTGTTTAGCAACAATTCAATATTATTCACATCATGTGTGAAAATTTCAAAACAATACCCTGGGTATTGTGCAAAATACAGCTTATTTAATTTGAAATGGTCAAAATCGGAAGTCACAAAAATTGGAATTTAGGCTCAAGTCTGCATTTCAGTGAGGCAATTTTAATTTCATTTGTCGAGCTATGCAATGGAAACCGTCATTTTGTAATAAGAAATGCATGAAATTCACGGTGGGTAAGGCGTCAGACACTGTGACGACCTTGGCAGAAAATTTTCATTAGTGGGTTACTGCCTGGTGTTTGTCTTTGGATGGGCCCACTGTGGCTCAACCGGGGGAGGGTTTGTTTAGCTCTGACAGTCTGTGAGTTCAGAGCAATTTTCTTTGTTTCATCACAGTAATAATTTGATTATTTCTTCGTGATGATATATTGGATAAGTAAAGAAGCCTCCGCGCGAGATTGACGTTTTTATGTTTTGACAACAGCATAATCTAGGGCGAAGATTTGGCCAGTAAAATTAATTTAAGTCCCCAGTAACTTCTACTGAGCGCTCTAATGCGATGTGTATGTTGTTGTTGGTTAATTGTTTATTGTTGCTCCTATTGTTTGTGTTTTATGTTTGTATTTGGTCCTTGTTTTGTTGTGCAGTACTTAGTGTCATTTCTAGTTTTGCAATCATCTCGCTGGGGAAGAGGGAGATGGTGGCTTAAAAATTGCCTTTAACGTCATGTGCCTGTTAGTGCTATGTGTCTCTTTTCCTCGTCGTGCAATGGGTTGGTCTGCAGTGTGTGATTGTGGTATTTCCTGGCCATATTCTACCGACTTTTTCCATGTGATTTTGAACAGTTGAAATATAAAAAGTCTACACTGTGAGTAACACCAGCAAGAATCTGCTACTAGCTAGCGGAATAATTGTTTAACCATGGCTATCCTGTTCCCCCAGATCTAAAGTCAATCGAGCACATATGCGATGCGATTGTCAGGAATAATTTAATTACTTGTGTGTGCGCATTGTCTGTTCACTTTTATAGATGTAGAAGATAGAAGTTTGATGTTTTTTATTATTTCATTAATAATAGAATACAGACTGACTTACCTTTAAAAATGATGCATGTCTCATTAATCAATTTTACTAAATGGATTACATTTGACAATTGCTATTGTTTGTTTGAAAAAAGGCAAATTTGCGACTTTCGTCTTTTGGAGTTTTCAACTCAAACTTCAATATTTTAAATAATCTAAGTCAGTTTTCTCTGAAAATAGCCATGCATTACCGGAAATCATTGTTCTAATTTATTCCAAAATATTTTTTTAATTCGAAATTCAAGTTTTCAAGAAAACGTCAAAACAAAAGTGTATGCGTTAGAAGATTCCTTAGGTGTAGACATGTGTTTAGTTATTGCTTCGTTTTACTTGACTTTTCGCTTACTGTAAAGGCGGCGCCTCATGAATGCGTAATTAGGACTAGTCCACCTTAGGCACAGGTAAAAGCTGAAAAGGAGGCGTGGTTTTATTCAAAGTAACTGTATCATCTTGTGCCACCATCTCAGTTAGTATTTAGCCAGCAAAATAACTGCATCTGAAAATGTCAATTTAACATAAGCAGGGAGGCAAACATTGTGGACACAGATCAGACTGCTCCTAGAGGAGCAGTCTGATCTGGGTCCACACTGTTTATCTATGGGGCTTCGAATAGTTTAGGTGACGACAAAAAAAAACATACATTTTGTGATTATGTGCTTTAAGGGTTAATAAATGTGAGTTCAGTGTGTATACGGTTAGGATTTTCATGAAATGCACGCACGTTTGCGCGGCTCAAAAAGATTATTAACTCTTTACCAAAGTATAAATAAAACCTGATTTCCCTTCCTTAGCAGATGAAATAGCCGAAACACACCCAGATATGAATATTAAAGTTGCCGCCTTTTCAGTAAGCGATAAGTCAAGTAATAACCATGTAGACATATCTAAAGTATTGTGTAGAAACTTGATATAAAACGTTTCTTATGTTCTCTTTACCATTATAGTTCCTTACGAATGCAACAAATCACACCACTGCATACAATGAAGCAAAACGGACAAACAATCATTGGTACCTTCATAATCAGTATGTCCACAGCGGACCACTGGTGACCCTCTGTTCTGTAGATAGCGCCCCGCCAGCGTAATCATTAGTCAGCGAGCCTCTGGCGGATCTGAACTGAGGGAACTTAGCGAATCCCCAGCAGGCCGATATCGTGGTTTTGGTCTACCGCTGTAAGCCCATTAGGGTTTCACATATGTTTATCTTTTTCTTCTTTTTTAAGTCCCTTTCAGTATAGGGACTGACGCGTTGTATGAGGCATGCGCACATGTTAATGTGAGCAGAGATACAAATAGTATCAGTTTACATATAAAATGAAAAATATCATTAAATTCTGGAATATTTCTGATAAAAAATATCCCTTCACATAAATGGTTTTTTATATAATAAACATGTTTCGTACTAAATGGGCTTTGTTTGACAATTGTTCAATTAAAAACTCTATATGGTTGCCTCCCTTATATCAGATTTGGAGCTGCTATTAAGTCACAGCACCACTGGCGCATGGAAACCTAAGTTTGTATAAAATGACGGCAGTAAAACACATGAAAAATTCAGTTATCATAAAACGAAATAGAAAGAACATAATCCTTAAAATCCCATTTTTCCTTCTTCAAATTTGGTTTAAACATATTTATTCATATTTCCATTTACAGTAATATACAAATATACATTTTACAATATAATCATGATGGGATTCAGAAAAAAGTCATGCGACTTATACGAATCTGTTTCCCTTTGAACATAAAGGTGCATAGTTTGAAGTTATAACCGGTGGAAATCAATAAAACGTGAGTTGTATTCAAACCAAATGACTTTCTACTCTAAATGTAGTGTGTGTGTGTGTGTGTGTGTGTGTGTTCTTCAAATTTCGATGTACACTGGACCATTGACGGGCCACAAGCAGTTAGTAATGCCGAAATGACGCCAGCGGGCCGATATAGCAATGCTGAATGGGTTTGTTTTAATTCGATGACTTTGAATTTTGAAAAAAAATGCTGGTACTAATATTTTTCTGTGCATTTCAATAGAATAATTTCTTATTTTTAAAGAAAAGATTGGTCATAGCATTAATGTTTTGCGACAGCTTGGTGGTCAACCCAATCACGGTTGACAACTCTTTAATTGCATGCCGGCGGGTCGGACCTCACACTCTATGGCGGTTCCGACTTAGAGACTTATTGTTATTTAGTCCTTATCTTTGTTTTATCTCCTTTATATATCTTGATTTGTATGTACTTGGAGATGATGCATCGATATGGGATCTTTCATGCGAACCAAACACCTTTGTGTCTGATCCAAAATCGAACTAAGGATGAGGTTGGTACCGTTAAACATGTTTAAGCCCTAGAGTGATTTTTTTGCTGACCGTTCCAGGGCGGTGCGTCTTTTGTGGATCCTTTTTTTTTTATTAATGTTTTATATTTATCTTTGATATGCTGTCTTGTCTGTTTCTTGCAGTCTTGTGATCACCTACTGGGAAAGGGCTGACCTCTTGACTCTCTGGTGTTATAATTTCTTGTTTTGTCGCTTTTCCATATGATGTTCCGGGTCAGGTATGGTACTTGATTGTGTCGATTCCTGATCTTTGCCTTCCTCTCTACTTTGCCAACTACATTTTTTTCAAGCATCTCGCTGAAGTGGGAAGGAGCTGGTTGCTATGCTGTATTTGAAATGTCTAGTGGTCGTCGGTAATCAGTGCACCTTTCGCTTGGTGCCGTGAGTTGGTCTGTGATTGTGACATTTCCTGGGTTTGTTTAATCATCGTGTCTTTTAAGCTTAAGATTCAGTACGTCAGAAAAGTGGAACTACTTGAAAATGAGCTGTGGATTGAGATTTCCAACAATGTGGCATTTAGACAAGTGTAGACTCAGACGAGCCTGCGCAGCCTCCTGTTAACCTTAGAAACTCCAAATGATGTTCAGTCAGTAGCTTGAAACTCATAGAATATCCAAGCGACTAGCAAAGACTCTGATCAGACTGCGCGTATACGCAGGCTGATCTGAGGCTTTGATGGTCGCACATACCACATTGATGGAAATCTCATGCACTGGCTCAAATGCAAGTCTTGAAACTATGTGTCGACCATGTGATAGCGGATATACTGAACATAACCAATCATAGTTAATTATTATTTTAGGCACAACACAAATGAGACGTACCATGAGAAAACCAACACTGTAGCTGTTCTTCATGACAAGACTCAGATCAACCTGGGCATCAACTCAGTTTGACCAGATTCTTCGCTGTCCGAATAAAGATAGCAATGGATCCTTCGTTACCCACTGAGCATACAGCAAAAACACTTATCTGACTGGGCGGATACTCATGCTGATCTGAGTCTTTGCTCGGCGCACACTTATATTGGTTTTCTCATGTCATGGCTTAGTGTATTAATAACTCACATTTTCGGCCAATGGACTTCTTCATGTGTAAAACAACTTATTATTGACGAGAGACGATGTCATATTTGTTGTTTTTCTTGTTGCTGTTTTTGTTTGTGTGTGCGTGTGTGTTTTATTTTTTGACGTTGTGTAGACTTGACCGCATCTGATATATGCAATATGCAGTTTCCAGGCATGATTCATATAAAAAACATATTTTCCTATTGTTTAAACGATTAAATCGGTATATAAATGGTCATAAATATCTCCTGATAGTTGGACGCTGGCATTCGAAAAACACTCGCACAAACCTGCCTGGGAATCAGCAAAGTCCGATCTGCGCTTTACTATTCATTATCTGGTATGTACTTTCTCCATGCAAAAATAAATTATTCTAACCCAGAAGACAGGTTTACTCACTGTATGGCTAATTTAGGTAAGCTATACATTAGGTAAGCTATTTCCCACGTCGTCTATCCGATCTTTGGTGAAATCCACTTCCATAGAAAATCATGTGACTTGTGGCAATCATGTCATCTAACGTTTCCCAATGACATCAAAAGCACCTACTGTAATATTTTGAAGTATACCTTATTTACAATATGGTACTTTCGATCTCGACTTTGACTTCCGTTGTTGGTCTTAAACAGAGACGTCCCAAATTCAAAACGCCCCGACTGTATTATTCAATACAAAGAAAGTAGGTGTTTGGTGATTTAGACCACCCGAGTAGCTTAGGTGGTTAGAGCGCCCGACCAGTGTTCTGAGGGCTGTGAGCTCTAGTGGTAAGCTATGTTTTACTTCTGGTCATGTCTTAGAGCGAAAATATTTGACCTGTCCCAGCCGGGAATCGAACCCAGGTCACTGGATCTACAGGCAAACAATCTACCACGTCGCTGTAAAAGCCAGCTTCTACCGCAAGGCAGTAGAAGAATATTATAGACCCTGTGACATTCACCCCCTCCAATGTGAAATTCGTCCCTGAATTTCTTGGTACAGGAATCACGTGAAATGAGACCAAGGGAGACATTTATGCACAGAACGGTCATAGGATGGGTTAAATGCGGTGGGCGCACTTGTCGTAGAGCGAAAATATTTGACCTGCCCAGCCGGGAATCGAACCCAGGTCGCTGGATCTACAGGCAAACACTCTACCACGTCGCTGTAAAAGCCGGCTTCTACCGCAAGGCAGTAGAAGAGTATTATAGACCCTGTAACAGTCATTCTGTCAAGATATTACGTCCCGCTTTCCTTAAATATGACTTGTTCAGAATGACAGTTTTATACATGTACTGTATAGCAAACTTTTTGTGAAGCTTATTATTGTTGCAGTCATAATCACAGCAACCAATCCAGCTTCTTCATCGTATTAAATCAATACTGTGTTATGAAGAAGAGGGACCTGTTTCCTATGAATGAGATAGACCTTAAATTCTGCAAAATGGTTATTTTTTCTAACCAATACAATATTTAAGAAATCAGGAAATGCTATTCGGTGACTTTGATGGTTCCCTTTAACATACCTTAAACAGTGTGCCCTAGCACATGAACTGATTCTAGAATCTGTGTTGAACTTGAAAAAATGCCATTTTTCTTCATTACAATGCCATTTTATACTGTAATGCAAAATATCCTCGCAAAACCGATATCAGTGTCGAAAAGTTCAAAGAGGGTCTCATCGAATAGCATTACCTGATTTCTAAATTTTGTTCTCTAAATTTGGAAACAGAAAGTTTAATTCAACTGGTATATGCGATGAAGGGGCTGGACTGGGGGCCGTGATAATGTTAACCCTTAAAGACGACACAGTGTGTTAGGCTCGTTCTTCATAATGCAGGCAATGGACTCGACGCCAGAAAACTTAGTTTCCGTGTGATAAATCATTGCATAACTAAGGAGCTTAGAAGCCTCCACAACAGCTTAACATTTTGCTTTGTTTTAACAACAGCATAATCTAGAGCAAAATCTAAGGTAAAATTTATTGGAGTTCCCCCCTCCCCGGTGATCTTGGCTTCTGGCCGTTCTAAGGCTGTGATTATGTTCAGTGTTATTTATTCATTATTGTTTCTGACATTTGGTGTGGGAGTTAGTATTGGGTCCTTGTTTCGTTGTGCATTTCTCGGTGTTTTTTCTAGTTTAGCAATCGACTTGCTAAGGAAAAAGAGATCTAGTTGCTTTACATTAATCAAATCAACGTAATGTGCAGGGCCCGTGGTGAACGTAGTTTAATCAATATCCGGTGCCAGAAGGAATGTGTGGAAAGCAAATTGGTCATTTCTGCAGAATGATGCACAATTTACCATGTTGTTCAAGAGTTATGAGCACTTTCAATTACAGACCACGGACGGACACACATAGCGATTATAGTGCACACCTGGGCGTCCAATACTATTAATGCTTTGAACACATGCAATACACACTGTGGTCATACTATTACGGCAATTTGGGGTTCGTCACTCACTCCAGTGTTATAGTAAAATAACCTTCAAGTAAAGGCTGACAAAATGAGAACTGCTTCGAGATTGCATCCTATAGTTAACAACTTCTGTGTTGCTTTGCCAAAACGAAGATAAAATCAGATTTTACATGTGGTTTTATAGTTATATTAAAAATTGTCAATTACGGTTTAGTCATAATTATACGGTTTTGTCATTGGTTATTTATCCTCGATGACAAAACCGTAATTAGTTTTTTCATGCCTAGACATCAAACGTTAAAGTTTTCATATAGTTTTAAAGCTAAAAGATACAATGTAAATTTGATGAACAAATTTCAATCGAAACCCAAGCATTTTGGGGCGTTTATCTGTAATTAAATGATTGAGAAAAGACTGAAGAGCCACGCAACGCCATGTTGTTGAATTCAGAAACCCCTAAAACAATAATAAAATACAAATAAAACAAATTTCTTTGAATGCCTAAATTTAAACCAAAGTATTAAGCCATAGTCCGGACGATGGTTTCCGGCTCCATATCACAGATCCAAGCCTGATGGATTCTACCATCTTTCGCCAAAACGAAACTCTATGTTACCCTTGTATGACCTACATGTCATACGTATGCGTTCCCTTTTCTACACTGCAGATTAGCCGCCATAAGTTATGCTTTACATGTATATATGTACCAGCTCCTAATGCTGTTAGTTAACTAACCTGAGTGAATAAATAAATTGAATTTGAAATGAAGAAATTCTACATGATAAGAAAACTACCTTAACAGTCAGGTGCATAACTTCCAAAAGTTAAAAAATATATCACTTAACGCAGTTAACCTTTTTAGCAACAAAAACAAAATTAACCTGTTTCAGTGAAACTGTCTTTTTTCATCTTCATATTCTGGAGCTACTGCAATTTTCACGGCCATGTGGGTAATTTTATCTGAAAGACCTTTTACATAACTTTACGATTATGCAATAAAAATGTGTACGCATCGTCTAGAAATTTGTACGCGAGGTCATTGAAAATCAGAAAATAAGCTACTTTTTAACTTGAATAAGTTATATTTTTGACGGACTAAAATTTGACCTTGGCGTTAATAATTTCAGATATAACCTAAATAAGTTACTTTCGATAGCCTCACTTTGAAATCATTGTTGAAAAGACACAATTTTAACTTCTTCGAGTGATATATATTGTAACTTATACAGGTTATGCCCCTGACTGCTTAACACCGGAATAAGTGGCGAAACCCAAATTGCCGTAGTGGTTTGATCACAGTGATACAGACCCGGTTGAGAGGTTTGAACAATCTGTATCACATATGGTTGTTCCAGAATTAATTGTGAGGAGGGAGGCAGGGGCGGTGGTAGAATTTTTCGGCAAAACTTCGTTTTCGAATTGCATACCAGTGGCTAGAAAATGTTAAAATAAATGAGTAAGCAAACTTTGTTTTAGTTATACTGTGTAGTTGAAGATTTACTATCATTTTTACGAACTGCTAAAGTTTTTGTTACACTCACTCAGTGATTCCGGGTCGTGTAATTGTGCTGTCTGTAATTGTGGCATTTCTTGGTCAAACTCACTTGTTTTTTTATGCATGTGAACAGAAAAAGTGCAGACCAACCTACGCATCCGCGCAGTCTGATCAGCGCCTCTATTTATTCGCTCTTTACAATGTATACCAGGAACGGATCCAGGATTTCTGGAAGGGGGTTTAGATGTGTAGAAGAGGGGGTTCGCTTTGCTGATATCATCTCATTTTTCTTAAATATCCCATGAAAATGAAATAAGTTGGTCTCGGTGAGAGAAAAGAGGTGGTGGTGGGGTTCAAGCGAACCCACTGAGCCCGCTCTTGATCCGCCAGTGTATACCAGTCAAACAATCTCCATGCGAAAATATGATTATTCCGACTAGTCGCTGAGCTGGCTGGGTTTAATTCTACCTGGTGAAAACCGCCAAAGAAAGGTTTACTCACAACAAATGCTAGTTTGTAAGCTATAAATTAGAAATTAATATTCCCCACGTCGTCTACTTAGTTTGCTGTAAAAGCTGTCGTGTTATGCCAAGATATGACAGGTTAAGACGACACATTGTAATAAACTCGTGCTCATTAGTGATAATTTGTTGATATAGATGTCGACACGAGAAAACCTGACTGTTGCATACGAACATTAATGGCACAGACCAGCCTGCACATCCACACAGTCTGATCAGCGCCATTGTTGTTCACTATCAGAAAGCATAATAGTCAAAGATCCATGCACATTTTATTATCTAGCTACTTTCTTGGTCCAAATCCCTGAAGACAGGCTTTCTCACGCCGAGACGCATATAATATATTTTTCTAAAAAGCTGTTAGCCGTTGAAAAAATAAATTCGAATTTTGGAAAGTATTCGTGATTCCATGAACAGACCAAAACATAAATTTATTGCTTATATTTCCTTTTTATTATAAATATCTAATATATAGAAATTACATGTACTGTCCTTACTAGATAAGTTCAAAGTGACGTCAGAGCATGTTTTGATAATTGGACATTGTCCATTGATGTAAAAAGGTAAAACGGTTTCGCTAACTTTGTACATTATATTCTTATATCATTTATATTTGTCACAGTTGGGCTGGCGCGGTGGTAAGATCGTAGACCTTTGTCCCGAAGTTTTGCAATTGAAGGTTCGAACCCCAATCACGGCATATTTTTAGCTTTGCTTTTTGATATTTTATGTTTGTGAATGATGACCATTATTATTTTTATCGGATATGACAGAAAACGAAAAGTGGAAAGAAGGCTGTCATGGCTCCTTACATATTTTTTAGAAACAGCTGTTTTACAAAAAGGCTTGTCGTTTACCACCCACTTACGAAATTGAGCTTTGCAGCAGTTGGTTTTCTATTAATCATAGAAACATTGATAATCATTTTACCTACGAAAAGGTCAGTTGTCTAAAATGGGTGTTACGAAAAAGGCGCTTCTCCAGATTTGCAAGCAGCATAAGCCCACCCCAAGCTTTCTTCTGTACAAGATCTTAAAAGAGTATGGACATGGCTTCCTCAGGCTCCCTGCCTACCATGTTGACCTCAATTCGATTGAGCTGATCTGGGCAACGATGAAAGGATACATCGCCAGACGAAATGTCAGTTTTAAGATGACGGATGTTATACAGCTGACTCATGATGCCATTGCAGCAGTTACCGAGGATGACTGGGCTTCTAGTTGCAGGCACGAGGCGGAAGTAGAGAGGAAGTACTGGGATGCTGACATTGCAGTAGAAGCGGAGATGGAGAAGATAGTTATTCAGGTGACCTCCAGTGACGAAGACACAGACACCGCAACAGAGTGCTCAGACTATTCCGACACAGAATCAGCAGACGAAGAATGTTTGTGCTGACCTCTTTTGTATTGTTATGTATTGTATTGTAATGAAATGAATATGTGAAGAATGTAAAAAAAAACTAGAAAAAACTCACAAAAAACACACACAAAAAGCACTCAAAGTATAATATAGTAAAAACAATTAAAATATAACAAAAAAATGATAAAAAGTCTTGTTTAAGCAATATTGATATTTGAAAAATATCTCCTTCATGAAAAAAAAATCAATCGTGTGGGATTCGACCCCCCCCCCCCCCCCCGTTTTAAATCTCTCGTTAATAGATATAGATACAAATACTTGCCTCAGCTAAACCGACTGAGCTATGACGGCTTGGTATAATATTTCTGTATTTTGAAAACCTTTGTCAGGTATTAATGTAATTTTTACCGTTAATAACGGTATAACCTGCATTACCTTCAAGTGTTGGTACGCTCTTTTACGTCACTTTTAACTTATCTATAGGCTGCAATACTTATTATTTAGATTACAAAACAGTTTTGTATTTATATGTAATCGTATAAACGGTTTTGTTGGAGTGTAAAACGGAAAAGCGGAACAGCCAGTGTGAACACGGACGGCCAATGGAGCAAACAAGAGGCTTGTTTTGCACGTGCGAATCGGTGTGGCTTGCTGTCAATCACAACACCAGTGTCACTTCTGGCGAATGAATTCAATATTCGAAGCGTATTGCACGGACAAGTGTGCTTGGCAGCTGTCATTTTTATTAATGTCTTCCATGAGGTTATTAACGGTTACAAAAATCTAGAGATTCATTAAAGGCTTGCTTTGAAAATGTAAATATTATAGTATGAAGCCTTGTTCATTTAAAAAGAGCAAAATAGTTCGAATTTATCATAAGCTCATTCTTTTAGGAAACGCTTTTATTTAGTTAGGTAGATTGTTTAGGTTGTCATAGTTAGGTCGGCGAATCCAAATGAGACACTAGTTTACTCATAAATTATAAAAACCAAATTGTCAAAATAAGGTGCACTAAATGATAAATCAAAATGACGTACTGTCATCACTGCAACCATTGCTTTATCACAAATATGTCAGTACTTAAATTATCAAACAGTCATAGGAATATCTTTGCGGTTTCAGTGCACCTAGACTCAATACAAATACAAATTAAAAGCATGGACTATTTATTTCTATAAACATTTCAGTATTATAACAAGATATACATAAAACAGTACATGTATCAATGAAATGCAGGCCTCCAGATAAAATTATTTTCCTTGCATCTTAACCGAAACAAATGTTGTGGTAACTCAAAAGAACCGTCTCATTTTTGGCTCTTTTGAGCACCTTGAACACATGTTTATATTGACTGGTAGGAATATGATAACATTTCATTTCGCTAGAAAAGTTTCCTTATCTGGACTTATGCATTATATGACAAAATAATATTGTGCCAGTGCATGAGATTTCTAACAATGTGGTTGGTGCGACCAACAACCAACAAAGCCTCAGATCAGCCTGCGCATATGCGCAGTCTGATCAGAGCCTTTGCTAGTCGCTTGAGTATTCTATGATTATTAAACTACTGACTGAACACCATTTAGAGTTTCTAAGCTTAAAAGGAGGCTGCAGAGGCTCGTCCGAGTCTACACTTTTCAAAATGACAAATTGTTGGAAATCTCACGCACTGGCTCAATTTAATTTATTTATATAATATGCCCATAACACAGGCAGCATATTTTATTGGGCCGTAGTCGGTCCGCCAGCGAGAAACGCCATTTTAATGGCGGTTCGCTAGTGCACCGAAAGTGACCCGCTCCCATAACTCGATTTTGCTAGCAAACAACGGTACCGTCGTAAAACCATTACACCAAGCATTTTTTTCTGATTTCTCCAACATTTGGTTATATTAGGTGCTCTATCAACGAGTCTTACGAAGAGTCTCGATGGACGGTTTCAATTAGCACACATACAAATGTTTCTGACGACTATTTTCATTGTTTACAAAGAGAGAGCCAGCATCTAAGATTATGACGATGCGGTGGGCTGGTCCTATTCGGAACTGCCTCGGCCATTTCCGCAAAATTCCGTAGAATCAGACCACGGATGTACATCGAGGATCTACTTTGATAACGCCGCAGATAACGTGACGCTGACGTTATATGACATGACGCTGACGTCACAGAAACCATGTTACCACAAAAACAAGTGTGATTGCAGCAAAACAAACATAAACTTCACTTATTCTGCTGATTAAACTTTCCGGGTAATCAGACAAATGGATTTTACTAGCGCTGAACTCATATGCTAAAAAACTAATTATTTCTTACACAATTTTCCGGCTAACAAAATGGAGCTGTTTCGTACATAGTCTGACCTTACGTACACTCGAGGCTTGATTCGATTCTTGAATTATGCCGGATTTTCCCGAATGGACTGGTCCGTGATAATTATGTGATTGTGATAATTCCTGGTTTTAATTCTTTACGTACCATCAACAATCTTTCAGTTACAAGTATTAGCTTTTCAAAAAAGCTGGCGGTCGTTTAGCCCTATCACTGTTTGTATTATTGCACAATGCCAGTACAGGACTGGGGGGGAGGCTGGGGGCACGTGCCCCTACCCCCCCCCCCCCCCCCCCCCCCACGAAGAGGCCGCGGTGAGTGTCCTAAATTTTTTTTCGCGCATTTATATGTACGGTAATATTTTGGTGGTGTTTGGGGTGTTTTGGGGGTATTTCGAGGCCGTAGGTTTCCAAAAAAGAAATTTAGCGCATTATATGTACGGTGATGGTTTGGTGGTGTTTGAGGTGTTTTGGGGTTGTTGGGGTGTTTTGGGTAGGTTTGGGGTATTTCGAGGCCGTAGGTTCCCAAAAAAGAAATTTAGCGCATTATATGTACGGTGATGCTTTGGTGGGGTTTGGGATGGTTTTGGGTGGTTATGGGTGTTTCAATGGACCGCACGACGGCTATGCTAACAGATCATATTCGAAAACGAGTTTGCCTACAGATTCACGGACAGTTCTGCCTCGCGCTGTAGGTTAACCCACGATATTTGGTACCCCGCTCGTTGTTCGGAAGCGCATAAAAACTAGCCTGAGCACGGCATAAAGGTTCGGTCAAAACCTGAATTTGATGTATTTTTAGCACAAAGTTTATATATACGGCCGGCCACGGCCGACCGCAATAAAGGGACGGGTCTTCCTGGGTTGAACTAGTACTTAGCTAGGATTAATGTGTCTTGCTCAAGGAGACATCGCAGTTACGCAGGTGAGGCTCGAATCCACAGCCCCTCGGTCTTGAGTCAAGCACTCTACCACTGAGCCACTGCGCTTCTTAATATTTCCTGGTCCTTGTCACTTGTTTAGTTTAGTAATTATCGAATTGTTGAACAGCCAAACATCATACGAGCCTGTCGTGCACATGAGCAAATAGTGCAGACCCAGATATGACACTGCATAACGCTGCGTCTGGTCATAGCCTTCACAGTTGCTCAGAGAATATTCTATTAAAATTTGTATAAATTGAAAATAAATGTACCACCCAACGACCCTTAAAATGAACTTGTAATTGATAAGAGCGGGACATTCCATTCGGCTGAAATGGGTTAAAGTTATATTAACACAGTCTTGTTCATTTTCTCAAAGATTTCAGCATCTGAAGCACTATAATGATTAATAGATAGGCATCGTCATCTCTTGTAAGGCCATCTTGAGAGCCTGGATCCAGTCTTCTGCCTGTGCCTTGTCAAGAGTCTTCAGAACAAACCATCGTTCAGGCACTTTAAGCATCACTGCATAATGAACTGTAAATACATACACAAAACTCTTACATCTATCCAATCACCATGGCAACATACACATTACGTGTACGATAACAGATGCACATATGGTTCATTAATCCTTTGTTTTCGAGAAACTTTTGCAAACAGTGAAGACCAAGATAAAATGCACCATATTGCTGTAATTTATCAGGATCGACAATGTTTGTAAAGGTAAAAAAGTTCTTCCGATAAAATAATGCCCTTTTATAAAGATAAACAGCCTAACACCCCTAGATATGTTCAATGGACTATCCCAAGCTTAGTGTTTCAAACCAGAAGGAAGAATCCATCAGAATGAGAAGGGTTAAGAAAACTTTACTACAGTTTTGGTATGAAATTCTGTTTTGTCATTTAAAAGTATAAATTAAATCAATGCTTTAATGTTTTAATGTATTATTCGGCTATTGGGTCACTGTCAAGCCACGCCCCCAACTGGTTAGCTTTACAAGAGACCGGTACATTGCGTACCACGTGGCGATTCAGTGACCGAATAGCTGTACTTATCTTTTTTGAACAAACAGGACTGTATAATAATATCAAACTGCACAAATCATGCAATCGTGCATTTTTTTTTTTACATATTTGACTCTCTTAAAGCAATTGTGCATGAGCCGGTCATCTAACGGCCACATATAACAGACCAATTCAGGGTATGGTAATGTAGCGACAGGTCAATTCCTAATGCTCTCATAATCAGCTTGTTTGCGCTGTTTTAGGCTTAATGTATGAATAGAAAGAGTCTTAGATCATTTTCTTCTAGAAAACAAACAAAGAATAAAGCAAGTGGTTTTTGGAAAAACCTTGGCCGTGTAAAAAGTTGGGCTGAACAGAGAGCATGGTTTAGGACCCTACTAATAGGCTTCCACTGCCACTGGATAACTGCAACTTTAGTTCAAAGAGTGACTTTACATAACTAGCTACAAGTAAGACAATCCCATGAACTGATCCAATTATCGTTTCAACGAGGCAAATTCGACGAATTTATATCCCCCGACGAAGGGTTATTGAGAGAAACATGTAAATCACAAAACATAAATCCCATTTATCTAACCCTTAGTTCACCTACAGTATCATTCAGATCATAACAAATACCTGTAAAGTATGTTTTAGTGCTTAGTTCAATAAAAATATACTTACATCTGCACAATTTCAATATCTGATCTTTAAACCCAACCTCAGAGGTCAATATTGTGTGTAAATTCAAAATGTTACGTTGCATGTAGGTCTACACTTCTTCCACTTTACTTTGATATGCAACATGACCAGTTTTAGAAAAGAACAAAAATGACCCTTTGACCCCACCCCAGGGGTCGTTGGTGTGTGTAATGACAGCACACTAGCTTTCATGGTGCTCTGTGCTCAATTCCCTTTAATTTGATATGCAACATGACTATTTTCAGTAAAAGATATAGTTTGACCTTTTAACCCCACCCCTTGGGTCGAGGGTGTGTCTGTGGGCAAAAAATTTGCTACTATGTTGCTGCCAGCGTCGTCAGCTTTAATTTGATATGCAACATGACTACTTTCAGAAAAATATATAGTTTGACCTTTTGACCCCACCCCCTGGAGAATTTTATTTTCGCGAAAAGCGTTAAAGCACATTTTTGACGTTGAAATTTGCGACAAAGGCGTGATTTACCAATATCAGTAAACGCTAGAGTGATTTCGGCAATTCGTGAGTATTTTATTTTCACGAAACTTCGCATATTAGTTTCGCGAAAATAAAACCCTCGCGAAAATACAGTAGCTTAACTCTTTGTCTCCGAATTTACAGTAGCTTAATACTTTGTCTCATGGGTAATTTTTCATGTTTTTTGCCGTCTGCTGATTTAAAAAAAATCTTTCATGATTACCACCAGTGGTCAAAACTATTTACAAAGGTTATCAGCAGACGACACTAGTAGACAGAGTGTTAAAATATATACCGTTTAGTCTCATCATTTGAATATCTGATACTCTCTTGAGATCTAATCGACCAGTGATCTTGGTTTCTGACTTCCCCCAAAGCAGCGCTAGATCATGAAAGTCTCGTGAGCTGGTCTCCTGTTGAAGTACCACATAAACACGGTGGTCCCAGCCTTGTCTTGTCTGCTTCAGAAAATATGCTAAAAGAAAACAAAACGAAAATGTATAAATAACAATAGAAAATTCCATAAAACATGTCAAATGAATAATCCTTTGCGATTTAAACCATTCAATAAACGGGTATTTTGGCAAGGGTCTGCAAGGTTTGTTATGACAATAGATCCGGAACAGAACATTACAACAAAACATTATCGGCACTACTGTTTGAAATCATAAACGATTGATGCATAATGCCATCATGTGTACGTTGTGCCTATATGACGTCATCGGAACACCGCGTCACTTGCATACAAAATTAAAGTCATTTTCCAACCTCGTCCAACTTTTGTCTGCGGTTTGTGATTGTGGTATTTCCTGATCATACTCACTTACTATTCTACATAAAATGCAGTACGTGGCTGTTAAGTTTTATATAACATCGTTAAGAAATCAGTGATAAGGAGGGAGGTGTTTTGTTGACGTCAGTATAGAAATCTATGTGTCCGTTTATGACGCCAAATTAGTAATTAAATAAATAATCAATGAAAATTTGTGGCGGATGTAAACATTCTAAATGAGCCAGTCCATGAGATGTTTGTACTCATCACAAATTCCAGCAGTTAAAAAGAGCGTGCGAACACACGCCGTCTCAACAGAGCATGCAAACACGCTCTGACAGAGCCTGCGAACACACTTCATCTCAGCAGAGCCTGCGAACACACGCCATCTCAGCAGAGCCTGCGAACACACGCCGTCTCAACAGAGCATGCGAACACACGCCATCTCAGCAGAGCCTGCGAACACACTCCATCTCAGCAGAGCCTGCGAACACACGCCATCTCAGCAGAGCCTGCGAACACACGTCGTCTCAACAGAGCCTGCGAACACACTCCATCTCAGCAGAGCCTGCGAACACACGCCGTCTCAACAGAGCATGCGAACACACGCCGTCTCAACAGAGCATGCGAACACGCTCTGTCTCAACAGAGCCTGCGAACACACTCAATCTCAGCAGAGCCTGCGAACACACGCCGTCTCAACAGAGCATGCGAACACACGCCGTCTCAACAGAGCATCTGAACACGCTCTGTCTCAACAGAGCCTGCGGACACACTCCATCTCAACAGAGCCTGCGAACACACGCCATCTCAGCAGAGCCTGCGAACACACGCCCTCTCAACAGAGCCTGCGAACACTCGCCGTCTCAACAGAGCATGCGAACATGCTCTGTCTCAACAGAGCCTGCGAACACACGCCCTTTCAACAGAGCCTGCGAACACACGCCATCTCAACAGAGCATGCGAACACGCTCTGTCTCAACAGAGCCTGCGAACACACGCCATCTCAGCAGAGCCTGTGAACACACGCCATCTCAGCAGAGCCTGCGAATACACTCTGTCTCAACAGAGAATGCGAACACACGCCGTCTCAGCAGAGCCTGCGAACACGCTCTGTCTCAACAGAGCATGCGACACACTCCATCTCAGCAGAGCCTGCGAACACGCTCTGTCTCAACAGAGCATGCGATCACACTCTGTCTCAACAGAGTCTTCGATAATCACACAGTGAAAATAAGGGCCGTAGATGAAGGCTCAAGCAAAATTTGCACGTCTAAGTTCACTATGTATCTGCGCACCTATGAATAAATTATGACCCTATGCTGATGCGATGCGAACAAACTATTGGTAGCTGCTACAGTTGGTAGCGGATATAATATCTTTAACCATTTCCATAAAGTTTGATACAGTTAAGGCAGGATGGTCCCTTATATATATTGAGGGGTTACAGATTATATAATTTCCAAAATATTGTATTTCTTTCTCTGAAGATCATTTCATGCGCGGATCCAGAGAAGTTATGTCAGAGGGGGTCCAACTTTGACAACGATTTTTTTTAGTTTGATGAGGGGAGGAATGATACAAATACAACTATCAGCGGGCCATCAACAGCCCGCCAGCGAAACGTCATTTAAATGGCGTTTTGCTGGCGGGCTGATGATGACCCAACATTGGCTACTAAATTGGTAGCTTTGTGAGGACCAGTATTGCTAAGGAATCCTATATTTTTGTAGTTTTCTAGGGGGGGGGGGGGGTCCTGACCTCCTGTTACCCTTCCCCTCTGGATCCGCACATGCATTTTGTCTAAGCAAACAGTGCAGACCCAGATTAAATGCCACTTTATGTTTGCCAAAGAACCCGTTGAGGGGTTTCTGGTCTAGAAAAGGTTGAATGGGCCGCGATGCTAGAAAACATGTCTTCGGAGTTTGCGACTAAGTGAGATTCAAACTAGCCTACTCAGCAACAGAGACTAGCTAGAAAACTGAGATTTCGCTCATACAAAGTGTAGATATGATACTTTCTAATAAGCTAATAACAAAGGCGCTGATCAGACTGCGCGGATGCGCAGTCTGATCTAAACCTTTGTTGTTCACAAACCCTGAAGACAGGGTTTCTCAATTCTAGGCCCAAATAAGAGCAACATAATGCATGAAATGCGTGTCTAAGAACCCACCTGTTTTCAATTTGAAGATATCTTGTTCTTTGTCTTCTTCACAGATTACATCATTTTGAACACTCACATTATCTGTAATGGAGGATTTCCTTGTCATCAGAACGTTCTGTATCTTCTTGAGGTTAGAATTTCCCATCTCTGAGTCGTTTCTTGTCGTTCCATCTTCTTTATTATCCCGCTGATCATCATTCTGTTTCTCGCTTTTATATACTTCTGTTTTTTCAAGGTCTGCCTTTGCCATCTCTTCATTCAGCAAATTATTTTTATAAAGTTCCACGCTGTCCATATCCTGTGTTTTCTTATATAATTGTCCAATGACTGAGTCGTAATCACTCTTATTAACATGGCTTGAGCTCTTTTCATCAGGCCTGCCTTTTGAAAACCATCTTAACATAAGCTTAGCATTTGACATATGCTTGCTTTCATCTGGGGAAATACTGTCTTGTGGCTTCAGGGTTTCATCAGCATTACATGTAACTGACACATCAGTATCTTTATCAGAAGCATCGCTTAAAGAGAACCTTCGCAACTGCTTAATCAAAGATGGTCTCTTCTCTTTATTATTCTGTTGCATTACTTTGTTAAGACCATTTGGTAAGTTATTAAGGATGTTATCTGCAATTTCTCCCAAATCCTTTGATGCTATCTTTAGAGATTTATCAGAAATAGGAGTCTGTTCTTGATTAATGCATTTATCCATCAGCACTATCAACTTGCTCGGAATCAAAGCACCATCTTCTAATCCACACGCTTTTGAATTATAAGCGTATTCTATGACCAACTTGTTTGATTTTTGGTCAAGCTTGAAGGTTGCAAAAAACTCATACTTTGTTCTTAAATGCCATACATTTCGTATATTAACTTTCACCTGGTCATGTTTTCTGTATGTATTTATATCAGTTGTATTATCCATGACCAAACTGTGACGATTAATGCTACTTCTCAGTTCATCTGACATGTGTTCTTGAATAAGTTGGAAAGGATATGCACTGTGTTCTGTTGCATCTCGAATCCTCTGTGCATTGTTCAGGATAAAGCTTCCTATTGTGGGATTGCCTGTGAAGTTTGCCACTAATGGGCAAACATTGCTGGCCCTTGTAAGCACACGTCGTAGTTCTGGAGCATGCATTCTCATGCTGATAGGAGTGCATACTGGAATAAAGTCTTGAGAGTTGATCTGGTACAACATCAACTGGTATAGTGACACAATATATTGAAATAATGTTATTCCATTTTTCTTTGCATAAGCCAAAGCCTTATCAGTAATATGCTGGGGTACTGCCTGCTGCATCTGGTCGACAAAGTATGCATCTTCTACAGGTTTGGGAGGATAGGAAAATGACACAGGATGCATATCTGGCAATATTTGGCCTTTCCAAAATGTCTCAAGTTCGTCTAACCTAGGCTTTAATGTATTCTGAATCACAGCATTGATATCCACTGCTGGTTTGTTTTCAGGCAAACGTTTGCGTTTTGCGTATCTTTCAGTGGTTACAGCTATGTCTTGGAAGATAATGGAAAATGAAGTAATATCACACGCAACAGCGTGAAGAATTACCCTTAATATACTGCTATCTCCTTCAGTTGCAACTTGAAAACGGATAGGAAACTGTGTTCTCAGGTCAAATGAATGACCTTCCCTAATATCAACTTCAGACATATTCTTCTTTAAGTGTTCAAATGTTACACGTTCAAGTTCCACTTTGGAACTTTCCTCAGGTACTACATAAGAATCAAAATCTCCATCTTCTGAGTCTAACATATACAGGCGGCGTAACTCTGGGTTAGTTTTCAATACATGGTTAACAATAGCTCTCCAGCTACGTATAGATATACGAATCCCTTTGATTTCTAAGTCAGCCATTCTTACCCAGTAAGGATTATCAGGATCTTGTACATAATCCTGCAAAAGATATTGCTGCATGAAGGGTATTTTGCCAGAGATCAAGGTGTGTTTGGTATTGGTTTCTGAATCATCAGAATCACAGTTTATATTCTCTAGTAAGTAGTTCGTAAGACTGCCTAGGGTTGTCTGGTCTGAAAGCAGAGTAACAATTGGTATGCGGCATTGGGTTCTGTCAAAGGCAAGATTAACAAATGTCATCCCAGCCATTGAGTCTACACCCAAACTAACGAACGTAGTATCAAATTCCAACGCATCTCTTTCCACCACAAAAACTTCACACACTACAGCTACCACAATCTCAAACAATTTTGCTTTCTTTTCCCCATCACTGAGAAGTTTGAACTCCTGTAAATTTAGAACGTCCTTAGAACTAGTTACTGTACCTGGCTTGTGAACACGCATGCCATGCTCTATTAGTGATGTAAGATTGCTTGGATATGGTCCAAACGATGACATCTTTCCCCAGTCGAAGTTTCCAAAAGTAATCTGTGTTGTGTTAGTCATCAATGCATACAGGAAACATGTTCTTATATCATATCTGTACAAAAGCATCATGCCCTGTAGATTCAATTGCTTTTCAACATTTGGGTCTTGAACGGCCATACCAACACCAAGTGCACCCCAGTTTATACTTTGCCCACACAGTCCTATTGTACGCCTGTGATGTGCTAAAGAGTCCATAAATGCATTTCCAGAACCATAGTTGCACTGCCCTTTGTTCCCAAATATTGAAACAATGGAAGAATGCATAACAAAGAAGTCTAGAGCAAGATCTTTTGTTAGTAGGTGAAGATTCCATGATCCTAGTATTTTGGGTAAAATTGGTCGTTCCATTTGTTCATTTGTCATGTTCTCCAGCAATGAATCAGCAAGTACGCCACCACCATGTAATACTCCTCTCAATGGAATGGCACCTAGCTTATCCTGCACATCTTTCAGTGTCACTTTCAGGCCTTGAAAATCGGTTATGTCAGTTTGCATACATAAAACTCTGCAATCATACTTAAACATCACTTTTTGGATGTCTTGATTCTGTTCTTCACTTGGTGCTCTTCTTCCAAACGTCACAATATAACCAGCACCCATTTCTGCCAACAGATTAAGAAGTTCCCATCCCAATCCTGTCAAACCACCAACAATAATGTAGAAGCCATTTTGCCTAAATAAATCTGACTTTTTCACTCTCAGTGGTATTGGTTGTTTTTGTAGTTGTCTTTGGACCAAGTTGTTCTTAATTTCTTGCTTATCAGTCTTGTCTTCTGATAAAGAAAATGTGCTATATGGTAGAACAAGGCTATTGTATCTTCGCTCATAGTCTTCTTCACCTGAATGCTGTTTGCTTTGGTCGTCATTCGGTAAAATCGACCAGAAGTCCTTTGTTTGAGTTCTAAGCCACTTGACAACTTTTGGAACTTTCTTTTTCAATGATGATGGCTGGAATATGTAGTCTGTCTCGTGAATTTCGACCTTTACTTCATAACTGGACATATTTGCAATCTGTTGATATAGATCACGTGACATGAACTCTTTAATTGTAATTATTGAATCCATGGTATTTATCTGTGATAAAATGTGCTGGACGTCACAGATAGGCAGTTTTGACAAAAGTATCATTGACTTTACGTACTGGAGTTGATCAATTTTTTCTTCTATTTCCGCCATGATGTTTTCTTTATTTATAACAACACCAAAGCATCCCTTTTGTGCTCCAACCATTCCTGCAGCAATTCTAGCAAGAGCTGAAGTTGACCTATCACACACTATGCACACATTTGTTGATACTTCGACGTGGCTTTCAAGTAAGGCCCAGACAAGTGTACAGCTTGTAAGAACTCCAGGTTTGTAATCCGTTAGATTAGATTCCTTCATGACACATTCCTTGGGAACTGAAACAACTGATGCAACCTTACATGGGCTACAAAAATAGACATTTTCTGAATCAGCAAAAGTCGAAATATTCTGGTTTGTCTCCGATGAAATTACTTTACCAAACCCTTCAATGGCGATCATCTGGAAACCGTTCTCATTTGTTTCTGGCCATAGAGATTGTATACCTTCACCTTCTCCATAAGTTACAGGGTAAATAGATTTATCATGCAAACAAATGCTATCAAGCTTAATTTGAACATTTTTACTACCTTGCTCAATAAAATTGTCAGCCATATGATCAGCAAGCCCAAAACAAGGTGATTCTAGATACTTCTGATTTGCAGACAAAAGAAACATATCCTCTGAACTATCACTTGTAATATATTTTAAATCCACTTCAAGTTTTTCTTTTGGGTAGGACATCACACTACTGGTGTAAACACTTCCATGATCAATGACATATTCTGTATAATCAAGGTGCTCCTTCAGCAGCAGTTCCTGAAATACGGTTTGGCTGGCTTCTGAGAAGTCAATGTCTAAAATTCTGATTGAACCATGATAGGCTACTTCTCTTATTGCTGAGCGCACAAGTCCCCACAATTCTGATCCACATACATTTACTTTAGGGCGATAGCTTCCAGCTACTCGCTGGGTACATTCAGTAACAACCATCAGCGGAGCAGATATCTGTCTATCGTTCAAGATATTGATTAAATCTTTCAAAGCCAGGAGTGACTTTTTTGCTACAGCAAGAATATTATAACCATCTTCTTTGTTGTTTTGCATTGATGTCATGGGAGCAAAAATTATAGATGTAATAGTAGTTTTGTCCATTTCAGAGGAAAATGATTTGAATATCGATCCTGCATTACCTATGTCATCTTGTAGATCCAGTACGTTGTAATTGATTCTTGTGTCATTTTCTTCAAGAAATGCATTAAATCGTTTTCCTGCACAAACAACGACAGAAGCTGTTTTTAGCTGGTCACTATCGTTTCGTTTTTTCATTTGCTTCCAATTCAATTCATAAACAAGATCCTGATCCTTAGGACTGGAAGACAATGATACTGATCTGGTGTAGAAATCATTCACTTCTGCTAAAACAACGCCATTTCTTGCTAACAAAAGTGCATTGTAATGGTTTCCTGCGCTTGTTTTCTTTGTCTCCTTGGCATAAACAAACATACTATTTTGAGGTGGGGCATTAAGGATGAAACTTCCAACACCTTTTGGAAGCGTTGGACCTTGCTCAAATTCGTTTTCAAAACTGTCCTCAGGTCCTCTTACACTTAAGATTCCAAATGTTTGAAACATGGCATCTATTATAGCTGGATGAAGATGTGTTGATCTAACCTGGTATTTAACAGATTCTGGTAACTCTATTTCTACAAGGCATTCTGATTTAGCTGTCCAAGCCCTTTGAATTAAGCTCAATGATTCTCCATATCTGAAACCAAATTCTTCTAGCCTTTGGTAGCTTTCTGACTTTGTTAGCTTTTGAGTGCATATATTCTTTATTTCTTCTATGTCAACACCAGATTTAAAAGACACTGTTCGCTTTGTAATAGCACCTTCAGCAAATGTTCTCTTGTTCTTCCTAGCTTCAAACGTTATTCTACCATCAGGGCCTTTTGTACCTAATTCAATTTCTACATCTGAAGAATTGTCTGAATTTGGAGTCAAGGGATTGATGAATTCTACTGACACTTGATTATCAAATGTTGTTGACTGGGTCATCCTATGTCCTATCTCAAATGCAGCCTCCACATATGTAGCTCCTGGAACAAGAATTGTGTTGTGAAGAAAATGGTCATACACGTATGGTGTGGACGTTTTGTTTATCAGCACCTTGAATTCAGCACTGTCACTAGCTTCAGAACGAAGGAACATGTGCTGACTTCCACTCTCTTCTCTTGGTAGGCCTCTTAAATATCGTCGTTGAGGTTCTGACAGGTAAAGCATTTTAGATTTATGAAACTTGTATTTTGGAACTGGAACTAAACATGCAGTAGTTGTGTAAAAGTTCTCCCAGTTCACGTTATGACCAATTTGATAGAGATATGCAAGCGATCCATATAAAGCATGGCACTGATTTTGATATGCTATGGAAGGCAATGCTATATTTGTTTTGTGATCCAAATACGTTGACAAATGTGCTCTCAAAACTGGCTTCGGACCAAGCTCTATGAATATATTCATTGTGTCTGACTGTGACGCTGTTGTTACTGCCTGCATAAAGAGGACAGGTTTTGTCACATTGTCCGCCCAGTAATCACCGGTCAGAAAAATTTCTTTTGATGCCTGTTGTCCAGTTACTGTAGAAATGTGTGAAACTGATACATCTTCACCTGAAAGATTCTTTAAACTGGTTTTAATTTCTGTTGCACACGTTTCAACATATTTACTATGATAGGCACACTTTACAGGGATTTCTTTCAAAAGTAGTTTGATGCCATTAGCTTCTGCTTCATTCTCCAGTTGTTTTCTAATTTCCTTCATTATATCTTTATCTCCAGATAATGTACAAGAGGTTGGGCTACTATGAACAGCAACAACGACTCTGTTTTCGTAAACTTTACATAACTTTTCAAGCTTTGCAACATCATAATTGCCAACCACCATCATAGTGCCACCTGTATGCTGGGCTAGAATTTTTGACCTGTAATATATCACGTCTACAGCAGCTTTTAGTGTAAGGCCTCCAGATGTGTATGCAGCAGCGACTTCTCCAACTGATTGTCCAATAACAACATCAGGAAATACACCAAATGATTTCCAAAGCTCTGTAAGTCCAACTTGTGCAGCAAATATAGCCAGATGGTTCAAAAAAGGATCGTCGTAGTCCATATCTGTCAGAAATGCATGTTCTAAAATGCTGGATTCTCCAAATGTCTGAAGAAGGCTGTCTATCTTAATAATTGTCTCTTTGAACACAGGCTCTGTTCTCATTAATTCATTGCACATACCCTTCCAGGCTGTACCTACACCACAAAACACAAAAACTAGTCTTTTTTTCCTTGGTGGTTTCAATGTTTCAATGCTTTCACGAGCTTGCATGCACTTATCAATTAAATCATTGTTGTCACTTGCAAGAATACCTATTCTGTAGCTAAAATGATCTCTATGACAACTGGAAGTGTACGCAATATCAACAGTACTGTAGCATGATTCTTTAACACCAGCAATGAATTCATCTAGAGAAGAGTGAAGAGCATTTTTGTCAGCAGCTGATAAACACACAATATTAAGTGTTTTTTCTTCATCATCATCACAATGTTCCCTTTTTTCAGTCATGCATGTATTCACTTTGTTCAATTTCTGCGCCTTTTTCTCTCTGACTTTTGAAGATGCAAAACATTTCTGTTGAATGAGTATGGCATGACTGTTTGAACCTCCAAACCCAAAAGAGTTAACACACGAAATTCTATCCCCTTGTTTATCAGAACACCAATCTGTCACACCAAGAGCAATATCGAAGCTATATTTATCAAGATCAATTTTCGGGTTCAGGTTTGATTTGTCTTTCTTTACATGTAGTGATGGTACAATCTTGCCGTGCTTCATCATCAGTAAAACCTTAATAACACCAGCTACCCCAGCAGCTGATTCGGTGTGACCAATGTTTGTCTTAACAGATCCTATTAGAACTTTGGAGTCGTTGCCTTGACCATTCAGGTACTGTGAAAAGAAACCTCCAAGAGAGTTCACTTCCGTTGGATCTCCTATTGCTGTTCCAGTACCTGATAAAAAGACAAAACTTATAAATATTAATTGAAACTTTAATTCCTAATGCAGTTATTAAACTATTATGATGTCACCCCACATATTAACTGCACTGTTAAACTGATAAACTTTGCCAACCTCACAGCATGTGCCTTTATCAGGTCATCATGAGGGTGTAATTCTTTTAATGACGTCGTCAATGACATTGAATCGCCATGAAAATCAATAAATTACGTCATGACCGCTAGTTTGTAGAGTAAACCAACTTTTTAACTGATAAATAGAATACCAGGCTCGCGCATTTTGATACCAAGTTACCCAGGCTAGGTTTCAAGAACGCATATTGAATCGCTTGGCAAGCCTCGCTATTTAACAAGTGTTCCAAAAACCTTGCCTGGTAAACTTGATATCAAAAGTTCTCTGTTTATTATTAGATATAAGGGGTTATTCAACTTATTTCTTTTCAATTGGTGTTTATTCATTGTTAATTATTTGTGGTGTTTTGTGGTATGTCCTTGCTTTGTTGTGCAATACTTTGAAAGAGCTAGTTGCTTGGCTTTCATTATTTTCTGGAGGTTATGTTGCTGTTTATTTTTATCAGCTTTATGATTTGATTTGAATAATTACGTCCCATCAACAATCTTTCAGTTATATAGGGAAGAGTCTTCCTGGGTTGAACCAGTACTAAACTATGATAAATGTGTCTTGCTCAAGGACCACAATGCAGGGATGCCGGTGATGCTTGAACCCTTGGCCCGTCGGCCTTGAGTCAAGCACTCTACCACTGAGTCACTGAGCTCCCGCTTTTTTTAAATCTGCCTCTTCATCATGGTGCCATCTGTGTTTGTTGTATTTCCTGGTCATACTCACTTGCTTATTAAGATTGCTTTAAGTGTATTTTATAAAAGAATAAGTGTAGAGCCTGAAAGTACTTATCCATCTTTGTGTATTGCGAATGTATTCATTAGAATTGACTAGTTAAATTGTTGAGCATATGATTTTGGTTAATGCAAATTACTTTATTGTTGGCACAGATTGAAATCAGCACACAGTGCAAAATCTGAATAGATTGATTTGATAGCAAACTGAGTTTTTTTCAGATCAGATCGTTTAAAGAGTAATTTGATTTGGCTCCACATTGTTTACTTCATTGGCACTACAATTGACCTATCATGGCATGGTGTTTAAGAATGGCATCATCATTTTTTAAGAACAGTTGTTCTCTTACAAAGTGAGAAAGGAGGCAACAATCAGGAAACTATACAACCAAGTACTACACCTGACCCGGGAAACCACATGGGGAAGTAACAAAAATAAAATAAACATCACCAACAAGAGCCAAGAGGTCAGCCCTTTCCCAGCAGTTGACCACAAGGCAGTAATGAACAGACGCAAAAGCATGAGAAACACAAGCAACAAAAAAAAAAGCCCACGTTTAGACAATTCATATTCCTTTTCCTTATTTAAATGGACTTAATCAAACTAGCCTTTTAATGTAAGCAAATACATGATATTTATATACTTATCGCATGGTCGATCAGTAGAGCAGTCATATTCAGAGGAGCCTCACAACCTCTTCAGTCATTGCTGCTGGTATATGCTATAACATTTACATGGGTATAGTCTCTGGTCTCTTGGTTCAGTGGGACATAGCAATAGTAAACTCCTATTCATTAGGCCAAATATAACATTCCATATAAAATGATAATGTAGAAATAATCTACAATTTACATTATGGGGTTGAAGAGATATTGCTCTCAATTTCCAATGGTATTCTAACGTACTGTGATAAAACAAACAAAATGGCTCTTAACGTACAGAGAGTTGGAGCTAAAGAGAACAGACACTCTCCTGCATGTGCAACAAACATATTCTGTCAGTGATCTGAAGTGGAGGCATAAACTTGTCATATAGTTCTGTTGGTTGTACTAGTTCATGTTAGCTGTCCATAAACGGACTAGTAAATAATGGTTTCTTTGTATGCCTTACCATGTGCCTCTATATACTGCACAAGCCCAGGGTCAACATCATACTGCTTGTACACCTTCTTTAATAGTGCTTCTTGTTGTAGTCCTGAGGGTGCAGTCATAGG
The DNA here is from genome assembly GCA_964019695.1 of Loripinus fragilis. Classification (NCBI taxonomy): domain Eukaryota; kingdom Metazoa; phylum Mollusca; class Bivalvia; order Lucinida; family Lucinidae; genus Loripinus; species Loripinus fragilis. Next base: position 101,076,979 of record OZ026520.1, read on the forward strand.
ATTGGCCATGCGTCCATCTTGATTGGTACCAGTTCTTATCACAGCCCAGATATTGTTGTTTTCAGCTAATGCCTGTGTATTTTAAAGAAAATGATCAATCCAATGAGAAAATGCTACTCTTTGTATATACTTAAAGTCTAAAAAACAACAACTCCTAAATATATAAAAAGATTATTTCGTCTCTATAAAGTAAACGTTATTTGAGGTTTGGGTGGGTTAAAGCTATACATTATGAATATGTTACTTTTCAAAGAATAAAAAATAACTTTTCTAAAAAAAAAGTAAAACAAATATAAATTTAGTGCCCATACGAAGACCAGTATAAAAAATCAAAGTAATAAGGTTGCAAAGATCAGGAATCGATACAATCAAGTACCACACCTGACCCAGGATACCAATGGGAAAGTAACAAACTCACAGAAGACACCACAAACGAGAGCCAAGAGGTCAGCCCTTTCCCAGCAGGTGACCACAAAGCACATATAAACAGACGCGCACAAAACATAGCAAACACAATACAGAACAAAAACATTAAAGATCCACAAATGAAGTACCGCCTTGGAACGGTCAGTAAAATATTTTACTGGAGGGCTTAAACCGGTTTAACGGCGCCAACCTCACCCTTAATTCAGATGTGGATCAAGACACATAAATATTTGGTTTGCATGAAAGACCCCTAACTTATCAATGCACCATCTCCTAAAACATATAAATCAAGATATAACAAGGAGATAAAGCAAGGATAAGGACTCAACAGTAAATTAAACTGAATACCGGAGCAAAAGAAATCCAACAGGTAAACCCCGGTGGGCCCGACAAACAGCCAAAGCATCAGGCCCCTACCATCTCATCAATAGATAAGTCTTTAAGTCGGAACCATCATAGAGTCTGAAGTCCGACCCACCAGCGTGCAATTAAAGAGGAAAGCAAAGTTGCCAACCGTGATTGGGTTGACTACCAAGCATGCAGTCTGTTGCAATACATTAATGTTATAGCCAATCTTTTTATAATGGGAAATTATTTTAATGAACTGCGCTGAAAAATTATTAGAGCCAACAATCTTCTTCAACTTATACACCAAGTCACCATAGAAATCAGGTTCCGAAAGTCCTTCGCGCAAGAGAGATTTAAGTCCAACTTGGAATTTAGAAATCAAATCATAGTATTGTCTATAAAATTTTGAAAATGTTTTGCGAAGTTTATGATACCGATAGCCCTGTTTAAGAAGTTTCTGAGTTAACAATTTATTGCGAGTGTTGAAGTCAGTAATTCTGTAAAACTGCCTAATCGCTTGTGTCCTTCTTTACAATTCCCCAATAGAAATCCAGATTCATTTTACTAATACTAATAACATGTTGAACCCTTTGTATGTCAATTGGACCAGTCTATTTCTGTTTAAGGGTTGTTGGGTGGTATTTTTCATTTTTATTGAAATGTTGACAGAACATTTTTGAAGAAAACAGTAGGGACGCTGATCAGATGCCTCATTTTGTGCCGTATGGTCTGGATCTCCACTGTTTGCCTATGTCCCACAAAAAGGACGCTATGATTAAATGGGTTAATGAATTTTAAGCTGACTTAAAAAGGGTAACAAGCAAAATTTTCAAATTGATATGCACTTCAAAACCTGAAGAACGTTTCTATTTGAGCAAACAGTGCAGACCCAGGCGTCGAGTCTGCTATTGTTACTTCTTAAGTAGTTGTCTTAGTTGTGGGATAAGTACTTTTTGTCTTCTATAGCATTGCATTCATTTTAGTAGCCAAGTGAGGTGATTGTTTTACTTTGCATTGATGTATTTATATGTGTAACTTTATTTTTCTATGTTCTGATTTGGTATGTATAACAATCTAGGGTGAATATTTGACCAGTAAAATGCATTTAATACCTCAAGTGACTTTGCCTGCTGTCCAATTTAAGGCGGTGATTCTGCTTTTGTTCTTATTGCATGTGGGGAATTTGTGATTGGTCCTCAGTTTGTAAAACAAAGTAAGTGTATGGTTAGGAAATGTTACAATCGCACACTGCAGCCAAACCTACGGCACCATATGGTAGAGACACAAAACGCAAACAGCAACATGGCTGCAAGCACACAATCAAAGTAAACCAACTAACCCTCTCACCCTCATGTGCGAGATGATTGCAAAACTAAAAAGGAAATCACGTACTGCATTACAGAATACGGATCAGACATACCCCCAAAACATGACACACATTACAAGAAACATTAAACAGTGATTCAACAATAACAGAACCACTGCCACGTTTACCTTGACTGCAGGAGTTTGTGGCTAAGTGTTGCGTGCAAAACACCTTCATGATATTAGTGATAATTTGTAATGGTTATGTGAAGTTATATCCAATTACCCTCGCATAGGCTCAAATCAACCTGCCTCTACTGTAGACTTGACAGGACCAACCATGTTTGTCTTTACAAAGTATGGATACAAATAAATTGTACCGCCATAGACTAGGCACATAGGCCAATTCGTATCATGACATGACTTTGCCGCCTTTACATTGATCTAAGCTGTTCAATAATTTTCACAAGACCCTGTCAATGGTGGAGCTTATAAGTGATTTCAATATCTGATAAATAAATTAAAAGGTGATTGTTTTATCGGTCATGATACAAAAATTTATTGTACAAATACTCGTGACTATACAAATATTCCCTGTTGTGAATGTACATCAGAATTAAGTGCGAGGCTTGCGCCGTGAAACTGGTTTAAGCCTTCCAGTAAAATATTTTTACTGACCGTTCAAAGGTGGGACTTCTTTTGTGGATCGTTTGTGTTTTTGTGTCTTGCGTTTTTCATGCTTCCGCGTCTGTTCTTTGCTGCCTTGTTGTCACCTGCTTGGAAAGGGCTGACTTCTTGCTTCTTGTTGGTGATGTGTATTGTATTTTTGTAACCTTCCCATGTGGTATCCTGGGTTAGGTGTGGTACTTGATTGTATCGTTTCCTTATCTTAGCCTTCTTTCTTACTTTAAAAACACCTATAATGATATACGGCAAGTATTTGTTGGAATGGTCCAATTATTCAATTACCTGCTTCAATTTCTTCAAGATAACGATTCCACAACCCTCACCCCGAGCATAGCCATCAGCAGCGTCGGTAAAGGTGTGACACTGACCAGTAGGGGACATCATTCGAGCATTACACAAAGCCATGAAGGTGTCAGGAGACAGGATACTGCTCACACCTCCACACATAGCCAAGTCACAGTCGCCTGTAAATAGCTAGATATTAATGACAGTTGAATCTTAATTCATATATCTAAAGACTCTAGTGGAATGGACTTCATTCAAATGCATACTTTTAAAAATGAGCCAGTGCATGAGATTTCCAACAACGTGGTATGTACGACCAGCAAAAATAATAAGTGAGTATTATCAGGAAATACCACAATCACAAACCGCAGACAACCCTGTGGCATCGCAAGGAAGAGCCACTCAATCATCACGAGACACCAGGAAGACAAATTAAGCAAAACAACCAGCTGTCTCTTCCCCATCAAGATGATTGCAAAACTAGAATGGACATAAAGTAACGTACAACAAAACATAGAACAATTACAGACTCCCACAATGGGAGCAGCAATAAACAAGAAGTCAACAACAACAGAACCACTGCCTTCGAACGGACAGCAGCCTAAGCCACCTTGGGGCTTAAATGCATTTTACTGGTACCAAATCTTCGCCCTAGATTCTGCTGTTGTTGAAGTACAAGAAATGTTCAGCTCGCATGGAGGCAATCTGACTAATGTAATGTATCATCATGGAGAAACCCTCTAATCAAATTAACACACCATGATGAAACAAAGAAAAGGGCTCATGACTCACAGATAGCCAGAGCTAAAGAAAACTTCAAGTTGAGCCACAGTGGGTCAAGCTACAGATAAGCATCAGGCACCAACCCATCCATTAAAGCTCTACGTCAGAGCCGTCATAGAGTCTTAGGCCTGACTCACCCTCGTGCAATTAAAGAGGAAACCATAGCTATAAACCATGATTGGGTTTTAAACTAGGCATGCAGACTTTCGCATGATATCCAAGTTATACTAACCCTTATATAACGTTTTACTATCTTTTTGAACTGATCACTGAAATTAGAATTTCCAACAATTCGTTTGAATTTATAAACTAAATCACCATAAAATATAGGTTCTGATATGCCTTGTTGCAGAAGAGTTTTAAACCAAATATATTATTTAACAATTAACTCTGAGTGTCTGTGGTAGAATTTAGAAAATGCTTATCGAATTTTTATGATATTTATAACCTTGTTTTAATAACTTAGCAGTTAAAAATAAGTTTCTGTTGTTGAAGTCATCAACATTAGAACACAAAACGAATAAGCTGAGAAATATATACACCATAGAAAGGAGAGCGAGGAACATCTCATTAGAACACACTCTAGCAAAACGAATTAGCTGAGAAATATATACACCATAGGAAGGAGAGCGAGGAACATCTCAGATCAGCCTACGTGCAGTCTGATTAGAGCCTTTGCTAGTCGCTTGAGTATTCTATGACTGTTAAGCTACTGACTGAACACCATTTGGAGTTTTTTTAGCTTAAATGGACTACACTTGTCAAAATGTCAAATTGTTGGAAATCTCATGCTGCCGCTCAAATGTAACTTATTTCTAGAGGTATACTGCAGGATATGTACAAAATAAGAATTCTATAAAAATATGAATTGCTCTATTTTATTCACCTTCAATCAGTTATTTTTCGTACACCCCCAGTTGTAGTGGTACAATGTTTTGACTTTTAACAATGCTACATAATCTAAACAACAGACCCTTCAGAAATAGAGAGAACCTACAATATTAGAAAAAATAGACTCGGTTTTATTGCGTCTGTGCATGTAAACTAATGGAAAGTGCAACGATTCACACGCCCCCTAGCACTGGCTTAAGCAGTATTCTGCTTTCCGTCAGAACCGATATCAATCATTTTGTATTAAAACAAAGTTAAGAAATAGTCCGTTGTCTAGTGTTCCAGAGTTCTTATTCTAACTAGCAGTCAGTTACAGACTGAAAATATCAGATTTCATTTTTTGAGACATCCCATCCCAAATGGTGAATCAAAGTATGAAAACCATGAGTAAAAACAGATTTTATTTAAATGGGAAACTAATGGCGATTCAATAGTTTGGCTTTATCCTAGACGCTAACAAAACTACAATTCAAAAACTTTCTATTAACCATGTATCTGTATTTGAACGTTATACCATATAACGGATCAAATTAAATGGTCTGAATGAAATTAGAATAATATAAGTGTATAAAATTACACTAGAATAAATTATTTTGAAAGGTTGTATGTAGTTCATTTCAGTTATCAATAAACATAAGATGAAGCAGAGATTTGCGCATCACATCAACTGTATAAAGTCTTTAGATGAAGCCAAGCGCATTAAATTTGTAAATATCACTTTGATAAAACAGCAATTTGTAAGACTGCTTGAAGTTTCTAGATGTAAATGAAATACCATTAGTAAATTCGATAATTTTTACCATTTTGATATTACTTGTACACTTTAAAATTACACCACACATGTTTCATCTTGATTTAAATAAATCGAAAGGGGTAATATACAAAATATACAAACGTGAATTATATACAGCCAGCACATCCTTCCTTCACGCTCATAGCTCCCTTACCCCCAATACCTTCCCACCTCAGGCTTCTTCAGCACTTACCTGATTTAATAGCCTGAGTTGCCAGATGTATGGCAATGAGTGCTGATGAGCACGCAGTGTCGAGTGTAAGACAAGGTCCAAGCAGGTTGTACACATAAGATATCCTAGCGGACAGTACGCTACTACTCATACCAGTGGCACTGTAGCTACTGTCTGCATCCTGGTCTCCATTAGATATAATCTTATAGTCATCATTCATACTTCCTATAAAACACAAGAGATTGTATAATCTTACAGTCATCATTCCTACTTCCTATAAAACACAAGAGATCGTATAATCGTATAGTCATTATTCATACTGCCTATAAAACACAAGAGATGATATAATCGTATAGTCATCATTCATACTTCCTATAAAACAAAATATATTGTATAATCTTATAGTCATCATTCCTAATTCCTATAAAACACAAAAGATCGTATAATCTTACAGTCATTATTCATACTTCTTATAAAACACAAGAGATCGTTTAATCTTATAGTCATCTGCGTGCACAGTTTATGGATTTGTCATGCAATGAATCGTTTTAAATAGGAAAAAAGGCAAAGAATAGGAATCGATACAATCAAGCACCACACCTGTCCCAGGATACCAATGGGAAAGTGACAGCTTCACAATAAGACATCACAAACGAGTATGTGATGGCTTCATTTTCTTTGAGAAATTATCAATCATACATACGTTTTATTAATAGAGTACTGGCAATATAAAAACAATATTAGGTATTTGTTTCATATAAAAATAAGGCGTGTATTCGTTCTGCTAAAATTGTGCCAACATTGTAAGACAAAAAGTATATTTTTGTACGGTTTGATGTTGATGTAGCGGTTTTCTTTGTACAGTTATTGTTTTTTAAGTATTTATATTATATAAGATATTCAAGGTTTATTAGCTAAGAATAATCATAATAATTCATATAATTATTGCATGGCAAAAGAATAACAATATTTCACAGTGATTCATTTACAATTTTGGGCTTATGGGTCCTGGGACTCGCTATTTCCAATATCAATGAGTCCCAACTGCAAACTTATGAGTCCTAAACACTATTTTTAATGACAAGTCTGCAATACTATTGCATCCCGGGACTCGCTGGGACTCGCTGAAATAAAAACTTATGCGCAAAGGATGCAGGATGCGCAGGTAACAAAATCACTGATTTCATATAGTTTTGGTCACACAGTTTATTACATAATTGTGTGGTGGAAGAATAACAATGTTATCATATGATTTGTGACGGAAGAATGACAATATTATTGTATATGAGTTGTGCAGTGGAAGAATAACAATGTTTATCATACAATTGTAAAACAGAAGACTAACAGTGTTTATTTTGTGCAATGGAAGAATAACACTGTTTGTCATATAATTGCGTACATGAGGCCTAACAAGGTTTATCATATATTTTGTTTGCCTGGAGAAAAAAAAATATTATCTAATTGCGTGAAAAAACAATGTTAATCATATAATTGTGTGGCTGAGGAATTACACTGTTATAATGTGCGACGGAAGTATAACAATGTTTATCATATAATTATGTGACAGAAAAATAACAAGGTTTATGATGTGCGACAGAAGAATAACTTTTTTCATCATATAATTGCATGCCTGTAGAATAATAATGTGTATCACATAATTGCGTGACTAAAGAAAAACAATGTTTATCGTATAAGTGTGTGGCTGAAGAATAACAATGTGTCTGAAGAATAACAATGTTTATCATATAATTGTATGCCTGAGAATAACATTGTTTATCATATAATTGTATGCCTGAAGAATAACAATGTTTATCATATAATTGTATGCCTGAAGAATAACTATGTTTATCATATAATTGTATACCTGAAGAATAACAATGTTTATCATATAATTGCGTATCTGAAGAATAACAATGTTTATCATATAATTGCGTGCCTGAAGAATAACAATGTTTATCATATAATTGTATGCCTGAAGAATAACAATGTTTATCATATAATTGTATGACTGAAGAATAACAATTTTTATCATATAATTGTATGACTGAAGAATAACAATGTTTATCATATAATTGTATGACTGAAGAATAACAATGTTTATCATATAATTGCGTGCCTGAAGAATAGCAATCTTTATCATATGATTGTATGACTGAAGAATAACAATTTTTATCATATAATTGTATGACTGAAGAATAACAATTTTTATCATTTAATTGCGTGCCTGAAGAATAGAAATCTTTATCATATAATTGTATGACTGAAGAATAACAATGTTTATCATATAATTGTATGACTGAAGAATAACAATGTCTATGATATAATTGCGTGACTGAAGAATAACAATGTGCCTGAAGAATAAATGTCACTAAGGAAGGGAACAGTGAGCCTAAGTTTTACGAGTGTTTACTTTTTACATAGGCTCACTCATGAATGACTGGTTGAGAGATAAGAACAGCAACAGTTTAGTGTGTGTGTGTGTGTGTGAGAGAGAGAGAGAGAGAGAGAGAGAGAGAGAGAGAGAGAGAGAGAGAGAGAGAGATAGCTTCAATTACTTTGGCACCATTACCCATTGCACATGCTCACCTTAAACATACTATAAATACCGTAATAAAATTATCATGAAGTGGCTTATTTTACTTTTTACTCTTTGCATTCATGCTAGGATTTTTTATATATATTCATGTTGGCTGCTCATATTTTTTTTCAAATTAAATTATTTCGATCAAATATTTAAAAAAAACTTACGTTTTTCCAGTCTCGATCTTGGAACAAACTGTTTGCAAAGGCTAATAGCAGACGACAGATGTCGCCGCTTGCAAGGAAAGAGTAAAAATTAGTTGGTGAAAATGTCTTTAATGGTGTAAATACGAGTGTTCTTACCTATGTAAACACCAGTGCTTGATCCATTCAGTTGGGTCCTAGTGAAACCCCCATCTTCCATAGCCATATGAACACATTCGAGGACAAGTCTCTGTTGGGGATCCATCCGCTCAGCTTCCGCTTCACTAATGCCAAACACACGGTTATCCCACTCCTCGTGTCTGCAAGCATACAATGAACTAATGCTACTACTATCATGATCTACTCACTCGGCTTTAGAGCTAATGAAAGACGTTTCCGAAACATGTCCTGAATGTCACTCAATAGTCATCTTAAAGTGCATAACTGACCACTGTAACGAAGACTTACGTGTAGCACGTGACATAGTCCCACAAACAAAATTACACGTGTTCAATCTCTCACATTTAACCGAGAGTTACGTACCTGTTTTAACTTCTTCTGGAATGGTGGGTAATGCTTTGGTCTTCTGCTGATCTTTTTTTTATAAATCATCTTTAAAAACAATGTTCAGTGTCAAACAGTTTGCCCGACATTTTGCCAAGCCTGATCTGTTTGCAAAAGGTTATCAGCAGACGACACTAGTAGATAAAGAGTTAAAGTAGGCGTGGTTTCAGAAAGGTGAATTAAGCAATGACATGAAAAACATGAGTTTTTGCTCAGTGACCACCACGTCTGATCAGAGCTTTTGCCATGCGTTCAGTGAATTAATATGGTTCTTATTTTTCTTCATAAGGATTATTAAGACTCAGATTAGACTGAGTGTACGCTTAGGCTGGTCTGAGTATTCTCATACAATATATCCTTATCGAGTTAGAGAAAACATGCATTAACTTTTGCATGCTGGATATTTTAGTTGTTTTGTCATCTGTTGGTCTTTCTTAATCAAATACTTTTTGAAGGAAAATGTATTTCACTGTGGTGAGTGTATTTGTTTGTGTTCTGTTTTTTTTTTATGCAGCAACAACATAATCTAGGATGAATGTCCTTTTTACTTTAGCAGATTCGATATGTTTTTTAAGATTCTTGAAAGTGTATAAAGTTAAGCAGGTTTCATTGTGTCCTAGTAAGAGTCAGTGACAGGAATAAGCAATACTATGGTTAAGCTCACGATCTAACCTATAATCCCTAACTGTTAGATCAATAATACACAACAGATATAACTGCAAATGCTCTGAGCGACCTAGTAGGTATGTGGTTGGATCAGAGCTCGAACTCACGGCTCACTGGCAATATATTGAAAAAATAAGTAAGTATGATCAGGAAACAACCACAATCACATACTGCAGCTCAACACACGGCACAATGAGGAAGAGCCACAGAACAATAACTTTCACAAGGCATCGGATAGACAGTTAAAGTAAAGCAATCTTCCTCATCAAAATGATTGCAAAACTAAATAGGACACAAAGTATTGCATAACAGAACAAGGAACAAACAATGGTAACAACAATAAACATTGAATCAATAGAAACAACGAAGTGAGATTATCAGTTCAACTTGCTACGATTATAAACAATGAATCAAGAAAAACAATGAATTGAGAGTATAATTTCAACTTGCTACGAAACAAAGAAGTAAGATTATCAATTCAACTTGCTATGATTATAAATGGGAGCAACAATAAACAATGAACCAAGAGAAACAATGAAGTGAGATTATCAGTTCAACTTGCTACGATTATCAATGGGAACAACAATAAACAATGAATCAAGAGAATCAATACAGTGATATTATTAGTTCAACTTGCTACGATTATCAATGGGAGCAACAATAAACAATGAATCAAGAGAAACAATGAAGTAAGATTATCAGTTCAACTTGCTACGATTATCAATGGGAGCGACAATAAACAATGAGTCAAGAGAAACAATGAAGTAAGATTATCAGTTCAACTTGCTACGATTATCAATGTGAGCAACAATAAACAATGAATCAAGAGAAATAATACAGTGAGATTATTAGTTCAACTTGTTACGATCATCAATGGGAGCAACAATAAACAATGAATCAAGAGAAACAATGAAGTAAGATTATCAGTTCAACTTGCTACGATTATCAATGGGAGCAACAATAAACAATGAGTCAAGAGAATCAAGAGAAACAATGAAGTAAGATTATCAGTTCAACTTGCTACGATTATAATTGGGAGCAACAATAAACAATGAATCAAGAGAAACAATGAAGTAAGATTATCAGTTCACCTTGCTACGATTATCAATGGGAGCAACAAAACAATGAATCAAGAGAATCAGGAGAAACAATGAAGTAAGATTATCAGTTCAACTTGCTACGATTATCAATGGGAGCAACAACAAACAATGAATCAAGAGAAACAATGAAGTAAGATTATCAGTTCACCTTGCTATGATTATCAATGTGAGCAACAATAAACAATGAATCAAGAGAATCAAGAGAAACAATGAAGTAAGATTATCAGTTCAACTTGCTACGATTATCAATGGGAGCAACAATAAACAATGAATCAAGATAATCAAGAGAAACAATGAAGTAAGATTATCAGTTCAACTTGCTACGATTATCAATAGGAGCAACAATAAACAATGAATCAAGAGAAACAATGAAGTGAGATTATCAGTTCAACTTGCTACGATTATCAATAGGAGCAACAATAAACAATGAATCAAGAGAAACAATGAAGTAAGTTTATCAGTTCAACTTGCTACGATTATCAATGGAAGCATCAATAAACGAAACAATGAAGTGAGATTATCCGTTCAACTTGCTACGATTATCAATGGGAGCAACAATAAACAATGAATCAAGAGAATCAAGAGAAACAATGAAGTAAGATTATCAGTTCAACTTGCTACGATTATCAATGGGAACAACAATAAACAATGAATCAAGAGAATCAATGAAGTAAGATTATCAGTTCAACTTGCTACGATTATCTTAATGCCTGTTTTAATTTGCATGTGCATGTTTGTGTCCAACAAAAATTGTGAAACGCAGTAGCTCAGTTGGTAGAGCGTTAGATTGGGGATTGAATGGTTGCTAATTCTAGTTTCACCACTGGCGAAGGCATTGTGTTGTGTCGTTGAGCAAGATACTTTGGCCACTGCTTAGTACTTGTTCAATCCAGGAAGACCCGCCCCGAATTGAATGAAAAATTGATGATTGAGACGTAAACAATCAAAACAAACAAACAAACAATCCTACAAAAATCCCTATTCATGTAATATGTATCGATAGTATTTCGGGCGTGTGCCTATTTGATATTTGATATTCCCCAAGTGTCTTTGGACGCTAGCCTCTCAGTATGTGAGTAGTAAAAATAACATACCCAGACAGCAGACCTGCTCTCTTTGTGTAGATTTTCCCTTTCTCGTTTGGATCTTGGCTATAAAATGCTTCATGGTTCCAACGTTCTAGTGGGATCTCCTTGACGTGATTCTCACCATTCACTAACACCCGCCAAAACTGATTGATGTCGTCTGCTCCGGGAAACCGACACCCAACTCCGACGATGGCAATATCGTCATCCATCCTGAAACCAACACATGCACTATTTAAATCCAAACTGTTTTTTTCTTCGTCAGAAAGTATAATAAAATTATACGGACATTGTGTTACTTAAATTTATTCATTTATTAGTAAACATCGACGGTACATAAAAACTGAAACATTTTAACAAAATCAATAAATGCCTATATTTCGGCAATTGACTCTCTGTTGTTGCTGTGTTTTAATGTTGGGTCAATATTCTGATTACTGAGTATAACCCTTATGCAAAATGTTTGTTTTACACTTTGAGACAAAAAAAATGGCCCTACATCCCCCCCCCCGAATACGTATACAGATTTAAATCTAAGCATGCACAAACATCGCAGACCTGCAACGGTTCAGACGAGCCTGTTATAAACCGACCTGCGAAGTCAAACGAGCCTGTACATAGCCGACCAGTGAGGGTTAAAATGAACCTATTCGTAGCCAATCAGCGAGGGCTTAAACGAGCCTATACGTAACCGACCTGCGAAGGTTCAAACGAGCCTGTACATGGCCGACATGCGATAGTTCAGACGAGCCTGAACATAGCCGGCCTGCAAAAGTTCAGACAAGCCTGTACATAGCTGACCTGCGAGGGTTCAAACGAGAATGTACATAGCCGACATGCGAAGGTTCAGACAAACCTGTAAACAGTCGACGTGCGAAGGCTTAAATGAGCATGCACATAGCCCGACCTGCGAAGGTTCAGGCGAGCATGTACATAACTGACCTGCAAAGGTTTGAATGAGCCTGTACATAGCCTACCCCTGAAGGCTTAAACGAGCCTGCACATAGCCCGACCTGCGAACGTTAAGACGAGCCTGTGCATAGCCAACCGGCGAAGGCTCAAATGAGCCTCTACATACATGTAGCCGACCTGCGAACATTAAACTGAGCTTGTACATAGCCGACCTGCGAAGGTTAAGACCAGCCTGCACATAGCCCGACCTGCGAAGGCTTAAACAAGCCTGTACAGAGTCGATCTGCGAATGTAAAAACGAGACTTAAATCTCTATTGCGCCAAGGCCTTTCCGAATCTGAATTCTGTGGTGACTTGGTGTATAAATTGAAGAAGATGGTTAACTCTAATACTTTTTCAGCGTAGTTCATTTAAATAATTTCACATTATAAAAAGATTGGCTATAACATTTATGCATTGCAGCAGACTGCGTGCTTGGTGGTCAACCAAATCACGGTTGGCAACTTTACTTTCCTTTTTATTTGCAAGCCGGTGGCTTTGATTTCAGACTCTATGACGGTTCCAACTAAAAGACTTAACTATTGATCAGATGGTAGGCGCCCGATGCTTTGGCTGCTGTCAGGCTTACCAGGGTTTACCTGTTGATTATCTTTTGCTTTGGTATCCAGTTTTACTTACTGTTGAGTCCCTATCTTTGCTTTATCTCCTTTTCTATATCTTGATCTATATGTTTTAGGAGATGATGCATTGATAAAATAGGGGTCTTTCATGCAAACCAAACATATATGTGTCTTGATCCACATCTGAACTAAGGGTGAGGTTGGTGCACCGTAAAACCGGTTAAAGCCCTCCACTAAAATATTTTTTCTGACCGTTCCAAGGCGGTGCTTCTTTTGTGGATAACTTATTATTATTATGTTATTTCTGTCTTGTTTTGTTATGCTTTCATGAACGTGTGTTTGTTGATGCCTTGTGGTCACCTGCTCTCTTGACTCTCGTTTGTGATGTCTAACTGTGACGTTGTCACTTTCCCATTGGTAATCTGGGTCATGTGCTGTGCTTGATTGTATCGATTCCTAACCAACCGGCGGAGGTTCAGCCGAGCCTGTACATGACAGACATGCAAAGGTTCAGACGAGCCTGTACATAGTCGACCTGCGATGGCTTTAACGAGCCTGCACATAGCCCGACCTGCGAAGGTTCAGACGCGCCTGTACATAGTCGACCTGCGATGGCTTTAACGAGCCTGCACATGGCCCGATCTGCGAAGGTTTAGACGAGCCTGTACAAAACTGACCTGCAAAGGTTCAAATGAGCCTGTACATAGCCGACCCCTGAAGGCCTATAAGAGCCTACACATAGCCCGACCTGCGAAGGTTTAGACGAGCCTGAACATAGGCAACCTCCGATGGCTTTAACGAGCCTGCACATAGCCCGACCTGCGAATGTTAAGACGAGCCTGCATATAGCCCGACCTGCGAAGGCTTAAACGAGCCAGTACAAAGCCGACCTGCAAATGTAATAACGAGCCTGTACAAAGCTGACCTGCGAAGGCTTAAACATAAGCGACCTGCAAAGATTCAAAGGACCCTGCAAAGTTTCAAACAAGCCTGTATATAGCCGCCCTGCGAACGTTTAAACGAGCCTGTACATAGCTGACCTACGAAGGCTTAAACGAGCCTGTGCATAGCCGACCTATGAAGGTTCAGACAAGCTTACATAGCCCGACCTGCGAAGGCTCAGACAAGCCTATACATAGCTGACCAGCGAAGGCTCAGCAAAGCGTGTACATAGCCCGACCTGCGAAGGCTCAGACAAGCCTGTACATAGCTGACCAGCGAAGGCTCAGACAAGCCTGTACATAGCTGACCAGCGAAGGCTCAGACAAGCCTGTACATAGCTGACCAGCGAAGGCTCAGACAAGCAGTTTTTTTCCTTGTTTACGTAATCACATGTTTTTCATTCCAGATATTCAGGGGTAAAACATACACAAACTTACCTCTGTAAAAATTCTACGCTCCCATGAACATTTCGATAAAAAGTCAAAAAAAGAAATCTCCCAAAATCGTCAATTTGCAACTTGTCTTAACTTACAGCATAACAGACACTTTGACAAGTGTCAGATGAGCAGACGATTTATGTTCTGTGTCGTGACAATCGCTAAGTATGCTTGCTAACACTTGACAGTTACAGTTTATACTAAACGCAGTCGTCATGTGACAACAGAATTATGATATTACTGTCCAATCACGAGCAATCTGACAAGTAAAACATCAGATTTGGATATTTCGCGAGAAAACCTGTTTTTGTTGTATGCATGCAACAAAGTGAGGTTTTCTCGCGACGTGGCCAATTTATTGTCAAAGAGCTGTCCTTGGGTACTGGCCTGCCATTCAAGAGTGACAGTGACGTCATGATTTGTTTACAAAGTTATCAGTGACTTATAATCTATAGATCACTTGTGTATTAATCCAATCCACGGGATAGGATCAATACACAAGTGATCTTTCGATTAGTGTTAGCTCAAGTGGAGTGTGCAAGTTAAATTTTACTTTACAATTGTAAACAAAATATTACGTCACTGTCACTCTTGGTTGGCACGATAGTAGGTGCACAATAAACGACCCTTCAGTCTCGAACACAGTGTGACTTCAATCCATTTTGTTTTACTATCAATGTGTGATATGTGGTGTGCTTCAAAGTATCGAGTACCAACGACAGTTGCTTTGATCAACTAAAATATTTCAGAAATATGTTCTCGTATTTGAATTAATTACAATTAATTTCAATTCGAGCCATCATAATGCGAGATATAGAGGGCACCCGTGCCTGAAATACCGTATGTGAGCTTGCACTTTTAGCATTTTATGCCGCTTAAAGTATCCTCGCGACGTTTTAGTATGACAGAGGCGTGACCTATTGTATCGGAGAATGGTGGAAGTTCATACAGTTATACAAGTTCCATATACAACTTATGAGTAATATTATATATCGGTTAATAGTGTTGGAACCCCACAATGGTCATTAATCACATGCATAAAATTAGCATCTGCTTATTGATAAGGTAGAATCTGCTCTAGAATCTCATATGTCGTCGGTGTTTAGTTTCAATCTTCTGATATTAGCCGATGATAAAACGTGGGATATGCTTATGATTATCTGATTCGTTGTGTAGAGAACAAAGGTTGGAATTGTGACTGTTCAGATACGCATATTATCATTACAGAGCTCAATAAGTCAGTATTTTTACCAAAGAACACATACGATGATATTACGCATATCTTAACCCTTTATGCTCCAATCACAACAAAAGTCGTCTGCTTTTCTCGTCTACTGAAATGTTTAAAAAAGCCTCTATGGCAAACAGGGTGGACCCAGATCAGACTGCTATAGTAGCAGTCTGTTCTGGGTCCACGCTCTTTGCCTCTACGAGGGTCAGTCAAAAATAACTGAGCCCTACTTCATAAGATTTTAGTTTGGTATTATATACAACAAATGTGATAATTTTCTATAAGTATCATATGTCATCGATGTTATGACCCTGAAAATTACCCTAGTGAAGCTTCTATTATGGTTGCTAGGCAGCTGAAGATCGTCAGTCAGAGCGATGCGTTCACGATCTCAGCAGCCATGAATATACAGTATGTCTTTAAAAAGCTTGCGTGCTTGACAGTTTTTGTGAAAGACATCTTTGACAGTTATCAAAATAACATATATCATATTGTCTTTTCATTACACTTAGTTCATTAATGTTTAGGTGAACATTGATTGTATGCGTTGCCTAGCAACAAAAAATGCCAAAATTTCACAAATTTTCAAATACACGAGAATTGTGTTGCCATGAAAACACACTTGTGAATTTAAATCAAGGATCTTAATATGTCTGAGGGTTGGTTTGTGTATGCAGTACTGTTAAAGCATTAGTAGGCTAATATATTATGTTTTCTAATAAAATTGTGTAAATATGAATGTGGGTGGGGTAAATTATAGGATGTCACGCATGTAAAAATTTGATAAATTCTGAAATCAAACTACCACAGAATCTATAATTTGGGGTCAGTTGGCTTCTGTTCTGTGACACTGAATAGATACATGTTAAAGATATCAGACGACAATGAATAAAACCATGCTTTAACATTACTCTTTCTATAGCAACGCTTAGAATTAGATATATCACAGCGTGAACGCACCCCTTTGACAGGTCATATTCTGTTGCCTAGCAACCGTTACAAAAAGCCTACCAACGTAAATTAGGTGATTAAATAGATGACATATAACTACAATGAAATATTATCTAATTATATGTTCATTTTACTTGATTCAAATGTTATGAGGTAGGGCTCAGTTATTTTTGACTAACCCTCGTATATATAATTTGTCAGTAATGCTAGGCAATTATTTGCAGCAGACGACTTCAGCAGACGACATTTTCAGATGCATTTTGTCTGCTTTAACAAGCAACCAAGTGTAATTTTGTATTCTAAATCAAGAATACAGAAAACATTAAACAATTTTTTTTTGAGGTGGGGAATTAGCAACTTTAAGTTTAACGCTGAATAAGCATTCGTTTGGGGCCCACACATCAATCACGAGACACAAGGAAGACAAACAAAGCAGCAAAGCAACCAACTCTCTCTTCCCCGATCGAGATGATTGCAAAAATAGAATGGACACAAAGTGACACACAACAAAACATAGAACAATTACAGAATCCCACAATGGGAGTAACAATCAACAACGAATCAACAACATCAGACCCACTGCCTTAGAACGGACAGCAGCCCAAGCCACTGGGGGAGGGCTTAAATGTAATTTACTGGTACCAAATCTTCGCCCTAGATTCTGCTGTTGTTGAAGCACAAAACATGTTAAGCTCGCAAGGAGGCTTTCTAACTACATGTATTGCAAATGTATTATCATAGAGAACAATATAATCAAATTAGCGCACTATGATGAAACAGAGAACAGGGCTCGCGATTCTCAGGTAGTCAGAGTTAAAGAAAATCTCAAGTTCAGCCATGGTGGCCCCAGCTACAGACAAGCTTGAGGCACCAACCAACCGATTAAGGCTATACGCCACAGCCGTCATTGAGTCTGAGACCTGACCCACCGTCGTCCAATTAAAAAGGAAACCATAGCTATAAACCGTGAATGGGTTTACAACCATGCATGCAGACTGTCGCATGACATCCAAATTGGTCAAGGTTATCATATTACGTCGCATCGTGGAGCGATATAACGACACGTATTACAAACCACTAGTTGTTTATAGCTTTGGTAACGTTATGAAATGAAGTCCACCACAACATTGTGTATGTATGGTAAATTCTAGACGTTTTCATACTAAAACGCAATAACAAAATAATTTACTATCATATGATAAATATAATCTAGCATTCGTACCCTTGTATTCTTGAATGTATTAAACTCGTTGCGTAAAAGCGATAATCGCAATTTTGTTAAGCACCGATTCGACTGATTTTGTTAAGCACCGATTCGAATGATTTTGATAAGCACCAATTCGACTGATTTTGTTAAGCACCAACTCATATTGTGAGGCACCAACTAGATTCATTTTGTGAAGCACATACTTGCCTTGTGAGGTAAAGCTTAGATTAGTGCACTTACAGCTTACGGACTTCCATTCTCTAACAGTTCAGGGATCCCAACAGACATACAATCTAAACACTTATGTTCAACAATCTGGAAAGTATGAGCAGAAAATGTCATAACCACAGATCAACCCACAGCACCACAAGGAAGGGACACAGAACACAGATCAACCCACAGCACCACAAGGAAGAGACACAGAACACAGATCAACCCACAGCACCACAAGGAGGAGACACAGAACACAGATCAACCCACAGCACCGTAAGGAAGAGACACAGAACACAGATCAACCCACAGCACCGCAAGAAAGAGACACAGAACACAGATCAACCCACAGCACCGTAAGGAAGAGACACAGAACACAGATCAACCCACAGCACCGTAAGGAAGAGACACAGAACACAGATCAACCCACAGCACCTTAAGGAAGAGACACAGAACACAGATCAACCCACAGCACCACAAGGAGGAGACACAGAACACAGATCAACCCACAGCACCACAAGGAAGAGACACAGAACACAGATCAACCCACAGCACCACAAGGAAGAGACACAGAACACAGATCAACCCACAGCACCACAAGGAAGAGACACAGAGCACAGATCAACCCCAAGCACCGCAAGAAAGAGACACAGAACACAGATCAACCCACAGCACCGTAAGGAAGAGACACAGAACACAGATCAACCCACAGCACCGTAAGGAAGAGACACAGAACACAGATCAACCCACAGCACCGTAAGGAAGAGACACAGAACACAGATCAACCCACAGCACCGTAAGGAAGAGACACAGAACATAGATCTACCCACAGCACCACAAGGAGGAGACACAGAACACAGATCAACCCACAGCACCACAAGGAAGAGAAACAGAACACAGATCAACCCACAGCACCACAAGAAAGAGGCACATAACACAGATCAACCCACAGCACCATAAGGAAGAAACACAGAACACAGATCAACCCACAGCACCACAAGGAAGAGACACAGAGCACAGATCAACCCACAGCACAACAAGGAAGAGACACAGAACACAGATCAACCCACAGCACCGTAAGGAAGAGACACAAAACACAGATCAACCCACAGCACAGTAAGGAAGAGACACAGAATACAGATCAACCCACAGCACAGTAAGGAAGAGACACAGAATACAGATCAACCCACAGCACTACAAGGAAGGGACACAGAACACAAATCAACTCACAGCACCGTAAGGAAGAAACACATAACACAGATCAACCCACCGCACAACAAGGAAGAGACAGAGAACACAGATCAACCCACAGCACCGCAAGGAAGAGACACAGAACACAGATCAACCCACAACACCGTAAGGAAGGGACACAGAACACAGATCAACCCACAGCACCACAAGGAAGAGACACAGAACACAGCTCAACCCACAGCATCACAAGGAAGAGACACATAACACAGATCAACTCATAGCACCACAAGAAAGAGACACAGAACAGCGATCAACCCACAGCACCACAAGGAAGAGACACAGAACACAGATCAACCCATAGCACCACAAGGAAGAGACAGAGGACACAGATCAACCCACAGCACCACAAGGAAGAGACGCAGAAAACAGATCAACCTACAGCACCACAAGGAAGAGACACAGAACACAGATCAACCCACAGCACCGTAAGGAAGAGACACATAACACAGATCAACCCACAGCACCACAAGGAAGAGACGCAGAAAACAGATCAACCTACAGCACCACAAGGAAGAGACACAGAACACAGATCAACCCACAGCACCGTAAGGAAGAGACACAGAACACAGATCAACCCACAGCACTACAAGGAAGAGACACAGAACACAGATCAACCCACAGCACTACAAGGAAGAGACACAGAACACAGATCAACCCACAGCACTACAAGGAAGAGACACATAACACAGATCAACTCATAGCACCACAGGGAAGAGACACATAACACAGATCAACCCATAGCACCACAAGGAAGAGACAGAGGACACAGATCAACCCACAGCACCACAAGGAAGAGACAGAGGACACAGATCAACCCACAGCACCACAAGGAAGAGACGCAGAAAACAGATCAACCTACAGCACCGTAAGGAAGAGACACAGAACACAGATCAACCCACAGCACTACAAGGAAGAGACACAGAACACAGATCAACCCACAGCACCGTAAGGAAAAGACACACAACACAGATCAACCCACAGCACCGTAAGGAAGAGACACAGAACACAGATCAACCCACAGCACCGTAAGGAAGAGACACAGAACACAGATCAACCCACAGCACCGTAAGGAAGAGACACAGAACACAGATCAACCCACAGCACTACAAGGAAGAGACACAGAACACAGATCAACCCACAGCACCGTAAGGAAAAGACACACAACACAGATCAACCCACAGCACCGTAAGGAAGAGACACAGAACACAGATCAACCCACAGCACCGTAAGGAAGAGACACAGAACACAGATCAACCCACAGCACCACAAGGAAGAGACACAGAACACAGATCAACCCACAGCACCACAAGGAAGAGACACAGAACACAGATCAACCCACAGCACCGTAAGGAAGAGACACAGAACACAGATCAACCCACAGCACCACAAGGAAGAGACACAGAACACAGATCAACCCACAGCACTACAAGGAAGAGACACAGAACACAGATCAACCCACAGCACCGTAAGGAAAAGACACACAACACAGATCAACCCACAGCACCGTAAGGAAGAGACACAGAACACAGATCAACCCACAGCACCGTAAGGAAGAGACACACAACACAGATCAACCCACAGCACCGTAAGGAAGAGACACAGAACACAGATCAACCCACAGCACCGTAAGGAGGAGACACAGAACACAGATCAACCCACAACACCACAAGGAAGAGACACAGAACACAGATCAACCCAGAGCACCGTAAGGAAGAGACACAGAACATAGATCTACCCACAGCACCACAAGAAAGAGACACAGAACACAGATCAACCCACCGCACAACAAGGAAGAGACACAGAACACAGATCAACCCACAGCACCGCAAGGAAGAGACACAGAACACAGATCAACCCACAACACCGTAAGGAAGAGACACAGAACACAGATCAACCCACAGCACCGTAAGGAAGAGACACAGAACACAGATCAACCCACAGCACCACAAGGAAGAGACACAGAACACAGATCAACCCACAGCACCGTAAGGAAGAGACACAGAACACAGATCAACCCACAGCACCACAAGGAAGAGACACAGAACACAGATCAACCCACAGCACCGTAAGGAAGAGACACAGAACACAGATCAACCCACAGCACCACAAGGAAGAGACACAGAACACAGATCTATCCACAGCACCACAAGGAAGAGACACAGAACACAGATCAACCCACAGCACCACAAGGAAGAGACACAGAACACAGATCAACCCACAGCACCGTAAGGAAGAGACACAGAACACTGATCAACCCACAGCACCACAAGGAAGAGACACAGAACACAGATCAACCCACAGCACCGTAAGGAAGAGACACAGAACATAGATCTACCCACAGCACCACAAGAAAGAGACACAGAACACAGATCAACCCACCGCACAACAAGGAAGAGACACAGAACACAGATCAACCCACAGCACCGCAAGGAAGAGACACAGAACACAGATCAACCCACAACACCGTAAGGAAGAGACACAGAACACAGATCAACCCACAGCACCGTAAGGAAGAGACACAGAACACAGATCAACCCACAGCACCACAAGGAAGAGACACAGAACACAGATCAACCCACAGCACCGTAAGGAAGAGACACAGAACACAGATCAACCCACAGCACCACAAGGAAGAGACACAGAACACAGATCAACCCACAGCACCGTAAGGAAGAGACACAGAACACAGATCAACCCACAGCACCACAAGGAAGAGACACAGAACACAGATCAACCCACAACACCGTAAGGAAGAGACACAGAACACAGATCAACCCACAGCACCGTAAGGAAGAGACACAGAACACAGATCAACCCACAGCACCACAAGGAAGAGACACAGAATACAGATCTACCCACAACACTACAAGGAAGAGACACAGAACACAGATCAACCCACAGCACCGTAAGGAAGAGACACAGAACACAGATCAACCCACAGCACCACAAGGAAGAGACACAGAATACAGATCTACCCACAACACCACAAAGGAAGAGACACAGAACACAGATCAACCCACAGCACTACAAGGAAGAGACACAGAACACAGATCAACCCACAGCACCACAAGGAAGAGACACAGAACGCAGATCAACCCACAGCACCACAAGGAAGAGACACAGAACACAGATCAACCCACAGCACCACAAGGAAGAGACACAGAACACAGATCAACCCACAGCACCACAAGGAAGAGACACAGAACACAAATCAACTCACAGCACCACAAGGAAGAGACACAGAACACAGATCAACCCACAGCACCACAAGGAAGAGACACAGAACACAGATCAACCTACAGCACCACAAGGAAGAGACACAGAACACAGATCAACCCACAGCACAGCAAGGAAGAGACACAGAACACAGATCAACCCACAGCACCGTAAGGAAGAGACACAGAACATAGATCAACCCACAGCACCGTAAGGAAGAGACACAGAACACAGATCAACCCACAGCACCGTAAGGAAGAGACACAGAACACAGATCAACCCACAGCACCACAAGGAAGAGACACAGAACACAGATCAACCCACAGCACCACAAGGAAGAGACACAGAACACAGATCAACCCACAGCACCACAAGGAAGAGACACAGAACACAGATCAACCCACAGCACCACAAGGAAGAGACACAGAACACAGATCAACCCACAGCACCGTAAGGAAGAGACACAGAACATAGATCTACCCACAGCACCACAAGAAAGAGACACAGAACACAGATCAACCCACAGCACCACAAGGAAGAGACACAGAACACAGATCAACCCACAGCACCGTAAGGAAGAGACACAGAACATAGATCTACCCACAGCACCACAAGGAAGAGAAACAGAACACAGATCAACCCACAGCACCACAAGGAAGAGACACAGAACACAGATCAACCCACAGCACCGTAAGGAAGAGACACAGAACACAGATCAACCCACAGCACCACAAGGAAGAGACACAGAACACAGATCAACCCACAGCACCACAAGGAAGAGACACAGAACACAGATCAACCCACAGCACCGTAAGGAAGAGACACAGAACATAGATCTACCCACAGCACCACAAGAAAGAGACACAGAACACAGATCAACCCACAGCACCACAAGGAAGAGACACAGAACACAGATCAACCCACAGCACCACAAGAAAGAGGCACATAACACAGATCAACCCACAGCACCGTAAGGAAGAAACACAGAACTCAGATCAACCCACAGCACCGTAAGGAAGAGAAACAGAACACAAATCAACCCACAGCACCACAAGGAAGCGACACAGAACACAGATCAACCCACAGCACCGTAAGGAAGAGACACAGAGCACAGATCAACCCACAGCACCACAAGGAAGAGACACAGAACACAGATCAACCCATAACACCATAAGGAAGAGACACAGAACACAAATCAACCCACAGCACCACAAAGGAAGAGACACAGAACACAGATCAACCCACTGCACCACAAGGAAGAGACACAGAACACAGATCAACCCACAGCACCACAAGGAAGAGACACAGAACACAGATCAACCCACAGCACCACAAGGAAGAGATACAGAATACAGATCAAACCACAGCACCACAAGGAAGAGACACAGAATACAGATCAACCCACAGCTCCGTAAGGAAGAGACACAGAACACAGATCAACCCACAGCACCACAAGGAAGAGACACAGAATACAGATCAACCCACAGCTCCGTAAGGAAGAGACACAGAACACAGATCAACCTACAGCACCACAAGGAAGAGACACAGAACACAGATCAATCCACAGCACAGCAAGGAAGAGACACAGAACACAGATCAACCCACAGCACCGCAAGAAAGAGACACAGAACACAGATCAACCCACAGCACCGTAAGGAAGAGACACAGAACACAGATCAACCCACAGCACCGTAAGGAAGAGACACATAACACAGATCAATCCACAGCACAGCAAGGAAGAGACACAGAACGCAGATCAACCCACAACACCACAAGGAAGAAACACAGAACACAGATCAACCCACAGCACCGTAAGGAAGAGACACAGAGCACAGATCAACCCACAGCACCGTAAGGAAGAGACACAGAACACAGATCAACCCACAGCACCGCAAGGAAGAGACATAGAACACAGATCAACCGACAGCACCGTAAAGTAGAGACAGAGAACACAGATCAACCCACAGCACCGTAAAGAAGAGACTCAGAACACAGATCAACCCACAGCACCACAAGAAAGAGACACAGAGCACAGATATGACAGCACGAACACAATTAAAGTAAAGCAACCGGCTTGCTATTCCTCAAAAAGATGATGGCAAAACTAAAAAGGAGGCCAAGGACCAAATTATAAAGTGCCTGTGGCCAGCCAAAGACAAAGATCAGGCACTTACCTATCTATGAAAGTTTTATGCCAGGGTCGTCAATGAGTTTGAGGCAAGACCCACCGTCAGGCAATAAAAGAGGAAGCCTTAGCTATAAACAGTGATCAGGCTATGGCCAGGCATGCATACGGTCGAATAATAGTTATGCTATATCCCACTCTTTCATAATGTTTGATGATCCTTTAGAACTGATCAGGAAAAGAAGTCAGTGTATTTCATACGATTCTTTTGAGTTTATTAACTAAATCGCCATACAATGCTGACTCTGATAATATGTCTTTTTGCAGAAGAGTTTTCAAACCAAAACTATAGTGAACGGTCATCTCTGAGCGTCGAAAATGCTTTACGGATTTTATGATAATTAATAATCTTGATTTAGTGACTTAGCAGTCTAAAATTGGTTTCTATTGTTGAATTCATTTACATTTGAACTGAATACGCTGCGAACTATATACACCATAAGAAGGAGAGCGAGAAACATTATGTAAGCCTTTTTATTAGACATAGGCATAGGACGCCACAAATGTGGCGTCTGATCAGTGTCATCGTTGTTCGCTTACAGATTGTTTTATCAACATTCTATAAAACTGCCACCAAACAATCCTAAAGTGACGTCCATTTGATAATAGTTAGGAATCCAATTTGGCATCAATAGGTTGGATATTGTGTTTTAGCAGTCAACTGTTTCATTTGTTTGTTTTTAGATACTAGTTTTCAGTTAAGACTTAAAGACTATTCTTGCAAAACACTAAAAACTTTTGTAAAACACTTTTGTTTTTCTTGACAGCTTAGTCATTTAACAGTATATATTGTTCCACTCTTTTTTTGTCACAATCCAAATAATGTTTATGGATATCTTATATATATGAGCCGCGCCATGGGAAAATGTGTCTTCGGGGTAAATTTGGCCATTTTGAGATTCTGTGATTTTTATACAGGTCATTATATGAAGAGTAAACTCGTTTTTGTTTGATCAAAATATTCAAATTATTAGAAAAGATATTGGAATTTGAACTTTGGACGGCTTGACGTTGATTTTAGAACTAACGTTGCGTGACGTCACGATGAGTCATTCACAACGTTGCGAAGTTTTTACGCCTTTAGACATCCGACCATCACTGTTACTAACATAAAACTGGGTAGCGACGTAGCGTACCCCTACTGATGCTGGTTAAACAAAATAATTGAATTTAATCGTAAGTCAAACGTACTTCATTTCTTTCGCATTCTTCAATTTGACATATAAATGATTCCTTGAGGTACCATGCCATGTCAGCCTTCGCTTGAAAGCGTGCACTAAATGGACGTAGCCGTCGACTGGTGCGATAGTTTCCTGCACCAATATTTTGCCAGCACAAATATGGGTCATCACGGACACATCTCCGTATAAAATTGGGCACAAATTTGCACATTGACTTTTGAAATTCGGAAAAACCTGGCCGCGACATTATATGTTCAACTGCCCACGAAAACTAAAATGTTAACTTGAACGAAAATGTTTTCTTGTTTACATGGAAGAACTCTCCGATTTTAAATATACTGTTTAAATGCCAGCATTTCTTTACATTTATGAACAGTATAAAGTCCATGCTCAGTTGAGTTGAGCACCAAAAGATGTTATAACTTCGGGACCTGGAGCAGGTTTTGATACCTTGTATACTATATACGCCCTGTCGGGCATTTGGCAGGGCCTGCCCTTCGCATTGTAACAGCAGAATGGGGGGAGCGCAGTGGCTCAGTGGTATAGAGCTTGACTCGAGACGGAGGGACCACGGGTTCGAACTTCACCAGCGTCACTGTGTTGTGTCCTAGAGCAAGACACATTAATCCAAGCTTAGTACTGGTTCAACCCAGGACGACCCGTTCCCTCATAACTGACAGATTGTTGATGGGACGTAAAGAATCAAGTAAACAAACAGCAGAATCGGCATGTTAAATGTTCTGTGGAAAAGTAAGATCAAAATTAAATTAAATAGGTTGCGACTTAAAAACAGATGGCATTTTCTTCTCAAAGAAGTGGTCACGAATGACGATTTAGATAGTACATAAACATAAAGTAATAAAGAAAAAAATAAAGGTATTTGCCAACGGAGTGTGACACTACATATCGAGGATTTTCGCAATGATTTCTCATTTGTTCAACCGATGCTCAAAATGTTGCACTAGTAAAAAAAAATCAGGTACAGGTACGTTGTTATTTGATGGCCTGAAACCGTCTAACTGTTTCTACAAAATGAAATGTTCTGCAGTTACACATTCCCTATAGGGTCAATTAGCCACATATGTTAATATATACTGAGGAGGAGCACTGACGTTTTCAAAATAAGAAAGAGGGCACAGATCAGGAATCGATACAATCAAAAACCAGACCTGACCCAAAATATTGCAAGCGTTCGCGAACGTATTTCCTTAGCTTTAGGGCAATCTTTTTTCTACCATCGCGTTAAAGTTCGACCACAATGCAGCAGCGAATACTCTAGTCCGACATGATGCGAAAATGTTGACTTGGTAGTTAAAAATTCAACACAAAACTGGATCTGAAAAATAAAATCACAAAAATGCGTTCTTGCAAAGTTGTATTGCAAATTTGATAACTAGTGTAAATAAAGATTCTGCGATGGGTATTTTCTTTTATTCACTTTTTTTGTTGTAGTTGTTGTTGTATAGGCTAAACCCATGGCATATATGCCCAATGGAATTTCACAATACTGTCAAAAGGCCGGATCAATTTCTGATTCAAGGGTTGTTGGGTAGTAATTTACAATTTCGCTCAATGCGCTAAGCAAACAGTGCGGCGTCTGATCTAGTTCTAATCTGTTTGCCCATGTCCCGCAAAAAGGGCGCTAGGCTAATATAAATTGATGAACATAATTTCACAACATTATCAGTCGGCATATCACGGCGACCAGTTTATAGTGTATGCATATTTCGCCAGTAACTGACAACTACCCTACTTGAACCGGGACAATGATTGAGGATAATGATCTTGATGTAATGTTTGACCAGGTAGTGGCTCGAGCTCACAATCTCAGCCTACAGAAGCAGGATTGCGTATTTGCCTTTGCTATCCGGAGAAAAATGCCTCATCATTCCTTAATCGTATGATACTTCTCACTGAAAAAAAGGATTTCAGTGTATTCCGAACAACAAAATCATACCAAAAACAATAAAGACATAAAGAAATCTGGTTGCTATGGCAGTGCGGGTACTCATTCCTATTCCTTTCGATTTTGTAGTTTTATGTCGGCGTAGAGCGCCCTTGCCTCTTGCATACATGTTTATTGAGTATGCACATTTCCCCAAGGTTTATGTACCCACGTAGGCTTTAAGAAAGGGATTCTGGCTGTATAAAAAGTGGGACATGTAGTTTGAATTGTGTAATTCTAAATCAGGCCCAATCGCGCAGGTCTTGACTTGACAACTCCGTATGCACACTGCCTTCGCTGCATCTCCAGATACTAAGTTGAGAATGGAGGTAGGTTAAGCTCTTAAATTGTTGAACTGTATGCTGATTTTGAAAACAAAGTAACATTACCCTGCGTTTCATTCCGCATCTCCGTCTTTGTTGACAATACACATGCACGTGGGTTATAGGTGTTACTGGGAAAGAGGACTTCAACTTCTAGTGGGAACCTTTGGGGAAAATGTTACTGCCTCTCCAATTGTTTAGCTCCATTAAGCTGAAAGTTGTACATTGTACAAAATACATTGTACTACTCTCCCCCACTCAAAGAAATTACAATTAATTTTATCAGTGATATCGCCGTTTCAAACAGTGCTCCTCAATTATTTTTTTTTTGGTATAAACTACCATGACAAAATTAATGGATGTAATTTTACAAAACTTCCAGGTATGAGGATCAAATAGAAAAAGCAATACTCAATAAACATGAAAATAATTACACTTCAAAAGTAGAAAAACGTTTAATAGTTTTAAAATGATTTTTTATCACGATTCTCATTGACGCAACGTTAACGTCACCGAAAAAATGGCATTTTTAATTTGTCTATGTGTTTAAATGACTGCGATAAGAAATCGACAGACACAAGGAAACAACAATAAAAATGTTTATTGCGTATATCAATTTGCTTTAATTTGGTGCTTTTTTCATCATTGTAGCTTCAATAATTTTGCGACAACTATTTTTGCAAAAAATCTGGTAATACATTGATTTAAACGGCGACGTAACAAGGTGACAAATAATAAATATTGTTTCTCGTGTGAGACTTAATCGTGTATTATACTTCTTTTTTTATACATGGAAGCTACCTCGTGAGACTTTAGTTTATTTCACGCACGGTCACTCAGCAAAGACTCAAACAAGTCTGCGCATCTAGCAGTCTCGTTGGAGCCTTTGCCCAATCGTAAATGCGGCTTTGTGTACCGGAAACTGCTTTCGTTCGAAATTGCCGTCCAAATACGAAAGGTTCAGACACACTGGTTAGAAGATTAAGGAATGCTGGGATGTATCCGGCGTTTATTTATTTATCTATTCTTTAGATCTGTCAGTCTGAGCTAGAAACCAACATGGCTCAACTAGGGGAGTCTTTAGCTCTGACTGTCTGTGAGCTGAGAACTACCATGGCTCAACCAGGAGGGTCTTTAGCTTTGAGGGTCTGTGAGTTAAGAACCACCAAAGCTCAACTAGGGTGTTTCCTTAGCTCTGACTGTCTGTGCGCTTAGAACCACCATGGCTCCATTAAGGGGTGTCTCAAGCTCTGTCTGTGAGCTAAGAACCACCATTTCTCAACTAGATGTTTTCTTTTGTTCTGACTGTCTGTGAGCTAAGTAACACCAAGGCTCAATTAGGGGGTATCTTTATCTCTGACTGTCTCTGAGCTAAGAATCAACATGACTCAACTAGGGGTTTTCTTTAGTACTGACTGCCTGTGAACTAAGAACCATTATGGCTCAACTAGGGGGTTTCCATCGCTCTGGCTGTCTGTGAGCTAACCACTGCCATTGCTCAACCGGGGGGTTCTTTAGATCTGACTGTCTGTGAGCTAAGAGCAAACATGGCTTAACTAGGGGTGTCGTTAGCTCTGACTGTCTGTGAGCGAAGAACCACCATGGCTCAAAAAGGATGTTTTTAAGCTCTTACTCTCTGTGAACTAAGAACCACCCTGGCTTACTTAGAGGGTTTCTTTAGCTCTGAATGTCTTTGAGCTAAGAAACACCATGACTCAACTAGGGGTAGTCTTTAGCTCTGACTGTCTGTGAGCTAAGAACCACCATGGCCCAACTAGGGGGGTTTCTTCAGCTCTGACTGCCTTTGAGCTAAGCGCAGCCATGGCTCTACTGGGGGTTCTTTAGCTCTCAGACTTACTGTCTGTCAGCTAAGAACAACATGGCTCAACTAGGCGGTTTCTTTAGCTCTGACTGTATGTGAGCTTAGAGCCAACATGGCTTAACTAGGAGTGTCTTTAGCTCTGACTGTTTGTGGCTCATTTGTCTGTGAGGTAAGAGCCACCATGACGCAAATAGGGTTTTTTAGAACTCTGACTGTCCGTGAGCTTAAAACCATTCTGACTCACATAGGGGGTTTCTTAAGCTCTGATAGTCTGTGAGCTAAGAATCGCCATGGCTTATCTGGGGGTGTTTTAGCTATGACTGTCTGTGAGCTAAAACAACCATGGCTAAAATACTGGGGTTCTTGAGCTCTGTCTCTCTGTGAGCTAAAAACCAACATAGCTCAACTAGGGGAGTCTCTAGCCCTGACTGTCTGTAAGATAAGAACTACCATGCTCAACTAGGAGTGTTTTTAGCTTTGACGGTCTATGAGTTAAGAACGACCATGGCTCAACTAGGGTGTTTCTTTAGCTCTGACTGTCTGTGAGCTTAGAACCACCATGTCTCAACTAGGGGGCTCTTTAACTCTGACTGTCTGTGAGCTAAGAAACAAAATGGCTCAATAAGGGGATGTCTTTAGCTCTGACTGGCTCTGAGCTAAGAACCACCATGACTCAACTAGGGGTTTTCTATAGCTCTGACTGTCTATGAGCTAAGAATAACCATGGCTCAACTAGGAGGTTTCTTAAGCTCTGACTGTCTGTGAGCTAAGAACCACCATGTCTCAACTATGGGGTTTCTTCAGCTCTTACTGTCTGTGGGCTAAGCACTGACATGGCTCAACTAGGGGTTCTTTAGATCTGACTGTCTGTCAGCTAAGAACAACATTGCTCAACTAGGTGGTTTCTTTAGCTCTGACTGTCTGTGAGCTAAGAGCCAACATGGATTAACTAGGAGTTCTTTAGCTCTGACTGTCTGTGAACTAAGAACCACCATGGCTCTACTAGGGGGTTCTTAAGCTCTGACCGTATATAAGCTTAGAACAACCATGATATCACTATGGGGTATCTTTAGCTCTGTCAGTGAGCTAAGAGCCCCCTTGGATCAACTAGGGTGTTTCTTTAACACTGACTGTCTGTGAGCGAAAAACCACCCTGGCTCAACTAGGGGGTTTCCTAAGCGCTGATTGTTTGTAAGCTAAGAACCATAATAGCTCAACTAGGGGGTTTCTTAAGCTCTGACTTTCTTTGAGCTGAGAACCACAATTGCTCAACTAAAGGGTTTCTTACGCTTTGACTGTCTGTGAAATTAGGAACCACCATGGCTCAACTAGGGGTTGTCTATAGCTCTGACTGTCTGTGAGCTAAGAACCACCATGACTCAACTGAGGGGTTTCTTTAGCTTTTACTGTCTGTAAGCTAAGAACAACCATTGCTCAACTAGGGAGTGTCTTAAGCTCTGACTATCTGTGAGCTAAGAACCACCATGGCTCCACAAGGGATGTTTTAGCTCTGACTGTCTGTGAACTAAGTGCCAACATTTCCCAACTTAGGGATTTCTTGAGCTCTTACTATCTGTGAGCTTAGGAACCACCATGGCTCAACTAGTGGGTGTCTTTAGCCTTGACTGTCTGTAAGCTGAGAACAATTATGACTCACATAGGGGGTATTGAGCTCTGGGTGTCTGTGAGCTTAGAAAAACCATTGCTCATCTTGGGGGTGTCTTTAGCTCTGACCATCTGTGAGCTTAGAACCACTATGGCTCAACTAGGAGGGGGGTCAGCTCTGACTGTCTGTGAGCTAAGAACCACAATAGCTCAACTTGGGGGGGGGGGGGTTATTTAGTTCTGACTATCTGTGAGCTAGCAACCTTTTTCCGTGTTTCATCACAACAAATTAATTGGTTTGATTGTTGTGTTTCCCTTAAACGATATATTATCTTTGTTGGAAGAAATACATTTTCACATGTTACACTCGTATAGATGGTCATTATGGTTGTAAACGTTAGTGGACGCTTGTTGTCGTTAATATCTCATTTGTCAGCTGTCGTTGTAATAAACTAAACTAATAGCTTTCGAGAATAACATTCAA
Organism: Loripinus fragilis; assembly: GCA_964019695.1. NCBI lineage: Eukaryota > Metazoa > Mollusca > Bivalvia > Lucinida > Lucinidae > Loripinus > Loripinus fragilis. The sequence goes on from OZ026520.1 coordinate 101,109,330, forward strand.
CATGGTTTTTGTTGTTGTTATCCCCACGCTTTTTTAAAAAAAGCGTTGGGGATATTGCAATCGCCTCCGTCCGTCCGTCTGTCCGTTCGTCACGCTATCTCCTCATAAACCATTGGACGAAATCCAACCAAATTTGGTGTGTGAGTTGCTCACATAAATGGGCCGTGCGACGGCACATTTTGTTTGGCCCCGCCCCCTGGGGCCCTGGGGAGGGGCCAAAAGGTCAATTATCATTAAATATTATTAAATTTCAATTACAAAGTCAATTTCAAAGATTTTTTAAACCAAACTTCGTGTGTCTTCTCAAAAATAAAAGATATTAAACATATCAGATGGGATTTTCATTTGGCCGCCTTGGTCATGCGCCAGGGGGCGGGACTTGGGGTACCGTGGGGGGGGGGGGGGTTGGGGGATTATTTTTCCAAAATTTAACCAGATTTGGTTTGTGAGTTACTTACATGAATGGCACATGCACCGCCACAATTTTTTGGGTCCCCTCTCCCTGGGGCCTTGGGAGGGGGCCAAAAGGTCAAATATCATTAAATCTGAATTACAAAGTCAATTTCAAAGATTTTTAAACCAAACTTTGTGTATCTTCTCACAAATGAAAGATATATGACATATCTGACGGGATTTTCATTCGGCCTCCTGGGTCATGCACAGGGGTGGGACTTGTAGGTACGGCGGGGTTTGGGGTCAATTTTTTTTCTTTCCGAAATTCAACTAGATTTTGTGTGTGAGTTACTTACATGAATGGCACATGTACCGACACAATTTTTGGGTCCCCACCCCCTGTGGCCTTGGGGAGGGGTCAAAAATTTAATTTTCTGAACATGGTCATGTGGCATATCAATTTAAATGGGAAAAACAGTATACCAGGATACACTGAAAATTTTAAACCTACAATCAAACTGGTGACCTTGGGATGGGGTCAAAGGGTCATTAGATTTCTTCCAGAGCATGGGGATTGTTGTTGTTGTTGCTTCTAAAGAAGTTTAAATCACTCATTTTGTTACCATTTGCACAACTACACATTTATTTTTTAAAGTGCAAGGCTAATTAATTGTAAAGTTACATAGTTGACCAATGTGTATGTAAATAGCTTGATAAATGATAAGCTATAGTGGATTTAAAGATAGATGAGAAATGTAAACAAACACTGGCGAGTTTACCTTGTTTTTGGGTATGCAGATAGTCTCAGTTTACAGTTATTATATATTGAACCTACCACAGATAACTGCATATGCGCTTGGCAGTGAATAGTCATACTTTACCTGTTTATAAGCAACATAGAATTGCCTTATTAGTATGCGCTTTAAAACAACTATTGTATTAAACAAGAGCAAATAATATCAGTAAATACAATAATTTATACCAGAAACCATAAGTATCGCTTACTTTAGTGAAGTGTGTAACTCGCGTAAATAAAAAAAAACGCCCATACAGAGGAAATCTAATTGGTTACACTTTACCAATACTCCAAAATATTTTAAGTAGAACTTGCTTAAAATGTATGTTCTATTTGCTATTACAATCACAAAAAAGGTTTTAAAAATGCAAAAAAGTGGGCAGGTTTCAACCATAACGATATAAATTGTGGTCATGTCAGAAAATGTGTGATGCGTTCCATTATATTTTGGACAATATATTTATAAGATTTGGCTCAAAATTATATAGACGAATTGTTGGTATTCCAATGGGTACTAATTGTGCTCCTCTTGTTGCAGATTTGTTTTTGTTTTGTTATAAGAGAGACTTTATGTTGTCTCTGTCAGTCAATAATCAAGCTGATATTATTGAAGCTTTTAACTTAACCTCCAGATATTAAGATGACTTACTTAATATTGATAATCCTTATTTTGAACAAATGGTGGGTCAGATATATCCCACTGAACTTCAGTTAAATAAGACGAATTCTTCTGATACTGAAGCTCCGTTTTTGGACTTGAACTTGTCAATAACAAATGTCATAGTTTCATCTAAAATTTATGATAAACGGGATGATTTTAATTTTGAAATAGTAAATTTCCCATTTTTTGATGGAGATGTTCCTCGCTCTCCTTCCTATGGTGTATATATTTCTCAGCTTATTCATTTTGCTAGAGTGTGCTCTAATGTTGATGACTTCAACAACAGAAACTTATTTTCAACTGCTTAATTATTAAAACAAGGTTATAGATATCATAAAATTCGAAAAGCATTTTCTAAATTCTACTACAGACACTCAGAGTTAATTGTTAAATACAACAGTGGGTTAAAAACTCTTCTGCAACAAGGCATATCAGAACCTATATTTTATGGTGATTTAGTCTATTTATTCAAACGAATTGTTGGAAAACCTAATTTTAGTGATCAATTCAAAAAGATAGTAAAACGTTATATAAGGGTTGGCTATAATTGGATATCATGTGACAGTCTGCATGCCTAGTTTTAAACCCAATCACTGTTTATAGCTATGGTTTCCTCTTTAATTGCACGACGGTGGGTCAGACCTCAGACTCTATGACGGCTCTGACGTAAAGCTTTAATCGGTGGGTTGGTGCCTAATGCTTATCTTTAGCTGGACCCACCGTGACTCAACTTTAGGTTTTCTTTAGCTCTGACTATTTGTGAGTCATGAGCCCTTTTCTTTGTTTCATCATGGAGTGTTAATTTGATTAAAGTGTTTTCCATGATGATACATTGCATTAGTAAGATGGCCTCCATGCGAGCTGAACATTTCTTGTACTTCAAAACCAGCAGAATCTAGGGCGAATATTTGGTACCAGTAAAATGCATTTAAGCCCCCCCCCCCCCCCCCGGTGGCTTAGGCTAATGTCCGTTCTAAGGCGGTGGTTCTGTTGTTGTTGACTTTTTGTTTATTGTTACTCCCATTAGGGGAGTCTGTTATTTGTTCTATGTTTTGTTGTTCGTTACTTTATGTCCATTCTAGTATTGCAATCATCTTGATGGGGAAGAGAGAGCTGATTGCTTTGCTTAATTTGTCTTCCTAGTGTCTCGTGATGGTTGAGCGGCTCTTCCTCGCGGTGCCACGGGGTTGTCTGCAGTTTGTGATTGTGTTATTTCCTGATCATACTCACTTACTATTTTTCATATGGTGCTCGTGGCTAGCAGCCGTATATCCTTAAAGGGACAAATATTTGAGCAATAATACTGGTACCACTCATTATGACTCTCTCCAGGGGTCATACTGGTCAGATCAAAAGGACAGCCATAAAGAGGTGATTATGACTTCCTTACTGGGGCAATAAAGTGGTCCCATAAAGGGAATAGGTATTTTATGATAAAATATTGATCTTTATCTTAGTGAATGAAATTGTGTTGCATACAGGTAAGTCCCCTCTTGAGGCCCCATTAATTTTGTGAGATACTTAAACTGTCCCTTATCAGTTAATCCTTTAATGATCTCTATTGGACAGTAATCTTTGTCTTTAAATGGATTCATTTTTGAAATTACAATAATATAACGATGGCTACAAAAGGAGCATAAACTTTCTTAATGGGTTCCTTGCTACTTGATTTTAGTAAGCCGCTTTTTTTTAAGATGAGTCTGATTGAGGTTTATCGCACGACAACTTACCTGGCACTCACTATTCTTCGACAATATTCGGTCACTTTCGGTGTGTATTGGCTGGTTAATTGATAAATGGGTGGGAGAAGTACCTTTCAGCAAGTATATGTAGCATTGCCGAGGCAGTGGCGAAGTGGTAGGACGGTTAGCTCACATTTGGGATTGCGAGGGTTCGATTCCGACTGGATACATTTTAATTTTCAAGCATTATTTGTAAATGTAAAAATTGTTTAAGTTATGATATTGTTTATGCAAACTTTCTTGTTTATTCTTATATCTACGATGGGTGATCCAGAAATACGCGGACAAGTGCTGTATAATTGTTGTTATTTAAGCAATCCCTTGATACTTACGAAATCTGATCTTTGATATATCTTTAAATTTTGGAACCTTATTTCAAAACACGTGGAACGCAGTGTTTTAATGGAATTGTTACCTTAGCGACGTAAGGGTAACGCTACCCGGCGCATATGACGTCATTTAATGTTTTTATCATTTGTAATCAGAAATTCAGACAGAAGCTCTGTGAACAGTCGTTTCCTGAATTAAGTAATATCTAAACAATGGCAGGTTTGAGGTTGACGTTAGTAACGTAACGATGTCAATTTGGACGTCATTTGACGTCGAACAAAAGCGCGTGACACAGATAATGAGAAGAGCAAACTGGCTGCCCTTGAACGGCGGTCTGCGATTAAATTTTGTGTAGCAACAAAAATTCAAGACAGGAAACCAGTTGCAGTACAGCAGGCTATCGCTGAAATACCAGTTAACTCGTAAAAAGAGTGTTTTCTTTCTTGGGTAAAACGCTGCAGAAAATGTGCGGATTACAAAGGACACTATTTGAGAGGGAATGACATTGCATTTGGCGCCAATGTGCTTGCTTACAATAATGAAACAGACTTTCATACTGGTGCACCCGGTCGCGCGATCTGACATTACCATGACGTCGTTTAAAATGACGTCATTAAAGTTTTAAAAAAGTTAAAGACCAATTTCAAATTGGCATAAATTTTGCTTGATTGTGTACAAAAATAATGTAATTCGCATTAAAATTGTGGAAATAATGACACTTTTCCGCGTATATCTGGATCACCCCTCGTACATTTGCTGTTATGCTACAAAAATTATTGTCTTATAAAACGATACAATGACAATACAGTTTGCTAAGTTTCACTGGTTGTATCTGTAGTACTGCCCATAAGTGTTGTTTCTGTCTGAATCAGTCATTACTTATCGCATATGCACAAGTCTCTATAACAAACGCCCATCATGGTTCACAAGCTACGAGTCAAACATTTTGCCTGAGCCTTCATCTGCGTCTTTACTCCGCATGTATGATAAATATCGAAATTTCGTGCCCTGGCCAAGTTAGATCACACCATTTTGTATTTAGTTACAGGCCAAGTCATGAGCAAATAAGTTGCAAAATAATTTCTGAAAAGAAAGTCAAATAGGAAAATAAAATTTCAAAAATACATAAAGACATGTCGTGAGATTCGAATCCATCATCTCACCCTTTGATAGCTGTACGCTTTGCCCACAGCGCTAATCGAGACAGTGTTTGTTCTGCGCCGGATTAGAAAATGTATATGCCTGAAACCAATACTTTTTGTAATGTTCAGGAATCTAAAATTAGATTCACGGATTTATACGAATTCATATGGCATATGTATGAGTGCCAGGTAAATAATGCTGACCAATAAAATAACTCATACTGTTTATAATTTACCCTGGTCATGCTGAATATTGTCATGTAATACACTCCTCCCCAATTTTCATCCTGTTAACTGGCATCATTCTAGTTATCAGCAGGCATTTCCAGTCAGAAAGGGAAAAACAATGTGGATCCTGATCAAGTGGCTTCGTTAGAAGTCAACTGGTCCCAATCTACAGTGTTTTCAAAGATTGATAAATCCTAGTTCAGCAAAACAATGGTTAAAAGGTTTGTCCCATTAACCCAGGTTCACCATTCTCAGTGGATTATTGAACACGTAAAAAGGTAAGTCATTTGATTAATTACAACCATTAAGGTTAGCCTTAAACTGGACAAAAATAGAACACTTATATAGAAATATGTTAATATTTGTATATTAATTATGAAACCGTCCTTGAACCCAACTTAACCAATGAAAGTCATTATTAGTGTTACACCAGACACTGGTTATAAAACCAACGTTTGACAGTTATTGTGATGTTCTATGTGCAATAGTTCCATCCTCCTCGTATCTTTGTCTGGCAGCCGTCGCGTCTAATGCCTAATCATGTCTACTTTTACGTGCTCGCTCAAATAATGGTAAGCATTCGGTGAAGTTATTCGATATTAACTTCTAACAGAGTAGGCTCACTTTATTTAGTCCTCCAGTAAAAAATAGTTTACTGGCCGTTCCAATGCGGTGCTTCTTTTGTGGATCATTTGTGTTATTAAGTCTCCAAAACGAAGTGGAGCGTCTTATTGTTTTTGCTTCGTTTCTTCTTCTTCTTCTTCTTCTTCTTCTTTTTCTTCTTCTTCTTCTTTCCATCTAAATTTTGAAGTATTGGGTCAATCCTTAGCCACACCAGAGATTTCACTAATCGCATTACTAAAGTATGGGAGTTGATGAAGTATCGGGTCAATGATTAGCCCTAACAGAGGCTTTCCTGCTCGCATTACTAAATTATGGGAGTCAATTAAGTATCGGGTCAAAACTGTTATACCAGAGGCTACGCAGCTCACATTACTAACGTATGGGCGTCGATAAAGACTCCGTGCAGTAGTGATCCTCAAAAGAGGCTTCGCTGTTCGTATTACTAAAGTATTAGCGTCTATGATATCTCGGGTCAATAGTTAGCCTCACCAGAGGCTTCCCTGCTCGCATGACTAAATTATGAGAGTCGATGAAGTATCGGGTCAATACTTAGCCATACCAGAGGTTCGCTACTCGCATGACTAAAGTATGGACGTCAGTGAAGTCTCAGGTCAATAGTTATCCTCACAAAAGGCTTCTCTGTTCGTATTACTACAGTATGCGAGTCGATGAAGTATCGGCTCAAAAGCTAGCCCTAAAAGAGGCTTTGCTGCTCGCATTACTTATTAATGGGAGTCAATGAAGTATTTGGTCAATAGTTATCATCACAAGAGGTTTCGCTGTTCGTATGATTGAAGTATGAGCGTCGATATGTCTCGGGTCAATACAAATGCAGTTAGTCTCACCAGTGGCTTCGCTGCTTGCAATAATTAAGTATGGGCGTCGATGAAGTCTCATATTAATGTGTCTACTCACCAGAGGCTTCCCAGCCAGCATTTCTAAAGTATGGGCGTCGATGAAGTCTCAAGTCACGGCAATAGCTAGCCTCACCACAGGCTTCACTGATCGCATTTCTAGAGTACGAGCGTCGATGAAGACTATAGTCACGGCAATAGCTAGCCTCACCAGAGGCTTCTCTGCTCGCATTACTAAAGTATGGGCGTCGATGAAGACCCAGGTCAATGGTTAGCTTCACCAGAGGCTTACCTGCTCGCATTATTAAAGTATGGTCGATGAAGTCTCGGGTCAATAGTAAGCCTCACCAGAGGCTTCGCTGCTCGCATTACTAACGTATTAGCATTGGACAAGTCTCATTGCATAATTAAAGTATGGTAAGTCATGTCAATAGCTTCCTCACCAGTGGCTTCGCTGCTCGTGTTACTAACGCATGAGCGTCGATGAAGTCTACTGTGGGTCAATAGTACGCCTCACCAGAGGCTTCGCTGCTCGCATTACTTACGTATGGGCGTCAATGAAATCTAAGGTCAACATAGGTTTCGCTGCTCGCATTACTAAAGTATGGGTGTCGATGAAGTCTTGGGTCAACAGAGGCTTCACTGCTCGCATTTCTAAAGTATGGGTGTCGATGAAGTCTCTGGTCAACAGAGGCTTCGCTGCTCGCATTACTAAAGTATGGGTGTCGATGAAGTCTAAGGTCAATAGAGGCTTCGCTGCTTGCATTAGTAAAGTATGGGTGTCGATGAAGTCTAAGGTCAACAGAGGCTTCGCTGCTCGCATTACTAAAGTATGGGCGTCGATGAAGTTAAAAGAGACTAAGTCTGCAACTATGAACATTTTTCAAAAAAAAAAAAATTCTTTTTAAACACTTTGTAAAAGCAGAATTAAGTTTAGTTTTCACAATAAATCTGTTCACTATAGCTGAAAACTGCATGGAAAAGGGAATTATCTTATAAAACATGTGTGTTTTCTCTTGTTGGTAAATATTTTCGTCCCTCCAATAATTATAGACAGTCAAGTTTTAACATAAATGCTGTTGTTTTGATACTGATAATTTGTAAAGGTTTACGAAATTGGTAAAATGTATATCTGAAATTTAGCTTTTTTACTGTGTTCTTGAAAAATAGAAACACTATTTCAAAAATTAAGAGATCAAAAGTTACAGACTAAGCAGCTTCAAGGTCAACAGAGGCTTCGCTGCTCGCATTACTAAAATATGGGTGTCGATGAAGTCTCGGGTCAATAGTTGCCATCACCAGAGGCTTTGCTGCTCGCTTAACTAAAGTATGGTCGTCGATGTAGTGACTTAGGCTTCTGTCCATTCTACGAGGGGCATTTGGAAAGTTCTTAGCATGGCATCATAACTCCACAATGCGTTGATAAAATGCTATTAAATAATACATTTTTGGAAACTAGAATTCAACGGCTACTTGAGGGTTTAATTTTTGTCGAAAAGGGACTCGACGTGCACGTGCAGCGCATGTTCAAAATGAGTAGGGTTTATACACTGGCTGAAATTTTAAGCAAAATATTTGTAAAAAACGAAGGAAAATTGGGGACCTTATTTACGATCTTGGTTTGACAAATTAACGACTTGGTGACAACTTAATTTTTATTAAAATCTTTCATGCGATCTTTACTTGCACGACTTACACCTTTACATTCAGAAAATGTTGACTAAAAGAGAAATGGTAAACTTTCAAAAATGGGACTTTTCTCGATTTTTTTATCCTTTCACTATAAAGTGAGTCACTACAGGAGCGCGAAAAATTCCTATTGAGTATATACGAGGGGCATTTGGAATGTTCTTTGCATGGTCTTTTATCTCAGTAACCGATTTACAAAACCTTTCATGTTTGGTATCATTTTAAAGAGCCATTTTATCTATATGTTATGGCACAAATTTCATGAGGATATTGTAATGCAGCCACGAAAATTTTTATTGTGAATACATGTACTGTTCGTATACTGGAAAACGCAAAATTTCAGTGGAAAATATAACATTTTACCTTTTGAAAAGTGTGCAGAACATTAACAATAGATCATGAAATTAGATAGTTTTGTACCATTTGGTAGGCCACAATCTGGTAAGTTATTATACAATTGATGACCGAGTTGGATGTTTTTAATAGCTAAATACCAGAACGGCAATACCAAAGCCGTCTAGAAAGCAAAACAATGCGCGAATTTTTTCGACTAAAAATCGCATGTCACAATGCACATATTTTGAAAATATTTTACCGTCAGTAGTTTAAAAATGCCATGCGTTGGTGTTTTTGTCAAGCACACTTTACGCTCTTTGTATTGAAAGCAAAATAAATTTTGTAAACCAGAGCAGAGGGAAGATAACTCTTATAATCTTCCCATGGGGCATAGTAAGTTTAGCGGTGAGTTGACGTTCTGGTTCATTTCAATTAAAAGCGGTGGCAAACAAAAAAGTAAAAATACCTTGAGAGTAGAAATCAATCAATTTTGTGATGGTCAACGCAATACCATGAGAATTTCTTGTGCCATCGACAAAATGTGAGGGGTTAAGTCACCCCACCCACTTCTTGAAAAGTAGGGGTAGTGTCATTAGGAACAATTTTCTTGAGTACAGAACAACACAAGCCACACTTTTTGCGCGACGAAATGATCGTTATGCATTGTTTGCTACAAATAAAGCAAAAAACATACTCCATAGGCATCTTTCGTGCTCCTGTAGTGACATAATTTATAGTAAAAGTATAAAGAAAAATCGAAAAAAGTCCAATTTTTGAAAGTCTATCATTTCTCTATTAGTCAACATTTTCCGAATGTAAAGGTGGTAGTCTTGCAAGCAGTGATCGCATAATATATTTTAATAAAAAAAATAATTGGCACCAAATCGTTAATTTGTCAAATCATGATCGCAAACAAGGTCCCCAATTTTCCTTCGCTTTTTTCCAAGTATTTTGCTTAAAATTTCCGCCAGTATATAAACCCCTACTCATTTTGAGCATGCGCTGCACGTGCACGCTAAGTCCTTTTTCGACAAAAAATAAACCATCAAGTAGCCGTCGTCTAGTTTCCAAAAATGTATAATTTGATAGCATTTTATCAACTCAAAATATGTGCATTGTGATATGCGATTTTTAGTCGATAAAAAATAACCCATTGCTTCGCTTTCTAGACGGTTTTGGCTGTTCCGGTACTTAGTTCTTAGAAACATCCAACTCGGTTATCAATTGTATAATAACTGTACCAGATCGTGGCCACCAAATGGTACAAAATTGTCTAATTTCATGAACTATTGGTAATGTTCATCACACTTTTCAAAAGGTAAAATGTTATATTTACCACTGAAATTTTGCATTTTCCAGTATACAAACAGTACATGTATTCACAATGATATTATATGTGTTTGCATTATAACATCCTTATGAAATACGTGCCATAACATAGAGAAAAGATAGTTATTTTGTCGTTGTTGATTTATTATTTATTGTTGCACCATCGATTACAAAATTCTTGTTAGGCACCAGCAATGTTGGTGTATCGACGAAAGAAACTTGTAGTTATGTCCTTTAAAGCTGCATGGTCTGAAACTTTCGATATTCTAATTTTGGAAATAAAGTTTCTTTTTTTCAAAAATACAGTAAAATACTCAAATTCAGGTAAACATTTTACCATTTTCATAAATTTTTAACAAATTATATCTATCAAAACAACAGCATTGATGTTAAAAATCAACTGTCTTTAATTATTGGAGGGACGTAAATAATTCATAGCAAGAGAAAAGTCACCTGTTTTTATTAAATAATTCACTGTTCCATGCAGCTTATTGTGAAAATATAACTTAATTCTTTTTTTCAAATGATTTAAAAAGAAAATATTTTGTTTTTCGAAAAATGTTCATAGTTACAGTCTCTTTAAATGTTGATTGTTCTATACAATATTGTATAATCTGTTCTGCAACAGGGTATATCTTAGCCAGTATTTAATTGTGGTTTAGTTTATAAATTCAAAAGTTATTTTAGAAAGCATCAATCAAAAAAGATAATTAAGCGATATAAAAAAAGTAGGATACAACATGTATACATCCGCCAGTCCACATGCCGTGTTATCAACCAAATCATGGTTTATATATATGGTTTCCTCTTTAATTGGACGACGGTGTGTCAAACTGCAGACTCAATCACGCCACTGAAATGGGGCGAAGAGTTGGCAAGTAAGTTTAATATGGGGTTTTTGTGTTAGTTTCTTGTTTTGATGGGAAGTAATTTGCGTACTTTCTAGTTTTACATTCATCTCACAGGGTAAGAGATCTGATTGCTTTACTTTTGGGGTATTCTGAATGTTATGTTTCTGTTATTGTTCTTTGTCTCATCCTCACGGTGCCGTTGGTTGGTCTATGGTTTGTTAATGTGGTATTTTCTGGTCATACTCACTTACTTTTTTTAAAGATATGGTGTCCTCTTTAATTGCATGTTGGTTGGTCAGGTCTCAGACTCAATGACGATCTGTTGTAAAGCTTTTATCTGTTGGTTGGTGCCTGATGCTTGTCTTTGGCTCAGCCCACCGTGGCTCAACTTGCGGCTTTATTTATCTGTGAGTCTTGAACCATCATTGTGAGTTAATTTGATTAGAGTGTGTCTCTGTGATGATGCATTGCATAAGTTAGGAAGCCTCCATGCGAGCTAAGTAATGTTTGTGGTTTTACAACAACAATTTCTAGAGCGAATATTTGGCGCCAGTAAATGCAGTTAAGCCTTAGGCAGCTGGCGGTTCTTTTGTTGATGATTCATTGTTTTAATGTTCCTCTAATTGGTTTGCTGTTCTTTGTTTCATCATTAGTGAGCTAATTTGATTAAACTGTTTCTCCGTGATGATAAATTGCAACAATTAGGAAGCTTCCATGCGAGCATAACATTTTTGTGGTTCAACAACAGCAGAATCTAGGGCGAATATTTGGTACCAGTAAAATGCATTTAAGCCCCTAGTGGTTATGGCTGCTGTCCGTTTTAAGGCGATGGTACTGTTGTTTTTTTATTTGTTGTTAATTGTTACTCCCATTGTAGGATTCTGTATGTCTTCTATGTTCTGTTGTGTGTTAGTTTATATCCATTCTAGCTTTGCAATCATCTTGATGGGTAAGAGAGAGCTGGTCACTTTGCTTAGTTTGTCTTCCTGGTGTCTCGTGATTGCTGTGTGGCTCTTCCTCGTGGTGTCATGTGTTTGTTTGCAGTTTGTGATTGTGGTATTTCCTGATCATACTCGCTTCCTATTTCTGTGGAGTTTCTGTGTATGGTCCTTGTTTTGTTAAGCATGAGCCACTGGTGGCTTAAATGCATTTTACCGACACCATGTATTAGCCCTAGATTCTGTTGTTGTTAAATCTCAAACATTGTTTAGCTCGCATTAAGGCTTCAAAATTATACAAATTTGACCAACACATTGCATACCCCAATTCTTCACTTTTTAAGATATACCATAGATAACCGATCAGTTGATCTTCAATCAATTTCAGAATCCGTAACTACAGAAAAATGTCTACCATTAACGATATATTTAATAGTGAATTTTCAATATGAATGTTTACAACAGCTACACCTCTTAGCTTTGCACCTAAAATACAAGGATACACTACACTTTAATACTTACTCCTAGAGTTCCTAAGTACAGATGACTTCAGAGGAGAAGTGCTAATTTTAGAAAAATTCTAAAAAGGACAGCGCCAGAAACGCCATGCAAATTAATTTTGGTTACTAAATGAAGTTTCAGAGGTGTAACATAAACAGTAGGTAACCTAGAATTATATTAATTTGTGGACAGTGCAATCTGTATAGAAGTAGCAGAATGTAATCCAAGGGGAGAGAGTAATTTTAACAGTTTTAAGCTATTAATAATATCATGTTTTTTTCCCATTAAAACATACAGTGAAGAGCGGCAGTCATAGAAGTTATTTATACAAATATCCTACAGCTGCACATGAGTAATAAAACCTTACCTACGCGCGCACGCGCGTGTGTGTGTGTGCGTGCGTGCGTGTGTGCGTATGTGCGTGAGTTTGTGCGTGTGTGTGTGTGTGTGAATGCAGGCACTTACGCGCATATAATTTTGTTCTCTTTCTAGATTCCATCTTCGAAGGAAAAGACAGATGAAGGAGATGGATAAAGTGACAGATAGATGAAGGAGATAGATGGACTGACGGACAGATGAAGTAGATGGATGGAGTGAAGAAAAGATGAAGGAGATAGATGGACTGATGGACAGATGAAGTAGATGGATGGAGTGACGGACAGATGAAGGCGATGGATGGAGTGAAGGACAGATGAAGGAGGTTGATGGAGTTACGGATTGATGAAAGAGATAGATAGAGTGACCGACAGATGAAGGAGATGGATGGAGTAACGGACAGATGAAGGAGATAGATCGAGTGACGGACAGATGAAGGAGATGGATGGAGTGACGGAATGATGAAGGAGATAGATTGAGTCACGGACAGATGAAGGAGTGGATGGACTGACAGACAGATGAAGGAGATAGATCGAGTAACGGACAGATGAAGGAGATGGATGGAGTGACGGACAGATGAAGGAGATGGATGGACTGACGGACAGATGCAGGAGATTGATGGAGTAACGGACAGATGAAGAAGATAGATGGAGTGATGGACAGATGAAGGAGATAGATGGACTGACGGACAGATGAAGAAGATGGATGGATAGGAGGACAGATGAAGGAGATAGATGGACTGATGGAGTAGATGGATGGAGTGACGGATAGATGAAGGAGATGGATGGAGTGAAGGACAGATGAAGGAGGTAGATGGAATGACGGATAGATGAAAGAGATAGATAGAGTGACCGACAGATGAAGGAGATGGATGGAGTAACGGACAGATGAAGGAGATAGATCGAATGACGGACAGATGAAGGAGATGGATGAAGTGACGGACAGATGAAGGAGATAGATTGAGTCACGGACAGATGAAGGAGTAGATGGACTGACAGACAGATGAATGAGATAGATCGAGTGACGGACAGATGAAGGAGATGGATTGAGTGACGGACAGATGAAGGAGATAGATTGAGTCACAGACAGATGAAGGAGATGGATGGACTGACGGACAGATGAAGGAGATTGATGGAGTGACGGACAGATGAAGGAGATAGATGGAGTGATGGACAGATGAAGGAGATAGACGGAGTGACGGATAGATGAAGGAGATAGATGGAGTGACGGACAGATGAAGGAGATCGATGGAGTACTGGACAGATGAAGGAGATAGATCGAGTGACGGACAGATAAAGGAGATGGATGGAGTGACGGACAGATGAAGGAGGTAGATTGAGTCACGGATAGATGAAGGAGATGGATGGACTGACAGACAGGTAAGGGAGATGGATGGACTGACAAACAGATGAAGGAGATGTTTTGAGCGAGGGACAGATGAAGGAGATGGTAGGAGTGACGTACAGATGAAAAAGATGGATGGAGTGACGGACAGATGAAGGAGATGGATGGATGAAGTGATAGACAATTAAAGGAAATGAATGGACTGACGGCCTGATGAAGGAGATGGATGGAATGACGGCCTGATGAAGGAGTGGATGGATTGACGGACAGATGAAAATGATGCATGGAGTGACGGACAGATGAAGCGGATGGATGGAGTAACGGACAGATGAATGAGATGGTTGGAGTGACGGACAGATGAAAAAGATGGATTAAGTGACGGACAGATGAAGGAGATGGATGGAGTGACAGAGAGATTAAGGAGTCATATGGATGGAGTGACGGACAGATGAAGGAAATGAATGGACTGACGGCCTGATTAAGGAGATGGATGGAATGACAGACAGATGAAGGAGTGGATGGAGTGACGGAAAGATAAAAGAGATGGATGGAGTGAATGACAGATGAAGGTGATGGATGGAGTAATGGACAGATGAAGGAGATGGATGGAATGAAGGACATATGAAGGAGGTGGATGGACTGACGGACATATGAAGAAGATGCATGGAGTGACGGACAGATGAAGGAGATGGGTGGAATGACAGACAGATGAAGGAGATGAATGGAGTGACGGACAGATGAAGGAGATGGATGGAGTGACGGACAGATGAAGGAGATGGATGGAGTGACGGACAGATGAAGGAGATGCATGGAGTGACGGACAGATAAAGGAGATGGTTAAAATGACGGACAGATGAAGGAGATGGATGAAGTGACGGACAGATGAAGGGGGTGGATTGAATGACGGACAGATAAAGGAGATGAATGGACTGATGGTCTGATGAAGGCGATAGATGGAGTGACGGGCAGATGAAGGAGATGGATGGAATGACAGACAGATGATGGAGTGGATGAGTGACGGACAGATGAAGGAGATAGATGGACTGACGGACTGATGAAGGAGATGGATGGAGTGACAGACTGATGGAGGAGATGGATGGAGTGACGGACAGATGAAGGAGATGGATGGATTGACGGCCAGATGAAGGAGATGGATGGAGTAACGGACAGATGAAGGAGATGAATTGAGTGACGGACAGATGAAGGAGATGAAGGGAGTGACGGACAGATGAAGGAGATGAATGGAGTAACGGACAGATGAAGGAGATAGATGGAGTGACGGACAGATGAAGGAACAGGTATACAGACAGACATAAGACGCACATATACAGGCATGGAAAAACTTAAAAAAAATATTATGCAAAACACACAAACAGGCTGAACAGGCGGGCGTGCAGAACATGCTCACATGTCCGCATTCATGCACATTGCGTAGGTGCGCATCCATACGCATGCAATACTTCCGCATACACTCATTAGAATATGTAAAAAGCAAGACATTAGAAGTAAGAAGTTAAAAGACATTCGAAGAAAACAAAAAACAACATTGAAAATAAAACAATAAAATAATGAAATAGTGCACGGACTTATGTCGTGTTTTTATGTCCTGTGGGAATTTTTTGAAGAAAGCAAACGACTATTGTATTATTGTTTTGTGGATGTATGGTTAGGGCGAAAATGGTTGTTGGCAGCCCTGGAATCGTCGCAGACACCAGTTATGACGTCTTTTTTTATGGTGCCTATCAAAAGAATTTGAGAAAAATTCATAATTTTTGTAAGAAAGGGAGATTTCGTTGTCAATCCTATGTCAGTCAAAAAGTTGATACTGCATAAAGGGCACAAAAGAACAGTACAGAGTAAACACATGATACAGCTGTGTACATTTTTATGCATTTCTTTATTGAAATAACCTTGGCATTTGTCTCATGAACGCTTGGATTGGTGCAAATCATGAGTTGGACAGTGCCATTCTTGGGAACAAAATTTGGGCGAATAAAAGGATATATTAAACTTTGTAAGTAGTCTTTTTTTATCCAAGAGAAAACTATGATAGGTGCGGTCATCTGTGAGCTGAACAGTATTAGAATAAAATAGGGGCGTAATCAAAGCACTGAGACAACTAAGTCACTTAAAACACAAACACATTTTTCAATTGAAAATTGTCATTATAATGCTATTAAATGTATAATGAGAAAGAATGGCAAACACAGTAACAATCAGTTTCTTGTCAGAACTTTGAGGTTATTTTTGCAGCTGCAGATAAATTAACAATGAAAATACAATATACGAAAGTGTCTATCGTTAAAGACACGCACAATGCCCATGAGAGTCCAGCTATCTGATACTCAGTATTATTATTGTGGTACCTCGCATGTATAATATTACATTTGCAACGAGGAAAAGCAAGGCTTCACACTTTTCAATAAATGTCCCGTTTTGTTCAATATCGTTCCTGTAGTAAAATTGGTAAAACTACGGGTACTTATGGAAAATAAACAACTAAACATTATGTCTATGAAAAAAAAATAACATAGGGCCTAACTTATTTTGACCAGTTTATTTTGAGCATGTCTTTATTACAAACGACATACCACAATATTCGTGCTGCTAATGGCGTTAAAAGTCCTCATCTTAAATCACACGAGGTACTTGAGAAGGAATTTGAGTCAAATCCCCAGTGAAAACTAAGCATACAACGATCAGGCAGTATATGCGTATGGTTGAATTTATGTGTTTGTATATTAGAGATGTATGTGCTGCCAATTGAGCATTGCATCTCTCTGCTTAGGAGGAATTTGTCAAGTACCCTTTCGCACTGGACAAGCTCAATTATGCCAGGATGATTCCCATATATCTAGCAGAGATGTCATAGCTTGAAAGAACATATCAAGAAATATGGTCAAAATTCAGCAATGGAAATCAGGTTGTAAATAAAAAAACAACAATTCCCTTTTGTGCTATAGGACCAGATCATGCTTTGAAACAAATCAACAGATGAATTAAAGTGACTGGAGGCCTTGTTGGTGTAACACTGAATGAAAATTCAAGAAATCGATTCTTCTTGATCTCAGCCGATCTTGTACGATTGACAGAAGAAGCCAAGGAAATAACTTGAGATTCAGAAGAAGCAAGCAAACGCCACCATGAGCTGCCATGGGCCACTCTGAAAAGAGAAACAAATAATGCTTAAAAGCTTGTCAGTACCACAGAAGGATTTATAAATCCATTTACATATCAAGAAAATGATATAATAAAAAATAGTAAGTGAGTATGATCAGGAAATAACACAATCAAAAACTGCAGACAACCCCGTGGCACCGTGAGGAAGAGCCGCTCAACCATCACGAGACACCAGGAAGACACATTTAGCAAAGCAATCAGCTTTCTCTTCCCCATCAAGATGATTGCAATACTAGAATGGACATAAAGCAACGTACAACAAAACATAGAATTACAGACTCCCACAATGGGAGTAACAATAAACAAAAAGTCAACAACAACAGAACCACCGCCTTAGAACGGTCAGCAGCCTAAGCCACCGGGGGGCTTAAATGCAGTTTACTGGTACCAAATCTTCGCCCTAGATTCTGCTGTTATTGAAGTACAAGAACTGTTCAGCTCGCATGGAGGCTATCTAACTAATGCAATGTATCATCTGGTTACAAAAGCTGTAATGCTAGAGAAAATCAAATGGGATATATGTCTTATTAAAGTTGGGGTTACAAAGATGGAAAACTTTATTCAATAACGTATTAAAACGGAACAGGTGAAAAGTTGGGCAACAATGCAATATTTTCTGCTTCAAACATGGTCTGCCTCTTTAAAAAATGTACATGTAACAGTACCAAACAAAGCTTTAGAATTAAAAGAAGACAGAGGGTTATTTGCGAGAATTGTCGCAAACTCTCGCCCTGATATGCAGCTTCATGAGTGCTTAAGTATTTATAAGCTGTCCATAGTGCCAGGATCACTGTTTGCTCCAGAAGCGAAACAGTGCTGCACTACTCTTCCAAGCGTAAATTAATGGATATATTAGAAAAGACGTCTAGTGCAGATACTTCTGATGTTGCACCTCCTGATACACCGCAACCAAACAAATGTGTTGCGATAATTCAAACTATGGCTGACGTTCTGTCAATGGACAAACCTAGCTGGGTTAAGATGTGCACAGATCTGTCAGCTTATTTCATTTATTTATACAACAAAATATGATAAATATGATGAATTACATAATTCTGTTTGACAGGTATGACATTCCAAAATCACTTTAGTCAGCAACAAGGCATTTGCGGCTTGGTGATTCTTACCCTGTGGCATATCATAGCACAGACACTACAAATATTTCAAATGTTCCACTGAAGACACTGTTATCCCACACAGCAACAAAGGATGAGCTTACAATATTTTTGTCAAAAGAAATGCTGAAATTCTCAAGTTGTATACTGTGCATGGCAAAATAAAACAGAGGCATCACATAGGGATGGGATGCAGAAGTAAAGAACAAGCTGATACTCCATGCCGTTTATGCAAGTCAAAATAGTGCAACAGAATGGACATTTTTCACTGGACACAGATGTATTTGTTCTTTGCCTAAGAAGATACCCAAAATTTCCAAGGGAGACTATTTTCGTGACAGGCACCGGGAACAGACAGAGAAAAATTCAACTTAGGCCAATGTACTTTGCTCTAGGGGACTTGAACACTCAGTCTCTCCCCGGTCTACATTCATTTTGTGGTGCTGATATCACTTGAACAGTAGCATGAAAAAAAAATTGGTATTTTTGGAAAGCATTTAAGGATTGTGATATGGAAATTAAACAGGTATTGGCTAATCTTGGCTAGCAGGAAGTTCTTGAAGACCACATTGTAAGACAACTTGAACACTATGTTTGTATGATTTATCAGCCAGACACAACCTTAGTTACTGTCAATGAGTTAAGGCGGTGGATTTTTCGACGTTAGCAAGCGGGGGCTGAGAGGCTACCACCAACAAATGCAGCTCTAATTCAGGCTATCAAGTGAGCACACTTTCAACGTATTGTCTGGCATAATGACGCTGTTGCTAATCCGAATATACCATCACCATCAGAGTATGGATGGAGAGAGGAAGCTGGGGGATTCTCTCTTGTAATGACTACCATGCATCCAACTCTTGAGGTACCGGTATATTACAACTAGTGAAACGTGGCTGTACATAAAAAAAAAAGTGCACAACACTAAGATGCAACTGTTTTGTACTGAATTGCGGAACTGAGGATGAATCGTGTAGATGAACGAAGCCTTTATGAGGACTCTTTTCAGTTTTTATCTGGTGATATGTAACAAATCTTGGTCTATTACATATCACCAGCGTATATTAATATTGCATTGACACTAATATACTAAAGCCAAGTTCCAATTGGTCACCTTACATTTTTACACTAGTTCATAAAGTGAAAGATAGGGATACTAAATTCATGCTTTTTCAAATGAAGCAGTTCTTTGCCGAGATTCCGCAAGTCATTTCATTTAAAAATGACGTGTACTTCTTGCATGGACGAAGTTAGAGAAAAGGTACCCTCATTGCAAAAGTCACACTTTTTTCTACGATATAAACCATAGCACAGAGCCCTTATCAATTAACGTTTTTGTTTGTTTGAAGATGTTGCTGGCTACTATGATATAAGAAGAATGAACCTCAACGGTTGTGTTTCCATCGGACTCATCGTTTTTGCTATTCAACAACATAAGACAACCACTTTTAGCAGGTTAATCATTGAAATTCAGCTTTAAGCTTGCAATTTACATAGAGAATTGCACTGCTCTGTATGCTTTATTATCAGCGCCACCGCATTGAAATTTTTAAGTGATTATTCATTATCACCACACGTCACCATTCTTGTTCCAAAAATGAAAAAAATAAAAACATAATGCTACCAAATCGATTTTTAAACTTTCACATTGAAACCGGACGTGTACAGTAGTCGTTAAACTTAAATCACAGAATATGGACTTATCAAGATCTACTGTGTTTGGCCTACAGTGTTCAAATTAAATTAAGTGCATATAACAATTTAACCAGGAGCTACTGTTGAATTTCAAAAATATCGAAAAAAGTTTAAAAATGCAATATTTTTAAAAATGCGTAAAACCTACCATAAGCATAATTTCAATTGTTTGGTGTTTTTGAAGTCGGACAGACCAGTTTATAACCACCTAAACGTCAATTTTGTAAAAAAAACTACTCTCAAAATCATTTTTTAAAACAGGTCGATTTTTGCATTTTAGCTCCAAAAATTTTTAAGTAAAAGAAAACTGTTCTTAAACATTGCTAAACGTTTGCCCATTAAAATGCACATAAATGGGCAAAAATCATTTCAGTTTTATTAGCGTTTGGTCAGAAATAATGAGTTTGAAAAGTGACCGATTAGAAATTGGTTTTAGTATAGATAGCCCTCTGAACATTATTTCGTCTCAGCTTTAATTATTGACCCTGTTTACAATACTATTAGGCAAGGTAGATTTTCAATGAAATAAAATATGGCTACCATTTTGATGACGTCATAACTAGGCTCTGTCATATTTAAGAGGTAAATAGATATCACTGGTCATATTAAACAAATTGATTTATCAGTTCTCACAATGATTCAGTATTAATTAATACAATAATACATAAAATACAAAGTAGATTTTTGTTCAAATTCAAGATATCAGCCATTTTGGTGACGTCATCATTCAGCTCAGCCATTTAGCTTAGGTGTGAATAGACAGCACTTATCATTTTGAACATTTTGATACCTAAAAATTTGAAATCGACCCACTATTATGGATATTATGAAGCAACGTAGAATTGTATTTAAATTCAAGATAACCGCCATTTTGATGACATCATAATCTGGCTCTGCCACATTTACAGAAGTGCCAAATACTGGTTTTGCCATGCCTAGGGTATAACAATCAAAGTTATCATAGTGGTTTGCTTTCTTCAAAACAATCCCACGACAGTACACATGTCCGTGCACTAAAATGGGATGCGTGAGTACACATGTCCGAACATGGCCATGACGTTAATATATAGAAATGACAAATGATGGATCGGTCACAATCGCCCTAAACCTTTTGGAGCATCACATGAATACCGCTGACAGCTCAAGGTTAAAGCAGGTTAAAATGGGGGGACATGCGTACCTGGCGACTGACCGATATACCGATAAGTGAGGCGGTCAGAAAACAATGAGCCGGTATACATGTAGGAACTCTTACGTCTTGGCCCTATAACTCAATTAATTATTTAGATAAAAAAATGCTGATGGATCCTATAACTACATTCAATTCTCTTTGACATGGTGCTTGTGTATGCATAATTATATAGATATATCGGTCATTTTAGCCCACAAAACTCATACCCCAAATTCTATTAAGTAATAGCGGAACTCGCCTAAAAAAGGCTACCAATGGTTATAAATATTCTTAAAATGGCATCTTTTTTCTTTTAATCAAAACATTGCTGATGGATCCTATAACTAGATTCAAATAGGCTTTATAAAAATATAAATTGCACATTTCTACTCTAAAAATTAGTTCGGTCATATTTCAGAAAAATCTAGTTACATACTTCGAAAATTGGAGTTTCCGCTTAAAATACAAATACAAATAATTTATTCAGCATTAAACATCAGTACAATGATTACGAGGGCTGTTCAAATATGAATGCAAGTAGCTTCATAACTTTCTGCAGATATATGCTACGACAAAATGTCATACATTTCTGGAAAGAACTATTTGTCGCCTTTAAAATGGCACCAAACATAAAGAAACACTCACTGTATTTCTAGAGTTACAGACCCTTATATAAAGGACATTCCTGTATACTGAAGTTTTTCTGAAGCAAATTGCAATGCACGTTCTTGGTACATGTGCGGATATAGTGTCATATCTTTGTAAGTTTTATACAAAATGACACCAAATTTTAGATGCAAGTTTAAGTAACAATCAAAAAGTTGCTTGCAGGAAAAAGTTGTATAATCCTGATTCAATCTCTGGTAAACAGGCACGTTTGTGACGTCATTAATCTTATGATAAACGTCATTTTGAGATATCTACAGGTGATGTAATAATGAACATTGAGGTGTCGTTTTCGTTGCGTTTTGCTGAAAACATGCTAAATATGTCATAAGGGAGTTCTCAAAATTCCTTGTCCTCTATTCGCAGAGTAATCGCATTTTATATCATTTTTTCAAGCATTTTTCTGCTTCTTAAGGACTTGTTTACATTAATAAAAATATGTTCAATCTGTCTAGTCCTCAAGACCAGGTGAGTAAATTTATTGTAAATAATGCCTATAGTGGTAAAACTTAAAGTTAACGTTCAAATTTAGAATAAAAGTCGCAATGTTATGACAAAAAAAGTAAGTATAAATTTTATAATCCCTTCCCTTAAGGATTCTTTGACTTAATAAAAATGCTTTTCAGCGTTTAAAAATTACCCACTATCCATCAATAATTTGCAGCAACAATTCAGTATGAGCGATCAACATATTGTCTTTGAGTTAAAACTATTTTAAATATTGCTTCGTGCAATTTGTTAGAGATAAGTTTAATTGAAAACTGAAAGGTTGTGTTTTGTTTGCCATTAATATGCAAACATAAGGATATTTTTGTGGAAACGATTCGTTGTAATTTAACAAAAGCATGTCAGATTTTCGCAACTTTTACAGAATAATTATATACGAATATGGGGATACTTCCTTAAAAATTTCAAGAAAGTTCACCTTTTTATCGAAGAATTATAAGCTCGCCTATATCACTGGTATATGTTCGAAGCATTGGGTTTGTTAGTATACTAACGTGACCCTCATTCAAAGGGCTATAACGCGATAAGTATACTGTATTTTTATTTATGTCTGGTGCCAGTTTAAAGGTGACATATAGTCCTTTATAGAAACGTTTACCATTTTGTTGTAGCATATATGTGAACAAAGTTATGAAGCTACTTGCATTCATATTTGAACAGCCCTCGTATAGCCATTTAAACAACATATACTGTGTGAACAAAAGATAGAGAGATAGGATACTTTTCAGAAGAGTGAAACATATAGAACGTCAATGGGATACATATACAAAAAAGTTCTGGCCAAGATGGAGTGGTTCAAGTTGAGAACTCCTACAGAGCCCAAACTTTTTTTTCTATATACATTAGTTATTTATGATTTTTGGTCTTGAAATGAAACCGTAAAAACACAGGACATCGGTCGTTGTCAGTTCGAACGTGTAACAGATATGTGTGCTATTGTGACGCACTACACATGGGTACAGGGTGAGAGATAGGGTGCTCTCATCGAACACAAAAATAGCCAGTCATTTCATTCTTTTTTACTGTTTCGTTCTTTCTTCCTTTCTTTCTTTCTTTCTTTCTTTCTTTCTTTCTTTCTTTCTTTCTTTCTTTCTTTCTTTCTATGATTTAACAAAAACGTCGACGAGGCAAATAAGCAGTTTTTAAGTAAGATTATGGCCAGTTGATTTCAGAGAGCGGTTCCCTTTTATTTAAAAAAATAAAATAGACCATCAAACTTTGCGGTGACGTGTCATGATAATTGCTATCCAAACATTTAAATTGGCTATTGTCTTCATAATCGTTCAGAAAGTCGCTATGGTCTCTAATTTTTTGGCACCTGTTTCGATTCATTTAATTGTGCTAAACACCATTGCTCAAAAACAGTAGGTTTAATTGACATTACACTTAAATCATTTGGTCGTTAGCCATGGCTTATCTCAGACTGAAATAGACGCTAGACTACAAGTCATTCAACGAGGGGGGGGAGAGATTCCTGAGCGACGTGTTCGAGTCTATAAACGAACGGTTCGAGTGTAGGACAAAATCCCCCCAGGACAACCCCCCCCCCCCCTGCTCATTTTTGTAAACGTGGACAAAATCCCCCCCATGAATTTTACAACTAGGACATAATCCCCCCGCTGAATTTTACAACTAGGACATAATCCGCCCCCCCCCGTTGAATTTTACAACTAGTACATAACCCTTTATATCACAGCATACATCATACCATGTAAATAATTTGGACCCAGATTGTAAGTCCTGATCTGGATCCAAACTGCATGACAGCATGATAGTGTTTTGAAACAATACAATCATAAAATTTACTCATAAATAATTAAGCAATCACTCTCAAATTAAATAGTAAATGTGCTAAAATTTAATGGATTAATTGAGTGACTCACTAAGATCAATTAACTTCCTGATTGCCTAATTAACAGTTACTCAATTATAGGTGTTAGTTTTAAAAACATAATGGTTTTAAATGCTGATATAGATGAATATAATGATGGGAGATCTAAGGGTGTTTGTATGTTATTGAATAAAATGTAATTAAAAATTCTTTGTCCTTTTTTATTACAGTAACTATTAGCTGGTGAATTGCATAAATATCTGAGTAATCATCATTTTCATGCTTTATTCCAAATAATTCAGGACCCCTATAATGCTGTCAGATAGTTTCGATTCAGATCAGGACAATCTGGGTCCAAATTGTTTACATGGTATGATGTATGCTGTAATATGGGGGGTTATGTCCTAGTTGTAAAATTCACTGGGGGATTATGTCCTAGTTGTAAAAATCAATGGGGGGGGGGATTATGTCCACGTATACAAAAATGAGCAGGGGAGGTTTTGTCCAGGGGTGATTATGTCCGTATCCCGAACGGTTCTACCTGAGACACACGAAGTCGAGAGGCTGATAGAGAGAAAGAATAATCACAATAAGGTAGTATATTCTAAATTATGTTAAATCCATGGCCTTTTGGTACTAAACATGCGAAGAGTTTGATGAGCCTGCACAAATTTGCAGCCTGATCTGAGTTTATGCTGTTCCACATAGTTGAAGACAGTTCAGTTGATCAAGGAGAGCTTTCAGAGAGATAGGCCTGACCTATTTACAATGCACCTTGTTAGCAGGTGATAAGTTATTCTGGTGGCCTATATACAATGTGCGCCCTGACCAGACTAGCCCCTTAGGAGCAGCCTGACCAGGACCATACTCCTTGCTCCCGTGATAAAATAAGCCTGAGTGCACTTGAGTACAAGCAACGGACGAAATAAACAGACGATGCTTTCGGGACAAAAACATAACTAAAAAGTAACAGGATATATCACTGATTGTTAAACCGTTATTCACGGTGATTAGCGTTGTCTTTCACAATATGAAACAAGACCAGATTCCTTCCTTAGGAATAGTCTGATCAGGGTTCCTATTATTTGCTTCCGTGATTAAATAAGTCTGGAGGGCATGTAACAGATGCAATAAGCAGAGAACGCTTTCTTGATCATTACTAAAGTATGGGCGTCGATGAAGTCTCGGGTCATAGTTATCCACACAAGAGGCTTCGCTCATTGTATTACAAAAGTATGTGCGTCGATGAAGTCACCGGGTCAATAGTTATCCACACAAGAAGCTTCGCTCATTGTATTACAAATTATGAGCGTCAATGATGTATCTGGTCAATAGTTAGCCTCACCAGAGGCATCCCTGCCCGCATGACTAAATTATGGGAGTCAATGAAGTATCGGGTCAAAACTTAGCCTCACCAGAGACTTCGCTGCTCATATTACTAAAGTATGGGGGGTCGATGAAGTCTACTGTGGGTCAATAGTTAGCCTCACAAGAGGCTTTGCTGCTCGCCAAACTTCAGTATGAGCATCGAGAAAGTCTGGAGTCAATACTTAGCCTCACCAGAAGCTTCGCTGCTTGCATTACTAAAGCATGAGCGTCGATGAAGTCTCGGGTCAATAGTTATGCTCACCAGAGGCTTCGCTGCTCGCGTTTCTAAAGTATGGAAGTCGATGAAATATCGGGCCAATAGTTAGACTCAACAGAGGCGTTGATGCTTGCATTACTTAATTATGGGAGTCGATGAAGTATCAGGTCAAAACTTAGCCACACCAGAGATTTCGCTACTTGCGTCACTTAAGTATGGGCGTTGATAAAGTCTCGGGCCAATAATTATCCCCACAAAAGGTTTCGCTGTTCGTACTACTAAAATATGGGAGTCGATGAAATATCAGCTCAATATTTAGCCATAACAGAGGCTTCGCTGCTCGCATTACTAAATGATGAGAATCGATGAAGTATCGGGTCATACCAGAGACTTACCCATACGAGAGGCTTCGCTTCTCGCATTACTAAAGCATGGGCGTCGATGAAGTCTCGGGTAAATAGTTATCCTCTGAAGAAGGCTTCGCTGTTCGTATTACTAAAGTATGAGCGTCGATGATGTCTAGGGTCAATAGTTAGCCTCGCCAGAGGCTTCCCTACACGCATTACTAAATTATGAGAGTTGATCAAGTTCTGGGTGAATAGTTAGCCTCACCAGAGATTTCGCTGCTCGCATTTCTTAAGTATGGTCTTAGATGAAGTCTAGGGTCAAAAGTTAACCTTACCAGAGGCTTCGCTGCTCGCATTACTAAAGTATGGACGTCGATGAAGTATCAGGTCAATAGTTGTACTCACCAAAGGCTTCGCTGCTCGCATTACTAAAGCATCGACGTCGATGAAGTCTAGGGTCAATAGTTAACTTTATCAGAGGCTTCGCTGCTCGCCTTACTAAAGATGGACGTCGATGAAGTATCAGGTCAATAGTTGTACTCACCAGAGGCTTCGCTGCTCGCATTACTAAAGCATGGGCGTCGATGAAGTCTCAGGTCAATAGTTAAACTTGCAAGAGGCCTTGCTGCTCGTATTTCTAAAGTATGGACGTCGATGAAGTATCATGTCAATAGTTGTACTCACCAGAGGCTTCGCTGCCCGCATTACTAAAGCATGGACGTCGATGACGTCTCAGGTCAATAGTTGTACTCACCAGTGGCTTCGCTGCTCGCATTACTTAAGTATGAACGTCGATGAAGTCTCAGGTCAATAGTTGTACTCACCAGAGGCTCCGCTGCTCGAATTACTAAAGCATGGACGTCGATGAAGTCTCAGGTCAATAGTTGCACTCACCAGAGGCTTCGCTGCCCGCATTACTAAAGCATGAACGTCGATGAATTCTCAGGTCAATAGTTGTACTCACAAGAGGCTTCGCTGCTCGCATTACTAAAGCATGGACGTCGATGAAGTCTCAGTTCAATAGTTGTACTCACCAGAGGCTTCGCTGCTCGCATTACTAAAGCATGAACGTCGATGAAGTATCAGGTCAATAGTTGTACTCACAAGAGGCTTCGCTGCTCGCATTACTAAAGCATCGACGTCGATGAAGTCTAGGGTCAATAGTTAACCTTACCAGAGGCTTCGCTGCTCGCATTTCGAAAGTATGAACGTCGTTGAAATATTGGGATAATAGTTAGCCAAAATAGAGGTTTGGATGTTCACATTACTAAATTATGGGAGTTGATGAAGTATCGGGTCAATACTTAGCCACACCAGAGATAGTTTAGCCACACCAGAGATAGTTAGATAGTTGGGCGTCAATGAGGTTTCAGATCATAATTAGTGTCACCACAGGCTTCACTGCTCGCATTTCTAAAGTATGGGCGTTGATGAAGGATCAAGTCACGGCAATAGTTAGCCTCACTAGAGGCTTCGCTGCTCGCATTTATTAAGAATGGGCATTGATGAAGACCCAGGTCAAGGGTAAGCCTCACCAGAGGCTTCACAGCTCGAATTACTAATCTATGGGCCTCGATAAAGTCTCGGGTCAATAGTAAGCCTCCCCAGAGGCTTCCCTGCTCGCACATTACTAACGTATTGGAGAAGTCTCAGGTCAATGGTTAGTCTCACCAGAGGCTTCGTTGCTCGCAATACTAAAGTATGGGTGTCGATGAAGTTTCAGGTCAATACTTAGTCTCATCAGAGGTTTCGCTGCTCGTGTTACTAACGTATGGGCGTCGATGAAGTCGCAGGTAAATAGTTAGCCTTACCAGAGGCTTCGCTGCTCCAACTACTAATGCATGGTCGTCACTGAAGTCAGGTCAATTGTTAGCCTCACCAGAGTTTTCGCTGTTAGCATTACTAGAGTATGGTAAGTCGTATGTCGATAGCTGTCCTCACCAGAGGTTCTGCTGCTCGTATTACTAACGAACGTGCGCCAATGAAGTCTCGGGTTAATAGCTTTCCTCGCCAGTGGCTTCGCTGCTCGAATTACTAAAGTTTGGGCGTCGATAAAGGCGATGGTCAACAGAGCCTTCGCTGCTTTCATTACTAAAGTATGGGCGTCGATGAAGTCTAAGGTCAACAGAGGCTTCGCTGCTCGCATGACTAAAGTATGGGCGTCGATGAAGTCTCAGGTCAACAGAGGCTTCACTGCTCACATCATTAAAGTATGCGCGTCGATGAAGTCTCGGGTCAACAGAGGCTTCGCTGCTCGCATTACTTAAGTATGGACGTCGATGAAGTATCAGGTCAATAGTTGGAATGTAGGACATTTCGGCCACGGACATTTCGGCCTAGGACGTTTCGGCCCGGACATTTCGGCCACGGACGTTTCGGCCACGGAAAATGCCAAAAGGGGACGTTTCGGCCAACACCATAAATTGTGGGTTGGGTTGTGTGCATGCATAAAATTAATGTGCGATTCATTTCTTAGGAAATAATTGACTGAATTATCTTATATACTATACATTGTATTATCAGTTATTAAACTGCATGTATTTACAAGCAGAGATGAAAACAGTGTGGATCCTGATCAGGTATGAAGCTGGCTGATCTGGATCTGCAGTGTTTTGAAGAAAAAAGATAAACCAAGATTCATCATGAAAGAAGTTAACATTTATTAATTGTTATGTACAGTAGATTCAAAGATACACGAGAATTCTTGTAAACAAAAAATATTAACTAATTCAGGTAATGGGTACTTTATACTCTATCATTTACTTCTGTATAATATATACCATAATTTACCTGTTTCTATGAAAAATAGCATACTCTTATTATCATGCATATTTGAATCAACTATAAGTATTCATATGCATATTTGATTTCAAAAGCTTATGAAATGCATCTCTTTTTTATGCATGCACACATCCCAAACCCAAAATTTATGGCTATGGCCGAAACGTCCACCTTCGACATTTTCTGTGGCCGAAACATCCGTGGCCGAAATGTCCAGGCCGAAACGTCCTAGGCCGAAATGTCCGTGGCCGAAATGTCCGAGCACCCAATAGTTGTACTCACCAGAGGCTTCGCTGCTCGCATTACTAAAGTATGGGCGTAGATGAAGTCTCGGGTCAATAGTTGTCCTCACCAGAGGCTTAGCTGTTAGCATTACTAAATTATGGGCGTCAATGAAGTCTAAGGTCAACATAGGCTTCGCTGCTCGCATTACTATAGTATGGGCGTCAATGAAGTCTAAGGTCAACAGAGGCTTCGCTGCTCGCATTACTAAAGTATGGGCGTAGATGAAGTCTCAGGTCAATAGTTGTCCTCACCAGAGGCTGCTCGCATTACTACAGTATGGGCGTCGATGAAGTCTAAGGTCAACAGAGGCTTCGCTGCTCGCATTACTAAAGTATGGGGGTCGATGAAGCCTAAGGTCAACAGAGGCTTCGCTGCTTGCATTACTTACGTATGGGCGTCGATGAAGTCTCGGGTCAATAGTTTTCCTCATTAGAGGCTTTGCTGCTCGCTTAACTAAAGTATGTTCGTCGATAAAGTGACTTAGGCTTCTGTCCATTCTAAGGCGGTGGTTATGTTGTTGTTGATATATTATTTATTGTTGCACCATCGATTACGAAATTCTTGTTAGGCACCGGCATTTTTTTCTCGACATTTGTTGGTCTATCGACGAAAGAAACCTGTTATTAGGTTTTTTAAATATTGATTGTTCAATGCACTATTGTATAATCTGTTTTGCAACAGGGTATATCTTAGCCGGTATTTAATTGTGATTTAGTTTATAAATTCAAAAGTTATTTTAGAAAGCACCAATTAAAAAAGATAATTAAGCGATATAAAAAGTAGAATGCAACATGTATACATCCGCCAGTCTACATGCCATGTTGTCAATCAAATCATGGTTTATAGATATTGTTTCTTCTTTGATTGTACGACGGTGTGTCAGACTGCAGACTCAATCACGCCACTGACATGGTGCGAAGATGTGGCAAGTAAGATTAATAAGGGGGGTTTGTTTTGGTTTCTTGTCTTGTTCGGCAGAACTTTGTGTCCTTTCTAGTTTTACAATCATTCCACAGGATAAGAGAACCGATTGCTTTACTTTTGGGGTATTCTGAACGTCATGTTTCTGTTATTGTTCTTTGTCTCATCCTCACGGTGCCGTTGGTTGGTCTATGGTTTGTGATTGTGGAATTTCTGGTCACAGTCACTTACTTTTTTTAAAGATATGGTGACCTCTTTAATTGCACGGTGGTTGGTCAGGCCTCAGACTCAATGACGATCTGTTGTAAAGGTTTTATCTGTTGATTGGTGCCTGATGCTAGTCTTTGGCTCACCCCACTGTGGCTCAACTTGCGGTTTTATTTAGCTCTGACTATCTGTGAGTCTTGAACCACTTTTTTCATCATTGTGAGTTAATTTGATTAGAGTGTTTCTCTGTGATGATACATTGCATAAGTTAGGAAGCCTCCATGCGAGCTTAATACTGTTTGGTATCCTGGGTCAGGTGTGGTACTTGATTGTATTGATTCCTGATCTTTGCACCCTTACTTACTTTACAATAACAGAATCTAGGGCGAGTATTTGGCGCCAGTAAAATGCAGTTAAGCCTCTACGCGGTGACTTAGGCAGCTTGCGGTTCTTTTGTTGATGATTTATTGCTTTAATGTTCCTCGAATTGATTTGCTTTTCTTTGTTGAAACATCATAATGAGTTAATTTGATTTGATTGTTTCTCCATGATGATACATTGCAACAGTTAGGAAGCTTCCATGCGAGAATAACATTTTTGTGGTTCAACAACAGCAGAATCTAGGGCGAAGATTTGGTGCCAGTAAAATGCATTTAAGCCTCCAGTGGCTTAGGCTGCTGTCCGTTCTAAGGCGATGGTTCTGTTGCTGTTGTTTCGTTGTTGAGTGTTACTTCCATTGTCGGGTACTATATTTTTCTATGTTCTGTTGTGCGTTACGTTATATCCATTCTATTTTTGCAATAATCTTGATGGGTAAGAGAGAGCTGGTCACTTTGCTTAATTTGCCTTCCTGGTGTCTCGTGATTGTTATGTGGCTCTTCCTCGCGGTGCCATGTGTTTTTTGCAGTTTGTGATTGTGGTATTTCCTGATCATACTCACTTACTATTTTTGTGGAGTTTCTGTGTTTGGTCGTTGTTTTGTTAAGCATTAGCCACCGGGGGGGGGGGGGGGGCTTAATTTCATTTTACTGGCGCCTTGTAGTAGCCCTAGATTCATTGTTTAGCTCGCAATGAGGCTTCAAAATTATACAAATTTGACCAACATATTGCATACCACAATTCTTCTCTTTTCAAGATATACCATAGATAACAGATCAGTTG
Organism: Loripinus fragilis; assembly: GCA_964019695.1. Taxonomy (NCBI): domain Eukaryota; kingdom Metazoa; phylum Mollusca; class Bivalvia; order Lucinida; family Lucinidae; genus Loripinus; species Loripinus fragilis. Next base: position 101,140,912 of record OZ026520.1, read on the forward strand.
ATCTTCAATCAATTTCAGAATTCGTAACTACAGAAAATTGTCTACCACTAACGATATATTTAAAGCTGCATAATCTGTAACTTTTGATATTTTTCGAAATTTTTTATTTTCTTTTTAAATCATTTGTAAAAGTAGAATTTAGTTATGTTTTAACAATAAATCTGTTCACTATAGCTGAAAACTGAACGGATTATAAAACAGGTGTGTTTTTCTCTTGTTGATAAATATTTGCGTCCCTCCAATAATTATAGACAGTTAATTTTAACATAAATGCTGTTGTTTTGATACTGATAACTTGTTAAGATTTACGAAATTGGTAAAGTGTTTACCTAAATTTTAGTTATTTTACTGTGTTCTTGAAAAATAGAAACATTAGTTCTAAAATTAAAAGATCAAAAGTTACATACTATGCAGCTTTAATAGTGGATTTACAACATAAATGTTTACAAAAGCTACACCTCTTAGCATTGCACCTAGAAATGCAAGGATACACTACACTTCAAATCTTACTCCTAGAGTTCCTAAGTACAGAAAACTTCAGATGATAAGTGCGAACTTTTAAATAATTCTAAAAAGGACAGCCCCAGAAACTCCATGCAAATTAATGTTGTTTCCTGAATGAAGAATCAGAGGTGAAACATAAACAGAAGGAAACCTTGAATTATATCAATTGGTGGACAGTGCAATCTGTAAAGAAGGAGCAGAATGTTACTCAAGAGGAGAGAGTAATTTTAACAGTTTTAAGCTATTAATAATATCATGTTTTTTCGTTAAAACATACAGTGAAGTGCGACATTAATACTGGTTATTTATACCAATATCCTACAGCTGCATGTGAATTATAATAACCTAACCTATGTATGTGTAATGTATGTGTATATAGCTTTTTTCTCTTTCTAGATTCCAACTTTGAAGGAAAATAAAGACGAACGCAACAGCAGACAGACTCAACAGAAAAAAAAAACGCTATAGACAAGCGGACAGAATATCAGATGGATGTAGTGACGGACAGATGAAAGAGATGAATGAAGTGACGGAGAGATGATGGAGATGGATGGAGTGACGGACAGATTAAGGATATTATTGGAGCGACGGACAGATGAAGGAGATGGATGGAGTGATGGCCAGATGAATGAGATGAATGGAGAGACGGACAGATGAAGGAGATGGACGGAGTGACGGACAGATGAAGGCAATGGATGGAGTGACGGACAGATGAAGAAGATGGACGGAGTGACGGACAGATGAAGGCAATGGATGGAGTGACGGACAGATGATGGAGATGAATGGAGTGACGGACAGATGAAGGAGATGGATGGAGTGATGGACAGATGAAGGTGATGGATGGAGTGACGGACAGATGAAGAAGATGAATGGAGTGACGGACACATTATGGATTTGGAAAGAGTGACGGACAGATGAAAAAGATGAATGGAGTGACGGACAGATAAAGGATTTGGATGGAGTGACGGACAGATGAAGAAGATGAAAGGAGTGAAGGACAGATGAAGGAAATTAATGGAGTGATGGACTGATGAAGGAAATAAATGGAGTGACGGACAGTTTGAGGAGATGGATGGAGTGACGGACAGATGAAGGAGATGGATGGACTGACAGACAGATGAAGGAGATGGATGGAGTGACGGACAGATGAAGGAAATAAATGGAGTGACGGACAGATGAAGGAAATAAATGGAGTGACGGACAGATGAAGGATTCGGATAGAGTGACGGACAGATGAAGTAGATGAATAAAATGACGGAAAGATGAAGAAGATGGATGGAGTGACGGACAGATGAAGGAAATAAATTGAGTGACGGACAGATGAAGGAAATAGATGGAGTGACAAAGAGATGAAGGAGATGGATGGAGTGGCGGACAGATGAAGGAGATGGATGGTCTGACGGACAGATGAAGGAGATTGATGGAAGGACTGACAGACATATGAAGGCGCTGAATGGAGTGACAGACAGATGAAGAGAAGGATGGAGTGACGGACAGATGAAGGAGATGGATGGAGTGACGGACAGATGAAGAAGATGAATGCAGTGATGGACAGATGAAGAAGATGGATGGAGTAACAGACAGATGAAGGAGATAAATGGAGTGACGGGCAGATGAAAGAGATGAATGGAGTTACAGACAGAAAAAGGAGATAAATGGAGTGACGGACAGATGAAGGAGATAAATGGAGTGACGGACAGATGAAGGAAATAAATGGAGTGACGGACAGATGAAGGAGATGGATGGAGTGGCGGACGTATGAAGAAGATGAATGGAGTGACGGACAGATGAAGGATTTGGATAGAGTGACGGACAGATGAAGAAGATGGATGGAGTGACGGACAGATGAAGGAAATAGACGGAGTGACGGACAGATAAAGGATTTGGATATAGTGACGGACAGATGAAGAAGATGAATAGAGTGACGGACAGATGAAGAAGATGGATGGACTGATGGGCAGATGAAGGAGATTGATGGAGAGACGGACAGATGAAGGAAATAGATGGAGTGACGGACAGATGAAGAAGCTGAATGGAGTGAAGGACGTATGAAGAAGATGAATGGAGAGACAGACAGATGAAGGACATGGTTCGAGTGACGGGCAGATAAAGGAGATAGATGGAGTGACGGACAGATGAAGGAGATAAATGGAGTGACGGACAGATGAAGGAGATAGACGAAGTGACGGACAGATGAAGGAGATGAATGGAGTGACGTACGTATGATGGAGATAGACGGAGTGACGGACAGATGAATGATTTGGATGGAGAGATGGACAGATGAAGGAGATGGATAGAGTGACGGACAGATGAAGGAGATAGACGGAGTGACGGACAGATGAAGGATTTGGATGGAGTGACGGACGTATGAAGAAGATGAATGGAGTGACGAACAGATGAAGGAGATGGTTCCAGTGACGGGCAGATGAAAGAGATAGATGGAGTGACGGACAGAGGAAGGAGATAGATGGAGTGACGGACAGATGAAGGAGATAGCAAAGTGACGGACAGATGAAGGAGATGAATGGAGTGAAGGACGTATGAAGAAGAAGAATGGAGAGACAGACAGATGAAGGAGATGGGTCGAGTGACGGGCAGATGAAGGAGATAGATGGAGCGACGGAGAGATGAAGGGGATAAATGGAGTGACGGACAGATGAAGGAGATAGACGAAGTGACGGACAGATGAAGGAGATGAATGGAGTAAGGTACGTATGATGGAGAGAAGACGGAGTGACGGACAGATGAAGGATTTGGATGGAGTGATGGACAGATGAAGGAGATGAATGGAGTGACGGACAGAGGAAGGAGATAGATGGAGTGACGGACAGATGAAGGAGATAGACAAAGTGACGGACAGATGAAGGAGATGAATGGAGTGACGGACGTATGAAGGAGATAGACGGAGTGACGGACAGATGAAGGATTTGGATGGAGTGACGGACGTATGAAGGAGATGGATGGAGTGACGGGCAGATGAAGGAGATGGATATGGTGACGGACAGATGAAGGATTTAGATAGAGTGACGGACAGATGAAGGATTTGGATGGAGTGACGGACGTATGAAGGAGATGAATGGAGTGACGAACATATGAAGGAGATGGTTCGAGTGACGGGCAGATGAAGGAGATAGATGGAGTGACGGACAGATGAAGGAGATAGATGGATTGACGGACAGATGAAGGAGATAGACGAAGTGACGGACAAATGAAGGATTTGGATGGAGTGACGGACGTATGAAGGAGATGGATGGAGTGATGGGCAGATGAAGGAGATGGATATTTAGACGGACAGATGAAGGATTTAGATAGAGTGACGAACAGATGAAGGAGGTAGTTGGAGTGATAGATAGATGAAAGAGATGATTGGACTGAGGGACAGATGAAGGCGATGAATGGAGAGATGGACAGATGAAGGAGATAGACGGAGTGGCACACGGATGAAGGAGATGGATGGAGTGATGGAGAGATGAAGGAGATGGATGGAGTGATGGACAGATGAAGGAGATCGATGGAGTGACGGGCAGATGAAGAGGATGAATGGAGTGACGGACAGATGAAGGAAATGAATGGAGTTGGAAACAGTGAAGGAGATGGATGGAGTGGTGGACGTATGAATGAGATGAATGGAGTGACGGACAGATGACGGAGATTGATGGAGTGATGAACAGATGAAGGAGATGGATGCAGTGACGGACAGATGAAGGAAATAGACGGAGTGACGGACAGATGAAGGATTTGGATAGAGTGACGGACAGATGAAGAAGATGAATAGAGTGACGGACAGATGAAGAAGATGGTTGGACTGACGGGCAGATGAAGGAGATGCATGGAGAGACGGACAGATGAAGGAAATAGATGGAGTGACGGACAGATGAATGAGATGGATGGAGTGAAGTGTGTATGAAGGATATGAATGGAGTGACGGACAGATGAAGGAGATGGTTTGAGTGACGGGCAGATGAAAGAAACAGATGGAGTGACGGACAGATGAAGGAGATAAATGGAGTGACGGACAGATGAAGGAGATAGACGAAGTGACGGACAGATGAAGGAGATGAATGGAGTGAAGGACGTATGAAGGAGATAGACGGAGTGACGGACAGATGAAGGATTTGGATGGAGTGACGTACGTATGAAGGAGATCAATGGAGTGACAGGCAGATGAAGGAGATATAAGGAGTGACGGACAGAATAAGGAGTTAGACGGAGTGACAGACAGATGAATGATTTGGATGGAGTGACGGACGTATGAAGGAGATGAATGGAGTGACGGGCAGATGAAGGCGCTGAATGGAGTGTCGGACGTATGAAGGAGATAGACGGAGTGACGGACAGATGAAGGATTTGGATGGAGTGACGGACGTATGTAGGAGATGAATGGAGTGATGGGCAGATGAAGGAGATGGATGGTGTGACGGACAGATGAAGGATTTAGATAGAGTGACGGACAGATGAAGGAGATGGATGGAGTGATAGATGGATGAAGGAGATGAATGGACTGACGGACAGATGAAGGCGATGAATGGAGTTACAGACAGATGAAGGAGATGGTTCGAGTGACGGGCAGATGAAGGAGATATATGGAGTGACGGACAGATGAAGGAGATAAATGGAGTGACGGACAGATGAAGGAGATAGACGAAGTGACGGACAGATGAAGGAGATGAATGGAGTAAGGTACGTATGATGGAGAGAAGACGGAGTGACGGACAGATGAAGGATTTGGATGGAGTGATGGACAGATGAAGGAGATGGATAGAGTGACGGACAGATGAAGGAGATAGACGGAGTGACGGACAGATGAAGGATTCGGATGGAGTGACGGACGTATGAAGAAGATGAATGGAGTGACGAACAGATGAAGGAGATGGTTCGAGTGACGGGCAGATGAAGGAGATAGATGGAGTGACGGACAGAGGAAGGAGATAGATGGAGTGACGGACAGATGAAGGAGATAGACGAAGTGACGGACAGATGAAGGAGATGAATGGAGTGACGGACGTATGAAGGAGATAGACGGAGTGATGGACAGATGAAGGATTTGGATGGAGTGACGGACGTATGAAGGAGATGGATGGAGTGACGGGCAGATGAAGGAGATTGATATGGTGACGGACAGATGAAGGATTTAGATAGAGTGACGGACAGATGAAGGATTTGGATGGAGTGACGGACGTATGAAGGAGATGAATGGAGTGACGAACATATGAAGGAGATGGTTCGAGTGACGGGCAGATGAAGGAGATAGATGGAGTGACGGACAGATGAAGGAGATAGATGGAGTGACGGACAGATGAAGGAGATAGACGAAGTGACGGACAGATGAAGGAGATGAATGGAGTGACGGACGTATGAAGGAGATAGACGGAGTGACGGACAGATGAAGGATTTGGATGGAGTGACGGACGTATGAAGGAGATGGATGGAGTGATGGGCAGATGAAGGAGATGGATATGGTGACGGACAGATGAAGGATTTAGATAGAGTGACGAACAGATGAAGGAGGTAGTTGGAGTGATAGATAGATGAAAGAGATGATTGGACTGAGGGACAGATGAAGGCGATGAATGGAGAGATGGACAGATGAAGGAGATAGACGGAGTGGCACACGGATGAAGGAGATAGATGGAGTGATGGAGAGATGAAGGAGATGGATGGAGTGATGGACAGATGAAGGAGATCGATGGAGTGACGGGCAGATGAAGAGGATGAATGGAGTGACGGACGTATGAAGGAGATAGACGGAGTGACGGACAGATGAAGGATTTGGATGGAGTGACGGACGTATGAAGGAGATGAATGGAGTGACGGGCAGATGAAGGAGATCGATGGAGTGACGGACAGATGAAGGATTTAGATAGAGTGACGGACAGATGAAGGAGATGGATGGAGTGATATTTGGATGAAGGTGATGAATGGACTGACGGACAGATGAAGGCGATGAATTGAGTTACAGACAGATGAAGGAAATAGATGGAGTGGCAAACGGATGAAGTAGATTGATGGAGTGATGGACAGATGAAGGAGATGGATGGAGTGACGGAGAGATAAAGGAGATGGATGGAGTGACGGGCAGAGGAAGGATTTAGATAGGGTGACGGACAGATGAATGAAATGAATATAGTGACGGACGTATGAAGGAGATGGATGGAGTGACGGACAGATATAGGAGATTGATGGAGTGACGGACAGATGAAGGATATAATTGGAGCGACGGACAGATGAAGGAGATGGATGGAGTGATGGCCAGATGAATGAGATGAACGGAGAGACGGACAGATAAAGGAGATGGACGGAGTGACGGACAGATGAAGGCAATGGATCGAGTGATGGACAGATGAAGAAGATGGATAGAATGACGGACAGATGATGGAGATGAATGGAGTGACGGACAGATGAAGGAGATGGATGGAGTGATGGACAGATGATGGTGATGGATGGAGTGACGGACAGATGAAGTAGATGAATGGAGTGACGGACACATTATGGATTTGGAAAGAGTGACGGACAGATGAAAAAGATGAATGGAATGACGGACAGATAAAGGATTTGGATGGAGTGACGGACAGATGAAGAAGATGAAAGGAGTGAATGACAGATGAAGGAAATAAATGGAGTGACGGACTGATGATGGAAATTAATGGAGTGACGGACTGTTTGAGGAGATGGATGGAGTGACGGACAGATGAAGGAAAGAAATGGAGTGACGGACAGATGAAGGATTCGGATAGAGTGACGGACAGATGAAGATGATGAAAAAAGTGACGGACAGATAAAGAAGATGGATGGAGTGACGGACAGATGAAGGAAATAAATGGAGTGACGGACAGATGAAGGAAATAGATGGAGTGACAAAGAGATGAAGGAGATGGATGGAGTGACGGACAGATGAAGAGATGGATGGAGTGACGGACAGATGAAGGAGATGAATGGTCTGACGAACAGATGAAGGAGATGAATGGAATGACAGACATATGAAGGCGATGAATGGAGTGACAGACAGATGAAGAGATGGATGGAGTGACGGACAGATGAAGGAGATGGATGGAGTGACGGACAGATGAAGAAGATGAATGGAGTGATGGACAGATGAAGAAGATGGATGGAGTGACAGACAGATGAAGGAGATAAATGGAGTGACGGGCAGATGAAGGAGATAAATGGAGTGACGGACAGATGAAGGAAATAAATGGAGTGTCGGACAGATGAAGGAGATGGATGGAGTGGCGGACGTATGAAGGAGATGAATGGAGTGACGGACAGATGAAAGATTTGGATAGAGTGACGGACAGATGAAGAAGATGGATGGAGTGACGGACAGATGAAGGAGATGGATGGAGTGACGGACAGATGAAGAAGATGAATGGAGTGATGGACAGATGAAGAATATGGATGGAGTAACAGACAGATGAAGGAGATAAATGGAGTGACGGGCAGATGAAGGAGATAAATGGAGTGACGGACAGATGAAGGAAATAAATGGAGTGTCGGACAGATGAAGGAGATGGATGGAGTGGCGGACGTATGAATGAGATGAATGGAGTGACGGACAGATGAAAGATTTGGATAGAGTGACAGACAGATGAAGAAGATGGATGGAGTGACGGACAGACGAAGGAAATAGACGGAGTGACGGACAGATAAAGGATTTGGATAGAGTGACGGACAGATGAAGAAGATGAATAGAGTGATGGACAGATGAAGAAGATGGATGGACTGACGGGCAGATGAAGGAGATGCATGGAGAGACAGACAGATGTAGGAAATAGATGGAGTGACGGACAGATAAATAGGATGGATGGAGTGAAGGATGTATGAAGGAGATGAATGGAGAGACAGACAGATGAAGGAGATGGTTCCAGTGACGGGCAGATGAAAGAGATAGATGGAGTGACGGACAGATGAAGGAGATAGATGGAGTGATGGACAGATGAAGGAGATAGACGCAGTGACGGACAGACGAAGGAGATGAATGGAGTAACGGACGTATGATGGAGATAGACGGAGTGACGGACAGATGAAGGATTTGGATGGAGTGATGGACAGATGAAGGAGATGGATAGAGTGACGGACAGATGATGGAGAAAGACGGATGACGGACAGATGAAGGATTTGGATGGAGTGACGGACGTATGAAGGAGATGAATGGAGTGACGAACAGATGAAGGAGATGGTTCAAGTGACGGGCAGATGCCCGAGATAGATGGAGTGACGGACAGATGAAGGAGATAGATGGAGTGACGGACAGATGAAGGAGATAGAGGAAGTGACGGACAGATGAAGGAAATGGATGGAGTGACGGACAAATGAAGGAGACAGACGGAGTGACGGACAGATGAAGGATTTGGATGGAGTGACGGACATATGAAGGAGATGGATGGAGTGACGGGCAGATGAAGGAGATGGATATGGTGATGGACAGATGAACGATTTATATAGAGTGACGGACAGATGAAGGAGATGGATGGAGTGATATAAAATGAAAGAGGTGAATGGACTAAGGGACAGATGAAGGCGATGAATGGAGTGACAGACAGATGAAGGAGATAGATGGAGTGGCACACGGATGAAGGAGATGGGTCGAGTGATGGACAGATGAAGAAGATGGATGGAGTGATGAACAGATGAAGGAGATCGATGGAGTGACGGGCAGATGAAGAGGATGAATGGAGTGACGGACAGATGAAGGAAATGAATGGAGTGACTGACGTATGAAGGAGATGGATGGAAGTGTGGACGTATGAAGGAAGTGAATGGAGTGACGGACAGATGACGGAGATTGATGGAGTGATGAGCAGATGAAGGAGATGGATGCAGTGACGGACATATGAAGGAAATAGACGGAGTGACGGACAGATAAGGATTTGGATAGAGTGACGGACAGATGAAGAAGATGAATAGAGTGACGGACAGATGAAGAAGATGGTTGGACTGACGGGCAGATGAAGGAGATGCATGGAGAGACGGACAGATGAAGGAAATAGATGGAATGACGGACAGATGAAGGAGATGGATGGAGTGAAGGGTGTATGAAGGAGATGAATGGAGTGACGGACAGATGAAGGAGATTGTTCGAGTGACGGGCAGATGAAAGAAACAGATGGAGTGACGGACAGATGAAGGAGATAAATGGAGTGACGGACAGATGAAGGAGATAGACGAAGTGGCGGACAGATGAAGGAGATGAATGGAGTGAAGGACGTATGAAGGAGATAGACAGAGTGACGGACAGATGATGGATTTGGATGGAGTGACGTACATATGAAGGAGATCAATGGAGTGACGGGCAGATGAAGGAGATATATGGAGTGACGGACAGATTAAGGACATAGTTGGAGTGACGGACAGATGAAGGATTCGGATGAAGTGACGGACGTATGAAGTAGATGAATGGAGTGACGGACAGATGAAGGAGATGAATTGAGTGTCGGACGTATGAAGGAGATAGACGGAGTGACGGACAGATGAAGGATTTGGATGGAGTGGTGGACGTATGAAGGAGATGGATGGAGTGACGGACAGATGAAGGATTTAGATAGAGTGACGGACAGATGAAGGCGATGGATGGAGTGATAGATAGATGAAGGAGATGAATGGACTGACGGACAGATGAAGGCGATGAATGGAGTTACAGACAGATGAAGGAAATAGATGGAGTGGCAGACGGATGAAGGAGATGGACGGAGTGATGGATAGATGATGGAGATGGATGGAGTGACGGAGAGATAAAAGAGATGGATGGAGTGACGGGCAGATGAAGAGGATGAATGGAGTGACGGACAGATGAAGGAAATGAATGGAGTGACTGACGTATGAAGGAGATGGATGGAAGTGTGGACGTATGAAGGAAGTGAATGGAGTGACGGACAGATGACGGAGATTGATGGAGTGATGAACAGATGAAGGAGATGGATGCAGTGACGGACATATGAAGGAAATAGACGGAGTGACGGACAGATAAGGATTTGGATAGAGTGACGGACAGATGAAGAAGATGAATAGAGTGACGGACAGATGAAGAAGATGGTTGGACTGACGGGCAGATGAAGGAGATGCATGGAGAGACGGACAGATGAAGGAAATAGATGGAATGACGGACAGATGAAGGAGATGGATGGAGTGAAGGGTGTATGAAGGAGATGAATGGAGTGACTGACAGAAGAAGGAGATTGTTCGAGTGACGGGCAGATGAAAGAAACAGATGGAGTGACGGACAGATGAAGGAGATAAATGGAGTGACGGACAGATGAAGGAGATAGACGAAGTGGCGGACAGATGAAGGACATGAATGGAGTGAAGGACGTATGAAGGAGATAGACAGAGTGACGGACAGATGAAGGATTTGGATGGAGTGACGTACATATGAAGGAGATCAATGGAGTGACGGGCAGATGAAGGAGATATATGGAGTGACGGACAGATTAAGGACATAGTTGGAGTGACGGACAGATGAAGGATTAGGATGAAGTGACGGACATATGAAATAGATGAATGGAGTGACGGACAGATGAAGGAGATGAATTGAGTGTCGGACGTATGAAGGAGATAGACGGAGTGACGGACAGATGAAGGATTTGGATGGAGTGACGTACATATGAAGGAGATCAATGGAGTGACGGGCAGATGAAGGAGATATATGGAGTGACGGACAGATTAAGGAGATAGACGAAGTGGCGGACAGATGAAGGAGATGAATGGAGTGAAGGACGTATGAAGGAGATAGACAGAGTGACGGACAGATGAAGGATTTGGATGGAGTGACGTACATATGAAGGAGATCAATGGAGTGACGGGCAGATGAAGGAGATATATGGAGTGACGGACAGATTAAGGACATAGTTGGAGTGATGGACAGATGAAGGATTCGGATGAAGTGACGGACGTATGAAGTAGATGAATGGAGTGACGGAGAGATGAAGGAGATGAATTGAGTGTCGGACGTATGAAGGAGATAGACGGAGTGACGGACAGATGAAGAATTTGGATGGAGTGGTGGACGTATGAAGGAGATGGATGGAGTGACGGACAGATGAAGGATTTAGATAGAGTGACGGACAGATGAAGGCGATGGATGGAGTGATAGATAGATGAAGGAGATGAATGGACTGACGGACAGATGAAGGCGATGAATGGAGTTACAGACAGATGAAGGAAATAGATGGAGTGGCAGACAGATGAAGGAGATGGACAGAGTGATGGACAGATGAAGGAGATGGATGGAGTGACGGAGAGATAAAAGAGATGGATGGAGTGACGGGCAGATGAAGGATTTAGATAGGGTGACAGACAGATGAAGGAAATGAATGGAGTGACGGACGTATGAAGGAGATGGATGGAGTGACGGACAGATAAAGGAGATGGATGGAGTGAAGGACAGATGAAGAAGATGGATGGAGTGACAGACAGATGAAGGAGATGGATGGTCTGACGGACAGATGAAGGAGAAGAATGGAGTGACGGACAGATGAAGGAGATGAATGGAGTGACGGACTGATGAAGGCTTTAGATAGAGTGACGGATAGATAAAGGAGATGGATGGAATGACGGACAGATGAAGAGTTTGATGGAGTGACGGACAGATTAAGGAGATAAATGGAGTGACGGACAGATAAAGGAGATGGATGGAGTGACGGACAGATGAAGGAGATGGGTGGAGTGACGGACAGATAAAGGAGATGGATGGAGAGATGGACAGATAAAGTAGATGGATAGAGAGACGGACAGATGAAGGAGATGGATGGAGTTACGGGCAGATGAAGGAGATGGATTGAGTGACGGATAGACGAAGAAGATGAATGGAGAGACGGACAGATGAAGGAGATGGATGGAGTGACGGACAGATGAAGGAGATAGATGGAGTGACAGACAGATGAAGAAGATGGAAATAGTGATGTACAGATGAAGGAGATGGATGGAGTGACGGACAGAAAAAGGAGATGGATAAAGTGACAGGCAGATGAATAATTTAGATAGAGTGACGGACAGATGAAGGAAATGAATGGAGTGATGGACATATGAAGGAGATAGATGGAGTGACAGACAGATGGAGGAGATGGATGGAGTGACGGACGTATGAAGGAGATGAATGGAGAGACGGACATATGAAGGAGATGGATGGAGTGACGGGCAGATGAAGGAGATGGATGGAGTGACGGACAGATGAAGGAGATGGATGGAGTGACGGACAGATGAATGATATAGATAGAGTGACGGACAGATGAAGGAGATGGATGTAGTGATGGACAGATGAAGGATTTAGATAGAGTGACGGACAGATGAAGGAGATGGATGGAGTGAAGACAGATGAAGGAGATTGATTGAGAGACGGACAGATGTAGGAGATGGATGGAACGACGGGCAGATGAAGGTGATGGATGGAGTGACGGATAGATGAAGAAGATGAATGGAGAGATGGACAGATGAAGGAGATGGATGGAATGCTTGCAGCTAAAGGAGCTGGATGGAGAGACGGACAGATGAAGAAGATGAATCGAGTGACGGACAGATGAAGGAGATGGATGGAGTGACGGACAGATGAAGGAGATGAATGGAGAGACGGACAGATGAAGGAGATGAAGGGAGTGACGGGCAGATAAAGGAGATGGATGGAGAGACGGACAGATAAGGAAGATGATTAGAGTGACGGACAGATGAAGGAGATGGATGGAGTGACGGACAGATGAATGAGATGAATGGAGTGACGGACAGATGAAGGAGATGAATGGAGTGATGGACGGATGAAGAAGATAGAGTGTCTGACGGACAGATGAAGGAGAAGAATGGAGTGTAGGACAGATGAAGGAGATGAATGGAGTGACGGACTGATGAAGGATTTAGATAGAGTGATGGACAGATGAAGGAGATTGATGGAGTGACGGACAGATGAAGGAGATGAATGGAGAGACGGACAGATGAATGAGATGGAAGGATTGTCGGGCAGATAAAGGAGATGGATGGAGTGACTGACAGATGAAGGAGATGGATGAAGTGACGGACAGATGAAGGAGATGGATGAAGTGACGGACAGATAAAGGAGATGGATGGAGTGACGGGCAGATGAAGGCGATGAATGGAGTAACAGGCAGATGAAGGAGATGGATGGAGTGACAGACAGATGAAGGAGATGGATGGAGTGACAGACAGATGAAGGAAGTTGATTTAGTGACGGACAGATGAAGGAGATGGATGGAGTGACAGACAGATGAAGGAGATGGATGGAGTGACAGACAGATGAAGGAGATTGATGGAGTGACTGGCAGATGAAGGAGATGGATGGAGTGACGGACAGATGAAAGAGATGGATGGAGTGACGGACAGATGAAGGAAATGGGTGGAGAGACGGACAGATGAAGAAGATGAATGGAGTGACAGACAGATGAAGGAGATGGATGGTCTTATGGACAGATGAAGGAGAAGAATAGAGTGACGGAGAGATGAAGGAGATGAATGGAGTGACGGACTGATGAAGGATTTAGATAGAGTGACGGACAGATGAAGGAGATGGATTGAGTGACGGACAGATGAAGGAGATGGATGTAGTGACGGACAGATGAAGGTGATAAATGGAGTGTTGGACAGATAAAGGAGATTGATGGAGTGACGGACAGATGAATGAGATCAATGGAGTGACGGGCAGATGAAGGAAATATATGGAGTGACGGACAGATGAAGGAGATGGATGGAGAGACGGACAGATTAAGGAGATGGATGGACTGACGGACAGATAATGGAGATGGATAGAGAGACGGACAGATGAAGGAGATGGATGAAGTGACGGGCAGATGAAGGAGATGAATGGAGAGACGGACAGATGAAGGGGATGGATGGAGTGACGGACAGATAAAGGAGATGGATGGAGTGACGGACAGATGAATGATTTAGATTGAGTGACGGACACATGAAGGAGATGGATGGAGCAACGGACAGATAAAGGAGATGGATGGAGTGACGGACAGATAATGGAGATGGATAGAGAGACGGACAGATGAAGGAGATGGATGAAGTGACAGGCAGATGAAGGAGATGGATGGAGTGACGGACAGATGAAGAAGATGAATGGAGAGACGGACAGATGAAGGAGATGGATGGAGTGACGGACAGATGAAGGAGATAGATATAGTGACAAACAGGTGAAGGAGATGGATGGAGTGATGGACAGATGAAGGAGATGGATGGAGTGACGGACAGATAAAGGAGATGGATGGAGTGACGGATAGATGAAGGAGATGGATTGAGTGACGGACGTATGAAGAAGATGAATGGAGAGACGGACAGATGAAGGAGATGGATGGAGTGACGGGCAGATGAAGGAGATGGATGGAGAGACGGATAGATGAAGAAGATGGATGGAGTGACAGACAGATGAAGGAGATGGATGGTCTTACAGACAGATGAAGGCGAAGAATGGAGTGACGGACTGATGAAGGATTTAGATAGAGTGACGGACAGATGAAGGAGATGGATGGAGTGACGGACAGATGAAGGAAATGGATGTTATGACGGACAGATGAAGGAGATGGATGGAGTGACGGACAAATAAAGGAGATGGATGGAGTGACGGACAGATGAATGATATAGATAGAGTGACGGACAGATGAAGGAGATGGATTTAGTGATGGACAGATGAAGGATTTAGATAGAGTGACGGACAGATGAAGGAGATGGATGGAGTGAAGACAGATGAAGGAGATTGATGGAGAGACGGACAGATCTAGGAGATGGATGGAACGACGGGCAGATGAAGGTGATGGATGGAGTGACGGATAGATGAAGAAGATGAATGGAGAGATGGACAGATGAAGGAGATGGATGGAATGCTTGCAGCTAAAGGAGCTGGATGGAGAGACGGACAGATGAAGAAGATGAATGGAGTGACGGACAGATGAAGGAGATGGATGGAGTGACGGACAGATGAAGGAGATGAATGGAGAGACGGACAGATGAAGGAGATGGATGGAGTGACGGGCAGATAAAGGAGATGGATGGAGAGACGGACAGATAAGGAAGATGAATAGAGTGACGGACAGATGAAGGAGATGGATGGAGTGACGGACAGATGAATGAGATGAATGGAGTGACGGACAGATGAAGGAGATGAATGGAGTGATGGACGGATGAAGAAGATGGAGTGTCTGACGGACAGATGAAGGAGAAGAATGGAGTGTAGGACAGATGAAGGAGATGAATGGAGTGACGGACTGATGAAGGATTTAGATAGAGTGATGGACAGATGAAGGAGATTGATGGAGTGACGGACAGATGAAGGAGATGAATGGAGAGACGGACAGATGAATGAGATGGAAGGATTGTCGGGCAGATAAAGGAGATGGATGGAGTGACGGACAGATGAAGGAGATGGATGAAGTGACGGACAGATGAAGGAGATGGATGAAGTGACGGACAGATAAAGGAGATGGATGGAGTGACGGGCAGATGAAGGCGATGAATGGAGTAACAGGCAGATGAAGGAGATGGATGGAGTGACAGACAGATGAAGGAGATGGATGGAGTGACAGACAGATGAAGGAAGTTGATTTAGTGACGGACAGATGAAGGAGATGGATGGAGTGACAGACAGATGAAGGAGATGGATGGAGTGACAGACAGATGAAGGAGATTGATGGAGTGACTGGCAGATGAAGGAGATGGATGGAGTGACGGACAGATGAAAGAGATGGATGGAGTGACGGACAGATGAAGGAAATGGGTGGAGAGACGGACAGATGAAGAAGATGAATGGAGTGACTGACAAATGAAGGTGGTTGATGGAGTGACAGACAGATGAAGAGGATAGATGGAGTGACAGACAGATGAAGGAGATGGATGGAGTGATGGACAGATGAAAGAGACGGATGGAGTGACGGACAGATGAAGGAGATTGATAGAATTGACGGACATGTGAAGGAACAGATGTACAGACAGGAAAAAGATGCACATTAACAGGCATGGAAAAACGCAAACTATATCATGTAAAGCACATTTACAAACTGAACTGGCGGGCGAGCAGAAAATACTCACATATCCGCATTCATGCACATTGCGGAGACGCGCATCCCTTCGCATGCAATAACGTCCGCTTACACCCGTGAGAATATGTAAAAAGTAAGACATTAGAAGACAAAAAAAAATTGAAAATAAAATAATAAAATGGGCTGCGTGAGCTGACATGTCCGAACTGGCCATGACATTAATATAATCATACTTAATTGTGTCGGACAAACGATGGATCTGTCATAATTTGCCACTGTTTTTGGACACAAATAAATACCGCTGACAGCTCAAGGTTAAAGTAAGCGACATGTGTAATTGTACGTGACGCCAAAGTGGGTATGATTTTGTTTGTTTGATTTGATTATTTATGTCCAATCAACATCTTTCAGTTATAAAGGGACGGTTCCTCCTGGATAGAACCAGTACTAAGCTCGGATTTAAGTTCTTGCTAAAGAGCACAGCGCAGTGACGCCGGTGAGGCTCGAACTCGCGGTCCTTCGGTCTCGAGTCAAGCACTCTACCACTGAGCCACTCCGCTAAAAAACGTACATATGTACTAGGGTATCAACCCCCAGCTTTAATTCTTGCTAATAATAAAAATAAAAAGAAAGATTCGTCAAACTTGACAACCAATGGATTCATAATCGTTTAGTTACAAATGGTGGCAACGTCAGGTAATTTTAGCAAAATTGGGATACGTACAGACACATTGAATATTTTGTCTGAGATCCAAAATCATAAAAAGGGAAGTCAATGAAATAATTATGCAGTAAATGAGACATTTTCTCGATACACTATGATACCGATGAAACACGGCCGTAGTTCCTACAAATGTTAGAGGTTATTGGCGGTCTTGACGCAATACTGCCTAGAGCAGTTTGCTAAAAATGAATTCTGTGATTCGGTATTTAAACAATAGTATACTAATGCCAGGAGTTGGGAATGCACAAAGTGGTTTAGACTGGAAACCGCCCAAACAGTTGAAATGTGCCTATACTCAGCCAATACCTCATACTAACAAGAAATGATCCTCTCTAATAGCACTTTAACTCTTTCAAACTGTTTGTTACAGTTTTAGCTTTCATTGGGGGTATTAGAGAAGAGAAAATGTATATATCTATAATATAATAGTATAATCAGGATAAAACTTAACTGAAACGACTGCGCAAGTCTAAAAGTGGTTATAAACGGCATGAGCCAGTGTGTGTATTGGTGAATTTCGACCTCAGAAGGATCAAAGATCAGACGATTCGACTTTACAGCACGAGAAAGGGGAAACAGGTAGAAACCGTTATAAAGCGGTATCATAGGCGTTACATAATATTATTCATTTGTGACCTCTCAGTATTGACCTTTGGTCGAGTCCATTTTTCTGGGTTGAGCAGATAATTTACCGTAAACTGTTTGTAAAATTTCTTCATATCCTTAAAAGCTATATTCAATTTATATCTTTCTCATTGGTGCAGTGGTTAAAACGCTCTCCTAAAACACGCGAAGTTGTAAGTTCGAGCATCAATTCGAACTTGTTTTTTTTCTTGCAATTTTATCGATCTTTAATCATTTTAATATAGGAAAGTAAGTTTTATATGTTATAAAATGATTTTTTCGAGCGTTGGGTACCAATCCCTCAATTTAGCCAGCATGGAGTATGATCTTTCCTTCACCTGAAACATATTAAGTACATATGAATAAATTAATTATACCCCCGCAAACTTTGTTTGTGGTGGGTATACTGTTTTCACGTTGTCCGTCCGTCCGTCCATCCGTGCGTGCGTCCATCCGTCCGTAACGTTTTGTTTCTTTAATAACTTTAAGAGTCATTGCTGGATTTTCATCAAACCTTGCAAACATGTTCATATATGCAAGACAAATACTTTAGACAAAAAAGTAAGGGCTAGGGGCCAATTTTATGAGAGTTATTTCCCTTTGTAGTTCTAAATGGCTTCTAATATAGGGTTTTATACTTATGCTATTATAGGTCATACACGGGCCGATCAACTCCTACCACAGCTTTTGATGGAACAATTTGATACTTTTCCTATACAATGTAGACACATTGAACATATGCATAAAGGAGTTTGGTTTAGAAAATAATTTTTTGACAAAATGACAGCTGTGAGAACTTAGACAGTTTTTCCCTAATAAGGCTTTTTTATGCATAGATGGTGCCTTCATGGGCCGATCAACTCCTACCACAGCTTTTGATGGAACAATTTGATACTTTGCCTATACAATGGAGACACATTGAACATAAGCATGAAGGAGTTTGGTTCAGAAAAATAATTTTTGACAAAATGAGAGCAGTGAGAACTTAGACAATTTTTCCCTAATAAGGTGTTTGTATATGCATAGATGGTGCCTTCATGGGCCGATCAACTCCTACCACAGCTTTTGATAGAGCAATTTGATACTTTGCCTATACAACGTAGACACATTGAACATATGCATGAAGGAGTTTGGTTGAAAAAAATATTTTTTGACAAAATGACAGCTGTGAGAACTTAGACAATTATTCCCTAATAAGGCTTTTGTATATGCATAGATGGTGCTTTCATGGGCCAATCAACTCCTACCACAGCTTTTAATGGAGCAATTTGATACTTTGCCTACACAATATAGACACATTGAACATATGCATGAAGGAGTCTGGTTGAAAAAAAAAAATGTTTGACAAAATGACAGCTGTGAGAACTTAGACAATTGTTCCCTTATATGGCTTTTGTATATGCATTGATAGTGCCTTTATGGACCGATCAACTCCTACCACAGCTTTTGATGAAGCAATTTGATACTTTGTCAATACAATGTAGACACATTGAACTTATGCATGAAGGAGTTTGTAATTTTTGTTTGAACAGATTCCACTGAAATCTTCTTTTCAAAACTAAGGTCTGCTGGTTTGAACTATAACTTGCCAATTTTTTTCACTGACTCTTCCTGTGCGGGGGTATCTATTAAGCATTGCTGATTGTTTTTTTTATTTTATGTTAAGTGAAATCAACAGATAGTAATATGCACGGCCAACGTTGAATGTTTGCCAATTTGAATGAAACCCTCTTCCATAAAAAAGTGGTTTAGCATGCCAGTGGTTAGGGAATGACATATGCATGCAAAATGTGGTCAAAATACTTTGTGGTCAAGAGCTGTGATCATTTTCACGAACTGCTAACGGACGGACGAGCGGACGAACTCAAATAGTGATTATAGTGCATACACAAGGATTGACCCCACAGCGTGTGTCAGCAAACTTCATATGAAGGAGATATTTGCGAAGGCGACCCTTGCTGCCAGCGTAAGCGTACCCAATACTCTGTTTGAGTTCTGTTCTGATGTTATCAAGGGTTGGCAGAATCTTCTTCAAGGAGTACATGCTGGCGATGGTCCTCCGAACAACACCCTGGTCAAAGTCATCCAGGGACACTTTCGACAATGCTTTGGTTGTTGCTGCTCGTCCTGTGGCTTCTTCTTCTCTTCCACAATTTTCTGAGTGGTAGATCTGCTAACGCCAGTGAGTACTGCAGTCCTGTCCCATACACGATTCGGTGACAGTTTCATTCCAGACTTCTTTTCATCCATGCAAAACTTGTACACGGTTTCAATAATAGCTCCTGCATCGTCGCTGTATCTCCATACAAGCTTCGCCATTTTACTGAGTGAAGTCGCTTTACAAGTGCTTCATACATCAAAACATGCTTTTTCTGCAAATATGTAAAACACTAAACTTTCATGCATCTTTACGAAATCAAAAAAAAAAAAAAAAAAAGGTTTTACTGGGGCTCGAACCCTCAACCTTGGCTCGAACCTTCAACTTTGTTTTCATATTCTTTGAGTACAACCGTTATACTCACTCGTAAAAGTTCTCTTGTAAATAGGGATAACTGCATGGCATAACGTTGTAACACCCCTATTTTATGGAGCAGTTCAATATTGTTAGTGGTAGAGCAAAAACTAGCGAAAATTGACCGATAACCCCTCCCCATCTGTAAAATGGAAAATGATTGTATGAATGATGCGACAAGATGTTGAAGTTTCTTGGATCGCCGGAATTACTTTTGCAAAGAGGGGCAGTAGTATTAAAATTTGGCAAAAACTTCGTTTTTAGAAGTGAATTGCGAATTTCTGAAATCCATTTGCAGCAAAAGATACATGATACCAGCAAAGAATGACTGAAAAATGATTATTGAGTCTTATATAAGTCCACTCTGATTTTATTATGGTGTCAAAACCGGAATTTTAATGTCTTGATTTTTAGGTGAAAATTGGTGTTTTTTTTTATATATTTAAACACGAATTTTTGTAATCTGGCTGATAAAGTTTTAAAATTTAGAGTTATTATTTAACTTGTTTCAAATTTGATGCTGAATTATTCAACTTACATATATCTCTGTCGTGTATACTTAAAAAACCTACCAAAATATTTTAAATTTTACCTCGAAATCCGGCATTTTGATATTCAGGTATATTTTGTGAAATGCATGTATTGCTATTACTTGTATATCTGGATATTGCCATATTAAGAAAACGACGTACATATAGTAAACATTTCAAATGGAAATAGCATTTATCATGTACTATGATATCGTATCAAGTAATGGCATAATAAGAAAGAGGACCAAGTGATCCTGGATCGTTCACCTGAGTTTTGATTTAAACATCTTATCTAGAGGTATCTATTGGAAACTGGCCACGCTCCTGATGACCTGCCTTGTGGTCCATCTTTGGTCCCAGAGTCATAATAGAAACATATTCAAATGTTTTCTACCAGCTGATGCTACATACCAAGTATCAGGGCTCTAGGCCTGGTGGTTTAAGACAAGAAGATTTTTTTTATGTTTTCACTATATGTAAGTCAATGTAAAAAAAGAATGTATGACCAGGAAATGCCACACTCATAAACTGCATACAATCCCAAGGCACCGAGAGGAAGAGTCTAAGAGCAATATCAGCTTCATATAAACTCTGTGGCCTCCAGGACGATGCCATTTTGACCATTGGAACCATAATTTGAGCAAACTTGGTAGAGTACCACTTGGTGATGCTACATATCAAATATCAAGCCTTTTGGTATTTGACAAGAATGTTTTTACTATGTGGTATTTTTAAACTATATATAAAACCTTGATCCCCGAGGCGGCCTCATTCTTGGCCACAGGGCCATAATTTTCAACAACTTAGTATGTCTACTAGATGATGCTACATGCCAAAAGAGACTCTAGGTTCTGTGGTTTCAGACTAGACTATTTTAAGTGTTCCATATATAAGCCTATGTAAAACATGTGACCTCAGGGTGGGGCCAGTTTTGGCACAAGGGTCATTATGTGAACAAACTTAGTAGAGATATATATTAGGTGATGCTACATAACAAATAGCAATGTTCTATGGTGGTGTCAGACAAGAACTTTTCCCCAATAGATTCCTAGTGAATGTGTGACCTCGCAGGCGGGTCCACTTAATAGTCCATGTGCCCAAAATTCAATAAAAGTGATAGAGGCGTACTAAGTGATGTTGCATACCAAAAATCAAGGTACTAGGCATTGTTGTTTCAAACAAGAAGATTAGGTTTGTTTTCCCAATATAAAAGTAAAGCAGAGGGCATAACCTAGAAATCTATACAATTTAGAGACACCATATGCAAAAGTTACAAAATACAAGAAAACACCACACACAAGAGAGCCAAGACTTCAGCCCTTTCCCAGCAGGTAATCACATACCTATGTAAAATATGCCACCTCCAGGATTGTGCCATTTAAATCACAGGGCTATAATTTGAACAAACTTGGTGGAGGCTACATACAAAATATTTAGACTCTAGGCATTGTGGTTTCAAACAAATAGATTTTCATTTTGAAAATCTATTTTAACCCATGTGACCTAGATATGCCATGGACTAAACTATTTGAACAATTATTTAAGAGGGTCATATAAGAATCATTCCTGCAAAGTTTGGTTAAAATCTTACAAGTAATTTAGGAGGAGATTGTGCCATCATAAAACCTTAGACAGCCAGTGTCTCAAATATGATCATTTATACATCTCT
This sequence comes from Loripinus fragilis, assembly GCA_964019695.1. Taxonomy (NCBI): domain Eukaryota; kingdom Metazoa; phylum Mollusca; class Bivalvia; order Lucinida; family Lucinidae; genus Loripinus; species Loripinus fragilis. The sequence continues at coordinate 101,163,446 of OZ026520.1, forward strand.
TTCAAAACAGAATGCATTACTAAATAATATTTTTAAATATTTTATCAGAAAATAGCTAAACTCTTTAAGGACCTCTTTATTACCACATGCAGGGAATTCATAATCCACTATTTGGTCTGCCTCGCATAGAACCTAGGAGAGTCATAAACACATTTATGATTTGTACAACTTTGAGGGTTCAAAATGTAGGGTTTTAAACAGTTTGACCTTGAACTTTGATACAAAGGTCATATCAGCAGTCAGAAGCTATTATTGACAAAAGCGCACCTTATACAATCAGTGTGCAAAATATGAACCATCTACAACAAACATGTTAGAGATATTGCTTTACAATCCATACAACCAGCTTCAAATTATTTTGAAAATTAAGGCTCGAATGTCATATTGGCAATTACTCTACAAAATATGAAGCACCTCTGTCAAAACATGCCACTGTAAGACAGATTCTAATTAACCTTTGACTTCAGGGCCATAACGGTGATATGTAACGTACGTAGTAATTTAAACACCATAAGCAATAATTGTGCTAAGTATGAACACCCTTGGTCAAAAATGAAGGAGGAGATCGCATAACAAGCCATAAACTGATTGTTAGTATCTTTGACCTTGTCTTTTGACACCAAATGCAAGGCGGTGATAAGGAACCTATGTTGTAATCTACACCGAAAAGACAATCATTGTGCCATATATGAACACCCTTGGTTGTAGAAATGAAAGAGGAGTTCATGTTATGAGACGTATTACATATTTTGTTTAATTCGACCTTGACCTTTAACTCCAAATTTGAAATACACACCATATGCAAATATAGACATCGAGGCATTAAATTAAATGGCAAGTTCTTGTTGTAGCACTAACATAGTTACTCTTTAAAACAGATTTAGGAGGACAATTGGTGACGCACAAACTCCATGCTGATACTCATACCCAAAGGCAAACATATATTTTAATTAGCTGATGGATAAAAAGACTATGCTTGATTTGGAATGCGTTCAAATCGTACGCGCTGACAATATGTGTAAAATGAAGACAATAGACTAAAATAAATGTAATCATGGTACTTAATAATGATGTCAAAATGATAAATCAGGTACTTCCATTCTGCATATATGGGGTCAGGATATGATGAAAGATACCCAATGGTCGCGATAATCACAATCAGGCTAATGTTTCATCTGCAAAGTATCACCTCGTTTATGTTTAGAGCATTTCCTGAAAATTTGAAGTGATTATCTTCGAAACTTATGATTAAATGGATGTAGTAAACAACATATGTGATCAGGATTGGAATATGACGTATATAATTGCCTTAACCGTATGATGACGTCAAAGCGTTGGTCTATATTCGTTTGTTGATTATTGCATGCTCACCATACGAATCTAGCAAATATAAAGTTTTCTTATGTCTTATACATGTGATGATGAAAATGCAGAAAAAGTATCTTCTAGATCGTACTATAGACATTCAAAATGACCCAATTGTAGGTGTTGTGATCTGAGTGTTCACATGGCAACAACCCTTATAGAAAACTTAAAAAAAGTTTAATCAGATTTTTTTGTTATTTTATCAAAAGTATCAAAGTTTAAAAGTATTTTCATGGAAATATAAAAGTATGTAATGTTATGTTATTTTAAGTATTTTTCAAATGTCTCTTACATAATAATTACTTGGATTCCTTAATGTCCATTTTGTCAGATCCGCGTTCTTATGTATTGCATTAACAAAGGCCTAAGTGTTTTAATGCATATCTTATTTGGTAAAATAAATGCCCCAAATGATTTAAACATATTGAAATTATTTGCATTTCTTTTCATCCAGCCAACTTTTGCTTATTTAAGATGCTATTAATGATTCTTTGAATGAGGGTGCCCTTCTTCGAAGCCTAAAAGAGAGTCACTGCCCCTGTTTTGAAAAGTAATTCCAGTGGTTTCATAATGTACAGTTATAAAACTTTCCATTGATATGTCATAATCCTATTTTTCAAGTAGGGAGAGGTTCCACTTCAACTGAGCGACTTATAAGTTGCCAGATTTTTCCTCGATAAATAGGTTATTTAGAGGAAGCATTAAAAGATAATCTTGCCAGAAAACAAAATGCCCAAAAGTTTTGGTATTTCGTATGTAACATCACCTAGTGGTACTCTACCGAGTTTGCTCAAATCGTGGTTCTATGGTCAAAATGGCCTCATCCTGGATGTCACAGAATTTACATTGACTTATAAATTGAAACATACAAAATCTCCTGGTTTGAAACCACTAGGTCTTGATCCCAGATATCACCCAGTGGATGGACCATATATAAATTTGCTCTTAATAGAGCTCTGGGGACAAAAATGGCCCCACCAAGGGTTCACCAGAGCGTGGTCAGTTTTTAATAGCTACATATAGATTAGAGGTTTTAAACAAAAACTCAGGTGAGCGATCCAGGGTCACTTGGCCCTCTTTTAGTATGTGTCAATACTTGATATAATATCACAGAACATGATAAATGATGTTTCCATTCGATATGTTTATTATATATACGTCATTTTCATAATATGACAATGCCCTGATATCTATGAAATAGCAAAACATGCATTTCCCAAAATATACCTGAATATAAAAATGTCCGTTTTCGAGGCCAAAAAAGAAAATAATTTGGCATGTTTGATACGTAAACACGACAGGATATATGTAAGTTGAATAATGCAGCATCAAATTTAAAACAAGATAAACAAAAACTATAAATTTTAAAAACTTTACCCGGCCGATTACAAAAAAATGGATTTTTTTTTTATAAAAATACTGATTTTCACCCAAAAATAAAGACATTTCATTTCTGACTTTGACTTTATAATAAAGTCGGGTCATGATTATATAAAACTCAATGATCATTTTTCCATCTTTCTTTGCCGGTGTCGTGTATCTGTTGCTGCAAATGAATTTCAGAAATTCGCAATTTCACTTCTAAAAATGAAGTTTTTGCCAAATTTTAACACCATTGCCCCTTTTTGAACAAATAATTCCGGCGATCCAAGAAACTTCAACATCTTGCCATATCATTCGTGCAATCATTTTCCATTTTACAGATGGGGAGGGGTTCCGCCTTAAATAAGCGACTTTTTGCCAGTTTTTTGCTCTACCATAGTGCAGTCACACCCTGATGCTTTTAAGGTTATTATACATTATCATGATTATATAGGTAACTTTCAACAGTTTACTCAACTTTTTCTGTAGCTCGGTAAGTAAACAACAGTAAATTAATTTTAGTCTGATAAGGTATACGGATTTCTTTTCTTTCATGCGAGTTCGAGTCTTGGTCAGGCCTTTTTTTACTTTTAATACTAGTGTGTGCGTGTGCGTGCGTGTTTATTTCAGCTCTTTTTCTATTGTATATTTTCATCGTGGTATATATTTTATTTCATAATTTATTAGATTTCAGATACAATAAATTTCACATGCCCTCTGTCTCGCTGGAAAAGTCAGTATCAGAGCTGCAGTTGGAGCCAGACGCAAGATAAATCACCACTAGCTCATGATCTTCCTCTGCCGCGATCTCCTTTAACTAGCACATGTATGTATGTCCGCTCTACTGACAAAACATGCTCGACGCACTTCACCCAGTCAGCAGGCGTAATGCCTCTAATGCATAAGCAATATTAGGTTGAAGGCGAAATTATTCCTCTCAATGAAACCATCATAAACACGCATTAGGTGATACAATTTGCCGCAGAGAAGTCAAAATAAAATTTATCGTGTTTGAAGATAAAAGGAAAATAATATAGCAACGATCCGAACTGCGGGACGCCATTCCAGCCAAACTTGCGATTTTTTCTACAATAAAATTACAATGTACTAAATTGTCATATCACTGGTACCCAAAGGGAGTACATTTACCATTCCTACCCCCTCCCCCTCAAAAAAATATGTTGATAAAAAGACATTTGGGGACTCGATCTCTGGGATTCGAACGCTGCACTTTTCCAGGGAATATTTGCATTTCAAGACGTTGACCGCTCGACTAAGCCTGTAGTTGTTGAATTGATCATGTCGTTTCAATATATATATTTATTGGAAAGTTTGTTACGTCGATAGCACGAGCAGTAAGTATTAGGCGAGAAATAACCGTTACAATCTTATTTGCCTTTCTCGTGCTCCTAAGTAAACTCGTCTGATCTTTGATCCGTCTGAGGTCAAAATTGACCTATAGAACCCAAATGCTATTTATTGAAACTGAAAACCATTTGGCCGTATCAAAAATACAGAACTAATTATTTTAAAAGAGGTGGGTGTCAGAAGTTTGAACTTTAGCTTACGTAAGTAACGGATAATTAACTACTTCTGTCAATTTTCTTGTGCTAACCGCATAGGCCATGATAATTTATGCGGTCAGCGAACACTGTAATGTAAAACAAACATTGTAAATGAATCACAGAGGCTACGAGATGCCAGTAATTTAATTATTTTTTATTCAGCAGAAAACTAATAAAAGCACGGCACTGATTCCACAGATGAGAATCGACACCAAACATCCTCGACAGACAAGCCCTGACACCTAGCAGCCTCAACATACGGGCACGGACACCGAGCAGTCCTAAAATACGAGAAAGCACACTGAGCAGCCTCAACATGGGAGCACAGACACCGAGCAGCACCAACATACGAGCAAGGAGACTGAGCAGCCTCAACACACGAGCACGGACACCGAGCAGTCTCACTATACGAGCACGGACACCGAGCAGCATCAACATACGTGCAAGGAGACTGAGCAGCCTCAACACACGAGCACATACACCGAGCAGTCTCACTATACGAGCACGGACACCGAGCAGTCTCAACATACGAGCACGGACACTGAGCAGTCTCAACATAGAAGCACGGACACCGAGCAGCCTCAACATAGAAGCACGGACACTGAGCAGCCTCAACATACGAGCAAGGAGACTGAGCAGACTCAACATACGATCACTGACACCGAGCAGACTCAACATACGAGCACTGACACTGAGCAGCCTCAACAGACGAGCAAGGACACTGAGCAGCCTCAACATACGAGCACGGACACCGAGCAGACTCAACATACGAGCAAGGACACTGAGCAGCCTCAACATACGAGCACGGACACTGAGCAGACTCAACATACGAGCAAGGACACTGAGCAGTCTCAACATGCGAGCAAGGACACTGAGCAGTCTGAACATACGAGCACGGACACTGAGCAGCCTCAACATACGAGCACGGACACTGAGCAGCCTCAACATACGAGCACGGACACCGAGCAGACTCAACATACGAGCAAGGACACTGAGCAGCCTCAACATACGAGCACGGACACTGAGCAGACTCAACATACGAGCACGGACACTGAGCAGCCTCAACATACGAGCACGGACACTGAGCAGCCTCAACATACGAGCACGGACACAGAGCAGCTTCAACATACGAGCAAGGACACTGAGCAGCCTCAACATACGAGCAAGGACACTGAGCAGTCTGAACATACGAGCACTGACACCGAGCAGACTCAACATACGAGCAAGGACACTGAGCAGCCTCAACATACGAGCACGGACACTGAGCAGACTCAATATACGAGCAAGGACACTGAGCAGTCTCAACATGCGAGCAAGGACACTGAGCAGTCTGAACATACGAGCACGGACACTGAGCAGCCTCAACATACGAGCACGGACACTGAGCAGCCTCAACATACGAGCACGGACACTGAGCAGCCTCAACATACGAGCACGGACACTGAGCAGCCTCAACATACGAGCACGGACACAGAGCAGCTTCAACATACGAGCACGGACACTGAGCAGCCTCAACATACGAGCAAGGACACTGAGCAGTCTGAACATACGAGCACGGACACTGAGCAGCCTCAACATACGATAAAGGACACCGAGCAGCCTCAACATACGAGCAAGGACAATGAGCAGCCTCAACATATGAGCACGGACACCGAGCAGCCTCAACATACGAGCACGGACACTGAGCAGTCTCAACATATGAGCACGGACACCGAGCAGCCTCAACATACGAGCACGGACACTGAGCAGTCTCAACATACGAGCACGGACACTGAGCAGCCTCAACATACGAGCACGGACACAGAGCAGCTTCAACATACGAGCACGGACACTGAGCAGCCTCAACATACGAGCAAGGACACTGAGCAGTCTGAACATACGAGAAAGGACACTGAGAAGCCTCAACATACGAGCAAGGACACCGAGCAGCCTCAACATATGAGCACGGACACTGAGCAGACTCAACATACGAGCACGGACACTGAGCAGCCTCAACATACGAGCACTGACACAGAGCAGCTTCAACATACGAGCACGGACACCGAGCAGTCTCAACATACGAGCACGGACACTGAGCAGTCTCAACATAGAAGCACGGACACCGAGCAGCCTCAACATAGAAGCACGGACACCGAGCAGCCTCAACATACGAGAAAGGACACTGAGAAGCCTCAACATACGAGCAAGGACACCGAGCAGTCTCAACATAAGAGCACGGACACTGAGCAGTCTCAACATAGAAGCACGGACACCGAGCAGCCTCAACATACGAGCAAGGACACTGAGCAGTCTCAACATAAGAGCACGGACACTGAGCAGTCTCAACATAGAAGCACGGACACCGAGCAGTCTCAACATACGAGCACGGACACAGAGCAGCTTCAACATACGAGCACGGACACTGAGCAGCCTCAACATACGAGCAAGGACACTGAGCAGCCTCAACATACGAGCACGGACACTGAGCAGCCTCAACATACGAGCACGGACACAGAGCAGCTTCAACATACGAGCACGGACACTGAGCAGCCTCAACATACGAGCAAGGACACTGAGCAGCCTCAACATACGAGCACGGACACTGAGCAGCCTCAACATACGAGCACGGACACAGAGCAGCTTCAACATACGAGCACGGACACTGAGCAGCCTCAACATACGAGCACGGACACTGAGCAGCCTCAACATACGAGCAAGGACACTGAGCAGCCTCAACATACGAGCACGGACACAGAGCAGCTTCAACATACGAGCACGGACACTGAGCAGTCTCAACATACGAGCAAGGACACTGAGCAGACTCAACATACGAGCACGGACACTGAGCAGCCTCAACATACGAGCACGGACACTGAGCAGCCTCAACATACGAGCACGGACACTGAGCAGCCTCAACATACGAGCAAGGACACTGAGCAGCCTCAACATATGAGCACGGACACCGAGCAGCCTCAACATACGAGCACTGACACAGAGCAGCTTCAACATACGAGCACGGACACCGAGCAGTCTCAACATACGAGCACGGACACTGAGCAGTCTCAACATAGAAGCACGGACACCGAGCAGCCTCAACATACGAGAAAGGACACTGAGAAGCCTCAACATACGAGCAAGGACACCGAGCAGTCTCAACATAAGAGCACGGACACTGAGCAGTCTCAACATAGAAGCACGGACACCGAGCAGTCTCAACATACGAGCACGGACACAGAGCAGCTTCAACATACGAGCACGGACACTGAGCAGCCTCAACATACGAGCAAGGACACTGAGCAGCCTCAACATACGAGCACTGACACTGAGCAGCCTCAACATACGAGCACGGACACAGAGCAGACTCAACATACGAGCACGGACACAGAGCAGCTTCAACATACGAGCAAGGACACTGAGCAGCCTCAACATACGAGCAAGGACACTGAGCAGACTCAACATACGAGCACGGACACTGAGCAGCCTCAACATACGAGCACGGACACTGAGCAGCCTCAACATACGAGCACGGACACAGAGAAGCTTCAACATACGAGCACGGACACTGAGCAGCCTCAACATACGAGCACGGACACTGAGCAGACTCAACATACGAGCACGGACACTGAGCAGTCTCAACATACGAGCACGGACACTGAGCAGCCTCAACATACGAGCACGGACACAGAGCAGCTTCAACATACGAGCAAGGACACTGAGCAGCCTCAACATACGAGCAAGGACACTGAGCAGCCTCAACATACGAGCACGGACACTGAGCAGCCTCAACATACGAGCACGGACACAGAGCAGCTTCAACATACGAGCACGGACACTGAGCAGCCTCAACATAGAAGCACGGACACCGAGCAGTCTCAACATACGAGCAAGGACACTGAGCAGACTCAACATACGAGCACGGACACTGAGCAGCCTCAACATACGAGCACGGACACAGAGCAGCTTCAACATACGAGCACGGACACTGAGCAGCCTCAACATACGAGCAAGGACACTGAGCAGCCTCAACATACGAGCACGGACACTGAGCAGCCTCAACATACGAGCACGGACACAGAGCAGCTTCAACATACGAGCACGGACACTGAGCAGCCTCAACATACGAGCACGGACACTGAGCAGCCTCAACATACGAGCAAGGACACTGAGCAGCCTCAACATAAGAGCACGGACACAGAGCAGCTTCAACATACGAGCACGGACACTGAGCAGTCTCAACATACGAGCAAGGACACTGAGCAGCCTCAACATACGAGCACGGACACTGAGCAGCCTCAACATACGAGCACGGACACTGAGCAGCCTCAACATACGAGCACGGACACTGAGCAGCCTCAACATTCGAGCACGGACACTGAGCAGCCTCAACATACGAGCATGGACACTGAGCAGCCTAAACATACGAGCTAGGACACTGAGCAGCCTCAACATACGAGCACGGACACCGAGCAGTCTCAACATACGAGCACGGACACCGAGCAGTCTCAACATACGAGCAAGGACACTGAGCAGCCTCAACATACGAGCACGGACACTGAGCAGCCTCAACATACGAGCACGGACACCGAGCAGCCTCAACATAGAAGCAAGGAAATTGAGCAGCCTCAACATACGAGCATGGACACTGAGCAGCCTCAACATACGAGCACGGACACCGAGCAGTCTCAACATATGAGCACGGACACTGAGCAGTCTCAACATATGAGCACGGACACTGAGCAGTCTCAACATATGAGCACGGACACCCAGCAGCCTCAACATACGAGCACGGACACCCAGCAGCCTCGACATACGAGCACGGACACCCAGCAGCCTCAACATACGAGTACGGACACCCAGCAGCCTCAACATACGAGCACGGACACCCAGCAGCCTCAACATACGAGCACTGACACCGAGCAGCCTCAACATACGAGCAAGGAAATTGAGCAGCCTCAACATACGAGCATGGACACTGAGCAGCCTCAACATACGAGCACGGACACCGAGCAGTCTTAACATACGAGCACGGACACTAAGCAGCCTGAATATACGAGCACGGACACTGAGCAGCCTCAACATACGGGCACGGACACCGAGCAGGCTCAACATACGAGCACGGACACTGAGCAGTCTCAACATACGTGCACGGACACAGAGCAGCCTCAACATACGTGCAAGGACACTGAGCAGTCTCAACATAAAAGCACGGACACTGAGCAGCCTCAACATATGAGCATGCACACCAAGCAGCCTAAACATTTGAGTACGAACAACGAGCAGCCTCAACAAACAAGCACAGACAACGAGCAGTCTTAACATACAATCACAAGCACGGAGCAGTTTCAGCTTATATATAAGCACAGATACCGAGCAACACCAACATACAAGCACGGACACCAAGCAGCCTCAAATACAAGCACGGACATCGAACGGCCTTTACATAAGAGCACGACACCCAACAGCCTCATCATACAAACATTTATACCTTGCAGCCCAACGTTTGAGCGTGGACACCTAGCAGCCTCGGCATTTGAGCATGCACACTGAGCAGTCTCAACATATGAGCATGCACACTGAGCAGTCTCAACATATGAGCATGGACACCGAGCAAACTCGACATACCAGCACGGACACCGAGCAGCCTCAATATACAAGCATGGACACAGAGCAGACTCAACATATAAGTGTCTTCCGGATCTTTCTGAAGTCATGTTACTGTTTTTTTGTGTTTCATCAGCATGGTACCATGAATGTGTCGGTAGTGTGTGATTGTTGTATTTTCTGGCTATACTCACTTACTTTTACAAAAACGATTGCATCGGAGTGGTGTGGTAACTGCCCTTTTACTAAGCGACACATGATCCCTCCAGGGGTAGCGTTAGGTTACTGCCATTTTACTCAGTGGCACATGATCACTCCAGGGATAACGTGTGGTTACTGCCCTTTTACTAAGCGACACATGATTACTCCAGGGGTAACGTGGGATTATTGCCCTTTAACTAAGCGACAAATGATAACTCCAGGGGTAACGTGAGGTTGCTGCCCTTATACTAAGCGACACATGATCACTTAAGGGGTAACCTGAGGATAATGTCCTTTTACTAAGCGACATATGATCCAGAGGTAACGTGAGGTTGCTGCCATTTAGCAGCCCTTTTCTCTAGCGACACATGATCACTCCAGAGGTAACGTGAGGTTGCTGCAATTTTACTAAGCGACACATGATCCCTCCAGAGGTAACGTGAGGTTGCTGCCCTTTTACTAAGCGACACATGATCCCTCCAGAGGTAACCTGAGGTTACTGCCATTTTACTAAGCGACACATGATCCCTCCAGAGGTAACGTGAGGTTACTGCCATTTTACTCAGTGGCACATGATTACTCCAGGGGTAACGTGAGGTTACTGCCATTTTACTAAGCGACACATGATCACTCCAGAGGTAACGTGAGGTTGCTGCCCCTTCACTAAGCGACATATGATCACTCCAGGGGTAACGTGAGGTAACTGCCCTTCTACTAAGCGATACATGATTACTCCAGGGGTAACGTGAGGAATTGCCCTTTAACTAAGCGACAAATGATCACTCCAAGGGTAACGTTAAGTTACTGCCCTTATACTAAGCGACACATGATCACTTAACGGTAACCTGAGGATAATGTCCTTTTACTAAGTGACATATGATCCAGAGGTAAGGTGAGGTTGCTGCCCTTTTACAGCTCTTTTACCTAGCGACACATGATCACTCCAGAGGTAACGTGAGGCTACTGTCATTTGCCTAAGCGACACACGATCACTCCAGGGGTAACGTGAGGTTACTGCCCTTCTACTAAGCGACACATGATTACTTCAGGGGTAACCAGAGGTTACTGCCCTTTTACTAAGCGACACACGATCACTCCAGAGGTAACGTGAGGTTACTGCCCTTTTACTCAGTGGAACATGATTACTCCAGGGGTATCGTGAGGTTACTGTCTTTTTACTAAGCGATACATGATCACTCCAGAGGTAAGGTGAGGTTGCTGCCCTTTTACAGCTCTTTTACCTAGCGACACATGATCACTCCAGAGGTAACGTGAGGCTACTGTCATTTGCCTAAGCGACACACGATCACTCCAGGGGTAACGTGAGGTTACTGCCCTTCTACTAAGCGACACATGATTACTTCAGGGGTAACCAGAGGTTACTGCCCTTTTACTAAGCGACACACGATCACTCCAGAGGTAACGTGAGGTTACTGCCCTTTTACTCAGTGGAACATGATTACTCCAGGGGTATCGTGAGGTTACTGTCTTTTTACTAAGCGATACATGATCACTCCAGAGTTAACGTGAGGTTGCTGCCTCTTTACTAAGCGACACATGATCTTTCAAGAGGTAACGTGTGGTAACTGTCTTTGACTAAGTGGAAAATGATCACTCCAGGGGTAACGTTAGGTTCCTGTGACTAACAACAATACAACTGATCGAGCTCTCTTATATTTGTTAAGGAAATGTCCCTCTTCCCATAGATGTGAAATATATTAAATTCATATGGAGTTATACAGCACTAGTTTGACAAGACATACGTCTGCCTCAATCAACTGGTATTCGCTAACTGCCAGAAAGGAAGTCAACAGACGTTACGATAGACGTCGACAAACGCTCTATGATGTTCTAGTGGTATTGATGCAATATCTGTAACGCAGCATCAATTCTCACACTACATGCATGTGGCATGAAGAATTTGTGCACTGAGGTGTTAGATATGTATATCTGTGAAGGAGGCTATTGGACAGCCCTTGAACATGTCCTGATGGTGCTAATTCAACGTCCTTTTTACGCTGCGGCAACTCCGCCAATACATGCAACCGGCATCAAGTCAATATTACGAAAATGGCAAATAATGCAGCATGAATGAATTGCAAATTTAGAATAATGCCAAATGCCACGTTACAAACTGTAGGAATATAAAATCCATAGTAATATGGACTTATGTAGCACTGATTTGACAAGTCTGCTTCAATCGACTGGTAATCACAAACTGCGAAATAGCCATGTATAATAAGTTAACATGCATGCAAAGGGTTACACAAAGTGTTGGACGCTTGCAAAACATTCACGGCTGCTCAGGTTTCATCTCATGAAGTAATCCTATAATGTAGCGTGAGATGACTTGCATAATGACTTGAGTAGATATAAAGAATGAAGAATGAGATAAGATGAGTTTAGTTAAGATTAAGGTGAGATGCCTGTGAATAGACCCCGTTACACGAACCTGACCTAAAACAATTACTGGTTGTTCAGTGCCAGGTGTTTGTCTTAGGCTTGGCCTAAAGAGGTTCAACTAGGGAGGTTTCTTTGCCTCTGACTGTCTGTGAGCTGAGAGCCTTTTACTCTGTTTCATCACAGTATGTTAATTTTGGCAATTTGATCTTAATAATTACCTGTAATGATACATAACGTAAGTAAAAAAGCCTCCACGCAAGCTAAATAAGTGTTTTGTTTTTGCAACGACAGCCTCTGGGATAAAGATTTTCTGAGATTATTACCTCCCCGCCCCTTGTGGCCTTGGCAACTTTCCGTTCTAGGGCGGTGTGTCGATTATTGTTGATTCATTGTTTATTGATTCCCCTGATGTTCTTGTTGTTTTTGTTGTCGTTTATTTATTTATTTTTTTTTGGGGGGGGGGGGGGGGGGTGGAGGAGGGGGTTCAAGTCATATAATTAATAATGCATTTAGTGCCCTTTCTGATTGTATGAATATCTTGCTGAGATTGCTTGAAGTGACAGCTGGTTGCTGTAATTTAAATTATGTTTTGCTGTCGAGTGGTTGTAGGTGTTACACATGTGTCTCTTCCTCGTGGTGCCAATCGTTGGTTGTTACATTCCCTGGTCATATTCACTTGCATTTTCATACAGTCAAGTTTACTGCACTAGAGGAGTCTTATTTCCTAAGAAGATGTTTTAAAAGAACAAGATCAAGTAACTTGGTAAAGGCTGACATGACCAGGAAAAGCCCAAATCATACATGACACACCAATACAGGATTTTACGAGAACAGCAAGAACATAATTTAAGCAAAACAACTAGTAACCATTTCTTCAGCTAGAAAGGACATTAAATACTACTTTGAAAACATGAGCAAAACATATAACCCCTACATATAATGGCAGCTGCAGGAGGAAATAATCTTAGTTGATCTGGATACTTTGGACTAGGGGACCTGTAGTTCATATGCCTTTTTCACTGATCACCGATTGACGGCCCTATGTTTGGCCAGGAGAGGAGTCCCGACAGACTATAGATCGTTAAACATTCATATGCCTTATTCACTGATAACTCATTGGTGTCAGTATACACAGTCAGGAGAGGGGTCCCAACAGACTATAGATTGTTGAACAGCTACAGAAGTAGTCTTAGTTGATATGGATACTTTGGACTATGGGATCTGTAGTTCATATGCCTCAGTCACTGATAACCCATTGATGGCAATGTGCCTGGCCAGGAGAGTATGCCCTACCCTGTCTTAAATTACATGCAATTATGTCGTCAATGGTTGGTTAAAAGTTTTCTCATATCTGAGATGATATAACCAGAAAACAATTGAAGGATATTCAAATTCAGTTCTATCTCTGACATATAATACAATAAAAACTAAACTAATTATGCATGCATTTCACAGTTCCAAATATCTTCAATCAAAATGAATGTTTGATTTAAGTCACACTTCAATAATTAAAGTACAGTACAGTCCAAATTGTACAACCATCTGTACTGAAAAGTCACAAACATTCAAAATGTTTGAAATCCATTTTCATTGTTTGTATTCCATATTGGCTGGCTCCAAATTCTTTGCTGGCTCTCAGCCAAAGGTATGACACCTAATTTTGTAGTTTTTGTAAGTGTTTTACTTCAGTTATTAAGTCTTTTTCAGCTATCTGAGAGGATAACTTTTGTTAAGTACGAGGTTTTGATTAGCCATACTTAGATGTTTACTGTTTCTATTACAGTATAAAAATATGATTATTGTGTCTTGGTTAGACAAAAGAGCCTGCTTAGTCTCAGAAGCCCTTCAAAGGTTTGAAATTCGGTATACATAACCCTTAAAATCAAACTATTACAGCAGCGGAAAACAAGGGTTCTTATTTGAACGCGCATCCGTGCAATGATTAGTGCCTGTGTTGTTCGTGTTAATGTAAAAAATAAATTTTCGCAGTACGGGGCTCACCTGAATTCAATGTAATTTTGATTTGATTATGTAGATCATGCTATCTAAAAGACCCGTTAAAGCATGTGCTTCTCGGATGTCTTTCTTAAGCTGCTGGATGGGCTACAACTAATGTGCATTTGAAACGAAGTTAACTTCAAGGCACACTTAATATTCTAAGTCAGTAAGGGTGCAAGGATCAGGAATCGATAAAATGAAGTACAACACCTGACCCAGGATACCAATTGGAAAGTGACAAACTCACATTTAGACACCACAAACGAGAGCCAAGAGGTCAGCCCTTTCCCAGCAGGTGATCTCAAAACACATATAAACACATATAAACAGACACAAAGACACTAACACAACATTTTGCTACCTCTCAGCAGCTGAACACCATCCAGCAGCTTGGCACCTTCCACGAATCTAGTTCCTCTCAGCCGTCTTATTCCTTCCTGTAGCCTTATACCTTATACCTTCCTAATCTGAAGTTTAAAATTATTGCTAGAATGCTTATTTTTCTTGGTTTATCATTTCTCGCAAAACTATCGTGCGACTATTGCATGAAATCCGCGCGACAGTCGCACGACGTGCGTCGGGCGAACACCGTGCGAGTGTCTCGCGAATGTCGCGCGAATGTGGTGCAACATGTGTGCGAACTCGAGCTCGAGTTCGCCAATGATTCGTGCGATAATCGTACGGCATTCGTGCGACTGTCGCAAATACGTCTTAATCACCCATTCATTGTGACCTGACTGTGAAAAAGTTGTAATGTTGTATTTCTGTCTCAAATATGTGTGTCAAAATAGTTTGGAATAGATCGCATCCAAGTGAGATACTAGTACTAGCTTTTAAGGACACCTTAAGTCTATCAACAGCATGTTTATTTTCAATGGTTGTTTTCAGCAGTTTACAGACCTTCATCTATGACAACAACGACCTCATCCGTATTCTTTGTCCCTCAAAGAAAAAATCCATGGCAACATTCTGCAGTGTAATAGCATCTGCCTGCGGTAATTCATTCAAGCAGACAGAAATCACACGCTGCAAAGACTCCCAGAGTCCCATCCTCCATTCTGCGAACTGCCAGCTGCTCTTGTACAGCTACCAAAGGTGTATCCCACAGATAAAATCTACATGCTATCTCAGTCCTTAGCTGCACATTATCTTCTCTGCCCTCACACCCACTGACCTATTCCCGTGTATTTGGGGTTGGGAGATACCTCTTGTGATGTACTAGGTGCTTTGAGATCAACCATAGTGCCAAAATCCTTAATAAAACCCGGATACGGAGAATCTACTTAATTATTGATTCAGTTTCACTCACCTATGATGTTCCTAATATTTTGGCCTTACCAATAAAATCATGGACCATAGCAACAAATGGAGGCCCTCAAATTATTTGTTCATATGTTGTGCTCTACTCTAATGTTGTAAATATATCACTGCTGCGTTCATGTAATTATATACTCTGTGGAATAGATTAATGGCGGGTCATTATTTTGTTATATCTTACTTTTGATATTTGGGAGTTTTATTGTTGTGCTCTACTCTATTGTTGTAAATATATCACTGCTGCATTCATGTAATTATACTCTGCGGAATAGATTAATGTATTTACTCCAAAAGGTTAGTTGCATCATTACTGTTCAAAAATAATGAATAAATATCGAGTTATTGCAAGGGAAGCAAATCTTACATTATTATGTTAAGTCTGTATCAGGAGTTACCTGTGTACTTTATTTTTTTTACAATTTAGTTGAAGTTGCGCATTGTACCATTGCATACCTCCAGTTGTGTATGTAATGTCCATACTTGCATGTGCCTTGTTCCATTGTACCATTGGAGACATCCAATCGAGTTTATAACGTCCCTACAAGCATGTGCATGAACCGTTGAAGACCTCCAGTTGGGTATATAACATCCATATTAGCATGTGCAGTGTACCATTGAAGACCTCCAGTTAGGTATGTAGCATCCATATTACCATGTGAACCGTTGAAGACCTCCAGTTATGTATAGTCAGGGGCGATCGCGACTCCCGTGCGAATTTGATGCCGATGTATGGTGACCTATACCAAATCAAACTTTAGGGGATAACTAATGAAAATCATCTGGTCACCCATCTGGGTTTCACGTCTGGACGTCATTATGACGTCATCAAAATAACGTATATTATATCAGTGCAATTTAAACGTTATGTCCATTGTAGTCTATGGCGATCAAGACTTTCTTGCATTTTGTTTGCCAATTTCAGTCGAAATGCACCAAATTTATTCTAAGGAGGTTGATAATTAAAATAAACATGTCGCCCATGGTGTTTTTGCATCAGAACAAAAAGATGACGTCATTGAAATGACGCCTTATATGTAAATGCCACATATATATGCGTTTTGTCCATTTCCAACGCATGGAAATATTCCTTTAATAAACTTACAGCCTTATCATGGCTGAATACAAACTCTTTTAAATCGTAACATACAAAATATATTCAGATAGTGTGAAGTCAGTTCAAGAGTGGGACGTAAATGCCGTCACGATTTACGAATGAAAAGACAGTGGAGTGAATGAAAACACGGTAATGAACGGTGTAAATATAATCCCTTATGCTTATATATATATGAGCCGCGCCATGGGAAAATGTGTCTTAGGGGTAAACTTGGCCATTTTGAGATTCTGTGATTTTCATACAGGTCATTATATGAAGAATAAACTCGTTTTTGTTTGATCAAAATATTCAAATTATTAGAAAAGATATTGGAATTTGAACTTTGGACGGCTTGACGTTGATTTTAGAACTAAAGTTGCGTGACGTCACGATAAGTCATTCACAACGTTGCGAAGTTTTTTTTACTCCTTTAGACATCCGACCATCAATGTCACTAACATGAAACTGGGTAGCGACGTAGCTTACCCCTACTGATGTTGGTAGAACAAAATAATTGAATTTAATCGTGAGTCAAACCTATTTAATTTCTTGCGTATTCTTGAATTTTGACATATAAATGATTCCTTGAGGTGCCATGCCATGTCAGCCTTCGTTTGAAAATGTGAAATAAATGGACGTAGCCGTCGACTGGTGCGATATTTTTCTGCACCAATATTTTGCCAGCACAAATATGGGTCATCATGGACACATCTCCGTATAAATTTGGGCACAAATATGCACATTGACTTTTGAAAATCGGAAAAACCTGGCCGCGACATTATATGTTCAACTGCCCCTGAAAACTAAAATGTTAACATGAACGTGAATGTTTTCTTGTTTACATGGAGAAACTCTCCGATTTTAAATGTACTGTTTAAATGTCAACATTTCTTTACATTTATAAACAGCATAAATTCCATGCTCAGTTGAGTTGAGCACCAAAAGATGATATAACTTCGGGACCTGGAGCAGGTAGACTTGTGCAGTCCATTCAATTAGGTTTTATATTTTCATGTAAACAAGTAACCCTCAAATACCTATCTTACTGAATTTTCAAAGAATCTGAAGAGAATTGAATTTGAAAGAGTTAAAGTGCTATTTGAGAGGATAATTTCTTCTTAGTATGATGTGTTGATTTAGAAAAAAAATCTACTGTTTGGACGATTGCCAGTCTATGGAGCAGGTTTTGATACTTTGTATACTATGTACGCCCTCTCGGGCATTTGGCAGGGCCTGTCCTTCGCATTGTAACAGCAGAATCGGGGAGCGCAGTGGCTCAGTGGAAGAGAGCTGGACTCGAGACGGAGGGGCCACAGGTTCGAACTTCACCAGCGTCACTGTGTTGTGTCCTTGAGCAAGACACATTAATCCTAGCTTAGTACTGGTTCAACCCAGGACGACCCGTCCCCACGTAACTGACAGATTGTTGATGGGACGTAAAGAATCAAGCAAACAAACAGAAGAATCGGCATGGTAATTGTTCTGTGGAAAAAAATAATCAAAATTAAATTAAATAGGTTGCGACTTAAAAACAGATGGCATTTTCTTCTCAAAGAAGCGGTTGCCTTTCAGCTCACTGGAAATGCCGCGAATAACGATTTAGATTAGTACATAAACATGAAGTAATAAAGAAAAAAAAGGCATTGACCAACGGAGTGTGACACTACATATCGAGGATTTTCGCAATGATTTCTCATTTGTTCAACCGATGCTCAAAATATTGCACTAGTAGAAAATCAGGTACATGTACAGGTACGTTGTTATTTGATTGCATGTATGATGAAGGCAAAACCGTCTGTTTCTACAAAATGCCATGTTCTGCAGTTACTCATGCCCTACTAGTATGGTCAGTTAGCCACATCTGTTAATATATACTGAGGAGGAGCACTGACATTTTCAAAATAAAAAAGAGAGCACAGATCAGGATTCGATACGATCAAGTACCACATCTGACCCAAAATGTTACAAGCGAACGAGCGTATTACCTTAGTTTTAGGGCAATCTTTTTTCTACCATCGCGTTAAAGTTCAACCACAATGCAACAGCGAATATTCTAGTCCGACATGATGCAAAAATGTTGACTTGGTACTTAAACAATCAACACAAAACTGGATCTAAAAAATAAAATCACAAAAATGCATTCTTGCAAAGTTGTATTGCAACCTTGATAACTAGTGTAAATAAAGATTCGGTGATGGGTAGATATATTCTTTTATTCACTGTTGTTGTTGTTGTTGTTCAGGCTAAACCCATATATGCCTAATGGAATTTCACAATACTGCCAAAAGGACGGATCCATTTCTGATTCAGGGGTTGTTGGGTAGTAATTTACAATTTCGCTCAATGCGCTAAGCAAACAATGCGGCGTCTGATCTGGTTCTACACTGTTTGCCAATGTCACACAAAAAGGGCGCTAGGCTAATATAAATTGGATAACATAATTTCAAAACATTATCAGTCGGCATATCACGGCGACCAGTTCATATAGTGTATGCATATTTCGCCAGTAACTGACAACTGCCCTACTTGAACCGGGACAATGATTGTGTATAATAATCTTGATGAAATGATTGACCAGACAGTGGCTCGAGCTCACAATCTCAGCCTACAGAAGCAGGATTGCTTATTTGCCTCACTGTACCCAACTTTGCTATCCGGAGCGAAATGCCTCGTCATTCCTTAATCGTATGATACTTCTCACTGAAAAGAAAAAGATTTCAGTCTATTCCGAACAACAAAATCATATTCAAACTTTCTCACCAAAAAAAATCAAGACATAAAGAAATCTGGTTGCTATGGCAGTGCGGGTACTCATTCCTTTTCCTTTCGATTTTGTAGTTTTATGTCGGCGTAGTGCGCCCTTGCCTCTTGCATACATGTATATAGAGTGTGCAAATTACCCCCAGTTTTATGCACCCACGTAGGCTTTAAGAAAGGGATTCTGGCTGTATGAAAAGTTGGGCATTTGAATACATGGTGTTTGAATTGTGTAATTCTAAATCAGGCCCAATCGCGCAGGTCTTGACTTGACAACTCCGTATGTACACTGCCTTCGCTGCATCTCCAGATACTAAGTTGAGAATGGAGGTAGGTTAAGTTTGTTAAAGTTCGCCGATCTTAAATTGTTGAACTGTACGCTGATATTGAAAACAAAGTAACAATACCCTGCGTTTCATTCCGCATCTCCGTCTTCGTTGACAATACACATGCGCGTGGGTTATAGGTGTTACTGGGAAAGAAGACTTCAACTTCTAGTGGGAACCTTTGGGTAAAATGTTACTGCCTCTCCTATATTATTTGAAAGCTCTTGGAGTGGGAGTAGTAATACTACTCTCCCCCACTCAAAGAAATTACAATTAATTTTATCAGTGATGACGCCGTTTCAAACACTACTCTTCAATATGTTTTTTGGTATAAACTACCATGACAAAATTAATGGATGCAATCTTACAAAACTTACAGGTATGAAGAGCAAATAGAAAAAAAAACATAATCAATAAACATGAAAATAATTACACTTCAAAAGTAGAAAAGTTTAATTGTTTATGATTTTTTATCATGATTCTCATTGACGCAACGTTAACGTCACCGAAAAATGACATTTTTAATTTTTCTGTGTGTTTAAATGACTGCCATAAGAATTCAACAGACACAAGGAAACTACAATAAAAATGTTTATTGCGTGTATCAATTTGCTTTCATTTGGTGTTTTTTCATCATTGCAGCTTCAATAGTTTTGCGACAACTATTTTTGCAAGAAATCTGGTAATACATTGATTTAAACGGCGACATAACAAGATGGCAAATAATAACTATTGTTTCTCGTGTGAAACTTAATCGTGTATTATACTTAGAACTTTTTTTATACATGAGAGCTACCTCGTGAGAATTTAGTTTATTTCACACACGGTCACTCAGCGAAGACTCAAACAAGTCTGCGCATCTAGCAGTCTCGGTTGGAGCCTTTGCCCAATTGTGAATGCGAATTTATGTACCGGAAACTGCTTTTGTTCAGAATTGCCGTCAAAATACGAAAGGTTCAGACACACTGGTCGGTCGATTAAGGAAAGCTGGGATGTATCCGGCGTTTATTCATTTTTTATTTTTTTATTTTTTATTTTATTTATTTTTTAAGAGTGTCTTTTGAGTGCAAAGATGTTGAGGATTGAGGGTCAATTAGCGTTTACGAAGCCGCATCTTTTTGGACATTTATTTTTCACCAGGAACCCGTGCTGGATCAGGCCATGGCTAATTTACAACAGAATTCAATCGTCCTAAAATTCCTTGATTTTAATCGCATTTTATTATAAAGATGACTTGTCTAAATTGTCGTAATAGTTGATGACGCTCTCTTTAATTACGCGCGGCGCGAAATAATTACGTCAGACTTTACGACGTCATATCTCATGACGTAATTAATCTCCCGAAGACACATCATCGCATGGCGCGGCTCATATATATATATATATATATATATATATATATATATATGTATATATATATATATATTATATATATATATATATATATATATATATATATATATATATATATATATATATATATATATATATATATATATATATATATATATATATATATATATATATATATATATATATATATATATATATATGTACCACGACCTTAGACCAATGACCTTTGGGTCTTTCTATTTCAAACGATTGATGCAGAATACTTAAAATGAGCCAGTCCGGGTAGAACATATGTGTATGTCAAAGCTTTAATAGTAAATGTAAATAAATGCCCAAACGTCTTTTTTTTCTAGTACAACATATCAATATTGTAAATAGAGTCACGCTCAAAAGCTTTTGGCTTATCTGTAGCTGCTTATCCTACACCCAAAGAAAAAATAGTGGCAATAATCATTTGCATACACTATCAACCAAACTCATAATAGTCCGATTTTGACCCCTGAAGGATCAAACGTTAGAAGAGTCTACTTAGAAGTAAGTTCATGATATGGAAATAAGGATAAACCTTCGACAAGTTACCCATTGTACTTCGATAGCATGACCAATAGAAAACTGTTACAATCTGGTTTATCTTTGCATGCTTATAAGTAGAATCGTCTTCAAAGGTCAAAATCGGACAAAAAGGCATTCTTGTTGATACGGCTAAAGAAATATCTTAATTATAATGGCAAAAGTTGTTCAAAAGTCATAAGCATATTGGCCACTGGCAATATTTTACATTAGCCCTATTCTGCTCCACGGCAACACAAAGCAGTACAATATAACTGGTTTACTTTGTACTTACACCGAGATGTTTCGCATACAGACATGCTGCAACTACATTTTATCAGCTGCAGAGGGGTTTCGGGGGCAAAAGGCAACATGCACGGATCCAGGGATTTTTGTCAGTCTTATTTAGTCCCCAACTAATTTTACCGTTTACAGAGGGGGTCCAATGGTTTTATTGCTGAGAAAACTATACTTATACTTTACCAAGGATCCAGAGGGGTCCATTATTTTCCAGGGGGGATAAGGTGTCAAACCTTTTCCAGGGGGGGTCCAAATGCTAATTTCTTTAGAAACCCATGTACGTACTTATTATTTTCCAGGAGATGGGGTGTCCAGACCCCCTATCCCCCTGTGGATCCGCTCATGGGCAATGTCATCATAATGAGGCAATATTTATCACAGTCCCGCTTCTAACCATATTGTCAGGCATTGATTTGTCAGGATTCATGACAGATGAGGTTTTCCAAATGATGCACTGGCACTGCGCACGTTTGACACCTTCGAGAAACACAGCTCTTGGAAGTGGTAGTTTTTGCAATTTAGCTTTTTTTTCTCCCAAATATTCCCTACGTCAACGCAGTGAGTCGAACAATAGCGGTGACTGGCTAATACAAAGTAAGAAAGACGGCAAAGATCAGGAATCGATACAATCAAATACCACACCTGACCCAGGATACCAATGGGAAAGTAACAAACTCACAGTTAGACATCACAGACGAGAGCTAAGAAGTCAGGACAATTTACAAATATATTACTCTAGTGCATCCGCCACAGTGCTTTCTAAGGGCACTGAGCCGAGGTGAAAGAATGCTTCGTGGATAGAGTCTCTAGCAAAGCTAAATGCCTGCAAATATGATTTCTTGCTCTTTCCTGACATTGAACTAGTTAATATCAGCACCTGGAAGTGCATGGAATTCACTCAGAGCCCTGGTTGTGACATCACCAATGCAACATTGACATCTTTAATAAGTATTGTGATCTTAGAAACTTGATGATATATGAGCAAGACTGTTTAAGAAAATGTAAAATATCAACACTCTGCAATTGTTTTATATATGCTTTATTAAAGCGGCGAAAACAAAATTTGCTCCTCTGCAAAACTGGGAGTAGGGTTGTGCATTAGCTCATATAAGACAAAATATTTAAGAATGAAAAGCAAACTTTGGTTTTTGTATTCGTCAATTGAGTATAGGTTTGTTAAACCTAATCTAAAACGATATTCATTTATATTCCATAAGGAACGATGTGTAACACATATGATAATTTTACTCTTAATTCAATATTTCGGCCAAAGGTCTTTATCAAGAAAAACATGCACTTCAATGTCAACTACAAAGTCTCTGTTCCACCATCTTGTAGTTGACATTGAAGTGCATGTTTTCTTGATAATGGCCTTTGGCCGAAATATTGAAGTAAGAGTAAAATTCTAATGATAATCTAAAACGGTTTGAAACCGACTCAGAGCAGTCGTTAAACTAAATGACGATAGCCAAAATTGCCACTTTTAAATTATAATTAAGTTCATGTAACGCACATAATACAACATGTAGTCGTAAACAGTTGTAATATATAGTAAAGTCATCCAGTAATTTGCAGACTATTAGAATGTTCATTGATTAGCTAGTTTTAAAGTCTTTTTTCTGTAGCTCAAACTTTCAATTTTATTTTTCTCAAATTGATAAAGTAACATATGTAACAAGCTGTTACAGGCTAACACCTATGCTTACAGTGTGCAAACATCTCCTATTCGATGCACCTTGAATTGGTACAAATGATAGAGTATATCTAAAAGAGTTTGGGATGGAGCAGGTCAATACTCAGCTTGCAGTCAAAATCGTGTTTGATGATTATTCTGTTTTTGTTTTTTTTTTTAGATGAGGAGGACAATTATTTTACCAGAGAAGCAGAAATAATAATCATATTATATATAACTTGGATAAGGATTGGTTTAGAATATTTACATTAGAAAGGGACATTTACTAAATTGTACTGTTTAAATATGAAACGATTATTTTCTATGTTCCTATCTAGGATGTCTCTTTATTTTAGAGTTATATATATTAGGAAATATTGAAAACGAATATTCATAGCATCTGTAACAAAGGTACAGGGGCTTAATAATCATCAATACCTAAGACTTAGGCACCAGAGGCTGGGGACTTTAGCTAGGAAAACATGCGAAATATATTAACTTTATTCTGAAATATCATCTTTTACATCAAGTCAATGTCCTTGCTCATTAATTATGTCATGTAACATATGTTACAACCTTAAACAAGTGCTTCAATCTTGTTGTTAAACCTGCAAATTCTATAATTTTAATTATATGAGCAAGACAATCCCAAATATGCAAGATATCCAACAGCCGCAAATGTTTCCATATATTTTTACTTAAATGATGCCTACCAAATTCGGCTCCTTAAAATTGGGTATAGCCTTTGGGATGTTTAATTGCACGTATAAGACACTATATTTAAAGTATAAAAGCAAACTTTAGATTTTCTCTAACCAAAACGAGTTTGTTAGTACAAAATAATCAAAACATTTTGGAAAATGCCCATATCAGCTAAAAAGTAAATGCTATTGGTCACGAGTTTCATGTTTTAAGGGTTATCAAATTTAAGTAACGTACATAACACCACATGAAGCTGTAATTTTGCTCCAAAAGAATTTCTATGTAGCTAAAGTTGTCCATATGCAAACCATATGAGTAATTTAAATAATTAGCAATCTTTCTGTAGCTCAAACTTTTAATTTTCTTTTTTTTTCTAAATTTAATATGGTAACATATGCATCAGGCTGTCAGAGACTAACGTCCCGGCGAACATAGTGCAAACATCTATTAAAAGACGCAGCTTGGAATCCTCTTTTAGATAGGATAAGCTTGCAAAATTCCCCAGGGGGAGCAATAACATTCTCAGCCATCAGTCTAAAGGTGGCCCGATAAGCTGGGTATTTATAGGAAATCTACGGTATTTTGCATGCAAAATATAGTTATCGATAAATAATTCATTGTGAAGTCAGGTAAAGCATTGATGTAACCATCATATGACTAAAATAATTGATATTATGTAAAAAAGGCGTTTGTGTTGGATAAATATGACCATATAACATTCATATTAGCCTGTGTATTGTACCATTGAAGACATCCAGTTGAGTATGTAATGTTCCTACAAACCTGTGCATTGTACCATAGATGACCTCCAAATGAGTTTGTAACGTTCCTACAAGTATGTGCATTGTTCCATTGAAGACCTCCATTTTAATATGTTACGCCCCAATAAGCATGTTTGTTCATTGTACCATTGAAAACATCCAGTAGGATAATACGTAACATTCATATTAGCATGTGCATTGTAACATCGAAGACGTCCAGTTGGGTATGATACGTCCCTATAAGCATGTATATTGTACTATTGAAAACCTCCAGTTGTATATGTAACATCCATATTAACACGTGCATTGTTCCATTTTACCATTAGGAGCACAGTGGCTCAGTGGTAAAGTGCTTGACTCGAGACGGAGGGGCAGCGTGTTCGAGCCTCACCGGCGTACCTGCGTTGTGTTCTCCTGCAAGAACATTAATCCTACCTAAGGACTGGTTCAGCCCAGGAAGACCCGTCCATTTATAACTGAAATATTGTTGATGGGATGTTAAGAATCAAATCTAACCATTGTACCATTGAAGACTTCCAGTTGAGTATGTCACGTTCGTACAAATGTGTACATCGTACCATAGAAAACATCCAAATGAGCATGTAAAATCACTTGAAGTTTATAAATTGTTCCATTGAAGATCTCCAGTTGAGTATGTTAAGTTCCTACAAGCATGTGCATTGTAACATTGAAAACCTCCAGTAGGGTAATACGAAAAATCGATATTAGCATGCGCACTTCACCATTGAAGACCTCCAGTTGGGCATGTAACGTCCCTACAAGCATGCGTATTGTACCATTGAAGACCTCCAGTTGGATATGTAATATCCATATTAGCATGTTTATTGATCCATTGTACCATTGAAGACTTCCAGTCGAGTATTAACGTACGTACAAGCATGTGTTTTGTACCATTGAAGATATCCAGTTAGGTATGTAACACTCATATTTATATGTTTAATTAAAATCCTTCAGCTGAGCATGTTATGTCCAGATTAAAATGTACTATCGATGGCCTATGATTGAGAGGGTAACATCTTGATTTGCATGTACGATTAATGCTTTTCAAATGAGCATGAAATTTTTACAATTGCATGTTCCAGTTATGCCCTTAAAATGAGCATCTTACGTACATATTAAAATTTACAGTAGCAGCAGCGTTTTCCTTCCTGTTATACCCGTGTCCAAAATGCACCCGAAACACAAGATAAAGACAACATGTGGAAAGAATTTATATGATGATAATTCCTTTTAAATATACAGAAATATGCTCAGGCATGAAATAGAATTAGAATGGATAACATTATGGCAAAAGTATTGACATCTCAGTAGTAGTACATGAGATAGAAATACCAATTTTTTAGGTTTTTTTATTAAGTTTAGATCACCCTAACCCTAACGTCCACATTAACATGATCTATTAGGGCCTTTAAGTTAAGCATCTAACGTCCAGATTAACATGATCTATTGGTGCCTTTAAAGTTAGCATCTAACGTCTTGATTAACATTATCTATTGGTGCTTTTACGTTAAGCATCTAACGTCAATTGGCACCTTTAACTTGAGCAGCTAACGTCTAGATCAGCATAAATAAACCTTGGTGTCTTTCAGCTCAGCATCTAACTTTCAAAATGACATGAACCATTAATTTGGATAAGCTTACCATTCATAGCCTTTAGTTGAGCATGTTAGATTTGAGCATGTAATTACCAAAAGGTAGCTGCGTATGGCCAGGAAATAACACAATCATACACTGCAGACCAGCCCACGGCACCGTGAGGAAGAGCCAATGTAAAGCCACTCTCACTTCTTCATCAAGATAAGTGCAACACTAGAAAGGACATTGTGTACTGCATAACGAAACATGGACCCCATATTTTATTTCCTTTATAATTTCGGCTTAGATGCGAGGTTAAGTGACTTCGGGGACTTCTGACAAAGTAAAACTCAAACCAGTCTTCATAATTTCAAAGATTAGCAAGAATATAGACCAGTCCGGTGTTATTTTTTCATCCGGGATAATTGACCATGTGATAACAATTTTGATCACAAGACTTTTAATTGTGGTTAGCAAAACCCCTTCTGCTCAATGCAATAGCCATTGTGCTGAGCCAACATTTACGCGAGAAAAAATCATCTTAAACGATATTTTAGCACAAGGTTTCGATTTGGATATGTAGAATAATTATCAGACATTGATTAACAATAATTTTTTTGTGAAAAAAAAATATTAGGTTTTATTTGTTTTTGACGGGCCACCAGTGTTTTGGTCTGATGTCGACCATTTCAATCTCCGATATTTTTGTTAACAATAGAAAATGTCGATAAAAATGTGAAAAAACATATCATCTGATAGGTCAATGATCAAACTACGGGAACCAGTCGCTAGAATTAGTTTATGACATAAATGTGGGTTTAAATCGCTATAAAACATGTGCTGTGTCCATGTCCGTTACAAATAAACAACAGTTTACTGCCAACCAGAGTATTTACAGACCTTAGTGTTCCAGATGATATTGATTTGTCATGTAGTTTTTGGACTCGCCTTTTGAAACATTGCTTATTGCAAGTTTAGCTATCATCCTTTTTCAAAAAGCGAAAAACAAATGTGCTGATCAGTCTACGTGGACGCGCAGGCTGGTATGTGCATTTGTTTTTTGCACACACCAAAGTCAGGTTTTCTCACGACGAGGCCTTTTTATACTCGTGATTAAGATTAGAATTATTCATATTTATGACAAAGGGTTTGTAAGTCAAAATAGAGTGTACTACTCCTGTAGTTATTCTGCTGTCTGTCAGGTGGTTAGGTTGTTGTTGATTGTTGTTTACATTGTGTGTGGTAGTTTTGTGATTGGTTCTGGTTTAATATTATAATTCTTAGAAACATTTCCATTTTTAATCATCTCGCTGAGGATGAGAGAGCTGGCTGCTTTACTTAAATCTTATTCTTTTTTTTATGTGTGGGTATTTCTGTCTATATTTCGGTTCTTTTCCGCACCACTCCATGTGTGAGTATTTCTGTCTATATTCCAGTTCTTTTCCTCACCACTCCATGTGTGAGAGTTTCTGTCTATATTCTGGTTCTTTTCCTCACCACTCCATGTGTGAGAGTTTCTGTCTATATTCCAGTTCTTTTCCTCACCACTCCATGTGTGAGTATTTCTGTCTATAGTCCAGTTCTTTTCCTCACCACTCCATGTGTGAGTATTTCTGTCTATATTCTGGTTCTTTTCTTCACCACTCCATGTGTGAGTATTTCTGTCTATATTCTGGTTCTTTTCCTCACCACTCCATGTATGAGTATTTCTGTCTATATTCCAGTTCTTTTCCTCACCACTCCATGTATGAGTATTTCTGTCTATATTCCAATTATTTTCCTCGCTGCGCCATGTGTGGGTATTTCTGTCTATATTCTGGTTCTTTTCCTCACTGCTCTATGTTTGAGTATTTCTGTCTATATTCCAGTTCTTTTCCTCACCACTCCATGTGTGAGTATCTCTGTCTATATTCTGGTTCTTTTCCTCACCACTCCTTGTATGAGTATTTCTGTCTATATTCCAGTTCTTTTCCTCACTGCTCCATGTGTGAGTATTTCTGTCTATATTCCAATTATTTTCCTCGCTGCACCTTGTGTGGGTATTTCTGTCTATATTCCAATTATTTTCCTCGCTGCACCATGTGTGGGTATTTCTGTCTATATTCTGGTTCTTTTCCTCACCACTCCGTGTGTGAGTATTTCTGTCTATATTCTGGTTCTTTTCCTCACTGCTCCATGTTTGAGTATATCTATCTATATTCCAATTATATTCCTCGCTGCGCCATGTGTGGGTATTTCCGTCTATATCCCAATTCTTTTTCTCACCACTCCATGTGTGAGTATATCTGTCTATATTCTGGTTCTTTTCCCCACCACTCCATGTGTGAAAATTTCTGTCTAATTTTCCAGATCTTTTCCTCACCACTCCATGTGTGAGTATTTCTGTCTATATTCCAGTTATTTTCCTCACTGCTCCATGTGTGAGTATTTCTGTCTAATTTTCCAGAACTTTTTCTCACCACTCCATGTAAGAGTATTTCTTTCTATATTCCTGTTCTTTTCCTCACCACTCCATGTATGAGTATTTCTGTCTATATTCTGGTTCTTTTCCTCACCACTCCATGTGTGAGTATTTCTGTGTATATTCTGGTTCTTTTCCTCACCACTCTATGTGTGAGTATTTATGTCTATAGTCCAGTTCTTTTCCTCACCACTCCATGTATGAGTATTTCTGTGTATATTCTGGTTCTTTTCCTCACCACTCGATGTGTGAGTAATTCTGTCTATATTCCAGTTCTTTTCCTCACTGCTCCATGTGTGAGTATTTATGTCTATATTCCAGTTCTTTTCTTCACCACTCCATGTATGAGTATTTCTGTGTATATTCTGGTTCTTTTCCTCACCACTCGATGTGTGAGTAATTCTGTCTATATTCCAGTTTTTTTCCTCACCACTCCATGTATGAGTATTTCTGTCTATATTCTGGTTCTTTTCCTCACCACTCCATGTGTGAGTATTTATGTCTATATTCCAGTTCTTTTCCTCACTGCTCCATGTGTGAGTATTTCTGTCTATATTCTGGATCTTTGCCTCACATCTCCATGGATTGGTCTGTGATTGTGACATTTCCCATATTATACTCACTCATATTTTAGGAAAGATCCTTCTATGCACATTTTACTTTGATCAGTTGTTTAATGTGGCTGTTGAGCAGCAATTGTGTGAATTGATAGTCAACATTGGCGGGGCAGTAATAAAAAGTCATAGTGATGTTTTATTTCAAAAAATAATACGCTGTGTTGCATATCAAATTTTAAAATAATAATAGTATTGATACTTAGCTGTTTTTTGTTTATTGTATTCTGGTTATGGGTGTATTATAGAAAAGGTCATTCCTGACGTAAACAATTGATTAAGTCTGTAAGCTTGAAGACATTTAAAAATGTTGATATCATTTTTTAACTGACCGAAATCCCTAGATTAAGCACAAGACAAAACAAATTGTGCAATACGGAATGTTACAAATTGTGTGAACTGAGCTCTTATGATGCTGACAGTTAATTATTACTAACTTTCTAGCACTCAGTAATGAATCATTCCGTTGGATAGATTAAGAAGATATTCTAGACCATATCAGTAAGATGTCTGGCCTCAATAGTGACAGAGAAATTAATGATAAGACCCAAATTAATTTGTCAGACAAACTTAACATGAAAGCAGCAATCATCTCTTCACCCAGATACTATGTTGTGGACAAAGCAATGTCTGTCGTTGGTCCATATCAATGATCGTGAAATTGCTCTGGTTATTAATCAGGAAATCATACATTTATCAGTAATAACATACTTATGTTGGCATCCTTTTAGGCCGCACCAAGTTTATTTTGTTAGGTGCCAACATCGTACATTTTCTGTATAATGATACGTTTGTCATATCACATGCTAATTTCAGCATCTGATAATCTAATACCTAATCGCAGGGAATCTAAATTCATCCACCCTCTGGCATACATGCAGATCCCCACCTCTACAAGCTACTATAAATACAGCATTTTCCCCAGAACTATCATACAATGGAACGCCCTCCCAACCTGCATTGTCCTGCTCCCTATATTGCCACAGTTTATTCATATTGTTTGCCAGGTGGTGCATGTGTCCCCCTAAATTACCATATTATGTTTTTATCTATTAACTAAACTAACCCTCTTTTTAAACTGTACAAACTCATCACACCAACTAACCCCTTAGCACTTGGTATACAGAATGCCCTTTATAAGTTCTCAATAGAGGTTTAGAAGTATCGGAAGAAAGAAAGAAAGAAAGTGTGCCCATTTCCAATACTTGAATATCATTAGCACTGTGTAATCACTAAATGTGTAGAGTATATATTAGCACTGTATAATCACTTTATGTGTATGGTAAACATTAGAACTGTATAATCACTTTATATGTATGGTAAACATCAGCACTGTATAATCACTTTATGTGTATGGTAAATATTAGCACTGTATAATCACTTTATATGTGTCGTAAACTTCAACACGGTACTATCTCTTTATGCGTATGGGTAACATTAGCACTGTATAATCACTTCATGTGTATGGTAAACATCAGCACTGTATAAACACTTTATGCGTGAGGTACATATTAGCACTGTATAATCACTTTATGTGTGCGATAAACATTAACACTGTATAATCACTTTGTGTGTATATAAATATAAGCACTGTATAATCACTTTATATATGTGTTAAACATTAGCACGGTACTATCTCTTTATGCATATGGGTAACATTAGCACTGTATAATCACTTCATGTGTATGGTAAACATCAGCACTGTATAATCACTTTATGCGTAAGGTACATATTAGCACTGTATAATCACTTTATGTGTATTGTGAACATCAGCTTTGTATAATCAATCAGTTTATGTGTATGGTAAACATTAGCAAAGTATACTGAAGGACTTTAAAAAAGCACCATCTGCTTAAATGCTAATGTATGCCGAAAATTTAATATTTTCATTATGTGTAAAACGAAATTGACAAGTTCCTTTATTCAGCTTGCATTCAATAAGACAATCGAAACGCTGTGGCTTATGAATGCCGTCACGTCGCAATAATTCTGTGACAACTCAAATTCAAAAAGTCACAGATACCAGTACCTTCCATGATGAACGAAAAAAAGTTTTCAAACCGATGTTTGTTCTCGAAAGCAAAGGGAAAGACAAAATCAAATCATGAAGTTTTAGGCCTCTGGCAACGTTCATTTCGTCTACACGACGTCATTACTTTTTGACGTAATTGGCCGTTTATATCCTAAGGATCAGGAATAAGCAAAATCTTTTTGGTTGCCAACAGATACTCCTCAATCAGTTGCGTAAAAGACAAAAGTATCTCGACATGCGCGAACGTCAACCGCCTGTTTTGCTGTTTGAAAATTTAAGACTGATGTTAGCAAAGGAACGCTGTGAGTGGGAGTGTAATAAAACGATTATTTCTGAAACATCTTTTTGTTTTTCCTTTAGTTAAGACATCTGGCTACCACCTCAAAGTGTTTGTTTTCAAATTGAACTAAATTTACATTTGTCATGTGACAATTGTTGAAAAACACTTACGTCAGTATAACGTCAGAATAAACAACATGAGCAAGTCGAAGTTATGGCTAATCATGGTCCATTGTGCAAGAGGATAAAGAATGATAAAGAAAACATCCTCAAAATAACCATGTTGAAGAGACAGTGAATATGAAATGGTGCGTTTCAAAAGTACCTCAGTATATAATCACTTTATTTTTATGGTAAATATTACCACTGTATAATCACTATATATGTATGGTAAACATTAGCCATATATAATCACTATATGTATATGATAAAATAAGCACTGTATAATCACTTTACATGTATTATAAACATTAGCACTGTATAATCACTTTATGTGTATGGTAAACATTAGCACTGTGTATTCTCTTTATGTGTATGGTAAATATAAGCACTGTATAATCACTTAATGTGTATGGTAACATTAGTACTGTATCATCACTGCATGTGTATGGTAAATACTAGCACTGTATATTCACTGTATATGTATGGTAAACACTGTATAATCACTTTATATGTATGGTAAATATTAGCACTGTGTAATCACTCATTTTATGTGTACGGTAAACATTAGAACAGTATAATAACTTCATAAGTATGGTAAATGCCTTCACATGTCTTATAATATCGATTGATGTACGAGGGTCATCAAAAAGATAGTGGTAAATGCCTTATAATGCAAAAGTTTGTACCATTAAAACATCGCAAATGTAATGATTAGGTGGTATTACCTGTTGGGCATACAGCAGCATATCTAAATCTTTGCTGAAAAGTGCGGTCGCTTATTGCTTAGCAACGAAAAAGTGATACTAAAGCTAACCTAGCCAGATTTTCCTTATACAAAAAACTCATGCAAAAGAAGCACAGCCTGGCATCTAATTAGTATCATGTATGTAAACATAGTTTGTCCTTGAATATGTCATAGTTCGATTGTTCTCAATGGTCTATATTTATCTGTTGCTTGATACATGTTGTGAAAATATTGTTGTATATATATTATTTTCGGCATACATATTTCGGCATTTATATTAAATTATATATTTAATATAAACATATATTAAATTACATGTTTTAAAATATAGAATATATTTAATAATTTTAGGATGATTTAAAACTTGTTAACCCACCAACAATAATTAAAGGGCTAATTTATGACCCACACCCCTATTTCTGATTCAACTATTTTTCCTTTTTGTCGATTTTTACGCTATAGTCCAGGCGCTGATTTCTGTACAGGTTTTAGTTTTTGACTTGGCACAACTTACCTGCCAGAAAAGATTTGACTGCAGAAATGCAATCCTGGGGTCTTCTGCAATACTCCTAGGTACGTCGTACAGTTAAGTTGTGGTAGCAGTTTTGCTGTTGGACGTCATCTTTGAACGTACCCTACGCTAAATGAGGCCTAGGAAATTGAGAGGAAAACACGACTCACGTTCAACCATTGCTTCTTAATCAGCATATTTTCCTTTAAATGTATACATTACATGCATACAATGGCATACGACAGTAAGACAATATAGAAATTTTGTATATATGGTACAGTAGACGTGAAAATGTCCAACCGAAGGGGTAATTTACCCCACCCCCTGAATAAAATGTATCCAAATTCAAAAAGAAATGAAATCTTTCCCGTTTCTTAATTTATCAAGTAATATAGCATATTTATATTCATATTTAAACATTATTCTTATAGTATGTTTTTCATGTTTTACATTTGTTACAAATCAAAGAAATGACATACCACCTGAAATGACAATTCAGGAATGCGTGTATTACACAATTCTCAGTGTACATTTTCTGCTGCAATATATTGTATCTGTGACTTTTACTAAGACATGACAATAGCCTTAAAATCATTAAATGAAATGCAGCAAACAGCCAGTATGCGTTTAACCATTATAAACCTGATATGAAAGCTATATACGTTACTTACTTTCAAATGTATTTAAACTATTTAATGCAGTAATATCATTAGATTTTGGGCTACCAAACGACCTCCACAAAATGAGGTTTGTAGACTGTAAATTTCTAAAACCCAAATGTATTAGCCACATAATGAAGTGCGCTAGTTTTTCAGCGGATGAGGCATTACCCTGCTATATCCAAATTCACTACGTTACCCTAAAATAATAGGCATTCCTATCGTGTTAATATCCAGTTATTTCTTATTTTTACGTATCAATATTAACTTTTATTTGAAAGAAAATTACTAGCAATATGATTTTAAGCTAATTTTCGCACCTGTTATTACAGTTATATATGTTGCTTTCTGCTAAATACTTTATTTAATGAAATGACAGCACTATATCACCAGTTGTATTAGCCACCAAAATACATGCAATTATAGCTTGTCAGCTAATCACTACAATAACTATATTGATAGCTATGATTTGGGGAAAAACTTACACTTAATTCATAAAATTACCTTTTTTATTTACAATATTGGTTGAAATCGAGAAATGAAACATTAAAGCAAACGTTAATTATTGCCATAGCAAAACAAAACTGTTTTAATCGTGACGGTTTCTGTCCCACATATATGGCAAACGCCATGCCTATTCATATGGTTAAAACCTCTCTATATGCAATCATTATCTAGTTCGATGAAGAAAAATACAACTATTGTGAGTTATATATGCAACAAAAGTATTTAACCAATATTAGACTAGCGTTCTTTTTGTGGGACATAGACAAATACTGAATGGACTCAAATAAATTATTGGAAATTTTGTTTTGCATTATTTCTATCAATAAGCCTTAGTCTAAACGTGGAATTTGTTCATAAAAAATCATTACGATATTCAGCATGACAAATGAGGACATAATCATTCATGTAAGAATGGCATCACATTAATCCTTTGTATGTTCCAAATCAAACTAAATTGATGATAATTAGTAACGTAAATAAAATATCAAATTAGTAAGCACAGTTGATTTTAGTTCAGCAATGAAGGCTCATGCTAGCCTGTAAAAATATGTCATTAGACACATCAGAGCATTTGCTGTTTGTATATGTAGATGAAGACAAACGCTAGCTCCACTGCATCAGCATGGGGGATTAAACGGTGCATTTGCCCATGTGAGCTAGGTACCAAAATCACATATGGTGCTTTAAATTTTTAATTGAGTATGTATAAATTACATAAGAGAGGTCAGCAATTGTTTTTTTTTATTTCAAATGGCAACGAAATTCACACTTGAGCTACTGTCAAAGATCATATGGAAGATAAGATATTCAAAATATTGTATATTAGATCACATATCATACACAACAATAGAGGCACTGCTTTATCAACCTCTAAGATTTATACTTACCTATAAAAGTAATAAGAGTATGATTTCCTTTGGTAGGAAGCATTGCAAATATGACATGCATAATATGAAAGTATATATTATATACTTTCATGTATCCTTTCTAGGTATTTCATTTAAGTCTTTCATCGATGGCAAAGACTACTGCACAAAGTGTTTGTAAGAACAATGGACTCTTCGTATGTCTCTATAAATCACTACCCTTTGGCCATGCCACATTCTGTACAAAGAAAATTACCATCAGTTATTTAAGCATTAATTGCTAAACTGAGTAAGTTCTCATGACTGTATGTTTTTAAACTTTTTTTATTTTTCCATCTAATATCTTAAAGAACTTTTTAAATCATATTTTACACTACCTGAGTGTCACAATGTCTTATTTAGCCTGACATAACTCTTCACTGATAATGTCATATGTGTTAAAAATTGTTTCTTAAGCAGCAATTAACACGTGTTCCTTGGATATGATCATATCACATGAGATCGTTGTCATCCATTATAACTGATTTTACCCATTTTCGGAGAAATGTTTCCTCAATATAAAACCTCTTCTTATAAAGCGATTTTAGTTTAGCAAATGATCAAAGGTACTAACAGTTTCATTAAATACACTATAAAAGATATGCTGAAAATAAACTAAAATCTATTTAAAAGCTGAAACAAGTAATGCGTCATCATCTGCATATGCATATAAATGTCCGGATAAAGTTTAATTCTAAAGATTATCTTAAAAAAAAATATCTGATTACAGACACGTATAACCTCTATTGTAATATATATATATATATAT
This sequence comes from Loripinus fragilis, assembly GCA_964019695.1. Taxonomy (NCBI): domain Eukaryota; kingdom Metazoa; phylum Mollusca; class Bivalvia; order Lucinida; family Lucinidae; genus Loripinus; species Loripinus fragilis. The sequence continues at coordinate 101,199,990 of OZ026520.1, forward strand.
ATATATATATATATATATATATATATATATATATATATATATATATATATATATATATATATATATATATATATATATATATATATATATATATATATATATATATATATATATACTACCAACTCTTAGGTAATTGATTTTGTCTGGAATGTAAGCAAGAAAAATGGTATGATTTTATTACCATCTCTCTAAACATTAAGTAATTTGTATTTTTATCTGTAGGAAATTAACCTAGGTATTATACAAGGAGCTAACATATATTATGTTACTGATTTTGTTTGCATAATGTGAACAATAGTAAACTGGGTACATAAAAATATTTTCAAATGATTGATGAGACTTCATTCAATAAAAATTAGTTGAGGTGTTTTTCTCATGCGATAAATATTACGAAATTCTACATCCTTAATATTTTAGCTTTTCAGGGCCCAATCGTATACTGTCTTTGATAACATTTAGGACAAACATAGGACCTTATGATATTTAATATGTTTACATAAGTTACTTTGATAAATTTTACAGAAATGGAATGTATTCTACCAATAATAAAGAACTGTCTATTTCTTTGTTTATGTGGTTTAGAATCTTCATCTTTGGACAAATCAAAATGATGTTTTGTGGAGATGAAAATTTTAAAAAAAATCTTTATTGCAAATGTAAATGTTTATGATATGGTAACTTAATAACAACTGATAAATATTCTAGAACAAACTGCTGTCTTGTTATAAATTTAAAACAAAACAGAAATGAAATTAAATAAAATACCATATGACATATAATATAAGGTATTTAGCAATATATGTAGGAAGTCTTAAAGTTTGTAATGTATGTTACTTATTGTAATACAAGAATTTAATATGGAACTTTACACCAGAAACGCAGTTAATTATAGCTTTTTACTATCGTATATCGATAGAATGTTCAATTATGGTCTAAAAAGTCAGCAGATGGTATAGCATGCTAACTTGCAATGTGAAATGGTTCTAACCATATTCTACATTTGTTTGTTTTTGGGGGGGAGGGGAGGGTAATCATATTCAACAGCTAAAATTCTTAAATAAGTTATGATAGAAACAAGTTGTTTGAAGTTTTGAAACAGTCAGGTAATTATCTTTTCCAAACATGGTATGTAAAACGTGTATGCCCATTATAGAACTAATAAAATTAAACTTTGAACACAATTAATTGATTTTATAAGGCGTAATTGAAGATAAAACGTAAATGACAGTTATAACATAAAAGTTGGGCTTCTGGATGCAAACGATTTATTTTCATAATTGTTTAGGTCTTTATAGAGGTTTTGGCAGTAAATAACGACCGTATGCACCATCTTGATACTACCTGGATACCTTCTCTTATTCAAATGTCGCCATTTTGTTTTTATAGTAAAAATGGGGTAGGTGTACAAAACGGCTCCTCCTGGAAAACTGCTACCACAATTCGACTGTACGACGTGCCTAGAAATGTTGTAGAAGAGTAGTTCTAACTATTTCTGAAGTCAAACCTTTTCTGGACAATTGTGCCAAGTCAATTTTCAAAAACCTAGCTCCTTGACTACTAAATATACCTGCCAGTGTGACATTTTCCAAAAGAAGTCATTGAATTTTACAGAATTATTTCTTTATGGTGTGGTTTATAGAGTAGATTCTTTTAGAACTGATCTGCACATGCCAGTAACTATATTGACCATTTTAAGGCATCTGGCCAGGTCAGCTTTAAAGCTGCAAAGTCTGTAATTTTTAATCTTTTAATTCTAGAACTTATGTTTCTATTTTTCAAGAACACAGTAAAAAAACTAAAATTCAGGTATATATTTTACCAATTTCGTAAATTTTAACAAATTATTAGTATCAAAACAGCAGCATTTATGTTAAAATTAACTGTCTATAATTATTGGAGGGACGCTAATAATTACCAACAAGATAAAAACACACCTGTTTTATAAGATCATTCACTTTTCCGCGCAGTTTTAAGCTAAAGTGAACAGATTTATTGTGAAAACATAACTTAATTCTACTTTTACAAATGATTTTTAAAAAAAAATAAAAAATTTCGAAAAATGTTCATAGTTGCAGACTAAGTCTCTTTAATGCCTCGGTTACATTTGCCACGGTCATCGTACGATTTATTTGTCTACGATTTTCTCTACGATTTTTCGGCATCGTAGGTGGTTATAAGCTACGACGTATGTGTTTACATTGCTTATGATCACCTCACGATTTCTTTCGGCGAAAAACTAGAACAAAACTTTACAGAGACCTTGCGGATATCGTACGACAACCGCAAGGTTATCGTACAATCATCGTGTTATCTTCACGACCTCCCTATATAAATCGCACGACACCCGTACGATGACCTTGCGGAAGTCGTAAGGAGTCGGTACGCTGACTATGCAATTTTCGTGTAATTATGTGCATGGACCATATTCATTTTTACATTCCATTTGAACTATGTTTCTAAGTCATGTGATCACAAATCGTGCTATGTAGAGGCTAGTGTTTTAGTGTCCCAAGGTATAGAACAGTGTGATACGTGTGTGTATATTTTAATGTCAATTTCAAAGTTCTGCAGTTTTCATAAAGTTTAAATTACAGAATATTGCAACCCCTTTTTATAGTACACTTTTTATAATTTGAAACGTATCACATTAATTGAAAATATAAAGATGCTTTTATTGTATCAGCGTAGACTAAAACGCTTATTATAGTTTTATTCAGTTTAATCATTTAAAGGCACTCTATTGCCAGCAACACATAATATCATAAGCAAAAACGAAGTCGTTGCATAAAAACAACAAAGGTACTGACCAAAATGCACTTTCTTCCACCCAGCCAGGTCAGCACATTTGCCATTCGTTTTCAGTAAAATACATTTTGTAGAACATTCATTCATTCAAATTTCAATGTTCGAACTAGTCACATGTTCTCACTAGGAGACCCATATATTTTATTCCTTGAAGTAATACTCAAATTCAAATCAGGAGTTATAAATCACACAAAAATATCTGGATGTTTTATTAATCTTATCTAATTCATGAAACCCCTTATCCACCAACATTTTATATACTGAAAATGTATATGCATTTCACGTGAGGTGCATATTTTGAATTGCACTTCAGACAATTTAATCATGGAAGCATACTCTATGGGCCCTGATTAGCATGCGCGGATCCAGAATGTTATGTCAGAGGGGGTCCAACTCAACCTTTTTTTTAGTTGATAAGGGGTAGAGAGAATCCAAATACCACTAACAGCGGGGGTCATTATAAATGGCGTTTCGCAGGCGGACCGATGTAGACCCGTCATGTAATGCTGGCCTGGTACATGTGTAGCTTTGAGATTTTCTACGGGATCTGGACAAGTATTGCTAAAAAACTATATTTTTGTGATTTTCTAGGAGGTTCTGGACCCCCTGCCCTCCCTCTGGATCCGCCCATGATTAGACTGCTTCTTTCAGCAAACTGAACTGTGTCCATATTGAGACACACTGAGAGGTGGTATTAGAGACATCGCCTGAAGACAAAAATTGAAATGAAACAAACAGCTAATGCTAAGTCTCTAGGAAATTGTTGACACGTCGCAAGGCGACTGCACGATTATCGTGCCATCATCTTGGGGTTACCGCAGGATGACCGTCGTCCAATGTCCGTACGATTTTATGGGCCCTGCAAAGGCATCGTGCGGCGACATTGCGGGCTCCTTACGACTATCGCAAGAGTCTACGATCATTTATGGGCCAAGATGACAATTTTAAACTCTGCGTTGTCCTCACGATCACCGTGCAGTGCCCGTACGGGGATCGTACGATGTCACTGTGATGCGTCTACAGGCTACGGGCTTACGATTTTTTTTCAAATTTGTCATTGTGCGGAGTTAAACAAAATCGTAGAGGCCACGATGCCCGTAAATCCGTAGATGATCGCAAGGTCTCCCTGCGGAGTCCGCACGGAAACGGTGATTTGGACATCGTACGGCCATCGTATACTCGTCGTAAGGCAATGTTACCCAGGCATAAGTGTACCTGTTTACGTTGCTAAGCAACAAGCGTGGATATGTTGTTGCATGCGCAACAAATATGATCTTAAAAGGGTATCATTTGGAAGCAAAGACTGCACCAAAGAACTGAAACTAGAATGTGCATATTTCCTGGGCCTGACTAGCTAGTTTCTGCCATTTAGGTGACATCAGTGACCCTCTAAGTTTTGCCACCTTATCGTTATATTTGTGATGTTTAAATATTATACCACAAACTCTTTATTTAGTGGATGACCTTCATACCAGTTATGTGTAAACCCATTTTATACATGTGTGATTGTTTTTCCATCACTAAACTGAAAGTTTCTTCTGTCTTTTTACTGCCACTTTATGCGCGTGCTAATTTCCAACATTTGCCTTACCTTCTCAATGAATCTTGTTAGTGTGTCGTCATCGAATTTATATTTATATTTCTAACTGTTAATCTTACTATTCTGGTGGTACATGCACATTGATACTTTTTATAATTGAATGTACCTCCATACATTTGTTATTGGTGTCCTCTTGCGTGGTACGCATTCCTATTTCCAATACTTTCTTTATAATTTTATAGTTTAAGGTTGTAGCGTACTGAATGACATGTGTTTCTATTTTATATTTATATATGTTAATGAATAGCTTAAAAGTAATATTCTGGGACAAAAACATTATCGTACGAACATATTTGTAAATAAAATATTTGATTTTAAAAATTTAAAAAAATGAAGATATAAAAATAAATTTCTCATACTTAAAAAATAGAAATGATATTTATGAAACACTGTGCCCCCAACTAACCATCATCCTTTATCAGCTGACCATTTTTAAAGCTGCTAGCTATTATAATAGTTTTCAAGATATCCTTATTACAAGTTTTCAAGGTACAAATTCAAAAGCGCAATAACTTAAAAATAACTTTTTTACCAGGTAATCTAATCATTTTATTCTATTAGCTAACCATGTTGGAAGCTCCTGGCTGTAACAATTTTTGAGATATCGTTATCACACGTTTTCAATGTCTAAATTTGCAGGGGACAATAACTCAAAAAAATAAAATAACTTCTTTTTATATTAGAAGTAAGAAGTTAGAAGTTAAAAATAAGAAATGGCCCTACCAGGCTTCTTGCATAAGCCTGGTAGGGTCATTTATTATTTTTAACATAGATGTTAGAAGTTAGAAATAAGAAATGGCACTACCGGGCTTTCGTAGTAATCATAATTCACATGTACTTTTTAGATTGGCATCAATAAGAAATAGAAACGGTTCAGAACAGGGCTGCATGTTTGGTTTCAAACAACTATTCCCCAAACCATAGCGTTTCCTCGATGCTGAGTGACCTGGGCTGGCGCTCCCTTAGATATCGCCGGTATGACACCAGATTCGCAATGATTTTTTAAGATAAATCATGGCCTTGTTGCAATACCCATGCCATCATAATAACCCCAGCAGATACACTCGTAATATGCACCAACTTAGTTTCCGCCATGTACATGTTTCTTTTGATTATAACAGGTATTCTTTTTTACAATGCCTCTCATTTTGTGGAACTGGCTCCCGTCAAGTGTAGTTGGCTTAGATGATCTTGACTCCTTCAAGAGAGAAGTGAGCAAGATCAGTTATACATGGCCATAGAACGAACCATCTGTTTTTATCCTTTAAGCTCACTCACACCAACTTACTAACACTATCACCTTTTTCTTACTGCCTCACACTTTTAAGTAAGAAAGAGGGCAAAGATCAGAAATTGATATAATCAAGTTCCACACTTGACCCAGGATACCACTTGGGAAAATGACAAACAAACACTTAGACATCACAAACGAGCGAATAGGCCAGCCCCCCCCCCCCACCAAAGGTCGAACACAAGGCAAATAAACAGACAAGTACGAAAGCACAACAAAAACAAGACATAAATAACATAAATGATCAACAAAAGAAGCACTGCCCTGGAACGGTCAGTAAAAGTATTATACTGGTGGGCTTAAACCGGTTTCATGGCGCGCCAACCTCACCTTTAGTTCAGATGTGGATCAAGACACATAGATGTTTAGTTTGCATGAATGACCCTAACTTATCCATGTATCATCTCCTAGAACATATAAATAAAGATATAATAGTGAGATAAAGCAAAGTTAAGGACTCAACAGTACATAGAGCTGAAATCCGGAGCAAAAGAAATCCAACAGGTAAACCCTGGTGGCCTGACAATAGCCAAAGCACCAGGCCCCTACCATCTCATCAAAAAAGTCTTTAAGTCGGAATCTTCATAGAGTCTTAAGTCCGACCCACTGGCATGCAATTAAAAAGGAAAGCAAAGCTGCTAACCGTGATTGGGTTGAACACCAAGCATGCAGTCTGTTGCACAACATCAATGTTGTAGCCAATCCTTTCATAATGAGATATTGTTTTAATAAACTGCGCTGAAAAAACTTACAGCCAACAATCTTCTTCAACTTATACACAAAGTCACCATAGATCTCAGATTCCCAAAGTCCTTCGCACAAGAGAGATTTAAATCCAACTTGGAACTTAGATGTCAAATCATAGTATCGTCGATAAAATTTAGAAAATGTTTTGCAAAGTTTATAATACTGATAGCCATGTTTAAGAAGTTTCTGAGCTAAAAATCTATTGTGAGTGTTGAAGTAAGCAACGTTGCTAGATGCTCTAGCAAAACGGATGAGTTGAGAGATATAGACTCTCACTATTCACGTTTTTGCATTTATCCTCACGCACTTTGCGCAAAACACTCAGTTATATGAGGGTGCCGCAGTACACATAGATAGAAAATTGTAGGAGAAATAGGATTTTATTTTGTTATCTACCCTTTTCTCTAAAATACCCCTTTGTCGAGGGGTAAAACATGACAAATTTGCCTTATTTCTTATTTTAATGGATCTATTGCTCAGAATTTATAAATATGCTTTTTGCAATCATCTTCGCGAGGAAGTGTGTTATTGTGGTATATCCTGATCATGCTTACTTATTTTATTTGTTTTTAAAAAAGGGTGAGTAGACCTGGAAATGTCACAATTGCAAACCGGGAAGAAGAGGCAAATACAAAGACACACATAAATAATGAATACAATTAAAGCAAAGTAAAAAAGCTCTCTCTTCTAAGGCGAGATCATTGCAAAACTAGAATGGAGGCACAATGGTTCATTATTTATCATGCAGTTGCAAATTTCACAAACACAGCATTGCGACACATGTAGTGTTACTGTATCTCCTTAATCACAATACCATCTCCTCTATTTAAATCAATACGTTCTAAGCTGATAGTAGTATGGTACAGTCGAAATATCCCACATGTTGCAGCCTCAACAAATCCATACTTCTGGTGCAAACCTGTATCAAACGTAATTGGATCCTGGCCA